>OX336397.1:17906650-20748343 GCA_946902985.2 Meconema thalassinum
ACCATGTCCCAGCTGACCAATGAGGCGTCACTTTCCCTATCCCCTCCCCGCAGCCTCATCGCTCCCACATGTGTGTGGCAGCCGTTTGTTTATATCCAAGGCACGGTGGAAGCGCCACCATGTCCCAGCTGACCAATGAGGCGTCACTTTCCCTATCCCCTCCCCGCAGCCTCATCGCTCCCGTCTGTGTGTGGCAGCCGTTTGTTTACATCCAAGGCACGGTGGAAGCGCCACCATGTCCCAGCTGACCAATGTGGCGCCACTTTCCCTATCCCCTCCCCGCAGCCTCATCGCTCCCGTCTTTGTGTGGCAGCCGTTTGTTTACATCCAAGGCACGGTGGAAGCGCCACCATGTCCCAGCTGACCAATGAGGCGTCCCTTTCCCTATCCCCTCCCCGCAGCCTCATCGCTCCCGTCTGTGTGTGGCAGCCATTTGTTTACATCCAAGGCACGGTGGAAGCGCCACCATGTCCCAGCTGACCAATGAGGCGTCACTTTCCCTATCCTCTCCCCGCAGCCTCATCGCTCCCGTCTGAGTGTGGCAGCCGTTTGTTTACATCCAAGGCACGGTGGAAGCGCCACCATGTCCCAGCTGACCAATGAGGCGTCACTTTCCCTATCCCCTCCCCGCAGCCTCATCGCTCCCACCTGAGTGTGGCAGCCGTTTGTTTACATCCAAGGCACGGTGGAAGCGCCAACATGTCCCAGCTGACCAATGAGGCGTCACTTTCCCTATCCCCTCCCCGCAGCCTCATCGCTCCCACCTGTGTGTGGCAGCCGTTTGTTTACATCCAAGGCACGGTGGAAGCGCCACCATGTCCCAGCTGACCAATGAGGCGTCACTTTCCCTATCCCCTCCCCGCAGCCTCATCGCTCCCGTCTGTGTGTGGCAGCCGATTGTTTACATCCAAGGCACAGTGGAAGCGCCACCATGTCCCAGCTGACCAATGAGGCGTCACTTTCCCTATCCCCTCCCCGCAGCCTCATCGCTCCCGTCTGTGTGTGGCAGCCATTTGTTTACATCCAAGGCACAGTGGAAGCGCCACCATGTCCCAGCTTACCAATGAGGCGTCACTTTCATTATCCCCTCCCCGCAGCCTCATCGCTCCCGTCTGTGTGTGGCAGCCATTTGTTTACATCCAAGGCACGGTGGATGCGCCACCATGTACCAGCTGACCAATGAGGCGTCACTTTCCCTATCCCCTCCCCGCAGCCACATCGCTCCCACCTGTGTGTGGCAGCCGTTTGTTTACATCCAAGGCACAGTGGAAGCGCCACCATGTCTCAGCTGACCAATGAGGCGCCACTTTCCCTATCCCCTCCCCGCAGCCACATCGCTCCCGTCTGTGTGTGGCAGCCGTTTGTTTACATCCAAGGCTCGGTGGAAGCGCCACAATGTCCCAGCTGACCAATGAGGCGTCACTTTCCCTATCCCCTCCCCACAGCCTCATCGCTCCCGTCTGTGTGTGGCAGCCGTTTGTTTACATCCAAGGCAAAGTGGAAGTGCCACCATGTCCCAGCTGACCAATGAGGCGTCACTTTCCCTATCCCCTCCCCGCAGCCTCATCGCTCCCGTCTGGGTGTGGCAGCCGTTTGATTACATCCAAGGCTCGGTGGAAGCGCCACCATGTCCCAGCTGACCAATGAGGCGTCACTTTCCCTATCCCCTCCCCGCAGCCCCATCGCTCCCACCTGTGTGTGGCAGCCGTTTGTTTACATCCAAGGCACAGTGGAAGCGCCACCATGTCCCAGCTGACCAATGAGGCGTCAATTTCCCTATCCCCTCCCCGCAGACTCATCGCTCCCGTCTGTGTGTGATGGCCGTTTGTTTACATCCAAGGCACGGTGGAAGCGCCACCAAGTCCCAGCTGACCAATGAGGCGTCACTTTCCTTATCCCCTCCCCGCAGCCTCATCGCTCCCACCTGTGTGTGGCAGCCGTTTGTTTACATCCAAGGCACAGTGGAAGCGCCAACATGTCCCAGCTGACCAATGAGGCGTCACTTTCCCTATCCCCTCCCCGCAGCCACATCGCTCCCGTCTGTGTGTGGCAGCAGTTTGTTTACATCCAAGGCACGGTGGAAGCGCCACCATGTCCCAGCTGACCAATGAGGCGCCACTTTCCCTATCCCCTCCCCGCAGCCTCATCGCTCCCGTCTGTGTGTGGCAGCCGTTTGTTTACATCCAAGGCACGGTGGAAGCGCCACCATGTCCCAGCTGACCAATGAGGCGTCACTTTCCCTATCCCCTCCCCGCAGACTTATCGCTCCCGTCTGTGTGTGGCAGCCATTTGTTTACATCCAAGGCACGGTGGAAGCGCCACCATGTCCCAGCTGACCAATGAGGCGTCACTTTCCCTATCACCTCCCCGCAGCCTCATCGCTCCCGTCTGAGTGTGGCAGCCGTTTGTTTACATCCAAGGCACGGTGGAAGCGCCACCATGTCCCAGCTGACCAATGAGGCGTCACTTTCCCTATCCCCTCCCCGCAGCCTCATCGCTCCCACCTGAGTGTGGCAGCCGTTTGTTTACATCCAAGGCACGGTGGAAGCGCCAACATGTCCCAGCTGACCAATGAGGCGTCACTTTCCCTATCCCCTCCCCGCAGCCTCATCGCTCACACCTGTGTGTGGCAGCCGTTTGTTTACATCCAAGGCACGGTGGAAGCGCCACCAAGTCCCAGCTGACCAATGAGGCGTCACTTTCCCTATCCCCTCCCCGCAGCCTCATCGCTCCCACCTGTGTGTGGCAGCCGTTTGTTTACATCCAAGGCACAGTGGAAGCGCCAACATGTCCCAGCTGACCAATGAGGCGTCACTTTCCCTATCCCCTCCCCGCAGCCACATCGCTCCCGTCTGTGTGTGGCAGCCGTTTGTTTACATCCAAGGCACGGTGGAAGCGCCACCATGTCCCAGCTGACCAATGAGGCGTCACTTTCCCTATCCCCTCCCCGCAGCCTCATCGCTCCCACCTGTGTGTGGCAGCCGTTTGTTTACATCAAAGGCACGGTGGAAGCGCCACCATGTCCCAGCTGACCAATGAGGCGTCACTTTCCCTATCCCCTCCCCTCAGCCTCATCGCTCCCGTCTGTGTGTGGCAGCCGTTTGTTTACATCCAAGGCACGGTGGAAGCGCCACCATGTCCCAGCTGACCAATGAGGCGCCACTTTTCCTATCCCCTCCCCGCAGCCTCATCGCTCCCGTCTGTGTGTGGCAGCCGTTTGTTTACATCCAAGGCACGGTGGAAGCGCCACCATGTCCAAGCTGACCAATGAGGCGTCACTTTCCCTATCCCCTCCCCGCAGCCTCATCGCTCCCGTCTGTGTGTGGCAGCCATTTGTTTACATCCAAGGCACGGTGGAAGCGCCACCATGTCCCAGCTGACCAATGAGGCGTCACTTTCCCTATCCCCTCCCCGCAGCCTCATCGCTCCCGTCTGAGGTTGGCAGCCGTTTGTTTACATCCAAGGCACGGTGGAAGCGCCACCATGTCCCAGCTGACCAATGAGGCGTCACTTTCCCTATCCCCTCCCCGCAGCCTCATCGCTCCCACCTGAGTGTGGCAGCCGTTTGTTTACATCCAAGGCACGGTGGAAGCGCCAACATGTCCCAGCTGACCAATGAGGCGTCACTTTCCCTATCCCCTCCCCGCAGCCTCATCGCTCCCACCTGTGTGTGGCAGCCATTTGTTTACATCCAAGGCACGGTGGAAGCGCCACCGTGTCCCAGCTGACCAATGAGGCGTCACTTTCCCTATCCCCTCCCCGCAGCCTAATCGCTCCCACCTGTGTGTGTCAGCCGTTTGTTTACATCCAAGGCACGGTTGAAGCGCCAACATGTCCCAGCTGACCAATGAGGCGTCACTTTCCCTATCCCCTCCCCGCAGCCTCATCGCTCCCACCTGTGTGTGGCAGCCGTTTGTTTACATCCAAGGCTCGGTGGAAGCGCCACCATGTCCCAGCTGACCAATGAGGCGTCACTTTCACTATCCCCTCCCCGCAGCCACATCGCTCCCACCTGTGTGTGGTAGCCGTTTGTTTACATCCAAGGCACGGTGGAAGCGCCACCATGTCCTAGCTGACCAATGAGGCGTCACTTTCCCTATCCCCTCCCCGCAGCCACATCGCTCCCGTCTGTGTGTGGCAGCCGTTTGTTTACATCCAAGGCACAGTGGAAGCGCCACCATTTCCCAGCTGACCAATGAGGCGTCACTTTCCCTATCCCCTCCCCGCAGCCTCATCGCTCCCGTCTGTGTGTGGCAGCAATTTGTTTACATCCAAGGCACGGTGGAAGCGCCACCATGTCCCAGCTGACCAATGAGGCGTCACTTTCCCTATCCCCTCCCCGCAGCCTCATCGCTCCCGTCTGTGTGTGGCAGCCGTTTGTTTACATCCAAGGCACAGTGGAAGCGCCACCATGTCCCAGCTGACCAATGAGGCGCCACTTTCCCTATCCCCTCCCCGCAGCCACATCGCTCCCACCTGTGTGTGGTAGCCGTTTGTTTACATCCAAGGCACGGTAGAAGCGCCACCATGTCCCAGCTGACCAATGAGGCGTCACTTTCCCTATCCCCTCCCCGGAGCCTCATCGCTCCCGTCTGTGTGTGGCAGTCATTTGTTTACATCCAAGGCACGGTGGAAGCGCCACCATGTCCCAGCTGACCAATGAGGCGTCACTTTCCCTATCCCCTCCCCGCAGCCTCATCGCTCCCGTCTGTGCGTGGCAGCCGTTTGTTTACATCCAAGGCACGGTGGAAGCGCCACCTTGTCCCAGCTGACCAATGAGGCGTCACTTTCCCTATCCCCTCCCCGCCGCCTCATCGCTCCCACCTGAGTGTGGCAGCCGTTTGTTTACATCCAAGGCACGGTGGAAACGCCACCATGACCCAGCTGACCAATGAGGCGTCACTTTCCCTATCCCCTCCCCGCAGCCTCATCGCTCCCACCTTTGAGTGGCAGCCGTTTGTTTACATCCAAGGCACGTTGGAAGCGCCACCATGTCCCAGCTGACCAATGAGGCGTCACTTTCCCTATCCCCTCCCCGCAGCCTCATCGCTCCCACCTGTGTGTGGCAGCCGTTTGTTTACATCCAAGGCACGGTGGAAGCGCCAACATGTCCCAGCTGACCAATGAGGCGTCACTTTCCCTATCCCCTCCCCGCAGCCTCATCGCTCCCACCTGTGAGTGGCAGCCGTTTGTTTACATCCAAGGCACGGTGGAAGCGCCACCATGTCCCAGCTGAACAATGAGGCGTCACTGTCCCTATCCCCTCCCCGCAGCCTCATCGCTCCCACCTGTGTGTGGCAGCCGTTTGTTTACATCCAAGGCACAGTGGAAGCGCCACAATGTCCCAGCTGACCAATGAGGCGTCACTTTCCCTATCCCCTCCCCGCAGCCACATCGCTCCCACCTGTGTGTGGTAGCCGTTTGTTTACATCCAAGGCACGGTGGAAGCGCCACCTTGTCCCAGCTGACCAATGAGGCGTCACTTTCCCTATCCCCTCCCCGCGGCCTCATCGCTCCCACCTGAGTGTGGCAGCCGTTTGTTTACATCCAAGGCACGATGGAAGCGCCACCATGTCCCAGCTGACCAATGAGGCGTCACTTTCCCTATCCCCTCCCCGCAGCCTCATCACTCCCGTCTGTGTGTGGCAGCCGTTTGTTTACATCCAAGGCACGGTGGAAGCGCCACTATGTCCCAGCTGACCAATGAGGCACCACTTTCCCTATCCCCTCCCCGCAGCCTCATCGCTCCCCTCTCTGTGTGGCAGCCGTTTGTTTACATCCAAGGCATGGTGGAAGCGCCACCATGTACCAGCTGACCAATGAGGCGCCACATTCCCTATCCCCTCCCCGCAGCCTCATCGCTCCCACCTGTGTGTGGCAGCCGTTTGTTTACATCCAAGGCACGGTGGAAGCGCCACCATGTCCCAGCTGACCATTGAGGCGACACTTTCCCTATCCCCTCCCCGCAGCCTCATCGCTACCACCTGTGTGTGGCAGCCGTTTGTTTACATCCAAGGCACGGTGGAAGCGCCACCATGTCCCAGCTGACCAATGAGGCGCCACTTTCCCTATCCCCTCCCCGCAGCCTCATCGCTCCCACCTGTGTGTGGTAGCCGATTGTTTACATCCAAGGCACGGGGGAAGCGCCACCATGTCCCAGCTGACCAATGAGGCGTCACTTTCCCCATCCCCTCCCCGCAGCCTCATCGCTCCCACCTGTGTGTGGTAGCCGTTTGTATACATCCAAGGCACGGTGGAAGCGCCACCATGTCCCAGCTGACCAATGAGGCGTCTCTTTCCCTATCCCCTCCCCGCAGCCTCATCGCTCCCACCTGTGTGTGGTAGCCGTTTGTTTACATCCAAGGCACGGTGGAAGCGCCACCATGTCCCAGCTGACCAATGAGGCGCCACTTTCCCTATCCCCTCCCCACAGCCTCATCGCTCCCGTCTGTGTGCGGCAGCCATTTGTTTACATCCAAGGCACGGTGGAAGCGCCACCATATCCCAGCTGACCAATGAGGCGTCACTTTCCGTATCCCCTCCCTGCAGCCTCGTCGCTCCCGTCTGTGTGTGGCAGCCGTTTGTTTACATCCAAGGCACGGTGGAAGCGCCACCATGTCCCAGCTGACCAATGAGGCGTCACTTTCCCTATCCCCTCCCCGCAGCCACATCGCTCCCGTCTGTGTGTGGCAGCCGTTTGTTTACATCCAAGGCACGGTGGAAGGGTCACCATGTCCCAGCTGACCAATGAGGCGTCACTTTCCCCATCCCCTCCCCGCAGCCTCATCGCTCCCACCTGTGTGTGGCAGCCGTTTGTTTACATCCAAGGCACGGTGGAAGCGCCACCATGTCCCAGCTGACCAATGAGGCGTCACTTTCCCTAACCCCTCCCCGCAGCCACATCGCTCCTGTCTGTGTGTGGCAGCCGTTTGTTTACATCCAAGGCACGGTGGAAGTGCCACCATGTCCAAGCTGACCAATGAGGCGTCACTTTCCCTATCCCCTCCCCGCAGCCACATCGTTCCTGTCTGTGTGTGGCAGCCGTTTGTTTACATCCAAGGCTCGGTGGAAGCGCCATCATGTCCCAGCTGACCAATGAGGCGTCACTTTCCCTATCCCCTCCCCGCAGCCTCATCGCTCCCGTCTGTGTGTGGCAGCCGTTTGTTTACATCCAAGGCACGGTGGAAGCGCCACCATGTCCCAGCTGACCAATGAGGCGTCACTTTCCCTATCCCCTCCCCGCAGCCACATCGCTCCTCTCTGTGTGTGGCTGCCGTTTGTTTACATCCAAGGCACGGTGGAAGCGCCACCATGTCCCAGCTGACCAATGAGGCGTCACTTTCCCTATCCCCTCCCCGCAGCCACATCGCTCCCGTCTGTGTGTGGCAGCCGTTTGTTTACATCCAAGGCACGGTGGAAGGGCCACCATGTCCCAGCTGACCAATGAGGCGTCACTTTCCCTATCCCCTCCCCGCAGCCTCATCGCTCCCGTCTGTGTGTGGCAGCCGTTTGTTTACATCCAACGCACGGTGGAAGCGCCACCATGTCCCAGCTGACCAATGAGGCGTCACTTTCCCTATCCCCTCCCCGGAGCCTCATCGCTCCCGTCTGTGTGTGGCAGTCATTTGTTTACATCCAAGGCACGGTGGAAGCGCCACCATGTCCCAGCTGACCAATGAGGCGTCACTTTCCCTATCCCCTCCCCGCAGCCTCATCGCTCCCGTCTGTGCGTGGCAGCCGTTTGTTTACATCCAAGGCACGGTGGAAGCGCCACCTTGTCCCAGCTGACCAATGAGGCGTCACTTTCCCTATCCCCTCCCCGCCGCCTCATCGCTCCCACCTGAGTGTGGCAGCCGTTTGTTTACATCCAAGGCACGGTGGAAACGCCACCATGACCCAGCTGACCAATGAGGCGTCACTTTCCCTATCCCCTCCCCGCAGCCTCATCGCTCCCACCTTTGAGTGGCAGCCGTTTGTTTACATCCAAGGCACGTTGGAAGCGCCACCATGTCCCAGCTGACCAATGAGGCGTCACTTTCCCTATCCCCTCCCCGCAGCCTCATCGCTCCCACCTGTGTGTGGCAGCCGTTTGTTTACATCCAAGGCACGGTGGAAGCGCCAACATGTCCCAGCTGACCAATGAGGCGTCACTTTCCCTATCCCCTCCCCGCAGCCTCATCGCTCCCACCTGTGAGTGGCAGCCGTTTGTTTACATCCAAGGCACGGTGGAAGCGCCACCATGTCCCAGCTGAACAATGAGGCGTCACTGTCCCTATCCCCTCCCCGCAGCCTCATCGCTCCCACCTGTGTGTGGCAGCCGTTTGTTTACATCCAAGGCACAGTGGAAGCGCCACCATGTCCCAGCTGACCAATGAGGCGTCACTTTCCCTATCCCCTCCCCGCAGCCACATCGCTCCCACCTGTGTGTGGTAGCCGTTTGTTTACATCCAAGGCACGGTGGAAGCGCCACCATGTCCCAGCTGACCAATGAGGCGTCACTTTCCCTATCCCCTCCCCGCAGCCTCATCGCTCCCACCTGAGTGTGGCAGCCGTTTGTTTACATCCAAGGCACGATGGAAGCGCCACCATGTCCCAGCTGACCAATGAGGCGTCACTTTCCCTATCCCCTCCCCGCAGCCTCATCACTCCCGTCTGTGTGTGGCAGCCGTTTGTTTACATCCAAGGCACGGTGGAAGCGCCACTATGTCCCAGCTGACCAATGAGGCACCACTTTCCCTATCCCCTCCCCGCAGCCTCATCGCTCCCCTCTCTGTGTGGCAGCCGTTTGTTTACATCCAAGGCATGGTGGAAGCGCCACCATGTACCAGCTGACCAATGAGGCGCCACATTCCCTATCCCCTCCCCGCAGCCTCATCGCTCCCACCTGTGTGTGGCAGCCGTTTGTTTACATCCAAGGCACGGTGGAAGCGCCACCATGTCCCAGCTGACCATTGAGGCGACACTTTCCCTATCCCCTCCCCGCAGCCTCATCGCTACCACCTGTGTGTGGCAGCCGTTTGTTTACATCCAAGGCACGGTGGAAGCGCCACCATGTCCCAGCTGACCAATGAGGCGCCACTTTCCCTATCCCCTCCCCGCAGCCTCATCGCTCCCACCTGTGTGTGGTAGCCGATTGTTTACATCCAAGGCACGGGGGAAGCGCCACCATGTCCCAGCTGACCAATGAGGCGTCACTTTCCCCATCCCCTCCCCGCAGCCTCATCGCTCCCACCTGTGTGTGGTAGCCGTTTGTTTACATCCAAGGCACGGTGGAAGCGCCACCATGTCCCAGCTGACCAATGAGGCGTCACTTTCCCTATCCCCTCCCCGCAGCCTCATCGCTCCCACCTGTGTGTGGTAGCCGTTTGTTTACATCCAAGGCACGGTGGAAGCGCCACCATGTCCCAGCTGACCAATGAGGCGCCACTTTCCCTATCCCCTCCCCACAGCCTCATCGCTCCCGTCTGTGTGCGGCAGCCATTTGTTTACATCCAAGGCACGGTGGAAGCGCCACCATATCCCAGCTGACCAATGAGGCGTCACTTTCCGTATCCCCTCCCTGCAGCCTCGTCGCTCCCGTCTGTGTGTGGCAGCCGTTTGTTTACATCCAAGGCACGGTGGAAGCGCCACCATGTCCCAGCTGACCAATGAGGCGTCACTTTCCCTATCCCCTCCCCGCAGCCACATCGCTCCCGTCTGTGTGTGGCAGCCGTTTGTTTACATCCAAGGCACGGTGGAAGGGTCACCATGTCCCAGCTGACCAATGAGGCGTCACTTTCCCCATCCCCTCCCCGCAGCCTCATCGCTCCCACCTGTGTGTGGCAGCCGTTTGTTTACATCCAAGGCACGGTGGAAGCGCCACCATGTCCCAGCTGACCAATGAGGCGTCACTTTCCCTATCCCCTCCCCGCAGCCACATCGCTCCTGTCTGTGTGTGGCAGCCGTTTGTTTACATCCAAGGCACGGTGGAAGTGCCACCATGTCCAAGCTGACCAATGAGGCGTCACTTTCCCTATCCCCTCCCCGCAGCCACATCGTTCCTGTCTGTGTGTGGCAGCCGTTTGTTTACATCCAAGGCTCGGTGGAAGCGCCATCATGTCCCAGCTGACCAATGAGGCGTCACTTTCCCTATCCCCTCCCCGCAGCCTCATCGCTCCCGTCTGTGTGTGGCAGCCATTTGTTTACATCCAAGGCACGGTGGAAGCGCCACCATGTCCCAGCTGACCAATGAGGCGTCACTTTCCCTATCCCCTCCCCGCAGCCACATCGCTCCTCTCTGTGTGTGGCTGCCGATTGTTTACATCCAAGGCACGGTGGAAGCGCCACCATGTCCCAGCTGACCAATGAGGCGTCACTTTCCCTATCCCCTCCCCGCAGCCACATCGCTCCCGTCTGTGTGTGGCAGCCGTTTGTTTACATCCAAGGCACGGTGGAAGGGCCACCATGTCCCAGCTGACCAATGAGGCGTCACTTTCCCTATCCCCACCCCGCAGCCTCATCGCTCCCGTCTGTGTGTGGCAGCCGTTTGTTTACATCCAACGCACGGTGGAAGCGCCACCATGTCCCAGCTGACCAATGAGGCGTCACTTTCCCTATACCCTCCCCGCAGCCTCATCGCTCCCGTCTGTGTGTGGCAGCCGTTTGTTTACATCCAAGGCACGGTGGTAGCGCCACCATGTCCCAGCTGACCAATGAGGCGTCACTTTCCCTGTCCCCTCCCCGCAGCCCATCGCTCCCACCTGTGTGTGGCAGCCGTTTGTTTACATCCAAGGCACAGTGGAAGCGCCACCATGTCCCAGCTGACCAATGAGGCGTCACTTTCCCTATCCCCTCCCCGCAGCCTCATCGCTCCCGTCTGTGTGTGGCAGCCGTTTGTTTACATCCAAGGCACGGTGGAAGCGCCACCATGTCCCAGCTGACCCATGAGGCGTCACTTTCCCTATCCCCTCCCCGCAGCCTCATCGCTCCCGTCTGTGTTTTGCAGCCGCTTGTTTACATCCAAGGCACGGTGGAAGCGCCACCATGACCCAGCCGACCAATGAGGCGTCACTTTCCCTATCCCCTCCCCACAGCCTCATCGCTCCCGTCTGAGTGTGGCAGCCGTTTGTTTACATCCAAGGCACAGTGGAAGCGTCACCATGTCCCAGCTGACCAATGAGGCGTCACTTTCCCTATCCCCTCCCCGCAGCCTCATCGCTCCCGTCTGTGTGTGGCAGCCGTTTGTTTACATCCAAGGCACGGTGGAAGCGCCACCTTGTCCCAGCTGACCAATGAGGCGTCACTTTCCCTATCCCCTCCCCGCAGCCTCATCGCTCCCGTCTGTGTGTGGCAGCCGCTTGTTTACATCCAAGGCACGGTGGAAGCGCCACCATGACCCAGCCGACCCATGAGGCGTCACTTTCCCTATCCCCTCCCCGCAGCCTCATCGCTCCCGTCTGTGTGTGGCAGCCGTTTGTTTACATCCAAGGCATGGTGGAAGCGCCACCATGTCCCAGCTGACCAATGAGGCGTCACTTTCCCTATCCCCTCCCCACAGCCTCATCGCTCCCACCTGTGTGTGGCAGCCGTTTGTTTACATCCAAGGCACGGTGGAAGCGCAACCTTGTCCCTGCTGACCAATGAGGCGTCACTTTCCCTATCCCCTCCCCACAGCCTCATCGCTCCCGTCTGAGTGTGGCAGCCGTTTGTTTACATCCAAGGCACGGTGGAAGCGCCACCTTGTCCCAGCTGACCAATGAGGCGTCACTTTCCCTATCCCCTCCCCGCAGCCTCATCGCTCCCGTCTGTGTGTGGCAGCCGTTTGTTTACATCCAAGGCACGGTGGAAGCGCCACCATGTCCCAGCTGACCCATGAGGCGTCACTTTCCCTATCCCCTCCCCACAGCCTCATCGCGCCCACCTGTGTGTGGCAGCCGTTTGTTTACATCCAAGGCACAGTGGAAGCGCCACCATGTCCCAGCTGACCAATGAGGCGTCACTTTCCCTATACCCTCCCCGCAGCCTCATCGCTCCCGTGTGTGTGTGGCAGCCGTTTGTTTACATCCAAGGCACGGTGGAAGCGCCACCTTGTCACAGCTGACCAATGAGGCGTCACTTTCCCTATCCCCTCCCCGCAGCCTCATCGCTCCCGTCTGTGTGTGGCAGCCGTTTGTTTACATCCAAGGCACGGTGGAAGCGCCACCATGTCCCAGCTGACCAATGAGGCGTCACTTTCCCTATCCCCTCCCCGCAGCCTCGTCGATCCCGTCTGTGTGTGGCAGCCGTTTGTTTACATCCAAGGCACGGTGGAAGCGCCACCATGTCCCAGCTGACCAATGAGGCGTCACTTTCCCTATCCCCTCCCCGCAGCCTCATCGCTCCCGTCTGTGTGTGGCAGCCGTTTGTTTACATCCAAGGCACGGTGGAAGCGCCACCATGTCCCAGCTGACCAATTAGGCGTCACTTTCCCTATCCCCCCCCCCGCAGCCTCATCGCTCCCACCTGAGTGTGGCAGCCGTTTGTTTACAACCAAGGCACGGTGGAAGCGCCACCATGTCCCAGCTGACCAATGAGGCGTCACTTTCCCTATCCCCTCCCCGCAGCCTCATCGCTCTCACCTGAGTGTGGCAGCCGTTTGTTTACATCCAAGGCACAGTGGAAGCGCCACCATGTCCCAGCTGACCAATGAGGCGTCACTTTCCCTATCCCCTCCCCGTAGCCTCATCGCTCCCACCTGTGTGTGGCAGCCGTTTGTTTACATCCAAGGCACGGTGGAAGCGCCACCATGTCCCAGCTGACCTATGAGGCGTCACTTTCCCTATCCCCTCCCCACAGCCTCATCGCTCCCGTCTGAGTGTGGCAGCCGTTTGTTTACATCCAAGGTACAGTGGAAGCGCCACCATGTCCCAGCTGACCAATGAGGCGTCACTTTCCCTATCCCCTCCCCACAGCCTCATCGCTCCCGTCTGAGTGTGGCAGCCGTTTGTTTACATCCAAGGCACAGTGGAATCGCCACGATGTCCAGCTGACCATTGAGGCGTCACATTCCCTATTCCCTCCCCGTAGCCTCATCGCTCCCACCTGTGTGTGGCAGCCGTTTGTTTACATCCAAGGCACGGTGGAAGCGCCACCATGTCCCAGCTGACCAATGAGGCACCACTTTCCCTATCCCCTCCCCGCAGCCTCATCGCTCCCTTCTGAGTGTGGCAGCCGTTTGTTTACATCCAAGGCTCGGTGGAAGCGCCACCATGTCCCAGCTGACCAATGAGGCGTCACTTTCCCTATCCCCTCCCCGCAGCCTCATCGATCCCGTCTGTGTGTGGCAGCCGTTTGTTTACATCCAAGGCACGGTGGAAGCGCCACCATGTCCCAGCTGACCAATGAGGCGTCACATTCCCTATCCCCTCCCCGCAGCCTCGTCGCTCCCGTCTGTGTGTGGCAGCCGTTTGTTTACATCCAAGGCACAGTGAAAGCGCCACCATGTCCCAGCTGACCAATGAGGCGTCACTTTCCCTATCCCCTCCCCACAGCCTCATCGCTCCCACCTGTGTGTGGCAGCCGTTTGTTTACATCCAAGGCACGGTGGAAGCGCCACCATGTCCCAGCTGACCAATGAGGCGTCACTTTCCCTATCCCCTCCCCGCAGCCTCATCGCTCCCACCTGTGTGTGGCAGCCGTTTGTTTACATCCAAGGCACGGTGGAAGCGCCACCATGTCCCAGCTGACCAATGAGGCGTCACTTTCCCTATCCCCTCCCCGCAGCCACATCGCTCCCGTCTGTGTGTGGCAGTCGTTTGTTTACATCCAAGGCACGGTGGAAGCGCCACCAAGTCCCTGCTGACCAATGAGGCGTCACTTTCCCTATCCCCTCCCCGCAGCCACATCGCTCCCGTCTGTGTGTGGCAACCGTTTGTTTACATCCAAGGCACGGTGGAAGCGCCACCATGTCCCAGCTGACCAATGAGGCGTCACTTTCCCTATCCCCTCCCCGCAGCCTCATCGCTCCCGTCTGTGTGTGGCAGCCGTTTGTTTACATCCAAGGCACGGCGGAAGCGCCACCATGTCCCAGCTGACCAATGAGGCGTCACTTTCCCTATCCCCTCCCCGCAGCCTCGTCTCTCCCGTCTGTGTGTGGCAGCCGTTTGTTTACATCCAAGGCACGGTGGAAGCGCCACCATGTCCCAGCTGACCAATGAGGCGTCACTTTCCCTATCCCCTCCCCGCAGCCTCATCGCTCCCGTCTGTGTGTGGCAGCCGTTTGTTTACATCCAAGGCACGGTGGAAGCGCCACGATGACCCAGCCGACCAATGAGGCGTCACTTTCCCTATCCCCTCCCCACAGCCTCATCGCTCCCGTCTGAGTGTGGCAGCCGTTTGTTTACATCCAAGGCACAGTGGAAGCGTCACCATGTCCCAGCTGACCAATGAGGCGTCACTTTCCCTATCCCCTCCCCGCAGCCTCATCGCTCCCACCTGTGTGTGGCAGCCATTTGTTTACATCCAAAGCACGGTGGAAGCGCCACCATGACCCAGCTGACCAATGAGGCGTCACTTTCCCTATCCCCTCCCCGCAGCCTCATCGCTCCCGTCTGTGTGTGGCAGCCGTTTGTTTACATCCAAGGCTCGGTGGAAGGGCCACCATGTCCCAGCTGACCAATGAGGCGTCACTTTCCCTATCCCCTCCCCACAGCCTCATCGCTCCCGTCTGAGGGTGGCAGCCGTTTGTTTACATCCAAGGCACGGTTGAAGCGCCACCATGTCCCAGCTGACCAATGAGGCGTCACTTTCCCTATCCCCTCCCCACAGCCTCATCGCTCCCGTCTGAGTGTGGCAGCCGTTTGTTTACATCCATGGCTCGGTGGAAGCGCCACCATGTCCCAGCTGACCAATGAGGCGTCACTTTCCCTATCCCCTCCCCGCAGCCTCATCGCTCCCGTCTGTGTGTGGCAGCCGTTTGTTTACATCCAAGGCACGGTGGAAGCGCCACCATGTCTCAGCTGACCAATGAGGCACCACTTTCCCTATCCCCTCCCCGCAGCCTCATCGGTTCCGTCTGTGTGTGGCAGCCGTTTGTTTACATCCAAGGCACGGTGGAAGCGCCACCATGTCCCAGCTGACCAATGAGGCACCACTTTCCCTATCCCCTCCCCGCAGCCTCATCGCTCCCTTCTGAGTGTGGCAGCCGTTTGTTTACATCCAAGGCTCGGTGGAAGCGCCACCATGTCCTAGCTGACCAATGAGGCGTCACTTTCCCTATCCCCTCCCCGCAGCCTCATCGCTCCCGTCTGTGTGTGGCAGCCGTTTGTTTACATCCAAGGCACGGTGGAAGCGCCACCATGTCCCAGCTGACCAATGAGGCGTCAATTTCCCTATCCCCTCCCCGCAGCCTCGTCGCTCCCGTCTGTGTGTGGCAGCCGTTTGTTTACATCCAAGGCACGGTGGAAGCGCCACCATGTCCCAGCTGACCAATGAGGCACCACTTTCCCTATCCCCTCCCCGCAGCCTCATCGCTCCCTTCTGAGTGTGGCAGCCGTTTGTTTACATCCAAGGCTCGGTGGAAGCGCCACCATGTCCCAGCTGACCAATGAGGCGTCACTTTCCCTATCCCCTCCCCGCAGCCTCATCGCTCCCGTCTGTGTGTGGCAGCCGTTTGTTTACATCCAAGGCACGGTGGAAGCGCCACCATGTCCCAGCTGACCAATGAGGCGTCACTTTCCCTATCCCCTCCCCGCAGCCTCATCGCTCCCGTCTGTGTGTGGCAGCCGTTTGTTTACATGCAAGGCACGGTGGTCGCGCAACCATGTCCCAGCTGACCAATGAGGCGTCATTTTCCCTATCCCCTCCCCGCAGCCCATCGCTACCACCTGTGTGTGGCAGCCGTTTGTTTACATCCTAGGCACAGTGGAAGCGCCACCATGTCCCAGCTGACCAATGAGGCGTCACTTTCCCTATCCCCTCCCCGCAGCCTCGTCGCTCCCACCTGTGTGGGGCAGCCGTTTGTTTACATCCAAGGCACAGTGGAAGCGCCACCATGTCCCAGCTGACCAATGAGGCGTCACTTTCCCTATCCCCTCCCCGCACCCTCATCGCTCCCACCTGTGTGTGGCAGCCGTTTGTTTACATCCAAGGCACGGTGGAAGCGCCACCATGTCCCAGCTGACCAATGAGGCGTCACTTTCCCTATCCCCTCCCCACAGCCTCATCGCTCCCGTCTGAGTGTGGCAGCCGTTTGTTTACATCCATGGCTCGGTGGAAGCGCCACCATATCCCAGCTGACCAATGAGGCGTCACTTTCCCTATCCCCTCCCCGCAGCCTCATCGCTCCCGTCTGTGTGTGGCAGCCGTTTGTTTACATCCACGGCACGGTGGAAGCGCCACCATGTCCCAGCTGACCAATGAGGCACCACTTTCCCTATCCCCTCCCCGCAGCCTCATCGCTCCCTTCTGAGTGTGGCAGCCGTTTGTTTACATCCAAGGCTCGGTGGAAGCGCCACCATGTCCCAGCTGACCAATGAGGCGTCACTTTCCCTATCCCCTCCCCGCAGCCTCATCGCTCCCGTCTGTGTGTGGCAGCCGTTTGTTTACATCCAAGGCACGGTGGAAGCGCCACCATGTCCCAGCTGACCAATGAGGCGTCACTTTCCCTATCCCCTCCCCGCAGCCTCGTCGCTCCCGTCTGTGTGTGGCAGCCGTTTGTTTACATCCAAGGCACAGTGAAAGCGCCACCATGTCCCAGCTGACCAATGAGGCGTCACTTTCCCTATCCCCTCCCCACAGCCTCATCGCTCCCACCTGTGTGTGGCAGCCGTTTGTTTCCATCCAAGGCACGGTGGAAGCGCCACCATGTCCCAGCTGACCAATGAGGCGTCACTTTCCCTATCCCCTCCCCGCAGCCTCATCCCTCCCACTTGTGTGTCAGCCGTTTGTTTACATCCAAGGCACGGTGGAAGCGCCACCATGTCCCAGCTGACCAATGAGGCGTCACTTTCCCTATCCCCTCCCCGCAGCCACATCGCTCCCGTCTGTGTGTGGCAGTCGTTTGTTTACATCCAAGGCACGGTGGAAGCGCCACCAAGTCCCTGCTGACCAATGAGGCGTCACTTTCCCTATCCACTCCCCGCAGCCACATCGCTCCCGTCTGTGTGTGGCAGCCGTTTGTTTACATCCAAGGCACAGTGAAAGCGCCACCATGTCCCAGCTGACCAATGAGGCGTCACTTTCCCTATCCCCTCCCCACAGCCTCATCGCTCCCACCTGTGTGTGGCAGCCGTTTGTTTCCATCCAAGGCACGGTGGAAGCGCCACCATGTCCCAGCTGACCAATGAGGCGTCACTTTCCCTATCCCCTCCCCGCAGCCTCATCCCTCCCACTTGTGTGTCAGCCGTTTGTTTACATCCAAGGCACGGTGGAAGCGCCACCATGTCCCAGCTGACCAATGAGGCGTCACTTTCCCTATCCCCTCCCCGCAGCCTCATCGCTCCCGTCTGTGTGTGGCAGCCGTTTGTTTACATCCAAGTCACGGCGGAAGCGCCACCATGTCCCAGCTGACCAATGAGGCGTCACTTTCCCTGTCCCCTCCCCGCAGCCTCGTCGCTCCCGTCTGTGTGTGGCAGCCGTTTGTTTACATCCAAGGCACGGTGGAAGCGCCACCATGTCCCAGCTGACCAATGAGGCGTCACTTTCCCTATCCCCTCCCCGCAGCCTCATCGCTCCCGTCTGTGTGTGGCAGCCGTTTGTTTACATCCAAGGCACGGTGGAAGCGCCACCATGACCCAGCCGACCAATGAGGCGTCACTTTCCCTATCCCCTCCCCACAGCCTCATCGCTCCCGTCTGTGTGTGGCAGCCGTTTGTTTACATCCAAGGCACAGTGGAAGCGTCACCATGTCCCAGCTGACCAATGAGGCGTCACTTTCCCTATCCCCTCCCCGCAGCCTCATCGCTCCCACCTGTGTGTGGCAGCCGTTTGTTTACATCCAAGGCACGGTGGAAGCGCCACCATGACCCCGCTGACCAATGAGGCGTCACTTTCCCTATCCCCTCCCCGCAGCCTCATCGCTCCCGCCTGTGTGTGGCAGCCGTTTGTTTACATCCAAGGCACGGTGGAAGCGCCACCATGTCCCAGCTGACCAATGAGGCGTCACTTTCCCTATCCCCTCCCCGCAGCCTCATCGCTCCCGTCTGTGTGTGGCAGCCGTTTGTTTACATCCAAGGCACGGTGGTAGCGGCACCATGTCCCAGCTGACCAATGAGGCGTCACTTTCCCTGTCCCCTCCCCGCAGCCCATCGCTCCCACCTGTGTGTGGCAGCCGTTTGTTTACATCCAAGGCACAGTGGAAGCGCCACCATGTCCCAGCTGACCAATGAGGCGTCACTTTCCCTATCCCCTCCCCGCAGCCTCGTCGCTCCCACCTGTGTGTGGCAGCCGTTTGTTTACATCCAAGGCACGGTGGAAGCGCCACCATGACCCAGCCGACCAATGATGCGTCACTTTCCCTATCCCCTCCCCACAGCCTCATCGCTCCCGTCTGTGTGAGGCAGCCGTTTGTTTACATCCAAGGCACGGTGGAAGCGCCACCATGTCCCAGCTGACCAATGAGGCGTCACATTCCCTATCCCCTCCCCGCAGCCTCATCGCTCCCGTCTGTGTGTGGCAGCCGTTTGTTTACATGCAAGGCACGGTGGTCGCGCCACCTTGTCCCAGCTGACCAATGAGGCGTCATTTTCCCTATCCCCTCCCCGCAGCCCATCGCTCCCACCTGTGTGTGGCAGCCGTTTGTTTACATCCAAGGCACAGTGGAAGCGCCACCATGTCCCAGCTGACCAATGAGGCGTCACTTTCCCTATCCCCTCCCCGCAGCCTCGTCGCTCCCATCTGTGTGTGGCAGCCGTTTGTTTACATCCAAGGCACAGTGGAAGCGCCACCATGTCCCAGCTGACCAATGAGGCATCACTTTCCCTATCCCCTCCCCGCACCCTAATCGCTCCCACCTGTGTGTGGCAGCCGTTTGTTTACATCCAAGGCACGGTAGAAGCACCACCATGTCCCAGCTGACCAATGAGGCGTCACTTTCCCTATCCCCTCCCCGCATCCTCATCGCTCCCACCTGTGTGTGGCAGCCGTTTGTTTACATCCAAGGCACAGTGGAAGCGCCACCATGTCCCAGCTGACCAATGAGGCGTCACTTTCCCTATCCCCTCCCCGCAGCCTCGTCGCTTCCACCTGTGTGTGGCAGCCGTTTGTTTACATCCAAGGCACAGTGGAAGCGCCACCATGTCCCAGCTGACCAATGAGGCGTCACTTTCCCTATCCCCTCCCCGCACCCTCATCGCTCCCACCTGTGTGTGGCAGCCGTTTGTTTACATCCAAGGCACGGTAGAAGCGCCACAATGTCCCAGCTGACCAATGAGGCGTCAATTTCCCTATCCCCTCCCCGCAGCCTCGTCGCTCCCACCTGTGTGTGGCAGCCGTTTGTTTACATCCAAGGCACAGTGGAAGCGCCACCATGTCCCAGCTGACCAATGAGGCGTCACTTTCCCTATCCCCTCCCGCACCCTCATCGCTCCCACCTGTGTGTGGCAGCCGTTTGTTTACATCCAAGGCACGGTGGAAGCGCCACCATGTCCCAGCTGACCAATGAGGCACCACTTTCCCTATCCCCTCCCCAAAGCCTCATCGCTCCCACCTGTGTGTGGCAGCCGTTTGTTTACATCCAAGGTACAGTGGAAGCGCCACCATGTCCCAGCTGACCAATGAGGCGTCACTTTCCCTATCCCCTCCCCGCAGCCTCATCGCTCCCGTCTGTGTGTGGCATCCGTTTGTTTACATCCAAGGTACAGTGGAAGCGCCACCATGTCCCAGCTGACCAATGAGGCGTCACTTTCCCTATCCCCTCCCCACAGCCTCATCGCTCCCACCTGTGTGTGGCAGCCGTTTGTTTACATCCAAGGCACGGTGGAAGCGCCACCATGTCCCAGCTGACCAATGAGGCGTCACTTTCCCTATCCCCTCCCCGCAGCCTCATCCCTCCCACTTGTGTGTCAGCCGTTTGTTTACATCCAAGGCACGGTGGAAGCGCCACCATGTCCCAGCTGACCAATGAGGCGTCACTTTCCCTATCCCCTCCCCGCAGCCACATCGCTCCCGTCTGTGTGTGGCAGTCGTTTGTTTACATCCAAGGCACGGTGGAAGCGCCACCAAGTCCCTGCTGACCAATGAGGCGTCACTTTCCCTATCCACTCCCCGCAGCCACATCGCTCCCGTCTGTGTGTGGCAGCCGTTTGCTAACATCCAAGGCACGGTGGAAGCGCCACCATGTCCCAGCTGACCAATGAGGCGTCACTTTCCCTATCCCCTCCCCGCAGCCTCATCGCTCCCGTCTGTGTGTGGCAGCCGTTTGTTTACATCCAAGTCACGGCGGAAGCGCCACCATGTCCCAGCTGACCAATGAGGCGTCACTTTCCCTGTCCCCTCCCCGCAGCCTCGTCGCTCCCGTCTGTGTGTGGCAGCCGTTTGTTTACATCCAAGGCACGGTGGAAGCGCCTCCATGTCCCAGCTGACCAATGAGGCGTCACTTTCCCTATCCCCTCCCCGCAGCCTCATCGCTCCCGTCTGTGTGTGGCAGCCGTTTGTTTACATCCAAGGCACGGTGGAAGCGCCACCATGACCCAGCCGACCAATGAGGCGTCACTTTCCCTATCCCCTCCCCACAGCCTCATCGCTCCCGTCTGTGTGTGGCAGCCGTTTGTTTACATCCAAGGCACAGTGGAAGCGTCACCATGTCCCAGCTGACCAATGAGGCGTCACTTTCCCTATCCCCTCCCCGCAGCCTCATCGCTCCCACCTGTGTGTGGCAGCCGTTTGTTTACATCCAAGGCACGGTGGAAGCGCCACCATGACCCCGCTGACCAATGAGGCGTCACTTTCCCTATCCCCTCCCCGCAGCCTCATCGCTCCCGCCTGTGTGTGGCAGCCGTTTGTTTACATCCAAGGCACGGTGGAAGCGCCACCATGTCCCAGCTGACCAATGAGGCGTCACTTTCCCTATCCCCTCCCCGCAGCCTCATCGCTCCCGTCTGTGTGTGGCAGCCGTTTGTTTACATCCAAGGCACGGTGGTAGCGGCACCATGTCCCAGCTGACCAATGAGGCGTCACTTTCCCTGTCCCCTCCCCGCAGCCCATCGCTCCCACCTGTGTGTGGCAGCCGTTTGTTTACATCCAAGGCACAGTGGAAGCGCCACCATGTCCCAGCTGACCAATGAGGCGTCACTTTCCCTATCCCCTCCCCGCAGCCTCGTCGCTCCCACCTGTGTGTGGCAGCCGTTTGTTTACATCCAAGGCACGGTGGAAGCGCCACCATGACCCAGCCGACCAATGAGGCGTCACTTTCCCTATCCCCTCCCCACAGCCTCATCGCTCCCGTCTGTGTGAGGCAGCCGTTTGTTTACATCCAAGGCACGGTGGAAGCGCCACCATGTCCCAGCTGACCAATGAGGCGTCACATTCCCTATCCCCTCCCCGCAGCCTCATCGCTCCCGTCTGTGTGTGGCAGCCGTTTGTTTACATGCAAGGCACGGTGGTCGCGCCACCTTGTCCCAGCTGACCAATGAGGCGTCATTTTCCCTATCCCCTCCCCGCAGCCCATCGCTCCCACCTGTGTGTGGCAGCCGTTTGTTTACATCCAAGGCACAGTGGAAGCGCCACCATGTCCCAGCTGACCAATGAGGCGTCACTTTCCCTATCCCCTCCCCGCAGCCTCGTCGCTCCCATCTGTGTGTGGCAGCCGTTTGTTTACATCCAAGGCACAGTGGAAGCGCCACCATGTCCCAGCTGACCAATGAGGCATCACTTTCCCTATCCCCTCCCCGCACCCTAATCGCTCCCACCTGTGTGTGGCAGCCGTTTGTTTACATCCAAGGCACGGTAGAAGCACCACCATGTCCCAGCTGACCAATGAGGCGTCACTTTCCCTATCCCCTCCCCGCATCCTCATCGCTCCCACCTGTGTGTGGCAGCCGTTTGTTTACATCCAAGGCACAGTGGAAGCGCCACCATGTCCCAGCTGACCAATGAGGCGTCACTTTCCCTATCCCCTCCCCGCAGCCTCGTCGCTTCCACCTGTGTGTGGCAGCCGTTTGTTTACATCCAAGGCACAGTGGAAGCGCCACCATGTCCCAGCTGACCAATGAGGCGTCACTTTCCCTATCCCCTCCCCGCACCCTCATCGCTCCCACCTGTGTGTGGCAGCCGTTTGTTTACATCCAAGGCACGGTAGAAGCGCCACAATGTCCCAGCTGACCAATGAGGCGTCAATTTCCCTATCCCCTCCCCGCAGCCTCGTCGCTCCCACCTGTGTGTGGCAGCCGTTTGTTTACATCCAAGGCACAGTGGAAGCGCCACCATGTCCCAGCTGACCAATGAGGCGTCACTTTCCCTATCCCCTCCCGCACCCTCATCGCTCCCACCTGTGTGTGGCAGCCGTTTGTTTACATCCAAGGCACGGTGGAAGCGCCACCATGTCCCAGCTGACCAATGAGGCACCACTTTCCCTATCCCCTCCCCAAAGCCTCATCGCTCCCACCTGTGTGTGGCAGCCGTTTGTTTACATCCAAGGTACAGTGGAAGCGCCACCATGTCCCAGCTGACCAATGAGGCGTCACTTTCCCTATCCCCTCCCCGCAGCCTCATCGCTCCCGTCTGTGTGTGGCATCCGTTTGTTTACCTCCAAGGTACAGTGGAAGCGCCACCATGTCCCAGCTGACCAATGAGGCGTCACTTTCCCTATCCCCTCCCCACAGCCTCATCGCTCCCACCTGTGTGTGGCAGCCGTTTGTTTACATCCAAGGCACGGTGGAAGCGCCACCATGTCCCAGCTGACCAATGAGGCGTCACTTTCCCTATCCCCTCCCCGCAGCCTCATCCCTCCCACTTGTGTGTCAGCCGTTTGTTTACATCCAAGGCACGGTGGAAGCGCCACCATGTCCCAGCTGACCAATGAGGCGTCACTTTCCCTATCCCCTCCCCGCAGCCACATCGCTCCCGTCTGTGTGTGGCAGTCGTTTGTTTACATCCAAGGCACGGTGGAAGCGCCACCAAGTCCCTGCTGACCAATGAGGCGTCACTTTCCCTATCCACTCCCCGCAGCCACATCGCTCCCGTCTGTGTGTGGCAGCCGTTTGCTAACATCCAAGGCACGGTGGAAGCGCCACCATGTCCCAGCTGACCAATGAGGCGTCACTTTCCCTATCCCCTCCCCGCAGCCTCATCGCTCCCGTCTGTGTGTGGCAGCCGTTTGTTTACATCCAAGTCACGGCGGAAGCGCCACCATGTCCCAGCTGACCAATGAGGCGTCACTTTCCCTATCCCCTCCCCGCAGCCTCGTCGCTCCCGTCTGTGTGTGGCAGCCGTTTGTTTACATCCAAGGCACGGTGGAAGCGCCACCATGTCCCAGCTGACCAATGAGGCGTCACTTTCCCTATCCCCTCCCCGCAGCCTCATCGCTCCCGTCTGTGTGTGGCAGCCGTTTGTTTACATCCAAGGCACGGTGGAAGCGCCACCATGACCCAGCCGATCAATGAGGCGTCACTTTCCCTATCCCCTCCCCACAGCCTCATCGCTCCCGTCTGTGTGTGGCAGCCGTTTGTTTACATCCAAGGCACAGTGGAAGCGTCACCATGTCCCAGCTGACCAATGAGGCGTCACTTTCCCTATCCCCTCCCCGCAGCCTCATCGCTCCCACCTGTGTGTGGCAGCCGTTTGTTTACATCCAAGGCACGGTGGAAGCGCCAACATGACCCCGCTGACCAATGAGGCGTCACTTTCCCTATCCCCTCCCCGCAGCCTCATCGCTCCCGCCTGTGTGTGGCAGCCGTTTGTTTACATCCAAGGCACGGTGGAAGCGCCACCATGTCCCAGCTGACCAATGAGGCGTCACTTTCCCTATCCCCTCCCCGCAGCCTCATCGCTCCCGTCTGTGTGTGGCAGCCGTTTGTTTACATCCAAGGCACGGTGGTAGCGCCACCATGTCCCAGCTGACCAAAGAAGCGTCACTTTCCCTGTTCCCTCCCCGCAGCCCATCGCTCCCACCTGTGTGTGGCAGCCGTTTGTTTACATCCAAGGCACAGTGGAAGCGCCACCATGTCCCAGCTGACCAATGAGGCGTCACTTTTCCTATCCCCTCCCCGCAGCCTCGTCGCTCCCACCTGTGTGTGGCAGCCGTTTGTTTACATCCAAGGCACGGTGGAAGCGCCACCATGACCCAGCCGACCAATGAGGCGTCACTTTCCCTATCCCCTCCCCACAGCCTCATCGCTCCCGTCTGTGTGAGGCAGCCGTTTGTTTACATCCAAGGCACGGTGGAAGCGCCACCATGTCCCAGCTGACCAATGAGGCGTCACTTTCCCTATCCCCTCCCCGCAGCCTCATCGCTCCCGTCTGTGTGTGGCAGCCGTTTGTTTACATGCAAGGCACGGTGGTCGCGCCACCATGTCCGAGCTGACCAATGAGGCGTCATTTTCCCTATCCCCTCCCCGCAGCCCATCGCTCCCACCTGTGTGTGGCAGCCGTTTGTTTACATCCAAGGCACGGTAGAAGCGCCACAATGTCCCAGCTGACCAATGAGGCGTCACTTTCCCTATCCCCTCCCCGCAGCCTCGTCGCTCCCACCTGTGTGTGGCAGCCGTTTGTTTACATCCAAGGCACAGTGGAAGCGCCACCATGTCCCAGCTGACCAATGAGGCGTCACTTTCCCTATCCCCTCCCGCACCCTCATCGCTCCCACCTGTGTGTGGCAGCCGTTTGTTTACATCCAAGGCACGGTGGAAGCGCCACCATGTCCCAGCTGACCAATGAGGCACCACTTTCCCTATCCCCTCCCCAAAGCCTCATCGCTCCCACCTGTGTGTGGCAGCCGTTTGTTTACATCCAAGGTACAGTGGAAGCGCCACCATGTCCCAGCTGACCAATGAGGCGTCACTTTCCCTATCCCCTCCCCGCAGCCTCATCGCTCCCGTCTGTGTGTGGCATCCGTTTGTTTACATCCAAGGTACAGTGGAAGCGCCACCATGTCCCAGCTGACCAATGAGGCGTCACTTTCCCTATCCCCTCCCCACAGCCTCATCGCTCCCACCTGTGTGTGGCAGCCGTTTGTTTACATCCAAGGCACGGTGGAAGCGCCATCATGTCCCAGCTGACCAATGAGGCGTCACTTTCCCTATCCCCTCCCCGCATCCTCATCGCTCCCGTCTGTGTGTGGCATCCGTTTGTTTACATCCAAGGCACGGTGGAAGCGCCACCATGTCCCAGCTGACCAATGAGGCGTCACTTTCCCTATCCCCTCCCGCAGCCACATCGCTCCCACCTGTGTGTGGCAGCCGTTTGTTTACATCCAAGGTACAGTGGAAGCGCAACCATGTCCCAGCTGACCAATGAGGCGTCACTTTCCCTATCCCCTCCCCGCAGCCTCATCGCTCCCACCTGTGTGTGGCAGCCGTTTGTTTACATCCAAGGCACGGTGGAAGCGCCACCATGTCCCAGCTGACCAATGAGGCGTCACTTTCCCTATCCCCTCCCCGCAGCCTCATCGCTCCCGTCTGTGTGTGGCATCCGTTTGTTTACATCCAAGGTACAGTGGAAGCGCCACCATGTCCCAGCTGACCAATGAGGCGTCACTTTCCCTATCCCCTCCCCACAGCCTCATCGCTCCCACCTGTGTGTGGCAGCCGTTTGTTTACATCCAAGGCACGGTGGAAGCGCCATCATGTCCCAGCTGACCAATGAGGCGTCACTTTCCCTATCCCCTCCCCGCATCCTCATCGCTCCCGTCTTTGTGTGGCATCCGTTTGTTTACATCCAAGGCACGGTGGAAGCGCCACCATGTCCCAGCTGACCAATGAGGCGTCACTTTCCCTATCCCCTCCCCGCAGCCACATCGCTCCCACCTGTGTGTGGCAGCCGTTTGTTTACATCCAAGGTACAGTGGAAGCGCCACCATGTCGCAGCTGACCAATGAGGCGACACTTTCCCTATCCCCTCCCCGCAGCCTCATCGCTCCCACCTGTGTGTGGCAGCCGTTTGTTTACATCCAAGGCACGGTGGAAGCGCCACCATGTCCCAGCTGACCAATGAGGCGTCACTTTCCCTATCCCCTCCCCACAGCCTCATCGCTCCCGTCTGAGTGTGGCAGCCGTTTGTTTACATCCAAGGCTCGGTGGAAGCGCCACCATGTCCCAGCTGACCAATGAGGCGTCACTTTCCCTATCCCCTCCCCGCAGCCTCATCGCTCAGGTCTGTGTGTGGCAGCCGTTTGTTTACATCCAAGGCACGGTGGAAGCGCCACCATGTCCCAGCTGACCAATGAGGCACCACTTTCCCTATCCCCTCCCCGCAGCCTCATCGGTCCCGTCTGTGTGTGGCAGCCGTTTGTTTACATCCAAGGCACGGTGGAAGCGCCACCATGTCCCAGCTGACCAATGAGGCACCACTTTCCCTATCCCCTCCCCGCAGCCTCATCGCTCCCTTCTGAGAGTGGCAGCCGTTTGTTTACATCCAAGGCACGGTGGAAGCGCCACCATGTCCCAGCTGACCAATGAGGCGTCACTTTCCCTATCCCCTCCCCGCAGCCTCATCGCTCCCGTCTGTGTGTGGCAGCCGTTTGTTTACATCCAAGGCACGGTGGAAGCGCCACCATGACCCAGCCGACCAATGAGGCGTCACTTTCCCTATCCCCTCCCCACAGCCTCATCGCTCCCGTCTGTGTGTGGCAGCCGTTTGTTTACATCCAAGGCACAGTGGAAGCGTCACCATGTCCCAGCTGACCAATGAGGCGTCACTTTCCCTATCCCCTCCCCGCAGCCTCATCGCTCCCACCTGTGTGTGGCAGCCGTTTGTTTACATCCAAGGCACGGTGGAAGCGCCACCATGACCCCGCTGACCAATGAGGCGTCACTTTCCCTATCCCCTCCCCGCAGCCTCATCGCTCCCGCCTGTGTGTGGCAGCCGTTTGTTTACATCCAAGGCACGGTGGAAGCGCCACCATGTCCCAGCTGACCAATGAGGCGTCACTTTCCCTATCCCCTCCCCGCAGCCTCATCGCTCCCGTCTGTGTGTGGCAGCCGTTTGTTTACATGCAAGGCACGGTGGTCGCGCCACCATGTCCGAGCTGACCAATGAGGCGTCATTTTCCCTATCCCCTCCCCGCAGCCCATCGCTCCCACCTGTGTGTGGCAGCCGTTTGTTTACATCCAAGGCACAGTGGAAGCGCCACCATGTCCCAGCTGACCAATGAGGCGTAACTTTCCCTATCCCCTCCCCGCAGCCTCGTCGCTCCCATCTGTGTGTGGCAGCCGTTTGTTTACATCCAAGTCACAGTGGAAGCGCCACCATGTCCCAGCTGACCAATGAGGCAT
The DNA here is from genome assembly GCA_946902985.2 of Meconema thalassinum. Taxonomy (NCBI): domain Eukaryota; kingdom Metazoa; phylum Arthropoda; class Insecta; order Orthoptera; family Tettigoniidae; genus Meconema; species Meconema thalassinum. The sequence goes on from OX336397.1 coordinate 17,934,034, forward strand.
CACTTTCCCTATCCCCTCCCCGCACCCTAATCGCTCCCACCTGTGTGTGGCAGCCGTTTGTTTACATCCAAGGCACGGTAGAAGCACCACCATGTCCCAGCTGACCAATGAGGCGTCACTTTCCCTATCCCCTCCCCGCATCCTCATCGCTCCCACCTGTGTGTGGCAGCCGTTTGTTTACATCCAAGGCACAGTGGAAGCGCCACCATGTCCCAGCTGACCAATGAGGCGTCACTTTCCCTATCCCCTCCCCGCAGCCTCGTCGCTTCCACCTGTGTGTGGCAGCCGTTTGTTTACATCCAAGGCACAGTGGAAGCGCCACCATGTCCCAGCTGACCAATGAGGCGTCACTTTCCCTATCGGGCGTGGTGGCTCAGCGGTCAAGCTGTATGCCTCTCACCAAGGCGGACTGGGTTCGATTCCCGGTCAATGCATGTGAGATTTTCGAAGTGAAATGCCATGTCCTGTGGTTCGGATTCCACGTAAAAAGGAGGTCCCGTGGCTCATGATCGCGAGATTAACGGTCACGTTAAACTACAAGCTTCCTTTTTCCTTTCCCTATCCCCTCCCCGCACCCTCATCGCTCCCACCTGTGTGTGGCAGCCGTTTGTTTACATCCAAGGCACGGTAGAAGCGCCACAATGTCCCAGCTGACCAATGAGGCGTCACTTTCCCTATCCCCTCCCCGCAGCCTCGTCGCTCCCACCTGTGTGTGGCAGCCGTTTGTTTACATCCAAGGCACAGTGGAAGCGCCACCATGTCCCAGCTGACCAATGAGGCGTCACTTTCCCTATCCCCTCCCGCACCCTCATCGCTCCCACCTGTGTGTGGCAGCCGTTTGTTTACATCCAAGGCACGGTGGAAGCGCCACCATGTCCCAGCTGACCAATGAGGCACCACTTTCCCTATCCCCTCCCCAAAGCCTCATCGCTCCCACCTGTGTGTGGCAGCCGTTTGTTTACATCCAAGGTACAGTGGAAGCGCCACCATGTCCCAGCTGACCAATGAGGCGTCACTTTCCCTATCCCCTCCCCGCAGCCTCATCGCTCCCGTCTGTGTGTGGCATCCGTTTGTTTACATCCAAGGTACAGTGGAAGCGCCACCATGTCCCAGCTGACCAATGAGGCGTCACTTTCCCTATCCCCTCCCCACAGCCTCATCGCTCCCACCTGTGTGTGGCAGCCGTTTGTTTACATCCAAGGCACGGTGGAAGCGCCATCATGTCCCAGCTGACCAATGAGGCGTCACTTTCCCTATCCCCTCCCCGCATCCTCATCGCTCCCGTCTGTGTGTGGCATCCGTTTGTTTACATCCAAGGCACGGTGTAAGCGCCACCATGTCCCAGCTGACCAATGAGGCGTCACTTTCCCTATCCCCTCCCGCAGCCACATCGCTCCCACCTGTGTGTGGCAGCCGTTTGTTTACATCCAAGGTACAGTGGAAGCGCAACCATGTCCCAGCTGACCAATGAGGCGTCACTTTCCCTATCCCCTCCCCGCAGCCTCATCGCTCCCACCTGTGTGTGGCAGCCGTTTGTTTACATCCAAGGCACGGTGGAAGCGCCACCATGTCCCAGCTGACCAATGAGGCGTCACTTTCCCTATCCCCTCCCCGCAGCCTCATCGCTCCCGTCTGTGTGTGGCATCCGTTTGTTTACATCCAAGGTACAGTGGAAGCGCCACCATGTCCCAGCTGACCAATGAGGCGTCACTTTCCCTATCCCCTCCCCACAGGCTCATCGCTCCCACCTGTGTGTGGCAGCCGTTTGTTTACATCCAAGGCACGGTGGAAGCGCCATCATGTCCCAGCTGACCAATGAGGCGTCACTTTCCCTATCCCCTCCCCGCATCCTCATCGCTCCCGTCTTTGTGTGGCATCCGTTTGTTTACATCCAAGGCACGGTGGAAGCGCCACCATGTCCCAGCTGACCAATGAGGCGTCACTTTCCCTATCCCCTCCCCGCAGCCACATCGCTCCCACCTGTGTGTGGCAGCCGTTTGTTTACATCCAAGGTACAGTGGAAGCGCCACCATGTCGCAGCTGACCAATGAGGCGACACTTTCCCTATCCCCTCCCCGCAGCCTCATCGCTCCCACCTGTGTGTGGCAGCCGTTTGTTTACATCCAAGGCACGGTGGAAGCGCCACCATGTCCCAGCTGACCAATGAGGCGTCACTTTCCCTATCCCCTCCCCACAGCCTCATCGCTCCCGTCTGAGTGTGGCAGCCGTTTGTTTACATCCAAGGCTCGGTGGAAGCGCCACCATGTCCCAGCTGACCAATGAGGCGTCACTTTCCCTATCCCCTCCCCGCAGCCTCATCGCTCAGGTCTGTGTGTGGCAGCCGTTTGTTTACATCCAAGGCACGGTGGAAGCGCCACCATGTCCCAGCTGACCAATGAGGCACCACTTTCCCTATCCCCTCCCCGCAGCCTCATCGGTCCCGTCTGTGTGTGGCAGCCGTTTGTTTACATCCAAGGCACGGTGGAAGCGCCACCATGTCCCAGCTGACCAATGAGGCACCACTTTCCCTATCCCCTCCCCGCAGCCTCATCGCTCCCTTCTGAGAGTGGCAGCCGTTTGTTTACATCCAAGGCACGGTGGAAGCGCCACCATGTCCCAGCTGACCAATGAGGCGTCACTTTCCCTATCCCCTCCCCGCAGCCTCATCGCTCCCGTCTGTGTGTGGCAGCCGTTTGTTTACATCCAAGGCACGGTGGAAGCGCCACCATGACCCAGCCGACCAATGAGGCGTCACTTTCCCTATCCCCTCCCCACAGCCTCATCGCTCCCGTCTGTGTGTGGCAGCCGTTTGTTTACATCCAAGGCACAGTGGAAGCGTCACCATGTCCCAGCTGACCAATGAGGCGTCACTTTCCCTATCCCCTCCCCGCAGCCTCATCGCTCCCACCTGTGTGTGGCAGCCGTTTGTTTACATCCAAGGCACGGTGGAAGCGCCACCATGACCCCGCTGACCAATGAGGCGTCACTTTCCCTATCCCCTCCCCGCAGCCTCATCGCTCCCGCCTGTGTGTGGCAGCCGTTTGTTTACATCCAAGGCACGGTGGAAGCGCCACCATGTCCCAGCTGACCAATGAGGCGTCACTTTCCCTATCCCCTCCCCGCAGCCTCATCGCTCCCGTCTGTGTGTGGCAGCCGTTTGTTTACATCCAAGGCACGGTGGTAGCGCCACCATGTCCCAGCTGACCAATGAGGCGTCACTTTCCCTGTCCCCTCCCCGCAGCCCATCGCTCCCACCTGTGTGTGGCAGCCGTTTGTTTACATCCAAGGCACAGTGGAAGGGCCACCATGTCCCAGCTGACCAATGAGGCGTCACTTTTCCTATCCCCTCCCCGCAGCCTCGTCGCTCCCACCTGTGTGTGGTAGCCGTTTGTTTACATCCAAGGCACGGTGGAAGCGCCACCATGACCCAGCCGACCAATGAGGCGTCACTTTCCCTATCCCCTCCCCACAGCCTCATTGCTCCCGTCTGTGTGAGGCAGCCGTTTGTTTACATCCAAGGCACGGTGGAAGCGCCACCATGTCCCAGCTGACCAATGAGGCGTCACTTTCCCTATCCCCTCCCCGCAGCCTCATCGCTCCCGTCTGTGTGTGGCAGCCGTTTGTTTACATGCAAGGCACGGTGGTCGCGCCACCATGTCCCAGCTGACCAATGAGGCGTCATTTTCCCTATCCCCTCCCCGCAGCCCATCGCTCCCACCTGTGTGTGGCAGCCGTTTGTTTACATCCAAGGCACAGTGGAAGCGCCACCATGTCCCAGCTGACCAATGAGGCGTCACTTTCCCTATCCCCTCCCCGCAGCCTCGTCGCTCCCATCTGTGTGTGGCAGCCGTTTGTTTACATCCAAGTCACAGTGGAAGCGCCACCATGTCCCAGCTGACCAATGAGGCATCACTTTCCCTATCCCCTCCCCGCACCCTAACCGCTCCCACCTGTGTGTGGCAGCCGTTTGTTTACATCCAAGGCACGGTAGAAGCACCACCATGTCCCAGCTGACCAATGAGGCGTCACTTTCCCTATCCCCTCCCCGCATCCTCATCGCTCCCACCTGTGTGTGGCAGCCGTTTGTTTACATCCAAGGCACAGTGGAAGCGCCACCATGTCCCAGCTGACCAATGAGGCGTCACTTTCCCTATCCCCTCCCCGCAGCCTCGTCGCTTCCACCTGTGTGTGGCAGCCGTTTGTTTACATCCAAGGCACAGTGGAAGCGCCACCATGTCCCAGCTGACCAATGAGGCGTCACTTTCCCTATCCCCTCCCCGCACCCTCATCGCTCCCACCTGTGTGTGGCAGCCGTTTGTTTACATCCAAGGCACGGTAGAAGCGCCACAATGTCCCAGCTGACCAATGAGGCGTCACTTTCCCTATCCCCTCCCCGCAGCCTCGTCGCTCCCACCTGTGTGTGGCAGCCGTTTTTTACATCCAAGGCACAGTGGAAGCGCCACCATGTCCCAGCTGACCAATGAGGCGTCACTTTCCCTATCCCCTCCCGCACCCTCATCGCTCCCACCTGTGTGTGGCAGCCGTTTGTTTACATCCAAGGCACGGTGGAAGCGCCACCATGTCCCAGCTGACCAATGAGGCACCACTTTCCCTATCCCCTCCCCAAAGCCTCATCGCTCCCACCTGTGTGTGGCAGCCGTTTGTTTACATCCAAGGTACAGTGGAAGCGCCACCATGTCCCAGCTGACCAATGAGGCGTCACTTTCCCTATCCCCTCCCCGCAGCCTCATCGCTCCCGTCTGTGTGTGGCATCCGTTTGTTTACATCCAAGGTACAGTGGAAGCGCCACCATGTCCCAGCTGACCAATGAGGCGTCACTTTCCCTATCCCCTCCCCACACCCTCATCGCTCCCACCTGTGTGTGGCAGCCGTTTGTTTACATCCAAGGCACGGTGGAAGCGCCATCATGTCCCAGCTGACCAATGAGGCGTCACTTTCCCTATCCCCTCCCCGCATCCTCATCGCTCCCGTCTGTGTGTGGCATCCGTTTGTTTACATCCAAGGCACGGTGGAAGCGCCACCATGTCCCAGCTGCCCAATGAGGCGTCACTTTCCCTATCCCCTCCCCGCAGCCACATCGCTCCCACCTGTGTGTGGCAGCCGTTTGTTTACATCCAAGGTACAGTGGAAGCGCAACCATGTCCCAGCTGACCAATGAGGCGTCACTTTCCCTATCCCCTCCCCGCAGCCTCATCGCTCCCACCTGTGTGTGGCAGCCGTTTGTTTACATCCAAGGCACGGTGGAAGCGCCACCATGTCCCAGCTGACCAATGAGGCGTCACTTTCCCTATCCCCTCCCCGCAGCCTCATCGCTCCCGTCTGTGTGTGGCATCCGTTTGTTTACATCCAAGGTACAGTGGAAGCGCCACCATGTCCCAGCTGACCAATGAGGCGTCACTTTCCCTATCCCCTCCCCACAGCCTCATCGCTCCCACCTGTGTGTGGCAGCCGTTTGTTTACATCCAAGGCACGGTGGAAGCGCCATCATGTCCCAGCTGACCAATGAGGCGTCACTTTCCCTATCCCCTCCCCGCATCCTCATCGCTCCCGTCTTTGTGTGGCATCCGTTTGTTTACATCCAAGGCACGGTGGAAGCGCCACCATGTCCCAGCTGACCAATGAGGCGTCACTTTCCCTATCCCCTCCCCGCAGCCACATCGCTCCCACCTGTGTGTGGCAGCCGTTTGTTTACATCCAAGGTACAGTGGAAGCGCCACCATGTCGCAGCTGACCAATGAGGCGACACTTTCCCTATCCCCTCCCCGCAGCCTCATCGCTCCCACCTGTGTGTGGCTGCCGTTTGTTTACATCCAAGGCACGGTGGAAGCGCCACCATGTCCCAGCTGACCAATGAGGCGTCACTTTCCCTATCCCCTCCCCACAGCCTCATCGCTCCCGTCTGAGTGTGGCAGCCGTTTGTTTACATCCAAGGCTCGGTGGAAGCGCCACCATGTCCCAGCTGACCAATGAGGCGTCACTTTCCCTATCCCCTCCCCGCAGCCTCATCGCTCAGGTCTGTGTGTGGCAGCCGTTTGTTTACATCCAAGGCACGGTGGAAGCGCCAGCATGTCCCAGCTGACCAATGAGGCACCACTATCCCTATCCCCTCCCCGCAGCCTCATCGGTCCCGTCTGTGTGTGGCAGCCGTTTGTTTACATCCAAGGCACGGTGGAAGCGCCACCATGTCCCAGCTGACCAATGAGGCACCACTTTCCCTATCCCCTCCCCGCAGCCTCATCGCTCCCTTCTGAGAGTGGCAGCCGTTTGTTTACATCCAAGGCTCGGTGGAAGCGCCACCATGTCCCAGCTGACCAATGAGTCGTCACTTTCCCTATCCCCTCCCCGCAGCCTCATCGCTCCCGTCTGTGTATGGCAGCCGTTTGTTTACATCCAAGGCACGGTGGAAGCGCCAGCATGTCCCAGCTGACCAATGAGGCGTCACTTTCCCTATCCCCTCCCCGCAGCCTCGTCGCTCCCGTCTGTGTGTGGCAGCCGTTTGTTTACATCCAAGGCACAGTGAAAGCGCCACCATGTCCCAGCTGACAAATGAGGCGTCACTTTCCCTATCCCCTCCCCACAGCCTCATCGCTCCCACCTGTGTGTGGCAGCCGTTTGTTTACATCCAAGGCACGGTGGAAGCGCCACCATGTCCCAGCTGACCAATGAGGCGTCACTTTCCCTATCCCCTCCCCGCAGCCTCATCGCTCCCACCTGTGTGTGGCAGCCGTTTGTTTACATCCAAGGCACGGTGGAAGCGCCACCATGTCCCAGCTGACCAATGAGGCGTCACTTTCCCTATCCCCTCCCCGCAGCCACATCGCTCCCGTCTGTGTGTGGCAGTCGTTTGTTTACATCCAAGGCACGGTGGAAGCGCCACCAAGTCCCTGCTGACCAATGAGGCGTCACTTTCCCTATCCCCTCCCCGCAGCCACATCGCTCCCGTCTGTGTGTGGCAGCCGTTTGTTTACATCCAAGGCACGGTGGAAGCGCCACCATGTCCCAGCTGACCAATGAGGCGTCACTTTCCCTATCCCCTCCCCGCAGCCTCATCGCTCCCGTCTGTGTGTGGCAGCCGTTTGTTTACATACAAGGCACGGCCGAAGCGCCACCATGTCCCATCTGACTAATGAGGCGTCACTTTCCCTATCCCCTCCCCGCAGCCTCGTCACTCCCGTCTGTGTGTGGCAGCCGTTTGTTTACATCCAAGGCACGGTGGAAGCGCCACCATGTCCCAGCTGACCAATGAGGCGTCACTTTCCCTATCCCCTCCCCGCAGCCTCATCGCTCCCGTCTGTGTGTGGCAGCCGCTTGTTTACATCCAAGGCACGGTGGAAGCGCCACCATGACCCAGCCGACCAATGAGGCGTCACTTTCCCTATCCCCTCCCCACAGCCTCATCGCTCCCGTCTGAGTGTGGCAGCCGTTTGTTTACATCCAAGGCACAGTGGAAGCGTCACCATGTCCCAGCTGACCAATGAGGCGTCACTTTCCCTATCCCCTCCCCGCAGCCTCATCGCTCCCACCTGTGTGTGGCAGCCGTTGGTTTACATCCAAGGCACGGTGGAAGCGCCACCATGACCCAGCTGACCAATGAGGCGTCACTTTCCCTATCCCCTCCCCGCAGCCTCATCCCTCCCGTCTGTGTGTGGCAGCCGTTTGTTTACATCCAAGGCACGGTGGAAGCGCCACCATGTCCCAGCTGACCAATGAGGCGTCACTTTCCCTATCCCCTCCCCGCAGCCTCATCGCTCCCGTCTGTGTGTGGCAGCCGTTTGTTTACATCCAAGGCACGGTGGTAGCGCCACCATGTCCCAGCTGACCAATGAGGCGTCACTTTCCCTATCCCCTCCCCGCAGCCCATCGCTCCCACCTGTGTGTGGCAGCCGTTTGTTTACATCCAAGGCACAGTGGAAGCGCCACCATGTCCCAGCTGACCAATGAGGCGTCACTTTCCCTATCCCCTCCCCGCAGCCTCGTCGCTCCCACCTGTTTGTGGCAGCCGTTTGTTTACATCCAAGGCACGGTGGAAGCGCCACCATGACCCAGCCGAACAATGAGGCGTCACTTTCCCTATCCTCTCCCCACAGCCTCATCGCTCCCGTCTGTGTGTGGCAGCCGTTTGTTTACATCCAAGGCACGGTGGAAGCGCCACCATGTCCCAGCTGACCAATGAGGCGTCACTTTCCCTATCCCCTCCCCGCAGCCTAATCGCTCCCACCTGTGTGTGGCAGCCGTTTGTTTACATCCAAGGCACAGTGGAAGCGCCACCATGTCCCAGCTGACCAATGAGGCGTCACTTTCCCTATCCCCTCCCCGCACCCTCATCGCTCCCACCTTTGTGTGGCAGCCGTTTGTTTACATCCAAGGCACGGTAGAAGCGCCACCATGTCCCAGCTGACCAATGAGGCGTCACTTTCCCTATCCCCTCCCCGCATCCTCATCGCTCCCACCTGTGTGTGGCAGCCGTTTGTTTACATCCAAGGCACAGTGGAAGCGCCACCATGTCCCAGCTGACCAATGAGGCGTCACTTTCCCTATCCCCTCCCCGCAGCCTCATCGCTCCCGTCTGTGTGTGGCAGCCGTTTGTTTACATGCAAGGCACGGGGGTCGCGCCACCATGTCCCAGCTGACCAATGAGGCGTCATTTTCCCTATCCCCTCCCCGCAGCCCATCGCTCCCACCTGTGTGTGGCAGCCGTTTGTTTACATCCAAGGCACAGTGGAAGCGCCACCATGTCCCAGCTGACCAATGAGGCGTCACTTTCCCTATCCCCTCCCCGCAGCCTCGTCGCTCCCATCTGTGTGTGGCAGCCGTTTGTTTACATCCAAGTCACAGTGGAAGCGCCACCATGTCCCAGCTGACCAATGAGGCATCACTTTCCCTATCCCCTCCCCGCACCCTAACCGCTCCCAAATGTGTGTGGCAGCCGTTTGTTTACATCCAAGGCACGGTAGAAGCACCACCATGTCCCAGCTGACCAATGAGGCGTCACTTTCCCTATCCCCTCCCCGCATCCTCATCGCTCCCACCTGTGTGTGGCAGCCGTTTGTTTACATCCAAGGCACAGTGGAAGCGCCACCATGTCCCAGCTGACCAATGAGGCGTCACTTTCCCTATCCCCTCCCCGCAGCCTCGTCGCTTCCACCTGTGTGTGGCAGCCGTTTGTTTACATCCAAGGCACAGTGGAAGCGCCACCATGTCCCAGCTGACCAATGAGGCGTCACTTTCCCTATCCCCTCCCCGCACCCTCATCGCTCCCACCTGTGTGTGGCAGCCGTTTGTTTACATCCAAGGCACGGTAGAAGCGCCACAATGTCCCAGCTGACCAATGAGGCGTCACTTTCCCTATCCCCTCCCCGCAGCCTCGTCGCTCCCACCTGTGTGTGGCAGCCGTTTGTTTACATCCAAGGCACAGTGGAAGCGCCACCATGTCCCAGCTGACCAATGAGGCGTCACTTTCCCTATCCCCTCCCGCACCCTCATCGCTCCCACCTGTGTGTGGCAGCCGTTTGTTTACATCCAAGGCACGGTGGAAGCGCCACCATGTCCCAGCTGACCAATGAGGCACCACTTTCCCTATCCCCTCCCCAAAGCCTCATCGCTCCCACCTGTGTGTGGCAGCCGTTTGTTTACATCCAAGGTACAGTGGAAGCGCCACCATGTCCCAGCTGACCAATGAGGCGTCACTTTCCCTATCCCCTCCCCGCAGCCTCATCGCTCCCGTCTGTGTGTGGCATCCGTTTGTTTACATCCAAGGTACAGTGGAAGCGCCACCATGTCCCAGCTGACCAATGAGGCGTCACTTTCCCTATCCCCTCCCCACAGCCTCATCGCTCCCACCTGTGTGTGGCAGCCGTTTGTTTACATCCAAGGCACGGTGGAAGCGCCATCATGTCCCAGCTGACCAATGAGGCGTCACTTTCCCTATCCCCTCCCCGCATCCTCATCGCTCCCGTCTGTGTGTGGCATCCGTTTGTTTACATCCAAGGCACGGTGGAAGCGCCACCATGTCCCAGCTGACCAATGAGGCGTCACTTTCCCTATCCCCTCCCCGCAGCCACATCGCTCCCACCTGTGTGTGGCAGCCGTTTGTTTACATCCAAGGTACAGTGGAAGCGCAACCATGTCCCAGCTGACCAATGAGGCGTCACTTTCCCTATCCCCTCCCCGCAGCCTCATCGCTCCCACCTGTGTGTGGCAGCCGTTTGTTTACATCCAAGGCACGGTGGAAGCGCCACCATGTCCCAGCTGACCAATGAGGCGTCACTTTCCCTATCCCCTCCCCGCAGCCTCATCGCTCCCGTCTGTGTGTGGCATCCGTTTGTTTACATCCAAGGTACAGTGGAAGCGCCACCATGTCCCAGCTGACCAATGAGGCGTCACTTTCCCTATCCCCTCCCCACAGCCTCATCGCTCCCACCTGTGTGTGGCAGCCGTTTGTTTACATCCAAGGCACGGTGGAAGCGCCATCATGTCCCAGCTGACCAATGAGGCGTCACTTTCCCTATCCCCTCCCCGCATCCTCATCGCTCCCGTCTTTGTGTGGCATCCGTTTGTTTACATCCAAGGCACGGTGGAAGCGCCACCATGTCCCAGCTGACCAATGAGGCGTCACTTTCCCTATCCCCTCCCCGCAGCCACATCGCTCCCACCTGTGTGTGGCAGCCGTTTGTTTACATCCAAGGTACAGTGGAAGCGCCACCATGTCGCAGCTGACCAATGAGGCGACACTTTCCCTATCCCCTCCCCGCAGCCTCATCGCTCCCACCTGTGTGTGGCTGCCGTTTGTTTACATCCAAGGCACGGTGGAAGCGCCACCATGTCCCAGCTGACCAATGAGGCGTCACTTTCCCTATCCCCTCCCCACAGCCTCATCGCTCCCGTCTGAGTTTGGCAGCCGTTTGTTTACATCCAAGGCTCGGTGGAAGCGCCACCATGTCCCAGCTGACCAATGAGGCGTCACTTTCCCTATCCCCTCCCCGCAGCCTCATCGCTCAGGTCTGTGTGTGGCAGCCGTTTGTTTACATCCAAGGCACGGTGGAAGCGCCACCATGTCCCAGCTGACCAATGAGGCACCACTTTCCCTATCCCCTCCCCGCAGCCTCATCGGTCCCGTCTGTGTGTGGCAGCCGTTTGTTTACATCCAAGGCACGGTGGAAGCGCCACCATGTCCCAGCTGACCAATGAGGCACCACTTTCCCTATCCCCTCCCCGCAGCCTCATCGCTCCCTTCTGAGAGTGGCAGCCGTTTGTTTACATCCAAGGCTCGGTGGAAGCGCCACCATGTCCCAGCTGACCAATGAGGCGTCACTTTCCCTATCCCCTCCCCGCAGCCTCATCGCTCCCGTCTGTGTATGGCAGCCGTTTGTTTACATCCAAGGCACGGTGGAAGCGCCAGCATGTCCCAGCTGACCAATGAGGCGTCACTTTCCCTATCCCCTCCCCGCAGCCTCGTCGCTCCCGTCTGTGTGTGGCAGCCGTTTGTTTACATCCAAGGCACAGTGAAAGCGCCACCATGTCCCAGCTGACAAATGAGGCGTCACTTTCCCTATCCCCTCCCCACAGCCTCATCGCTCCCACCTGTGTGTGGCAGCCGTTTGTTTACATCCAAGGCACGGTGGAAGCGCCACCATGTCCCAGCTGACCAATGAGGCGTCACTTTCCCTATCCCCTCCCCGCAGCCTCATCGCTCCCACCTGTGTGTGGCAGCCGTTTGTTTACATCCAAGGCACGGTGGAAGCGCCACCATGTCCCAGCTGACCAATGAGGCGTCACTTTCCCTATCCCCTCCCCGCAGCCACATCGCTCCCGTCTGTGTGTGGCAGTCGTTTGTTTACATCCAAGGCACGGTGGAAGCGCCACCAAGTCCCTGCTGACCAATGAGGCGTCACTTTCCCTATCCCCTCCCCGCAGCCACATCGCTCCCGTCTGTGTGTGGCAGCCGTTTGTTTACATCCAAGGCACGGTGGAAGCGCCACCATGTCCCAGCTGACCAATGAGGCGTCACTTTCCCTATCCCCTCCCCGCAGCCTCAACGCTCCCGTCTGTGTGTGGCAGCCGTTTGTTTACATACAAGGCACGGCCGAAGCGCCACCATGTCCCATCTGACTAATGAGGCGTCACTTTCCCTATCCCCTCCCCGCAGCCTCGTCACTCCCGTCTGTGTGTGGCAGCCGTTTGTTTACATCCAAGGCACGGTGGAAGCGCCACCATGTCCCAGCTGACCAATGAGGCGTCACTTTCCCTATCCCCTCCCCGCAGCCTCATCGCTCCCGTCTGTGTGTGGCAGCCGCTTGTTTACATCCAAGGCACGGTGGAAGCGCCACCATGACCCAGCCGACCAATGAGGCGTCACTTTCCCTATCCCCTCCCCACAGCCTCATCGCTCCCGTCTGAGTGTGGCAGCCGTTTGTTTACATCCAAGGCACAGTGGAAGCGTCACCATGTCCCAGCTGACCAATGAGGCGTCACTTTCCCTATCCCCTCCCCGCAGCCTCATCGCTCCCACCTGTGTGTGGCAGCCGTTGGTTTACATCCAAGGCACGGTGGAAGCGCCACCATGACCCAGCTGACCAATGAGGCGTCACTTTCCCTATCCCCTCCCCGCAGCCTCATCCCTCCCGTCTGTGTGTGGCAGCCGTTTGTTTACATCCAAGGCACGGTGGAAGCGCCACCATGTCCCAGCTGACCAATGAGGCGTCACTTTCCCTATCCCCTCCCCGCAGCCTCATCGCTCCCGTCTGTGTGTGGCAGCCGTTTGTTTACATCCAAGGCACGGTGGTAGCGCCACCATGTCCCAGCTGACCAATGAGGCGTCACTTTCCCTATCCCCTCCCCGCAGCCCATCGCTCCCACCTGTGTGTGGCAGCCGTTTGTTTACATCCAAGGCACAGTGGAAGCGCCACCATGTCCCAGCTGACCAATGAGGCGTCACTTTCCCTATCCCCTCCCCGCAGCCTCGTCGCTCCCACCTGTTTGTGGCAGCCGTTTGTTTACATCCAAGGCACGGTGGAAGCGCCACCATGACCCAGCCGACCAATGAGGCGTCACTTTCCCTATCCTCTCCCCACAGCCTCATCGCTCCCGTCTGTGTGTGGCAGCCGTTTGTTTACATCCAAGGCACGGTGGAAGCGCCACCATGTCCCAGCTGACCAATGAGGCGTCACTTTCCCTATCCCCTCCCCGCAGCCTAATCGCTCCCACCTGTGTGTGGCAGCCGTTTGTTTACATCCAAGGCACAGTGGAAGCGCCACCATGTCCCAGCTGACCAATGAGGCGTCACTTTCCCTATCCCCTCCCCGCACCCTCATCGCTCCCACCTTTGTGTGGCAGCCGTTTGTTTACATCCAAGGCACGGTAGAAGCGCCACCATGTCCCAGCTGACCAATGAGGCGTCACTTTCCCTATCCCCTCCCCGCATCCTCATCGCTCCCACCTGTGTGTGGCAGCCGTTTGTTTACATCCAAGGCACAGTGGAAGCGCCACCATGTCCCAGCTGACCAATGAGGCGTCACTTTCCCTATCCCCTCCCCGCAGCCTCGTCGCTCCCACCTGTGTGTGGCAGCCGTTTGTTTACATCCAAGGCACAGTGGAAGCGCCACCATGTCCCAGCTGACCAATGAGGCGTCACTTTCCCTATCCCCTCCCCGCACCCTCATCGCTCCCACCTGTGTGTGGCAGCCGTTTGTTTACATCCAAGGCACGGTAGAAGCGCCACCATGTCCCAGCTTACCAATGAGGCGTCACTTTCCCTATCCCCTCCCCGCAGCCTCGTCGCTCCCACCTGTGTGTGGCAGCCGTTTGTTTACATCCAAGGCACAGTGGAAGCGCCACCATGTCCCAGCTGACCAATGAGGCGTTACTTTCCCTATCCCCTCCCCGCACCCTCATCGCTCCCACCTGTGTGTGGCAGCCGTTTGTTTACATCCAAGGCACGGTGGAAGCGCCACCATGTCCCAGCTGACCAATGAGGCACCACTTTCCCTATCCCCTCCTTACAGCCTCATCGCTCCTACCTGTGTGTGGCAGCCGTTTGTTTACATCCAAGGTACAGTGGAAGCGCCACCATGTCCCAGCTGACCAATGAGGCGTCACTTTCCCTATCCCCTCCCCGCAGCCTCATCGCTCCCGTCTTTGTGTGGCATCCGTTTGTTTACATCCAAGGTACAGTGGAAGCGCCACCATGTCCCAGCTGACCAATGAGGCGTCACTTTCCCTATCCCCTCCCCACAGCCTCATCGCTCCCACCTGTGTGTGGCAGCCGTTTGTTTACATCCAAGGCACGGTGGAAGCGCCATCATGTCCCAGCTGACCAATGAGGCGTCACTTTCCCTATCCCCTCCCCGCATCCTCATCGCTCCCGTCTGTGTGTGGCATCCGTTTGTTTACATCCAAGGCACGGTGGAAGCGCCACCATGTCCCAGCTGACCAATGAGGCGTCACTTTCCCTATCCCCTCCCCGCAGCCACATCGCTCCCACCTGTGTGTGGCAGCCGTTTGTTTACATCCAAGGTACAGTGGAAGCGCGACCATGTCCCAGCTGACCAATGAGGCGTCACTTTCCCTATCCCCTCCCCGCAGCCTCATCGCTCCCACCTGTGTGTGGCAGCCGTTTGTTTACATCCAAGGCACGGTGGAAGCGCCACTATGTCCCAGCTGACCAATGAGGCGTCACTTTCCCTATCCCCTCCCCGCAACCTCATCGCTCCCGTCTGTGTGTGGCATCCGTTTGTTTACATCCAAGGTACAGTGGAAGCGCCACCATGTCCCAGCTGACCAATGAGGCGTCACTTTCCCTATCCCCTCCCCACAGCCTCATCGCTCCCACCTGTGTGTGGCAGCCGTTTGTTTACATCCAAAGCACGGTGGAAGCGCCATCATGTCCCAGCTGACCAATGAGGCGTCACTTTCCCTATCCCCTCCCCGCATCCTCATCGCTCCCGTCTGTGTGTGGCATCCGTTTGTTTACAACCAAGGCACGGTGGAAGCGCCACCATGTCCCAGCTGACCAATGAGGCGTCACTTTCCCTATCCCCTCCCCGCAGCCACATCGCTCCCACCTGTGTGTGGCAGCCGTTTGTTTACATCCAAGGTACAGTGGAAGCGCCACCATGTCCCAGCTGACCAATGAGGCGTCACTTTCCCTATCCCCTCCCCGCAGCCTCATCGCTCCCACCTGTGTGTGGCAGCCGTTTGCTTACATCCAAGGCACGGTGGAAGCGCCACCATGTCCCAGCTGACCAATGAGGCGTCACTTTCCCTATCCCCTCCCCGCAGCCTCATCGCTCCCACATGTGTGTGGCAGCCGTTTGTTTACATCCAAGGCACGGTGGAAGCGCCACCATGTCCCAGCTGACCAATGAGGCGTCACTTTCCCTATCCCCTCCCCGCAGCCTCGTCGCTCCCGTCTGTGTGTGGCAGCCGTTTGTTTACATCCAAGGCACAGTGAAAGCGCCACCATGTCCCAGCTGACCAATGAGGCGTCACTTTCCCTATCCCCTCCCCACAGCCTCATCGCTCCCACCTGTGTGTGGCAGCCGTTTGTTTACATCCAAGGCACGGTGGAAGCGCCACCATGTCCCAGCTGACCAATGAGGCGTCACTTTCCCTATCCCCTCCCCGCAGCCTCATCGCTCCCACCTGTGTGTGGCAGCCGTTTGTTTACATCCAAGGCACGGTGGAAGCGCCACCATGTCCCAGCTGACCAATGAGGCGTCACTTTCCCTATCCCCTCCCCGCAGCCACATCGCTCCCGTCTGTTTGTGGCAGTCGTTTGTTTACATCCAAGGCACGGTGGAAGCGCCACCAAGTCCCTGCTGACCAATGAGGCGTCACTTTCCCTATCCACTCCCCGCAGCCACATCGCTCCCGTCTGTGTGTGGCAGCCGTTTGTTAACATCCAAGGCACGGTGGAAGCGCCACCATGTCCCAGCTGACCAATGAGGCGTCACTTTCCCTATCCCCTCCCCGCAGCCTCATCGCTCCCGTCTGTGTGTGGCAGCCGTTTGTTTACATCCAAGTCACGGCGGAAGCGCCACCATGTCCCAGCTGACCAATGAGGCGTCACTTTCCCTATCCCCTCCCCGCAGCCTCATCGCTCCCACCTGTGTGTGGCAGCCGTTTGTTTACATCCAAGGCACGGTGGAAGCGCCACCATGACCCAGCTGACCAATGAGGCGTCACTTTCCCTATCCCCTCCCCGCAGCCTCATCGCTTCCGCCTGTGTGTGGCAGCCGTTTGTTTACATCCAAGGCACGGTGGAAGCGCCACCATGTCCCAGCTGACCAATGAGGCGTCACTTTCCCTATCCCCTCCCCGCAGCCTCATCGCTCCCGTCTGTGTGTGGCAGCCGTTTGTTTACATCCAAGGCACGGTGATAGCGCCACCATGTCCCAGCTGACCAATGAGGCGTCACTTTCCCTATCCCCTCCCCGCAGCCCATCGCTCCCACCTGTGTGTGGCAGCCGTTTGTTTACATGCAAGGCACAGTGGAAGCGCCACCATGTCCCAGCTGACCAATGAGGCGTCACTTTCCCTATCCCCTCCCCGCAGCCTCGTCGCTCCCACCTGTGTGTGGCAGCCGTTTGTTTACATCCAAGGCACGGTGGAAGCGCCACCATGACCCAGCCGACCAATGAGGCGTCACTTTCCCTATCCCCTCCCCACAGCCTCATCGCTCCCGTCTGTGTGAGGCAGCCGTTTGTTTACATCCAAGGCACGGTGGAAGCGCCACCATGTCCCAGCTGACCAATGAGGCGTCACTCTCCCTATCCCCTCCCCGCAGCCTCATCGCTCCCGTCTGTGTGTGGCAGCCGTTTGTTTACATGCAAGGCACGGTGGTCGCGCCACCATGTCCCAGCTGACCAATGAGGCGTCATTTTCCCTATCCCCTCCCCGCAGCCCATCGCTCCCACCTGTGTGTGGCAGCCGTTTGTTTACATCCAAGGCACAGTGGAAGCGCCACCATGTCCCAGCTGACCAATGAGGCGTCACTTTCCCTATCCCCTCCCCGCAGCCTCGTCGCTCCCACCTGTGTGTGGCAGCCGTTTGTTTACATCCAAGGCACAGTGGAAGCGCCACCATGTCCCAGCTGACCAATGAGGCGTCACTTTCCCTATCCCCTCCCCGCACCCTAATCGCTCCCACCTGTGTGTGGCAGCCGTTTGTTTACATCCAAGGCACGGTAGAAGCGCCACCATGTCCCAGCTGACCAATGAGGCGTCACTTTCCCTATCCCCTCCCCGCAGCCTCGTCGCTCCCACATGTGTGTGGCAGCCGTTTGTTTACATCCAAGGCACAGTGGAAGCGCCACCATGTCCCAGCTGACCAATGAGGCGTCACTTTCCCTATCCCCTCCCCGCACCCTAATCGCTCCCACCTGTGTGTGGCAGCCGTTTGTTTACATCCAAGGCACGGTAGAAGCGCCACCATGTCCCAGCTGACCAATGAGGCGTCACTTTCGCTATCCCCTCCCCGCACCCTCATCGCTCCCACCTGTGTGTGGCAGCCGTTTGTTTACATCCAAGGCACGGTGGAAGCGCCACCATGTCCCAGCTGACCAATGAGGCACCACTTTCCCTATCCCCTCCTTACAGCCTCATCGCTCCCACCTGTGTGTGGCAGCCGTTTGTCTACATCCAAGGTACAGTGGAAGCGCCACCATGTCCCAGCTGACCAATGAGGCGTCACTTTCCCTATCCCCTCCCCGCAGCCTCATCGCTCCCGTCCGTGTGTGGCATCCGTTTGTTTACATCCATGGTACAGTGGAAGCGCCACCATGTCCCAGCTGACCAATGAGGCGTCACTTTCCCTATCCCCTCCCCACAGCCTCATCGCTCCCACCTGTGTGTGGCAGCCGTTTGTTTACATCCAAGGCACGGTGGAAGCGCCATCATGTCCCAGCAGACCAATGAGGCGTCACTTTCCCTATCCCCTCCCCGCATCCTCATCGCTCCCGTCTGTGTGTGGAATCCGTTTGTTTACATCCAAGGCACGGTGAAAGCGCCACCATGTCCCAGCTGACCAATGAGGCGTCACTTTCCCTATCCCCTCCCCGCAGCCACATCGCTCCCACCTGTGTGTGGCAGCCGTTTGTTTACATCCAAGGTACAGTGGAAGCGCGACCATGTCCCAGCTGACCAATGAGGCGTCACTTTCCCTATCCCCTCCCCGCAGCCTCATCGCTCCCACCTGTGTGTGGCAGCCGTTTGTTTACATCCAAGGCACGGTGGAAGCGCCACCATGTCCCAGCTGACCAATGAGGCGTCACTTTCCCTATCCCCTCCCCGCAACCTCATCGCTCCCGTCTGTGTGTGGCATCCGTTTGTTTACATCCAAGGTACAGTGGAAGCGCCACCATGTCCCAGCTGACCAATGAGGCGTCACTTTCCCTATCCCCTCCCCAC
The DNA here is from genome assembly GCA_946902985.2 of Meconema thalassinum. Lineage (NCBI taxonomy): Eukaryota > Metazoa > Arthropoda > Insecta > Orthoptera > Tettigoniidae > Meconema > Meconema thalassinum. Next base: position 17,952,459 of record OX336397.1, read on the forward strand.
AGCCTCATCGCTCCCACCTGTGTGTGGCAGCCGTTTGTTTACATCCAAGGCACGGTGGAAGCGCCACCATGTCCCAGCTGACCAATGAGGCGTCATTTTCCCTATCCCCTCCCCGCACCCTAATCGCTCCCACCTGTGTGTGGCAGCCGTTTGTTTACATCCAAGGCACGGTAGAAGCGCCACCATGTCCCAGCTGACCAATGAGGCGTCACTTTCCCTATCCCCTCCCCGCACCCTCATCGCTCCCACCTGTGTGTGGCAGCCGTTTGTTTACATCCAAGGCACGGTGGAAGCGCCACCATGTCCCAGCTGACCAATGAGGCACCACTTTCCCTATCCCCTCCTTACAGCCTCATCGCTCCCACCTGTGTGTGGCAGCCGTTTGTTTACATCCAAGGTACAGTGGAAGCGCCACCATGTCCCAGCTGACCAATGAGGCGTCACTTTCCCTATCCCCTCCCCGCAGCCTCATCGCTCCCGTCTGTGTGTGGCATCCGTTTGTTTACATCCAAGGTACAGTGGAAGCGCCACCATGTCCCAGCTGACCAATGAGGCGTCACTTTCCCTATCCCCTCCCCACAGCCTCATCGCTCCCACCTGTGTGTGGCAGCCGTTTGTTTACATCCAAGGCACGGTGGAAGCGCCATCATGTCCCAGCTGACCAATGAGGCGTCACTTTCCCTATCCCCTCCCCGCATCCTCATCGCTCCCGTCTGTGTGTGGCATCCGTTTGTTTACATCCAAGGCACGGTGGAAGCGCCACCATGTCCCAGCTGACCAATGAGGCGTCACTTTCCCTATCCCCTCCCCGCAGCCACATCGCTCCCACCTGTGTGTGGCAGCCGTTTGTTTACATCCAAGGTACAGTGGAAGCGCGACCATGTCCCAGCTGACCAATGAGGCGTCACTTTCCCTATACCCTCCCCGCAGCCTCATCGCTCCCACCTGTGTGTGGCAGCCGTTTGTTTACATCCAAGGCACGGTGGAAGCGCCACCATGTCCCAGCTGACCAATGAGACGTCACTTTCCCTATCCCCTCCCCGCAACCTCATCGCTCCCGTCTGTGTGTGGCATCCGTTTGTTTACATCCAAGGTACAGTGGAAGCGCCACCATGTCCCAGCTGACCAATGAGGCGTCACTTTCCCTATCCCCTCCCCACAGCCTCATCGCTCCCACCTGTGTGTGGCAGCCGTTTGTTTACATCCAAAGCACGGTGGAAGCGCCATCATGTCCCAGCTGACCCATGAGGCGTCACTTTCCCTATCCCCTCCCCGCATCCTCATCGCTACCGTCTGTGTGTGGCATCCGTTTGTTTACAACCAAGGCACGGTGGAAGCGCCACCATGTCCCAGCTGACCAATGAGGCGTCACTTTCCCTATCCCCTCCCCGCAGCCACATCGCTCCCACCTGTGTGTGGCAGCCGTTTGTTTACATCCAAGGCACGGTAGAATTGCCACCATGTCCCAGCTGACCAATGAGGCGTCACTTTCCCTATCCCCTCCCCGCAGCCTCGTCGCTCCCACCTGTGTGTGGCAGCCGTTTGTTTACATCCAAGGCACAGTGGAAGCGCCACCATGTCCCAGCTGACCAATGAGGCGTTACTTTCCCTATCCCCTCCCCGCACCCTCATCGCTCCCACCTGTGTATGGCAGCCGTTTGTTTACATCCAAGGCACGGTGGAAGCGCCACCATGTCCCAGCTGACCAATGAGGCACCACTTTCCCTATCCCCTCCTTACAGCCTCATCGCTCCTACCTGTGTGTGGCAGCCGTTTGTTTACATCCAAGGTACAGTGGAAGCGCCACCATGTCCCAGCTGACCAATGAGGCGTCACATTCCCTATCCCCTCCCCGCAGCCTCATCGCTCCCGTCTGTGTGTGGCATCCGTTTGTTTACATCCAAGGTACAGTGGAAGCGCCACCATGTCCCAGCTGACCAATGAGGCGTCACTTTCCCTATCCCCTCCCCACAGCCTCATCGCTCCCACCTGTGTGTGGCAGCCGTTTGTTTACATCCAAGGCACGGTGGAAGCGCCATCATGTCCCAGCTGACCAATGAGGCGTCACTTTCCCTATCCCCTCCCCGCATCCTCATCGCTCCCGTCTGTGTGTGGCATCCGTTTGTTTACATCCAAGGCACGGTGGAAGCGCCACCATGTCCCAGCTGACCAATGAGGCGTCACTTTCCCTATCCCCTCCCCGCAGCCACATCGCTCCCACCTGTGTGTGGCAGCCGTTTGTTTACATCCAAGGTACAGTGGAAGCGCGACCATGTCCCAGCTGACCAATGAGGCGTCACTTTCCCTATCCCCTCCCCGCAGCCTCATCGCTCCCACCTGTGTGTGGCAGCCGTTTGCTCACATCCAAGGCACGGTGGAAGCGCCACCATGTCCCAGCTGACCAATGAGGCGTCACTTTCCCTATCCCCTCCCCGCAACCTCATCGCTCCCGTCTGTGTGTGGCATTCGTTTGTTTACATCCAAGGTACAGTGGAAGCGCCACCATGTCCCAGCTGACCAATGAGGCGTCACTTTCCCTATCCCCTCCCCACAGCCTCATCGCTCCCACCTGTGAGTGGCAGCCGTTTGTTTACATCCAAAGCACGGTGGAAGCGCCATCATGTCCCAGCTGACCAATGAGGCGTCACTTTCCCTATCCCCTCCCCGCATCCTCATCGCTCCCGTCTGAGTGTGGCATCCGTTTGTTTACAACCAAGGCACGGTGGAAGCGCCACCATGTCCCAGCTGACCAATGAGGCGTCACTTTCCCTATCCCCTCCCCGCAGCCACATCGCTCCCACCTGTGTGTGGCAGCCGTTTGTTTACATCCAAGGTACAGTGGAAGCGCCACCATGTCCCAGCTGACCAATGAGGCGTCACTTTCCCTATCCCCTCCCCGCAGCCTCATCGCTCCCACCTGTGTGTGGCAGCCGTTTGCTTACATCCAAGGCACGGTGGAAGCGCCACCATGTCCCAGCTGACCAATGAGGCGTCACTTTCCCTATCCCCTCCCCGCAGCCTCATCGCTCCCACATGTGTGTGGCAGCCGTTTGTTTACATCCAAGGCACGGTGGAAGCGCCACCATGTCCCAGCTGACCAATGAGGCGTCACTTTCCCTATCCCCTCCCCGCAGCCTCGTCGCTCCCGTCTGTGTGTGGCAGCCGTTTGTTTACATCCAAGGCACAGTGAAAGCGCCACCATGTCCCAGCTGACCAATGAGGCGTCACTTTCCCTATCCCCTCCCCACAGCCTCATCGCTCCCACCTGTGTGTGGCAGCCGTTTGTTTACATCCAAGGCACGGTGGAAGCGCCACCATGTCCCAGCTGACCAATGAGGCGTCACTTTCCCTATCCCCTCCCCGCAGCCTCATCGCTCCCACCTGTGTGTGGCAGCCGTTTGTTTACATCCAAGGCACGGTGGATGCGCCACCATGTCCCAGCTGACCAATGAGGCGTCACTTTCCCTATCCCCTCCCCGCAGCCACATCGCTCCCGTCTGTGTGTGGCAGTCGTTTGTTTACATCCAAGGCACGGTGGAAGCGCCACCAAGTCCCTGCTGACCAATGAGGCGTCACTTTCCCTATCCACTCCCCGCAGCCACATCGCTCCCGTCTGTGTGTGGCAGCCGTTTGTTAACATCCAAGGCACGGTGGAAGCGCCACCATGTCCCAGCTGACCAATGAGGCGTCACTTTCCCTATCCCCTCCTCGCAGCCTCATCGCTCCCGTCTGTGTGTGGCAGCCGTTTGTTTACATCCAAGTCACGGCGGAAGCGCCACCATGTCCCAGCTGACCAATGAGGCGTCACTTTCCCTATCCCCTCCCCGCAGCCTCGTCGCTCCCGTCTGTGTGTGGCAGCCGTTTGTTTACATCCAAGGCACGGTGGAAGCGCCACCATGTCCCAGCTGACCAATGAGGCGTCACTTTCCCTATCCCCTCCCCGCAGCCTCATCGCTCCCGTCTGTGTGTGGCAGCCGTTTGTTTACATCCAAGGCACGGTGGAAGCGCCACCATGACCCAGCCGACCAATGAGGCGTCACTTTCCCTATCCCCTCCCCACAGCCTCATCGCTCCCGTCTGAGTGTGGCAGCTGTTTGTTTACATCCAAGGCACAGTGGAAGCGTCACCATGTCCCAGCTGACCAATGAGGCGTCACTTTCCCTATCCCCTCCCCGCAGCCTCATCGCTCCCACCTGTGTGTGGCAGCCGTTTGTTTACATCCAAGGCACGGTGGAAGCGCCACCATGACCCAGCTGACCAATGAGGCGTCACTTTCCCTATCCCCTCCCCGCAGCCTCATCGCTTCCGCCTGTGTGTGGCAGCCGTTTGTTTACATCCAAGGCACGGTGGAAGCGCCACCATGTCCCAGCTGACCAATGAGGCGTCACTTTCCCTATCCCCTCCCCACAGCCTCATCGCTCCCGTCTGTGTGTGGCAGCCGTTTGTTTACATCCAAGGCACGGTGATAGCGCCACCATGTCCCAGCTGACCAATGAGGCGTCACTTTCCCTATCCCCTCCCCGCAGCCCATCGCTCCCACCTGTGTGTGGCAGCCGTTTGTTTACATCCAAGGCACAGTGGAAGCGCCACCATGTCCCAGCTGACCAATGAGGCGTCACTTTCCCTATCCCCTCCCCGCAGCCTCGTCGCTCCCACCTGTGTGTGGCAGCCGTTTGTTTACATCCAAGGCACGGTGGAAGCGCCACCATGACCCAGCCGACCAATGAGGCGTCACTTTCCCTATCCCCTCCCCACAGCCTCATCGCTCCCGTCTGTGTGAGGCAGCCGTTTGTTTACATCCAAGGCACGGTGGAAGCGCCACCATGTCCCAGCTGACCAATGAGGCGTCACTTTCCCTATCCCCTCCCCGCAGCCTCATCGCTCCCGTCTGTGTGTGGCAGCCGTTTGTTTACAAGCAAGGCACGGTGGTCGCGCCACCATGTCCCAGCTGACCAATGAGGCGTCATTTTCCCTATCCCCTCCCCGCAGCCCATCGCTCCCACCTGTGTGTGGCAGCCGTTTGTTTACATCCAAGGCACAGTGGAAGCGCCACCATGTCCCAGCTGACCAATGAGGCGTCACTTTCCCTATCCCCTCCCCGCAGCCTCGTCGCTCCCACCTGTGTGTGGCAGCCGTTTGTTTACATCCAAGGCACAGTGGAAGCGCCACCATGTCCCAGCTGACCAATGAGGCGTCACTTTCCCTATCCCCTCCCCGCACCCTAATCGCTCCCACCTGTGTGTGGCAGCCGTTTGTTTACATCCAAGGCACGGTAGAAGCGCCACCATGTCCCAGCTGACCAATGAGGCGTCACTTTCCCTATCCCCTCCCCGCAGCCTCGTCGCTCCCACCTGTGTGTGGCAGCCGTTTGTTTACATCCAAGGCACAGTGGAAGCGCCACCATGTCCCAGCTGACCAATGAGGCGTCACTTTCCCTATCCCCTCCCCGCACCCTAATCGCTCCACCTGTGTGTGGCAGCCGTTTGTTTACATCCAAGGCACGGTAGAAGCGCCACCATGTCCCAGCTGACCAATGAGGCGTCACTTTCGCTATCCCCTCCCCGCACCCTCATCGCTCCCACCTGTGTGTGGCAGCCGTTTGTTTACATCCAAGGCACGGTGGAAGCGCCACCATGTCCCAGCTGACCAATGAAGCACCACTTTCCCTATCCCCTCCTTACAGCCTCATCGCTCCCACCTGTGTGTGGCAGCCGTTTGTTTACATCCAAGGTACAGTGGAAGCGCCACCATGTCCCAGCTGACCAATGAGGCGTCACTTTCCCTATCCCCTCCCCGCAGCCTCATCGCTCCCGTCTGTGTGTGGCATCCGTTTGTTTACATCCAAGGTACAGTGGAAGCGCCACCATGTCCCAGCTGACCAATGAGGCGTCACTTTCCCTATGCCCTCCCCACAGCCTCATCGCTCCCACCTGTGTGTGTCAGCCGTTTGTTTACATCCAAGGCACGGTGGAAGCGCCATCATGTCCCAGCAGACCAATGAGGCGTCACTTTCCCTATCCCCTCCCCGCATCCTCATCGCTCCCGTCTGTGTGTGGCATCCGTTTGTTTACATCCAAGGCACGGTGAAAGCGCCACCATGTCCCAGCTGACCAATGAGGCGTCACTTTCCCTATCCCCTCCCCGCAGCCACATCGTTCCCACCTGTGTGTGGCAGCCGTTTGTTTACATCCAAGGTACAGTGGAAGCGCCACCATGTCCCAGCTGACCAATGAGGCGTCACTTTCCCTATCCCCTCCCCGCTGCCTCATCGCTCCCACCTGTGTGTGGCAGCCGTTTGTTTACATCCAAGGCACGGTGGAAGCGCCACCATGTCCCAGCTGACCAATGAGGCGTCACTTTCCCTATCCCCTCCCCGCAACCTCATCGCTCCCGTCTGTGTGTGGCATCCGTTTGTTTACATCCAAGGTACAGTGGAAGCGCCACCATGTCCCAGCTGACCAATGAGGCGTCACTTTCCCTATCCCCTCCCCACAGCCTCATCGCTCCCACCTGTGTGTGGCAGCCGTTTGTTTACATCCAAGGCACGGTGGAAGCGCCACCATGTCCCAGCTGACCAATGAGGCGTCACTTTCCCTATCCCCTCCCCGCACCCTAATCGCTCCCACCTGTGTGTGGCAGCCGTTTGTTTACATCCAAGGCACGGTAGAAGCGCCACCATGTCCCAGCTGACCAATGAGGCGTCACTTTCCCTATCCCCTCCCCGCACCCTCATCGCTCCCACCTGTGTGTGGCAGCCGTTTGTTTACATCCAAGGCACGGTGGAAGCGCCACCATGTCCCAGCTGACCAATGAGGCACCACTTTCCCTATCCCCTCCTTACAGCCTCATCGCTGCCACCTGTGTGTGGCAGCCGTTTGTTTACATCCAAGGTACAGTGGAAGCGCCACCATGTCCCAGCTGACCAATGAGGCGTCACTTTCCCTATCCCCTCCCCGCAGCCTCATCGCTCCCGTCTGTGTGTGGCATCCGTTTGTTTACATCCAAGGTACAGTGGAAGCGCCACCATGTCCCAGCTGACCAATGAGGCGTCACTTTCCCTATCCCCTCCCCACAGCCTCATCGCTCCCACCTGTGTGTGGCAGCCGTTTGTTTACATCCAAGGCACGGTGGAAGCGCCATCATGTCCCAGCTGACCAATGAGGCGTCACTTTCCCTATCCCCTCCCCGCATCCTCATCGCTCCCGTCTGTGTGTGGCATCCGTTTGTTTACATCCAAGGCACGGTGGAAGCGCCACCATGTCCCAGCTGACCAATGAGGCGTCACATTCCCTATCCCCTCCCCGCAGCCACATCGCTCCCACCTGTGTGTGGCAGCCGTTTGTTTACATCCAAGGTACAGTGGAAGAGCGACCATGTCCCAGCTGACCAATGAGGCGTCACTTTCCCTATCCCCTCCCCGCAGCCTCATCGCTCCCACCTGTGTGTGGCAGCCGTTTGTTTACATCCAAGGCACGGTGGAAGCGCCACCATGTCCCAGCTGACCAATGAGGCGTCACTTTCCCTATCCCCTCCCCGCAACCTCATCGCTCCCGTCTGTGTGTGGCATCCGTTTGTTTACATCCAAGGTACAGTGGAAGCGCCACCATGTCCCAGCTGACCAATGAGGCGTCACTTTCCCTATCCCCTCCCCACAGCCTCATCGCTCCCACCTGTGTGTGGCAGCCGTTTGTTTACATCCAAAGCACGGTGGAAGCGCCATCATGTCCCAGCTGAGCCATGAGGCGTCACTTTCCCTATCCCCTCCCCGCATCCTCATCGCTCCCGTCTGTGTGTGGCATCCGTTTGTTTACAACCAAGGCACGGTGGAAGCGCCACCGTGTCCCAGCTGACCAATGAGGCGTCACTTTCCCTATCCCCTCCCCGCAGCCACATCGCTCCCACCTGTGTGTGGCAGCCGTTTGTTTACATCCAAGGTACAGTGGAAGCGCCACCATGTCCCAGCTGACCAATGAGGCGTCACTTTCCCTATCCCCTCCCCGCAGCCTCATCGCTCCCACCTGTGTGTGGCAGCCGTTTGCTTACATCCAAGGCACGGTGGAAGCGCCACCATGTCCCAGCTGACCAATGAGGCGTCACTTTCCCTATCCCCTCCCCGCAGCCTCATCGCTCCCACATGTGTGTGGCAGCCGTTTGTTTACATCCAAGGCACGGTGGAAGCGCCACCATGTCCCAGCTGACCAATGAGGCGTCACTTTCCCTATCCCCTCCCCGCAGCCTCGTCGCTCCCGTCTGTGTGTGACAGCCGTTTGTTTACATCCAAGGCACAGTGAATGCGCCACCATGTCCCAGCTGACCAATGAGGCGTCACTTTCCCTATCCCCTCCCCACAGCCTCATCGCTCCCACCTGTGTGTGGCAGCCGTTTGTTTACATCCAAGGCACTGTGGAAGCGCCACCATGTCACAGCTGACCAATGAGGCGTCACTTTCCCTATCCCCTCCCCGCAGCCTCATCGCTCCCACCTGTGTGTGGCAGCCGTTTGTTTACATCCAAGGCACGGTGGAAGCGCCACCATGTCCCAGCTGACCAATGAGGCGTCACTTTCCCTATCCCCTCCCCGCAGCCACATCGCTCCCGTCTGTGTGTGGCAGTCGTTTGTTTACATCCAAGGCACGGTGGAAGCGCCACCAAGTCCCTGCTGACCAATGAGGCGTCACTTTCCCTATCCACTCCCCGCAGCCACATCGCTCCCGTCTGTGTGTGGCAGCCGTTTGTTAACATCCAAGGCACCGTGGAAGCGCCACCATGTCCCAGCTGACCAATGAGGCGTCACTTTCCCTATCCCCTCCCCGCAGCCTCATCGCTCCCGTCTGTGTGTGGCAGCCGTTTGTTTACATCCAAGTCACGGCGGAAGCGCCACCATGTCCCAGCTGACCAATGAGGCGTCACTTTCCCTATCCCCTCCCCGCAGCCTCGTCGCTCCCGTCTGTGTGTGGCAGCCGTTTGTTTACATCCAAGGCACGGTGGAAGCGCCACCATGTCCCAGCTGACCAATGAGGCGTCACTTTCCCTATCCCCTCCCCGCAGCCTCATCGCTCCCGTCTGTGTGTGGCAGCCGTTTGTTTACATCCAAGGCACGGTGGAAGCGCCACCATGACCCAGCCGACCAATGAGGCGTCACTTTCCCTATCCCCTCCCCACAGCCTCATCGCTCCCACCTGTGTGTGGCAGCCGTTTGTTTACATCCAAGGCACGGTGGAAGCGCCACCATGTCCCAGCTGACCAATGAGGCACCACTTTCCCTATCCCCTCCTTACAGCCTCATCGCTGCCACCTGTGTGTGGCAGCCGTTTGTTTACATCCAAGGTACAGTGGAAGCGCCACCATGTCCCAGCTGACCAATGAGGCGTCACTTTCCCTATCCCCTCCCCGCAGCCTCATCGCTCCCGTCTGTGTGTGGCATCCGTTTGTTTACATCCAAGGTACAGTGGAAGCGCCACCATGTCCCAGCTGACCAATGAGGCGTCACTTTCCCTATCCCCTCCCCACAGCCTCATCGCTCCCACCTGTGTGTGGCAGCCGTTTGTTTACATCCAAGGCACGGTGGAAGCGCCATCATGTCCCAGCTGACCAATGAGGCGTCACTTTCCCTATCCCCTCCCCGCATCCTCATCGCTCCCGTCTGTGTGTGGCATCCGTTTGTTTACATCCAAGGCACGGTGGAAGCGCCACCATGTCCCAGCTGACCAATGAGGCGTCACATTCCCTATCCCCTCCCCGCAGCCACATCGCTCCCACCTGTGTGTGGCAGCCGTTTGTTTACATCCAAGGTACAGTGGAAGAGCGACCATGTCCCAGCTGACCAATGAGGCGTCACTTTCCCTATCCCCTCCCCGCAGCCTCATCGCTCCCACCTGTGTGTGGCAGCCGTTTGTTTACATCCAAGGCACGGTGGAAGCGCCACCATGTCCCAGCTGACCAATGAGGCGTCACTTTCCCTATCCCCTCCCCGCAACCTCATCGCTCCCGTCTGTGTGTGGCATCCGTTTGTTTACATCCAAGGTACAGTGGAAGCGCCACCATGTCCCAGCTGACCAATGAGGCGTCACTTTCCCTATCCCCTCCCCACAGCCTCATCGCTCCCACCTGTGTGTGGCAGCCGTTTGTTTACATCCAAAGCACGGTGGAAGCGCCATCATGTCCCAGCTGAGCCATGAGGCGTCACTTTCCCTATCCCCTCCCCGCATCCTCATCGCTCCCGTCTGTGTGTGGCATCCGTTTGTTTACAACCAAGGCACGGTGGAAGCGCCACCGTGTCCCAGCTGACCAATGAGGCGTCACTTTCCCTATCCCCTCCCCGCAGCCACATCGCTCCCACCTGTGTGTGGCAGCCGTTTGTTTACATCCAAGGTACAGTGGAAGCGCCACCATGTCCCAGCTGACCAATGAGGCGTCACTTTCCCTATCCCCTCCCCGCAGCCTCATCGCTCCCACCTGTGTGTGGCAGCCGTTTGCTTACATCCAAGGCACGGTGGAAGCGCCACCATGTCCCAGCTGACCAATGAGGCGTCACTTTCCCTATCCCCTCCCCGCAGCCTCATCGCTCCCACATGTGTGTGGCAGCCGTTTGTTTACATCCAAGGCACGGTGGAAGCGCCACCATGTCCCAGCTGACCAATGAGGCGTCACTTTCCCTATCCCCTCCCCGCAGCCTCGTCGCTCCCGTCTGTGTGTGACAGCCGTTTGTTTACATCCAAGGCACAGTGAATGCGCCACCATGTCCCAGCTGACCAATGAGGCGTCACTTTCCCTATCCCCTCCCCACAGCCTCATCGCTCCCACCTGTGTGTGGCAGCCGTTTGTTTACATCCAAGGCACTGTGGAAGCGCCACCATGTCACAGCTGACCAATGAGGCGTCACTTTCCCTATCCCCTCCCCGCAGCCTCATCGCTCCCACCTGTGTGTGGCAGCCGTTTGTTTACATCCAAGGCACGGTGGAAGCGCCACCATGTCCCAGCTGACCAATGAGGCGTCACTTTCCCTATCCCCTCCCCGCAGCCACATCGCTCCCGTCTGTGTGTGGCAGTCGTTTGTTTACATCCAAGGCACGGTGGAAGCGCCACCAAGTCCCTGCTGACCAATGAGGCGTCACTTTCCCTATCCACTCCCCGCAGCCACATCGCTCCCGTCTGTGTGTGGCAGCCGTTTGTTAACATCCAAGGCACCGTGGAAGCGCCACCATGTCCCAGCTGACCAATGAGGCGTCACTTTCCCTATCCCCTCCCCGCAGCCTCATCGCTCCCGTCTGTGTGTGGCAGCCGTTTGTTTACATCCAAGTCACGGCGGAAGCGCCACCATGTCCCAGCTGACCAATGAGGCGTCACTTTCCCTATCCCCTCCCCGCAGCCTCGTCGCTCCCGTCTGTGTGTGGCAGCCGTTTGTTTACATCCAAGGCACGGTGGAAGCGCCACCATGTCCCAGCTGACCAATGAGGCGTCACTTTCCCTATCCCCTCCCCGCAGCCTCATCGCTCCCGTCTGTGTGTGGCAGCCGTTTGTTTACATCCAAGGCACGGTGGAAGCGCCACCATGACCCAGCCGACCAATGAGGCGTCACTTTCCCTATCCCCTCCCCACAGCCTCATCGCTCCCGTCTGAGTGTGGCAGCCGTTTGTTTACATCCAAGGCACAGTGGAAGCGTCACCATGTCCCAGCTGACCAATGAGGCGTCACTTTCCCTATCCCCTCCCCGCAGCCTCATCGCTCCCACCTGTGTGTGGCAGCCGTTTGTTTACATCCAAGGCACGGTGGAAGCGCCACCATGACCCAGCTGACCAATGAGGCGTCACTTTCCCTATCCCCTCCCCGCAGCCTCATCGCTCCCGCCTGTGTGTGGCAGCCGTTTGTTTACATCCAAGGCACGGTGGAAGCGCCACCATGTCCCAGCTGACCAATGAGGCGTCACTTTCCCTATCCCCTCCCCGCAGCCTCATCGCTCCCGTCTGTGTGTGGCAGCCGTTTGTTTACATCCAAGGCACGGTGGTAGCGCCACCATGTCCCAGCTGACCAATGAGGCGTCACTTTCCCTATCCCCTCCCCGCAGCCCATCGCTCCCACCTGTGTGTGGCAGCCGTTTGTTTACATCCAAGGCACAGTGGAAGCGCCTCCATGTCCCAGCTGACCAATGAGGCGTCACTTTCCCTATCCCCTCCAAGCAGCCTCGTCGCTCCCACCTGTGTGTGGCAGCCGTTTGTTTACATCCAAGGCACGGTGGAAGCGCCACCATGACCCAGCCGACCAATGAGGCGTCACTTTCTCTATCCCCTCCCCACAGCCTCATCGCTCCCGTCTGTGTGAGGCAGCCGTTTGTTTACATCCAAGGCACGGTGGAAGCGCCACCATGTCCCAGCTGACCAATGAGGCGTCACTTTCCCTATCCCCTCCCCGCAGCCTCATCGCTCCCGTCTGTGTGTGGCAGCCGTTTGTTTACATGCAAGGCAGGGTGGTCGCGCCACCATGTCCCAGCTGACCAATGAGGCGTCATTTTCCCTATCCCCTCCCCGCAGACCATCGCTCCCACCTGTGTGTGGCAGCCGTTTGTTTACATCCAAGGCACAGTGGAAGCGCCACCATGTCCCAGCTGACCAATGAGGCGTCACTTTCCCTATCCCCTCCCCGCAGCCTCGTCGCTCCCACCTGTGTGTGGCAGCCGTTTGTTTACATCCAAGGCACAGTGGAAGCGCCACCATGTCCCAGCTGACCAATGAGGCGTCACTTTCCCTATCCCCTCCCCGCACCCTAATCGCTCCCACCTGTGTGTGGCAGCCGTTTGTTTACATCCAAGGCACGGTAGAAGCGCCACCATGTCCCAGCTGACCAATGAGGCGTCACTTTCCCTATCCCCTCCCCGCATCCTCATCGCTCCCACCTGTGTGTGGCAGCCGTTTGTTTACATCCAAGGCACAGTGGAAGCGCCACCATGTCCCAGCTGACCAATGAGGCGTCACTTTCCCTATCCCCTCCCCGCAGCCTCGTCGCTCCCACCTGTGTGTGGCAGCCGTTTGTTTACATCCAAGGCACAGTGGAAGCGCCACCATGTCCCAGCTGACCAATGAGGCGTCACTTTCCCTATCCCCTCCCCGCACCCTCATCGCTCCCACCTGTGTGTGGCAGCCGTTTGTCTACATCCAAGGCACGGTAGAAGCGCCACAATGTCCCAGCTGACCAATGAGGCGTCACTTTCCCTATCCCCTCCCCGCAGCCTCGTCGCTCCCACCTGTGTGTGGCAGCCGTTTGTTTACATCCAAGGCACAGTGGAAGCGCCACCATGTCCCAGCTGACCAATGAGGCGTCACTTTCCCTATCCCCTCCCCGCACCCTCATCGCTCCCACCTGTGTGTGGCAGCCGTTTGTTTACATCCAAGGCACGGTGGAAGCGCCACCATGTCCCAGCTGACCAATGAGGCACCACTTTCCCTATCCACTCCCCACAGCCTCATCGCTCCCACCTGTGTGTGGCAGCCGTTTGTTTACATCCAAGGTACAGTGGAAGCGCCACCATGTCCCAGCTGACCAATGAGGCGTCACTTTCCCTATCCCCTCCCCGCAGCCTCATCGCTCCCGTCTGTGTGTGTCATCCGTTTGTTTACATCCAAGGTACAGTGGAAGCGCCACCATGACCCAGCCGACCAATGAGGCGTCACTTTCCCTATCCCCTCCCCACAGCCTCATCGCTCCCGTCTGAGTGTGGCAGCCGTTTGTTTACATCCAAGGCACAGTGGAAGCGTCACCATGTCCCAGCTGACCAATGAGGCGTCACTTTCCCTATCCCCTCCCCGCAGCCTCATCGCTCCCACCTGTGTGTGGCAGCCGTTTGTTTACATCCAAGGCACGGTGGAAGCGCCACCATGACCCAGCTGACCAATGAGGCGTCACTTTCCCTATCCCCTCCCCGCAGCCTCATCGCTCCCGCCTGTGTGTGGCAGCCGTTTGTTTACATCCAAGGCACGGTGGAAGCGCCACCATGTCCCAGCTGACCAATGAGGCGTCACTTTCCCTATCCCCTCCCCGCAGCCTCATCGCTCCCGTCTGTGTGTGGCAGCCGTTTGTTTACATCCAAGGCACGGTGGTAGCGCCACCATGTCCCAGCTGACCAATGAGGCGTCACTTTCCCTATCCCCTCCCCGCAGCCCATCGCTCCCACCTGTGTGTGGCAGCCGTTTGTTTACATCCAAGGCACAGTGGAAGCGCCTCCATGTCCCAGCTGACCAATGAGGCGTCACTTTCCCTATCCCCTCCAAGCAGCCTCGTCGCTCCCACCTGTGTGTGGCAGCCGTTTGTTTACATCCAAGGCACGGTGGAAGCGCCACCATGACCCAGCCGACCAATGAGGCGTCACTTTCTCTATCCCCTCCCCACAGCCTCATCGCTCCCGTCTGTGTGAGGCAGCCGTTTGTTTACATCCAAGGCACGGTGGAAGCGCCACCATGTCCCAGCTGACCAATGAGGCGTCACTTTCCCTATCCCCTCCCCGCAGCCTCATCGCTCCCGTCTGTGTGTGGCAGCCGTTTGTTTACATGCAAGGCAGGGTGGTCGCGCCACCATGTCCCAGCTGACCAATGAGGCGTCATTTTCCCTATCCCCTTCCCGCAGACCATCGCTCCCACCTGTGTGTGGCAGCCGTTTGTTTACATCCAAGGCACAGTGGAAGCGCCACCATGTCCCAGCTGACCAATGAGGCGTCACTTTCCCTATCCCCTCCCCGCAGCCTCGTCGCTCCCACCTGTGTGTGGCAGCCGTTTGTTTACATCCAAGGCACAGTGGAAGCGCCACCATGTCCCAGCTGACCAATGAGGCGTCACTTTCCCTATCCCCTCCCCGCACCCTAATCGCTCCCACCTGTGTGTGGCAGCCGTTTGTTTACATCCAAGGCACGGTAGAAGCGCCACCATGTCCCAGCTGACCAATGAGGCGTCACTTTCCCTATCCCCTCCCCGCATCCTCATCGCTCCCACCTGTGTGTGGCAGCCGTTTGTTTACATCCAAGGCACAGTGGAAGCGCCACCATGTCCCAGCTGACCAATGAGGCGTCACTTTCCCTATCCCCTCCCCGCAGCCTCGTCGCTCCCACCTGTGTGTGGCAGCCGTTTGTTTACATCCAAGGCACAGTGGAAGCGCCACCATGTCCCAGCTGACCAATGAGGCGTCACTTTCCCTATCCCCTCCCCGCACCCTCATCGCTCCCACCTGTGTGTGGCAGCCGTTTGTCTACATCCAAGGCACGGTAGAAGCGCCACAATGTCCCAGCTGACCAATGAGGCGTCACTTTCCCTATCCCCTCCCCGCAGCCTCGTCGCTCCCACCTGTGTGTGGCAGCCGTTTGTTTACATCCAAGGCACAGTGGAAGCGCCACCATGTCCCAGCTGACCAATGAGGCGTCACTTTCCCTATCCCCTCCCCGCACCCTCATCGCTCCCACCTGTGTGTGGCAGCCGTTTGTTTACATCCAAGGCACGGTGGAAGCGCCACCATGTCCCAGCTGACCAATGAGGCACCACTTTCCCTATCCACTCCCCACAGCCTCATCGCTCCCACCTGTGTGTGGCAGCCGTTTGTTTACATCCAAGGTACAGTGGAAGCGCCACCATGTCCCAGCTGACCAATGAGGCGTCACTTTCCCTATCCCCTCCCCGCAGCCTCATCGCTCCCGTCTGTGTGTGTCATCCGTTTGTTTACATCCAAGGTACAGTGGAAGCGCCACCATGTCCCAGCTGACCAATGAGGCGTCACTTTCCCTATCCCCTCCCCACAGCCTCATCGCTCCCACCTGTGTGTGGCAGCCGTTTGTTTACAACCAAGGCACGGTGGAAGCGCCATCATGTCCCAGCTGACCAATGAGTCGTCACTTTCCCTATCCCCTCCACGCATCCTCATCGCTCCCGTCTGTGTGTGGCATCCGTTTGTTTACATCCAAGGCACGGTGGAAGCGCCACCATGTCCCAGCTGACCAATGAGGCGTCACTTTCCCTATCCCCTCCCCGCAGCCACATCGCTCCCACCTGTTTGTGGCAGCCGTTTGTTTACATCCAAGGTACAGTGGAAGCGCAACCATGTCCCAGCTGACCAATGAGGCGTCACTTTCCCTATCCCCTCCCCGCAGCCTCATCGCTCCCACCTGTGTGTGGCAGCCGTTTGTTTACATCCAAGGCACGGTGGAAGCGCCACCATGTCCCAGCTGACCAATGAGGCGTCACTTTCCCTATCCCCTCCCCGCAGTCTCATCGCTCCCGTCTGTGTGTGGCATCCGTTTGTTTACATCCAAGGTACAGTGGAAGCGCCACCATGTCCCAGCTGACCAATGAGGCGTCACTTTCCCTATCCCCTCCCCACAGCCTCATCGCTCCCACCTGTGTGTGGCAGCCGTTTGTTTACGTCCAAGGCACGGTGGAAGCGCCATCATGTCCCAGCTGACCAATGAGGCGTCACTTTCCCTATCCCCTCCCCGCATCCTCATCGCTCCCGTCTTTGTGTGGCATCCGTTTGTTTACATCCAAGGCACGGTGGAAGCGCCACAATGTCCCAGCTGACCAATGAGGCGTCACTTTCCCTGTCCCCTCCCCGCAGCCACATCGCTCCCACCTGTGTGTGGCAGCCGTTTGTTTACATCCAAGGTACAGTGGAAGCGCCACCATGTCGCAGCTGACCAATGAGGCGTCACTTTCCCTATCTTCTCCCCGCAGCCTCATCGCTCCCACCTGTGTGTGGCAGCCGTTTGTATACATCCAAGGCACGGTGGAAGCGCCACCATGTCCCAGCTGACCAATGAGGCGTCACTTTCCCTATCCCCTCCCCACAGCCTCATCGCTCCCGTCTGAGTGTGGCAGCCGTTTGTTTACATCCAAGGCTCGGTGGAAGCGCCACCATGTCCCAGCTGACCAATGAGGCGTCACTTTCCCTATCCCCTCCCCGCAGCCTCATCGCTCAGGTCTGTGTGTGGCAGCCGTTTGTTTACATCCAAGGCACGGTGGAAGCGCCACCATGTCCCAGCTGACCAATGAGGCACCACTTTCCCTATCCCCTCCCCGCAGCCTCATCGGTCCCGTCTGTGTGTGGCAGCCGTTTGTTTACATCCAAGGCACGGTGGAAGCGCCACCATGTCCCAGCTGACCAATGAGGCACCACTTTCCCTATCCCCTCCCCGCAGCCTCATCGCTCCCTTCTGAGAGTGGCAGCCGTTTGTTTACATCCAAGGCTCGGTGGAAGCGCCACCATGTCCCAGCTGACCAATGAGGCGTCACTTTCCCTATCCCCTCCCCGCAGCCTCATCGCTCCCGTCTGTGTGTGGCAGCCGTTTGTTTACATCCAAGGCACGGTGGAAGCGCCACCATGTCCCAGCTGACCAATGAGGCGTCACTTTCCCTATCCCCTCCCCGCCGCCTCGTCGCTCCCGTCTGTGTGTGGCAGCCGTTTGTTTACATCCAAGGCACAGTGAAAGCGCCACCATGTCCCAGCTGACAAATGAGGCGTCACTTTCCCTATCCCCTCCCCACAGCCTCATCGCTCCCACCTGTGTGTGGCAGCCGTTTGTTTACATCCAAGGCACGGTGGAAGCGCCACCATGTCCCAGCTGACCAATGAGGCGTCACTTTCCCTATCCCCTCCCCGCAGCCTCATCGCTCCCACCTGTGTGTGGCAGCCGTTTGTTTACATCCAAGGCACGGTGGAAGCGCCACCATGTCCCAGCTGACCAATGAGGCGTCACTTTCCCTATCCCCTCCCCGCAGCCACATCGCTCCCGTCTGTGTGTGGCAGTCGTTTGTTTACATCCAAGGCACGGTGGAAGCGCCACCAAGTCCCTGCTGACCAATGAGGCGTCACTTTCCCTATCCCCTCCCCGCAGCCACATCGCTCCCGTCTGTGTGTGGCAGCCGTTTGTTTACATCCAAGGCACGGTGGAAGCGCCACCATGACCCAGCTGACCAATGAGGCGTCACTTTCCCTATCCCCTCCCCGGAGCCTCATCGCTCCCGTCTGTGTGTGGCAGCCGTTTGTTTACATACAAGGCACGGCGGAAGCGCCACCATGTCCCAGCTGACCAATGAGGCGTCACTTTCCCTATCCCCTCCCCGCAGCCTCGTCGTTCCCGTCTGTGTGTGGCAGCCGTTTGTTTACATCCAAGGCACGGTGGAAGCGCCACCATGTCCCAGCTGACCAATGAGGCGTCACTTTCCCTATCCCCTCCCCGCAGCCTCATCGCTCCCGTCTGTGTGTGGCAGCCGCTTGTTTACATCCAAGGCACGGTGGAAGCGCCACCATGACCCAGCCGACCAATGAGGCGTCACTTTCCCTATCCCCTCCCCACAGCCTCATCGCTCCCGTCTGAGTGTGGCAGCCGTTTGTTTACATCCAAGGCTCGGTGGAAGCGCCACCATGTCCCAGCTGACCAATGAGGCGTCACTTTCCCTATCCCCTCCCCGCAGCCTCATCGCTCAGGTCTGTGTGTGGCAGCCGTTTGTTTACATCCAAGGCACGGTGGAAGCGCCACCATGTCCCAGCTGACCAATGAGGCGTCACTTTCCCTATCCCCTCCCCGCACCCTCATCGCTCCCACCTGTGTGTGGCAGCCGTTTGTCTACATCCAAGGCACGGTAGAAGCGCCACAATGTCCCAGCTGACCAATGAGGCGTCACTTTCCCTATCCCCTCCCCGCAGCCTCGTCGCTCCCACCTGTGTGTGGCAGCCGTTTGTTTACATCCAAGGCACAGTGGAAGCGCCACCATGTCCCAGCTGACCAATGAGGCGTCACTTTCCCTATCCCCTCCCCGCACCCTCATCGCTCCCACCTGTGTGTGGCAGCCGTTTGTTTACATCCAAGGCACGGTGGAAGCGCCACCATGTCCCAGCTGACCAATGAGGCACCACTTTCCCTATCCACTCCCCACAGCCTCATCGCTCCCACCTGTGTGTGGCAGCCGTTTGTTTACATCCAAGGTACAGTGGAAGCGCCACCATGTCCCAGCTGACCAATGAGGCGTCACTTTCCCTATCCCCTCCCCGCAGCCTCATCGCTCCCGTCTGTGTGTGTCATCCGTTTGTTTACATCCAAGGTACAGTGGAAGCGCCACCATGTCCCAGCTGACCAATGAGGCGTCACTTTCCCTATCCCCTCCCCACAGCCTCATCGCTCCCACCTGTGTGTGGCAGCCGTTTGTTTACAACCAAGGCACGGTGGAAGCGCCATCATGTCCCAGCTGACCAATGAGTCGTCACTTTCCCTATCCCCTCCACGCATCCTCATCGCTCCCGTCTGTGTGTGGCATCCGTTTGTTTACATCCAAGGCACGGTGGAAGCGCCACCATGTCCCAGCTGACCAATGAGGCGTCACTTTCCCTATCCCCTCCCCGCAGCCACATCGCTCCCACCTGTGTGTGGCAGCCGTTTGTTTACATCCAAGGTACAGTGGAAGCGCAACCATGTCCCAGCTGACCAATGAGGCGTCACTTTCCCTATCCCCTCCCCGCAGCCTCATCGCTCCCACCTGTGTGTGGCAGCCGTTTGTTTACATCCAAGGCACGGTGGAAGCGCCACCATGTCCCAGCTGACCAATGAGGCGTCACTTTCCCTATCCCCTCCCCGCAGTCTCATCGCTCCCGTCTGTGTGTGGCATCCGTTTGTTTACATCCAAGGTACAGTGGAAGCGCCACCATGTCCCAGCTGACCAATGAGGCGTCACTTTCCCTATCCCCTCCCCACAGCCTCATCGCTCCCACCTGTGTGTGGCAGCCGTTTGTTTACGTCCAAGGCACGGTGGAAGCGCCATCATGTCCCAGCTGACCAATGAGGCGTCACTTTCCCTATCCCCTCCCCGCATCCTCATCGCTCCCGTCTTTGTGTGGCATCCGTTTGTTTACATCCAAGGCACGGTGGAAGCGCCACAATGTCCCAGCTGACCAATGAGGCGTCACTTTCCCTGTCCCCTCCCCGCAGCCACATCGCTCCCACCTGTGTGTGGCAGCTGTTTGTTTACATCCAAGGTACAGTGGAAGCGCCACCATGTCGCAGCTGACCAATGAGGCGTCACTTTCCCTATCTTCTCCCCGCAGCCTCATCGCTCCCACCTGTGTGTGGCAGCCGTTTGTTTACATCCAAGGCACGGTGGAAGCGCCACCATGTCCCAGCTGACCAATGAGGCGTCACTTTCCCTATCCCCTCCCCACAGCCTCATCGCTCCCGTCTGAGTGTGGCAGCCGTTTGTTTACATCCAAGGCTCGGTGGAAGCGCCACCATGTCCCAGCTGACCAATGAGGCGTCACTTTCCCTATCCCCTCCCCGCAGCCTCATCGCTCAGGTCTGTGTGTGGCAGCCGTTTGTTTACATCCAAGGCACGGTGGAAGCGGCACCATGTCCCAGCTGACCAATGAGGCACCACTTTCCCTATCCCCTCCCCGCAGCCTCATCGGTCCCGTCTGTGTGTGGCAGCCGTTTGTTTACATCCAAGGCACGGTGGAAGCGCCACCATGTCCCAGCTGACCAATGAGGCACCACTTTCCCTATCCCCTCCCCGCAGCCTCATCGCTCCCTTCTGAGAGTGGCAGCCGTTTGTTTACATCCAAGGCTCGGTGGAAGCGCCACCATGTCCCAGCTGACCAATGAGGCGTCACTTTCCCTATCCCCTCCCCGCAGCCTCATCGCTCCCGTCTGTGTGTGGCAGCCGTTTGTTTACATCCAAGGCACGGTGGAAGCGCCACCATGTCCCAGCTGACCAATGAGGCGTCACTTTCCCTATCCCCTCCCCGCAGCCTCGTCGCTCCCGTCTGTGTGTGGCAGCCGTTTGTTTACATCCAAGGCACAGTGAAAGCGCGACCATGTCCCAGCTGACAAATGAGGCGTCACTTTCCCTATCCCCTCCCCACAGCCTCATCGCTCCCACCTGTGTGTGGCAGCTGTTTGTTTACATCCAAGGCACGGTGGAAGCGCCACCATGTCCCAGCTGACCAATGAGGCGTCACTTTCCCTATCCCCTCCCCGCAGCCTCATCGCTCCCACCTGTGTGTGGCAGCCGTTTGTTTACATCCAAGGCACGGTGGAAGCGCCACCATGTCCCAGCTGACCAATGAGGCGTCACTTTCCCTATCCCCTCCCCGCAGCCACATCGCTCCCGTCTGTGTGTGGCAGTCGTTTGTTTACATCCAAGGCACGGTGGAAGCGCCACCAAGTCCCTGCTGACCAATGAGGCGTCACTTTCCCTATCCCCTCCCCACAGCCTCATCGCTCCCGTCTG
Source organism: Meconema thalassinum (assembly GCA_946902985.2). Lineage (NCBI taxonomy): Eukaryota > Metazoa > Arthropoda > Insecta > Orthoptera > Tettigoniidae > Meconema > Meconema thalassinum. The sequence continues at coordinate 17,973,700 of OX336397.1, forward strand.
AGTGTGGCAGCCGTTTGTTTACATCCAAGGCTCAGTGGAAGCGTCACCATGTCCCAGCTGACCAATGAGGCGTCACTTTCCCTATCCCCTCCCCGCAGCCTCATCGCTCCCACCTGTGTGTGGCAGCCGTTGGTTTACATCCAAGGCACGGTGGAAGCGCCACCATGACCCAGCTGACCAATGAGGCGTCACTTTCCCTATCCCCTCCCCGCAGCCTCATCCCTCCCGTCTGTGTGTGGCAGCCGTTTGTTTACATCCAAGGCACGGTGGAAGCGCCACCAAGTCCCAGCTGACCAATGAGGCGTCACTTTCCCTATCCCCTCCCCGCAGCCTCATCGCTCCCGTCTGTGTGTGGCAGCCGTTTGTTTACATCCAAGGCACGGTGGTAGCGCCACCATGTCCCAGCTGACCAATGAGGCGTCACTTTCCCTATCCCCTCCCCGCAGCCCATCGCTCCCACCTGTGTGTGGCAGCCGTTTGTTTACATCCAAGGCACAGTGGAAGCGCCACCATGTCCCAGCTGACCAATGAGGCGTCACTTTCCCTATCCCCTCCCCGCAGCCTCGTCGCTCCCACCTGTGTGTGGCAGCCGTTTGTTTACATCCAAGGCACGGTGGAAGCGCCACCATGACCCAGCCGACCAATGAGGCGTCACATTCCCTATCCCCTCCCCACAGCCTCATCGCTCCCGTCTGTGTGTGGCAGCCGTTTGTTTACATCCAAGGCACGGTGGAAGCGCCACCATGTCCCAGCTGACCAATGAGGCGTCACTTTCCCTATCCCCTCCCCGCAGCCTCATCGCTCCCACCTGTGTGTGGCAGCCGTTTGTTTACATCCAAGGCACAGTGGAAGCGCCACCATGTCCCAGCTGACCAATGAGGCGTCACTTTCCCTATCCCCTCCCCGCACCCTCATCGCTCCCACCTGTGTGTGGCAGCCGTTTGTTTACATCCAAGGCACGGTAGAAGCGCCACCATGTCCCAGCTGACCAATGAGGCGTCACTTTCCCTATCCCCTCCCCGCATCCTCATCGCTCCCACCTGTGTGTGGCAGCCGTTTGTTTACATCCAAGGCACAGTGGAAGCGCCACCATGTCCCAGCTGACCAATGAGGCGTCACTTTCCCTATCCCCTCCCCGCAGCCTCGTCGCTCCCACCTGTGTGTGGCAGCCGTTTGTTTACATCCAAGGCACAGTGGAAGCGCCACCATGTCCCAGCTGACCAATGAGGCGTCACTTTCCCTATCCCCTCCCCGCACCCTCATCGCTCCCACCTGTGTGTGGCAGCCGTTTGTTTACATCCAAGGCACGGTAGAAGCGCCACCATGTCCCAGCTGACCAATAAGGCGTCACTTTCCCTATCCCCTCCCCGCAGCCTCGTCGCTCCCACCTGTGTGTGGCAGCCGTTTGTTTACATCCAAGGCACAGTGGAAGCGCCACCATGTCCCAGCTGACCAATGAGGCGTCACTTTCCCTATCCCCTCCCCGCACCCTCATCGCTCCCACCTGTGTGTGGCAGCCGTTTGTTTACATCCAAGGCACGGTGGAACAGCCACCATGTCCCAGCTGACCAATGAGGCACCACTTTCCCTATCCCCTCCTTACAGCCTCATCGCTCCCACCTGTGTGTGGCAGCCGTTTGTTTACATCCAAGGTACAGTGGAAGCGCCACCATGTCCCAGCTGACCAATGAGGCGTCACTTTCCCTATCCCCTCCCCGCAGCCTCATCGCTCCCGTCTGTGTGTGGCATCCGTTTGTTTACTATCCAAGGTACAGTGGAAGCGCCGCCATGTCCCAGCTGACCAATGAGGCGTCACTTTCCCTATCCCCTCCCCACAGCCTCATCGCTCCCACCTGTGTGTGGCAGCCGTTTGTTTACATCCAAGGCACGGTGGAAGCGCCATCATGTCCCAGCTGACCAATGAGGCGTCACTTTCCCTATCCCCTCCCCGCATCCTCATCGCTCCCGTCTGTGTGTGGCATCCGTTTGTTTACATCCAAGGCACGGTGGAAGCGCCACCATGTCCCAGCTGACCAATGAGGCGTCACTTTCCCTATCCCCTCCCCGCAGCCACATCGCTCCCACCTGTGTGTGGCAGCCGTTTGTTTACATCCAAGGTACAGTGGAAGCGCGACCATGTCCCAGCTGACCAATGAGGCGTCACTTTCCCTATCCCCTCCCCGCAGCCTCATCGCTCCCACCTGTGTGTGGCAGCCGTTTGTTAACATCCAAGGCACGGTGGAAGCGCCACCATGTCCCAGCTGACCAATGAGGCGTCACTTTCCCTATCCCCTCCCCGCAACCTCAACGCTCCCGTCTGTGTGTGGCATCCGTTTGTTTACATCCAAGGTACAGTGGAAGCGCCACCATGTCCCAGCTGACCAATGAGGCGTCACTTTCCCTATCCCCTCCCCACAGCCTCATCGCTCCCACCTGTGTGTGGCAGCCGTTTGTTTACATCCAAAGCACGGTGGAAGCGCCATCATGTCCCAGCTGACCAATGAGGCGTCACTTTCCCTATCCCCTCCCCGCATCCTCATCGCTCCCGTCTGTGTGTGGCATCCGTTTGTTTACAACCAAGGCACGGTGGAAGCGCCACCATGTCCCAGCTGACCAATGAGGCGTCACTTTCCCTATCCCCTCCCCGCAGCCACATCGCTCCCACCTGTGTGTGGCAGCCGTTTGTTAACATCCAAGGTACAGTGGAAGTGCGACCATGTCCCAGCTGACAAATGAGGCGTCACTTTCCCTATCCCCTCCCCGCAGCCTCATCGCTCCCACCTGTGTTTGGCAGCCGTTTGTTTACATCCAAGGCACGGTGGAAGCGCCACCATGTCCCAGCTGACCAATGAGGTGTCACTTTCCCTATCCCCTCCCCGCAGCCTCATCGCTCCCACCTGGGTGTGGCAGCCGTTTGTTTACATCCAAGGCACGGTGGAAGCGCCACCATGTCCCAGCTGACCAATGAGGCGTCACTTTCCCTATCCCCTCCCCGCAGCCTCATCGCTCCCACCTGTGTGTGGCAGCCGTTTGCTTACATCCAAGGCACGGTGGAAGCGCCACCATGTCCCAGCTGACCAATGAGGCGTCACTTTCCCTATCCCCTCCCCGCAGCCTCATCGCTCCCACATGTGTGTGGCAGCCGTTTGTTTACATCCAAGGCACAGTGGAAGCGCCACCATGTCCCAGCTGACCAATGAGGCCTCACTATCCCTATCCCCTCCCCGCAGCCTCATCGCTCCCGTCTGTGTGTGGCAGCCATTTGTTTACATCCAAGGCACGGTGGAAGCGCCACCATGTCCCAGCTGACCAATGAGGCGTCACTTTCCCTATCCCCTCCCCGCAGCCTCATCGCTCCCGTCTGTGTGTGGCAGCCGATTGTTTACATCCAAGGCACAGTGGAAGCGCCACCATGTCCCAGCTGACCAATGAGGCGTCACTTTCCCTATCCCCTCCCCGCAGCCTCATCGCTCCCGTCTGTGTGTGGCAGCCATTTGTTTACATCCAAGGCACAATGGAAGCGCCACCATGTCCCAGCTGACCAATGAGGCGCCACTTTCCCTATCCCCTCCCCGCAGCCTCATCGCTCCCGTCTGTGTGTGGCAGCCATTTGTTTACATCCAAGGCACGGTGGAAGCGCCACCATGTCCCAGCTGACCAATGAGGCGTCACTTTCCCTATCCCCTCCCCGCAGCCACATCATTCCCACCTGTGTGTGGCAGCCGTTTGTTTACATCCAAGGCACAGTGGAAGCGCCACCATGTCCCAGCTGACCAATGAGGCGCCACTTTCCCTATCCCCTCCCCGCAGCCACATCGCTCCCGTCTGTGTGTGGCAGCCGTTTGTTTACATCCAAGGCTCGGTGGAAGCGCCACCATGTCCCAGCTGACCAGTGAGGCGTCACTTTCCCTATCCCCTCCCCACAGCCTCATCGCTCCCGTCTGTGTGTGGCAGCCGTTTGTTTACATCCAAGGCACAGTGGAAGTGCCACCATGTCCCAGCTGACCAATGAGGCGTCACTTTCCCTATCCCCTCCCCGCAGCCTCATCGCTCCCGTCTGGGTGTGGCAGCCGTTTGTTTACATCCAAGGCTCGGTGGAAGCGCCACCATGTCCCAGCTGACCAATGAGGCGTCACTTTCCCTATCCCCTCCCCGCAGACTCATCGCTCCCGTCTGTGTGTGGCAGCCGTTTGTTTACATCCAAGGCACGGTGGAAGCGCCACCAAGTCCCAGCTGACCAATGAGGCGTCACTTTCCCTATCCCCTCCCCGCAGCCTCATCGCTCCCACCTGTGTGTGGCAGCCGTTTGTTTACATCCAAGGCACAGTGGAAGCGCCAACATGTCCCAGCTGACCAATGAGGCGACACTTTCCCTATCCCCTCCCCGCAGCCACATCGCTCCCGTCTGTGTGTGGCAGCCGTTTGTTTACATCCAAGGCACGGTGGAAGCGCCACCATGTCCCAGCTGACCAATGAGGCGTCACTTTCCCTATCCCCTCCCCGCAGCCTCATCGCTCCCACATGTGTGTGGCAGCCGTTTGTTTATATCCAAGGCACGGTGGAAGCGCCACCATGTCCCAGCTGACCAACGAGGCGTCACTTTCCCTATCCCCTCCCCGCAGCCTCATCGCTCCCGTCTGTGTGTGGCAGCCGCTTGTTTACATCCAAGGCACGGTGGAAGCGCCACCATGTCCCAGCTGACCAATGAGGCGCCACTTTCCCTATCCCCTCCCCGCAGCCTCATCGCTCCCGTCTTTGTGTGGCAGCCGTTTGTTTACATCCAAGGCACGGTGGAAGCGCCACCATGTCCCAGTTGACCAATGAGGCGTCCCTTTCCCTATCCCCTCCCCGCAGCCTCATCGCTCCCGTCTGTGTGTGGCAGCCATTTGTTTACATCCAAGGCACGGTGGAAGCGCCACCATGTCCCAGCTGACCAATGAGGCGTCACTTTCCCTATCCTCTCCCCGCAGCCTCATCGCTCCCGTCTGAGTGTGGCAGCCGTTTGTTTACATCCAAGGCACGGTGGAAGCGCCACCATGTCCCAGCTGACCAATGAGGCGTCACTTTCCCTATCCCCTCCCCGCAGCCTCATCGCTCCCACCTGAGTGTGGCAGCGGTTTGTTTACATCCAAGGCACGGTGGAAGCGCCAACATGTCCCAGCTGACCAATGAGGCGTCACTTTCCCTATCCCCTCCCCGAAGCCTCATCGCTCCCACCTGTGTGTGGCAGCCGTTTGTTTACATCCAAGGCACGGTGGAAGCGCCACCATGTCCCAGCTGACCAATGAGGCGTCACTTTCCCTATCCCCTCCCCGCAGCCTCATCGCTCCCGTCTGTGTGTGGCAGCCGATTGTTTACATCCAAGGCACAGTGGAAGCGCCACCATGTCCCAGCTGACCAATGAGGCGTCACTTTCCCTATCCCCTCCCCGCAGCCTCATCGCTCCCGTCTGTGTGTGGCAGCCATTTGTTTACATCCAAGGCACAGTGGAAGCGCCACCATGTCCCAGCTGACCAATGAGGCTTCACTTTCATTATCCCCTCCCCGCAGCCTCATCGCTCCCGTCTGTGTGTGGCAGCCATTTGTTTACATCCAAGGCACGGTGGAAGCGCCACCATGTACCAGCTGACCAATGAGGCGTCACTTTCCCTATCCCCTCCCCGCAGCCACATCGCTCCCACCTGTGTGTGGCAGCCGTTTGTTTACATCCAAGGCACAGTGGAAGCGCCACCATGTCCCAGCTGACCAATGAGGCGCCACTTTCCCTATCCCCTCCCCGCAGCCACATCGCTCCCGTCTGTGTGTGGCAGCCGTTTGTTTACATCCAAGGCTCGGTGGAAGCGCCACCATGTCCCAGCTGACCAATGAGGCGTCACTTTCCCTATCCCCTCCCCACAGCCTCATCGCTCCCGTCTGTGTGTGGCAGCCGTTTGTTTACATCCAAGGCACTGTGGAAGCGCCACCATGTCCCAGCTGACCAATGAGGCGTCACTTTCCCTATCCCCTCCCCGCAGCCACATCGCTCCCACCTGTGTGTGGCAGCCGTTTGTTTACATCCAAGGTACAGTGGAAGCGCAACCATGTCCCAGCTGACCAATGAGGCGTCACTTTCCCTATCCCCTCCCCGCAGCCTCATCGCTCCCACCTGTGTGTGGCAGCCGTTTGTTTACATCCAAGGCACGGTGGAAGCGCCACCATGTCCCAGCTGACCAATGAGGCGTCACTTTCCCTATCCCCTCCCCGCAGCCTCATCGCTCCCGTCTGTGTGTGGCATCCGTTTGTTTACATCCAAGGTACAGTGGAAGCGCCACCATGTCCCAGCTGACCAATGAGGCGTCACTTTCCCTATCCCCTCCCCACAGCCTCATCGCTCCCACCTGTGTGTGGCAGCCGTTTGTTTACGTCCAAGGCACGGTGGAAGCGCCATCATGTCCCAGCTGACCAATGAGGCGTCACTTTCCCTATCCCCTCCCCGCATCCTCATCGCTCCCGTCTTTGTGTGGCATCCGTTTGTTTACATCCAAGGCACGGTGGAAGCGCCACCATGTCCCAGCTGACCAATGAGGCGTCACTTTCCCTATCCCCTCCCCGCAGCCACATCGCTCCCACCTGTGTGTGGCAGCCGTTTGTTTACATCCAAGGTACAGTGGAAGCGCCACCATGTCGCAGCTGACCAATGAGGCGTCACTTTCCCTATCCCCTCCCCGCAGCCTCATCGCTCCCACCTATGTGTGGCAGCCGTTTGTTTACATCCAAGGCACGGTGGAAGCGCCACCATGTCCCAGCTGACAAATGAGGCGTCACTTTCCCTATCCCCTCCCCACAGCCTCATCGCTCCCGTCTGAGTGTGGCAGCCGTTTGTTTACATCCAAGGCTCGGTGGAAGCGCCACCATGTCCCAGCTGACCAATGAGGCGTCACTTTCCCTATCCCCTCCCCGCAGCCTCATCGCTCAGGTCTGTGTGTGGCAGCCGTTTGTTTACATCCAAGGCACGGTGGAAGCGCCACCATGTCCCAGCTGACCAATGAGGCACCACTTTCCCTATCCCCTCCCCGCAGCCTCATCGGTCCCGTCTGTGTGTGGCAGCCGTTTGTTTACATCCAAGGCACGGTGGAAGCGCCACCATGTCCCAGCTGACCAATGAGGCACAACTTTCCCTATCCCCTCCCCGCAGCCTCATCGCTCACTTCTGAGAGTGGCAGCCGTTTGTTTACATCCAAGGCTCGGTGGAAGCGCCACCATGTCCCAGCTGACCAATGAGGCGTCACTTTCCCTATCCCCTCCCCGCAGCCTCATCGCTCCCGTCTGTGTGTGGCAGCCGTTTGTTTACATCCAAGGCACGGTGGAAGCGCCACCATGTCCCAGCTGACCAATGAGGCGTCACTTTCCCTATCCCCTCCCCGCAGCCTCGTCGCTCCCGTCTGTGTGTGGCAGCCGTTTGTTTACATCCAAGGCACAGTGAAAGCGCCACCATGTCCCAGCTGACAAATGAGGCGTCACTTTCCCTATCCCCTCCCCACAGCCTCATCGCTCCCACCTGTGTGTGGCAGCCGTTTGTTTACATCCAAGGCACGGTGGAAGCGCCATCATGTCCCAGCTGACCAATGAGGCGTCACTTTCCCTATCCCCTCCCCGCATCCTCATCGCTCCCGTCTGTGTGTGGCATCCGTTTGTTTACATCCAAGGCACGTTGGAAGCGCCACCATGTCCCAGCTGACCAATGAGGCGTCACTTTCCCTATCCCCTCCCCGCAGCCACATCGCTCCCACCTGTGTGTGGCAGCCGTTTGTTTACATCCAAGGTACAGTGGAAGCGCGACCATGTCCCAGCTGACCAATGAGGCGTCACTTTCCCTATCCCCTCCCCGCAGCCTCATCGCTCCCACCTGTGTGTGGCAGCCGTTTGTTAACATCCAAGGCACGGTGGAAGCGCCACCATGTCCCAGCTGACCAATGAGGCGTCACTTTCCCTATCCCCTCCCCGCAACCTCATCGCTCCCGTCTGTGTGTGGCATCCGTTTGTTTACATCCAAGGTACAGTGGAAGCGCCACCATGTCCCAGCTGACCAATGAGGCGTCACTTTCCCTATCCCCTCCCCACAGCCTCATCGCTCCCACCTGTGTGTGGCAGCCGTTTGTTTACATCCAAAGCACGGTGGAAGCGCCATCATGTCCCAGCTGACCAATGAGGCGTCACTTTCCCTATCCCCTCCCCGCATCCTCATCGCTCCCGTCTGTGTGTGGCATCCGTTTGTTTACAACCAAGGCACGGTGGAAGCGCCACCATGTCCCAGCTGACCAATGAGGCGTCACTTTCCCTATCCCCTCCCCGCAGCCACATCGCTCCCACCTGTGTGTGGCAGCCGTTTGTTAACATCCAAGGTACAGTGGAAGCGCGACCATGTCCCAGCTGACAAATGAGGCGTCACTTTCCCTATCCCCTCCCCGCAGCCTCATCGCTCCCACCTGTGTTTGGCAGCCGTTTGTTTACATCCAAGGCACGGTGGAAGCGCCACCATGTCCCAGCTGACCAATGAGGTGTCACTTTCCCTATCCCCTCCCCGCAGCCTCATCGCTCCCACCTGGGTGTGGCAGCCGTTTGTTTACATCCAAGGCACGGTGGAAGCGCCACCATGTCCCAGCTGACCAATGAGGCGTCACTTTCCCTATCCCCTCCCCGCAGCCTCATCGCTCCCACCTGTGTGTGGCAGCCGTTTGCTTACATCCAAGGCACGGTGGAAGCGCCACCATGTCCCAGCTGACCAATGAGGCGTCACTTTCCCTATCCCCTCCCCGCAGCCTCATCGCTCCCACATGTGTGTGGCAGCCGTTTGTTTACATCCAAGGCACAGTGGAAGCGCCACCATGTCCCAGCTGACCAATGAGGCCTCACTATCCCTATCCCCTCCCCGCAGCCTCATCGCTCCCGTCTGTGTGTGGCAGCCATTTGTTTACATCCAAGGCACGGTGGAAGCGCCACCATGTCCCAGCTGACCAATGAGGCGTCACTTTCCCTATCCCCTCCCCGCAGCCTCATCGCTCCCGTCTGTGTGTGGCAGCCGATTGTTTACATCCAAGGCACAGTGGAAGCGCCACCATGTCCCAGCTGACCAATGAGGCGTCACTTTCCCTATCCCCTCCCCGCAGCCTCATCGCTCCCGTCTGTGTGTGGCAGCCATTTGTTTACATCCAAGGCACAATGGAAGCGCCACCATGTCCCAGCTGACCAATGAGGCGCCACTTTCCCTATCCCCTCCCCGCAGCCTCATCGCTCCCGTCTGTGTGTGGCAGCCATTTGTTTACATCCAAGGCACGGTGGAAGCGCCACCATGTCCCAGCTGACCAATGAGGCGTCACTTTCCCTATCCCCTCCCCGCAGCCACATCATTCCCACCTGTGTGTGGCAGCCGTTTGTTTACATCCAAGGCACAGTGGAAGCGCCACCATGTCCCAGCTGACCAATGAGGCGCCACTTTCCCTATCCCCTCCCCGCAGCCACATCGCTCCCGTCTGTGTGTGGCAGCCGTTTGTTTACATCCAAGGCTCGGTGGAAGCGCCACCATGTCCCAGCTGACCAGTGAGGCGTCACTTTCCCTATCCCCTCCCCACAGCCTCATCGCTCCCGTCTGTGTGTGGCAGCCGTTTGTTTACATCCAAGGCACAGTGGAAGTGCCACCATGTCCCAGCTGACCAATGAGGCGTCACTTTCCCTATCCCCTCCCCGCAGCCTCATCGCTCCCGTCTGGGTGTGGCAGCCGTTTGTTTACATCCAAGGCTCGGTGGAAGCGCCACCATGTCCCAGCTGACCAATGAGGCGTCACTTTCCCTATCCCCTCCCCGCAGACTCATCGCTCCCGTCTGTGTGTGGCAGCCGTTTGTTTACATCCAAGGCACGGTGGAAGCGCCACCAAGTCCCAGCTGACCAATGAGGCGTCACTTTCCCTATCCCCTCCCCGCAGCCTCATCGCTCCCACCTGTGTGTGGCAGCCGTTTGTTTACATCCAAGGCACAGTGGAAGCGCCAACATGTCCCAGCTGACCAATGAGGCGACACTTTCCCTATCCCCTCCCCGCAGCCACATCGCTCCCGTCTGTGTGTGGCAGCCGTTTGTTTACATCCAAGGCACGGTGGAAGCGCCACCATGTCCCAGCTGACCAATGAGGCGTCACTTTCCCTATCCCCTCCCCGCAGCCTCATCGCTCCCACATGTGTGTGGCAGCCGTTTGTTTATATCCAAGGCACGGTGGAAGCGCCACCATGTCCCAGCTGACCAACGAGGCGTCACTTTCCCTATCCCCTCCCCGCAGCCTCATCGCTCCCGTCTGTGTGTGGCAGCCGCTTGTTTACATCCAAGGCACGGTGGAAGCGCCACCATGTCCCAGCTGACCAATGAGGCGCCACTTTCCCTATCCCCTCCCCGCAGCCTCATCGCTCCCGTCTTTGTGTGGCAGCCGTTTGTTTACATCCAAGGCACGGTGGAAGCGCCACCATGTCCCAGCTGACCAATGAGGCGTCCCTTTCCCTATCCCCTCCCCGCAGCCTCATCGCTCCCGTCTGTGTGTGGCAGCCATTTGTTTACATCCAAGGCACGGTGGAAGCGCCACCATGTCCCAGCTGACCAATGAGGCGTCACTTTCCCTATCCTCTCCCCGCAGCCTCATCGCTCCCGTCTGAGTGTGGCAGCCGTTTGTTTACATCCAAGGCACGGTGGAAGCGCCACCATGTCCCAGCTGACCAATGAGGCGTCACTTTCCCTATCCCCTCCCCGCAGCCTCATCGCTCCCGTCTGTGTGTGGCAGCCATTTGTTTACATCCAAGGCACGGTGGAAGCGCCACCATGTACCAGCTGACCAATGAGGCGTCACTTTCCCTATCCCCTCCCCGCAGCCACATCGCTCCCACCTGTGTGTGGCAGCCGTTTGTTTACATCCAAGGCACAGTGGAAGCGCCACCATGTCCCAGCTGACCAATGAGGCGCCACTTTCCCTATCCCCTCCCCGCAGCCACATCGCTCCCGTCTGTGTGTGGCAGCCGTTTGTTTACATCCAAGGCTCGGTGGAAGCGCCACCATGTCCCAGCTGACCAATGAGGCGTCACTTTCCCTATCCCCTCCCCACAGCCTCATCGCTCCCGTCTGTGTGTGGCAGCCGTTTGTTTACATCCAAGGCACTGTGGAAGCGCCACCATGTCCCAGCTGACCAATGAGGCGTCACTTTCCCTATCCCCTCCCCGCAGCCACATCGCTCCCACCTGTGTGTGGCAGCCGTTTGTTTACATCCAAGGTACAGTGGAAGCGCAACCATGTCCCAGCTGACCAATGAGGCGTCACTTTCCCTATCCCCTCCCCGCAGCCTCATCGCTCCCACCTGTGTGTGGCAGCCGTTTGTTTACATCCAAGGCACGGTGGAAGCGCCACCATGTCCCAGCTGACCAATGAGGCGTCACTTTCCCTATCCCCTCCCCGCAGCCTCATCGCTCCCGTCTGTGTGTGGCATCCGTTTGTTTACATCCAAGGTACAGTGGAAGCGCCACCATGTCCCAGCTGACCAATGAGGCGTCACTTTCCCTATCCCCTCCCCACAGCCTCATCGCTCCCACCTGTGTGTGGCAGCCGTTTGTTTACGTCCAAGGCACGGTGGAAGCGCCATCATGTCCCAGCTGACCAATGAGGCGTCACTTTCCCTATCCCCTCCCCGCATCCTCATCGCTCCCGTCTTTGTGTGGCATCCGTTTGTTTACATCCAAGGCACGGTGGAAGCGCCACCATGTCCCAGCTGACCAATGAGGCGTCACTTTCCCTATCCCCTCCCCGCAGCCACATCGCTCCCACCTGTGTGTGGCAGCCGTTTGTTTACATCCAAGGTACAGTGGAAGCGCCACCATGTCGCAGCTGACCAATGAGGCGTCACTTTCCCTATCCCCTCCCCGCAGCCTCATCGCTCCCACCTGTGTGTGGCAGCCGTTTGTTTACATCCAAGGCACGGTGGAAGCGCCACCATGTCCCAGCTGACAAATGAGGCGTCACTTTCCCTATCCCCTCCCCGCAGCCTCATCGCTCAGGTCTGTGTGTGGCAGCCGTTTGTTTACATCCAAGGCACGGTGGAAGCGCCACCATGTCCCAGCTGACCAATGAGGCACCACTTTCCCTATCCCCTCCCCGCAGCCTCATCGGTCCCGTCTGTGTGTGGCAGCCGTTTGTTTACATCCAAGGCACGGTGGAAGCGCCACCATGTCCCAGCTGACCAATGAGGCACAACTTTCCCTATCCCCTCCCCGCAGCCTCATCGCTCACTTCTGAGAGTGGCAGCCGTTTGTTTACATCCAAGGCTCGGTGGAAGCGCCACCATGTCCCAGCTGACCAATGAGGCGTCACTTTCCCTATCCCCTCCCCGCAGCCTCATCGCTCCCGTCTGTGTGTGGCAGCCGTTTGTTTACATCCAAGGCACGGTGGAAGCGCCACCATGTCCCAGCTGACCAATGAGGCGTCACTTTCCCTATCCCCTCCCCGCAGCCTCGTCGCTCCCGTCTGTGTGTGGCAGCCGTTTGTTTACATCCAAGACACAGTGAAAGCGCCACCATGTCCCAGCTGACAAATGAGGCGTCACTTTCCCTATCCCCTCCCCACAGCCTCATCGCTCCCACCTGTGTGTGGCAGCCGTTTGTTTACATCCAAGGCACGGTGGAAGCGCCACCATGTCCCAGCTGACCAATGAGGCGTCACTTTCCCTATCCCCTCCCCGCAGCCTCATCGCTCCCACCTGTGTGTGGCAGCCGTTTGTTTACATCCAAGGCACGGTGGAAGCGCCACCATGTCCCAGCTGACCAATGAAGCGTCACTTTCCCTATCCCCTCCCCGCAGCCACATCGCTCCCGTCTGTGTGTGGCAGTCGTTTGTTTACATCCAAGGCACGGTGGAAGCGCCACCAAGTCCCTGCTGACCAATGAGGCGTCACTTTCCCTATCCCCTCCCCGCAGCCACATCGCTCCCGTCTGTGTGTGGCAGCCGTTTGTTTACATCCAAGGCACGGTGGAAGCGCCACCATGTCCCAGCTGACCAATGAGGCGTCACTTTCCCTATCCCCTCCCCGCAGCCTCATCGCTCCCGTCTGTGTGTGGCAGCCGTTTGTTTACATACAAGGCACGGCGGAAGCGCCACCATGTCCCAGCTGACCAATGAGGCGTCACTTTCCCTATCCCCTCCCCGCAGCCTCGTCGCTCCCGTCTGTGTGTGGCAGCCGTTTGTTTACATCCAAGGCACGGTGGAAGCGCCACCATGTCCCAGCTGACCAATGAGGCGTCACTTTCCCTATCCCCTCCCCGCAGCCTCATCGCTCCCGTCTGTGTGTGGCAGCCGCTTGTTTACATCCAAGGCACGGTGGAAGCGCCACCATGACCCAGCCGACCAATGAGGCGTCACTTTCCCTATCCCCTCCCCACAGCCTCATCGCTCCCGTCTGAGTGTGGCAGCCGTTTGTTTACATCCAAGGCACAGTGGAAGCGTCACCATGTCCCAGCTGACCAATGAGGCGTCACTTTCCCTATCCCCTCCCCGCAGCCTCATCGCTCCCACCTGTGTGTGGCAGCCGTTGGTTTACATCCAAGGCACGGTGGAAGCGCCACCATGACCCAGCTGACCAATGAGGCGTCACTTTCCCTATCCCCTCCCCGCAGTCTCATCCCTCCCGTCTGTGTGTGGCAGCCGTTTGTTTACATCCAAGGCACGGTGGAAGCGCCACCATGTCCCAGCTGACCAATGAGGCGTCACTTTCCCTATCCCCTCCCCGCAGCCTCATCGCTCCCGTCTGTGTGTGGCAGCCGTTTGTTTACATCCAAGGCACGGTGGTAGCGCCACCATGTCCCAGCTGACCAATGAGGCGTCACTTTCCCTATCCCCTCCCCGCTGCCCATCGCTCCCACCTGTGTGTGGCAGCCGTTTGTTTACATCCAAGGCACAGTGGAAGCGCCACCATGTCCCAGCTGACCAATGAGGCGTCACTTTCCCTATCCCCTCCCCGCAGCCTCGTCGCTCCCACCTGTGTGTGGCAGCCGTTTGTTTACATCCAAGGCACGGTGGAAGCGCCACCATGACCCAGCCGACCAATGAGGCGTCACTTTCCCTATCCCCTCCCCACAGCCTCATCGCTCCCGTCTGTGTGTGGCAGCCGTTTGTTTACATCCAAGGCACGGTGGAAGCGCCACCATGTCCCAGCTGACCAATGAGGCGTCACTTTCCCTATCCCCTCCCCGCAGCCTCATCGCTCCCACCTGTGTGTGGCATTCGTTTGTTTACATCCAAGGCACAGTGGAAGCGCCACCATGTCCCAGCTGACCAATGAGGCGTCACTTTCCCTATCCCCTCCCCGCACCCTCATCGCTCCCACCTGTGTGTGGCAGCCGTTTGTTTACATCCAAGGCACGGTAGAAGCGCCACCATGTCCCAGCTGACCAATGAGGCGTCACTTTCCCTATCCCCTCCCCGCATCCTCATCGCTCCCACCTGTGTGTGGCAGCCGTTTGTTTACATCCAAGGCACAGTGGAAGCGCCACCATGTCCCAGCTGACCAATGAGGCGTCACTTTCCCTATCCCCTCCCCGCAGACTCGTCGCTCCCACCTGTGTGTGGCAGCCGTTTGTTTACATCCAAGGCACAGTGGAAGCGCCACCATGTCCCAGCTGACCAATGAGGCGTCACTTTCCCTATCCCCTCCCCGCACCCTCATCGCTCCCACCTGTGTGTGGCAGCCGTTTGTTTACATCCAAGGCACGGTAGAAGCGCCACCATGTCCCAGCTGACCAATGAGGCGTCACTTTCCCTATCCCCTCCCCGCAGCCTCGTCGCTCCCACCTGTGTGTGGCAGCCGTTTGTTTACATCCAAGGCACAGTGGAAGCGCCACCATGTCCCAGCTGACCAATGAGGCGTCACTTTCCCTATCCCCTCCCCGCACCCTCATCGCTCCCACCTGTGTGTGGCAGCCGTTTGTTTACATCCAAGGCACGGTAGAAGCGCCACCATGTCCCAGCTGACCAATGAGGCGTCACTTTCCCTATCCCCTCCCCGCAGCCTCGTCGCTCCCACCTGTGTGTGGCAGCCGTTTGTTTACATCCAAGGCACGGTAGAATCGCCACCATGTCCCAGCTGACCAATGAGGCACCACTTTCCCTATCCCCTCCTTACAGCCTCATCGCTCCCACCTGTGTGTGGCAGCCGTTTGTTTACATCCAAGGTACAGTGGAAGCGCCACCATGTCCCAGCTGACCAATGAGGCGTCACTTTCCCTATCCCCTCCCCGCAGCCTCATCGCTCCCGTCTGTGTGTGGCATCCGTTTGTTTACATCCAAGGTACAGTGGAAGCGCCACCATGTCCCAGCTGACCAATGAGGCGTCACTTTCCCTATCCCCTCCCCACAGCCTCATCGCTCCCACCTGTGTGTGGCAGCCGTTTGTTTACATCCAAGGCACAGTGGAAGCGCCATCATGTCCCAGCTGACCAATGAGGCGTCACTTTCCCTATCCCCTCCCCGCATCCTCATCGCTCCCGTCTGTGTGTGGCAACCGTTTGTTTACATCCAAGGCACGGTGGAAGCGCCACCATGTCCCAGCTGACCAATGAGGCGTCACTTTCCCTATCCCCTCCCCGCAGCCACATCGCTCCCACCTGTGTGTGGCAGCCGTTTGTTTACATCCAAGGTACAGTGGAAGCGCGACCATGTCCCAGCTGACCAATGAGGCGTCACTTTCCCTATCCCCTCCCCGCAGCCTCATCGCTCCCACCTGTGTGTGGCAGCCGTTTGTTTACATCCAAGGCACGGTGGAAGCGCCACCATGTCCCAGCTGACCAATGAGGCGTCACTTTCCCTATCCCCTCCCCGCAACCTCATCGCTCCCGTCTGTGTGTGGCATCCGTTTGTTTACATCCAAGGTACAGTGGAAGCGCCACCATGTCCCAGCTGACCAATGAGGCGTCACTTTCCCTATCCCCTCCCCACAGCCTCATCGCTCCCACCTGTGTGTGGCAGCCGTTTGTTTACATCCAAAGCACGGTGGAAGCGCCATCATGTCCCAGCTGACCAATGAGGCGTCACTTTCCCTATCCCCTCCCCGCATCCTCATCGCTCCCGTCTGTGTGTGGCATCCGTTTGTTTACAACCAAGGCACGGTGGAAGCGCCACCATGTCCCAGCTGACCAATGAGGCGTCACTTTCCCTATCCCCTCCCCGCAGCCACATCGCTCCCGTCTGTGTGTGGCAGTCGTTTGTTTACATCCAAGGCACGGTGGAAGCGCCACCAAGTCCCTGCTGACCAATGAGGCGTCACTTTCCCTATCCCCTCCCCGCAGCCACATCGCTCCCGTCTGTGTGTGGCAGCCGTTTGTTTACATCCAAGGCACGGTGGAAGCGCCACCATGTCCCAGCTGACCAATGAGGCGTCACTTTCCCTATCCCCTCCCCGCAGCCTCATCGCTCCCGTCTGTGTGTGGCAGCCGTTTGTTTACATACAACGCACGGCGGAAGCGCCACCATGTCCCAGCTGACCAATGAGGCGTCACTTTCCCTATCCCCTCCCCGCAGCCTCGTCGCTCCCGTCTGTGTGTGGCAGCCGTTTGTTTACATCCAAGGCACGGTGGAAGCGCCACCATGTCCCAGCTGACCAATGAGGCGTCACTTTCCCTATCCCCTCCCCGCAGCCTCATCGCTCCCGTCTGTGTGTGGCAGCCGCTTGTTTACATCCAAGGCACGGTGGAAGCGCCACCATGACCCAGCCGACCAATGAGGCGTCACTTTCCCTATCCCCTCCCCACAGCCTCATCGCTCCCGTCTGAGTGTGGCAGCCGTTTGTTTACATCCAAGGCACAGTGGAAGCGTCACCATGTCCCAGCTGACCAATGAGGAGTCACTTTCCCTATCCCCTCCCCGCAGCCTCATCGCTCCCACCTGTGTGTGGCAGCCGTTGGTTTACATCCAAGGCACGGTGGAAGCGCCACCATGACCCAG
Source organism: Meconema thalassinum (assembly GCA_946902985.2). Classification (NCBI taxonomy): domain Eukaryota; kingdom Metazoa; phylum Arthropoda; class Insecta; order Orthoptera; family Tettigoniidae; genus Meconema; species Meconema thalassinum. The sequence continues at coordinate 17,990,692 of OX336397.1, forward strand.
CTGACCAATGAGGCGTCACTTTCCCTATCCCCTCCCCGCAGCCTCATCCCTCCCGTCTGTGTGTGGCAGCCGTTTGTTTACATCCAAGGCACGGTGGAAGCGCCACCATGTCCCAGCTGACCAATGAGGCGTCACTTTCCCTATCCCCTCCCCGCAGCCTCATCGCTCCCGTCTGTGTGTGGCAGCCGTTTGTTTACATCCAAGGCACGGTGGTAGCGCCACCATGTCCCAGCTGACCAATGAGGCGTCACTTTCCCTATCCCCTCCCCGCAGCCCATCGCTCCCACCTGTGTGTGGCAGCCGTTTGTTTACATCCAAGGCACAGTGGAAGCGCCACCATGTCCCAGCTGACCAATGAGGCGTCACTTTCCCTATCCCCTCCCCGCAGCCTCGTCGCTCCCACCTGTGTGTGGCAGCCGTTTGTTTACATCCAAGGCACGGTGGAAGCGCCACCATGACCCAGCCGACCAATGAGGCGTCACTTTCCCTATCCCCTCCCCACAGCCTCATCGCTCCCGTCTGTGTGTGGCAGCCGTTTGTTTACATCCAAGGCACGGTGGAAGCGCCACCATGTCCCAGCTGACCAATGAGGCGTCACTTTCCCTATCCCCTCCCCGCAGCCTCATCGCTCCCACCTGTGTGTGGCAGCCGTTTGTTTACATCCAAGGCACAGTGGAAGCGCCACCATGTCTCAGCTGACCAATGAGGCGTCACTTTCCCTATCCCCTCCCCGCACCCTCATCGCTCCCACCTGTGTGTGGCAGCCGTTTGTTTACATCCAAGGCACGGTAGAAGCGCCACCATGTCCCAGCTGACCAATGAGGCGTCACTTTCCCTATCCCCTCCCCGCATCCTCATCGCTCCCATCTGTGTGTGGCAGCCGTTTGTTTACATCCAAGGCACAGTGGAAGCGCCACCATGTCCCAGCTGACCAATGAGGCGTCACTTTCCCTATCCCCTCCCCGCAGACTCGTCGCTCCCACCTGTGTGTGGCAGCCGTTTGTTTACATCCAAGGCACAGTGGAAGCGCCACCATGTCCCAGCTGACCAATGAGGCGTCACTTTCCCTATCCACTCCCCGCACCCTCATCGCTCCCACCTGTGTGTAGCAGCCGTTTGTTTACATCCAAGGCACGGTAGAAGCGCCATCATGTCCCAGCTGACCAATGAGGCGTCACTTTCCCTATCCCCTCCCCGCAGCCTCGTCGCTCCCACCTGTGTGTGGCAGCCGTTTGTTTACATCCAAGGCACAGTGGATGCGCCACCATGTCCCAGCTGACCAATGAGGCGTCACTTTCCCTATCCCCTCCCCGCACCCTCATCGCTCCCACCTGTGTGTGGCAGCCGTTTGTTTACATCCAAGGCACGGTAGAAGCGCCACCATGTCCCAGCTGACCAATGAGGCGTCACTTTCCCTATCCCCTCCCCGCAGCCTCGTCGCTCCCACCTGTGTGTGGCAGCCGTTTGTTTACATCCAAGGCACGGTAGAAGCGCCACCATGTCCCAGCTGACCAATGAGGCACCACTTTCCCTATCCACTCCTTACAGCCTCATCGCTCCCACCTGTGTGTGGCAGCCGTTTGTTTACATCCAAGGTACAGTGGAAGCGCCACCATGTCCCAGCTGACCAATGAGGCGTCACTTTCCCTATCCCCTCCCCGCAGCCTCATCGCTCCCGTCTGTGTGTGGCATCAGTTTGTTTACATCCAAGGTACAGTGGAAGCGCCACCATGTCCCAGCTGACCAATGAGGCGTCACTTTCCCTATCCCCTCCCCACAGCCTCATCGCTCCCACCTGTGTGTGGCAGCCGTTTGTTAACATCCAAGGCACGGTGGAAGCGCCATCATGTCCCAGCTGACCAATGAGGCGTCACTTTCCCTATCCCCTCCCCGCATCCTCATCGCTCCCGTCTGTGTGTGGCATCCGTTTGTTTACATCCAAGGCACGGTGGAAGCGCCACCATGTCCCAGCTGACCAATGAGGCGTCACTTTCCCTATCCCCTCCCCGCAGCCACATCGCTCCCACCTGTGTGTGGCAGCCGTTTGTTTACATCCAAGGTACAGTGGAAGCGCGACCATGTCCCAGCTGACCAATAAGGCGTCACTTTCCCTATCCCCTCCCCGCAGCCTCATCGCTCCCACCTGTGTGTGGCAGCCGTTTGTTTACATCCAAGGCACGGTGGAAGCGCCACCATGTCCCAGCTGACCAATGAGGCGTCACTTTCCCTATCCCCTCCCCGCAACCTCATCGCTCCCGTCTGTGTGTGGCATCCGTTTGTTTACATCCAAGGTACAGTGGAAGCGCCACCATGTCCCAGCTGACCAATGAGGCGTCACTTTCCCTATCCCCTCCCCACAGCCTCATCGCTCCCACCTGTGTGTGGCAGCCGTTTGTTTACATCCAAAGCACGGTGGAAGCGCCATCATGTCCCAGCTGACCAATGAGGCGTCACTTTCCCTATCCCCTCCCCGCATCCTCATCGCTCCCGTCTGTGTGTGGCATCCGTTTGTTTACAACCAAGGCACGGTGGAAGCGCCACCATGTCCCAGCTGACCAATGAGGCGTCACTTTCCCTATCCCCTCCCCGCAGCCACATCGCTCCCACCTGTGTGTGGCAGCCGTTTGTTAACATCCAAGGTACAGTGGAAGCGCGACCATGTCCCAGCTGACCAATGAGGCGTCACTTTCCCTATCCCCTCCCCGCAGCCTCATCGCTCCCACCTGTGTGTGGCAGCCGTTTGTTTACATCCAAGGCACGGTGGAAGCGCCACCATGTCCCAGCTGACCAATGAGGCGTCACTTTCCCTATCCCCTCCCCGCAGCCTCATCGCTCCCACCTGGGTGTGGCAGCCGTTTGTTTACATCCAAGGCACGGTGGAAGCGCCACCATGTCCCAGCTGACCAATGAGGCGTCACTTTCCCTATCCCCTCCCCGCAGCCTCATCGCTCCCACCTGTGTGTGGCAGCCGTTTGCTTACATCCAAGGCACAGTGGAAGCGCCACCATGTCCCAGCTGACCAATGAGGCGTCACTTTCCCTATCCCCTCCCCGCAGCCTCATCGCTCCCACATGTGTGTGGCAGCCGTTTGTTTACATCCAAGGCACAGTGGAAGCGCCACCATGTCCCAGCTGACCAATGAGGCCTCACTATCCCTATCCCCTCCCCGCAGCCTCATCGCTCCCGTCTGTGTGTGGCAGCCATTTGTTTTCATCCAAGGCACGGTGGAAGCGCCACCATGTCCCAGATGACCAATGAGGCGTCACTTTCCCTATCCCCTCCCCGCAGCCTCATCGCTCCCGTCTGTGTGTGGCAGCCGATTGTTTACATCCAAGGCACAGTGGAAGCGCCACCATGTCCCAGCTGACCAATGAGGCGTCACTTTCCCTATCCCCTCCCCGCAGCCTCATCGCTCCCGTCTGTGTGTGGCAGCCATTTGTTTACATCCAAGGCACAATGGAAGCGCCACCATGTCCCAGCTGACCAATGAGGCGCCACTTTCCCTATCCCCTCCCCGCAGCCTCATCGCTCCCGTCTGTGTGTGGCAGCCATTTGTTTACATCCAAGGCACGGTGGAAGCGCCACCATGTCCCAGCTGACCAATGAGGCGTCACTTTCCCTATCCCCTCCCCGCAGCCACATCGCTCCCACCTGTGTGTGGCAGCCGTTTGTTTACATCCAAGGCACAGTGGAAGCGCCACCATGTCCCAGCTGACCAATGAGGCGCCACTTTCCCTATCCCCTCCCCGCAGCCACATCGCTCCCGTCTGTGTGTGGCAGCCGTTTGTTTATATCCAAGGCTCGGTGGAAGCACCACCATGTCCCAGCTGACCAGTGAGGCGTCACTTTCCCTATCCCCTCCCCACAGCCTCATCGCTCCCGTCTGTGTGTGGCAGCCGTTTGTTTACATCCAAGGCACAGTGGAAGTGCCACCATGTCCCAGCTGACCAATGAGGCGTCACTTTCCCTATCCCCTCCCCGCAGCCTCATCGCTCCCGTCTGGGTGTGGCAGCCGTTTGTTTACATCCAAGGCTCGGTGGAAGCGCCACCATGTCCCAGCTGACCAATGAGGCGTCACTTTCCCTATCCCCTCCCCGCAGCCCCATCGCTCCCACCTGTGTGTGGCAGCCGTTTGTTTACATCCAAGGCACAGTGGAAGCGCCACCATGTCCCAGCTGACCAATGAGGCGTCACTTTCCCTATCCCCTCCCCGCAGACTCATCGCTCCCGTCTGTGTGTGGCAGCCGTTTGTTTACATCCAAGGCACGGTGGAAGCGCCACCAAGTCCCAGCTGACCAATGAGGCGTCACTTTCCCTATCCCCTCCCCGCAGCCTCATCGCTCCCACCTGTGTGTGGCAGCCGTTTGTTTACATCCAAGGCACAGTGGAAGCGCCAACATGTCCCAGCTGACCAATGAGGCGTCACTTTCCCTATCCCCTCCCCGCAGCCACATCGCTCCCGTCTGTGTGTGGCAGCCGTTTGTTTACATCCAAGGCACGGTGGAAGCGCCACCATGTCCCAGCTGACCAATGAGGCGTCACTTTCCCTATCCCCTCCCCGCAGCCTCATCGCTCCCACCTGTGTGTGGCAGCCGTTTGTTTACATCCAAGGCACAGTGGAAGCGCCAACATGTCCCAGCTGACCAATGAGGCGTCACTTTCCCTATCCCCTCCCCGCAGCCACATCGCTCCCGTCTGTGTGTGGCAGCCGTTTGTTTACATCCAAGGCACGGTGGAAGCGCCACCATGTCCCAGCTGACCAATGAGGCGCCACTTTCCCTATCCCCTCCCCGCAGCCTCATCGCTCCCGTCTTTGTGTGGCAGCCGTTTGTTTACATCCAAGGCACGGTGGAAGCGCCACCATGTCCCAGCTGACCAATGAGGCGTCCCTTTCCCTATCCCCTCCCCGCAGCCTCATCGCTCCCGTCTGTGTGTGGCAGCCATTTGTTTACATCCAAGGCACGGTGGAAGCGCCACCATGTCCCAGCTGACCAATGAGGCGTCACTTTCCCTATCCTCTCCCCGCAGCCTCATCGCTCCCGTCTGAGTGTGGCAGCCGTTTGTTTACATCCAAGGCACGGTGGAAGCGCCACCATGTCCCAGCTGACCAATGAGGCGTCACTTTCCCTATCCCCTCCCCGCAGCCTCATCGCTCCCACCTGAGTGTGGCAGCCGTTTGTTTACATCCAAGGCACGGTGGAAGCGCCAACATGTCCCAGCTGACCAATGAGGCGTCACTTTCCCTATCCCCTCCCCGCAGCCTCATCGCTCCCACCTGTGTGTGGCAGCCGTTTGTTTACATCCAAGGCACGGTGGAAGCGCCACCATGTCCCAGCTGACCAATGAGGCGTCACTTTCCCTATCCCCTCCCCGCAGCCTCATCGCTCCCGTCTGTGTGTGGCAGCCGATTGTTTACATCCAAGGCACAGTGGAAGCGCCACCATGTCCCAGCTGACCAATGAGGCGTCACTTTCCCTATCCCCTCCCCGCAGCCTCATCGCTCCCGTCTGTGTGTGGCAGCCATTTGTTTACATCCAAGGCACAGTGGAAGCGCCACCATGTCCCAGCTGACCAATGAGGCGTCACTTTCATTATCCCCTCCCCGCAGCCTCATCGCTCCCGTCTGTGTGTGGCAGCCATTTGTTTACATCCAAGGCACGGTGGATGCGCCACCATGTACCAGCTGACCAATGAGGCGTCACTTTCCCTATCCCCTCCCCGCAGCCACATCGCTCCCACCTGTGTGTGGCAGCCGTTTGTTTACATCCAAGGCACAGTGGAAGCGCCACCATGTCCCAGCTGACCAATGAGGCGCCACTTTCCCTATCCCCTCCCCGCAGCCACATCGCTCCCGTCTGTGTGTGGCAGCCGTTTGTTTACATCCAAGGCTCGGTGGAAGCGCCACAATGTCCCAGCTGACCAATGAGGCGTCACTTTCCCTATCCCCTCCCCACAGCCTCATCGCTCCCGTCTGTGTGTGGCAGCCGTTTGTTTACATCCAAGGCACAGTGGAAGTGCCACCATGTCCCAGCTGACCAATGAGGCGTCACTTTCCCTATCCCCTCCCCGCAGCCTCATCGCTCCCGTCTGGGTGTGGCAGCCGTTTGATTACATCCAAGGCTCGGTGGAAGCGCCACCATGTCCCAGCTGACCAATGAGGCGTCACTTTCCCTATCCCCTCCCCGCAGCCCCATCGCTCCCACCTGTGTGTGGCAGCCGTTTGTTTACATCCAAGGCACAGTGGAAGCGCCACCATGTCCCAGCTGACCAATGAGGCGTCAATTTCCCTATCCCCTCCCCGCAGACTCATCGCTCCCGTCTGTGTGTGATGGCCGTTTGTTTACATCCAAGGCACGGTGGAAGCGCCACCAAGTCCCAGCTGACCAAAGAGGCGTCACTTTCCTTATCCCCTCCCCGCAGCCTCATCGCTCCCACCTGTGTGTGGCAGCCGTTTGTTTACATCCAAGGCACAGTGGAAGCGCCAACATGTCCCAGCTGACCAATGAGGCGTCACTTTCCCTATCCCCTCCCCGCAGCCACATCGCTCCCGTCTGTGTGTGGCAGCAGTTTGTTTACATCCAAGGCACGGTGGAAGCGCCACCATGTCCCAGCTGACCAATGAGGCGCCACTTTCCCTATCCCCTCCCCGCAGCCTCATCGCTCCCGTCTGTGTGTGGCAGCCGTTTGTTTACATCCAAGGCACGGTGGAAGCGCCACCATGTCCCAGCTGACCAATGAGGCGTCACTTTCCCTATCCCCTCCCCGCAGACTTATCGCTCCCGTCTGTGTGTGGCAGCCATTTGTTTACATCCAAGGCACGGTGGAAGCGCCACCATGTCCCAGCTGACCAATGAGGCGTCACTTTCCCTATCCCCTCCCCGCAGCCTCATCGCTCCCGTCTGAGTGTGGCAGCCGTTTGTTTACATCCAAGGCACGGTGGAAGCGCCTTCATGTCCCAGCTGACCAATGAGGCGTCACTTTCCCTATCCCCTCCCCGCAGCCTCATCGCTCCCACCTGAGTGTGGCAGCCGTTTGTTTATATCCAAGGCACGGTGGAAGCGCCAACATGTCCCAGCTGACCAATGAGGCGTCACTTTCCCTATCCCCTCCCCGCAGCCTCATCGCTCACACCTGTGTGTGGCAGCCGTTTGTTTACATCCAAGGCACGGTGGAAGCGCCACCATGTCCCAGCTGACCAATGAGGCGTCACTTTCCCTATCCCCTCCCCGCAGCCTCATCGCTCCCACCTGTGTGTGGCAGCCGTTTGTTTACATCCAAGGCACGGTGGAAGCGCCAACATGTCCCAGCTGACCAATGAAGAGTCACTTTCCCTATCCCCTCCCCGCAGCCTCATCGCTCCCACCTGTGTGTGGCAGCCGTTTGTTTACATCCAAGGCTCGGTGGAAGCGCCACCATGTCCCAGCTGACCAATGAGGCGTCACTTTCCCTATCCCCTCCCCGCAGACTCATCGCTCCCGTCTGTGTGTGGCAGCCGTTTGTTTACATCCAAGGCACGGTGGAAGCGCCACCAAGTCCCAGCTGACCAATGAGGCGTCACTTTCCCTATCCCCTCCCCGCAGCCTCATCGCTCCCACCTGTGTGTGGCAGCCGTTTGTTTACATCCAAGGCACAGTGGAAGCGCCAACATGTCCCAGCTGACCAATGAGGCGTCACTTTCCCTATCCCCTCCCCGCAGCCACATCGCTCCCGTCTGTGTGTGGCAGCCGTTTGTTTACATCCAAGGCACGGTGGAAGCGCCACCATGTCCCAGCTGACCAATGAGGCGTCACTTTCCCTATCCCCTCCCCGCAGCCTCATCGCTCCCACCTGTGTGTGGCAGCCTTTTGTTTACATCAAAGGCACGGTGGAAGCGCCACCATGTCCCAGCTGACCAATGAGGCGTCACTTTCCCTATCCCCTCCCCTCAGCCTCATCGCTCCCGTCTGTGTGTGGCAGCCGTTTGTTTACATCCAAGGCACGGTGGAAGCGCCACCATGTCCCAGCTGACCAATGAGGCGCCACTTTCCCTATCCCCTCCCCGCAGCCTCATCGCTCCCGTCTGTGTGTGGCAGCCGTTTGTTTACATCCAAGGCACGGTGGAAGCGCCACCATGTCCAAGCTGACCAATGAGGCGTCACTTTCCCTATCCCCTCCCCGCAGCCTCATCGCTCCCGTCTGTGTGTGGCAGCCATTTGTTTACATCCAAGGCACGGTGGAAGCGCCACCATGTCCCAGCTGACCAATGAGGCGTCACTTTCCCTATCCCCTCCCCGCAGCCTCATCGCTCCCACCTGTGTGTGGCAGCCATTTGTTTACATCCAAGGCACGGTGGAAGCGCCACCATGTCCCAGCTGACCAATGTGGCGTCACTTTCCCTATCCCCTCCCCGCAGCCTAATCGCTCCCACCTGTGTGTGTCAGCCGTTTGTTTACATCCAAGGCACGGTGGAAGCGCCAACATGTCCCAGCTGACCAATGAGGCGTCACTTTCCCTATCCCCTCCCCGCAGCCTCATCGCTCCCACCTGTGTGTGGCAGCCGTTTGTTTACATCCAAGGCTCGGTGGAAGCGCCACCATGTCCCAGCTGACCAATGAGGCGTCACTTTCACTATCCCCTCCCCGCAGCCACATCGCTCCCACCTGTGTGTGGTAGCCGTTTGTTTACATCCAAGGCACGGTGGAAGCGCCACCATGTCCTAGCTGACCAATGAGGCGTCACTTTCCCTATCCCCTCCCCGCAGCCACATCGCTCCCGTCTGTGTGTGGCAGCCGTTTGTTTACATCCAAGGCACAGTGGAAGCGCCACCATTTCCCAGCTGACCAATGAGGCGTCACTTTCCCTATCCCCTCCCCGCAGCCTCATCGCTCCCGTCTGTGTGTGGCAGCAATTTGTTTACATCCAAGGCACGGTGGAAGCGCCACCATGTCCCAGCTGACCAATGAGGCGTCACTTTCCCTATCCCCTCCCCGCAGCCTCATCGCTCCCGTCTGTGTGTGGCAGCCGTTTGTTTACATCCAAGGCACAGTGGAAGCGCCACCATGTCCCAGCTGACCAATGAGGCGCCACTTTCCCTATCCCCTCCCCGCAGCCACATCGCTCCCACCTGTGTGTGGTAGCCGTTTGTTTATTTCCAAGGCACGGTAGAAGCGCCACCATGTCCCAGCTGACCAATGAGGCGTCACTTTCCCTATCCCCTCCCCGGAGCCTCATCGCTCCCGTCTGTGTGTGGCAGCCATTTGTTTACATCCAAGGCACGGTGGAAGCGCCACCATGTCGAAGCTGACCAATGAGGCGTCACTTTCCCTATCCCCTCCCCGCAGCCTCATCGCTCCCGTCTGTGCGTGGCAGCCGTTTGTTTACATCCAAGGCACGGTGGAAGCGCCACCTTGTCCCAGCTGACCAATGAGGCGTCACTTTCCCTATCCCCTCCCCGCCGCCTCATCGCTCCCACCTGAGTGTGGCAGCCGTTTGTTTACATCCAAGGCACGGTGGAAACGCCACCATGACCCAGCTGACCAATGAGGCGTCACTTTCCCTATCCCCTCCCCGCAGCCTCATCGCTCCCACCTTTGAGTGGCAGCCGTTTGTTTACATCCAAGGCACGTTGGAAGCGCCACCATGTCCCAGCTGACCAATGAGGCGTCACTTTCCCTATCCCCTCCCCGCAGCCTCATCGCTCCCACCTGTGTGTGGCAGCCGTTTGTTTACATCCAAGGCACGGTGGAAGCGCCAACATGTCCCAGCTGACCAATGAGGCGTCACTTTCCCTATCCCCTCCCCGCAGCCTCATCGCTCCCACCTGTGAGTGGCAGCCGTTTGTTTACATCCAAGGCACGGTGGAAGCGCCACCATGTCCCAGCTGAACAATGAGGCGTCACTGTCCCTATCCCCTCCCCGCAGCCTCATCGCTCCCACCTGTGTGTGGCAGCCGTTTGTTTACATCCAAGGCACAGTGGAAGCGCCACCATGTCCCAGCTGACCAATGAGGCGTCACTTTCCCTATCCCCTCCCCGCAGCCACATCGCTCCCACCTGTGTGTGGTAGCCGTTTGTTTACATCCAAGGCACGGTGGAAGCGCCACCATGTCCCAGCTGACCAATGAGGCGTCACTTTCCCTATCCCCTCCCCGCAGCCTCATCGCTCCCACCTGAGTGTGGCAGCCGTTTGTTTACATCCAAGGCACGATGGAAGCGCCACCATGTCCCAGCTGACCAATGAGGCGTCACTTTCCCTATCCCCTCCCCGCAGCCTCATCACTCCCGTCTGTGTGTGGCAGCCGTTTGTTTACATCCAAGGCACGGTGGAAGCGCCACTATGTCCCAGCTGACCAATGAGGCACCACTTTCCCTATCCCCTCCCCGCAGCCTCATCGCTCCCCTCTCTGTGTGGCAGCCGTTTGTTTACATCCAAGGCATGGTGGAAGCGCCACCATGTCCCAGCTGACCAATGAGGCGCCACATTCCCTATCCCCTCCCCGCAGCCTCATCGCTCCCACCTGTGTGTGGCAGCCGTTCGTTTACATCCAAGGCACGGTGGAAGCGCCACCATGTCCCAGCTGACCATTGAGGCGACACTTTCCCTATCCCCTCCCCGCAGCCTCATCGCTACCACCTGTGTGTGGCAGCCGTTTGTTTACATCCAAGGCACGGTGGAAGCGCCACCATGTCCCAGCTGACCAATGAGGCGCCACTTTCCCTATCCCCTCCCCGCAGCCTCATCGCTCCCACCTGTGTGTGGTAGCCGATTGTTTACATCCAAGGCACGGGGGAAGCGCCACCATGTCCCAGCTGACCAATGAGGCGTCACTTTCCCCATCCCCTCCCCGCAGCCTCATCGCTCCCACCTGTGTGTGGTAGCCGTTTGTTTACATCCAAGGCACGGTGGAAGCGCCACCATGTCCCAGCTGACCAATGAGGCGTCACTTTCCCTATCCCCTCCCCGCAGCCTCATCGCTCCCACCTGTGTGTGGTAGCCGTTTGTTTACATCCATGGCACGGTGGAAGCGCCACCATGTCCCAGCTGACCAATGAGGCGCCACTTTCCCTATCCCCTCCCCACAGCCTCATCGCTCCCGTCTGTGTGCGGCAGCCATTTGTTTACATCCAAGGCACGGTGGAAGCGCCACCATATCCCAGACGACCAATGAGGCGTCACTTTCCGTATCCCGTCCCTGCAGCCTCGTCGCTCCCGTCTGTGTGTGGCAGCCGTTTGTTTACATCCAAGGCACGGTGGAAGCGCCACCATGTCCCAGCTGACCAATGAGGCGTCACTTTCCCTATCCCCTCCCCGCAGCCACATCGCTCCCGTCTGTGTGTGGCAGCCGTTTGTTTACATCCAAGGCACGGTGGAAGGGTCACCATGTCCCAGCTGACCAATGAGGCGTCACTTTCCCCATCCCCTCCCCGCAGCCTCATCGCTCCCACCTGTGTGTGGCAGCCGTTTGTTTACATCCAAGGCACGGTGGAAGCGCCACCATGTCCCAGCTGACCAATGAGGCGTCACTTTCCCTATCCCCTCCCCGCAGCCACATCGCTCCTGTCTGTGTGTGGCAGCCGTTTGTTTACATCCAAGGCACGGTGGAAGTGCCACCATGTCCAAGCTGACCAATGAGGCGTCACTTTCCCTATCCCCTCCCCGCAGCCACATCGTTCCTGTCTGTGTGTGGCAGCCGTTTGTTTACATCCAAGGCTCGGTGGAAGCGCCATCATGTCCCAGCTGACCAATGAGGCGTCACTTTCCCTATCCCCTCCCCGCAGCCTCATCGCTCCCGTCTGTGTGTGGCAGCCGTTTGTTTACATCCAAGGCTCGGTGGAAGCGCCACCATGTCCCAGCTGACCAATGAGGCGTCACTTTCCCTATCCCCTCCCCGCAGACTCATCGCTCCCGTCTGTGTGTGGCAGCCGTTTGTTTACATCCAAGGCACGGTGGAAGCGCCACCAAGTCCCAGCTGACCAATGAGGCGTCACTTTCCCTATCCCCTCCCCGCAGCCTCATCGCTCCCACCTGTGTGTGGCAGCCGTTTGTTTACATCCAAGGCACAGTGGAAGCGCCAACATGTCCCAGCTGACCAATGAGGCGTCACTTTCCCTATCCCCTCCCCGCAGCCACATCGCTCCCGTCTGTGTGTGGCAGCCGTTTGTTTACATCCAAGGCACGGTGGAAGCGCCACCATGTCCCAGCTGACCAATGAGGCGTCACTTTCCCTATCCCCTCCCCGCAGCCTCATCGCTCCCACCTGTGTGTGGCAGCCTTTTGTTTACATCAAAGGCACGGTGGAAGCGCCACCATGTCCCAGCTGACCAATGAGGCGTCACTTTCCCTATCCCCTCCCCTCAGCCTCATCGCTCCCGTCTGTGTGTGGCAGCCGTTTGTTTACATCCAAGGCACGGTGGAAGCGCCACCATGTCCCAGCTGACCAATGAGGCGCCACTTTCCCTATCCCCTCCCCGCAGCCTCATCGCTCCCGTCTGTGTGTGGCAGCCGTTTGTTTACATCCAAGGCACGGTGGAAGCGCCACCATGTCCAAGCTGACCAATGAGGCGTCACTTTCCCTATCCCCTCCCCGCAGCCTCATCGCTCCCGTCTGTGTGTGGCAGCCATTTGTTTACATCCAAGGCACGGTGGAAGCGCCACCATGTCCCAGCTGACCAATGAGGCGTCACTTTCCCTATCCCCTCCCCGCAGCCTCATCGCTCCCACCTGTGTGTGGCAGCCGTTTGTTTACATCCAAGGCACGGTGGAAGCGCCAACATGTCCCAGCTGACCAATGAAGCGTCACTTTCCCTATCCCCTCCCCGCAGCCTCATCGCTCCCACCTGTGTGTGGCAGCCGTTTGTTTACATCCAAGGCTCGGTGGAAGCGCCACCATGTCCCAGCTGACCAATGAGGCGTCACTTTCCCTATCCCCTCCCCGCAGACTCATCGCTCCCGTCTGTGTGTGGCAGCCGTTTGTTTACATCCAAGGCACGGTGGAAGCGCCACCAAGTCCCAGCTGACCAATGAGGCGTCACTTTCCCTATCCCCTCCCCGCAGCCTCATCGCTCCCACCTGTGTGTGGCAGCCGTTTGTTTACATCCAAGGCACAGTGGAAGCGCCAACATGTCCCAGCTGACCAATGAGGCGTCACTTTCCCTATCCCCTCCCCGCAGCCACATCGCTCCCGTCTGTGTGTGGCAGCCGTTTGTTTACATCCAAGGCACGGTGGAAGCGCCACCATGTCCCAGCTGACCAATGAGGCGTCACTTTCCCTATCCCCTCCCCGCAGCCTCATCGCTCCCACCTGTGTGTGGCAGCCTTTTGTTTACATCAAAGGCACGGTGGAAGCGCCACCATGTCCCAGCTGACCAATGAGGCGTCACTTTCCCTATCCCCTCCCCTCAGCCTCATCGCTCCCGTCTGTGTGTGGCAGCCGTTTGTTTACATCCAAGGCACGGTGGAAGCGCCACCATGTCCCAGCTGACCAATGAGGCGCCACTTTCCCTATCCCCTCCCCGCAGCCTCATCGCTCCCGTCTGTGTGTGGCAGCCGTTTGTTTACATCCAAGGCACGGTGGAAGCGCCACCATGTCCAAGCTGACCAATGAGGCGTCACTTTCCCTATCCCCTCCCCGCAGCCTCATCGCTCCCGTCTGTGTGTGGCAGCCATTTGTTTACATCCAAGGCACGGTGGAAGCGCCACCATGTCCCAGCTGACCAATGAGGCGTCACTTTCCCTATCCCCTCCCCGCAGCCTCATCGCTCCCACCTGTGTGTGGCAGCCATTTGTTTACATCCAAGGCACGGTGGAAGCGCCACCATGTCCCAGCTGACCAATGTGGCGTCACTTTCCCTATCCCCTCCCCGCAGCCTAATCGCTCCCACCTGTGTGTGTCAGCCGTTTGTTTACATCCAAGGCACGGTGGAAGCGCCAACATGTCCCAGCTGACCAATGAGGCGTCACTTTCCCTATCCCCTCCCCGCAGCCTCATCGCTCCCACCTGTGTGTGGCAGCCGTTTGTTTACATCCAAGGCTCGGTGGAAGCGCCACCATGTCCCAGCTGACCAATGAGGCGTCACTTTCACTATCCCCTCCCCGCAGCCACATCGCTCCCACCTGTGTGTGGTAGCCGTTTGTTTACATCCAAGGCACGGTGGAAGCGCCACCATGTCCTAGCTGACCAATGAGGCGTCACTTTCCCTATCCCCTCCCCGCAGCCACATCGCTCCCGTCAGTGTGTGGCAGCCGTTTGTTTACATCCAAGGCACAGTGGAAGCGCCACCATTTCCCAGCTGACCAATGAGGCGTCACTTTCCCTATCCCCTCCCCGCAGCCTCATCGCTCCCGTCTGTGTGTGGCAGCAATTTGTTTACATCCAAGGCACGGTGGAAGCGCCACCATGTCCCAGCTGACCAATGAGGCGTCACTTTCCCTATCCCCTCCCCGCAGCCTCATCGCTCCCGTCTGTGTGTGGCAGCCGTTTGTTTACATCCAAGGCACAGTGGAAGCGCCACCATGTCCCAGCTGACCAATGAGGCGCCACTTTCCCTATCCCCTCCCCGCAGCCACATCGCTCCCACCTGTGTGTGGTAGCCGTTTGTTTACTTCCAAGGCACGGTAGAAGCGCCACCATGTCCCAGCTGACCAATGAGGCGTCACTTTCCCTATCCCCTCCCCGGAGCCTCATCGCTCCCGTCTGTGTGTGGCAGCCGTTTGTTTACATCCAAGGCACAGTGGAAGCGCCACCATGTCCCAGCTGACCATTGAGGCGACACTTTCCCTATCCCCTCCCCGCAGCCTCATCGCTACCACCTGTGTGTGGCAGCCGTTTGTTTACATCCAAGGCACGGTGGAAGCGCCACCATGTCCCAGCTGACCAATGAGGCGCCACTTTCCCTATCCCCTCCCCGCAGCCTCATCGCTCCCACCTGTGTGTGGTAGCCGATTGTTTACATCCAAGGCACGGGGGAAGCGCCACCATGTCCCAGCTGACCAATGAGGCGTCACTTTCCCCATCCCCTCCCCGCAGCCTCATCGCTCCCACCTGTGTGTGGTAGCCGTTTGTTTACATCCAAGGCACGGTGGAAGCGCCACCATGTCCCAGCTGACCAATGAGGCGTCACTTTCCCTATCCCCTCCCCGCAGCCTCATCGCTCCCACCTGTGTGTGGTAGCCGTTTGTTTACATCCAAGGCACGGTGGAAGCGCCACCATGTCCCAGCTGACCAATGAGGCGCCACTTTCCCTATCCCCTCCCCACAGCCTCATCGCTCCCGTCTGTGTGCGGCAGCCATTTGTTTACATCCAAGGCACGGTGGAAGCGCCACCATATCCCAGACGACCAATGAGGCGTCACTTTCCGTATCCCCTCCCTGCAGCCTCGTCGCTCCCGTCTGTGTGTGGCAGCCGTTTGTTTACATCCAAGGCACGGTGGAAGCGCCACCATGTCCCAGCTGACCAATGAGGCGTCACTTTCCCTATCCCCTCCCCGCAGCCACATCGCTCCCGTCTGTGTGTGGCAGCCGTTTGTTTACATCCAAGGCACGGTGGAAGGGTCACCATGTCCCAGCTGACCAATGAGGCGTCACTTTCCCCATCCCCTCCCCGCAGCCTCATCGCTCCCACCTGTGTGTGGCAGCCGTTTGTTTACATCCAAGGCACGGTGGAAGCGCCACCATGTCCCAGCTGACCAATGAGGCGTCACTTTCCCTATCCCCTCCCCGCAGCCACATCGCTCCTGTCTGTGTGTGGCAGCCGTTTGTTTACATCCAAGGCACGGTGGAAGTGCCACCATGTCCAAGCTGACCAATGAGGCGTCACTTTCCCTATCCCCTCCCCGCAGCCACATCGTTCCTGTCTGTGTGTGGCAGCCGTTTGTTTACATCCAAGGCTCGGTGGAAGCGCCATCATGTCCCAGCTGACCAATGAGGCGTCACTTTCCCTATCCCCTCCCCGCAGCCTCATCGCTCCCGTCTGTGTGTGGCAGCCGTTTGTTTACATCCAAGGCACGGTGGAAGCGCCACCATGTCCCAGCTGACCAATGAGGCGTCACTTTCCCTATCCCCTCCCCGCAGACTCATCGCTCCCGTCTGTGTGTGGCAGCCGTTTGTTTACATCCAAGGCACGGTGGAAGCGCCACCAAGTCCCAGCTGACCAATGAGGCGTCACTTTCCCTATCCCCTCCCCGCAGCCTCATCGCTCCCACCTGTGTGTGGCAGCCGTTTGTTTACATCCAAGGCTCGGTGGAAGCGCCACCATGTCCCAGCTGACCAATGAGGCGTCACTTTCCCTATCCCCTCCCCGCAGACTCATCGCTCCCGTCTGTGTGTGGCAGCCGTTTGTTTACATCCAAGGCACGGTGGAAGCGCCACCAAGTCCCAGCTGACCAATGAGGCGTCACTTTCCCTATCCCCTCCCCGCAGCCTCATCGCTCCCACCTGTGTGTGGCAGCCGTTTGTTTACATCCAAGGCACAGTGGAAGCGCCAACATGTCCCAGCTGACCAATGAGGCGTCACTTTCCCTATCCCCTCCCCGCAGCCACATCGCTCCCGTCTGTGTGTGGCAGCCGTTTGTTTACATCCAAGGCACGGTGGAAGCGCCACCATGTCCCAGCTGACCAATGAGGCGTCACTTTCCCTATCCCCTCCCCGCAGCCTCATCGCTCCCACCTGTGTGTGGCAGCCTTTTGTTTACATCAAAGGCACGGTGGAAGCGCCACCATGTCCCAGCTGACCAATGAGGCGTCACTTTCCCTATCCCCTCCCCTCAGCCTCATCGCTCCCGTCTGTGTGTGGCAGCCGTTTGTTTACATCCAAGGCACGGTGGAAGCGCCACCATGTCCCAGCTGACCAATGAGGCGCAACTTTCCCTATCCCCTCCCCGCAGCCTCATCGCTCCCGTCTGTGTGTGGCAGCCGTTTGTTTACATCCAAGGCACGGTGGAAGCGCCACCATGTCCAAGCTGACCAATGAGGCGTCACTTTCCCTATCCCCTCCCCGCAGCCTCATCGCTCCCGTCTGTGTGTGGCAGCCATTTGTTTACATCCAAGGCACGGTGGAAGCGCCACCATGTCCCAGCTGACCAATGAGGCGTCACTTTCCCTATCCCCTCCCCGCAGCCTCATCGCTCCCACCTGTGTGTGGCAGCCGTTTGTTTACATCCAAGGCACGGTGGAAGCGCCAACATGTCCCAGCTGACCAATGAAGCGTCACTTTCCCTATCCCCTCCCCGCAGCCTCATCGCTCCCACCTGTGTGTGGCAGCCGTTTGTTTACATCCAAGGCTCGGTGGAAGCGCCACCATGTCCCAGCTGACCAATGAGGCGTCACTTTCCCTATCCCCTCCCCGCAGACTCATCGCTCCCGTCTGTGTGTGGCAGCCGTTTGTTTACATCCAAGGCACGGTGGAAGCGCCACCAAGTCCCAGCTGACCAATGAGGCGTCACTTTCCCTATCCCCTCCCCGCAGCCTCATCGCTCCCACCTGTGTGTGGCAGCCGTTTGTTTACATCCAAGGCACAGTGGAAGCGCCAACATGTCCCAGCTGACCAATGAGGCGTCACTTTCCCTATCCCCTCCCCGCAGCCACATCGCTCCCGTCTGTGTGTGGCAGCCGTTTGTTTACATCCAAGGCACGGTGGAAGCGCCACCATGTCCCAGCTGACCAATGAGGCGTCACTTTCCCTATCCCCTCCCCGCAGCCTCATCGCTCCCACCTGTGTGTGGCAGCCTTTTGTTTACATCAAAGGCACGGTGGAAGCGCCACCATGTCCCAGCTGACCAATGAGGCGTCACTTTCCCTATCCCCTCCCCTCAGCCTCATCGCTCCCGTCTGTGTGTGGCAGCCGTTTGTTTACATCCAAGGCACGGTGGAAGCGCCACCATGTCCCAGCTGACCAATGAGGCGCCACTTTCCCTATCCCCTCCCCGCAGCCTCATCGCTCCCGTCTGTGTGTGGCAGCCGTTTGTTTACATCCAAGGCACGGTGGAAGCGCCACCATGTCCAAGCTGACCAATGAGGCGTCACTTTCCCTATCCCCTCCCCGCAGCCTCATCGCTCCCGTCTGTGTGTGGCAGCCATTTGTTTACATCCAAGGCACGGTGGAAGCGCCACCATGTCCCAGCTGACCAATGAGGCGTCACTTTCCCTATCCCCTCCCCGCAGCCTCATCGCTCCCACCTGTGTGTGGCAGCCATTTGTTTACATCCAAGGCACGGTGGAAGCGCCACCATGTCCCAGCTGACCAATGTGGCGTCACTTTCCCTATCCCCTCCCCGCAGCCTAATCGCTCCCACCTGTGTGTGTCAGCCGTTTGTTTACATCCAAGGCACGGTGGAAGCGCCAACATGTCCCAGCTGACCAATGAGGCGTCACTTTCCCTATCCCCTCCCCGCAGCCTCATCGCTCCCACCTGTGTGTGGCAGCCGTTTGTTTACATCCAAGGCTCGGTGGAAGCGCCACCATGTCCCAGCTGACCAATGAGGCGTCACTTTCACTATCCCCTCCCCGCAGCCACATCGCTCCCACCTGTGTGTGGTAGCCGTTTGTTTACATCCAAGGCACGGTGGAAGCGCCACCATGTCCTAGCTGACCAATGAGGCGTCACTTTCCCTATCCCCTCCCCGCAGCCACATCGCTCCCGTCTGTGTGTGGCAGCCGTTTGTTTACATCCAAGGCACAGTGGAAGCGCCACCATTTCCCAGCTGACCAATGAGGCGTCACTTTCCCTATCCCCTCCCCGCAGCCTCATCGCTCCCGTCTGTGTGTGGCAGCAATTTGTTTACATCCAAGGCACGGTGGAAGCGCCACCATGTCCCAGCTGACCAATGAGGCGTCACTTTCCCTATCCCCTCCCCGCAGCCTCATCGCTCCCGTCTGTGTGTGGCAGCCGTTTGTTTACATCCAAGGCTCAGTGGAAGCGCCACCATGTCCCAGCTGACCAATGAGGCGCCACTTTCCCTATCCCCTCCCCGCAGCCACATCGCTCCCACCTGTGTGTGGTAGCCGTTTGTTTACTTCCAAGGCACGGTAGAAGCGCCACCATGTCCCAGCTGACCAATGAGGCGTCACTTTCCCTATCCCCTCCCCGGAGCCTCATCGCTCCCGTCTGTGTGTGGCAGCCATTTGTTTACATCCAAGGCACGGTGGAAGCGCCACCATGTCGAAGCTGACCAATGAGGCGTCACTTTCCCTATCCCCTCCCCGCAGCCTCATCGCTCCCGTCTGTGCGTGGCAGCCGTTTGTTTACATCCAAGGCACGGTGGAAGCGCCACCTTGTCCCAGCTGACCAATGAGGCGTCACTTTCCCTATCCCCTCCCCGCCGCCTCATCGCTCCCACCTGAGTGTGGCAGCCGTTTGTTTACATCCAAGGCACGGTGGAAACGCCACCATGACCCAGCTGACCAATGAGGCGTCACTTTCCCTATCCCCTCCCCGCAGCCTCATCGCTCCCACCTTTGAGTGGCAGCCGTTTGTTTACATCCAAGGCACGTTGGAAGCGCCACCATGTCCCAGCTGACCAATGAGGCGTCACTTTCCCTATCCCCTCCCCGCAGCCTCATCGCTCCCACCTGTGTGTGGCAGCCGTTTGTTTACATCCAAGGCACGGTGGAAGCGCCAACATGTCCCAGCTGACCAATGAGGCGTCACTTTCCCTATCCCCTCCCCGCAGCCTCATCGCTCCCACCTGTGAGTGGCAGCCGTTTGTTTACATCCAAGGCACGGTGGAAGCGCCACCATGTCCCAGCTGAACAATGAGGCGTCACTGTCCCTATCCCCTCCCCGCAGCCTCATCGCTCCCACCTGTGTGTGGCAGCCGTTTGTTTACATCCAAGGCACAGTGGAAGCGCCACCATGTCCCAGCTGACCAATGAGGCGTCACTTTCCCTATCCCCTCCCCGCAGCCACATCGCTCCCACCTGTGTGTGGTAGCCGTTTGTTTACATCCAAGGCACGGTGGAAGCGCCACCATGTCCCAGCTGACCAATGAGGCGTCACTTTCCCTATCCCCTCCCCGCAGCCTCATCGCTCCCACCTGAGTGTGGCAGCCGTTTGTTTACATCCAAGGCACGATGGAAGCGCCACCATGTCCCAGCTGACCAATGAGGCGTCACTTTCCCTATCCCCTCCCCGCAGCCTCATCACTCCCGTCTGTGTGTGGCAGCCGTTTGTTTACATCCAAGGCACGGTGGAAGCGCCACTATGTCCCAGCTGACCAATGAGGCACCACTTTCCCTATCCCCTCCCCGCAGCCTCATCGCTCCCCTCTCTGTGTGGCAGCCGTTTGTTTACATCCAAGGCATGGTGGAAGCGCCACCATGTCCCAGCTGACCAATGAGGCGCCACATTCCCTATCCCCTCCCCGCAGCCTCATCGCTCCCACCTGTGTGTGGCAGCCGTTTGTTTACATCCAAGGCACGGTGGAAGCGCCACCATGTCCCAGCTGACCATTGAGGCGACACTTTCCCTATCCCCTCCCCGCAGCCTCATCGCTACCACCTGTGTGTGGCAGCCGTTTGTTTACATCCAAGGCACGGTGGAAGCGCCACCATGTCCCAGCTGACCAATGAGGCGCCACTTTCCCTATCCCCTCCCCGCAGCCTCATCGCTCCCACCTGTGTGTGGTAGCCGATTGTTTACATCCAAGGCACGGGGGAAGCGCCACCATGTCCCAGCTGACCAATGAGGCGTCACTTTCCCCATCCCCTCCCCGCAGCCTCATCGCTCCCACCTGTGTGTGGTAGCCGTTTGTTTACATCCAAGGCACGGTGGAAGCGCCACCATGTCCCAGCTGACCAATGAGGCGTCACTTTCCCTATCCCCTCCCCGCAGCCTCATCGCTCCCACCTGTGTGTGGTAGCCGTTTGTTTACATCCAAGGCACGGTGGAAGCGCCACCATGTCCCAGCTGACCAATGAGGCGCCACTTTCCCTATCCCCTCCCCACAGCCTCATCGCTCCCGTCTGTGTGCGGCAGCCATTTGTTTACATCCAAGGCACGGTGGAAGCGCCACCATATCCCAGCTGACCAATGAGGCGTCACTTTCCGTATCCCCTCCCTGCAGCCTCGTCGCTCCCGTCTGTGTGTGGCAGCCGTTTGTTTACATCCAAGGCACGGTGGAAGCGCCACCATGTCCCAGCTGACCAATGAGGCGTCACTTTCCCTATCCCCTCCCCGCAGCCACATCGCTCCCGTCTGTGTGTGGCAGCCGTTTGTTTACATCCAAGGCACGGTGGAAGGGTCACCATGTCCCAGCAGACCAATGAGGCGTCACTTTCCCCATCCCCTCCCCGCAGCCTCATCGCTCCCACCTGTGTGTGGCAGCCGTTTGTTTACATCCAAGGCACGGTGGAAGCGCCACCATGTCCCAGCTGACCAATGAGGCGTCACTTTCCCTATCCCCTCCCCGCAGCCACATCGCTCCTGTCTGTGTGTGGCAGCCGTTTGTTTACATCCAAGGCACGGTGGAAGTGCCACCATGTCCAAGCTGACCAATGAGGCGTCACTTTCCCTATCCCCTCCCCGCAGCCACATCGTTCCTGTCTGTGTGTGGCAGCCGTTTGTTTACATCCAAGGCTCGGTGGAAGCGCCATCATGTCCCAGCTGACCAATGAGGCGTCACTTTCCCTATCCCCTCCCCGCAGCCTCATCGCTCCCGTCTGTGTGTGGCAGCCGTTTGTTTACATCCAAGGCACGGTGGAAGCGCCACCATGTCCCAGCTGACCAATGAGGCGTCACTTTCCCTATCCCCTCCCCGCAGACTCATCGCTCCCGTCTGTGTGTGGCAGCCGTTTGTTTACATCCAAGGCACGGTGGAAGCGCCACCAAGTCCCAGCTGACCAATGAGGCGTCACTTTCCCTATCCCCTCCCCGCAGCCTCATCGCTCCCACCTGTGTGTGGCAGCCGTTTGTTTACATCCAAGGCTCGGTGGAAGCGCCACCATGTCCCAGCTGACCAATGAGGCGTCACTTTCCCTATCCCCTCCCCGCAGACTCATCGCTCCCGTCTGTGTGTGGCAGCCGTTTGTTTACATCCAAGGCACGGTGGAAGCGCCACCAAGTCCCAGCTGACCAATGAGGCGTCACTTTCCCTATCCCCTCCCCGCAGCCTCATCGCTCCCACCTGTGTGTGGCAGCCGTTTGTTTACATCCAAGGCACAGTGGAAGCGCCAACATGTCCCAGCTGACCAATGAGGCGTCACTTTCCCTATCCCCTCCCCGCAGCCACATCGCTCCCGTCTGTGTGTGGCAACCGTTTGTTTACATCCAAGGCACGGTGGAAGCGCCACCATGTCCCAGCTGACCAATGAGGCGTCACTTTCCCTATCCCCTCCCCGCAGCCTCATCGCTCCCACCTGTGTGTGGCAGCCTTTTGTTTACATCAAAGGCACGGTGGAAGCGCCACCATGTCCCAGCTGACCAATGAGGCGTCACTTTCCCTATCCCCTCCCCTCAGCCTCATCGCTCCCGTCTGTGTGTGGCAGACGTTTGTTTACATCCAAGGCACGGTGGAAGCGCCACCATGTCCCAGCTGACCAATGAGGCGCCACTTTCCCTATCCCCTCCCCGCAGCCTCATCGCTCCCGTCTGTGTGTGGCAGCCGTTTGTTTACATCCAAGGCACGGTGGAAGCGCCACCATGTCCAAGCTGACCAATGAGGCGTCACTTTCCCTATCCCCTCCCCGCAGCCTCATCGCTCCCGTCTGTGTGTGGCAGCCATTTGTTTACATCCAAGGCACGGTGGAAGCGCCACCATGTCCCAGCTGACCAATGAGGCGTCACTTTCCCTATCCCCTCCCCGCAGCCTCATCGCTCCCACCTGTGTGTGGCAGCCATTTGTTTACATCCAAGGCACGGTGGAAGCGCCACCATGTCCCAGCTGACCAATGTGGCGTCACTTTCCCTATCCCCTCCCCGCAGCCTAATCGCTCCCACCTGTGTGTGTCAGCCGTTTGTTTACATCCAAGGCACGGTGGAAGCGCCAACATGTCCCAGCTGACCAATGAGGCGTCACTTTCCCTATCCCCTCCCCGCAGCCTCATCGCTCCCACCTGTGTGTGGCAGCCGTTTGTTTACATCCAAGGCTCGGTGGAAGCGCCACCATGTCCCAGCTGACCAATGAGGCGTCACTTTCACTATCCCCTCCCCGCAGCCACATCGCTCCCACCTGTGTGTGGTAGCCGTTTGTTTACATCCAAGGCACGGTGGAAGCGCCACCATGTCCTAGCTGACCTATGAGGCGTCACTTTCCCTATCCCCTCCCCGCAGCCACATCGCTCCCGTCTGTGTGTGGCAGCCGTTTGTTTACATCCAAGGCACAGTGGAAGCGCCACCATTTCCCAGCTGACCAATGAGGCGTCACTTTCCCTATCCCCTCCCCGCAGCCTCATCGCTCCCGTCTGTGTGTGGCAGCAATTTGTTTACATCCAAGGCACGGTGGAAGCGCCACCATGTCCCAGCTGACCAATGAGGCGTCACTTTCCCTATCCCCTCCCCGCAGCCTCATCGCTCCCGTCTGTGTGTGGCAGCCGTTTGTTTACATCCAAGGCACAGTGGAAGCGCCACCATGTCCCAGCTGACCAATGAGGCGCCACTTTCCCTATCCCCTCCCCGCAGCCACATCGCTCCCACCTGTGTGTGGTAGCCGTTTGTTTACTTCCAAGGCACGGTAGAAGCGCCACCATGTCCCAGCTGACCAATGAGGCGTCACTTTCCCTATCCCCTCCCCGGAGCCTCATCGCTCCCGTCTGTGTGTGGCAGCCATTTGTTTACATCCAAGGCACGGTGGAAGCGCCACCATGTCGAAGCTGACCAATGAGGCGTCACTTTCCCTATCCCCTCCCCGCAGCCTCATCGCTCCCGTCTGTGCGTGGCAGCCGTTTGTTTACATCCAAGGCACGGTGGAAGCGCCACCTTGTCCCAGCTGACCAATGAGGCGTCACTTTCCCTATCCCCTCCCCGCCGCCTCATCGCTCCCACCTGAGTGTGGCAGCCGTTTGTTTACATCCAAGGCACGGTGGAAACGCCACCATGACCCAGCTGACCAATGAGGCGTCACTTTCCCTATCCCCTCCCCGCAGCCTCATCGCTCCCACCTATGAGTGGCAGCCGTTTGTTTACATCCAAGGCACGTTGGAAGCGCCACCATGTCCCAGCTGACCAATGAGGCGTCACTTTCCCTATCCCCTCCCCGCAGCCTCATCGCTCCCACCTGTGTGTGGCAGCCGTTTGTTTACATCCAAGGCACGGTGGAAGCGCCAACATGTCCCAGCTGACCAATGAGGCGTCACTTTCCCTATCCCCTCCCCGCAGCCTCATCGCTCCCACCTGTGAGTGGCAGCCGTTTGTTTACATCCAAGGCACGGTGGAAGCGCCACCATGTCCCAGCTGAACAATGAGGCGTCACTGTCCCTATCCCCTCCCCGCAGCCTCATCGCTCCCACCTGTGTGTGGCAGCCGTTTGTTTACATCCAAGGCACAGTGGAAGCGCCACCATGTCCCAGCTGACCAATGAGGCGTCACTTTCCCTATCCCCTCCCCGCAGCCACATCGCTCCCACCTGTGTGTGGTAGCCGTTTGTTTACATCCAAGGCACGGTGGAAGCGCCACCATGTCCCAGCTGACCAATGAGGCGTCACTTTCCCTATCCCCTCCCCGCAGCCTCATCGCTCCCACCTGAGTGTGGCAGCCGTTTGTTTACATCCAAGGCACGATGGAAGCGCCACCATGTCCCAGCTGACCAATGAGGCGTCACTTTCCCTATCCCCTCCCCGCAGCCTCATCACTCCCGTCTGTGTGTGGCAGCCGTTTGTTTACATCCAAGGCACGGTGGAAGCGCCACTATGTCCCAGCTGACCAATGAGGCACCACTTTCCCTATCCCCTCCCCGCAGCCTCATCGCTCCCCTTTCTGTGTGGCAGCCGTTTGTTTACATCCAAGGCATGGTGGAAGCGCCACCATGTCCCAGCTGACCAATGAGGCGCCACATTCCCTATCCCCTCCCCGCAGCCTCATCGCTCCCACCTGTGTGTGGCAGCCGTTTGTTTACATCCAAGGCACGGTGGAAGCGCCACCATGTCCCAGCTGACCATTGAGGCGACACTTTCCCTATCCCCTCCCCGCAGCCTCATCGCTACCACCTGTGTGTGGCAGCCGTTTGTTTACATCCAAGGCACGGTGGAAGCGCCACCATGTCCCAGCTGACCAATGAGGCGCCACTTTCCCTATCCTCTCCCCGCAGCCTCATCGCTCCCACCTGTGTGTGTTAGCCGATTGTTTACATCCAAGGCACGGGGGAAGCGCCACCATGTCCCAGCTGACCAATGAGGCGTCACTTTCCCCATCCCCTCCCCGCAGCCTCATCGCTCCCACCTGTGTGTGGTAGCCGTTTGTTTACATCCAAGGCACGGTGGAAGCGCCACCATGTCCCAGCTGACCAATGAGGCGTCACTTTCCCTATCCCCTCCCCGCAGCCTCATCGCTCCCACCTGTGTGTGGTAGCCGTTTGTTTACATCCAAGGCACGGTGGAAGCGCCACCATGTCCCAGCTGACCAATGAGGCGCCACTTTCCCTATCCCCTCCCCACAGCCTCATCGCTCCCGTCTGTGTGCGGCAGCCATTTGTTTACATCCAAGGCACGGTGGAAGCGCCACCATATCCCAGCTGACCAATGAGGCGTCACTTTCCGTATCCCCTCCCTGCAGCCTCGTCGCTCCCGTCTGTGTGTGGCAGCCGTTTGTTTACATCCAAGGCACGGTGGAAGCGCCACCATGTCCCAGCTGACCAATGAGGCGTCACTTTCCCTATCCCCTCCCCGCAGCCACATCGCTCCCGTCTGTGTGTGGCAGCCGTTTGTTTACATCCAAGGCACGGTGGAAGGGTCACCATGTCCCAGCTGACCAATGAGGCGTCACTTTCCCCATCCCCTCCCCGCAGCCTCATCGCTCCCACCTGTGTGTGGCAGCCGTTTGTTTACATCCAAGGCACGGTGGAAGCGCCACCATGTCCCAGCTGACCAATGAGGCGTCACTTTCCCTATCCCCTCCCCGCAGCCACATCGCTCCTGTCTGTGTGTGGCAGCCGTTTGTTTACATCCAAGGCACGGTGGAAGTGCCACCATGTCCAAGCTGACCAATGAGGCGTCACTTTCCCTATCCCCTCCCCACAGCCACATCGTTCCTGTCTGTGTGTGGCAGCCGTTTGTTTACATCCAAGGCTCGGTGGAAGCGCCATCATGTCCCAGCTGACCAATGAGGCGTCACTTTCCCTATCCCCTCCCCGCAGCCTCATCGCTCCCGTCTGTGTGTGGCAGCCGTTTGTTTACATCCAAGGCACGGTGGAAGCGCCACCATGTCCCAGCTGACCAATGAGGCGTCACTTTCCCTATCCCCTCCCCGCAGCCACATCGCTCCTCTCCGTGTGTGGCTGCCGTTTGATTACATCCAAGGCACGGTGGAAGCGCCACCATGTCCCAGCTGACCAATGAGGCGTCACTTTCCCTATCCCCTCCCCGCAGCCACATCGCTCCCGTCTGTGTGTGGCAGCCGTTTGTTTACATCCAAGGCACGGTGGAAGGGCCACCATGTCCCAGCTG
Organism: Meconema thalassinum; assembly: GCA_946902985.2. NCBI lineage: Eukaryota > Metazoa > Arthropoda > Insecta > Orthoptera > Tettigoniidae > Meconema > Meconema thalassinum. The sequence continues at coordinate 18,017,258 of OX336397.1, forward strand.
ACCAATGAGGCGTCACTTTCCCTATCCCCTCCCCGCAGCCTCATCGCTCCCGTCTGTGTGTGGCAGCCGTTTGTTTACATCCAACGCACGGTGGAAGCGCCACCATGTCCCAGCTGATCAATGAGGCGTCACTTTCACTATCCCCTCCCCGCAGCCACATCGCTCCCACCTGTGTGTGGCAGCCGTTTGTTTACATCCAAGGCACGGTGGAAGCGCCACCATGTCCCAGCTGACCAATGAGGCGTCACTTTCCCTATCCCCTCCCCGCAGCCTCATCGCTCCTGTCTGTGTGTGGCAGCCGTTTGTTTACATCCAAGGCACGGTGGAAGCGCCACCATGTCCCAGCTGACCAATGAGGCGTCACTTTCCCTATCCCCTCCCCGCAGCCTCATCGCTCCCGTCTGTGTGTGGCAGCCGTTTGCTTACATCCAAGGCACGGTGGAAGCGCCACCATGTCCCAGCTGACCAATGAGGCGTCACTTTCCCTATCCCCTCCCCGCAGCCTCATCGCTCCCGTCTGTGTGTGGCAGCCGTTTGTTTACATCCAAGGCACGGTGGAAGCGCCACCATGTCCCAGCTGACCAATGAGGCGCCACTTTCCCTATCCCCTCCCCGCAGCCTCATCGCTCCCACCTGTGTGTGGCAGCTGTTTGTTTACATCCAAGGCACGGTGGAAGCGCCACCATGTCCCAGCTGACCAATGAGGCGTCACTTTCCCTATCCCCTCCCCGCAGCCACATCGCTCCCGTCTGTGTGTGGTAGCCGTTTGTTTACATCCAAGTGACAGTGGAAGCGCCACCATGTCCCAGCTGACCAATCAGGCGTCACTTTCCCTATCCCCTCCCCGCAGCCACATCGCTCCCGTCTGTGTGTGGTAGCCGTTTGTTTACATCCAAGTGACAGTGGAAGCGCCACCATGTCCCAGCTGACCAATGAGGCGTCACTTTCCCTATCCCCTCCCCGCAGTCTCATCGCTCCCGCCTGTGTGTGGCAGCCGTTTGTTTACATCCAAGGCACGGTGGAAGCGCCACCATGTCCCAGCTGACCAATGAGGCGTCACTTTCCCTATCCCCTCCCCACAGCCTCATCGCTCCTGTCTGTGTGTGGCAGCCGTTTGTTTACATCCAAGGCACGGTGGAAGCGCCACCATGTCCCAGCTGACCAATGAGGCGTCACTTTCCCTATCCCCTTCCCGCAGCCTCATCGCTCCCGTCTGTGTGTGGCAGCCGTTTGTTTACATCCAAGGCACAGTGGAAGCGCCACCATGTCCCAGCTGACCAATGAGGAGTCACTTTCCCTATCCCCTCCCCGCAGCCACATCGCTCCCGTCTGTGTGTGGCAGCCGTTTGTTTACATCCAAGGCACGGTGGAAGCACCACCTTGTCCCAGCTGACCAATGAGGCGTCACTTTCCCTATCCCCTCCCCGCAGCCCCATCGCTCCCACCTGTGTGTGGCAGCCGTTTGTTTACATCCAAGGCACGGTGGAAGTGCCACCAAGTCCCAGCTGACCAATGAGGCGTCACTTTCCCTATCCCCTCCCCGCAGCCTCATCGCTCCCGTCTGTGTGTGGCAGCCGTTTGTTTACATCCAAGGCACGGTGGAAGCGCCACCATGTCCCAGCTGACCAATGAGGCGCCACTTTCCCTATCCCCTCCCCGCAGCCTCATCGCTTCCACCTGTGTGTGGCAGCCGTTTGTTTACATCCAAGGCACGGTGGAAGCGCCACCATGACCCAGCTGACCAATGAGGCGCCATTTTCCCTATCCCCTCCCCGCAGCCACATCGCTCCCACCTGTGTGTGGCAGCCTTTTGTTTACATCCAAGGCACAGTGGAAGCGCCACCATGTCCCAGCTGACCAATGAGGCGTCATTTTCCCTATCCCCTCCCCGCAGCCTCATCGCTCCCGTCTGTGTGTGGCAGCCGTTTGTTTACATCCAAGGCACGGTGGAAGCGCCACCATGTCCCAGCTGACCAATGACGCGCCACTTTCCCTATCCCCTCCCCGCAGCCTCATCGCTCCCACCTGTGTGTGGCAGCTGTTTGTTTACATCCAAGGCACAGTGGAAGCGCCACCATGTCCCAGCTGACCAATGAGGCGTCACTTTCCCTATCCCCTCCCCGCAGCCTCATCGCTCCCGTCTGTGTGTGGCAGCCGTTTGTTTACATCCAAGGCACGGTGGAAGCGCCACCATGTCCCAGCTGACCAATGAGGCGCCACTTTCCCTATCCCCTCCCCGCAGCCTCATCGCTCCCACCTATGTGTGGCAGCTGTTTGTTTACATCCAAGGCACGGTGGAAGCGCCACCATGTCCCAGCTGACCAATGAGGCGTCACTTTCCCTATCCCCTCCCCGCAGCCACATCGCTCCCGTCTGTGTGTGGTAGCCGTTTGTTTACATCCATGTGACAGTGGAAGCGCCACCATGTCCCAGCTGACCAATCAGGCGTCACTTTCCCTATCCCCTCCCCGCAGCCACATCGCTCCCGTCTGAGTGTGGTAGCCGTTTGTTTACATCCAAGTGACAGTGGAAGCGCCACCATGTCCCAGCTGACCAATGAGGCGTCACTTTCCCTATCCCCTCCCCGCAGTCTCATCGCTCCCGCCTGTGTGTGGCAGCCGTTTGTTTACATCCAAGGCACGGTGGAAGCGCCACCATGTCCCAGCTGACCAATGAGGCGTCACTTTCCCTATCCCCTCCCCACAGCCTCATCGCTCCTGTCTGTGTGTGGCAGCCGTTTGTTTACATCCATGGCACGGTGGAAGCGCCACCATGTCCCAGCTGACCAATGAGGCGTCACTTTCCCTATCCCCTTCCCGCAGCCTCATCGCTCCCGTCTGTGTGTGGCAGCTGTTTGTTTACATCCAAGGCACAGTGGAAGCGCCACCATGTCCCAGCTGACCAATGAGGCGTCACTTCTCCTATCCCCTCCCCTCAGCCACATCGCTCCCGTCTGTGTGTGGCAGCCGTTTGTTTACATCCAAGGCACGGTGGAAGCACCACCTTGTCCCAGCTGACCAATGAGGCGTCACTTTCCCTATCCCCTCCCCGCAGCCCCATCGCTCCCACCTGTGTGTGGCAGCCGTTTGTTTACATCCAAGGCACGGTGGAAGTGCCACCAAGTCCCAGCTGACCAATGAGGCGTCACTTTCCCTATCCCCTCCCCGCAGCCTCATCGCTCTCGTCTGTGTGTGGCAGCCGTTTGTTTACATCCAAGGCACGGTGGAAGCGCCACCATGTCCCAGCTGACCAATGAGGCGCCACTTTCCCTATCCCCTCCCCGAAGCCTCATCGCTTCCACCTGTGTGTGGCAGCCGTTTGTTTACATCCAAGGCACGGTGGAAGCCCCGCAATGTCCCAGCTGACCAATGAGGCGCCATTTTCCCTATCCCCTCCCCGCAGCCTCATCGCTCCCGTCTGTGTGTGGCAGCCGTTTGTTTACATCCAAGGCACGGTGGAAGCGCCACCATGTCCCAGCTGACCAATGAGGCGTCACTTTCCCTATCCCCTCCCCGCAGCCCCATCGCTCCCACCTGTGTGTGGCAGCCGTTTGTTTACATCCAAGGCACGGTGGAAGTGCCACCAAGTCCCAGCTGACCAATGAGGCGTCACTTTCCCTATCCCCTCCCCGCAGCCTCATCGCTCCCACCTGTGTGTGGCAGCCGTTTGTTTACATCCAAGGCACGGTGGAAGCTCCACCATGTCCCAGCTGACCAATGAGGCGTCACTTTCCCTATCCCCTCCCCTCAGCCCCATCGCTCCCACCTGTGTGTGGCAGCCGTTTGTTTACATCCAAGGCACGGTGGAAGTGCCACCAAGTCCCAGCTGACCAATGAGGCGTCACTTTCCCTATCCCCTCCCCGCAGCCTCATCGCTCCTGTCTGTGTGTGGCAGCCGTTTGTTTTACATCCAAGGCACGGTAGAAGCGCCACCATGTCCCAGCTGACCAATGAGGCGTCACTTTCACTATCCCCTCCCCACAGCCACATCGCTGCCGTCTGTGTGTGGCAGCCGTTTGTTTACATCCAAGGCACGGTGGAAGTGCCACCAAGTCCCAGCTGACCAATGAGGCGTCACTTTCCCTATCCCCTCCCCACAGCCACATCGCTCCCGTCTGTGTGTGGCAGCCGTTTGTTTACATCCAAGGCACAGTGGAAGCGCCACCATGTCCCAGCTGACCAATGAGGCGTCACTTTCCCTATCCCCTCCCCGCAGCCACATTGCTCCCTCCTGAGTGTGGCAGCCGTTTGTTTACATCCAAGGCTCGGTGGAAGCGCCACCATGTCCCAGCTGACCAATGAGGCGTCACTTTCCCTATCCCCTCCCCGCAGCCTCATCGCTCCCACCTGTGTGTGGCAGCCGTTTGTTTACATCCAAGGCACGGTGGAAGCGCCACCATGTTCCAGCTGACCAATGAGGCGTCACTTTCCCTATCCCCTCCCCGCAGCCTCATCGCTCCCACCTGTGTGTGGCAGCCGTTTGTTTACATCCAAGGCACGGTGGAAGCGCCACCATGTCCCAGCTGACCATTGAGGCGACACTTTCCCTATCCCCTCCCCGCAGCCTCATCGCTACCACCTGTGTGTGGCAGCCGTTTGTTTACATCCAAGGCACGGTGGAAGCGCCACCATGTCCCAGCTGACCAATGAGGCGCCACTTTCCCTATCCTCTCCCCGCAGCCTCATCGCTCCCACCTGTGTGTGGTAGCCGATTGTTTACATCCAAGGCACGGGGGAAGCGCCACCATGTCCCAGCTGACCAATGAGGCGTCACATTCCCCATCCCCTCCCCGCAGCCTCATCGCTCCCACCTGTGTGTGGTAGCCGTTTGTTTACATCCAAGGCACGGTGGAAGCGCCACCATGTCCCAGCTGACCAATGAGGCGTCACTTTCCCTATCCCCTCCCCGCAGCCTCATCGCTCCCACCTGTGTGTGGTAGCCGTTTGTTTACATCCAAGGCACGGTGGAAGCGCCACCATGTCCCAGCTGACCAATGAGGCGCCACTTTCCCTATCCCCTCCCCACAGCCTCATCGCTCCCGTCTGTGTGCGGCAGCCATTTGTTTACATCCAAGGCACGGTGGAAGCGCCACCATATCCCAGCTGACCAATGAGGCGTCACTTTCCGTATCCCCTCCCTGCAGCCTCGTCGCTCCCGTCTGTGTGTGGCAGCCGTTTGTTTACATCCAAGGCACGGTGGAAGCGCCACCATGTCCCAGCTGACCAATGAGGCGTCACTTTCCCTATCCCCTCCCCGCAGCCACATCGCTCCCGTCTGTGTGTGGCAGCCGTTTGTTTACATCCAAGGCACGGTGGAAGGGTCACCATGTCCCAGCTGACCAATGAGGCGTCACTTTCCCCATCCCCTCCCCGCAGCCTCATCGCTCCCACCTGTGTGTGGCAGCCGTTTGTTTACATCCAAGGCACGGTGGAAGCGCCACCATGTCCCAGCTGACCAATGAGGCGTCACTTTCCCTATCCCCTCCCCGCAGCCACATCGCTCCTGTCTGTGTGTGGCAGCCGTTTGTTTACATCCAAGGCACGGTGGAAGTGCCACCATGTCCAAGCTGACCAATGAGGCGTCACTTTCCCTATCCCCTCCCCACAGCCACATCGTTCCTGTCTGTGTGTGGCAGCCGTTTGTTTACATCCAAGGCTCGGTGGAAGCGCCATCATGTCCCAGCTGACCAATGAGGCGTCACTTTCCCTATCCCCTCCCCGCAGCCTCATCGCTCCCGTCTGTGTGTGGCAGCCGTTTGTTTACATCCAAGGCACGGTGGAAGCGCCACCATGTCCCAGCTGACCAATGAGGCGTCACTTTCCCTATCCCCTCCCCGCAGCCACATCGCTCCTCTCTGTGTGTGGCTGCCGTTTGATTACATCCAAGGCACGGTGGAAGCGCCACCATGTCCCAGCTGACCAATGAGGCGTCACTTTCCCTATCCCCTCCCCGCAGCCACATCGCTCCCGTCTGTGTGTGGCAGCCGTTTGTTTACATCCAAGGCACGGTGGAAGGGCCACCATGTCCCAGCTGACCAATAAGGCGTCACTTTCCCTATCCCCTCCCCGCAGCCTCATCGCTCCCGTCTGTGTGTGGCAGCCGTTTGTTTACATCCAACGCACGGTGGAAGCGCCACCATGTCCCAGCTGATCAATGAGGCGTCACTTTCACTATCCACTCCCCGCAGCCACATCGCTCCCACCTGTGTGTGGCAGCCGTTTGTTTACATCCAAGGCACGGTGGAAGCGCCACCATGTCCCAGCTGACCAATGAGGCGTCACTTTCCCTATCCCCTCCCCGCAGCCTCATCGCTCCTGTCTGTGTGTGGCAGCCGTTTGTTTACATCCAAGGCACGGTGGAAGCGCCACCATGTCCCAGCTGACCAATGAGGCGTCACTTTCCCTATCCCCTCCCCGCAGCCTCATCGCTCCCGTCTGTGTGTGGCAGCCGTTTGCTTACATCCAAGGCACGGTGGAAGCGCCACCATGTCCCAGCTGACCAATGAGGCGTCACTTTCCCTATCCCCTCCCCGCAGCCTCATCGCTCCCGTCTGTGTGTGGCAGCCGTTTGTTTACATCCAAGGCACGGTGGAAGCGCCACCATGTCCCAGCTGACCAATGAGGCGCCACTTTCCCTATCCCCTCCCCGCAGCCTCATCGCTCCCACCTGTGTGTGGCAGCTGTTTGTTTACATCCAAGGCACGGTGGAAGCGCCACCATGTCCCAGCTGACCAATGAGGCGTCACTTTCCCTATCCCCTCCCCGCAGCCTCATCGCTCCCACCTGTGTGTGGCAGCCGTTTGTTTACATCCAAGGCACGGTGGAAGCGCCACCATGTTCCAGCTGACCAATGAGGCGTCACTTTCCCTATCCCATCCCCGCAGCCTCATCGCTCCCACCTGTGTGTGGCAGCCGTTTGTTTACATCCAAGGCACGGTGGAAGCGCCACCATGTCCCAGCTGACCATTGAGGCGACACTTTCCCTATCCCCTCCCCGCAGCCTCATCGCTACCACCTGTGTGTGGCAGCCGTTTGTTTACATCCAAGGCACGGTGGAAGCGCCACCATGTCCCAGCTGACCAATGAGGCGCCACTTTCCCTATCCTCTCCCCGCAGCCTCATCGCTCCCACCTGTGTGTGGTAGCCGATTGTTTACATCCAAGGCACGGGGGAAGCGCCACCATGTCCCAGCTGACCAATGAGGCGTCACATTCCCCATCCCCTCCCCGCAGCCTCATCGCTCCCACCTGTGTGTGGTAGCCGTTTGTTTACATCCAAGGCACGGTGGAAGCGCCACCATGTCCCAGCTGACCAATGAGGCGTCACTTTCCCTATCCCCTCCCCGCAGCCTCATCGCTCCCACCTGTGTGTGGTAGCCGTTTGTTTACATCCAAGGCACGGTGGAAGCGCCACCATGTCCCAGCTGACCAATGAGGCGCCACTTTCCCTATCCCCTCCCCACAGCCTCATCGCTCCCGTCTGTGTGCGGCAGCCATTTGTTTACATCCAAGGCACGGTGGAAGCGCCACCATATCCCAGCTGACCAATGAGGCGTCACTTTCCGTATCCCCTCCCTGCAGCCTCGTCGCTCCCGTCTGTGTGTGGCAGCCGTTTGTTTACATCCAAGGCACGGTGGAAGCGCCACCATGTCCCAGCTGACCAATGAGGCGTCACTTTCCCTATCCCCTCCCCGCAGCCACATCGCTCCCGTCTGTGTGTGGCAGCCGTTTGTTTACATCCAAGGCACGGTGGAAGGGTCACCATGTCCCAGCTGACCAATGAGGCGTCACTTTCCCCATCCCCTCCCCGCAGCCTCATCGCTCCCACCTGTGTGTGGCAGCCGTTTGTTTACATCCAAGGCACGGTGGAAGCGCCACCATGTCCCAGCTGACCAATGAGGCGTCACTTTCCCTATCCCCTCCCCGCAGCCACATCGCTCCTGTCTGTGTGTGGCAGCCGTTTGTTTACATCCAAGGCACGGTGGAAGTGCCACCATGTCCAAGCTGACCAATGAGGCGTCACTTTCCCTATCCCCTCCCCACAGCCACATCGTTCCTGTCTGTGTGTGGCAGCCGTTTGTTTACATCCAAGGCTCGGTGGAAGCGCCATCATGTCCCAGCTGACCAATGAGGCGTCACTTTCCCTATCCCCTCCCCGCAGCCTCATCGCTCCCGTCTGTGTGTGGCAGCCGTTTGTTTACATCCAAGGCACGGTGGAAGCGCCACCATGTCCCAGCTGACCAATGAGGCGTCACTTTCCCTATCCCCTCCCCGCAGCCACATCGCTCCTCTCTGTGTGTGGCTGCCGTTTGATTACATCCAAGGCACGGTGGAAGCGCCACCATGTCCCAGCTGACCAATGAGGCGTCACTTTCCCTATCCCCTCCCCGCAGCCACATCGCTCCCGTCTGTGTGTGGCAGCCGTTTGTTTACATCCAAGGCACGGTGGAAGGGCCACCATGTCCCAGCTGACCAATGAGGCGTCACTTTCCCTATCCCCTCCCCGCAGCCTCATCGCTCCCGTCTGTGTGTGGCAGCCGTTTGTTTACATCCAACGCACGGTGGAAGCGCCACCATGTCCCAGCTGATCAATGAGGCGTCACTTTCACTATCCCCTCCCCGCAGCCACATCGCTCCCACCTGTGTGTGGCAGCCGTTTGTTTACATCCAAGGCACGGTGGAAGCGCCACCATGTCCCAGCTGACCAATGAGGCGTCACTTTCCCTATCCCCTCCCCGCAGCCTCATCGCTCCTGTCTGTGTGTGGCAGCCGTTTGTTTACATCCAAGGCACGGTGGAAGCGCCACCATGTCCCAGCTGACCAATGAGGCGTCACTTTCCCTATCCCCTCCCCGCAGCCTCATCGCTCCCGTCTGTGTGTGGCAGCCGTTTGCTTACATCCAAGGCACGGTGGAAGCGCCACCATGTCCCAGCTGACCAATGAGGCGTCACTTTCCCTATCCCCTCCCCGCAGCCTCATCGCTCCCGTCTGTGTGTGGCAGCCGTTTGTTTACATCCAAGGCACGGTGGAAGCGCCACCATGTCCCAGCTGACCAATGAGGCGCCACTTTCCCTATCCCCTCCCCGCAGCCTCATCGCTCCCACCTGTGTGTGGCAGCTGTTTGTTTACATCCAAGGCACGGTGGAAGCGCCACCATGTCCCAGCTGACCAATGAGGCGTCACTTTCCCTATCCCCTCCCCGCAGCCACATCGCTCCCGTCTGTGTGTGGTAGCCGTTTGTTTACATCCAAGTGACAGTGGAAGCGCCACCATGTCCCAGCTGACCAATCAGGCGTCACTTTCCCTATCCCCTCCCCGCAGCCACATCGCTCCCGTCTGTGTGTGGTAGCCGTTTGTTTACATCCAAGTGACAGTGGAAGCGCCACCATGTCCCAGCTGACCAATGAGGCGTCACTTTCCCTATCCCCTCCCCGCAGTCTCATCGCTCACGCCTGTGTGTGGCAGCCGTTTGTTTACATCCAAGGCACGGTGGAAGCGCCACCATGTCCCAGCTGACCAATGAGGCGTCACTTTCCCTATCCCCTCCCCACAGCCTCATCGCTCCTGTCTGTGTGTGGCAGCCGTTTGTTTACATCCAAGGCACGGTGGAAGCGCCACCATGTCCCAGCTGACCAATGAGGCGTCACTTTCCCTATCCCCTTCCCGCAGCCTCATCGCTCCCGTCTGTGTGTGGCAGCCGTTTGTTTACATCCAAGGCACAGTGGAAGCGACACCATGTCCCAGCTGACCAATGAGGCGTCACTTTCCCTATCCCCTCCCCGCAGCCACATCGCTCCCGTCTGTGTGTGGCAGCCGTTTGTTTACATCCAAGGCACGGTGGAAGCACCACCTTGTCCCAGCTGACCAATGAGGCGTCACTTTCCCTATCCCCTCCCCGCAGCCCCATCGCTCCCACCTGTGTGTGGCAGCCGTTTGTTTACATCCAAGGCACGGTGGAAGTGCCACCAAGTCCCAGCTGACCAATGAGGCGTCACTTTCCCTATCCCCTCCCCGCAGCCTCATCGCTCCCGTCTGTGTGTGGCAGCCGTTTGTTTACATCCAAGGCACGGTGGAAGCGCCACCATGTCCCAGCTGACCAATGAGGCGCCACTTTCCCTATCCCCTCCCCGCAGCCTCATCGCTTCCACCTGTGTGTGGCAGCCGTTTGTTTACATCCAAGGCACGGTGGAAGCGCCACCATGACCCAGCTGACCAATGAGGCGCCATTTTCCCTATCCCCTCCCCGCAGCCACATCGCTCCCACCTGTGTGTGGCAGCCTTTTGTTTACATCCAAGGCACAGTGGAAGCGCCACCATGTCCCAGCTGACCAATGAGGCGTCATTTTCCCTATCCCCTCCCCGCAGCCTCATCGCTCCCGTCTGTGTGTGGCAGCCGTTTGTTTACATCCAAGGCACGGTGGAAGCGCCACCATGTCCCAGCTGACCAATGACGCGCCACTTTCCCTATCCCCTCCCCGCAGCCTCATCGCTCCCACCTGTGTGTGGCAGCTGTTTGTTTACATCCAAGGCACAGTGGAAGCGCCACCATGTCCCAGCTGACCAATGAGGCGTCACTTTCCCTATCCCCTCCCCGCAGCCTCATCGCTCCCGTCTGTGTGTGGCAGCCGTTTGTTTACATCCAAGGCACGGTGGAAGCGCCACCATGTCCCAGCTGACCAATGAGGCGCCACTTTCCCTATCCCCTCCCCGCAGCCTCATCGCTCCCACCTATGTGTGGCAGCTGTTTGTTTACATCCAAGGCACGGTGGAAGCGCCACCATGTCCCAGCTGACCAATGAGGCGTCACTTTCCCTATCCCCTCCCCGCAGCCACATCGCTCCCGTCTGTGTGTGGTAGCCGTTTGTTTACATCCATGTGACAGTGGAAGCGCCACCATGTCCCAGCTGACCAATCAGGCGTCACTTTCCCTATCCCCTCCCCGCAGCCACATCGCTCCCGTCTGAGTGTGGTAGCCGTTTGTTTACATCCAAGTGACAGTGGAAGCGCCACCATGTCCCAGCTGACCAATGAGGCGTCACTTTCCCTATCCCCTCCCCGCAGTCTCATCGCTCCCGCCTGTGTGTGGCAGCCGTTTGTTTACATCCAAGGCACGGTGGAAGCGCCACCATGTCCCAGCTGACCAATGAGGCGTCACTTTCCCTATCCCCTCCCCACAGCCTCATCGCTCCTGTCTGTGTGTGGCAGCCGTTTGTTTACATCCATGGCACGGTGGAAGCGCCACCATGTCCCAGCTGACCAATGAGGCGTCACTTTCCCTATCCCCTTCCCGCAGCCTCATCGCTCCCGTCTGTGTGTGGCAGCTGTTTGTTTACATCCAAGGCACAGTGGAAGCGCCACCATGTCCCAGCTGACCAATGAGGCGTCACTTCTCCTATCCCCTCCCCTCAGCCACATCGCTCCCGTCTGTGTGTGGCAGCCGTTTGTTTACATCCAAGGCACGGTGGAAGCACCACCTTGTCCCAGCTGACCAATGAGGCGTCACTTTCCCTATCCCCTCCCCGCAGCCCCATCGCTCCCACCTGTGTGTGGCAGCCGTTTGTTTACATCCAAGGCACGGTGGAAGTGCCACCAAGTCCCAGCTGACCAATGAGGCGTCACTTTCCCTATCCCCTCCCCGCAGCCTCATCGCTCTCGTCTGTGTGTGGCAGCCGTTTGTTTACATCCAAGGCACGGTGGAAGCGCCACCATGTCCCAGCTGACCAATGAGGCGCCACTTTCCCTATCCCCTCCCCGAAGCCTCATCGCTTCCACCTGTGTGTGGCAGCCGTTTGTTTACATCCAAGGCACGGTGGAAGCCCCGCAATGTCCCAGCTGACCAATGAGGCGCCATTTTCCCTATCCCCTCCCCGCAGCCTCATCGCTCCCGTCTGTGTGTGGCAGCCGTTTGTTTACATCCAAGGCACGGTGGAAGCTCCACCATGTCCCAGCTGACCAATGAGGCGTCACTTTCCCTATCCCCTCCCCTCAGCCCCATCGCTCCCACCTGTGTGTGGCAGCCGTTTGTTTACATCCAAGGCACGGTGGAAGTGCCACCAAGTCCCAGCTGACCAATGAGGCGTCACTTTCCCTATCCCCTCCCCGCAGCCTCATCGCTCCTGTCTGTGTGTGGCAGCCGTTTGTTTTACATCCAAGGCACGGTAGAAGCGCCACCATGTCCCAGCTGACCAATGAGGCGTCACTTTCACTATCCCCTCCCCACAGCCACATCGCTCCCGTCTGTGTGTGGCAGCCGTTTGTTTACATCCAAGGCACGGTGGAAGTGCCACCAAGTCCCAGCTGACCAATGAGGCGTCACTTTCCCTATCCCCTCCCCACAGCCACATCGCTCCCGTCTGTGTGTGGCAGCCGTTTGTTTACATCCAAGGCACAGTGGAAGCGCCACCATGTCCCAGCTGACCAATGAGGCGTCACTTTCCCTATCCCCTCCCCGCAGCCACATTGCTCCCTCCTGAGTGTGGCAGCCGTTTGTTTACATCCAAGGCTCGGTGGAAGCGCCACCATGTCCCAGCTGACCAATGAGGCGTCACTTTCCCTATCCCCTCCCCGCAGCCTCATCGCTCCCACCTGTGTGTGGCAGCCGTTTGTTTACATCCAAGGCACGGTGGAAGCGCCACCATGTTCCAGCTGACCAATGAGGCGTCACTTTCCCTATCCCCTCCCCGCAGCCTCATCGCTCCCACCTGTGTGTGGCAGCCGTTTGTTTACATCCAAGGCACGGTGGAAGCGCCACCATGTTCCAGCTGACCAATGAGGCGTCACTTTCCCTATCCCCTCCCCGCAGCCACATCGCTCCCGCCTGTGTGTGGCAGCCGTTTGTTTACATCCAAGGCACGGTGGAAGCGCCACCATGTCCCAGCTGACCAATGAGGCGTCACTTTCCCTATCCCCTCCCCGCAGCCTCATCGCTCCCACCTGTGTGTGGTAGCCGTTTGTTTACATCCAAGGCACGGTGGAAGCGCCACCATGTCCCAGCTGACCAATGAGGCGCCACTTTCCCTATCCCCTCCCCACAGCCTCATCGCTCCCGTCTGTGTGCGGCAGCCATTTGTTTACATCCAAGGCACGGTGGAAGCGCCACCATATCCCAGCTGACCAATGAGGCGTCACTTTCCGTATCCCCTCCCTGCAGCCTCGTCGCTCCCGTCTGTGTGTGGCAGCCGTTTGTTTACATCCAAGGCACGGTGGAAGCGCCACCATGTCCCAGCTGACCAATGAGGCGTCACTTTCCCTATCCCCTCCCCGCAGCCACATCGCTCCCGTCTGTGTGTGGCAGCCGTTTGTTTACATCCAAGGCACGGTGGAAGGGTCACCATGTCCCAGCTGACCAATGAGGCGTCACTTTCCCCATCCCCTCCCCGCAGCCTCATCGCTCCCACCTGTGTGTGGCAGCCGTTTGTTTACATCCAAGGCACGGTGGAAGCGCCACCATGTCCCAGCTGACCAATGAGGCGTCACTTTCCCTATCCCCTCCCCGCAGCCACATCGCTCCTGTCTGTGTGTGGCAGCCGTTTGTTTACATCCAAGGCACGGTGGAAGTGCCACCATGTCCAAGCTGACCAATGAGGCGTCACTTTCCCTATCCCCTCCCCACAGCCACATCGTTCCTGTCTGTGTGTGGCAGCCGTTTGTTTACATCCAAGGCTCGGTGGAAGCGCCATCATGTCCCAGCTGACCAATGAGGCGTCACTTTCCCTATCCCCTCCCCGCAGCCTCATCGCTCCCGTCTGTGTGTGGCAGCCGTTTGTTTACATCCAAGGCACGGTGGAAGCGCCACCATGTCCCAGCTGACCAATGAGGCTTCACTTTCCCTATCCCCTCCCCGCAGCCACATCGCTCCTCTCTGTGTGTGGCTGCCGTTTGTTTACATCCAAGGCACGGTGGAAGCGCCACCATGTCCCAGCTGACCAATGAGGCGTCACTTTCCCTATCCCCTCCCCGCAGCCACATCGCTCCCGTCTGTGTGTGGCAGCCGTTTGTTTACATCCAAGGCACGGTGGAAGGGCCACCATGTCCCAGCTGACCAATGAGGCGTCACTTTCCCTATCCCCTCCCCGCAGCCTCATCGCTCCCGTCTGTGTGTGGCAGCCGTTTGTTTACATCCAACGCACGGTGAAAGCGCCACCATGTCCCAGCTGATCAATGAGGCGTCACTTTCACTATCCCCTCCCCGCAGCCACATCGCTCCCACCTGTGTGTGGCAGCCGTTTGTTTACATCCAAGGCACGGTGGAAGCGCCACCATGTCCCAGCTGACCAATGAGGCGTCACTTTCCCTATCCCCTCCCCGCAGCCTCATCGCTCCTGTCTGTGTGTGGCAGCCGTTTGTTTACATCCAAGGCACGGTGGAAGCGCCACCATGTCCCAGCTGACCAATGAGGCGTCACTTTCCCTATCCCCTCCCCGCAGCCTCATCGCTCCCGTCTGTGTGTGGCAGCCGTTTGCTTACATCCAAGGCACGGTGGAAGCGCCACCATGTCCCAGCTGACCAATGAGGCGTCACTTTCCCTATCCCCTCCCCGCAGCCTCATCGCTCCCGTCTGTGTGTGGCAGCCGTTTGTTTACATCCAAGGCACGGTGGAAGCGCCACCATGTCCCAGCTGACCAATGAGGCGCCACTTTCCCTATCCCCTCCCCGCAGCCTCATCGCTCCCACCTGTGTGTGGCAGCTGTTTGTTTACATCCAAGGCACGGTGGAAGCGCCACCATGTCCCAGCTGACCAATGAGGCGTCACTTTCCCTATCCCCTCCCCGCAGCCACATCGCTCCCGTCTGTGTGTGGTAGCCGTTTGTTTACATCCAAGTGACAGTGGAAGCGCCACCATGTCCCAGCTGACCAATCAGGCGTCACTTTCCCTATCCCCTCCCCGCAGCCACATCGGTCCCGTCTGTGTGTGGTAGCCGTTTGTTTACATCCAAGTGACAGTGGAAGCGCCACCATGTCCCAGCTGACCAATGAGGCGTCACTTTCCCTATCCCCTCCCCGCAGTCTCATCGCTCCCGCCTGTGTGTGGCAGCCGTTTGTTTACATCCAAGGCACGGTGGAAGCGCCACCATGTCCCAGCTGACCAATGAGGCGTCACTTTCCCTATCCCCTCCCCACAGCCTCATCGCTCCTGTCTGTGTGTGGCAGCCGTTTGTTTACATCCAAGGCACGGTGGAAGCGCCACCATGTCCCAGCTGACCAATGAGGCGTCACTTTCCCTATCCCCTTCCCGCAGCCTCATCGCTCCCGTCTGTGTGTGGCAGCCGTTTGTTTACATCCAAGGCACAGTGGAAGCGCCACCATGTCCCAGCTGACCAATGAGGCGTCACTTTCCCTATCCCCTCCCCGCAGCCACATCGCTCCCGTCTGTGTGTGGCAGCCGTTTGTTTACATCCAAGGCACGGTGGAAGCACCACCTTGTCCCAGCTGACCAATGAGGCGTCACTTTCCCTATCCCCTCCCCGCAGCCCCATCGCTCCCACCTGTGTGTGGCAGCCGTTTGTTTACATCCAAGGCACGGTGGAAGTGCCACCAAGTCCCAGCTGACCAATGAGGCGTCACTTTCCCTATCCCCTCCCCGCAGCCTCATCGCTCCCGTCTGTGTGTGGCAGCCGTTTGTTTACATCCAAGGCACGGTGGAAGCGCCACCATGTCCCAGCTGACCAATGAGGCGCCACTTTCCCTATCCCCTCCCCGCAGCCTCATCGCTTCCACCTGTGTGTGGCAGCCGTTTGTTTACATCCAAGGCACGGTGGAAGCGCCACCATGACCCAGCTGACCAATGAGGCGCCATTTTCCCTATCCCCTCCCCGCAGCCACATCGCTCCCAGCTGTGTGTGGCAGCCTTTTGTTTACATCCAAGGCACAGTGGAAGCGCCACCATGTCCCAGCTGACCAATGAGGCGTCATTTTCCCTATCCCCTCCCCGCAGCCTCATCGCTCCCGTCTGTGTGTGGCAGCCGTTTGTTTACATCCAAGGCACGGTGGAAGCGCCACCATGTCCCAGCTGACCAATGACGCGCCACTTTCCCTATCCCCTCCCCGCAGCCTCATCGCTCCCACCTGTGTGTGGCAGCTGTTTGTTTACATCCAAGGCACAGTGGAAGCGCCACCATGTCCCAGCTGACCAATGAGGCGTCACTTTCCCTATCCCCTCCCCGCAGCCTCATCGCTCCCGTCTGTGTGTGGCAGCCTTTTGTTTACATCCAAGGCACAGTGGAAGCGCCACCATGTCCCAGCTGACCAATGAGGCGTCATTTTCCCTATCCCCTCCCCGCAGCCTCATCGCTCCCACCTATGTGTGGCAGCTGTTTGTTTACATCCAAGGCACGGTGGAAGCGCCACCATGTCCCAGCTGACCAATGAGGCGTCACTTTCCCTATCCCCTCCCCGCAGCCACATCGCTCCCGTCTGTGTGTGGTAGCCGTTTGTTTACATCCATGTGACAGTGGAAGCGCCACCATGTCCCAGCTGACCAATCAGGCGTCACTTTCCCTATCCCCTCCCCGCAGCCACATCGCTCCCGTCTGAGTGTGGTAGCCGTTTGTTTACATCCAAGTGACAGTGGAAGCGCCACCATGTCCCAGCTGACCAATGAGGCGTCACTTTCCCTATCCCCTCCCCGCAGTCTCATCGCTCCCGCCTGTGTGTGGCAGCCGTTTGTTTACATCCAAGGCACGGTGGAAGCGCCACCATGTCCCAGCTGACCAATGAGGCGTCACTTTCCCTATCCCCTCCCCACAGCCTCATCGCTCCTGTCTGTGTGTGGCAGCCGTTTGTTTACATCCAAGGCACGGTGGAAGCGCCACCATGTCCCAGCTGACCAATGAGGCGTCACTTTCCCTATCCCCTTCCCGCAGCCTCATCGCTCCCGTCTGTGTGTGGCAGCCGTTTGTTTACATCCAAGGCACAGTGGAAGCGCCACCATGTCCCAGCTGACCAATGAGGCGTCACTTCTCCTATCCCCTCCCCTCAGCCACATCGCTCCCGTCTGTGTGTGGCAGCCGTTTGTTTACATCCAAGGCACGGTGGAAGCACCACCTTGTCCCAGCTGACCAATGAGGCGTCACTTTCCCTATCCCCTCCCCGCAGCCCCATCGCTCCCACCTGTGTGTGGCAGCCGTTTGTTTACATCCAAGGCACGGTGGAAGTGCCACCAAGTCCCAGCTGACCAATGAGGCGTCACTTTCCCTATCCCCTCCCCGCAGCCTCATCGCTCTCGTCTGTGTGTGGCAGCCGTTTGTTTACATCCAAGGCACGGTGGAAGCGCCACCATGTCCCAGCTGACCAATGAGGCGCCACTTTCCCTATCCCCTCCCCGAAGCCTCATCGCTTCCACCTGTGTGTGGCAGCCGTTTGTTTACATCCAAGGCACGGTGGAAGCCCCGCAATGTCCCAGCTGACCAATGAGGCGCCATTTTCCCTATCCCCTCCCCGCAGCCTCATCGCTCCCGTCTGTGTGTGGCAGCCGTTTGTTTACATCCAAGGCACGGTGGAAGCGCCACCATGTCTCAGCTGACCAATGAGGCGTCACTTTCCCTATCCCCTCCCCGCAGCCCCATCGCTCCCACCTGTGTGTGGCAGCCGTTTGTTTACATCCAAGGCACGGTGGAAGTGCCACCAAGTCCCAGCTGACCAATGAGGCGTCACTTTCCCTATCCCCTCCCCGCAGCCTCATCGCTCCCACCTGTGTGTGGCAGCCGTTTGTTTACATCCAAGGCACGGTGGAAGCTCCACCATGTCCCAGCTGACCAATGAGGCGTCACTTTCCCTATCCCCTCCCCTCAGCCCCATCGCTCCCACCTGTGTGTGGCAGCCGTTTGTTTACATCCAAGGCACGGTGGAAGTGCCACCAAGTCCCAGCTGACCAATGAGGCGTCACTTTCCCTATCCCCTCCCCGCAGCCTCATCGCTCCTGTCTGTGTGTGGCAGCCGTTTGTTTTACATCCAAGGCACGGTAGAAGCGCCACCATGTCCCAGCTGACCAATGAGGCGTCACTTTCACTATCCCCTCCCCACAGCCACATCGCTCCCGTCTGTGTGTGGCAGCCGTTTGTTTACATCCAAGGCACGGTGGAAGTGCCACCAAGTCCCAGCTGACCAATGAGGCGTCACTTTCCCTATCCCCTCCCCACAGCCACATCGCTCCCGTCTGTGTGTGGCAGCCGTTTGTTTACATCCAAGGCACAGTGGAAGCGCCACCATGTCCCAGCTGACCAATGAGGCGTCACTTTCCCTATCCCCTCCCCGCAGCCACATTGCTCCCTCCTGAGTGTGGCAGCCGTTTGTTTACATCCAAGGCTCGGTGGAAGCGCCACCATGTCCCAGCTGACCAATGAGGCGTCACTTTCCCTATCCCCTCCCCGCGGCCTCATCGCTCCCACCTGTGTGTGGCAGCCGTTTGTTTACATCCAAGGCACGGTGGAAGCGCCACCATGTTCCAGCTGACCAATGAGGCGTCACTTTCCCTATCCCCTCCCCGCAGCCACATCGCTCCCGTCTGTGTGTGGCAGCCGTTTGTTTACATCCAAGGCACAGTGGAAGCGCCACCATGTCCCAGCTGACCATTGAGGCGTCACTTTCCCTATCCCCTCCCCACAGCCTCATCGCTCCCACCTGTGTGTGGCAGCCGTTTGTTTACATCCAAGGCACGGTAGAAGCGCCACCATGTCCCAGCTGACCATTAAGGCGTCACTTCCCCTATCCCCTCCCCACAGCCTCATCGCTCCCACCTGTGTGTGGCAGCCGTTTGTTTACATCCAAGGCACGGTAGAAGCGCCACCATGTCCCAGCTGACCAATGAGGCGTCACTTTCCCTATCCCCTCCCCGCAGCCACATCGCTCCCGTCTGTGTGTGGTAGCCGTTTGTTTACATCCAAGTGACAGTGGAAGCGCCACCATGTCCCAGCTGACCAATCAGGCGTCACTTTCCCTATCCCCTCCCCGCAGCCACATCGCTCCCGTCTGTGTGTGGTAGCCGTTTGTTTACATCCAAGTGACAGTGGAAGCGCCACCATGTCCCAGCTGACCAATGAGGCGTCACTTTCCCTATCCCCTTCCCGCAGTCTCATCGCTCCCGCCTGTGTGTGGCAGCCGTTTGTTTACATCCAAGGCACGGTGGAAGCGCCACCATGTCCCAGCTGACCAATGAGGCGTCACTTTCCCTATCCCCTCCCCACAGCCTCATCGCTCCTGTCTGTGTGTGGCAGCCGTTTGTTTACATCCAAGGCACGGTGGAAGCGCCAACATGTCCCAGCTGACCAATGAGGCGTCACTTTCCCTATCCCCTTCCCGCAGCCTCATCGCTCCCGTCTGTGTGTGGCAGCCGTTTGTTTACATCCAAGGCACAGTGGAAGCGCCACCATGTCCCAGCTGACCAATGAGGCGTCACTTCTCCTATCCCCTCCCCGCAGCCACATCGCTCCCGTCTGTGTGTGGCAGCCGTTTGTTTACATCCAAGGCACGGTGGAAGCACCACCTTGTCCCAGCTGACCAATGAGGCGTCACTTTCCCTATCCCCTCCCCGCAGCCCCATCGCTCCCACCTGTGTGTGGCAGCCGTTTGTTTACATCCAAGGCACGGTGGAAGTGCCACCAAGTCCCAGCTGACCAATGAGGCGTCACTTTCCCTATCCCCTCCCCGCAGCCTCATCGCTCCCGTCTGTGTGTGGCAGCCGTTTGTTTACATCCAAGGCACGGTGGAAGCGCCACCATGTCCCAGCTGACCAATGAGGCGCCACTTTCCCTATCCCCTCCCCGCAGCCTCATCGCTTCCACCTATGTGTGGCAGCCGTTTGTTTACATCCAAGGCACGGTGGAAGCGCCGCAATATCCCAGCTGACCAATGAGGCGCCATTTTCCCTATCCCCTCCCCGCAGCCTCATCGCTCCCGTCTGTGTGTGGCAGCCGTTTGTTTACATCCAAGGCACGGTGGAAGCGCCACCATGTCCCAGCTGACCAATGAGGCGTCACTTTCCCTATCCCCTCCCCGCAGCCCCATCGCTCCCACCTGTGTGTGGCAGCCGTTTGTTTACATCCAAGGCACGGTGGAAGTGCCACCAAGTCCCAGCTGACCAATGAGGCGTCACTTTCCCTATCCCCTCCCAGCAGCCTCATCGCTCCCACCTGTGTGTGGCAGCCGTTTGTTTACATCCAAGGCACGGTGGAAGCTCCACCATGTCCCAGCTGACCAATGAGGCGTCACTTTCCCTATCCCCTCCCCTCAGCCCCATCGCTCCCACCTGTGTGTGGCAGCCGTTTGTTTACATCCAATGCACGGTGGAAGTGCCACCAAGTCCCAGCTGACCAATGAGGCGTCACTTTCCCTATCCCCTCCCCGCAGCCTCATCGCTCCTGTCTGTGTGTGGCAGCCGTTTGTTTTACATCCAAGGCACGGTAGAAGCGCCACCATGTCCCAGCTGACCAATGAGGCGTCACTTTCACTATCCCCTCCCCACAGCCACATCGCTCCCGTCTGTGTGTGGCAGCCGTTTGTTTACATCCAAGGCACGGTGGAAGTGCCACCAAGTCCCAGCTGACCAATGAGGCGTCACTTTCCCTATCCCCTCCCCACAGCCACATCGCTCCCGTCTGTGTGTGGCAGCCGTTTGTTTACATCCAAGGCACAGTGGAAGCGCCACCATGTCCCAGCTGACCAATGGGGCGTCACTTTCCCTATCCCCTCCCCGCAGCCACATTGCTCCCTCCTGAGTGTGGCAGCCGTTTGTTTACATCCAAGGCTCGGTGGAAGCGCCACCATGTCCCAGCTGACCAATGAGGCGTCACTTTCCCTATCCCCTCCCCGCAGCCTCATCGCTCCCACCTGTGTGTGGCAGCCGTTTGTTTACATCCAAGGCACGGTGGAAGCGCCACCATGTTCCAGCTGACCAATGAGGCGTCACTTTCCCTATCCCCTCCCCGCAGCCACATCGCTCCCGTCTGTGTGTGGCAGCCGTTTGTTTACATCCAAGGCACAGTGGAAGCGCCACCATGTCCCAGCTGACCATTGAGGCGTCACTTTCCCTATCCCCTCCCCACAGCCTCATCGCTCCCACCTGTGTGTGGCAGCCGTTTGTTTACATCCAAGGCACGGTAGAAGCGCCACCATGTCCCAGCTGACCATTAAGGCGTCACATCCCCTATCCCCTCCCCACAGCCTCATCGCTCCCACCTGTGTGTGGCAGCCGTTTGTTTACATCCAAGGCACGGTAGAAGCGCCAACATGTCCCAGCTGACCATTGAGGCGTCACTTTCCCTATCCCCTCCCCACAGCCTCATCGCTCCCGTCTGTGTGTGGCAGCCGTTTGTTTACATCCAAGGCACAGTGTAAGCGCGATCATGTCCCAGCTGACCAATGAGGCGTCACTTTCCCTATCCCCTCCCCGCAGCCTCATCGCTCCTGTCTGTGTGGGGCAGCCGTTTGTTTACATCCAAGGCACAGTGGAAGCGCCACCATGTCCCAGCTGACCAATGAGGCGCCACTTTCCCTATCCCCTCCCCGCAGCCTCATCGCTCCCGTCTGTGTGTGGCAGCCGTTTGTTTACATCCAAGGCACGGTGGAAGCGCCACCATGTCCCAGCTGACCATTGAGGCGTCACTTTCCCTATCCCCGCCCCGCAGCCTCATCGCACCCACCTGTGTGTGGCAGCCGTTTGTTTAAATCCAAGGCTCGGTGGAAGCGCCACCATGTCCCAGCTGACCAATGAGGCGTCACTTTCCCTATCCCCTACCCGCAGCCTCATCGCTCCCGTCTGTGTGTGGCAGCCGTTTGTTTACATCCAAGGCACGGTGGAAGCGCCACCTTGCCCCAGCTGACCAATGAGGCGTCACTTTCCCTATCCCCTCCCCACAGCCTCATCGCTCCCGTCTGAGTGTGGCAGCCGTTTGTTTACATCCAAGGCACGGTGGAAGCGCCACCATGTCCCAGCTGACCAATGAGGCGTCACTTTCCCTATCCCCTCCCCACAGCCTCATCGCTCCCGTCTGAATGTGGCAGCCGTTTGTTTACATCCAAGGCACGGTGGAAGCGCCACCATGTCCCAGCTGACCAATGAGGCGTCACTTTCCCTATCCCCTCCCCACAGCCTCATCGCTCCCGTCTGAGTGTGGCAGCCGTTTGTTTACATCCAAGGCTCGGTGGAAGCGCCACCATGTCCCAGCTGACCAATGAGGCGTCACTTTCCCTATCCCCTCCCCGCAGCCTCATCGCTCCCGTCTGTGTGTGGCAGCCGTTTGTTTACATCCAAGGCACGGTGGAAGCGCCACCAAGTCCCTGCTGACCAATGAGGCGTCACTTTCCCTATCCCCTCCCCGCAGCCACATCGCTCCCGTCTGTGTGTGGCAGCCGTTTGTTTACATCCAAGGCTCGGTGGAAGCACCTCCATGTCCCAGCTGACCAATGAGGCGTCACTTTCCCTATCCCCTCCCCGCAGCCTCATCGCTCCCACCTGTGTGTGGCAGCCGTTTGTTTACATCCAAGGCTCGGTGGAAGCGCCACCATGTCCCAGCTGACCAATGAGGCGTCACTTTCCCTATCCCCTCCCCGCAGCCACATCGCTCCCGTCTGTGTGTGGCAGCCGTTTGTTTACATCCAAGGCACGGTGGAAGCGCCACCATGTCCCAGCTGACCAATGAGGCGTCACTTTCCCTATCCCCTCCCCGCAGCCACATCGCTCCCGTCTGTGTGTGGCAGCCGTTTGTTTACATCCAAGTCACGGTGGAAGCGCCACCATGTCCCAGCTGACCAATGAGGCGTCACTTTCCCTATCCCCTCCCCACAGCCTCATCGCTCCCGTCTGTGTGTGGCAGCCGTTTGTTTACATCCAAGGCTCGGTGGAAGCGCCACCATGTCCCAGCTGACCAATGAGGCGTCACATTCCCTATCCCCTCCCCGCAGCCTCATCTCTCCCACCTGTGTGTGGCAGCCGTTTGTTTACATCCAAGGCACGGTGGAAGCGCCACCATGTCCCAGCTGACCAATGAGGCGTCACTTTCCCTATCCCCTCCCCGCAGCCTCATCGCTCCCGTCTGTGTGTGGCAGCCGTTTGTTTACATCCAAGGCACGGTGGAAGCGCCTCCATGTCCCAGCTGACCAATGAGGCGTCACTTTCCCTATCCCCTCCCCACAGCCTCATCGCTCCCGTCTGGGTGTGGGAGCCGTTTGTTTACATCCAAGGCACGGTGGAAGCACCACCATGTCCCAGCTGACCAATGAGGCGTCACTTTCCCTATCCCCTCCCCGCAGCCTCATCGCTCCCGTCTGTGTGTGGTAGCCGTTTGTTTACATCCAAGGCACAGTGGAAGCGCCACCATGTCCCAGCTGACCAATGAGGCGTCACTTTCCCTATCGCCCTCCCCGCAGCCTCATCGCTCCCACCTGTGTGTGGCAGCCGTTTGTTTACATCCAAGGCACGGTGGAAGCGCCACCATGTCCCTGCTGACCAATGAGGCGTCACTTTCCCTATCCCCACCCCGCAGCCTCATCGCTCCCACCTGTGGGTGGCAGCCGTTTGTTTACATCCAAGGCACGGTTGAAGCGCCACCATGTCCCAGCTGACCAATGAGGCGTCACTTTCCCTATCCCCTCCCCGCAGCCACATCGCTCCCGTCTGTGTGTGGCAGCCGTTTGTCTACATCCAAGGCACGGTGGAAGCGCCACCATGTCCCAGCTGACCAATGAGGCGTCACTTTCACTATCCCCTCCCCGCAGCCCTATCGCTCCCGTCTGTGTGTGGCAGCCGTTTGTTTACATCCAAGGCACGGTGGAAGGGCCACCATGTCCCAGCTGACCAATGAGGCGTCTTTTTCCCTATCCCCTCCCCGCAGCCTCATCGCTCCCGTCTGTGTGTGGCAGCCGTTTGTTTACATCCAAGGCACGGTGGAAGCGCCACCATGTCCCAGCTGACCAATGAGGCGTCACTTTCCCTATCCCCTGCCCGCAGCCTCATCGCTCCTGTCTGTGTGTGGCAGCCGTTTGTTTACATCCAAGGTACGGAGGAAGCGCCACCATGTCCCAGCTGACCAATGAGGCGTCACTTTCCCTATCCCCTCCCCGCAGCCTCATCGCTCACGTCTGTGTGTGGCAGCCGTTTGCTTACATCCAAGGCACGGTGGAAGCGCTACCATGTCCCAGCTGACCAATGAGGCGTCACTTTCGCTATCCCCTCCCCGCAGCCTCATCGCTCCCGTCTGTGTGTTGCAGCCGTTTGTTTACATCCAAGGCACGGTGGAAGCGCCACCATGTCCCAGCTGACCAATGAGGCGCCACTTTCCCTATCCCCTCCCCGCAGCCTCATCGCTCCCACCTGTGTGTGGCAGCTGTTTGTTTACATAAAAGGCACGGTGGAAGCGCCACCATGTCCCAGCTGACCAATGAGGCGTCACTTTCCCTATCCCCTCCCCGCAGCCACATCGCTCCCGTCTGTGTGTGGTAGCCGTTTGTTTACATCCAAGTGACAGTGGAAGCGCCTCCATGTCCCAGCTGACCAATGAGGCGTCACTTTCCCTATACCCTCCCCGCAGCCACATCGCTCCCGTCTGTGTGTGGTAGCCGTTTGTTTACATCCAAGTGACAGTGGAAGCGCCACCATGTCCCAGCTGACCAATGAGGCGTCACTTTCCCTATCCCCTCCCCGCAGTCTCATCGCTCCCGCCTGTGTGTGGCAGCCGTTTGTTTACATCCAAGGCACGGTGGAAGCGCCACCATGTCCCAGCTGACCAATGAGGCGTCACTTACCCTATCCCCTCCCCACAGCCTCATCGCTCCTGTCTCTGTGAGGCAGCCGTTTGTTTACATCCAAGGCACGGTGGAAGCGCCACCATGTCCCAGCTGACCAATGAGGCGTCACTTTCCCTATCCCCTTCCCGCAGCCTCATCGCTCCCGTCTGTGTGTGGCAGCCGTTTGTTTACATCCAAGGCACAGTGGAAGCGCCACCATGTCCCAGCTGACCAATGAGGCGTCACTTTCCCTATCCCCTCCCCGCAGCCACATCGCTCCCGTCTGTGTGTGGCAGCCGTTTGTTTACATCCAAGGCACGGTGGAAGCGCCACCTTGTCCCAGCTGACCAATGAGGCGTCACTTTCCCTATCCCATCCCCGCAGCCCCATCGCTCCCACCTGTGTGTGGCAGCCGTTTGTTTACATCCAAAGCACGGTGGAAGTGCCACCAAGTCCCAGCTGACCAATGAGGCGTCACTTTCCCTATCCCCTCCCCGCAGCCCCATCGCTCCCACCTGTGTGTGGCAGCCGTTTGTTTACATCCAAGGCACGGTGGAAGTGCCACCAAGTCCCAGCAGACCAATGAGGCGTCACTTTCCCTATCCCCTCCCCGCAGCCTCATCGCTCCCACCTGTGTGGGGCAGCCGTTTGTTTACATCCAAGGCACGGTGGAAGCTCCACCATGTCCCAGCTGATCAATGAGGCGTCACTTTCCCTATCCCCTCCCCGCAGCCCCATCGCTCCCACCTGTGTGTGGCAGCCGTTTGTTTACATCCAAGGCACGGTGGAAGTGCCACCAAGTCCCAGCTGACCAATGAGGCGTCACTTTCCCTATCCCCTCCCCGCAGCCTCATCGCTCCCACCTGTGTGTGGCAGACGTTTGTTTACATCCAAGGCACGGTAGAAGCGCCACCATGTCCCAGCTGACCAATGAGGCGTCACTTTCCCTATCCCCTCCCCACAGCCACATCGCTCCCGTCTGTGTGTGGCAGCCGTTTGTTTACATCCAAGGCACTGTGGAAGTGCCACCAAGTCCCAGCTGACCAATGAGGCGTCACTTTCCCTATCCCCTCCCCACAGCCACATCGCTCCCGTCTGTGTGTGGCAGCCGTTTGTTTACATCCAAGGCACGGTGGAAGCGCCACGATGTCCCAGCTGACCAATGAGGCGTCACTTTCCCTATCCCCTCCCCGCAGCCACATTGCTCCCACCTGAGTGTGGCAGCCGTTTGTTTACATCCAAGGCTCGGTGGAAGCGCCACCATGTCCCAGCTGACCAATGAGGCGTCACTTTCCCTATCCCCTCCCCGCAGCCTCATCGCTCCCACCTGTGTGTGGCAGCCGTTTGTTTACATCCAAGGCACGGTGGAAGCGCCACCACGTTCCAGCTGACCAATAAGGCGTCACTTTCCCTTTCCCCTCCCCGCAGCCACATCGCTCCCGTCTGTGTGTGGCAGCCGTTTGTTTACATCCAAGGCGCAGTGGAAGCGCCACCATGTCCCAGCTGACCATTGAGGCGTCACTTTCTCTATCCCCTCCCCACAGCCTCATCGCTCCCACCTGTGTGTGGCAGCCGTTTGTTTACATCCAAGGCACGGTAGAAGCGCCACCATGTCCCAGCTGACCATTGAGGCGTCACTTTCCTTATCCCCTCCCCACAGCCTCATCGCTCCCGTCTGTGTGTGGCAGCCGTTTGTTTACATCCAAGGCACAGTGTAAGCGCGATCATGTCCCAGCTGACCAATGAGGCGTCACTTTCCCTATCCCCTCCCCGCAGCCTCATCGCTCCTGTCTGTGTGTGGCAGCCGTTTGTTTACATCCAAGGCACAGTGGAAGCGCCACCATGTCCCAGCTGACCAATGAGGCGCCACTTTCCCTATCCCCTCCCCGCAGCCTCATCGCTCCCGTCTGTGTGTGGCAGCCGTTTGTTTACATCCAAGGCACGGTGGAAGCGCCACCATGTCCCAGCTGACCAATGAGGCGTCACTTTCCCTATCCCCTCCCCACAGCCTCATCGCTCCCACCTGTGTGTGGCAGCCGTTTGTTTACATCCAAGGCACGGTAGAAGCGCCACCATGTCCCAGCTGACCAATGAGGCGATACTTTCCCTATCCCCTCCCCGCAGCCTCATTGCTCCCGTCTGTGTGTGGCAGCCGTTTGTTTACACCCAAGGCACGGTGGAAGCGCCACCATGTCCCAGCTGACCAATGAGGCGTCAATTTCCCTATCCCCTCCCCGCAGCCTCATCGCTCCCGTCTGTGTGTGGCAGCCGTTTGTTTACATCCAAGGCACGGTGGATGCGCCACCATGTCCCAGCTGACCAATGAGGCGTCACTTTCCCTATCCCCTCCCCGCAGCCTCATCGCTCCCGTCTGTGTGTGGCGGCCGTTGGTTTACATCCAAGGCACGGTGGAAGCGCCACCATGACCCAGCTGACTAATGAGGCGTCACTTTCCCTATCCCCTCCCCGCAGCCTCATCGCTCCCGTCTGTGTGTTTCAGCCATTTGTTTACATCCAAGGCCCGGTGGAAGCGCCACCATGTGTCAGCTGACCAATGAGGCGTCACTTTCCCTATCCCCTCCCCGCAGCCTCATCGCTCCCACCTGTGTGTGGCAACCGTTTGTTTACATCCAAGGCTCGGTGGAAGCGCCACCATGTCCCAGCTGACCAATGAGGCGTCACTTTCCCTATCCCCTCCCCGCAGCCACATCGCTCCTGTCTGTGTGTGGCAGCCGTTTGTTTACATCCAAGGCTCGGTGGAAGCGCCACCATGTCCCAGCTGACCAATGAGGCGTCACTTTCCCTATCCCCTCCCCGCAGCCTCATCGCTCCCGTCTGTGTGTGGCAGCCGTTTGTTTACATCCAAGGCTCGGTGGAAGCACCACCATGTCCCTGCTGACCATTGAGGGGTCACTTTCCCTATCCCTTCCCCGCAGCCTCATCGCTCCCACCTGTGTGTGGCAGCCGTTTGTTTACATCCAAGGCTCGGTGGAAGCGCCACCATGTCCCAGCTGACCAATGAGGCGTCACTTTCCCTATCCCCTCCCCGCAGCCTCATCGCTCCCACCTGTGTGTGGCAGCCGTTTGTTTACATCCAAGGCACGGTGGAAGCGCCACCTTGTCCCAGCTGACCAATGAGGCGTCACATTCCCTATCCCCTCCCCACAGCCTCATCGCTCCCGTCTGAGTGTGGCAGCCGTTTGTTTACATCCAAGGCACGGTGGAAGCGCCACCATGTCCCAGCTGACCAATGAGGCGTCACTTTCCCTATCCCCTCCCCACAGCCTCATCGCTCCCGTCTGAGTGTGGCAGCCGTTTGTTTACATCCAAGGCACGGTGGAAGCGCCACCATGTCCCAGCTGACCAATGAGGCGTCACTTTCCCTATCCCCTCCCCACAGCCTCATCGCTCCCGTCTGAGTGTGGCAGCCGTTTGTTTACATCCAAGGCTCGGTGGAAGCGCCACCATGTCCCAGCTGACCAATGAGGCGTCACTTTCCCTATCCCCTCCCCGCAGCCTCATCGCTCCCGTCTGTGTGTGGCAGCCGTTTGTTTACATCCAAGGCACGGTGGAAGCGCCACCAAGTCCCTGCTGACCAATGAGGCGTCACTTTCCCTATCCCCTCCCCGCAGCCACATCGCTCCCGTCTGTGTGTGGCAGCCGTTTGTTTACATCCAAGGCACGGTGGAAGCGCCTCCATGTCCCAGCTGACCAATGAGGCGTCACTTTCCCTATCCCCTCCCCGCAGCCTCATCGCTCCCACCTGTGTGTGGCAGCCGTTTGTTTACATCCAAGGCTCGGTGGAAGCGTCACCATGTCCCAGCTGACCAATGAGGCGTCACTTTCCCTATCCCCTCCCCGCAGCCACATCGCTCCCGTCTGTGTGTGGCAGCCGTTTGTTTACATCCAAGGCACGGTGGAAGCGCCACCATGTCCCAGCTGACCAATGAGGCGTCACTTTCCCTATCCCCTCCCCGCAGCCACATCGCTCCCGTCTGTGTGTGGCAGCCGTTTGTTTACATCCAAGGCACGGTGGAAGCGCCACCATGTCCCAGCTGACCAATGAGGCGTCACTTTCCCTATCCCCTCCCCGCAGCCTCATCGCTCCCGTCTGTGTGTGGCAGCCGTTTGTTTACATCCAAGGCTCGGTGGAAGCGCCACCATGTCCCAGCTGACCAATGAGGCGTCACATTCCCTATCCCCTCCCCGCAGCCTCATCGCTCCTACCTGTGTGTGGCAGCCGTTTGTTTACATCCAAGGCACGGTGGAAGCGCCACCATGTCCCAGCTGACCAATGAGGCGTCACTTTCCCTATCCCCTCCCCGCAGCCTCATCGCTCCCGTCTGTGTGTGGCAGCCGTTTGTTTACATCCAAGGCACGGTGGAAGCGCCTCCATGTCCCAGCTGACCAATGAGGCGTCACTTTCCCTATCCCCTCCCCACAGCCTCATCGCTCCCGTCTGTGTCTGGCAGCCGTTTGTTTACATCCAAGGCACGGTGGAAGCGCCACCATGTCCCAGCTGACCAATGAGGCGTCACTTTCCCTATCCCCTCCCCGCAGCCTCATCGCTCCCGTCTGTGTGTGGCAGCCGTTTGTTTACATCCAAGGCTCGGTGGAAGCGCCACCATGTCCCAGCTGACCAATGAGGCGTCACTTTCCCTATCCCCTCCCCACAGCCTCATCGCTCCCGTCTGTGTGTGGCAGCCGTTTGTTTACATCCAAGGAACGGTGGAAGCGCCACCATGTCCCAGCTGACCAATGAGGCGTCACTTTCCCTATTCCCTCCCCGCAGCCTCATCGCTCCCGTCTGTGTGTGGCAGCCGTTTGTTTACATCCAAGGCACAGTGGAAGCGCCACCATGTCCCAGCTGACCAATGAGGCGTCACTTTCCCTATCGCCTCCCCGCAGCCTCATCGCTCCCGTCTGTGTGTGGCAGCCGTTTGTTTACATCCAAGGCACAGTGGAAGCGCCACCATGTCCCAGCTGACCAATGAGGCGTCACTTTCCCTATCCCCTCCCCGCAGCCTCATCGCTCCCGTCTGTGTGTGGCAGCCGTTTGTTTACATCCAAGGCACGGAGGAAGCGCCACCATGTCCCAGCTGACCAATGAGGCGTCACTTTCCCTATCCCCTCCCCGCAGCCCCATCGCTCCCGTCTGTGTGTGGCAGCCGTTTGTTTACATCCAAGGCACGGAGGAAGCGCCACCATGACCCAGCTGACCATTGAGGCGTCACTTTCCCTATCCCCTCCCCGCAGCCTCATCGCTCCCGTCTGAGTGTGGCAGTCGTTTGTTTACATCCAAGGCACAGTGGAAGCGCCACCATGTCCCAGCTGACCAATGAGGCGTCAATTTCCCTATCCCCTCCCCGCAGCCTCATCGCTCCCGTCTGTGTGTGGCAGCCGTTTGTTTACATCC
This sequence comes from Meconema thalassinum, assembly GCA_946902985.2. Lineage (NCBI taxonomy): Eukaryota > Metazoa > Arthropoda > Insecta > Orthoptera > Tettigoniidae > Meconema > Meconema thalassinum. Next base: position 18,047,389 of record OX336397.1, read on the forward strand.
AAGGCACGGAGGAAGCGCCACCATGTCCCAGCTGACCAATGAGGCGTCACTTTCCCTATCCCCTCCCCGCAGCCCCATCGCTCCCGTCTGTGTGTGGCAGCCGTTTGTTTACATCCAAGGCACGGAGGAAGCGCCACCATGTCCCAGCTGACCAATGAGGCGTCACTTTCCCTATCCCCTCCCCGCAGCCCCATCGCTCCCGTCTGTGTGTGGCAGCCGTTTGTTTACATCCAAGGCACAGTGGAAGCGCCACCATGTCCCAGCTGACCAATGAGGCGTCACTTTCCCTATCCCCTCCCCGCAGCCTCATCGTTCCCGTCTGTGTGTGGCAGCCGTTTGTTTACATACAAGGCACGGAGGAAGCGCCACCATGTCCCAGCTGACCAATGAGGCGTCACTTTCCCTATCCCCTCCCCGTAGCCTCATCGCTCCCACCTGTGTGTGGCAGCCGTTTGTTTACATCCAAGGCACGGAGGAAGCGCCACCATGTCCCAGCCGACCAATGAGGCGTCACTTTCCCTATCCCCTCCCGCAGCCACATCGCTCCCGTCTGTGTGTGGCAGCCGTTTGTTTACATCCAAGGCACGGTGGAAGCGCCACCATGTCCCAGCTGACCAATGAGGCGTCACTTTCCCTATCCCCTCCCCGCAGGCACATCGCTCCCGTCTGTGTGTGGCAGCCGTTTGTTTACATCCAAGGCACGGTGGAAGCGCCACCATGTCCCAGCTGACCAATGAGGCGTCACTTTCCCTATCCCCTCCCCGCAGCCACATCGCTCCCGTCTGTGTGTGGTAGCCGTTTGTTTACATCCAAGGCACGGTGGAAGCGCCACCAAGTCCCAGCTGACCAATGAGGCGTCACTTTCCCTATCCCCTCCCCGCAGCCACATCGCTCCCGTCTGTGTGTGGTAGCCGTTTGTTTACATCCAAGGCACAGTGGAAGCGCCACCATGTCCCAGCTGACCAATGAGGCGTCACTTTCCCTATCCCCTCCCCGCAGCCTCATCGCTCCCACCTGTGTGTGGTAGCCGTTTGTTTACATCCAAGGCACGGTGGAAGCACCACCATGTCCCAGCTGACCAATGAGGCGTCACTTTCCCTATCCCCTCCCCGCAGCCACATCGCTCCCACCTGTGTGTGGTAGCCATTTGTTTACATCCAAGGCACGGTGGAAGCGCCACCATGTCCCAGCTGACCAATGAGGCGTCACTTTCCCTATCCCCTCCCCGCAGCCTCATCGCTCCCACCTGAGTGTGGCAGCCGTTTGTTTACATCCAAGGCACGGTGGAAGCGCCACCATGTCCCAGCTGACCAATGAGGCGTCACTTTCCCTATCCCCTCCCCGCAGCCTCATCGCTCCCACCTGTGTGTGGCAGCCGTTTGTTTACATCCAAGGCACGGTGGAAGCGCCATCATGTCCCAGCCGACCAATGAGGCGCCACTTTCCCTATCCCCTCCCCGCAGGCTCATCGCTCCCACCTGTGTGTGGCAGCCGTTTGTTTACATCCAAGGCATGGTGGAAGCGCCACCATGTCCCAGCTGACCAATGAGGCGTCACTTTCCCTATCCCCTCCCCGCAGCCTCATCGCTCCCACCTGTGTGTGGCAGCCGTTTGTTTACATCCAAGGCACGGTGGAAGCGCCACTATGTCCCTGCTGACCAATGAGGCGTCACTTTCCCTATCCCCTCCCCGCAGCCTCATCGCTCCCACCTGTGTGTGGCAGCCGTTTGTTTACATCCAAGGCACGGTGGAAGCGCCACCATGTCCCAGCTGACCAATGAGGCGTCACTTTCCCTATCCCCTCCCCGCAGCCTCATCGCTCCCACCTGAGTGTGGCAGCCGTTTGTTTACATCCAAGGCACAGTGGAAGCGCCACCATGTCCCAGCTGACCAATGAGGCGTCACTTTCCGTATCCCCTCCCCGTAGCCTCATCGCTCCCACCTGTGTGTGGCAGCCGTTTGTTTACATCCAAGGCACGGTGGAAGCGCCACCATGTCCCAGCTGACCTATGAGGCGTCACTTTCCCTATCCCCTCCCCACAGCCTCATCGCTCCCGTCTGAGTGTGGCAGCCGTTTGTTTACATCCAAGGTACAGTGGAAGCGCCACCATGTCCCAGCTGACCAATGAGGCGTCACTTTCCCTATCCCCTCCCCACAGCCTCATCGCTCCCGTCTGAGTGTGGCAGCCGTTTGTTTACATCCAAGGCACAGTGGAATCGCCACCATGTCCCAGCTGACCATTGAGGCGTCACATTCCCTATTCCCTCCCCGTAGCCTCATCGCTCCCACCTGTGTGTGGCAGCCGTTTGTTTACATCCAAGGCACGGTGGAAGCACCACCATATCCCAGCTGACCAATGAGGCGTCACTTTCCCTATCCCCTCCCCACAGCCTCATCGCTCCCGTCTGAGTGTGGCAGCCGTTTGTTTACATCCAAGGTACGGTGGAAGCGCCACCATGTCCCAGCTGACCAATGAGGCGTCACTTTCCCTATCCCCTCCCCGCAGCCTCATCGCTCCCACCTGAGTGTGGCAGCCGTTTGTTTACATCCAAGGCACAGTGGAAGCGCCACCATGTCCCAGCTGACCAATGAGGCGTCACTTTCCCTATCCCCTCCCCGTAGCCTCATCGCTCCCACCTGTGTGTGGCAGCCGTTTGTTTACATCCAAGGCACGGTGGAAGCGCCACCATGTCCCAGCTGACCTATGAGGCGTCACTTTCCCTATCCCCTCCCCACAGCCTCATCGCTCCCGTCTGAGTGTGGCAGCCGTTTGTTTACATCCAAGGTACAGTGGAAGCGCCACCATGTCCCAGCTGACCAATGAGGCGTCACTTTCCCTATCCCCTCCCCACAGCCTCATCGCTCCCGTCTGAGTGTGGCAGCCGTTTGTTTACATCCAAGGCACAGTGGAATCGCCACCATGTCCCAGCTGACCATTGAGGCGTCACATTCCCTATTCCCTCCCCGTTGCCTCATCGCTCCCACCTGTGTGTGGCAGCCGTTTGTTTACATCCAAGGCACGGTGGAAGCGCCACCATGTCCCAGCTGACCAATGAGGCGTCACTTTCCCTATCCCCTCCCCACAGCCTCATCGCTCCCGTCTGAGTGTGGCAGCCGTTTGTTTACATCCAAGGTACGGTGGAAGCGCCATCATGTCCCAGCTGACCAATGAGGCGTCACTTTCCCTATCCCCTCCCCGCAGCCACATCGCTCCCGTCTGTGTGTGGCAGCCGGTTGTTTACATCCAAGGCACAGTGGAAGCGCCACCATGTCCCAGCTGACCAATGAGGCGTCACTTTCCCTATCCCCTCCCCGCAGCCACATCGCTCCCACCTGTGTGTGGCAGCCGTTTGTTTACATCCAAGGCACAGTGGAAGCGCCACCATGTCCCAGCTGACCAATGAGGCGTCACTTTCCCTATCCCCTCCCCGCAGCCTCATCGCTCCCGTCTGTGTGTGGCAGCCGTTTGTTTACATCCAAGGCACAGTGGAAGCGCCACCATGTCCCAGCTGACCAATGAGGCGCCACTTTCCCTATACCCTCCCCGCAGCCTCATCGCTCCCGTCTGTGTGTGGCAGCCGTTTGTTTACATCCAAGGCTCGGTGGAAGCGCCACCATGTCCCAGCTGACCAATGAGGCGTCACTTTCCCTATCCCCTCCCCGCAGCCTCATCGCTCCCGTCTGTGTGTGGCAGCCGTTTGTTTACATCCAAGGCACGGTGGAAGCGCCACCATGTCCCAGCTGACCAATGAGGCGTCACTTTCCCTATCACCTCCCCACAGCCTCATCGCTCCCGTCTGTGTGTGGTAGCCGTTTGTTTACATCCAAGGCACGGTAGAAGCGCCACCATGTCCCAGCTGACCAATGAGGCGTCACTTTCCCTATCCCCTCCCCGCAGCCTCATCGCTCCCACCTGTGTGTGGCAGCCATTTGTTTACATCCAAGGCACAGTGGAAGCGCCACCATGTCCCAGCTGACCAATGAGGCGTCACTTTCCCTATCCCCTCCCCGCAGCCTCAACGCTCCCGTCTGAGTGTGGCAGCCGTTTGTTTACATCCAAGGCACGGTGGAAGCGCCACCATGTCCCTGCTGACCAATGAGGCGTCACTTTCCCTATCCCCTCCCCGCAACCACATCGCTCCTGTCTGTGTGTGGCAGCCGTTTGTTTACATCCAAGGCTCGGTGGAAGCGCCACCATGTCCCAGCTGACCAATGAGGCGTCACTTTCCCTATCCTTTCCCCGCAGCCTCATCGCTCCCGTCTGTGTGTGGCAGCCGTTTGTTTACATCCAAGGCACGGTGGAAGCGCCACCATGTCCCAGCTGACCAATGAGGCGTCACTTTCCCTATCCCCTCCCCGCAGCCTCATGGCTCCCACCTGTGTGTGGCAGCCGTTTGTTTACATCCAAGGCACAGTGGAAGCGCCACCATGTCCCAGCTGACCAATGAGGCGTCACTTTCCCTATCCCCTCCCCGCAGCCTCACCGCTCCCGTCTGTGTGTGGCAGCCGTTTGTTTACATCCAAGGCACAGTGGAAGTGCCACCATGTCCCAGCTGACCAATGAGGCGTCACTTTCCCTATCCCCTCCCCGCAGCCACATCGCTCCCACCTGTGTGTGGCAGCCGTTTGTTTACATCCAAGGCACAGTAGAAGTGCCACCATGTCCCAGCTGACCAATTAGGCGTCACTTTCCCTATCCCCTCCCCTCAGCCTCATCGCTCCCACCTGTGTGTGGCAGCCGTTTGTTTACATCCAAGGCACGGTGGAAGCGCCACCATGTCCCAGCTGACCAATGAGGCGCCACTTTCCCCATCCCCTCCCCGCAGCCTCATCGCTCCCACCTGTGTGTGGCAGCCGTTTGTTTACATCCAAGGCACGGTGGAAGCGCCACCATGTCCCAGCTGACCAATGAGGCGTCACTTTCCCTATCCCCTCCCCGCAGCCTCATCGCTCCTGTCTGTGTGTGGCAGCCATTTGTTTACATCCAAGGCACGGTGGAAGCGCCACCATGTCCCAGCTGACCAATGAGGAGTCACTTTCCCTATCCCCTCCCCGCAGCCTCATCGCTGCTGTCTGTGTGTGGCAACCGTTTGTTTACATCCAAGGCACGGTGGAAGCGCCACCATGACCCAGCTGACAAATGAGGCGTCACTTTCCCTATCCCCTCCCCGCAGCCTCATCGCTCCCACCTGTGTGTGGCAGCCGTTTTATTACATCCAAGGCACAGTGGAAGCGCCACCACGACCCAGCTGACCAATGAGGCGTCACTTTCCCTATCCCCTCCCCGCAGCCTCATCGCTCCCGTCTGTGTGTGGCAGCCGTTTGTTTACATCCAAGGCACGGTGGAAGCGCCACCATGTCCCAGCTGACCAATGAGGCGTCACTTTCCCTATCCCCTCCCCACAGCCTCATCGCTCCTGTCTGTGTGTGGCAGCCGTTTGTTTACATCCAAGGCACAGTGGAAGCGCCACCATGTCCCAGCTGACCAATGAGGCGCCACTTTCCCTATCCCCTCCCCGCAGCCACATCGCTCCCGACTGTGTGTGGTAGCCGTTTGTTTACATCCAAGGCACGGTAGAAGCGCCACCATGTCCCAGCTGACGAATGAGGCGTCACTTTCCCTATCCCCTCCCCGCAGCCTCATCGCTCCCGTCTGTGTGTGGCTGCCATTTGTTTACATCCAAGGCTCGGTGGAAGCGCCACCATGTCCCAGCTGACCAATGAGGCGTCACTTTCCCTATCCCCTCCCCACAGCCTCATCGCTCCCACCTGTGTGTGGCAGCCGTTTGTTTACATCCAAGGCACGGTGGAAGCGCCACCATGTCCCAGCTGACCAATGAGGCGTCACTGTCCCTATCCCCTCCCCGCAGCCTCATCGCTCCCACCTGAGTGTGGCAGCCGGTTGTTTACAACCAAGGCACGGTGGAAGCGCCACCATGTCCCACCTGACCAATGAGGCGTCACTTTCCCTATCCCCTCCCCGCAGTCTCATCGCTCCTGCCTGTGTGTGTCAGCCGTTTGTTTACATCCAAGGCACAGTGGAAGCGCCACCATGTCCCAGGTGACCAATGAGGCGTCACTTTCCCTATCCCCTCCCCGCAGCCTCATCCCTCCCGTCTGTGTGTGGCAGCCGTTTGTTTACATCCAAGGCTCGGTGGAAGCGCCACCATGTCCCAGCTGACCAATGAGGCGTCACTTTCCCTATCCCCTCCCCGCAGCCTCATCGCTCCCGTCTGTGTGTGGCAGCCGTTTGTTTACATCCAAGGCACGGTGGAAGCGCCACCATGTCCCAGCTGACCAATGAGGCGTCACTTGCCCTATCCCCTCCCCACAGCCTCATCGCTCCCGTCTGTGTGTGGTAGCCGTTTGTTTACATCCAAGGCACGGTAGAAGCGCCACCATGTCCCAGCTGACCAATGAGGCGTCACTTTCCCTATCCCCTCCCCGCAGCCTCATCGCTCCCACCTGTGTGTGGCAGCCATTTGTTTTCATCCAAGGCACAGTGGAAGCGCCACCATGTCCCAGCTGACCAATGAGGCGTCACTTTCCCTATCCCCTCCCCGCAGCCTCAACGCTCCCGTCTGAGTGTGGCAGCCGTTTGTTTACATCCAAGGCACGGTGGAAGCGCCACCATGTCCCTGCTGACCAATGAGGCGTCACTTTCCCTATCCCCTCCCCGCAACCACATCGCTCCTGTCTGTGTGTGGCAGCCGTTTGTTTACATCCAAGGCTCGGTGGAAGCGCCACTATGTCCCAGCTGACCAATGAGACGTCACTTTCCCTATCCTTTCCCCGCAGCCTCATCGCTCCCGTCTGTGTGTGGCAGCCGTTTGTTTACATCCAAGGCACGGTGGAAGCGCCACCATGTCCCAGCTGACCAATGAGGCGTCACTTTCCCTATCCCCTCCCCGCAGCCTCATCGCTCCCACCTGTGTGTGGCAGCCGTTTGTTTACATCCAAGGCACAGTGGAAGCGCCACCATGTCCCAGCTGACCAATGAGGCGTCACTTTCCCTATCCCCTCCCCGCAGCCTCATCGCTCCCGTCTGTGTGTGGCAGCCGTTTGTTTACATCCAAGGCACAGTGGAAGTGCCACCATGTCCCAGCTGACCAATGAGGCGTCACTTTCCCTATCCCCTCCCCGCAGCCACATCGCTCCCACCTGTGTGTGGCAGCCGTTTGTTTACATCCAAGGCACAGTAGAAGTGCCACCATGTCCCAGCTGACCAATTAGGCGTCACTTTCCCTATCCCCTCCCCTCAGCCTCATCGCTCCCACCTGTGTGTGGCAGCCGTTTGTTTACATCCAAGGCACGGTGGAAGCGCCACCATGTCCCAGCTGACCAATGAGGCGCCACTTTCCCCATCCCCTCCCCGCAGCCTCATCGCTCCCACCTGTGTGTGGCAGCCGTTTGTTTACATCCAAGGCACGGTGGAAGCGACACCATGTCCCAGCTGACCAATGAGGCGTCACTTTCCCTATCCCCTCCCCGCAGCCTCATCGCTCCCGTCTGTGTGTGGCAGCCATTTGTTTACATCCAAGGCACGGTGGAAGCGCCACCATGTCCCAGCTGACCAATGAGGAGTCACTTTCCCTATCCCCTCCCCACAGCCTCATCGCTCCCGTCTGAGTGTGGCAGCCGTTTGTTTACATCCAAGGCACGGTGGAAGCGCCACCATGTCCCAGCTGACCAATGAGGCGTCACTTTCCCTATCCCCTCCCCACAGCCTCATCGCTCCCGTCTGAGTGTGGCAGCCGTTTGTTTACATCCAAGGCACGGTGGAAGCGCCACCATGTCCCAGCTGACCAATGAGGCGTCACTTTCCCTATCCCCTCCCCACAGCCTCATCGCTCCCGTCTGAGTGTGGCAGCCGTTTGTTTACATCCAAGGCTCGGTGGAAGCGCCACCATGTCCCAGCTGACCAATGAGGCGTCACTTTCCCTATCCCCTCCCCGCAGCCTCATCGCTCCCGTCTGTGTGTGGCAGCCGTTTGTTTACATCCAAGGCACGGTGGAAGCGCCACCAAGTCCCTGCTGACCAATGAGGCGTCACTTTCCCTATCCCCTCCCCGCAGCCACATCGCTCCCGTCTGTGTGTGGCAGCCGTTTGTTTACATCCAAGGCACGGTGGAAGCGCCTCCATGTCCCAGCTGACCAATGAGGCGTCACTTTCCCTATCCCCTCCCCGCAGCCTCATCGCTCCCACCTGTGTGTGGCAGCCGTTTGTTTACATCCAAGGCTCGGTGGAAGCGTCACCATGTCCCAGCTGACCAATGAGGCGTCACTTTCCCTATCCCCTCCCCGCAGCCACATCGCTCCCGTCTGTGTGTGGCAGCCGTTTGTTTACATCCAAGGCACGGTGGAAGCGCCACCATGTCCCAGCTGACCAATGAGGCGTCACTTTCCCTATCCCCTCCCCGCAGCCACATCGCTCCCGTCTGTGTGTGGCAGCCGTTTGTTTACATCCAAGGCACGGTGGAAGCGCCACCATGTCCCAGCTGACCAATGAGGCGTCACTTTCCCTATCCCCTCCCCGCAGCCTCATCGCTCCCGTCTGTGTGTGGCAGCCGTTTGTTTACATCCAAGGCTCGGTGGAAGCGCCACCATGTCCCAGCTGACCAATGAGGCGTCACATTCCCTATCCCCTCCCCGCAGCCTCATCGCTCCTACCTGTGTGTGGCAGCCGTTTGTTTACATCCAAGGCACGGTGGAAGCGCCACCATGTCCCAGCTGACCAATGAGGCGTCACTTTCCCTATCCCCTCCCCGCAGCCTCATCGCTCCCGTCTGTGTGTGGCAGCCGTTTGTTTACATCCAAGGCACGGTGGAAGCGCCTCCATGTCCCAGCTGACCAATGAGGCGTCACTTTCCCTATCCCCTCCCCACAGCCTCATCGCTCCCGTCTGTGTGTGGCAGCCGTTTGTTTACATCCAAGGCACGGTGGAAGCGCCACCATGTCCCAGCTGACCAATGAGGCGTCACTTTCCCTATCCCCTCCCCGCAGCCTCATCGCTCCCGTCTGTGTGTGGCAGCCGTTTGTTTACATCCAAGGCCCGGTGGAAGCGCCACCATGTCCCAGCTGACCAATGAGGCGTCACTTTCCCTATCCCCTCCCCACAGCCTCATCGCTCCCGTCTGTGTGTGGCAGCCGTTTGTTTTTCATCCAAGGAACGGTGGAAGCGCCACCATGTCCCAGCTGACCAATGAGGCGTCACTTTCCCTATTCCCTCCCCGCAGCCTCATCGCTCCCGTCTGTGTGTGGCAGCCGTTTGTTTACATCCAAGGCACAGTGGAAGCGCCACCATGTCCCAGCTGACCAATGAGGCGTCACTTTCCCTATCGCCTCCCCGCAGCCTCATCGCTCCCGTCTGTGTGTGGCAGCCGTTTGTTTACATCCAAGGCACAGTGGAAGCGCCACCATGTCCCAGCTGACCAATGAGGCGTCACTTTCCCTATCCCCTCCCCGCAGCCTCATCGCTCCCGTCTGTGTGTGGCAGCCGTTTGTTTACATCCAAGGCACGGAGGAAGCGCCACCATGTCCCAGCTGACCAATGAGGCGTCACTTTCCCTATCCCCTCCCCGCAGCCCCATCGCTCCCGTCTGTGTGTGGCAGCCGTTTGTTTACATCCAAGGCACGGAGGAAGCGCCACCATGACCCAGCTGACCATTGAGGCGTCACTTTCCCTATCCCCTCCCCGCAGCCTCATCGCTCCCGTCTGAGTGTGGCAGTCGTTTGTTTACATCCAAGGCACAGTGGAAGCGCCACCATGTCCCAGCTGACCAATGAGGCGTCAATTTCCCTATCCCCTCCCCGCAGCCTCATCGCTCCCGTCTGTGTGTGGCAGCCGTTTGTTTACATCCAAGGCACGGAGGAAGCGCCACCATGTCCCAGCTGACCAATGAGGCGTCACTTTCCCTATCCCCTCCCCGCAGCCCCATCGCTCCCGTCTGTGTGTGGCAGCCGTTTGTTTACATCCAAGGCACGGAGGAAGCGCCACCATGTCCCAGCTGACCAATGAGGCGTCACTTTCCCTATCCCCTCCCCGCAGCCCCATCGCTCCCGTCTGTGTGTGGCAGCCGTTTGTTTACATCCAAGGCACAGTGGAAGCGCCACCATGTCCCAGCTGACCAATGAGGCGTCACTTTCCCTATCCCCTCCCCGCAGCCTCATCGTTCCCGTCTGTGTGTGGCAGCCGTTTGTTTACATACAAGGCACGGAGGAAGCGCCACCATGTCCCAGCTGACCAATGAGGCGTCACTGTCCCTATCCCCTCCCCGCAGCCTCATCGCTCCCACCTGAGTGTGGCAGCCTGTTGTTTACAACCAAGGCACGGTGGAAGCGCCACCATGTCCCACCTGACCAATGAGGCGTCACTTTCCCTATCCCCTCCCCGCAGTCTCATCGCTCCCGCCTGTGTGTGTCAGCCGTTTGTTTACATCCAAGGCACTGTGGAAGCGCCACCATGTCCCAGGTGACCAATGAGGCGTCACTTTCCCTATCCCCTCCCCGCAGCCTCATCGCTCCCGTCTGTGTGTGGCAGCCGTTTGTTTACATCCAAGGCTCGGTGGAAGCGCCACCATGTCCCAGCTGACCAATGAGGCGTCACTTTCCCTATCCCCTCCCCGCAGCCTCATCGCTCCCGTCTGTGTGTGGCAGCCGTTTGTTTACATCCAAGGCACGGTGGAAGCGCCACCATGTCCCAGCTGACCAATGAGGCGTCACTTGCCCTATCCCCTCCCCACAGCCTCATCGCTCCCGTCTGTGTGTGGTAGCCGTTTGTTTACATCCAAGGCACGGTAGAAGCGCCACCATGTCCCAGCTGACCAATGAGGCGTCACTTTCCCTATCCCCTCCCCGCAGCCTCATCGCTCCCACCTGTGTGTGGCAGCCATTTGTTTTCATCCAAGGCACAGTGGAAGCGCCACCATGTCCCAGCTGACCAATGAGGCGTCACTTTCCCTATCCCCTCCCCGCAGCCTCAACGCTCCCGTCTGAGTGTGGCAGCCGTTTGTTTACATCCAAGGCACGGTGGAAGCGCCACCATGTCCCTGCTGACCAATGAGGCGTCACTTTCCCTATCCCCTCCCCGCAACCACATCGCTCCTGTCTGTGTGTGGCAGCCGTTTGTTTACATCCAAGGCTCGGTGGAAGCGCCACTATGTCCCAGCTGACCAATGAGACGTCACTTTCCCTATCCTTTCCCCGCAGCCTCATCGCTCCCGTCTGTGTGTGGCAGCCGTTTGTTTACATCCAAGGCACGGTGGAAGCGCCACCATGTCCCAGCTGACCAATGAGGCGTCACTTTCCCTATCCCCTCCCCGCAGCCTCATCGCTCCCACCTGTGTGTGGCAGCCGTTTGTTTACATCCAAGGCACAGTGGAAGCGCCACCATGTCCCAGCTGACCAATGAGGCGTCACTTTCCCTATCCCCTCCCCGCAGCCTCATCGCTCCCGTCTGTGTGTGGCAGCCGTTTGTTTACATCCAAGGCACAGTGGAAGTGCCACCATGTCCCAGCTGACCAATGAGGCGTCACTTTCCCTATCCCCTCCCCGCAGCCACATCGCTCCCACCTGTGTGTGGCAGCCGTTTGTTTACATCCAAGGCACAGTAGAAGTGCCACCATGTCCCAGCTGACCAATTAGGCGTCACTTTCCCTATCCCCTCCCCTCAGCCTCATCGCTCCCACCTGTGTGTGGCAGCCGTTTGTTTACATCCAAGGCACGGTGGAAGCGCCACCATGTCCCAGCTGACCAATGAGGCGCCACTTTCCCCATCCCCTCCCCGCAGCCTCATCGCTCCCACCCCTGTGTGGCAGCCGTTTGTTTACATCCAAGGCACGGTGGAAGCGCCACCATGTCCCAGCTGACCAATGAGGCGTCACTTTCCCTATCCCCTCCCCGCAGCCTCATCGCTCCCGTCTGTGTGTGGCAGCCATTTGTTTACATCCAAGGCACGGTGGAAGCGCCACCATGTCCCAGCTGACCAATGAGGAGTCACTTTCCCTATCCCCTCCCCACAGCCTCATCGCTCCCGTCTGAGTGTGGCAGCCGTTTGTTTACATCCAAGGCACGGTGGAAGCGCCACCATGTCCCAGCTGACCAATGAGGCGTCACTTTCCCTATCCCCTCCCCACAGCCTCATCGCTCCCGTCTGAGTGTGGCAGCCGTTTGTTTACATCCAAGGCACGGTGGAAGCGCCACCATGTCCCAGCTGACCAATGAGGCGTCACTTTCCCTATCCCCTCCCCACAGCCTCATCGCTCCCGTCTGAGTGTGGCAGCCGTTTGTTTACATCCAAGGCTCGGTGGAAGCGCCACCATGTCCCAGCTGACCAATGAGGCGTCACTTTCCCTATCCCCTCCCCGCAGCCTCATCGCTCCCGTCTGTGTGTGGCAGCCGTTTGTTTACATCCAAGGCACGGTGGAAGCGCCACCAAGTCCCTGCTGACCAATGAGGCGTCACTTTCCCTATCCCCTCCCCGCAGCCACATCGCTCCCGTCTGTGTGTGGCAGCCGTTTGTTTACATCCAAGGCACGGTGGAAGCGCCTCCATGTCCCAGCTGACCAATGAGGCGTCACTTTCCCTATCCCCTCCCCGCAGCCTCATCGCTCCCACCTGTGTGTGGCAGCCGTTTGTTTACATCCAAGGCTCGGTGGAAGCGTCACCATGTCCCAGCTGACCAATGAGGCGTCACTTTCCCTATCCCCTCCCCGCAGCCACATCGCTCCCGTCTGTGTGTGGCAGCCGTTTGTTTACATCCAAGGCACGGTGGAAGCGCCACCATGTCCCAGCTGACCAATGAGGCGTCACTTTCCCTATCCCCTCCCCGCAGCCACATCGCTCCCGTCTGTGTGTGGCAGCCGTTTGTTTACATCCAAGGCACGGTGGAAGCGCCACCATGTCCCAGCTGACCAATGAGGCGTCACTTTCCCTATCCCCTCCCCGCAGCCTCATCGCTCCCGTCTGTGTGTGGCAGCCGTTTGTTTACATCCAAGGCTCGGTGGAAGCGCCACCATGTCCCAGCTGACCAATGAGGCGTCACATTCCCTATCCCCTCCCCGCAGCCTCATCGCTCCTACCTGTGTGTGGCAGCCGTTTGTTTACATCCAAGGCACGGTGGAAGCGCCACCATGTCCCAGCTGACCAATGAGGCGTCACTTTCCCTATCCCCTCCCCGCAGCCTCATCGCTCCCGTCTGTGTGTGGCAGCCGTTTGTTTACATCCAAGGCACGGTGGAAGCGCCTCCATGTCCCAGCTGACCAATGAGGCGTCACTTTCCCTATCCCCTCCCCACAGCCTCATCGCTCCCGTCTGTGTGTGGCAGCCGTTTGTTTACATCCAAGGCACGGTGGAAGCGCCACCATGTCCCAGCTGACCAATGAGGCGTCACTTTCCCTATCCCCTCCCCGCAGCCTCATCGCTCCCGTCTGTGTGTGGCAGCCGTTTGTTTACATCCAAGGCCCGGTGGAAGCGCCACCATGTCCCAGCTGACCAATGAGGCGTCACTTTCCCTATCCCCTCCCCACAGCCTCATCGCTCCCGTCTGTGTGTGGCAGCCGTTTGTTTTTCATCCAAGGAACGGTGGAAGCGCCACCATGTCCCAGCTGACCAATGAGGCGTCACTTTCCCTATTCCCTCCCCGCAGCCTCATCGCTCCCGTCTGTGTGTGGCAGCCGTTTGTTTACATCCAAGGCACAGTGGAAGCGCCACCATGTCCCAGCTGACCAATGAGGCGTCACTTTCCCTATCGCCTCCCCGCAGCCTCATCGCTCCCGTCTGTGTGTGGCAGCCGTTTGTTTACATCCAAGGCACAGTGGATGCGCCACCATGTCCCAGCTGACCAATGAGGCGTCACTTTCCCTATCCCCTCCCCGCAGCCTCATCGCTCCCGTCTGTGTGTGGCAGCCGTTTGTTTACATCCAAGGCACGGAGGAAGCGCCACCATGTCCCAGCTGACCAATGAGGCGTCACTTTCCCTATCCCCTCCCCGCAGCCCCATCGCTCCCGTCTGTGTGTGGCAGCCGTTTGTTTACATCCAAGGCACGGAGGAAGCGCCACCATGACCCAGCTGACCATTGAGGCGTCACTTTCCCTATCCCCTCCCCGCAGCCTCATCGCTCCCGTCTGAGTGTGGCAGTCGTTTGTTTACATCCAAGGCACAGTGGAAGCGCCACCATGTCCCAGCTGACCAATGAGGCGTCAATTTCCCTATCCCCTCCCCGCAGCCTCATCGCTCCCGTCTGTGTGTGGCAGCCGTTTGTTTACATCCAAGGCACGGAGGAAGCGCCACCATGTCCCAGCTGACCAATGAGGCGTCACTTTCCCTATCCCCTCCCCGCAGCCCCATCGCTCCCGTCTGTGTGTGGCAGCCGTTTGTTTACATCCAAGGCACGGAGGAAGCGCCACCATGTCCCAGCTGACCAATGAGGCGTCACTTTCCCTATCCCCTCCCCGCAGCCCCATCGCTCCCGTCTGTGTGTGGCAGCCGTTTGTTTACATCCAAGGCACAGTGGAAGCGCCACCATGTCCCAGCTGACCAATGAGGCGTCACTTTCCCTATCCCCTCCCCGCAGCCTCATCGTTCCCGTCTGTGTGTGGCAGCCGTTTGTTTACATACAAGGCACGGAGGAAGCGCCACCATGTCCCAGCTGACCAATGAGGCGTCACTGTCCCTATCCCCTCCCCGCAGCCTCATCGCTCCCACCTGAGTGTGGCAGCCTGTTGTTTACAACCAAGGCACGGTGGAAGCGCCACCATGTCCCACCTGACCAATGAGGCGTCACTTTCCCTATCCCCTCCCCGCAGTCTCATCGCTCCCGCCTGTGTGTGTCAGCCGTTTGTTTACATCCAAGGCACAGTGGAAGCGCCACCATGTCCCAGGTGACCAATGAGGCGTCACTTTCCCTATCCCCTCCCCGCAGCCTCATCGCTCCCGTCTGTGTGTGGCAGCCGTTTGTTTACATCCAAGGCTCGGTGGAAGCGCCACCATGTCCCAGCTGACCAATGAGGCGTCACTTTCCCTATCCCCTCCCCGCAGCCTCATCGCTCCCGTCTGTGTGTGGCAGCCGTTTGTTTACATCCAAGGCACGGTGGAAGCGCCACCATGTCCCAGCTGACCAATGAGGCGTCACTTGCCCTATCCCCTCCCCACAGCCTCATCGCTCCCGTCTGTGTGTGGTAGCCGTTTGTTTACATCCAAGGCACGGTAGAAGCGCCAACATGTCCCAGCTGACCAATGAGGCGTCACTTTCCCTATCCCCTCCCCGCAGCCTCATCGCTCCCACCTGTGTGTGGCAGCCATTTGTTTTCATCCAAGGCACAGTGGAAGCGCCACCATGTCCCAGCTGACCAATGAGGCGTCACTTTCCCTATCCCCTCCCCGCAGCCTCAACGCTCCCGTCTGAGTGTGGCAGCCGTTTGTTTACATCCAAGGCAAGGTGGAAGCGCCACCATGTCCCTGCTGACCAATGAGGCGTCACTTTCCCTATCCCCTCCCCGCAACCACATCGCTCCTGTCTGTGTGTGGCAGCCGTTTGTTTACATCCAAGGCTCGGTGGAAGCGCCACTATGTCCCAGCTGACCAATGAGACGTCACTTTCCCTATCCTTTCCCCGCAGCCTCATCGCTCCCGTCTGTGTGTGGCAGCCGTTTGTTTACATCCAAGGCACGGTGGAAGCGCCACCATGTCCCAGCTGACCAATGAGGCGTCACTTTCCCTATCCCCTCCCCGCAGCCTCATCGCTCCCACCTGTGTGTGGCAGCCGTTTGTTTACATCCAAGGCACAGTGGAAGCGCCACCATGTCCCAGCTGACCAATGAGGCGTCACTTTCCCTATCCCCTCCCCGCAGCCTCATCGCTCCCGTCTGTGTGTGGCAGCCGTTTGTTTACATCCAAGGCACAGTGGAAGTGCCACCATGTCCCAGCTGACCAATGAGGCGTCACTTTCCCTATCCCCTCCCCGCAGCCACATCGCTCCCACCTGTGTGTGGCAGCCGTTTGTTTACATCCAAGGCACAGTAGAAGTGCCACCATGTCCCAGCTGACCAATTAGGCGTCACTTTCCCTATCCCCTCCCCTCAGCCTCATCGCTCCCACCTGTGTGTGGCAGCCGTTTGTTTACATCCAAGGCACGGTGGAAGCGCCACCATGTCCCAGCTGACCAATGAGGCGCCACTTTCCCCATCCCCTCCCCGCAGCCTCATCGCTCCCACCTGTGTGTGGCAGCCGTTTGTTTACATCCAAGGCACGGTGGAAGCGCCACCATGTCCCAGCTGACCAATGAGGCGTCACTTTCCCTATCCCCTCCCCGCAGCCTCATCGCTCCCGTCTGTGTGTGGCAGCCATTTGTTTACATCCAAGGCACGGTGGAAGCGCCACCATGTCCCAGCTGACCAATGAGGAGTCACTTTCCCTATCCCCTCCCCACAGCCTCATCGCTCCCGTCTGAGTGTGGCAGCCGTTTGTTTACATCCAAGGCACGGTGGAAGCGCCACCATGTCCCAGCTGACCAATGAGGCGTCACTTTCCCTATCCCCTCCCCACAGCCTCATCGCTCCCGTCTGAGTGTGGCAGCCGTTTGTTTACATCCAAGGCACGGTGGAAGCGCCACCATGTCCCAGCTGACCAATGAGGCGTCACTTTCCCTATCCCCTCCCCACAGCCTCATCGCTCCCGTCTGAGTGTGGCAGCCGTTTGTTTACATCCAAGGCTCGGTGGAAGCGCCACCATGTCCCAGCTGACCAATGAGGCGTCACTTTCCCTATCCCCTCCCCGCAGCCTCATCGCTCCCGTCTGTGTGTGGCAGCCGTTTGTTTACATCCAAGGCACGGTGGAAGCGCCACCAAGTCCCTGCTGACCAATGAGGCGTCACTTTCCCTATCCCCTCCCCGCAGCCACATCGCTCCCGTCTGTGTGTGGCAGCCGTTTGTTTACATCCAAGGCACGGTGGAAGCGCCTCCATGTCCCAGCTGACCAATGAGGCGTCACTTTCCCTATCCCCTCCCCGCAGCCTCATCGCTCCCACCTGTGTGTGGCAGCCGTTTGTTTACATCCAAGGCTCGGTGGAAGCGTCACCATGTCCCAGCTGACCAATGAGGCGTCACTTTCCCTATCCCCTCCCCGCAGCCACATCGCTCCCGTCTGTGTGTGGCAGCCGTTTGTTTACATCCAAGGCACGGTGGAAGCGCCACCATGTCCCAGCTGACCAATGAGGCGTCACTTTCCCTATCCCCTACCCGCAGCCACATCGCTCCCGTCTGTGTGTGGCAGCCGTTTGTTTACATCCAAGGCACGGTGGAAGCGCCACCATGTCCCAGCTGACCAATGAGGCGTCACTTTCCCTATCCCCTCCCCGCAGCCTCATCGCTCCCGTCTGTGTGTGGCAGCCGTTTGTTTACATCCAAGGCTCGGTGGAAGCGCCACCATGTCCCAGCTGACCAATGAGGCGTCACATTCCCTATCCCCTCCCCGCAGCCTCATCGCTCCTACCTGTGTGTGGCAGCCGTTTGTTTACATCCAAGGCACGGTGGAAGCGCCACCATGTCCCAGCTGACCAATGAGGCGTCACTTTCCCTATCCCCTCCCCGCAGCCTCATCGCTCCCGTCTGTGTGTGGCAGCCGTTTGTTTACATCCAAGGCACGGTGGAAGCGCCTCCATGTCCCAGCTGACCAATGAGGCGTCACTTTCCCTATCCCCTCCCCACAGCCTCATCGCTCCCGTCTGTGTGTGGCAGCCGTTTGTTTACATCCAAGGCACGGTGGAAGCGCCACCATGTCCCAGCTGACCAATGAGGCGTCACTTTCCCTATCCCCTCCCCGCAGCCTCATCGCTCCCGTCTGTGTGTGGCAGCCGTTTGTTTACATCCAAGGCTCGGTGGAAGCGCCACCATGTCCCAGCTGACCAATGAGGCGTCACTTTCCCTATCCCCTCCCCACAGCCTCATCGCTCCCGTCTGTGTGTGGCAGCCGTTTGTTTACATCCAAGGAACGGTGGAAGCGCCACCATGTCCCAGCTGACCAATGAGGCGTCACTTTCCCTATTCCCTCCCCGCAGCCTCATCGCTCCCGTCTGTGTGTGGCAGCCGTTTGTTTACATCCAAGGCACAGTGGAAGCGCCACCATGTCCCAGCTGACCAATGAGGCGTCACTTTCCCTATCGCCTCCCCGCAGCCTCATCGCTCCCGTCTGTGTGTGGCAGCCGTTTGTTTACATCCAAGGCACAGTGGAAGCGCCACCATGTCCCAGCTGACCAATGAGGCGTCACTTTCCCTATCCCCTCCCCGCAGCCTCATCGCTCCCGTCTGTGTGTGGCAGCCGTTTGTTTACATCCAAGGCACGGAGGAAGCGCCACCATGTCCCAGCTGACCAATGAGGCGTCACTTTCCCTATCCCCTCCCCGCAGCCCCATCGTTCCCGTCTGTGTGTGGCAGCCGTTTGTTTACATCCAAGGCACGGAGGAAGCGCCACCATGACCCAGCTGACCATTGAGGCGTCACTTTCCCTATCCCCTCCCCGCAGCCTCATCGCTCCCGTCTGAGTGTGGCAGTCGTTTGTTTACATCCAAGGCACAGTGGAAGCGCCACCATGTCCCAGCTGACCAATGAGGCGTCAATTTCCCTATCCCCTCCCCGCAGCCTCATCGCTCCCGTCTGTGTGTGGCAGCCGTTTGTTTATATCCAAGGCACGGAGGAAGCGCCACCATGTCCCAGCTGACCAATGAGGCGTCACTTTCCCTATCCCCTCCCCGCAGCCCCATCGCTCCCGTCTGTGTGTGGCAGCCGTTTGTTTACATCCAAGGCACGGAGGAAGCGCCACCATGTCCCAGCTGACCAATGAGGCGTCACTTTCCCTATCCCCTCCCCGCAGCCCCATCGCTCCCGTCTGTGTGTGGCAGCCGTTTGTTTACATCCAAGGCACAGTGGAAGCGCCACCATGTCCCAGCTGACCAATGAGGCGTCACTTTCCCTATCCCCTCCCCGCAGCCTCATCGTTCCCGTCTGTGTGTGGCAGCCGTTTGTTTACATACAAGGCACGGAGGAAGCGCCACCATGTCCCAGCTGACCAATGAGGCGTCACTGTCCCTATCCCCTCCCCGCAGCCTCATCGCTCCCACCTGAGTGTGGCAGCCGGTTGTTTACAACCAAGGCACGGTGGAAGCGCCACCATGTCCCACCTGACCAATGAGGCGTCACTTTCCCTATCCCCTCCCCGCAGTCTCATCGCTCCCGCCTGTGTGTGTCAGCCGTTTGTTTACATCCAAGGCACAGTGGAAGCGCCACCATGTCCCAGGTGACCAATGAGGCGTCACTTTCCCTATCCCCTCCCCGCAGCCTCATCGCTCCCGTCTGTGTGTGGCAGCCGTTTGTTTACATCCAAGGCTCGGTGGAAGCGCCACCATGTCCCAGCTGACCAATGAGGCGTCACTTTCCCTATCCCCTCCCCGCAGCCTCATCGCTCCCGTCTGTGTGTGGCAGCCGTTTGTTTACATCCAAGGCACGGTGGAAGCGCCACCATGTCCCAGCTGACCAATGAGGCGTCACTTGCCCTATCCCCTCCCCACAGCCTCATCGCTCCCGTCTGTGTGTGGTAGCCGTTTGTTTACATCCAAGGCACGGTAGAAGCGCCACCATGTCCCAGCTGACCAATG
This sequence comes from Meconema thalassinum, assembly GCA_946902985.2. Classification (NCBI taxonomy): domain Eukaryota; kingdom Metazoa; phylum Arthropoda; class Insecta; order Orthoptera; family Tettigoniidae; genus Meconema; species Meconema thalassinum. The sequence continues at coordinate 18,067,035 of OX336397.1, forward strand.
AGGCGTCACTTTCCCTATCCCCTCCCCGCAGCCTCATCGCTCCCACCTGTGTGTGGCAGCCATTTGTTTTCATCCAAGGCACAGTGGAAGCGCCACCATGTCCCAGCTGACCAATGAGGCGTCACTTTCCCTATCCCCTCCCCGCAGCCTCAACGCTCCCGTCTGAGTGTGGCAGCCGTTTGTTTACATCCAAGGCACGGTGGAAGCGCCACCATGTCCCTGCTGACCAATGAGGCGTCACTTTCCCTATCCCCTCCCCGCAACCACATCGCTCCTGTCTGTGTGTGGCAGCCGTTTGTTTACATCCAAGGCTCGGTGGAAGCGCCACTATGTCCCAGCTGACCAATGAGACGTCACTTTCCCTATCCTTTCCCCGCAGCCTCATCGCTCCCGTCTGTGTGTGGCAGCCGTTTGTTTACATCCAAGGCACGGTGGAAGCGCCACCATGTCCCAGCTGACCAATGAGGCGTCACTTTCCCTATCCCCTCCCCGCAGCCTCATCGCTCCCACCTGTGTGTGGCAGCCGTTTGTTTACATCCAAGGCACAGTGGAAGCGCCACCATGTCCCAGCTGACCAATGAGGCGTCACTTTCCCTATCCCCTCCCCGCAGCCTCATCGCTCCCGTCTGTGTGTGGCAGCCGTTTGTTTACATCCAAGGCACAGTGGAAGTGCCACCATGTCCCAGCTGACCAATGAGGCGTCACTTTCCCTATCCCCTCCCCGCAGCCACATCGCTCCCACCTGTGTGTGGCAGCCGTTTGTTTACATCCAAGGCACAGTAGAAGTGCCACCATGTCCCAGCTGACCAATTAGGCGTCACTTTCCCTATCCCCTCCCCTCAGCCTCATCGCTCCCACCTGTGTGTGGCAGCCGTTTGTTTACATCCAAGGCACGGTGGAAGCGCCACCATGTCCCAGCTGACCAATGAGGCGCCACTTTCCCCATCCCCTCCCCGCAGCCTCATCGCTCCCACCTGTGTGTGGCAGCCGTTTGTTTACATCCAAGGCACGGTGGAAGCGCCACCATGTCCCAGCTGACCAATGAGGCGTCACTTTCCCTATCCCCTCCCCGCAGCCTCATCGCTCCCGTCTGTGTGTGGCAGCCATTTGTTTACGTCCAAGGCACGGTGGAAGCGCCACCATGTCCCAGCTGACCAATGAGGAGTCACTTTCCCTATCCCCTCCCCACAGCCTCATCGCTCCCGTCTGAGTGTGGCAGCCGTTTGTTTACATCCAAGGCACGGTGGAAGCGCCACCATGTCCCAGCTGACCAATGAGGCGTCACTTTCCCTATCCCCTCCCCACAGCCTCATCGCTCCCGTCTGAGTGTGGCAGCCGTTTGTTTACATCCAAGGCACGGTGGAAGCGCCACCATGTCCCAGCTGACCAATGAGGCGTCACTTTCCCTATCCCCTCCCCACAGCCTCATCGCTCCCGTCTGAGTGTGGCAGCCGTTTGTTTACATCCAAGGCTCGGTGGAAGCGCCACCATGTCCCAGCTGACCAATGAGGCGTCACTTTCCCTATCCCCTCCCCGCAGCCTCATCGCTCCCGTCTGTGTGTGGCAGCCGTTTGTTTACATCCAAGGCACGGTGGAAGCGCCACCAAGTCCCTGCTGACCAATGAGGCGTCACTTTCCCTATCCCCTCCCCGCAGCCACATCGCTCCCGTCTGTGTGTGGCAGCCGTTTGTTTACATCCAAGGCACGGTGGAAGCGCCTCCATGTCCCAGCTGACCAATGAGGCGTCACTTTCCCTATCCCCTCCCCGCAGCCTCATCGCTCCCACCTGTGTGTGGCAGCCGTTTGTTTACATCCAAGGCTCGGTGGAAGCGTCACCATGTCCCAGCTGACCAATGAGGCGTCACTTTCCCTATCCCCTCCCCGCAGCCACATCGCTCCCGTCTGTGTGTGGCAGCCGTTTGTTTACATCCAAGGCACGGTGGAAGCGCCACCATGTCCCAGCTGACCAATGAGGCGTCACTTTCCCTATCCCCTCCCCGCAGCCACATCGCTCCCGTCTGTGTGTGGCAGCCGTTTGTTTACATCCAAGGCACGGTGGAAGCGCCACCATGTCCCAGCTGACCAATGAGGCGTCACTTTCCCTATCCCCTCCCCGCAGCCTCATCGCTCCCGTCTGTGTGTGGCAGCCGTTTGTTTACATCCAAGGCTCGGTGGAAGCGCCACCATGTCCCAGCTGACCAATGAGGCGTCACATTCCCTATCCCCTCCCCGCAGCCTCATCGCTCCTACCTGTGTGTGGCAGCCGTTTGTTTACATCCAAGGCACGGTGGAAGCGCCACCATGTCCCAGCTGACCAATGAGGCGTCACTTTCCCTATCCCCTCCCCGCAGCCTCATCGCTCCCGTCTGTGTGTGGCAGCCGTTTGTTTACATCCAAGGCACGGTGGAAGCGCCTCCATGTCCCAGCTGACCAATGAGGCGTCACTTTCCCTATCCCCTCCCCACAGCCTCATCGCTCCCGTCTGTGTGTGGCAGCCGTTTGTTTACATCCAAGGCACGGTGGAAGCGCCACCATGTCCCAGCTGACCAATGAGGCGTCACTTTCCCTATCCCCTCCCCGCAGCCTCATCGCTCCCGTCTGTGTGTGGCAGCCGTTTGTTTACATCCAAGGCTCGGTGGAAGCGCCACCATGTCCCAGCTGACCAATGAGGCGTCACTTTCCCTATCCCCTCCCCACAGCCTCATCGCTCCCGTCTGTGTGTGGCAGCCGTTTGTTTACATCCAAGGAACGGTGGAAGCGCCACCATGTCCCAGCTGACCAATGAGGCGTCACTTTCCCTATTCCCTCCCCGCAGCCTCATCGCTCCCGTCTGTGTGTGGCAGCCGTTTGTTTACATCCAAGGCACAGTGGAAGCGCCACCATGTCCCAGCTGACCAATGAGGCGTCACTTTCCCTATCGCCTCCCCGCAGCCTCATCGCTCCCGTCTGTGTGTGGCAGCCGTTTGTTTACATCCAAGGCACAGTGGAAGCGCCACCATGTCCCAGCTGACCAATGAGGCGTCACTTTCCCTATCCCCTCCCCGCAGCCTCATCGCTCCCGTCTGTGTGTGGCAGCCGTTTGTTTACATCCAAGGCACGGAGGAAGCGCCACCATGTCCCAGCTGACCAATGAGGCGTCACTTTCCCTATCCCCTCCCCGCAGCCCCATCGCTCCCGTCTGTGTGTGGCAGCCGTTTGTTTACATCCAAGGCACGGAGGAAGCGCCACCATGACCCAGCTGACCATTGAGGCGTCACTTTCCCTATCCCCTCCCCGCAGCCTCATCGCTCCCGTCTGAGTGTGGCAGTCGTTTGTTTACATCCAAGGCACAGTGGAAGCGCCACCATGTCCCAGCTGACCAATGAGGCGTCAATTTCCCTATCCCCTCCCCGCAGCCTCATCGCTCCCGTCTGTGTGTGGCAGCCGTTTGTTTACATCCAAGGCACGGAGGAAGCGCCACCATGTCCCAGCTGACCAATGAGGCGTCACTTTCCCTATCCCCTCCCCGCAGCCCCATCGCTCCCGTCTGTGTGTGGCAGCCGTTTGTTTACATCCAAGGCACGGAGGAAGCGCCACCATGTCCCAGCTGACCAATGAGGCGTCACTTTCCCTATCCCCTCCCCGCAGCCCCATCGCTCCCGTCTGTGTGTGGCAGCCGTTTGTTTACATCCAAGGCACAGTGGAAGCGCCACCATGTCCCAGCTGACCAATGAGGCGTCACTTTCCCTATCCCCTCCCCGCAGCCTCATCGTTCCCGTCTGTGTGTGGCAGCCGTTTGTTTACATACAAGGCACGGAGGAAGCGCCACCATGTCCCAGCTGACCAATGAGGCGTCACTTTCCCTATCCCCTCCCCGTAGCCTCATCCCTCCCACCTGTGTGTGGCAGCCGTTTGTTTACATCCAAGGCACGGAGGAAGCGCCACCATGTCCCAGCCGACCAATGAGGCGTCACTTTCCCTGTCCCCTCCCGCAGCCACATCGCTCCCGTCTGTGTGTGGCAGCCGTTTGTTTACATCCAAGGCACGGTGGAAGCGCCACCATGTCCCAGCTGACCAATGAGGCGTCACTTTCCCTATCCCCTCCCCGCAGGCACATCGCTCCCGTCTGTGTGTGGCAGCCGTTTGTTTACATCCAAGGCACGGTGGAAGCGCCACCATGTCCCAGCTGACCAATGAGGCGTCACTTTCCCTATCCCCTCCCCGCAGCCACATCGCTCCCGTCTGTGTGTGGTAGCCGTTTGTTTACATCCAAGGCACGGTGGAAGCGCCACCAAGTCCCAGCTGACCAATGAGGCGTCACTTTCCCTATCCCCTCCCCGCAGCCACATCGCTCCCGTCTGTGTGTGGTAGCCGTTTGTTTACATCCAAGGCACAGTGGAAGCGCCACCATGTCCCAGCTGACCAATGAGGCGTCACTTTCCCTATCCCCTCCCCGCAGCCTCATCGCTCCCACCTGTGTGTGGTAGCCGTTTGTTTACATCCAAGGCACGGTGGAAGCACCACCATGTCCCAGCTGACCAATGAGGCGTCACTTTCCCTATCCCCTCCCCGCAGCCACATCGCTCCCACCTGTGTGTGGTAGCCATTTGTTTACATCCAAGGCACGGTGGAAGCGCCACCATGTCCCAGCTGACCAATGAGGCGTCACTTTCCCTATCCCCTCCCCGCAGCCTCATCGCTCCCACCTGAGTGTGGCAGCCGTTTGTTTACATCCAAGGCACGGTGGAAGCGCCACCATGTCCCAGCTGACCAATGAGGCGTCACTTTCCCTATCCCCTCCCCGCAGCCTCATCGCTCCCACCTGTGTGTGGCAGCCGTTTGTTTACATCCAAGGCACGGTGGAAGCGCCACCATGTCCCAGCTGACCAATGAGGCGTCACTTTCCCTATCCCCTCCCCGCAGCCTCATCGCTCCCACCTGTGTGTGGCAGCCGTTTGTTTACATCCAAGGCACGGTGGAAGCGCCATCATGTCCCAGCCGACCAATGAGGCGCCACTTTCCCTATCCCCTCCCCGCAGGCTCATCGCTCCCACCTGTGTGTGGCAGCCGTTTGTTTACATCCAAGGCATGGTGGAAGCGCCACCATGTCCCAGCTGACCAATGAGGCGTCACTTTCCCTATCCCCTCCCCGCAGCCTCATCGCTCCCACCTGTGTGTGGCAGCCGTTTGTTTACATCCAAGGCACGGTGGAAGCGCCACTATGTCCCTGCTGACCAATGAGGCGTCACTTTCCCTATCCCCTCCCCGCAGCCTCATCGCTCCCACCTGTGTGTGGCAGCCGTTTGTTTACATCCAAGGCACGGTGGAAGCGCCACCATGTCCCAGCTGACCAATGAGGCGTTACTTTCCCTATCCCCTCCCCGCAGCCTCATCGCTCCCACCTGAGTGTGGCAGCCGTTTGTTTACATCCAAGGCACAGTGGAAGCGCCACCATGTCCCAGCTGACCAATGAGGCGTCACTTTCCGTATCCCCTCCCCGTAGCCTCATCGCTCCCACCTGTGTGTGGCAGCCGTTTGTTTACATCCAAGGCACGGTGGAAGCGCCACCATGTCCCAGCTGACCTATGAGGCGTCACTTTCCCTATCCCCTCCCCACAGCCTCATCGCTCCCGTCTGAGTGTGGCAGCCGTTTGTTTACATCCAAGGTACAGTGGAAGCGCCACCATGTCCCAGCTGACCAATGAGGCGTCACTTTCCCTATCCCCTCCCCACAGCCTCATCGCTCCCGTCTGAGTGTGGCAGCCGTTTGTTTACATCCAAGGCACAGTGGAATCGCCACCATGTCCCAGCTGACCATTGAGGCGTCACATTCCCTATTCCCTCCCCGTAGCCTCATCGCTCCCACCTGTGTGTGGCAGCCGTTTGTTTACATCCAAGGCACGGTGGAAGCACCACCATATCCCAGCTGACCAATGAGGCGTCACTTTCCCTATCCCCTCCCCACAGCCTCATCGCTCCCGTCTGAGTGTGGCAGCCGTTTGTTTACATCCAAGGTACGGTGGAAGCGCCACCATGTCCCAGCTGACCAATGAGGCGTCACTTTCCCTATCCCCTCCCCGCAGCCTCATCGCTCCCACCTGAGTGTGGCAGCCGTTTGTTTACATCCAAGGCACAGTGGAAGCGCCACCATGTCCCAGCTGACCAATGAGGCGTCACTTTCCCTATCCCCTCCCCGTAGCCTCATCGCTCCCACCTGTGTGTGGCAGCCGTTTGTTTACATCCAAGGCACAGTGGAAGCGCCACCATGTCCCAGCTGACCTATGAGGCGTCACTTTCCCTATCCCCTCCCCACAGCCTCATCGCTCCCGTCTGAGTGTGGCAGCCGTTTGTTTACATCCAAGGTACAGTGGAAGCGCCACCATGTCCCAGCTGACCAATGAGGCGTCACTTTCCCTATCCCCTCCCCACAGCCTCATCGCTCCCGTCTGAGTGTGGCAGCCGTTTGTTTACATCCAAGGCACAGTGGAATCGCCACCATGTCCCAGCTGACCATTGAGGCGTCACATTCCCTATTCCCTCCCCGTTGCCTCATCGCTCCCACCTGTGTGTGGCAGCCGTTTGTTTACATCCAAGGCACGGTGGAAGCGCCACCATGTCCCAGCTGACCAATGAGGCGTCACTTTCCCTATCCCCTCCCCACAGCCTCATCGCTCCCGTCTGAGTGTGGCAGCCGTTTGTTTACATCCAAGGTACGGTGGAAGCGCCATCATGTCCCAGCTGACCAATGAGGCGTCACTTTCCCTATCCCCTCCCCGCAGCCACATCGCTCCCGTCTGTGTGTGGCAGCCGGTTGTTTACATCCAAGGCACAGTGGAAGCGCCACCATGACCCAGCTGACCAATGAGGCGTCACTTTCCCTATCCCCTCCCCGCAGCCACATCGCTCCCACCTGTGTGTGGCAGCCGTTTGTTTACATCCAAGGCACAGTGGAAGCGCCACCATGTCCCAGCTGACCAATGAGGCGTCACTTTCCCTATCCCCTCCCCGCAGCCTCATCGTTCCCGTCTGTGTGTGGCAGCCGTTTGTTTACATACAAGGCACGGAGGAAGCGCCACCATGTCCCAGCTGACCAATGAGGCGTCACTTTCCCTATCCCCTCCCCACAGCCTCATCGCTCCCGTCTGAGTGTGGCAGCCGTTTGTTTACATCCAAGGCACAGTGGAAGCGCCACTATGTCCCTGCTGACCAATGAGGCGTCACTTTCCCTATCCCCTCCCCGCAGCCTCATCGCTCCCACCTGTGTGTGGCAGCCGTTTGTTTACATCCAAGGCACGGTGGAAGCGCCACCATGTCCCAGCTGACCAATGAGGCGTCACTTTCCCTATCCCCTCCCCGCAGCCTCATCGCTCCCACCTGAGTGTGGCAGCCGTTTGTTTACATCCAAGGCACAGTGGAAGCGCCACCATGTCCCAGCTGACCAATGAGGCGTCACTTTCCGTATCCCCTCCCCGTAGCCTCATCGCTCCCACCTGTGTGTGGCAGCCGTTTGTTTACATCCAAGGCACGGTGGAAGCGCCACCATGTCCCAGCTGACCTATGAGGCGTCACTTTCCCTATCCCCTCCCCACAGCCTCATCGCTCCCGTCTGAGTGTGGCAGCCGTTTGTTTACATCCAAGGTACAGTGGAAGCGCCACCATGTCCCAGCTGACCAATGAGGCGTCACTTTCCCTATCCCCTCCCCACAGCCTCATCGCTCCCGTCTGAGTGTGGCAGCCGTTTGTTTACATCCAAGGCACAGTGGAATCGCCACCATGTCCCAGCTGACCATTGAGGCGTCACATTCCCTATTCCCTCCCCGTAGCCTCATCGCTCCCACCTGTGTGTGGCAGCCGTTTGTTTACATCCAAGGCACGGTGGAAGCACCACCATATCCCAGCTGACCAATGAGGCGTCACTTTCCCTATCCCCTCCCCACAGCCTCATCGCTCCCGTCTGAGTGTGGCAGCCGTTTGTTTACATCCAAGGTACGGTGGAAGCGCCACCATGTCCCAGCTGACCAATGAGGCGTCACTTTCCCTATCCCCTCCCCGCAGCCTCATCGCTCCCACCTGAGTGTGGCAGCCGTTTGTTTACATCCAAGGCACAGTGGAAGCGCCACCATGTCCCAGCTGACCAATGAGGCGTCACTTTCCCTATCCCCTCCCCGTAGCCTCATCGCTCCCACCTGTGTGTGGCAGCCGTTTGTTTACATCCAAGGCACGGTGGAAGCGCCACCATGTCCCAGCTGACCTATGAGGCGTCACTTTCCCTATCCCCTCCCCACAGCCTCATCGCTCCCGTCTGAGTGTGGCAGCCGTTTGTTTACATCCAAGGTACAGTGGAAGCGCCACCATGTCCCAGCTGACCAATGAGGCGTCACTTTCCCTATCCCCTCCCCACAGCCTCATCGCTCCCGTCTGAGTGTGGCAGCCGTTTGTTTACATCCAAGGCACAGTGGAATCGCCACCATGTCCCAGCTGACCATTGAGGCGTCACATTCCCTATTCCCTCCCCGTTGCCTCATCGCTCCCACCTGTGTGTGGCAGCCGTTTGTTTACATCCAAGGCACGGTGGAAGCGCCACCATGTCCCAGCTGACCAATGAGGCGTCACTTTCCCTATCCCCTCCCCACAGCCTCATCGCTCCCGTCTGAGTGTGGCAGCCGTTTGTTTACATCCAAGGTACGGTGGAAGCGCCATCATGTCCCAGCTGACCAATGAGGCGTCACTTTCCCTATCCCCTCCCCGCAGCCACATCGCTCCCGTCTGTGTGTGGCAGCCGGTTGTTTACATCCAAGGCACAGTGGAAGCGCCACCATGTCCCAGCTGACCAATGAGGCGTCACTTTCCCTATCCCCTCCCCGCAGCCACATCGCTCCCACCTGTGTGTGGCAGCCGTTTGTTTACATCCAAGGCACAGTGGAAGCGCCACCATGTCCCAGCTGACCAATGAGGCGTCACTTTCCCTATCCCCTCCCCGCAGCCTCATCGCTCCCGTCTGTGTGTGGCAGCCGTTTGTTTACATCCAAGGCACAGTGGAAGCGCCACCATGTCCCAGCTGACCAATGAGGCGCCACTTTCCCTATACCCTCCCCGCAGCCTCATCGCTCCCGTCTGTGTGTGGCAGCCGTTTGTTTACATCCAAGGCTCGGTGGAAGCGCCACCATGTCCCAGCTGACCAATGAGGCGTCACTTTCCCTATCCCCTCCCCGCAGCCTCATCGCTCCCGTCTGTGTGTGGCAGCCGTTTGTTTACATCCAAGGCACGGTGGAAGCGCCACCATGTCCCAGCTGACCAATGAGGCGTCACTTTCCCTATCACCTCCCCACAGCCTCATCGCTCCCGTCTGTGTGTGGTAGCCGTTTGTTTACATCCAAGGCACGGTAGAAGCGCCACCATGTCCCAGCTGACCAATGAGGCGTCACTTTCCCTATCCCCTCCCCGCAGCCTCATCGCTCCCACCTGTGTGTGGCAGCCATTTGTTTACATCCAAGGCACAGTGGAAGCGCCACCATGTCCCAGCTGACCAATGAGGCGTCACTTTCCCTATCCCCTCCCCGCAGCCTCAACGCTCCCGTCTGAGTGTGGCAGCCGTTTGTTTACATCCAAGGCACGGTGGAAGCGCCACCATGTCCCTGCTGACCAATGAGGCGTCACTTTCCCTATCCCCTCCCCGCAACCACATCGCTCCTGTCTGTGTGTGGCAGCCGTTTGTTTACATCCAAGGCTCGGTGGAAGCGCCACCATGTCCCAGCTGACCAATGAGGCGTCACTTTCCCTATCCTTTCCCCGCAGCCTCATCGCTCCCGTCTGTGTGTGGCAGCCGTTTGTTTACATCCAAGGCACGGTGGAAGCGCCACCATGTCCCAGCTGACCAATGAGGCGTCACTTTCCCTATCCCCTCCCCGCAGCCTCATGGCTCCCACCTGTGTGTGGCAGCCGTTTGTTTACATCCAAGGCACAGTGGAAGCGCCACCATGTCCCAGCTGACCAATGAGGCGTCACTTTCCCTATCCCCTCCCCGCAGCCTCACCGCTCCCGTCTGTGTGTGGCAGCCGTTTGTTTACATCCAAGGCACAGTGGAAGTGCCACCATGTCCCAGCTGACCAATGAGGCGTCACTTTCCCTATCCCCTCCCCGCAGCCACATCGCTCCCACCTGTGTGTGGCAGCCGTTTGTTTACATCCAAGGCACGGTGGAAGCGCCACCATGTCCCAGCTGACCAATGAGGCGCCACTTTCCCCATCCCCTCCCCGCAGCCTCATCGCTCCCACCTGTGTGTGGCAGCCGTTTGTTTACATCCAAGGCACGGTGGAAGCGCCACCATGTCCCAGCTGACCAATGAGGCGTCACTTTCCCTATCCCCTCCCCGCAGCCTCATCGCTCCTGTCTGTGTGTGGCAGCCATTTGTTTACATCCAAGGCACGGTGGAAGCGCCACCATGTCCCAGCTGACCAATGAGGAGTCACTTTCCCTATCCCCTCCCCGCAGCCTCATCGCTGCTGTCTGTGTGTGGCAACCGTTTGTTTACATCCAAGGCACGGTGGAAGCGCCACCATGACCCAGCTGACAAATGAGGCGTCACTTTCCCTATCCCCTCCCCGCAGCCTCATCGCTCCCACCTGTGTGTGGCAGCCGTTTTATTACATCCAAGGCACAGTGGAAGCGCCACCACGACCCAGCTGACCAATGAGGCGTCACTTTCCCTATCCCCTCCCCGCAGCCTCATCGCTCCCGTCTGTGTGTGGCAGCCGTTTGTTTACATCCTAGGCACAGTGGAAGCGCCACCATGTCCCAGCTGACCAATGAGGCGCCACTTTCCCTATACCCTCCCCGCAGCCTCATCGCTCCCGTCTGTGTGTGGCAGCCGTTTGTTTACATCCAAGGCTCGGTGGAAGCGCCACCATGTCCCAGCTGACCAATGAGGCGTCACTTTCCCTATCCCCTCCCCGCAGCCTCATCGCTCCCGTCTGTGTGTGGCAGCCGTTTGTTTACATCCAAGGCACGGTGGAAGCGCCACCATGTCCCAGCTGACCAATGAGGCGTCACTTTCCCTATCACCTCCCCACAGCCTCATCGCTCCCGTCTGTGTGTGGTAGCCGTTTGTTTACATCCAAGGCACGGTAGAAGCGCCACCATGTCCCAGCTGACCAATGAGGCGTCACTTTCCCTATCCCCTCCCCGCAGCCTCATCGCTCCCACCTGTGTGTGGCAGCCATTTGTTTACATCCAAGGCACAGTGGAAGCGCCACCATGTCCCAGCTGACCAATGAGGCGTCACTTTCCCTATCCCCTCCCCGCAGCCTCAACGCTCCCGTCTGAGTGTGGCAGCCGTTTGTTTACATCCAAGGCACGGTGGAAGCGCCACCATGTCCCTGCTGACCAATGAGGCGTCACTTTCCCTATCCCCTCCCCGCAACCACATCGCTCCTGTCTGTGTGTGGCAGCCGTTTGTTTACATCCAAGGCTCGGTGGAAGCGCCACCATGTCCCAGCTGACCAATGAGGCGTCACTTTCCCTATCCTTTCCCCGCAGCCTCATCGCTCCCGTCTGTGTGTGGCAGCCGTTTGTTTACATCCAAGGCACGGTGGAAGCGCCACCATGTCCCAGCTGACCAATGAGGCGTCACTTTCCCTATCCCCTTCCCGCAGCCTCATGGCTCCCACCTGTGTGTGGCAGCCGTTTGTTTACATCCAAGGCACAGTGGAAGCGCCACCATGTCCCAGCTGACCAATGAGGCGTCACTTTCCCTATCCCCTCCCCGCAGCCTCACCGCTCCCGTCTGTGTGTGGCAGCCGTTTGTTTACATCCAAGGCACAGTGGAAGTGCCACCATGTCCCAGCTGACCAATGAGGCGTCACTTTCCCTATCCCCTCCCCGCAGCCACATCGCTCCCACCTGTGTGTGGCAGCCGTTTGTTTACATCCAAGGCACAGTAGAAGTGCCACCATGTCCCAGCTGACCAATTAGGCGTCACTTTCCCTATCCCCTCCCCTCAGCCTCATCGCTCCCACCTGTGTGTGGCAGCCGTTTGTTTACATCCAAGGCACGGTGGAAGCGCCACCATGTCCCAGCTGACCAATGAGGCGCCACTTTCCCCATCCCCTCCCCGCAGCCTCATCGCTCCCACCTGTGTGTGGCAGCCGTTTGTTTACATCCAAGGCACGGTGGAAGCGCCACCATGTCCCAGCTGACCAATGAGGCGTCACTTTCCCTATCCCCTCCCCGCAGCCTCATCGCTCCTGTCTGTGTGTGGCAGCCATTTGTTTACATCCAAGGCACGGTGGAAGCGCCACCATGTCCCAGCTGACCAATGAGGAGTCACTTTCCCTATCCCCTCCCCGCAGCCTCATCGCTGCTGTCTGTGTGTGGCAACCGTTTGTTTACATCCAAGGCACGGTGGAAGCGCCACCATGACCCAGCTGACAAATGAGGCGTCACTTTCCCTATCCCCTCCCCGCAGCCTCATCGCTCCCACCTGTGTGTGGCAGCCGTTTTATTACATCCAAGGCACAGTGGAAGCGCCACCACGACCCAGCTGACCAATGAGGCGTCACTTTCCCTATCCCCTCCCCGCAGCCTCATCGCTCCCGTCTGTGTGTGGCAGCCGTTTGTTTACATCCAAGGCACGGTGGAAGCGCCACCATGTCCCAGCTGACCAATGAGGCGTCACTTTCCCTATCCCCTCCCCACAGCCTCATCGCTCCTGTCTGTGTGTGGCAGCCGTTTGTTTACATCCAAGGCACAGTGGAAGCGCCACCATGTCCCAGCTGACCAATGAGGCGCCACTTTCCCTATCCCCTCCCCGCAGCCACATCGCTCCCGACTGTGTGTGGTAGCCGTTTGTTTACATCCAAGGCACGGTAGAAGCGCCACCATGTCCCAGCTGACGAATGAGGCGTCACTTTCCCTATCCCCTCCCCGCAGCCTCATCGCTCCCGTCTGTGTGTGGCTGCCATTTGTTTACATCCAAGGCTCGGTGGAAGCGCCACCATGTCCCAGCTGACCAATGAGGCGTCACTTTCCCTATCCCCTCCCCACAGCCTCATCGCTCCCACCTGTGTGTGGCAGCCGTTTGTTTACATCCAAGGCACGGTGGAAGCGCCACCATGTCCCAGCTGACCAATGAGGCGTCACTGTCCCTATCCCCTCCCCGCAGCCTCATCGCTCCCACCTGAGTGTGGCAGCCGGTTGTTTACAACCAAGGCACGGTGGAAGCGCCACCATGTCCCACCTGACCAATGAGGCGTCACTTTCCCTATCCCCTCCCCGCAGTCTCATCGCTCCCGCCTGTGTGTGTCAGCCGTTTGTTTACATCCAAGGCACAGTGGAAGCGCCACCATGTCCCAGGTGACCAATGAGGCGTCACTTTCCCTATCCCCTCCCCGCAGCCTCATCGCTCCCGTCTGTGTGTGGCAGCCGTTTGTTTACATCCAAGGCACGGTGGAAGCGCCACCATGTCCCAGCTGACCAATGAGGCGTCACTTGCCCTATCCCCTCCCCACAGCCTCATCGCTCCCGTCTGTGTGTGGTAGCCGTTTGTTTACATCCAAGGCACGGTAGAAGCGCCACCATGTCCCAGCTGACCAATGAGGCGTCACTTTCCCTATCCCCTCCCCGCAGCCTCATCGCTCCCACCTGTGTGTGGCAGCCATTTGTTTTCATCCAAGGCACAGTGGAAGCGCCACCATGTCCCAGCTGACCAATGAGGCGTCACTTTCCCTATCCCCTCCCCGCAGCCTCAACGCACCCGTCTGAGTGTGGCAGCCGTTTGTTTACATCCAAGGCACGGTGGAAGCGCCACCATGTCCCTGCTGACCAATGAGGCGTCACTTTCCCTATCCCCTCCCCGCAACCACATCGCTCCTGTCTGTGTGTGGCAGCCGTTTGTTTACATCCAAGGCTCGGTGGAAGCGCCACTATGTCCCAGCTGACCAATGAGACGTCACTTTCCCTATCCTTTCCCCGCAGCCTCATCGCTCCCGTCTGTGTGTGGCAGCCGTTTGTTTACATCCAAGGCACGGTGGAAGCGCCACCATGTCCCAGCTGACTAATGAGGCGTCACTTTCCCTATCCCCTCCCCGCAGCCTCATCGCTCCCACCTGTGTGTGGCAGCCGTTTGTTTACATCCAAGGCACAGTGGAAGCGCCACCATGTCCCAGCTGACCAATGAGGCGTCACTTTCCCTATCCCCTCCCCGCAGCCTCATCGCTCCCGTCTGTGTGTGGCAGCCGTTTGTTTACATCCAAGGCACAGTGGAAGTGCCACCATGTCCCAGCTGACCAATGAGGCGTCACTTTCCCTATCCCCTCCCCGCAGCCACATCGCTCCCACCTGTGTGTGGCAGCCGTTTGTTTACATCCAAGGCACAGTAGAAGTGCCACCATGTCCCAGCTGACCAATTAGGCGTCACTTTCCCTATCCCCTCCCCTCAGCCTCATCGCTCCCACCTGTGTGTGGCAGCCGTTTGTTTACATCCAAGGCACGGTGGAAGCGCCACCATGTCCCAGCTGACCAATGAGGCGCCACTTTCCCCATCCCCTCCCCGCAGCCTCATCGCTCCCACCTGTGTGTGGCAGCCGTTTGTTTACATCCAAGGCACGGTGGAAGCGCCACCATGTCCCAGCTGACCAATGAGGCGTCACTTTCCCTATCCCCTCCCCGCAGCCTCATCGCTCCCGTCTGTGTGTGGCAGCCATTTGTTTACATCCAAGGCACGGTGGAAGCGCCACCATGTCCCAGCTGACCAATGAGGAGTCACTTTCCCTATCCCCTCCCCACAGCCTCATCGCTCCCGTCTGAGTGTGGCAGCCGTTTGTTTACATCCAAGGCACGGTGGAAGCGCCACCATGTCCCAGCTGACCAATGAGGCGTCACTTTCCCTATCCCCTCCCCACAGCCTCATCGCTCCCGTCTGAGTGTGGCAGCCGTTTGTTTACATCCAAGGCACGGTGGAAGCGCCACCATGTCCCAGCTGACCAATGAGGCGTCACTTTCCCTATCCCCTCCCCACAGCCTCATCGCTCCCGTCTGAGTGTGGCAGCCGTTTGTTTACATCCAAGGCTCGGTGGAAGCGCCACCATGTCCCAGCTGACCAATGAGGCGTCACTTTCCCTATCCCCTCCCCGCAGCCTCATCGCTCCCGTCTGTGTGTGGCAGCCGTTTGTTTACATCCAAGGCACGGTGGAAGCGCCACCAAGTCCCTGCTGACCAATGAGGCGTCACTTTCCCTATCCCCTCCCCGCAGCCACATCGCTCCCGTCTGTGTGTGGCAGCCGTTTGTTTACATCCAAGGCACGGTGGAAGCGCCTCCATGTCCCAGCTGACCAATGAGGCGTCACTTTCCCTATCCCCTCCCCGCAGCCTCATCGCTCCCACCTGTGTGTGGCAGCCGTTTGTTTACATCCAAGGCTCGGTGGAAGCGTCACCATGTCCCAGCTGACCAATGAGGCGTCACTTTCCCTATCCCCTCCCCGCAGCCACATCGCTCCCGTCTGTGTGTGGCAGCCGTTTGTTTACATCCAAGGCACGGTGGAAGCGCCACCATGTCCCAGCTGACCAATGAGGCGTCACTTTCCCTATCCCCTCCCCGCAGCCACATCGCTCCCGTCTGTGTGTGGCAGCCGTTTGTTTACATCCAAGGCACGGTGGAAGCGCCACCATGTCCCAGCTGACCAATGAGGCGTCACTTTCCCTATCCCCTCCCCGCAGCCTCATCGCTCCCGTCTGTGTGTGGCAGCCGTTTGTTTACATCCAAGGCTCGGTGGAAGCGCCACCATGTCCCAGCTGACCAATGAGGCGTCACATTCCCTATCCCCTCCCCGCAGCCTCATCGCTCCTACCTGTGTGTGGCAGCCGTTTGTTTACATCCAAGGCACGGTGGAAGCGCCACCATGTCCCAGCTGACCAATGAGGCGTCACTTTCCCTATCCCCTCCCCGCAGCCTCATCGCTCCCGTCTGTGTGTGGCAGCCGTTTGTTTACATCCAAGGCACGGTGGAAGCGCCTCCATGTCCCAGCTGACCAATGAGGCGTCACTTTCCCTATCCCCTCCCCGCAGCCACATCGCTCCCGACTGTGTGTGGTAGCCGTTTGTTTACATCCAAGGCACGGAGGAAGCGCCACCATGTCCCAGCTGACGAATGAGGCGTCACTTTCCCTATCCCCTCCCCGCAGCCTCATCGCTCCCGTCTGTGTGTGGCTGCCATTTGTTTACATCCAAGGCTCGGTGGAAGCGCCACCATGTCCCAGCTGACCAATGAGGCGTCACTTTCCCTATCCCCTCCCCACAGCCTCATCGCTCCCACCTGTGTGTGGCAGCCGTTTGTTTACATCCAAGGCACGGTGGAAGCGCCACCATGTCCCAGCTGACCAATGAGGCGTCACTGTCCCTATCCCCTCCCCGCAGCCTCATCGCTCCCACCTGAGTGTGGCAGCCGGTTGTTTACAACCAAGGCACGGTGGAAGCGCCACCATTTCCCACCTGACCAATGAGGCGTCACTTTCCCTATCCCCTCCCCGCAGTCTCATCGCTCCCGCCTGTGTGTGTCAGCCGTTTGTTTACATCCAAGGCACAGTGGAAGCGCCACCATGTCCCAGGTGACCAATGAGGCGTCACTTTCCCTATCCCCTCCCCGCAGCCTCATCCCTCCCGTCTGTGTGTGGCAGCCGTTTGTTTACATCCAAGGCTCGGTGGAAGCGCCACCATGTCCCAGCTGACCAATGAGGCGTCACTTTCCCTATCCCCTCCCCGCAGCCTCATCGCTCCCGTCTGTGTGTGGCAGCCGTTTGTTTACATCCAAGGCACGGTGGAAGCGCCACCATGTCCCAGCTGACCAATGAGGCGTCACTTGCCCTATCCCCTCCCCACAGCCTCATCGCTCCCGTCTGTGTGTGGTAGCCGTTTGTTTACATCCAAGGCACGGTAGAAGCGCCACCATGTCCCAGCTGACCAATGAGGCGTCACTTTCCCTATCCCCTCCCCGCAGCCTCATCGCTCCCACCTGTGTGTGGCAGCCATTTGTTTTCATCCAAGGCACAGTGGAAGCGCCACCATGTCCCAGCTGACCAATGAGGCGTCACTTTCCCTATCCCCTCCCCGCAGCCTCAACGCTCCCGTCTGAGTGTGGCAGCCGTTTGTTTACATCCAAGGCACGGTGGAAGCGCCACCATGTCCCTGCTGACCAATGAGGCGTCACTTTCCCTATCCCCTCCCCGCAACCACATCGCTCCTGTCTGTGTGTGGCAGCCGTTTGTTTACATCCAAGGCTCGGTGGAAGCGCCACTATGTCCCAGCTGACCAATGAGACGTCACTTTCCCTATCCTTTCCCCGCAGCCTCATCGCTCCCGTCTGTGTGTGGCAGCCGTTTGTTTACATCCAAGGCACGGTGGAAGCGCCACCATGTCCCAGCTGACTAATGAGGCGTCACTTTCCCTATCCCCTCCCCGCAGCCTCATCGCTCCCACCTGTGTGTGGCAGCCGTTTGTTTACATCCAAGGCACAGTGGAAGCGCCACCATGTCCCAGCTGACCAATGAGGCGTCACTTTCCCTATCCACTCCCCGCAGCCTCATCGCTCCCGTCTGTGTGTGGCAGCCGTTTGTTTACATCCAAGGCACAGTGGAAGTGCCACCATGT
The DNA here is from genome assembly GCA_946902985.2 of Meconema thalassinum. NCBI lineage: Eukaryota > Metazoa > Arthropoda > Insecta > Orthoptera > Tettigoniidae > Meconema > Meconema thalassinum. The sequence goes on from OX336397.1 coordinate 18,084,651, forward strand.
CCCAGCTGACCAATGAGGCGTCACTTTCCCTATCCCCTCCCCGCAGCCACATCGCTCCCACCTGTGTGTGGCAGCCGTTTGTTTACATCCAAGGCACAGTAGAAGTGCCACCATGTCCCAGCTGACCAATTAGGCGTCACTTTCCCTATCCCCTCCCCTCAGCCTCATCGCTCCCACCTGTGTGTGGCAGTCGTTTGTTTACATCCAAGGCACGGTGGAAGCGCCACCATGTCCCAGCTGACCAATGAGGCGCCACTTTCCCCATCCCCTCCCCGCAGCCTCATCGCTCCCACCTGTGTGTGGCAGCCGTTTGTTTACATCCAAGGCACGGTGGAAGCGCCACCATGTCCCAGCTGACCAATGAGGCGTCACTTTCCCTATCCCCTCCCCGCAGCCTCATCGCTCCCGTCTGTGTGTGGCAGCCATTTGTTTACATCCAAGGCACGGTGGAAGCGCCACCATGTCCCAGCTGACCAATGAGGAGTCACTTTCCCTATCCCCTCCCCACAGCCTCATCGCTCCCGTCTGAGTGTGGCAGCCGTTTGTTTACATCCAAGGCACGGTGGAAGCGCCACCATGTCCCAGCTGACCAATGAGGCGTCACTTTCCCTATCCCCTCCCCACAGCCTCATCGCTCCCGTCTGTGTGTGGCAGCCGTTTGTTTACATCCAAGGCACGGTGGAAGCGCCACCATGTCCCAGCTGACCAATGAGGCGTCACTTTCCCTATCCCCTCCCCACAGCCTCATCGCTCCCGTCTGAGTGTGGCAGCCGTTTGTTTACATCCAAGGCTCGGTGGAAGCGCCACCATGTCCCAGCTGACCAATGAGGCGTCACTTTCCCTATCCCCTCCCCGCAGCCTCATCGCTCCCGTCTGTGTGTGGCAGCCGTTTGTTTACATCCAAGGCACGGTGGAAGCGCCACCAAGTCCCTGCTGACCAATGAGGCGTCACTTTCCCTATCCCCTCCCCGCAGCCACATCGCTCCCGTCTGTGTGTGGCAGCCGTTTGTTTACATCCAAGGCACGGTGGAAGCGCCTCCATGTCCCAGCTGACCAATGAGGCGTCACTTTCCCTATCCCCTCCCCGCAGCCTCATCGCTCCCACCTGTGTGTGGCAGCCGTTTGTTTACATCCAAGGCTCGGTGGAAGCGTCACCATGTCCCAGCTGACCAATGAGGCGTCACTTTCCCTATCCCCTCCCCGCAGCCACATCGCTCCCGTCTGTGTGTGGCAGCCGTTTGTTTACATCCAAGGCACGGTGGAAGCGCCACCATGTCCCAGCTGACCAATGAGGCGTCACTTTCCCTATCCCCTCCCCGCAGCCACATCGCTCCCGTCTGTGTGTGGCAGCCGTTTGTTTACATCCAAGGCACGGTGGAAGCGCCACCATGTCCCAGCTGACCAATGAGGCGTCACTTTCCCTATCCCCTCCCCGCAGCCTCATCGCTCCCGTCTGTGTGTGGCAGCCGTTTGTTTACATCCAAGGCTCGGTGGAAGCGCCACCATGTCCCAGCTGACCAATGAGGCGTCACATTCCCTATCCCCTCCCCGCAGCCTCATCGCTCCTACCTGTGTGTGGCAGCCGTTTGTTTACATCCAAGGCACGGTGGAAGCGCCACCATGTCCCAGCTGACCAATGAGGCGTCACTTTCCCTATCCCCTCCCCGCAGCCTCATCGCTCCCGTCTGTGTGTGGCAGCCGTTTGTTTACATCCAAGGCACGGTGGAAGCGCCTCCATGTCCCAGCTGACCAATGAGGCGTCACTTTCCCTATCCCCTCCCCACAGCCTCATCGCTCCCGTCTGTGTGTGGCAGCCGTTTGTTTACATCCAAGGCACGGTGGAAGCGCCACCATGTCCCAGCTGACCAATGAGGCGTCACTTTCCCTATCCCCTCCCCGCAGCCTCATCGCTCCCGTCTGTGTGTGGCAGCCGTTTGTTTACATCCAAGGCTCGGTGGAAGCGCCACCATGTCCCAGCTGACCAATGAGGCGTCACTTTCCCTATCCCCTCCCCACAGCCTCATCGCTCCCGTCTGTGTGTGGCAGCCGTTTGTTTACATCCAAGGAACGGTGGAAGCGCCACCATGTCCCAGCTGACCAATGAGGCGTCACTTTCCCTATTCCCTCCCCGCAGCCTCATCGCTCCCGTCTGTGTGTGGCAGCCGTTTGTTTACATCCAAGGCACAGTGGAAGCGCCACCATGTCCCAGCTGACCAATGAGGCGTCACTTTCCCTATCGCCTCCCCGCAGCCTCATCGCTCCCGTCTGTGTGTGGCAGCCGTTTGTTTACATCCAAGGCACAGTGGAAGCGCCACCATGTCCCAGCTGACCAATGAGGCGTCACTTTCCCTATCCCCTCCCCGCAGCCTCATCGCTCCCGTCTGTGTGTGGCAGCCGTTTGTTTACATCCAAGGCACGGAGGAAGCGCCACCATGTCCCAGCTGACCAATGAGGCGTCACTTTCCCTATCCCCTCCCCGCAGCCCCATCGCTCCCGTCTGTGTGTGGCAGCCGTTTGTTTACATCCAAGGCACGGAGGAAGCGCCACCATGACCCAGCTGACCATTGAGGCGTCACTTTCCCTATCCCCTCCCCGCAGCCTCATCGCTCCCGTCTGAGTGTGGCAGTCGTTTGTTTACATCCAAGGCACAGTGGAAGCGCCACCATGTCCCAGCTGACCAATGAGGCGTCAATTTCCCTATCCCCTCCCCGCAGCCTCATCGCTCCCGTCTGTGTGTGGCAGCCGTTTGTTTACATCCAAGGCACGGAGGAAGCGCCACCATGTCCCAGCTGACCAATGAGGCGTCACTTTCCCTATCCCCTCCCCGCAGCCCCATCGCTCCCGTCTGTGTGTGGCAGCCGTTTGTTTACATCCAAGGCACGGAGGAAGCGCCACCATGTCCCAGCTGACCAATGAGGCGTCACTTTCCCTATCCCCTCCCCGCAGCCCCATCGCTCCCGTCTGTGTGTGGCAGCCGTTTGTTTACATCCAAGGCACAGTGGAAGCGCCACCATGTCCCAGCTGACCAATGAGGCGTCACTTTCCCTATCCCCTCCCCGCAGCCTCATCGTTCCCGTCTGTGTGTGGCAGCCGTTTGTTTACATACAAGGCACGGAGGAAGCGCCACCATGTCCCAGCTGACCAATGAGGCGTCACTGTCCCTATCCCCTCCCCGCAGCCTCATCGCTCCCACCTGAGTGTGGCAGCCGGTTGTTTACAACCAAGGCACGGTGGAAGCGCCACCATGTCCAACCTGACCAATGAGGCGTCACTTTCCCTATCCCCTCCCCGCAGTCTCATCGCTCCCGCCTGTGTGTGTCAGCCGTTTGTTTACATCCAAGGCACAGTGGAAGCGCCACCATGTCCCAGGTGACCAATGAGGCGTCACTTTCCCTATCCCCTCCCCGCAGCCTCATCGCTCCCGTCTGTGTGTGGCAGCCGTTTGTTTACATCCAAGGCTCGGTGGAAGCGCCACCATGTCCCAGCTGACCAATGAGGCGTCACTTTCCCTATCCCCTCCCCGCAGCCTCATCGCTCCCGTCTGTGTGTGGCAGCCGTTTGTTTACATCCAAGGCACGGTGGAAGCGCCACCATGTCCCAGCTGACCAATGAGGCGTCACTTGCCCTATCCCCTCCCCACAGCCTCATCGCTCCCGTCTGTGTGTGGTAGCCGTTTGTTTACATCCAAGGCACGGTAGAAGCGCCACCATGTCCCAGCTGACCAATGAGGCGTCACTTTCCCTATCCCCTCCCCGCAGCCTCATCGCTCCCACCTGTGTGTGGCAGCCATTTGTTTTCATCCAAGGCACAGTGGAAGCGCCACCATGTCCCAGCTGACCAATGAGGCGTCACTTTCCCTATCCCCTCCCCGCAGCCTCAACGCTCCCGTCTGAGTGTGGCAGCCGTTTGTTTACATCCAAGGCACGGTGGAAGCGCCACCATGTCCCTGCTGACCAATGAGGCGTCACTTTCCCTATCCCCTCCCCGCAACCACATCGCTCCTGTCTGTGTGTGGCAGCCGTTTGTTTACATCCAAGGCTCGGTGGAAGCGCCACTATGTCCCAGCTGACCAATGAGACGTCACTTTCCCTATCCTTTCCCCGCAGCCTCATCGCTCCCGTCTGTGTGTGGCAGCCGTTTGTTTACATCCAAGGCACGGTGGAAGCGCCACCATGTCCCAGCTGACCAATGAGGCGTCACTTTCCCTATCCCCTCCCCGCAGCCTCATCGCTCCCACCTGTGTGTGGCAGCCGTTTGTTTACATCCAAGGCACAGTGGAAGCGCCACCATGTCCCAGCTGACCAATGAGGCGTCACTTTCCCTATCCCCTCCCCGCAGCCTCATCGCTCCCGTCTGTGTGTGGCAGCCGTTTGTTTACATCCAAGGCACAGTGGAAGTGCCACCATGTCCCAGCTGACCAATGAGGCGTCACTTTCCCTATCCCCTCCCCGCAGCCACATCGCTCCCACCTGTGTGTGGCAGCCGTTTGTTTACATCCAAGGCACAGTAGAAGTGCCACCATGTCCCAGCTGACCAATTAGGCGTCACTTTCCCTATCCCCTCCCCTCAGCCTCATCGCTCCCACCTGTGTGTGGCAGCCGTTTGTTTACATCCAAGGCACGGTGGAAGCGCCACCATGTCCCAGCTGACCAATGAGGCGCCACTTTCCCCATCCCCTCCCCGCAGCCTCATCGCTCCCACCTGTGTGTGGCAGCCGTTTGTTTACATCCAAGGCACGGTGGAAGCGCCACCATGTCCCAGCTGACCAATGAGGCGTCACTTTCCCTATCCCCTCCCCGCAGCCTCATCGCTCCCGTCTGTGTGTGGCAGCCATTTGTTTACATCCAAGGCACGGTGGAAGCGCCACCATGTCCCAGCTGACCAATGAGGAGTCACTTTCCCTATCCCCTCCCCACAGCCTCATCGCTCCCGTCTGAGTGTGGCAGCCGTTTGTTTACATCCAAGGCACGGTGGAAGCGCCACCATGTCCCAGCTGACCAATGAGGCGTCACTTTCCCTATCCCCTCCCCACAGCCTCATCGCTCCCGTCTGAGTGTGGCAGCCGTTTGTTTACATCCAAGGCACGGTGGAAGCGCCACCATGTCCCAGCTGACCAATGAGGCGTCACTTTCCCTATCCCCTCCCCACAGCCTCATCGCTTCCGTCTGAGTGTGGCAGCCGTTTGTTTACATCCAAGGCTCGGTGGAAGCGCCACCATGTCCCAGCTGACCAATGAGGCGTCACTTTCCCTATCCCCTCCCCGCAGCCTCATCGCTCCCGTCTGTGTGTGGCAGCCGTTTGTTTACATCCAAGGCACGGTGGAAGCGCCACCAAGTCCCTGCTGACCAATGAGGCGTCACTTTCCCTATCCCCTCCCCGCAGCCACATCGCTCCCGTCTGTGTGTGGCAGCCGTTTGTTTACATCCAAGGCACGGTGGAAGCGCCTCCATGTCCCAGCTGACCAATGAGGCGTCACTTTCCCTATCCCCTCCCCGCAGCCTCATCGCTCCCACCTGTGTGTGGCAGCCGTTTGTTTACATCCAAGGCTCGGTGGAAGCGTCACCATGTCCCAGCTGACCAATGAGGCGTCACTTTCCCTATCCCCTCCCCGCAGCCACATCGCTCCCGTCTGTGTGTGGCAGCCGTTTGTTTACATCCAAGGCACGGTGGAAGCGCCACCATGTCCCAGCTGACCAATGAGGCGTCACTTTCCCTATCCCCTCCCCGCAGCCACATCGCTCCCGTCTGTGTGTGGCAGCCGTTTGTTTACATCCAAGGCACGGTGGAAGCGCCACCATGTCCCAGCTGACCAATGAGGCGTCACTTTCCCTATCCCCTCCCCGCAGCCTCATCGCTCCCGTCTGTGTGTGGCAGCCGTTTGTTTACATCCAAGGCTCGGTGGAAGCGCCACCATGTCCCAGCTGACCAATGAGGCGTCACATTCCCTATCCCCTCCCCGCAGCCTCATCGCTCCTACCTGTGTGTGGCAGCCGTTTGTTTACATCCAAGGCACGGTGGAAGCGCCACCATGTCCCAGCTGACCAATGAGGCGTCACTTTCCCTATCCCCTCCCCGCAGCCTCATCGCTCCCGTCTGTGTGTGGCAGCCGTTTGTTTACATCCAAGGCACGGTGGAAGCGCCTCCATGTCCCAGCTGACCAATGAGGCGTCACTTTCCCTATCCCCTCCCCACAGCCTCATCGCTCCCGTCTGTGTGTGGCAGCCGTTTGTTTACATCCAAGGCACGGTGGAAGCGCCACCATGTCCCAGCTGACCAATGAGGCGTCACTTTCCCTATCCCCTCCCCGCAGCCTCATCGCTCCCGTCTGTGTGTGGCAGCCGTTTGTTTACATCCAAGGCTCGGTGGAAGCGCCACCATGTCCCAGCTGACCAATGAGGCGTCACTTTCCCTATCCCCTCCCCACAGCCTCATCGCTCCCGTCTGTGTGTGGCAGCCGTTTGTTTACATCCAAGGAACGGTGGAAGCGCCACCATGTCCCAGCTGACCAATGAGGCGTCACTTTCCCTATTCCCTCCCCGCAGCCTCATCGCTCCCGTCTGTGTGTGGCAGCCGTTTGTTTACATCCAAGGCACAGTGGAAGCGCCACCATGTCCCAGCTGACCAATGAGGCGTCACTTTCCCTATCGCCTCCCCGCAGCCTCATCGCTCCCGTCTGTGTGTGGCAGCCGTTTGTTTACATCCAAGGCACAGTGGAAGCGCCACCATGTCCCAGCTGACCAATGAGGCGTCACTTTCCCTATCCCCTCCCCGCAGCCTCATCGCTCCCGTCTGTGTGTGGCAGCCGTTTGTTTACATCCAAGGCACGGAGGAAGCGCCACCATGTCCCAGCTGACCAATGAGGCGTCACTTTCCCTATCCCCTCCCCGCAGCCCCATCGCTCCCGTCTGTGTGTGGCAGCCGTTTGTAAACATCCAAGGCACGGAGGAAGCGCCACCATGACCCAGCTGACCATTGAGGCGTCACTTTCCCTATCCCCTCCCCGCAGCCTCATCGCTCCCGTCTGAGTGTGGCAGTCGTTTGTTTACATCCAAGGCACAGTGGAAGCGCCACCATGTCCCAGCTGACCAATGAGGCGTCAATTTCCCTATCCCCTCCCCGCAGCCTCATCGCTCCCGTCTGTGTGTGGCAGCCGTTTGTTTACATCCAAGGCACGGAGGAAGCGCCACCATGTCCCAGCTGACCAATGAGGCGTCACTTTCCCTATCCCCTCCCCGCAGCCCCATCGCTCCCGTCTGTGTGTGGCAGCCGTTTGTTTACATCCAAGGCACGGAGGAAGCGCCACCATGTCCCAGCTGACCAATGAGGCGTCACTTTCCCTATCCCCTCCCCGCAGCCCCATCGCTCCCGTCTGTGTGTGGCAGCCGTTTGTTTACATCCAAGGCACAGTGGAAGCGCCACCATGTCCCAGCTGACCAATGAGGCGTCACTTTCCCTATCCCCTCCCCGCAGCCTCATCGTTCCCGTCTGTGTGTGGCAGCCGTTTGTTTACATACAAGGCACGGAGGAAGCGCCACCATGTCCCAGCTGACCAATGAGGCGTCACTTTCCCTATCCCCTCCCCGTAGCCTCATCGCTCCCACCTGTGTGTGGCAGCCGTTTGTTTACATCCAAGGCACGGAGGAAGCGCCACCATGTCCCAGCCGACCAATGAGGCGTCACTTTCCCTATCCCCTCCCGCAGCCACATCGCTCCCGTCTGTGTGTGGCAGCCGTTTGTTTACATCCAAGGCACGGTGGAAGCGCCACCATGTCCCAGCTGACCAATGAGGCGTCACTTTCCCTATCCCCTCCCCGCAGGCACATCGCTCCCGTCTGTGTGTGGCAGCCGTTTGTTTACATCCAAGGCACGGTGGAAGCGCCACCATGTCCCAGCTGACCAATGAGGCGTCACTTTCCCTATCCCCTCCCCGCAGCCACATCGCTCCCGTCTGTGTGTGGTAGCCGTTTGTTTACATCCAAGGCACGGTGGAAGCGCCACCAAGTCCCAGCTGACCAATGAGGCGTCACTTTCCCTATCCCCTCCCCGCAGCCACATCGCTCCCGTCTGTGTGTGGTAGCCGTTTGTTTACATCCAAGGCACAGTGGAAGCGCCACCATGTCCCAGCTGACCAATGAGGCGTCACTTTCCCTATCCCCTCCCCGCAGCCTCATCGCTCCCACCTGTGTGTGGTAGCCGTTTGTTTACATCCAAGGCACGGTGGAAGCGCCACCATGTCCCAGCTGACCAATGAGGCGTCACTTTCCCTATCCCCTCCCCACAGCCTCATCGCTCCCGTCTGTGTGTGGCAGCCGTTTGTTTACATCCAAGGAACGGTGGAAGCGCCACCATGTCCCAGCTGACCAATGAGGCGTCACTTTCCCTATTCCCTCCCCGCAGCCTCATCGCTCCCGTCTGTGTGTGGCAGCCGTTTGTTTACATCCAAGGCACAGTGGAAGCGCCACCATGTCCCAGCTGACCAATGAGGCGTCACTTTCCCTATCGCCTCCCCGCAGCCTCATCGCTCCCGTCTGTGTGTGGCAGCCGTTTGTTTACATCCAAGGCACAGTGGAAGCGCCACCATGTCCCAGCTGACCAATGAGGCGTCACTTTCCCTATCCCCTCCCCGCAGCCTCATCGCTCCCGTCTGTGTGTGGCAGCCGTTTGTTTACATCCAAGGCACGGAGGAAGCGCCACCATGTCCCAGCTGACCAATGAGGCGTCACTTTCCCTATCCCCTCCCCGCAGCCCCATCGCTCCCGTCTGTGTGTGGCAGCCGTTTGTTTACATCCAAGGCACGGAGGAAGCGCCACCATGACCCAGCTGACCATTGAGGCGTCACTTTCCCTATCCCCTCCCCGCAGCCTCATCGCTCCCGTCTGAGTGTGGCAGTCGTTTGTTTACATCCAAGGCACAGTGGAAGCGCCACCATGTCCCAGCTGACCAATGAGGCGTCAATTTCCCTATCCCCTCCCCGCAGCCTCATCGCTCCCGTCTGTGTGTGGCAGCCGTTTGTTTACATCCAAGGCACGGAGGAAGCGCCACCATGTCCCAGCTGACCAATGAGGCGTCACTTTCCCTATCCCCTCCCCGCAGCCCCATCGCTCCCGTCTGTGTGTGGCAGCCGTTTGTTTACATCCAAGGCACGGAGGAAGCGCGACCATGTCCCAGCTGACCAATGAGGCGTCACTTTCCCTATCCCCTCCCCGCAGCCCCATCGCTCCCGTCTGTGTGTGGCAGCCGTTTGTTTACATCCAAGGCACAGTGGAAGCGCCACCATGTCCCAGCTGACCAATGAGGCGTCACTTTCCCTATCCCCTCCCCGCAGCCTCATCGTTCCCGTCTGTGTGTGGCAGCCGTTTGTTTACATACAAGGCACGGAGGAAGCGCCACCATGTCCCAGCTGACCAATGAGGCGTCACTGTCCCTATCCCCTCCCCGCAGCCTCATCGCTCCCACCTGAGTGTGGCAGCCGGTTGTTTACAACCAAGGCACGGTGGAAGCGCCACCATGTCCCACCTGACCAATGAGGCGTCACTTTCCCTATCCCCTCCCCGCAGTCTCATCGCTCCCGCCTGTGTGTGTCAGCCGTTTGTTTACATCCAAGGCACAGTGGAAGCGCCACCATGTCCCAGGTGACCAATGAGGCGTCACTTTCCCTATCCCCTCCCCGCAGCCTCATCGCTCCCGTCTGTGTGTGGCAGCCGTTTGTTTACATCCAAGGCTCGGTGGAAGCGCCACCATGTCCCAGCTGACCAATGAGGCGTCACTTTCCCTATCCCCTCCCCGCAGCCTCATCGCTCCCGTCTGTGTGTGGCAGCCGTTTGTTTACATCCAAGGCACGGTGGAAGCGCCACCATGTCCCAGCTGACCAATGAGGCGTCACTTGCCCTATCCCCTCCCCACAGCCTCATCGCTCCCGTCTGTGTGTGGTAGCCGTTTGTTTACATCCAAGGCACGGTAGAAGCGCCACCATGTCCCAGCTGACCAATGAGGCGTCACTTTCCCTATCCCCTCCCCGCAGCCTCATCGCTCCCACCTGTGTGTGGCAGCCATTTGTTTTCATCCAAGGCACAGTGGAAGCGCCACCATGTCCCAGCTGACCAATGAGGCGTCACTTTCCCTATCCCCTCCCCGCAGCCTCAACGCTCCCGTCTGAGTGTGGCAGCCGTTTGTTTACATCCAAGGCACGGTGGAAGCGCCACCATGTCCCTGCTGACCAATGAGGCGTCACTTTCCCTATCCCCTCCCCGCAACCACATCGCTCCTGTCTGTGTGTGGCAGCCGTTTGTTTACATCCAAGGCTCGGTGGAAGCGCCACTATGTCCCAGCTGACCAATGAGACGTCACTTTCCCTATCCTTTCCCCGCAGCCTCATCGCTCCCGTCTGTGTGTGGCAGCCGTTTGTTTACATCCAAGGCACGGTGGAAGCGCCACCATGTCCCAGCTGACCAATGAGGCGTCACTTTCCCTATCCCCTCCCCGCAGCCTCATCGCTCCCACCTGTGTGTGGCAGCCGTTTGTTTACATCCAAGGCACAGTGGAAGCGCCACCATGTCCCAGCTGACCAATGAGGCGTCACTTTCCCTATCCCCTCCCCGCAGCCTCATCGCTCCCGTCTGTGTGTGGCAGCCGTTTGTTTACATCCAAGGCACAGTGGAAGTGCCACCATGTCCCAGCTGACCAATGAGGCGTCACTTTCCCTATCCCCTCCCCGCAGCCACATCGCTCCCACCTGTGTGTGGCAGCCGTTTGTTTACATCCAAGGCACAGTAGAAGTGCCACCATGTCCCAGCTGACCAATTAGGCGTCACTTTCCCTATCCCCTCCCCTCAGCCTCATCGCTCCCACCTGTGTGTGGCAGCCGTTTGTTTACATCCAAGGCACGGTGGAAGCGCCACCATGTCCCAGCTGACCAATGAGGCGCCACTTTCCCCATCCCCTCCCCGCAGCCTCATCGCTCCCACCTGTGTGTGGCAGCCGTTTGTTTACATCCAAGGCACGGTGGAAGCGCCACCATGTCCCAGCTGACCAATGAGGCGTCACTTTCCCTATCCCCTCCCCGCAGCCTCATCGCTCCCGTCTGTGTGTGGCAGCCATTTGTTTACATCCAAGGCACGGTGGAAGCGCCACCATGTCCCAGCTGACCAATGAGGAGTCACTTTCCCTATCCCCTCCCCACAGCCTCATCGCTCCCGTCTGAGTGTGGCAGCCGTTTGTTTACATCCAAGGCACGGTGGAAGCGCCACCATGTCCCAGCTGACCAATGAGGCGTCACTTTCCCTATCCCCTCCCCACAGCCTCATCGCTCCCGTCTGAGTGTGGCAGCCGTTTGTTTACATCCAAGGCACGGTGGAAGCGCCACCATGTCCCAGCTGACCAATGAGGCGTCACTTTCCCTATCCCCTCCCCACAGCCTCATCGCTTCCGTCTGAGTGTGGCAGCCGTTTGTTTACATCCAAGGCTCGGTGGAAGCGCCACCATGTCCCAGCTGACCAATGAGGCGTCACTTTCCCTATCCCCTCCCCGCAGCCTCATCGCTCCCGTCTGTGTGTGGCAGCCGTTTGTTTACATCCAAGGCACGGTGGAAGCGCCACCAAGTCCCTGCTGACCAATGAGGCGTCACTTTCCCTATCCCCTCCCCGCAGCCACATCGCTCCCGTCTGTGTGTGGCAGCCGTTTGTTTACATCCAAGGCACGGTGGAAGCGCCTCCATGTCCCAGCTGACCAATGAGGCGTCACTTTCCCTATCCCCTCCCCGCAGCCTCATCGCTCCCACCTGTGTGTGGCAGCCGTTTGTTTACATCCAAGGCTCGGTGGAAGCGTCACCATGTCCCAGCTGACCAATGAGGCGTCACTTTCCCTATCCCCTCCCCGCAGCCACATCGCTCCCGTCTGTGTGTGGCAGCCGTTTGTTTACATCCAAGGCACGGTGGAAGCGCCACCATGTCCCAGCTGACCAATGAGGCGTCACTTTCCCTATCCCCTCCCCGCAGCCACATCGCTCCCGTCTGTGTGTGGCAGCCGTTTGTTTACATCCAAGGCACGGTGGAAGCGCCACCATGTCCCAGCTGACCAATGAGGCGTCACTTTCCCTATCCCCTCCCCGCAGCCTCATCGCTCCCGTCTGTGTGTGGCAGCCGTTTGTTTACATCCAAGGCTCGGTGGAAGCGCCACCATGTCCCAGCTGACCAATGAGGCGTCACATTCCCTATCCCCTCCCCGCAGCCTCATCGCTCCTACCTGTGTGTGGCAGCCGTTTGTTTACATCCAAGGCACGGTGGAAGCGCCACCATGTCCCAGCTGACCAATGAGGCGTCACTTTCCCTATCCCCTCCCCGCAGCCTCATCGCTCCCGTCTGTGTGTGGCAGCCGTTTGTTTACATCCAAGGCACGGTGGAAGCGCCTCCATGTCCCAGCTGACCAATGAGGCGTCACTTTCCCTATCCCCTCCCCACAGCCTCATCGCTCCCGTCTGTGTGTGGCAGCCGTTTGTTTACATCCAAGGCACGGTGGAAGCGCCACCATGTCCCAGCTGACCAATGAGGCGTCACTTTCCCTATCCCCTCCCCGCAGCCTCATCGCTCCCGTCTGTGTGTGGCAGCCGTTTGTTTACATCCAAGGCTCGGTGGAAGCGCCACCATGTCCCAGCTGACCAATGAGGCGTCACTTTCCCTATCCCCTCCCCACAGCCTCATCGCTCCCGTCTGTGTGTGGCAGCCGTTTGTTTACATCCAAGGAACGGTGGAAGCGCCACCATGTCCCAGCTGACCAATGAGGCGTCACTTTCCCTATTCCCTCCCCGCAGCCTCATCGCTCCCGTCTGTGTGTGGCAGCCGTTTGTTTACATCCAAGGCACAGTGGAAGCGCCACCATGTCCCAGCTGACCAATGAGGCGTCACTTTCCCTATCGCCTCCCCGCAGCCTCATCGCTCCCGTCTGTGTGTGGCAGCCGTTTGTTTACATCCAAGGCACAGTGGAAGCGCCACCATGTCCCAGCTGACCAATGAGGCGTCACTTTCCCTATCCCCTCCCCGCAGCCTCATCGCTCCCGTCTGTGTGTGGCAGCCGTTTGTTTACATCCAAGGCACGGAGGAAGCGCCACCATGTCCCAGCTGACCAATGAGGCGTCACTTTCCCTATCCCCTCCCCGCAGCCCCATCGCTCCCGTCTGTGTGTGGCAGCCGTTTGTTTACATCCAAGGCACGGAGGAAGCGCCACCATGACCCAGCTGACCATTGAGGCGTCACTTTCCCTATCCCCTCCCCGCAGCCTCATCGCTCCCGTCTGAGTGTGGCAGTCGTTTGTTTACATCCAAGGCACAGTGGAAGCGCCACCATGTCCCAGCTGACCAATGAGGCGTCAATTTCCCTATCCCCTCCCCGCAGCCTCATCGCTCCCGTCTGTGTGTGGCAGCCGTTTGTTTACATCCAAGGCACGGAGGAAGCGCCACCATGTCCCAGCTGACCAATGAGGCGTCACTTTCCCTATCCCCTCCCCGCAGCCCCATCGCTCCCGTCTGTGTGTGGCAGCCGTTTGTTTACATCCAAGGCACGGAGGAAGCGCCACCATGTCCCAGCTGACCAATGAGGCGTCACTTTCCCTATCCCCTCCCCGCAGCCCCATCGCTCCCGTCTGTGTGTGGCAGCCGTTTGTTTACATCCAAGGCACAGTGGAAGCGCCACCATGTCCCAGCTGACCAATGAGGCGTCACTTTCCCTATCCCCTCCCCGCAGCCTCATCGTTCCCGTCTGTGTGTGGCAGCCGTTTGTTTACATACAAGGCACGGAGGAAGCGCCACCATGTCCCAGCTGACCAATGAGGCGTCACTTTCCCTATCCCCTCCCCGTAGCCTCATCGCTCCCACCTGTGTGTGGCAGCCGTTTGTTTACATCCAAGGCACGGAGGAAGCGCCACCATGTCCCAGCCGACCAATGAGGCGTCACTTTCCCTATCCCCTCCCGCAGCCACATCGCTCCCGTCTGTGTGTGGCAGCCGTTTGTTTACATCCAAGGCACGGTGGAAGCGCCACCATGTCCCAGCTGACCAATGAGGCGTCACTTTCCCTATCCCCTCCCCGCAGGCACATCGCTCCCGTCTGTGTGTGGCAGCCGTTTGTTTACATCCAAGGCACGGTGGAAGCGCCACCATGTCCCAGCTGACCAATGAGGCGTCACTTTCCCTATCCCCTCCCCGCAGCCACATCGCTCCCGTCTGTGTGTGGTAGCCGTTTGTTTACATCCAAGGCACGGTGGAAGCGCCACCAAGTCCCAGCTGACCAATGAGGCGTCACTTTCCCTATCCCCTCCCCGCAGCCACATCGCTCCCGTCTGTGTGTGGTAGCCGTTTGTTTACATCCAAGGCACAGTGGAAGCGCCACCATGTCCCAGCTGACCAATGAGGCGTCACTTTCCCTATCCCCTCCCCGCAGCCTCATCGCTCCCACCTGTGTGTGGTAGCCGTTTGTTTACATCCAAGGCACGGTGGAAGCACCACCATGTCCCAGCTGACCAATGAGGCGTCACTTTCCCTATCCCCTCCCCGCAGCCACATCGCTCTCACCTGTGTGTGGTAGCCATTTGTTTACATCCAAGGCACGGTGGAAGCGCCACCATGTCCCAGCTGACCAATGAGGCGTCACTTTCCCTATCCCCTCCCCGCAGCCTCATCGCTCCCACCTGAGTGTGGCAGCCGTTTGTTTACATCCAAGGCACGGTGGAAGCGCCACCATGTCCCAGCTGACCAATGAGGCGTCACTTTCCCTATCCCCTCCCCGCAGCCTCATCGCTCCCACCTGTGTGTGGCAGCCGTTTGTTTACATCCAAGGCACGGTGGAAGCGCCACCATGTCCCAGCTGACCAATGAGGCGTCACTTTCCCTATCCCCTCCCCGCAGCCTCATCGCTCCCACCTGTGTGTGGCAGCCGTTTGTTTACATCCAAGGCACGGTGGAAGCGCCATCATGTCCCAGCCGACCAATGAGGCGCCACTTTCCCTATCCCCTCCCCGCAGGCTCATCGCTCCCACCTGTGTGTGGCAGCCGTTTGTTTACATCCAAGGCATGGTGGAAGCGCCACCATGTCCCAGCTGACCAATGAGGCGTCACTTTCCCTATCCCCTCCCCGCAGCCTCATCGCTCCCACCTGTGTGTGGCAGCCGTTTGTTTACATCCAAGGCACGGTGGAAGCGCCACTATGTCCCTGCTGACCAATGAGGCGTCACTTTCCCTATCCCCTCCCCGCAGCCTCATCGCTCCCACCTGTGTGTGGCAGCCGTTTGTTTACATCCAAGGCACGGTGGAAGCGCCACCATGTCCCAGCTGACCAATGAGGCGTCACTTTCCCTATCCCCTCCCCGCAGCCTCATCGCTCCCACCTGAGTGTGGCAGCCGTTTGTTTACATCCAAGGCACAGTGGAAGCGCCACCATGTCCCAGCTGACCAATGAGGCGTCACTTTCCGTATCCCCTCCCCGTAGCCTCATCGCTCCCACCTGTGTGTGGCAGCCGTTTGTTTACATCCAAGGTACGGTGGAAGCGCCATCATGTCCCAGCTGACCAATGAGGCGTCACTTTCCCTATCCCCTCCCCGCAGCCACATCGCTCCCGTCTGTGTGTGGCAGCCGGTTGTTTACATCCAAGGCACAGTGGAAGCGCCACCATGTCCCAGCTGACCAATGAGGCGTCACTTTCCCTATCCCCTCCCCGCAGCCACATCGCTCCCACCTGTGTGTGGCAGCCGTTTGTTTACATCCAAGGCACAGTGGAAGCGCCACCATGTCCCAGCTGACCAATGAGGCGTCACTTTCCCTATCCCCTCCCCGCAGCCTCATCGCTCCCGTCTGTGTGTGGCAGCCGTTTGTTTACATCCAAGGCACAGTGGAAGCGCCACCATGTCCCAGCTGACCAATGAGGCGCCACTTTCCCTATACCCTCCCCGCAGCCTCATCGCTCCCGTCTGTGTGTGGCAGCCGTTTGATTACATCCAAGGCTCGGTGGAAGCGCCACCATGTCCCAGCTGACCAATGAGGCGTCACTTTCCCTATCCCCTCCCCGCAGCCTCATCGCTCCCGTCTGTGTGTGGCAGCCATTTGTTTACATCCAAGGCACGGTGGAAGCGCCACCATGTCCCAGCTGACCAATGAGGCGTCACTTTCCCTATCACCTCCCCACAGCCTCATCGCTCCCGTCTGTGTGTGGTAGCCGTTTGTTTACATCCAAGGCACGGTAGAAGCGCCACCATGTCCCAGCTGACCAATGAGGCGTCACTTTCCCTATCCCCTCCCCGCAGCCTCATCGCTCCCACCTGTGTGTGGCAGCCATTTGTTTACATCCAAGGCACAGTGGAAGCGCCACCATGTCCCAGCTGACCAATGAGGCGTCACTTTCCCTATCCCCTCCCCGCAGCCTCAACGCTCCCGTCTGAGTGTGGCAGCCGTTTGTTTACATCCAAGGCACGGTGGAAGCGCCACCATGTCCCAGCTGACCAATGAGGAGTCACTTTCCCTATCCCCTCCCCGCAGCCTCATCGCTGCTGTCTGTGTGTGGCAACCGTTTGTTTACATCCAAGGCACGGTGGAAGCGCCACCATGACCCAGCTGACAAATGAGGCGTCACTTTCCCTATCCCCTCCCCGCAGCCTCATCGCTCCCACCTGTGTGTGGCAGCCGTTTTATTACATCCAAGGCACAGTGGAAGCGCCACCACGACCCAGCTGACCAATGAGGCGTCACTTTCCCTATCCCCTCCCCGCAGCCTCATCGCTCCCGTCTGTGTGTGGCAGCCGTTTGTTTACATCCAAGGCACGGTGGAAGCGCCACCATGTCCCAGCTGACCAATGAGGCGTCACTTTCCCTATCCCCTCCCCACAGCCTCATCGCTCCTGTCTGTGTGTGGCAGCCGTTTGTTTACATCCAAGGCACAGTGGAAGCGCCACCATGTCCCAGCTGACCAATGAGGCGCCACTTTCCCTATCCCCTCCCCGCAGCCACATCGCTCCCGACTGTGTGTGGTAGCCGTTTGTTTACATCCAAGGCACGGTAGAAGCGCCACCATGTCCCAGCTGACGAATGAGGCGTCACTTTCCCTATCCCCTCCCCGCAGCCTCATCGCTCCCGTCTGTGTGTGGCTGCCATTTGTTTACATCCAAGGCTCGGTGGAAGCGCCACCATGTCCCAGCTGACCAATGAGGCGTCACTTTCCCTATCCCCTCCCCACAGCCTCATCGCTCCCACCTGTGTGTGGCAGCCGTTTGTTTACATCCAAGGCACGGTGGAAGCGCCACCATGTCCCAGCTGACCAATGAGGCGTCACTGTCCCTATCCCCTCCCCGCAGCCTCATCGCTCCCACCTGAGTGTGGCAGCCGGTTGTTTACAACCAAGGCACGGTGGAAGCGCCACCATGTCCCACCTGACCAATGAGGCGTCACTTTCCCTATCCCCTCCCCGCAGTCTCATCGCTCCCGCCTGTGTGTGTCAGCCGTTTGTTTACATCCAAGGCACAGTGGAAGCGCCACCATGTCCCAGGTGACCAATGAGGCGTCACTTTCCCTATCCCCTCCCCGCAGCCTCATCGCTCCCGTCTGTGTGTGGCAGCCGTTTGTTTACATCCAAGGCTCGGTGGAAGCGCCACCATGTCCCAGCTGACCAATGAGGCGTCACTTTCCCTATCCCCTCCCCGCAGCCTCATCGCTCCCGTCTGTGTGTGGCAGCCGTTTGTTTACATCCAAGGCACGGTGGAAGCGCCACCATGTCCCAGCTGACCAATGAGGCGTCACTTGCCCTATCCCCTCCCCACAGCCTCATCGCTCCCGTCTGTGTGTGGTAGCCGTTTGTTTACATCCAAGGCACGGTAGAAGCGCCACCATGTCCCAGCTGACCAATGAGGCGTCACTTTCCCTATCCCCTCCCCGCAGCCTCATCGCTCCCACCTGTGTGTGGCAGCCATTTGTTTTCATCCAAGGCACAGTGGAAGCGCCACCATGTCCCAGCTGACCAATGAGGCGTCACTTTCCCTATCCCCTCCCCGCAGCCTCAACGCTCCCGTCTGAGTGTGGCAGCCGTTTGTTTACATCCAAGGCACGGTGGAAGCGCCACCATGTCCCTGCTGACCAATGAGGCGTCACTTTCCCTATCCCCTCCCCGCAACCACATCGCTCCTGTCTGTGTGTGGCAGCCGTTTGTTTACATCCAAGGCTCGGTGGAAGCGCCACTATGTCCCAGCTGACCAATGAGACGTCACTTTCCCTATCCTTTCCCCGCAGCCTCAACGCTCCCGTCTGTGTGTGGCAGCCGTTTGTTTACATCCAAGGCACGGTGGAAGCGCCACCATGTCCCAGCTGACCAATGAGGCGTCACTTTCCCTATCCCCTCCCCGCAGCCTCATCGCTCCCACCTGTGTGTGGCAGCCGTTTGTTTACATCCAAGGCACAGTGGAAGCGCCACCATGTCCCAGCTGACCAATGAGGCGTCACTTTCCCTATCCCCTCCCCGCAGCCTCATCGCTCCCGTCTGTGTGTGGCAGCCGTTTGTTTACATCCAAGGCACAGTGGAAGTGCCACCATGTCCCAGCTGACCAATGAGGCGTCACTTTCCCTATCCCCTCCCCGCAGCCACATCGCTCCCACCTGTGTGTGGCAGCCGTTTGTTTACATCCAAGGCACAGTAGAAGTGCCACCATGTCCCAGCTGACCAATTAGGCGTCACTTTCCCTATCCCCTCCCCTCAGCCTCATCGCTCCCACCTGTGTGTGGCAGCCGTTTGTTTACATCCAAGGCACGGTGGAAGCGCCACCATGTCCCAGCTGACCAATGAGGCGCCACTTTCCCCATCCCCTCCCCGCAGCCTCATCGCTCCCACCTGTGTGTGGCAGCCGTTTGTTTACATCCAAGGCACGGTGGAAGCGCCACCATGTCCCAGCTGACCAATGAGGCGTCACTTTCCCTATCCCCTCCCCGCAGCCTCATCGCTCCCGTCTGTGTGTGGCAGCCATTTGTTTACATCCAAGGCACGGTGGAAGCGCCACCATGTCCCAGCTGACCAATGAGGAGTCACTTTCCCTATCCCCTCCCCGCAGCCTCATCGCTGCTGTCTGTGTGTGGCAACCGTTTGTTTACATCCAAGGCACGGTGGAAGCGCCACCATGACCCAGATGACAAATGAGGCGTCACTTTCCCTATCCCCTCCCCGCAGCCTCATCGCTCCCACCTGTGTGTGGCAGCCGTTTTATTACATCCAAGGCACAGTGGAAGCGCCACCACGACCCAGCTGACCAATGAGGCGTCACTTTCCCTATCCCCTCCCCGCAGCCTCATCGCTCCCGTCTGTGTGTGGCAGCCGTTTGTTTACATCCAAGGCACGGTGGAAGCGCCACCATGTCCCAGCTGACCAATGAGGCGTCACTTTCCCTATCCCCTCCCCGCAGCCTCATCGCTCCTGTCTGTGTGTGGCAGCCGTTTGTTTACATCCAAGGCACAGTGGAAGCGCCACCATGTCCCAGCTGACCAATGAGGCGCCACTTTCCCTATCCCCTCCCCGCAGCCACATCGCTCCCGACTGTGTGTGGTAGCCGTTTGTTTACATCCAAGGCTCGGTGGAAGCGCCACCATGTCCAAGCTGACCAATGAGGCGTCACTTTCCCTATCCCCTCCCCACAGCCTCATCGCTCCCACCTGTGTGTGGCAGCCGTTTGTTTACATCCAAGGCACGGTGGAAGCGCCACCATGTCCCAGCTGACCAATGAGGCGTCACTGTCCCTATCCCCCCCCCCGCAGCCTCATCGCTCCCACCTGAGTGTGGCAGCCGGTTGTTTACAACCAAGGCACGGTGGAAGCGCCACCATGTCCCACCTGACCAATGAGTCGTCACTTTCCCTATCCCCTCCCCGCAGTCTCATCGCTCCCGCCTGTGTGTGTCAGCCGTTTGTTTACATCCAAGGCACAGTGGAAGCGCCACCATGTCCCAGGTGACCAATGAGGCGTCACTTTCCCTATCCCCTCCCCGCAGCCTCATCGCTCCCGTCTGTGTGTGGCAGCCATTTGTTTACATCCAAGGCACGGTGGAAGCGCCACCATGTCCCAGCTGACCAATGAGGCGTCACTTTCCCTATCCCCTCCCCGCAGCCTCATCGTTCCACCCGAGTGTGGCAGCCGTTTGTTTACATCCAAGGCACGGTGGAAGCGCCAACATGTCCCAGCTGACCAATGAGGCGTCACTTTCCCTATCCCCTCCCCGCAGCCTCATCGCTCCCACCTGTGTGTGGCAGCCGTTTGTTTACATCCAAGGCACGCTGGAAGCGCCAACATGTCCCAGCTGACCAATGAGGCGTCACTTTCCCTATCCCCTCCCCGCAGCCTCATCGCTCCCGTCTGAGTGTGGCAGCCGTTTGTTTACATCCAAGGCACGGTGGAAGCGCCAACATGTCCCAGCTGACCAATGAGGCGTCACTTTCCCTATCCCCTCCCCGCAGCCTCATCGCTCCCACCTGTGTGTGGCAGCCGTTTGTTTACATCCAAGGCACGGTGGATGCGCCACCATGTCCCAGCTGACCAATGAGGCGTCACTTTCCCTATCCCCTCCCCGCAGCCTCATCGCTCCCAAATTTGTGTGGCAGCCGTTTGTTTACATCCAAGGCACGGTGGAAGCGCCAACATGTCCCAGCTGACCAATGAGGCGTCACTTTCCCTATCCCCTCCCCGCAGCCACATCGCTCCCGTCTGTGTGTGGCAGCCGTTTGTTTACATCCAAGGCACGGTGGAAGCGCCACCATGTCCCAGCTGACCAATGAGGCGTCACTTTCCCTATCCCCTCCCCGCAGCCTCATCGCTCCCACCTGTGTGTGGCAGCCATTTGTTTACATCCAAGGCACAGTGGAAGCGCCATCATGTCCCAGCTGACCAATGAGGCGTCACTTTCCCTATCCCCTCCCCGCAGCCACATCGCTCCCGTCTGTGTGTGGCAGCCGTTTGTTTACATCCAAGGCACGGTGGAAGCGCCACCATGTCCCAGCTGACCAATGAGGCGTCACTTTCCCTATCCCCTCCCCGCAGCCACATCGCTCCCACCTGTGTGTGGTAGCCGTTTGTTTACATCCAAGGCACGGTGGAAGCGCCACCATGTCCCAGCCGACCAATGAGGCGTCACTTTCCCTATCCCCTCCCCGCGGCCTCATCGCTCCCACCTGAGTGTGGCAGCCGTTTGTTTACATCCAAGGCACGGTGGAAGCGCCACCATGTCCCAGTTGACCAATGAGGCGTCACTTTCCCTATCCCCTCCCCGCAGCCTCATCGCTCCCACCTGTGTGTGGCAGCCGATTGTTTACATCCAAGGCACGGTGGAAGCGCCACCATGTCCCAGCTGACCATTGAGGCGTCACTTTCCCTATCCCCTCCCCGCAGCCACATCGCTCCCGTCTGTGTGTGGCAGCCGTTTGTTTACATACAAGGCACAGTGGAAGCGCCACCATGTCCCAGCTGACCAATGAGGCGCCACTTTCCCTATCCCCTCCCCGCAGCCTCATCGCTCCCACCTGTGTGTGGCAGCTGTTTGTTTACATTCAAGGCACGGTGGAAGCGCCACCATGTCCCAGCTGACCATTGAGGCGTCACTTTCCCTATCCCCTCCCCGCAGCCTCATCGCTCCCACCTGTGTGTGGTAGCCGTTTGTTTACATCCAAGGCACGGTGGAAGCGCCACCATGTCCCAGATGACCAATGAGGCGTCACTTTCCGTATCCCCTCCCTGCAGCCTCGTCGCTCGCGTCTGTGTGTGGCAGCCGTTTGTTTACATCCAAGGCACGGTGGAAGCGCCACCATGTCCCAGCTGACCAATGAGGCGCCACTTTCCCTATCCCCTCCCCGCAGCCACATCGCTCCCGTCTGTGTGTGGCAGCCGTTTGTTTACATCCAAGGCACGGTGGAAGGGCCACCATGTCCCAGCTGACCAATGAGGCGTCACTTTCCCTATCCCCTCCCCGCAGCCTCATCGATCCCACCTGTGTGTGGCAGCCGTTTGTTTACATCCAAGGCACGGTGGAAGCGCCACCATGTCCCAGCTGACCAATGAGGCGTAACTTTCCCTATCCCCTCCCCGCAGCCACATCGCTCCTGTCTGTGTGTGGCAGCCGTTTGTCTACATCCAAGGCACGGTGGAAGCGCCACCATGTCCCAGCTGACCAATGAGGCGTCACTTTCCCTATCCCCTCCCCGCAGCCACATAGCTCCTGTCTGTGTGTGGCAGCCGTTTGTTTACATCCAAGGCACGGTGGAAGCGCCACCATGTCCCAGCTGACCAATGAGGCGTCACTTTCCCTATCCCCTCCCCGCAGCCTCATCGCTCCCACCTGTGTGTGGCAGCCGTTTGTTTACATCCAAGGCACGGTGGAAGCGCCACCATGTCCCAGCTGACCATTGAGGCGTCACTTTCCCTATCCCCTCCCCGCAGCCACATCGCTCCCGTCTGTGTGTGGCAGCCGTTTGTTTACATACAAGGCACAGTGGAAGCGCCACCATGTCCCAGCTGACCAATGAGGCGCCACTTTCCCTATCCCCTCCCCGCAGCCTCATCGCTCCCACCTGTGTGTGGCAGCCGTTTGTTTACATCCAAGGCACGGTGGAAGCGCCACCATGTCCCAGCTGACCATTGAGGCGTCACTTTCCCTATCCCCTCCCCGCAGCCTCATCGCTCCCACCTGTGTGTGGTAGTCGTTTGTTTTCATCCAAGGCACGGTGGAAGCGCCACCATGTCCCAGCTGACCAATGAGGCGTCACTTTCCCTATCCCCTCCCCGCAGCCACATCGCTCCCGTCTGTGTGTGGCAGCCGTTTGTTTACATCCAAGGCACGGTGGAAGGGCCACCATGTCCCAGCTGACCAATGAGGCGTCACTTTCCCTATCCCCTCCCCGCAGCCTCATCGCTCCCACCTGTGTGTGGCAGCCGCTTGTTTACATCCAAGGCACGGTTGAAGCGCCACCCTGTCCCAGCTGACCAATGAGGCGTCACTTTCCCTATCCCCTCCCCGCAGCCACATCGCTCCTGTCTGTGTGTGGCAGCCGTTTGTTTACATCCAAGGCACGGTGGAAGCGCCACCATGTCCCAGCCGACCAATGAGGCGTCACTTTCCCTATCCCCTCCCCGCAGCCTCATCGCTCCCACCTGAGTGTGGCAGCCGTTTGTTTACATCCAAGGCACGGTGGAAGCGCCACCATGTCCCAGCTGACCAATGAGGCGTCACTTTCCCTATCCCCTCCCCGCAGCCTCATCGCTCCTACCTGTGTGTGGCAGCCGTTTGTTTACATCCAAGGCACGGTGGAAGCGCCACCATGTCCCAGCTGACCATTGAGGCGTCACTTTCCCTATCCCCTCCCCGCAGCCACATCGCTCCCGTCTGTGTGTGGCAGCCGTTTGTTTACATACAAGGCACAGTGGAAGCGCCACTATGTCCCAGCTGACCAATGGGGCGCCACTTTCCCTATCCCCTCCCCGCAGCCTCATCGCTCCCACCTGTGTGTGGCAGCCGTTTGTTTACATCCAAGGCACGGTGGAAGCGCCACCATGTCCCAGCTGACCATTGAGGCGTCACTTTCCCTATCCCCTCCCCGCAGCCTCATCGCTCCCACCTGTGTGTGGTAGCCGTTAGTTTACATCCAAGGCACGGTGGAAGCGCCACCATGTCCCAGCTGACCAATGAGGCGTCACTTTCCGTATCCCCTCCCTGCAGCCTCGTCGCTCGGGTCTGTGTGTGGCAGCCGTTTGTTTACATCCAATGCACGGTGGAAGCGCCACCATGTCCCAGCTGACCAATGAGGCGCCACTTTCCCTATCCCCTCCCCGCAGCCACATCGCTCCCGTCTGTGTGTGGCAGCCGTTTGTTTACATCCAAGGCATGGTGGAAGGGCCACCATGTCCCAGCTGACCAATGAGGCGTCACTTTCCCTATCCCCTGCCCGCAGCCTCATCGCTCCCACCTGTGTGTGGTAGTCGTTTGTTTTCATCCAAGGCACGGTGGAAGCGCCACCATGTCCCAGCTGACCAATGAGGCGTCACTTTCCCTATCCCCTCCCCGCAGCCACATCGCTCCCGTCTGTGTGTGGCAGCCGTTTGTTTACATCCAAGGCACGGTGGAAGGGCCACCATGTCCCAGCTGACCAATGAGGCGTCACTTTCCCTATCCCCTCCCCGCAGCCTCATCGCTCCCACCTGTGTGTGGCAGCCGCTTGTTTACATCCAAGGCACGGTTGAAGCGCCACCCTGTCCCATCTGACCAATGAGGCGTCACTTTCCCTATCCCCTCCCCGCAGCCACATCGCTCCTGTCTGTGTGTGGCAGCCGTTTGTTTACATCCAAGGCACGGTGGAAGCGCCACCATGTCCCAGCCGACCAATGAGGCGTCACTTTCCCTATCCCCTCCCCGCAGCCTCATCGCTCCCACCTGAGTGTGGCAGCCGTTTGTTTACATCCAAGGCACGGTGGAAGCGCCACCATGTCCCAGCTCACCAATGAGGCGTCACTTTCCCTATCCCCTCCCCGCAGCCTCATCGCTCCCACCTGTGTGTGGCAGCCGTTTGTTTACATCCAAGGCACGGTGGAAGCGCCACCATGTCCCAGCTGACCATTGAGGCGTCACTTTCCCTATCCCCTCCCCGCAGCCACATCGCTCCCGTCTGTGTGTGGCAGCCGTTTGTTTACATACAAGGCACAGTGGAAGCGCCACCATGTCCCAGCTGACCAATGAGGCGCCACTTTCCCTATCCCCTCCCCGCAGCCTCATCGCTCCCACCTGTGTGTGGCAGCCGTTTGTTTACATCCAAGGCACGGTGGAAGCGCCACCATGTCCCAGCTGACCATTGAGGCGTCACTTTCCCTATCCCCTCCCCGCAGCCTCATCGCTCCCACCTGTGTGTGGTAGCCGTTTGTTTACATCCAAGGCACGGTGGAAGCGCCACCATGTCCCAGCTGACCAATGAGGCGTCACTTTCCGTATCCCCTCCCTGCAGCCTCGTCGCTCGGGTCTGTGTGTGGCAGCCGTTTGTTTACATCCAATGCACGGTGGAAGCGCCACCATGTCCCAGCTGACCAATGAGGCGCCACTTTCCCTATCCCCTCCCCGCAGCCACATCGCTCCCGTCTGTGTGTGGCAGCCGTTTGTTTACATCCAAGGCACGGTGGAAGGGCCACCATGTCCCAGCTGACCAATGAGGCGTTACTTTCCCTATCCCCTCCCCGCAGCCTCATCGCTCCCACCTGTGTGTGGCAGCCGTTTGTTTACATCCAAGGCACGGTGGAAGCGCCACCATGTCCCAGCTGACCAATGAGGCGTCACTTTCCCTATCCCCTCCCCGCAGCCACATCGCTCCTCTCTGTGTGTGGCAGCCGTTTGTTTACA
Source organism: Meconema thalassinum (assembly GCA_946902985.2). Taxonomy (NCBI): domain Eukaryota; kingdom Metazoa; phylum Arthropoda; class Insecta; order Orthoptera; family Tettigoniidae; genus Meconema; species Meconema thalassinum. The sequence continues at coordinate 18,110,024 of OX336397.1, forward strand.
TCCAAGGCACGGTGGATGCGCCACCATGTCCCAGCTGACCAATGAGGCGTCACTTTCCCTATCCCCTCCCCGCAGCCACATAGCTCCTGTCTGTGTGTGGCAGCCGTTTGTTTACATCCAAGGCTCGGTGGAAGCGCCATCATGTCCCAGCTGACCAATGAGGCGTCACTTTCCCTATCCCCTCCCCGCAGCCTCATCGCTCCCACCTGTGTGTGGCAGCCGTTTGTTTACATCCAAGGCACGGTGGAAGCGCCACCATGTCCCAGCTGACCAATGAGGCGTCACTTTCCCTATCCCCTCCCCGCAGCCACATCGCTCCTGTCTGTGTGTGGCAGCCGTTTGTTTACATCCATGGCACGGTGGAAGTGCCACCATGTCCCAGCTGACCAATGAGGCGTCACTTTCCCTATCCCCTCCCCGCAGCCACATCGCTCCCACCTGTGTGTGGCAGCCTTTTGTTTACATCCAAGGCACAGTGGAAGCGCCACCATGTCCCAGCTGACCAATGAGGCGTCACTTTCCCTATCCCTTCCCCGCAGCCACATCGCTCCCGTCTGAGTGTGGCAGCCGTTTGTTTACATCCAAGGCACGGTGGAAGCGCCACCATGTCCCAGCTGACCAATGAGGCGTCACTTTCCCTATCCCCTCCCCGCAGCCACATCGCTCCCGTCTGTGTGTGGCAGCCGTTTGTTTACATCCAAGGCACGGTGGAAGGGCCACCATGTCCCAGCTGACCAATGAGGCGTCACTTTCCCTATCCCCTCCCCGCAGCCTCATCGCTCCCGTCTGTGTGTGGCAGCCGTTTGTTTACTTCCAAGGCACGGTGGAAGCGCCACCATGTCCCAGCTGACCAATCAGGCGTCACTTTCCCTATCCCCTCCCCGCAGCCTCATCGCTCCCACCTGTGTGTGGCAGCCGTTTGTTTACATCCAAGGCACGGTGGAAGCGCCACCATGTCCCAGCTGACCATTGAGGCGTCACTTTCCCTATCCCCTCCCCGCAGCCACATCGCTCCCGTCTGTGTGTGGCAGCCGTTTGTTTACATACAAGGCACAGTGGAAGCGCCACCATGTCCCAGCTGACCAATGAGGCGCCACTTTCCCTATCCCCTCCCCGCAGCCTCATCGCTCCCACCTGTGTGTGGCAGCTGTTTGTTTACATTCAAGGCACGGTGGAAGCGCCACCATGTCCCAGCTGACCATTGAGGCGTCACTTTCCCTATCCCCTCCCCGCAGCCTCATGGCTCCCACCTGTGTGTGGTAGCCGTTTGTTTACATCCAAGGCACGGTGGAAGCGCCACCATGTCCCAGATGACCAATGAGGCGTCACTTTCCGTATCCCCTCCCTGCAGCCTCGTCGCTCGCGTCTGTGTGTGGCAGCCGTTTGTTTACATCCAAGGCACGGTGGAAGCGCCACCATGTCCCAGCTGACCAATGAGACGCCACTTTCCCTATCCCCTCCCCGCAGCCACATCGCTCCTGTCTGTGTGTGGCAGCCGTTTGTTTACATCCAAGGCACGGTGGAAGGGCCACCATGTCCCAGCTGACCAATGAGGCGTCACTTTCCCTATCCCCTCCCCGCAGCCTCATCGCTCCCACCTGTGTGTGGCAGCCGTTTGTTTACATCCAAGGCACGGTGGAAGCGCCACCATGTCCCAGCTGACCAATGAGGCGTAACTTTCCCTATCCCCTCCCCGCAGCCACATCGCTCCTGTCTGTGTGTGGCAGCCGTTTGTCTACATCCAAGGCACGGTGGAAGCGCCACCATGTCCCAGCTGACCAATGAGGCGTCACTTTCCCTATCCCCTCCCCGCAGCCACATAGCTCCTGTCTGTGTGTGGCAGCCGTTTGTTTACATCCAAGGCACGGTGAAAGCGCCACCATGTCCCAGCTGACCAATGAGGCGTCACTTTCCCTATCCCCTCCCCGCAGCCTCATCGCTCCCACCTGTGTGTGGCAGCCGTTTGTTTACATCCAAGGCACGGTGGAAGCGCCACCATGTCCCAGCTGACCATTGAGGCGTCACTTTCCCTATCCCCTCCCCGCAGCCACATCGCTCCCGTCTGTGTGTGGCAGCCGTTTGTTTACATACAAGGCACAGTGGAAGCGCCACCATGTCCCAGCTGACCAATGAGGCGCCACTTTCCCTATCCCCTCCCCGCAGCCTCATCGCTCCCACCTGTGTGTGGCAGCCGTTTGTTTACATCCAAGGCACGGTGGAAGCGCCACCATGTCCCAGCTGACCATTGAGGCGTCACTTTCCCTATCCCCTCCCCGCAGCCTCATCGCTCCCACCTGTGTGTGGTAGTCGTTTGTTTTCATCCAAGGCACGGTGGAAGCGCCACCATGTCCCAGCTGACCAATGAGGCGTCACTTTCCCTATCCCCTCCCCGCAGCCACATCGCTCCCGTCTGTGTGTGGCAGCCGTTTGTTTACATCCAAGGCACGGTGGAAGGGCCACCATGTCCCAGCTGACCAATGAGGCGTCACTTTCCCTATCCCCTCCCCGCAGCCTCATCGCTCCCACCTGTGTGTGGCAGCCGCTTGTTTACATCCAAGGCACGGTGGAAGCGCCACCCTGTCCCAGCTGACCAATGAGGCGTCACTTTCCCTATCCCCTCCCCGCAGCCACATCGCTTTTGTCTGTGTGTGGCAGCCGTTTGTTTACATCCAAGGCACGGTGGAAGCGCCACCATGTCCCAGCCGACCAATGAGGCGTCACTTTCCCTATCCCCTCCCCGCAGCCTCATCGCTCCCACCTGAGTGTGGCAGCCGTTTGTTTACATCCAAGGCACGGTGGAAGCGCCACCATGTCCCAGCTGACCAATGAGGCGTCACTTTCCCTATCCCCTCCCCGCAGCCTCATCGCTCCCACCTGTGTGTGGCAGCCGTTTGTTTACATCCAAGGCACGGTGGAAGCGCCACCATGTCCCAGCTGACCATTGAGGCGTCACTTTCCCTATCCCCTCCCCGCAGCCACATCGCTCCCGTCTGTGTGTGGCAGCCGTTTGTTTACATACAAGGCACAGTGGAAGCGCCACCATGTCCCAGCTGACCAATGAGGCGCCACTTTCCCTATCCCCTCCCCGCAGCCTCATCGCTCCCACCTGTGTGTGGCAGCCGTTTGTTTACATCCAAGGCACGGTGGAAGCGCCACCATGTCCCAGCTGACCATTGAGGCGTCACTTTCCCTATCCCCTCCCCGCAGCCTCATCGCTCCCACCTGTGTGTGGTAGCCGTTTGTTTACATCCAAGGCACGGTGGAAGCGCCACCATGTCCCAGCTGACCAATGAGGCGTCACTTTCCGTATCCCCTCCCTGCAGCCTCGTCGCTCGGGTCTGTGTGTGGCAGCCGTTTGTTTACATCCAATGCACGGTGGAAGCGCCACCATGTCCCAGCTGACCAATGAGGCGCCACTTTCCCTATCCCCTCCCCGCAGCCACATCGCTCCCGTCTGTGTGTGGCAGCCGTTTGTTTACATCCAAGGCACGGTGGAAGGGCCACCATGTCCCAGCTGACCAATGAGGCGTTACTTTCCCTATCCCCTCCCCGCAGCCTCATCGCTCCCACCTGTGTGTGGCAGCCGTTTGTTTACATCCAAGGCACGGTGGAAGCGCCACCATGTCCCAGCTGACCAATGAGGCGTCACTTTCCCTATCCCCTCCCCGCAGCCACATCGCTCCTCTCTGTGTGTGGCAGCCGTTTGTTTACATCCAAGGCACGGTGGATGCGCCACCATGTCCCAGCTGACCAATGAGGCGTCACTTTCCCTATCCCCTCCCCGCAGCCACATAGCTCCTGTCTGTGTGTGGCAGCCGTTTGTTTACATCCAAGGCTCGGTGGAAGCGCCATCATGTCCCAGCTGACCAATGAGGCGTCACTTTCCCTATCCCCTCCCCGCAGCCTCATCGCTCCCACCTGTGTGTGGCAGCCGTTTGTTTACATCCAAGGCACGGTGGAAGCGCCACCATGTCCCAGCTGACCAATGAGGCGTCACTTTCCCTATCCCCTCCCCGCAGCCACATCGCTCCTGTCTGTGTGTGGCAGCCGTTTGTTTACATCCATGGCACGGTGGAAGTGCCACCATGTCCCAGCTGACCAATGAGGCGTCACTTTCCCTATCCCCTCCCCGCAGCCACATCGCTCCCACCTGTGTGTGGCAGCCTTTTGTTTACATCCAAGGCACAGTGGAAGCGCCACCATGTCCCAGCTGACCAATGAGGCGTCACTTTCCCTATCCCTTCCCCGCAGCCACATCGCTCCCGTCTGAGTGTGGCAGCCGTTTGTTTACATCCAAGGCACGGTGGAAGCGCCACCATGTCCCAGCTGACCAATGAGGCGTCACTTTCCCTATCCCCTCCCCGCAGCCACATCGCTCCCGTCTGTGTGTGGCAGCCGTTTGTTTACATCCAAGGCACGGTGGAAGGGCCACCATGTCCCAGCTGACCAATGAGGCGTCACTTTCCCTATCCCCTCCCCGCAGCCTCATCGCTCCCGTCTGTGTGTGGCAGCCGTTTGTTTACTTCCAAGGCACGGTGGAAGCGCCACCATGTCCCAGCTGACCAATCAGGCGTCACTTTCCCTATCCCCTCCCCGCAGCCTCATCGCTCCCACCTGTGTGTGGCAGCCGTTTGTTTACATCCAAGGCACGGTGGAAGCGCCACCATGTCCCAGCTGACCATTGAGGCGTCACTTTCCCTATCCCCTCCCCGCAGCCACATCGCTCCCGTCTGTGTGTGGCAGCCGTTTGTTTACATACAAGGCACAGTGGAAGCGCCACCATGTCCCAGCTGACCAATGAGGCGCCACTTTCCCTATCCCCTCCCCGCAGCCTCATCGCTCCCACCTGTGTGTGGCAGCTGTTTGTTTACATTCAAGGCACGGTGGAAGCGCCACCATGTCCCAGCTGACCATTGAGGCGTCACTTTCCCTATCCCCTCCCCGCAGCCTCATGGCTCCCACCTGTGTGTGGTAGCCGTTTGTTTACATCCAAGGCACGGTGGAAGCGCCACCATGTCCCAGATGACCAATGAGGCGTCACTTTCCGTATCCCCTCCCTGCAGCCTCGTCGCTCGCGTCTGTGTGTGGCAGCCGTTTGTTTACATCCAAGGCACGGTGGAAGCGCCACCATGTCCCAGCTGACCAATGAGACGCCACTTTCCCTATCCCCTCCCCGCAGCCACATCGCTCCTGTCTGTGTGTGGCAGCCGTTTGTTTACATCCAAGGCACGGTGGAAGGGCCACCATGTCCCAGCTGACCAATGAGGCGTCACTTTCCCTATCCCCTCCCCGCAGCCTCATCGCTCCCACCTGTGTGTGGCAGCCGTTTGTTTACATCCAAGGCACGGTGGAAGCGCCACCATGTCCCAGCTGACCAATGAGGCGTAACTTTCCCTATCCCCTCCCCGCAGCCACATCGCTCCTGTCTGTGTGTGGCAGCCGTTTGTCTACATCCAAGGCACGGTGGAAGCGCCACCATGTCCCAGCTGACCAATGAGGCGTCACTTTCCCTATCCCCTCCCCGCAGCCACATAGCTCCTGTCTGTGTGTGGCAGCCGTTTGTTTACATCCAAGGCACGGTGAAAGCGCCACCATGTCCCAGCTGACCAATGAGGCGTCACTTTCCCTATCCCCTCCCCGCAGCCTCATCGCTCCCACCTGTGTGTGGCAGCCGTTTGTTTACATCCAAGGCACGGTGGAAGCGCCACCATGTCCCAGCTGACCATTGAGGCGTCACTTTCCCTATCCTCTCCCCGCAGCCACATCGCTCCCGTCTGTGTGTGGCAGCCGTTTGTTTACATACAAGGCACAGTGGAAGCGCCACCATGTCCCAGCTGACCAATGAGGCGCCACTTTCCCTATCCCCTCCCCGCAGCCTCATCGCTCCCACCTGTGTGTGGCAGCCGTTTGTTTACATCCAAGGCACGGTGGAAGCGCCACCATGTCCCAGCTGACCATTGAGGCGTCACTTTCCCTATCCCCTCCCCGCAGCCTCATCGCTCCCACCTGTGTGTGGTAGTCGTTTGTTTTCATCCAAGGCACGGTGGAAGCGCCACCATGTCCCAGCTGACCAATGAGGCGTCACTTTCCCTATCCCCTCCCCGCAGCCACATCGCTCCCGTCTGTGTGTGGCAGCCGTTTGTTTACATCCAAGGCACGGTGGAAGGGCCACCATGTCCCAGCTGACCAATGAGGCGTCACTTTCCCTATCCCCTCCCCGCAGCCTCATCGCTCCCACCTGTGTGTGGCAGCCGCTTGTTTACATCCAAGGCACGGTGGAAGCGCCACCCTGTCCCAGCTGACCAATGAGGCGTCACTTTCCCTATCCCCTCCCCGCAGCCACATCGCTTTTGTCTGTGTGTGGCAGCCGTTTGTTTACATCCAAGGCACGGTGGAAGCGCCACCATGTCCCAGCCGACCAATGAGGCGTCACTTTCCCTATCCCCTCCCCGCAGCCTCATCGCTCCCACCTGAGTGTGGCAGCCGTTTGTTTACATCCAAGGCACGGTGGAAGCGCCACCATGTCCCAGCTGACCAATGAGGCGTCACTTTCCCTATCCCCTCCCCGCAGCCTCATCGCTCCCACCTGTGTGTGGCAGCCGTTTGTTTACATCCAAGGCACGGTGGAAGCGCCACCATGTCCCAGCTGACCATTGAGGCGTCACTTTCCCTATCCCCTCCCCGCAGCCACATCGCTCCCGTCTGTGTGTGGCAGCCGTTTGTTTACATACAAGGCACAGTGGAAGCGCCACCATGTCCCAGCTTACCAATGAGGCGCCACTTTCCCTATCCCCTCCCCGCAGCCTCATCGCTCCCACCTGTGTGTGGCAGCCGTTTGTTTACATCCAAGGCACGGTGGAAGCGCCACCATGTCCCAGCTGACCATTGAGGCGTCACTTTCCCTATCCCCTCCCCGCAGCCTCATCGCTCCCACCTGTGTGTGGTAGCCGTTTGTTTACATCCAAGGCACGGTGGAAGCGCCACCATGTCCCAGCTGACCAATGAGGCGTCACTTTCCGTATCCCCTCCCTGCAGCCTCGTCGCTCGGGTCTGTGTGTGGCAGCCGTTTGTTTACATCCAATGCACGGTGGAAGCGCCACCATGTCCCAGCTGACCAATGAGGCGCCACTTTCCCTATCCCCTCCCCGCAGCCACATCGCTCCCGTCTGTGTGTGGCAGCCGTTTGTTTACATCCAAGGCACGGTGGAAGGGCCACCATGTCCCAGCTGACCAATGAGGCGTCACTTTCCCTATCCCCTCCCCCTAGCCTCATCGCTCCCACCTGTGTGTGGCAGCCGTTTGTTTACATCCAAGGCACAGTGGAAGCGCCACCATGTCCCAGCTGACCAATGAGGCGTCACTTTCCCTATCCCCTCCCGGCAGCCACATCGCTCCTCTCTGTGTGTGGCAGCCGTTTGTTTACATCCAAGGCACGGTGGAAGCGCCACCATGTCCCAGCTGACCAATGAGGCGTCACTTTCCCTATCCCCTCCCCGCAGCCACATAGCTCCTGTCTGTGTGTGGCAGCCGTTTGTTTACATCCAAGGCTCGGTGGAAGCGCCATCATGTCCCAGCTGACCAATGAGGCGTCACTTTCCCTATCCCCTCCCCGCAGCCTCATCGCTCCCACCTGTGTGTGGCAGCCGTTTGTTTACATCCAAGGCACGGTGGAAGCGCCACCATGTCCCAGCTGACCAATGAGGCGTCACTTTCCCTATACCCTCCCCGCAGCCACATCGCTCCTGTCTGTGTGTGGCAGCCGTTTGTTTACATCCATGGCACGGTGGAAGTGCCACCATGTCCCAGCTGACCAATGAGGCGTCACTTTCCCTATCCCCTCCCCGCAGCCACATCGCTCCCACCTGTGTGTGGCAGCCTTTTGTTTACATCCAAGGCACAGTGGAAGCGCCACCATGTCCCAGCTGACCAATGAGGCGTCACTTTCCCTATCCCTTCCCCGCAGCCTCATCGCTCCCGTCTGAGTGTGGCAGCCGTTTGTTTACATCCAAGGCACGGTGGAAGCGCCACCATGTCCCAGCTGACCAATGAGGCGTCACTTTCCCTATCCCCTCAACGCAGCCACATCGCTCCCGTCTGTGTGTGGCAGCCGTTTGTTTACATCCAAGGCACGGTGGAAGGGCCACCATGTCCCAGCTGACCAATGAGGCGTCACTTTCCCTATTCCCTCCCCGCAGCCTCATCGCTCCCGTCTGTGTGTGGCAGCCGTTTGTTTACATCCAAGGCATGGTGGAAGCGCCACCATGTCCCAGCTGACCAATGAGGCGTCACTTTCCCTATCCCCTCCCCGCAGCCTCATCGCTCCTGTCTGTGTGTGGCAGCCGTTTGTTTACATCTAAGGCACGGTGGAAGCGCCAACATGTCCCAGCTGACCAATGAGGCGTCACTTTCCCTATCCCCTCCCCGCAGCCTCATCGCTCCCGTCTGTGTGTGGGAGCCGTTTGTTTACATCCAAGGCACGGTGGAAGCGCCACCATGTCCCAGCTGACCAATGAGGCGTCACTTTCCCTATCCCCTCCCCGCAGCCACATCGCTCCTCTCTGTGTGTGGCAGCCGTTTGTTTACATCCAAGGCACGGTGGAAGCGCCACCATGTCCCAGCTGACCATTGAGGCGTCACTTTCCCTATCCCCTCCCCGCAGCCTCATGGCTCCCACCTGTGTGTGGTAGCCGTTTGTTTACATCCAAGGCACGGTGGAAGCGCCACCATGTCCCAGATGACCAATGAGGCGTCACTTTCCGTATCCCCTCCCTGCAGCCTCGTCGCTCGCGTCTGTGTGTGTCAGCCGTTTGTTTACATCCAAGGCACGGTGGAAGCGCCACCATGTCCCAGCTGACCAATGAGACGCCACTTTCCCTATCCCCTCCCCGCAGCCACATCGCTCCTGTCTGTGTGTGGCAGCCGTTTGTTTACATCCAAGGCACGGTGTAAGGGCCACCATGTCCCAGCTGACCAATGAGGCGTCACTTTCCCTATCCCCTCCCCGCAGCCTCATCGCTCCCACCTGTGTGTGGCAGCCGTTTGTTTACATCCAAGGCACGGTGGAAGCGCCACCATGTCCCAGCTGACCAATGAGGCGTAACTTTCCCTATCCCCTCCCCGCAGCCACATCGCTCCTGTCTGTGTGTGGCAGCCGTTTGTCTACATCCAAGGCACGGTGGAAGCGCCACCATGTCCCAGCTGACCAATGAGGCGTCACTTTCCCTATCCCCTCCCCGCAGCCACATAGCTCCTGTCTGTGTGTGGCAGCCGTTTGTTTACATCCAAGGCACGGTGGAAGCGCCACCATGTCCCAGCTGACCAATGAGGCGTCACTTTCCCTATCCCCTCCCCGCAGCCTCATCGCTCCCACCTGTGTGTGGCAGCCGTTTGTTTACATCCAAGGCACGGTGGAAGCGCCACCATGTCCCAGCTGACCATTGAGGCGTCACTTTCCCTATCCCCTCCCCGCAGCCACATCGCTCCCGTCTGTGTGTGGCAGCCGTTTGTTTACATACAAGGCACAGTGGAAGCGCCACCATGTCCCAGCTGACCAATGAGGCGCCACTTTCCCTATCCCCTCCCCGCAGCCTCATCGCTCCCACCTGTGTGTGGCAGCCGTTTGTTTACATCCAAGGCACGGTGGAAGCGCCACCATGTCCCAGCTGACCATTGAGGCGTCACTTTCCCTATCCCCTCCCCGCAGCCTCATCGCTCCCACCTGTGTGTGGTAGTCGTTTGTTTTCATCCAAGGCACGGTGGAAGCGCCACCATGTCCCAGCTGACCAATGAGGCGTCACTTTCCCTATCCCCTCCCCGCAGCCACATCGCTCCCGTCTGTGTGTGGCAGCCGTTTGTTTACATCCAAGGCACGGTGGAAGGGCCACCATGTCCCAGCTGACCAATGAGGCGTCACTTTCCCTATCCCCTCCCCGCAGCCTCATCGCTCCCACCTGTGTGTGGCAGCCGCTTGTTTACATCCAAGGCACGGTGGAAGCGCCACCCTGTCCTAGCTGACCAATGAGGCGTCACTTTCCCTATCCCCTCCCCGCAGCCACATCGCTCTTGTCTGTGTGTGGCAGCCGTTTGTTTACATCCAAGGCTCGGTGGAAGCGCCACCATGTCCCAGCCGACCAATGAGGCGTCACTTTCCCTATCCCCTCCCCGCAGCCTCATCGCTCCCACCTGAGTGTGGCAGCCGTTTGTTTACATCCAAGGCACGGTGGAAGCGCCACCATGTCCCAGCTGACCAATGAGGCGTCACTTTCCCTATCCCCTCCCCGCAGCCTCATCGCTCCCACCTGTGTGTGGCAGCCGTTTGTTTACATCCAAGGCACGGTGGAAGCGCCACCATGTCCCAGCTGACCATTGAGGCGTCACTTTCCCTATCCCCTCCCCGCAGCCACATCGCTCCCGTCTGTGTGTGGCAGCCGTTTGTTTACATACAAGGCACAGTGGAAGCGCCACCATGTCCCAGCTTACCAATGAGGCGCCACTTTCCCTATCCCCTCCCCGCAGCCTCATCGCTCCCACCTGTGTGTGGCAGCCGTTTGTTTACATCCAAGGCACGGTGGAAGCGCCACCATGTCCCAGCTGACCATTGAGGCGTCACTTTCCCTATCCCCTCCCCGCAGCCTCATCGCTCCCACCTGTGTGTGGTAGCCGTTTGTTTACATCCAAGGCACGGTGGAAGCGCCACCATGTCCCAGCTGACCAATGAGGCGTCACTTTCCGTATCCCCTCCCTGCAGCCTCGTCGCTCGGGTCTGTGTGTGGCAGCCGTTTGTTTACATCCAATGCACGGTGGAAGCGCCACCATGTCCCAGCTGACCAATGAGGCGCCACTTTCCCTATCCCCTCCCCGCAGCCACATCGCTCCCGTCTGTGTGTGGCAGCCGTTTGTTTACATCCAAGGCACGGTGGAAGGGCCACCATGTCCCAGCTGACCAATGAGGCGTCACTTTCCCTATCCCCTCCCCCTAGCCTCATCGCTCCCACCTGTGTGTGGCAGCCGTTTGTTTACATCCAAGGCACGGTGGAAGCGCCACCATGTCCCAGCTGACCAATGAGGCGTCACTTTCCCTATCCCCTCCCGGCAGCCACATCGCTCCTCTCTGTGTGTGGCAGCCGTTTGTTTACATCCAAGGCACGGTGGAAGCGCCACCATGTCCCAGCTGACCAATGAGGCGTCACTTTCCCTATCCCCTCCCCGCAGCCACATAGCTCCTGTCTGTGTGTGGCAGCCGTTTGTTTACATCCAAGGCTCGGTGGAAGCGCCATCATGTCCCAGCTGACCAATGAGGCGTCACTTTCCCTATCCCCTCCCCGCAGCCTCATCGCTCCCACCTGTGTGTGGCAGCCGTTTGTTTACATCCAAGGCACGGTGGAAGCGCCACCATGTCCCAGCTGACCAATGAGGCGTCACTTTCCCTATACCCTCCCCGCGGCCACATCGCTCCTGTCTGTGTGTGGCAGCCGTTTGTTTACATCCATGGCACGGTGGAAGTGCCACCATGTCCCAGCTGACCAATGAGGCGTCACTTTCCCTATCCCCTCCCCGCAGCCACATCGCTCCCGTCTGTGTGTGGCAGCCTTTTGTTTACATCCAAGGCACAGTGGAAGCGCCTCCATGTCCCAGCTGACCAATGAGGCGTCACTTTCCCTATCCCTTCCCCGCAGCCTCATCGCTCCCGTCTGAGTGTGGCAGCCGTTTGTTTACATCCAAGGCACGGTGGAAGCGCCACCATGTCCCAGCTGACCAATGAGGCGTCACTTTCCCTATCCCCTCCCCGCAGCCACATCGCTCCCGTCTGTGTGTGGCAGCCGTTTGTTTACATCCAAGGCTCGGTGGAAGGGCCACCATGTCCCAGCTGACCAATGAGGCGTCACTTTCCCTATCCCCTCCCCGCAGCCTCATCGCTCCCGTCTGTGTGTGGCAGCCGTTTGTTTACATCCAAGGCATGGTGGAAGCGCCACCATGTCCCAGCTGACCAATGAGGCGTCACTTTCCCTATCCCCTCCCCGCAGCCTCATCGCTCCTGTCTGTGTGTGGCAGCCGTTTGTTTACATCTAAGGCACGGTGGAAGCGCCACCATGTCCCAGCTGACCAATGAGGCGTCACTTTCCCTATCCCCTCCCCGCAGCCTCATCGCTCCCGTCTGTGTGTGGGAGCCGTTTGTTTACATCCAAGGCACGGTGGAAGCGCCACCATGTCCCAGCTGACCAATGAGGCGTCACTTTCCCTATCCCCTCCCCGCAGCCACATCGCTCCTCTCTGTGTGTGGCAGCCGTTTGTTTACATCCAAGGCACGGTGGAAGCGCCACCATGTCCCAGCTTACCAATGAGGCGTCACTTTCCGTATCCCCTCCCTGCAGCCTCGTCGCTCGGGTCTGTGTGTGGCAGCCGTTTGTTTACATCCAATGCACGGTGGAAGCGCCACCATGTCCCAGCTGACCAATGAGGCGCCACTTTCCCTATCCCCTCCCCGCAGCCACATCGCTCCCGTCTGTGTGTGGCAGCCGTTTGTTTACATCCAAGGCACGGTGGAAGGGCCACCATGTCCCAGCTGACCAATGAGGCGTTACTTTCCCTATCCCCTCCCCGCAGCCTCATCGCTCCCACCTGTGTGTGGCAGCCGTTTGTTTACATCCAAGGCACGGTGGAAGCGCCACCATGTCCCAGCTGACCAATGAGGCGTCACTTTCCCTATCCCCTCCCCGCAGCCACATCGCTCCTCTCTGTGTGTGGCAGCCGTTTGTTTACATCCAAGGCACGGTGGATGCGCCACCATGTCCCAGCTGACCAATGAGGCGTCACTTTCCCTATCCCCTCCCCGCAGCCACATAGCTCCTGTCTGTGTGTGGCAGCCGTTTGTTTACATCCAAGGCTCGGTGGAAGCGCCATCATGTCCCAGCTGACCAATGAGGCGTCACTTTCCCTATCCCCTCCCCGCAGCCTCATCGCTCCCACCTGTGTGTGGCAGCCGTTTGTTTACATCCAAGGCACGGTGGAAGCGCCACCATGTCCCAGCTGACCAATGAGGCGTCACTTTCCCTATCCCCTCCCCGCAGCCACATCGCTCCTGTCTGTGTGTGGCAGCCGTTTGTTTACATCCATGGCACGGTGGAAGTGCCACCATGTCCCAGCTGACCAATGAGGCGTCACTTTCCCTATCCCCTCCCCGCAGCCACATCGCTCCCACCTGTGTGTGGCAGCCTTTTGTTTACATCCAAGGCACGGTGGAAGGGCCACCATGTCCCAGCTGACCAATGAGGCGTCACTTTCCCTATCCCCTCCCCGCAGCCTCATCGCTCCCGTCTGTGTGTGGCAGCCGTTTGTTTACTTCCAAGGCACGGTGGAAGCGCCACCATGTCCCAGCTGACCAATCAGGCGTCACTTTCCCTATCCCCTCCCCGCAGCCTCATCGCTCCCACCTGTGTGTGGCAGCCGTTTGTTTACATCCAAGGCACGGTGGAAGCGCCACCATGTCCCAGCTGACCATTGAGGCGTCACTTTCCCTATCCCCTCCCCGCAGCCACATCGCTCCCGTCTGTGTGTGGCAGCCGTTTGTTTACATACAAGGCACAGTGGAAGCGCCACCATGTCCCAGCTGACCAATGAGGCGCCACTTTCCCTATCCCCTCCCCGCAGCCTCATCGCTCCCACCTGTGTGTGGCAGCTGTTTGTTTACATTCAAGGCACGGTGGAAGCGCCACCATGTCCCAGCTGACCATTGAGGCGTCACTTTCCCTATCCCCTCCCCGCAGCCTCATGGCTCCCACCTGTGTGTGGTAGCCGTTTGTTTACATCCAAGGCACGGTGGAAGCGCCACCATGTCCCAGATGACCAATGAGGCGTCACTTTCCGTATCCCCTCCCTGCAGCCTCGTCGCTCGCGTCTGTGTGTGGCAGCCGTTTGTTTACATCCAAGGCACGGTGGAAGCGCCACCATGTCCCAGCTGACCAATGAGACGCCACTTTCCCTATCCCCTCCCCGCAGCCACATCGCTCCTGTCTGTGTGTGGCAGCCGTTTGTTTACATCCAAGGCACGGTGGAAGGGCCACCATGTCCCAGCTGACCAATGAGGCGTCACTTTCCCTATCCCCTCCCCGCAGCCTCATCGCTCCCACCTGTGTGTGGCAGCCGTTTGTTTACATCCAAGGCACGGTGGAAGCGCCACCATGTCCCAGCTGACCAATGAGGCGTAACTTTCCCTATCCCGTCCCCGCAGCCACATCGCTCCTGTCTGTGTGTGGCAGCCGTTTGTCTACATCCAAGGCACGGTGGAAGCGCCACCATGTCCCAGCTGACCAATGAGGCGTCACTTTCCCTATCCCCTCCCCGCAGCCACATAGCTCCTGTCTGTGTGTGGCAGCCGTTTGTTTACATCCAAGGCACGGTGAAAGCGCCACCATGTCCCAGCTGACCAATGAGGCGTCACTTTCCCTATCCCCTCCCCGCAGCCTCATCGCTCCCACCTGTGTGTGGCAGCCGTTTGTTTACATCCAAGGCACGGTGGAAGCGCCACCATGTCCCAGCTGACCATTGAGGCGTCACTTTCCCTATCCCCTCCCCGCAGCCACATCGCTCCCGTCTGTGTGTGGCAGCCGTTTGTTTACATACAAGGCACAGTGGAAGCGCCACCATGTCCCAGCTGACCAATGAGGCGCCACTTTCCCTATCCCCTCCCCGCAGCCTCATCGCTCCCACCTGTGTGTGGCAGCCGTTTGTTTACATCCAAGGCACGGTGGAAGCGCCACCATGTCCCAGCTGACCATTGAGGCGTCACTTTCCCTATCCCCTCCCCGCAGCCTCATCGCTCCCACCTGTGTGTGGTAGTCGTTTGTTTTCATCCAAGGCACGGTGGAAGCGCCACCATGTCCCAGCTGACCAATGAGGCGTCACTTTCCCTATCCCCTCCCCGCAGCCACATCGCTCCCGTCTGTGTGTGGCAGCCGTTTGTTTACATCCAAGGCACGGTGGAAGGGCCACCATGTCCCAGCTGACCAATGAGGCGTCACTTTCCCTATCCCCTCCCCGCAGCCTCATCGCTCCCACCTGTGTGTGGCAGCCGCTTGTTTACATCCAAGGCACGGTGGAAGCGCCACCCTGTCCCAGCTGACCAATGAGGCGTCACTTTCCCTATCCCCTCCCCGCAGCCACATCGCTTTTGTCTGTGTGTGGCAGCCGTTTGTTTACATCCAAGGCACGGTGGAAGCGCCACCATGTCCCAGCCGACCAATGAGGCGTCACTTTCCCTATCCCCTCCCCGCAGCCTCATCGCTCCCACCTGAGTGTGGCAGCCGTTTGTTTACATCCAAGGCACGGTGGAAGCGCCACCATGTCCCAGCTGACCAATGAGGCGTCACTTTCCCTATCCCCTCCCCGCAGCCTCATCGCTCCCACCTGTGTGTGGCAGCCGTTTGTTTACATCCAAGGCACGGTGGAAGCGCCACCATGTCCCAGCTGACCATTGAGGCGTCACTTTCCCTATCCCCTCCCCGCAGCCACATCGCTCCCGTCTGTGTGTGGCAGCCGTTTGTTTACATACAAGGCACAGTGGAAGCGCCACCATGTCCCAGCTTACCAATGAGGCGCCACTTTCCCTATCCCCTCCCCGCAGCCTCATCGCTCCCACCTGTGTGTGGCAGCCGTTTGTTTACATCCAAGGCACGGTGGAAGCGCCACCATGTCCCAGCTGACCATTGAGGCGTCACTTTCCCTATCCCCTCCCCGCAGCCTCATCGCTCCCACCTGTGTGTGGTAGCCGTTTGTTTACATCCAAGGCACGGTGGAAGCGCCACCATGTCCCAGCTGACCAATGAGGCGTCACTTTCCGTATCCCCTCCCTGCAGCCTCGTCGCTCGGGTCTGTGTGTGGCAGCCGTTTGTTTACATCCAATGCACGGTGGAAGCGCCACCATGTCCCAGCTGACCAATGAGGCGCCACTTTCCCTATCCCCTCCCCGCAGCCACATCGCTCCCGTCTGTGTGTGGCAGCCGTTTGTTTACATCCAAGGCACGGTGGAAGGGCCACCATGTCCCAGCTGACCAATGAGGCGTCACTTTCCCTATCCCCTCCCCCTAGCCTCATCGCTCCCACCTGTGTGTGGCAGCCGTTTGTTTACATCCAAGGCACAGTGGAAGCGCCACCATGTCCCAGCTGACCAATGAGGCGTCACTTTCCCTATCCCCTCCCGGCAGCCACATCGCTCCTCTCTGTGTGTGGCAGCCGTTTGTTTACATCCAAGGCACGGTGGAAGCGCCACCATGTCCCAGCTGACCAATGAGGCGTCACTTTCCCTATCCCCTCCCCGCAGCCACATAGCTCCTGTCTGTGTGTGGCAGCCGTTTGTTTACATCCAAGGCTCGGTGGAAGCGCCATCATGTCCCAGCTGACCAATGAGGCGTCACTTTCCCTATCCCCTCCCCGCAGCCTCATCGCTCCCACCTGTGTGTGGCAGCCGTTTGTTTACATCCAAGGCACGGTGGAAGCGCCACCATGTCCCAGCTGACCAATGAGGCGTCACTTTCCCTATACCCTCCCCGCAGCCACATCGCTCCTGTCTGTGTGTGGCAGCCGTTTGTTTACATCCATGGCACGGTGGAAGTGCCACCATGTCCCAGCTGACCAATGAGGCGTCACTTTCCCTATCCCCTCCCCGCAGCCACATCGCTCCCACCTGTGTGTGGCAGCCTTTTGTTTACATCCAAGGCACAGTGGAAGCGCCACCATGTCCCAGCTGACCAATGAGGCGTCACTTTCCCTATCCCTTCCCCGCAGCCTCATCGCTCCCGTCTGAGTGTGGCAGCCGTTTGTTTACATCCAAGGCACGGTGGAAGCGCCACCATGTCCCAGCTGACCAATGAGGCGTCACTTTCCCTATCCCCTCAACGCAGCCACATCGCTCCCGTCTGTGTGTGGCAGCCGTTTGTTTACATCCAAGGCACGGTGGAAGGGCCACCATGTCCCAGCTGACCAATGAGGCGTCACTTTCCCTATCCCCTCCCCGCAGCCTCATCGCTCCCGTCTGTGTGTGGCAGCCGTTTGTTTACATCCAAGGCATGGTGGAAGCGCCACCATGTCCCAGCTGACCAATGAGGCGTCACTTTCCCTATCCCCTCCCCGCAGCCTCATCGCTCCTGTCTGTGTGTGGCAGCCGTTTGTTTACATCTAAGGCACGGTGGAAGCGCCAACATGTCCCAGCTGACCAATGAGGCGTCACTTTCCCTATCCCCTCCCCGCAGCCTCATCGCTCCCGTCTGTGTGTGGGAGCCGTTTGTTTACATCCAAGGCACGGTGGAAGCGCCACCATGTCCCAGCTGACCAATGAGGCGTCACTTTCCCTATCCCCTCCCCGCAGCCACATCGCTCCTCTCTGTGTGTGGCAGCCGTTTGTTTACATCCAAGGCACGGTGGAAGCGCCACCATGTCCCAGCTGACCATTGAGGCGTCACTTTCCCTATCCCCTCCCCGCAGCCTCATGGCTCCCACCTGTGTGTGGTAGCCGTTTGTTTACATCCAAGGCACGGTGGAAGCGCCACCATGTCCCAGATGACCAATGAGGCGTCACTTTCCGTATCCCCTCCCTGCAGCCTCGTCGCTCGCGTCTGTGTGTGTCAGCCGTTTGTTTACATCCAAGGCACGGTGGAAGCGCCACCATGTCCCAGCTGACCAATGAGACGCCACTTTCCCTATCCCCTCCCCGCAGCCACATCGCTCCTGTCTGTGTGTGGCAGCCGTTTGTTTACATCCAAGGCACGGTGTAAGGGCCACCATGTCCCAGCTGACCAATGAGGCGTCACTTTCCCTATCCCCTCCCCGCAGCCTCATCGCTCCCACCTGTGTGTGGCAGCCGTTTGTTTACATCCAAGGCACGGTGGAAGCGCCACCATGTCCCAGCTGACCAATGAGGCGTAACTTTCCCTATCCCCTCCCCGCAGCCACATCGCTCCTGTCTGTGTGTGGCAGCCGTTTGTCTACATCCAAGGCACGGTGGAAGCGCCACCATGTCCCAGCTGACCAATGAGGCGTCACTTTCCCTATCCCCTCCCCGCAGCCACATAGCTCCTGTCTGTGTGTGGCAGCCGTTTGTTTACATCCAAGGCACGGTGGAAGCGCCACCATGTCCCAGCTGACCAATGAGGCGTCACTTTCCCTATCCCCTCCCCGCAGCCTCATCGCTCCCACCTGTGTGTGGCAGCCGTTTGTTTACATCCAAGGCACGGTGGAAGCGCCACCATGTCCCAGCTGACCATTGAGGCGTCACTTTCCCTATCCCCTCCCCGCAGCCACATCGCTCCCGTCTGTGTGTGGCAGCCGTTTGTTTACATACAAGGCACAGTGGAAGCGCCACCATGTCCCAGCTGACCAATGAGGCGCCACTTTCCCTATCCCCTCCCCGCAGCCTCATCGCTCCCACCTGTGTGTGGCAGCCGTTTGTTTACATCCAAGGCACGGTGGAAGCGCCACCATGTCCCAGCTGACCATTGAGGCGTCACTTTCCCTATCCCCTCCCCGCAGCCTCATCGCTCCCACCTGTGTGTGGTAGTCGTTTGTTTTCATCCAAGGCACGGTGGAAGCGCCACCATGTCCCAGCTGACCAATGAGGCGTCACTTTCCCTATCCCCTCCCCGCAGCCACATCGCTCCCGTCTGTGTGTGGCAGCCGTTTGTTTACATCCAAGGCACGGTGGAAGGGCCACCATGTCCCAGCTGACCAATGAGGCGTCACTTTCCCTATCCCCTCCCCGCAGCCTCATCGCTCCCACCTGTGTGTGGCAGCCGCTTGTTTACATCCAAGGCACGGTGGAAGCGCCACCCTGTCCTAGCTGACCAATGAGGCGTCACTTTCCCTATCCCCTCCCCGCAGCCACATCGCTCTTGTCTGTGTGTGGCAGCCGTTTGTTTACATCCAAGGCTCGGTGGAAGCGCCACCATGTCCCAGCCGACCAATGAGGCGTCACTTTCCCTATCCCCTCCCCGCAGCCTCATCGCTCCCACCTGAGTGTGGCAGCCGTTTGTTTACATCCAAGGCACGGTGGAAGCGCCACCATGTCCCAGCTGACCAATGAGGCGTCACTTTCCCTATCCCCTCCCCGCAGCCTCATCGCTCCCACCTGTGTGTGGCAGCCGTTTGTTTACATCCAAGGCACGGTGGAAGCGCCACCATGTCCCAGCTGACCATTGAGGCGTCACTTTCCCTATCCCCTCCCCGCAGCCACATCGCTCCCGTCTGTGTGTGGCAGCCGTTTGTTTACATACAAGGCACAGTGGAAGCGCCACCATGTCCCAGCTTACCAATGAGGCGCCACTTTCCCTATCCCCTCCCCGCAGCCTCATCGCTCCCACCTGTGTGTGGCAGCCGTTTGTTTACATCCAAGGCACGGTGGAAGCGCCACCATGTCCCAGCTGACCATTGAGGCGTCACTTTCCCTATCCCCTCCCCGCAGCCTCATCGCTCCCACCTGTGTGTGGTAGCCGTTTGTTTACATCCAAGGCACGGTGGAAGCGCCACCATGTCCCAGCTGACCAATGAGGCGTCACTTTCCGTATCCCCTCCCTGCAGCCTCGTCGCTCGGGTCTGTGTGTGGCAGCCGTTTGTTTACATCCAATGCACGGTGGAAGCGCCACCATGTCCCAGCTGACCAATGAGGCGCCACTTTCCCTATCCCCTCCCCGCAGCCACATCGCTCCCGTCTGTGTGTGGCAGCCGTTTGTTTACATCCAAGGCACGGTGGAAGGGCCACCATGTCCCAGCTGACCAATGAGGCGTCACTTTCCCTATCCCCTCCCCCTAGCCTCATCGCTCCCACCTGTGTGTGGCAGCCGTTTGTTTACATCCAAGGCACGGTGGAAGCGCCACCATGTCCCAGCTGACCAATGAGGCGTCACTTTCCCTATCCCCTCCCGGCAGCCACATCGCTCCTCTCTGTGTGTGGCAGCCGTTTGTTTACATCCAAGGCACGGTGGAAGCGCCACCATGTCCCAGCTGACCAATGAGGCGTCACTTTCCCTATCCCCTCCCCGCAGCCACATAGCTCCTGTCTGTGTGTGGCAGCCGTTTGTTTACATCCAAGGCTCGGTGGAAGCGCCATCATGTCCCAGCTGACCAATGAGGCGTCACTTTCCCTATCCCCTCCCCGCAGCCTCATCGCTCCCACCTGTGTGTGGCAGCCGTTTGTTTACATCCAAGGCACGGTGGAAGCGCCACCATGTCCCAGCTGACCAATGAGGCGTCACTTTCCCTATACCCTCCCCGCGGCCACATCGCTCCTGTCTGTGTGTGGCAGCCGTTTGTTTACATCCATGGCACGGTGGAAGTGCCACCATGTCCCAGCTGACCAATGAGGCGTCACTTTCCCTATCCCCTCCCCGCAGCCACATCGCTCCCACCTGTGTGTGGCAGCCTTTTGTTTACATCCAAGGCACAGTGGAAGCGCCACCATGTCCCAGCTGACCAATGAGGCGTCACTTTCCCTATCCCTTCCCCGCAGCCTCATCGCTCCCGTCTGAGTGTGGCAGCCGTTTGTTTACATCCAAGGCACGGTGGAAGCGCCACCATGTCCCAGCTGACCAATGAGGCGTCACTTTCCCTATCCCCTCCCCGCAGCCACATCGCTCCCGTCTGTGTGTGGCAGCCGTTTGTTTACATCCAAGGCTCGGTGGAAGGGCCACCATGTCCCAGCTGACCAATGAGGCGTCACTTTCCCTATCCCCTCCCCGCAGCCTCATCGCTCCCGTCTGTGTGTGGCAGCCGTTTGTTTACATCCAAGGCATGGTGGAAGCGCCACCATGTCCCAGCTGACCAATGAGGCGTCACTTTCCCTATCCCCTCCCCGCAGCCTCATCGCTCCTGTCTGTGTGTGGCAGCCGTTTGTTTACATCTAAGGCACGGTGGAAGCGCCACCATGTCCCAGCTGACCAATGAGGCGTCACTTTCCCTATCCCCTCCCCGCAGCCTCATCGCTCCCGTCTGTGTGTGGGAGCCGTTTGTTTACATCCAAGGCACGGTGGAAGCGCCACCATGTCCCAGCTGACCAATGAGGCGTCACTTTCCCTATCCCCTCCCCGCAGCCACATCGCTCCTCTCTGTGTGTGGCAGCCGTTTGTTTACATCCAAGGCACGGTGGAAGCGCCACCATGTCCCAGCTTACCAATGAGGCGTCACTTTCCGTATCCCCTCCCTGCAGCCTCGTCGCTCGGGTCTGTGTGTGGCAGCCGTTTGTTTACATCCAATGCACGGTGGAAGCGCCACCATGTCCCAGCTGACCAATGAGGCGCCACTTTCCCTATCCCCTCCCCGCAGCCACATCGCTCCCGTCTGTGTGTGGCAGCCGTTTGTTTACATCCAAGGCACGGTGGAAGGGCCACCATGTCCCAGCTGACCAATGAGGCGTTACTTTCCCTATCCCCTCCCCGCAGCCTCATCGCTCCCACCTGTGTGTGGCAGCCGTTTGTTTACATCCAAGGCACGGTGGAAGCGCCACCATGTCCCAGCTGACCAATGAGGCGTCACTTTCCCTATCCCCTCCCCGCAGCCACATCGCTCCTCTCTGTGTGTGGCAGCCGTTTGTTTACATCCAAGGCACGGTGGATGCGCCACCATGTCCCAGCTGACCAATGAGGCGTCACTTTCCCTATCCCCTCCCCGCAGCCACATAGCTCCTGTCTGTGTGTGGCAGCCGTTTGTTTACATCCAAGGCTCGGTGGAAGCGCCATCATGTCCCAGCTGACCAATGAGGCGTCACTTTCCCTATCCCCTCCCCGCAGCCTCATCGCTCCCACCTGTGTGTGGCAGCCGTTTGTTTACATCCAAGGCACGGTGGAAGCGCCACCATGTCCCAGCTGACCAATGAGGCGTCACTTTCCCTATCCCCTCCCCGCAGCCACATCGCTCCTGTCTGTGTGTGGCAGCCGTTTGTTTACATCCATGGCACGGTGGAAGTGCCACCATGTCCCAGCTGACCAATGAGGCGTCACTTTCCCTATCCCCTCCCCGCAGCCACATCGCTCCCACCTGTGTGTGGCAGCCTTTTGTTTACATCCAAGGCACAGTGGAAGCGCCACCATGTCCCAGCTGACCAATGAGGCGTCACTTTCCCTATCCCTTCCCCGCAGCCACATCGCTCCCGTCTGAGTGTGGCAGCCGTTTGTTTACATCCAAGGCACGGTGGAAGCGCCACCATGTCCCAGCTGACCAATGAGGCGTCACTTTCCCTATCCCCTCCCCGCAGCCACATCGCTCCCGTCTGTGTGTGGCAGCCGTTTGTTTACATCCAAGGCACGGTGGAAGGGCCACCATGTCCCAGCTGACCAATGAGGCGTCACTTTCCCTATCCCCTCCCCGCAGCCTCATCGCTCCCGTCTGTGTGTGGCAGCCGTTTGTTTACTTCCAAGGCACGGTGGAAGCGCCACCATGTCCCAGCTGACCAATGAGGCGTCACTTTCCCTATCCCCTCCCCGCAGCCTCATCGCTCCCACCTGTGTGTGGCAGCCGTTTGTTTACATCCAAGGCACGGTGGAAGCGCCACCATGTCCCAGCTGACCATTGAGGCGTCACTTTCCCTATCCCCTCCCCGCAGCCACATCGCTCCCGTCTGTGTGTGGCAGCCGTTTGTTTACATACAAGGCACAGTGGAAGCGCCACCATGTCCCAGCTGACCAATGAGGCGCCACTTTCCCTATCCCCTCCCCGCAGCCTCATCGCTCCCACCTGTGTGTGGCAGCTGTTTGTTTACATTCAAGGCACGGTGGAAGCGCCACCATGTCCCAGCTGACCATTGAGGCGTCACTTTCCCTATCCCCTCCCCGCAGCCTCATGGCTCCCACCTGTGTGTGGTAGCCGTTTGTTTACATCCAAGGCACGGTGGAAGCGCCACCATGTCCCAGATGACCAATGAGGCGTCACTTTCCGTATCCCCTCCCTGCAGCCTCGTCGCTCGCGTCTGTGTGTGGCAGCCGTTTGTTTACATCCAAGGCACGGTGGAAGCGCCACCATGTCCCAGCTGACCAATGAGACGCCACTTTCCCTATCCCCTCCCCGCAGCCACATCGCTCCTGTCTGTGTGTGGCAGCCGTTTGTTTACATCCAAGGCACGGTGGAAGGGCCACCATGTCCCAGCTGACCAATGAGGCGTCACTTTCCCTATCCCCTCCCCGCAGCCTCATCGCTCCCACCTGTGTGTGGCAGCCGTTTGTTTACATCCAAGGCACGGTGGAAGCGCCACCATGTCCCAGCTGACCAATGAGGCGTAACTTTCCCTATCCCCTCCCCGCAGCCACATCGCTCCTGTCTGTGTGTGGCAGCCGTTTGTCTACATCCAAGGCACGGTGGAAGCGCCACCATGTCCCAGCTGACCAATGAGGCGTCACTTTCCCTATCCCCTCCCCGCAGCCACATAGCTCCTGTCTGTGTGTGGCAGCCGTTTGTTTACATCCAAGGCACGGTGGAAGCGCCACCATGTCCCAGCTGACCAATGAGGCGTCACTTTCCCTATCCCCTCCCCGCAGCCTCATCGCTCCCACCTGTGTGTGGCAGCCGTTTGTTTACATCCAAGGCACGGTGGAAGCGCCACCATGTCCCAGCTGACCATTGAGGCGTCACTTTCCCTATCCCCTCCCCGCAGCCACATCGCTCCCGTCTGTGTGTGGCAGCCGTTTGTTTACATACAAGGCACAGTGGAAGCGCCACCATGTCCCAGCTGACCAATGAGGCGCCACTTTCCCTATCCCCTCCCCGCAGCCTCATCGCTTCCACCTGTGTGTGGCAGCCGTTTGTTTACATCCAAGGCACGGTGGAAGCGCCACCATGTCCCAGCTGACCATTGAGGCGTCACTTTCCCTATCCCCTCCCCGCAGCCTCATCGCTCCCACCTGTGTGTGGTAGTCGTTTGTTTTCATCCAAGGCACGGTGGAAGCGCCACCATGTCCCAGCTGACCAATGAGGCGTCACTTTCCCTATCCCCTCCCCGCAGCCACATCGCTCCCGTCTGTGTGTGGCAGCCGTTTGTTTACATCCAAGGCACGGTGGAAGGGCCACCATGTCCCAGCTGACCAATGAGGCGCCACTTTCCCTATCCCCTCCCCGCAGCCTCATCGCTCCCACCTGTGTGTGGCAGCCGCTTGTTTACATCCAAGGCACGGTGGAAGCGCCACCCTGTCCCAGCTGACCAATGAGGCGTCACTTTCCCTATCCCCTCCCCGCAAACACATCGCTCTTGTCTGTGTGTGGCAGCCGTTTGTTTACATCCAAGGCACGGTGGAAGCGCCACCATGTCCCAGCCGACCAATGAGGCGTCACTTTCCCTATCCCCTCCCCGCAGCCTCATCGCTCCCACCTGAGTGTGGCAGCCGTTTGTTTACATCCAAGGCACGGTGGAAGCGCCACCATGTCCCAGCTGACCAATGAGGCGTCACTTTCCCTATCCCCTTCCCGCAGCCTCATCGCTCCCACCTGTGTGTGGCAGCCGTTTGTTTACATCCAAGGCACGGTGGAAGCGCCACCATGTCCCAGCTGACCATTGAGGCGTCACTTTCCCTATCCCCTCCCCGTAGCCACATCGCTCCCGTCTGTGTGTGGCAGCCGTTTGTTTACATACAAGGCACAGTGGAAGCGCCACCATGTCCCAGCTTACCAATGAGGCGCCACTTTCCCTATCCCCTCCCCGCAGCCTCATCGCTCCCACCTGTGTGTGGCAGCCGTTTGTTTACATCCAAGGCTCGGTGGAAGCGCCACCATGTCCCAGCTGACCATTGAGGCGTCACTTTCCCTATCCCCTCCCCGCAGCCTCATCGCTCCCACCTGTGTGTGGTAGCCGTTTGTTTACATCCAAGGCACGGTGGAAGCGCCACCATGTCCCAGCTGACCAATGAGGCGTCACTTTCCGTATCCCCTCCCTGCAGCCTCGTCGCTCGGGTCTGTGTGTGGCAGCCGTTTGTTTACATCCAATGCACGGTGGAAGCGCCACCATGTCCCAGCTGACCAATGAGGCGCCACTTTCCCTATCCCCTCCCCGCAGCCACATCGCTCCCGTCTGTGTGTGGCAGCCGTTTGTTTACATCCAAGGCACGGTGGAAGGGCCACCATGTCCCAGCTGACCAATGAGGCGTCACTTTCCCTATCCCCTCCCCCTAGCCTCATCGCTCCCACCTGTGTGTGGCAGCCGTTTGTTTACATCCAAGGCACGGTGGAAGCGCCACCATGTCCCAGCTGACCAATGAGGCGTCACTTTCCCTATCCCCTCCCCGCTGCCACATCGCTCCTCTCTGTGTGTGGCAGCCGTTTGTTTACATCCAAGGCACGGTGGAAGCGCCACCATGTCCCAGCTGACCAATGAGGCGTCACTTTCCCTATCCCCTCCCCGCAGCCACATAGCTCCTGTCTGTGTGTGGCAGCCGTTTGTTTACATCCAAGGCTCGGTGGAAGCGCCATCATGTCCCAGCTGACCAATGAGGCGTCACTTTCCCTATCCCCTCCCCGCAGCCTCATCGCTCCCACCTGTGTGTGGCAGCCGTTTGTTTACATCCAAGGCACGGTGGAAGCGCCACCATGTCCCAGCTGACCAATGAGGCGTCACTTTCCCTATACCCTCCCCGCAGCCACATCGCTCCTGTCTGTGTGTGGCAGCCGTTTGTTTACATCCATGGCACGGTGGAAGTGCCACCATGTCCCAGCTGACCAATGAGGCGTCACTTTCCCTATCCCCTCCCCGCAGCCACATCGCTCCCACCTGTGTGTGGCAGCCTTTTGTTTACATCCAAGGCACAGTGGAAGCGCCACCATGTCCCAGCTGACCAATGAGGCGTCACTTTCCCTATCCCTTCCCCGCAGCCTCATCGCTCCCGTCTGAGTGTGGCAGCCGTTTGTTTACATCCAAGGCACGGTGGAAGCGCCACCATGTCCCAGCTGACCAATGAGGCGTCACTTTCCCTATCCCCTCCCCGCAGCCACATCGCTCCCGTCTGTGTGTGGCAGCCGTTTGTTTACATCCAAGGCACGGTGGAAGGGCCACCATGTCCCAGCTGACCAATGAGGCGTCACTTTCCCTATCCCCTCCCCGCAGCCTCATCGCTCCCGTCTGTGTGTGGCAGCCGTTTGTTTACATCCAAGGCATGGTGGAAGCGCCACCATGTCCCAGCTGACCGATGAGGCGTCACTTTCCCTATCCCCTCCCCGCAGCCTCATCGCTCCTGTCTGTGTGTGGCAGCCGTTTGTTTACATCTAAGGCACGGTGGAAGCGCCACCATGTCCCAGCTGACCAATGAGGCGTCACTTTCCCTATCCCCTCCCCGCAGCCTCATCGCTCCCGTCTGTGTGTGGGAGCCGTTTGTTTACATCCAAGGCACGGTGGAAGCGCCACCATGTCCCAGCTGACCAATGAGGCGTCACTTTCCCTATCCCCTCCCCGCAGCCACATCGCTCCCGTCTGTGTGTGGCAGCCGTTTGCTTACATCCAAGGCACGGTGGAAGCGCCACCATGTCCCAGCTGACCAATGAGGCGTCACTTTCCCTATCCCCTCCCCGCAGCCTCATCGCTCCCGTCTGTGTGTGGTAGCCGTTTGTTTACATCCAAGTGACAGTGGAAGCGCCACCATGTCCCAGCTGACCAATGAGGCTTCACTTTCCCTATCCCCTCCCCACAGCCTCATCGCTCCCGTCTGCGTGTGGCAGCCGATTGTTTACATCCAAGGCACGGTGGAAGCGCCACCATGTCCCAGCTGACCAATGAGGCGCCACTTTCCCTATCCCCTCACCGCAGCCACATCGCTCCTGTCTGTGTGTGGCAGCCGTTTGTTTACATCCAAGTGACAGTGGAAGGGCCACCATGTCCCAGCTGACCAATGAGGCGTCACTTTCCCTATCCCCTCCCCGCAGCCTCATCGCTCCCGTCTGTGTGTGGCAGCCGTTTGTTTACATCCAAGGCACGGTGGAAGGGCCACCATGTCCCAGCTGACCAATGAGGCGTCACTTTCCCTATCCCCTCCCCGCAGCGTCATCGCTCCCACCTGTGTGTGGCAGCCGTTTGTTTACATCCAAGGCACGGTGGAAGCGCCACCATGTCCCAGCTGACCAATGAGGCGTCACTTTCCGTATCCCCTCCCCGCAGCCACATCGCTCCCACCTGTGTGTGGCAGCCGTTTGTTTACATCCAAGGCACAGTGGAAGCGCCACCATGACCCAGCTGACCAATGAGGCGTCACTTTCCCTATCCCCTCCCCGCAGCCTCATCGCTCCGTCTGAGTGTGGCATCCGTTTGTTTACATCCAAGGCACAGTGGAAGTGCCACCAAGTCCCAGCTGACCAATGAGGCGTCACTTTCCCTATCCCCTCCCCGCAGCCTCATCGCTCCCGTCTGAGTGTGGCAGCCGTTTGTTTACATCCAAGGCACAGTGGAAGCGCCACCATGTCCCAGCTGACCAATGAGGCGTCACTTTCCCTATCCCCTCCCCGCAGCCTCATCGCTCCCGTCTGTGTGTGGCAGCCGTTTGTTTACATCCAAGGCTCGGTGGAAGTGCCACCATGTCCCAGCTGACCAATGAGGCGTCACTTTCCCTATCCCCTCCCCGCAGCCTCATCGCTCCCACCTGTGTGTGGCAGCCGTTTGTTTACATCCAAGGCACGGTGGAAGCGCCACCGTGTCCCTGCTGACCAATGAGGCGTCTATTCCCTATCCCCTCCCCGCAGCCTCATCGCTCCCGTCTGTGTGTGGCAGCCGTTTGTTTACATCCAAGGCACGGTGGAAGCGCCACCATGTCCCAGCTGACCAATGAGGCGTCACTTTTACTATCCCCTCCCCGCAGCCACATCGCTCCCGTCTGTGTGTGGCAGCCGTTTGTTTACATCCAAGGCACGGTGGAAGCGCCACCATGTCCCAGCTGACCAATGAGGCGTCACTTTCCCTATCCCCTCCCCGCAGCCTCATCGCTCCCGTCTGAGTGTGGCAGCCGTTTGTTTACATCCAAGGCACGGTGGAAGCGCCACCATGCTCCAGCTGACCAATGAAGCGTCACTTTCCCTATCCCCTCCCCGCAGCCACATCGCTCCCGTCTGTGTGTGGCAGCCGTTTGTTTACATCCAAGGCACGGTGGAAGCGCCACCATGTCCCAGCTGACCAATGAGGCGTCACTTTCCCTATCCCCTCCCCGCAGCCACATCGCTCCCACCTGTGTGTGGCAGCCGTTTGTTTACATCCAAGGCACAGTGGAAGCGCCACCATGACCCAGCTGACCAATGAGGCGTCACTTTCCCTATCCCCTCCCCGCAGCCTCATCGCTCCCAAATGTGTGTGGCAGCCGTTTGTTTACATCCAAGGCACGGTGGAAGCGCCAACATGTCCCAGCTGACCAATGAGGCGTCACTTTCCCTATCCCCTCCCCGCAGCCTCATCGCTCCCACCTGTGTGTGGCAGCCATTTGTTTACATCCAAGGCACAGTGGAAGCGCCATCATGTCCCAGCTGACCAATGAGGCGTCACTTTCCCTATCCCCTCCCCGCAGCCACATCGCTCCCGTCTGTGTGTGGCAGCCGTTTGTTTACATCCAAGGCACGGTGGAAGCGCCACCATGTCACAGCTGACCAATGAGGCGTCACTTTCCCTATCCCCTCCCCGCAGCCACATCGCTCCCACCTGTGTGTGGTAGCCGTTTGTTTACATCCAAGGCACGGTGGAAGCGCCACCATGTCCCAGCCGACCAATGAGGCGTCACTTTCCCTATCCCCTCCCCGCTGCCTCATCGCTCCCACCTGAGTGTGGCAGCCGTTTGTTTACATCCAAGGCACGGTGGAAGCGCCACCATGTCCCACCTGACCAATGAGGCGTCACGTTCCCTATCCCCTCCCCGCAGCCTCATCGCTCCCACCTGTGTGTGGCAGCCGTTTGTTTACATCCAAGGCACGGTGGAAGCGCCACCATGTCCCAGCTGACCATTGAGGCGTCACTTTCCCTATCCCCTCCCCGCAGCCACATCGCTCCCGTCTGTGTGTGGCAGCCGTTTGTTTACATACAAGGCACAGTGGAAGCGCCACCATGTCCCAGCTGACCAATGAGGCGCCACTTTCCCTATCCCCTCCCCGCAGCCTCATCGCTCCCACCTGTGTGTGGCAGCTGTTTGTTTACATCCAAGGCACGGTGGAAGCGCCACCACGTCCCAGCTGACCATTGAGGCGTCACTTTCCCTATCCCCTCCCCGCAGCCTCATCGCTCCCACCTGTGTGTGGTAGCCGTTTGTTTACATCCAAGGCTTGGTGGAAGCGCCACCATGTCCCAGCTGACCAATGAGGCGTCACTTTCCGTATCCCCTCCCTGCAGCCTCGTCGCTCGCGTCTGTGTGTGGCAGCCGTTTGTTTACATCCAAGGCACGGTGGAAGCGCCACCATGTCCCAGCTGACCAATGAGGCGCCACTTTCCCTATCCCCTCCCCGCAGCCACATCGCTCCCGTCTGTGTGTGGCAGCCGTTTGTTTACATCCAAGGCACGGTGGAAGGGCCACCATGTCCCAGCTGACCAATGAGGCGTCACTTTCCCTATCCCCTCCCCGCAGCCTCATCGCTCCCACCTGTGTGTGGCAGCCGTTTGTTTACATCCAAGGCACGGTGGAAGCGCCACCATGTCCCAGCTGACCAATGAGGCGTCACTTTCCCTATCCCCTCCCCGCAGCCACATCGCTCCTGTCTGTGTGTGGCAGCCGTTTGTTTACATCCAAGGCACGGTGGAAGCGCCACCGTGTCCCAGCTGACCAATGAGGCGTCACTTTCCCTATCCCCTCCCCGCAGCCACATAGCTCCTGTCTGTGTGTGGCAGCCGTTTGTTTACATCCAAGGCACGGTGGAAGCGCCACCATGTCCCAGCTGACCAATGAGGCGTCACTTTCCCTATCCCCTCCCCGCAGCCTCATCGCTCCCACCTGTGTGTGGCAGCCGTTTGTTTACATCCAAGGCACGGTGGAAGCGCCACCATGTCCCAGCTGACCACTGAGGCGTCACTTTCCCTATCCCCTCCCCGCAGCCTCATCGCTCCCACATGTGTGTGGTAGCCGTTTGTTTACATCCAAGGCACGGTGGAAGCGCCACCATGTCCCAGCTGACCAATGAGGCGTCACTTTCCCTATCCCCTCCCCGCAGCCACATCGCTCCCGTCTGTGTGTGGCAGCCGTTTGTTTACATCCAAGGCACGGTGGAAGGACCACCATGTCCCAGCTGACCAATGAGGCGTCACTTTCCCTATCCCCTCCCCGCAGCCTCATCGCTCCCACCTGTGTGTGGCAGCCGTTTGTTTACATCCAAGGCACGGTGGAAGCGCCACCCTGTCCCAGCTGACCAATGAGGCGTCACTTTCCCTATCCCCTCCCCGCAGCCGCATCGCTCCTGTCTGTGTGTGGCAGCCGTTTGTTTACATCCAAGGCACGGTGGAAGCGCCACCATGTCCCAGCCGACCAATGAGGCGTCACTTTCCCTATCCCCTCCCCGCAGCCTCATCGCTCCCACCTGAGTGTGGCAGCCGTTTGTTTACATCCAAGGCACGGTGGAAGCGCCACCATGTCCCAGCTGACCAATGAGGCGTCACTTTCCCTATCCCCTCCCCGCAGCCTCATCGCTCCCACCTGTGTGTGGCAGCCGTTTGTTTACATCCAAGGCACGGTGGAAGCGCCACCATGTCCCAGCTGACCATTGAGGCGTCACTTTCCCTATCCCCTCCCCGCAGCCACATCGCTCCCGTCTGTGTGTGGCAGCCGTTTGTTTACATACAAGGCACAGTGGAAGCGCCACCATGTCCCAGCTGACCAATGATGCGCCACTTTCCCTATCCCCTCCCCGCAGCCTCATCGCTCCCACCTGTGTGTGGCAGCCGTTTGTTTACATCCAAGGCACGGTGGAAGCGCCACCATGTCCCAGCTGACCATTGAGGCGTCACTTTCCCTATCCCCTCCCCGCAGCCTCATCGCTCCCACCTGTGTGTGGCAGCCGTTTGTTTACATCCAAGGCACGGTGGAAGCGCCACCATGTCCCAGCTGACCAATGAGGCGTCACTTTCCGTATCCCCTCCCTGCAGCCTCGTCGCTCGCGTCTGTGTGTGGCAGCCGTTTGTTTACATCCAAGGCACGGTGGAAGCGCCACCATGTCCCAGCTGACCAATGAGGCGCCACTTTCCCTATCCCCTCCCCGCAGCCACATCGCTCCCGTCTGTGTGTGGCAGCCGTTTGTTTACATCCAAGGCACGGTGGAAGGGCCACCATGTCCCAGCTGACCAATGAGGCGTCACTTTCCCTATCCCCTCCCCGCAGCCTCATCGCTCCCACCTGTGTGTGGCCGCCGTTTGTTTACATCCAAGGCACGGTGGAAGCGCCACCATGTCCCAGCTGACCAATGAGGTGTCACGTTCCCTATCCCCTCCCCGCAGCCACATCGCTCCTGTCTGTGTGTGGCAGCCGTTTGTTTACATCCAAGGCACGGTGGAAGCGCCACCATGTCCCAGCTGACCAATGAGGCGTCACTTTCCCTATCCCCTCCCCGCAGCCACATAGCTCCTGTCTGTGTGTGGCAGCCGTTTGTTTACATCCAAGGCTCGGTGGAAGCGCCATCATGTCCCAGCTGACCAATGAGGCTTCACTTTCCCTATCCCCTCCCCGCAGCCTCATCGCTCCCACCTGTGTGTGGCACCCTTTTGTTTACATCCAAGGCACGGTGGAAGCGCCACCATGTCCCAGCTGACCAATGAGGCGTCACTTTCCCTATCCCCTCCCCGCAGCCACATCGCTCCTGTCTGTGTGTGGCAGCCGTTTGTTTACATCCAAGGCACGGTGGAAGCGCCACCATGTCCCAGCTGACCAATGAGGCGTCACTTTCCCTATCCCCTCCCCGCAGCCACATCGCTCCCACCTGTGTGTGGCAGCCTTTTGTTTACATCCAAGGCACAGTGGAAGCGCCACCATGTCCCAGCTGACCAATGAGGCGTCACTTTCCCTATCCCCTCCCCGCAGCCTCATCGCTCCCGTCTGAGTGTGGCAGCCGTTTGTTTACATCCAAGGCACGGTGGAAGCGCCACCATGTCCCAGCTGACCAATGAGGCGTCACTTTCCCTATCCCCTCCCCGCAGCCACATCGCTCCCGTCTGTGTGTGGCAGCCGTTTGTTTACATCCAAGGCACGGTGGAAGGGCCACCATGTCCCAGCTGACCAATGAGGCGTCACTTTCCCTATCCCCTCCCCGCAGCCTCATCGCTCCCGTCTGTGTGTGGCAGCCGTTTGTTTACATCCAAGGCATGGTGGAAGCGCCACCATGTCCCAGCTGACCAATGAGGCGTCACTTTCCCTATCCCCTCCCCGCAGCCTCATCGCTCCTGTCTGTGTGTGGCAGCCGTTTGTTTACATCCAAGGCACGGTGGAAGCGCCACCATGTCCCAGCTGACCAATGAGGTGTCACTTTCCCTATCCCCTCCCCGCAGCCTCATCGCTCCCGTCTGTGTGTGGCAGCCGTTTGTTTACATCCAAGGCACGGTGGAAGCGCCACCATGTCCCAGCTGACCAATGAGGCGTCACTTTCCCTATCCCCTCCCCGCAGCCACATCGCTCCCGTCTGTGTGTGGCAGCCGTTTGTTTACATCCAAGGCACGGTGGAAGCGCCACCATGTCCCAGCTGACCAATGAGGCGTCACTTTCCCTATCCCCTCCCCGCAGCCTCATCGCTCCCGTCTGTGTGTGGTAGCCGTTTGTTTACATCCAAGTGACAGTGGAAGCGCCACCATGTCCCAGCTGACCAATGAGGCGTCACTTTCCCTATCCCCTCCCCACAGCCTCATCGCTCCCGTCTGTGTGTGGCAGCCGTTTGTTTACATCCAAGGCACGGTGGAAGCGCCACCATGTCCCAGCTGACCAATGAGGCGCCACTTTCCCTATCCCCTCACCGCAGCCACATCGCTCCTGTCTGTGTGTGGCAGCCGTTTGTTTACATCCAAGTGACAGTGGAAGGGCCACCATGTCCCAGCTGACCAATGAGGCGTCACTTTCCCTATCCCCTCCCCGCAGCCTCATCGCTCCCGTCTGTGTGTGGCAGCCGTTTGTTTACATCCAAGACTCGGTGGAAGGGCCACCATGTCCCAGCTGACCATTGAGGCGTCACTTTCCCTATCCCCTCCTCGCAGCCTCATCGCTCCCGTCTGAGTGTGGCAGCCGTTTGTTTACATCCAAGGCACGGTGGAAGGGCCACCATGTCCCACCTGACCAATGAGGCGTCACTTTCCCTATCCCCTCCCCGCAGCGTCATCGCTCCCACCTGTGTGTGGCAGCCGTTTCTTTACATCCAAGGCACGGTGGAAGCGCCACCATGTCCCAGCTGACCAATGAGGCGTCACTTTCCCTATCCCCTCCCCGCAGCCACATCGCTCCCACCTGTGTGTGGCAGCCGTTTGTTTACATCCAAGGCACAATGGAAGCGCCACCATGACCCAGCTGACCAATGAGGCGTCACTTTCCCTATCCCCTCCCCGCAGCCTCATCGCTCCGTCTGAGTGTGGCATCCGTTTGTTTACATCCAAGGCACAGTGGAAGTGCCACCAAGTCCCAGCAGACCAATGAGGCGTCACTTTCCCTATCCCCTCCCCGCAGCCTCATCGCTCCCGTCTGAGTGTGGCAGCCGTTTGTTTACATCCAAGGCACAGTGGAAGCGCCACCATGTCCCAGCTGACCAATGAGGCGTCACTTTCCCTATCCCCTCCCCGCAGCCTCATCGCTCCCGTATGTGTGTGGCAGCCGTTTGTTTACATCCAAGGCTCGGTGGAAGTGCCACCATGTCCCAGCTGACCAATGAGGCGTCACTTTCCCTATCCCCTCCCCGCAGCCTCATCGCTCCCACCTGTGTGTGGCAGCCGTTTATTTACATCCAAGGCACGGTGGAAGCGCCACCGTGTCCCTGCTGACCAATGAGGCGTCTATTCCGTATCCCCTCCCCGCAGCCTCATCGCTCCCGTCTGTGTGTGGCAGCCGTTTGTTTACATCCAAGGCACGGTGGAAGCGCCACCATGTCCCAGCTGACCAATGAGGCGTCACTTTTACTATCCCCTCCCCGCAGCCACATCGCTCCCGTCTGTGTGTGGCAGCCGTTTGTTTACATCCAAGGCACGGTGGAAGCGCCACCATGTCCCAGCTGACCAATGAGGCGTCACTTTCCCTATCCCCTCCCCGCAGCCTCATCGCTCCCGTCTGAGTGTGGCAGCCGTTTGTTTACATCCAAGGCACGGTGGAAGCGCCACCATGCTCCAGCTGACCAATGAAGCGTCACTTTCCCTATCCCCTCCCCGCAGCCACATCGCTCCCGTCTGTGTGTGGCAGCCGTTTGTTTACATCCAAGGCACGGTGGAAGCGCCACCATGTCCCAGCTGACCAATGAGGCGTCACTTTCCCTATCCCCTCCCCGCAGCCACATCGCTCCCACCTGTGTGTGGCAGCCGTTTGTTTACATCCAAGGCACAGTGGAAGCGCCACCATGACCCAGCTGACCAATGAGGCGTCACTTTCCCTATCCCCTCCCCGCAGCCTCATCGCTCCCAAATGTGTGTGGCAGCCGTTTGTTTACATCCAAGGCACGGTGGAAGCGCCAACATGTCCCAGCTGACCAATGAGGCGTCACTTTCCCTATCCCCTCCCCGCAGCCACATCGCTCCCGTCTGTGTGTGGCAGCCGTTTGTTTACATCCAAGGCACGGTGGAAGCGCCACCATGTCCCAGCTGACTAATGAGGCGTCACTTTCCCTATCCCCTCCCCGCAGCCTCATCGCTCCCACCTGTGTGTGGCAGCCGTTTGTTTACATCCAAGGCACAGTGGAAGAACCACCATGTCCCAGCTGACCAATGAGGCGTCACTTTCCCTATCCCCTCCCCGCAGCCTCATCGCTCCCACCTGTGTGTGGCAGCCATTTGTTTACATCCAAGGCACAGTGGAAGCGCCATCATGTCCCAGCTGACCAATGAGGCGTCACTTTCCCTATCCCCTCCCCGCAGCCACATCGCTCCCGTCTGTGTGTGGCAGCCGTTTGTTTACATCCAAGGCACGGTGGAAGCGCCACCATGTCACAGCTGACCAATGAGGCGTCACTTTCCCTATCCCCTCCCCGCAGCCACATCGCTCCCACCTGTGTGTGGTAGCCGTTTGTTTACATCCAAGGCACGGTGGAAGCGCCACCATGTCCCAGCCGACCAATGAGGCGTTACTTTCCCTATCCCCTCCCCGCAGCCACATCGCTCCCGTCTGTGTGTGGCAGCCGTTTGTTTACATACAAGGCACAGTGGAAGCGCCACCATGTCCCAGCTGACCAATGAGGCGCCACTTTCCCTATCCCCTCCCCGCAGCCTCATCGCTCCCACCTGTGTGTGGCAGCTGTTTGTTTACATCCAAGGCACGGTGGAAGCGCCACCATGTCCCAGCTGACCATTGAGGCGTCACTTTCCCTATCCCCTCCCCGCAGCCTCATCGCTCCCACCTGTGTGTGGTAGCCGTTTGTTTACATCCAAGGCACGGTGGAAGCGCCACCATGTCCCAGCTGACCAATGAGGCGTCACTTTCCGTATGCCCTCCCTGCAGCCTCGTCGCTCGCGTCTGTGTGTGGCAGCCGTTTGTTTACATCCAAGGCACGGTGGAAGCGCCACCATGTCCCAGCTGACCAATGAGGCGCCACTTTCCCTATCCCCTCCCCGCAGCCACATCGCTCCCGTCTGTGTGTGGCAGCCGTTTGTTTACATCCAAGGCACGGTGGAAGGGCCACCATGTCCCAGCTGACCAATGAGGCGTCACTTTCCCTATCCCCTCCCCGCAGCCTCATCGCTCCCACCTGTGTGTGGCAGCCGTTTGTTTACATCCAAGGCACGGTGGAAGCGCCACCATGTCCCAGCTGACCAATGAGGCGTCACTTTCCCTATCCCCTCCCCGCAGCCACATCGCTCCTGTCTGTGTGTGGCAGCCGTTTGTTTACATCCAAGGCACGGTGGAAGCGCCACCGTGTCCCAGCTGACCAATGAGGCGTCACTTTCCCTATCCCCTCCCCGCAGCCACATAGCTCCTGTCTGTGTGTGGCAGCCGTTTGTTTACATCCAAGGCACGGTGGAAGCGCCACCATGTCCCAGCTGACCAATGAGGCGTCACTTTCCCTATCCCCTCCCCGCAGCCTCATCGCTCCCACCTGTGTGTGGCAGCCGTTTGTTTACATCCAAGGCACGGTGGAAGCGCCACCATGTCCCAGCTGACCACTGAGGCGTCACTTTCCCTAACCCCTCCCCGGAGCCTCATCGCTCCCACATGTGTGTGGTAGCCGTTTGTTTACATCCAAGGCACGGTGGAAGCGCCACCATGTCCCAGCTGACCAATGAGGCGTCACTTTCCCTATCCCCTCCCCGCAGCCACATCGCTCCCGTCTGTGTGTGGCAGCCGTTTGTTTACATCCAAGGCACGGTGGAAGGGCCACCATGTCCCAGCTGACCAATGAGGCGTCACTTTCCCTATCCCCTCCCCGCAGCCTCATCGCTCCCACCTGTGTGTGGCAGCCGTTTGTTTACATCCAAGGCACGGTGGAAGCGCCACCCTGTCCCAGCTGACCAATGAGGCGTCACTTTCCCTATCCCCTCCCGGCAGCCACATCGCTCCTGTCTGTGTGTGGCAGCCGTTTGTTTACATCCAAGGCACGGTGGAAGCGCCACCATGTCCCAGCTGACCATTGAGGCGTCACTTTCCCTATCCCCTCCCCGCAGCCTCATCGCTCCCACCTGTGTGTGGTAGCCGTTTGTTTACATCCAAGGCACGGTGGAAGCGCCACCATGTCCCAGCTGACCAATGAGGCGTCACTTTCCGTATCCCCTCCCTGCAGCCTCGTCGCTCGCGTCTGTGTGTGGCAGCCGTTTGTTTACATCCAAGGCACGGTGGAAGCGCCACCATGTCCCAGCTGACCAATGAGGTGCCACTTTCCCTATCCCCTCCCCGCAGCCACATCGCTCCCGTCTGTGTGTGGCAGCCGTTTGTTTACATCCAAGGCACGGTGGAAGGGCCACCATGTCCCAGCTGACCAATGAGGCGTCACTTTCCCTATCCCCTCCCCGCAGCCTCATCGCTCCCACCTGTGTGTGGCAGCCGTTTGTTTACATCCAAGGCACGGTGGAAGCGCCACCATGTCCCAGCTGACCAATGAGGCGTCACGTTCCCTATCCCCTCCCCGCAGCCACATCGCACCTGTCTGTGTGTGGCAGCCGTTTGTTTACATCCAAGGCACGGTGGAAGCGCCACCATGTCCCAGCTGACCAATGAGGCGTCACTTTCCCTATCCCCTCCCCGCAGCCAAATAGCTCCTGTCTGTGTGTGGCAGCCGTTTGTTTACATCCAAGGCTCGGTGGAAGCGCCATCATGTCCCAGCTGAC
Organism: Meconema thalassinum; assembly: GCA_946902985.2. NCBI lineage: Eukaryota > Metazoa > Arthropoda > Insecta > Orthoptera > Tettigoniidae > Meconema > Meconema thalassinum. Next base: position 18,147,411 of record OX336397.1, read on the forward strand.
CAATGAGGCTTCACTTTCCCTATCCCCTCCCCGCAGCCTCATCGCTCCCACCTGTGTGTGGCAGCCGTTTGTTTACATCCAAGGCACGGTGGAAGCGCCACCATGTCCCAGCTGACCAATGAGGCGTCACTTTCCCTATCCCCTCCCCGCAGCCACATCGCTCCTGTCTGTGTGTGGCAGCCGTTTGTTTACATCCAAGGCACGGTGGAAGCGCCACCATGTCCCAGCTGACCAATGAGGCGTCACTTTCCCTATCCCCTCCCCGCAGCCACATCGCTCCCACCTGTGTGTGGCAGCCTTTTGTTTACATCCAAGGCACAGTGGAAGCGCCACCATGTCCCAGCTGACCAATGAGGCGTCACTTTCCCTATCCCCTCCCCGCAGCCTCATCGCTCCCGTCTGAGTGTGGCAGCCGTTTGTTTACATCCAAGGCACGGTGGAAGCGCCACCATGTCCCAGCTGACCAATGAGGCGTCACTTTCCCTATCCCCTCCCCGCAGCCACATCGCTCCCGTCTGTGTGTGGCAGCCGTTTGTTTACATCCAAGGCACGGTGGAAGGGCCACCATGTCCCAGCTGACCAATGAGGCGTCACTTTCCCTATCCCCTCCCCGCAGCCTCATCGCTCCCGTCTGTGTGTGGCAGCCGTTTGTTTACATCCAAGGCATGGTGGAAGCGCCACCATGTCCCAGCTGACCAATGAGGCGTCACTTTCCCTATCCCCTCCCCGCAGCCTCATCGCTCCTGTCTGTGTGTGGCAGCCGTTTGTTTACATCCAAGGCACGGTGGAAGCGCCACCATGTCCCAGCTGACCAATGAGGTGTCACTTTCCCTATCCCCTCCCCGCAGCCTCATCGCTCCCGTCTGTGTGTGGCAGCCGTTTGTTTACATCCAAGGCACGGTGGAAGCGCCACCATGTCCCAGCTGACCAATGAGGCGTCACTTTCCCTATCCCCTCCCCGCAGCCACATCGCTCCCGTCTGTGTGTGGCAGCCGTTTGTTTACATCCAAGGCACGGTGGAAGCGCCACCATGTCCCAGCTGACCAATGAGGCGTCACTTTCCCTATCCCCTCCCCGCAGCCTCATCGCTCCCGTCTGTGTGTGGTAGCCGTTTGTTTACATCCAAGTGACAGTGGAAGCGCCACCATGTCCCAGCTGACCAATGAGGCGTCACTTTCCCTATCCCCTCCCCACAGCCTCATCGCTCCCGTCTGTGTGTGGCAGCCGTATGTTTACATCCAAGGCACGGTGGAAGCGCCACCATGTCCCAGCTGACCAATGAGGCGCCACTTTCCCTATCCCCTCACCGCAGCCACATCGCTCCTGTCTGTGTGTGGCAGCCGTTTGTTTACATCCAAGTGACAGTGGAAGGGCCACCATGTCCCAGCTGACCAATGAGGCGTCACTTTCCCTATCCCCTCCCCGCAGCCTCATCGCTCCCGTCTGTGTGTGGCAGCCGTTTGTTTACATCCAAGACTCGGTGGAAGGGCCACCATGTCCCAGCTGACCATTGAGGCGTCACTTTCCCTATCCCCTCCTCGCAGCCTCATCGCTCCCGTCTGAGTGTGGCAGCCGTTTGTTTACATCCAAGGCACGGTGGAAGGGCCACCATGTCCCACCTGACCAATGAGGCGTCACTTTCCCTATCCCCTCCCCGCAGCGTCATCGCTCCCACCTGTGTGTGGCAGCCGTTTCTTTACATCCAAGGCACGGTGGAAGCGCCACCATGTCCCAGCTGACCAATGAGGCGTCACTTTCCCTATCCCCTCCCCGCAGCCACATCGCTCCCACCTGTGTGTGGCAGCCGTTTGTTTACATCCAAGGCACAATGGAAGCGCCACCATGACCCAGCTGACCAATGAGGCGTCACTTTCCCTATCCCCTCCCCGCAGCCTCATCGCTCCGTCTGAGTGTGGCATCCGTTTGTTTACATCCAAGGCACAGTGGAAGTGCCACCAAGTCCCAGCTGACCAATGAGGCGTCACTTTCCCTATCCCCTCCCCGCAGCCTCATCGCTCCCGTCTGAGTGTGGCAGCCGTTTGTTTACATCCAAGGCACAGTGGAAGCGCCACCATGTCCCAGCTGACCAATGAGGCGTCACTTTCCCTATCCCCTCCCCACAGCCTCATCGCTCCCGTATGTGTGTGGCAGCCGTTTGTTTACATCCAAGGCTCGGTGGAAGTGCCACCATGTCCCAGCTGACCAATGAGGCGTCACTTTCCCTATCCCCTCCCCGCAGCCTCATCGCTCCCACCTGTGTGTGGCAGCCGTTTATTTACATCCAAGGCACGGTGGAAGCGCCACCGTGTCCCTGCTGACCAATGAGGCGTTTATTCCCTATCCCCTCCCCGCAGCCTCATCGCTCCCGTCTGTGTGTGGCAGCCGTTTGTTTACATCCAAGGCACGGTGGAAGCGCCACCATGTCCCAGCTGACCAATGGGGCGTCACTTTTCCTATCCCCTCCCCGCAGCCACATCGCTCCCACCTGTGTGTGGCAGCCGTTTGTTTACATCCAAGGCAAGGTGGAAGCGCCACCATGTCCCAGCTGACCTACGAGGCGTCACTTTCCCTATCCCCTCCCCGCAGCCTCATCGCTCCCGTCTGAGTGTGGCAGCCGTCTGTTTACATCCAAGGCACGGTGGAAGCGCCACCATGTCCCAGCTGACCAATGAGGCGTCACATTCCCTATCCCCTCCCCGCAGCCACATCGCTCCCGTCTGTGTGTGGCAGCCGTTTGTTTACATCCGAGGCACGGTGGAAGGGCCACCATGTCCCAGCTGACCAATGAAGCGTCACTTTCCCTATCCCCTCCCCGCAGCCTCATCGCTCCCGTCTGTGTGTGGCAGCCGTTTGTTTACATCCAAGGCTTGTTGGAAGCGCCACCATGTCCCCGCTGACCAATGAGGCGTCACTTTCCCTATCCCCTCCCCGCAGCCTCATCGCTCCTGTCTGTGTGTGGCAGCCGTTTGTTTACATCCAAGGCACGGTGGAAGCGCCACCATGTCCCAGCTGACCAATGAGGCGTCACTTTCCCTATCCCCTCCCCGCAGCCTCATCGCTCCCGTCTGTGTGTGGCAGCCGTTTGTTTACATCCAAGGCACGGTGGAAGCGCCTCCATGTCCCAGCTGACCAATGAGGCGTCACTTTCCCTATCCCCTCCCCGCAGCCACATCGCTCCCGTCTGTGTGTGGCAGCCGTTTGTTTACATCCAAGGCACGGTGGAAGCGCCACCATGTCCCAGCTGACCAATGAGGCGTCACTTTCCCTATCCCCTCCCCGCAGCCTCATCGCTCCCGTCTGTGTGTGGTAGCCGTTTGTTTACATCCAAGTGACAGTGGAAGCGCCACCATGTCCCAGCTGACCAATGAGGCGTCACTTTCCCTATCCCCTCCCCACAGCCTCATCGCTCCCGTTTGTGTGTGGCAGCCGTTTGTTTACATCCAAGGCACGGTGGAAGCGCCACCATGTCCAAGCTGACCAATGAGGCGCCACTTTCCCTATCCCCTCCCCGCAGCCACATCGCTCCTGTCTGTGTGTGGCAGCCGTTTGTTTACATCCAAGTGACAGTGGAAGGGCCACCATGTCCCAGCTGACCAATGAGGCGTCACTTTCCCTATCACCTCCCCGCAGCCTCATCGCTCCCGTCTGTGTGTGGCAGCCGTTTGTTTACATCCAAGGCTCGGTGAAAGGGCCACCATGTCCCAGCTGACCATTGAGGCGTCACTTTCCCTATCCCCTCCTCGCAGCCTCATCGCTCCCGTCTGAGTGTGGCAGCCGTTTGTTTACATCCAATGCACGGTGGAAGGGCCACCATGTCCCAGCTGACCAATGAGGCGTCACTTTCCCTATCCCCTCCCCGCAGCCTCATCGCTCCCACCTGTGTGTGGCAGCCGTTTGTTTACATCCAAGTCACGGTGGATGCGCCACCATGTCCCAGCTGACCAATGAGGCGTCACTTTCCCTATCCCCTCCCCGCAGCCACATCGCTCCCACCTGTGTGTGGCAGCCGTTTGTTTACATCCAAGGCACAGTGGAAGCGCCACCATGACCCAGCTGACCAATGAGGCGTCACTTTCCCTATCCCCTCCCCGCAGCCTCATCGCTCCGTCTGAGTGTGGCATCCGTTGGTTTACATCCAAGGCACAGTGGAAGTGCCACCAAGTCCCAGCTGACCAATGAGGCGTCACTTTCCCTATCACCTCCCCGCAGCCTCATCGCTCCGTCTGAGTGTGGCATCCGTTGGTTTACATCCAAGGCACAGTGGAAGCGCCACCATGTCCCAGCTGACCAATGAGGCGTCACTTTCCCTATCCCCTCCCCGCAGCCTCATCGCTCCCGTATGTGTGTGGCAGCCGTTTGTTTACATCCAAGGCTCGGTGGAAGTGCCACCATGTCCCAGCTGACCAATGAGGCGTCACTTTCCCTATCCCCTCCCCGCAGCCTCATCGCTCCCACCTGTGTGTGGCAGCCGTTTATTTACATCCAAGGCTCGGTGGAAGCGCCACCGTGTCCCTGATGACCAATGAGGCGTCTATTCCCTATCCCCTCCCCGCAGCCTCATCGCTCCCGTCTGTGTGTGGCAGCCGTTTGTTTACATCCAAGGCACGGTGGAAGCGCCACCATGTCCCAGCTGACCAATGACGCGTCAGTTTTCCTATCCCCTCCCCACAGCCACATCGCTCCCGTCTGTGTGTGGCAGCTGTTTGTTTACATCCAAGGCACGGTGGAAGCGCCACCATGTCCCAGCTGACCAATGAGGCGTCACTTTCCCTATCCCCTCCCCGCAGCCTCATCGCTCCCGTCTGAGTGTGGCAGCCGTTTGTTTACATCCAAGGCACGGTGGAAGCGCCACCATGTCCCAGCTGACCAATGAGGCGTCACTTTCCCTATCCCCTCCCCGCAGCCACATCGCTCCCGTCTGTGTGTGGCAGCCGTTTGTTTACATCCAAGGCACGGTGGAAGGGCCACCATGTCCCAGCTGACCAATGAGGCGTCACTTTCCCTATCCCCTCCCCGCAGCCTCATCGCTCCCGTCTGTGTGTGGCAGCCGTTTGTTTACATCCAAGGCACGGTGGAAGCGCCACCGTGTCCCAGCTGACCAATGAGGCGCCACTTTCCCTATCCCCTCCCCGCAGCCTCATCGCTCCCACCTGTGTGTGGCAGCTGTTTGTTTAAATCCAAGGCACGGTGGAAGCGTAACCATGTCCCAGCTGACCAATGAGGCGTCACTTTCCCTATCCCCTCCCCACAGCCTCATCGCTCCCGTCTGTGTGTGGCAGCCGTTTGTTTACATCCAAGGCACGGTGGAAGCGCCACCATGTCCCAGCTGACCAATGAGGCGTCACTTTCCCTATCCCCTCCCCGCAGCCTCATCGCTCCCGTCTGTGTGTGGCAGCCGTTTGTTTACATCCAAGGCACGGTGGAAGCGCCACCATGTCCCGCGCTGACCAATGAGGCGTCACTTTCCCTATCCCCTCCCCGCAGCCTCATCGCTCCCACCTGTATGTGGCAGCTGTTTGTTTACATCCAAGGCACGGTGGAAGCGCCATTATTTCCCAGCTGACCAATGAGGCGTCACTTTCCCTATCCCCTCCCCGCAGCCACATCGCTCCCACCTGTGTGTGGCAGCCGTTTGTTTACATCCAAGGCACGGTGGAAGCGCCACCATGTCCCAGCTGACCAGTGAGGCGTCACTTTCCCTATCCCCTCCCCGCAGCCTCATCGCTCCCGTCTGTGTGTGGCAGCCGTTTGTTTACATCCAAGGCACAGTGGAAGCGCCACCATGTCCCAGCTGACCAATGAGGCGTCACTTTCCCTATCCCCTCCCCGCAGGCTCATTGCTCCCACCTGTGTGTGGCAGCCGTTTGTTTACATCCAAGGCTCGGTGGAAGCGCAATCATGTCCCAGCTGACCAATGAGGCGTCACTTTCCCTATCCCCTCCCCGCAGCCACATCGCTCCTGTCTGTGTGTGGTAGCCATTTGTTTACATCCAAGGCACGGTGGAAGCGCCACCATGTCCCAGCTTACCAATGAGGCGTCACTTTCCCTATACCCTCCCCGCAGGCTCATCGCTCCCACCTGTGTGTGGCAGCCGTTTGTTTACATCCAAGGCACGGTGGAAGCGCCACCATGTCCCAGCTGACCAATGAGACGTCACTTTCCCTATCCCCTCCCCGCAGCCTCATCGCTCCCACCTGTGTGTGGCAGCCGTTTGTTTACATCCAAGGCACGGTGAAAGCGCCACCATGTCCCAGCTGACCAATGAGGCACCACTTTCCCTATCCCCTCCCCGCAGCCTCATCGCTCCTGTCTGTGTGTGGCAGCCAATTGTTTACATCCAAGGCACGGTGGAAGCGCCACCATGTCCCAGCTGACCATTGAGGCGTCACTTTCCCTATCCCCTCCCCGCAGCCTCATCGCTCCCGTCTGTGTGCGGCAGCCATTTGTTTACATCCAAGGCACGGTGGAAGCGCCACCATGTCCCAGCAGACCAATGAGGCGTCACTTTCCCTATCCCCTCCCCACAGCCTCATCGCTCCCGTCTGTGTGTGGTAGCCGTTTGTTTACATCCAAGGCACAGTGGAAGCGCCACCATGTCCCAGCTGACCAATGAGGCGTCACTTTCCCTATCCCCTCCCCACAGCCACATCGCTCCCACCTGTGTGTGGCAGCCGTTTGTTTACATCCAAGGCACGGTGGAAGCGCCACCTTGTCCCAGCTGACCAATGAGGCGTCACTTTCCCTATCCCCTCCCCGCAGCCTCATCGCTCCCGTCTGTGTGTGGCAGCCATTTGTTTACATCCAAGGCACAGTGGAAGCGCCACCATGTCCCAGCTGACCAATGAGGCGTCACATTCCCTATCCCCTCCCCACAGCCTCATCGCTCCCGTCTGTGTGTGGTAGCCGTTTGTTTACATCCAAGGCACAGTGGAAGCGCCACCATGTCCCAGCTGACCAATGAGGCGTCACTTTCCCTATCCCCTCCCCGCAGCCTCATCGCTCCCACCTGTGTGTGGCAGCCGTTTGTTTACATCCAAGGCACGGTGGAAGCGCCACCATGTCCCAGCTGACCATTGAGGCGTCACTTTCCCTATCCCCTCCACACAGCCTCATCGCTCCCGTCTGTGTGCGGCAGCCATTTGTTTACATCCAAGGCACGGTGGAAGCGCCACCATGTCCCAGCTGACCAATGAGGCGTCACTATCCCTATCCCCTCCCCGCAGCCTCATCGCTCCCGTCTGTGTGTGGCAGCCGTTTGTTTACATCCAAGGCACGGTGGAAGCGCCACCATGTCCCAGCTGACCAATGAGGCGTCACTTTCCCTATCCCCTCCCCGCAGCCTCATCGCTCCCGTCTGTGTGCGGCAGCCATTTGTTTACATCCAAGGCACGGTGGAAGCGCCACCATGTCCCAGCTGACCAATGAGGCGTCACTTTCCCTATCCCCTCCCCGCAGCCACATCGCTCCCGTCTGTGTGTGGCAGCCGTTTGTTTACATCCAAGGCACGGTGGAAGCGCCACCATGTCCCAGCTGACCAATGAGGCGTCACTTTCCCTATCCCCTCCCCGCAGCCTCATCGCTCCCGTCTGTGTGCGGCAGCCGTTTGTTTACATCCAAGGCACGGTGGAAGCGCCACTATGTCCCAGCTGACCAATGAGGCGTCACATTCCCTATCCCCTCCCCGCAGCCTCATCGCTCCCACCTGTGTGTGGCAGCCGTTTGTTTACATCCAAGGCACGGTGGATGCGCCACCATGTCCCAGCTGACCAATGAGGCGTCACTTTCCCTATCCCCTCCCCGCAGCCACATCGCTCCCGTCTGAGTGTGGCAGCCGTTTGTTTACATCCAAGGCACGGTGGAAGCGCCACCATGTCCCAGCTGACCAATGAGGCGCCACTTTCCCTATCCCCTCCCCGCAGCCCCATCGCTCCCTTCTGTGTGCGGCAGCCGTTTGTTTACATCCAAGGCACGGTGGAAGCGCCACCATGTCCCAGCTGACCAATGAGGCGTCACTTTCCCTATCCCCTCCCCGCAGCCCCATCGCTCCCGTCTGTGTGTGGCAGCCGTTTGTTTACATCCAAGGCACGGTGGAAGCGCCACCATGTCCCAGCTGACCAATGAGGCGTCACTTTCCCTATCCCCTCCCCGCAGCCTCATCGTTCCCACCTGTGTGTGGTAGCCGTTTGTTTACATCCAAGGCACGGTGGAAGTGCCACCAAGTCCCAGCTGACCAATGAGGCGTCACTTTCCCTATCCCCTCCCCGCAGCCTCATCGCTCCCACCTGTGTGTGACAGACGTTTGTTTACATCCAAGGCACAGTGGAAGCGCCACCATGTCCCAGGTGACCAATGAGGCGTCACTTTCCCTATCCCCTCCCCGCAGCCTCATCGTTCCCACCTGTGTGCGGCAGACGTTTGTTCACATCCAAGGCACGGTGGAAGCGCCACCATGTCCCAGCTGACCAATGAGGCGTCACTTTCCCTATCCCTTCCCCGCAGCCTCATCGCTCCCGTCTGTGTGTGGCAGCCGTTTGTTTACATCCAAGGCACGGTGGAAGCGCCACCATGTCCCAGCTGACCAATGAGGCGTCACTTTCCCTATCCCTTCCCCGCAATCCCATCGCTCCCGTCTGTGTGTGGCAGCCGTTTGTTTACATCCAAGGCACGGTGGAAGCGCCACCATGTCCCAGCTGACCAATGAGGCGTCTCTTTCCCTATCCCCTCCCCGCAGCCTCATCGTTCCCACCTGTGTGTGGTAGCCGTTTGTTTACATCCAAGGCACGGTGGAAGTGCCACCAAGTCCCAGCTGACCAATGAGGCGTCACTTTCCCTATCCCCTCCCCGCAGCCTCATCGTTCCCACCTGTGTGCGGCAGACGTGTGTTCACATCCAAGGCACGGTGGAAGTGCCACCATGTCCCAGCTGACCAATGAGGCGTCACTTTCCCTATCCCTTCCCCGCAGGCTCATCGCTCCCACCTGTGTGTGGCAGCCGTTTGTTCACATCCAAGGCACGGTGGAAGCGCCACCATGTCCCAGCTGACCAATGAGGCGTCACTTTCCCTATCCCCTCCCCGCAGCCTCATCGTTCCCACCTGTGTGTGGTAGCCGTTTGTTTACATCCAAGGCACGGTGGAAGTGCCACCAAGTCCCAGCTGACCAATGAGGCGTCACTTTCCCTATCCCCTCCCCGCAGCCTCATCGTTCCCACCTGTGTGCGGCAGACGTTTGTTCACATCCAAGGCACGGTGGAAGCGCCACCATGTCCCAGCTAACCAATGAGGCGTCACTTTCCCTATCCCTTCCCCGCAGGCTCATCGCTCCCACCTGTGTGTGGCAGCCGTTTGTTCACATCCAAGGCTCGGTGGAAGCGCAATCATGTCCCAGCTGACCAATGAGGCGTCACTTTCCCTATCCCCTCCCCGCAGCCACATCGCTCCTGTCTGTGTGTGGTAGCCATTTGTTTACATCCAAGGCACGGTGGAAGCGCCACCATGTCCCAGCTGACCAATGAGGCGTCACTTTCCCTATACCCTCCCCGCAGCCTCATCGCTCCCACCTGTGTGTGGCAGCCGTTTGTTTACATCCAAGGCACGGTGGAAGCGCCACCATGTCCCAGCTGACCAATGAGACGTCACTTTCCCTATCCCCTCCCCGCAGCCTCATCGCTCCCACCTGTGTGTGGCAGCCGTTTGTTTACATCCAAGGCACGGTGAAAGCGCCACCATGTCCCAGCTGACCAATGAGGCACCACTTTCCCTATCCCCTCCCCGCAGCCTCATCGCTCCTGTCTGTGTGTGGCAGCCAATTGTTTACATCCAAGGCACGGTGGAAGCGCCACCATGTCCCAGCTGACCATTGAGGCGTCACTTTCCCTATCCCCTCCCCGCAGCCTCATCGCTCCCGTCTGTGTGCGGCAGCCATTTGTTTACATCCAAGGCACGGTGGAAGCGCCACCATGTCCCAGCAGACCAATGAGGCGTCACTTTCCCTATCCCCTCCCCACAGCCTCATCGCTCCCGTCTGTGTGTGGTAGCCGTTTGTTTACATCCAAGGCACAGTGGAAGCGCCACCATGTCCCAGCTGACCAATGAGGCGTCACTTTCCCTATCCCCTCCCCACAGCCACATCGCTCCCACCTGTGTGTGGCAGCCGTTTGTTTACATCCAAGGCACGGTGGAAGCGCCACCTTGTCCCAGCTGACCAATGAGGCGTCACTTTCCCTATCCCCTCCCCGCAGCCTCATCGCTCCCGTCTGTGTGTGGCAGCCATTTGTTTACATCCAAGGCACAGTGGAAGCGCCACCATGTCCCAGCTGACCAATGAGGCGTCACATTCCCTATCCCCTCCCCACAGCCTCATCGCTCCCGTCTGTGTGTGGTAGCCGTTTGTTTACATCCAAGGCACAGTGGAAGCGCCACCATGTCCCAGCTGACCAATGAGGCGTCACTTTCCCTATCCCCTCCCCGCAGCCTCATCGCTCCCACCTGTGTGTGGCAGCCGTTTGTTTACATCCAAGGCACGGTGGAAGCGCCACCATGTCCCAGCTGACCATTGAGGCGTCACTTTCCCTATCCCCTCCACACAGCCTCATCGCTCCCGTCTGTGTGCGGCAGCCATTTGTTTACATCCAAGGCACGGTGGAAGCGCCACCATGTCCCAGCTGACCAATGAGGCGTCACTTTCCCTATCCCCTCCCCGCAGCCTCATCGCTCCCGTCTGTGTGTGGCAGCCGTTTGTTTACATCCAAGGCACGGTGGAAGCGCCACCATGTCCCAGCTGACCAATGAGGCGTCACTTTCCCTATCCCCTCCCCGCAGCCTCATCGCTCCCGTCTGTGTGCGGCAGCCATTTGTTTACATCCAAGGCACGGTGGAAGCGCCACCATGTCCCAGCTGACCAATGAGGCGTCACTTTCCCTATCCCCTCCCCGCAGCCACATCGCTCCCGTCTGTGTGTGGCAGCCGTTTGTTTACATCCAAGGCACGGTGGAAGCGCCACCATGTCCCAGCTGACCAATGAGGCGTCACTTTCCCTATCCCCTCCCCGCAGCCTCATCGCTCCCGTCTGTGTGCGGCAGCCGTTTGTTTACATCCAAGGCACGGTGGAAGCGCCACTATGTCCCAGCTGACCAATGAGGCGTCACATTCCCTATCCCCTCCCCGCAGCCTCATCGCTCCCACCTGTGTGTGGCAGCCGTTTGTTTACATCCAAGGCACGGTGGATGCGCCACCATGTCCCAGCTGACCAATGAGGCGTCACTTTCCCTATCCCCTCCCCGCAGCCACATCGCTCCCGTCTGAGTGTGGCAGCCGTTTGTTTACATCCAAGGCACGGTGGAAGCGCCACCATGTCCCAGCTGACCAATGAGGCGCCACTTTCCCTATCCCCTCCCCGCAGCCCCATCGCTCCCTTCTGTGTGCGGCAGCCGTTTGTTTACATCCAAGGCACGGTGGAAGCGCCACCATGTCCCAGCTGACCAATGAGGCGTCACTTTCCCTATCCCCTCCCCGCAGCCCCATCGCTCCCGTCTGTGTGTGGCAGCCGTTTGTTTACATCCAAGGCACGGTGGAAGCGCCACCATGTCCCAGCTGACCAATGAGGCGTCACTTTCCCTATCCCCTCCCCGCAGCCTCATCGTTCCCACCTGTGTGTGGTAGCCGTTTGTTTACATCCAAGGCACGGTGGAAGTGCCACCAAGTCCCAGCTGACCAATGAGGCGTCACTTTCCCTATCCCCTCCCCGCAGCCTCATCGCTCCCACCTGTGTGTGGCAGACGTTTGTTTACATCCAAGGCACAGTGGAAGCGCCACCATGTCCCAGGTGACCAATGAGGCGTCACTTTCCCTATCCCCTCCCCGCAGCCTCATCGTTCCCACCTGTGTGCGGCAGACGTTTGTTCACATCCAAGGCACGGTGGAAGCGCCACCATGTCCCAGCTGACCAATGAGGCGTCACTTTCCCTATCCCTTCCCCGCAATCCCATCGCTCCCGTCTGTGTGTGGCAGCCGTTTGTTTACATCCAAGGCACGGTGGAAGCGCCACCATGTCCCAGCTGACCAATGAGGCGTCTCTTTCCCTATCCCCTCCCCGCAGCCTCATCGCTCCCGTCTGTGTGTGGCAGCCGTTTGTTTACATCCAAGGCACGGTGGAAGCGCCACCATGTCCCAGCTGACCAATGAGGCGTCACTTTCCCTATCCCTTCCCCGCAATCCCATCGCTCCCGTCTGTGTGTGGCAGCCGTTTGTTTACATCCAAGGCACGGTGGAAGCGCCACCATGTCCCAGCTGACCAATGAGGCGTCTCTTTCCCTATCCCCTCCCCGCAGCCTCATCGTTCCCACCTGTGTGTGGTAGCCGTTTGTTTACATCCAAGGCACGGTGGAAGTGCCACCAAGTCCCAGCTGACCAATGAGGCGTCACTTTCCCTATCCCCTCCCCGCAGCCTCATCGTTCCCACCTGTGTGCGGCAGACGTGTGTTCACATCCAAGGCACGGTGGAAGTGCCACCATGTCCCAGCTGACCAATGAGGCGTCACTTTCCCTATCCCTTCCCCGCAGGCTCATCGCTCCCACCTGTGTGTGGCAGCCGTTTGTTCACATCCAAGGCACGGTGGAAGCGCCACCATGTCCCAGCTGACCAATGAGGCGTCACTTTCCCTATCCCCTCCCCGCAGCCTCATCGTTCCCACCTGTGTGTGGTAGCCGTTTGTTTACATCCAAGGCACGGTGGAAGTGCCACCAAGTCCCAGCTGACCAATGAGGCGTCACTTTCCCTATCCCCTCCCCGCAGCCTCATCGTTCCCACCTGTGTGCGGCAGACGTTTGTTCACATCCAAGGCACGGTGGAAGCGCCACCATGTCCCAGCTAACCAATGAGGCGTCACTTTCCCTATCCCTTCCCCGCAGGCTCATCGCTCCCACCTGTGTGTGGCAGCCGTTTGTTCACATCCAAGGCACGGTGGAAGCTCCACCATGTCCCAGCTGACCAATGAGGCGTCACTTTCCCTATCCCTTCCCCGCAGGCTCATCGCTCCCACCTGTGTGCGGCAGCCGTTTGTTTACATCCAAGGCACGGTGGAAGTGCCACCAAGTCCCAGCTGACCAATGAGGCGTCACTTTCCCTATCCCCTCCCCGCAGCCTCATCGTTCCCACCTGTGTGCGGCAGACGTTTGTTCACATCCAAGGCACGGTGGAAGTGCCACCATGTCCCAGCTGACCAATGAGGCGTCACTTTCCCTATCCCCTCCCCGCAGCCTCATCGTTCCCACCTGTGTGCGGCAGACGTTTGATCACATCCAAGGCACGGTGGAAGCGCCACCATGTCCCAGCTGACCAATGAGGCTTCACTTTCCCTATCCCTTCCCCGCAGGCTCATCGCTCCCACCTGTGTGTGGCAGCCGTTTGTTCACATCCAAGGCACGGTGGAAGCGCCACCATGTCCCAGCTGACCAATGAGGCGTCACTTTCCCTATCCCCTCCCCGCCATTCATAAAATTCGAATGATTGAGGTGAGCGAATAAACAAAGAATTAAAACTCAGCAATTTTTCTAGGTTTGTGCCGTGTCTTGTGTGGGGTTTCGCCTAGGACACAAAGCTGGCTCATCAGCGGGCTCTTGGTGTCCCCGAACGGACCCACACTGGAGTAATGAACTGGGCACTCCCCCCTTCGCACCTGCGCCTCTTTAATGCGAGAACTAAAAGCTCAAGCAGCCATAAACTCCCTATGAAGGCTTCTAAAAAGATGGTATATTTGCTTTCACAACCTGAGAATTACTACTACTACTCCTCGGCGCTTCAGTCCATGTAGGACCTTGGCCTCTCCAACAATCGTTGCCCAATCTTGACGATCTTCTGTACGTTTCCTCCATCTTATTACTCCCATCTTGCGTAAGTCGTCCTCCTCGTCATCCAATCATCGTGTCCTAGGTCTTCCTTTGCATCTTCTTCCACCTGGATTTCCTCTATAGGTCTTTTCAACCACTCTATCACCTGCCATTCTCTCCACATGTCCCAGCCATCTTAGCCTATTACTCTTTATTTCCGAAACTATATCAGGATGACTATATAGTTTCTCCAATTCTATATTTTCCCGTATTCTCCATCTTCCTGCTCCTCTTCTGTCACGGTCATAGTCCATGTTTCCGAGCCGTACATTACCACTGGTCTTATAACTGTTCGGTACACTGCCACCGTTGATTTTCTACTGAGGATGCGCGGTTTGAGGATTTTTGTCAGTGCTCAATAAGCTCTATTAACGGCTGCAATTCTTGATTTTAGTTCTTCTCTTGTGCTATTATCTTCAGTAACCAGTACTCCCAAATACTTGAAATTTTCACACCTCCCAAAATTCACCCCATTTAGGTTTATAAATAATTATATATTTATCTTTCTCCACAGTATTTCTCATAGATAATAATAAATATTGAGTTTTGTTGTAGTTCACTCGTAATCCTACTTCTTCTCATTCTTTTTCCAACCATTCCATCCCTTCTTCAAGATCCTTCAGTCTTCGTGACAGCATACCTACATCATCAGCATACGCTAGATTTTGGCTCATACGGTTTAACAGCGTCCCTACTGGTTTGCTGATATCTACCTTCCCCATTACTCTCTCTAGTACTATATTGAACAGTAGCGTGGACAATACGTCTCCCTGTTGAAGGCCTTGGTTTACCTCAAAAACTTTTGAGAGTCTTCCTTCAATTTTAACTCGACATTTTGTGGCAGTAGGAGTCATTTGCACCAATCTGATTAGTTTGGGTGGGAATCCCATGTCCATCAAGGTCTTATAAAGAGTTTTCCATCTTACACTATCATAAGTCTGTTTGAAATCCACATATAGTTGGTGAACAACCACATTATATTCGTAACGCTTTTCCATTATTTGCCGTATTGTGAAGATATGGTCCGTCGTCGATCTAGCCTGTCGGAATCTACACTGGTATTCTCCAAGTCTGTCTTCAACAAGAGGTGTAAGTCTCATAGCCATTACCTTTTAATACACCACACTAAGCATTGCTATGCCACAATAATTTTCACACTTTGCTTTATCATTCTTCTTATGGTTTGGGCAAATAATGGCGTGTGCCACTCTTCTGGCATCACCTCCTTCTCCCATATCTCCACAATCAACTGGTGTACCAACTTTGCCAAATGTTCCCCACCACACTTAATCATCTCTGCTGAAATATTATCACCTTCTAGGGCTTTGTTATTCCTCAAGCTTTTAATTGTCCAACTAACCTCCTCCAGCGTCGGCACGGGTACTGGCATTGCATCAGTGTTGTCCTTCACCATGGTTGGTCATACTCTTGATCCTCCTGTTCTAGAAATACCGTCTCTGCAGTAGCATTGAGCAGCTCGCTGAAATATTCAGCCCATCGATCTAAAATCTGTTCTTCTTATGCTCTTCTGTATTGATTCTCGTTAGTCTGCTTACCATTTTCTCCCTTACAGCATTCCTCTCCATTATAGCTATTTTACATTCTTCATCGAACCAGATTTGTCTTTTAATCCTTTCTTCTGTCCCAAGTACTTCTCCTGCAGCTTCGTGTATTGCGTCCCTCATTATACTCCATTTTCCTTCTACTCCCTCTAAATCCCAATTTTGTTTAGTCTCCAACTTCTTCCGTGAATGTGTTTCATATTGTTCGGAAGATACCTTTTCTTTTAATTTTAAGACATTATACCTTGTAGGGACTTCCCTCATCTTTCCAGATCTGTACACTGCTATATGCTGCCTATATTTTACTCTTACCATGAAATGTGGTCCGAGTCACAATCCGCTCCTCTACAACCATCAAATTCGAGTGTATCAGATGCGTGACTTCTATCAATTACCACATGGTCAATTTGCTTGAATGTGGTTCCATCTCGTGAGCGCCACGTTACTTTCCTTATATTCTTTCTCTGAAGACATGAGCTTTTCACCATCATTTCATTCCCCATGGCAAAGTCGATGTGTCTCTGTCCATTATTAGTTGATACCTCATGCAGACTTTCCGTTCCTACAGTCTCTCTAAATGCTTCTTCTTTTCCCACCTTCGCATTGAAATCACCTAAAACGATTTTTACATCTTGCCTTGCTATACCCTCGAGTTCCTGTTCAAGCTGACTGTAGAACGTGTCTTTCACCTCATCCTCATCCTCTTCTGTGGGAGCATATACACATAAAAAGGTGATATTAAAGAATCGTGCCTTCATCCTCAAAGTGCATATCCTTTCATTTACAGGCTTAAAATTCAATACTGCTGTTTTATATCTATTATCCACGAGGAAACCTGTGCCACCTATTCTTCCACTGTCGCCTCCACTATACATTATTGTATGATTATCACTTCTCAATATACCATCTCCTCTCCATTTGATCTCTTGGATCGCTGCACCCCTATTACTATATTTCTCCATCTCTTCCTTAAGGCCCTTCATCGCTCCAGGTTTGTTCAATGTTCTCACATCCCAGGTTGCTATGTACATAATTTTCGTTGATGAAAAAAATAGACTTATGAGATCACCTTTTGTCCGTGTGTCTGTGCGTGCGTGTGTGATGGTGTGTGTCCCCCCCCCCTAATAAATTCTAAACGGCTGGAGCCATTTCAATGAAACTCGGTAAGTTCATTGCACTATTCCGGGCGACTCCGGCCGTGCCCCTCAAAGTTTGTTACGCATCACCAATCCAACATGGCGGCTATGCGAAATATTTCACCAGCATTCAATATCTCTGAAATTTTTACCGACATCACCATGGAATATTTTACGGTAATAAAGGGAACTACTAGAAGTCACCTATGGAACTTTTGAAAACCTGGTAACTACAAAACCAACATGGCGGCCACGCGAAGTTGCGACTTTTAAATAGACGATTCTCGCGATTTAAGCAACCAAACGCAATAAAACTTGGTACAGTATATGTTTTTACACAGTATAATGCATCGACATCTAACTTCGTTCTATTGTTTACATAACCTCAAGATGGCGGCTGTACGAAATATATCTCCGGCATTCAATATCTCTGAAACTATTAGCGGTATCACCCTGAAGTTTTATACGGAGATAAAGGGCACTACTGGAAGTTCATCTATAAGACTTTCCAAAACCAGTTAATTACAAAACGAACATGACGGCTAAACGAAGTTGAAAGTTTTAAATAGACCTTTCTCGCGATTTAATGATCCAGACGCAATGAAACTTGGTTCAGGATATGTTTATACACATTGTAATGCACTGGCATGTAATTTAGTTCAATTGTTTACATAACCTCAAGATGGCGGCTGTGCGAATTTTAAAATTAAGTTTGTATTTCTTGTGTTGTAATCATGCGATCGAAGTGAAAGTTTGAGTAGTGAACCTACGCAATAATTTTCCTTTAATGGTACATGACTCTATGGCCTGTACATTTAACAATCCAACATGGCGACATCCGAAATATTTAGACGGCTCTGAATATCTACGAATCTATTATAGCAATCAAACTGAATTCTTTTATGTTCGTAGGGGCTATGGACATAAGTACACCTCTAGGACTTTCAATAACCTGGTGATCACAAATCCAACATGGCGGTGACGCGTAATATAAATATTCACATGGACGTTTCTCGCAATTTAACCATCCGAGTGCAGTGAAACTTGGTACAGTAGATCCTTATACAAATGTTAATCCACTGGCATCTAATTTATTTAAATTGTTTCCATAACCACAAGATGGCTGCTGTGCGAAATTTTAAAATCTCGTTTTTACTTCTTGTGTTCTTATTATGCGATTGAAGTTTGATTGCTACACGTACACAATAATCTTCATGTAACAGTACACAACTCTAGGAACTACATCTACAAAAATCCAACATAGCAACCATCCGAATTATTTAGTCAGTTCTCAATATCTAGGAAACTATTACAGCAATCATACTGAAATTTTTATGTTGATAGTGGCAATTAACATAGGTAGCATATATGAAAATAGGCTTTATTTCTTCACGGAACTACTTGTTCCGTTTACATTTTCCTTTTCCTTGCATAGGTTCTTTATCATAACAGGCTTTTTTTTTCGATATGGGGTCGTTAGCCCCATGATCAACCCCCAACCTGGAGGACCAGGGTATCCCTCTTTGTCTGACCCATCACCTTTGACCTGTCCGGCAAGGGAGGCCCTACCAGGAGCCTATGCTCCCGCCGGCATAGCTCGCAGGATCATTTGGGCTCTCAAGCCCCCACATTACGTCAAGATGAGGATACCATCGTGAGGGCGACCAGTGAATTAAAACTCAGCAATTCTTTATGTTTGTGCCGTGTCTTGTGTGGGGTTTCGCCTAGGACACCAAGCTGGCTCATCAGCGGGCTCTTGGTGTCCCCGACTGGACCCTCAGCGGAGTAGCGAACTGCGCGCTACCTCCCTCTTTATGAAGCGCACCTTCTCCTCTTTACTGCGGGAACTAAAACTCAAGCTGCCATAACTTCCCTATGAAGGCTTCCAAAATGATGTTATATTGACTTTCACGGCCAGTGAATTAAAACTCAGCTATTCTTCTAGGTTTGTGCCGTGTCCTGTGTGGGGTTTCACCTAAGACAACAAGCTGGCTCATCAGCGGGCTCTTGGTGTCCCCGCACGGACCCCCAACGGAGTAGCCAACTGCGCGCAATCTCGCTTTTATGAAACGCACCTGCGCCTCTTTACTGCGAGAACAAGGCGAAACCCCACTTGAGACACGGCACAAACAGTTTATTAGTTTATCAGGAATCTCATGGGTAATAGACTCTAAATACTGGAATGTTACCTTCTGTCAGGCCACGGTCACTTCCTTCCACATCCTTGCCTGGTTTCATTAATTTCATCTCTTATTAATTCCTCTCATCAGGTTGGCGTCAGGAAGGGCATCCGACTGTAAAAATCATCTGCCACATAGCATTTCATCGCATCTCATCCCCGACCAGGGGCGTATAATATCATGCAATATTTTAGAGCATATAACTAACTATGTGTAATTATTTTAGATACAAGTTATTTGTAAAATTCTAAGTTTTTACAGCCTACAATTTCGTGGCAATCATCATCATCATTTATTGTACATAACAGGCCTTTAGGCCCATGACAGAAAACAAAGGAACATAACAATCACTTAAAATACGGTAAACAAACCAAACATTCCCTTAATCAATCCATTGTCGTCAACCATATTTGATCCGTCCTATATTTTCTTTTGCCTTTTTCTTTGATCTTGTAATTTAAGACTGGTAGTTTATCAGCCTTCCGAGCCTGAGCTCAGTGATGGAGCTGCCATCTAAGGTGCTGAGCCACCCGGTTTGTTATCAAAGTGACTTTCTTCTAGACGAGTTGCCTTCTCCACGGCTCATAGAGTCTCACATACCCTTACCCATACCTATATATATTTAAAAAAAGGATCATATAACATTTATATTAATTCAAAGGTTAGGGATCACCAGCTTTTAAAAGGGAAGTATGTGTACGTAACCTAAAATTGTAAACGTTGATTGACAACTATAAAGATCTGTCACCTCACACAAACGTGCGGGTTGTCTTGGGCATGATATAAGAAGGCGGTGGAGGCCCGAGTGCTCTTCCTCAATCAATACAAAGAACTACGAAATATCAAATCAACGCCAGATAAACAAATATGTCTGCAATTCAGGACACACAAACATACTGAAAGGTGCATTTGAGTGAACTGGCATAATGAGAGCACAGATTCATGGCACTGGTAACACAATTAAAAAGCTGTGTAAACGCACTATGATCCCTTAAAACAAAAATACAAAAAATAAAAAATAGAACAGAAGTAACATTTTATACTTAATGAACTTTTTATTATGGCCTATGGAGTATGAATGGCAAATATCTTAATACTGTCAATTTATTAACCAGAAAGGTAAACAGTTTTTTTTAATAGTGCCTTACTGCTGTGGAATTCTCAGTTTTGCCTCACAAGGCAGAATGAAAATTTCTTGGTACAGCCGGCAATTGAATTCGGACTTCTGGGGTGGCAACCAGGAATGTTAGCCACTATACCACGAGGTAGTCTAATTTCAATCTTAATATTGTTTATAACTCAGCCAATAAGTTAAGATTAGGGGACAACCAAATTTACAATTATTCTATGCTTTTACCAAAACACTTTCTTAATTTGTATTCTTTTACGGGGGGTGGGGGCTGGAGCTACTACATCCCCCCCCCCCCCTCATATACGCCCCTGTCCCCGACCCTGTTGGTAAAGTCAGAGGCGGCCCTAGCAAAGTTCCAGGAGGTGCGAGATCATATTTGGCGCCCCCCTACCCTTTCCCCCTGTAGAGACTAAAGGTAACACACATGTGTTGCATCATTATCAACTCAGACTCCGAAAGATTAGTGTAGTATTATGAAAGAGAAACAATAACAGCAAAAAGAAACCATATTCTTTTAATAATTTCTCATTTAGGGCACTTGGCTCAATGCGAAGATTGGTTAGTGTAGATGTAGATGCAGGCGCCTCGGAAAATACCCGCTTCGTTGCTGAGACAAGTCTCGGTAAGTACAAAGGTCTCGGACTCCCCAACAGTATCTTCTTGAAATATTAATTTCAACTGCTAAGGCAGATAATAGACAATGTTAACCTAATTCAAATTGAAGAAGATTTTAAATTGATATGTCAATAATCTTTCAAGAACGTTACAGGAATATAATGTTAATATTGAGATACTATTATAAGGGTACGTTCAAAAAGTAACGAGCCAGAGGCTGGAATGCGCAAACCGTTGACGACATTGGCTAATCGTGGCGTGTGTAACGAGGTGTGGTTCCGACCAGAGCGTGGAAGGTCACAGCCCGTCGCTAGAAGGCATGCGTGCACGTTACGTGACGATACAAAGCAAGCAGCAGCATGCATCAATCGTCCAATCATGAAGGAACGGCTGCACTTGCGCAAAGTGTGTGCCGAAAGGGTGCCCCACAGTCTTCAACCGTACCAGGAAGCCTGTCGAATGGCCCACTGTGTTGGTCATCTGCAGTGCTATGCGAGGGAAGGGAATGGGTTACTGGCACGAGTGGTGGCTGGAGATGAGTCATGGTGTCATCACTTCGAACCAGAATCCAAACGACAAAGCCTCCAGTGGAAGCATCCTTGGTCACCACCACCCAAAAAAGGCAAGACCACCCTTCGCCAAGTGATCAAAACTAAACGACCAGGCAATCTCACGCGTGGGGTCATTCTGCTCCATGGCAATGCACGACCTCATACGGCCAACACAGTCGCGGCACTCATAAAGAAATTCAAATGGGAGGTTCTCGGCCACCCTCCATACAGCCAGACCTCTCTCCCTGTGAGAAGTGTCCTGAAAAGGCCTCTGCGGGGCCTGCGATTCATCTCGGACGCCGACGTCCAGCTGTACGTGCGGAACTGGTTCACATCGCAGCCCAGGGAATTTTATGAGAGAGCCATTCACCGCCTCGTGTCACAGTGGAACAAGTGCCTCAACAGCCAGGGCCAATACTTCAAACCACTGCCTTCGTAATGTACAGGCCGTAAGGCTCCTACTGTGACGTCACGCCTAGGGTCGTTATAGTCGCAGCAACAAATCAGATAGCTCCCTTCACACGCAGTCACTTCAAACCTAATATAAATTACGCCCCCGCTTCAAGACGTAGAAAAATAGCAATGCTATTTAGGGCATATTGGCACTGCCATCCGTTACCACTACATTCGCTAATTATCGCTCCGCTTGTTCGAATCCGGCCGATGTAGTTGGCATTTTGAGAGTGAACAAAATGGTACATTGTCGGTACATTTACTAGGACGTTGAAACACACAGACAGGGCTAAATTGCAGTATTTTGACGTCGAGAATAAGATCTATTCTTGGTCATTTTCTCGTTGTTCGCCGCTTTGAAAAGGTTTATGGTAGAACACACATCACTCTTGGCTATTCAACAGATCACGTCTTCAACTGCTCGTGGATGACAAAGCACAATGTAACCTATCTCTAACTGTAATCAATGCACAGGCCACCCTCAAGGTAACTTAAACAGGGCCTATCCTAACAGGACTTATTTTCTATGACTCAATCTAACTTGTTTCTTGCATCAGGAATTTACAATGGGTTGCAATTTTGAAATCAGGTATCAATAACCTACAGTGCATACACCAGATGCTAACAATCCCATTAATATAAATACAGTAGCCTACACAAATGCTGCCACGAAAACATTAGGCAACCATATTCACTTGAGCTTGATCGAGAGACCATTCTCACAAATAATGTAACTTGGACTGACATCATTAGATACTGAATACTGGATATCGCTTCTCTGATTTACATACGGTAAGTAACTTAACCTCA
Organism: Meconema thalassinum; assembly: GCA_946902985.2. Taxonomy (NCBI): domain Eukaryota; kingdom Metazoa; phylum Arthropoda; class Insecta; order Orthoptera; family Tettigoniidae; genus Meconema; species Meconema thalassinum. Next base: position 18,169,736 of record OX336397.1, read on the forward strand.
GCATTATCATATTAGAAATGTTTTCAGTCCTAGCATAGGATGAAGTTTGGGAACTTCTTACAATAATTGATACCATATTAACTAACAACGTAACATCAAGGCGATTAGCTCTTCTCTCCCGAAGAATGGTATCTTACTTTCAGGGAAATGTTAACACACACTCTTGTATTCCCCGTAATGTACACATAATTTTTAGGAATGTTGTGTATGCATTGCTTTCTTAAATTGTCGTGGTGGGGAAGGAGAAGCAAGCCACATTATCATTTCTTTCATAATACCGGTAGTTGCTATAAACAAACTATTGACATACCTGCGACCTGGGAAGGAGGTTTCCTGAACTAACAACATTTTATTACCATCCAAAAAACCTTGTATGAGTCAAAATAATAAGTGGTATAGAGGTCATAACTAAAACATAACCTTCAGTGTGATGACAAACATGCGACGCAAAATTTGCGTAGGCCTAGATACAATAACCTACCTACAAAATGTACATTTGTTTCAGAAAATAAATAATCCTCATTCTAGTTGACGTAAGTAGAAGCGTTCTCAAGTATCACTTTTCACGCGGATACTCATTCATAAAAGATATAAGCAACACAGCACAAAGTAAAATGGTCGCCATCTCTACCCCCTACCGATCAGCTGATCAATCGTTAAGAGTCGCTGCATGATGGCCTGTACATTACGATGGCAGTGTTCTAACATACAAGTATTAGTTTATGTAATTATGCCTCCGGATCTTTACTTTTTGAACACACCTTATATTAATGTTAAAGCTAGGAAGGTGAGATACTGAAATACATCATTTTGTTGTAAGATTCCTAACAGGGGAGTAGGGAGAAGGAGGGAAGGGGATTTGAACATTAAACTCAACTCATTATTTCTACAATTTCATTCTGTAGGCCTATGTCTATAGCTTTGAAATATGCACACCTCAGAGTCAGCTCACTCATATATAGTGGTTCAGTAGTAATAAGGTGATGGGGTTTTAAAGCTTTGGCAATCTATTTTTGCATTTTCTGCGCGCCCCATATGACAGACCTAGGGCCGTCCCTGGGTAATGGGGTTAATAAGGGGTGGGCACATGGGCGTAATTTCAGCTTTTTAACTGGGGTGGCAAGTTTTGCCGGGGGGTCTGGGGGGTATGGAATACCCCCAGGCAAAAGGGGGTAGGGGGGCCCTCCCCTGTTTTTTTTTTAAATTTTGCGTTAAAACTGTAGTTTACGAGCACTTTTTAAACTGCTTTACATACCATACCAGCATAAATGTAAATCATTTTTACCAATGATCTGTGTTATTATTTATGGGCCTAGTTATACCAAAATGTGTTATTTTTAATAACATCAACAACAAAATCGTTTGAAAAAAATACCATCCATACATAGTTTTTTAAAGTTTGGTCTGTTGTTGATAATTATTAATTTTAATGCTTACCCTAGTTAAGTATAAATTAAGAAAACGTCATACTAAAATAACAATGCTTTATTGAAGTTTTACTTTAAAACACCATAAGTTGTACAAAAACTATTTTACACAAAATGAAGCCTTCTATTTTGTTTTGAGTTAAAAACATCAATTACTTGGGGAATATCTATTTCAACACTCCTTTCAATTGCCAGAAGGGCCAATGACGACAACCTTTCTTGGCCAACAGTGTTTCTGGTGTAGGTTTTTAACCTCCTTAGACATGAGAAAGACCTTTCACAGGATGCTGAGTTCATGGGAATTGTAAAATATGAGCGGAACAGTTCAAAAAGAAGAGGGAACACACTTTTCAAAGATTTTTTAACCACAAGGTCAGCTCTTTCTTGAATACTCTTTTTCTTTTTGAACTCATCCATGTTGTAAAAACATCTTAGTTCAGAGAGGAGCAGTTCACTTTCCATACTGTAGTACTTGCACAAATACTGTACACTGGAAAGTTCCACGTCAGTTGCACCAAGAACTTTGCTTAAGTGGTTCAGTACATCTAGATTGTTTTCTTGAAGCTAGGCTTCTATCTCTTGCATCAGGATGTCAATAACTGGCCAAAGGGTTGAAACCTTGTAATATTGTTCCACTGTTTCAAAAGGAGTTTTATCCCCACCACCAATGTTTGATGGAATTCTCCCTCTTCTTGGCATGTGTGCTGCTTGGAATCCGCAGTGCTCAGAGATTTCTGTACAGTGGTTAAATAACTTATTAAAAAAATCATCTGTTCTGAAGGATTGTAAGACTTCAATTGTGCTGATTTTGACAGATTTCACAACTTCGTAGGTCACATCGCTTGCTTGTAATGTTTTTGACAGTACATCACATTGCGTAAGAACTCTCCTCTGTAACAGCAAGTCAAACACAAAGCTGAAATCCTCCATGCTCTTTAACAAAGCATTGGCCTGTCCACCACTATCAGGGTCTATGTGTGCAATTTGCTGTAAAGTGTTCAAAGTTGTTTCGAAATTGTCTAACAAAGACCGCACTGCTTCAACACGGCAAGCCAATCTGGTATCACTCAAAGACTTTAATGTTACAGTTCCACCACTAAAGCTTTTGGAACTGTTTTGAATTCGTTCAAAAACAGCATGTCGTTTAGTTGATTTCTCAATAAAGTTGTAAAGACTTTGAAGCACAAATAAAGTGTTTCTTATTGATGTTACGCTTGTACAACTGCTTACAATGCACAAATTTAATATATGTGCATTGCAGTGAATATACATTGCTGTTGGGGCTTCTTCCATAATTCTAGCTGCCACTCCTTCATATGGACCCCTCATGTTTGAGGCCCCATCGTAGCACTGAGCACGCAGATTTTTAATGTTCAAATCCAGTGAAATCAAAACATTCTTTAGGTCATTTGCCAGAGTTTCACCATCAGATTTTTGGCTCGATAAAACCCTACAAACGACTCATAAACTTGTAATTTATCGTTGACATGCCTTAAAACGACAGCTACTTGCTCGTGCTTTCCTATGTCTTGAGTCTCATTAGCTATAATGGCAAACACTTTGGACTCTTTAACTTCTTTGGCAATGTGCAGCTTGAATTGTTCTCCAATAATGAACAGTAACTCATTCTGGAAAGTCGCTGAAGTGTACTGAAAATTCTTTCGATGCTCAGTGTAGAACTTCTTGATCAAATCACTATCTTTAGAACGAAGCTCCATCAGCTCCAAAAAGTTTCCTCTGTTCTTTGATTCTGCAGATTCATCATGTCCTCTGAGAGCAATGGATTGCCTGCCACAAAATATTAACGATTCACACAAAGCTCCTAAATACAATCGGTTTTCTTCAACTTCTTTGGAGTACTTTTCATTAACTTTTTCAATAACAGTACCACTTCTATCTGCTTCTTGTAGAGAGGTGAACTTAGTCATACTAGTATTATGCATATTACTACAATCATGTTTTTCAAACACTTTTACAGCTTTCTTCCACTTCGAAAACCCACTGATTGTGAAAGCGTCTTCAGCATTTTTTTCCGTCTTGTAAAACACACGACAGACAAAACAGAATGCTTTATCGGTTAGAGGACTATATTCCAGCCAAGAAAACATATTTTGTACCATTCAGCCCTAAACTTTCTTCCATTCTTTTTAGGGAAAACGAAATCTTGTGGTTGAAATGATCCTTCCTTAACATGCAATATGGCCATATCTGGACCATGGGCAGGATCACGCTTGTTGATCAGTCCAATTGACAATAATTGGTCAATTGCAGTAGAGGACCAGCTGGAACTTGATAAATATTCCTCACTCGAAGTACTGCCCTTCGTAAGTGTAGATGACTGAGTGGATGAGGAGCCTAGCACTTCTTCTGTAGGCTGAGGTGGCTCTGACTTATGTTCCATAGAATCTTTTTCTGTTGGTTCATCTTCTAGACGCTGTTTCTTCTTGCTTGGAGGGCCTGAGCAAAAGTAAGACAACAACGAACTTTGTCCCTTTTTGTTCTTCTGAGCCTGAAAAGAAAGGGATTAAACTTGTTTTCAAACACTAACAATTCAAAAATTTACAAGATGTCTGTCTCATGGTAAATAAAAAGTTGTATAGGGCCTACAAGTTAATTTTTTTTACAAGTTGCAAGTTTTTTTTACCATAGTATCAACCTCAAGAAAAGGGTTTAGTGTAATTTGAGGGAAAAATTAGACTCAGTTTATAAACACCAAAATAAGGCTGGCTTAAAATGACACACAACATGAGGAACGGTGAAAATATACTGTATGTTTTGAGGCAATTTTTCCTTCGTTAGAACAAGATCAAAAAATAATAACTGTAATATGATAAGGCAAATAATGTGAACATGGAGGAACGGAAATAACGGGGAAAACTGCAAAAATGACCAGGCACACAATATTTTTCTTTCAGTAGCAACGTCTTAGAAGAAAAGAAAATTTCTTTGGATTAAAAAAAAAAACATTTAAATAAATCTAACCATATCAAAGTTACTTAAAAACGCAAAAATATTTTGTTTATTTTTTGTAACAGCACATTGGACAACAATAGACTTGTTCTATGCTATGCGTTTGAGGTTATGTTTCTCTGACAGCTGACTCTGTGGCGAGTTTAAATTTCGCGTGGTCTCAGTTTCCCGCGCTCGGCACATTCGTGGCGCTTTATTTTCGCGGTTAGTGCATTTCTCTGTTCGCATATTGGGAACATAATGAGGCCAAATTTTGCAGTCAACCTGTTAAACCGCAGTGTAAGTGAATGGCCGTCTTTTATTTTACTCAAGACCGTTCTCAGACGCGTGATTTTGCTTTCTCTAGAGTCTAGACCTCATCAATATTGCGGACACTGGCTTCACTATACTATTCTGTGCGCTGTGCGAGAAACTGGCTTATAACTTAACCTATAAAATAGGTAGACACTTGAACTGAAATTAATTCACCATGTCTCAGTACATGAAATCCAATCCTATGATGCAGATAGTTCACTGAAAGAAACTTGGAAATTTCAAGAAAATGATGGCAACACGTTACAGGTAGAATAGTACGAGTAGATCTCTTTCGAAAACGACAGACAACAGCTGATGTCTGCTTTGCATGACATATTACAGGGTTGCCACCTAGTGACATTTATATCGCTTAATCGCTTAGTCCCGTTATTCACGCAATTTGTTTTATTACTTTTTACGCCATCATTTTGAAAATGAAAGCTATTATTGTTAGGGTAATTAAATTGTTTCTGAGAGATACAGTTAAATACAAAATCAAGATTGTACCAAGTTTAAAAACTAATTTTTTACTTGTTTGTAGGCAAAAAGTGGGGTTTGGGAATTCTGGGGTGGCAACTGCCACCCCTTGCCACCCCTTGCCACCCCGTAATTACGCCTATGGGTGGGCATACATTATGGTGTTTGAAGCTATTTTCTGCGCCCCTCCCCCCATATGACAGCCCTAGGCCGCCCCTGGGTAACGGAGTTAATAAGGGGTGGGCATACATTATGGTGTTTGAAGCTATTCTCTGCGCCTCCATATGACTGCCCTAGGGCCGCCCCTGGGTAACGGGGTTAATAAGGGGTGGACATACATTATGGTGTTTGAAGCTATTCTCTGCGCCCCCATATGACTGCCCTAGGGCCGCCCCTGGGTAACGGTGTTAATAAGGGGTGGACATACATTATGGTGTTTGAAGCTACTCTCCGCGCCCCCATATGACAGCCCTAGGCCGCCCCTGGGTAACGGAGTTAATAAGGGGTGGGCATACATTATGGTGTTTAAAGCTATTCTCTGCGCCCCCATATGACTGCCCTAGGGCCGCCCCTGGGTAACGGGGTTAATAAGGGGTGGACATACATTATGGTGTTTGAAGCTATTCTCTGCGCCCCCATATGACTGCCCTAGGGCCGCCCCTGGGTAACGGTGTTAATAAGGGGTGGACATACATTATGGTGTTTGAAGCTACTCTCCGCGCCCCCATATGACAGCCCTAGGGCCGCCACTGAGTAACGGGGATAATAAGGGGTGGACAAACATTATGGTGTTTAAAGCCATTTTCAGTGTTGCCTTAGTAAAGGAACGTTTGACACTTTTCAGTCGGTCAACAGGATTGTACCCCAAAAGAGATGGGTTATTCCCTAATCCTGAAAAATATTTACATGAGATTCATATATACAACTGCTCTCACCAGGACACGCAAGACTCAATCAGATAAGTAGCCTATACAATAAAACCTGGATTGACCATTTAACTACAATCACATATTCACTGTTAACAAGCAAGTTTGTCGGTCGATCACCACTTCAAGTATTTTAACAACACATCACATAGACTACAACTATCTCAACTAATACCGCAACTAAACAAGTGTACATATTGTAAATATTTTCACCCATACTTTCAGATATAAAAATTTGGTAGCCTAAGTGTATGTCTAATGGATCTGATGATGATCATTTGGTCATAGGCTACCGGTATCAATCTCATGTATTTTTTTTTCTGGATTAGGGAATAACCCATCTCTTTTGGGTACAATCATGTTGACCGACTGCAAAGCATTAAACTTTCGAGTACTTTCATTTGAGAGGCTTGGTCAATTAGCTCCGTGTACTTCGGTGTGTGTATAATTTAATAAGCTGTGTTACTGTAGCCTAGTGCCTGTATTAGAGTGTGTGTATTTTAAATTCAGGTGAATATTGGGAAGGGGGCGGTCCTGGCTAGAAGTTAGGAAACATCCGGCAAATTGCCTGGAGTAGAATTGGGCAAAAGACCTTAAAATAAAAGGATAACTGATATTTTTCGTATCGTGTTAGAACTGCATCCATTATATTACAATTTTTCTTACACCGTGCCAGTTTATCATCGGTGTGTCGAGGTTGTTTACGGACGCGTTGCTAGCAATATAGTCATCGAGTTCGTGACTTTGATGAACCAAGCGGCGAAATATGACGATCAGAGAATTTTCAGTTCCATGTTTGGGATATTTGAAATGCCCTCCAACGACGTGGCTAAATTTGATACGGTAACAATAATTACCGTACTTAATATTTTAAGTTTACTGTCGTAGTTCCTCCTGTGTGGATAATTTTACAATATTTTAACTGTCGAGGTTACACAGGTTTAACTGTGTAACTATGAACTGCTTTATGACGGCAATTATACGGGTCATCCAGTAATAGTATTTATAAATATGTAAGGATCTTTCAGTTTTTTACCTTCAATATTGGTTTTGGTTGGTTTTCTTTTGAAGTGGGTTCTTTGTAACACGAGGCGGAACTAATGTCTTGTGTTTTCTGAAACTCGCTGAATCCTCTTTCTGCCAATATCTTAATACTCGTGCAGTAACTTGAGTTTACCTTTACGTTGATAGGTGCGTAATGTAATTTAACGTCGGACAATTATATTTATTCCGTCTGCTGCATCACATTGTGCTCAGGTTTGTGTGTAGCCTACTTAGGAATAGAGAAACGAATTATTGGTTGCTTCATTTCACTGCTTCACAAGCTGGCACCAGTAATTCCTCATTCTATTAATATTTTACTCGATATCATACCCTAACTCATATCTTATAAAGTCGAGCGTCATTGTCGGAAACGTTTTGTTGTTAGCTTCTTCTTCTCACTGTGCACTTGGAGGGTTATATTTGGATTACCAGTTGTTTAACTTGAATTCGGTGTTCTGAAATAACCTCATTTCATGTGTTAAGTTATATGATTTGGGTGTTCTAGCTTCCTGAACATAATGGAGCAACAGCCCTTAATTAAGAGCGAGCCGGAAGAATTCCTTCATATTGTGAGTTATATTTAATTCATATATTGTGTAACATAGCAATCTTGGTGATGTGTATGACAAGTCTACTATCAAATAGTAAGATAACCAGGATGTATTTTCCGTTATTGTTACACATACGGTGTATTATTAGTTATTCTGTTGTTGTTTCAAGTTGGGTCATACTTGTATAATTCTTTCTAGGAGTCAAAGGACCAATTACCCACTTCTAACCTGCTGGATGAATCTTGTGATATATTTGAATATGAAAACACGGCGGTCAAAGTGGAACATCAAATAGAGGTGATCATAGATTCTTTATTTCTTTTCTAATAATAATGTGAATGATTTTCACAATTTGGATTATTCAGTATTGTTTATTATTTTAGCAATAACTGATGTTTTTGTATTCATAGCGCTGGAACCCTGGCATTCACAGTAGGTGAAGACTACACCATATGATGTGGCAACAGTGGCTAATTTATTGATAATGCAGGTTCACACTGTTGGCACTCTTGCAATCATAGTGGTTGAAGACATAAATTATGCACGACGTATCACTATTTTTCTTTTCGCTTCCATTTCGACAAAATATCATTTTCATACCTTATTTTATCTTTTGGGGGGACATTATCAATTTTAACTTCCAACCTTGATCGCTTTTGCACCGGCTGCACCCGATATATGCGCTAAATCACGTCGATATGTGTTTTATTTAACACCCGGAGCCATGTTCGTCAGATGATTTTAGTATGTGAAACTGCCGCAGTGAGCGCTCACACCGAGGCACACACTTTGACGTCAGTAGTTGCCAACATGTCCGATACAAAATACACCAGACGACACGTAACCTTGTAATTATGTGATAAATGAAATAATTGGCTTTTGTGTATTATTTGTATGTGTAAATAAAGCTTGTATGAGGCAGTGGTGCCAACTTCACTTTACCGCAACAAAACCCATTGATCTGGGCGCAGTACGCTGTAACCTTTGTCAAAACTAAGTGATAGTCAGTCTGATAGACTAGACTTTATATCATTTTAAATGCTACTAATGCTGAAAAATGCTGGGCGAAAGACTCATGATCATGCAGTGAACTGCATGAACTCAAAATCCATTAGCAAGTGCAAACCAAAGTCAAAGGAGGTAGCTGGCTGGATGACGTCACGCTCACTTGAGCGCGTGGGGTAAGGACGGAGATATGACGTCACACGCCTCAGTGCATTCTCGGTACATTTCGTCCCGTCGCCGAAACGTAACGCCAGACCTCAGGGTAACGATGAAGTGACGAGATCATTTAAAATGATAAAACCATTGGATTGGACAAAACGAAGTTTAGAATGGTCGGGTGTGGGTGCGACCTTCACGTCCTGGTATGCTCTTGTTGCAGGTTACAGATGATGTTTGAGTCTTCAGTCTTTTGACTGGTTTGATGCAGCACTCCATGCCTCCCTGTCCTGAGCTAATCGTTTCATTTCTACACAGCTACCACACCCTACATCCGAGGCAATCTATTTAACATGTTCTAACCTCGCTCTACCCCTACAGTTCTTGTCCTCGACCCTTCCTTCCATAACTAAGCATGCTATTCCTGGGTGCCATAGTATGTGTCTTACCCGTCTATCTCTTCTCTTCATTAGCTGTCGCCAGAAACATCTCTCCTCTCTCACTAGTCTTAATACCTATTCGTTTATAACCCTACCTACCCATCTGATCTTTATCATTCTCCTGTAACGCCACATTTCAAACGCTTCAATTCTCCTCGTTTCTGCTGCACCAATAGTCCAAGATTTACTTCCATAGAGCGCCACGCTCCAGACAAAGGCCTTCAAAAATGACTTCCTAATACCTAAATCTATATTCGATGTAAACAGATTCCTTTTCTGTAGAAATGCTTTCCTTGCCTGAGCTGACCTACTTTTTATATCCTCTTTGCTTCGTCCATCACTGGTTATTCTGCTTCCTAAGTAACAGAAGTCTCCTACTTCCTTAAGCTTTTCACCTGCCAATTTGATGTCCATAGAGGTTTCTGATTTATTTCGGCTGCATTCCAATATTTTTGTTTTACATTTATTAATTTTCATCATGAATTCTTTCCTCAAGACGGAGTCCATACCATTCAAAAACTCATTTAATCCTCAGGCGTGTCGGCCAAGATGACTATGTCATCGGCAAATCTCAGAGTTGAAAATATTTCTCCATGAATCTTCACTACCACTGGAATTATTTCTCCAATTTCCTTCATTGCTTTTTCATTGTAAAGATTGAAAGGTATGAGTGATCAGTTGCAGCCTTACCTTACACCTTTCTGAATACCAGCTTCTCTCTCATGTCCTTCAGCACAATTGACTACTGTCTGGTTTCTGTATACATTGTAGATTGTTGATCACCCTCCTATTCCTGTACTTTATTCCAATAGTTTTCAAATATCAAACAATTTTGTCCAATCAACGTTATCAAAAACCTTTTCTAAGTCTACAAATGCCATGAACGTTCTCTTATCTTTCCTTATTCTACCTTCCAAAGTCAACCTAGGACTTAGTACAGCTTCCCTTGTACCTACATTTCTCCTGAAACCAAACTGGTCTTCACCCAACTCCGATTCTATCTGGCTTTCCATCCTCTTGTAAATTATTCCAGACAGGATCTTTGAAGAATGAGTAATCTAGCCGATTGTACGGTAATCTTCACATCTGTCAGCTCCCACTTTCTTGGGTATAGGAATGATAACATTCTTCTTGAAATCTGAGGGCACCTCACCTGCCTCATAAATCCTACACACCAAGTGAAATAACCTGACCTTCATCTCCTATGCAGCATAGCAACTCAATCGATATAATTATCATCTATGCCTGGTGCTTTGTTCCTGCTGAAGTCTTCTAATGCTCTGTCAAATTACGATCTCAATATTAAATCTCCTTTTGCATCCTCATCAATTTCCTCCTTCCTTTCCATTACATGATTCTCAATCTCCTTTCCCTTATACAAACATTCTATGTAACTTTTCCATCTCTCAACCTTTTATTCCCTATCTGTCAGAGGCTTACCATTTGTGTCTTTAATATAACAGCACTTAGTCTTCTTTTCCCCAAAAGTATTCTTAATCCTTCGATAAGCTGTGTCTACTTTTCCTAATTCAGACAATTTTCTATACCTGCACATTTCTCTTTCAACCATTCTTCGTTCGCTTCCTTGCACTTCTTGTTAACCTCATTTCTCAGACGTCTGTATTCTGCTTTCCCCTTTTCACCTCCTACATTCTTATGTTTCCGCCTTTCATCCAATAATTCCAGTATATCCTGAGTGATCCACGGTTTTCTACCTATTCTTTCTTTCCTACCAATGTCTTCTTCTGCTCGTTATTTCTTTCTTCAAAAGCCCATTCGCCTGCAATTGAAGTTTGTTTAGGGGTTTTCATTAGTCCTTCTTTATACTCTTATTGAATCATTCGTTTTATCCTCCTCTTCAGTCTGTCGATTGACCTCCTTTTTGGTTATTGACTTTTCTTCAGTTTCTTCAACTTTAATCTGCATTTCATAACAACCAGATTGTGGTCAGAGTTTATGTCAGCACCGGGATATGTTTTACAATCCAAAATCTGATATCGAAACCTCTGCTTGACCTTAATGAAGTTGATTTGGTAATGCCCTATATCTCCTGGTTTAATCCATGTGTATATTCTTCTATTGTGGTTATCGAATAAGGTGCTAGCTATGACCAACTCATGCTCGGTGCGGAATTCCATTAGCCTGCTTCCTCTATCATTCCTTTCACCTAATCCGAAATGTCCTACTATCTTCCCTTCTCTTCCTTTTCCTACCAAAGCATTCCAATCTCCCGGTAACATTTTCATCACCCTTGATATACCTCAGAATTTCATCTATTTCATCGTAGACCTTTTCATTATCTTCATCATCAGCTTGACTAGCAGGCATATAGACTTGTACCACTGTGGTGCACGTAGGTTTTGTAATGATTTTTGCTACAATAATCCATTCACAATATGCTTTCATATGCCAGCTTCTTTTCTTTTCTACCTATTATTATTATTGAATATAAAAAAAACAATACAGGAACCTCTCCTGTTTATGGAGTCAAGACTTCTTCCTTCTTTTCATATCCTCGAACTTTTTAAGAGGTAACTAAAACAATATGCCAGTATTTATTGGCGGGACAAATAACGTGCCTCGCAACAATGGTGCATATGTAAGTTCACAACTCAGAAGAAGCTTTTGTAATTTAACACACACCAATATGATTGTCGTATATCATCCTCACTTATATTATTATTTATGGTAATTCGCACAAATGTGCAAATCAGTGTAAAATATTCATTTTATATTTGTGTTTTGCCATGTCGTTTATTGAACTGACTCTTTTCCTACATATTTCTATATGGTATCTGTGACATTATATAAACATCGCTGCTAGCTCATGGTAATTCTTGCTTGTGCACTGTAAATGGAGAAAACCAATTATAGATAAATTAGTGAATGCATGCCGCATCTCAATGTTGGCAGATGTAAATCATTGCACCAGTAGAGTAGAATTGTGGCCATATTTATATTATTGTTGTCAGCATCCTTTTCCTTAGTTTTCCTAACACTTGAGTGGATAATAAAAGAAATTGAGACCCGATGTCTTCCATTAAAATGATTCACTGGCCAGGAGGTATACTAGTTTTGATCTTGAGGGTTTTGCTACTCCAAGTGACGGCGCGAATCGTTTAAACAAAATCCCGTATGCGTTCATATGCCATTCATCCGATGGCGATGAAACTTTGATGAGTTGTTGTGTACACGCCAGGAAGGGTTTTCGAGTTGGTAGATCCATTTTACAATTGGTAGCGTACGAGTATATTCAACAAATGGGTGACGGCGCTCTAATCGTTTCAGCAGTCCCATGTGCGTTCTTATACCATTCATTTCATTGCGATGTAACTTTCGTGAGTTGATGATCACGCTCCCGTGAATGTTTCTGAGATATTAATTTTTTTTATAATAGTTTAGAGGTGGTTAACGGAAAAAGAAGAAAATATTGGGAATCCAAAAGCACTGCAACTAACAAAGTCAAAACCCCAACACTTTCTTTGATTGGCATTGCAACTCAGCCGGGTACAGCTAGTATATATTTAAAAAAGGATGTTCGTTTGTTCGTCTTTTATGCGTTCATAAACCATTCATCCGATTGCGATCAAATTTTGGTGAGTTGTTGTGAACACTTCCGAAATCATTATAGGCATAGTCAATCCAATTTACAATGGACAGCGCGCGAGTATTCTAAACAAATGGGTGTTGGCGATGCGTTCTTATAGTCTTCAATTCATCCGATTGCGACCAAATTTTGGTGGGTTGTTTGGCACACTTCCGGGATGGTTATAGGCATACTTAATCCAATTTACCATAGATAGCGTGCCAATAGTTTAAACAAATGGGTGTTGGCGATGCGTTCATATACAATTCATCCGATTGCGATCAAATTTTGGTGAGTTGTGCATACGCCAGGAAAAGTAATAGGCATAGTAGATCCAATTTACAATAGATGGCGCGCGATTAACTTCAACAAAATGGCGTGCTTTTGTTTCAACAAAGTCCCACATGCGTTCATATACCATTTATCCCAATGCGATGAAACTTGGGTGAGATGTTGTGTACACTTCAGGGAAGATTTCTAGCTCAGTAAATCAATTTTACAATAGGTATCGCACAATTAGATTAAACAAATGAGCGACGACGCGCGAAGTGTTTCAACAAAGTCCCGTATGCATTCATATACCATTCGTCCGATACCGACTAAACTTGGGTGAGTTGTTGTGTACACTCCAGGGAACGTTTCAGGCTTAGTAAATCCATTTTACAATAGGTAGCACACGAGTAGATTCAACAAATGAACGAAGACGCGCGAAGCGTTTTAACAAAGTCCCGTATGCGTTCATATACCATTCGTCCGATAGCGATGGAACTTGGGTGAGATGTTGTGTACACTTCAGGGAAGGTTTCTGGCTTAGTAAATCGACTTTACAATAGGTATCGCACAAGTATATTCAACAAATGAGCGACGGCACGCGAATCGTTTAAACAATGTCCCGTATGCGTTCATATACCATTCATCCGATTGCAATGAAACTTTGGTGAATTGTTGTTTCCACTACCGCGAGATTTCTGATTTAGTAAATCCATTTTACAATTGGCAGCGCACGAATAGATTAAACTAATGAACGACAGCACGTGAATCGTTTCAACCAAGTCCCGTGTGCGTTCATATACCATTCACATACCTGCCAACTTTTACGGTTTATCCGTAAAATTTACGGAAATTGCAGCATTTTACGGTTTTACGGATGAACGGTGTCATTTTACGATTTCGAGGACAAAAATTTGAAACGATAATTTACATACGATAATACCGCCCACTTCCGTACAATCGATTGTTTGCGTGGGTCGAAGGCAAGTCCACGATAGTCGATAACTCGTTCTTTGATATGATTCGTACTTATAACCGTGTGATAGTTGTGTCGTCATTTGTGATTGAATTTGAAGCCGGGATAACCGTTCTTCCATGTGAATCTTAGGTGTCGACAGGCTCTGCTTCGCATATTCTTTGTTCCGCTCCGTTCGCTCGTTGCGATTTAAACCATATTCTTTGACCACGTTAGTTGTTCATTGTTCACGAAGTTGGCGTTCCTTGAATGTTTTCGTCTTTTAAGGTTATGGCATATTTTAATGAAGCGGTCGAGTTTTTGTGCTATAACTTCGTGCTTCGCAGTTTCCTGTATTCCTTGGACTAATTACATTCGTTCCACGTGTGTGTTTTTTTCTTTCTACCATGTGCATATTCTTTCTTCACGAGGTTGGCATCGGGGTTTAAGACTTTGTGTGTTTTGACATGTTTTAATGAAGTGTTGGCTGTCTGAAGTGTTTTATGTTATAATTTTATGTGACGTTCAGTGATCCAGGTTCCTTTCGATGTTTTAGTAGATATCGAGAATGAACAAATCCAACAAGAAACAGTACTTCCAGACATTTAAAGAATCATACTCGGTTGATTTTCCGTGCATACTAAAATCAAAAAAGGGAGAAAAATTTGCCTTTTGCACGGTATGTGGGTGTGATATTAATATTGCACATGGTGGAAAAAACGATTTAAGTAATCATGTGAAGTGCGGTAAACACATTAGTTATGTTAAATCGAAGGAAGATAGCAAGAAAATCAACACCTTTTTTGCTAAGTCTGGAAACGTTGACAATGACGTAATTAGGGCCGAGTGTCTGTTTACTTCCTTTTTGGTGGAACACAATGTGCCCTTAAGTGCGGCTGATCATGCTGGTGCTTTATTTAAGATGTTTCCCACATCAGAAGTTGCAAAGAAATATAGTTGTGGTCGCCCGAAAACGACATGTATTGTAAATAAAATGGCAAAAAAATGCATCATCTGAAGTTGTTAAGTGCCTTCAGAACGGACCGGATACAGATAAATCCCTTTTCTTTTCATCAGTGAGACACTACTTTTATACTGCCTGTGACTACATCATCAACAAGTTTCCACTCAAGGATGACGTGTTAAAGAATGCTCAAGTTGCTAGGTTAGACAAAATTGAAGATGCACAGTTATCTTCCATTCGTTTTTTCTTGGAAAAGTTTCCTATCATGTTATGCAAGGAAGAGAATGAAACTACAGATGAGGTGGTGAATGAGCTTCAGAGGCAGTTCACAGCTCTTCAGGTAGATGACACTTTGGCTGCACATCAAGATGCTGCAAGTGATTCCAGTTGGACACAAATATCAAGAATTCGTGGAGCCGATGGACTTCTTAAGTATAACCGAATTTCTAGAGTATTGCTCTCTATTCTCACCATACCCCATAGCAATGCAGAATGTGAACGTTTTTTTTAGCCTTGTGAAGAAAAATAGAACACAGTTCAGGTCATCCATGTCCAATGAATCTCTGGAGTCTATTTCTATTTTGAAGACCAGGAGTTCTGGTCCCTGTTATGACAAAACATTTTCTCAAGACTGTTTGCAGGAAGCTAAAAAGGCCACAACCATGACTTAAAAGTCGAACTAGCATGTGATTTGCAGTGTGTATTATATTATTTCTTGCCTGTGTTACGTTAAACAAGTTTTATTGTTTAAAGCCTTTTTCAACTATCGTATATCAGCGTAATCTATCAAGGAAGTCCTGTTATGTCTGCTCCAAACCAATATTCACCACGCCTGCTGCTGATTAACATGAGATTTTTTGTCGCGCGTGAGTTTTACTGATAGCCCTTTTCAAAAGTTGGCAGGTATGCATATATAGAGCATTTGGTTTCCTTTAATCAACATGAGAATGGTATTTATAGTCGCAAGGCCAGAGTGTGTACGACCTCACTCCCTGAGAACCATATGTTGACACAGCTGCGGGCTACCTTCCAGCCTGTTGCATACTGGTTAAATGCACTCCCTTCTCACACGCTATGTTACGTAAGAATACAGCTTGTTCTCTCAAGCTTTTAAATGTCTAGAAGACAACTCACATTATATTTACGCAAATCTTTCAAGTACTTTGCACACATCCTATTGGATCATTATATTAATTTCTTAAACTTGTTAACTTCAATCCAAATGTTTAATTAGCTCTTAAATGTTTATAACAAAATCACATAAATTATTTATAACAATTAGAAATTGTTTATAATATTTGTCAAAGACAATAAAAATATTATAAGCACGCCTTTAACATCACTCTCGTTCCACATTATTTTCAAAAATATTTACAGCAATTATTTACAATATTAACATTTAAATTGTTTAAATTATTAATTTAATAAATACATTAGCCACATGTTCATTCGGTTGGTAATTTTATAATCCTGTTTAATATAATCGACCAATGAAGGTTAGTTATACATATTAATGTCACAATCTGGTTTAATAAAGGTTTTAATAATGATTTGTGACGGCAACCTTCATTCAAAATCTTATCTCAAATTCTTTCAAAACTCGTGTTAATTATAACAGTAAATCACTTGATTAATTTTCAACGAACTATGACAATCTTACTCCAGCGGAAAATCCTTCGCTAACAAGTTAATGCACAATCTGCATTAAAAATATGCCCAAAATCATCATATATTAATCTATATGGCATTTAAAAACTTCCACATCACTTACAAAACTTCCACAAATAATTCTTTAACATTTATTCCTGTGGGAACTTCCTTCATATTCAAGGGCATTATATTTCAGCGACTTTCAACACGCGCTGCACTAGCGATTATACATTCATAGTTCCACTTAAAAATTTTTATAATCATTAATAGTTTCAAAACTGTTTTTCTATAACCTTCGTGGATTTCATTCATGAACCCAAATGAAGTCAAAACTTGCCAATCACAAACAAATCTAATAGTGAATACGCTTATATACGCCTGTCTGGTCTATCAAAATTTAAGATTAACATCTTAAAAGAAAATTGTAGTATGAAAATACTATCTTCAAATAAAGTGCGACTAAAATGCAAAGTAGTCGAATAGAATCCAATTAGACTGGGGAATGCAAACATCGTTATATAATTCTCTAATTGAGAAAAACTCCTAACAAAAGTACTTGACTTTAATGCATTCAATAATTCATTATTAAAGTTACTCTTTCACAAAAGTGTCTATGATGCAATGTTCATTCATAACTGACAATAAATGTCTGTGTTGCAATCAATACAAATAACGACTAGTATTTCCAAGATCGTCGACAACGTAAGAGATTTTAACGCTCTAAAATCATTTAAATGTTCTTCCTTCTTGATGATGACAGAAAATTGTTCAAAGTAATTAAACTGGGGTAGAATTACTTTAATAAAATGACACGCTGTCTGAATTTAAATCTGCCATAAAAATCATTAACTTACAGTCAAATCGTGACTACAAAAAAAAAATATTAATTACTGAAAAATCTAAATATCAGTCTCAACTGATTCAAAATCGTTTAACTATGCCCATGACATAACAATGTCTTAAAAAAAATCGTCGAAAAATGCAAAACTCATCAAGGTGTACTGAGAATAAGAATCTCAACAAGAAAATAGGGCAAAAATACAGGAGGATAAAAATATGGGAAAAATGGTTGCTCAAACATTATTAGTAAACTCAAATACAATAAACGTTCACGACTACCTTATCTGCCGATTGACGTTCCAGAGGAAAATTCCCCAAAGAAGACTGCTGATGGATCCATTTCACCACGTTAAAGTTGAGCTCCATCCTCGAAATAGGAAATAGCACCCTCGGAGAATCGAACTGCTTCCTTCTCCGTGAATCGCTCTGCTCCTCGAAGACGAATAGACATCCTTCCGGCAATAATCTTCTTTGTGAGTCGGGATATCCCTGACCTCTCTTGAAAAATTCCCTGAAGTTCCAGTAGACAATCGTCATGAAGTTTTGTAGAAATTTCCGAAGAAATTATTCATATTCAGAGTATGAAATTGTTTCTATGGCTGTTCGATGGTATTCAGCCTTTAATTACGAAACATGGGTGTAGATGGTATTCACCGCATGTTCGCTTGTGTGGAATAGCAATTAGCGAAGTTCCATGTCGCTATCATACTCCAATGAAGTATGTCCCAATTGCAATAAGCCCTTTTAGCCTTCCATTTGCTCTTCGGTTGTAGTGTCAGAAGAACAAACTGCCGTATTCAATTGCTCCATTATACTGGTATCGTTCTGTAACCAAGCAATCTGAAGTCTTTCTACTCCACTCGCAGCGTCAGCCTTGCGTTGATTCTGGCTATACGAAAGTGCTTCTCTTGTGGCGAGATAATCACTTTTGTCAGTCGTATAAAACTGCTAATATCTTTTAAACTACTCGGTCGAAATTGTTCAGCTTTTCTCTATAACTGCATGTAGCACTGCACAATACAATTATCTTATCGGTGACCGCTAACTGTTCGAAGCTAAACTTGTAGAAGCTTTCTAAGGTCCGTTTCAACTTCACCTAGTTTGACCTGAATCTTGTTAACATAGTGGCCTCGCCACGCGTTATAAAAACGATTCTTTTCACTGCTGTTCACTTCGACGTCTCACTATAATGAATGTATAAGAAAAGAACTTTCACAATATACTTCGATGATCTGAGCATGAGATCTCAGAATGATCAGAGAACGCAAGAGGCTCCTCTCTTCTGCGCAAGCCCTTTTATTAACTTCACGAGGGGCGTTTCCATCCCTTCCAAAGCGTGATACTACGTCATCGCTAAAACTTCCAACTTCGTTAATACATGACGGATTTTCAAAATTCAAAAACTGAAAATAAATTTCACCAAAATTCCAAATCAATGCTTCTACTGCAAATGGATTTCCACAATTCTGCATTCCAAAAGTACTAAAAATACCATAGTTTCAGCAATCTCCGTCTTCCTTGAAACTATCGTTCATTGGTTCAAGCCTCTCCTCCAATAGCATAGTTTCTTCCTCAGCAGAATTCCTCGTTTCCTGCGACTGCGTCGTACATCTTGGAACATTCTGGACTAAAAGCTGACGTCACTGAGAATCTCGGCTCAAGTAGCCTGCTGGCATAACATTCGCGTCATCCGTGCTTACGTCATGACTACCCACGTCATAACTATGACAGCCATAACTCTCTTTATAATTTCAAATATAGCCACCGTGGTCTCTACATAATTCAATTACGGGGGCAATACGAATGCCAAGTTGTATCCTATTGTTGTTACATTCTATGATGTTCGGCAGGAAAAAGTAGTGAGCACTGTGCTATCCATACCAGCGTTGGACGGGGACTCAACAGGGCGAAACATAGGTAACCTGATGTTATCACAGCTGAGTTCTCATAATATACCAATTGAAAACTGTGTGGCTTTCTGCTCCGACAATGCTCCTGTTATGATAGGACACAAAAATGGGGTTTCAGCAGTTCTGAAGGAAGTTCAACCAGGTATTGCCATCATAGGGTGCATTTGCCACCTGATTAATCTAGCAGCTGAAAAAGGTGCTGGAAGATTACCAGTTAAAGTGGATGAGATCCTTGTAGATATATTTTATTTCTTAGAGAAGAGTGTAAAGAGAAAAGAACGCCTTCAGAAATTTCAGAACTTGCACAATAAGGAGGCAAAGAAAATTCTGAAGCATGTATGTACTAGGTGGTTATCTTTAGGCAGATGTTTGGATAGACTACTGGACCAGTGGGATCCTCTTCTTTCTTTCTTCAAGGAGGAAGTAATATTATGTATCCAAAACATTTCCACAAACTTGACATCTTTCAGAATACCTAAAGTTGAACAAAGTGGATCCAAAGAGTATCAGAACAAGAGAATTCTTGATTCTGCTACTACACATGCCCCTAAAAGAATAGCATCTTCTTCCAAATGTGACAAACCCATCCTAAAAAATAAGACTTCTGCTACAACTCGTGAGGAAAAATTGTTTATGTTCCTGTCCTCAAACTTGAACAAGGCCTTTTGCACTTTTCTTCATGTGACTATTCCTGTATTTGACAAATTGATTGTTGCCCTTCAGACTTCTTCCCCACAAGTTCACTTGTTATTAGAACTTCTAATGGATTTGCTAAAGCAGCTGTTCACCAAGTTTGTTAAGCCCAAAATTGTCAAAAGCTCCTCATTGCTTGAAGTTGAGTACAACTTGATTCAAAATCAAAGAAGTGATGATGAGTTAGTTATTGGCATTCAAACTTCGAACATAGTGAATGATCTCCAGGATACAGATAAATCCCTTTTCTTTTCATCAGTGAGAAACTACTTTTGTACTGCCTGTGACTACATCATCAACAAGTTTCCACTCAAGGATGACGTGCTAAAGAATGCTCAAGTTGCTAGGTTAGACAAAATTGAAGATGCACAGTTTTCTTCCGTTCGTTTTTTCTTGGGAAAGTTTCCTATCATGTTCTGCAAGGAAGAGAATGAAACTACCGATGAGGTGGTGAATGAGCTTCAGAGGCAGTTCACAGCTCTTTAGGTAGATGACACTTAGGCTGCACATCAAGATGCTGCAAGTGATTCCAGTTGGGCACAAATATCAAGAATTCGTGGAGCCGATGGACTTCTTAAGTATAACCGAATTTCTAGAGTAATGCTCTCTATTCTCACCATACCCCATAGCAATGCAGAATGTGAACGTGTTTTCAGCCTTGTGAAGAAAAATAGAACACAGTTCAGGTCATCCATGTCCAATGAATCTCTGGAGTCTATTTCTATTTTGAAGACCAGGAGTTCTGGTCCCTGTTATGACAAAGCATTTTCTCAAGACTTTTTGCTGGAAGCTAAAAAGGCCACAACCATGACTTTAAAGTCGAACTAGCATGTGATTTGCAGTGTGTATTATATTATTTCTTGCCTGTGTTACGTTAAACAAGTTTTATTGTGTAAAACCTTTTTCAATTATCGTATATCGGCTTAATTTATCAAGGAAGTCCTGTTATGTATGCTCCAAACCAATATTCACCACGCCTGCTGCTGATTAACATGGATTTCTTCTTGATTGTTATGTTCATCTACAAATCATGTATGTAGATATGATTTCATTGAAATATCCTGTTTAAAGCATGAATTATTGTATTTTGTAGCCCAGAAGTATTATTATTTTCGTCAAACCGGGGTATGTCGAAAATCGTTAAATTTTTTGTCGCGCGTGAGTTTTACTGATAGCTCTTTTCAAAAGTTGGCAGGTATGCATTCATTCGATTGTGATAAAACTTTGGTGAGTTGAATACAGTCCTGCGAAGGTGTATGAATTAGTAAATCCGTTTTTCAAGTAGTGGCGCACAATTAGATTCAACAAATGAGTGACGGCGCGCGTATCATTTAAACAAAATCCCGTATGCATTCATATGCCATTAATCCGATTGCGATGAAACTTTGAAGAGTTGTTGTGTACACGCCAGGGATGGATTTCGACTTAGTAAATCCATTTTATATTACGTAGCGTACGAGTATATTCAACAAATGGGTGACGGCGCTCGAATCGTTTCAAGAAAGTTCCGTATGCGTTCATGTACCATTCATTTCATTGCTATGAAACTTTGGTGAGTTGTTGAGCACGCTCCCATGATTTTTGTTGAGATAGTAAATCAATTTTACAATAGTTTAGAGGTGGTTAGCGGAAAAAGACAAGAATATAGGGAATCCAAAAGCACTTCAACAAACAAAGTTACAACGCCAACACTTTCTTTGATTGGCATTGCAACGCATGCCGGGTACAGCTAGTATATTATAATAAATTAACAAACTACTAAAGTATTTCACTGGAGCGGGATTCAGAATGTCACTTGAGGTATATCTAACCAGGAATGTGTTATATTCCTGTGCTTCTAAATGCACACTGTTGGTAAATATGTCAACGTATATGTGGATATACTGTGTAAGATAATGACGTATCCAATTCTTTATTAACTGCCGGTTCTGGAAGAGAAAGCCTTGTAAGTATGTATAAGGGCAGTGAACCTGTATCCGACCTGCATTGGTACAATATTGGTAACACTAACAAGAGTACATCGTCAATGAAAATCTCGCAGAATCGTGACACAAGTGTATTGATTAGATGCATCAAAATTGATATGTGATGTTATTTGTTCCCCTAATACATGGAATACATGGAATACATGTGGCACACTTAAATACGCCCGGGACAGAAGAGTTTCTGAGTTTTCATATACTCTAATATTACACTACCGAGGGAATGGTTGAACTAGTGCAATAGGTTGGGGAGGTTATGAGAACACCCTCTTGGGATGCCCCAGGTCTGTCGAGTGTTTCAAATGCGTACAATTTCAGCCACTCTAGGGATGGTTCATTTGAATCTGAGGATGAAATATAATCACAAAATTTTTCCCTGTTATGTGACACAAAGGGACTTGCGGTCTCGTGCTCCACTAACTAAAAATAACCTCTCAAATTGTGTAATCTTCTTGATGTTGCTAGCTATCACAAAGTTGCACAAACAGGGATCAGAAGTAAGTTTTCGACCGTGGGTGCCAGACCGAAAAGCCTTAATAGGATTTGATCCTTTAGAAGCTTGGAACATCATGAACACAAGACCATGTACTTGTCTGTTTGCTCAGTCATTGAAGACCTGTAGTGTGTGTACTGTGGACAGATCATGAGTTAATCCGTGTTAGGAATGTGCTCTGCGCAGTCCATTGTTACAAATGCTGACAACCTTTAGGTGTTCTGTGTTTACTTTTCAGTTTCTGCAAATTGTGTCCTGTGCTTACGCAGCTAACTGATAATGCCTTCTCAACGACAAATATCTAGCTGCCTCCCTTGCCGACATTTGCAAGCACTGGGCCAGTAGCTGAATTGAAGGTAAAAACTCACCTCTGGAATGGGTACAGTTGTCCATGATTGTCTTCATGGTATCATTAAATATTATTGAAAATACATTGCAAGTTTCCCCAACAGTTTAGGACGAAACTCACATTTGTGAACGTTGAAGTTGGGTGACCATTTGTATGAAAATAGTAGCTCCAGCGAGAACCTAGACTAAACCGTGAGACCTTAAACATGTTTGTTCTGGAGCTCATCGGGCTTCATGTGGAAATTTATATTATGAGATCAGTATCCGAAGACTGATATGAAAATGAATGTGAGGCTTGGGTTGACCTCCACTGTTTCACATGGCCGACAATTTGGTATTGACACACACTTGATGACAGCCTTCACTGCTAGCTCTTACTGTAAGTAAGTTGCTTGCCCACCCTTCACCTCCATGACAGCCTCCAATGTTGCACACATACTGTTAATTTCATGGCGAGGATTTCTCGGTTCTTCTCGGAGCGTTGTACGGCGGAGAAAGAGAAATGTGGGTGTTTTTTTACTGGCACGAATTCACCTTAAAGAACACCCCAGATATGGTCTATGGCGCTGTGTCTCAGCCTTTATTAGATCGTGGTCGGCAATTTCATTTAGAAAAACTCTCCAGCTAGAGTCTATGGACATATTCATGTTTAGTTCTCTCTTTCTAATACATTGCCTAATCTTGGCAACGTTAATTGGTCATGTATTATGAATTACAAGTGAATTGGTATGCAATGACATTTCAAGTAGCTGCTACAGTACTTACAAATAACCCTCGATTTCTTCCTCGATCACGTTAAATTTCTCTCTACCTAAAGCTTTATTGATTTAATCTTGTCTCAAGACGGTAAACTAATCATGATATTTATCAACGTTTCTTGTCCTTTGAAACGTTCTATGGTAACTCTAACTGCATCTACGCTGCGAAGTCGCAACACACACACTCAATGCTAATGACAATATGCCAGCCCTACGTTTTGGGAGTGTATATGATCTGAAGTTCTTTCTGATGTTAACATCACAAATACTGTCAGGATGACGTAGCGAAAGTATGAACGCGATTTTCAATTACTTTTGGTATGTTATTTTATTCCTTGATCCAATTAGTGCAAATCATCTGAAAGATATTATTCCACCTACGCAGAGAAACATAATCGTAAAACAAGTAATTTCTTTGCAGAATGATACAGACCTTAACAGTGATATTAAGATTGAGGAGTCTTCTATTCCTGAGCTGATTCCTTTCTTCAAAACAGAAACACCATCTTCACATCTGAAAGAGGTAAGTATCTTTAAGACATCTCCTCATCGTCTAATAGCATTTCAAGATAAGGACTTGTGTTTTTACAATTGTGTTGATGACAAAACTGTTTGGTTGTGTTTTGTATTGCCGGCACAATCCATTTTGATGGAAGGACAGCGAATTGAAATTTCAGTCCCATGCGATACTTCCACCGGCGACCGCCGCCTTTGTGCGGTGTTGCTCTGATCACTGAGCTACTGGGGGTGCATCTTATATGTCATTTAGAAAGGTACATTATGTGAAGCTTGCATATGTTTGGCACCATCATGTTTTACTAGTTGTCCATTATGTGCTACAGTACTCTAGCAGACGTATAATTCTTGTAGTTACCATCATAATTTAGCAACTATATTGATGTTACATACTCTACAATAGCCTCCCTCTAGCATTTAATTTAACTGAGGACTATAACCACTTAGTCTGTATAATGTTCATCTCTAGCAGTAAGATGTGATGGACAGTACGAAGGTCGTTAAGCGTATATATCTTCACTTCAGCTGAGCAGAGCTGTACAATTACATGGTGTGTTATGTGTGTAAATGTATAAGGTGATAGCTCAGAAATAAATTATTCCATCTTATCTCTAGGATGAGCAAGAAGAAATCCAAGAACGAGAAACTGATGGAAGTGGAAATCCATTAAATGAGTAAGTGTTCAACGTACATAAAATATTATCATCCACTGGATAGCTGTAAGTTTTGGATTTTTAAAAGTTCTGTTGGTAACGTTACATGTGTCTCGTCATTGAAGTAGATATTGATATTAACTTTCTATTTAGCAGCCCTCAAATTATTCTCCCTGTTTTGAAGAATTTAAGAAACGTTTGTCAGTCTGTTGATGGGAGCTATTTCTGTCTTGTAGAAGTATGCTTGGAGGAAGTACATATGCCGCAGTGATGAGAATGTGAATGAGTCTTGTACGGAACATCCATTACTTTAAACCCCCCTCCACTGTGTCCTCAACCCCAAATGATTTTTCTGTAACCCAAACTAAAAGCATAAATAGCTTCCTTCTGATCCAAAGTTGCAGGAAGAAAATCCGGTATGTTTTTACTTTTTCACAAGACCAGCTTACCCAGTGTGGGTAGACAAGACTGGTAGAGAGGAAAACATTGGGTAGACAGGTCCCGTAGAGTAGTACAATATAGTATTATACATGCATAAAGTTTAACATGTGCTTTAAGTACTGTAAAACCCAAACAGTTATCACTTTATGCAAGTACTTTAAATATTGTATTATAGTATAAGTCAAGACAATTATCACTAAACAGTGTATTACAGTATAGACTTATGCATGTGAGAGTAAGTGGCAGGAGACAACCGACTAGGCATGAATTGCAGTATAGACTTTTAATGTAATATAATAAATTTACTAGGTCATTTAGTGACATTTTTTTTAAAGAAGGAAACGACTTTGAGACGGTATTCCTATGTCAATCCAGAACTTGAAACAGAAAATGAAATTATAAAACAAGTTCACACCCAACAAGTAAACCGAATACTAATGAAACATCAAAACAAGGTAGGGGACATTATTAACGACCCCTCCTCCTCAAAGAGGAAATTATGTGCGGTTCAATTCGTAAATAAGGACACATAAGATCAACGAATATTTTCAAGAAACAAGGACTCAATATAGCATTCAGAACGAACAACACACTCGGTAAGCACATGCATGACAGCAACCTAACGAAGAAAAGCCCACATTCGAAGTCGCCGTCAAATTTTAATGACCACATGCAATCGGATGGATCACCTTTATTCTTCTTATTATAAGGCATCCAACGTTTAGAATGAAGCACTGGTTAGATATGGATATTCCCCTCTCTTTCTGTTGCACGTGAAACATGTATGACGCTGTCATTGTCTAGCCATATCAGTCGAAAATTTTTCTTTGTCCAAGAAACAGCATATTCGGGTAGAAATATGTTTTGCCGATCTTTTTTGTCCTATATTAGAACTACGTAGACTTGATTGAAATGCTAGAAAAAAAAAGGATATCCATATTTAAAAAAAACGATAAACTGTGTCCCCTTCTTAGTAAAATCGATTTAGATTTAGATTTTTAATTAATCCATTTAATCAATAACATGTATACAATACATTTTTGATATAGCACACGTCAGAAATTACATCTATAAAATATAAGAACTGTCTGTCTGTTTGAGTCTTCAGTCTTTTGACTGGTTTGATGCAGTCTCCATGCCTCCCTGTCCTGAGCTAATCGTTTCATCTCTACATAGCTACCACATCCTACATCCGAGGCAATCTGTTTAACATATTCTAACCTTGGTCTACCCCTACAGTTCTTGTCCTCGACCCTTCCTTCCATAACTAAGCTTGCTATTCCTGGGTGTCTTAGTATGTGTCCTACTAACCTATCTCTTCTCTTCATTAGCAGTCGCCAGAAACATCTCTCCTCTCCCACTCGCCTTAATACCTCTTCGTTTGTTACCCTATCTACCCATCTGATCTTCATCATTCTCCTGTAACACCACTTTTCAAATGCTTCAATTCTCTTTTCTGCTGCTCCAATAGTCCAAGTTTCACTTCCATAGTGCGCCACGCTCCAGACAAAGGCCTTCAAAAATGACTTCCTAATACCTAAATCTATATTCGATGTCAACAGATTCCTATTTTTGTAGAATTGCTTTCCTTGCCTGAGCCAACCTACTTCTTATATCCTTTTTGCTTCGTCCATCACTGGTTATTTTGCTTCCTAAGTAACATAAGTCTCCTACTTCTTTCAGCTTTTCACCTGCCAATTTGATGTCCATAGAGGTTTCTGATTTATTTCGGCTGCATTGCTGTATTTTTGTTTTACCTTTATTAATTTTCATCATGAATTCTTTCCGTAAGACGGAGTCCATACCATTCAAAAACTCATTCAAATCCTCAGGCGTGTCGGCCAAGATGACAATGTCATCAGTAAATCTCAGAGTTGAAATTATTTCTCCTTGAATCTTCACTCCCACATTAAATTTTTCTCCAAATTCCTTCATTGCTTGTTCAATGTAAAGATTGAAAAGAATGGGTGATAAGTTGCAGCCTTGCCGTACACCTTTCTGAATACCAACTTCTCTCTCATGTCCTTCAGCTCGACTGACTGCTGTCTGGTTTCTGTATAAATTGTATATCACCCTCCTATCCCTGTACTTTATTCCAATAGATTTCAAAATGTCAAACAATTTATTCCAATCAACATTATCAAAAGCCTTTTCTGAGTCTACAAATGCCATGAACGTTCTCTTATCTTTCCTTATTCTACCTTCCAAAATCAGCCTAAGACTTAGTACAGCTTCCCTAACAGGTATATATTACTAATGTTATAACTATTTATAACTTATTATAATAACAGATCTTAAGATATACAATCTTATTGGACAACTATTTACACCTTACTCTATTATTACAATACGAAGACTTAATTTTATAAATACAACAACTTACAGCTAGGTATTACAATTAAAATAGAAAAGTAAAATATAATTATAGATTTGATCGTTTCTATACACTAAGATATTCAACTACAGAGTAAAAACAATGGTACTGCAGATAAGCTTTCAACATTCAATCTAAGATTTCTATTTTTGGGGCAAGTTTTACATACTGGGGTAGTTTATTGTATAATTTAACTCCTGTGTGAAAAGTTTCTTTTTGATATATGCTTGTGTGTGTGAAATATGAATGTTTTGATTTTGTCTTGTGTTATGCCTATGAAGATCATTGATTGTTTTAAGAAAAACATCTTTATTCATTAAATTATTTTTAAAAACATAATACTTTCAAAGATATATATGCAGGGCAGTGGGAGAATGTTTAAATCTTTAAACAGAGGTCTACATGATTCTCTAGTGCTTACATTTGCCATAATTCTAATCGCCCTCTTTTGTATCCTAAACGAGCTTAGTACATCTGGTGACATACCCCAAAATATGACCCCATATCCTAAGTATGAATGGAAATAAGCAAAATACGTATTTCTAAATGTGTGCATGCTAGTGCAGGTATTCCAAATACGTAACGCAAAGCAAGTCGAATTCAGTTTAGTATTCAGATATTGTATATGTTTATTCCATTTCAAGTCATTTTGTATCCATAGTCATAAAAACTTTGTCTCTGATTTATTTTCAACTTGATGACCATTTAATGTTATATTGGGCTTCGCAGGATTCCTATTTTGTATGGTGTAGAAATTTAGAGACACTGTGTTTTTTTTTTGTTTTTTTTTTTTTGTAGTTTATTATGAGGCGATTATCTTGTGACCTTTTGGTTAACTCTTCTGTAACGGAGTCAGCAGACTGCTGTAAGACCTGCTTGGTTTCACCTTTTATTACAAGTGTTGTATCGTTCGCAAACAAAATTTCCTTATGACAAGAGTTTAGTGCTTTTCAGTCGGTCAACACGAATGTACCCAAAAAGAGATGGGTTATGCCCTAATCCTAAAATAAATTACATGAGATTAAAAAATACACTAGGATGACCAGTTTCGATCGTCAAGCGATCATCATCAGATCCATTACACTTAGGCTATAAAATCTAGGTTTGAAATACAGGTGAAAATATTTACAATATGTACAATTATTTAGTTGCAGTATTGGTACTGCAACTGTCAGTATATATGCAGTATATATGATGTTAGGTGAAATGCTAAATGGTGATAGATATCCGGAGTTTGTAATTTGGAGTGATTATATGGTTGTGAAAATCAACTATGGTTAAACTATAATATTATAGGCTAACTACTTACCTGATTGTCTTCCTTATTAGAGCTACGCGCAGTTCTCGTGTTCACTGTAATTCACGGTGCGGTCGACTGCGGTAGATTTGTTATCTTAACGACTGGTTTTTCCTGCTTTCTCCTCCCTGTCCATGTGCTGTGGGGAGTGATAGTGATGTGTTTATGTGAGGTGTTGCCAACCTAGATAAGATGTATGTTATTGAATGAGGTGGGTCTACAACTGTTAAAGACCGTGGATTAGCCCTCGCCACGCGTGGACCATAAGCCATTCAACTAAGCGCTGTCTGGTCTTATGAGGACGTCCCGGCACCTTTAATACTGCCGCGAATATGGGCCATGGTTTATTGTAGAAGAAAAGTACATCGTACACCTGATCCAGATAACATTTATCTATTAAAAAGCCCCTAATTTCCCTCCCCTTTTTTATCTAGCTTGTCTGTGTCGCCAAATTGTGTCTTGTTTCCGACAGGGTGTGTTATTTAGTAGCGTGAAGAGGGGTGAGCTCTCCATGAACGTGTGTTCATTTAGATTGTTGGGATTGTTTTGTTTGGCTAGGTGTATCTCGATTGCTTACTTTATGTCAAGAGCTCTGCCTTTCGACTCGTGATGGATTATTTTAAGGTCCGACACTATGTTGGTAAAGCTGTGCCCCGCGTCACACATATGTTCGCACACGGCTGAATGTGTTCCGTATCTTATCGCATTCCTATGTTCATTATAACGTGTGTCTACTCGTCTTCCACTCTGCCCGATATAATTAGCTTGACAACCGGTGTCTTGGCACGTTATAGAATATACCCCTGACCTTGAATACGGGTCATGTTTATTTAGATTACTATTTAGGATGTGCCTACCGGTTGTGTTTTTCGTTGTGAAAGCTATCTTTATGCCTTGCTTTTTGAATAGGTTAGTGATTTTATATGTATTCGTATTCACATAGTTGAAACGCGCAAATTTTTTCTCATTACTGTCCGGTTTGGGAATCGTTTTATCTTTATTTTTATGTTTGGCTATAATTTGTTTTATTTTGCTTGGCGGGAAATTGTTTTCCTTTGCTATTTGCTTAATGGTTCTTATTTCCTTATTATAGTTGTCTTTTGACATGGGTATGTTTAAAGCCCTGTGCACCATTGAATTGAAACCCGCTAGTTTGTGCGTACTGGGGTGATTAGACTGATTGTCGATTGCATGCGAGGTTTGTGTTGCTTTCCGGAATATGGAATATGAAAGCTCTTTGTCTTTACGTTCAATAGTTATTTCGAGATAATTTATTTTTCGGTCTATTTCGGATTCCTTAGTGAATTTGATTGAGTGGTGTAGGCTATTAATGGATTGGAGAATTGTTTCTTCGCTTGTTAGTTCAGTATCGTAGATGCAAATTACATCATCTACGTATCTTTTCCATATTACTATTCCCTTTGTTGAAGTCTTTTCTGAGAATGCATTTTCTAGTGCATTGATGAAAATGTCAGCGATTAACCCGCTTAGTGGCGATCCCATCGCTAGGCCTTCTCTCTGTGTGTACATTTTATTGTCGAATTGAAACACGTTTTGGCTGAGAACGACCCTCAGTAATCTCACAATCTCTTCAGTTTCTTTTACCGAATTGTTGGATTTTAAGTTGTTTTCGTTAGTGTTGATTGCTTCAATAATCGGAATATTGGTGTACATGTTAGTTACATCGAAGGATACTAGCCTGAAGCTAGGTTTCATTTGTAGGGTGTTCAATGCTGTTACTAGTTCTGTTGTGTTCTTTACAGAGTTGTTTTTGTCGTTGGAAAGACGGCATTTTAAGATTTTTAGTAACTCTTTGCTGATTTTGTAATTAGGGGCATCCCTACAATTGACTATTGGTCTCATTGGGCATTCCTTATTGTGTATTTTTGGTTGTCCCCTCAATGACGGTATTTTCGGGTTCATGTTTATTAGTTTTGATTTTTCGGCTTTGGTCAGTATGTATTCTGTTTCTTTGATATTCAAACACCACAAATTTCCTGTGTTATATCATTGACTAGCCGAAGTACCCGTGCTTCGCTATACGTCATAATTAAATTAAAATGTGAAGGTGACAGTGTTAAAACAGGGTATAGGCGAGGTGCTGCGCAGGGGGAGATTAAGGATGGAACATTTTGTCCAACTACACCGCTCGGCGTTGACCGTGTTTTATAGCACAAATTTAGGTTTTACTCGCTAACCGTTGGAGATACCTTTCGGATAGAAAATGTAATTTTAAACCTCGTATATCCCATCAAAAGTTTGCTATTTCTTAACGTTCTCTTTTTATATGAAAGTTTTAAACCGAAGGGTGTAGAGACGTCACTAAAATGGTCATCATCTTTAAATAGGTCAAAGTATTGAAATCAAAAGAAACCTATATGTTAACCAGCTAAATCAGCTACTTCCATGTACAAATTCATGTAAATCGGACCAGTGGTACTTGCGTGATTGAGTAATACACAGACACACACCATCTCATTTCTTGCCTCGCTTCGCTCGCGTCATAGTCGTGTCATATTGTTATTCAATGAAATGCAGGTTTAACCCCGTTACCACCACCTTAGAACCTGAATATCCAAAAATCCCTCCTTAGTAGACTTTTTCGACACACAACAAACATATCCCCAAAATATCATTCTTCTAACTTTAATAGTTTGGGTTAGTCGATGAGAGTGAACATCCAAAAATCCTTCCTTAGTGGACGTTTTTCTTCCAGAATTTCACCCCTCCCCATAGGCCCCTTAAATTGGATTTATGAAAAAACGGTCGAACACCTATTTATTTTATTTATTTATTTATTTTTAATCTGATTATTTTCCTCCGAGTTTCAAACTCCTCGCCTATGTCGTTTAAGAGATACACGCTCCGTTAAGAATCTTTCAACCCCCCATTTTTCATCCCTTTCACCTCATAATATACACTACATCGAAAAACTATTAGACATGTGTCAGCTTATTTTTAATGATTAGTATATATGCCAAGTATCACATCCCCAAATGAAACCACTCGTGAGATATTGTTATTCAATGAAATGCACGTTTACCGCCCTTAACACCTATTTAGAACCTGAATATTCAAAACTCTTTCCTTAGTGGACGTTTTCGACATACAACGAACATATCCCCGACATTTTCTTTCATTTATTTTAGATAATTTCACCCCTCCCCATGAACCCCTTAAATTGGATTTATGAAACAAACGTTCGAACATCTACTTACTTATTTAAAACTGTTTTCCCCCTGAGTTTGATGAGTGAGTAAGTGAGTCAATCTGTTAGGACACTTTCTTTCCTGTTTTTCCCCCCAGAATTTCACCCCTCTCCAAGGGCCCCTTAAAATGGATTTATGAAACAACGGTCGAACACCTATTTACTTGTATTTTAAGCTGCTTTACCCGCCGAATTTCAAACTTCTCGCCTATGTCGTTTAAGAGATACACGCTCCGTTAAGAATCGCTCAACCCCCAATTTTCACCCCTTTCACCTCATAATATACACCACATCGATAAACCCTTAGGCATACGTCTGATTATTTTTAATGATTAGTTTATATACCGAATATTACATCCCCAAAGAAACAAATCATGAGATATCGTTATTAAATGAAATGCACGTTTACCTCCTTAACATCTCTTTAAAACCCGAATAAACAAAAAGCATTCCTTAGTTGACGTTTTCGACATACAGCGAACATATTCCCAAAATTTCATGTTTCCAACTTTAATAGTTTTCGCTGGGCGTGATGAGTGAGTGAGTCAGACAGGACATTTTCTTTCAATTATTTTTACCACAATTTCACCCCTCCCCATGGGCCCCTTAAATTGGATTGATGATAAAACGCTTGAACACCTATTAACTTATTTTTTAAGCTTTCTTTTTCTCATGAGTTTGAAGAGTGAGTGAGTTAGTCAGTCAGTTAGGACATTTTCACTCCTTTCTTCCCCCAGAATTTCACCCCATCCCATGGGCCCCTTAAATTAATTTATGAAAAAACGGTCGAACACCGATTTACTTATTTTTTTAGCAGATTTTTTCCCGCTGAGTTTTAAATTTCTCGCCTATGTCGTTTAATAGATAGGCCAACACGCTCCGTTAGGAATCCTTCAACCCCCACTTTTAACCCCTTTCACCTCATAATAATACACCACATCGAAAAACCCTTAGACACATGTCTGCTTATTTTTAATGATTAGTTTATATGCCGAGTATCACATCCACAAATGAAATCATTCGTGAGATATTGTTATTCAATGAAATGCAGGTATAACCCCCTTAAGACCACTTTAGAAACTGAATATCCAAAAATCCTCCCTTAGTGTACGGTTTTGACATACAACGAACATATCCCCAAAATGCCATGTTTCCAACTTCAATGTTTTTGGTTGGGCGATGATGAGTGAGTGAATGAGTCTGGACATTTTCTTTCATTTTTTTCTTCAGAATTTCACCCCTCCCGATGAACCCCTTCAATTTGATCGATCAAAAAAACCTGTCGAACAGCTATTTACTTACTTTAAAGCATTTTTCCCCCTGAGTTTGATGAGTGAGTCAGTCAGTCAATCAGTTAGGACATTTTCTTTCCTATTTCCCCCCAGAATTTCACCCCTCCCCATGGGCCCCTTAAATTGGATTTATGAAGAAACGGTCAAACACATATTTACTTCTTTTTTATGTTGATTTTTTTTCGCTGAGTTTCAAACTCCTCGTCTATGTCGTTTAAAAGATACACGCTCCGTTAGGAATATTTCAATCCCCACTTTTCACCCCTTTCACCTCATAATATACACCACATCGAAAAACCCTCAGACCCGTGTCTTTATATCTTTAATGATGAGTTCATATGCCGAGTATCACATCCCCCAATGAAACCAATCGGGAGATATTGCTATTCAATGAAATGCAGGTCTACCCCCTTAACACCCCTTTAGAACTTGAATATGCAAAAATCCTCTCTTAATGGGCATTTGCGTCCCTTGAGGAAGCTGCATACCAAATTTCATTCCGATCCGTTCGGTGGTTTCTGAGATTTCGTGATGAATGAATGAGTGAGTGGTATTTGACAAATATATAGTAGAAGATGGTGTCAAGTCTTTGTTATGCTAAACTCGGTTGACAGTGCTGTGTGAGTAGTTGAGTAACTAACGGGATTTCAAGTAAAGATTCTCATTTTCTATACCAGTAGTGCAGAGCAGAACTGGCATCCAGTCGGCCGTGTCTCGACTTGAGCTATGTTGCCATGGAAACTTTCTGCCTTGCCATTCCTTCATGAGTATATTTTATGATTTGATTAGCCTGTGCTTGAGTGCAAGAGGGCCTAAATCAGAAGAATGAGGAGGACTATCGAAAATTCATGTAGCCAGCGGTTCCTTCTGGGTCCTAAACTATGTGTATGCCAAATTTGGTTGAGATTGGTGGAACGGTGTAAATTTGTATACGGAACAGATCCACATACATACATACAGACTTTCACTTTTATATATAAGATATATAGAAGAAAGAGAAGTGGGCCCTAAACCGATCACTGGGGTAATCCGAATTTAATAATTCCCTCATGAGACAATGGTTCATTAAGTAATTTGGTTCCATCATCCTTGTGTCTCAAGCATACTATTTGTTTACGCCTTGTTAAGTAAGACTCTATCCATTTATTATCTAGACCTCTAATACCATATTGATTTAGTTTTGTAAGGAGGATTTTATGGTAAACAACATCAAATGCTTTCGATAAATCAAAGAAGAGGCCAGTTACTTGTTCCTTATTGTCAATTAATTTCAGTATACTATTACTACATTCATAAAATGCTGTCTGTGTAGATATTTCCATTCTGAATCCATGTTGTGAGTTTGATGGTATTAATTTTTTTTCTATAAAACTAATCAGTCTATAATACATGATTTTTTCCACAACTTTTGCAATACCAGCTGGTAAGGTAATAGGACAATAGTTATCTAATTCATCTTTTGAACCGTTTTTGTGCACTGGAATTACTTTTGATAACTTCAAAATATCCGGGTAAGTTCCTGAGAGAATTGAACTGTTTATTAAGTGCGTAAGTGGATTTATTATATTTTCTGCACATTTCTTTAAAATTGCATCAGGGATACCATCAATGCCAGCACAGAATTTATTTTTTAGCTCTTTTATAACTATTCTTACCTCTTCACTTGTGACATGATTTATAAATAAAGAATCACTACATATATTTATTTTATTATTAGAATTTAGTGTATTTACCTGTGATTTATTTAATATTTTTTGTGGGATTTCCAGAAAATAGACATTAAAAGTGTTTGCTATTTCCTCTGGATTATTAATCACTTTACTATTGCTGGTCAGTGTAATGTTGCTTTGTATTTTAGCAGATTTTCCAGTTTCTTTCTTTATCATGGACCACATAGCCCTGTTTTAATTAGATGATTGGGAAATAAAATTATCATTATGCATTTCCTTTGCTAGTCTTATTGACTTATTTAATATTCTAGTGTATTTGTGTATTATAAATTGAATTCAGGTGTTGTGTGGTATTGTTTACATAATTTGTGTAGAAATTTCTTTCTTTGACATGAATTTCTAATCCCTGTTGTTATCCAATTGCTAGTTTTGTTATTTTTAATAGTTCTTTGCTCAAAGGGGAATGCTGTTTCAAAATAGTGTTTTAGGGTACTGTTAAATGCATTAAATTTATCATTTACATTTTCTAGTTTATAAATTTCTGACCACGTTTCCTTATTTAATAAGTCATTGAAATATGTAACATTTGTTTCAGTGAATGACCTATACTTTGATTTTATCCCATTATCATTATTATTGATTGTTTCGGATACTTCAAAACTCAGTATTTGTCCATGGTGGTCGCTAAACCCCGGACAATAGACTTCTATTGAATGGTGATATTTATCTGTATTTATACAAATTTGATCAGGAGTGGTTTTACTAAATTTTGTTATTCTTGTTCGGTTACTGTAGGTTTCAGTACATAGGAAATTAGTAACTGTGTTAATAATTCACAATTTCTATCACATTTTAAGAAATCCACATTTACATCCCCACAAATTATCATATCAAAATTTACTTTGCCCATGATATTGAGAAACAATTCTAATTTGTCTATAAATATACGAATATTTCCTGACGGAGAACGCTATACACACACTATTATTAACTTAAACTGCTGTATTTGTATGGCAGAGAATTCAAAATCCTGTTCCATAATTAGATAATCATAAGCTGTTAACTGTTCATGATCTAAATTATTTCTTAAGAAGATGTAAGTACCACCTTGGCTAATATTAGATCTAGAGTATTTACTAGCTAGTATATACCCTGGTAATTGAATTAATTCAAGTTGTTCCTCTTTCAGCTAATGTTCTGAAATACACGGTGCTGAGATGTCTTTAAGTTCATTTTGAAGCATTAGATTTATGTAATCAATTTTATTATAGAGAGACTGAACATTCTGGTGGTATATTTTAAATTTGTTACTTTTGCAAGCTTGTGTTGGTGATTTACTTACATTATTATTATTATAATTGTTATTATTATTGTTGCTAGACAAATCCGAAATACCATTGTTGCACTCAGTTAAATTTGACATCAAAAGATCTGAATGCCAAACCTCACGTTTGGCTTCTTTTACCAGTTTCCCTGCTTCCACTCTAAAGATATTACTGTTGAACTATTCTTACCATTTGAACTTACAATTTTGCATATTTCACCACTATGATACTCTTTTCCTAATCTATTTAAGTGTAGACCATGCCGAGTGTGGAACTTCCTGTCTAATTTACTTACATCTATAATTTGGACATTTGGAAAACTCTTACAAATTTTATGAATTTTTCCATTTGTAGCCTCTATTTCTACATTTACACATAATTTGGGAATCAAGTCATATCTCTGCGGAATGTTTACAACAATGACATTTGCGTTATGCATGGAGGGCAATGTACCCTTTAAATCTTTGATTACCTTTTTACTCTCGTTTCCGTACACGTCGTTTGCTCCAGCGATGATAACAGCGAAATCCTCTGAAGTTAGGGACGCACATTCTCCTACCATCCCGTCCGTGACCGCTGCAATGGTAGATCCTGGTTTTACTGTCGAAGTGACCTCCATGGTTACACTTCTCTCCAGAATGTTTGCTGCTATAGGCTATCTCGTCCGTGACTAACGGCAAATATCCGCATCTTCCTGGATTTTTTCTTTATCACTTTCTTCTTTTCTTCTTAAAGGAAGTCATCATTCTCTTCGACGAGCGCTCCAAATGAATTTGAGAAGGGAATTTCATTTACTCCATGTTTAGGCCTACGCTTATGCGATCTTACACTACCAGCAACCTCTGTTGACCAAGTTTCCCTGCTTTCTTCTCTGTTTCCTTTTAATTTATTCATCTCTTCCGTTAACTTAGCAATATCTTCCTTTGGCAGCTTTATAATTTCATATTTTGAGGACAGTTCGTTTCTCAGGTCGCATGACGTTTCCGGTACATTACGGCAATCGGTTTTACTCTTCTCCTCATTCAATTTTATTTGAGATCTTGTGATGATTTTATTTGCATTTTTTACTTTTATTTTGCACGACGAGCATAAATCCGAAACGGTTACACTACCTGTCCAGACACTAACACTGTTTCCTGACGACATACTAGAGATCTAAGTTGGCCTTGATGTTTACACCAAGTTACACTAAATGTATTTTAATCATTAATACGTAATTGAATTAATCTAGTTACCAACTGATAAAGAAGATTGTGAAATGCGTATAGTTTCCAATCGGGTGAAATCTCGTAAAAACATCACTGCTCTACTTGGTTCAAACAGTGATTCAAGAAGTCACGGAATCTTTGGATACACGTTCCCACAAGTTAGTTTAAGTTTATTAAATTATCAATAAAAATTTCTAAATACTATCAATATTCCGTATTTCACTTGACCTAAGGAAAGTGACTTTATATAGAGTTTACACCTCTGTTATGATATTTTACCACTTTTATCAAATATTTACACTCCCTGCTATTTCACTACACTTTCATTGTGACGCCATCTTGCCGTGGGCGATGCGACTTGATGTTTGTGCGATATTGATATGTATATTCCATTGTTGAGTTATATTGTCTTCATTGTCTGATTTTTTACGGTCTTTACCAAATTATTATCATTAATATTCAAAATTAAACGATAAATCAGTCATAGAATTCATGATTATGAAGTTGCTAAGTGTGCTTTTTCCAACTACAGTATTTGCGGGCGAAGCCGCGACGGTAAATGCTAGTAAATAGATAATCTAAGACGCACTTCCAATAAATAACAGAATCAATTACTCTCTGTTGACATCGAACCATATGATCTGACTATAACCGTCATTTAATTCTCGAGCAGCTGTTTATTGACACTTTGTCTTGTTACAAACATCTACCATGAAATATCGCTTAAAACCAGCGAATCCTAACTCCATTTAGCACAATTACTCAATTTTAACATCTCGTGTCCCATTATAATATGCATTCCTTTCTACACAGACAGTATATCATCGCAGAATAATTCTCTTAAAATAGCGAAAAGCGACTCCGAAAACTCCAACAACAATACTAATAAAACATTAAATAGAAATCAACGTCCAAAATGGTCACACAGATTTTATCATATATCTCTATCTACAAAAATGGGCTACTGAAGAGAATTCGTTTCTTACTTTATGTCGCGTATATATGTCTAGTAGAAGAGCATGAACTGGTTTCCATAACCCGTTCGTCCGCCTCCTACTTTCCTGGATATTAGTTCCATCCTAGCGTTTGCCCTACAGCTCCAAGATGTTTCACCTGACTGGAACAAGATATTACACCATTACACCAATCCGAACTGCATCTCCCCGTCTTCGATCTTCCTCCTCGTTTGATTCCAGGTTCAGGCCTTCCACTCTTGTTCTTCTTCTCGTTCCGACCTCTTTTGCTCTTCTGTTCTTCATGTCTTCTGCGTAGCATTCCTTCAATCTCATCCAAACCTTGTCAATTTTATTTTCATAGATTAATGTTTGTTGAAATATCGAGACAGTCTCGTCACCGATATTCTAAGACACTCCTGATATTCTCATCTTCATCCTGTAGGTTACGTTACCCGCTGCATATTTACTACTGCATCATCACAACTTTTGCAATGTTAGAAAATGTCCCTCTCAATCTCGATTGTAACTACATTTTCATAATAGTATCGAAGAAATGTTAGTAGTAGAAATAATATCTGTTAACTTGTTCACGTTTCCAATGCTGCTCGAAACTTATGTTCAATAACAGCACTCGGTGGCGTAGTGACGATTATTGTATTTAAACAGCGAATACTTTTTTTTTTCGACATAAATATAACTAGTTCTGTTCGTTTCTGTAATTTCACTCTCTGAAATGTTCATATCACCGCTTCTGAACTGTTCCTTCACAAAGTCGGACTACTTTTCCTTGCGTTCACTCGTCGAACAAATTGCTTATTTCACGTATTTTCCTTCTCAATTCTTTTAATAATTTTCATTTCATCTCGACACTTACACTTGTGTAAAACTGTACTCACACGTTTGCATTCAAGCAAATACACTTCGCGATGAGTCGCGACACTTTTTACCGATCACTGTAATGAATCACACAAAGCGCCCACTCGGAGATCGAGGTTCGATACGTCCGTTCTCGTTCACGTCTCCCGAACAAAAAGCCGCGATTCCCGCGCTGGATTCCCCTTCTCCACTTAAATTTGACGTCATCAAGAAAATCCGCACCTGTCTTAGGCGGGATTCTTTTCAATCCTCTTTCTGCCTTCTTGAAACATTTTTCTCCAAAATGTTATCTCTGATAAATCTTCACTTATTAAACTGTAAATCCTCAATTCATAAAATATCGTAAAATAACTTGCAAATACATCATTATAAGTATTGGTTTTTACATTCCATCGAATATTCCTGTTGGCTTCGGGACTGTCACGTGATATTCTCAGTGCATCACTAGATACCATGCGCGTGTCATCCACACCTTTTCTTGCTCTGCGAATTGCCTATCTTGCCCCATCCTTTCGTCGATACACCTTTTCTTTCCTTGCGAATTGCCTATCTTGCCCCAAATCAAACAAGACCGGTGTTTTGCCGTCTTATATATTATTTTCTTGTAGTAATTTTCTGATTTGTTCGGCGTTTTACAGAGATAACGTCCTCTCATGACTTCGCGCTAGCTAGAATTCGACTACCAAGTCCAGCTACTATAAATTTACAAAACGCATGCTTTCTTTATGGAGATAATAATATTACTCAAACTACAAATTCGAGTTGAGTACCATGTTGGAACTTCCGGAAAATTTTGACCAATTTTTGTGTTTCACATCCCTTCAGACGCTAGACCCTCCGGTAGTTCAAAATTTGCAGACCCCCATTCAATCAAAGAAAGAGGGAGGCTCCCCAGTACAAACACTTAGGACATACTGGGAAGGAATGCATGCTAAGCCATTTGCGACCATAACCCTGGCTACCAGTTTGAAGCCATCAATAAATCTCAGACCCAAGAAATGATACACTAGTAATATGGTAGACACATACTATATTCATCACAAACAATAAAATTTAAATTTAGAAAAACAATGTCATAAAAACATAACATAGACATACAAATGAGATGTGGAAGCTTGAAACATTAGTACTTACGTCAGTTGGTACAACTCGCAGGTTACCAAATATCATAACCAATTATTTAATTAGAAAAGTCAATTCCCACAGATGGAATATATCAGCAGTCTCAATATCATAGTGACCATTGAAAATAATATAAGACGAAGGTCTGGCATTCATTGTTTTCTTCAAGCCTACCCAAGTGCATTGCCTACAAGTATCTTTTCGACGATACCAGAAATTAATTAATTATCCTCCAAGGTCAATACGAAGTCTCAACTAAAGAATAATTTCGTTAATCCTCATCAAATATACGGGGCAAAATCCATACGTAAATCTCGAGACATGGCTGCAATCTTCTAAATATATGAACAGTCATTCCAACAAAATATATAAACAATATAAATGTCGTGAAGTCATACGATTATTTCATTTCATTTCAAAAGCTCACATTCGTCGCAAATCAATATTAACATTCTTTTATCAGATCCAAATACACCGGAGCATTCATCAGACATCATTCTCAAGAAATGGCTGCTTTCTTCATACATCAAAATCTCAAGCCATGGCTGCAATCCACTAAGTCATCTCAAGTAAATGGCTGCTTTCCTCACACTGTTATTTCTAACCGCTGATATCAACAGACATAAATATCGCGAAGTCCAACGAACATATCATTTACCTTCTAAAGCCAATATCCGTCGCAACCCAAGATTAATATTCATTAATCAGCTTCGAACATTGGGGGGAAAACTTTAACACATCTCTTTTCAAGTCATGGCTGCTTTCTTCTGCTCTTATTTCTAACAGCTGATAGTAGATGATAGTTAAAATCCTTCAACCATGACAGAAAACAAAATACGCATGAAAACCCTACAGCGCTGCCAGATATCCATACACGAAGAAATTATTAATATCAGATTTCACAGGCCATTAAGCATAATACGACGTAACCAGACAAGGATTATTACTCTTAAAAGGAAATACTTTAAATAAACTGAGTTACGTCAACCTAAGGGACAATTATGTTTTCATGTTATCACACTTGTCGACCTTCAGGAAAATGATCCAGTACCTTTTAGCCAACTTCGCGCCGTATATTTACATAAGCAAGCACACACATACAACTTGCATTATACATACGTCGACATCATACAGCGATCATTGCCATAAGTTACCAACGTAACTCCTCAAAAAAAAAAAAAAAAAAAAAAAACAATGCACAATCGTCATCACAATATCTCTTCATACATCATCGAAGTTCAGCTTTCATAATGCTCTCCAAAATACGAACCACGATCCATAGTACTAGGCCAACCAAGCGTCGATCTCATTTACATAATTCAAATGATATTAAGTTTCCATGCTATATAATACTTTCCGGCGATGCAGTAAATATGCCTTGGATGTTTCTACATACTGGGGAACCGAATTAAGGAGCCACAGCTCCCAAATTCCCCCTACGACTAGTACTAATCTGCAGTCACATCATGTTTGTACCAAGATCCAATCCACACCCTTGTTTATACAATCAATCAAGAATAAAACGTAACCATGACGCCCAGAAACAGCACACAAGTTACATGCGCTGTTTACACAAATACATCACACCTACTTGATTTCTAGCGGACAGTGAATAATTACCGACTCGTGTGCCAGTATCCTTCACTAGCGTGTGCTGCAATCTGTCGGCAGCAAACGAAGGTATAATCATCGCCGCACATTTCAAATACAGTCTTTGACTGTCTTTTCGTGCCTCGTGCAGAGAAGCGAGCCAAACAGTTGGCTCACAAAAGTTTATATGTAATTT
Organism: Meconema thalassinum; assembly: GCA_946902985.2. Classification (NCBI taxonomy): domain Eukaryota; kingdom Metazoa; phylum Arthropoda; class Insecta; order Orthoptera; family Tettigoniidae; genus Meconema; species Meconema thalassinum. Next base: position 18,212,199 of record OX336397.1, read on the forward strand.
ATATATCTTTATATATAAATATCTCACGTTGGTGGTTTCTGTAACGTAGTTGGTTGCATGCGGAGCTTCTATGCCCAGGATCGCGGGTACAAACACAGCGGAAGTCGTCGGACTTTTAACAGCGTTAAAAGTCCCTCAGTGTGCCTTTCTGCGGTCGGAATGTAAAGCCGGCGGGCCTATGTCATAGATTTATGGCATGTAAAAGAACCTTCCACTAACTATAATTGTGTGAGGCTAAATTTGTAGGTGAGACTTGATTAACGCTTTATTAGATTCCAACGTTCGTCTCCAGGTGCTTGTTGCGGTGGCATCCAGTGGCCAAGTTCACATCTAGGTGTCGTTGACGGTAGCGTTTGGTAGCAAAAGTAGGAATTACTTGAAATTGATCGTCTGCAGTCCTGCCTGATTCAGAGATAGCACACACTAATACAGCCATTACAATTACCACCGGCTATAAGACAGGTTCTACAAACACCCGAAGTCCACGTGGCTACATGACCGCGTTGTCGCAGCCCCTAAACTGAGGAACCAACCTTATATCTCACTTTCTTGTGGACACGATAAATACCGCCAGTTGCCAGAAATCACTTTCAATGTTATACATAACATAAAACCCATCTAAATGTTGGACGAGTATGTTAATGGGCAATATTGGACCAAGTTGCTGAAAATAGTGGGCCTTTTTCTTAAAATGGAAAAAATCGAATCCATTCAAAGTTCATACAATTCGTCGCATAAGGTCCAAAAACTTATCGCCGTATTTTTTTTATAGCACAGACATTTGATTAAAGGTCTGGGAATATTGGATTTTTGAGAACAAATATCCATAACACCCTCAATAGGCACAGAATGAATATCGTTTAGTATGGTCTATAGTCCTCTAAAAATTACCTAAAACTTTTGTCTGAAAGAGTTTTTGATATGACCCACCGTTACGCCAAGGGATGAGAAAAATATACGTTTGGAATTATGAGATGCGTTCTCGTAGGCTGAACATGGAGACGTTTCTAGGTATACAATAAGTGGCAAATTTAATGAATCCGATTTTCTTTCCTGTGAAGTCTACCTGCGTCTTCCAGCGTGCCGAGTTTTTATTTTATTTTATTTTTTACCGTACTTTGCATATGAATGAAAATTAAATCATCAAGAACTGTTCTGCAGTTTAGTGACTAACGAGACGGTGTTCTGTTCTCAAAGTCGCTGCTGACAAGGCATCTGATATCGGAATGCCCCAGTGTTCAGTGTTGAGGTGTGAGTTTGTGTGTGTGTGGTCTGCGCCTGACTAAGTAGTTGTAAGAGAATAAACTAATTATTTGCACGGCGTGGCTTGTACTTACGTAGTCTCATCTATTTATCATTTGTTATCGATGTTGTGATCGCCTCAAATTTATGTCTCCGACCCGGAGAAAGAGGGATACTTGTTGCTCTGATGTATTTTAGATTTATTATTTAAACCGTGTGTGTTTCCTGGTGCCTGGGCTAGTTGAAAGGTATAACACCCATTTTAAAATAATAATAATAATAATAATAATAATAATAATACATAAACCAATCTTACCTTATATTTCATAAACTTAAAGAAAGCAGAGTTTCCTAGAAATAACTTCACATAGTAATACAACTGAAATTCATTATTCAAATTGACACTAATTTACTTTCACTCTCTTACAAATACCAGCGGAATGGCAACTGACTAGTGGTGTATTTTATAAAGGAGTTGAGGGAGGAATAACTGCGCCGTCTCACTAACTCTCCTGTAGCTAACTGAACACTGTTGACGATTTGGCTCCTTCAGTAAGTGGTTATTACCGCTTTTTATCACCGTGGGGGATAAGATTGAAACCATCAGCTTATAATTTAAAAAATAGATTACGCTGAAACGCAAGCATCGGGATGTGAACACCTCCAGTCGAACACGTCCCCACAAATCATGTATACCAGGTCAGGCCATCAACCATTCGCATCCACATAGAAACAAAATCACTAGAAGTAGGCAATCCTTTAATCCGCAACTCAAGGATAAAAAGCATGGCTGACAATGTTTTATTTTAAAGGCAGCGTCATTTCTTTATAAAAACATGAAGTTCCGTGACGAACTAATGACCCTGCTTTTTTTAAAATTTAAGATGCATGCCAATGATTAATCTATATTGATCTATCTAGAATAATGACGAAATTAATTTGGTAATGTCGAAATTTCTAATTAGTTCGAAATACTGTATACATGGCAGTATGTAGCCTAAGAGAGCATTACAGTTGGCAGCCCTGGTGAATGAATATATTCTTAGTTCCATCTCTTAAGGTACAGAATACAAAATTTGGTTGAAGTCCAATGGATAGCATGGACGTTACATGCAGTTAACATTGGATCTAACAGATAGCGTAAAATCATGTTGGCAACAATATCATGCATGCATTGGTCAGAAATGATCTGAAATAATATGATATATTGTTGTGCCAATTTTGAATGAAATCCATTATTTAGTATGGAAGTTACATGCATTTTAAAATTGGACCTATCTGCAGGCTTAGAATCATGTTGGCAGCACTGACGTATATTATTTACTTCAAATTAATCTAGAATGCCTGGTACAATATACCTGTGCAATGTTTAGAGCTATTGGCTTGCATACTTTCTGATATATTGACTTTAGGATAACAAAAATAGAGACAGCATTTATTAACAGTTGGCAGCCCTGGTTGCTCTTAAGAATACGCATAGTCATATCCATTATGGTACACATAGCACATCCGAATTGTTGTTGAAATCCAAATGATAGAATGGAAGTTACATGTATTTAAATTTGGACCTCTCAGCAGGCTTATAATCATGTTGGTAGCACCGACGTACATAAGTTACTCCAAATTAATTTAGAATGTCAGGTACTATACATGTGCATAGTATAAAGCTGTCAGCTTGCATACTTTCTGATATATTGGTACTTGGATAAAATAAATTGAGAGTATTCATTAACAGTTGGCAGCCCTGGTGGCTTTTGGGAATACGCTCAGTCACATTGGTTTATGTACACATAGCACATAAGAAATTTGGTTGAATTCCAATTCATAGTGTAGAAGTTATATGCATTTTAAAATTGGACCTATCAGCAGGCTTATAATCATTTTGGCCTCCTGGAAATTAAACTTAAATATTATTATCTATACGTGTGCAGATTTTGAAATAGCTCCATTGATACCTTCCAAGATATCCAACATGGAGCTCCAATTTCAATAGCGATTTTTCAGCAGTAGGTAGCACTGACATCATTTTCAAATACTGGATTGAGATATTCAAGTACAGATCTTTACTCCTAGCAAATTTTGTTTCGATTGCGTCAGCCGTTTAGGGGTAGATAGGGGGAGGACACACATACAGCCGGACAGACAGAAGGACAGACAGACACACATTTGCCCGGATCGATCTCATAAGTCTATTTTTTTCCTAATTTTCGCAAAATTTGAAAAGTAGGCTTATAATTAATGACTTATCGTGATGCACACTTCAACATTAATAACGAACGTTAATAGATTCCCGATACTGGTATATCTGTCGTAGTTAGATAGTGAAATCCGTCATTTCATGAAAATCCTAGGCACTTCATGAAGAGCCGGCATTCATGAATTAGCGGCAGCGGTGATCACGAGAGAAGGAAGTGTGATTTCTAAGAATTAAGCGGATAAAAAAGTGGACACTAAAGGACTGTTATTTCCTCAGAAAGTAAACACTGTGACATATCATTAAAAATACATCGTGAAAATTGTGGATATTGATGATAACGAACTGTCATTCACAGAACATCACAATGGATGATCTCCGATTTGCACAAGAAATTACGTGGTATCTACTACATTTCGCCCCGCATAATTTACATACGCAGGATTCATGAGGGTCATGAAAGTATTCGGTATTACACAGTTTATGGTGATACCCATGTACCGCCATCGAATTGACAAAGTATCGCAAGTCTTGATTTGTGTTCATCCATGTCCTAGTCACCATGGCCTCCGTGGTGTAAAACTCGAACCAGACGTATGGACATATGGTGCAAATGGTACAAATATCTAATGGTCTGGACCTGATTTATCCCCTAATTCCCTCCCCAGCATCTTGGCCTTGCGCCTAGAAGGAATACAGTAGTATGCTGTATGCTGCCGTACTGTGAACGGAAGAAGAAGTCGTTAAATCCATTTTGTGAGAGATAGATAACCGATAGTAGAATATGACTTGGTTTCACTGTCCCACCCTTTCAAACAACAAGAACTGTAACACAGTTAGGGACGCGCAATAAAGAAATCTTGTATATCTCTTAGCAGCCAATTGTTTGAGTTAAGTTGTGGTCTCGGGGTATGGTGTTAGCTCTCGGATCACTTCGTGGTGAGTTCGATCCCCACTGGAGGATAATATTTTTTCCAAATAACTACTTCAGTATTTTTTTTTTGTTCAATCTGCACGTTTTAATATAGTTCAGTTGTTGCCTTGTTTTATAGTGGTTGTTTTTTTTGTATATTTATTTTAAGGGCTAGGGACAACTTGGTCATCAGCCCAGTGTATTTGGGTGGATATTTTCTAATAACCTGTGTTTGCGTGATGACTGAAGTAGTGTCCCGAGAGGTTGTGTGGAACGTCCTGGTGGAGACCGCCACAGTCAGCGACGGTATTCGAACCAGCATATACAATACTCATTAAGTAGACCTATGAAATCAACTATGGTTACCAGGGATTGGAACATAATTATGGCCTGAGGGTTGAATCGGGGTACACTCACCCTTGGAAGCAAAACTGCGAAGAGTCGGGTTCCTTTCCTGCCTAAGCCATCTTGGAAGTGGTTTACCATGGTTTCCCCCTTCTCCTCCTGGAAAATGCCTGGTTCCTACCTTAAGCCACGGCCGCCTCCTTCCGAATCTTAACCTGAACAACAAATTCACACACTACTACAAATAACACAGATTATCAGACAGATTCTACACACTCCCAAGTACACAGGGCTGAATGACCACGATGTCGAAATACCTCAAATGAAACAACAGCGTCATACTTCGTCTATTGTCTCTCTGCGCGACACTTTCGCAAGAAGTAAGAGGGACATACACAAAAGCTTTACATTTGGTTGATTTAGAGGAGGATTTACCTCGAGAAAATCTTGAATTTCAGCCTATTTATTATAGATATAAATATTTGAAACAATGATTCTGTTTTCTTCTTCATTGTGTGTATCGTACCTGTTATCTTTCCAGTTTTGTTGATAATTCGTTTGGGGGACTTAAGACACCTCAATCATCAGCCCCGTGTGATTGGGTGTAAATTGAACATATGTTTATGTGATGACTGTAAAGGTGGGTGGAACTGTATTAGGGACAGGGATGGGGTAGGCGCCCCGGGACTTGAAGTAAGGTACTATCCCGACATTTAGGCGAAGGGAGTGTGGAAAAGCCACGGGGAGAAACCACAATCTGGATAGCCGCTGTCATTGCCGGGTTTTGCACCTACAATCTCCCGACTTGCTGCAGCTGCCTTCGTGGCCGGGGTGCAGGATTTTTACCAGCAAGGCTACGTCGCGGGAATCATTCCAGTTTCAACGGACTTGGGGATGATGTTGAATCAATTGCTATGTGGCAAGTGGTTTCAAGGCCAAATGCCCTTCTTGATGCCAAACTAATGAAGAGTGAATATGCGATTGATTGAAACTGGACCAAGCGATGGAAAGAAGCCGTCTGTGGCCTATTAGATGGTACCGTTCCAGCATTTGCCTTTGAGTTTAAAATGGAAAACATCATTTTATTGACCGCTGTATGTGGGGTTTGATCAACTCGACAAGTCCGTATATAGCTTCGAGCTTAATTTCATAGACTAGAGCGGCGTTCTCTACCTTTTTGAGACTGTGATCACCACCATCATGCCATACCAAGTATCCGAGCACCATTAAATAAAAAATTATAATACTATAATATTAATAATAATAATAATACAAGCATGCGCTTCTCTTTCCTTTTCCCGTCTCTCCCTCCCTTTGAAGTGCTGACACATCTAGTGATTCACCGCTCACCAGGCATGCTACATCTGCTTGCGTCACTCATGCAGATAAGACCATTTACTTATGTACAATCGAGGCGAATCTGCATCTTTCGCGTTGCTCATAAAGCAGGGATGTCCAATTACGGTTACTGATGATTTAAAAAATACTATTTTACAAGGTCAAATTTTTCTCTGTCAAACCATCAAGTGACATCCCTATTATTGTCGTGCATGCAACAGAATTTGAATTAAAGAATGATTCTCAGGGGAGGTTGTGCCCGCGAGCACTTTTTTGTTCGTATGACGGGACACCGAATGTCATTTAAAGAGCACTGTGGAGCTCCTGAGCACCAGGTTTAGAACGCCTCGCCTAGAGCTTTGAGTTAGTGAATGTAGCTACCGCTGTTGGTGATGAATGATGACCAATACACATAATTACCATAACATGCAAATTCTCCTTCACTTGTCTCCCACAATAAATATTAGCCGATATGAATACAGCCTTCAGGCCACAACCATTTCCTATTTTGTTGATTGAGATTCCAGAGCTAATTCAATCGTTATAATCCAAAGAACTTACTATTTTTTTTTATTTGGGTGAGTTCTAATTAATACAGTGCAGCCTCAAGCCACGTCACCCTGCAGGTTGTTCAACTTTTCTTGCGTGACAGCGTATACTAGCTTGATAATGCCCCCACCCTTCTGGAGACAAAGTAATGAAGCTGTTGCCATGTTTAACCCAGCTGAAATCCCTCGACAAATATTTTACCGTACACTATGGAATCAAAGTATTCCAGTGTATGTGTGTATTAATTTATATATTTATTTAACAATATTAAGGGGACCCGGTAGGGTAAAATTTGGTAAAAAAAGTTATTTTTACTTTTTAATTGCAAAAACATCTAGAGACTTTCTTCATTAATTTGAGCTATCATTCATGGTAATATCTTAATTGTAAGTGCTTTAAATTGCGTTTCCAAGACAACACTGCATGGCGCGGGAACTTGATCTGCCGGGAGATCTCGTTGTTGACAACGCAATACACCGTTCCATGACTCCCTCCTCATTTTCCCGCCCAATGGTGATACCCCTTACTTGTTCAACAGCTAAAAAATTGTCTAAATCTGAACATAAATTTCAGTCCATTTTTTTTTTCAGATTTTGCCAAAGGGCCTAACTACAGTATGAACAATATATTGCGAACCAATAATTGTACAAATTCGCGCAAGGATTCAAATTAAAGCGTGTAACGCCCTCATTGCCGTGGAAAATTTTTAGGTAGGTAGCTATCCCGACAGGGAAGAGGGGGGGGGGCGGGCTGAGCGAGAGGGGGAGGCATCTTGATTTGGTCGATTCAGGATGGCCGCTCAACATTATTGATTATTTATATCTCTCGAACTAATAATCGTAGAGAGTCGCACGAGGGCTCAAATTGAAGGGGGTCACGTCCCTATCTCGAGGATATGTTAGGTTTTTAGCTTTTGCTAAAGATCCTACCTACAAGTTTTAAATTTGAGTTTTTAAATATATTTCTTTAATTAAATTTTTTTAAACGGTAAGCGTTATCAAGTGTAAGAGGGGGTCATTCAAGATGGCCTTTCACCTTACCGTTATACTCCCAACCGTTTCCCGATCCCCCATCACCCACAACCACTAAATTTACCACAATTCCCAAAACTTCCTTAAATCAGCAGATTTTTTCCATTATAATTCCATTCTACCCGTTTTATTTGAAAATCGATTTTGAACGGAAAAGGAAGGTTGAAAGTGCAGAAAAAGACTGTAAAAATCTGTCAAGCAATCTAAGAAAGCTGTGTGAAGAGGACTAGATGTAAGACAACCCAGATGATCCAACATATGAGGCAGGATTACATTGAAAATCTTTGAAGGCTTGTTTCTTCAAGTTCACATTTTATGAACAAAAGGAACATTTTCTCAAAAACTGTTCAGTATACAATCTTGAAACTTTCAGATGTTACATAAACTTATAATATACATACTTTAACACAACGCTGTTGGAGAGAAGTGCCTAGTACTGAAACAAGGGGCTAATAAGTGAGTGATTTTTTCCAAAAAAAATGTTGCCCTTTATAAAAATAAAAAATGGACGAATATCTCTAATGAATAAACCCCTCCGTTAAAACATGCAAGAAGGTATAAAGAATGCATGAGGAAAAAGATACAGTCAGTCTGAGAGACTAGACTAGATATCATTTCAAATGACGCATGCTACAAATGCTACACATGTTAGAAAGGCTCAGGAGGGCTTCTCCCTCGAAGTCCCAGGACTCTTTCAACAGACTCTATTACCCATTAACGTAGGTTTCCCGCGCGGAGAACGGAGAGCGGTAGGTGCACTCTGCGGCATGACGTCACACACTCGCCGTCTCAGTATCGCATAACGCCAGACCCCAGGAGTAAACACTGACTCAACAGACTCCATTACCCTTTAACTTAGGCTTCCCGCGCGGGGAACGGAGAGCGGGAGGTGCACTCGGCTGCATGACGTCACGCACTCGCCGTCTCGGTATCGCATAACGCCAGACCCCAGGAGTAAACTCAGACTCGGTGCATATGCACTGAACGATACGATGACGTCATACACGCCGTAACCGTAACGCATAACGGTAGACCAAGGCATAACGATGAAGTCGACAAGATCATTTGAAATGATAAAAATGAATCCTTTAGTATAAAACCGTTACCGAGATAATAGTACATAGATCCTACCGGGTCCACTTAAGGTACACACACATAAGCCCAATTATGTTTCTTCTTGAAATATGAAGTTCAAAAATACAAATTGCATCAATGAACGAAGGAGAGAAAAAAAGATACTATTGAAAAACAAAATGAAAAATTACAAAAGAAATTATGAAAGTATGCATTTCTGAATAGAAAAAAGTACTGTACAATTAAACAAGTAGTTCCGTGAAGAACTAAAGCCTATTTTCATATATCCTACTTATGTTAATTGCCTCCATCAACATGCTACATTTCAGTTTGATTGCTGTAATAGATTCGTAGATATTGAGAACCGACTAAATATTTCGGATGGTCGCCATGTTGGATTTTATATATGTAGGTCCTAGAGTAATGTACTATTACATGATTATTGTGTGCGTGTAGCATTCAAACTTCAATCGCATGATTAGGACACAAGAAGTAACAAGGAGATTTTAAAATTTCGCACACCTGCCATCTTGTGTTCATGGAAACAATTGAAATAAATTAGATATCAGTGGATTAACATTCGTATAAAGATTTACGGTACTAAGTTTCACTGCACTCGGTTGGTTAAATTGCGAGAAACGACCGTGTGAATATTTATACTTCGCGTTGCCTCAATGTTGGATTTGTGATCACCAGGTTATTTAAAATCCTATAGGTGAACTGAAGTGAATTAAAAAATTCAGTTTGATTGCTATAATAGATTCATAGATATTCAGAGCCATCTAAATATTTCGGATGGTCGCCATGTTGGATTGTTAAATGTATAGACCATAGAGTCATGTACTATTAAAGGAAAATTATTGCGTAGGTTCATTATTCAAACTTTCACTTCGATCGCATGATTACGAAACAAGAAATAAAAGCTTAATTTTAAAATTCGCACAGCCGCCATCTTGAGGTTATGTAAACAATTGAACTAAATTAGATACCAGTGCATTACAATGTGTATAAACATTTCCTGTAGCAGATTTCATTGCGTTTGGAACATTAAGTCGCGAGAAAGTTGTATTTAAAATTTCAAATTTGCTTGGCCGCCATGTTCGTTTTGTAGTTAACCGGTTTTTGAAAGTCTTATAGATGATCTTCCAGTAGTGCCCTTTATATCAGTACAAAATTTGAGGATGATACCGCTAAGAGTTTCAGAGATATAGATTGCCGGTGAAATATTTCGCACATCCGCCATCTTGTGGTTATGTAAACAATTGAACGAAGTTAGATGTTGGTGCATCACAATATGTATAAGCATATACTGTACCAAGTTTTATAGCGTTTGTTTGGTTAAATCACGAGTAACGTCTATTTAAAGTCGCCATGTTGGTTTTGTAGTTACCAGATTTTCAAAAATCAAATAGGTGGACTTTATCACTGTAATAAACTCCATGGTGATATCGGTAATAGTTTCGGAGATATTGAATTATGGTCAAATATTTCGCCGCCATGTTGGATTGGTGAGAAGTAACAAAATATGAAGGGCACGGTCGGGGTCGCCCGGAATATAGAGCTATGAACATACCGAGTTTCATTGATATCTCTCCAGCCGTTTAGATTTTATTAGGGGGGGACACACACACGAATCACACACACATACGAACACACAATCGGACAAAAGGTGATCTCATAAGCCTATTTTTTTCAAAATTGAAAATAGGCTAAAAAAAGAGTAATTATTAAAGCCTATAATGTATGGCAAAGTAAAGGCATTCTGTGTGAAAGATGAATGTCCTGATGTCGAAGCCCGACAAGGGTGGAAACTCGGTGAAGAATTATTAAAGAACCTCAGACTTGAGGGCTTAGAGAATAAAATTGCCACTAAAGTAATAAAATATTACCATGTAAATGGATTGTTAAGAAACCATAAATCTTAAAGCAAGACTTAATGATAAACATTAGGGTCATTTAAGCATTGAATTTGTGGTATAATTATTACCATTATTTACATTGTTGTGTTGTAATTTTGTTGTGTTTAAATCTTTTAGTGAATTAAAATTAATATTAAAGTAGATTTTGTTCTAGTTTCTTTTTTTTCTTGTGTATCCTTATAGTTCACATTCTGAATACATGGTCAAACAGTGGGAGGAATGGTGTACGCCCTGAACTGAGCTGAAGTCGGATGATGACCTGTATTTCCGTTCTCCGAAACGGGTACATAATAAACAAGCAATAATTTATTTCCTGGAATAGAACAATAAATTAAAATAATTAATGTACGGCTTCATTGCGTCAGTCATTTCATGAAGTGCCGAATCAACAAGCACCGGATCTTCATGAAGTGCCTCGGCTGATAATGTAAAATCATTTCTTACACCATCTGCTTAAATCGGTCCGTCACTTCGTGAAGAAACGCGTCAGATGGTGTAACTATCCCTTTTTAGATCATATGGCGGCTTTTCATGAAGTGCTTAGGATCTTCATGAAATCACGGATTTCACTATCTGACTACGACACATTCATGTTTATGGCACCGGAAATTAATTTAGAAATACTTTTTACATACTATAAAATTGCTGGGTTAAAATTCAGGTCGAAAATGTGTAATACTTCTTCGGAGGAAGGGGATTAAGTCGTTGTGTTGAGAAAAGAGAACGTTTAAAATAAAAGGTGCCAGCCAGAAAGTGGAACGCTCAGTTCAAGTAAATCAATCTTAAGCACACAATCGGTGTAACCCTAAGATCTGCTATCCGTTCATCCGTTAGGAATTCAACAGTGAAGTATAATAACCCGAATGAAATCGTGTGGCCTGTATATTCCAACTAGCCAGAATGGTCATTCTATAGTCAATCAAATGTGGATTAATTTGTGTCACTTGAATGAGCGGACAGATCGCTAGTTACTTGGTATTTAGATGCCCATTCCAATGAATTAATCGTGATGACCTCGTATAGCCTTTTTTGTTTTTCAAAGGTAAATTTCCTGTGTATCTCGTTACAAGAAAAGAATATCAATGACAACATTCCTCAGTAATGGGTGATAGAAAATAAAATTGAATGCTCGGTATCGAGATATAAAGCAGAACCCAAGTACCATATATTTTTATTCAAGATGGTGAAAGAATATCCTGACCTTCAGGAAATAACAGCCGTATGTGAATGTTATTAATCCTGCCCCATGCACAATATTAGTTTCGTGCAGGAGAAGGAATATCACGTTTACCCGGAATAATTCTTACTCCAAGATCTCGGACACATAAAACAGTAGTGTCTGTATAATATGTACTCAGACTGCATGGTACTTCATCATTGAAGAGTAGAAACGCGCTCGGCTCCTCATATTTGAGGAATACGTGCATAGTAATGATACTGCTGATAGTTACACTAATTAACTTTACACTAGTTAGTCCTCAGCATCATCTTACGTAGCGAAATTAAATGCTATTCAGTCGGGCTACACGATTGAACCCAAATTGTAATCGGTGTTATTCCCTAACAATTAGAAAAATAATATGAGATTAAATAATTCATTGTCAACAATTGCTTAGAGAAAGGAAATATGCCACAGTGCTTGAGGTACTCCAAATTTAATATTCTCTAAAAAAAGAAAAGGTAACACAGAAGATCCCAACTCCTATCGAGGTATTGCACTAGAGAACAACGGTTCCAAAGTGTTCACTAAAATCCTATGTAATAGGTTGACCGATTTGTTTGATGCCTCTATTCCGGGCTTTCAATTTGGCTTTTGAAGGGGAAGGATCAACTCTCCATGCAGTAAGGCATTTTTTGACTGACATCGATGATGTCTTGAGAAATGAATAGGGAAAATTCTTCGCAATTTTCATAGACATTAATAAGGATTTTGACTTACTTATAGGGATGTACTTATCACGTAATTACAGCGCTTGATAGGACGGGAAATGTATCTTGCCATAATCATCAGAAAAATACTATCTGACATGAGGGGTCATAGATGATGGCATTACATCATCCAGTGTCATGACCCAAACGAACAGTGTACTACAGAGTGACCACATGAGTCCCGTATTTTTCAATATCGTAACAGCCAATGTGACAAGAGTCACTCATGGGATGGATAAGAAGATCGCTGTATACTTGTATGTTGATGACATTGTCATTGAAAGATCAATCCTGAAAGACGTCTAAGATGCGATCGATAGACTCTCGGAATTGACAATGGAATATAAGTTTACAATCATAACTAAACAGACATACCAAATGACGTTTCGGAAGGGAAGAAGAAATGCATTAAAAGACCAATTGTACCTAGGAGCAAAGCAAATTAACCATTAAGAATCAGATCAAATATCTGGGCATTTGCCTTCAAACTGCAAGGGCCACCTACTCTTTTGTTAGAGACAAAACTATAGTAGCAATTAGAGCTATGAAACACGTTCCAAAACCCGAAAAACTATATCTGACTACCTCAAAAGAACTGATTCAAATGGAAATAATACCGGGTTTGACTTATGGAATTGAACTTAAATGGGATCATTTATAAGAGAGTATACAAACTTTAGAGAATGTGAAGGCATCTTTCCTCAGGAGAACACTTGTGTCTCGAAATTCATTCCATCGAGACACGCATCGTATATGTACTAACTATTGAAGACTATCTGATACAAGAGATTAGAAATAGAATGTTTCTGTCATCGACGACCGCTTTCCAAGATACTCTAAGAAGACTAGAACAAAACGAGCATACGTTTGGTGGTAATTTAACAGCACTGACGCGATGACGAATTGCCACGTGACTCAGACTATTTACGAGTAGAGGCATGATGTCGTCAGGTTTGCACGTCATGGTTTACATCATGCGGTCAGGACTAATAAGGGACTTCAAGAAGTTTTGATTCAAGTGTGTATAAACTGTGTGATAATCGGTGTGGCGAATACCACTTGGAATTTGGCAAAAAAATTGGATCATTGTAAGATTATGCAAATCAAATCTAGTGCACATTGTGCGCAATTGTTTTAATAAATTAATAATGTATTTGGATGACTAATTACGAATTTCAAGCGATGATTACCTGATTATGCTTCACATTTATGATATGTGATCTATGTCCACAAATGCATTATAAAATAATAAATTACTTTGGTCGCAGAATGTAATTGTAAACTTGTGAGTAATTGTACGTCGTATGCGATTTTTTTATATTTTAATTTTAGTGGCTACTTAACGAGTTTGCTTCAGTGGATATTTTCTATTGCCTGTTTTATGTTCCACAGGTCGGAGAACACCCTTACAAATTATACCCTTGTAAGCTCTAATTTTCAAAATGGTAACAGGAACATGGCAGCCTGCAGTTACATGACGAAACATATATCAACTGATAACGGTCTAAAGCCCTATTCATGTAGTACATGTGGATCAAAATTTACATTGAAGCGACATTTGAAGAGTCGCATGCTCATTCATAGTGGTGTAATGGCACGTTTATGTAGCACATGCGGAGCAAACTTTGCTAAACTGGTAAACTTGAATAAACACAGGCTCATTCATAGAGGTATAAAGCCGTATTCGTGTGGCACATGTGGATCAAACTTTAATCGGAAGGAAAATTTGAAGAGACACATGCTTATTCATAGTGGCGTCAAGCCGTATTCATGTAGCACATGCGGAGCAAACTTCAATCAGTCAGTAAGGTTGAAGGAACACATTCTCATTCATAGTAGTGTAAAGGCATATTCATGTAGAACATGTGCAGCAAACTTTACTAGGATGGGAAGTCTGAATGAACACTTGCTTATTCATAGAGGTGAAAAGCCGTATTCATGTGGCACATGTGGATCAAACTTTACTTAGAAGGGACATTTGAAGACACACATGCTTATTCATAGTGATGTAAAGCCGTATTCGTGTGGCACATGTGGATCAAACTTCAATCGGAAGGGACATTTGAAGAGGCACATGCTCATTCATAATGGTGTAAAGCCATATTCATGTAGCACATGTGGATCAAACTTTATTCGGAAGGGAAATTTGAAGAGACACGTACATATTCATAAAGGTGTAAATTAATATTCTTGTAGCATATGCGTTTCAAACTTGACTAAGAATGGAGATTTGAATACACACATCCTCAATCATTGTGTGTAAAGCCTTATTCATGTGTCACATGCGGAAAGAACTTGTCTCATACTGGAGATTTGAATAGACATATTCTCCTTCATAGTAGATTTAAGGCATCTTCATGTACCACATGTGGATCACACTTTACTAACAAGGGAAGTTTGAAGACGCACGTGGTCTTTCATAGTGGTATCAAAACATATTCATGTACTAGATCCTGAAAAAGTTTACTTGGAACGGAAGCTTAAGGATACAAATGCTCATTCATGATAGTGTAGAGCCAAATGCATGTAGTGCGTGTGGAGCAAACTTTAGTCGGAATTGAAATTTGAATACGCACGCGCTTGTTCATTGTGGTGACAAACCACATTCCAGTAGTTAATGCGGAATGAACTTAACTTACAAATCACATTTGAAAAGACATTACAATACATTAAGGTGTAAAGCCTTAATCATGTAGTACATGCGCAGCTATCTTTACACTAAGGGATTTCATGGAAACAAATGTGCTGATCCATTAAGGGAAAAATGCGCATTCTTAAGGTTCATGCGGAACATGTGGGGATTGGCTGGTAAATATTCTGATAGGAAGTTAGAAAATGCGCATTTGAGTAGCACATGCGAATAAAATTTTGCTATGAAACTATGTCTTGAGACACACATGCTTATTCATAGCAGCTTACAGCCCTTTTTGTGCAGTACATATGGAGCTTCTTTTAAGGGTAATGGTCTTTGAAGAGACAACTCCTATTTCATAGTAGGCTGACACAATAACCATTTAGTACATCCAGACCAAAATTTACTCTGTGAAGTTCTTTAGTTAGACACATTCTGATTATTAGTGGACAAATGTGCTTTATGTTGTCAATGTGGAGCAATATTTGCTGGGATAGGATCTTTGAAGTCACATGCTAGTTCATATGGCCTGAAGCCTAATTCATGCAGCATTTGCGGAATCTTAACTAGGAAGGGATCTATGGAAAAACCCTTGTGGAAAAGACGTTAATATGAAACCAAATTTTTAGACACATGCTTATTGATTGTGGCTAATAGCCGCATCTACACATATTGTGCCGAGCAAACTTTACTGAAGAAAAATGTACGCCAAACCTAAGTATTATATACGCAGCAACATTTACTTACAAGTTTCTCTTAAGATTAGCTTGCTACTTAGTTGCCACAAGGCATATTCAAATAGTACATGCGGAGCAGTTCTTATTATAGTTCTTACTTTATTGGGCGTATATCGAAACATGTGTTAATTCATACTTGCCAAAAGTAATATTCATATTGTATGTACGGATTAATGAAGGGAGAGAATTAACGCATTGCCCTAAAATATTTTTTTACAAATAGTGCCCAGCTTTCATCTGATAGAGAATGTTTAAGAGACATCCTGTATATCATAGTCGCCGGAAGGCACTTTCACATAATATTTCAAGCATGGCATGAAAGGTTTCAAATGAAGAGAAGTAGGGAGAGTATTTTTCACACATCAGAATGAAATATCCTGGAAATCTTACAGGGAGTGGAGGTAAGACATGATACCACATGTTACATTCCTTGAATGTTAAGGTTAGTGGTTTATTTATTTATCTTATGGCTTTTATTGCCGGCAGTGTCCGAGGACATGTTCGGCTCGCCTGAGTCTGTAGCTGCTTCCAGCGGACACCCTTAGGGTGAGTTACAAGTTCCGTTCAATTTCAAGTAGTTCTAACTTTCGCCACCATATTTCAATGATACCTAGTGGTGAAGGTTGGAACTTTGATAGAGCGTTCCGGCGAAATCTAACCTGACAATTTAGCTGCACACAAGTTTAGTCTGTGGAAGGATCTCTTACATGCCATAAATCTATGACATGGGACCGCTGGCTCTACTTCCCCTCCGAAGGAAGGCATTCGGAAGGATTTTCAACGCTCTTAAAAAATCCGACTACTTCAGCCGCGTTTGAACACGCTATCTTGGGCACAGCAGTTCAGCATGCTACCAACTACGCCACCGACGCCGCTAAAGTAAGTGGTATTTGTACATCAATCAATAGATATTCTGCGAATGTTATAGAGAG
This sequence comes from Meconema thalassinum, assembly GCA_946902985.2. Lineage (NCBI taxonomy): Eukaryota > Metazoa > Arthropoda > Insecta > Orthoptera > Tettigoniidae > Meconema > Meconema thalassinum. The sequence continues at coordinate 18,229,034 of OX336397.1, forward strand.
GAGTCTTCTTCACATCCTTATGATATGTACTGTGAATATTTCAGGGAGAGGGGTTTGTACACATAAAACTGATACGCTCCGAAGTTGTTATAGAAGAGTGTTTGTGCAGATCCAAATGATATGTTCTGGGAATGTACACTAGTATCCAAAAGTTAAGGATTCGTTATGAATAAGCAGGGCAACAGAAAATAGACCGCAAATCGCGAGCCATTTGGACCCCGTTTTGAAAGGTAGAATACTCGGCCACCTGGAAGGAGGCCAGACACAGACCAAAATCGCCGTATCCTTGATGTGCCTTGAAGCAGCGGTTCCCAAACTTTTTCGGTCACGGTACCCTTCAGAAGTCATGTGTTTTCCGCGGAACCAAAACTCTATCCCCGATATTTACTGAGCATTGTGTACCCACAACGTTCTTCCTGCTTTCATCTATTCTTATTGCCTATTTCTTTTGTATAGCCTAACGCTAACGTAGTAGGTTTGGAGACAAAGAGATAACATTTTAAATTTACATACAAGCCTTTATTTTGGAACAAAATGATGAACATTTATTTTAGAAGAATAAAAATTGGATTTTCGTCTAATTTCTAATGTGATGAATGAAATTGTTTCATTTTGGCTCTTAAAATAGTTTTGATATCGGGCTATAAGTCCGATAGCTAAATACGTAAATCTGGGGCAGCATTCAACCTACTGCTGTATTTGTAAGCATAAGCAGAAAAGCCTGATTCGCATGTGGAAACGAAGGGGAGCAGAGCTCGGATAGCCTTTCCGGCTACTGACGGGTATACGTCTATCAATCCTAGCTAAAAGTCATTCAGCGGCTCTAATTCAAATTTCGTTTTAAAAGCGGAGGTCCATTGAATTTCAATAAGATATTTATAGTCGAGCACGGACATGTGAGGTTTATTTCGGTTGGCAAATGGATTAAATAAATGCTCACAAATGTTTTTTGTGCACATCAGCTTTGATTTCCATCTCATTTTCAGTCAGAAATTGTGCCAGGAGAGAAAGGCATTCAATGTTTTTCTCATTTACACATTCGAACCAAAAGTTGAGTTTGGTTTTGAATTATGTTATTTTGTCTCTCAATGTGAACGTGTTTATATCTTTACGCTGCAAAGATGTAGTAATTTCATTCAGTTTCCCGAACATGTCAGCGAAGTAAGCACATCGCATGAGCCACTCCTCTTTGCGTAAAAATTCAGCATGTTTGATAGGCGCGTAAAGGTCTTATTCCCCAATGAAGAAAACCAGAAGCTTGTTGCGTAGCTCAAAAAGCCTTGCCAGGACATCTACCACCTAAAGCCACTATTCCGTTGGCCAATCACAGACTCTGCCGAACATAAGAGTATAGATGTGTGGAAGAGATTATATGGCATGCATCGGCCATTTCTGTGGTAGAAATCCCAACGTTAATCTAATGTTTAGGATGGCGCGATTTACAAGAGTTGAACTCGAGAAAGTTCAATGATAAAGAAATAATGACATTTCCTTTTACTACTGGTGAAAACGAAAAATTTTCATTTTTGACAGGAAAAGTTATTCATTGAATGTACAATATAAGTGCCAAAAAGGGGGTTAGAAAATAACAACGGATGAAACGCAAGAATAGACTTATGAAAATTCAATAAAGGGACATTGCTTCATGCCTTCCAATTACCCATTCAATAAGAACCAACGCATAGAGTAACACCTATTGAATCCAACTTCACCATATATATATAAAGCTCAATGTTTGTCTGTCTGTTTGTCTCTCTGTTATGAATACAAATCTACACCGTTTCACCGATATGAACCAAAATTTGTATACTTACCCTTTGGAACCCTGCGTATAACCCTGTCAACTTGACATTTTGGACAGACCACCCCATTCCCTGCATTTAGGCCCTTTGTCACAAATCTACACCGTTTCACCGATCTGAACCAAAATTTTTATACTTACCCTTTGGAACCCAGCGAGTAACACTGTCCACTTAAAATTTCGGACAGACCACCCCATTCCCTGCATTTAAGCCCTTTGGCACAAATCTACACCGTTTCACCGGTCTGAACCAAATTTTACATAATTACCCTTTGGAACCCGACGAGAACACTGTCCACTTGAAATTTCGGACAGACCACTCCATTCCCTGCATTTAGGCCTTTAGGCACATATCCACATCGTTTCGTAGATCTGAACCTAATTTCGTATACTTAACCTTTGGAACCCGACGAGTAACACTGTCCACTTAAAAGTTTGGACAGACCACTCCATTCCCTTCATTATGGCCCTTTAGCAAAAATCTACATTGTTTCACCGATCTGAACAAAATTTTTCATACTTACCCTTTGGAACCCAACGACTAACACTGTCTAAATGAAATTTATGATAGACAGCTCCATTTACTGCATTTAGGCTCTTTGGCACAAATCTACATCATTTTACCCGTCTCAACCAATCTTTATGCACTTACCCTTTGGAACCCGACGAGTAACACTGTCTGCTTGAAATTTCGCACAGACCACTCCATTTCCTGTATTTAGGCACTTTGGCACAAATCTGCATCGTTTCACCAATCTGAATCAAAATTGTATACTTTCTCTTAAAACGCAATGAGTATCACTGTCCACTTTAAATTATGGACAGACCACTCCATTCCCTGCATTTAGGCCCTTTGGAACAAATCTACACCGTTTCACTGATCTGAACCAAATTGTTTATACTTACATTTTGGAACCCGACGAGTGGCACTGTTGACATGAAATTTCGGACAAACCAATCTATTCCCTGTATTTAGGCCCTTTGGCACAAATCTACATACACACATCAAAAAAAGTTTTGCATCACCTCGGTTCCCAGATCTCCGGCATATAGACGTTGACTGTGTATATTGTATCCAAGATACAGTCCCTTTGACTGTTCATAGATGTCACTAAAACTGCTCAAAGATGTAAACAACCATGCATGAGCAGGGCCTATTAGACGGAGGGGGTACGACAGCCGATCAGTTCCAGTCATTCCACCAGGACGAAGGTACGCTGCTCATGTTGTCTGTAGTTCTACCATGCCTAGAAGGTCAATACCGCAGTTCGATCGCGTCCGCATTGTTACTTTGTGTCAAGAAGGGCTCTCAACAAGGGAAGTTTCCAGGCGTCTCAGAGTGAACCAAAGCCATGTTGTTCGGACATGGAGGAGGTACAGAGATACAGGAACTGTCGATGACAGGCCTCGCTCAGGCCGCCCAAGGGCTACTACTGTAGTGGATGACCGCTACTTACGGATTGCCGCTCGGAGGAACCCTGACAGCAATGCCACCATGTTGAATAATGCGTTTCGTTCAGCCACAGGACGTCGTGTTTCAACTCAAACTGTGCGCAATAGGCTGCATGATGCGCAACTTCACTCCCGACGTCCATGGCGAGGTCCAGCTTTGCAACCCCGACACCATGCAGCGCGGTACAGATGGGCCCAACAACATGCTGAATGGACCCCACGGAATTGGCATCACGTTCTCTTCACCGATGAGTGTCGCATATGCCTTCAACCAGACAATCGTCGGAGACGTGTTTGGAGGCACCCTGGTCAGGCTGAACGTCTTAGACACACTGCCCAGCGAGTGCAGCAAGGTGGTGGTTCCCTGATGTTTTGGGGTGGCATTATGTGGGGCCGACGTACGCCACTGGTGGTCATGGAAGGCTCCGAAACGGCTTTACGATACCTGAATGACATCCTCCGACCCATAGTGCAACCATATCGGCAGAATATTGGAGAGGCATTTGTCTTCATGGACGAAAATTCTCGACCTCATCGTGCACATCTTGTGAATGCGTTCCTTCAAGATAACGACATCGCTCGACTACAGTGGCCAGCATGTTCGCCAGACATGAACCCTATCGAACATGCCTGGGATATGTTGAAAAGGGTTGTTTATGGACGTCTTGACCCACCAACCACTCTGAGAGATTTACGCCGAATTGTCGTTGAGGAGTGGGACAATTTGGACCAACAGTGTCTTGATGAACTTGTGGATAGTATGCCACGGCGAATACAGGCATGCATCAATGCAAGAGGACGTGATACTGGGTATTAGAGGTAGTGGTGTGTACTGCAATCTGGACCACAAATGCTGAAAGTCTAGCTGTATGATGGTACAACATGCAATGTGTGGGTCTCATGAGCAATAAAACGAGCTGAAATGTTGTTTGTGTTGATCTCTATTCCCTTTGTATTTAACGGTTCCGGAACTCTTGGAACCGAGGTGATGCAAAACTTTTTTTGATGTGTGTAGTTTCACCGATCTGAACAAAACATTTGTATACTTACTCTTTGGGATCCGGCGAGTCACATTGTCTGCTTGAAATTTTGGACAGACCACTCCATTCCCTGCATTTAGGCCCTTAAGCACAAATCTACACCGTTTCACCCATCTAAATCTTACCTTTTAGAACCCGAAGAGTAACACTGTCTGCTTGAAATTTCGAACAGACCATTCCATCCCCTGCATTTAGGCCCTTTGGCACTAATCTACACTGTTTCACCGATCTGAACCAAATTGTAAATACTTATCCTTTGAATCCCGACGAGTAACACTGTCTGCTTGAAATTTTAGACAGACCACTCCATTCCCCGCATTTAAGCCCTTTGGCAGAAATCTACACTGTTTCACCGATCTGAACCAAAGTTTACATACTTACCCTTTGGAACCCGACGAGTAACACTGTCTACACGAAATTTCGGACACACCACTCTATTCCCTGCATTTAGGCCCTTTTGCACAAATTTACACCGTTTCACTTAATTGCACCGAATCATACGTACTTACCCTTTGAAACAATGCTGGTAACACTTTCCACTTGATATTTTGGACAACACTCTCCATTACGTATATTTAGAATAACAGACAAATGGAACTTAAAAACCACGTTTTAAGGCGCTATAACTATTCATGTGCATAGTAGTGTAACTGTAAGAATATTTTAATAAGTCTATAGTTGGCTGGCAATGCGGGCTGCAACACGTCACCCCTACCAGTGTTCTGGTGCAGAATTATTAAAATAGTTACATCTTGCGCTGCTTACAAATGGCAGTCACGGGGAGAAATAAGTGCAAAAAGATTTCTTAGGCCTTCAGAACAGTTATCATCTTGAAAATATTGTGTCTCTGTATAGGTGCCATGGTTTTGGTGCAGTACATTGAGGTTATCAGCTGCATAAGCGTTGGTGCTTTCAAATTTACTTTCATTTTATTCCGAACCTTATCGTTGAGTTCTATGTGACGATTAATAATTAATTGGTATTCTGCCCGAAGGCAGGTCCGAGCCTCCGAAGAGGCTACCCCCAGCCGGTGTTTACTTGCGGTAGGGTGGCCAGGGCCTTTCCGCTCCTCCTTATGTTGGCCAACAGCGCGCTGTGCCTAGAACCGGCATACCATCCAAGTTCTGACTGCGCCCGATGTTGCTTAACTGCGGAGTTCTCATGGGATCCGGTGTTTCAACACGGCTAGGCCGTTGTCCCTTATGTGACGATAAATTACACTTTTGCTACCTCAGGAGATTGGGACAGTCGAACTTTTCCAAAGTGCTCTGCATATTATCCTAGGACTCTATGCGACACTATTGGTGTCTACTTTTCTAACAGCAAATGAGATATAGGCCCTAGGCAGTGTCTTTTAGTTCACTGGCTCCTCTTTCTAACCATATTTCTAAATTCGATTGTAAATTAGACGTGTCCGTACTATAGTTGGTAAATAGCCGTTTCCATATTCATTATTATCATCATCATTACGGAAAAATTACCAGAATGTTACGTCAATTATACTGTAGACTACTACTTATCACCCCCACTACATCCACCACCACAAAAAGTTATATATTTCTTTTTCTGTTAGTAATAATATAATTTGCCAAATCTGTCGTAGTATTCATTATCATCTATAAAACAGATAAATCCACCGGGCGAATCCGGGCACTATTGCTAGTAGACATATACCAATATTCCTCAGTCAAAGAATATAAAGCTTCATCCACACCAGAAGCAGTATAAGAGTTTAAATTAAGCAAGGAATAAATACAATAAATTTCCAAGCCACGCTCCCCTCATCAAAGATCCGATTTCATCTTGTAAAAAACCATCCCACGACAATTTGAAAAAAAATCTATTTATAACATAATTTTTACCATCACCAGATATTTTAGACATAGCAATTTTTAGAAAATTATTTTATAGTATCATCAATTTAAACCATACTTCGTTACAGATCTGTTTTTGAATACTTCTTATAATTTTTCTTATTACATTACGGGAAAACCCAAGGTAAATATTGATCAACTTTGCTCGTAATTAATTTAGTTTTAATTTATTTTGAAGGCAATTACTGAAGAGAGCCACAATGTGGATGAGACTCGTATAATATATTGTATTTTTAATTATTGACTAATGAGGATTAAATTCATATCGTCTCATGTTACGCACCACAGACTGGGTACCAAGCTGAAGAACAAGACACATTCTGGGGCGATCTGGAGGCATTAATACATTCAGTTGATCCTAATGAGTCTTTGCTTATTGGTGGTGATCTCAGTTGTCATGTTGGTAGATCACGTGATGGTTTTGAACGCGTATATGGTGGTTGTGGTCATGGGACGCGAAATGCAGCTGGTGTGCGTACCTTTGAGTGTTGCGAGGCTTGTAACCTAGTGGTGGTGAAGACCTTCTTCAATAAACGGTTATCATATCTCATCACATACAACAGCGGTGGCCATCGAACTCAAATTGATTACTGGTGGGTGCGTAGAAGAGATCTGAAATTGGTGAAGGACTCCAAGGTTCAGAGAATGTTGCTCCCCTACATAAGCCGTTGGTCTTAGACTTTCAAATTACTCCTTGACGACCTATCACCAATACTGAACGTATAAGGTGGTGGAAACTACCTCTTCCTGGCAACATTGATCAACTAATATGGAATGAATTCACCTCAAATATCCAGACAAATGCAAAGGAAGTTATGGGTATGACAAAACCGGGACGACAATTTGTTGATAAACAAACTTGGTGGTGGAATGAAGACGTGCAATGAACTGTGCAATCTAAGAAAACTGCTTTCAAAAAGTGGCGTAGAACAAGAACCAATGCTGATCTAACTAAATATCGTCAGCTCAAATCCGATGCAAAACACGCTGTTGCAGTTGCTAAATCCAAGCAACTAAGTACTTTGCCCGTTTCCCCGACGTCACATTGGCTCGGCGATTTCAACGTGAAACTGAAGAAGGGACACAGGCGATAACAAAATTAAGTCCTGGAAATATTTGTCGAATAAAAAAGTCATAACTAGCGCGGGCAGGAAAGAGATCGAATATCTCGGGTCATTTAAAGGGATAGGCATGCAAGGTTCAACAGGACAAGTACCTCACAAAAAAGAAAAGTAAAAAAAAAGGTATCACTGATTCGGGAGAAGTTCAAAACTACAGGAATAATTCGAAATTGTTAAATCAACATCCTAAATTTATTTTAGAGCAGACGGACAAAAGAAATATATAAACACTCTTAAATATCACTCAAGGCAAATCATTAGGTTGGGATACAAGTATCCATAATGTCCATCTGTGCCCTTGAGCTGCCCTATTTCACTTAAATGGGAAGTTATCAGAGTTCGAGAGTTCGATATTTAGCTGAATATCAATAAAAAAAATATGCTTCACTATCAGATTCAACTTTTAAGAAAAAAATTAACTAAACATTTTTCCATCCCATTAAACAAACCGAATTAATAATTCACACACATATTTCACAAATTCCTAATAATTACATACATTGTATTGTCATTGATGACTGTCAATGAATTAATTGGATTAAATTAATTATAGGAAATAAATTATTATATTACCACAATAATTTCAAGTTTCCTTTTGGAAAACATCTCAGCTCAAAGTAGCATTGATCTATCGTAGCCACTCAAAAATTGGTTTACAATGGAATTCTAATCACTCAAGTCATTCTCAAATAAGTAATTGGATTCAACATATCCTTATGGGATTAATTAAATTACTCAGATTGCGATGATGTAACAATTGCATTTAAAAAAATAGAATACTGTAGAATTGCCTGTGATCTGCATAATTTATCCATTCTAAATTGACCACCTCATTTAACTCTGACAACAGTTAACACAAAATGACGATTAATTGGACAGAAAAAAACTATAACTGTCATTGCACTATTTCCCATTATTGGAAATATTAAATATAATTACTCATATAAAGCACACACTTAATTCCATTGGACCTAGGGCTGCATAGACTCCTATACATCCTGGCATAATCATAATCATTTATATCATCGAAGAAATTCATTAATAATTAATCTATTAATAAGTTGGAATGGAATATCTCATTTCCAACAGTTGCCACTATTAGTGTCTACAACTCATTATTAATTGTACTTTTGTTAAAAGTGCATTTCCAAATTCCTTTTGACATGATGTCAAGTAATCCTAAAACCATTATAAATGTTGTTAAACGGCAATCATAAGACTGGTCAGAATTTCTTAATGTTAACGATCATTATAGGCTTCGTATTTTTATACAATCTGAATTAATTACAGTAGGGTTTAGGATCACAGATCATGAATCCTGATTATAATTACCGTGCCATAAATTAATTATCAAGCTTCAATAATTAACTCTGCAAAAAGTTAACTTTTCCGCTTGCAATCGCCTTCATGATAAAATATGCCAGGAGGAAGAACGAAACTAAGTTTAGAATAAGTTAATTAAATTTGGGAATTCAACCATAAAACAAAATTATAAAATATCGCAATATATGTGTGTGAAATTACTCTTAATATAGTAAATTAATAATTTGCTCTTTAGTTTGGAAATTCATTCGAAATATTTCAGTCACTGGAAGAAAGAACATAATTATTTCATGGTATTGGCTTGCCATATAATTTCAGACAGGTGTGGTCTGAAAGCATGCCCTGGTTGACGGTGAATGTGTTTCCCATGTGCTTTCCCACGATGTGGTTAATCATGGTTTCATTCTCAATTTTGCAAGATCGACGCTTAACGAACTCTTGTAACGTCTTCATCGTCGTGACGCCTGATCTATCGTGAATTCAGCCCCTCAGATCCCAGACGCATCGCTGCCATTAAGTTTCCCTGTTAATAGCTTAAGCCATCATCTTGAATTGTAAGAAAGTCTGTATCAGTGTTTCCATGTTCCCGTCCTTAATTCCAAATAGCATAGTGGATCACTTCATACAACCCCTAAGTTAAATTAGGTGTACGCCACTGTTTAAGAAATGTTCTGAGCATTTTATAAAAATGGAATTAGTGGTGTAATTGCAATACTGTTCATTATTCATGAATGCACTTGCTAGCAATTGAATTAAATGTTGACCTTATTCTGTTGAATGTGGTACAACTATTGTATCGAAAGAGTTCAACATTGTCTGTCTATGTGCCCGGTGCCATAATGCGACAAGGTCTGCCATGTGTTGCGAGCTGCAACAAGTTGCATATCAATGTCTACTGTACTGCGTTCCACGGTGAATATTTCCAGTCCGATATGGTGCTGTGAGTGTTTTCACTGAATAATAGTTCAATCATTACTTACAGTATATCAGCCACTTGTAGAATAACACTGATTCTACTTTACTTGTAACTGGTAAAGAAATTATTTCAAATACCAACATATCACCAGCAAATTGTCATGATTAATTTTATAGTGCAAACACACGCTTTCCGGATGTAATAGAAGCATCGTTTCCGCGCACACATGTGTTTAACCATTGAAAGAATATACTCGAATGGTTGGCCTCTTGTACTGACACAGGGCGCACACCGCATGCTCACCTGATCATTCAAAGCGGTGCGTGGGGAAACTATCACCCCTCATCTGTTGCGTCACGACCTGTCAAAGACGTTGGGAGTGCCTTCCCTTGAAGATGTTCGACTCTCGCTTGTTATAAATATTAGCTCAAAGGCCATATGATGGTTCCTTTTATTTCCGCTTGATTAAGTATGAAGAACGTTTCTTAACTCTGGGTCTGTTACGAATCCATGCTGGAATAAATTTCAATATGTTGCTTACATCAAATACTTTCAAGGGTGCTTGGCGAATCTCGGCAATGTAATTATCCACAATTGGCGTAGCAGAGCAGCATGGTGGATTTCGGTCACAGTACATTGTACGAACAATTAGAGGAATCTACTGGGGTCAATAATATTTACAAGCTAGCCAGATCTCGTCATCGTGCCACAGTTGACATAGGACATGTCGTGCATATCAAGGATAAACACGGGCATCTTCTAACAAAACCAACAGAGATCCTTCAACGATGGCATGGACACTTCAATACTATCTGTAATGAGGAGTTCCCACATCCACCGATTCCATTAGCCGAACCTGTACAAGGTGCAGTTCCACCTGCCAAACCTGCCGAGATCAATACTGCGATCCACGCCATGAAGAATGGCAAGGCATCAGGCCCTGATGATATTCCAGCAGATCTATGGTAGCAGAGTTCCTAGCAGAGTTCTTTAACAAATGCCTTGCGAGCCACCAGATCCAGTCAGCTTGGAAAACTAGCGTCACAGTACCAATATGGAAAGGCAAGGGCGATGTAACTATCTGTGTCAAAATCCATTTGCGCCTCAAAACTAAGATCTATCAATCAGTCGTCCGCCCTGTTGCTTTGTATGGAGCTAAATGCTGGCCTAATATAAAGAAACATGAACAAGCCTTGCACTCAATGGAGATGCGTATGCTACGATGGTCCTTGGGAATTACACGGCTGGATCATATTAAGAACGAAGACGTCCGCAATACTCGTGGAATTGCCCCTATTCCAGCCAAAATGAGGGAGACTCGGTTGTTGGTACGGGTATGTAGCCTGAGCAAAAATACAGAGTCCATTGTAAGCAAGTCACTTGCGCTCGAGCCTGATGGACAAAGACCTCTAGGACGACCAAAAAGGCGTTGGATGGATACCCTACACGACGATATGAGCATCGTAGGTCTTCGTCCTTTAGATGCAGCAAACCGCAACAAATGGAGAGCGAGGTGCAGAGTGGCGGACCCCAAAAAATAATTGGGAACAACGCCAGGAAGAATACGAATAAGAAGAAGAAGAAGAGGATTAAATTCAAACATTCTTACGGTATTTTACTCCTCGTTACATTAGCAATAAGCAAACTTTCTGAATATGATCAATTCCTTACCATTACGTTCCAAACATTGTACAATTCAGCTGACCAAAGCATCTTTAAAAATAAATTAATATGATTATTTCCTCAGAAACAAATCTTTAAATCAGCACTATTGTATATTAACATCCCTCCAATTTAATGTTTTAAACTCTGGCTCGAGAATGGAGAACAGATTTGAAATGTGGGAAAGCTCTAACCTGCTGATAGCCTAATGACATTCCAAGTGTGCCATTACTCCTGAGGGTTCATAGGAGCTCTAAACTAAATTATATTAGTTAAAAGACACTCCAGGTTTGTGGATACCTTATAAATAGTATCAGGAGAACCATGCTCTTACAGTATGGTGGCTACCGAGCGGCTCTAAATTGAATGATATTAACTTAAAACACGTCAGGTGTGTCAATACCCCTAAGAGGAACCATAAGCACACAGTTTGAGAGGGTACCTATCAATTCTAAACTTAATAATACAGTATTAGCTTAAAGATACTCCACGTGTGTCAATATCCTCAAGGGGACCCATCTGCGCATAGTATGGGTAGGTACCTAGGAGCCCTAAACTAAATAATACTGGCTTAAAGACACTCCATTGTGTCAATAACTCTGTGAAGTACAGTCTGCTAACAGGGTGGGTAACTAGGAGCACTAACCTGAACTAACATGGACGCACCACACTTCAGGACTTTCTAGACTTCATGTGTTCTAGACATCCGAGCATCAACTTCACAATGGAAGTAGAAGAAAATAATCAGCTGGCCTTCTTAGACGTTCTGCTCTATAAACGAACAGATAACACACTCGGACACAGGGTCTATAGGAATGATACTCACACAGATCGGTACCAACATGCTAACTCAAGTCATCCTCCATCGCAGAAAGAAATGGTAGCTAGAACACTCCTCACCAGAGCCAACCACATTTGCGATAAGGATAGCGTGAATGAAGAAAAGAAACATGTTTGGAACACGCTCCTAGCTAATGGCTACAGCAAAGGACAAATAAATAGGGTCACACGGAAGGTAGAACAAAGCCGAAGAACAAGCAAAAAGAACAAAGATATGCCCCACCATAAAGCCTTTCTGCCGTACGTACAGGGGTTGACTGATAGAATCGCCAGGCTGCTCAAGAAACACGATGTTACTACTGTGATGTATCATGTAAACAAGCTGACGCAAGTGGTGCGTAAATCAAACGAGATAAAGCTACCAATCCAGGACGCAGGAGTTTACAAAGTGCCTTGCTCCTGTGGACAGGTCTACATAGGGGAAACAAAAAGACGCGTTTCCATTAAGATTTCAGAGCACATTCGGGACACGAAACAGTTAAACTACTGATCTGCAATAGCTGAACATGCTGACGTCACGAGACACGCCATCGAATTTGATAAGGCCGAAACTGTTGCTAAAATTCCCGGATACCAAAACAGGTTAATTAGAGAGGCAATAGAGGTCGTGAAGCATCCCAATAATTTCAATCGCGAAGATGGGTTCAAATTCAGCAACATCTGGAAAGTTCTACTAGCGCGCGACTGCCAGGGGCGGGGACCAATCAGCGAGCAGCGTGACGTCATCGCAGGGCAAGCAAGCACATCTGACTGGCAACAACCGTTAGTTTGAATACGGACACCATCTCGTACCTACCCATGATTAAGGCTGCTGCGATGTCAGCCGAAACGTCGGGAAATAATAACCTATATGCGACGCGGCTCAATCCTGTAAGCCAAGATGATAAACTTGACACCGGCCGCGAAAGCCTACGATCTAAATATATACGCCTCTACGGGGAGGAAACTCACTCCTACAGCAGGAAATTGGACATTCTACGCCTGAAACGGTCGCGCTTGCTGTAATCACTTGCCTTTTTGAAACGCTGCAGAGACTACGACATTTCACCTAAGTTTATCAAGGTAAAACATCATATTTCTCCGCCTGCAGCGAGGAGAATTTTACTCCGAACTGAAAGTGCCCTATTACGAGAACGAGTCCGGAACTGCCGTCGTGAACTAGATATGGTGACGCGAGAACTATATGACATACACTTCAAGCTAATGCTACGACTGTCTCCTGACGATTGGACGACGTTGGATAACATAACCGCAAGGCAAGCAGATTGCATATTACAGAAAACAACAGCTACACGTATAAATAAATTTGACTTGCTGCAACAAAGGCAGAAACCACCTTCAACGTATGCACTAAGATAGGAAGCGCATAGTGATCAAAATGTCATCCCTGCCACTGAACGAGCCAAGTAAGGACCTGTTAGCCAAAGGACTTAATTACGCAATCACGCCAAGACGCCCTCCTACGGAAGATCTTATTTGCGGGGTAGAAGCTTCTATCCGTCATCTACCAGCCTTAGAAGCAGAAGAAATTAGAGCAGAGGCCTCTCAGATCATCAAACATGCCAGGCCCGTTTCAAGCAACATCAGCAGGGAAGAACGCCAGGCCCTTAAAGAGCTACGAAGCAATGACAGCATTACGATTTTGCCAGCAGACAAAGGGAATGCTACGGTTGTATTCGACATCCAAGACTACGTGGATAAAGTTCACAGCCTCCTTTCAGACACAGCTTATAAGGCGATCCCGAAGAACCCCATAAGGAAGATAGAACTAACGACGACGCGACTAATTAAGGAGTCATCTATTCCAGAAGAGAAGCAGAAATCCCTAGTACCTCGCTACTCAAGAACTCAAGAACTCCCACGTTCTACGGCCTACCTAAAATACACAAGCTCGATGTGCCTCTGAGGCCTATAGTTAGCGCCATAGCGTCTCCAACTCACGCTCTGGCTAAATATTTGAACCAGGTACTGCAGCCATTATTCCCTCCACCAGCCTCCCACGTGAAAAACTCGCAGCACCTTACTGATATCATAGCGAGTGTCGGTATACGACATACGTGCCCCAGATGAGACATCAGGGGATAAATGAAAATGTCGAATTAACTCTAGTGGACTGTATTTACAAAAATGTACATGATACAAAAGACACAACACTTGATATGCGAAGGAGCTGATGCTCCGAAACACAAACACATTCAGCCATGATGGCTACTTCACTCTCTGTCTCTAGGTCACTGCTGCCAACCTAAACATAAATAAATGTATCTGTTACCAACTGTGGAAATAAAGCAATTATATAATTCTCCCTGAGAGCAAACATACTCCCCAACTTGAAATACATGGATTTCAATAATCTGAAATGGAAACACTGAAATGTTCCAATGACAAGGACATGAAACACTAAAATATTCACTAACTTAAAACACTGACATATTAACAGTCAAAATTATGTGTCTGCTCAATTGGTAGCGGAGCTACCTTGGAAACTGGTCGTTTAAAAATACCACTGTTGCACTTCACTGAAACCACTCTTACCACATTGTCTTTACCACCATGCACTTCAGTGATAACACCAAGGGGCCACTGGAGTGGGGGAACATTGTCTTCCCGTATCAGCACCACAGTACCTGGTGATACGTTGCAGGAGGAGGTCGTCCATTTGCTGCGCTGCTGCAGATGAGTGAGGTAGTCTGATGACCATCTCTTCCAAAAGGATTGGAGTCTTTGTTGAAGAACCTTATATCTAGTTAACAAAGGCCGTTTACATAATGTTAAATCAAGTTCGGGAAGTGTAGTGAGGGGTTCGTCTATAAGGAAGTGACCCGGTGTCAAGGTAGATGCATCAGAAGGATCATTTGACAGGGTTAGAAGGGGACGTGAGTTTAAGCAAGCCTCAATTTGCGCAGTTAATGTAGCCAATTCTTCATATGTGAAATGAAGTGTTCCGAGAACTCTTCTTAGATTATGTTTGAGGGATTTTACTCCGGCCTCCCAAAGCCCTCCAAAATTAGGGGCATGAGGAGGTATGAAATGCAACTTAACTCCACAACTACTGGCGAAGTTACTGATCTCCTCTCTAGTCCGTTCCTGAGTGAACAATTTCTGGAGCTCCTTGAGCTCTCTACTAGCACCTTGGAAATTTTTACCATTGTCGGAGTACATGTTGCTGCATAATCCTCTTCTTGCGATGAATCTCCTGAGTGCTGCGAGGAAAGCTTGAGTGGTTAGGTCGGAAACTATTTCTAAATGAAAGGCCTTGGTGCACATACATATGAAAAATGCATATGTAACCCTTCACAATGGTCTTGTTTCGTGGATTGCCGATCTTCAAGTAGAAAGGGCCCGTGAAGTCTGTGCCGGTGTTGCGGAATGGTCTTGCTTGAGACACACGAACTGAGGGCAACTGTCCCATTACTTGCTGTGTAGGTTTGGCTTTGAACCTGAAGCATTTTGTACAAGTGTTAATAACTCTTTGAACCACCGACTTTCCATTGATGATCCAGTAGCACTGTCTGATGGATGCTAAAGTCAACTGGTTTCCTGAATGTAGGAGTCTTTCATGTTCCCTCTTGATTATTAAATCAGTAAGCTGATGTTTAGCGGGCAAAATCATCTGATGTTTGAAATCGTAGTCTTGATTGGATTTCTCTAGTCTTCCTCCAACTCTCAGGATTTGATCCATGTCTAAAAATGGTACTAAACTTTGAAGTTTGCTACGTCTTGACACTGCATTGTGTTTCAAAAGATCAGCTATTTCCTCGCGGAATGATATTGACTGGACTAGTCTAACACATGTCATGTTAGTTTGCTGCAACTCTTCTATTGTTAATGGACCATGTTTCCGTTCTGAAGGTTTGTGATTAGCGTTGTGCACGAATCTTAAACAGTATGCTAACATTCTTTGTAGCTTGTGATGGGAAGAAAATCTTGTGAGCACGTCTGCAGGATTAGAGTGGACTGAACAACTAAGCACTATCTTGCGTTGCTCAGGAATCTCTGATTCAGGTTGTTCACTGGAAGTGGGCCAGTTCCGTTCCGAACACTGTAGCCATTCAGGGCCATGCCACCAAAGATGATTATTTAAAAGGTTTGTAAGATCAGTTCCTCGAGAAATTAGCTCTGCAGGATTGTCTGCTGATGCTACGTGCTTCCAATCCTTGACCGAAGTGTTGCCTTGCACTTCAGCCACACGGTGCGCAACAAAAGTTTTCCATTTTGACGGTTCTCCTGCTAACCATGCGAGAATAATCTTTGAGTCTGTCCACAGATCAATGCTATGGAATTCAATATTGAGAACATGACACATCTTTTTAACCACTTGTGACAATAGTACTGCTGCACACAACTCTAGTCTGGGTAGCGTGATCTGTTTCAGTGGAGCCACTCTGGACTTGGAGCACAGGAAATGTGTTATTACGTGACCTTGATCTGTTGACGAGCGTAGGAATAAACATGCACCTTAGCCCTTCAAGGATGCATCAGCAAAGCCATGCAACTGCACCTGAGTACAATTTTCTTGAAGCACAAATCTGTTAATATATATATGGTCAATCAAGGGTATTTGAGAATGCAGAGTACGCCATCTTGTAAGAAGTTCCGTAGGAAGTTCATCATCCCATCCTATCTTCTCTTGTCATAGTTGCTGCTGAAACATCTTGAATGCGATGACAATAGGACTGATTTGCCCAATAGGGTCATAAATTGACGACACAATCGATAACACCTTGCGTTTGGTAACTGGAGATCCACTTCCTTGTTCTTTCTGCACACCACTGGATATCTGTAGTTTGTCTGTCGCTGGCTGCCAAAGTAGACCTAAAGTCTTGATATTTTCTCCAGAATCAATCTGAAGGGGAAGCTGCGTCTCTCTGCAGTCCATTGGAACCGCCTCTAACATTGCTGGATGGTTAGAGCACCACTTGCGGAGCTTGAAGCCTCCCTTGGATAACAATTGGATCAGTTCACGTTGTAGGAGTAATGCATTGTCAACCTTACTTGTTCCTGAAATGCAGTCGTCTACATAAAAATCACGAAGAAGGACAGATGCTGCCTGCGGATACTGTTGTCCCTCACCATATGCCAATTGCCTTAAACATTTTATTGCTAGAAATGGAGCTGATGATGTGCCATATGTGACCGTCTGAAGTTGGTACTACTTAATAGGCTCATTAGGAGAAGCTCTCCAATGGATGCGTTGAAGGCTGCTGTCTCTGGAATCAACCTTAACTTGTCTGTACATCTTCTCGATGTCAGCTGTAAAGCCTATGGCGTGAGTTCTAAATCTAGTGACAATCGAACATAAGTCTTGTTGAACAGTAGGACCCGTCATTAAAATATCATTAAGTGACTTTCCTGACCTCGATTTACAAGAAGCGTCGAAGACAACTCTAGTTTTTGTAGTAGTGCCGGATTTCTTGAATACCGGATGGTGCGGCATGTAGTATGCTACCGATGTTGCCATACTAGAATTAACAATATCCATGTGACCTCGTTCCTGGTATTCAGTGAGAAACTGGTCAAAATCTACCTTCAGTTGCGTATCATTGTTAAGCCTACGCTCAAGGTATTGAAATCTGCTAGTAACTGTTTGTAACGAATTGCCTAATAGACTTGGATCCTGCTTAAATGGTAGTCTGACTATGTATTTCCCAGATGCATCTCGTGTCTCATGATCAGAAAAATGCTGTTCACATTCAATCTCTTCTTGCGACTTGACTGGCTCGTGAAGTTCTTTGATCTCCCGAAATCGTTGTACTTGGTTATGAAGGTGAACATCATTACGAAGGAAAAACGTTCCTGCTGCATTGTTTCTCTTTCTCGAGTTGGATTCATATGAACCTGACACAATCCATCCAAAATCTGTGTTTTGTAGGACTGGAAACTTCCCTGGTCTCGTCCTGTGTCCCCTCTGTAGAATTCTAAAGAATTCATCAGCACCGAGAAGCATGTCTATCTTGCCTGGGGCATAAAACCTTGGATCTGCTAACTGAATATCATTAGGGAGCTCCCACTCTTCATAGGGTACCTGCTGACTAGGCATGTCGCTTGTAATTTTGGATAGGACCAGACATTCAACATTGTGGCGTGTGTTGCTTATGGAAGTTTGCACTTCAACGCTCACACTATACTTGGCTTCAGACATGGACTGAGAAATACTTTCGATGGTTGTGAGATTCTTGGCCTTTCTTAAGCCCAAATTTTGAACCAAACTCTCGGTTACAAAATTGCTTTGACTGCCACTGTCCAATAAGCAACGAGCTAAGTGTAGCCTACCAGCACTATCCTTTACCTTTACTATTGCTATAGAAAGTAGAACTTGAGTTTGTGGTTTGAGTTTCATAGTGCAATAACTGGAGGAGTTACCACGAACTTGAGCATTGTGAGCCTGGTTTGACTCGGGGTTTGAGCATCTGCTGATAGCTCCTTGCTGAGACTGTTTAGACGAGTTGGCATTGAATTGCTGATTCCCAGAATCAAAATGCAACAGTGAGTTGTGACGACCGTTGCAAGTTTCGCATGTTGACTTCGAAGGACAAGAACTTATAGTGTGTGATTCATGCAAACAGTTGTAGCAAAGCTTATGCTGCTTAACTAGGTTGTATCTACGATTAACATCATAACCTAAAAATTTATCACATCTGAAGATTGGATGTTGCCCCTTACAGGCTTCACAATTATTGTTAATTGCAATGTATGAACTACTTGTAAATGGTTGTTTCTCATGCTTGAAACCATGCTTAGAAGTTTTATCTTGATACAATCTGCTGATCTTATCACTGTGACCCTTAGTAGGTGAAAAATCAATTAATTCAAGAGTTTGAGCCCGCCTTTCAAGATATTCTAACAACTCCGTAAGTGTAGATAGTTCCTTGGATTTGTTGCTCATTTCCCATTGCTTACGTGTGGCTTCAGGTAACTTGTCAAGTATGATTTGACCTATTATGATTTCATGTAGGGGAATATTCAAATTCAAAGACTCAACAGCCTTTAAATTGGACTGTACTTGATTCAAAAGTGTGCATAGACTAGAAGATGATTCCCTTTGGACGATATCTGGAGATAACAGTAATTTGATATGTGCATTTACTATTACCTTTGAATTGCGGTATCGCTTGCAGACCGTTTCCCAAGATAGCTCAAAGTTATCTGCAGTAAGAGGAATGTTTTGAATGAGTTGATGAGCATTGCCACGCAGTGCTGACATTAAGTAATGGAACCTTTCAACATTACCCAAAGACTGATTCTTCACTATTAATGAATCAAACAGGTCATGGAAATGCATGAATTGTGTAACATCACCTGCAAATTCTGGTAACCGTATCTTGGGCAAACTGTACGAACCAGTATTACTACTTGTAGATTCTCTACCGTTGCTAGAGACAGATGGGGCATGTGTGCAATGGGTATTTAGTAACTGTTGTAGCTTAGCCCTAAGTTCATCATAATCATCTTCGAATTCACACCGGACCTGCTCATGAGGATTTTTGTCATCCAAATCCTCCAATTTGCTTTGAATTTCATTAAATTCTGGTAATAGAGCTAATAAACGTTCATTCTTCACATTTAATACTTCAGCAGGAGTCTCATTATTAAATTCATTAATTTGGGTATGGAGTCTCGTGAGGGATGCTCGGAGAACACCTCTGCGCTTGGTCAGTGACTTTATCTCACGTTCAGTAGACATGCTTAAAATGGTTCATGCACAGGAAGGATTGCTGGGTATAGGAAGGTATTGCTATGAAATGCCTTTGTTAACTTATCTGGTGTAGAGTTTCTTTCAGTCTGCGTCGTCACCCAACGGTTGGATATCGAAGTCAGGACGTCTGAATGGAACTGCGTCTGTCAGGAATCGAAGGCTGCATCGCTGAATGGAACTGCGTCCGTCAGGAATCGAAGGCTGCACCGCTGAATGGAACTGCGTCCGTCAGTAATCAAAGGCTGCACTGCTGAATGGAACTGCGTCCGTCAGGAATCGAAGGCTGCACTGATGAATGGAACTGCGTCCGTCAGGAATCGAAGGCTGCACTATTGAATGGAATTGTGTCCGTCAGGAATCGAAGGCTGCACTGCTGAATGGAACTGTGTCCGTCAGGAATCGAAGGCTGCACTGCTGAATGGAACTGTGTCCGTCAGGAATCGAAGGCTGCACTGATGAATGGAACTGTGTCCGTCAGGAATCGAAGGCTGCACTGCTGAATGGAACTGTGTCCGTCAGGAATCGAAGGCTGCACTGATGAATGGAACTGCGTCCGTCAGAAATCGAAGGCTGCACTGCTGAATGGAACTGTGTCCGTCAGGAATCGAAGGCTGCACTACTGAATGGAACTGTGTCCGTCAGGAATCGAAGGCTGCACTGATGAATGGAACTGCGTCCGTCAGGAATCGAAGGCTGCACTGCTGAATGGAACTGTGTCCGTCAGGAATCGAAGGCTGCACTGCTGAATGGAACTGTGTCCGTCAGGAATCGAAGGCTGCACTGATGAATGGAACTGCGTCCGTCAGGAATCGAAGGCTGCACTACTGAATGGAACTGTGTCCGTCAGGAATCGAAGGCTGCACTGCTGATTGGAAGTCGCGAGAACTTACGCATGGCCTCAAACATGCGTCCATTGATGCTTTCAACTGCACACCGAAACGTTCACAATACTGGATATGCTTTTACGAATATACAATATTCATCATGATTGTGTAATTCTGCAAGTCCCGCTGCATGAATTAACTTATTCAAATATTAAACTTGTATTACAACAGCTGCGTTGTAAAGATGAATCAAGCAGACTGGCGAGCGCTGCGATCAAGCACATGCATGTACCGAAGCTGAACGACACTAGCCGAGGCGACACGAAGGCATAGCACATGGGTTCGGTGTTGGCATTATTTGGCAGCCATTGTGCTCAATTTTCAAATAAGTTAGATCGATCAGACAAACATTGATAAATACATTACAATTGAACCTGCATTGTTCACAATAATGTACTAGTATTGTCTCTACATACGTATTTCGCACTGGTTCACTTAAATAAAGCAGTTTTAGCGTTTGTCGGGACCACATGGCCTCAGTTGATATAGCGGAAATCCTGCCCGTGTAGGACCCAAACATATGTCTGTATGCGACATACGTGCCCCAGATGAAACATCAGCGGATAAATCAAAATGTCGAATTAACTCTAGTGGACTGTATTTACAAAAATGTACATGATACAAAAGACACAACACTTGATATGCGAAGGAGCTGATGCTACGAAACACAAACATATTCAGCCATGATGGCTACTTCACTCTCTGTCTCTAGGTCACTGTTGCCAACCTAAACATAAAATAAATGTATCTGTTACCAACTGTGGAAAAAAACAATTATATAATTCTCCCTGAGAGCAAACAGCGAGTATGAGCCTGAGTGACGGTGATCTACTGGCAAGCTTCGATGTGGAGTCCCTATTTACCAGGGTGCCTGTACCTGATGCCATTCAGTTAATCAGGGAAAAACTTACAGCCACAGGAGGTCCAACGGACTTAGTGGAGTTAGCTGAACACTGTGTTAACTCCACAGTCTTCGTATTCAATGGGCAGATGTTTCAGCAAACGGAGGGAGCAGCCATGGGTTCCCCCTCTCTCCACTACTGGCTAACGTGTTTATGGCTAACTTCGAAAAAGAAGCGATCAAGGAGAGCCCATTGAAGCCTAAGTGTTGGTTCAGATACGTAGACGACGTCTTTTTGATATGGGAACATGGACGCACCACACTTCAGGACTTTCTAGACTTCATGTGCTCTAGACATCCGAGCATCAACTTCACAATGGAAATAGAAGAAAATAATCAGCTGGCCTTCTTAGACGTTCTGCTCTATAAACGATCAGATAACACACTCGGACACAGGGTCTATAGGAAAGATACTCACACAGATCGGTACCTACATGCTAACTCAAGTCATCCTCCATCGCAGAAAGAAATGGTAGCTAGAACACTCCTCACCAGAGCCAACCACATTTGCGATAAGGATAGCGTGAATGAAGAAAAGAATCATGTTTGCAACACGCTCCTAGCTAATGGCTACAGCAAAGGACAAATAAATAGGGCCACACGGAAGGTAGAACAAAGCCGAAGAACTGGCAAAAAGTACAAAGATAGGCCCCACCATAAAGCCTTTCTGCCGTACGTACAGGGGTTGACTGATAGAATCGCCAGGCTGCTCAAGAAACACGATGTTACTACTGTGATGCATCCTATAAACAAGCTGACGCAAGTGGTGCGTAAATCAAACGAGATAAAGCTGCCAAACCAGGACGCAGGAGTTTACAAAGTGCCTTGCTCCTGTGGACAGGTCTACATAGGGCAAACAAAAAGACGCGTTTCCATTAGGATTTTCGAGCACATTCGGGACACGAAACAGATAAACTACAGATCTGCAATAGCTGAACATGCTGACGTCACGAGACATGCCATCGAATTTGATAAGGCCGAAACTGTTGCTAAAATTCCCGGATACCAAAACAGGTTAATTAGAGAGGCAATAGAGGTCGTGAAGCATCCCAATAATTTCAATCGCGAAGATTGTTTCAAACTCAGCAACATCTGGAAAGTTCTACTAGCGCGCGACTGCCAGGGGCGGGGACCAATCAGCGAGCAGCGTGACGTCATCGCAGGGCAAGCACATCTGACTGGCAACAACCGTTAGTTTCAGTACGGACACCATCTCGTACCTACCCATGATTAAGGCTGCTGCAATGTCAGCCGAAACGTCGGGAAATAATAACCTATATGCGACGCGGCTCAATCCTGTAAGCCAAGATACCTGAATGATATTAGCTAAAATATACTCCAGGTTTGTCAATACCTTATTAGTAGTGTAAGGCCATCCGCATACTGTATGGTGGTACCTAGGAGCTAAAACCTGAACGACATTAGCTTAAAGACACTCCAGTGCGTCAATACCTATAAGATAAACCGTCTGCTCTCAGTCTGGGTAGGTACCTTGTAGATAAAAACTGAATGATATTAGCTTAATGACGTTCCAGATGGGTCGATACCTTCAGAGGACCTTACGTTATATAGGAGCTCTAAACTGCATGGTTTGGGATTGAAAACAATCTAGTGTGTAAATTCCTCTAAGAAGAACCATCTGTTTACCATACACGTGGATGCTTAGGAGCCTTAAACTGAATGATATTAGCTTCTTCTTCTTTTATTCATGGGGCATCTCGTTTCCAAGTTCCTGTTTAGCGTCGACCTCCGAGATCTTTTGCTGCCATGTGTTTCCTTCATTCCCACCTGGATATCTCTGCTCCCTTCACAAAGCTGCAGATCAATCTTATTGGGTGCTCTAGGATTTTCTCTCTTTCTTCAGCCGGTAGCCCTAGTGTGGAGATTCTAATTCTTCCCAGCGCCTCACGTTCAAAAAGTGTGTGTGTGTTCAGCTGATTCTACTGCTTCATTGCATTTCCTACATATATTTTCTCTTATTACTCCAATTCTATGTAGGTGTTTTTTAAGATGGCAGTGTCCTGTCAATATTGCCACTACCCATCTTATATTTCCTCTGCTAAGTTGTAGAAGTTCTTTAGTGTGCTTCTTGTTTGGTCCTTTTATCAGTTCATTTGCAAGTCTGCAACCTGGAGTCTTTTTCCAGTTTTCTATATGCTTCCTTTGCACCCATTTACCCATTACATGTCGGGATTGTCTGTAAGAGATCCCACATACAGGTTCTGGACCTACAAAATATATCTCTGCTCCTTTTCTGGCCAGTTCATCTGCCCTTTCTTTACCTTTTATTCCTGCATGCCCTGGTACCCATATTATTTTAACTGTGTTGTACTCTGAGAGCTTCAGGAGAACTGAGTGGCAGTACCATACTATGTTGGATGTTATCCGGACAGCCTCTAGTGCCTTAATGGCTGCTTGGCTATCCGTAAAAATGAAAATGTTCTTATCTTTATATTTCATTTTCAGGTTTTCTTTAAGACACGTGGTGATTGCTAACACCTCCGCTTGAAAGTCAGTAGTGTGTCTGCCCAGGCTCATTTGAATTGATCTCTCAGGTCTTTCCCCGTTGATCCCCCCTCCTGTACCACTTACAGTTTTTGAGCCATCAGTCCACCACACTATAACCTCTCTATCGGTCTTCCACTTGTTGATATCCCAATCTTCCTTTTTTTTTTATTATTTGGGACACAAATGGTTTCTCAAAGTTATACTTTGGTATCATGTAATCAGAAGGTATGTATAGTAACTTCCCCTGTTATAACTCTGTTAATTTTGCAGTGTCCTAGATTGGGCCTTTGTACTTTCCAGCATTCTGTTTGTTCCAATCTATATGAACTCATTCTAGCCTGTCCCTCTATGAAGTTGCATAGAGATGGGAGATCCAGTAATGTATTCAAGGCTTCTGTCGGTGCAGTTTTCATAGCTCCAGTTATAGCTACACATGCCATTCTCTGCAGACTATTTAATCTGCTGCCGACATTTCCTTGTTTTGCTTTCTCCCACCAAATGATTGAAGCATAGGTTATCAGTGGTCTAATGATCATTGTGTATATCCGCATTACCACCGATGGATTTAGACCCCATGTTGTCCCAACAGCTCTCTTACACGCATAGAGTAAGTTCTTGGCCCAGGTTATGTTCCTTTCTTTATGCGGATTCCAGGTTAGCTTTTTGTCTAGCACTACTCCAAGATATAGTACTTGTTCTTCCATATAGATTTATTGCCCAAAGAGCTTCAGTGTTCTCTTTCCCTCTAATTTTGTCTTTCTTGTAAAAGGGAGCAGAGTTATCTTATTCGGGTTAACGGAAAGCTGTTCTTCCCGACACCAGTTCTCTACAAGGTTAAGTGATCTCTGAATGAGGTCCTGTATGACACTCATCACCTTACCTTGTACTACAATCACTAGGTCGTCTGCATATCCTTGTGTATACATACCCTGTTCGTTGAGCCTTGTCCACTAAAAGGTTCCACAACAGAGGAGATAACACTCCTCCCTGAGCACAGCCTCGAGTGGCCCTAACCGTTAGCGTCTCATCAAACAGAGTTGCTTTTATCCTTCTTCCGTCCAACATAGATTTAATCCATTTTACGACGGTTTGGCTGACCTTGCTCTTCTACTGCTTTGATCATAGAGTCATAGGTTGTATTACTGAAGGCCCCTTCTATGTCTAGAAATGCCGCCAGTGCTATTTCCTTATATTCTAGGCTTTCCTCTATTTTTCAAGCCAATTGTTGGAGTGCTGCTTCAGTGGATCTGCCTGGTCTATATGCAAAATGATTTCCATGTATCATTGAGTTCAGTTGCACAGTTCTTCGGATGTATTTATCCATAATTTTCTCCATTGCTTTTAGCATGAAGGAATTTAAAAATAATGGTCTGTAGGCTTTGGCTTGAGCATAATTCGCCCTACCAGGCTTCGGTAAAAATACCGCTTTAGCCTCAAACCATGATTTCGGTACGTACCCTAGAGCTAGACTGGCTCTGAATAGGTTCGTCAAGGCCTGAACGAGTATCTCCCGTCCTTCCTTAAGGAGTATTGGAAGTATCTCATCTGGCCCCGGAGCCTTTAAGGGTTGAAACGTGTCGATTGCCCATCTCACTTGATTGGGTTTTACTAGTCTTTTGGCACAGTTCCAGTCTGCTCTTCGAGCTTTGGCCTCTGTTCCAATCTGTTCTTCCTCTGTCATCTCCTCAGCCTCAGGAACATGACACGCCATCAGCATCTCTAGCGTGTCCCTCCCTCCCTGAGTAAATGTTCTATCGGATCTTTCCAGTGTTCCTACTTGGTTTATGTGAGTTGCTTTGAGAACCTTCTGAAGCCTTGCTGCTTCAGTGTGTTTCCACTTTCTCACAGAACAGTCTCCAAGATTTTCTCTTTGCTCTCCGTATTTCTAGGTTATACTCAGTGAGTTTCCTATGATATATATTCTACATACCATATCTAGATGATATTTTATACAAAGCCCTAACCTCTTTTTTCAATTTGGGTAGGTTGTTGTTCCACCTCCTGACGTTTTTGGTGTTCTTCTTTTCTCTGAGAGGACAGTTGTTATGGTATGAGTCTATAATGGCATCGTCTAAAAGTTCCACTGCCTCATCCAATTCTCTCTGTCCCCTCACATCAGTTCGGATCTTCTGCACAGCCTGCCCCAGAACTTCTCTGTATCCATCCCAGTTAGTTCTTTTGGGGTCTCTCTACATTTCGATTTCACTTTGTCTCGCATCTATTGCAAATTGGATATGCTGGTGGTCTGCCAGTGATGGTTCCTCCAGCACCTTCCAATCTAATATATAAAAGTGAAAGTCTGTATGTATGTATGTATGTATGTATGTATGTATGTATGTATGTATGTATGTATGTATGTATGTATGTATGTGGGTTGGTTCCGTATACAAATCTACACCGTTCCACCAATCTCAACCATATTTTGCATACACATAGTTTAGGACCTAGAAGGAACCGCTAGCTACATGAATTTTCGATAGTCTTTCTCATTCTTCTGATTTCGGCCATTTTTCACTCAAGCACAGGCTAATCAAATCATAAAATATACTCATGAAGGAATGGCAATGCAGATAGTTTCCATGGCAACATAGCTCAAGTCAAGACACGGCCGACTAGATGTCAATTGCGCTCTGCACTACCGGTATAGAAAATGAGGATCTTTACTTGAAATCCCGTTAGTTACTCAACTGCTCACACGGCACTGTCAACCGAGTTTAGCATAACAAAGACTTGACACTCTCTTCTTTCTACTATAATATATTTGTCAAATACCACTCACTCACTCACTCACTCACTCATTCATTTATTCATCACGAAATCTCAGAAACCACCGAACGGATTGAAATGAAATCTGGTATGCAGCTTCCTCAAGGGCCAGAAATGCCCACTAAAAGAAAATTTTTCTATATTCAGGTTCTAAATGGGTGTTAAGGGGGTAGACCTGCATTACATTGAATAGCAATATCTCCCGATTGGTTCCATTGGGGGATGTGATACTCGGCACATAAACTCATCATTAAAAATAAGAAGACATGTGTCTGATGGTTTTTCGATGTGGTGTATATTATGAGGTGAAAGGGGTGAAAAGTGGGGATTGAAAGATTTCTAACGGAGCGTGTATCTCTTAAACGACATAGGCGAGGAGTTTGAAACTCAGCGAAAAAAATCAACATATAAAAGAAGTAAATATGTGTTGACCGTTTTTTCATAAATCCAATTTAAGGAGCCCATGGGGAGAGATGAAATTCTGGGTGGGGGGGGGGACAGGAAAGAAAGTGTCCTAACTGATTGACTGACTGACTCACTCATCAAACTCAGGGGGAAAAACTGCTTTAAAGTAAGTAAATAGCTGTTCGACATTTTTTTTTTCATAAATCAAATTTAAGGGGTTTATGGGGAGGGTTGAAATTCTGAAAAAAGAAAATTGAAAGAAAATGTCCTGACTCACTCACTTACTCACTCATTCATCATCGCCCAGCCAAAATTATTGAAGTTAGAATCATGACAGTTTGGGAATATGTTCATTGTATGTCAAAACCGTATACTAAGGGAGAATTTTCGGATATTCAGGTTCTAAAGGGGTCATAAGGGGGTTAAACCTGCATTTCATTGAATAACAATATCTCCCGATTGGTTTCATTGGGGATGTGATACACAGCATATAAACTCATCATTAAAAAGTAACAAGACACGTGTCTGAGGATTTTTCGATGTGTTTATGAGGTGAAAGGGGGTGAAAAGTGGGGATTGAAAGATTCCTAACGGAGCGTGTATCTCTTAAACGACATAGGCGAGAAGTTTGAAACTCAGCGGAAAAAAATCAGCATAAAAAATAAGTAAATATGTGTTTGACCGTTTTTTCATAAATCCAATTTAAGGGGCCCATGGGGAGGGGTGAAATTCTGGGGGGTGGGAACAGGAGAGAAAGTGTCCAAACTGATTGACTGACTGACTCACTCATCAAACTCAGGGGGAAAAACTGCTTTTAAGTAAGTAAGTAAGTAGCTTTTCGACAGTTTTTTTTTCAATCAAATTGAAGGGGTTCATCGGGAGGGGTGAAATTCTGAAGAAGAAAAATTGAAAGAAAATGTCCTGACTCATTCACTCACTCATCATCGCCCAGCCAAAAATATTGAAGTTGGAAACATGACATTTCGGGGATATGTTCGTTGTATGTCGAAACCGTACACTAAGGGAGGTTTTTTGGATATTCAGGTTCAAAAGGGGTCTTAAGGGGGTTAAACCTGCATTTCATTGAATAACAATATCTCACAAGTGGTTTCATTTGTGGATGTGATACTCGGCATATAAACTAATCATTAAAAATAAGCAGACGTGTGTCTAAGGGTTTTTCGATGTGGTGTATTATTATGAGGTGAAAGGGGTGAATAGTGGGGGTTGAAGGATTCCTAACGGAGCGTGTAGGCCTATCTCTTAAACGTCATAGGCGAGAAATTTGAAACTCAGCGAATAAAATCAGCTTAAAAAGTAAGTCAATAGGTGTTCGACTGTTTTTTCATAAATTAATTTAAGGGGCCATTAGGGTGGGGTGAAATTCTGGGGGGGGGGGAAAGGAGAGAAAGTGTCCTAACTGACTGACTAACTCACTCACTCATCAAACTCAGGGGAAAAAGACAGCTTAAAAAATAAGTTAATAGGTGTTCAAGCGTTTTTTTATCAATCCAATTTAAGGGGCCCATGGGGAAGGGTGAAATTCTGGTAAAAATAATTGAAAGAAAATGTCCTGTCTGACTCACTCATCACGCCCAGCGAAAACTATTAAAGTTGGAAACATGAAATTTTGAGAATATGTTCGCTGTATGTCGAAAACCTCAACTAAGGAATGATTTTTGATTATTCGGGTTTTAAAGAGGTGTTAAGGGGGTAAACGTGCATTTCATTGAATAACGATATCTCATGAGTTGTTTCTTTGGGGATGTGATATTCGGTATATAAACTAATCATTAAAAATAATCAGATATATATCTAAGTGTTTATCGATGTGGTGTATATTATGAGGTGAAAGGGGTGAAAATTGGGGGTTGAGGGATTCTTAACGGAGCGTGTATCTCTGAAACGACATAGGCGAGAAGTTTGAAATTCGGCGGGAAAAACAGCTTAAAATACAAGTAAATAGGTGTTCGACCGTTTTTTCATAAATCCAATTTAAGGTTCCCTTGGAGAGGGGTGAAATTCTGGGGGGGAAACAGGAAGGAAAGTGTCCTAACTGATTGACTCACTTACTCATCAAACTCAGGGGGAAAACAGCTTTAAATAAGTAAATAGTTGTTTGACCGTTTGTTTCATAAATCCAATTTAAGGGGTTCATGGGGAGGGGTGAAATTATCAAAAATAAATGAAAGAAAATGTCCTGACTGACTCACTCATCATCGCCCAGCCAAAATTATTGAAGTTAGAAACATGAAATTTTGGGGATATGTTCGTTGTATGTCGAAAACGTCCACTAAGGAAAGAGTTTTGGATATTCAGGTTCTAAAGTGGTGTTTAGGGGGTAAACGTGCATTTCATTGAATAACAATATCTCACGAGTGGTTTCATTTGGGGATGTGATAATTGGCACATATACTTATCATTAAAAATAAGCTGACACATGTCAAATGGTTTTTCGATGTAGTGTATATTATGAGGTGAAAGGGATGAAAAGTGGGGGTTGAAAGATTCCTAACGGAGCGTGTATCTCTTAAACGACATAGGCGAGGAGTTTGAAACTCGGAGGAAATCAATCAGCTTAAAAATATGTAAATAAATAAAATAAATAGGTGTTCGACCGTTTTTTCATAAATGCAATTTAAGGGGCCTATGGGGAGGGGTGAAATTCTGGAAGAAAAACGTCCACTAAGGAAGGATTTTTGTATGTTTACTCTCATCGACCAACCCAAACTATTAAATTTAGCAGAATTATATTTGGGGATATGTTTGTTGTGTGTCGAAAACGTCTACTAAAGAGGGATTTTTGGGTATTCAGGTTCTAAAGGGGTGTTAACGGGGTTAAACCTGCATTTCATTGAATAACAATATGACACGACTATGACGCGAGCGAAGCCAGGCGAAAAATGAGATGGTGTGTGTCTGTGTATTACTCAATCACGCAAGTACCACTGGTCCGATTTACATGAATTTTACATGGAAGTAGCTGATTTATCTGGTTAACATATAGGTTACTTTTGATTTCAATTCTTTTCACTATTTAAAGATGGCGACCATTTGAGTGACGTCACTACACCTTTTTGGTTTCAAACTTTCATATTTCCATTTCAAATAAAAAGAGAACGCTAAGAAATAGCAAACTTTTGATGGCATATACGAGGTTTAAAAATTACATTTTCTATCCGAAAGGTATCTCCAACGGTTAGCGAGTAGAACCTAAATTTGTGCTATAAAACACGGTCAACGCCGAGCGGTGTAGTTGGACAAAATGTTCCATCCATAATCTCCCTCTGCGCAGCACCTCGCCTATCCCCTGTTTTAACTGTCACCTTCACATTTTAATTTATTTATGACGCGTAGCGAAGCACGGGTACTTCAGCTAGTCTTTAATAAAATTTGCAATATGCGTAGTGCTCATTGTAATGTCTATTACCTCCCTACGATACTTATTTATGAATTTGGCTTATTTCCTAGGTTTAGTATCATGATCTCGGTTCTCATGATAAACTCTAGTAAAGACTCACCTTTTGCATTGGAGTTCGTACTGCCCTATGTCGTGTGGTGTGAATTTTCATCCGCTCCCAGGACTAGATGTTCTCCTTTCCTCTTTGCGTTGCAAATTAAGTTCTCAACTTCTTCTGTTGGAGGCAAATTAGTTGAGTCATATGGGAAGTACGCAGAGCCTATAATTATTTCTCTAGGTCCTACCCAATTTCCAAGTTTTATCTTGGCCACAGTTAAATCCCTTGAACAGTGCTCCTGCAATAGAAGACACTGTAGTTTCCTACTCACAAGAAGACACGTTCTGGGTATTTCCGATATTGTATCGTGCATTAGATTACCTCCAGATTCCGCCAGTCCTGCTGCTTTGCCCTTGACTACCCATGGCTCCTGAATAAGTGCCACGTCAATAGCCTCGGACTTGAACTTCCTGGCGAAATTGGCCACAGCTACTTTTTTATGTTGAAGGTTGGCCTGAAGTACTTTCAGTGCCATCCTTGCTAACATTGGGTTTCGTTTTTCCTTTGATGACCTGAAACCTGATTTGCCCAAGTCCGAGTTTAGCCTCCAGGCTTCTCTTCTTGAGCTCTTCAAAGTCTCGTTCACCAAGGGCCATAACGGCTGTCCTTCCTGTTTCGTCAGTTGTTGATGCATTCAGCACCCTCCAATCTTTCGTCAGAATTTTGGTGTCGTGCTGGTGAATTCTGACAAGAACGTCTTCCACTTTCATCTTGTCAAAAGGAGGCGGAAACTTGGTGATGACCTTGATAGTGTTCAACACCTTCTTAGCGTCCGCCACCTCTAAATTCTCCCCTTTCCAGGGGATACAATTGGATACTGTCTGTTCCAGCCAACCTTTAGTTTCTGGATTGGCAGAGATCAGTACCATTGCTCCATTTTCCAGCCTTGGTGACTCGAGGAAGCCTGGCAGACACCCATCTGACAGCGGCTTTATCTGCGCTATCAAGACGGTTGACAGTTCCGTCATATCCTCCTTGAGCTTGAGTAGTGGTTTTGTAGGGGTTCTATATCCTCCTCCTCCTCACCCTCCTCACAAGATGGCGGCGGCACGATATCTCTCGAACGCATGGTTGGATTTTGACGAATGAGGTTTCATTGAACTTGGGCTGATACCCCCTTTCCAATGGACAATATATTTCCACCCCAAAATAAAACCTACCCCTACTAAGTGGGGTGAAATTGTATTTTTTTAGAAAATCTCTCCTTCCAAGTGCAACATGTGAGAGTTTGAATGCCAATATGGAATGAAACGTTGTTCTATACACGAGACATCTATTCGGTGGAAAGCCACTATGAATTAACACGCTTGTTTTTTGTTTTTTACGCATGCCCACTCATAGCTGTTGTAAGAGGGTGGGGGAGTGGATCCCTGTGGACGGGTCCTTGTTGACAGGTCCTTGTGGACAAGTCCTTGTGGACAAGTCCTTGTGGACGAGTCCTTGTGGACGAGTCCTTGTGGATAGGTCCTTGTTGACAGGTCCTTATGGACAAGTCCTTGTGGACAAGTCCTTATGGACAAGTCCTTGTGGACGAGTCCTTGTGGATGAGTCCCTTTTGGACTGGTTCCTACGGACTAGCTCATGAATTCATTTAAATTATGTTAAAGGGCCTAACTTCATTTTGCGTGTAAAGCAGTGTGTTGAACTGACGTTGTTCACTAATCCCCCACTACTGTAATGGGATAACGATATGAAAGGAAAGTGACGAAATACATGTGAACACGTGTGAGATGTCATTATTAGCATCCTCCTTGTGAAACAAGTCACATCCTGTTTCGGTTCATACGTGAGAAAATGCAAGTTCATGTGTAATATGACTTTTAGGGTCTGCTGTTTTTATGGGGTTAAACAGTTTATCCAGTTGTGGAATATTGTTAGCTACAAAACGTGGCTTGGTCCCAATGGTTCTGTGTTTGGTGTCATTGTAACGTGACACTAGCTCAGGTAACAAGTCCAACCAGCGATAAGTGCCCTGAGCGGTAAACGCTTTCCACATATGGGTTTTCAATGTTCGGTTGAACCGCTCGACCACGCTGGCTTTGAGATTGCTGTACGTGGTGTAATGGTGAATATCCTTAGATTTGAGAAAACTGGAGAAATCCTTGTTGAAAAATTCTTTTCCGTGGTCGGTTTGTAGCAGCTGAGGTTGACGTTTAGATTGTTGAATAATATGTTGAAAGGCTTTAGTGACTAGTGGACTAGACTTGCGACGCACAGGTTCAGCAAACGCCATTTTGGAATAAACATCAATGACCGTCAACATATAGCGTACACCATCGTTAACGCTAGCATAGGGAATCATTTCAACCAAGTCTGCTTGCCAAAGTTCATCCACACCCTGTGAAATCACCTTGAGTCGCTGATAGTGACGTCTAGCTGGACGATGCAACTCGTGAGCAATACCCATTTTAATGGGTGAGGGCTTAAACAATAATTTTGGCATTTCGAACTTCTTCCTCAATTTCTTGAATTTCCCAATCGTGACCAGTATGGCCGGCTTGACGTTAAGCATGCAACAGCTGTAGTCGCTGGACGAGTTTATTTGGATTGTGCCAGTAGGTAACATCCACAAGGGGTTTTAATAGTTTAAATGTCACCCCTGAAGCGGACACTTTACGACGACCACTTTGACTAGTGGGGAACATTTTTGCAATGATGGTTTTATATTTTTGAGATATATTGGCATTCACTTGTTGAGTGGGATCATACTGTCTTTTGTGGGCATGGGTGTCCAATAAAATGGATTTATATTTACCAAGGTCCTCTGGCGTATTTTTCTTGGGATGAGGGAATCCGAGGGAATAGTAGCTTTAACAGTCCTGGTGTTAA
Organism: Meconema thalassinum; assembly: GCA_946902985.2. Classification (NCBI taxonomy): domain Eukaryota; kingdom Metazoa; phylum Arthropoda; class Insecta; order Orthoptera; family Tettigoniidae; genus Meconema; species Meconema thalassinum. The sequence goes on from OX336397.1 coordinate 18,262,570, forward strand.
TTTATAGTTGATCTTTTTAATGACAGCTTTAGTACGACTAAATTTAATCGACGAATCACCAATTTTAAAACTATCATCCTCATAGCGAACACCATACGTGGTATCTGTGTTTCCAATAAATAGATTGGTGAAATAGGGTTCCAGTGTTGATCCATAATATTTTATTAAAATGTTTTTCAGTTGAGCTTTATATTGAGTGGTGACCAAGAGTTGTGAAAATGGAGATGATCTGGAAGGGCAAGGTGTTTCGACCATGGCCAAGGATTTCTTTTTTCTTAAAAACTCTGCAAGGGGTGATGCCTTTTTTTGAGGCGTAAACACTTCTTCCTCATTATCCTCAACCTCGCTAACACTAGTTAAATCTTCCTGTTCCTCTTCCTCTTCCTCAGGGTCCTCGTGGTGCGTCTGAGTGGCTTGTGAAACAATGGGTAGCGTTTCAGATGGCTTGAAAGAGGGTTTCAACATAGCTTTTAGCGGAGGGGCTAAATGTTGTTGAATAAACAAAGCATGATCCGCACGTGATCGTTTCAATTGACGAAACTTTTGGCGAATAGTATTTTTTGCTCTAATAATATGCTTTTTCAATTGACTCCCTGCTAACACCATGGTGTCGTGACAAATGACTTGAGAGGGAATGATACAGTGCCTTAAATAGCAATAAAATGATCAAACCCTAAGCGATACCGCCCTTGGTTGAGTTCACTTTGTTTGTCAATCACTAAACAGGCATGACGTTGTGTGTTCCAGCACTTGCCACACAATTCTGTAAACATTTGAAAGGTCATATCCGGATTCACATGTTCATTATAAATGTGACGACTGTTCCTCTCGTCCTGGCGAAATAAAACAATGACATTGGCATTGTCACGAATCAACTGTTTGGACATTTTAGAATACGTTTGTCCAAGATAGAAGCAATCGATATGTTTGTGTCGACCCATGCTGAAATAGCTTTGAATGATGCCTTGTCGTTCTGTGGACACATCATCGAAAATCATGAGTGAATCAGGCTTTACCTCATCCGGTGAAATAACATTTTCTTGCGTGGAAAATGTAAAATACCCCATATGCTCATTTTGTAATCCAGACATGACTTGATCCAGAAACACGTAGAGGGGTTGGTAGAGAGATTTTGCGAAAATATAAATATTTGGAAACACAGACCATTGGGCGCTGTAATAAGTGTCAGCAAAAGATTGGTCTTTTCACAGCCGGAAGGTCCCACAATGATACAGCGAATGGAAGATGGAAACAGTGAACCATGGCGTTGTTCACGTGATGTGGGGCAGAGATGGGAAACCATGTCCCTCACGGGGAATGACTCTTGCTGCTTAATTAGCTTCATTTCAACTAAGGCTTAGAGAGGCTAGCAGGCTGTCTATATACATCGCACCGAGCCTCGTCATAGAAACAGTAGACTCGTACTACAGGTTGACGATGGGTGTCTTTGGACGTGCGTTGATGGTCAAAGCTAGGTCTGTTCCCATACATGATCCTAAACAAGAAACAGATCCTGCTAATAAACACTATGTGGATAGGTCAGTAGTGCCACGCACAAAACAAGGAGATTATGACTTTAAAGGAAAGCGGTTAACTCATGTAAAACATCCTCAAGTGTCTACAGACGTTACTACAAAAAAGTATGTGGATAACAAGGTGTATGAATTTTATGATAAAGTGCCTCAGCTTACGGTGGATGGCTATAGCGCTAATCATCACCGCATTATTCACTTGTAAGACCCACAAGAAGATGATGATGACTGTACCAAGCGATACGTGACCTATGAAATGAAAAGTCTTTATAAATTTATCCCATCTGTATTTTTAGTGCATCTGACAAATGTAAAACCTGTGAATGAGAGAAACCATATACCGCTAGTTCATGACAAGCACTTGACCTATGTGCTTGCTTCGGGTTTAAGCCACTACCGACTACACTATGATGGAACCATTCACATCAAATATGCCATACCGACTACACTATGATGGAACCATTCACATCAAATATGCCAAATATGCCATATTAGAACCATTTACAAATAGAGATAAATGGTCATAGGATGTTGGTCCATAACCATGAAATGGTCAATGCAGGATACGAATTATCCTTTCATCTCATGTTGACATGGAATGAAAAGCAAGCTGGAAAAACCATAAACGATTTCCCACTTTATGTAGAATTGGAATATACAGCCATGAAATAACAATCTGACGTTAGTTGTGACTTAAACTTTCTTGTGAAAGGTTGTTAGTCATCATTATCATGGTGAAACAAAGATATGTGGTGAGAACGACTAGAAATATGACCCTGTCCTTGGTAAAACCTGGGCTTATGACATTCGTGGACAAGCCCTTGCGAAGGAAAAAAATAAAAAAATAATGTGTTGACCAGAAGGAAAGCTCTTCGAGCAGCACAGAGACATGTTATTCCAAAACGTCAGCGACAGGGTTCAAAACAAGGGCGAGTGATCCCCGTCCCTAAACGAGCGGGATTTTTACCTGCATTATTCGCTGGTCTGGCTGCTCTAGGTTCACTTTTAGGCGGCGCCAGTGCAGTGGCAAAAACTATTAAAGCCGCGCAACAGGACAAGCAACAACTCAAAGAAAGTCAGCGACACAATGAAACAATGGAAGCCATTGCTATGGGAGCTAGAAATGTCAATTTGAAGCCAGCCTTTTATCAACAAGGATTTGGAATTTCACCTTTTCGAAATAAAATAAAAACATCTTTAACCTCACCCATAGCAAGACATGCCCTGACACATCAGCAAGTGTAAAGCTATGTTAAACAACTGAAGCTTTCACATTTTCGAGGTGTGTTTATGCGAAACCAATTACCCCCACGACCCTGGAAACAGGAATGTGCTGTTGTCAATTTGGATGATCACCGGGGACCTGGAACACATTATGTAGCTTATGTCAAAGAGGGATCCACTGTATGGTACTTAGACAGTTTTGGGAATTTGCCCCCGCCCATGGAACTAGTGGCCTATTTTGGAAACAGGATCAAGATATATTATAATGTGAAACGTGAGCAAACGTTTAACAGCCAACAGTGTGGACGTTTGTGTTTAATTTTTTAAATATAAGACGCAACATAAGCAAAAACGTCAACAGTATGTCGGTGGAAAGTAAGACGTTTACACTGCATGGACGTGGACCTGAAGTGAGCCTAGACTTTTACCCACCTATCGAATTGAGTGAAAAACCCTATGGTTTAGGACTTGTTTCTCTTGAAACGTACAATAGAATATACAACATACGTGAAAATGTGAACAACAAGTTTTACTATGATGATTCTGTGCTCTCCCTGAACTCTGGTGGATACACGATAGATGACATTTATGAACACATTTATGTGGTGTTGATCAATGAATATGGTTTAAAGTCATTTCTCGATGGAACACGCAAGTTTGAACTTGTAGGAAATACCAACACTCATCGCTGCAGTATTTTTTCTACATTCAAAATTGACTTTAAAACTCACCCCGATTCCATTGGTCCATTACTAGGATTTAAACCACAACAAAAAACATGAATCAGACCATGAAGTGAAATTCATTGAGGACCATCATGTGTCGGTGACGTGTAATATTATTAGTCAAGTGTACACCAATCAAGAACCATCGCATTCGCATTATGACTTGATTGTAACATCGCCCAATGGTTATATTCGTGAAAAACCTCCAGTGGTGCTTTTTCATTCTGTGGCTGTCGATAGTATTAGTAATATAACATTAAGACTGATCAATAGAGATCAACAACTCATTGATCTAGATTCTACCACACCAGTGACTTACAAGTTGATGCTAAAACCACTATGAAGTTTGTATATAAAGCAACAGCACCGTCTAGGAATGGTGTTAGTTGTTTACCACGTGAATACACGTTAACATCTCAGAACAAGCAGATTTTACAGCATTTGGGTTACCACATCAACCTCCGCGATGAATTCTATCCTAGAGGTAGCGAACCACATCGAGGAGCAACCAGGAGTGGTAAGAATTGATCTGCATTCTTATCAAGCTCAAACACCTGGACTCAATAACAATGATGAAATTCAATTTGTTATCAACAACCAAGATATTTACACTCTACAGCATGAAAGTGTTATTCAGATTGAAGGTCGGCTCACCAAAGCCAATGGCTCTACACCCACTACATCCAAGTTAGCCAACCATGCCTTCCTGTTTTCTGAAGTGCGTTATGTGATTAACGATATCGTGGTGGATAGCACTCGTAATGTGGGTATTTCCAGTGTCATGAAACTATATCCCTCTTATAGTGAGGAAGAAGCTAAAACACTTTTTGCATGGCGGGTTGGTGCCCTGACTCGATCAATGACTGAATGGTACACACCGATTGCACCTTTACTGGATATTTACCTCTTAAACTGATTTTAGGCTTTGCTGAAGATCACGAGCGCATTGAGGTCAACGCAAGGCAAGTGCTTTATCTGGTGAGAGACAGGAGTGATAATAATGCACTCAAGGGAGTCGACAATGCCCCCATTGATTCAAAAATTCAACTACAACGCCTGCTATGGAAAGTGCCTCATGTGACCCTTAACGATAGCAAAAAACTGGACATACTCAAAATGGTAAAGAGAGATATACCTCTACCCATGGAATTTAGAAGCTGGGCACTCCATGAGTACCCGTTATTGCCCACCACCAACACACACAGTTGGTCTATAAAAACAGCCCGCTATACAGAGAGACCTCTCTACATGATTGTGGGTTTTCAAACGAATCGCAAGTATCAACAAACCAAAGATGTCACGCAATTTGATCACCTGCAATTGAGAAATGCACGTCTTTTCCTCAACGGTGCTGTGTTTCCCTATAAAGGGCTGGATTTAGATTTTTCAAAAAATAAGTTTGCCCCCCTGTACGACTTGTTTTCTAAATTTAGATGGTCGTATTATCAAAAAGAGAATTGTCCAATGTTGTCACCCCAAGCTTTTAAGACAAGGGCGCCACTGATTGTCTTTGACTGTTCCTACTTGGAAGAGTCTGTCAAACCATCCAATATTGACATTCGACTAGATTTTGAAACGCATGACAATGTTCCAGCCAATACCACGGCCTACTGTTTGATTATTCATCACAAACAAGTCAACTATTATCCACTGTCCAACCAAGTGACAAGTGTATAAATAGCAGGTCAACACACATCAAACCACTCAGTCATGTCTTGCTTTCAAGCCTCAAGAGAAGTTACATCCATGAATTTAAAATCTGAGGAACAACGTTTCAAGACCTTTGCGACGTGGCCGGTGCCTTTTATAAACCCTCAAGCCTTAGCAGCCGCTGGATTCTACTATTTAAAAAGAAGAGATGAAGTGAAATGTGTGTTTTGTCCCATCATCTTAGACCAATGGCAAGAGAGTGATGAACCCATGCAGGAACATCAGCGCTGGTCACCTGCCTGCCCCTACCTGTGCAGAATGGAGGTGGGTAATATACCCTGTCATTCAAGTTACCCCTCACTCATGCCTCTGAGTGATGAAAAAAGGTATGATACGTGTGGACTTTATGGTGCCGGCAGTGCTTCAGTGAGCAGCTCACAGTCAAAAACATCCAGTTTAGAGACATTGGGATATCATCGGTGTTATGGACACTATAAACACAAAAGACTTTTTTGTTGTATGAGATGGTACCGCCTCTATCCTAGAATGAAAAAAGAATGTAAAACTTGTTATGCTAATAAAATAATGAAATAAAAAAAAATGGTTGTTGTTGTTGTTATATTATTATTTCTTATGCCCCTCTGTCATATCCTAACCTCTATAGTGACTACTCGATGTTTTTCTTTTCTTTTACTAGAATGGAATGTAAGTAAATGACATGGGTACACCTTACTGAACAATTGTCAGTCTGTAGTCAGTTGGACTTGATCCAGACAAGAGTGAACATGTTGCGTACACTGATTGTCGACTGTCAAGGTTTTAAAATTGGAGATAACAAATTTATATTTAAAGAAGTGGCCATCATCGATTGTTCCACTTTTTGGATATCACAAGCTACTCATTTGGTGTTTAAACCACCTTATGCGTTTGATTTGTTGTGTGATAAAGACCGTAAACAAACCCAGTGGATTGAAACTCATATGCAACTAGACTGGAAGCGAGGAACCATTTCATATAAGCACCTGGACATGGTCATGAAAGCCCACTTGTCTTCTGCCCATGTAATATTTGTGAAAGGTAGTGAAAAACGTCAATGGCTACAACCATTTTTAGCGTCTTACTGTCAATGTATCGATTTAATGGACATGGGCTGTCCATCGCTGCAAACACTCATGGATCGCTGCCCCTGTGACAATATTACCCATAAAGCCTTGGCACAGGTGTGGCAATTGTTTCATTGGCTATCCACCAATGCCTGCTGGGAGTTGTTAAATAAAATTAAAACTAAAGGTTTACCTGTGAATGACACCAGTGAGATTTCTACAAGCGACGTGTAAACATCAACGTGATACCATGGAGAAAGGGGATGCTACCGATAAAGCGATTGGAAAGTTCTTTGTGTGTAAAAAGAAACTAGACAGTTTTACTAAAGAAGAATTATTGGCTCTTCCAAAATCATTCATTTATTATGTCGCAGCAAATGCAGTGAAAGAAATCTGGCAACATGTACCAAAATCATGGACTCAAGACCCTGTGTTAAGTGAATTGCAACCATGTACAGATTATGATCACCATAAGCAAGTGGCTATGGCAAAAATACCCTCTATGCGACAGTGTGCTACTTGTCAGCTAGTCAAACTGTATCATGGTCATAAAAGTCAGTGTAAAGACTTTGTTTCCTCATACCACGGGAGTAATGAAGAAAAAAAGCAACAACAACAAACATCATCCACAGAAGAGGAGGAAGATCAAACCTTTTTACCATCGATGGAAAAGGATATGCCAGACCTGTACTGGCAATGGCATCATTAACAAAGTAATTCAATACTTGACTTTCGAAATCTACCTACCTGGTTATTATTTGTGTAGTCCTGGAACTTGTCTTGAAGAACCTTTGCAGCATAGTGATATACCTATTAATCCTTTGGATCAAGCATGCACCTTTCTTATCACCACAGTCATTCTGCATTAAGACGTGTAGCGGATAAAGTATCGTTGAAAAGCTAAACAACTTTTGACATTCTGTGATGTCTCAGTGGGAGAGAGGTTGGCAGTCGTCATTGTGATTAGTGTTATAAAAGGAAAGTTGATAATGAGTGGACATGGACATTGAAAAGGATTGAGGAATTGGTATTTTCTTTGTATTCTATTTTTGTAAAGCTCTATTTTTTGTGAAATAAAAACAAGGTTTACAAGATCACAATGTCTTTTATTTTATAAAATGGTGATAGCCATTTAATTTTTTTCACACATGAATATTTACAATTTCCACTTTACACTTTTTTACATTCCCCTTGTTTAGTTTAAACATTCTGTACATTTTTGTTGTTGTGAAATAAAAAACAAGGTTTACCAGATCACAATGTCTTTTAATTCTAAAAATGGTGATAGTCATTTCTTCATTTTCATTTTTTCACACATGAATATTTACAATTTCCACTTTACATTTTTTTACATTCCCCTTGTTTAGTTCACACATTCTGTACATTTTTTTGTGAAATATAAATAAGGTTCACTGAATCACTATATCTTTTAATTTTTAAAAATGGTGATAGCCATTTCATTTTTCACACATGAATATTTACAATTTCCACTTTTCATTTTTTACATTCCCTTGTTTGGTTTACACATTCTATACATTTTAGTTCTTGTGAAATAAAAAACAAGGTTTACCAGATTACAATGTCTTTTTAATTTTAAAATGGTGCTAGCCATTTCACTTTTTCACACATGGATATTTACAATTTCCACTTTACATTTTTTACATTCCCCTTGTTTAGTTCACTCATTCAGTAAATTTTTTAAAAGCATTTTTGTAATATACAAAAGCAAAATATTTTACACTAAAATGTATTACTTATCTTATTTTTACTAAACTACTGTAGCCTAACATTATACATTCTACTTACAGTTTTTACAAAAAAAAATATTACAATATAAAACACACTACAAATATTACAATATAGTGATCATTAGACTTAAGTAAAGTAATAGTCGTCAATACGACTGTTTCCCCAAGCATGAGTATTAAATGCGTTGGGTATAATGAATCGTTTGTTGTCTTCATTACTTAAAGCAACTTTGTTCAACAAATTGGTATGTAGCTGATGATTTTTACTTCTAAATACACACATTTTCTTATATAATACAGGTGGGTTACTAACTATACAGTTCTTATAATCACTTATATCTAACTCTTTACTAACAACATTCTTTTTCACTCCTTTTAATTTTTTTACTACTACATCATCAATTGTCATATAGCTGTATGATGTAGATTTTGTGCCTACAAAGGTGTCTATAATAACACCAGCACATTCATCCTTAAATTTCCCAAGAACCTTTTTGTTTACTAGAGGTAAATGGTAAATATTATCCTCTGGATAGTCACTTGTATCAAACCTATTTAGCTCAGTTTTGATATCATCATAAAAATCATCAGTTTTAAACTCATAAATAAAAGAATCTGTGTCTGTGTAGAGTAATTTAGCATTATCAAGATAGTTTTTCTTTACATAATCATAGTGAAATTCATACATAAGTGTTTTTGACAATTCCAGAATGGTGTATCCCACATATATGGGTTTGTTGTAAGTTACTTTAAGACGATTCATTTGTATTACAACTAAATCCTCATGAATAATTGAACAGCTATGAAAGTTAGGCTTGCTTATTAAGTTGCTCGCACCATACCTTTTACCATCATTCTCCCACTTTGTTATCAGCTTTACATCAACTCGTTTATCAACATTCTCCATAGTCTTTCCAAAAACACTATTATTCATGAGTTTATAAAAATCCTTTTCAAACGCGTTTTTTGACTGTGTTCTTAAATTATTGTTTAGATCAATATACGGTTTGAGCCATGCTGACTGTTGAAATTGCAATACGCGATGAATTTTAGTTAATTTTAATCCATGCTGTAGACACTGTTTCAAGTTTTGATAATGTATTACATATTTACATTTATCATTTACATTAGCAATTAACATTTTTGTTCGTGATGAAATGTATGGAGATTTCATATTCTCAGGACAAAATGGTAAATCATTATGATCATCATGTAACTCTTTAGGGTACTCAAGATTTACCTCTAAAATATATCCTTTATCATCGTTATCATTAAGAGTGTCAACATGTAAGACATCAATTTCAGGTTGTGTCAGCCAGCGAAAATCTTTCAGTGGTAGATATTGACTCATAGCCCAACCATATTGGTTATTTGCATCGAGGTAGACAATATACTTTGACTCTTCACAAGGGTTGTAGCTAGGCATGTATTTATTATTCGCTTTAGAGTACCGTCCACTACATTGGCTTAATCCACCTCGAATTGATGATTTTATAAAATTGATCATGTCTATATCAGTCATTAATTCTAAATTTACTTTCGTTTTTTTCAACATTGAACTGAAACTTAACCCAGGAGCAGTGAAATACTGACAAGGATCAAGGTCATAAGTTTTCATACAAACATTTCGAAAATTTTCAAAAACATCTGCTAATAATAACACATCTGTCTTCAAATATATGTCTGAAAATTCTCCTAAAGTTTGAATGTGGAACTGTGTCCATACACGTTGTGCATGTAAATATTCCTGATCACTGATATGACTTGTCTTTAAGGAACTGTAAAATGCATCTTTCGGTGGTAAACAACACTCCTCAAGACGTTCCACACAGTTAATATATTCATAAGGGAATATACCCTTTTGACGAATCAAATTAAAATCATCTTCTTTAGGAAAGACACGATGAATTTCATGAAACTGATCTGATTTTAAATTACTAGCCAGCTTATCAAGACTACTCGGCATAAAGCGGAATGAATCTAAAAATCGCAGTTTAATGGTTTTGTTATTGCTAGTTTTGATGTATTTTGTGAACGATATGTATTGTTCCTTATTATTCGCAATCACATCAATTTTCACATCTGAAGCTCCAAATTCTTTAACGATAAAGTGGTTATCGTATTTGCTACCGTTGTGTAGAATGACCGGAATGAATTTACTTACTCTATAATTTAAATTACATTCTTGGTGAGCAGCACCACGATATTTTCCTGTTAAATGGTCATGATCGCGAACCCTGTCTGAATATAAACATTCACCACATATAAAACAATTAGTTTCAGTTTCAAAATTCATTTGCTCTGAGGAAGTTAGTGACTCCATTGGAATGATCGTATTTAAAATAGAGGATATACGAATGGCATCTTTCTCAAGCCTTTCCATAAAAACTTTAGTTGCATCAGGTCCTCTATAGAGCTCAAACTTATTTAAAGAGTCATCATAACTACATTTAATATAATATGCAAAGCTAAAAGGTTCATGAATGTGAGTTGTGTTGGTGAAAGGTTGGGCTGGATTTGATGAACATGTATTAAATGGTTTTAGCAAAGCCTCGAAGTCAGCATATATAACAAATCGTACTCGAAGCTGTTTCTCATAATCCTTAAATTTTAGAATGTTATTTTTAGGAGTCGGTAATACCGTACGAACATGATTACACCCCCATTTTTGATGTTGAGTTAGTTGGTCCTCTTTTCTGAAATAGAGCAAACAGCCATCACACAACCACTTCTTAGATTCATGTTTTGATACTTGACTACCAACAAGTCTACTTAAATGTTTTATCCAACAATAGTGGGCGTTTTCACCTTCAGTTATGTATAGTAAATTTACATGAGCATCCTTTTTTTCCTGAGTATAATATAGAGGGCCTACTATACTCTTATTTTCAATTTCATAAACATTAATACTTACATTGTTCAGCTCTTCAAAACGTTGAATGTCTTTTATCGCCATAGGAAATTCTATTTCTTTTAAATCTAACACTGAAGAATAGTGAGGATAAGATGACGTTCTCTCCAAATGTCCCACTGCTGGATGGAGAGCTGAGGTTACAGCCCATGCAAAGCATGCGTCATCATTATTCATAACGTTTACACAAGCGTGCTTACGTTTGATCCATCCTGGCAAATCAACGTATGATGATGCTCGAAGGGGATTATATTTATTCATGTTGGTTTCTAAATAAAGTACTTCAACCAACGCCCAGCCTGACTCCCTTTCCTGGAACTCTTCACTCTTCACGATGATGGCACTTGAAATATTTTGATATATATCACTAATATTAGTTGATTCGCTAACAATTATGTTTTTTGTATTAAAAGATTTGATATCTGTAATTTCACCTTCGCTCCCAGTTTTTACATAGAGGCCAAAAAGTTCAAAATTCATTTTAATTGTTTTATGCTCTAATAAAACATTTTCTACTAAGCCAAACACAGTAGGTTGAACATTTTTTAAAAATGATTCAATACTTTGAGTTTTTTCTTTACTATAAAGTCTATAACTAGCAATTCGACTTTTAAATGCACTACCAATTTGTTGAACATTTCCAGAATTTCTTTCATGGCAAGCGTTATTTTTACGTTGAATACTGCGTAAATGTCCATGAATGATTGAAGAAGTTATATCAATATTACATACATCACAATGTGTTATTGAAGGTTCACCATTCTTTTTTCTTTTTGTTGCACAACTATTTTCACAATCTTGAGAACGTTTACGCTTTTGAGCATCACATTCATTTAAAGGTTCCGTGCTAGTTGATGGTTTTACAGATTTCAATTCCTGTTGTTCTCCATGCACTTCAACCATGTGGAATTGATATCGCTTTACAGCAGAAAAACCAAGTTCGCAAACTGAACACGAAAAAGGTGCTGAACTGACATGCATTAAATTTACATGACGTGCAAGATTATCTTGTCTGTTAAATGTTGTAGCACAATGACTGCACACAAACATTTTCTGATTATGTTTTGTACTTGCATGACGTTGAAGGTTGTCAGGTCTTGAGAACTGTTTCTTACAGTCACCACACTTGAACATGATGATTACTTTCCAAGTTATCTATAAAAGAAAGAAATAATCAATGTTAGTAAAAGATAAAACAAAATTTACAATATAAATAGTTTAATTATATTCCAGTCAATGGTTATAGCAGGGTATTTAAATCGATCATCTGTGAACTCCTAGCAAGTCTAACTTCATGTAGTTCTAACTGGGGGTTACTATATACCACTGTCACTGACACCTAGCGGTGAAAATTGGAACATGATAGAGTGATAGAAACCAGTGATCACCAGTTAAGTGAGCTAAGTGTGACGTCATAACCAATCTTAAAACAAGTCTAAACTTGTAGAACATGTCACGTGATAGAAACCAGCGATCACTAGTTAAGTGAGCTAAGTGTGACGTCATAGTCAGTCTTAAAACAAGTCTAAGCTTGTAGAACATGTCACATATTGGAAACCAGCGATCGCCAGTTAAGTGATCTAAGTGTGACGTCATAGTCAGTCTTAAAACAAGTTTAAACTTGTAAAACATGTCACATGACAAGGTTAAGTTAGGTAAAGTTAAGTGAACTGAGGTTAAGACTTTAAATATTCCCTCTGTCACTGACACCTAGCAATGAACATTCGAACTTAATAGAGTGGTAATCAAAATCTAACCTACAAAATTAGCTTTACACATCATGGTCAAGTAGTTCCAACGGTTGACTGCCAAATATACCATTTTCACTGACATGTAGTGGTGAACATTGGAAAATATCACTCTAACTGTTTAAAAGTTATTAGAGGGGCGCTTACCTTTTTATAATTGATCAACTGATGCCACTGAATGAACAGATTGTAGAAATCTGGTATCCTACAAGTACCCAATTATCTGCAAACAAATCAATCAATCAATCAATCAATAAATACATTCCAATCAAGAACTTCAACATCAATTAGTAATAAAAGACTACAATCCATTAATAATAAGTACTTACTTTGCAAAATAATTTAATGATTTTCTACCAAAACGGCTTTACAACTCTTGAGCAGTAATAGAGCACTGTTCACTCAAAGCGAGTAATAAAGACTGATAGTAGGGAGATATATGACACCCCTCATATATAAACTCTCATCGCTCGTGTCAGCAGTTTTTTGCAGATCATTGCAATTCCTTTCCCAATACAGTTGAGAGTCCAAAGTACACTAGGAACACCTGTGTGGTATTCAATGACTGCTGACTTTGCATGATCATCACCCATTGTCTTAATCAACATATGGGGTTTCAAATTACTGCAGCGTCAGTCATAGCAACAGCAGTGTGCGCTCTCTGGTATGTCAGCAACATGACACCGGAAGTAACACCTGTGTAATATCCAATAACTGCTAACTTTGCATGATCATCATCCATTGTCTTAATGAACACTTGCGGTTTCAAATTACTGCAGTGTTAGTAATAGCAACAGATCTGCACGCTCTCTGTCATGTCTGTAATATGACACAGGAAGTAACAAGACGTCTTACTGCACGTGTCATCTCCTCAGTTTTAACATCTTAAGAACATGTATTATTCTCTTTCAAGTACAAATGACTTGTTAGAACACATCCATCCACCAAGTTAGATCCCTTGTATGTTCACATGTATTTCATCACTTTCCTTTCATATCGTTATCCCATTATAGTAGTGGGGGATTTGTGAACAACGTCAATTCAACACACACACACAAATGTAGTTAGGCCCTTTAACATAATTTAAATAAATTCATGGGCTAGTCCGTAGGAACCAGGCCAAAGGGACCCGTCCAAAGGGATCAGTCCAAAGGGACAAGGACTCGTCCACAAGGACTTGTCCACAAGGACTCGTCAACAAGGACCCGTCAACAATGACTCGTCAACAATGACCCGTCCACAGGGACTCGTCAACAAGGAACCGCTCCCCCACCCTCTTAAAAAGCCATGAGTGGGCATGCTAATTCATAGTGGCTTTCCACCGCACACATGTCTCTTGTGTAGAACAACTTTTCATTCCATATTAGCATTCAAACTCTCACATGTTGCAATTGGAAAGAGAGATTCTCAAAAAAAATACAATTGCACCCCCTAGTAGGGGTAGGTTTTATTTTGGGGTTGAAATATGTTGTCCATTGGAAAGGGGGTGTCAGCACGAGTTCAATGACACCTCATTTGTTAAAATCCAACCATAAGTTCGAGAGATATCGCACCGCCGCCATCTTGTGAGGAGGAGGAGGGTTTTGAACCGCCACAAAACCACTACTGACTCTATCTGTCTGAACTTCAACAGACTTGTTACCATGGCCTCGCAATCCAGAAACTTGGTAATCGTAAGGGATATCAACTGATTCAACTCCCTCGGTTAAATAGGCCACGTTGGCTATGAGCGTGACGTCGTTACTATCGTGAAAATTTCCTACGGTATCGTTATCTCGTTTTCTTTTCTTGCCGTGGTTTCCGTCATTTTTCATGAGTTTTATTCTCCCTAATGCTGGTTTCGGTACTTTATGTGCAGGATAATCTTCGAATACCGTAGGGAAGACACGGTCCTTCAATTTCTTTATTTTCAGCCCTGGACGATAATCAGACTCAAGAAAAACCGCCCACTTACGTGACAAGTTCTTGACTCAAAATTCGGTAAAAATTTGTCTCGAGAAATATTTTTAAGCCATTTCTGTCTTAATTCTGCAACACACGGGAATTAATGAAACGAAATGCCTTTTACTCTACCTCTCTTACTCATGCAGTATGGAACACAGCAGTATACCATCGCGGCTAACAATCACCGACGACCATTAAAAGCATTACTTCTCTTCGACATGATTATCAGCTATCACAATACAGAAAACCGATGCATGTTCTAGAGACAAGATATTACGTCGACAAAACATAAGACTGGTGTTTAAATTAAATAAACAAACCTGTGTGTATATTCCATAGGCATTACAAGATTATGGAGTCGTAGTAAGTAATACAAAATCTCAACACATAGTGAACACTACACTTCTCACATTACACAACTCAAGTGAAAAATAACAAAGGTGTAAGACGTAAGTGGAATATTGCGCGCTTGGACAAGCTCACAATCTGTTTACCCTAGCAGCGCTCCTGTCGGGAAGATCGTCAAGTAGGCGATGTTCGCTGCTTAGCACTCAACTCGCGCTGAATGGGAAGCCGTTAGAGCATAGCACACGGCGATGCCCAGACCGACACGGGCTGAAGATTACGTCATGATGTTGTTTAATTTGATCGGCTTGGACATCTTGGTCATTTAGCCCCGAGTACTTGGGTGTGTGTGTAGAACATGATAACCTGTGTTACTCGTGGTGTATGTATTGGAATGTTTGTATATTTAATTCAGGTGAATATTGGGAAGGAGGCAGCCGTGCTGTTGGCCGTGGCCAACACTATTTTGAAACAGCATTCCCCTTTAAACAAAGAACTATTCAAAATAACAAAACTATCAGTCAGATAACAAGAGGGATTAGAAATTCATGTCAACGAAAGAAATTTCTACACAAATTATATAAACAATACCACAAAACACATGAATTCAATTTATACCACAAAAGATACACTAGCATATTAAATAAGGTAATAAGACTAGGAAAGAAAATGCGTAATGATAATTTTATTTCCCTATTATCTAATAAAAACAGGGCTATGTGGTCCGTGATAAAGAAAGAAACTGGAAAATCTGCTAAAATACAAAGGAACATTACACTGACCAGCAATAGTAAAGTGATTAATAATCCAGAGGAAATAGCAAACACTTTTAATGAGTATTTTCTGGAAATTCCACAAAAAATATTAAATAAATCACAGGTAAATACACTAAATTCTGATAATAAAATAAATATATGCAGTGATTTTTTTATTTATAAATCATGTCACAAGTGAAGAGGTAAGAATAGTTATAAAAGAGCTAAAAATAAATTCTGTGCTGGCATTGATGGTATCCCTGATGCAATTTTAAAGAAATGTGCAGAAAATATAATAAATCCACTTACGCACTTGATAAACAGTTCAATTCTCTCAGGAACTTCCGGGATATTTTGAAGTTATCAAAAGTAATCCCAGTACACAAAAACTGTTCAAAAGATGAATTAGATAACTATCGTCCTATTACCTTACCAACTGGTATTGCAAAAATTGTGGAAAAATCATCTATAAGAGACTGATAAGTTTTATAGAAAAAAATGAAATACTATCAAACTCACAACATGGATTCAGAACGGAAAGATCTACACAGACAGCAATTTATGAATGTAGTAATAGTATACTGAAATTAATTGACAATAAGGAACATGTAACTGGCCTAATCTTGGATTTATCGAAAACGTTTGATGTTGTTGACCATAAAATCCTCCTTACCAAACTAAATCGATATGGTATTAGAGGTCTAGCTATTAAATGGGTAGAGTCTTACTTAACAAGGCGTAAACAAATAGTAAGCTTGAGACACAAGGATGATGGAACCAAATTACTTAATGAAACATTGTCCAATGTGGGAATTATTAAATTTGGATTACCCCAGGGATCGGCTTTGGGCCCAGTACTCCTTCTTGTATACATCAATGATATAACACAGAACGTTCGTTCTCATAAGGAAATTTTGTTTGCGGACGATACAACACTTGTAATAAAAGGTGAAACAAAGCAGGTCATACAGCAGTCTGCCTCATAATAAACTATAAAAAAACAGTATCTCTAAATTTCCACACTATACAGAATAGGAATCCTGCGACACCCAATATAACATTAAATGGTCATCAAATTGAAAATAAATCAGAAATAAAGTTTTTAGGACTATGGATACAACAAGACTTGAAATGGAATAAACATATACATTATCAGAATATTAAACTGAACTCGATGTGCTTTGCGTTACGTATTTTGAAAACTTGCACAAGCATGCACACATTAAGAAATACTTATTTTGCTTATTTCCATTCATACTTAAGATATGGGGTCATATTTTGGGGTATGTCGCCAGATGTACTAAGCACGTTTAGGATACAAAAGAGGGCGATTAGAATTATGACAAATGTAAACCCTAGAGAATCATGCAGACCTCTGTTTAAAGAGTTAAACATTCTCCTTCTGCCCTGCATATATATCTTTGAAAGTATTATGTTTTTTAAAAAGAATTTAATGAATAGAGACGTTTTTCTTAAAACAAACAATGATGTTCTTAGGCATAACACAAGACAAAATCAAAACATTCATTCTTCACACACACACACAAGCATATATCATAAAGGAACTTTTCACACTGGAGTTAAATTATACAATAAACTACCCCAGTATATAAAACTGGCCCCAAAAATAAAAACCTTTGAAAGAATGTTGACAGCTTATCTGCAGTGCCATTGTTTTTACTCTGTAGTTGAATATCTTGGTGTATATAAACGATGAAATCTATAATTACGGTATATTTCACTTTTCTATTTTAATTGTAATACCTAGCTGTAAGTTGTTGTATTTATAGAATTAAATTTTCATATTGTAATAATAGAGTACGGTATAAATAGTTGTCCATTAAGATTGTATCTCTTAAGATCTGTTAGTATACGGTAATACGTTATAAATAGCAATTGTATTATTAATATATACATGTAAGTGTAAGTTCTTTTAATTTATAGTTGTAATTACTGACGTGTCCTACATCAAAAATGTATTGTATACATGTAATTGATCAAATGGATTAACAAAAATCTAATCAAATGTAATCTAACAATATCAACATTGAGTTCTTGTCTTTGATGAAACTCGCAGCGAAATATTAAGACCTGAGAAATTTCAGTTGCATGTTGGGATATTTGAAATGCTCTCTACAGACGTGACTAAGTCATTGGACAGTAGGCATTTCCTTGAGTTAAATGGACTGAGTTAAGTAACAATAATAATTTAATAGTGGGCTAATATTTTACAACCGTAGTTTTACATGTGTGGATAATTTATCAATATTTAATTTTTGAGGATACACATGTTTAAATGTGTAACTAGGAACTCGTTTATGACGGTAATTGTACAAGTTACCCACGGATAGTATTTATAAATTAAATACATCTTTCAGTCCCTTCTGTTCAATGTTGGTTCTATTAAGCACTTTGGATGGTTTACATTTGAAGTGTGTTCCTTGTAAAAAGAAGCGGAACTGTTGTCTTGTGTTTTCAGAAACTCACAGCATCCTCTTTCTGCCAATATCTTAATACTCGTGCAGTAACTTGAGTTTGCTTTACGTTCATAGGTTTGTAATGTAATTTATCGTCGAACAATTATAATTATTCCGCGTGCCCCATCACATTGTGCTCAGGTTTGTGTGTAGCCTACTTAGGAATGGAGAAACCAATTTTAGGTTGCTTCATTTTACTGCTCCACAAGCTGGCACCAGTAATTCCTCATTCTATTAATATTTCACTCGATATTATACCCTAACTCATATCTTATAATGTCGAGCGTCATTGTCGAATACGTTTGTTGTTAACTTCTTCTCACTGTGCGCCTGGAGGGTTATATTTGGATTACCAGTAGCCTAACTTGAATTCGGTGTTCTGAAATTACCTCATTTCGTGTGTTATATATGATAATGATTCGTGTGTTCTAGCTTCCTGAACATTATGGACCAACAACCATTAATTAAGAGTGAGCCGGATGAATTCCTTAATATTGTGAGTATTTTTAATTCATATATCGTGTAACATAATGTGCATGACGAGCTTGCTACCAAATAGTAGGCTAACCAGTGTGTTCTTCTTTTTATTGTTTCACGTAACTTATAACTGTTATTCTGTCGGTATGTTTCATGTTGGGTCATACTTGTATAATTCTTTCTAGGAGTCAGAGGACCAGTTACCCACTTCTAACCTGCTGGATGAATCTTGTGATATATTTGAATACGAAAACACGGCGGTCAAAGTGGAACATCAAATAGAGGTGATCATAGATTCTTTATTTCTTTTCTAATAGGCGGCTTCGGTGGCGTAGTTGGTAGCGTCCTGAGCTTCTATGCCCAAGATCGCGGGTTCAAACCCGGCCGAAGTCGTTGGATTTTTAAGAGCGTTATAAATCCCTCAGTATGTCTTCCTTCGGAGGGGAAGTATAACCGGCGGTCCAATGTCATAGATTTATGGCATGATTACACTAATTACACTTGGGTGAAGCTAAATTAAACTTTAATTTGACTAACGCCCTTAGGTTCTATTTTTCGTCACCAGGAGCTGACTGCAGTGGCATCTAATAACGAAGTTCAGAATTAGTTGGTCGTTGACGGTAGCGTTTGGTAGTAAAAGTGGGCACTACTTGGAAATTGAATGTCTGCAATCTTTACTTGAATTGAAAACCGATAACACAGACCAATACAGCCATCGCAATTAACACCGGATATCAGACAGATTCTACACACACCCAAAGTACACGGGGCTACATGACCGCGTTGTTGCAGCCCCTTAACTGAGGAACCAACCATCTTTTCTAATTAATGAATTAATTAATTTATCGTATAACTTTTAGTGCCGGGAGTGTCCGAGGACATGTTCGCCTTGCCAGAGGCTGTAGCTGCTTCAAGCGGACACCCATAGGGTGAGCTACAAGTTGCGGTCAATTTCAATTAGTTCCAACTTTAGCTACCAGGTGTCACTGACACCTAGTGGTGAACGTTGGAACTTTGATAGAGCGTTCCAACGAAATATAACCTAGAAATTCAGCTTCACACAAGTTTAGTCAGTGGAAGGATCTTCTACATGCCATAAATCTATGACATAGGACCGCCGGCTTTACCTCCCCTCCGAAGGAAGGCATACTGAGCGTATTTTACGGCTCTTAAAGAATATGACTACTTCGGCCAGGTTTGAACTCGCGATCTTGGGAATAGAAGCTCAGCATGCTACCAACTACTCCACCGAAGACGCTTAAGCTCTGCGCAGTGTATTGTTCCGTAAGTTGGCAACATTTAGGTGTTCTGTGAATACTTATCACTTTCTGCAAACTGTGTCTTGTTATGTTTTCTGAACGGCAAATATCTAGCTGCCTCCCTTGCTGGCATTAGCAAGCACTGGGCCAGTAGCTGAATTGAAGGTGAAAAATCACTTCTGGAATGGGTTCAGTTGTCCATGATTGTCTTCATCGTAACATTAAACATTATTGAGAATACCTTGCAAATTGTCCCAACCATTTAGGACGAAACACACAGGAATGTTGAGGCAGGGTGACCATTTGTACGAAAATAATAGTTCCTGCCAAAACATAGACTAGCCCGGGAGACGTAAAACATGTGTGTGCTGGAGCGCATCGGGCTTCCACTGGAAATTTACATTATGAGACCAGTATCCGAACACTCAAATGAAAATGAATGTGAGACTTGGGTTGACTTCCACTGCTTCACATGGCCAACAACTTGGTATTGACACACATTTGATGACAGCCTTCACCGCTAGCTCTTACTGTAAGTAAGGTGATGGCCCACCCTCCACCTTCATGACAGCCTCCAATGTTGCACACATACTGCTAATTTGATGGCGAGGGTTTCTCGGAACGTTGTGCGGAGCAGAAAGAGGAATGTGGCTTGTTTTTGACTGGCACGAATTCATCTTGAAAGACACCCCAGATATGGTCTATGGCGCTGTGTCTCAGCCTTCATTGGACCGTGGTCAGCCATTTCATTTAGAAAAACTCTCTAGCCCTTGTCTATAGAGATATTCATGTTCGGTTTTCTATTTTCAATACATTGCGTAATCTTGGCAACGTCAATTGGCCATATATTATGAATTACAAGTGAATTGGTTGGCATTTAAATTTCTAGTAGCTGCCACTGTTTTTACGAATAAACCTCGAATTCATTCTTGTTCTCGTTTTATTTTTCTCTGCCTCAAGCATCTTTGATTTAAACTGGTCTCAACAGGGTAAAACAATCACGATATTTATCAATGCGGCTTGTCCTTATTGACGTTCTATGGTAACACTTAAGTAACTGCATCTACGCCGTGAAGTGACGACATACACACGTGATGCTAGTAACAATATGCCAGCCCTACGTTTGGCGAGTGTATACGAACTGAAATGCTTTCTGAAGTAAACTCCGCAAAATCTGTCAGGTTGATGTAACAAAGGTATGAATGTGGTTTTCAGTTACCTTTGGTACGTTATTTTATTCCTTGATTTCTTCAGTGCAAATCATCTGAAAAATATTATTGAACATTTAATGCAGCCAAGAGGCTATTTATATAAACTTATTTTCTATTGGTTCGCATAATCACTGATTGTTCTTGTTCTTTTTGTGGTCATAGTGCTCCACACAGTTGACACTTGCATGTAATTGAAGGCTCATGATACGTCTTTATGTGACAAATGATGTGATGGAAGCCGTGTACTGCCATTCTTGTGTAGTCGTGACGCATTTTAAAGTTTGCTGTCGTCCTTGATCGATCAATTATGGCGCCAGATGCAAAAAAAACTCCGGATATACGTCTTCTCGCCTATGGCTGTATGTTGCCAATAGGTTCTCTGATGCATTTGTGTTGGTTATATGTATTTGTGTCCTAAGATCTTCTATGAGGAAGGATCTTCTTGCTAGGAGATAACCTAATCTGGATCTTGTTGTCTTTAAAACTCCAATTGCTTTCTTAATGTATACAGCTTTTACCCTTTCTAATGAGGAGAGGTTTTTCATTGAGAGATATGGCCAGATATGCCTTCTCTTTGGATTATTGGTAATACTTCCTCCGCATCAAGAATTAAAAGCAAAGGACTTAGCGGGTCGCCTTGTAGAACTCCGTTTGTTTGAAGTATTGGCTCTGATATTGAGAGACTGTCTGAGACTCGAATTGTATTCCATTGCAGTATTATCCTATGATTTGTGTCCATATGATATTTTCGTTCAAGACTTCTTTCGAGTTCTTCATTATTAAGCTTTTAATTATGAGGTCAAATGCTTTGGTAAAGTCAATATACACAGTATACAGTTGTTCTTTCCCTTCAACAGCTTCCCAAGCATTTTGTAATAGGAATTCAATAGCAGCCAAAGTCGATTTTCTCTTCCTGAATCCTTGTTGAGTTTCCGAAAGATGGTCTTCTACGGTCTCTTGAATTTTTTCTGTTATTGCTCTCGTGATTATTTTGAAGGAGATATTTTCCAAAGCAATACCTCTGTTTTTATTTGGATCACTGGGGTCTCCTTTGTTCTCATGATGGACTGTCTCCACTGCGCCGGTATGGAGGCTATTTCAATGCATTTATTGTACAGCTTTGTCCACACTGGTAAACGTATGTGAGCAGTGTCTTTTATATACCCACTATATAATCTATCAGGTCCTGCAGCCTTTTTATTTTTTGTGCTGTTTATGACATTGTAAACTCCGGTTGTGGTTAATGGTGTCCACTCCGCCTGGGTGTGTTGGGCCGGTTGTTGAGTGTTTTCTGGTATATCACTCTGGTGTTTTTTGTTTAGTATGCTGACAAAATGTGTCTCCCTCTCTCTCATAATAATATAAAGTGTTTGTGTTTGCTTCTTGTTGCATATTGCAATATATGGTTCTCTTGTAACTTCGTCCACGAGTCTCTTTCCCAAAATGTTTTCATATTTTCTTTTAACATTTTCTTGTAATTTCTCCTCATTTCAGAATATCTTCGCAGGATTATCGGATTAGCAGGGTTCTGTCTCAAGTGATGTAGAGTTTCTAGTACTTCCCTTCGTAAGAAGTAGCACTCCCTTGTCAAACCATTGTTTTCCTATCCATTTATACCTAGGCGTTGTGGCTTGTCGTAGAAGGTCCTGCAAGCTTTGCATTGCTTCCGTTAGTCTGGAACCTATTATTAGCTCAGCAGATTTGCCTTCTACCTTCTCAATGTCTATTTTTCGTGTCTTCTGCCGGTCTGTGTGTTATTCGCCAATCACCTTGTAATTTTATCTGCATGGGAATATTGTAACGTGTTTTTCGAGGGTATTTTATGCCACTGAAATATTTCAGATGGAAGCCATTCAATGTTTGTTTACGCGGCAACTTGTTCAGCCAAGATAATTTTCATTTAACTTATTATTATTATTAATGTCCTTTTTTGGAGCTTTTTCTTTAAAGATTATAACTATACAGATAGGTTTTCGATTTTATAGAAAACACTATCAAGCGATTTATTATAAACAACATTATCACGGTAAATTATATGATTGCGGAGATTTACGGATTTTTATTCAGTTAATGGTTTATTGCGAGAGAGTTGGGTCATCGGAAATTTCCGCTACAGGAATAATCTTGTCGTGAAGCGATGACAACATCGAGGAACATTTACAACTGGCTGTTTCAAGAAAAGGCGAATTGGACTGGAACGGTAAATTTACCGAGTGCGATGTAGTTGTGGCGGGAGGTCCCGCGTGCCGGTCTCAAGCCATTGGGGGGAGACGTGACTCACGGTGATTGGTCTACAGGCGAGGCGAGTAGCTGAGGAGTGGAACTTTGGTGGGGGTACCGGCGAGTCATTATAGTGTTCGCGCGCCGTGAAGAGAGGACTATTAACATTGTAAAACTTGTCCAAAGTGGGCGCTCTTTAGGTTGGTTCCGTTGTGATTGGGTCGTAACTTGAATATTGTAATTGCATAGTCTACGGACTTCGTACTCGTGTTCGATGGCGAACTTTTCAGTACTGCTATTCTCAACTGACACATTAGTCATGAGAAATACGCGAGCTCTTGTGAACAGGGAGTCAGCGTAAGTGGCTAACGGATTTTGATCCACCACTATCTAGCATTTAACTTCAACATATTAACGACGATCTCCGCCAGTAACGAAGAAGATGGCGACGTCCAAAGGGCTGATGGAAGTTCTCGCGATTCATCACGTACGAGGGAAATGCTACTGCTATTTTCAATGGTAAGCGCGAATGACTCAGAACTACGTAATCTCTCTCTCTTTATTGTTTCATAATCAGAATTTCAGTAACTTCTTAGCTTGGTCGTAATAGTAAATTCAGTAATGCATCCGACTCCGTTTTCACGTAATTTTCCAGTGGTAAATTTCAAATCGTAATGCTCCATTTTAAATTATTATTATTATTAAAATTGCCACTACTTGTTTTTTATATAATAAATTCATTTCTTATACTATGAAATCTTTGCTTTCAGTAGGTAGCAGTAGATATAGACCTAATTCATTCTCCTGATACAATTGTTAGTAGGGTTAATGATCAAATCATGCCACGGTCTGAGTGTGAAGATTCTGAAAGGTGTTCTGCCCGAGCTAGGCGTTGATAAATATAAATTTAGATTTCAACTTAGTATTGAGGTCTTGGCGCCCATTAATTCAACGTATCTTAGTCAGAATAAACATTACTTGTACCGTTCTAACGTGGGACTTGTTGTGGTTTAGCATCAATCACCCCAGTGAAACCATTACAATATTTTTTCGCAACGGGGTGTGAGTTACTTTACATGGAGGTGTTACAACATCCACAATCGGACCCTTAATTAGAGCGATGTCTATTGTGCTTTTGCCATTATGGGATATGTATGCTGGAATATTGGGTTTATTTAGTAGAAAGAAGCATTCCTCCTCTAACTTATCCATTACTAGCTTTGTTTTGTAACTCTGAATATCCAGTCTACAGTTTAAATCTCCAACTTTGATTATTGGCTTGTTCTGATCACTCTGGACGCACAACTGGCCTATTTCATCTAATATGTCGATAGCTGTTTTGTTCGGCTGGAAGTAGACTGCAATTATTGTAATGATATTAGTTTCAATTATAAGGGTATGTCCCCTTAGGAAAGTAGAGATTATCGGTGTTAGCCTAGGTTTTATAAGGATTGTTGTGCCTCCAGTTGGTCTTCCTATTTCCCCTTCTTTTGCTTGAAGATGTGTGCTATAATAACCTGGGTGTTGCCATTCGTCTGTTAGAAACGTTTCCGTTAGAATTACTATATCATATCGCATTAAGAAATCTCCTGGGGCTATATTTAATGCATTTTTTAATCCTTCTATGTTCCACAGCATTATCGTTAAATATTCTTTTGCTTTATTGTCTTTATAAATTTCTGGACATTTCTTTTGTGCCTTATCCAAGAAACCCCCCTTCGTTCCTCCGAAAGAAACGAGAACGTCTGACAGTGCTCCCCACTGGCCAGATCTCAGCGTCGGTTACCCTTTGAAGACAGTCAAAAGGAATTCCTAGTTTGAAAGATTTTGTACTTCCATTTGTTGTCACCTCTTCGTATATATCACATTGTGCTTGTTACTCCTCTTAACATGGACATTTTCTATAGATTCCGAAGTTGTCGCAGGTTTTACTCGACCCGCAAAGATCCATGCTCTCTTATCTGCTGCTTGCAAGTATTCGTCTCCTGATCCAGTACCTGTTATGAATGGTTGCTGTCTTAATGGACGTTCCCTTCTACGGTTTACTATTGTCCACTGATTATTAGTTATATCAGCTTCTACATCTTTTTCTTCATGGGACTGTAGTATCGTTAATTGACGGCATCATATCATCTTCTACAGTAAGGTCCGTTATTTCTGCACCTTCCGTCCCAGGGATATTAGAGCCAGAAAATATATTCAGGCTAGTTTTCGTTTTCTTCATCGTTGAAGTGGTTGAGCTAGGAATTCTGCATCTGTTCCAAAGTAATTTTTATTTCTTCTTTTATCAAGCTTTTTATATTGTTTGTGAATGATTGCATCATCGAGTGAAGCTGTTGGGAGATTTTATTGCTAATGCTTTCCTGTATTGCAGTACCAGTGACGGAAGCTTCGTTGTTGGAATTCATCAATCCCCCATCAGATTGCGTTGTGTGTTGATTGCCCTTTATGCTTTTGCTTTGTTGATGTTCAATTACGTGACTACTTGGTGTCGTTAGTTGCAGGCTATTTACTTGCACCGGATGAACGCCAGACAGCGTCACATGTCTTCCATGCTCAAAGCTTCTATGTGATCTTTGATAACCTGTCTTTCAGACTTGTCATTTGCATTGATATCATGAGCCACATTTGAAATCCGTGCTAAGATATAATTCCTGATAACACTTACTGCTTCTGCTATGTCTTCTTTCGTTTCTTCTTTATATATTCTACGGCTTCGCCGATGTCTTGAAGCGTTTTAAGAGCACATTCAATACGTATTTCTAATTTATCCGCCATCTTGCTTCGATTCTATTCCACCTACGCAAAGGATCATATTTGTAAAACAAGTCCTTTCTTTGCAGAATGATACAGACCTTCACGCGGACATTAAGATTGAGGAGTCTTCTATTCCTGAGCTAATTCCTTGCGGTAAAACTGAAACACCATCTGCTGATCTGAATGAGGTAAGTATCATTATGCCTCTTTACAAGACACCTAATAGCATTTCAATATAAAGAGTGGTATTTTTAAAACTGTGTTGATGACAAAACTGCTTGGTTGTAATTTGTACTGCCAGCACCACCTTTGTGCGATGTTGCTCTGATCACTGAGCTACAATGGGATTCATCTTATATGTCATTTAGGAAGGTACATTATGTGAAGCTAGCATTTGTTTGGCACTATCATGTTTCACTAGTTGCCCATTATGATCTCCCTTATTCTAGCAGACGTACAATTCATGTAGTTACCAGCATAATATAGCAACAATATTGATGTTACATACTCTACAATAGACTCCCTCTAGCATTTAATGTAACTGAGGATTATAACCACTTATCTGTGTAATGTCCATCCATAGCAGTAAGATTTGATGGATTGTACGAAAGTCGTTAAGCGTATATATCTTCACTTCATCTGAGAAGTGATGTACAATTACATGGTGTGTTACGTGTGTAAACGTTTAAGGTGGTAGCACAAATAAATTATTCCATCTTATCCCTAGGATGAGAAAAAAGAAATCCAGGAACGCGAAGATGATGGAAGTGGGAATCCATTAAATGAGTAAGTGTTCAACAAACATAAAATATTATCTTCCGCTTTAAGCGCTTTAAGCGTGGATAGCTGTAAGTTTCAAAGTTATGTTGGTAAGGTCAGATGTGTGTCTTATTGTATGTGTCTCGTCATGAAAGTAGATATTATATTCACTTTCTACTTTGCAGCCCATAAATTATCCTTTCTCATTCAGAGTTCTCTCTTTCTAGAAGTATTTAAGAAACGTTTGTCAGTCTGTTGTCGGGAGCTATTTCTTTCTTGTAGAAGTATGCTTGGAGGAAGTACACATGCCGCATGGATAAGAATATGTAAGAGTCTTGTAAGGAACATCCATTACATCAAACCCCCCTCCACTGTGTCCTTAACCCCTAATGATTCTTCTGTAACCCAAATTAAAAGCGTAAATAGCTTGCTCCTGATCCAAAGTTGCATGAAGTAAAATCCTGTATGTTCTTTCTTTTTTCAAAAGACTAGCTTACCCTGTGTGGGTAGACAAGACTTGTAGAGAGGAAAACATTGGGCAGACAGGTCCTGTAGAGTAGTACAATATGATCTAATACATGCATAAAGTCTAACATGTGTTTTAAGTACTGTAAACCAAAACAATTTTCACTTTATGCAAGTACTTAGAATATTGCATTGCAGTATAGGTCAAGAGAACGATCACTTGATACATGGGTTTAAATAGTGAATTACTGTATAGCCTTGTGCATGTGAGAGTAAGTGACAGGAGAATGCCGACTAGGCATGGATTGCAGTATAGACTTTTAACGTATTATAATAAATTTACTAGGTTATTTAGTTGACAAGTTTTTTTTTTAATTTCAAGAAAGAGATAGAAGAGGAGCTTCGTCATGCCAAAATCATTGTTAAAGCCCTCACCGATCAAGACGGGAATTGCCCGCGAGTTGCACATCCCTGCCAGACGTAACTATAAGCGACTCAAAGTTATTTCACGTTGCGTGGACGAACTCTGGCAAGCCGATCTCGTTGAAATGATCCCATAAGCTAAAACCAACAACGGTATCAAGTACATGCTGACTGTCATCGATGTTTACTCACAAATGTCATTCGTAGAACCTGTGCTTAATAAAACCGGGCAAAGAGTAACCGAGGCGTTTAAACGCGTCGTTCAGAGTTCAAGGCGGAAACCCAAGCTCCTGCAAACAGGCCAGGGTAAGGAGTTTTTAACTAGTATTTCTCTACCTATTTACAGTCTTGAGGCGTTAAGCATTAGGCTACACCACGTCGTTGTCGGCCGATACTCGTACCCGAGTTTGCGTTTCTTGACTGCAGTTCCATAATCCTTACTCCAGACGATTAAGATGGCGCCGCTGGCTTATCTGACCAATTCCTGCATAAAACATGCGGCCACACATGTTGCATAGGGTGGAGGACGTGGTACTGTCTGACGTTTCTTCTGCCACTGGCGAATTTCCTCTTCTTGTCTTCGACGTTCCTGCTCAAACTGTGCAATTGCAGCTGA
This sequence comes from Meconema thalassinum, assembly GCA_946902985.2. NCBI lineage: Eukaryota > Metazoa > Arthropoda > Insecta > Orthoptera > Tettigoniidae > Meconema > Meconema thalassinum. The sequence continues at coordinate 18,290,919 of OX336397.1, forward strand.
GATGGTAGCACGCCAGCGAGGGCGATCCAGTGCTAGAGTATGCCAAATATTTGGGTTTATCTCTACATTTCTCAAGGTCTGCTGAAGTTGGTCTTTATGTCTTTTAAAGAAGCACCACATGGCCTCTTGCCAGTGGTGACTGCACTATACAGCATTTGCCGTGGGAGTCTGCTGTCACTCATATGATGGATATGGTCTGCCCATCCATGTCAATAACCAACAATGGTGGCTTCAATACTGTTTAGCATTGCTTTCACAAGGACTGCTATATTAGTTATATAGTCATCCCATTTGATGTTCATTATGGATCTAAGTTTTTGTTGATGAAAACGTTACAGTTTCTTGATGTCCCGGCGATCTGGGGTCCAGATTTCACATCCGTAGAGTAATGTAGAAATTAAAACAACTTGGTACACCAATACTTTCGAGCAGATACTTAGATCTTAGTTCAGGAACACACGATGTGAGAGACGTCCAAAAGCCACACGGGCAGCTTGTATTCTGGTTACCACTTCCTTCTCAGAGGTACAGTTCGCTGATAGAATACTACCAAGGTACAAGGAGTGTTCCACCCTTTTCAGAGATGAGCCAGATATGTTGATATCAAACTATGGGAGGATGGTTCCAAGAGCAGGCCGAGTTAGCACTTTGGTCTTCTAAATATTGACAGTTGGCAGACTGCTGAGGCTCTTCTGGGGTGTGGGCTGGAGAACCATTGCCATTTGCATGTTGCAATTCTGTGACCCGAGTGGAGTAGGTTAATCTTCTGAAGTGGAGTCTAGTCTGCTTGAATAGCCCCCCGTTATACCGATATTTAATTTCCACACCTGATTTGTTTGCTGGCGATGTCTCATAAAGCATAGCTGCCAGGTACTGTGCAAAAAGTGTAGGTGCAAGTACACATCCTTGCTTGAGTCCATTTGTATTTGGAAATTCCTCTGAGATATAATTCTGATATATTACCTGAACAACCATGCCATCATGGAGATCTTGGATCAAACTTACAAAATATTCAGTGCATCCTAAGCGCCTCAATACCATCCATAGAGCGCTACAAGGAACTGTTTCAAAGGCCCTTTCAAGGTCGTAGAACACTATGAACAGAGGTGTCATTTGTTCTCTGCTCTTCTCCTGGAGTTGTCTTGCGCAGAAGATCATCTCGATTCTACCACGAGAAGCCCGAAACCCACACTGAGATTCAGGTAGTAACCTCTCCGAAACAAACTAAAGTCGATTCAGTAAGATTTGTGCAAATATTGTTCCAGCTATGCCAAATACCACGGTGGTTGCCACAGATACCGCGATCACCTTTCTTGTAGATTGTGACTTTTCAGGAGTTTTTCAAGATAGCAGGAACACTTTTGGTTTCCCAAATTACCCTGGTCTTTAGAGGTAAGCCTCCACATTGAATGAGTTCAAGAGGAATGATAGTAGTGTGTTTTGGATGGTTCTAATGCCTCCTCCTCCTCACCCTCCTCACAAGATGGCGGCAGCCCGATATCTCTCGAACTTATGGTCGGATTTTGACAAATGAGGTGTTGTTGAACTCGGGCTGACACCCCCTTTCCAATGGACAACATATTTCAACCCCAAAAATAAAACCTACCCCTACTAGGGGGTGAAATTGAATTTTTTAGAGAATCTCTGTTACCAATTGCAACATGTGAGAGTTTGAATGCCGATATGGAATGTAACGTTGTTCTGCAAACCAAATAATCAAAGAGGGGCATGTTAGGCCTTGAGGTGAGAGCCCCTGTTATTGTTGACGAGCCCCCTGCTGTCGGACCCCTGTTGATGGGTTATTGTTGACAGGTCCTTGTGGACAGGTCCTTGTGGACAGGTCCTTGTGGACAAGTCTGTGTGGACAGGTCCTTGTGGACAAGTCCTTGTGGACGAGTCCTTGTCCTTTTGGACTGATCCCTTTGGACGGGTCCCTTTGGCCTGGTTCCTACGGACTAACCCATGAATTTATTTAAATTATGTCAAAGGGCCTAACTACATTTGTGTGTGTGTTGAATTGACGTTGTTCACTAATCCCCCACTACTATAATGTAATAACGATATGAAAGGAAAGTGATGAAATACATGTGAACACGTGTGAGATGTCATTATTAGCATTCTCCTTGTGAAACAAGTCACATTCTGTTTTGATTCATACGTGAGAAAATGCGAGTTCATTTGTAATATGATCTAACACACAGGTGTTCACATGTGCACGTGTAAGATAAGAGCTAACAAGTCACAACCTGTTTTGGCAGTGGTGGGAATAAAGCTAGAGACATGTACGAGTAGTCAAATTACTCCGGCAGACAACCCCTTTCCTATGGATAACTTATTTCCACTCAAAAATAAAATCTACCCCTACTAGGGGATGAAATAATAATGTTTAGGTAAAAGTCGATTTCCATGTGCAACATGTGGGAGTTTGTATGCCAATATGAAATTAAACTCGTTCCACATAAAGTGCATGCATACAACTGAATGCCGCTATGATTTATCATTTTTGTATTTTGCTTTACGAATGCGCAATTGGGGTTTTTGTAAGAGGGCGGGCTTTTTGAATAATGATTTATAGATACGTTTTTTTTACAAATTAACCAAAGATCCAAAAACTAATAGGTCATCGGCTTTTTAATATCTTATGAACTAAGAAAGCTAGGAACTTGTATGAGGGGTCGTTGGACTTGTGGTGACGCCCTGTTTTTGAATGTATTATTCATTTATTGTCAAAAGGGTCTAACTGCACTTTCGTTAATATCTCGCTAACTAATAATCACAGAGGGTCGAGTGAGGTGTCATAGGACTTAAAATGGCCAACTCCTCCCCATGACCAATGAATTTACCAAAAAAAAACAGCAAGGTCATTAACCTAAGATTGTATCAACTAATAATCAGAGAGGGACAAGTGAGGTGTCACAAGACTCAGAATGGCCAACCCTTTTCCATGACCAACGAATTTACCCAAAATACCCAAAACAGCAAGGTCATTGACCTAAGATTTTATAAACTTATCAGTAGAGAGGGTCAAGTGAGGTGTCATAGGACTACGAATGGTTAACCCTTTCCCATGACCAATGAATTTACCTCAAAAATTCAAAACAGCAAGGTCATTGACCTGAGATTTTATAAACTAATAATCGGATATCAACATGTGAGGTGTCATAGGACTTAGAATGGTCAACCCTTTCCCATGGCTAATGAATTTACCCAAAAATACCCAATACATCAAGGTCATCGACCTGAGATTTTATAAACTTATAATCGGATATGGACATGTGAAATGTTTACAGTGAGTGATGAAACATAGCTAGGTAATGAAAGAATTATTGTAGGCTACATGTATGGTGACTGACAAATCTTTCACCATTGGAACTTGTTTTCAGATCAAACTGCAGTACAGAGAGAGTATAGGTTGTAGGTATGGGATAATAAATGACAAATGGTGTATACAAAATCTGATTAATCGATTCAAGAAATAAGAGTAGTCAATCTTTAATTGATTGGTTAAATAGGATAGCTAAAATCCAAAATGGTGACTACATTGAACTAAACTGAACCAAGCTGAATCAAATCCAACCAAACCGAACCAAACTTAATCAAAAACAAGCCAATGGTTTAAGTGTAAAACTTGTGGTTGAATGTGGGCATTGGTAATGTCAGAAAGGAAAGGGATAACGCTCTACCTATAGAGGGTAAGGTAAAGCTAGTGCATGATGCTAATGCACACACACACAAGTACATGAACCACACACAACCATCCTATGCAGTTATTATGGGTTGACTGTTAAAACTTGCTCAGTGGTTACTGGGACAAGATGGTCGCTACACACAACAAGCTTTAAATCCCTGAGGCTAATAATCTATACACACACTCACACACACTTGTTCTAAACTAAACTGTCTTGCTGGCAGAGCTCACACAGTAGGTAAATGACAGAAATGCTCGGCTAACAGAAATACAATCATTTTCGGTTGTCTAATGTTACCAGCTAAACATTACGTGCTATAGTGGTGAGCACATGTGCCTCTTTCACTGGAGATCTTAACTCGATTTCTAGCTCTAAGGCCTAGAACGAATCAAACTAAGAAAAAAGGGTATGGTGACGCAGTGGTTAAACTGTTAGCCTTTCACTAAGGTAGACTAGGGTTTGATTTTTGGTTAATATGTATGTCATAAACAATCAAATAAAAGCAGAAATAATGTTTAAAAACTGATTACACTTGTCTCTTTTCAAATTATTACTTAGATTACAAATACAAACGTGGACTGGGTTTGACATACAGTTAATGCTTCCTATCACATACCAGACTGCAAGAAAGCCAAACAAGCAAAAGCAGTGGTAAAATCGCTATGTGTAGAGAAATACCTAACGGTTTTATGAACTGGCAAAGGTATGTCGCATAAACAGTGCAGGATACAATCCAGCAACCATAATTTTTATCTCGTGGACAAGAGAAAACATATATATAGAGAGAGATATATCGAAAGCTTGTGTGTGTGTGTGTGTGTGGGTAGCATTGGTTGTTTGACCAGAGAAAATACGGTGAGGTAGGGTGGGGAGAGGGAGAATTAGCACTTACATATGAATGGAAAATAGATTTTTTTCAATCGTTTTGTTTTTCAAATGTAGTGGTAGATAGTCGTTTTTTGTAAAACATTCTTACTTGCAGTAGTAATAAGCCTCTATGGTTCCGCTAACATATAGATAGACTGTATTATTGCCATGGTCAAGCACTCACATTAAGATCATTTACAAAATCATAAAATGAAAAATAAAAATCTTGTTTTGGAAATATCGTTTTTCAACATAAGTTACACACAAAATAAATATATAAAAAATTTGTAAACAGCAAATTGGAAAATCCATGTTTCCATATAGACAAAATTTAAAAACCTTAAACGGACATTTAAGAAAATATATGCAAATGGGAAATTGACAAATGTGTAAATATGAAAATGGAAAAATCCATGTTTCCATATCATGAAATTGAAAAACATCAAACTGTCATTTTAAAAAATGCAAATGGAAAATTGACAAATTGCAATGTGTGAAATGTGAAATTGAACAAATGGCTATCATTATATAAAAAAAAAGAACATGGTGCTCTATGGTTGAGGTGTGAATCAAACCCTCTCTACTCATTTGGACCACTCGAGACTGAGTAGACTAGTTTTAGTTGTCATACCACTTTTAAAAGTTTTTGTTAAATCTAGGAATTGAACCCAAGAGCTTGTAGGGGGGATCCAAGGTTATAATATGTTAAACAGATAGCTTTGAATGTAGGGTGTGGTAGTTATATAGAGATGAGACGTTTCGCTCGGGGCAGGGAGGCATGGAGATCTGCATCAAACCAGTCAAAAGACTGACGACTCAAACAACAACATGTAGAGCTCACCAAAATAATGTTGTGTAACGGTAAATGTCAGTCAACGAACAGTAATGCATTACTAAAACCCATGACACGATACCTAAGAGCTTTTCTAAAATTATTTTAAAATGCCTTTAACCCTATATTAAACACCCAGTTCACAAGACTCATAACTGCAATGTTATGGTCAAACAAAACAAAATCTATATTTCAAAACAAACAAGTGGTTTAGTCAATGTATACTGGAAAAAGTTTTATAAACACTCAAGTCCACAAAAATAATTAAATTAGTAACTGTCAGGTTGACCGAGTGGTTATGGTGTTTGACTTAAGTTCAAATTTTCTGTACAAGAAAGCAAGGGTTCGAATACCTTACCTGATATAACTATTGCCTCAACATGACTTGACCACACTGTATTATTGTGTACTCGGTACACAAACCATAGATAGAGTGTATTGTTTAAGGTCACTCTCTTTGCGAACATAGTCAGAGACTGTTGATGGTTAACAATTGCATTAATAGTGGGACATAGGGATAGCAATTAAGAAAAACAGACAATACCCATACACTTTTTTTTATTTATTTAATGTAAGTACTTGTACAATAGTTATATACAAACTACAACTCTCTTTTGTCTATTACTATCTAGTCCTTTTCGATCCACTTGCATAACAAGGCAGATGACTTTGTAGTTCAGCCCCTTAAAACAACAACAACACTACCTCTTGCATAGTCTGTGATGTTGATGACTCTTGAGGCGTGGAAGATGGATACAACATAACCTTTACAACAGGGGTTAAACGTTGCTCAGCAATCAATGCACTATTTTGAGTAGCAACATCTTTCTCTTGTACTAACTTATTAGCATTCTGATGATTTTTTGCCAACACCATCAGTGTTTTGTCTGGAGCACTACATTGATGATCACTCACACTTAAAACCACACCATTTCTACTTTTCATATTGCCTCGACATCTTGTTGACCTCTGTTTTGAGCATCGCCAGAATATTATTCCTTTTACATTTTGTCGTCTATAGTTATAAGTGTAGCCTTTATAGAGTACACGTTGTTTACCTCGGTTAGTTGTAGTAAGTTCCATAGTAGTAACTAACCTGTTAGTATGATTTGCACACTGCAAAGGTTATCTCTGTTCTGGTAATAGAATTATTTAGCGTTGGCTTTTATATTTAATATGTACAGTTAAAAGTGATAGAAAAGTGGTAGCAAAGTGGTAGACAATTGGTAACATAGTGGTAGAAAAGTGGTAGCAAAGTGGTAGAAAAGTGGTAGAAAAGTGGTACAAAAGTAGTAGAAAAGTGGTAGCAAAGTGGTAGAAAAGTGGTAGCAAAGTGGTAGCAAAGTGGTAGAAAAGTGGTAGCAAACTAGAAAAGTGGTAGAAAAGTGGTAGAAAAGTAGTAGAAAAGTGGTAGCAAAGTGGTAGAAAAGTGGTAGCAAACTAGAAAAGTGGTAGCAAAGTGGTAGAAAATATTACATGTATTGTTAAGAAATAGTTTAAGCGGTTACATGGATTCATTACACTATAATTTTAGCATCACGAAGCTCGTTTTCTATATACAAAAGTTCTTCCTCATATTTAGTATGACCAGCCTGTTTACAGGTATGCAAGTACTGAAGCCGATGGATTTGCTTATTGGGATTGTTCCAGTAAAAAAAATTAACAAATTATTTTTTTGGGTGTAAACCATTATCATCCTCATCATCATCATCATCATAATCATCATCATCATCATGGTTATCATCATCAATATAATTATCATCAATATAATCATCATCACTATTACTATCTAATCCTTTTTGTTCATCTTGCAATGCAACAACCTTTGGCATAGTTTGTGTTGTCTTTGATAGTGTTAGAGGTTTCTTAGACGTTAACGACTGTCCTAACATGTCTTTTTCAGGAGATAATAAATGCTCTTTAACAAACAAAGCACTATCTTGAGCCACACTATTTTTTTTTCTTGGTCTTGCTTTTTTACCTTGGTTAGAGTATTTTGTCCATTTAAATGAGTATTATTTTGAGATTTACAATGATGATCGATTGAAATAAGTATGTTGGAGCCTTTTGTTTTAATCATTCCTCGACACTTTTTAGATCGTTGTTTCGAACAGTACTAAATAACAGTTCCATTTTTATTAGTTCGTTTTACAATATATGCATATCCTTTATAGTAAGCACATGGCTTACCATAGCTAGTCGTTGATACTTCCATGTCGACTGTTGAGCATAAACTAATCTCTAGTAAAGTTAACTCGATAATAAAAATGATAGTTTGTAGTATGTGCAGTTTAAAGTAAGAGCAAAAGTGAGAGTCAAATGGTAGAAAAGTGTTAACAAAGTGGTGGAAGAGTGGTAGCAGTTTATAGTAGTCATGATCTTTTTTACCAGAATGTGATTTGACTAAATGTAATTTCTAAACCTTAGCAGTGAGTAATCAGTTAGTCTTGGTTCAGACAAGCGTAAACAGTTCTCCAATGAATCAGAGATCAAGATTTTCATTATGAAACAGTTGTGTGTAACCAATTAGGTATCGGTACTTGATAGCTTCACACATGAACAAAAATTCCAACATATCTGACATCAGATTTTCATTATGAAACAGTTGTGTGTAACCAATTAGGTATCGGTACTTGATAGCTTCACACATGAACAAAAATTCCAACATATCTGACATGAAATACATGATTTGAAAGTTGACAAAGAATATCCAATCAACCATTGTAGTTGCAATGTCAAACACAAAGACAAAATCAGCATGAACTTTTAAGTTACAGGAAAATTCTATGAAATAGACTATGCATGAAATTTGGAAATACACATTAGAAGTTTGCAACACCATCCTTCTAGCCTATATAAATTATCGACATGGAAAGTGTGCACTGCCCCTAACATTAAACCAATTTATCAATAACGCAAGTCAACAATCAAAACATTTTGTCTTGAGTCTATCATTTAATGCATATATTCTGTCTACATTGAACAGTAACAAAAAACGCCAATCATAATTAATTAAGTTTGCTTTAATTCGTTATGTAATGATAAATACATATTTAAAGTTTTGGCTGACTGTTCAGAGTGAATCGCCTTTGAACACATAAGAGAGGGAATATTTTAAGACTTAACCTCTGCTCACCTAACATAACCTAAATTTACCTAACCTAACCTTGTCATATAGGTAAGAAACGGGTCAAGCTATGCTTTCGACTACCGAGTTTCAGCTACTTTTCAAGGTTACTCTCCCGAACATTGCCGGAGACTGCTGATAAACACCTATGTTCCCACGGCGGCGGCGCGCAACGACTTACATGATGCGCTTCCCCCTTTTCATTGATCCCTGTAGATTTGTCCCTTTGGACTGGTCCCTGTTGACTAGCCCCTTTGGAAGGGCCCTTTTTGAATGGAGTCATTTTTGACGGGTCCCTGTGGACAGGTCCTTTTGGCTGATTCCTTTGGACCGGACCCTTTGACATAATTTGGATAATTGCATGGGCCAGTCCATAGGTACCAGTCCAAAGGGACCGGTCCAAAGGGATCAGCCAAAAGGACCTGTCCACAGGGACCCGTCAAAAATGACTCCATTCAAAAAGGGCCCTTCCAAAGGGGCTAGTCAACAGGGACCAGTCCAAAGGGACAAATCAACAGGGATCAATGAAAAGGGGGAAGCGCATCATGTAAGTCGTTGCGCGCCGCCGCCGTGGGAACATAGGTGTTTATCAGCAGTCTCCGGCAATGTTCGGGAGAGTAACCTTGAAAAGTAGCTGAAACTCGGTAGTCGAAAGCATAGCTTGACCCGTTTCTTACCTATATGACAAGGTTAGGTTAGGTAAATTTAGGTTATGTTAGGTGAGCAGAGGTTAAGTCTTAAAATATTCCCTCTCTTATGTGTTCAAAGGCGATTCACTCTGAACAGTCAGCCAAAACTTTAAATATGTATTTATCATTACATAACGAATTAAAGCAAACTTAATTAATTATGATTGGCGTTTTTTGTTACTGTTCAATGTAGACAGAATATATGCATTAAATGATAGACTCAAGACAAAATGTTTTGATTGTTGACTTGCGTTATTGATAAATTGGTTTAATGTTAGGGGCAGTGCACACTTTCCATGTCGATAATTTATATAGGCTAGAAGGATGGTGTTGCAAACTTCTAATGTGTATTTCCAAATTTCATGCATAGTCTATTTCATAGAATTTTCCTGTAACTTAAAAGTTCATGCTGATTTTGTCTTTGTGTTTGACATTGCAACTACAATGGTTGATTGGATATTCTTTGTCAACTTTCAAATCATGTATTTCATGTCAGATATGTTGGAATTTTTGTTCATGTGTGAAGCTATCAAGTACCGATACCTAATTGGTTACACACAACTGTTTCATAATGAAAATCTGATGTCAGATATGTTGGAATTTTTGTTCATGTGTGAAGCTATCAAGTACCGATACCTAATTGGTTACACACAACTGTTTCATAATGAAAATCTTGATCTCTGATTCATTGGAGAACTGTTTACGCTTGTCTGAACCAAGACTAACTGACTACTCACTGCTAAGGTTTAGAAATTACATTTAGTCAAATCACATTCTGGTAAAAAAGATCATGACTACTATAAACTGCTACCACTCTTCCACCACTTTGTTAACACTTTTCTACCATTTGACTCTCACTTTTGCTCTTACTTTAAACTGCACATACTACAAACTATCATTTTTATTATCGAGTTAACTTTACTAGAGATTAGTTTATGCTCAACAGTCGACATGGAAGTATCAACGACTAGCTATGGTAAGCCATGTGCTTACTATAAAGGATATGCATATATTGTAAAACGAACTAATAAAAATGGAACTGTTATTTAGTACTGTTCGAAACAACGATCTAAAAAGTGTCGAGGAATGATTAAAACAAAAGGCTCCAACATACTTATTTCAATCGATCATCATTGTAAATCTCAAAATAATACTCATTTAAATGGACAAAATACTCTAACCAAGGTAAAAAAAGCAAGACCAAGAAAAAAAAATAGTGTGGCTCAAGATAGTGCTTTGTTTGTTAAAGAGCATTTATTATCTCCTGAAAAAGACATGTTAGGACAGTCGTTAACGTCTAAGAAACCTCTAACACTATCAAAGACAACACAAACTATGCCAAAGGTTGTTGCATTGCAAGATGAACAAAAAGGATTAGATAGTAATAGTGATGATGATTATATTGATGATAATTATATTGATGATGATAACCATGATGATGATGATGATGATTATGATGATGATGATGATGAGGATGATAATGGTTTACACCCAAAAAAATAATTTGTTAAATTTTTTTACTGGAACAATCCCAATAAGCCAATATACCATCTAATCCAGCGGCTTCAGTACTTGCATACCTGTAAACAGGCTGGTCATACTAAATATGAGGAAGAACTTTTGGATATAGAAAATGAGCTTCGTGATGCTAAAATTATAGTGTAATGAATCCAAGTAACCGCTTAAACTATTTCTTAACAATACATGTAATATTTTCTACCACTTTGCTACCACTTTTCTAGTTTGCTACCACTTTTCTACCACTTTGCTACCACTTTTCTACTACTTTTCTACCACTTTTCTACCACTTTTCTAGTTTGCTACCACTTTTCTACCACTTTGCTACCACTTTGCTACCACTTTTCTACTACTTTTGTACCACTTTTCTACCACTTTTCTACCACTTTGCTACCACTTTGCTACCACTTTTCTACCACTATGTTACCAATTGTCTACCACTTGTCTACCACTTTGCTACCACTTTTCTATCACTTTTAACTGTACATATTAAATATAAAAGCCAACGCTAAATAATTCTATTACCAGAACAGAGATAACCTTTGTAGTGTGCAAATCATACTAACAGGTTAGTTACTACTATGGAACTTACTACAACTAACCGAGGTAAACAACGTGTACTCTATAAAGGCTACTCTTATAACTATTGACGACAAAATGTAAAAGGAATAATATTCTGGCGATGCTCAAAACAGAGGTCAACAAGTTGTCGAGGCAATATGAAAAGTAGAAATGGTGTGGTTTTAAGTGTGAGTGATCATCAATGTAGTGCTCCAGACAAAACACTGATGGTGTTGGCAAAAAATCATCAGAATGCTAATAAGTTAGTACAAGAGAAAGATGTTGCTACTCAAAATAGTGCATTGATTGTTGAGCAACGTTTAACCCCTGTTGTAAAGGTTATGTTGTATCCATCTTCCACGCCTCAAGAGTCATCAACATCACAGACTATGCAAGAGGTAGTGTTGTTGTTGTTTTAAGGGGCTGAACTACAAAGTCATCTGCCTTGTTATGCAAGTGGATCGAAAAGGACTAGATAGTAATAGACAAAAGAGAGTTGTAGTTTGTATATAACTATTGTACAAGTACTTACATTAAATAAATAAAAAAAAGTGTATGGGTATTGTCTGTTTTTCTTAATTGCTATCCCTATGTCCCACTATTAATGCAATATTTAACCATCAACAGTCTCTGACTATGTTCGCAAAGAGAGTGACCTTAAACAATACACTCTATCTATGGTTTGTGTACCGAGTACTGTACCCGTTCGTCCTGGGGATGCGATGACCCATCTGCTATAACATCACATCCCTGGAGTTCCAGGACAGAGCGGAGTTAAATGAACCTCTAGTCAAATAAGGAATGTGTCGGAAATTCAGCTGAGTTCGTGAAAAAGCAGTGGGTTTCACGAGACAAAGTATCTCTAGGGTCGTTACGGGCTTAAGTTAATAAAAATAATTCAAATATAAATGGGCGCCATCAACTGAATTCCTAGCAAAACCACTTCCTTTCCGGATAAGCCTTACTCAAGACGAGGAAAGAAAAAGGAACATCACACCATCATCAGATCACAACTAAGATAAAAACAAATTTATTTTACTTTGATAGTCAGACAGACATTTTAAATATAAATCCTACCTAAGAGTATGGTCGAATGCAAAGTTAAATTGTCATTGTCCAAAAAATCGAACCATCTCCTTTCTAATGCAAAATTATTTCAATCCACTTATCAAGAAAAATGTATAAAGTTCTCTTGGGTTCTCAGGATCACTGTCGCACTATGTCTTTCGTCACTGACATTTGTGAAACCTGAGACCTAATTCTCTTTAATTTAACATCAATGTGGATTTAATTAAGTTACTAATCTGCCTAAACATACACATATAATAATCACTCATGTTAAATATCACATAAATTATGGTTTGCATGGTATAATTTGAACGTAGAACATGTTAATCAAATGTTCCTAAACATTGAATAATTAATTTACATTATTTACATCGTCATTAATCTCTTATCTGTGAATTACAGAAAATTCAAATTCTCATTGGTCATCCTCATCATTGTTATCAAATTAAATATTTCTCACATTAATTCTCACTTCAAAATTCCAAATATTCCTGTCAGAATCGTTAATTCCTCACCATTACATCATTTAAATTCACATTTCAAGTTGCAATTCCTTCGAATCATCTCTCAATTAAATTTATTTAATTTCATATAAATTCATTAATCATCAGCTTCTTTAATTAATCATCACCTTCTAATTCAGTTATTCATCATCATTACAATCGTCTAATAATTTATTTCAATCAGTTTAATTAATTCAATCTTTAATTCATCCACTTATTTAATTCATCGATTTATTTCAAAATTTAATTTATCAACTTATTTAAATTTCAATCATCTGGTTATTTAATTTTATTATTTCATCTAGTCATTCTGATTTTTATTTCATTAGGTCATTCTGATTTTTATTTCATTAGGTCAGATCGTTAATATGCTTAAATCTCAGATTATTATTTCATTAATTATTATTTTCAGAAAATCTTGTATTATCAACTTCATTTATTTGTTTAATTTCCTAACAAATTGTTTAATATGGTTTATAGAACGTTGTCTTACAGTTTTATTACTTCCAAGTTATATCTCGTATTTAATTATCATGCCAAAATATTATTGTCTCCACGACATCACGTTGGATCTAACTATCCACAACGACATTATATTTCTTCAATATTCCAAATATCACATTTGAATATAAGAATTGCTACAAAAACTCCATAAATATTCAGCACATACAGCATGAATTTTCAACAATAACGCTAGACTGGGTACGACGACCTCATGTCCGCTTCAAAATACATTATCAACGTTGCAACTATCAAATGGCAAATTCCACAAAATGCCTATCACAAACTTCATTTAACCACGTTGCATGATCTACAAAAATATATAAATGGCTTCAAATTATTAACGCACATAATCTCCAATGACTGTAATTACTCTGATCATATCTAGACAACTTCTTAAACAATTGGAAAAACATTACTTCAGTAATTTAATATTTGCTTTCAAATAGCATAAATTCTCTTTCACAAGTTTCATAATTCACATCGTAGAAAAACACCAATGTGCTATAATCTCTCACATCAAAATCTGCAATACTGATCTGCCTTAAAATAATTATGACCATTAATGATTAATCTTACAAGATTAAATTACTTTAAATCCTTCTCAAAGGTATCAAACACAATTATAAAAATCATCAAAGCATCAGCTGTAATAGCTGTTAAACTGAAATTACTCTCAAAAGAGTATAGCAACAAAATATTGGATTGGCAAACAAGAATTACTAAATGCAATCCTGTTGACATTTATCGTTACTTTATTTAACAAAATTTCGACTGATATGTGACTAGTAGTTCCTTGTTTAATTCACTTACATCTCGTGTACATTCGGATGATAAAATGAGTTCCTCAATGGCGAGTAAGATGTGTAACCACCGTGCAATCGTATAAATACGAAGGACCTCGCCCCGTCGACTTGGATGATAGTTCCCTAAACGATGGGTAAGGCGAGTACCACCATACAATCGTATAAATACGACAGACCCCATCTCGTGGACTATATGAGTGAATGTACCAGAAAGGAATCAACAAGTTTCTAGTTGTCATATAAAAGCGACGTTCATTCACTAAAGTGAATAACTTCTTAATATCTCCAAACAATCCAATGGAAAAAAAATCCCTACTGATGAATAATACACACTCGCTAGTATGCAATGAACTGACGAAGTAGTTTCTGATAATCAATTGCAGATCACGAGTTCGAAATACTCGTTACACAAAAAAAACTATCCATGAAAAATATCCTAGCTGGAAAAATGTCTATAAGATCAAACATCTTCTTAATAAAGTCAAACAACGGTGAGAATATCGATTAATGATGCCTGCCATATCATATGGTCACTCCATATTCTAGCAAATTCGAAGTATATAAATTCAAACCATGTCTTAATAATCAAATCACTCCTATTAGAAAAATATACATGTGTGCCCAGTATTCATGAAAATAATCGTATCAGGTAGATAGAACTCTTACAATACCTTTCATTATCAGTTGTAATATAATTTCCAAGATCGTCGATTTTCCCTACCTAAAGATTTCTCATAAGATCGGCGTGAATATCATTTCATCCATGAAATGACGATTTCCTTCGAAATCCCAAGCGAATCAGCTGTTGGACTCCTCTCGTCAGGAACCGAATCCATCGCTCTGTGGTGCCATCTTGTCTCTATTCACGTTTACTCGATCATGTTGAACCTCGAATTACCCATAGCGGATATCGTCCAACTCCTTCTCGAAAAGTTCATGGTAACAGCGGACCCCCTACTCTTCTTCTAATATACGCCACTGTTCCGATAAATGTTCAGTTTGAGAATTGTAAGTCCTCTCTCAACTTACTGCGAAGTTCTACTTGAGTAAAATAAAAATTTTACTAGATAGTGTTCCAGATTACGATACACCCTGTATCTGTCTATAATTTGTAATCCATGAAAATGGCATAAGATAAAATTCTTATAAATGCACGCTGTACTGTTCATCAGAGCCTATGCTAAACATTCAGTTTACTTGAAATAGTAAAAAGTCGCTTTGAATGTATTATATAACAGCATGGTTATAATGTTAAATGTGAAAGCCTGTGTTCGAACAACGTCGAAATGAAGCTTGAAACAAAGTCTTCATATGCGATCAGTGTGGTTTTGAAATACCCCGGCTATCCACAATTGTCCTCTCGGCTAGCCCGGCTGGATCGATGACCCGCTCGGCCTCTGTTGCTCGGTGATGCGAGATATGTCGCCTACACTTGCCGTGACGGCTTACGTGTTTTGCGTGACCTTCAATGCCCGTCTCGCTGTGCTATAGGGCTGCTCTGTACTGCTCGCCTCGTTGAGCCTAACTCAACTGCTAAGCGCTGCGTCCCAGCTTATGAGTTCCGAGCGGCACGTGGCTGATTCTCCCCCACCACAGTGCTCCCACGTCACGAAGATAGTCTCGAACCCGACTCCTCTCGGCTGTTCTGTTATACAATAACTTATTTCCATAAAATTATTTCCACATATAATTCATGTCATATATACTCTTCTAAGTTGTTTTAACTTATTATAATCCCATATACATTTCAATAAAACTTCACATCCTTATTAATAATTCTATCTTCTCACAGATTTCAATGCCTCCTTGATTCTTGACCTCCTACGTCATCTTGGCTTTCTTCTTGACGCGATCGATGCGCTATCTTATCTGAATGCTTCCCAAAACTTCAACTACAGCTTAATGTCAGCTGGCGTAGCCGATAGCCTAAAATAGGTATCGGGTACATCTCTCCCGTACATCTCCTTTTTTTTTTTTATCAGGATTGAGAAAAAAAATACACTCTCAGGCATTCAATATATTATACATGTACACGATAGCTCTACAATTTCCTTTACTCAGCATGATGGTATTTTCTGACTCTCTATAATGATGATTTCCAATGATTAACGTCTTGATTCTGTGTTATTCTGACGTTTATTCCTTCTGTCTTCACTCGTGCTGGCTCGATTGACATCTCTCATTGTCTCCTCGAGTGGTGCACTAGGCTGTCTATCCTCTTGTCTTGACCTTTCATGTCCACGATTATCCCTTCTGTCGTCAGGATCGTTTCTTCGGCCTTCCTGTCGGTCGTTTCCATTAAACTGTTGCCCTTGGTTCCAGTTATTCCTTCCCCGATATCTGTTATTATACCGATTCCTGTCCTGATACCTGGAATTTTGGTTATAATTCCTATACCGGTTATCTCTCGCTTCTTGATCGTATGGCCTTTCATATGGTCCTCTATATCGATCATTTCCTCTTGCATTACGGATGTTTCCTCGATTCCCATCGTTCCGTCGGTTTTCCCAGGAATCCCTTCTATCCGTTTGAACTGCATTGTCCACGACTACCGCGTTTACTTCTTGCGTGTTTCTGTTGTCGTTTCGATTACTTCTCGGTGTAACCTGTGCGCTCGTATAATCCAATCGCCTCAATATATCATCATAATGTTCCAGCGTATTGGCTCCCGATGCTATCAAAGATCGCTGTACCTCTATCGGTAACTGTCGCGCTATAGCTTGCAAAAGCTCTTCTTCTGGCAATGGAGGAATAAGGAACTGTAATTTAGCCAGTTGTGACGTGAAGTAGTTGGCGTAATGCGTCGGATGTGACGTAGAATAGCGTTTAGAGTACATCTCCGCTCTTACGTTGAGTTGATCCTCGGCACTCCAGAATCTCCTCAAGAAAGCCATGGCAAATTGCTCCATGTTCGCAAAGTTGCTTCTGAACGCTCTAAACCACGTAAGTGCAGATCCATCTAAGGCGCGTTCTACTATCCTTAGCTCTCTTTCTTTGGCTACCCTGTGTTCCGCCATGTAGTCTCGAATATCTCGCAGAAATTCTACTGGTGTAACACCTGTATTTCCCGAAAACTTTCTCGGTTTGTCATCTAGGTTCCTTATAATTGTGACTGGACCTGAATATCGTTCACTTGGACTCGACGTACTCCTACTCGAACTTGGATTCTCCTGCGGGGTTGAACTGACCCTTTCGAATGTCACATTCGGTTGCATTTGACGGTCTTCTACCATGCTCGTGTCTTGATTCGTCATACTGCGGTCTATCGCTGTTTGATTTATCAATGTTTCCCCTGATGTTACATTATGACTGGTGAAACTGTTAACTATGGATTCTAGTTTAGTCATCCTGTCTTCTGCTAATCTCTTGACCTGAGTCTTCAACTCATCTAACGATGTAACATCCTGCGTCTTGTTACTTTCGTCTAGATCGTTCCTCAACTTGTCAATCTTTCCTTCGCACGTCTTCTTCACTAACGCGACTTGTTCTTTCAACAGATCAACATCTGTTCTAAATAGTGTTGAATCTAATTTCATCGCTTCCTTGCTTTCCGTAAACCGAACTTCTAAGTTTGCCATACCTGCGATTAATTTTTCATCTAACCCGTCCCGTTTCTCTTTTGCTTCGGCATCGACCTCATTATATCGTTCCTCAACAATTGCTCCGACTCTATTTTTAAATAAAGTTAATTTTTCGTTAACCTTTTGCTCTATATCGTCGTCTATCTTTCTAATATCCTTCTGCAATTGATTTTCTAACGACTTTATATTAGAATTGACCTCTCCCAAGACTTCATCTTTAATGGTCCCAATTACTGTCTTCAAATCTTTTATTTCGTTACCTAGATTCGTTTCTAGACTCTTAATCTTAGTCTCGAAAGATACTTCGGTAGACCAATCTTGAATTTTTCCTACATCTGCCACTAAACCATCGATGTCGAATCTCAACTTCGATACATCTGACTTAATGTCTTTCTGTATGGTCATAACGTCTGTTCTTAAAGTAAAAATATTTTCTTCCCCTCTACTTTCTAACTCGATAATATTTTTCCTTAATATCTGAACATTTTCCTCTCCTTTCATGTTTACTGCAATGATGTCTAATTGTAAAGTTTTCAACATCTCATTGTTCTTCAAAGTTAAACTATTCTCTAATCTGGTTAACTTATTTTCTAATTCAGTATTAGTTTCTTCACTACGAGACTGTAATTTCTCTTCTAACGATTTAAAGTTATCTTTCAAGTTAGCTTTTAAATGACTTTCAGTCCTTGACTGTAATCTTTCTTCTAACAACATCAACTCATCTTTGCTATTTGACTGCAATAATTTTAAGTTTTCTTCAGTACTAGATTGTAGCCTAGTCTCTAACGATTTCAAATTATCTTCACTACTAGTTTGCAATGCTTGTACATTCTCTTTACATTTAGCTTCTAATCTAGCTTCTGAATTATTAATTTGTTCTTTAACTTCAGTTTCCATCTTAGAAATGGTTTCTGCAATTCCAGACATACCCGTCTGCAACTCTCCTAACACCTTCGCTAAATCCTCTGGCAACATAATTATATTTCAATATAGAATTATATAGAGACGTTAGACAACAACACATCGCAATGTCTCAATTCCTGCATTCACTTGGGTATAGGGAAAAATATCTTATAACTAACATGATATTACTAATACGATTAACATGAACACTGGATTGGGCACACAAGTACATTGTCTGACTAAGTATAATAAATTTTGTAACACACTTAAATGAACTTGAGATCAATCTCTCAGTAATCTAAATCTGATGTGATTCCATCGAATTAACAAAATCGAAAAGCCCCACTAGTTGGATAAAGCCAATTCTCCCTCTCTCTCTGTACCCGTTCGTCCTGGGGATGCGATGACCCATCTGCTATAACATCACATCCCTGGAGTTCCAGGACAGAGCGGAGTTAAATGAACCTCTAGTCAAATAAGGAATGTGTCGGAAATTCAGCTGAGTTCGTGAAAAAGCAGTGGGTTTCACGAGACAAAGTATCTCTAGGGTCGTTACGGGCTTAAGTTAATAAAAATAATTCAAATATAAATGGGCGCCATCAACTGAATTCCTAGCAAAACCACTTCCTTTCCGGATAAGCCTTACTCAAGACGAGGAAAGAAAAAGGAACATCACACCATCATCAGATCACAACTAAGATAAAAACAAATTTATTTTACTTTGATAGTCAGACAGACATTTTAAATATAAATCCTACCTAAGAGTATGGTCGAATGCAAAGTTAAATTGTCATTGTCCAAAAAATCGAACCATCTCCTTTCTAATGCAAAATTATTTCAATCCACTTATCAAGAAAAATGTATAAAGTTCTCTTGGGTTCTCAGGATCACTGTCGCACTATGTCTTTCGTCACTGACATTTGTGAAACCTGAGACCTAATTCTCTTTAATTTAACATCAATGTGGATTTAATTAAGTTACTAATCTGCCTAAACATACACATATAATAATCACTCATGTTAAATATCACATAAATTATGGTTTGCATGGTATAATTTGAACGTAGAACATGTTAATCAAATGTTCCTAAACATTGAATAATTAATTTACATTATTTACATCGTCATTAATCTCTTATCTGTGAATTACAGAAAATTCAAATTCTCATTGGTCATCCTCATCATTGTTATCAAATTAAATATTTCTCACATTAATTCTCACTTCAAAATTCCAAATATTCCTGTCAGAATCGTTAATTCCTCACCATTACATCATTTAAATTCACATTTCAAGTTGCAATTCCTTCGAATCATCTCTCAATTAAATTTATTTAATTTCATATAAATTCATTAATCATCAGCTTCTTTAATTAATCATCACCTTCTAATTCAGTTATTCATCATCATTACAATCGTCTAATAATTTATTTCAATCAGTTTAATTAATTCAATCTTTAATTCATCCACTTATTTAATTCATCGATTTATTTCAAAATTTAATTTATCAACTTATTTAAATTTCAATCATCTGGTTATTTAATTTTATTATTTCATCTAGTCATTCTGATTTTTATTTCATTAGGTCATTCTGATTTTTATTTCATTAGGTCAGATCGTTAATATGCTTAAATCTCAGATTATTATTTCATTAATTATTATTTTCAGAAAATCTTGTATTATCAACTTCATTTATTTGTTTAATTTCCTAACAAATTGTTTAATATGGTTTATAGAACGTTGTCTTACAGTTTTATTACTTCCAAGTTATATCTCGTATTTAATTATCATGCCAAAATATTATTGTCTCCACGACATCACGTTGGATCTAACTATCCACAACGACATTATATTTCTTCAATATTCCAAATATCACATTTGAATATAAGAATTGCTACAAAAACTCCATAAATATTCAGCACATACAGCATGAATTTTCAACAATAACGCTAGACTGGGTACGACGACCTCATGTCCGCTTCAAAATACATTATCAACGTTGCAACTATCAAATGGCAAATTCCACAAAATGCCTATCACAAACTTCATTTAACCACGTTGCATGATCTACAAAAATATATAAATGGCTTCAAATTATTAACGCACATAATCTCCAATGACTGTAATTACTCTGATCATATCTAGACAACTTCTTAAACAATTGGAAAAACATTACTTCAGTAATTTAATATTTGCTTTCAAATAGCATAAATTCTCTTTCACAAGTTTCATAATTCACATCGTAGAAAAACACCAATGTGCTATAATCTCTCACATCAAAATCTGCAATACTGATCTGCCTTAAAATAATTATGACCATTAATGATTAATCTTACAAGATTAAATTACTTTAAATCCTTCTCAAAGGTATCAAACACAATTATAAAAATCATCAAAGCATCAGCTGTAATAGCTGTTAAACTGAAATTACTCTCAAAAGAGTATAGCAACAAAATATTGGATTGGCAAACAAGAATTACTAAATGCAATAATTCACTTACATCTCGTGTACATTCGGATGATAAAATGAGTTCCTCAATGGCGAGTAAGATGTGTAACCACCGTGCAATCGTATAAATACGAAGGACCTCGCCCCGTCGACTTGGATGATAGTTCCCTAAACGATGGGTAAGGCGAGTACCACCATACAATCGTATAAATACGACAGACCCCATCTCGTGGACTATATGAGTGAATGTACCAGAAAGGAATCAACAAGTTTCTAGTTGTCATATAAAAGCGACGTTCATTCACTAAAGTGAATAACTTCTTAATATCTCCAAACAATCCAATGGAAAAAAAAATCCCTACTGATGAATAATACACACTCGCTAGTATGCAATGAACTGACGAAGTAGTTTCTGATAATCAATTGCAGATCACGAGTTCGAAATACTCGTTACACAAAAAAAACTATCCATGAAAAATATCCTAGCTGGAAAAATGTCTATAAGATCAAACATCTTCTTAATAAAGTCAAACAACGGTGAGAATATCGATTAATGATGCCTGCCATATCATATGGTCACTCCATATTCTAGCAAATTCGAAGTATATAAATTCAAACCATGTCTTAATAATCAAATCACTCCTATTAGAAAAATATACATGTGTGCCCAGTATTCATGAAAATAATCGTATCAGGTAGATAGAACTCTTACAATACCTTTCATTATCAGTTGTAATATAATTTCCAAGATCGTCGATTTTCCCTACCTAAAGATTTCTCATAAGATCGGCGTGAATATCATTTCATCCATGAAATGACGATTTCCTTCGAAATCCCAAGCGAATCAGCTGTTGGACTCCTCTCGTCAGGAACCGAATCCATCGCTCTGTGGTGCCATCTTGTCTCTATTCACGTTTACTCGATCATGTTGAACCTCGAATTACCCATAGCGGATATCGTCCAACTCCTTCTCGAAAAGTTCATGGTAACAGCGGACCCCCTACTCTTCTTCTAATATACGCCACTGTTCCGATAAATGTTCAGTTTGAGAATTGTAAGTCCTCTCTCAACTTACTGCGAAGTTCTACTTGAGTAAAATAAAAATTTTACTAGATAGTGTTCCAGATTACGATACACCCTGTATCTGTCTATAATTTGTAATCCATGAAAATGGCATAAGATAAAATTCTTATAAATGCACGCTGTACTGTTCATCAGAGCCTATGCTAAACATTCAGTTTACTTGAAATAGTAAAAAGTCGCTTTGAATGTATTATATAACAGCATGGTTATAATGTTAAATGTGAAAGCCTGTGTTCGAACAACGTCGAAATGAAGCTTGAAACAAAGTCTTCATATGCGATCAGTGTGGTTTTGAAATACCCCGGCTATCCACAATTGTCCTCTCGGCTAGCCCGGCTGGATCGATGACCCGCTCGGCCTCTGTTGCTCGGTGATGCGAGATATGTCGCCTACACTTGCCGTGACGGCTTACGTGTTTTGCGTGACCTTCAATGCCCGTCTCGCTGTGCTATAGGGCTGCTCTGTACTGCTCGCCTCGTTGAGCCTAACTCAACTGCTAAGCGCTGCGTCCCAGCTTATGAGTTCCGAGCGGCACGTGGCTGATTCTCCCCCACCACAGTGCTCCCACGTCACGAAGATAGTCTCGAACCCGACTCCTCTCGGCTGTTCTGTTATACAATAACTTATTTCCATAAAATTATTTCCACATATAATTCATGTCATATATACTCTTCTAAGTTGTTTTAACTTATTATAATCCCATATACATTTCAATAAAACTTCACATCCTTATTAATAATTCTATCTTCTCACAGATTTCAATGCCTCCTTGATTCTTGACCTCCTACGTCATCTTGGCTTTCTTCTTGACGCGATCGATGCGCTATCTTATCTGAATGCTTCCCAAAACTTCAACTACAGCTTAATGTCAGCTGGCGTAGCCGATAGCCTAAAATAGGTATCGGGTACAGTACACAATAATACAGTGTGGTCAAGTCATGTTGAGGCAATAGTTATATCAGGTAAGGTATTCGAACCCTTGCTTTCTTGTACAGAAAATTTGAACTTAAGTCAAACACCATAACCACTCGGTCAACCTGACAGTTACTAATTTAATTATTTTTGTGGACTTGAGTGTTTATAAAACTTTTTCCAGTATACATTGACTAAACCACTTGTTTGTTTTGAAATATAGATTTTGTTTTGTTTGACCATAACATTGCAGTTATGAGTCTTGTGAACTGGGTGTTTAATATAGGGTTAAAGGCATTTTAAAATAATTTTAGAAAAGCCTTTAGGCATCGTGTCATGGCTTTTAGTAATGCATTACTGTTCGTTGACTGACATTTACCGTTACACAACATTATTTTGGTGAGCTCTACATGTTGTTGTTTGAGTCGTCAGTCTTTTGACTGGTTTGATGCAGATCTCCATGCCTCCCTGCCCCGAGCGAAACGTCTCATCTCTATATAACTACCACACCCTACATTCAAAGCTATCTGTTTAACATATTATAACCTTGGATCCCCCCTACAAGCTCTTGGGTTCAATTCCTAGATTTAACAAAAACTTTTAAAAGTGGTATGACAACTAAAACTAGTCTACTCAGTCTCGAGTGGTCCAAATAAGTAGAGAGGGTTTGATTCACACCTCAACCATAGAGCACCATGTTCTTTTTTTTATATAATGATAGCCATTTGTTCAATTTCACATTTCACACATTGCAATTTGTCAATTTTCCATTTGCATTTTTTAAAATGACAGTTTGATGTTTTTCAATTTCATGATATGGAAACATGGATTTTTCCATTTTCATATTTACACATTTGTCAATTTCCCATTTGCATATATTTTCTTAAATGTCCATTTAAGGTTTTTAAATTTTGTCTATATGGAAACATGGATTTTCCAATTTGCTGTTTACAAATTTTTTATATATTTATTTTGTGTGTAACTTATGTTGAAAAACGATATTTCCAAAACAAGATTTTTATTTTTCATTTTATGATTTTGTAAATGATCTTAATGTGAGTGCTTGACCATGGCAATAATACAGTCTATCTATATGTTAGCGGAACCATAGAGGCTTATTACTACTGCAAGTAAGAATGTTTTACAAAAAACGACTATCTACCACTACATTTGAAAAACAAAACGATTGAAAAAAATCTATTTTCCATTCATATGTAAGTGCTAATTCTCCCTCTCCCCACCCTACCTCACCGTATTTTCTCTGGTCAAACAACCAATGCTACCCACACACACACACACACACAAGCTTTCGATATATCTCTCTCTATATATATGTTTTCTCTTGTCCACGAGATAAAAATTATGGTTGCTGGATTGTATCCTGCACTGTTTATGCGACATACCTTTGCCAGTTCATAAAACCGTTAGGTATTTCTCTACACATAGCGATTTTACCA
Organism: Meconema thalassinum; assembly: GCA_946902985.2. Taxonomy (NCBI): domain Eukaryota; kingdom Metazoa; phylum Arthropoda; class Insecta; order Orthoptera; family Tettigoniidae; genus Meconema; species Meconema thalassinum. The sequence goes on from OX336397.1 coordinate 18,315,461, forward strand.
CTGCTTTTGCTTGTTTGGCTTTCTTGCAGTCTGGTATGTGATAGGAAGCATTAACTGTATGTCAAACCCAGTCCACGTTTGTATTTGTAATCTAAGTAATAATTTGAAAAGAGACAAGTGTAATCAGTTTTTAAACATTATTTCTGCTTTTATTTGATTGTTTATGACATACATATTAACCAAAAATCAAACCCTAGTCTACCTTAGTGAAAGGCTAACAGTTTAACCACTGCGTCACCATACCCTTTTTTCTTAGTTTGATTCGTTCTAGGCCTTAGAGCTAGAAATCGAGTTAAGATCTCCAGTGAAAGAGGCACATGTGCTCACCACTATAGCACGTAATGTTTAGCTGGTAACATTAGACAACCGAAAATGATTGTATTTCTGTTAGCCGAGCATTTCTGTCATTTACCTACTGTGTGAGCTCTGCCAGCAAGACAGTTTAGTTTAGAACAAGTGTGTGTGAGTGTGTGTATAGATTATTAGCCTCAGGTATTTAAAGCTTGTTGTGTGTAGCGACCATCTTGTCCCAGTAACCACTGAGCAAGTTTTAACAGTCAACCCATAATAACTGCATAGGATGGTTGTGTGTGGTTCATGTACTTGTGTGTGTGTGCATTAGCATCATGCACTAGCTTTACCTTACCCTCTATAGGTAGAGCGTTATCCCTTTCCTTTCTGACATTACCAATGCCCACATTCAACCACAAGTTTTACACTTAAACCATTGGCTTGTTTTTGATTAAGTTTGGTTCGGTTTGGTTGGATTTGATTCAGCTTGGTTCAGTTTAGTTCAATGTAGTCACCATTTTGGATTTTAGCTATCCTATTTAACCAATCAATTAAAGATTGACTACTCTTATTTCTTGAATCGATTAATCAGATTTTGTATACACCATTTGTCATTTATTATCCCATACCTACAACCTATACTCTCTCTGTACTGCAGTTTGATCTGAAAACAAGTTCCAATGGTGAAAGATTTGTCAGTCACCATACATGTAGCCTACAATAATTCTTTCATTACCTAGCTATGTTTCATCACTCACTGTAAACATTTCACATGTCCATATCCGATTATAAGTTTATAAAATCTCAGGTCGATGACCTTGATGTATTGGGTATTTTTGGGTAAATTCATTAGCCATGGGAAAGGGTTGACCATTCTAAGTCCTATGACACCTCACATGTTGATATCCGATTATTAGTTTATAAAATCTCAGGTCAATGACCTTGCTGTTTTGAATTTTTGAGGTAAATTCATTGGTCATGGGAAAGGGTTAACCATTCGTAGTCCTATGACACCTCACTTGACCCTCTCTACTGATAAGTTTATAAAATCTTAGGTCAATGACCTTGCTGTTTTGGGTATTTTGGGTAAATTCGTTGGTCATGGAAAAGGGTTGGCCATCCTGAGTCTTGTGACACCTCACTTGTCCCTCTCTGATTATTAGTTGATACAATCTTAGGTTAATGACCTTGCTGTTTTTTTTTTGTAAATTCATTGGTCATGGGGAGGGGTTGGCCATTATAAGTCCTATGACACGTCACTCGACCCTCTGTGATTATTAGTTAGCGAGATATTAACGAAAGTGCAGTTAGACCCTTTTGACAATAAATGAATAATACATTCAAAAACAGGGCGTCACCACAAGTCCAACGACCCCTCATACAAGTTCCTAGCTTTCTTAGTTCATAAGATATTAAAAAGCCGATGACCTATTAGTTTTTGGATCTTTGGTTAATTTGTAAAAAAAAAAAACGTATCTATAAATCATTATTCAAAAAGCCCGCCCTCTTACAAAAACCCCAATTGCGCATTCGTAAAGCAAAATACAAAAATGATAAATCATAGCGGCATTCAGTTGTATGCATGCACTTTATGTGGAACGAGTTTAATTTCATATTGGCATACAAACTCCCACATGTTGCACATGGAAAGCGACTTTTACCTAAACATTATTATTTCACCCCCTAGTAGGGGTAGATTTTATTTTTGAGTGGAAATAAGTTATCCATAGGAAAGGGGTTGTCTGCCGGAGTAATTTGACTACTCGTACATGTCTCTAGCCTTATTCCCACCACTGCCAAAACAGGTTGTGACTTGTTAGCTCTTATCTTACACGTGCACATGTGAACACCTGTGTGTTAGATCATATTACAAATGAACTCGCATTTTCTCACGTATGAATCAAAACAGAATGTGACTTGTTTCACAAGGAGAATGCTAATAATGACATCTCACACGTGTTCACATGTATTTCATTACTTTCCTTTCATATCCTTATTACATTATAGTAGTGGGGGATTAGTGAACAACGTCAAATCAACACACACACAAATGTAGTTAGGCCCTTTGACATAATTTAAATAAATTCATGGGTTAGTCCGTAGGAACCAGGCCGAAGGGACCCGTCCAAAGAGATCAGTCCAAAGGGACAAGGACTCGTCCACAAGGACTTGTCCACAAGGACCTGTCCACACAGACTTGTCCACAAGGACCTGTCCACAAGGACTTGTCCACAAGGACCTGTCCACAATGACCCGACAACAATGACCCCGCCAACAATGACCCGTCAACAATAACCCATCCACAGGGATCCGCTCCCCCACCCTCTTACAAAAGCCATGAGTGGACATGCGTAAAAAACAAAAACAAGCATGTTAATTCATAGTGGCTATTCACCGAACACATGCACTTTATGTGGAACAACGTTACATTCCATATCGGCATTCAAACTCTCACATGTTGCAATTGGAAAGAGAGATTCTCTAAAAAATTAAAATTTCACCCCCTAGTAGGGGTAGGTTTTCTTTTAGGGTGGAGATATGTTGTCCATTGGAAAGGGGGTGTTAGCCCGAGTTCAACAACACCTCATTTGTTAAAATCCAACCACGGGTTCGGGAGTTATCGGGCTGCCGCCATCTTGTGTGGAGGGTGTGGAGGTGGAGGGCCGTGAACCGATTCATTTCCACTACTAATGATGTCTTATCCTGGAGCCTTCCCTGTTTTCATTCAGCAGGGAGCTTTGATAAACTCTTTGAAGTTTGAGGAGTGTCCATCGAGGTCTGGGGAGTATGTTGAGGGATATGCTGAAGAAAATCGTCAGCAGCAGTAGAACTGCGGTTCGAGGGTGAACCTCAGTGCTCTTTCCATCTTTTCAAGATGTTCTGCCTGTCTGTAAGAATGGTGGAGTTATCAACAGCTTTCAAGGTTCCTGATGATGATTGGATCGGTCCATACAGCTCTTTCAGACCAGCGTAGAAGTTGCGTGAGTCCCTGATATCTGAGAATTTCTGTAGTTACATAGCTTTTTGTTGCCACCAGTTGTGCTTTATTTCCCTGATATTAGACTGACACTTCCGTTTCTTCTCTCTGGAGGATGGATCTTGATAACCAGATAGATAGGCTTCCCGTTTAGCTTTGACGAGGTTCAAGGTTTCTTCATTGTTATTTTCAAACCAGTGTTGTCTCTTCCTTTCTTCATAGCCAATGACTTTCTGTGCAGACTCTGTAATGACATTTTGAAGTGTAGTCCATTCACATTCTACATCTTTGTTGTTCTAGAACCGAGTTTTGATATTCTGTGGCAACGCCATCAAGTTGAAGCTTAGAGTTGAACTTCTTCTTTGTTTGATTCATGAATAGGGTGCGTGGCTTTTTATAGATAGAAATCCTGAATCGACTTATTAGAAGTTTATGATCTGTGCAGAAGTCATCAATATTACGGGCTTTTTTTCGTGATTAGGACATCAATCTTGTCGCACTGTCGAGTAATGACATACTCAAGCATATGCCAATGTTAAGAGTGTGGGTGCATCCATGTGGTTTTGAAGAGATTTGGCGGTTGGAACTGGGTATTGGTGATAAAGAGCTCACGCTCAGCACACAGGCCAAGAAGTAACAGACCTTTAGCATTGCAGTTCCCATATCCATGTTTACTCATGACTTTTCCCCAAAAGAGGCTGTCCCTCCCCACTCTGGCGTTGAAATCTCCTATTAGTGCACCTTAGTGACGACTGTGTTCAGTTGGTGGTAGTGGCGGTTCTTAGAATCCTCGTCATCCGTAAGATTGGGGGCATATGAAGAGATGAGAGTAATGAACCTGCCTTCTTCAAGAGGTATGCGGAGAGTCATGAGCCTTTCATTTACTGCAATGGGAATGAATCGATGATCATTCACCAATTTGGTCTTTACCAAAAAAAACACCATGGATGCGACGTTCATTTTCCTCCTTTCATTTCCAGAAGATTGAGTTGCCTGATGAATTCTCAAATATTTTTCCTTCTCTCGCGAATCTGATTTCTCTGACAGCAATGACATCAAAGTTAAGTCCGTTCAGCTCATGGTTGATGAGTGCTGTTCTCCTTCCTGGTCTCTTATCGTTGTCTAATAATGTTCTGACGTTTCATGCACCAATAGTGATGAACGTAGATATCTTTCTTAGAAGATTTTGACCGCAAGTTGGGGTAACCCTCTGAGTGCGGCTTCCCAGACCGGTTTTGGAAGTGACTACCAAGTTTAGGCCACATTCTCTAGGGCCTTCCCCTTTCAGGGTTGGCAGCGGTGATACTAAATAGGCCTGCACTGTCGCAGATGCAGGACCGGATCCCTGAGTAGTCACACATCTGCCGCCAACGTGCAGGTCCAGACTAGAAGTCTCCAGTTTATCCAAACCTGTTTCCGTCATACTTATCCCATCGCCGTTGGCCTTGTTGAGAAACATCAGGAGGGAATGTCATACACCTGAGTTTGTTTAAGGTGGATCGCAACTTTCAGGGAGTGACCCACACACTAGGATCCTAGAGCCAATGACTGTATGAGACATGCAGTTTCCAGCACCAGAAATGCAAAGGAACGCCGCAGACTCAAAATATAATTGAGTTGCGCCTTGACAGCCAAGCCATCTGGCATGACCTCTTTCACCTCCACAGCCGTTCCTCCTCCGCCTGCTTTGCTGTTGGGTCGATACACATTGGACTTCATTGGCATTTCCTCCACTGGGGGCCAACACCCAATCCTAAGGCGGCTCCTCCGCCCAAAGCCATTGGCCTACCTTAGGAGTTGAGTTATTTATCGCCGCTCAACACTCGGCGTTAGCTGTCCTTACAAGCTAGTTACCAACCCACCTATGTCCGGTTCTGTGGCTAAATGGTTAGCGCGCTTGGCTCTGGCTCAAAGTGCCCCGGGTTTGATTCCTGGCCGAGCCAATCTCCTGGGGTTAATTCCCGTCGCTCGGGGACTGGGTGTATCATCATCACTTCATCCTCATTACGACGCGCAGGTCGCCCATGGGCGTCCCCTAGAAAGACCTGCACTCGGCCTCTCCGGAGGAATGAGCTTCACTCAAGTTTAGTTAGTGGAAGGATCTGTTACATGCCATAAATCTATGACATGGGACCACCGGCTTTACTTCCCCTCCGACGCATACTGCAGGGTTTTAACTTCTTAAAAAAATTGACGCCTTCGGCCAGGTTTGAACCCGCGATCTTGGGTGTAGCAGTTCAGCAAGAGATGAGTAACTCTTTGATTGTATATTCTATGAATTCCTTTGCATTTATATATCTTTGCTGTTCATCGATGATTTTTCAATGATCATTCCAACGTTCACCACTCGGTGTCAGGGATATCTGGTAGCGAATGTTGGAATTACTTGAAATTGAATTGAACTTGTAGTTCACCCTATGGGTGTCCGCTTGAAGCAGCTACAGTCTCTGGCGATCCGAACGTGTCCTCGGACACTCCGGGCACTAAATACCATACGCTAAATAAATAAATAAATGTGTCATGCTGAGCAACATAGGGGCTGTTAATAATGAATTTTTGATTTATCATACACAATTATACAGAGTTTAGAGCATATATACAATATTCTCTTTACATAGAGACACTAAAATATTAGCCCATGATGGATGATTGAAATGAGCTGAACAAACTAGGGCAGGCTTGTAACCTTCCTCTAGACCACAAGACTCCTCGTGGCGATGTGCGTTGTATGAGTTCGAAAAATTTTCCTTGCTTTTTTTTTTACACTTATAAAAGGTTCCGTATGTTCATAGTCCTTTGCATGTTCATAGTCCTCATCGCTAATATTTTCCCCTTGTAAAATGTTAAAGAACATTTCCTTTCAAAGTTGACTCGTTTCTTCATATTTACCCCGTGAGTCGAGGTATTCATAGAGAAAAACGCACTTTCTCCTCATTAAAGAAGCATCGCTTTCTCCAAAGTGTTGGATTGTTTCAGGAAATTGTTCTAAGTTTTCGGCTAGCTTTTCCAGACTGCTATTCAAGAAACAAAATGAGTCTATAAATTTCATTCGCACAGATTCATCTTGAATATATTTCGTGACGAAAATGTACTTTCCACTAGTGTTCTGAATAGCTGTCACTCTCCCCGGTGTTGAATATAGTTCTCTTACAATAAAATGTATATCATAATTCTGGAGATAATGTATAAACACGGGTAAGAATGTGACTTTTTTACATTTCAAATTGCAATTGTTATGTGCACAGCCACGGTGTTCCCCGGTGATGTGACAGTGGTCTCTCACTTGGTAATTATTTTCATGATAAAATTCTCTTCCACATATGCAACAAGCCTTAGCCGCGTTCTTGCTCCTCTGTCACTTTCAAAGACAGTTTTATGTCATGCACAAAACATAATGTTCGAGCCAAGCTTGTTAAATAATTAATTAACTCCTTGACTGCATTAGGTCCATGGTATAATTTATCTATGTAAACCGAATTGTATGGCTTCGATTGAGGAATCTGCTTTTGAAATATACACTGAAGCTCGTGGGTTCATGATCCTGATAAGAAATATTCCAACTCACTTCGTCCCTAATTAGACAAGATTGAACAGGTTTCAAGAGGCATTCAAAGAAACTTGAACCTTATGGTGAACATCTCTAAAACACAATTTGAAACTGCCATCTTGTAATTTTACACGAGCAATTTGTTGGTCAAGACAGTATATTTTATGGTCTGCTAGTTTCTCGGCAGCACTTCGCACTCGTTGGTCATCGAAATTTGAAAAGCAGGGCAAGCATATAGCCGAGACATTATGGTGTTTCGTTTGTTCACTGTGGACGAGGTCGATAAAGTATTTATGTAAACATAGTGTCCTAAGCCTTTATTGTTGGTGATGTACAACAGATTGCTATAGTTTGCTAACACTTCATCAACAATCTTTTACGGCATAACGTTATGTTTATAATCTAAACAGGAAACGTTGACAGAAACATTTTTCTTTTTTCAAAATGTTTAATAGAATGAATAGCCCTGGGGAATGTTTAATAGAATGAATATCCATGGGGAATGTTTAATAGAATGAATAGCCATGGGGAATGTTTAATCGAATGAATAGCCTTGGGGAATGTTTAATAGAATGAATAGCCATGGGGAATGTGATATCCGAAAAGTCATATTTATCTTGCAAACCCTTGTAATTGCAAACACAATCAGCATCCCTTTCAATAAATTTTGACAGCATTGCACAGAAGAAACAACAGTCATTATTGTTTTTATTGTTTATACAAGCATTCTTAGCGCTAAGTTTTTACGGAGTTGTAGGAATACAGAGGGTTATACTCGTTTATTCTAACCCGCAAACCATCTACACCCAACAGAGACCAACCACTACCTTTCATTTCAGATTTATGTAATTCCGAGTATATTTTCTTATACGGTTTCTTAACAAATTCCTTTAGATCCGTTCCCTTAAAAACAGTCTCATTCTTCGTTTTAAAAGCTCGATCACATACCTCCTCGTGCACGTTGATAAACAAACATTTGGGCATAAAATCATCTTGATTGAATTATGGAAAATGAGTTCTTATTTTATAAGCTTAATTACCCGCTCTTTCACTTCCTCGAGATATACGTGATATGCTTCCGCGTCATCACACGTTTCACATCGAATAAAGTAATATCGCATTCGGTCTGCAAATGCCGATTCATAGACCACAACTCCCTCGCCATCAGGAACTCTTGACACAAGAGCATTCTTTGTAGGCTCGCTCCTTCTTTATCTACGCTTGTTAGTTTTTCGTGACCACCAGACTCCTGCATTTTTTTTACACTGTTAAAAGGTTCCACATGAATGTATCTGGCCTTTACCACTTGATTCTGGAGTAAAAGCTCTACCACATTTTTCACAGAGTGAGGTTGATACGTTAGCCATAATGCTTAAACTTTCTCTCTCAGTAGCTTGCAGAACACTAGCAATCCCAACATTAGGGCCTCCATTTTATACCTGTCACAGAGTGCAACACCTAGCCAAATCTAACAGTGAGTGCAATAAAGCGTGTTGTGTATACATACTAACATTCGACTTTTAATTACTTGCACAGTCATACTTAAGACAAAATGGCCACATAACAGTGAGTGCAAGACAGCTTGTTCTGTATACATACTAACTTTCAACTTTCGGATATTTTGACATATATGTGCCTATAGAAAAAATAGTTCAAGTCCCTATAATGGTACAAAGTTTATTAGCATTGATCGCTTGTTGCTATGACAGAACACAGAGTAATAGCATTGCTTGTAACAAAAAAAAACACAATTCCTTATAATAGAACACAGAAAGCAGAACCAAAAATCGAACCCGGGTTTTCTGTACCAGGTTGCACAACTGCAAAATAAAATTCTAAAAGTACAAGGCACCATGATATAGAACATACAAATAGCCCACAAAACAAAATGACGGCGTGAGGATTGAGGATTCTAGCGACGGTTAACCTTCATCCGCGCCCGCGGTAAATTACCGGCCATTTGAAATGAACGCGCGTAGAGCACCTCTGATCGTTATAAAGTGCACAAAAGGCAAATGTATAGTCAAGGTACGATAACCCTGCAAATTTAAAAAATAGATTACGCTGAAACCCAATCATCGGGATGTGAACACCTCCAGTCGAACACGTCCACACAAAACATGAATACCACGTGAAGCCATCAACCATTTGCATCCACATAGAAACGAAATCACTAGAACTAGGGAATCCTTTAATCCACGACACAAGGATAAAAAGCATGACTGAGAATGTTTTATTGTAAAGATCACGCCATTTCTTTACGAAAATAATGATTCACTCTTCTCGTATTAATAACGAACAAACGTTAATAGAGGCCCGAAACTGGTATATCCAAGTTTATGGCACCGGAGATTAATTTAGAAATACTTTTTTACATGGTAAGAACTAGATGGATTGAAATTCAGGTCGAAAATTAGTAATACTACTTCAGAGGAAGGGGATTGAGTCGTTGTGTTGAGATAACTCAACGTTTATGAGAAATGGTGCCAGCCAGAAAGTGGGACGCTCAGTTCAAGTAAATCAATCATATGCACAGAATCGGCGTAGCCCTAAGTTCTGCTATCTATTCATCAGTTATTTGTTAAACAGTGAAGTATAATAACCCTTATGAAGTCATGTTGCCTGTATATTCCAGCTAGCCAGAATGGTTATTCTATAGTGAATTAAATGCGGATTAATTTGTGTCACTTGAATGTGCAGGCACATTGCTAGTTACTTGGTATTCAGTTGCCCGTTTCAATGAATTAATCGTGATGTCCTCGTACAGCCTTTTTTCTTTACGTAAATTTCTTGTGTACTCGTTACAGGACAAGAATGTCAATGAAAACATTCCTCTGTAATGAGTGATAGAAAATAATATTGAATGCTCGTTCTTGAGATATAAACAGCACCTAATTACTATATAATTTTATTCGATACGATGAAAGAGCATCTTGGCCTTCAGGAAATAACAGCCGTATGTGAATGTTATTAACCCTGCCCAGGCTCAATATTCTTTTTCGTGCAGGGGATGGAATATCACGTTTATCCAGAATAACTCTTACTCCAAGATCTCCGACATATAAAACAGCATTGTCTATATAATATGTATTCGCACTGCATGATACTTCATCATTGAAGATAAGAAACGCGCTCGGTTCCTCATATTTGAGGAAAACGCACATTGTAATGATACTACTGAACGTTACACTAATTAACTTTACACTAGTTAGATCTCTGCATCATCTTACGTAGCGAAATTAAATGCTATTCAGTCGGTCTACACGATTGAACCCATGTTGTAATGGGTGTTATTCCCTAACACTGAGACAAATTATATGAGCTTTAATAATTCATTGTCAACAAATGCATAGAAAAAGGAAATATGCCACAGTGCTTGAGGTACTCCAAAGTTAATATTTTCTTTTATAGAGGTATCGCACTAGAGAACAACGGTTCGAAAGTGTTCACTAAAATCCTATGTAATAGATTGACCGAGTTGCTTGATACCTCTTTTCCGGACTTTCAATTTGGCTATAAAAGGGGAAGATGAACTCTCCGTGCAGTGAGGAATTTATTGACTGACATAGACGATGTCTTATTAAATGAATAGGGAAATTTCTTCGCAGTTTTCATAGACTTCAATAAGGCTTTTGACTTACTTGATAAGGAAGTACGTATCATGAAATTAGAGCGCTTTATAGGACGGGAAATCTATCTAGCCATTATCATCAGAAACATACTATTTGACACGACTACAAGACTAATTTAACCTAGGAGATAAACAAATTAGCCATTAAGAATCAGTTCAAATATCTGGGCACTTGCCTTCAAACTGGAAAGGCCACCTACTATATTCTTGTTAAAAACAAAACTATAGCAGCGATTTGAGCTATGAAACACATTCCGGAACCCGTAAAACTATCCCTGACTATCTCAATAAAACTCATTCAAATGAATATAATACCGTTTTGACTTATGGAATTGAACTTAATGGGATCAATTAAAAGTGAGTGTGAAAACTCTAGGGAATGTAGAGGCCTCTTTCGTCCTGAGAACATTTGGTGTAACGAAATTCACTCGATCGAGATTCGTATACTGTATGTACTAATTATGGAAGACAATCTGATACAAGAGGTCAGAAATAGATTGTTTCGCTCATCGAGGACTGCTTTCCAAGATACTATAAGAAGACGAGAACAAAATGAGCAGACATTTGGTGGTAATTTTGCAGCACTGACGCAATGACGAATTGTCACTGGACTCAGACTATTTACGAGTAGAGGCATCTTGTCGCCAGGTTTGCATGTCATGGTTTACATCATGTGGTCTGGACTAATAAGAGACTTCATGAACTATTTGATTGTGTGTGTGTGTGTGGACTGTGTGATGTTTGGTGTGGCGTATACGTCTTGCAATTTGGCAAAAAGAGATACAAATCATTGTAAGATTATGCAAATCAAATCTCATGCACATTGTGCGCATTTATTAAAAAAATTAACTATTTATTTGGATGACTAATTACGATCTTCAAGCGATGATTATCTGATGTTTTACATTTGGATTTATCATCCATGTCCACAATTGCGTAATAAAATAATAAATTATTTTGGTCACAGAATGTAATTGTATAGTTATGACTAATTGTACGTCGTATATGATTTTTTATATTATAATAGTAGTGGCTACTTACCGAGATTGCTTCAGTGGATATTTTCTATTGCCAGCACTATGTTCCTCAGGTCGGAGAACACCCTTACAAAATATACTCCTGGAACCTCTCATTTTCAAAATGGTAACAGGAACATGGCAGCCTGCAGTGACATGAGGAAACAAATCTCAAGTGATAACGGTTCAAAGCCCTATTCATGTAGCACATGCGGATCAAACTTTACTAACAAGGGAAATTTGAAGACACACATGCTCAGTCATAGTGGTGTAAAGCCGTATTCATGTAGCACATGTGGATCAAACTTTACTAAGAAGGGAAATTTGAAGACACACATGCTCAGTCATAGTGGTGTAAAGCCTTATTCATGTAGCACATGTGGATCAAACTTTACTTTGAAGGGAAGTGTGGAGACACACATGCTCACTCATAGTGGTGTAAAGCCTTATTCATGTAGTATATGTGGATCAAGCTTTTCTCAGAGGGAACATATTAAGTCACACTTCCTGATCCATAGTGGTGTAAAGCCATATTCATGTAGCACGTGCGGAAAGAACTTTGCAAGGAAAAAGAATTTGATGACACACATGCGGATTCATATAGGTGTAAGGCCATATTTATGTAGCACATGCGGAAAGAACTTTTCTTTTAGTGGGGATTTAAAGAGGCACATGCTCACTCATAGTGGTGTTAAGCCATATTCATGTAGCTTATGCGGAGCAAACTTTATAACGAAGGGACACATGAATATACATATGATGAATCATAATGGTATAAAGCCATATTCGTGTAGCACATGTGGATCAAAATTTACTCAGAAGGGATCTTTGAAGATTCACATGCTGATTCATAGAGGTATAAAGCCGTACTCATGTAGCACATGCGGAGCAAACTTTTCTCAGAAGCGTGCTATGAAGACACACATGCTGAAACATACTGTTTTAAAGCCATAATTATATAGCACATGCGGAAAGAACTTTGTAGAGAATGGAGATTTAAATAGACACATGTTCACACATCCTGGTGTAAAGCCATATTCATGTAGCACATGCGGAATGAACTTTGCACAGAATGGAGATTTAAAGACACACATGCTCACTCATAGTGGTTGAGCCATTTTTATAACGTTCATTATTTTTTTCTCATATTATTATAATTATCTTTCTTTCGTGTCGCATTATTGTGACTTCAGTTTCTCTGTCTTTCGTACTGCGCCCAAACTACATACTTACCTGTAATACCTCCCAATATGGTGAAATATTTCACCCTTTGCTAACTCACTTTATGTACAATTTTACCCATTTTCTGAAACACAACTTGTTGTGAAGCTTTGCTTTCGCTATTGCACCCCCTCCACCCATGTATACGGAGAGGGGATGTTTGTCGTATCTACGACTCATTTTTCTCGGGATCGTTACTGTGCTCTTCATAAAGGAAAGCTTCCTTCTTCCAATGTTGGCCGTCATGTAAACCGGACGTGTCTGCGCGTGTCGGGCTTTAGCCCGCGTCCAAAAAGGCAACTAAATGTAAGTACGATTCAGTTTCTGAATTCATCTAACATGAAGTTATTTTAAATTTCTGTTCCTCCATTTTTCATTTTGTGTCTCCTTTCGTTTTACTTATTTTCTTTTTCTTTCTTATGACGATGTGATGTCATTCCTGTGAACCCAAGTCCTTTCGCTTTCGTTACGTTAATTTAGCGAAGTGTCTGTGTTTATTTGTCCCCCCCCCCCGTTTTAATGTAAGTGATTTTCAGTTTACATAAATCTCTCAGGTCTGGGCTTATTTACACTCTGTATTTCGTCACCATTCGGTTCAGTGTTCTTTCAAAACACCTCCATTTGGATTGTCGCATCAGAGTTTGTTTTTAGTGTTAAGGTATCAGTCAATTAACGGAGTTGAGTCTCATTCGTCCACGGCTTGATCCTTCTCTCTGTTTTATGAAAAGGTAATTGAGCGATGGTCTAAGTGCTAATCTCCGTCCATTCGCCACAGTCACTTTCTTTATCTCATCTAATGTCGCTGTGTATCGACATTTCTACGTAAGTCTATATTTTCCTACAAAGCATATTTTCTTAGCTGATTGATTTTCCTTTTCATTTTGTACCCTGGTAACGTCAAGAAATTTAATGAAATTTTCATGTCCTTTTCTTATGTGTTAATATTGCGTTGCTTCCTCTGACTTCGCTATATTACGTAATTCAGTGTCATCATCCACCCCCCGATTCCTACACACACACAACTCCACTCCCTACCCTTTTACCCCCTCCCCTTACCCCATGATTTCACAACATCATAAACGCCGTAGTTTTGTTTTACGGCTGGTAGTCCAGTTCATGTGATCTCGGTAAGTAGTCGTTCTTTTAGTCAATCCCTGAAATTTCTTCGATTCCATTAATTTTACTTTATCTTTTAAATTTTGTTATTGAATCGTGTTTTCAATTAGTTGTTATTGTAATTGAAATTCATTTCTAAATTTACTTTTGTTTTTACTTTTCTCGTCTTTTATGTTAGTCCTTGTTTTGTTTATTCGTGTACACGTTCCTTCTTTTGATACATTTCTATATTTTAAGTAAATTTTGTTCCCTTGTGTTTTAATTTCTTATATTTAAGTTCCTAGTGTACCTTTCGTTCAACGTCAGTCTTGGCTCCGCACTGTAGCGAAGTTACGACTCACATGGCCCCTGGGACTTTTGATTTAATTAATTAAATTTAATTTTCCCTTTTTTGATTTTTGTCTTAAACTATTTGTTTTGTTTATATTTTGTGGTATGCATCTTTCTTTCGATTCGGAATCATGGGCCCAGCACGCATCGAAAGAGGTATTCCTTCCCCCGCTCCTTGCAATCCTGTTAGTTTTTTTGCTTCCACTGTATTATCTGCGACTCTGCTATCTTTAATAACGTATAAGCACAACCGGTGCGTGGTGTAAAGCCATACTAATGTGGCACATGCGGAGCAAACTTTACTGAGAATGGACGTTTAAGACACACATGCTCATTCATAGGGTTGAAATGTCATATTCATGTGGCACATGCGGAGCAAACTTATAAGACAAGGGAAATTTGAAGAGACACATGCTCATTCATATGCGGGGTAAACACTACTCTCAAGAAGGATTTAAAGACACACATGCCCATTCATACTAGTGTAAAACTAGAGTAAAACTTTAGTCGGAATGGTAATTTGAAGACGCACTTGCTTTTTCATGATGATGACAAACGACATTCGGGTAGTACGTGCGGAAAGAACTTTACTTTCAAACCACATTTGAAAAGACACATTTTCATGCATTTAGGTGTAAAGCCTTAATTATGTAGTACATGCGCAGTAATCTTTACACTAAAGGTTATCTTGGAAACAAATGTGCTGATCCATAAAGGTAAATATGCGGTATCTTAACGTACATGTGGAACATGTGGAGTTTGGCTAGTAAATTTTCTGATAGGAAGGTAGAAAATGCGCATTTGAGTAGCACATGTGAAGAAAAACATTGCTATGAAACTATATTTTGAGACACACATGCTTATTCATAGCAGCATACAGCCCTTTTCATGCAGTACATATTGAAGCCTTGTAGAGAAGCGTAATGAGACTCTTTTTGGGGACGTGTTGCGGTCCATACCGTTGTTGTTAAAATTATTTTCTTCTTATCATAACAAGGAACATAGATAAAATTTTAACACAGAAATAACTCAATAACTAGGTCACAAGAAACCCAGTTCCCCCAATTCATTAGCGTGTCTTATCTGTGGCAGGTGGGATATCTCGCCGGCCGGTTTCAATAACCCAGTACGTAAACGGAAATATCCCAATGCAGAGCGGAGGCGTGCACCAGGAACGTAGCTTCTTTACTGAACATCAGTAAAATAATGTGTGTGTCATAAATATCCCAGGCTAGCCTATCGCTTAGCGCCAAGAACGAAGCAATACCAAGTGTGTCACAAAATACCATCAGTTCCAATAATTCTCACGGAATTAAGGAACCATCCCGGGATCGTTCAGAGTCTCGCAATTAGTGCCCTCTGACGCCCATACAGCAGCAGACAAGGAAAAGCCGTAGCAAATTCCTCCGCGCAGAAAATCACACATTTGACACATGACACATTAGCACACACGCACCACCAGGTGTGACAATCCCTGAAAAAATAACATAATAATTTTCCATCCACACGCAGCGCGTCAGATCATAGACTCGACCGAAGTAAAAAAATAACTAACAGAAAAATTTTAATTTACTAAAATCAAGACCAGAGAACAGGCAGTTCCCTTCAAATCGATTGCAGAAGCAAACACCAGATTTAATCAAAATAAAATTACGCCTGTTTAATTCAAACAGCTACGAAAATATCAAGTCTCCCCCTATTTTATTCTGAAATCAATCCTATAAACGTCTCACTTGTCACACGACCCGTCACTCATGTTCGGAACAAATTATACACTCAAGTACACGCGGCACTTGGACTAACATTACACTGAATATTTACATAATAAACTCAAACAATTGTCACGCAACATTCTACATTTAAAATATGAGGGTCGGTACAAACCCTATCACAGAACATCGAAACTACGCGAATAAAATCTAAATTTAACTATTTACAAACCCCAGTCCAAAATCTAACTACATGCTTGAATTAAATCAATGTGGTACTTATCCATTCAGCCACTCGATTCAGCTCACGTCACATGGCATGGTCAAACAGGGCCTCTCTACTCCTCCATCACCATCTCGACAGCAGATACCATGGTCACCATCCCAAAGCAGGTCCTCGTTGCTCGTTGTCGACATCTTGGCCTTCTTAAATGATGAAATGTTCAACCTACAAATTGTGCTACAACAACCTACTAAATTGCAACGTGAGTTACTCACTTCGCTCACAGTCCATTTACAATTTTTATATCGCCGACGTTCCCTAATTAAATAAAACCCTATTTACACACACACACATGGTCATTACAGTTAATAAAATATATCACATTTACTATTTAGAACCACGGTCTAGCACAAAATTTACAAGTCCAAAGACTTAATAACTTGGACAGTACTTCGCCTATAATTACGTCGTAATAAAAACAGCGAATCGTCGGGCAGCAGTTCGTCTCCTCAGAGACCTCGAAAATGTGTGTCTCAAACTGGCATCGTGGACACATTTATACAAGACAGTCGAAATTTCGTTGGGGGGAGCAATAAAAATATTATAAATTGAAGCAGGTGAGCTATCGGATCGGGCAAGGTATCATTCTTCATCATTTTTCATGCAGGTTACATTTCTGCGCAGCGGATCCCAAATCGATCGGCCAATTAATCAGAACACAGTTCGCGCGCTTTTTTCAACCCACGCGCACACAGCGCGTCACTCCAGACATCTCTCCGTGATTCGCTAGATTCAAGCGTAGTACGTTGGGTACAACCACCTCTCCATGCCTCTAGACGCCAGCCAGACAAAGACTTCAGGCCACGCATAAAGTTCAAGCACCCCATTTCCTGGAATCGGCTATGAATACCACGCTTGCTTCACTGGCCCCTTCGCTCGGAACAAATTGCAACACCTCCAAGTCCGCTAACCTTCTCAACAGCACCAAATATGTCTTCCAAATACGATGAATAAAATTAACATAAAACATTATTATACCGGAAGTATCATAAGGGTTCATTTGCCACCAGCTGAACTGAAAGTCTGGCTCAAGACATTGAGTCGATTTTCAGTAACTCACTACGTTAAAAAACATCCAGTAATATCTCTGGTTTAAAGTATCCCACTTCCGTCTGTTCAGTGGCCTGCCTTGTCTCACTAATTACTTCTCTTGTTGACTCATCGCACTGCGGACCCCACACAGCTGTCAGCCTGTCACATCAGGTATCTCCCCCTCCCTCTCATACAAGCATGGCGACCTCTCGCTCCCGTCTGTTCAGTGGCCTGCCTCGTCTCACTAATTACTTCTCTTGTTGACTCATCGCGCTGCGGACTCCACACAGCTGTCGGCCTGTCACATCAGGTATCTCCCCCTCCCTCTCATACAAGCATGGCGACCTCTCGCTCCCGTCTGTTCAGTGGCCTGCCTCGTCTCACTAATTACTTCTCTTGTTGACTCATCGCACTGCGGACTCCACACAGCTGTCAGCCTGTCACATCAGGTATCTCCCCCTCCCTCCCATACAAGCACGGCGACCTCTCGCTCCCGTCTGTTCAGTGGCCTGCCTCGTCTCACTGATTACTTCTCTTGTTGACTCATCGCGCTGCGGACTCCACACAGCTGTCAGCCTGTCACATCAGGTATCTCCCCCTCCCTCTCATACAAGCATGGCGACCTCTCGCTCCCGTCTGTTCAGTGGCCTGCCTCGTCTCACTAATTACTTCTCTTGTTGACTCATCGCGCTGCGGACTCCACACAGCTGTCAGCCTGTCACATCAGGTATCTCCCCCTCCCTCTTATACAAGCACGGCGACCTCTCGCTCCCGTCTGTTCAGTGGCCTGCCTCGTCTCACTAATTACTTCTCTTGTTGACTCATCGCACTGCGGACTCCACACAGCTGTCAGCCTGTCACATCAGGTATCTCCCCCTCCCTCTCATACAAGCACGGCGACCTCTCGCTCCCGTCTGTTCAGTGGCCTGCCTCGTCTCACTGATTACTTCTCTTGTTGACTCATCGCACTGCGGACTCCACACAGCTGTCAGCCTGTCACATCAGGTATCTCCCCCTCCCTCTCATACAAGCACGGCGACCTCTCGCTCCCGTCTGTTCAGTGGCCTGCCTCGTCTCACTAATTACTTCTCTTGTTGACTCATCGCGCTGCGGACTCCACACAGCTGTCAGCCTGTCACATCAGGTATCTCCCCCTCCCTCTCATACAAGCACGGCGACCTCTCGCTCCCGTCTGTTCAGTGGCCTGCCTCGTCTCACTGATTACTTCTCTTGTTGACTCATCGCGCTGCGGACTCCACACAGCTGTCAGCCTGTCACATCAGGTATCTCCCCCTCCCTGTCATACAAGCACGGCGACCTCTCGCTCCCGTCTGTTCAGTGGCCTGCCTCGTCTCACTAATTACTTCTCTTGTTGACTCATCGCACTGCGGACCCCACACAGCTGTCAGCCTGTCACATCAGGTATCTCCCCCTCCCTCTCATACAAGCACGGCGACCTCTCGCTCCCGTCTGTTCAGTGGCCTGCCTCGTCTCACTAATTACTTCTCTTGTTGACTCATCGCACTGCGGACTCCACACAGCTGTCACATCAGGTATCTCCCCCTCCCTCTCATACAAGCATGGCGACCTCTCGCTCCCGTCTGTTCAGTGGCCTGCCTCGTCTCACTAATTACTTCTCTTGTTGACTCATCGCACTGCGGACTCCACACAGCTGTCACATCAGGTATCTCCCCCTCCCTCTCATACAAGCACGGCGACCTCTCGCTCCCGTCTGTTCAGTGGCCTGCCTCGTCTCACTAATTACTTCTCTTGTTGACTCATCGCACTGCGGACTCCACACAGCTGTCAGCCTGTCACATCAGGTATCTCCCCCTCCCTCTCATACAAGCATGGCGACCTCTCGCTCCCGTCTGTTCAGTGGCCTGCCTCGTCTCACTAATTACTTCTCTTGTTGACTCATCGCACTGCGGACTCCACACAGCTGTCACATCAGGTATCTCCCCCTCCCTCTCATACAAGCACGGCGACCTCTCGCTCCCGTCTGTTCAGTGGCCTGCCTCGTCTCACTAATTACTTCTCTTGTTGACTCATCGCACTGCGGACCCCACACAGCTGTCAGCCTGTCACATCAGGTATCTCCCCCTCCCTCTCATACAAACACGGCGACCTCTCGCTCCCGTCTGTTCAGTGGCCTGCCTCGTCTCACTAATTACTTCTCTTGTTGACTCATCGCACTGCGGACCCCACACAGCTGTCAGCCTGTCACATCAGGTATCTCCCCCTCCCTCTCATACAAGCACGGCGACCTCTCGCTCCCGTCTGTTCAGTGGCCTGCCTCGTCTCACTAATTACTTCTCTTGTTGACTCATCGCACTGCGGACTCCACACAGCTGTCAGCCTGTCACATCAGGTATCTCCCCCTCCCTCTCATACAAGCATGGCGACCTCTCGCTCCCGTCTGTTCAGTGGCCTGCCTCGTCTCACTGATTACTTCTCTTGTTGACTCATCGCACTGCGGACCCCACACAGCTGTCAGCCTGTCACATCAGGTATCTCCCCCTCCCTCTCATACAAGCACGGCGACCTCTCGCTCCCGTCTGTTCAGTGGCCTGCCTCGTCTCACTAATTACTTCTCTTGTTGACTCATCGCACTGCGGACTCCACACAGCTGTCAGCCTGTCACATCAGGTATCTCCCCCTCCCTCTCATACAAGCATGGCGACCTCTCGCTCCCGTCTGTTCAGTGGCCTGCCTCGTCTCACTGATTACTTCTCTTGTTGACTCATCGCACTGCGGACTCCACACAGCTGTCACATCAGGTATCTCCCCCTCCCTCTCATACAAGCACGGCGACCTCTCGCTCCCGTCTGTTCAGTGGCCTGCCTCGTCTCACTAATTACTTCTCTTGTTGACTCATCGCGCTGCAGACTCCACACAGCTGTCAGCCTGTCACATCAGGTATCTCCCCCTCCCTCTCATACAAGCACGGCGACCTCTCGCTCCCGTCTGTTCAGTGGCCTGCCTCGTCTCACTAATTACTTCTCTTGTTGACTCATCGCACTGCGGACTCCACACAGCTGTCAGCCTGTCACATCAGGTATCTCCCCCTCCCTCTCATACAAGCACGGCGACCTCTCGCTCCCGTCTGTTCAGTGGCCTGCCTCGTCTCACTAATTACTTCTCTTGTTGACTCATCGCACTGCGGACTCCACACAGCTGTCAGCCTGTCACATCAGGTATCTCCCCTCCCTCTCATACAAGCACGGCGACCTCTCGCTCCCGTCTGTTCAGTGGCCTGCCTCGTCTCACTAATTACTTCTCTTGTTGACTCATCGCACTGCGGACTCCACACAGCTGTCACATCAGGTATCTCCCCCTCCCTCTCATACAAGCATGGCGACCTCTCACTCCCGTCTGTTCAGTGGCCTGTCTCGTCTCACTAATTACTTCTCTTGTTGACTCATCGCGCTGCGGACTCCACACAGCTGTCAGCCTGTCACATCAGGTCTCTCCCCCTCCCTCTCATACAAGCATGGCGACCTCTCGCTCCCGTCTGTTCAGTGGCCTGCCTCGTCTCACTGATTACTTCTCTTGTTGACTCATCGCACTGCGGACTCCACACAGCTGTCAGCCTGTCACATCAGGTCTCTCCCCCTCCCTCTCATACAAGCATGGCGACCTCTCGCTCCCGTCTGTTCAGTGGCCTGCCTCGTCTCAGTGATTACTTCTCTTGTTGACTCATCGCGCTGCGGACTCCACACAGCCGTTCAGCCTGTCACATCAGGTATCTCCCCCTCCCTCTCATACAAGCATGGCGACCTCTCGCTCCCGTCTGTTCAGTGGCCTGCCTCGTCTCAGTGATTACTTCTCTTGTTGACTCATCGCACTGCGGACTCCACACAGCTGTCAGCCTGTCACATCAGGTATCTCCCCCTCCCTCTCATACAAGCATGGCGACCTCTCGCTCCCGTCTGTTCAGTGGCCTGCCTCGTCTCACTGATTACTTCTCTTGTTGACTCATCGCACTGCGGACTCCACACAGCTGTCAGCCTGTCACATCACGTATCTCCCCCTCCCTCTCATACAAGCACGGCGACCTCTCGCTCCCGTCTGTTCAGTGGCCTGCCTCGTCTCACTGATTACTTCTCTTGTTGACTCATCGCACTGCGGACTCCACACAGCTGTCAGCCTGTCACATCAGGTATCTCCCCCTCCCTCTCATACAAGCACGGCGACCTCTCGCTCCCGTCTGTTCAGTGGCCTGCCTCGTCTCACTAATTACTTCTCTTGTTGACTCATCGCGCTGCGGACTCCACACAGCTGTCAGCCTGTCACATCAGGTATCTCCCCCTCCCTCTCATACAAGCACGGCGACCTCTCACTCCCGTCTGTTCAGTGGCCTGCCTCGTCTCACTAATTACTTCTCTTGTTGACTGATCGCGCTGCGGACTCCACACAGCTGTCAGCCTGTCACATCAGGTATCTCCCCCTCCCTCTCATACAAGCACGGCGACCTCTCGCTCCCGTCTGTTCAGTGGCCTGCCTCGTCTCACTAATTACTTCTCTTGTTGACTCATCGCACTGCGGACTCCACACAGCTGTCAGCCTGTCACATCAGGTCTCTCCCCCTCCCTCTCATACAAGCACGGCGACCTCTCGCTCCCGTCTGTTCAGTGGCCTGCCTCGTCTCACTAATTACTTCTCTTGTTGACTCATCGCACTGCGGACTCCACACAGCTGCCAGCCTGTCACATCAGGTATCTCCCCCTCCCTCTCATACAAGCACGGCGACCTCTCGCTCCCGTCTGTTCAGTGGCCTGCCTCGTCTCACTAATTACTTCTCTTGTTGACTCATCGCACTGCGGACTCCACACAGCTGTCAGCCTGTCACATCTTGTATCTCCCCCTCCCTCTCATACAAGCACGGCGACCTCTCGCTCCCGTCTGTTCAGTGGCCTGCCTCGTCTCACTAATTACTTCTCTTGTTGACTCATCGCACTGCGGACTCCACACAGCTGTCAGCCTGTCACATCAGGTATCTCCCCCTCCCTCTCATACAAGCACGGCGACCTCTCGCTCCCGTCTGTTCAGTGGCCTGCCTCGTCTCACTAATTACTTCTCTTGTTGACTCATCGCACTGCGGACTCCACACAGCTGTCAGCCTGTCACATCAGGTATCTCCCCTCCCTCTCATACAAGCATGGCGACCTCTCGCTCCCGTCTGTTCAGTGGCCTGCCTTGTCTCACTGATTACTTCTCTTGTTGACTCATCGCACTGCGGACTCCACACAGCTGTCAGCCTGTCACATCAGGTATCTCCCCCTCCCTCTTATACAAGCACGGCGACCTCTCGCTCCCGTCTGTTCAGTGGCCTGCCTCGTCTCACTAATTACTTCTCTTGTTGACTCATCGCGCTGCGGACTCCACACAGCTGTCAGTCTGTCACATCAGGTATCTCCCCCTCCCTCTCATACAAGCATGGCGACCTCTCGCTCCCGTCTGTTCAGTGGCCTGCCTCGTCTCACTGATTACTTCTCTTGTTGACTCATCGCGCTGCGGACTCCACACAGCTGTCAGCCTGTCACATCAGGTATCTCCCCCTCCCTCTCATACAAGCATGGCGACCTCTCGCTCCCGTCTGTTCAGTGGCCTGCCTCGTCTCACTGATTACTTCTCTTGTTGACTCATCGCACTGCGGACTCCACACAGCTGTCAGCCTGTCACATCAGGTATCTCCCCCTCCCTCTCATACAAGCACGGCGACCTCTCGCTCCCGTCTGTTCAGTGGCCTGCCTCGTCTCACTGATTACTTCTCTTGTTGACTCATCGCACTGCGGACTCCACACAGCTGTCGGCCTGTCACATCAGGTATCTCCCCGTCCTTCTCATACAAGCATGGCGACCTCTCGCTCCCGTCTGTTCAGTGGCCTGCCTCGTCTCACTAATTACTTCTCTTGTTGACTCATCGCACTGCGGACTCCACACAGCTGTCACATCAGGTATCTCCCCCTCCCTCTCATACAAGCACGGCGACCTCTCGCTCCCGTCTGTTCAGTGGCCTGCCTCGTCTCACTAATTACTTCTCTTGTTGACTCATCGCGCTGCGGACTCCACACAGCTGTCAGCCTGTCACATCAGGTCTCTCCCCCTCCCTCTCATACAAGCATGGCGACCTCTCGCTCCCGTCTGTTCAGTGGCCTGCCTCGTCTCACTAATTACTTCTCTTGTTGACTCATCGCGCTGCGGACTCCACACAGCTGTCAGCCTGTCACATCAGGTCTCTCCCCCTCCCTCTCATACAAGCATGGCGACCTCTCGCTCCCGTCTGTTCAGTGGCCTGCCTCGTCTCAGTGATTACTTCTCTTGTTGACTCATCGCGCTGCGGACTCCACACAGCTGTCAGCCTGTCACATCAGGTCTCTCCCCCTCCCTCTCATACAAGCATGGCGACCTCTCGCTCCCGTCTGTTCAGTGGCCTGCCTCGTCTCAGTGATTACTTCTCTTGTTGACTCATCGCGCTGCGGACTCCACACAGCTGTCAGCCTGTCACATCAGGTATCTCCCCCTCCCTCTCATACAAGCATGGCGACCTCTCGCTCCCGTCTGTTCAGTGGCCTGCCTCGTCTCAGTGATTACTTCTCTTGTTGACTCATCGCACTGCGGACTCCACACAGCTGTCAGCCTGTCACATCAGGTATCTCCCCCTCCCTCTCATACAAGCATGGCGACCTCTCGCTCCCGTCTGTTCAGTGGCCTGCCTCGTCTCACTGATTACTTCTCTTGTTGACTCATCGCACTGCGGACTCCACACAGCTGTCAGCCTGTCACATCACGTATCTCCCCCTCCCTCTCATACAAGCACGGCGACCTCTCGCTCCCGTCTGTTCAGTGGCCTGCCTCGTCTCACTGATTACTTCTCTTGTTGACTCATCGCGCTGCGGACTCCACACAGCTGTCAGCCTGTCACATCAGGTATCTCCCCCTCCCTCTCATACATGCACGGCGACCTCTCGCTCCCGTCTGTTCAGTGGCCTGCCTCGTCTCACTAATTACTTCTCTTGTTGACTCATCGCACTGCGGACTCCACACAGCTGTCAGCCTGTCACATCAGGTATCTCCCCCTCCCTCTCATACAAGCACGGCGACCTCTCGCTCCCGTCTGTTCAGTGGCCTGCCTCGTCTCACTAATTACTTCTCTTGTTGACTCATCGCACTGCGGACTCCACACAGCTGTCAGCCTGTCACATCTTGTATCTCCCCCTCCCTCTCATACAAGCACGGCGACCTCTCGCTCCCGTCTGTTCAGTGGCCTGCCTCGTCTCACTAATTACTTCTCTTGTTGACTCATCGCACTGCGGACTCCACACAGCTGTCAGCCTGTCACATCAGGTATCTCCCCCTCCCTCTCATACAAGCACGGCGACCTCTCGCTCCCGTCTGTTCAGTGGCCTGCCTCGTCTCACTAATTACTTCTCTTGTTGACTCATCGCACTGCGGACTCCACACAGCTGTCAGCCTGTCACATCAGGTATCTCCCCTCCCTCTCATACAAGCATGGCGACCTCTCGCTCCCGTCTGTTCAGTGGCCTGCCTTGTCTCACTGATTACTTCTCTTGTTGACTCATCGCACTGCGGACTCCACACAGCTGTCAGCCTGTCACATCAGGTATCTCCCCCTCCCTCTCATACAAGCATGGCGACCTCTCGCTCCCGTCTGTTCAGTGGCCTGCCTCGTCTCACTAATTACTTCTCTTGTTGACTCATCGCGCTGCGGACTCCACACAGCTGTCAGCCTGTCACATCAGGTATCTCCCCCTCCCTCTCATACAAGCATGGCGACCTCTCGCTCCCGTCTGTTCAGTGGCCTGCCTCGTCTCACTGATTACTTCTCTTGTTGACTCATCGCGCTGCGGACTCCACACAGCTGTCAGCCTGTCACATCAGGTATCTCCCCGTCCCTCTCATACAAGCACGGCGACCTCTCGCTCCCGTCTGTTCAGTGGCCTGCCTCGTCTCACTAATTACTTCTCTTGTTGACTCATCGCACTGCGGACTCCACACAGCTGTCAGCCTGTCACATCAGGTATCTCCCCCTCCCTCTCATACAAGCACGGCGACCTCTCGCTCCCGTCTGTTCAGTGGCCTGCCTCGTCTCACTGATTACTTCTCTTGTTGACTCATCGCGCTGCGGACTCCACACAGCTGTCAGCCTGTCACATCAGGTATCTCCCCGTCCCTCTCATACAAGCATGGCGACCTCTCGCTCCCGTCTGTTCAGTGGCCTGCCTCGTCTCACTGATTACTTCTCTTGTTGACTCATCGCACTGCGGACTCCACACAGCTGTCAGCCTGTCACATCAGGTATCTCCCCTCCCTCTCATACAAGCACGGCGACCTCTCGCTCCCGTCTGTTCAGTGGCCTGCCTCGTCTCACTGATTACTTCTCTTGTTGACTCATCGCGCTGCGGACTCCACACCGCTGTCAGCCTGTCACATCAGGTATCTCCCCGTCCCTCTCATACAAGCACGGCGACCTCTCGCTCCCGTCTGTTCAGTGGCCTGCCTCGTCTCACTGATTACTTCTCTTGTTGACTCATCGCACTGCGGACTCCACACAGCTGTCACATCAGGTATCTCCCCCTCCCTCTTATACAAGCATGGCGACCTCTCGCTCCCGTCTGTTCAGTGGCCTGCCTTGTCTCACTAATTACTTCTCTCGTTGACTCATCGCACTGCGGTCTCCACACAGCTGTCAGCCTGTCACATCAGGTATCTCCCCCTCCCTCTCATACAAGCACGGCGACCTCTCGCTCCCGTCTGTTCAGTGGCCTGCCTCGTCTCACTAATTACTTCTCTTGTTGACTCATCGCGCTGCGGACTCCACACAGCTGTAGGCCTGTCACATCAGGTATCTCCCCCTCCCTCTCATTCAAGCACGGCGACCTCTCGCTCCCGTCTGTTCAGTGGCCTGCCTCGTCTCACTAATTACTTCTCTTGTTGACTCATCGCACTGCGGACTCCACACAGCTGTCAGCCTGTCACATCAGGTATCTCCCCCTCCCTCTCATACAAGCATGGCGACCTCTCGCTCCCGTCTGTTCAGTGGCCTGCCTCGTCTCACTGATTACTTCTCTTGTTGACTCATCGCACTGCGGACTCCACACAGCTGTCAGCCTGTCACATCAGGTATCTCCCCCTCCCTCTCATACAAGCACCGCGAACTCTCGCTCCCGTCTGTTCAGTGGCCTGCCTCGTCTCAGTGATTACTTCTCTTGTTGACTCATCGCACTGCGGACTCCACACAGCTGTCAGCCTGTCACATCAGGTATCTCCCCCTCCCTCTCATACAAGCACGGCGACCTCTCGCTCCCGTCTGTTCAGTGGCCTGCCTCGTCTCACTAATTACTTCTCTTGTTGACTCATCGCGCTGCGGACTCCACACAGCTGTCAGCCTGTCACATCAGGTATCTCCCCTCCCTCTCATACAAGCACGGCGACCTCTCGCTCCCGTCTGTTCAGTGGCCTGCCTCGTCTCACTAATTACTTCTCTTGTTGACTCATCGCACTGCGGACTCCACACAGCTGTCAGCCTGTCACATCAGGTATCTCCCCGTCCCTCTCATACAAGCATGGCGACCTCTCGCTCCCGTCTGTTCAGTGGCCTGCCTCGTCTCACTAATTACTTCTCTTGTTGACTCATCGCACTGCGGACTCCACACAGCTGTCAGCCTGTCACATCAGGTATCTCCCCGTCCCTCTCATACAAGCATGGCGACCTCTCGCTCCCGTCTGTTCAGTGGCCTGCCTCGTCTCACTAATTACTTCTCTTGTTGACTCATCGCACTGCGGACTCCACACAGCTGTCAGCCTGTCACATCAGGTATCTCCCCCTCCCTCTCATACAAGCACTGCGACCTCTCGCTCCCGTCTGTTCAGTGGCCTGCCTCGTCTCACTAATTACTTCTCTTGTTGACTCATCGCGCTGCGGACTCCACACAGCTGTCAGCCTGTCACATCAGGTATCTCCCCCTCCCTCTCATACAAGCACGGCGACCTCTCGCTCCCGTCTGTTCAGTGGCCTGCCTCGTCTCAGTGATTACTTCTCTTGTTGACTCATCGCACTGCGGACTCCACACAGCTGTCAGCCTGTCACATCAGGTATCTCCCCCTCCCTCTCATACAAGCACGGCGACCTCTCGCTCCCGTCTGTTCAGTGGCCTGCCTCGTCTCACTAATTACTTCTCTTGTTGACTCATCGCGCTGCGGACTCCACACAGCTGTCAGCCTGTCACATCAGGTATCTCCCCCTCCCTCTCATACAAGCACGGCGACCTCTCGCTCCCGTCTGTTCAGTGGCCTGCCTCGTCTTACTAATTACTTCTCTTGTTGACTCATCGCGCTGCGGACTCCACACAGCTGTCAGCCTGTCACATCAGGTATCTCCCCTCCCTCTCATACAAGCACGGCGACCTCTCGCTCCCGTCTGTTCAGTGGCCTGCCTCGTCTCAGTGATTACTTCTCTTGTTGACTCATCGCGCTGCGGACTCCACACAGCTGTCAGCCTGTCACATCAGGTATCTCCCCCTCCCTCTCATACAAGCACGGCGACCTCTCGCTCCCGTCTGTTCAGTGGCCTGCCTCGTCTCACTGATTACTTCTCTTGTTGACTCATCGCACTGCGGACTCCACACAGCTGTCAGCCTGTCACATCAGGTATCTCCCCCTCCCTCTATACAAGCACGGCGACCTCTCGCTCCCGTCTGTTCAGTGGCCTGCCTCGTCTCACTGATTACTTCTCTTGTTGACTCATCGCACTGCGGACTCCACACAGCTGTCAGCCTGTCACATCAGGTATCTCCCCTCCCTCTCATACAAGCACGGCGACCTCTCGCTCCCGTCTGTTCAGTGGCCTGCCTCGTCTCACTAATTACTTCTCTTGTTGACTCATCGCACTGCGGACTCCACACAGCTGTCAGCCTGTCACATCAGGTATCTCCCCCTCCCTCTCATACAAGCACGGCGACCTCTCGCTCCCGTCTGTTCAGTGGCCTGCCTCGTCTCACTGATTACTTCTCTTGTTGACTCATCGCACTGCGGACTCCACACAGCTGTCAGCCTGTCACATCAGGTATCTCCCCCTCCCTCTCATACAAGCACGGCGACCTCTCGCTCCCGTCTGTTCAGTGGCCTGCCTCGTCTCACTGATTACTCCTCTTGTTGACTCATCGCACTGCGGACTCCACACAGCTGTCAGCCTGTCACATCAGGTATCTCCCCCTCCCTCTCATACAAGCACGGCGACCTCTCGCTCCCGTCTGTTCAGTGGCCTGCCTCGTCTCACTGATTACTCCTCTTGTTGACTCATCGCACTGTGGACTCCACACAGCTGTCAGCCTGTCACATCAGGTATCTCCCCCTCCCTCTCATACAAGCACGGCGACCTCTCGCTCCCGTCTGTTCAGTGGCCTGCCTCGTCTCACTGATTACTTCTCTTGTTGACTCATCGCGCTGCGGACTTCACACAGCTGTCAGCCTGTCACATCAGGTATCTCCCCCTCCCTCTCATACAAGCACGGCGACCTCTCGCTCCCGTCTGTTCAGTGGCCTGCCTCGTCTCACTGATTACTTCTCTTGTTGACTCATCGCACTGCGGACTCCACACAGCTGTCAGCCTGTCACATCAGGTATCTCCCCTCCCTCTCATACAAGCACGGCGACCTCTCGCTCCCGTCTGTTCAGTGGCCTGCCTCGTCTCACTAATTACTTCTCTTGTTGACTCATCGCGCTGCGGACTCCACACAGCTGTCAGCCTGTCACATCAGGTATCTCCCCCTCCCTCTCATACAAGCACGGCGACCTCTCGCTCCCGTCTGTTCAGTGGCCTGCCTCGTCTCACTAATTACTTCTCTTGTTGACTCATCGCACTGCGGACTCCACACAGCTGTCAGCCTGTCACATCAGGTATCTCCCCCTCCCTCTCATACAAGCACGGCGACCTCTCGCTCCCGTCTGTTCAGTGGCCTGCCTTGTCTCACTGATTACTTCTCTTGTTGACTCATCGCACTGCGGACTCCACACAGCTGTCAGCCTGTCACATCAGGTATCTCCCCCTCCCTCTCATACAAGCACGGCGACCTCTCGCTCCCGTCTGTTCAGTGGCCTGCCTCGTCTCACTGATTACTTCTCTTGTTGACTCATCGCACTGCGGACTCCACACAGCTGTCAGCCTGTCACATCAGGTATCTCCCCCTCCCTCTCATACAAGCACGGCGACCTCTCGCTCCCGTCTGTTCAGTGGCCTGCCTCGTCTCACTAATTACTTCTCTTGTTGACTCATCGCGCTGCGGACTTCACACAGCTGTCAGCCTGTCACATCAGGTATCTCCCCCTCCCTCTCATACAAGCACGGCGACCTCTCGCTCCCGTCTGTTCAGTGGCCTGCCTTGTCTCACTGATTACTTCTCTTGTTGACTCATCGCGCTGCGGACTCCACACAGCTGTCAGCCTGTCACATCAGGTATCTCCCCCTCCCTCTCATACAAGCACGGCGACCTCTCGCTCCCGTCTGTTCAGTGGCCTGCCTCGTCTCACTAATTACTTCTCTTGTTGACTCATCGCACTGCGGACTCCACACAGCTGTCAGCCTGTCACATCAGGTATCTCCCCGTCCCTCTCATACAAGCATGGCGACCTCTCGCTCCCGTCTGTTCAGTGGCCTGCCTCGTCTCACTGATTACTTCTCTTGTTGACTCATCGCACTGCGGACTCCACACAGCTGTCAGCCTGTCACATCAGGTATCTCCCCCTCCCTCTCATACAAGCACGGCGACCTCTCGCTCCCGTCTTGTTTGTCAACAACGCTGACTGACGCAGTCGTACCTCACGTACAGTAGCCCCGTACATTTTGTTGTGCTTCTTCAAATTTCTAACAAGTTTGCGGCTACATCATTTCCATCCTGCTCGCACGGTTCCATCCTATAGTATAATTTCAGATTAGCTATATTAAAGACTGACTTTGTTCCTGTATTCACATCTTTAATTCTGTATGCATTGTTACCCAGGTTTTTGATGATTCTGAACGGGCCAATATATTTTGGACAGAACTTGGCGAACACTTTGTTTGCTCTTAGGGTGCGAAATAGGTGTTTTTTACAAGGACTAACTGCCCTTCGATTAACTCCCGGTGGAACTTCTTTCCTCTGTATCGGCGCAAACGCCTGTCCGCTTGGCTCCTCATGTGTTCCACAGTCTGCTGCACTCGCAGCTCATGCGCTATCATTGGATCCTTGGGACTCTGGATGACTCTATCCCAAGATCTCTCCGGATGTTTATTGTGATGGACAATTAAAGGGATTTGTCCAGTAGATTCGTGTCTGGTGGTGTTCTTGCATATCTCAATGTCGCTCACTCGATCCACCCACTTGTGATGTTCCTCAGGAATCAGAATGCGGTAGTACTTAGCTACACAACGAATCGCTCTTTCGCTTGGGTTAGCTTGGGCGTGGCGGATGCTGGATAATACGTGCTTAATTCCCATCTCTTCAACTCCCTTTTTGAAAACAAAACTCGTGAAGTAACACCCATGGTCCGACAATAAGTACTCAGGCTTTCCTAGTGTGGGTATAACTCTGTTCTTAAGTCTACTTAAGACTTGTTTAGACGTGGTCTTTTGGATAGGGCATAGTACAACCGTTTTTTAGAAGACATCAATACACACAAGAAGATGTCTACACCCACGTCTTCCTTTCGGCAGGGACCCAAAACAATCCAGTGCCAGCAGTTCGCACGGTTTCTTTGGTAGCAAAGGCTTCGGGCATGCATCGCAAGTCTTTATTACCTCAACAATGGTTGATCGCAATTTTGGCCAAGTAAATGATTCTCCTATTGTCGCTTCCACTTTGTCTATTCCGATGTGACCGATACTTTCATGGACATGCCTTGTTAGTCCTCTCTGTAGTGATGTGGAACCATAATTCGTAAACGTGTATGTTCATCATCCACGAATTTGTGTAATAGATTGTTGAAATAATTGTATTTTGCAGCCTTAGATTTTGCCTCCCTGTGTTCAGGTGTCCTCGGTTGCGTCTCCTTCTTGAAATACTTGATCATCATTAACATCCAAGGGTAACGCTCCTGTTCCAACTGGATATGAACGTTCCTTGGGCTCAGCAGGTTCTTCTTGATACAGCATTGCACCGATTACAATTCGAGATGCATCCGCTTGTATAACAAATTTCTTTTCGAAGTCAGGATAACCAAGTTTCACGCAGTTTTCAAGAAGTTCTTTAGTTGCCTTGAAGGACCTGTCGCACTCCTTGCTCCACGACCATCGATTGCTTTTATTGAGTCTCTCCTGCATCGGCGCCACCGTCTCGGTATAATTTGGACAATTCTCCTTGAAGAATTCAGTAACTCCTAAAAAGGCTCTGACGTGCTTCACTCTGGTTGGTGTTGGGAAATTCTTGATTGCGTCAATTTTCGCCGGATTGGCCTCACACCATCTTGGTCAATGATATGCCCCAAATATAAGATTTCCCAGTGGAAAAAGTGAGACTTCTTCAAGTTGATCTTAAAATTCATCATTCTCAGGTTGTCCAGGAGTTTATATAAGTTTACCAAATGCTCTTCCATTGTCTCAGATGCTATGAGAATGTCATCCACGTAACGTACTGTAAAATTTTTCACTTCTTCTGTCAAACACCGATCTAGTGCTCTGATAAGCGCACAACCTGCAGTTTTTACTCCAAAGGGCATGCGTTGCAATACGAATGTCTGGTTATCAAATAAAAATCCCGTGATCAACTGGGATTTTTCTTCCAATTCGAGGTGATGGAAACTATTGGTGAGATCAACAGAACTGTATATCTTCTTCCCTCTAAATCCTTTCAATACGTCACGTATGAGTGGTGCTTTATCGTGTTAAACCAGAAGCTTACTATTTAAAGATGTCGCGTCTAGGCACAGCCTAATGGAACCATTTAGTTTGGGCACCGCCAAAATAGCATTCAAGTACGGAGTCGGCGATTTTCTTATCATACCGGCGTCAAGCAGATTATTGATAATGTACTTCACCTGAGGATTATATTTCTCTGGGATCGAATACAATTTACTCTTAAAGGGTGTCCAATCATCAACTTGCATAGCGTATTGGAAATTTAGGATTTTTCCCGAAATAGTATCAAAAACGTATTTATGGCGACGTAAAATATCCTCCAATTTTCTTCTGTTAGGTTCCTCTAATTTAGCTTCTTTCAATTTATCCAATAATAAAATTTCAAATTTTGATCCAATGAGCCATTAATGTCCATAGTTCCTGCATGGTATCTTGATATGTAATCTCTACTACTGCCGTGTCAACAAGCTCTCCCTCCTGCATACTTTTCTCGTCCGTGACGTCACCTGTTCTTGTTTCCGTCACCCAGGTATTTGCTTCTCGACAAAGGGGCGTTTCCTCCATGTTCAATCCTACGTAGCT
Organism: Meconema thalassinum; assembly: GCA_946902985.2. Taxonomy (NCBI): domain Eukaryota; kingdom Metazoa; phylum Arthropoda; class Insecta; order Orthoptera; family Tettigoniidae; genus Meconema; species Meconema thalassinum. The sequence goes on from OX336397.1 coordinate 18,348,050, forward strand.
TAATTCTTCCAGCTGTTTTAAATTCACCGTATTATTGCGAAGATCGATGACAGTATGATGGTCACATATAATGTTGGCTCCCAGAATAACGTTATGGTTCATCTTAGCCATGACAATAAAAGTTTGTGCGAAAATATGGTTCATGATATCTAACTCCAGATATGCATGATGTTTGCATACCATTGTTCTTCCAGGTATTACTCCTCTGACTTTCATTTGTTGCACGGGTATCAGCGGAACATTCTGATTCTTTCCCACTTCCTTTACCAGGGCTTCAGATACTAGACTGATCTGACTACCCGTGTCTAATAGGCACCTCACTTTCAACCCTCGTATCCTGGCATATATTATAGGCAACTGTCTGATAACGTCATTTTGAGGCCTAATAACTTCTTCCAAGCAGTCCTCTGGAAAAGCTATCCATTCGTCGATATGTGCGATAATGAGCGCACCCTGGTCCTCGACCACTCCCAAATCCAGGCTGTCTCCTAATTCTGATTTCCTGATTTTTTTTTATCGCGGAATCCTTCATGTGAATTCCCACCTCCGTGATTATTCTGTCTCTCCTGTTGTCTGGATAGGCTTTCAGCTCCTTCAACACCGTGATTGTCGGGATTTTTCCTGTTCCCCATGGCTCTTCCCCACATTTCTCGCTCTGTCTCTTCGTTTCTATGTAGTTCTTCTAAATATCCCTGCGTCTCTCGGTAACGTGCCTTCCAATCAGTCCTGTCACCCCGTGGTTCTGATTCCACGTTATCCCGCCGGTCCTTCCACAATCGCGTCCCACAATTCCTTTGATAGGTCTTTCCTGCCTACTGTTCTCCTGCCAGTTTGAATAACCCCTCTGGTATGGTCTCTGATTGTTATGAAAGTTTCAATTGTTATTATTGTTGTGTCCATATCGTTCCCTGTTGTCTTGGTACTGCGCTCGTAATTAGTTCTAGTCAAGACAATATCACCGGACGAGGTACGAACCGAGAGCATCAGAGGAAAGTAGTGTATAATATTTTCGAGGTATGAATCTTATTTACACTCAGGAAGAGAGATTATGCATCAACAAGCCATTGGTAAAATTTTAGCCAGAAGAAATATTTGTATTTGGAGAAGGAAGGGAAATTTTATTACTTGATACATTTTAACCAAGCATAAATGACTTGAGACAAGTCCAGCAGAGTGCACAATGTTATCAGTGTTAGCTGCGAGAAACCTGTTTTTGATACGAGGGGACATGGCAAGGATAAGCAGTGGTCGAACGCGAGCCAGAGAAGAGAGAAGTGGGGACGACGCGTGACCAGCGCGCGCCATAAAGAGTCGACAGCCAATCAGATAAAAGATTGATTACTGAGGAACTGATAAATATTAAACACATTATTTTAATATTATAAAGGACAAGCTGTACCCTGCATGCGTTGCAATGCCAATCAAAGAAAGTGTTGGCATTGTAATTTGGTTTCATGAAGTGCTTTTGGATACACAATTTTTTCTTCAATTTCCGTTAACTGCCTCTAAGCTATCGTAAAATGGATTTACTAATTTTGAAACATTTGCGGGAGCGTACGCAACAACTCACCAAAGTTTCATCGCAATCGGATAAATGGTATATGAACGCAGGTGGAACTTGGTGGAAACACTTCACGCATCGTCACACATTTCTTGCATCTACTCGTGCGCTACCTATTGTAAAATGTATTTACTAAGTCGAAAACCTTCCCTGGCGAATTCACAACAAATCATCAAAGTTTCATCGCAATCAGATGAATGGCATGTGAACGCTTACGGATTTTGTTTAGATGATTCGCGCGCCATCATTCATTTGTTGAATCAACTCGCGCGCTACCTATTGTACAATAGATTTACTAAGTCAGAAACCTTTCCTGCAGTGTGCACAACAACTCACCCTAGTTTCATCACAATCGGATGAATGGTATATGAACGCAGATGGAACTTTGTTGAAACGGTTTGTGCGCCGTCAATCATTTGTTGAAACTACTCTTTCGGAACCCATTATACAATGGACTTAGTAAATTAGAAACGTTCCCTGCAGTGTGCACAACAACTCACCCAAGTTTCATCGTAATTGGATGAATAATAGGCCTATATGAACGCATACGGGACTTTGTTGATGCGATTCGCGAGCCTTCGCTCATTAGTTGAATCTACTCGTGCGCTACCTACTGTGCAATGGATTTTCTAAGTCAAAAACCTTCCCTGGACTGTACACCACATCTCAGCCAAGTTTCATCGCTATCGGACGAATGGTAGGCCTTTACGAACGCGTACGGTACTTTGTTGAAACGCTTCGCGCGTCGTCGTTCATTTGTTGAATCTACTCGTGCGCTACCTATTGTAAAGTATATTTGTTAAGTCAGAATCCTTCCTTAGAGTGTACTCAATATCTCAGCAAAGTTTTATAGCTATCGGACGAATGGTATATGATTGCATACGTGACTTTGTTGAAACGCTTCGCGCGTCGTAGCTCATTTGTTGAATCTACACGTGCGCTGCCTATTGTAAAGTGGATTTACTCAGCCAGAAACCTTCCCAAAAGTGTACACAACATCTAACCCAAGTTTCATAGCTATCCGACGATTGGTATATGAATGCATACGGGATTATCTTAAAACGTTTTGCGTGTCGTCACTCATTTGTTGAATCTACTCGTGCGCTATCGACTGTGAAATGTATTTACTCACCCAAGTTTCATTGCTATCGGACGAATGGTATATGAACACATACGGGACGTTGTGGAAACGGTGTGCGCGTCGTTGCACATTTGTTGAATCTACTCGTGCGCTACCTATTGTAAAGTGGATATACTAAGCCAGAATCCTTCCTTAGAGTGTACTCAATATCTCACCCAAGTTTCATTGCTATCGGACGAATGGTTTATGACCTTATACGGGACTTTGTTGAAACGATTCGCGTGCCGTCACTCACTTGTGTAATCTACTCGTGCGCTGCCCATTGTAAAGTAGATTTACTAAGCCAAACATCCTCTCTGGAGTGTAAACAACATCTCACCCTAGTTTCATCGCTATCGGTCGAATGGTATATGAACGCATACGTGGCTTTGTTGAAACGCTTAGCACGTCGTAGCTCATTTGTTGAATCTACTCTCGCGCTGCCTATTGTAAAGTGGATTTACTAAGCCAGAAACCTTCTCTGAAGTGTACACAACATCTAACCCAAGTTTCATAGCTATCGGACGAATGGTATATGAATTCACACGGGACTTTCTTGAAACGCTTTGCGTGTCGTCACACATTAGTTAAAGTTACTCGTGCGCTATCTACTGTGAAATATATTTACTAAGTTAGAAACCTTCACGTAAGTGTACACAATATCTCACCCTAGTTTCATTGCTATCGTACGAATGGTATATGAACACATACGGGACATTGTTGAAACGCTTCGCGCGTCGACGCTTATTTGTTGCATCTACTCGTGCGCTACCTATTGTAAAGTGGATATACTAAGCCAGAATCCTTCCTTAGAATGTACTCAATATCTCATCCAAGTTTCATCGCTATCGGCCGAATGGTATATGAACGCATTCGGGACTTTATTGAAACGCTTCGCGCGTCGTAGCTCATTTGTTGAATCTAATTGTGCGCTGCCTATTGTAAAGTAGATTTACTAAGCCAGACACCTTTCCTCGAGTGTACACAACATCTCACCCAAGTTTAATCGCAATCGGACGAATGGTATATGAACGCATACGGGACTTTTTTGAAACGTTTCGTGCGTCGTAGCTCATTTGTTGAATCTAATCGTGCGCTTCGTATTGTAAAGTAGATTTACTAAGCCAGACACCTTTCCTGGAGTGTACACAACATCTCACCCAAGTTTCATCGCTATCGGACTAATGGTATATGAACGCAAACGTGACTTTGTTGAAACGCTTCGTGCGTCGTAGCTCATTTCTTGAATCTACTCGCGCGCTGCCTATTGTAAAGTGGATTTACTAAGCCAGAAACCTTTCCTGAAGTGAACGCAACATCTAACCCAAGTTTCATAGCTATCGGACGAATGGTATATGAATGCATTCGGGACTTTGTTGAAACGCGTTGCGTGTCGTCACTTATTTGTTGAATCTACTCGTGCGCTATCTACTGTGAAATGTATTTACTAAGTTAGAAACCTTCCCTGGAGTGGAAAAAACTTCTCACCCAAGTTTCATCGCAATCGGGAGAAAGGTTTACGAACAAATACGGGACTGTGTCGAAATGCTTCGCGCGTCGTCGCTCATTTGTTGAATCTACTCGTGCGCTGCCTATTGTAAAATGGATTTACTAAGCCAGAAACCTTCCTTGGAGAGTAATCAACATCTCACCCAAGTTTCAGCGCAATCTGATAGGTCGTGTATGAACGCATAGGAGATAAACACATACATACTATCACGTAACATTGATTATATATATATATATATATATATATATATAGATTGTGACATATCAAATTCACCAGGAAGGAAAAAAAAATAATTGGCAAGACGGAAATTAAATTGGATAATTGAGAGAGGAGATATAAGCGAAGGAGTGAATTTTCAGAGCTAGTTCAGTGAATTTGCGAGGGAAATCGAACGGAGAAGGCTAGCAAACGCCAAGTAACGAGTCTCTTTCTATCTTAACATTCAAGGAGACAACACGTACAACGAATCACTCTCTAATCTACAAGAGGTAAAGACATGGAAAATATTAGACTTCAAGATGAAGAAATATTGTAGAAACATGGAACAACAAGTATGAATAAGCTGATAATAAAATTGAGAAGAAGTATTTAGCAGAAACAACGAGAGATATAGGTCGTGAAACTATACTTTGTAGCATTACATAGAAACTTCGAACGCAAGACCACGCAGAAGAGAAGCCAAAGCCATTGTCATACTTCAAGGAAGAAACACATCACACTATACAAGATGTATAAAGAATTAGGTCGAATGGGAGAGATTACGACTATTTATTGTTTAGAAGGAAGGAGAATGTTTTAATTCCTCCACTGTGAAGGGAAAGTAAAGCTATACTAACAAGCGAGCTTCAGATATGACCATGACAACATAACTAATGGGAGCGAGTCAACATTGCAGTTCGTTCGAACAAACGCAACGCAACAATCTACTACAAATGAAAATCCACAGCCTGCTTCCAGTCTCCGACCGGGTCAGGAATGGAATGAATGAAGCCCCCATCTAGCGGCGAGGATATGGACTGTGCCGGCTGCCGAGGCCTGACGCACTCCTCTGGGGCAATGATTAAATGAATGACAGATGAAATGAAATGATAGTGGAGAGTGTTGCTGGAGTGAAATTTTGACAGGGAAAACCGGAGTACCCGGAGTAAAACCTGTCTGCCTCCGTTTTGTCCAGCACAGATCTCACATAGAGTAACCGGGATGTGAACCACGGGCCCAGCGGTGAGAGGCCGGCGTGCTGCCACCTAAGCCACGGAGGCTCTTAACAAAGCTGAGGTGATTTCTCGTGATAAGAAAGCACATTACAACACTACGGACATCCAAGAACATCCAGAGATGGGCAGAAAGAAGATGGATCCAAGAATGAAGCGTGAGGAGTATCTAGGTCGTCGAGCCGAGAAGAGTGAAACGCTGCGGAGGAGCGAGGTCAACGGCACGGACGGGGGGAGACTGCCTGTCGAGTCCCAGCTGATTACCGGTTTTACTCACCCCATTGCTGTACAACAAACCCAGCGGTCTACACGGAAGTGGCGTGACTCATGCAGACCGGATGGCAGGCAAGTATCACATTCCCGAAGGCGCGTGGGAGAAATTCCACAGATACCAACATCATCAGATCTTACAAGCGGCCACAGTTTTGAAGGTAGACAAGTGCAATTTTATACACCTATGTAGTTAGAACTTGTACATGATATTCCAGTATGATGACCAACATCTTATCTTATATTCATAGCCCATGTTATTATTTTGTCTAGAATTTAGAAATTTTGGTAGAAATCTTCATACGTCATTTGGACGTATTTTGAACGTTTATTGATGATATTCCTCACCGTAATTATTTTTGCAGTTTATTAGAACGCTTTGAATTTTTGCTTGAAGATAAACCCTTTGCGATAACAAAGTATATTTCGTAGATATTGTTGTAACATCAGAGAAAACGATAATAAGTATGTCGAATAGATATTGTTGTAACATCAGAGAAAACGGTAATACGTGTGTCAAATAGATATAGTTGTAACATCAGAGGAAACGGTAATAAGTATGTTAAATAAATATTGTAACAGTGGAGAGAAAGTAGTCATGAGTTTTGACAAGCGTAAATTTGTACATGTGATACAAGAGAAAGAGAGGACAAGATGATCCTAAGTATATGAAGCTAATTCGTCTCAGGAACGAAATTATGATATATAAAACCGTAATTATTGACAGGAGTATTCAATATTTGCATTGAAGGAACTCCATTGTCCGAGAAGAGGATATTGTAAAACCCAGAAGTTTGTTTTGAGCGTAAGAACAGTATGCGTATTTTAAAGGCATAGCTGAATGAAGAAAATGAAATTATAAGGTATTGTAGACCAATATTTGTTATGAAAAGATCTTGTAAAATGAAAGGAAGGATATTAAGTGTCTATTGTAAGGAGGGACGGGACGTAAAGATATTGTTATTTGAATGACAAACGCGAGCACACTTAAGATTCAGAGCAAGGCTAGAAATTGTAACAGAAATGTATTTAAAGCAACGAGAAGATATACGGCATGATTTATGGAAGCGGGAATGTGAAGAGATTTGCGGTAATATTTTGTGAGAGATGTATAGATGAAAATTAGCACGGAATTGTATAATCGATAGAAGATTATGTCGGAGGAGGAGTAGTGAATTCATGAAATGTGTTACATTCGTAATATCTAGCAGGAATTCTGAATATCTTACTTTGTGGAAAGTATTTGATATGGTTCATAGAAGTTTGTAAAAGTGCTAAGAGGAGAATATATACGACAAGCAATTATGTCGATGGAAGAGTAATAAGGACGCGATAATATGTTTATGAAGTGTGCGAGATAAAGAATTTATGATGGAAAGATGTGAAATACTATGTGTCAGTTAATTAAAGCCGTAATATGTATTTTTGGAGAATCACGAGTGTGAGCAGTGAGGGTTAATGCCATGCACACTTATATTTTTATTTTGGAAGCTTATCTGAAAGTCATGCGTCGCTAGTTTGTAATATTATTGATTATTAAGTACGGATTTTTATATTTAAGTGAATAGTCATGAACCTAACTGTTTGTAACAATAATTCACATTGGTTATAACGATGTAATACAGGATTTGACAATTTTATTGTGTGATATACGAGAGAAGGAGGTAGGAATGAACTCTATACAATTGGAGACAAATATGAATGAAGACATGGATCTACTAGTTGATGTTGACTTACACACATCAATTGATGAGCGTAAATATGACTGTACCCACGACTACGTAACAGACACTAAAATGAGGTTAGCCAAATCAAGTGTCTTTACCTAAATAGCAGAAGCATAAAAAATAAACTAGAAGATATCGAGATACTAATACATATTGTTGAAAATCTAGATGTCATAGTGGTAACCGAGACTTGGGTAAAAAGTAATGAAGGTAAATACTTCAACCTAAACAACTATTCTGTTGTTTATGTACACAGAGACAATCAGCACGGTGGAGGCGTGGGTGTTTATGTCCACAAAAATGGAATATCAAAGTTCTTAACCTAGTTGAGAGTAACCATAGCTTGATCCAGTTAGAGCTTATAAGAAGTGATACTGTTCATTTCAATAACTTGCATACTATTAATATAATTGCAGTATATAATCCTAACATAAATAACGAAACTAATTTCATGCAATCTCTGGAGCACATTCTCTCGAAAAATAATGCCAATCTTTGCTTATGCATTGGTGATACAAATATTAACTTACTAAACAAATATAATGTAACCAAATCATACCTCAATCTACTATCAAGCTATGGTTTCACACAAGGCAATACTCGGTATCCAACAAGAATATGTGAATCAACAAGTACACTCCTTGATCAGGTAGCCACTAATAACTGTAAATATGCCTATAGAATAAGCAATAAAAATAGTGATATTAATGATCATAATATTCTTGTAACTGAGATTTTCTGGCAAAAGCCCAATCTCGAACATGACATTTAAACACCCCACCAACAAGCAAAGGTCTAGATCAAAAAACGTAAATAAAAATTACCGATACGTGAACAAAAACATATTCTCCAATGATCTCAATCAAATAGACTGTTTAGATGATGCAAATGAAACTTACATCGCCATGAAACACAAAATCCTGACACAGACACCCAACAAAGAAAACACTGACTCACCTTTGAAGGAAATACACCAGAACCACAATAACCCATGGATAACAACAGAATTAATTCAGCTAATAAAACAAAGGGACCTACTACATGCTAAACTTAAAACTGACATTCACAGAAACAACAACCTCTTAAAGGAAGAACACATAATATGTAGGAACAAAGTGACAGCTTTAAAACGGAAACTGAAATCCTCATACTATGAACATAAATTAACATTGAACGCCAATAGCATAAAAAATACTTGGAAAGTAATCAATGAAATGATCTACAACTGCAAACTGAAAACAAAGATGGTCCCAGTGAGATAATAATTGACGGTAAATCTTTCACAGGAAAAGATATTTGCAATGCTCTAAACACTCACTTTATAAACATAGCTCACAAGTTAGCCAAAAACATTCTCCCAGGGAAGAAAGTTAATGAAATTAATGTCAACACAGATTCCATATTTATGACCCCGACTAGTGAGATGGAAATTCGCAATATTATATTAAGCCTTAAAATGAAAAGTAGCCAAGACAAAGATGGTATGTCAGTAAAATTGTCAAAAAACTCCATTGACATGCTAAGTAGCCCACTAACTACTTTAATAAATTTATCGTTAGAGACTGGTCTGGTGCCTGATGATCTAAAAATAGCACGAGTCATACCAGTCTATAAAGGAGGTGACAAAAGCAATCCAGACAATTACAGACCCATTTCCATCCTCCCACCCATATCCAAGGTACTCGAAAGAGTAGTAAAAAACAGAATTGTTATTTTTTTAATGATTACTTTTACAAAGGGCAGTATGGATTCCGTGGAAACTCAAGCACAGAAATAGCCACAATTGATATAATCTCTAACTTGCAGGATGTCATAGACAATAAGATGACAGCGAGTGGCCTTTTCATGAACCTGAGAAAGGCGTTTGATACTGTTGACCATGAAATTCTTTTAGGGAAACTTGATAAAGCAGGTATCCTAGGAGTAGCTTGGACATGGTTTAAAAATTACCTATCTAATCGTAAGCAGTATGTTGAAATAAATGGCTACAGAAGTGAGGAAGTAAATATTACCCACGGTGTGCCCCAAGGATTAATACTGGGTCCTTCCCTCTTCTTAGTATATATTAATGACATAGCAATATTCAGTTTTTATGGTAATATAACGTTGTTTGCAGATGACTTAAGCATCTTTTACAATGCGTACACCACCAACACACTGATTACACAAATGCAGGAGGACATGAATACAATACTTGGCTGGACCCAGTCAAATAAATTAACAATAAATGAAGATAAAACAAATTATTTAATAATATCTAAGCGTAGAACAAAGTTAGACATCACTCAGAATATAATGCTGAATGGAAAGGCATTTAAAAGGGCCTCATCCGTCAAATACCTAGGCCTAATAATAGATGAAAATCTTTCCTGGCAAAAGCACATTGATGCATTAGTTAAAAAAATATCACCTGCTGCTGGGATGATAAAAAAAATTGAGCTACTATATCGCAAAATATCTACTCAGGAAAGTGTATTTTTCCTTAATCCATAGCCACTTACAATATTTGAATACAATTTGGAGAAAATGTTCAAATTACCTAAAAAAGGAAATTGAGGTAATTCAGAATAGAGCCATAAGAAATATGTATAACTACCCTTTTTTAACACCAACCAAACACCTTTATATTACGAGTAAAATTCAACCAGTAGCCCTAAATGCAGAAATCAAATCAAATCAAATGTCCTGATGTACCAAATCCTACACAAAGGTATCCACACAAATTTTAATCTTACTAAACAATCTGATTTACACGCTTACAAAACTAGACATGCAGATGACATATCACTTTTCCATATCAATTCCAAACAATATGGCAGTAATAGCATTAAGTATAGTGCCTTCGTAAAGTTCAATAGACTACCACAAAATATAAAAATTGCACCTGGCCTACCAATCTTTAAAAGGAGGCTAAAACAGTTTATGTGGAAAGATTATAAAATGTCAGTTTGAAGAAATTCCAAAATCTGAGAAGACAAAAGAAGACCACATTGTGTACAAAAACTTATGAAAGCTACAAAATGTTGTATATATTTTCATACTGAAAACTTTGTAAACTAAACATTGAATTGTAATTTGTCGCCAACATGATAAAACTGTACGATTCCTTTGTATATGAGTCCTTGACTCGTTAAGGGATTAATAAAATGCATTATTATTATTATTATTATTGCATCATGGCGCCCAAGAATAGTAATGTTATATGTACCTCCTGTAAAGTTTCGCTGAAGGAGAATGAAAATTTCGTACAATGTGACGGAAAGTGTGGTGAAATGTTTCATCTTAACTGTGCTCGTGTGACGAACGCCGTTTTTAAAGCAATGCTTGCAAATCCGGGCGAAATTCTGTGGCATTGTAAACAATGCAAACATAACCCTAATTCAGTCAAAACAGCTACATCTAGTTTTCAGCCGACTAGGGTCAAACCGGACACCGCAAGCTTATGTGAAGCGGTTAACAATATGCAACAAGTGCTAAAGGATGTTTGTAGCTCTCTGGAGTATCAATCAAAAAAATTTGATGAACTCTTGGAGCAAAATACCGCACTAAAATCTTGCATTGACCAACTCACTCTAGAGGTAAACAACACTAAAGTGGAGAATGGCTTGCTTAAAGAACAAAATGGGCAACTTAAAAGGCAAGTTAATGACTTGGAGCAATACTCTAAGAATTACAACCTTGAAATCGCCGGGATACCAGTCTCCGAACAGGAGAATGTGTATAATATTGTGGCTCAAGTGGCAAGTGCAGTTGGTGTTGACATTGAAACTGATAGGGACATTGAATATTGCCACCGACTTCCAGCCTTTACGGATAAGGATGGCAAGAAGAAAACGCCCCTCATAGTAGCAAAATTTTATTCCCGCCAAACTAAAGACATGATCATGAGCAAAAAACGGAAACATGGAAAACTTCTTTGCACAGATGTCAAGATCAAGGGAGACTCGACAGTGTATGTAAATGAACATTTAACGAAAGACAACCAAAACTTATATTGGCTTGCCAGGAATTCTAAACGGGCAATGAATTATAAATTCGCATGGACCAGGAACGGGAAGATCTTCATGAGGAAAAATGAAAACAGCCCGATTCTACAAATCAAGACTGCAGCTGACCTACCAACAGTTCATGGGAATCAAGGAAACTGAAGGTATGTTTGCCTGAGCCAAGTGATCAATCAATATTTTAGGAAATTTTGTTTCTAAGTGAGTGTAAAGTAATTATGGAAGTACCCTCAGATAAAACAACTACGGTATGAAATCAGATAACGAAGTAGACCTTAATTTTCAAGATATTACTTCAAAGATTGTAAACAGTACTCAAGACTTGAACAAATTAATTACCGGTAGCTTTACTGCAGGAATTAAAATCATGCACCTAAATATATGTGGCATGATAACAAATTTTGAAAGTATGCTAGTTATGCTCGATCAACTTGATCATAAACCAGATGTCATTATACTGTCTGAAACTCAGCTCATTGAGGATATACCATTTGCTATTTTAGGATATAATGAATACTTCATACCAACTCAAAATTCTACCCATGACAGCATAAAGATATATGTGCATGAAAACCTCATACAAAATATTACAATATCTACTGTAAAAACACTGAAAGCTGCAAATGCTAGCCTACTCAACTTCAGATATAATAAAGAAAGTTACTTGGTACTTGCTATATACAGATCACCCTCCACAAGCCCAAAGAAATTCATAGAAGAACTAGGAAATACTCTCCAGCACTTGCCTACAGCTACACACAGTATATTAATAGGAGATATAAATATTGATATTTTAAATCCTACAAGGCAATATGCCCAAAATATTAAAAATGAGTATTTAAATGTATTACATGCAAATGGATTCATTTCGTACATAAACTCACCAACTAGAATAACCCCAAAATCCAGAACATGTATCGATCACATACATGTTAAGTCCCACAGAAACAGCAACTTTGACCCTTTTGTTCTGCATACCAGTATCACAGATCACAGTCCTACATTTCTCATACAAAATAAATCTCAAAAATACACTCCACAAACAGGAGAAAATACTTTGAACAATGTAAGAATAAATTATGAAACTCTAAAAAAATCATTAACTAAGGAAACTTGGGAATCTATCATAACTGAACATGATGTTAACAAAGCAGCTGATAGTTTCATTAAGTTACTGACTCAATACATCTCTGAACACTCTACTACCATAAATAACGTAAGATCAAAATTTAAAAAAATTACTCCATGGATCACAACCGGAATTTTAACTTCTATTAGAATAAGAGATAAATTACATCAGAAAATTGTTAAACAAAGGGAGAGGTCTACAAACAGTGATGAGGTCCCAGAAACTGTTAAGAAACATAAATTGTACAGAAACTGGATAAACAGGCTTGTTAAAATAGCAAAAGAAAGGTACTATTCCAAACAAATTATGTCAAACTCCAATAATTCTAAAGTCCTTTGGAAAAATATTAATGATTTAACATGTAGGAAGGGAAATAAATCTTCAGCTGTTGACAGCATATTTATCAGAGACTCACAAGAAACATCCCAACCAGCTGCCATTGCAAACAAATTTGTCGACTATTTTAGTAACATAGGTTTAGAACTTTCTCAAAAAATAAGTAATACAAGAAAGGAACCTGACAACACAAATGCACGTGATAGCACTGCAAAATCTCAACCTCAGTCTATCTTTTTTATACCCATAACAAAATCAGAAATAACAAACCACATAGCTGCTCTAGAAGATAACTCAGCAAATGGCTATGATAATATCTCTAGTAAAACAATTAAGATAATTAGTTCAGAAATTCTACAACCACTGCACCATATTTTTAATTTATCACTAACGAAAGGACAATTTCCAGACTCATTCAAAATTGCCATCATAATCCCAGTCCATAAATCAGATGATAAAAGAGAGTTAAATAACTATAGACCAATTTCCCTCACAACCCACCTCTCTAAGCTACTAGAGAAATGCATCAAAACCAGATTACTTAACTATCTGAATAAGTTCAACATATTGTCACCAAATCAGTTTGGTTTTAGACCAAACACTAGTACTCAAGATGCAATATTCTCCCTTACTGATTATTTGTATAAAGCCATTGATAGTTCTAAAAGAACAATTTCTGTGTTCCTGGATTTAAGAAAGGCTTTTGACACCGTAGACCACAATATACTCATTAGAAAACTTGAAAAGGAAGGTATTCGTGGTACTCCTCAAGAACTAATAAAAAGCTTTCTTTTTAACAGAATACAAAAGGTACGAATCAAAGGTACTCTAAGTAGAAGTGCTGAAGTAAAAATTGGAATTCCCCAAGGAACAGTTTTAGGTCCTATTCTTTTTCTGTTATATATTAACGATTTGTGTAAGCTGAACTGTAATGCGATGATTACCTCATATGCTGATGACACTGTCGTCACAGTCACAGGAACAACTTGGGAGGACACTTTTAATAGAACTCAAGAAACCCTTGCTACAGTCCAAAAATGGCTAAGAAACCACCTCCTTACCTTAAATGAAACCAAAACACAATACCTATGCTTCTCACACAACAAAACATTACAACCCACAGACAATTTAACACTGAAGATCCACACACCAATTTGTAACAATGGCGAAAGATGCAACTGCTATACCCTACAGAAGTCAATGAATGCTACATATTTAGGGGTTATTATAGATAGTCATTTAAAATGGAATATGCATGCATCAACGTTGGCCAATAAACTTCAAAAGTTAATTTATATATTTTACAGAATCAGAAATATCCTTTCAGCAAAAGTCTTGAGAACTGTATATTTTGCCTTAGTCCAGTCACAACTACAATATGGAATAAATGGTTGGGGTGGAATACTTGATTCACATTTGGCTCAGGTAAATACCTGCCAGAATTTCATTCTAAAAGTTATGTACAAAAGGCCACCAACTTTTCCAACATGTGAACTGTATCAACAAAGCATGTTGCTTAACATACGACAGTTATTTGTTCAGTCATCAATCATATTTATACATAAAAATATGAAGCTCTTCTCTAATGGACAAAAACTTGAAATGTGCACTAGACTTCAAGACAGAACTGGAATAAATATCCCTCGTCGAAACACACTACTTGGCCAAAGGAATTTAAGTTGTCTTAGCACTAGGATATACAATATATTGCCAGTAAATGTGACAAATAATACCCTGAATATATTGAAGAAAAGGCTTTTTATATGGCTCCTTAGTAACTTTGATAGAGTAAATGAACTTATAAATTTTCACCAACATTTTTAAACCAACTCGGTCAGAAACAAGTAATGTATCATCTTCTTTTATTTTCAGTATCCTTATAATTAATGCTTTTGCTATAAACTTTTCTTATTATTATCAGTCAAATACCATGTTGCAAATAAATTAAGAAATTGTGTTCATGAAGCCCACACACAAGTTTATCTTATGTGGGATTCACCCTGTATTTTTGATACAACATCTGTATATGTACATGTTTTCTGTCAGTGAATAAAAATGATTGCTCGTAAAAAAAAAAAAAAAAAAAAAAAAAAAAAAAAAATCGTGCAGGACGCGATAGTGTATATGTGTATATAAACAGTATTATTATTAATTATTTTATTCAGATTTGTACATTTGACGCAATATTGTGGAGACTTAAACGACTGCATTAAATAGGGAACATGTTTGTAGAAGTTGAACGTTAAAGTGAAGTACAATGGAAGTAGAACTACAGCATTTGGCATTGTAATAGGGTTGTTTGTTTGCAACATCTTTCAAGGAAAGATATTATTTTCACATAATTTGCGTGTGATAAACGAGAGACTCATTTTAGTTATATTACGCCTAGAGAAGGGCAGCTATTTCATTTTGAGTGTTTTATTTTATCTTTCAACAGTGTTAGTGATATTTATGTAATGTAATTTTTAGTTAATAAAAGGCAAGCGTTTTTATACACTTGCTACGTTTTTATAGAGCTGATTCTTATTTCAATGCTTAATTACGCGATAACGATACCGCTAGCTAGATGCAGACAGTCTATCGGCACATTTACCTTAATTACCCAAGAGTCGAGTTGCTCATTAGTGCTCTATTATTTTTTTATTTTTCTTAAGCTGTTCTGTATGCAACTAGTTGGTAGTATAGTTAGGTGTGCGTTATGTGTGTTCAGGGTTCCCTAGTCATTAGTCCGGTAGGACATGTTCAATTCTTAGCCGGGTATCGACATCCCTACGATCCTTTTTCCATCTGCGCGGATTTGGGACTGTGACCTAGAGGAATTCGGGCGCATATATAGCATATCTAATTTATGGTCGCCCAACAGGTGTGGCTTCGACGTTGTCGATTGCCTGGGTCTTTCGAATTTGTAAATTTGAATTCCCAGAGATGAGTGACCATCGGTTGTGTCGAGTTTGTTACACTAGGTGATATTTCGTAATCACGGCTATTTTAAGCAAGTTTGTTATACGACACAGTCGAGTTTTGTTTCTATTTGTAAAGGCCGATCCCAATCTGATAAGTTGTGGAAGTGAATTCCCATTGTCTGATATGAGGAGTACAATTAGTTGAGAGGCATATCTTGCATTGTTCCGGCAAATGACATTTTGGTCAAGTAAAGCGTAAGTGTAAAGTTGTTATTGTGATTAAGTAAATTTTTGGTTAGAATTGAGTATTGAATTTAGGTCTGTTATGGTTATACGACGTAGTAGACATCGTTAGTGTTAGCGTAGACATTTGATAGGCAGGTAGGACATATCTACGAAATACTTTGGTTTATCTAAGATAATTTATTTGTTGGTCATTCTGGAATTTCGCTGTGTTTAGTATAGTAATACTTCCCTATTTCTCATATAAATAAAGAGTATGTCGTCTGTGGACATGACCTACATCAGGTCAATATTGGAGCAGATGAGAAGCAGTCAGGCAGGTTTTACTGCCGAAGTTGAAGCCCTACATGCATTTACACATGAAAACACAAAAAAGTTAGGGAAGGAAATTAAGGACACTCTGCAGCTGCAAAGTCAGAAGTGAAAGCAGAGTTAGCAGCATCCCAAGAAAAGGCAGAAAAAGCTCATTAGCTTTAGATAAGGCTCAGAATGAAGTATCCCAAGAAATGAGTAGACTGGTGCAAGAAGAAAGCAGATTAGCTCAAGAAGAAGCCAGAAAAGCCCAGATGGAAGCTGAAGAGTTGTTAGAAAAGGCACAGGTGGAAGTCAAAGCATCCCAAACTGACGCAGAGAAACGACTACAATAGCTACAGGAGAATCTACAAAAGAGTATAGGCACAATCAAAGTAGACAACAAAAACCATTTTAACACAATTTCAGGATCCCAAGGTTAGCTGCAGAATCAGCTGACTACCTTAAATTGTACAGTTGATGAACTTCAACGAAAGGAGATAAATCAACAAAAGTTGATTTCTGAAGGTATCAATGTAGATATAAATAAATGTATTAATGATGCTGTTTTGAAATTGAAGGAGGAAGTTTTGAAGAGTAGTAGTGACCATATATGTGAAATGCATGGTAAAATTATGAAAGAGGTCAAAGAAATGGAACGAGAATCTAACATACATGTAACTGGGTTAAGAGAGGAGTTAACAAAACGCATTGACACCCTAGAAGAATCTAATGTTACGACAGTAAGCGAAATTACAAGTAAAACTGATAGGATTAAACTCAAAGATTTAGAACAGATTAGGAAATTAGTAGATGAGGTCAATACTGAGATAGCGAAGGTCAAGTCGAAACAGGAGAAAGAAATAGGTGAGCTTAACGAGCAAATGAAATTACTGTCGATCAGGGACACACCCAACATGAAACAAAATTTAGAAGAATTCTTTAAGGAAAGAGACAGCAAACTGAGAGGAGAACTGAATAAACTAAGAATTGGACAGGATGATCAGGATGAAGACAAGGAGAGCGTTGACACTCACATGTTTAGAAGGTCACGCAATATTTTTGGAACAGAACGCACGGAGAGAACAACCAGAGAACCGGATACGTTAGGAAGAACATATGATCAGGTTGCAAACAGAAGTAATCAGAACGTGGTAGTGAGCAAGAGCCATAAAGAAAAACCAGACTAGTTCACTGGAGAGGGAAATGTCACAGCCGTAGAATTTTTACGGGACATGCGATACTACCTAGATGAAAATAGGATTCCAAGAAAAATAGAAATGAGAGTTGCGGAGAAATATCTTGCATCGGAAGCCCTAATATGGCACAGAGCTTTCCGATACACCTACAACACATTCGATGAATTTCCAGAGGCGCTATTAAAATGATTTTGGAGTGAAGAAATTCGACACGATATTAGAGCTGAAATTTATTCCAATAAGTACCCATATTCAATACCGACACGTTATGCGAGTTACTTCACGAATCAGTTAGCCAGACTTCAACATCTTCATACCCCATTAGCAGAACCGGACACGTCATATCCTGACTGTTACCAGCCGAGGTCAGGAAACATTTAATTTCATCAAATGTATGCACATTGGAGGACATGGCAGAGTTGCTACGACGTTTGGATCATACGAGTTCAATATCGCAGACTCCAGGGCAAACTCAAACTCATAATCTACGTACCAGACATGATAAAAGGGAAATACACACAGTGTTGGTAGATCGGACCCAACAAACTGATGTAAACCCAAATAGAACAGGTCCCATAAGGCATACTAATTATGGTAGGACAAGATACGATCCTGGTTACAACCGAACCAGAGGAGGTGCGATCGAAAGTTCCAAAATGTTAATCCATAGCCTACTTTCCTGGTGACTTTGCAACGAGGTGTAATCAAAATTCCAAACCGAACGCATGGTCGGATTTTGATAAATGAGGTGTCGAGGCTGACACCCCCTTTTTCCAAAATTCCAAAAAAGTTGACCCATAGCCTACATTCCTGGTGACTTTGCAACGAGGTGTAATCAAAAATTCCAAACCGAACGCATGGTCGAATTTTGACAAATGAGGTGCCGTAATCGGGCTGACACCCCCTTTTTCCACAATTCCAAAAATGTTGACCCATAGCCTACTTACCTGGTGACGTCACCTACTAACCTTTCAAAGCCGATATCTCCCGAACCCATGGTCAGATTTTGACAAATGAGGTGTCGAGGTTGACAACCCCTTTTTCCAAAACTCCAAGAACGTTGACCAGTAGTATAGGCGTAGGTATGGGATAGACAATTAAGTGTGGTTAAAAGTACCATTATATTTTCTTCAAAGAAATTATGGATAAAATGACCTTAAACTTCTTGAAAAAATGTGTCCAAAGAAAATATGGTTATCTTAACCATTACATTTTTTCAGATAAATTATGGTTAGGACTAACCATAATTTGAATTACCTTTTATGGCTAAAGATAACCATAAAAAGTACCTATAATTTCATATGAAATTATGGCTACAACCAACCATAAAACACTATCACATTTATGCTTAAAATTAACCATTTAATGTTCACCAACTTTTTAAAGAAATATGGCTACTACTAACCATAAAACGTAATAAAAAATATTGATAGTAATGATGGTTAAAACTAACCATAAAACACTATTTAATTTGTGGTTACTATTATCCATAAAAATTAACCATAAAAATAATAAAAAGTTATGGCTACGTTATCCATAACTTTCAATGTTATTTTTAATAAAATATGGTTAAAAGTAACCATAAAAATGACTCTAATATATAAATGACAAAGTTATGCTTACCTCTTCCTATAAAACGTAACACAAATTTATCCTACAAACACCTAAAATAATGGCTAAAAGGAACCAGTAAATTTTTAAAAGAATTAAGGATAGAATAATGGTTAATACAAGGCTAAAATTATCAGTTACTTTTTTAGAAATTAGGGGAAAAGTAGTGGTTAAAACAAGGCTAAAAATTCTGACGAATTTTTAGAAACAATGGATAGAATAATGGTTAAAATAACTAGTGACTTTTTAAAGAATTATGGAAAAAATAATGGTGAAAATTTTTGCAAAACTCTGACATTTCAGAGAAACCCCCAGGGGTGTTTCGAAGCCAGCGCTGGTTTTCTAATTTCTCCTCGTCGACACCCCTAGGGAGTTTTTTTTCCTTTTTCAGCTTCTCCTTCCAACTTCTCATTCCTTTCCTTTTGAGTGGCCACTCCCATCTACTTTGCATCTCTCAGAATGCCTCTAACAGACCCTGGAGAGCATTTGCTCCTTACTCCTCTTTTCTCTCTCTATTAATGACTCAGTTATTTTTTTGAAAGGATTGAGTGGGATTCGAACCATAGAAAACGGGGCGCCTCCGTTTCTAAGCGAACAAATCTCAACAAACCAAACACTTGTCCTCCTGAGCTACGAGGAAAGCGATGGGAAGCTTAGTTTGAACGCCTTATGTGGTGCAATTTCTTACGAGAAGTGCACTACGAAGAGCTTTTATTGTTTGCTAATAGATCGCGCTGCACATACTACGTAGTTTCTTGCTTTGCTACTAGTACTTCCGGTGTAACAAGACTAACAGCTGGGGGCTAAGTAATATTTAATTTAGCACATCACTTCCATGCGAGTAAGCGGATGGCACAGAGAGAGAGTGCATGCTGACAAGGTTATCTTATCGACTAAGAGCGTATCAAGGCTAACGGAGTTTCCTGGTCAAGTTCACTGATAACTTATTTTTAACTTCTTCCTTCTTTTTTCGCACTGTGCTCAGCCGAAACTATTAGTTTCTTTACTTGCTCTTCTAATTCCATTAATGCCTCACTAATTTCTACACAGTCACTTTCATCACTAACGCGTGCTAAGATAGTTAGTTGCAAATTTTGCAGCTTGAGGTAGTAATCGAAGACTATTTTCTTAATACACTCAGGCACATTATTTACGTCGACGCAACGGACGATAACGGCGTATTCAGGTTCCATATTTATTAACTGTTTTTTATATCTATAAATAACAAAATTTTGCAGACTTAATTGCCTTTTCACCTAAAATATCATTTTCTTAATTCTTAGTTTTTAAGTTCAATTAAACTTAAAAACTAAACTCTTACTAATTAAATAATAACAATAGTTATTTAACCGAAACTATTAATTTGTCCACTTGTTCTTCTAATTCCTCTAAGGCATCACCAATTTCCATGAAATCACTGTCATTACTAACGCGTTCTAAGATTGTCAGTTGCAAATTTTGCAGCTTAAGGTAGTAATCGAAGACTATTTTCTTAATACACTCAGGCACATTATTTACTTTGGTGGGTGTATTTGAAACACAACCCCCTTTTAAAATATTTGTCAGGCTGCAAGGCATTATATTATATTCGGGTTCCATATTTATTAACTGCTTTTTTTATCTTTAAATAAGAAAATACTGCAAACTTAATTGCCCTTTCAAATTCAACAAATTTAAACTAACTCTTTTTTATTCTTAGTTTTTAAGATCAATTGAACTTAAAAACTAAACTCTTACTAATTTATTAAAATGAATAACAACTACTTTCACATTTAAAAGTTTTCAGTTTGCCGAAGTCACAATTTTTAATAAAGATAGAGGTTATACTTCGCCAGCACATTATAAAACTTTTGTTATTGATAGTCTAATCAATGATGAGTTAATGGATAACAGAAAAAATGGTTCACTTTTAACATTTAAAAGTTTTCAGTAACTATTCCATGCTTAGCATCATAGGTTAAATTCTTTTTACCGTACATAATTATATAAGCAAGCGTATTTTCTGGTATATTGGCATTAAATGTTGCTACCAATTTCATACTGGTTTTCTGAGGTGTTACTACATTTCTACGCCGACTTATATTGATAACATAAATAGGATAAGAAGCAATGAACTCTGTGGGAGTTACAACAACATTATACTTCAGCTCAGTTATACGCTTAAAGTCCCTAAAAGCATAATAGGCATTTAGATAAGTATTAGGAGGATTGATATTCCACATTTCTTCCGGAAACATTTCGTTTCTTCCGTTTTTCATGTAAATATTTTGAAGCTGAACATGATCAAATTTGGAACTATTCATATCTTGGTTACCTTTTTTATTAGTTTGAAACACAACAAAAATGAAATATGGCAGATCAAACTCCATTGAATTGTAGTAATTAGTAATATCTATTTCAAAATTCCTTTTCCCACTTAGGCCTGAAATTTCTTGAGTTTGAAGGTCAAAGAATGATATAGGTATTCGTGGTTCTTGCAGTATTTTTTCTCTCAGTTCAAGCTCATAATTTGGTTCGTATTTTACAACAGGAATTTTTATCTCCATTGACTTTACGGTAACTTTTCCTTCCTCCGGGAGAGTTCCAGGTACATTGCCCCCATCGGGATTCTTAGTCCACCATCTATACAGAGCATCGTTCGCATTTTGACTCCATGTAAATGTAACAGTTAAATCTCCTTCCCACATAATCTCTTTAAAATCCTTAAAAAAGCCACCAAGAAGACTTAAAGGGTACCTTAACTCATTTGATTTTTTCTGCAATTTACCATTATTAAGAAAATTACCTGAATATATCATTTTATCACTATAAGAGGCTGTTAAATTAAACAGAACCGTTGAAGATATATTTGGATGGTCAATTCGATAGATAGTGTGTCCTCGTTTTTTCACGGTTACAGTGCTCCAAAATTGAGTGGGGTAATTGTCAATTAGCTTTACATTTGACTTTCCTTCATAGTTAGTGTAATCAGTTCCATCAGCATGAGTTACATCGAAAGTAATATACAGGTGCGCATTATTATCAATCCAACCATCACCAACTTTAATATCTATTTCCACGTCCTTGTTTGGCAAATTTGAATTGTTTTTAGTCTTTTCATTTACAGGAAAAGACTGCCACTGGTAACTTTCTACTTTGTTCATTTATTATAAGAAAAATAATAGAAAATTAAATGAAGAGGAAATAATTAACTCATCTCTAAAATTACAGTAACTGTTGCGCCGTTGAAATCTATTACTTCGTCATTCTCATTGGTCACAGTAATTTTTAAATTCTGAATTTTATCGAAAACTGGGCAAAATACAGGATAATTCGGCTCATAAATTATTGGAGCACTAAATTCTAGGGCTGGTTTAAATGATGCTATAATATTCGTTTCACGGTGAAAATGCTCAGAGTCTTTTACAAACATTCCATCCGCTAAATTTAAATGAACGCGAATATTTTCGAACGGAATTATTTTAGGTAAGTTCCGAGCAAGTGTTTTGGTTTTTGGTTCTACAATTTGATTATTAAAACCTAAAACTGAACCAATACTTTCTTCTTGGTCAAAATATATTTTATAATCACTAATTATTTCCAATCTGTTTAGAATTTTATTTTGTTCAATACTAATGTTAGGTTCTTGACCTTGAATAGCTTTTTGTAAATTTTCTACATTATATTGACCTGGTGGAATAAACATTTCAGTTATCGTGCCTGATACTTTTTCATAGTGTACTTTATTGTTTTTTGTTGTAATATTTGGTGTTAGGAAGGTTGAGTAAAACCCTATTAATCCAACTTTTCTAAATTCATCTCGCAATGGAACATTTAACCTTTTTTCTAAAACCGAAGTTTTACCACTTAGTTCAAAAATTCTCTTCATTTATTAATTCATTCATTAATTAATAAAATAAACGAAAATGAGTAAACGAAATGTTGTAGATTGGGACCCACAAGTAAGACTTGTAGAAAAGCAAGTAAAGAACAAACATGGCAAATTATTACCGAATTCCATTCGTTGTGCAATAATAGGCCCCAGTAATTGTGGTAAAACAACCTTAATGATTGACAATTATATTTTGGCACCTGGATGGTTTAACTGGGAAAAAATAAACAACCTTTACATCTTCTCTAAAAGTTTAGATCAATCTAAGTATCAACAGTTTATGGAAAAATGTAATAAAATCGAAGAGAAGTTAGGAAAGTCCATTGCACAATTTATTCATGACGATGAAAGCATAATGCCCCTGGATAAATGTGAAGATAGGTCAGTTGTAATTTTCGACGATTTCATACTGGAAAACCAAGACATAGTTCGAGAATATTTTACACGAGGAAGACATAAAGGGATTGACTGTTTTACTTAGCTCAAACGTATTCAAAAATACCAAAACAATTAGTTCGTGATAACTTAAACTTCTTAAACATATTTAGGCAAGATAATACCAATTTAAATCATATTTATCAAGAATTTGTTGGTGGCGATATGAAATTTGAAGACTTTAAGAATATTTGCAGCAAATGTTGGAATGAGGAGTTTGGTTTTATTACTATTGATATGAATCGCAAAGCTAACGATGGTAAATATAGGAATAAAATTAAAACGTTTCTAAATGTTCGGTAACTACTCCAGGGGTATTGGCAGGTTTTGGGTTGAGTATTCTAACACAAACATCGTTAGCGTACAACTTCAGCGTCAACGTACAGCGTACAACGTACAGCGTCAATGTCAGCGTCAAATGTCAAACGTCAATGTTAGCATCAAACGTCATTTTTTTAAAATTTCACCTATAATAAAGATGTTTGCGAAATACGATCAAAAGGTAGTTCAACAAGCAAGAAGGAATAGGAAGAAATTTAAAGAATTAAAAGACGAATTTCGAATATGGAAGAAGCAGCCTATAACGGAATACGAGAAGTATAAAAAAGATCAACCTGTCATCGATGCTGTTAATGTTTTAGGCAACAAGTTAAATGACATCGGTGAAAATGTTATTAAAGCTATCGAAGAAAATAGAGAAGTGGAGAAGCAATTAATTCCTTACAGAATTGACTATAAAGAAGACTTTCCTTCAGATTCCGAAGGTTCCCATTTCTTGGATGAATATGATGTCACTGATGAGCAAAAAGAAGCTTTAAAATCGGCAAGAAAGGTCAGAAAGAATTTAGAGTCGCAACTTCAGAAAGAAAAGGGGAGGAGTTTATTTCAAGAGGCCGATGAAGAGTATGATAAAAGTGAAGAAAATGTTAAGAGGAAAGGCATAACTGATTATTCTACGGTCCACTTAGGGGTAATAATTTCAAAATATTTACCTAGAATTAGTGACCCTAAATTTGGAATAAGGTATGATAAGAACTATCAGGGTTATTATATAGGTGACTCAAAAGTTGAATTCAGTAATGACGATATTATTATTAAGGGTAAGAATGTTAAAGCTACAAAGGGTTTAATGCTATTTTTAACCTTAAATGATATACCTAACGATGATGAGTATACAGACAAAGACCGCAGCACATATGAGACTATTTTAAAAATTACAAATGCTATGTATCAAAACAATGACCCAAATAGCACTAAACCTAAAAGTAGTGTTGGCAAAAAATATAATACGTTGATAAAGGATATATGGCTTTCAGAAAAAGTTAGTAGAAAAGAAAGAGCTGCATCTCTAACCACTCCTCCTAAATCAGGATTTGGTTTTGTAAAAAAATATTCAAAAGGACCGATTGAATATATGTGGATGGATGATGTAAGGGAATTAATAGACAGATTAATGGTAATTCATGGCGAAGAAAATGCCGGAAACAACGTCTATCACAATGAAAAGGTTGGAATAACGAAGATGCTTACGAGTAAGTTTAATGACTTCATTGTTAATAATCCTAAAGGTATTCCATATCTAATTAGGTTTTTAAATAACATTCCCCATACATTCTGGGAATCTGAAAAACATGGAAAAGGATTAGTTAATTGGATGATTAATAAAATAGGTGAAAATAATATTGACTTAACACTCCCGGGATATAAATTTTGTGGTCCTGGTAATCCATTAGACAAGCAACTAGCCGAAGGTGTTCAGGGTTCCAACCCATTAGACGAAGCATGTAAATTACATGATATAGCATACCGCGACCATACAAAATTAGAGCACCGACATCAAGCAGATAAAGAATTACAAAAGGCTGCAAAAGAGAGAATATTCAGTAAAGATGCTAACATGAGTGAGAGACTAGCAGCTACAGCCGTTACTGGAATAATGTATGGAAAAAGAAAAATGGGAATGGGGTTAGATGAAAATGGTTGGGGCGTCTGAGTATAAATTTGTAAAATTTTTGTTTATAATTTTTTCATTAAATAAATGAAAGGATTTAGTATTGATTACAACGTTTCCCAAAAACGGAAACTAAAACCCAAAGCTATTAAAATAAAACTCTCCAACGAAGATCTGAAAAAGCATGACTATCTAAATGAGTACTTGACAGATACACAAAAGAAGCAGAAAGCAAGAAAAATTCAAAAAGGTGGTAGCTTACTTATAAGTTTGTCCATTCCAATTGTAAAGAAAATATTCGAATATCTCAGTAGGAAGAAAGAAGGTTCTGGAATTAATGAACACCAAGGAGGATTTTTGCCATTAATATTAGCTGCATTGGGTGCCATTGGTTCGCTGGCAGGTGGCGCTGCAGCCATTACAAGCGCTGTTCATAAAAAGCAAAAAGAAGATGCGGAATTGGCTGAACAAATTAGACATAATCTGGTGATCGAAAAAAAGACTGGACAAGGTTGTTTGGGAATAACTAAAATTTAAAAAAAAAGAGAAATTTCATCGATATTGAGTGATATACTTTCCAACTATAAGCACCCTTTAAGTAATTTCGATATACTTAAAATAATACACGAAATAAACATAAAGCATTTTCGAAATGTTTTTATGATCGATGAATTGCCTACAAAACCTAATGATTGTGAATCAGGAATTGTAAACTTGGATACGTCGGATCATGCAGGTACTCATTGGATTTGTTACTTTAAAAAGGGTAACCAAAAATTCGTCTTTGACTCATTTGGTGGAGATGTTCCTGAAAAGCTAGTAAATTATTTGGGAGCTAGCAACCTATTTTATAACGCCGAAAGAATTCAAATGTTTGATGAATATATATGTGGTCATTTATGTGTCCTTGTTTTAAAGTTGTTTTCGAATTTGGGTTCCCCTAATCCCGCTCATTTTAACGAAATTATAGATTTAATAAATGGACATATTTGGAAATAAAATTATAAACGGAGAGAGTAGTTCATTAAATATTAAAGCTATCACAAAGGATGATTTAGAAAAACGATTTTCAAGGCTAGTTACGGCTCTAAATAAACGCCTTAGTGAGGTTTTTTTGTTTCAAAAACATGGATTGATTTTCAAGGTAAAAGGATAGCGAATATTGAAGATCCAATCAACAATAAAGATGTCGTTAATAAGCAATATCTCTTAGAAAAGCTCAAACCACTTACTACTGAAGGGGACTACTTCACGAAAGAAGAAATAGAAAAATTATTTTCGGAATATGCCACTACTAGTCTTGCACCAGTAGCAACATTAACAGAAAAGGTTGATAACTTAGAAAGAAAGGTGTTTGATAGGATAATATTACAAAAGGACCTTTTTGCAGAGAAAGATAAAATTAAGCATATTTTTACATACAACGCAACGATTAGGAAAATATTTGTTCGTATCGTAGACCCAGATAAAGTATTTACTTCATATACAGATGACGCTATTAAAACAGTATTAGACGTTTATATTGCACGTTCCAAAGAAGAAAAAATTATGGTAGATACTAGTAAGCCCTTCAACGTTAAATCTGGTGATGCTTTATGCTTTAAAAATAAAATGGGCAGCGTAATTTTAAAACTTCCAATAAATGTTAGTGTGACGATGTTTGGTGAAGTAATACTTGATGCATATGAACCTCATCCTGATGAATCGGTCGAATAACACTAATGTTAAAATGTTTTAGTTTTTAATGGAGAAAATATCCATTAAAAACAGTCTAATGTAACAGGTTTTTATACAACATCTCTATTGTTCCTTTAAGAAGATCAGGAGTAAATGGAATATTGAAATGGTTTCCCGAATAGCTAATTTTTATTTGTTCTTTCATAAGCACATACAACCTTACGCTATTAGGATCATTATATTTTTCATAAACTATCTCACAATCGGGGTGCCGCCTGCATATTTTTTTGATTGCTTGATTCACCTGTTGTCTCTGCGCCCTTATTGCATAGTACCTGTACTTTTCGTTTGGTTCATGCTTGTCTATAATAAGCAGACAATTATTCTTACTAGTTTTAAGTGCAAGAGGTGTGGCTAATGGGGTAAGAGATTCGTTTTCTGCTTCCTTTATTTGAAGTTTCTGCATAAACCCAACTAGTTGGTTCTTATATTCTTCTTTGATTTTGTATTCTCCGTACTTTCGAATTGATGGAAGGACTTCTTTCGTTACCCATTTCTTAAATTTTTAGCTTCCTCTTTTTTAGATGATAAAATAAGCGAATACAAACCAGATTCATTAATAAATATGGTTTGAGGATGTATATTTTTTAACCCCGCCAAAACGGCGGGGTTATTTAAGGTATCGAATGTACCTTTGTCTTCAATTGCAACGTGTTTTCGAATTGCTTTATCTGTATCTCTATACTCCAATATTAAAGC
This sequence comes from Meconema thalassinum, assembly GCA_946902985.2. Classification (NCBI taxonomy): domain Eukaryota; kingdom Metazoa; phylum Arthropoda; class Insecta; order Orthoptera; family Tettigoniidae; genus Meconema; species Meconema thalassinum. The sequence goes on from OX336397.1 coordinate 18,375,858, forward strand.
AATATCTTTAGCTTTAAACCATGAATCGTTATTTTCATCAATAGCAATAACCACTTGTTTGCTATTATAGACAAGTTTGCTGTTCAGAATATCGGTAATTGATTCCATTTATTATATATAAAATATAAATATAAATATAAAAAGTTAATTTCCTCAACAAAGGGTAGACCCTTGTTTCTTGTAAGTTAGTTTGCGTTCTTCAATGTTGGGTGTCTGAGTAAACCAATGCTTATTTTATAATTAATTTTAATTAATTAATTAGTTAATAAATGAATAATCACATTTGGTGTTTAAAGTGCAAAACGTTTACTCAAACACTGCATCCTCACACCCTTTCGACAAAAAATGGTCGAACTAGAATCGAAGGTTTATGTTCCGAGTGTGGGAGTAAGAAAAGCCGGTTTGAAAAAAAAAGTTAATGAGAGTGTAGAAATAGGGGGCTCTACCCAAATTAGAGAACCACCCGTTAGCATTCGGCAGGAAATTATAAACGAAATTCATAAGCCCATGAGGAAGAATTTTCCGAGAAGGAGGGTTACAACTCACGGCATTGATGACATTTGGCAAGCGGATTTGGTAGAAATGGACTCTGGAAAAATAAAGGGGATATCGAAGCTTAATAAAGGCTACAAGTATTTGTTAACAGTCATTGATGTATTTTCAAAGTATGCCTGGGGTGTACCAGTCAAAGATAAAACGGGTAAAAGTGTTGCTGAAGCGTTTGATGATATTTTAAAAAACAGAAAACCCAAAAATCTTCAAACAGACAACGGTAAAGAATTTTACAATAAAGAATTTTCAAAATTAATGAAAACATTTAATATCAATCATTATTCGACTTTTACTGAAGTAAAAGCTTCAGTTGTAGAACGATTCAATAGGACCTTAAAAGAGAAAATGTGGAAGCAGTTTGATATTCAAGGAAACTACTGCTGGGTTGGCATTTTACCAAAGTTAATTAATGGCTACAATAATACGACGCACACAACTATAAATATGAAGCCAAAAAACGTAAACAAAGCTAATGAAGAACATTTGTTGAAAACTGTTTACACTGTAAGCGTAGGAGCGGAAGAAAAAGCGAAATTTAAAGTTGGCGATCAAGTCAGAATTAGTAAACTAAAAGGTATATTTGAAAAAGGATACACAGGAAATTGGTCGACTGAAATATTTGAAATAAAAGATATCGTTTATTCCGACCCTATTACGTACAAATTGAAAGATGTAAATGCGGAAGAAATAAAGGGGAACTTTTATGAGCAAGAATTACAGAAAACAAAGTATCCAGAGGCATATCTTGTTGAAAAAGTTTTAAGAAAGAAAGGAAATCGGGTATATGTCAAATGGTTGGGTTTTGATAATTCTCACAATAGCTGGGTTAATAGAGAAAATGTTATATTATAATTTTTTGTATATAATAAATGGACGCCCGAGTAAAGCGAATAACCCTTCCTTTCTTCCTGTTTTTACTACATCCTACTGAAGATGTAGAAGTATTTATAAATCAGTTGTCTGAGGATAGTATAGATTATCTTTTTGAACTTAATGGTGATGACATAGATAGCTGTTACAATTTTCATAAAGCTACAAAGGAATCCTTAATTTTACGTTAATTTTGGTATTTGATTTTAATGGTTACTAACCATTAAAACCATAGATTTTCTACTTAAAATTTGTCGGGGAGTTACGAAAATTTAAGAAAATGTTTAAAAGAATTCAAGATTGTGCGCTTTGCAACCACCATAGACTTCTTTTGTGCCGTGGTATACCATTTTCAACCCTATCATTTTCTTTTTTTCCTTTCCACAACTTAGCACCTTGTTGTATTTGTCAGGCAATATAACCTTAAATTCACTATCAAGTTCTAGAAAAGTTTTATTTCCATATTTTGTATTTATACCATCTACATTCGTTATAAGGTATTCGTTCCCTATTTCTAACTCACTGAGTTTTTTAAACGTCTTTTGTTCGTTGATGCTGTTGAGCGTCTTGAGAAATTGATTTACTTCCATTTATTACCTATAAAAAATTAAAATATTTTTTTAAATATTTAATATAATTATTTTATTTCCTCTAGTTGAGCTACAGTATTTTTCAAACTCTTTATTACTTCCATAAACGAAGATGACCTTTTTGGACAGTCTATGCCAATCATTGAAAGATCAAATTTTTGAGCTTTAACCAAAGAATTCGTGAATTCATTGTATTGATATACTTGTCTACCTTTAAAAAAATACAGCATTCCGTTAATATATCTAAAGGCTGAATCCATTGCAGGCGGTAAACCAGGAAAACGTCTTGATAATATACCATGTTGCTTGGGTTTAAAGCTGCATTCGTCTATTTCCGAAAAGAAAGCGTCATTGTAAAAAATATAAGTGTGGCCTGAGTAAGTGTTTAACAAAGCATGAATTATTGTATCTGGTCTAATGTTCCACATGGACATGGCTTTTGGATAACCATTTACCAATATTAAGCTCGGATAATCCATCATGTAGATTTTGTTGGCAATAATCATAACAATCTCACCAGAGGGTCTTTGATAAACGGCTGCAATAGTTTTAAAATCTTGGGGTAAGAAGGTTAACCAATCTGTAATAAACTGGGGTCGTTTGTTTTTTAAGGCTGTTGAGTTATCAAGATCTAAAAGCCAAAACCATTTTTCATAAAAGACATACATTAACTGATTAACAATTAAAATAGTGTTAACATTCAAATCACATAAATTGGGCTCTGGCTTTGGTGTATCTGGAGTTGGTGTTTTATCTGGTACGTTAGGCTCTGTGGCTTTACCATATAAACTTTGAATAGCTAAAATGTCATCTTGATGTAGCTCTATTTGATTGTTAGCGTATGCATACATAATAGCATCTGGATTGTTTGAATGAGAAATACCTAAGGCATGGCCTATTTCATGTATCATAACAGAAAGTAAATTTGTTTGATATTGAGGAGTATTAGCATCGGTATTTAAATACCAAGATTCATCTTGATCGATATGAATTTCAATAGGTGAATTAATGCTATTTGGGTAATTTGCATGAGCCAAAACTCCACCTTTTCCATCAAATCCACTGAAACATTGCCCACTTATTTTGTGATTTCTATGAGGGCTACCACGTTTATTTGATATAATTATATCTGGATTCCTCAAATCGTTCTCAAATGAGAGATCTGTATGTTTTTTCCAAATATTGAAAGCGGCTCTAGCTACACTTTGCATTGCTTGATTAGCTAAAGCATAATGCCATTTTATATTTTTATTATTCCATTTATACCGCCGAGTAGTAAAATTTATATCGTCATCGATGATACCGCATCGCGATGTATTCATTAATTGTAAAGTACATTCATCTAAATCACCAGTAATATCTAGATTGTAGTACTCTTGGAACAATTTTAAAGCAGATTGGAAAGTTGTTTCATTTACTTCTGAAATTTATTGTTCGTCTATAGTCAAGTATCCAAAATTACGCAGATAGTTGATAGCAAATTGATTCTGATTTTCATGAGATATTATTTCTAATTGAACCTTTGTTAGGGTAACAATTATAATGCAAAATGTAATTATTCTGTTCATTTATTTATTTATATAAATATTTTACTATCATTTATCTCGAGCCCAAAAGAGTAATGTCTTATAATTATTTTTATTTAAAAAATGAAATTTTTAATTAAAAAAAGTTATACAGTATAATAAATGGATTTAAAACAAAATATTAAGCACCGAACCGGTGCAACTGTAAAGGAACTAAGGGTTCTGGCAACGGAACTCAAACTAAAAGGAGTGTACAAGATGAAGAAGGCTGCTCTTCTTTAAGCTGTCAGCAGTGCTTGGAGTAATGCCGGAGATAGTGCTTTGTTTACGTATCAGGAATCAGAGCTGCCTAAAAAGAGCGTTCGTGAACTAAAACAAGTCGCCAGAGAAAACAAAATTAAGGGCTACTCAGTAATTCATTCAAAGAAAGGGTTGCTAAATTTGATAGCAAAAGAAAAGGAACGTTTGGACAAAATCAGGCATTTTGGATTTGATCAAGACCTCTTTGAAATTAAGAAGGAACCAACACCTGTTCAATCTAAGGACTTAAAAATTGTAAAGCAAAAATTGGGCCAAATTTTTCCTTTTAAGAAAAAAATATTTAATGAAACAGTAGCTAAAAAGTCACCTTTCGAAATTCATAAAGGTAATCGTACTGTGCTGATCAAAAAGTTTAACGTATGGCAGACAGCTTATACTATACACATAAAAGATTTGCAAGGAAAACCAATAGAACAAATGAAAGCGGTCAGAAAAGGTGTGCATGCAGCCATAAAAGAAGTAAGAAAACTAACTGATTTTAAGCCAGGTGATCAAATGAAAGTAGTTGCAGAAAATAATAATTTTAACCATGTGATTTCATCAAAAAGAAAAATAAAAGTTAATGCTTCACATCTACTTGACCAGATTGAAAGAATAATAACATCTAATGAAAATGTAGATATTAACAATACCACTTTTCACTTCGAGGTTTACAAAATACCCAGAGGAAAAGGAGCAAAGGGTAAGAAAATAGTCAATATTGCTAATGATGTTATGGCTAAAAGAAGCATAAACAAAATAACCAACACCGATAACCTGTGCGGGGCAAGAGCAATAATCACAGCCCTCACGTATGAAACTAGAAATATACTTGACAGGAAATTAACTGATAATGAAATTACCTACATTAGGAAAGGACGTGGCCTGCAGGAAGAATTAGCAAAAGAGTTATGCACAAGATTCGGAATGAACTGTGAAGATGGGTTTAGTTTAGACGATATTAGAGATGTTGCACATCTCATGGGTGTTCGGATTAAGGTTGTTTCGGCTGCCCATTTTAACAAAGTAATCCAGGCCTCAGGTGTAAATGACGCGATAACAATTTATTTGTACTTGCATAACGACCATTATGATTCCATTAATAATATACGAGGTTTTTATGGAAGTTCATATTACTGCAAAAAATGTGATATACCTTACGATCATCAGGACAAGCACTCGTGTAAAAAAGATAAAAATGTGTGTAATTTGTGTTTGTGCCCAAAACATGATTTCCCAGAAGGTATGCGACCCCGAGTATACTGTAAAAAGTGCAATAGATATTGTTTTGGTAAAGATTGCGTTGATAACCATGAGAGAGTGTGTGAGGTAGCTTACAAGTGCAAAAAGTGTAATAAGATATGTAACAGAAGTGATAAGCACAATTGTGGGTACTCTTAAGTGTTGGAATTGTAATGATATCGTGAAAAGAGAAGAGCACCAATGTTATATGCAAGGAAAGAAAAACCGTGGGGGATACTGTATGGAAAATTGTATTTGCAATGGAAAGGCTGATAAGCGATATAAATGGTGCACTTACACGGAAAACTACTACTTTTTCGATTACGAAGCTGAACAAGATACCGGAGTACACGTCCCAAACTTTGTATCCGTTTATGACTTTAATGGTGTTAGGCGGGCTTTCCTAAAAAATGACGAATTTTGTCAGTGGCTAATATCAGACAACCACAAAGGTTTTACGTGTATAGCACACAATGCAAAAGGTTATGATGCGCATTTTATTTTACAATATTGCGTCAATAATGGCATTAAGCCTAAAACTATTTACCAAGGGTCTAAAATTATGGAGCTCAAAATACCAGCCCTAAGGCTCAGAATAATTGACAGCATAAACTTTATCCAAGGAGGTCTCGCATCCTTTCCCAAATTATTTGGCTTAAAAGAACTAAAAAAGGGGTATTTTCCACACTTTTTCAACAAGAAAGAAAATCAAAATTACGTAGGGTCCATTCCAACTACTAAATACTATGGTGTTGATACAATGAAACCTGATGCTAGAAAAGTATTCTTAGAATGGCACGCTGAAAAAGTGAAAGAAAACTACGTGTTTGACTTTAAGAAAGAATTAGCCGAGTATTGCCATTCTGATGTCGATATATTACGGCGAGGTTGCCTCGCCTTTAGACAGTCATTTTTAGAAATAGCAAATATAGACCCCTTCCAATACATAACTATAGCCAGTGTTTGTATGGCAATTTACAGGTCAAAATTCCTTAAAGAAGACACGATTGCTGTAGTCAAAGAGCAAAAAAAGGAAATGTTCAGTAAGGAGTCTATAGCATGGTTAAGTTCGTTCCCTAATGTTCTACACGCATTAAACGGTGGCGAGGTCACAATTTGTAGAGCCAAAGTCGATGGGTACGACTATATGACTAAAACTGTGTACCAATATCATGGTTGTTTTTGGCATGGTTGTCCCGACTGTTACTCAGGCGATACTATCAACAATGTCAACAATGAAACTATGGATGACTTGCTTACAAAAACTATAGAGCGAACACAAGCTCTTAAAAATGCCGGGTACAAGGTTGTAGAGATGTGGAGCTGTAAATGGAAAAATTCTAAAGCTTATAAGGAAAGCCTAAATAAAACAAAAGATGTTGTAGAACCTCTAAACCCCAGGGACGCATTCTTTGGTGGTAGGACAAACGCCTCAAAGTTGAAAGTTTCTGGAAAAAAGCTGAGATATATAGATATATGCAGTTTATATCCAACAGTTATGTTTTATGACCGGTACACTGTGAGACATCCCACTAAAATATTTAAGCCAAAAAAATACAATAAAGACTGGTTTGGTTTAGTTAAAAGGAAAGTTCTTCCTCCAAGAGGTTTGTATCATCCAGTGCTTCCGGTAAAGCTAGATAAGCTGATGTTCTCTCTGTGTGGGAAATGTGCGAAAGAAAAGGTAGGACCTTGTAACCATAGTGATGAAGAGAGGGCGCTTTTTGGAACTTGGACTACAATCGAACTTAATAAGGCTCTTGAGAAAGGCTACAAAATACAGGAAGTTTACGAAGTATGGCATTTTGAAGAGAAAAGTAATGAGCTTTTCAAGGACTATATTAAAACTTTTATGAAAATTAAGCTAGAATCTAGTCCTTGGGATGGCGATTACAAATCTAAAGAAGAATATGCCCGAGTAATAAGAAAAAAACAAGGTATAAGGCTTGATATTGACAAAATTAAACCCAACGCTGGTAAGCGAGCTGTTGCTAAAATATGCTTAAATTCTCTTTGGGGAAAGTTCGGTCAGAGGCAAAACATGTCACAAACAGAGTTCATTGATGACCCTAAGAGGTGGTACGAATTGCTATTAGACGATAAGATAGAAATTACTAATGTAATGTACATCAATGATGAAGTAATTGAGGTAACATACCACTACAATGATTTCTATGTAGAAAATAGCACAAATACCAACATATTTGTGGCAGCTTTCACCACTTCCAATGCTAGAATAAGATTATACGATATGCTTGATAGATTAGGAAAGGCAGTAGTTTATTATAACACTGATAGTGTTGTTTACATAGATGATGGAACAAACACCGTAGAGACCGGTTGTATGCTTGGTGAATGGACTGACGAATTTGGCAAAGATGATCATGGTACTGATTGGATAAGCACAGGTCCTAAGAGTTATGCGTACGAAACATATAAAGACAAACAGGTTACCAAGATCAAAGGATTTACTCTCAACCACGAAAATGCCAAAAAACTTAACATGAAGACAATGACTGACTTAATACAAGGTTCTAATAATAAGGTTGTTATAAGCAATAACATGATAACAAGAGAAAAAAAACAAAAAGCCTTGTAAATAAAAATATTGCCAAAGAATTTAAAGTCGACTACGACAAGCGTATGATCCTAAAAGAAGAAGACAACATAATTGATACACTTCCTTGGGGATACTAAATATAATAGTGTACACATCATTGTTATAGCTATTTACACCCTTGTTTTAACCATTATTTTATCCTTAATTCTTTTAAAAATTTACTGGTTCCTTTTAGCCATTATTTTAGGTGTTTGTAGGATCAATTTGTGTTACGTTTTATAGGTAGAGGTAAGCATAACTTTGTCATTTATATATTAGAGTCATTTTTATGGTTACTTTTAACCATATCTTATTAAAAATAACATTGGTAATTTCATGGCTACGTTATCCATAACTTTTTATTATTTTTATGGTTAATTTTTATGGAAAATAGTAACCACAAATTAAATAGTGTTTTATGGTTAGATTTAACCATCATTACTATCAATATTTTTTATTACGTTTTATGGTTAGTAGTAGCCATATTTCTTTAAAAGTTGGTGAACATTAAATGGTTAATTTTAAGCATAAATGTGATAGTGTTTTATGGTTGGTTGTAGCGATAATTTCATATGAAATTATAGGTACTTTTTATGGTTATCTTTAGCCATAAAAGGTAATTCAAATTATGGTTAGTCCTAACCATAATTTATCTGAAAAAATGTAATGGTTAAGATAACCATATTTTCTTTGGACAAATTTTTTCAAGAAGTTTAAGGTCATTTTATCCATAATTTCTTTGAAGAAAATATAATGGTATTTTTAACCACACTTAATTGTCTGTCCCATACCTACGCCTATACTACTTTGACCCATAGCCTACTTTCCTGGTGACGTCACCTACTAATCTGACAAAGTCAATATCTCCCGAACGCATGGTCGGATTTTGACAAATGAGGTGTCGTTGTAATCGGGCTGACACCCCTCTTTCCAAAATTCCAAAAATGTTGACCCATAGCCTACTTACCTGGTGATGTCACCTACTAACCTTTCAAAGCCGATATCTCCCGAACGCATGGTCAGATTTTGACAAATGAGGTGTCGAGGCTGACACCCCTTTATTCAAAATTCCAAAAAAGTTGACCCATAGCCTACTTACCAGGTGACGTCACCTACTAACCTGGCAAAGCCGATATCTCCCGAACGCATGGTCGGATTTTGACAAATGAGGTGTCGTTGTAATCGGGCTGACACCCCCTTTTTCCAAAATTCCAAAAATGTTGACCCATAGCCTACTTACCTGGTGACGTCACCTACTAACCTGACAAAGCCGATATCTCCCGAACGCATAGTCGGATTTTGACAAATGAGGTGTCGAGGCTGACACCCCCTTTTCCCAAAATTCCAAAAATGTTGACCCATAGCCTACTTACCTGGTGACGACACCTACTAACCTGGCAAAGCCGATATCTCCCGAACGCATGGTCGGATTTTGACAAATGAGGTGTCGAGGCTGACACCCCGTTTTTCCAAAATTCCAAAAATGTTGACCCATAGCCTACTTTCCTGATGACGTCACCTACTAACCTGGAAAAGTTGATATCTCACGAATGCATGGTCGGATTTTGACAAATGAGGTGTCGAGGCTGACACCCCCGTTTTCCAAAATTCCAAAAATGTTGACCCATAGCCTACTTTCCTGGTGACGTCACCTACTAAACTGACAATGTCGATATCACCCGAACGCTTGGTCGGATTTTGACAAATGAGGTGTCGAGCCTGACACCCCCTTTTTTCAAAATTCCAAAAATGTTGACCCATAGCCTACTTACCTGGTGACGTCACCTACTAACCTGGCAAAGCCGATATCTACCGAACGCATAGTCGGATTTTGACAAATGAGGTGTCGAGGCTGACACCCCGTTTTTCCAAAATTCCAAAAATGTTGACCTATAGCCTACGTTCCTGGTGACGTCACCTACTAACCTGGCAAAGCCGATATCTCCCGAATGCATGGTCGGATTTTGAAACATGAGGTGTCGAGGCTAACACCCCCTTTTTCCAAAATTCCAAAAATGTTGACCCATAGTCTACTTTCCTAGTGACTTGGCAACGAGGTGTAATCGAAAATTCCAAACCAAACGCATGGTCTGATTTTGATAAATGAGGTCTCGAGGCTGACACCCCTTTTTTAAATTCCAAAAATGTTGACCCATAGCCTACATTCCTGGTGACTTTGCAACGAGGTGAAATCGAAAATTCCAAACCGAACGCATGGTTGGAGTTTGATAATGAGGTGTCGAGGCTGACACCCCCATTTTTCCAAAATTCCAAAAATGTTGACCGATAGCCTACATTCCTGGTAACGTCACCTACTAACCTGGCAAAGTCGAAATCTCCCGAATGCATGGTCGGAATTTGACAAATGAGGTGTCGAGGCTGACACCCCCTTTTTCCAAAATTCCAAAAATGTTGACCCATAGCCTACTTTCCTGGTGACGTCACATACTAACCCGCCATACATTCAGGGTCAAAGCCGATATCTCCCGAACGCATGGTGTGAGAAGTCAGAATTATTGAGTGGGAATCGAACCCTCCTCTTCTCAGTTTTACCTCACGAGTCGGAGCGTACCTCATTCCAGCCCTCGCATCAGAATTTTATTTTTCACATTGGGAATCGAACCCACACCTCTAGGGTGATAACCAAGAACGCTAGCCGCTACACCACGAGGTGTAGATTACAAATGGTCAAGTTGTTTCAACACGGATTCACAAAATAGTATTGCCACCGAAGCCTTAAGTTAGGAACCATCCCTGCATTTGCCTGGAGTACAGTAGAAATGAGAAAGCTAGAATGACTGAGTGGGAAACAAACCCTCCTCTTCTCAGTTTTACCTCACTGGTCTGAGTGTACCTCGTTCCAGCCCTCACATCAGAATTTTATTTTGCACATTGGGAATCGAACCCACACCTCTAGGGTGATAACCAAGAACGGTAGCCGCTACACCACGAGGTGTAGATTACAAATGGTCAAGTTGTTTCAACAATGATTCACAAAATAGTATTACCATCGTAGTCTTAAGTTAGGAACCATCCCTGCATTTGCCTGGAGTACAGTAGAAATGAGGAAGCTAGAATTACTGAGTGGGAATCGAACCCTCCTCTTCTCAGTTTTACCTCACGAGTCTGAGTGTACCTCGTTCCAGCCCTCACATCAGAATTTTATTTTTGCACATCGGGAATCGAACCCACACCTCTAGGATGATAACCAAGAACGCTAGCCGCTACACTACGAGGTGTAGATTACAAATGGTCAAGTTGTTTCAACACGGATTCCCAAAATAGTATTGCCAGTAGCTCTAGTCATGAACATGAATACTAGATAGAATGTTAATCAACTCACAAATGGTTAAGTTGTTAAGTAAGTGAATGCAATGCCGATCACAGCTGAGGCCCTGGGATTGCTTACGCACGTTCAACGAGATGTGAGCTCTTGGCGAGAAACAAGAAACACAACTGCCCGCTCGCATGCATGTAGCGCGACCTTGAGATAATGTAATCTGCAACTCTAGCATGATGACAGTGTGAAATTGTACATTCTCTAAACATGCTACATGTTAGATTGCATGTATGTACTGCTATATGAATTATTGGATATTAAAATGAAATCAACTGTGAATCTATTGAAAAGGAATTGTCTTGGCATTCGCCTGGTGGTGAAAATGGAAAAATCATGAAATCACGTTTTAAGAGAAATCACTCCTGAATCACTTTTGTAGTGTAGCGGTTAGCATGATTAGCTGGCGCTCCCAGAGATTCTGGGTTTGATTCCCGGCTCTGTCAAGAAATTTAAAAGTTGTATGAGAATTGGAACGAGGTCTACTCAGCTCTAGCCCAGACCCAAATGAGTAGAGGGAATTTGATTCACACTTTAGTTATTCTTGAAGTGGTTTTCAGTGATTTCTCATATTGTCTTTGAGCAAAATGCTGTAATGATACCTACTATAAGGCCACGGCAGTCTCCTTGCTAGAATGAAATGATAGGGGAAAACTGTCATTGCCAGAGAAAGAAAAACTGTATCTCATTGCTTTGTTCAGCACAAATCTCGCATGGAGTGACTGGGATTTGAACTATGGACTCAGTAGTGAGAGACTAGCATGCTTTTGCCTAAGCCATAGAGGCTTTAAAATGCGAGTGGCATACACCAAGTCTCTGAGCCACATGAATGAATTCCACCATTCTTGAAGTTGTTTTCAGTGGTTTTCCACTTTGTATTTGAATAAGATGCTTAGATGATACCTACTGTAAGGCCACGGCCGCCTCCTTTACACTTCCTCGCGTTTTGATACAAGCATGTGAAAGCAATTTTAGACATAGCTAGGACCTTGTGATTGCCAATCCTACATCCCACTAGATGTGAGCCCTCAGATTTTGTAAAGGATGAACTAGGTAATACAGTTTCTTTATTTCATCACTTAGCAACAGTTAACTAATAGCTGAGATCTTGAAACAGCATGTGATGTTGCATTACAAGCTATTGTGTTTGAAAAATCTGATTTTGCAGATAATTGAAAACGGAAAACTTACTATGAATGTCATTTTCGTTTGACATGCCAAGTCCTGTAAATTGTTTTTTTGCAAGCTTGCAATATTGAACACTATAAATGCAAGGTCATAGCTATCATCGACACGCATTAGTCTCTCATTACTATTATTATAAACAACTTAAGAAAGCAGTGGCGTTACTTGGAGCAAAAAGAAAACTATTTGTGAGGTATGTATTTAATAGATTAAACTTTTTAAACAGTTTAAATATAAATCAACGTGTATGTCATGAATTGATTGATTGATTGGTTTATTTATTTACAGATAATTGGTTATACCTAATCCAGTTGGCAACAACGGTTATTATTAAAGGTGAGTACCTCTTTTAATTTGATGCCATTGACAATACAAGTTTGAAAATTCATAGATTACTTGCAGCACAGCTACTCGTACACTTCAAATATTCGTTGCATGCCAGCCCTCGATTGGACCGACTGAAAAGCTCCATTAATAGGATTAACATTGAACTAGATAGTTTCCTCCACTCTACACCTCGTGGTGTAGCGGCTAGCGTTATCACCCTAGAGGTGTGGATTCGATTCCCGATGTGCAAAATAAAATTCTGATGCGAGAGCTGGAACGAGGTACACTCAGACTCGTGAGGTAAAACTGAGAGGAGGAGGGTTCGATTCAGGCTTCTCATTTCTACTGTACTCCAGGCAAATGCAGGGATGGTTCCTATCTTAAGGCTACGATGGCAATACTATTTTGTGAATCCGTGTTGAAACAACTTGACCATTTGTAATCTACACCTCGTGGTGTAGCGGCTAGCGTTCTTGGTTATCACCCTAGAGGTGTGGGTTCGATTACCGATGTGCAAAATAAAATTCTGATGCGAGAGCTGGAACGAGGTACACTCAGGCTCGTGAGGTAAAACTGAGAAGAGGAGGGTTCGATTCCCACGCAGTCATTCTGGCTTTCTCATTTCTACTGTATTCCAGGCAAATGCAGGGATGGTTCCTAACTTAAGGCTACGATGGCAATACTATTTTGTGAATCCGTGTTGAAACAACTTGACCATTTGTAATCTACACCTCGTGGTGTAGCAGCTAGCGTTCTTGGTTATCACACTAGAGGTGTGGGTTCGATTACCGATGTGCAAAATAAAATTCTGATGCGAGGGCTGGAACGAGGTACACTCAGACTCGTGAGGTAAAACTGAGAAGAGGAGGGTTCGATTCCCACTCAGTCATTCAGGCGTTCTCATTTCTACTGTACTCCAGGCAAATGCAGGGATGGTTCCTAACTTAAGCCTACGATGGCAATACTATTTTTGTGAATCCGTGTTTAAACAACTTGACCATTTGTAATTTGATGAACGCTTTATTCAATGTCGATGTTGACAACTAGATGCCATTGACAATACTATTTTTACGAATCCATGTTAAAACAACTAGACCATTTATGATTTGATTAAACGTTCTATCCAGTGTCCATGTTGATAACTAGATGCCAACCAACAATGCATGTTTGCAAATCAGTGTTAAAACAACTTAACCATTTGTGATTTATTAACACTCTATCTAGTATTCATGTTCATGACTAGATGCCACTGGCAATACTTTTTTGGGAATCCGTGTTGAAACAACTTGACCATTTGTAATTTGATTAACGCTTTATTCAATGTTAATGTTGACAACTAGATGCCATTGACAATACTATTTTGCGAATCCATGTTAAAAAACGACTTGACCATTCGTGATTTGATTAAACGTTCTATCCAGTGTCAATGTTGACAACTACTGTAGTTGGCACTGACAATGCTAGTTTACAAATCCGTGTTAAAACAATTTCGTGATTGTTGTTGTTGTAACAATGTTGAGACTAGAGTGTCATAGTTATGTTTTTTGTTTATAGATTATCATGGAAGGTTTGAATGCAATCGGTCAAGCCTGTGGTCTCGAACTCAAGAAGATGAGCGACTTGCCTATTCATACACCTTTTCGCATTCATAGAATAAAAAAATAAACATTAAATATGGAATCCGCGCTTTTTGCATTTGTCAAGAGTTTGAAACTTTTCTTCCTTCACGTTTCGATGACGTGCCTGATGATGTTTTTGAAGATATCAATACAAGTAGTCAACCAGTATATTTGATTTATGAAGGTAAAAAGAGTCATCGATGTATGGTACGTTTTGAATAAACAAAAAAACAATATAAATACTTGTTTTCTATTTTCTGAAATCGTAGCAGCGATGATATACATTTTGATTGTTGTTTCAATCCTAAAGTTTATAGGTAGATAAACATCATTGACCATTCATTCCACTAGTAATTAACAACACGTCTTAATAGTACATCACTGTTATGATAAGCTATATCATTATTTCCCACGTGCATGTCTCTCCCACCCCTCAAACAATCATCAAGCTGAGTGCTGGGATCACAAAAGGAGTATCAATGTAGGTATATTTTTTTCAAGGATTTATATTCAATGACTTTATGAATAATTCTATTGCTAATATACCATATCCTTTCTTATTGCCATAGTCATCCTGGTATAAAACATGTGGCTGAGCACCCACTTTTGCACCCTCATTTTTCACCCACTTTTTGCACCCACTTTTTGCACTTACTTTTTGCACCCACTTTTTTCACCCACTTTTGAACCCACTTTTTGCACCCACTATTGCACCCACTTTTTGCACACACTTTTTGCACCCACTATTGCACCCACTTTTTCCACCCACTTTTTGCATCCACTTTTGCACCCACTTTTGCACCCACGTTTACACCCACATGCCATGTCCTGTGGCTCGACAGTCATTCTTGCAATTGTTTTTTTTTCAATCATTACAGTCATGCTTTCACTAAGCATAAGCCTCTGCGATTCATGATTCAAGAAATATCAATGAATGCATTAAAAGCATGGACATGGCATAAGCTTCTTCAATCCATGATTTATCAAATAGCGATGAATACATTGGCAAGCATGGTCATCGCATAAGCCTCTATCATCCATGATGTATGATACTTTTACAGACTCAGCGATTTACACTCTTGAACATTCAATCATCGCGCACGTGTGTAGCTAAAGTTCAAGGTCAACACCTGCGCGAGGTCATGTGATACTTTTACTGACTCAGCGATTTACACTCTTGAGGATTCTATCATTGTGCACATGTATAGCTAACGTTCAAGGCCAACACCTACGAGAGGTCATGTGACACATCTACTTGCATTTTGTCACGTATGAATCAAAAACAGGATGAGACTTGTTAGCTTACATGTTGTTTCACACGTGCATTCATCAAAATCTGAGCATGCGTTCGGGAGATATCGGCTTTGCCCCTGAATGTATGGTGGGTTCGTATGTGAGGTCGCCAGGAATTTTGATTACACCTCGTTGCAAAGTCACCAGGAAAGTAGGCTATGGATTAACATTTTGGAATTTTCGATCGCTCCTCGTAAGTGAGGTTAGGTTAGGCTAGGTTGGTTAAGCCATGGCCACCATTTTGGTTAGCCTCCATTTTGGTTAGTCACCATTTTGGTTAGTGGAAAGTAGGCTAAGGATCAACATTTTGGAATTTTGGACCACCCCTCGTTGTGACGTCACCCGGAAAGTAGGCTATGGATTAACTTTTCATTACACCTCGTAGGTGACGTCACCAGGAAAGTAGGCTATGGATTAACATTTTGGAACATTTTTGAACACCCCTCGTAAGTGAGGTTAGGTTAGGCTAGGTTAGTTAAGCTATAGTCGTGACGTCATTGTCGCCATCTTGTGCGACGTCATGACAACGTCATGACCATGTAACGTCATGGCAATGTCATGACCGTGTGACGTCATGGTGACATCATGGTCGCCATCTTGTGTGAAGTCATGGTGATGTCATGGCCGCCATCTTGAATGACGTCACGGTGACGTCATGGCCGCCATCTTGGATGACGTCACCAGGAAAGTAGGCTGTGAGTCAGAACCCGTACTGCCCCCCTACTAATGGGAGAATATTAGATAAACTGTAAAAGGTTTTAGGGCAGTCCGTCAGTTAAGCAATTTAATCTGGAATGTAATGAGTGCGGTAGGTCTTGTCCAGTGCTATCTTAGGTCGATTGCAAGTCAGCTGACTGAAACAAGGCACACAGTTTGTGTGGGTTGGTGAGTTTCAAGGACACTTTTCTCTCATCTCTCTCCTTGCTATGGTGATATGCATTAAATGTAATGAATTTCCTACGGGTGAGCGATTCAAAATAAAACGACGCGTTTCGAATCTGTAAATAAGAGGTTTGCAGAGGACATAGGGAAACCTGTACGACTTTGGGAAGTAAAGATGAATAAATGTAGCCTTCCACTGTATCCTACCAAGGATGTTGTTTATAAGAATAGAACATCAAAGGAACTTAGAATCACTGCTGAGAAAGCTAGGTTATAACTGTGGGGGGGGCTAAGACCTACCTCCCCCCTGGTTGGAAAAGAGTCTCTAAATCCTTACCTCCTGGCTATGACGAGGAATGGACGACTTGGAAGTCCCTGAATAGACTGGGATCTGGAGTTGACAGATCAAAGGCTAATTTGACAAGATGGCCTACACTGCTCAAGATAATGTGACTGTGGAGAAGACAAGACTGTTCAACATATGCTTCAATGTCGACTATGTCCACCCTCCTGTACTGAAGACGATCTTCATCGAGGAACAGAAAAAGATTGGAAGTGGCCAAGTTTTGGGCAAAAATAATGTCACTGTGTAAAATTTGTATGTTTCTGATACGAAAATAACAATAATTTCTAACTTCAGGTAACGTCTTCACGTTACTTGTAAGAAACAGAATGAATGCTGCGATAGGAGCCATGAGTGATGTAATAAACGTGCGCGATCTATCATTAGCTATATTTGAGCTGGAAATCATTCCAGTCATTACGTACGGCCTGGAATGCGTATGGCCACATCTCAATCTCAAACACTTAACAGGGCTATAGTGATCTAAATCTATCTTCCTCAAGATGTCTCTCAAAATGCACACGATCCCGCCTAGTGTAGGCCTGCAATGTTGAGTAGATTGCAATGTAGCCAGCCATTGGCTGCAATAAATATTATTAGACTATTAATTTCTCCGATAGCTGTTACAATTCTCCCTGCCTTCATGCAACGTCGACTTCATTTGTTATATTTCGCTTCCATGAACGCATCGGGGAAAATGCCGTGTTTAGTGTGAGACAAGCAAATTTTATTAAATCTTGAAGTAATGAATTTGACAAACTTTAATTGTGTGCAAACGGTTTAAGAACTACGATCTTACCGATTCGAATACAGGTCAGGTCCAAGACAAGAAGAATACTTATCACTACTCGGATCATGTTGAAGATCAGAATAGGATGTAGAATATCAATACCGGAACGGTAACCGTGCATCGAAGTCAGTGAAGGTAATATCACAGGATCTCAAACATGAAGTCACTTGGCTCGAGGAGCGCTGCGCAGCGGACGATCCTTATAACTAGGAGTTCCCACCGCCCCATGATCCTCGGCTATGGCTGAGATCGTTCAGTGCATAGAGGCAGAAAAGCGGTTTCCCCATTGATCTATAGATACTATCTTAGAGCATAAATACAATAGAGGGCACATTGCCACACTGCGCCTGCACTGTGACGTGAAACCAGCATCTCGATCAGCTGACTGAAGGGTAATGGCTCAAGACCGAATACAATTGGCTAATGGCGAATGCTAAGCAACGTCAAGGAATACAAAAGGAGCTCCATATTGGATAATTCTATTAACACTATCCGCACTTCCCCTCAGTCAGCTGATCGAGATGTTGGTTTCAACAATGTGACGTCATCAGCCTTCTATTGAATTTATAGTCTAAGGATACTATAGTTCAATGGGTTTCCCTTGCCGGCGATCATTGTCCTTCAAAGAGTAGAGAATGTACATTTTCCAGTGCCTCCTACACAGCGGCGGCTCGTGAAGGGGAGCTGCAGAGCTGCAGCCCCCCCCCCCCCCCAGGGTATTAGACAATATCAATTTACACCTTGAAAGTAATGGGGTAACGGTGTAATTAAATAGATCTCTTTAAATTTTTCACAAGTAAAGGCCAGGCTGGCTCGTAAATCCGCTTCCCCCACGGCTGCTGCATTCTCCGCAGCACCTTAGGAACTTAACATTGCACTTCCTGAATCCACTTCCCCCATTGCCAAGTTGTCCTATGAAAGCCTCTTTGGGTGCTGCGATCCTTGCAGCTTCGCCACAGAGTGCCAACTCATCTTTGGAAACAATAGAGTATACAGTTTGCAAACAGCTCAAATATTATACTGGCAGCGGCTAACAGCCCCTAATTCGCATTCAGAAAATTTACGACTTATATTCTAATGCACTAAATTATAAATATAATCATAATAATATCGCATGAAAATGTTTAAATGGGAAAAACTTTTGCTGCAACATGGCTATGGTTGTAGCACTGAATGGCAATGAGAATCATGAGTAGAAGAAGGACAGAACTCAAGTAGGCACTCACGGCATCTAGTGGGTACTAGAAGAACCATGTCCATTATCAACCCGATAGCCAATGAAAGGGAGGCATTCCACCATCTCCATGATTTGTGCATTTTCTTCAAACACTTGTACGATCAGTCTTGCCAACATGCGAATTATAGATTAATATTCTAATGTAGTATGCTTGCGTGATATTAACAAATACTCGTATATTATTTCACAGTATAGTCGGTGGAGAATTTAGCTGAACTCAAAAGAGAGTGACAGATCTTAGAAAACTGAGCGAAGAAATTCAGAAGCACGCATCTTCCGGAACTCATTTAAATAACATGTAAAATTTTGCAGTGTTACGCTTAAGTTTCGGCGTATCAACAATCGGTTCAGCGTCATAACAATGAAGTAACTAGAAACAAGGAAATACTGTATATAAATAGAATCATAATACTATGACTGTCTGTTAGGTAGTCAGTCCGAAGGCTGGTTGGATCCCCAAGAAGTACCGCCGTTAGGTTATGTGCGTAGATACCCACAAAAACCAAAGACAG
The DNA here is from genome assembly GCA_946902985.2 of Meconema thalassinum. Lineage (NCBI taxonomy): Eukaryota > Metazoa > Arthropoda > Insecta > Orthoptera > Tettigoniidae > Meconema > Meconema thalassinum. Next base: position 18,395,062 of record OX336397.1, read on the forward strand.
TGCTATATTGAGGCGTATTAGGCAAGAAGAGGAGTGAGGTAGTTTGTCATGGCTTTCTTCACTAAGTCAGAACAGCAGTACTAACCCTATGAGTAGAACTTTTCACAGCATTCACAGGCACTGACTGTACCCTGATTGTTATTACAAAGCACCACCCATACCTCAGTAGCTTCCATATAATCACAGCCATGAGTGAGACTGAGACATCGGTGAAAAGCCACATTTTACTCTAGCCTGTGCCAACAGACAAATGCAAATGCACTGCATTCATCAAGAGATGGCAAACAGGCTAAATACTATCACAAGAAAATGTTTATATTGAAGAGAAGAATTTCGAAATATCCATGGAGCTGTAAAACCTTCGAGTTTCCTTCTCACTGGTTCTTAGGCCCGTCATCTACAGAGGTCGTTAAACTGTTACGTATCGCTATCACCCTGCCTATGGCTACCGCTGAACCCGAACGCTGCTTTTCGTGCCTCAAGAGGATCAAAGTGTACCTCAGGACTGCCACGGGTAAAGCCCTGCGCGGATATCCGCAACATTTATCGTCATACGGATATAGTTTGCATGGATGTTTGGATAGCGGATACCGGTAATGTTTGGAGTAAATTTGCGGATAGTTTTTAGAATACAGTACAATCGTAACTTGTTGAATATCATTACTAGGACCCGGATGTTTATTGTTATGTTTTTGTTATGACAAATATAAAATGGTGATTAAGCTTATCTCATTCAAATTATGTCATTAAGCATAATTAACTCTCCAAACTGAAAAGGGTTGCAATTCTGGCTGTATAACATTCATTTTAAACATAGCACATGACATACGTAGCTTAAGGAAACGACTTTCTCCTCAAATGTCTAAATGTGTTGCTTTAATGTATGTCTACACCTTATTATTCCCGTTCTCCAAAGGGGTCGAGGATGAGATGCGATGTAAGTCTTTGTGGCGGATGGTTTTTACGGCCAGATGGATGTGTTGCTTTAATAAAAATATTATTGTAATGCCAGTAGATTCGAATAACAAGCGTGCGGATGCGAGGCGGGTGTGGAAAGACTTACTGCACTTGGAATGCTGTCTATTGAGAATGGTCTGATTAACAGCATACCGAATTTCAATAACCTCGTCATCGAAAAATTCGTCGCGTTCAAGACTCGACGCCTGGAACTGATCTATAAACAAGGTAAGTTAATGCCCCACCAACTGCGAAATGTGCGAGCCGCCAATGCTCCTGCAACAGAAGCACTGTCACTTCTCATCAGCTCAGTACTCTCTGCTTGGATACATTCGTGTAAATAATAATCATCTGATTACCATTATAGTCTGAAATGATATAACGCTGCCAGAATGACCTGTTGAGTGAAATCAACGTCAATATTGCTTCTTTCAGAGGTAGATAATTCATAAGTATGCTCCCATCTACAGACAGCTACAGAGAATTACTACCGGATCTAAGAGACAAGAAACAAGAAATATGGAGTGAATTCTACATGGCAGATGCTATGACATCAAGCAAATGGTCAGGATTAAGACACGCCATCACTAGATACGCAGTGCACACAAAGAAATTCCATAAACCCGGTACGGATTGTTCATGTGAATGGTGTGGGCGATATCATGCACTAGGCTGTCAAAAGAGGAACATCTCACGAACGAGGCTTAGCGCGGAGTAACACAAGCACTTATGCATATTGTGCGAACTTCTTCATATTAATTTAAATAACAGAGTTTCATAGCTCTCAATATTTATAGATGCATGTTATGACTCTCTGCGATTAATTAATTTTTATTTTTGTATGGCCATTGGCAGCTCTAATAAATTATTATTGTATGTACCGTACATGAAACGAAAGGGACTCGAAGCTAATGACATACATAAGGATGCTTCATGGACACCTGCTTAATGACAAGGAATACTCAAGGCTTTCTGTTGATCAATTTACTTTTGTGTTATATTTAAGGGATGCGATCCAGCTGGCAGTGCTTTCTAAGTACAGCACAGAACACCAAATATTACCGGAAAAGCTCGGCAATTGTTGCTTCATAAAACACTCATTGTTCCCGTTGTAAGATCCTTGCCGAGGAGCAGATCAAAACCAAAACATAAACCGCAAGAAGCAGGCATCACAGAACTTAAAAGTAAAGGTTGAAGAATAACATTATGGATGAGGAGCAGCAATCAAAGGATAGTATGCAAGCTACTGAAGAAGTAGGAGTGAATGTACCGATACCAAAAGAAGCGAAGAAATTGGAAGAAATGAAGTCAGGTCTACGAATCAAACAGCATGACACCAAGCGAGAAGCACTTCTTCAAAACCTCTTGTCCGACAGAAGGAAGTACTTCGACTCCGGAGATTATCAAAAGGCTAAACAAAACGCAGTTCCGAGATTTGCACAGCGTTGCGAATTGCCACATATAACAGGTACCGGTAGCGAGATTCCTACACCTGATAGTGTTCCACAGCGAAAGAGTTCCATTGTCCAGCCTTCACAGTATACACGGAACGCGAATACATAGATAAAGACAGTTATGCAGGCTACGGTACCTCAAGAGGAATGCAAGAACATAATAGGCCTTGGCTTACGTATGGTTTTCAGGATGGACACTGCAATCTGAAGATACGACGTTCATTTTTAGAGACAATTTCGATTACTAAACATTGTTTTAAATTTCTTCTCGAATCAAGTTTGTTCAATGCCTAAGTGATTCAGTGCCTTCGTTAAGAGAATTACAACTTAGTATTGTTTTACATAACCTAAAATCATTATGTACATTCCTATGGTAGCATGCTTCAGGAAATGTACCTATTTCTGATTTTAGTCGTTGGATTACCGTTATTTATTTCAAACCAATTTTAAACTGGACAGCTTTGAATATATTCTTATTAATTCTATAGCCTTGCTCTTGCCAAATGTCTGTGGCATTGTGAACTCCCTGCTATAGCCTGAGTGCTTCCTGGTGCTTGGTCTGTGGGCTATTTGGATTGTCATGGTAGGTAGCTGTGTCCTGTATCGTAATTTATTTATTTATCGTACGACTGTTAGTGCCGGGAGTGTCCGAGTACATGTTCGGCTCGCCAGTGTCTGTAGCTGCTTCAAGCGGACACCCATAGGGTGAACGTTGGAACTTTGATAGAGCGTTCCAACGAAATCTAACCTAGAAATTTAGCTTCACACAAGTTTAGTCTGTGGAAGGATCTTTCACATGCCATAAATCTATGACATGGGACCGCCTGCTTTACTTCGCCTCCAAAGGAAGGCATACTGAAGAATTTTAGCGCTCTTGTGAAATCCGACGACTTGGTCCGGATTTGAACCCGCGATCTTGGGCACAGCAGTTGAGCATGCTACCGACTACGCCAGCGAAGCCGCGTGTATCTGTGCCCAGTAACTGCGAGTGGGGCAGACCTGATAGTTACGGTATTGTTGTTTTAAGGGGGCGAAACAGTGATGTAATCTGCCGCACTTTTATGTTATTGTCTCTCAGGAAGACAGTACACACAGGTTTTTAAGAGCGTTAAAAATCCCTCAGTATGCCTTCCTTCGTAGGGGAAGTAAAGCCGGTGGTCCCATGTCATAGATTTATGGCATGTTAAAGAACCTTCAACTAATTACACCTGTTTGAAGCTAAATTGTATAGGTTAAGAATGTAAACAACGCTCTTAGATTCTTACGTTCGTTGCCAAGAGCCGACTGCGGTGGCGTCTGGTAGCTAAGTTCTGAACTAGTAGTCGTTGACGGTGGCGTTTGGTGGCAAAAGTAGTAACTATTTGTAAAATTCAAAAGTCTGCACTCCTTACTTGAATTAAAAAACAGATAACACACATTAATACAGTCATCACAATTAACACCGGTTATCAGACAGATTCTACGCACACTCAAAGTACACGGGGCTACACGCAGCCCCTAAACTTAAAAACCAACCAACAGTACACACAGCACTTTTCTAACCTGTAGTGTTATTCTACAATGTGCAATATGCTTCTTTTATTTTAAATATTTTGAATGTAGGTTTAATCAGTCATAGTTCAACACCATCATACCCTATTAAGTAATGTTTCCTTAATCAGGAGATACAAGAGATACCAGATAAAAATAATTGCTCGCTTGTCTGATGAGAGAGGGGGGTGGGAGTGGGGCAAATGGGGCCGAACCCCTAGGGCCCAGGACGTAGAAGAGCCTAAAGTATAGAACTTCTCGTAAAAATTTACACTAGGTACTCCTTTCTATAAAATTCTTAAATTATTGAAATTAACACAATTACCTGAGTGAATAGTCGGGACAATATCTGGAGGTGATGTTTACCCCTCCGCTGTCTGAGACCACCCGGCCATCCCTAATATACAGGCTGTTTCAGGAATACATTCACAAACTTTGGGGATTGGTTCCTTACACCAAAACAAGAAGAAAAAAAAGTTCATATACACATATGTCCCAAATCCTTCGTTTTAGATTTATTAATGAAAGCAAGCCTCCGTGGCTTAAGCGGCAGCACGCCGGCCTCTCACCGCTGGGTCCGTGGTTCAAATCTCGGCCACTCTATGTGAGATCTGTGCTGGACAAAGCGGAGGCAGACAGGTTATTCTCCGGGTACTCCGGTTTTCCCTGTCAAAATTTCATTCCAGCAACATTCTCCACTCTCATTTCATTGCATCTGTCATTCATTTAATCATTGCCCCAGAGGAGTGCGTCAGGCCTCGGCAGCCGGCACAGTTCATATCCTCGCCGCTAGATGGGGGCTTCATTCATTCCATTCCTGACCCGGTCGGAGACTGGAAGCAGGATGCGGATTTTCATTTCAATGAAAGAACATTGTACAGTGACCCATTAATTGGCAGCCTGTTTGGAAGTGTTTAACTCATGAACTCATATCAAAAAAGGTTCTTGACACCGACAGATGGAAAAACTGTCAAATGCACAGGTGTTCCAGACAGGCTCGCCATCAAAACCAGTTTAGGATTGTTCTACCAGCACGTCTTACTGGTGCTGGCTCCAGAGACTTTATCCAGAACACCCTTCCAGACTTAAGCTACTGCATGACAATGTGCCCCTGGATGCATGATGGGGCTCCTGCACACTTTAGTCACCTTGTTCGCAAAGCACTGAGGGATATCTTCCAGGACAGTTGGTTGGGCAGAGGAGGACCCGTTAGGCTTTTATCTGTGGTGTCAGGAACCTTTTGTTGATATGAGTTCATGTGTTAAACACTTCCAAACAGGCTGTCAATTAATGTGTCACTGTACAATGATCTTTCATTAATAAAGCGAAAACGAATGATTTTGGGACATAGGCTATGTGTATATACACTTTTTTTCTTGTTTTGGTGTAAGGAACCAATCCCCAAAGTTTGTAAAAGTATTTCTGAAACACCCTGTATAGGCAAAAGTCCAGTTGATACAGCCATTTTAGCATCATGCACAGTATTGCCAACCCCACGCATTCGGTACTGAGTGGTATCGCATCCGGCAGACCAATATCTTTGTCCAGACCGTCGTTTTTGTAACGCACATTGGGGGTAGTTACACATCAATAATCTTTATCCAGACCAATGGTTTTGCCTTTTATTTCATTATTCACGAGTCGTGTGCTGAATTTTGTATCGGACATGTTGGCAACGGGTGCTGACGTCAATGTAAGATGGCGCCGACCATGAAATGTTTTATTGACGCAATAAAATAAATATTTCCGGTGCAGCAGTGACAATTCAAATTGAAATCCACTTGTAATGACTCCCAAAATGGTGCGCGGATCATCTCTACTAATATAATGAAGCTCAAGAGCTAATCTCTGCAACTACCAGTCGGATTCGAACAATTCTTTTTGGTATATGATAGCCAGATTCAAGAGGAATAGCTATGTAGCATTAGGCTACACCTCTCAGGTAACCTTAAAGATTGATTTTTGTTCAGTAAGTCGGAAGAACAAACGCTCCCGAACAGCTTCAATAATACCTAAGTCTACCGTTGCCTGGCAATGCGGGCTGCATCAAATCGCCCCTACCAGTATTCTGTTGTAGAATTGCGAGCTGTTATAAATTGCAGTCACGGGGAGTAATTAGTGCAAGGCCCATAAAACAGTTCTCATCATGACAATAGTATGCCTCTGTATAAGGGCGATGGTGTTGTTGCAGTATACTGAGGTTATCAGCTGCTTCCCGATCCTTATCCTTGAGCGCTCCAGTTCTGTAGTAGTATTCATTATCATCCATAAAACAAAGAAATCCACCGGACGAAGCCGGGCACTACTGCTAGTAAATAATATAATTTCAACAATCTGCCTTGTGCAAGTTATGAAAAGGTAGGAATTCGGTACTTAATTTCTGTACAACTTTGACATTGCGTGATAACAGCTTCATCTTTGATCGTTTCTTTCCTGGTCTTCTAGGGATGATCATGTTTCTTAGCACCGTTACCGTTCCAATCCAATGCTAGGTTCCTACCCTCCCTTAAGATTTGTATGGGCTATTCCAGAAAACAAGTGAACCACGAGCAACACCTAAGTGGTCTCGACAGTTGGGATGATTCTATGAAACAAAACTACCGGTAGGTGTCTTCGACACATTTTGGTAATCCTTGTGCTCTATCTGGTTGGTTGGTTTCTCAGTTTAGGGGCTGAGACAACGCGGTCATGTAGCCCCGTGTACTTTGGGTGTGTGTAGAATCTGTCTGATAACCGGTGTTAATTGTGATGACTGTATTAGTGTGTGTTATCTGTTGTTTTTTATTCATGTAAGAACAGCAGACTTTTGAATTTTCAAATATTTCCTACTTTTGCTGCCAAACGCCACCGTCAACGACTACAAGTTTGTAACTTAGCTACCAGACGCCACCGAAGCCGCCATTCTATGGATTAGTGTAGGAGATTACAAAGTGTACCTGTCAGGTGTAAAACGAGTCAGGGCAAAGTGGCGAGTATTTCAAGAGAAACTGTGAGGTACGTAAATGAACGATTAATGTGGATAGATTTGGAAATGTCAGGAAATCAGGTCGTGATTGATCAGTGTACCCGCCATATGAAGGGGCAGATCAGGACGAAGGGTGTGAGCTTTAACAACTACTGTGTACCATTCGCTAAACTGGCTGGATGGGATTCAATTAGGTGGAAACCAGGTAAGCAGTCTGACCTGTGCTGATGACCTGGTTGTCCTGACAGACTCTGACGAAAACGTACGTCCCAACAGGTTAGAACTTGGTCATAAATGTAGCGAATATTGTGAGTAAATCTACATTTCATTGAAGGTTATGTCGGTAGGGAAGACACGCGGGTAGGAGAAAGTGGACCATTTTAAGTATCGGTACTTGGCTGTGTATTCTCTTAGGATGGTCACAGTATGAGGAACGAATTAAGGCTCGGTCAAACAGGAACCAGGCCGCCCGACCGCTGCGAACTTTGTATTGCATCATCCTTGTTAAACAGAAGGCGATCTACCGCGGCGGGCAATTGAGCACTTGTGATTTTCCACAAAGTCCGCGCGGGCTGGAAGCATGGCGGGCGAAACGGAGAAGTTAATTGACCTTGTGCGCGAGGGCGTTCTACAGTCATTCGAAAATATAAGAAAAAACGGTCTGGAAATGACCTCAATTTGCAACATAATTTGTGATACTCTACGAACTCCTGTCTTTTCTCATTAATATCATGCACCAATTTTCTCTTTCATCTCGCTTGACTCAAAGCGAACAGAAGGCGCAATTCTTCTTCGTCCAAGGAACTGCTGGACATGTTGAATTAAAACCTGTTGGCAATATAGTTTCTGCCTTATCCTAGTTACCAGATATAACCGCTAGGTGGCAGATCATAATAAACATTATTGTTGAAATACTGCTACATCTTCTTTGCCATTTATTCCGTGACACTGTTACTCTCATTAAAATAGTCACGCTGCTATAGGTATTGAACCTTTATTTACTTCTAGCATCTAGATAACCACCATAAATATCCAACAGGTTATGGGCCCAGGTGGATGGTTCTAGGTGTTGAATCATAAATATATTTAATACGGTATTTCCGAAAAGTGGCTGTGAAACTACTTTTTTGTGGTTAGCCTGCCCACGTGCAAAAGTGCAATTATCACAAAAAATATGGAAAGTGTTCACGAAGCAATGAAACTGCGTGGGTTGGAAAATTGGGCTTTGTGGAAGTTCCAGGCCAGAATCCCCTTGATGGACAAGGATGTCTGGGGGGTTGCAACAAGTGACAACCCAAAACCACAAGAGCCAACCGGTAATGGAACGAACCAGCCAACTGCAGCAGCAGTGAGAACATACAAGACCGAACTAAAACAGTGGACGCAGGACGAATCAAAAGCTCCGTTCCTGATAACGTCAGAAGAAGCCATGCTACACATCGTGAACTGCGAGAGTGCCAAGGAGATGTGGGACCGACTACATGAGATCTACGACAGTAGGATAGAAACAGGGTTCTACATGCTACACCAGCAGTGGTACACGATGAAGAAGAGCATCGCAATGCACATATCAAAGGTGCAGGACCTTGCGCACAGATTGAGAGCTCTGGGTGAGAACGTTTCAGATAACTTAATAATTACCAAAATTCTCCTAACTTTACCGTCTTCTTTCAGTCATTTTGTCTCAGCATGGGAGTTGGCAGCTCAGGCTGACCGAACTCTGCCAAATCTAATAGCACGGTTGGGCATGAAGGAAACACGATTGGGTATTCATGAGGAAGCCGTCGCCGGGGAAGCACTGGCAGCTAGAGAAAGATACAAGGGACGAAAAACACCGAAACGCAAGGGAAACTGTAACTACTGTGGAAAGCCCGGACATTGGGAACAAGAATGCCGAACAAAGCAAAGCGAGTCTGCCCAGAATGAGAACTCTAGATCATCAAGGGATAAGAAAGAGGTAGAGCCTTTATCGACGTAATGTTGTCGTCAGGTTTAGATTCCAACATGATGAAGGAGAGGTGGTGTCTTGACTCTGGAGCCACGAGCCATATGAGTGGGAGAAAGGAGTGCTTCACAGAACTGGTGAGTTTAAATCCCAAAATACCTATCCAAATTGGAAATGGTACAGCAATTTACGCTGTTGGAAAGGGATTTATCAACATCCAAGCATACAATAGCTCAAAGTGGGTAGATAAACACTTAGATGAGGTACTGTACATTCCAGATTTAAAATTTAATTTAGTATCCATGAGTGCAATTTTAGATAAAGGTTATAAAGTGGGAACAGACAAAACTAGTTGCAGGTTCGTACACGGCAGCAGTACATGTTCAGTGGGAGAAAGAGCAGGCAAGCTCTTTATAATGAAATTTAGACAGATAACCCAAGGGAAGCAAAGAGCGTTCACGACAGTGGGAGCAAGCAAGGAAGTGAGCATACAGCAATGGCATGAAAGACTAGCACATCGGAACTATGATCATGTCAACAAAGTATTAAAAATGAAAAATATTCGCGCAGCAGGAGAGAAAGAACCGTGTGAAGCGTGTATACTAGGGAAAATTCACCGTCAACAATATCGTAAAAGCAACAACAGAGCGACTGACATTGGAGGAGTTGTTCATGCAGATGTGTGTGGGTATATGGAAACAAAATCACTGGGAGGTGCCAAATATTTTCTATTAATTAAAGATGACTTTTCTCATTACCGCCAGGTTTACTTTCTAAAAGACAAGAGTGAGGTGCCAGACTGCGTAAAGAACTTTCTGGTCAGAATTGAAAAAGAAACCAGGAAACAGGTTAACACTCTAAGAACAGATAATGGATTGGAGTTTGCTAACAGTCAACTGAAAGAAATTCTGTTCAAGGAAGGTGTCAAACACGAAGAGACTGTACCATATACACCAGAACAAAATGGAAGAGCTGAAAGGGAAAACAGAACTGTAGTAGAAGCAGCAAGAACGTTGATCCTCAGTGCAGGTCTACCAAAGGCATTGTGGGCTGAAGCAGTCAACACGGCTGTCTACGTGTTAAATCATACGGGAGCAAGCCCAACCGAAAATGAAACTCCGTAAAGTCTGGACTCAGAGAAACACAGATTTGAATAAATTCAAAGTGTTTGGCTCTAAAGTGATGGTACATATTCCCAAACAAAAGAGGAAAAATGGGACATGAAAGCCGAAGAAAGAATTATGGTCGCATACAGCGACACTGTCAAAGGATATAGAATCTGGTTCCCAAAAAGAAATAATGTTGAAGTACACCGTGATGTAATTTTTAAAGAGAAAGAGATGTACAATAAACCATCGACGTATGACATCATTGAGGAAGAACCAGGAAACCTTGAAGAAAAGGAAGATGGAAACGAGGTCGATGTACCAGAAGAAGATGAAGAAGTTCCCTCTGATGAAGAGGACACCCTCAAAGATGACAGAGCATTTGTTGTAACAGATACAGCAGTAGGCGTCGGCATCATGACAGACGATGGCAATGAATGTAGTGCACCCAACTGTATAATACCAGCTATACAAGATAGACTGATTGGATTCAATGTGATAGTTGTGATAAATGTTATCACAACAAATGTGTCGGTATTGACGAGGAACACTACAATCAGGATGACGACTATATCTGCAATAAATGCACGGGAGCAGAACAAAATCTTCTACTGAGCCAGGAACCTACAAGCTTTCAAGAAGCAAAACAAACCAGGGGCCATGGAAACTGGAGAAAAGCCATGGAATAGGAGATGGAAGCCTTGGAAATGAACAACACTTGGACTTTAGTTGAACGACCAAAGAAAGCCAATGTTTTAAGTAACAGATGGGTTTACAAGCTAAAGCATAAATCAGACGGAAAAATATCTAGATACAAGGCAAGATTGGTGGTCAAAGGATGCCAACAAAGAGCTGGAGTTGACTATGATGAAACATTCAACCCAGTTGTAAAGTATGACTCAGTGAGAGCTAGACAGTCGCTAGCAGCAGCACATGGGATGCACGTCGAGCAGTTTGATGTAAAGGCAGCGTTTTTACATGGAGTCCTGGAAGAAGAAGTGTACATGGAACAACCAGAAGGTTTTGATGATGGCAGCGACAAAGTATGTAAACTGATTAAAAGTCTGTACGGCTTAAAGCAAGCACCGAGATGCTGGAATAAAAAGTTCACCAATTGTCTTAAGAGGTTTAACCTTAAACCAATTGAAGCTGATCCATGAGTGTTCAAATCACCAGGTATCATAAATGAATGTATTATTTTATCAGTCCACGTGGATGATGGACTAGTTGTTTGCATGAAAAAGGACGTGATCAAGAGACTCCTTGGTAACCTGAGGAAGGAAGTTGAGATAATAGTGTCACCATTGGGGATGTTGTTAGGAATCATCCTAACCAGGCTATCCGATGGATCAATAACAGCTGATCAAAAGCTGTAAACTATGAAACTATTGGATAAATTCAACATGTTAGAAGCAAACTCGGTACACATACCAGCGGACGATCACCAGGACTTGAATAGTCAAGCAGCGAACAGTGAAAGCCAAAAACTGTCACCAAAAGTGCCCTACAGAGAGGCGGTGGGAAGTTTACTGTTCTTATCGTTGATCACGCGCCCTGACATAGCACTGGCAGTGAACAGAGTGAGTCAACACTGCTCAAATCCACATTTAATGCACTGGAAAGCAGTCAAGAGGATATTTAAGTACCTCAAGGGTACAGTTGCATACGGAATTAAGTTCCATGGACAGAAAACAGGCATTGAAACTAAGGGTTTCTCCGACGCTGATTTTGCAGGAGACACGAAGACTAGGAAGTCAAGATCAGGCTATCTGCTAAAGATCGGAGATTCACCAGTGATGTGGGGAGCCAAGAAACAAAAGGCCGTGGCTCTGTCCACAGCAGAATCAGAGTTTGTGGCGGCTTGCCACGCTACAACAAACTTAGTCTGGCTAAACAAACTAGTGACACAACTAGTTGGATATAAAACTGGAAGTCCAACTCTCTTCGTGGACAACCAAAGCGCAATCACTTGGATCAAAAACGGGAGTTTTGAAGCAAGGTCAAAGCATATTGATATCAAGTACAAGTTCATACTGGAAAATTACAACAGCAAGGAACTGGACGTGAAATATATGCCCAGAGAACCAATAAGCAGATATATTTATCAAGCCGTTGCCAAAGAATAGGTTTGAGAAGATGAGGGCGGCAATAAGTGTAGCAACATAATCTTTTTTGTTGCCAAGTATTGTTTTTAAAGGCAGAACCTAAGTGGGAGTGTTGGCAATATAGTTTCTGCCTTATCCAAGTTACCAGATATAACCGCTAGGTGGCAGTTCAGAATAAACATTATTGTTGAAATACTGCTACATCTTCTTTGCCATTTATTCCGTGACACTGTTGCTCTTATTAAAATAGTCACGCTGCTGTAGGTATTGAATCTTTATTTACTTCTAGCATCTAGATGACCACCATAAATATGAAACAAATCCACAAACAGAAAACGCTGTGATATACACTAGATCGCATTGACTTGTACGTATTCAGTTTGACCACCACAGTCCGCGACGGGCAGCGGTCGCTCCGTTGGTGCGGGCAGACCGCGTCCAGTTTGACCACCACAGTCCGCGACGGGCTGCGCGGGCAGACCGCGTCCAGTTTGACCGCCACAGTCCGCGACGGGCTGCGGTCGCTCCGTTGGTGCGGGCAGACCGCGTCCAGTTTGACCACCACAGTCCGCGACGGGCTGCGGTCGCTCCGTTGGTGCGGGCAGACCGCGTCCAGTTTGACCACCACAGTCCGCGACGGGCTGCGGTCTCTCCGTTGGTGCGGGCAGACCGCGTCCAGTTTGACCACCACAGTCCGCTGCGGTCGCTCCGTTGGCGCGGGCAGACCGCGTCCAGTTTGACCACCACAGTCCGCGAGGAGCAGCGGTCGCCCCGTTGGTGCGGGCAGACCGCGTCCAGTTTGACCACCACAGTCCGCGGCGGGCTGCGGTCGCTCCGTTGGTGCGGGCAGACCGCGTCCAGTTTGACCACCACAGTCCGCGACGGGCTGCGGTCGCTCCGTTGGTGCGGGCAGACCGCGTCCAGTTTGACCACCACAGTCCGCGACGGGCTGCGGTCGCTCCGTTGGTGCGGGCAGACCGCGTCCAGTTTGACCACCACAGTGCGCGACGGGCTGCGGTCTCTCCGTTGGTGCGGGCAGACCGCGTCCAGTTTGACCACCACAGTCCGCGACGGGCTGCGGTCTCTCCGTTGGTGCGGGCAGACCGCGTCCAGTTTGACCACCACAGTCCGCTGCGGTCGCTCCGTTGGCGCGGGCAGACCGCGTCCAGTTTGACCACCACAGTCCGCGAGGAGCAGCGGTCGCCCCGTTGGTGCGGGCAGACCGCGTCCAGTTTGACCACCACAGTCCGCGGCGGGCTGCGGTCGCTCCGTTGGTGCGGGCAGACCGCGTCCAGTTTGACCACCACAGTCCGCGACGGGCTGCGGTCGCTCCGTTGGTGCGGGCAGACCGCGTCCAGTTTGACCACCACAGTCCGCGACGGGCTGCGGTCGCTCCGTTGGTGCGGGCAGACCGCGTCCAGTTTGACCACCACAGTGCGCGACGTGCTGCGGACGCTCCGTTGGCGCGGGCAGACCGCGTCCAGTTTGACCACCACAGTCCGCGAGGAGCAGCGGTCGCCCCGTTGGTGCGGGCAGACCGCGTCCAGTTTGACCACCACAGTCCGCGACGGGCTGCGGTCGCTCCGTTGGTGCGGGCAGACCGCGTCCAGTTTGACCACCACAGTCCGCGACGTGCTGCGGTCGCTCCGTTGGCGCGGGCAGACCGCGTCCAGTTTGACCACCACAGTCCGCGACGGGCTGCGGTCGCTCCGTTGGTGCGGGCAGACCGCGTCCAGTTTAACCGCCACAGTCCGCGACGGGCTGCGGTCGCTCCGTTGGTGCGGGCAGACCGCGTCCAGTTTGACCACCACAGTCCGCGACGGGCTGCGGTCTCTCCGTTGGCGCGGGCAGACCGCGTCCAGTTTGACCGCCACAGTCCGCGACGGGCTGCGGTCACTCCGTTGGTGCGGGCAGACCGCGTCCAGTTTGACCACCACAGTCCGCGACGGGCTGCGGTCTCTCCGTTGGCGCGGGCAGACCGCGTCCAGTTTGACCACCACAGTCCGCGACGGGCTGCGGTCTCTCCGTTGGTGCGGGCAGACCGCGTCCAGTTTGACCACCACAGTCCGCGACGGGCTGCGGTCGCTCCGTTGGTGCGGGCAGACCGCGTCCAGTTTAACCGCCACAGTCCGCGACGGGCTGCGGTCGCTCCGTTGGTGTTGGCAGACCGCGTCCAGTTTGACCACCACAGTCCGCGACGGGCTGCGGTCGCTCCGTTGGTGCGGGCAGACCGCGTCCAGTTTGACCAGCACAGTCCGCGACGGGCTGCGGTCGCTCCGTTGGTGCGGGCAGACCGCGTCCAGTTTGACCGCCACAGTCCGCGACGGGCTGCGGTCGCTCCGTTGGTGCGGGCAGACCGCGTCCAGTTTGACCACCACAGTCCGCGACGGGCTGCGGTCTCTCCGTTGGCGCGGGCAGACCGCGTCCAGTTTGACCGCCACAGTCCGCGACGGGCTGCGGTCACTCCGTTGGTGCGGGCAGACCGCGTCCAGTTTGACCACCACAGTCCGCGACGGGCTGCGGTCTCTCCGTTGGCTTGGGCAGACCGCGTCCAGTTTGACCACCACAGTCCGCGACGGGCTGCGGTCTCTCCGTTGGTGCGGGCAGACCGCGTCCAGTTTGACCACCACAGTCCGCGACGGGCTGCGGTCGCTCCGTTGGTGCGGGCAGACCGCGTCCAGTTTAACCGCCACAGTCCGCGACGGGCTGCGGTCGCTCCGTTGGTGTTGGCAGACCGCGTCCAGTTTGACCACCACAGTCCGCGACGGGCTGCGGTCGCTCCGTTGGTGCGGGCAGACCGCGTCCAGTTTGACCAGCACAGTCCGCGACGGGCTGCGGTCGCTCCGTTGGTGCGGGCAGACCGCGTCCAGTTTGACCGCCACAGTCCGCGACGGGCTGCGGTCGCTCCGTTGGTGCGGGCAGACCGCGTCCAGTTTGACCACCACAGTCCGCGACGGGCTGCGGTCGCTCCGTTGGTGCGGGCAGATCGCGTCCAGTTTGACCACCACAGTCCGCGACGGGCTGCGGTCGCTCCGTTGGTGCGGGCAGACCGGGTCCAGTTTGACCACCACAGTCCGCGACGGGCTGCGGTCGCTCCGTTGGTGCGGGCAGACCGGGTCCAGTTTGACCGCCACAGTCCGCGACGGGCTGCGGTCGCTCCGTTGGTGCGGGCAGACCGGGTCCAGTTTGACCACCACAGTCCGCGACGGGCTGCGGTCGCTCCGTTGGTGCGGGCAGACCGGGTCCAGTTTGACCACCACAGTCCGCGACGGGCTGCGGTCGCTCCGTTGGTGCGGGCAGATCGCGGCCAGTTTGACCGCCACAGTCCGCGACGGGCTGCGGTCGCTCCGTTGGTGCGGGCAGACCGGGTCCAGTTTGACCACCACAGTCCGCGACGGGCTGCGGTCGCTCCGTTGGTGCGGGCAGACCGCGTCCAGTTTGACCACCACAGTCCGCGACGGGCTGCGGTCGCTCCGTTGGTGCGGGCAGACCGCGTCCAGTTTGACCACCACAGTCCGCGACGGGCTGCGGTCGCTCCGTTAGTGCGGGCAGACCGCGTCCAGTTTGACCATCACAGTCCGCGACGGGCTGCGGTCGCTCCGTTGGTGCGGGCAGACCGCGTCCAGTTTGACCACCACAGTCCGCGACGGGCTGCGGTCGCTCCGTTGGTGCGGGCAGACCGCGTCCAGTTTGACCACCACAGTCCGCGACGGGCTGCGGTCGCTCCGTTGGTGCGGGCAGACCGCGTCCAGTTTGACCACCACAGTCCGCGACGGGCTGCGGTCGCTCCGTTGGCGCGGGCAGACCGCGTCCAGTTTGACCACCACAGTCCGCGACGGGCTGAGGTCGCTCCGTTGGTGTGGGCAGACCGCGTCCAGTTTGACCACCACAGTCCGCGACGGGCTGCGGTCGCTCCGTTGGTGCGGGCAGACCGCGTCCAGTTTGACCACCACAGTCCGCGATGGGCTGCGGTCTCTCCGTTGGCGCGGGCAGACCGCGTCCAGTTTGACCACCACAGTCCGCGATGGGCTGCGGTCGCTCCGTTGGCGCGGGCAGACCGCGTCCAGTTTGACCACCACAGTCCGCGACGGGCTGCGGTCGCTCCGTTGGCGCGGGCAGACCGCGTCCAGTTTGACCACCACAGTCCGCGACGGGCTGCGGTCGCTCCGTTGGCGCGGGCAGACCGCGTCCAGTTTGACCACCGCAGTCCGCGATGGGCTGCGGTCTCTCCGTTGGCGCGGGCAGACCGCGTCCAGTTTGACCGCCACAGTCCGCGACGGGCTGCGGTCGCTCCGTTGGCGCGGGCAGACCGCGTCCAGTTTGACCGAGCCTTTAAATATTAGAGTTGAGGTGCAGAAAAGTCAACTCAGTGAGTTCTCAGTTGCGATCTACACTATTCTGCAAGAAAGAAGTCAGTGTCCCTACTTCGCTCAGTTATTTTTGGCAATTAGAAGATTTACCGCACTGTCATTCGTCCCGTGGCGCTTTATAGTACCGAATGTTGGCCGACCACGAGGGGAGCAGAAGCATGGAGACCAAGATGCTTAGATGGACAGCTGGCATTACTAGGTTGGATCACCTCCCCAATGAAAGAATAAGGGAACGATTTGGTATCGCAGCAGTCAGTAACAAAATGTGCTAGGTCAGGAGCGGCTGCACACTAGAGGTCGCCGGGAAAAGACCAAAGGGGCGACTGAGACCAGGTTGGGCCGATAAACTGCACAGGGATCTGAAAAGTGCCAACCTTCATCCGGACATGGCCCATGACCGAGTAAAGTGGAGACAGCGGGCCCTGCCACGAGCCGGGACAAACGCTAAAGCAAAAGAAGAGAAGGAGAATTAGAGTGTCTTGAACCGAGGCTCCTTTAGATACAAAGTTAGAGCTTTGCGTACCTCTTTTCTTGTTTCTTGTTTCTGTTTGTTTGATTCCAGTGGTTGGTTTCCTTGTACATGAAGACGTCACAAACACCCAGTCCCCGAGCCAGAGGAGATTAAATTCCCCGTGGCCCGTCCTGGAACCGAACCCGGGACCCCTCGGACTAAAGTCTAACACGCTAACCATTTAGCCACGGAGCCGGACTTGTATTCAGACCGACCTTGCTGAATGGAAGTGAGAGGTAACTCATATGAGGGCAGATGGGAGCAATGGTAGTAAGGTACTCGTAATGAAGAGATAAAGGCTAAGTCAGAAATGAACACGCTAGATGATGCTGATCGTATGAGCCGACTCAGATGGTGAGGTCATGTGCAGAGAATAGCTTAATGAGCTCGGCTGTAGAGAGTAAGAGAAGCAGAGGTAGACCTAGGTGGCGATGCGATGGTTTGATTCAGTGTTGAACTATCTCAAAGTGAGAGGTGTAAATCCCCCCTTCAAATTGTAAATGGCTTCACCTATCTAGGCTTGACTCTGCAAACTACTATGCAATCCTTCAGGATTCACATAAAACAGCGGGTGGCATCGGCCACTAAAGCTATTTTCGATATTAGAAACATATCTCGACTTTCACTGAAATTTGTGATTTGTGATTTGTTGAATAGCCTAGAGTGATGTTGGGTTTTCTGAGGCATTTAACCTTAAAGTGGTGAATAGTGACGATTAGAATTGATCAAATAAAGAATGATAAACTTGTGATCTACAAATTAAGAGTAGTTTCCCTTGAGATCATATATACATAGGTCTACATTTCAGGACAGAGATTTTTTGGTGTGATTACATGTAAATAATATTGTAAGTTGAATCTCATTATGTTATCGTTCACACCTAACTTGGTACGAGGCTGCATTAGTTATTAAATTTCTGTACTGTAGCTTACACCATAAGAGGTTAACATCTAGTGCTGATATCACAACAGTAGCTTAATACTGACTGAAATTATGACACATAGATTAGGATATTCTAAATGGTTCCACACTTTATACATGTGTTAAGATGTTCATTCGAGGAAGTGCTATAGAGACGGAAGCTTTTCAGCTTTTTTTTAGTTGTGTATAACAAAAATGTTCTGAGCTGCGCAGATTAGGTTTTTGAGCTGCGCATTGACATTTTGAGCTTCACAGATTAGTTTTTTGAGGTGCGCATTGACTTTTTGAGCTTCACAGATTAGTTTTTTGAGGTGCGCATTGACTTTTTGAGTTGCGGAGATTAGTTTTTGAGGTGTGCATTTACTTTTTGAGCTGCTCTGATTAGTTATTGAAAAGACAAGATCCTTTGTTATGTAGCCTTGATTTTTCGTCCTTATACCACACATTTTTTTGGTTGTCAAGTAGGACCGCAGTGAATTGGTACATACAATTTTATGCGAAGAAGTGGTTCTTGAACCTTATTTTTCTGACAGGAGGCCAATGGGAACATGGTGTTTTTATACTTATGTTTATTTGAAGAATATCCTGTTTTGTGAAGGTCATTCATTCTTGTGAGATGAAATGAAGTTGGACAACAGTGATAGCATTAGTTTTTTTGTGGAATCCTCAGTAAAGTGACATTGACCTTTCGAAATTTAACCATTTTTCTGACAGGTCAAGGGGGATAACGGCTATATTGTACAAGAAGATCCTTTTGGCCCCAATTACGGTACTTTGTTTAGTGCATAAATATACAAAAATTCAAAAGTATATTTTTATATCTGGATTTTGCTGGTGTTGTTTAGAGAGGAGGCGTAATTTTCATAACTTTGTTTTACTGAATATCAAGAATGGCAGATTTCTTACTTAGCCTTTTTTTCTCATGCAAGTCCAGAAGTGAATAGCTAGTATTTTTGTAGTATTTTTGTATTGTATTTGTTTTGTATTTTCTGATAAACAAGGTCTAGAAATGAATATTTCTGTTGCTACCATATATAATGAATTTTGGGGGCAGAGTGTTCAAGAAGGCAGTAAGGGGTGGGGGGCTGGTTATCTAAAAGAAAGGAAAATATAATACAGAATTAGAGATGCACATAATTTGGTATATTATCCTTGAAAGAGAGATTCTGTAGTTTTCTCAAATGTTAGCCTATAACTTAAGCTCAGTTCGAGGGTTTATCTGGCAGTAGGCACAGAAAAGTGTACCTGTCTATGTATTGTTTCTGTGGGTACATAGATTTATTTTATTAACAAACTGTTCCTGCGAATTGTTTTGTGTATTGAAATATTGGAATATTTCCTTCCTTCAATCCCGAGTTTAGCCATATGCTATTTATCGACGTTGTGGTACATCTTGAGTAACTGTTTCAATGCCTCTTTTTAGTGATATAACATTATTACAGGACGTCAAAAAGCTGCAATTTTTGCCCTGTCTGTGTGCGTCAACGTCCTAGTAAGTTCACAGACGATGTACCATTTTGTTCACTCGTAAAATGCCTGCTACAACGGCAGGATTCGATCTAGCGGAGAGATAATTAGGCCTATTTAGTGGTTACTTATCTAACTGCCAGTGAACTCCAAATAGTATTAACATTTTCCTATAAATATGAATTTATATTCGCTTTGGAGTGACTGCGTGTGAAAGGAGCCGACTGACTTGCTACGGTGGCTGTACCGACCCTACGCGTGACGTCACTACAGGAACCTTGCGGCCTGGACATTACGATGGCAGTGCGTAAGCTGTCCAAACTTTCGGACAACTGAGAGCTATAAGTTATATGGGTGAGTTTGTCATTATACTGTATTATATTATATTTACTGTACTTTATTTGTGCAGTAGTGAATGGTCTGTAGTTTTACGATTTTTATGCATTCAGTTACATTTTGACCCCCGTCCGCATGTTTTATTTCATTATTATATGAACCTATGACGCAATCTGATGTTTCATAATTAACACAACGGACGTCAGCGTTGTATATACTCAGTGCGGAGAATTTTATATTTGGATCATCTTGTCTAATACAACGTAGTGTAAGCTGATAACATTCAGTTACTGAAAAGTAACATTCAACTGCTTGTATTGATACCGTCCTCACTCAGCGCTAGCCGACGCTAGAGCTGCCTAGCGGCTGGACCATGCAAACTCCACATGTCACGTCACTTTATCGTCGATACGCTATCCTATTGTTAAAAGCAGAGTGCTAACTGCTGTTACCCGTCTGACGAGTCTTTGCCGTTGTGAAGTGAGGGCGCTGTCAACTGTTACGGCGAGTGTGGTGCAAGATGGAAGCCATGTTCACTCCGCATAGAATGCTATATTATTACTATTGTGTATACGGTACTAAGATATAAAAATGAGTTGGTGTTAGTCTGTGTATTACTCAATCACGCAAGAACCACTGGTCCGATTTACATGAAATTTTGCATGGATGTAGCTGCTTTACCTGGTTGACATACAGGCTGCTTTTGATTTAGATACTTTACACTATTTAAAGATGGCGACCATTTTAGTGTTGTCACTACTCCCTTTGGCTTCAAAATATCATGTTTCCATTTCAAATAAAAACAGAACGCTAAGAAATAGCAAACTTTTGAAGGCGTACACGAGGATAAAAATGTAATTTTCTATCCGAAAGGTCCTTATCACTTTTCGTGTATCTCCAACGGTTAGCGAGTAAAGCCTCAACACGGTCAACGCCGAGCGGTCTACTCAATGTGTGTCTGTTTGTCTGTTATTATTTATACAAATCTACACCGTTTTACCGATCTGAACCAAAATTTGTATACTTACCCTTTAAAACCCTGAAATTTTGGACAGACCACTCCATTCCCTGCATTTAGGCCCTTTGGCAAAAATCTACGTCTTTTCACCCATCTGAACCAAATTTTACGTACTTGCCCTTTGGAACCCGACGAATAACACTGTCTGCTTGAAATTTTGGACACACCACTCCATTCCCTGCGTTTAGGTCCTTTGGCACAAATCTACATCGTTACACCGATATGAACCAAAATTAATGTACTTGCCCTTTGGAACACAGTTATCATCATGGAAATATTATGGCTCTGTATAAGGGCGATGGTGTTGGTGCAGTACTTGGAGGATATCAGCTGCAATAAGCGTTGGTGCTTTCAAATGTACTTTCATTTATTACGATCCTTATCCTTGAGCGCTATGTGGCAATAAATGCCACTAATGCTACCTCAGGAGCACGGGATAGCCGAAGATTTCCTAAGTACTCTGATTATTTTCCTACGTCACTTTGCGATAAAAGGCGACACTATTGGTCTCTACTTTTGTAACAGCTAATGAGATATAGGCCCTAGGCATTGTCCGTTATTTCACTTACTCCTCTTTGGATTGGTTGGTTGGTTCTTAAGTTTAGGGGCTGCGACAACGCGGCCATGTAGCGCCGTGTACTTTGGGTGTGTGTAGAATCTGTTTGATAACCGGTGTTAATTGTGATGACTGTATTAGCGTGTGTTATCTCTTTTTTTAATTTAAGTACAGACTGCAACTTAGAATTTTTCAAATAGTTCCTACTTTTGCCACCAAGCGCCACCGTCTACAGCTACTAGTTCAGAAGTTGGCTACTAGACGCCACCGCAGTCGGCTCCTGGCGACGAACGTAGGAACCTTAAAAGCGTTGTTTAATCTATAACTTAATTTAGCTTCACACAGGTGTAATTAGTGGAAGGTTCTTTAACATACCATAAATCTATGACATGGGGCCGCCGGCTTTACTTCCCCTCCAAAGGAAGGCATACTGAGGGATTTTTAACGCTCTTAAAAAATCCGACGGCTTCGGCCGGGTTTGAACCCGCTCTCTTGGGCATAGAAGCTCAGCATGCTACCGACTACACCACCGAAGCCGCCTTACTCCTCTTTCTCATCATATTTTTCAATTCGTTTATAAATTACATGTGTCAGTGCTGTAGTTAGCAAATACCCGTCTCCCTATTCATTATTATCATTATCATTACGGGAAAATGCCCTGAATGTTACGTCCATTATACTGTACTACTCCTCACCCCCACTACCACCAACACAAAAATGTATATATTTTTTTTCTATTAGTTTAAATATCATGTGCCAGTTCATTATCATCCATAAAACAAATAATTCCACCGGGCGAAGCCGGGCACTACTGCTAGTACGATATAATTCGCTAAGGCCATATAGGACCACGTTAAGTCTTGTTGCATTTGGCTTGCTTTTGCGTCAAGAATTCCCTCATCCATTGAGACTGAGCCTGCTTGCGATCCTTTGTCCAAGGGACATCGTGTCTTCTTTTTGGAGACAAGACTCGGCTGAGCCTGTTCGTCACTATCTTTTGCCGTAAGAGATCCCTGTCCAATGCGTCCTCGGGATTGATTTGGAGTATTTGGAGGTTTTCCTTGGTGTTTTAAAAACAGGGTATCGTGGTCTTTTGGTTGGAATCAAAAAAGTGAAAGATCTTCTTTGTCAACCAGTCACCATCCATTCGTCTGAGATGGTCTGTCTCTTATGGATTGTGTCTGTAGCTATAGGCTTCCTTATTGGATTTGTTATGGTGGACGCCATTCTTGTAATTGGACCCCATGATTCGTTTAATGATTCTGCGCGTTGGATTCTTCAGTTCTTTGAGGAGCCCATTATCGACATTTCTTCAATTTCTGCTTTTACGGCCTCATTGGACCACTTCATTAAATCATTTCTTGGTCTTCTTCTTCAGTAAGTTTTCTTTCCGAGTTGTCCAGTAGCTTTTCATTCGCTCTGATCTTCTCAGGCGTTCCTCATCCGTAAAAACCCTTTTTACCCTACGACGTTTGTCTATTTTTGCTTGAAATCTTATTTTTATATCTTTCAGTTTATTTTTTATTTTTGTTGTTTTGTTTTGCAAGTCATCCAAGGTTATTTCTAATTCTTTCATATCTTCTCTAATTTCCTTAATCCATCCTACTTGTTGTTTCATATTCCAAAATTTCTTTACAATTTTTCTAGATAATCTGGTTTCCGGTGTCCTCATAATGTGACCCAAAAAAATAAATCCGTTTATTTCTAATATTATCAGTGATGGGCTCCAGTTCATTTGGTACTATCCGCCATTGTCCATCTTAATACATGTTCTAGCTATTCTTCTTTCTACTTTTAGAAATTTATCGATTTTTTTTCCTGAAGAACTTTATTATTTATTTATTTATTTATTTATTTACAGCGTATTTTCCCAATATTGGAAAGCGTTAAGCAATTTGACTCAATTCTTGACGTTCTTCTCATCTTGCCAATATTGTTTCATTCTGTTGGAGAATGCCAATTTTCTTCCGTCAGATCATTGAGGTCTGTAAGGTGTAGGTTTTGCTTGCTCTGGTTGGACTTCCCAGTTGTTCCCTTTGTTACGGAAGGAGTCTCTGTCTGATGTGTCGGTTATGTTGGCAGTTCGCATGACTTTTTGTACTTCTTTCATCCTTGGTGTTGAACCTTTGAGTGAACTTTATTATTATTATTATTATGAAAGCCATTAAGAGCAAGCAGCGAGGACTACGGGGGATGTATTTATTTTACGTGTCCAGGAAAAATTAAAAACTAATGGGAGCAATGCAAACTAACTTACAGATGAAATCAAATCAAATGGAATGGAATGCAAAGACCAGAATTTGGCAGTTTGATGGCCCTGTCATTTGCTCTCCAATGATCGTCGGTGGTGCAAGTCTCAGGTAGGTTTCTGTAAACAGAAGATGTTGTCGGTCCTACAGTTCCCCACATTCACAAAGTATCCCCATGTCTTGAGACTAGCTGGTTCTCAGTCTGTTGATTGCCTTCCTACGGCTGAAAACACCCCACAGCTGGTTCTTCCTTGAATGAACTTCGGGTAGTAAATCCCGCCAGAACTGTAATGCGCGAGTTCCAGGTGATGATGGGATCACTCCAGTTGACTGTGGGAAGCTCTTTCCTGACCTAAGCCTTGTGGGGTGATGATGGGATCACTACAGTTGACTGTAGCTCTTTCCTGACCTAAGCCTTGTGGGGTGATGATGGGATCACTACTGTTGACTGTGGGAAGCTCTTTCCTGACCTAAGCCTTGTGGGGTGATGATGGGATCACTACTGTTGACTGTGGGAAGCTCTTTCCTGACCTAAGCCTTGTGGGGTGATGTATATGACCTGCTTCTTCTTCTCTACGGGGGATCAATTCCCCGCCTAGAATCAAATAATGAAAATACGTAATACGATGGAATGTTTATCTTGACAAGACCAGTCTTCGGATTGATTACAAACGACTGGATCGGTTAGTAATTTGGCAACAGTTTTCTTTACTAGTGTAGAATGTTTATTGTTACCCAAACTTAACACTTGCTTAAGCATAAACGCCTTTCACCTCCGAGCATCTGCCCATACCAAGCAAGTGGACACACCCGTATGTCACTGGATGTCTGATACCTACCCTCTCGCTGGCATTATGCACCCAGCTATTCGACGCGAGGTGGCAGCATAAGCTTGAGACAGATCCCAGACATTCAATGTTCCACCTCAAGGTGACCACTCCTCGCCTTATTAAGAGAACAGTACCCCTCCATACCAAACCAGACGTCCGGCGTGTGTCACTCTGGAAACAAATAGTACCTGAACGGTTTACCCCTATAGAAGAACTGAGCAGAGGTAGTCATTTGGAGGTCCTTAAACCGGATGAGAACAGGAGTGTCCAAGTGCCGTAGCAACCTTGTGAAGTGGGGTGTTGCAGAAGATCCAAGTTGTGACTCCACAACACCTGCTCACGTGCCAAGACCTGAATGACACCTGCAGCCAGGAAGACCTTATGTTGGCCAAAGACCGAGGGATAAGAGATGCAGAGTTATGGAAAGGAAGAATTTAGTGTGTCTCGTCTCCCGGACACAAATATATAATAATATAATATATATATATATATACCCCCCTCAGAAGAGAAATTGCAGCTAAATGTGAGAGATCTAGGGTTGATGTGTCTCAAGCACATCCATTGTTTAGCCTTCAACCAGCCCACTCTCGACTGAAGTCCAGAAGAAGCTTTCTTCACACAACTGAGTGCCTAATTGACAAACCTCAGGTTTTGAGGATTACATCTTGGTTGACCAGAAGCCCCCACATTACTCAGTGGATGGCTCCATCTGAAAGGCTCCCAGCAGGACAACAGAGGCTTGGACAATTTGGAAGTCTCTCAACAGATTGCGATCTGGGGTTGGCAGATCCAAGTCCAACATTCATAAATGGGTTTTTTGCTGCGACTCGGTCCTTTGTGAATGCGGTGAAGAACAGACTATGGGTCATCTGCTTCAGTGCAGTCTGTGTCCTATACTGTGCACCATGGAGGATCTGGTGAAGGGTACACCAAATGGGCGTGACATGGCAAAATATTGGTCATGCATTATTTAGAACCTAAAATTTTCTTTGGGTGTGTGTAGAATCTGTCTGATAACCGGTGTTAATTGTGATGACTGTATTAGTGTGTGTTATCTGTTTTAATTCAAGTAAGGACTGCAGACGATCAATTTTCAAGTAGTTCCTACTTTTGCCACCAACGACCATATAGTTCAGAAATTAGTTACCAGATGCCACTACAGTCGGCTCTTGAAGACTAACGTAGGAACCTAAGAACGTTAGTCATATGTTTAACCTATATTAATTTAGCTTCACACAGGTGTAATTAGTGGAAGGTTCTTTAACATGCCATACATCTATGACATGGGACCACCGACTTTACTGCCAGAGGTTAAAAGTCGATCTATCTGCCCTCACTGTAGTATATTCAAGTATATCTTTATGTTTATTGGGTTTGATTGGGATTACGTTCCCAGTATCTTTGGTTGTCACTCTCTTATTTCTGTAATTCCGGTTTGTTTTACCTGTTACTAGCAACCCAACCCGGCTTCGCCCGGGAACAGTTATGAATGCATTTTTCCAATGTCAATGAACAGCGACCTATATCCGTTTTACGTCTCGGCATGACGGGTTAAAATCACTGACTGGACTATTAATTATATATCATGGAGATGTATGTGCAACAAATTCTTGTCAGACGTAATTTAAGAATGGCGAGGTGCATGAAACACAAATCCCCCTTTCCGTCCAATCTTACCTTGACTGTGTATTTTTCGGATCGAAAAGTTCACGGGCGAAATGAAGAAAAGCCGAGTTGCACTTCCAGGGAAACTCCAAACACAACCACTCTTCTCTAAAGTTTTTAACTCAACACGACTCGACAGTTCGCTGCTGGCTGCATCTGGGGCAATAAGCTCGTCCGCAGCTAAGCTCTAACTGGGGTGATAAACTCACCCCTAGCTAGCTCGTAAACTGTCGCCTCAGTAACTGAATGGAGATTGTTGGAAGAAATGAAAACGTAAAACACTTATGCAGTAGTAGGCGATGTAGAGATATGCTCTCCCGGGCTTTTTTGTAGAACTTTTCATGCTGAACAATTCTTACACTCGTAGTATATAGATATTTTTAACGGTTTGCCCAGCGTAAGCTTACAAAGCGCACGTACGCCAGATTTTTCGACCTTTTCACTGAAATTGTTAGTGCTTCACTTCCTTTGGTCATAAATAAATTATTTTCTACAGAAACCTTCCTCGAGAAATCCTTTACAGAATGGTGTAAACCGCATCAAAATCCATTCAGTAGTTCTCGAGATTACCCGTGACATCCAAGAATCGGGGACTTTGTTTTATACTGTGCCCTTGCAGCAAGAAATATGCAAATCACAGTATGCCAGCATTGCTCAATTCGGGATTTTTCGGGGCTGCGGTAAGTTCTCCCAATCTGTGACTTACATATTTTGGATTAAATAGAGTATACACTTGCAAAAATAACAACAAAATCAACTCCTATTTTAACACATTTAATTAATCAAAATTATGGCGCTACAAACAATTAAACAAATAAACTACTGACCAATATCATTCTACTTGTCCAAAGTGAACAAGGAATAGCATAAAAATAAAACAAATATTAGATTAAAACACATGGTTTTCTTTAAAACCAACAATTCACGATTATTTTCACTTCCATAAAGTACTTCTCTTAAAGTTCCATAACTACGAGCTCCTTTGGCTCAATACTTTCCCATAATAATGGTGTCATACTTTTGTACACCTCAAGAATTTATTTTATCTTTTCTTATCATCAAAACAAATATATAATTACATTTAAAATTACATGTTAATTATTCACTTCAATATTTGGGCATTTCACATATTCTCAGGATTTACTATCTCTCTCAAGTTTGCAAATTCACTACGGTGATCGGGAAACCATCTGTGTACTCCAGAGTTATAAAGATTACTTGACAAAGTCAAAACTATGATTACTCCCGAATCTAGTTATCTTCACAAAACTCGTGGATTCCTCATTTTCCATATTACATTACAATAGGGATTTTTATTTAATTCATTTGTCTTATAAGACCATTATCACATAAGAAAACTACGATCTGAACTGGCAAGCAATAATATAAATCTACAAGGACCTCGGTTCAACGCCCGGGTCATTAACAACTTTAAACACTCACGGTATCTTTAACACTTCTTACAAACGATCTTTACCCACCCTCGCTCTATGAGGGTCAGGCCATTATACTCGAGAGTGATTTATGACAAGGGAGCGCGGCTCCCTGCATAGCCTTCGGTTGGAGCTATCTTCAATGCTTTTAAAACAAACATTCATTTTATTCTCAGTTCTGTGGAGAGACCTGGCTTTTACTACACTTATTTTCATTCAACAATATTATTGGTTCATTAACCCACTTTCGTAACCTTGGCATTTATTAATTATGAGAGGGTCCTCATTGATTGGGAAGAGTAATACACATACAACGACGAATAATAAGGGGCTTTAACAACAAAAGGATTCTAGGTTCGAATCTCTTAACATGCCTCGGGAACCATTTCCATATTAAAGGACTTATACAAAATGCGATTTAAGGTCGGCCGTGGCCCACATGACCTACGCTCAATAATACCATACATTAGCTCCCTTTTCAATATAACACCCACATGGCCTCGTGATCTACGTCACAATTAGAGGACTTACAACATATCTCAATTCACTGCAATCAACTACCCTCCATAAGTAATTTACCAAGTACTTTAACTTTTACGCGTTCCTAGCGTGACTTTTTATTTAATTGCGTTCCATTACGCTACACATTACTTTACGGCCGAATGCCTTCCAAAGAACTGATAAATTTCATAGTAACAATTGATACATATCTCAATTCTTATATTAATCTTTTCCGTTGACAATAAATCGCTCCGTTTTAAGAACATGCATTCACATCGTGTCTTATACATTTGTTAAGGCTTCAACGCTCTATATTTTTATATCATTCAATTTAATCTTTATTTAGATTTTCTTTACCTTGTTATTATTATGATTACATTCCTTACAAAAGCTCAAAAGCTATTTCTTTCATATAATTCAAATTTACCTTTATGTAAATATCTTTGTTATAATTATTATTATTATGCTTGCTTTTATAACATTCATTAAATACACTGACATTTTATTCCATGCATTTCCTTTACAGGATTTATTCTTTCACATAATTATTTCATAAAACTTTATTTTCGATCAGATCGCGTTCTTATTTAGTTATCATTTCTTTAAAAACATCCCTTCTACTCAAAACTCCGGTGGAATTGTACACAAAATTTTTCCCGACACCAAAACATAATGAAAATCTTTACTCACATGTCTGAGGCCGTTTTCTGACCTTTATTCTCGTTTGATGTGACATTTTGGCCCACATTCTTGACCTACTCCATATTGTACAATCTCATCTTATGTACAGAAATTTCTTGACACATATTCACTATATTTATCACTGACAACATTTTTTAATACACTGGTGTATCCGTTTTGAACACACATTAAAACACTAAAAAAAATATTACTCTGGTACATATTATAACACATATCACTGTGCATAAAACGCTTTCACTTTACCTAAAACACTTAAAATGATACTCTTATTTCTTGTCTTACAATATTTACACTTCACTTCTATCACACGGGCGTATCTCAACGATTTTGACAATTTCTGTCGGCTGTTGATGATCCCTGATGTGAATCCTATCAACCTGCATTGGACGTGTGATTTTACTCGTTCAACGTTTCTCTCTCCTACAATGGAAACTACTGGTTTCAGTCTCTCAAAACCGCTTCTATTTTCTATTTCTCGGCTTTACTTTATCTGCCTTAACTAGGCGATAAATGTCTTTACTTTGCCGTCACCTCTATTTAATATATGGTGGTCTATCGCACCCTATAGTTCCTATATCTTGGCCTCCTTTCGAGGACCGTACACTGTCTATCATACCCTATAGTTTTTATATCTTGGCCTCCCTTCGAGGACCGTATACTGTCTATCGTATATTTTTGACGTTTTCTCACTAGAGTACGTTTTCCCTCTGGTTTCGAACCTAAGTTCCTAAGTTCCTTTTGCTAGAACTTCTGTTTTTCGCGATCGTAATTACTATTTATTCTTGTCCTTTACAGGACTTAGTGTCTTTAACAATGTCTTTACTAGACGTAACGCCGTTTATTTGTTGGAGTTCTTATAACTTCGTAACTGTATTGAACTAGTGTTCTTCTGGAACTCGAAGTTCCCTACTGATCGCTGTATCTTACTTTGGAGATATTGCTTTAAAGTCCGTATATTTAATGTTCTTTATAATTTAGGACTCTTCAGAGTCTCGAACTGCTAACCCTCAGCGTAGCGTACTTATATCGTAACTGGTCTACACTCGGCGAACTTGTAGCATAGCCTCCCACAGGCTCTGGATCGATGTCTGATACAGCTTAACGTCCCCCTCACGGGCTCTTGAATACTGCGTATACGATGTGGTGCAGCACTTCCGCTCACGGAATGCTCGTAGACTGCATTGATACAGCGTAACGCCTCCCTGGGCTATCGAAAACTGCATGATTGGCTTGGTGAGGCCAGGAGTTTTATACCTTTCAGTCACAAAAAGATAAAATCCTAGTCCTTTTCGTGACCAACTTTTGAACTAATTGTCGCACAATTATAAAAATCATATCTCCAGAAAGCTCGTCTTCCAAACGTAAAATAATCTTCCTGTGCATGGAAATCGATCGTGCATTTCCGAGATATTAATTAATTTCTCGTCCTCAACTGTGTGGGTGGTGCTGTTCATTTTTAATTCTCCCACTCTTTGGGTCCCGGTGAAACCCCAATGACGTATACTTGCGTTTGCAGTTTCTTCCTGGACTATTATTACAAGGGTTTTCTTTACACAAAAATCTCTAATCCAAATTGATTCACCGTACTGTGTCTGTTGACTTATTTTTACACTCGTAAACGGGTTAAATTTAATTATTCCTGTTCTGACTCAGCAGCGAGGTTGCCATTTTCCTGCAACGTAAGAGCGATTTCCGAGTCAGGCTTCTTCGTCTTACAGTCCAAACTTTCCACTCGTTCTAATAATATCCATGACTGGCTCCTTATAAATGTCAAGAGGCATGAGCTCATCTTAGGAACACCTGGCCCTAGCGCTTGCACAATGTTAAGCTATAATCCTGGCTTGAAATCTCTCTCCGTTCCCTTAGAAACTGTATGATTCTTTCATTCCTTTCTCAAAGATACATGGATTCGACTCCCTTTGAGGCCATGGTGCATGGGTTCAATACTAAGTAGAGATTTTAGGTATATAATTGTATAGGCTATCACGGTATATAGACTACCTAATCCCCTCCTCAACGGTTCGCAATTTTCGTAATTATCTTCACTTCACTTTTGCTCTCTGGGAGTATTTCCATCGGACGTCTCGTCTACTTTCCTTGCGTTCTGCCTTTCCCTATAATTCCCCCTCAGCTCCCTTTCAGTATTTTTCTTTCCGTAGTCATTGCCGTATTTATGTAGTCTATGATATATATCGCCTACTACTACCTGCGTATTTAGCTTGATGTTTGACGCAGTAATATTTGCATACCGTTTCTCTCCGTGTCACTTTGTTTCGGATCTATTTCCAATATAGTTATTTTATTTCCACTGGTTATATCTCGGTTCGCAGCGGCTTCGGTGACGTAGTTGCTAGCATGCTGAACTGCTGTGACCAAGATCGCGGGTTCAAACCCAGCCGAAGTCGTCGGATTTTTTTAGAGCGTTAAAATCTTTCAGTATGCCTTCCTTCAGAGGGGAAGTAAAGCCAGCGGTCCTGTTTCATAGATTTATAACATGTAAAAGATCCTTTCACAAACTAAGCTTGTGTGAAGCTAAATTTCTAGGTTAGATTTCGTTGAAACGCTCTATCAACGTTCCAATGTTCACTACTAGGTGTCAGTGACAGTTGGAACTACTTGAAATTGAACGGTACGGTACTTGTAGCTCACCCCATGGGCATCCGCATTGAAGCCGCTACAGCCTCTGGCGAGTCGAACATGTCCTCGAACACTACCGGCACTAAAAGCCATACGCTAAATAATCAATCTCGGTTCGTTATTGTAGTCGAGTTTACATTGCCGGTTGCGTACTGGTACCATGAGGTATCATAAACTACCTTGGGGGTTATATCACTTTGTGAAGTACCGGTACGCCCGTCCTCCCTCTGCCTTGAGCCGGACCTCGTGGGTATTCCACTGCCATATACAGTAACACTTGCACCCTGAGTGAAGATTGATTCTAACAACAATCCCGATGGGTAAGTATAAAAAGAACGGGTACATAGCTTAGTTATAATTAACATTTGATGTGAATGATATTAGTATAAGGTGCGTTCTAAAAGTAACGAGCCGGAGGCTGTAATGCGTAAACCGGTGACGACATCGGCTAATCGTGGCGTGTGTAACGAGACGTGGTTCCTACCAGAGCGTTAAAGGTCACAGCCCGTCACTAGAGGGCATGCGTGCACGTCACGTGACGATACAAAGCGAGCAGCAGCAGCATGCATCAATCGTCCAACCAAGACCAAGACAGTGGGCCATTCGACATGCTTCCTAGAGTGGTTGAAGACTGTGGGGCACACATTGGGCACACACTTTCCGCAAATGCAGTCGTTCCTTCATGATGGTGTGCACACTTCCGACGCTCAATCCGACCACGGCGGCTATGGCGTTCACAGTCACTCGGCGGTCCTTGGTAATGAGTGCATCAACCAGCTGGACGTTGTCATCGGTAATGCAGGGGGGTGCCCCAGACAGGGCATCATCGGCTAACGACACCCGTCCTTCCCTGAAGCGCTTGTGCCACGCCTTGACCCTTGCAAGGGACATGCAGTGTTCGCCGTACACTTGTGACATTCGGCGATGAATGTCCGTTCCCCCTACTCCTTCCGCTGTCAGAAACCGAACAACACCTCTTTGCTCTTCGTTTGACGCCTCCATGTCACTGTTTGCATTGAGACTGGCAGGTTGGACGATTGATGCATGCTGCTGCTCGCTTTGTATCGTCACGTGACGTGCACGCATGCCCTCTAGTGACGGGCTGTGACCTTTAACGCTCTGGTAGGAACCACGTCTCGTTACACACGCCACGATTAGCCGATGTCGTCACCGGTTTGCGCATTACAGCCTCCGTTTCGTTACTTTTTGAACGCACCTTATACATTATGCAATGAGCCTATAATGGCAATAATTAAGACACGAGTACTGTATGTTTATAAAACGAGCGTATGCGAGTGTCTTAATTACCATTACAGGCGAGTTGCATACGACTGTTTATGTTCGACGATAATTATAATAACTGTTTTATGTTCGAACATAAATATTCATAAATATCTGTCGAGATTTTGCCAGTTTTATGTACTGAACAGAACGCATGGGACGCAGAGAATGCCTTGTATTTGACCATGACCTCCTCGATTACCCTACTATGATACTAGGCCAGGCAGTGAAATTTAAATTAGAAGGCCGTGGAACTCAGCGCATCTAATTATCTAATTGGTCAAACAACTGTTTCTTGAGCTCTGATTGGTGGGAGAAACTGTTTCATAATGAAAAATACCGTAGTGTTATAATGAGCCTCATTATAGTACAGTTTCCTGACACATAATACTCAGGGTCGAAAATAAAACACCTATTTTATATGTTATTCACAGCAAATTATTATGCTGCCAAGTAACACAAACTTTCAGACTGGCGAGGTAATCACCCCCCAAAAAATATATGAAATTTTTGTGGGAATGGAAGCCCTAGCTTATCCTCAACTCTCACCAGGGGGTGTCAACCAGATAGGGATTATTTGGCACCATCGGTGTAGTAGCGCGGCCAGTCGTATGGAGCGCTGTATATCGTCTTGCCAACATATGCATGATACACGTTGTAATTAAATTGCAAACATATCCCTATATTTAGTCAATAAATATACACATAATTCCTAATTGACATTTCCTTGCAATTATCTTGCTCACCGACGATAATTACGGCACTTATCCTTAAATAAACATTATTTTTGTCGGTTGGCGGCATTGACTTCCTGCACACTACTTCTGTTCTGTTCAAACATGACGGTGTATTTACATATTCTGTACATTGGAGCAATATTTCTTCCCCAGAGTTTTCGATTGATTTCGCCTTAAATAGGGGCCGATAACCTAGATGTTAGGCCCCTTACAGCAACAATTATTAATATCAATCGCCTTAAATACATGTGTTTCTTGATGTTCTGTGAAAAAGAAGTGCCGTAATCTTGGCGTTTTCAATTGGATGTAACCTGTAATCCAGTACCGGTATTTCCATTTCTGTTGTAAGTACCGATAATGCATTATGTATTATTAAATTGATTTCTTAAGAGAGTGCTGATATTATCGATAGGATTCTTATGAGAGCCTTGCATTATTATTTGTGGACTTCCGTAGTCGTAGAAAGCTAGATTTAATGGCTTTAATTTAATTATTTTTTGTTAGATTTTGTATTTCATGGTTTCTGTACCTCATTCTGTATATTTTGTATGTAGGTTATGGGAAAACATCACTCAGAATCTTGTGTTCTTGGCTGCAAAAGTAGAGGTTGGAGATACGCTCCTTTCATCACTTCTCAGTTGATGACACAAGGTATGTATCAATAATTAGGCTATTGTGTAATTATTTAGTCAGATTCCTTTGATGGCACTTTTTAAATTAAATTTAAAGTGATGATCCTCACGTCCTACATGGAGTAATCGCCACTGGGAGGGAGTATGGAAAAACAACGCTCAGGACAGCTTCTGTCAGTGCGGGGAATCAAATCTCCAACCTCCAGAGTTGCTGCAGCCCCCCATTGGGGGCGCTATGCTCCCAGTTTATATCTTGGTTTAAAGTTCCCACATGTCTATACTCACGGCAGTGTCCACATGAAAACTCCACAAACAATTCGATCTTGAAAAGGAAGCGTGCTAAAGCTTGATAATGTGACGTATCTTGTTCAGCCCCTCGCTCTGAGTACCGCTATTCTGTGTTCAGAAACAGTCAGCAATGCTGTGATCATCCTACAGTCAGCTCTCAGCTGTAACTGTTTAAAAAGAAAATTAATTGTTTTGTAAAATAGTCTTTGGGACTACCTTGCGCGCCCTCTCTATAACCTCTGTCTCGCTGTCACTGGCAGTACTTGTAACTACTGTAGTTTTAAATCTCAGCCCTAGATGGGTAAAGTGTGACCTTCACCGCCCGGAGTAGAATGCACTGTTTTATTAATTCATTCATTAATTTTGTACACTTGAATTAATCGTACAGCATGTGGGCTGTAACATGTAGGCCTACAATGACTACGATGCGACTAACATAACCTAATCAATTTGTAAGCTACTTGAAGTGTTCGAAACTTGTAATTACTGTCTAATTAGGTCTACTCACTCGGCCAATCTGACAACTGCCATGTTTTAAGTATTTTTTTTAGTAAGATCTCTTGATCCAAAACCTTGACTTAATGAAGCTAGTTATTTTTATTGGATGATGTGTGTAGGCCTAATATGTGGTTCAATTTTTTTTTGTGTGTGGGGAGAGGTATACCTCCTACCTACACCCACTCCCCAAATATCATGCTGGAGGAATTTTGGGTATTAGTGACCCATGTGGACTCACATGTGGATTAGTTACATTAATCACAGGCTTAAAATTTTAGTTATTTATTGAAAGATGAGGGAGGCAGTCCTATGGGTTGGATCAATCATAGATGCCCATTACATTAATAAATAGGTTCTGTGTTTTACTTAAATAAAGGTAGCGCTAAATGAACATAGAACGAGCGATAGCATTCTCTATAATAGATGAATTAGCCAAAATACCTTATGAAACGATGAGAAATAAATCAGGGAGCGATGTTTTAATAGATGTTTCCTCCTCTGCCGTCAGTGACCCACCCAGCCATCCCAAATAGGATCACAGCATATAGGCTATAGGCTAGCGAAAATTACAGCTGTGGGTGCCATTGTTCAAATCAATCATCTTCAAAACAGTACCATAACAGTACTGCCAAACAAAGAAGTGCCCAGTTTAGTCTCTAGTGTGCAGCACTCGGTTCACTGCTCTTAATTAGGCTAGTGTGAGCAATATTTTCACTTCTCTGTAATGATTCTTTTTCCCACGGCTGAAATGAGTTATTTTTTTATATGCTCTGTAATTATTATGCAGTATATCGCTCCGCTGTAATAAATATGTATAATTTTTTCGTACAACATTGGTTTTGATACTGGTTACAGCCTAACGCATCCCGATGAACTTCTTTTTTTGATCAACAGTGACTTTGTATCCCAGTTCTTTTTATCAACAGTGATTTTGTATCTCGCATGTTGGCAGCAATGTGTGCGCCTTGGTGCGTGCCGCTAGAGTGAGCGATGATGACAGTTGAACGATATGCAAGCGCTGTCGAAACATGGCAGCATTTTTAAAATATCAATAAATAGAAAAACATATTTACGTACTTTAGCACATCATGAGGTTCGGTACTGACCAGGGTTCCTAATTTCAATATGTAATATCGCCCGGAAGATGAAACAAGGACACAAGGTATGTAAAAGTTACATTCATGTCTGCTGCAAGTGTATAATCCGCATTCCACTTACATTCAGAATTAAGGTAGCACTGAATGAAAGTAGAACGAGCGATAACATTCTGTATAAGGGGCCGATTATATTCTTGGTAATTAGTGTCGATGATTTTCTGTAACAGCGAAATGGATACAAGACAAATATAATTGGTATGCCAAAGTAATGGTTGATATATGCTAGCTAGTATATTTATTCCCACATGTTACTTTACCTAGGTATTAATTCTGAATGAAAGTAGAACGCAGCTTATACACTTGCATCAGACATGAATGTGACTTTTACATACCTTGTCTCCTTGTTTCATCTTCTGGGCGATATTACGTAGGCCTATTGAAATTAGGAACCCTAGTCACTACTGCACATCATATATGGTTACGGGGCGCCAGGAAATGCTCTCTGCAGATGCGAGAGGTTGCGTCATCAGTTTAGTTCGCAGCACGGTGTCCCTGATAGGGCGAAGGCCACATGTGTGGGCTGTGAGCTGTCGAAATCGCCAGTGCGTATAGTTAGATTATTGGAAGAGTGCAACAGTATGTTATGAATGGCTGGGTGAGTATAAAGTTTACTGTTTGTTATGATACAAGCGACAGCCGTGCTACCAACGTAACTGGTGACGTAATCTCTCGCAGCAGCTTTTAAGCACTGCGGACAACATTCCCTGGCGCCCAGTATGCAAATATGTGTTTCTATATTTTGCTCTTTTAAAAACGGCTGCCATGTTCCGACAGCGCTTGCATCTCATTCAACTGTCAACAAGGTCTACTCTAGCTGCACACACTGAGGCGCACAAATTGTTGCCAACATGTGGGATACAAAATCACTGTTGATAAAAAAAAAGTGGCATACAAAATCACTGTTGATAAAATAATATTTGATCTGGACGCGCTAGGCTGTAACCATTCTCAAAAACCATTGGAATGGACGAAACGAAGGTTAGAATGGTCAGGTGTTGGCGAGGTTGGTAGTACTGTTTTGATGATAGTTGATGTGAACAATGGCAGCCACAGCTGTAATTTTGCCTATATAAGTCGTGATTCTTTTTTGGATGGTTGGGTGGGTCACAGAGAGCGGAGGAGGAAACATCTATTTAAACTTCATTCCCTGATTTATTTCTCGTCGTTTCATAAGGTATTTTGGCTAATTTATGTACTATAGAGAATGTTATAGGTGTATTATCCAGAGTAGGGATCTGACAGTTCGGAGGAGAACTGTTGAATAAAGGCAGCGATGCCACGAATGCTGCTGGCCACCACGCGCATATTTCCATCCTCCCGCTCTTTTCCTCATGCTCATAATATCATTAGCACCATTATTACATTTATTACATTTTTATTCAGATGGTTTTCAAAAATCTTAAACAAACCAATGCTTAAATCTGTTCGGTGCAAACTGTAAAACAAAATATTAGC
The DNA here is from genome assembly GCA_946902985.2 of Meconema thalassinum. Classification (NCBI taxonomy): domain Eukaryota; kingdom Metazoa; phylum Arthropoda; class Insecta; order Orthoptera; family Tettigoniidae; genus Meconema; species Meconema thalassinum. Next base: position 18,432,368 of record OX336397.1, read on the forward strand.
CCGTCAAATTGAGGGGAGGCCTCAATTATTGTAATGAATAGCAATAACAATATTACGAATACTATCATAAAGCAACAATGATCAGAGCGAAACGACAACACGTGATTGTTTCCGTGATTTTTAGTTATTTATATTTCCTGAAGAATAAGTTTCAAGTCACAAGTATTACAAAATATAGGCTCATTGTGTTGACTATTAAGTCACCCTTTAGAAGACAGAAACTAATCACAGTAGTCTTACTAATTACAAGAGCAGAGGCGGTAGCCTACGCTCCTGCGCGCGACTGAATTGAATTAATGGTTCGCCTGATGCTCAGAACTGACACTAACACTGCTACATACATAAATAACGGTCTCTAATGAATTATAAGTAGAAATATAAGTATAAAGTATAAATAAGTATAAATCTTACATGAAAAAGTAATTAACGAATTAAATCAAACAATTATAACTCATTAAAACAACAGATTATGAAACGCAGCAAGGTGAGTGTGCACTGGAGGCAACCAAACAAGCGACTGATCGGCGACAAGCACGTGGTGAAATAGCATCATTCAAATTGGCAGCGCTGTATAGTTTCCATGGCAACAAGCCATGCGGGCGATCTAGTCGTCAGCTGTTTTTGCCCAGTGGTGCTGAATTGTCAGATTCCAACTCTGGAAAATACACCTATAGATAGTGAGTTATTGTTCTTTCAAGGGGCGGAACTACGAGGTCATCTGCCCCTTATGGAGAATGTTATCGCTCGTTCTACTTTCATTCAGTGCTACCATAATACCACCGGTGTGGTAGCTGCCAGTGCTAAGGTCCTGGGCTAGTTTCCAAGTAATTTAATTCTGGTCTGAGGGTTGGAACGACTCACAATCAGCTTCGTGAGCCAGAACTGAGAAGAGGTAGGTTCGATTCTCACCTCGGCCATCCAAGAAGTGGTTTTCCGTGGTTTCCCCACTTCCACTCCAGGCTAACGCTGGGATTGATCCTAACTTAAGGCAATGGCTGCCTCCTTTCCACTCGTCACGTGAATTACAAAAAGTAGGCTATACTGCTCGGGTCCATTTTCCATGTTCTGTGAACTTGCGGGGTGAGGAGAAAGAGCAGCGGAGGGTCAGGCGAGAAGAGAAGGGCCTGTCAACTGCCCGCCGTGATATCTGGTATTCCTTTCTATTCCAATAATGCTAACTTAGGGCTGTTGCTCAAACCACTGTGGTGTTACGAATGAGTGAGTGAGCCACCGACCAATGTATTTGGTTCTGTACTATGCACGGACCAAGGAACCTCATCACTCGTCAACACCACTGCGATGCACTTTTCTCTCAGGTTCACGCTGCTTAGACCCGAGCAGTACACACTACTACAGATAGTACAATAACACAGATTATCATACAAATCCTACATACTTCCAAATACATGGGGCTAAATGAATTAATATCAACAACACAATGATTCTACAATAAGTGATTCTTTTAAAATGTAGTTATAGTAGATGCAACCATACACATATCAGCAAATTCAAGTTCTCCATTTGAAGCATTACATATTTCATTAAGTTTACTGTTTCAACATACAAACTTGCATGTGTTGTAGGAATTTGCTGTTCATCAGTGTTAGCCATGGCATAAAGGAGGGAAGAGGTTCATTATCCTGTGCTATAGCTTACTGTTATGCCTTGGCAAGAAAGAAGAAAGGAACATGCCTCAACACGTACTTTTAGGAGGTCCAGAATTGATTTCTGTATTTTTGCTAAGTGTGATCTTGGCTCTCGCTGTTATTATTCTTCGTTGACAACTTTTTAAATAAAACGATGATTTCTAGCAGTAAGTTGAGGTTTTTCTTGTTTTTCATTGAAAGTCCTATTTCTCCTTTCCCCTTCTCAGGATGTCATAGAATTTACTGTATTAGTGTGCGATGATTTTTTTGATGTACTTACTGTATTTCACCCTGTAAAAATTGGTGAACTGGATATATTTTAAAAGGGAATATGAAATGAACTACTGTATAGACATTTTGTAATATCCAATTATTTTTCTGAAATTTCAGTCTCCCAATGAATTTGGCAGTAAGTGCACTAACAATTTTAGTGTGATCTGGTTACACCACCTGTTTACTTAGCATTCTCTCTTAACATTTTTCTGTTATTGTTAACAGCATCAAGCATTTTAAGATATGAATATTCTCCCTTCCCAGTACTTTTCCTTTGCAGTTTATTCTAATAACTAATTGGTTATAGGCCTAATTAGGCCTACTGTGGTTAATTGGAAGGGACCATATTTTTAAGGTGAGTAATAATATGCTGCAGGCCTTTTAGTAGCCTAATTCTTGTCACCAATGCAATATGCTCCAATTGCAACTGAAAGAAATGTAAACATGTAAATTATTGATGAGGTCATGTCCTAAAATAGGGGCAGATGACCTCGTAGTTCCGCCCCTTAAAACAACAATAACTAACATGTCCTAAATGCTGTGATTGTTCATTTCAGAGTTCAGGAATTCACATTTTCCCACTTAGGTATTATTTAAAAAAAATGTTATTGGTATTTTGATTGTGATTTATTTCTTGTTGATCATATGATTATCTCCTCACTTAAAAACGTGCTATAAGTATTGGGAAGATTGTGATTTTCGGAACATTGAAGTGGGCAGAGCATTTAGGACGAGAATATTTAGCGGAACGAGGGGAAGGGGTGGGGTAGGCTACCCGCACGGCAGTGCTACACGTCAAAAAGTACCGCGGTCAAACACCAGACAGCGCTGAATTCTTAGGTGCCAAGAATTAGCATGGCTGTCGGCTACCTGTAGTGTTAGGTAATCTGTGACTCTCACATAATTGTGCATAATACAGTGAGATTCTTTTGCTGGAGCGGTCTAGGCAGCCAACCGAGCTCGGGCAGCAGTGTTGCGCGGAGGCAAGCTAACCAGGATCATTAAAGTCATTAAGTCACATTCATCAACGAGGGTGTGTAGTGTCAGCGCACAGATATGAAGGTGACATAAACAACAGCTTCCTGAAAGATTTAGTTAGAGAAGAATTTTTTTTTATTACTTGGGAATCTGGATGACCTCACGTCGACAGTTAAAGGTTATAACGTATCTTTTCACAGAAGATGCTGCAAATGTTCTCCTTCAGCTGACAGGCAGACATCGTTACATTATGTAGCTACTCCTGTACCGCCCTGAGTGATTACTGTACCAATTGTGGGGTAATGTAAAATACAGATCAATTACCCGCACTCTGGTGGAGCTGTATACAGACAGACATCGTTACATTATGTAGCTACTCCTGTACCACCCTGCGTGATTACTGTACCAATTGTGGGGTAATGTAAAATACAGATCAATTAGCCGCACTCTAGTGGATACGGGCGGTAGCATGCTGAGCTTCTATGCCCGAGATCGCGGGTTCAAATCTAGTCGAAGTTGTCGGATTTTTTAAGAGCGTTAAGAATCCCTCAGTATTCCTTCCTTCGGAGGGGAAGTAATGCCAGCGGTCCCATGTCATAGATTAATGGCATTTTAAAGGAAAAGGGAGAGAAGGGAAAATAGTAGGAGATTTCGGATTAGGTGAAAGGAATGATCGAGGAAGCAGGCTGGTAGAATTCTGCACCGAGCATGAGTTGGTCATAGCTAACACCTTATTCAATAACCACAATAGAAGAATATACACATGGATGAGACCAGGAGATACAGGGCGTTACCAAATCGACTTCATTATGGTCAAGCAGAGGTTTCGAAACCAGATTTTGGATTGTAAAGCATATCCTGGTGCTGACATAAACTCTGACCACAATCTGATCGTAATGAAATGCAGATTAAAGTTGAAGAAACTGAAGAAAAGTCAAAAGCCAAAAAGGTGGACAATAGACAGACTGAAAGAGAAGGATGTAAACGAAAGATTCAAGAAGAGTATAAAGGAAGGACTAATGAAAAACCCTAAACAAACTTCAATTGCTGACGAATGGGCACTTTTGAAGAATGAAATAACAAAATCCGCAGAAGAAAACATTGGTAGGAAAGAAAGAATAGGTAGAAAACCGTGGATCACTCAGGATATACTAGAATTGATGGATGAAAGGCGGAAACACAAGAATGTAAGAGATGAGAAGGGGAAAGCAGAATACAGACGTCTGAGAAATGAGGTTAACAAGAAGTGCAAGGAAGCGAAAGAAGAATGGTTGAAAGAGAAATGTGCAGGTATAGAAAATTGTCTGAAATTAGGTAAAGTAGACACAGCTTATCGAAGGATTAAGAATACTTTTGGGGAAAAGAAGACTAAGTGCTGTAATATTAAGGACACAAATGGAAAGCCTCTAACAGATAGGGAAGAAAAGGTTGAGAGATGGAAAGCTTACATAGAGAGTTTGTATAAGGGAAAGGAGATTGAGAATCATGTAATGGAAAGGGAGGAGGAAATTGATGAGGATGCGAAAGGAGATTTGATATTGAGATCAGAATTTGATAGAGCTTTGGAAGACTTAAGCAGGAACAAAGCACCAGGCATAGATGATATACCGATTGAGTTGCTACGCTGCATAGGAGATGAAGGTCTGATCAGGTTATTTCACTTGGTGTGTAGGATTTATGAGACAGGTGAGGTACCCCCTAATTTCAAGAAGAATGTAATCATCCCTATACCAAAGAAAGTGGGAGCTGTCAGATGTGAAGATTACCGTACAATCAGCTTGATTACTCATGCTTCAAAGATCCTGTCTAGGATAATTTACAAGAGGATTGAAAGCCAGATAGAAACGGAGTTGGGTGAAGACCAGTTTGGTTTCAGGAGAAATGTAGGAACAAGGGAAGCTGTACTAAGTCTTAGGCTGATTTTGGAAGGTAGAATAAGGAAAGATAAGAGAACGTTCATGGCTTTTGTAGACTTAGAAGAGGCTTTTGATAAGGTTGATTGGACTAAATTGTTTGACATTTTGAAATCGATTGGAATAAAGTACAGAGATAGGAGGGTGATATACAATCTATACAAAAACCAGACAGCAGTCATTCGAGTTGAAGGACATGAGAGAGAAGCTGGTATTCAGAAAGGTGTAAGGCAAGGCTGGAACTTATCACCCATACTTTTCAATCTTTACATTGAACAAGCAATGAAGGAAATTAGAGAAAAATTTTAAGTGGGAGTGAAGATTCAAGGAGAAATAATTTCAACTCTGAGATTTGCTGATGACATCGTCATCTTGGCCGACAAGCCTGAGGATTTGAATGAGTTTTTGAATGGTATGGACTCCGTCTTACAGAAAGAATTCATGATGAAAATTAATAAATGTAAAACAAAAATACTGGAATGCAGCCGAGATAAATCAGAAACCTCTATGGAGATCAAATTGACAGGTGAAAAGCTGAAGGAAGTAGAAGACTTCTGTTACTTAGGAAGTAGAATAACCAGTGATGGACGAAGCAAAGAGGATATAAAAAGTAGGTTGGCTCAGGCAAAGAAAGCTTTTCTACAAAAAAGGAATCTGCTGACATCGAATATAGATTTAGGTATTAGGAAGTCATTTTTGAAAGCCTTTGTCTGGAGCGTGGCGCTCTATGGAAGTGAAACTTGGACTATTGGTGCAGCAGAAAAGAGGAGAATAGAAGCATTTGAAATGTGGTGTTACAGGAGAATGATGAAGATCAGATGGGTAGATAGGGTTACAAACATAGAGGTATTAAGACGAGTGGGAGAGGAGAGATGTTTCTGGCGACTGCTAATGAAGAGAAGAGATAGGTCGGTCGGACACATACTAAGACACCCAGGAATAGCAAGCTTAGTTATGGAAGGAAGGGTCGAGGACAAGAACTGTAGGGGTAGACCAAGGTTAGAATATGTTAAACAGATTGCCTCAGATGTAGGGTGTATTAGTTATGTAGAGATGAAACGATTAGCTCAGGACAGGGAGGCATGGAGCGCTGCATCAAACCAGTCAAAAGACTGAAGACTCAAACAACAAAGAACCTTCCACTAATTACACCTGTGTGAAGCTAAATTGGATAGGTTATGAATGTAAACAACGCTCTTAGGTTCCTACGTTCGTTGCCAAGAGCTGACTGCGGCGGCGTCTGTTAGCTAAGTTATGAACTAGTAGTCGTCGACGGTGGCATTTGGCGGAAAAAGTAGGAACTATTTGAAAAATTCATAAGTCTGCAGTCCTTACTTGAATTAAGAGATAACTCACACTAATACAGTCATCACAATTAACACCGGTTATCAGACAGATTCTACACACACCCAAAGTACACGGGGCTACATGACTGCGTTGTCTCAGCCCCTAAACTTAAGAACCATCCACGCAGAACAATATACGGCAGCAGATATCCCACACAACAGAAGGGAATTACAACGGGTAAACGCTAATTTATTTACATGGTACAACGCCTGTCTGTCAGCTGAAGGAGATCACTTCTCAGCATCTTCTGTGGAAAGGTAAGTTCTTTAATCATGATTTGCTGGTGAATTTACCATTAATTAATGTACTTTGTTACGGTTTCCACCTGCGCGCAATCCGTGGTCCGAGTACGGTTGACCGGCTGCAGGCAGCAGGCCACCGGCCCCACTCTAGCTAAATAATCTCCCTGTATAATAAACTGACTACTTTTGGAAAAATCAAACAAAACATAATTCAAAGAAGTTCAAAATGATTTAGATGAGTTGATATTACAATGCAACGAATGGTATCTAGAGGATTCTGAAGAGCAAACACTGTCTGTAGTCTCATATGACGTGTAACATGTGACATGTCATCCTACTATGTGCCTCCCGGGAGCGCAAATCCCTTGTTGACAGTGAACTCTGTTGGTCATTGAAGTAACTACTTCTATAACTCCACTGCCAAATCCTGACCGTAATGAATCATAATTGTTATTTGCCGTGGCGGAAGCAATCCACTGCCTACTTGATGCGAGCTGCGCTCTCTACCGGCCACTTCGTGAACCCATGCCAGCGATGTTATTGAAAAAGGCCTCGTTTTGCCGATCAGCGCACTGCCAAGTATAGGCACGATTAAAAATTAGGTGTGCGGTAAGTATATTAAATGTGTTTCTTCCAGTGATATGTTTAGACCAACGAAGTTTCAATTATTGTTGGTGAAAATCCACAGCCTGCTTCCAGTCAACCGACTGGGTCAGGGAATGGAATGAATGAAGCCCCCATCTAGCGACGAGGGTATGAACTGTGCCGGCTGCCGAAGCCTGTCGCACTCCCCTGGGGCAATGATTAAATGGATGACAGATGAAATGAAATGATAGTGGAGAGTGTTGCTGGAATGAAATGGTGACACGGAAAACCGGAGCACCCGGAGAGAAACCTGTCTGAATCCGCTATGTTCAGCACAAATCTCACATGGAGTGACCGGGATTTGAACCACGGACCCAGCGGTGATATTTTGGCGTGCTGCCGCCTAAGCCACGGAGGCTCCAATTATTGTTAGTAGTCGGCGTTAATATACTGAATTCCTACGTTGTTTGGAGTGTTTCTTGATGCGATATAGATTCCACATAGCTACATGGCCGACAGTACATCGAGTGCTTACATTAAAGAAGAATACAGCAAAAGTATGAAGATTTAATAAATCGTAATTGTTTTCAGCAAATATGATAAAAAGGAATATTTTCACACCAAAGAACGACAACTTGAAGATGATTTATTGTATGAATATCTTAAATGGGGTCTCCAAACCTTGAACTAAACTGTATGCGATATACATTCCCCATAGCCTCATGGCCTACAGCACGTCGTTGTACCGATCTCCGCCATCACGCGCTCATTGTTTCCGTCCCATGCACTTCCGTCCCATGCACTTCCGTCCCTTTTCCAAAATCACTCCCACAAAAAATGTCCAGCTACCGAGTGGAAAGTTGTTTCACATCAATAAAAAATAAATAAATAGACTACAATTTCCATGAAATCTGTTTCTAATAAGATCATCATCATCATCATCATCGGTTTGCAGTCCTAAGACTGGTCAGTTGCCATAAGAACATGTCCAGATCGTCCTGTCATGTGCCGCTTCCTTCATTGAATTATAATTCTGTGCTTGGGTGTCGTTTAGAATTTGTTCAAGGAAGGTATTTCTAGGTCTTCCTCGTGGATGTTTTCCCTCAATGAACCCTTCTCATTAAATTGGTGTGGCGCATTGTGTGACCCCACCATGAGAGACAACGTTTACGGATTGTGCGAAGGATTGATCTCCGTTGGTTCACGGTGTCGAGAAACCTGGTGTTCGATATCCTGTCTCTCCACGTCACATTTACTATATTACGATAGCACCACATCTCAAAGGCTTCAAGACGGTTCTTTTCATTTTTATTTAGTGTCCACGTTTCACAGGCATACAACGCAACTGTCCATACAAAATCATGTAGCAATCTCATTCGGAAGGAAAGCTTAAGCCGACTTGCACACAGTAATCTCCTCTTCTGCATAAAAACTAGTTTTGCCTGAGCAATGTGGCATTTAACTTCAGTGGTGCACCTTCCGCTTTTGACCTAGGTAAGTGAAGGATTTTACTTGTTGTATGTCCGAGTTATTAATCTTTAATCGAAGAGGTTTTGGGAATTTTGAGACTGTCATGCATTTTGTCTGTGAGGTGTTTATTTTCATGCCGTATTTCTGCACCGTTGATGCAACTCTTGACAGCATTGCCTGCAAAGTAGATGGCTGCCAGCTAGAATGGCCTGATCATCTGGGAACTTAATTACCTTTATGAGTATTCCATTGTTCTTCACTCCTAAACATGTGTCTTCTAAAGCTTCTGCCATCATCAACTCACCAAAAGCATTACACAAAATTGGGGAGAGAGGACATCCTTGTATTACTCCTTTTCTGATAGGAACTGGATTAGTAAGACCTTCTCTTAAATGTACAATTGCATTTTGACCATTGCAGAGGTCCCATATGAGTGTAATGAGTTGTTCTGCGACTCCTATGTTCGTTAATAATGGGAATAGTTTTTGCCAGGAAACTCTATTAAATGCCTTTTCATAGTCAATGAAGCATATATACAGATTTCGGCTCCTGCTCATCATACGTTCTCCGAGGACTCTAAGAATGCCAATGTCATTTCGGGTACCAACTCCTCGGAAACCAAACTGTGTTTCTTGGATGCAGCCATAGACTGACCCTTGAAATAGCCACCATTTGTCAGATAGAATACTAAATGTTCATCTTTCGATAACCGATTCTCATCTCGTTGACAATGTACCTTCTTGTACAGGTCCTCGCCAATGGGACTACGTTATCGCAGAAGATAGGAGTGTGCTGGGCAAGATGGCAATCCTCGAGGAAACTATTTTTCTTTCAAAGTGTCCTCCCTGTTTTTCATTTCTCTTCTTGCTCTTCCATTGCTCGTTCTGGATTGTACGTTGGAAGATATAGCCTAACTCAGTAACTAGTTGTAGTTAGGGGCAGATAAGCTATATGTTTAACACCAATCACGCCCACCTCATTAACTCTTCTCGTGAAGTTGACATCATAACGATCTGCCACATAGAAATTCATCATCAACTTTGGTGAGGCGGGAATAACAAAAGTCAACAAGCAAAACATTTTGTGTTGAGTCTAGTATATTCATACTGTCTACATCTAACAGCAACCAAAGACGCCATTCATCTAAACTAATATATACAAATGAGAAGGTGTGTGTCAGTGTATTACACAATCACGCAAGAACCACTTTTCCAATTTACATGAAATTTTACCTGGAAGTAGCTGATTTACCTGGTTAACATATGGGCTACTTTTGATTTCGATACTTTGCACTATTTAAAGATGGCGACCATTTTAGTGACGCCACTACACCCTTTGGTTTCAAACTTTCATATTTCCATTTCAAAGAAAAAGAGAACGCTAAGAAATAGCAAACTTTTGATGGCATATACGAAGTTTAAAATATAATTTTATATCCGAAAGGTCCGCATCACTTTTCGTGTATCTCCAACGGTTAGCCAGTAAAATCTAAGTTTGTGCTATAAAACACGGTCAAAGCCGAGCACCTCGGCTATCCCCTGTTTTAACTGTCACCTTCACATTTTAATTTATTTATGACCCGCAGCGGAGCAGGGGTACTTCAGCTAGTGATTAATAAAGTTTGCTTTATGCAATGATAAATAACGTCGCATATAAAATTAGGCCTCATGAAGCATTTTGTAATGGCCCTTCGTCAAGATTCTGAAGCTTTTCAATATTTCAAGACTTCTCTTTTAATTTTATTTTTATTGTCAGAAGCTAAAATTGAAGCTAGTATATTTTTCGTCGGTCCTCAAATAAAGAAAACTAATAGCCAGTGAAGAATTTCCACCATTACTCAGCACCCAAGAAAAAGAAGCTTGATACAGCCTTAAAGCTTCCTTGGAAATATAAGAAAGCTGAGAGCTCATTTCCAATATGCTTGAGAACTTTAAACTCGTGGGTTGCGGAATATACACATGTTACGTGCTCACTTGGGGGCATACGACGAGATGGACTTTGAGCAACGTTATCAAGGACTATATCATGAGAACCTTTGGGGGCTGTACGAGAAAATTCGTACCCACACAGAAGAAGTATCAAAGCTTGTTTTTGTTGTTCTTTTGATTTGTGATGTTAACTATGTTTTGTAGATAAAGGTGATGTAAATATATAAATTAAGCTGATGGATTGGAATCCGGGCTAGCCATAGGAAACAACATATTAATATATCCCTATATCCCTATTAATTATTATTATTATTATTATTATTATTATTATTATTATTATTATTATTATTATTATTATTATTAATGTTGATTGGTCACATTGGACCACTTGTGTTGTTCCACAATCACTTCTTTGAAGGTAGTACTGCTTGGTTCTTGAGCTCTTCCAGTACTGATATAACAGTACTTCTTCATTCTTTCAGATCGGGATTTTCCCAACTCATCTGAAATATCCATAGGTTTTCTATGTGTCATTTCTGCAGAAAATATTTGAGTCTTAAGAATGGTGTTAATTTTATTTTTCTCCTCGGCATCTGTTATCTTGAGTCCAACTGCTTTGAGATCTTGTTGGATTTCTTGGATCCATTTTCCTCCAGTTTTCTTTCCTAGATTTCTCATCACTAGTTGGCGTACAATCCTGTTTTCTGGAAGCCGTAAGATGTGAAAAAAAAACATGAAATTCTTTTCTTCTTCATTGTGCTGGTGATTGGATCAATCTCATGATAGACAGTTTCATTTGGGAGAATCCCCCAGAAACCCTCAACCTAATACTTTTTATTTATGCACGTTGTAATGATTCTTCTTTCCGTTTTGAGGAGCTGATCAGTTATTTGTTCATTTTTAATTTGGAACAGTGTTTCACAAGCATAAGTGGCTTCAGGGAGAGTTACAGTTTTATAATGTTGGATCTTAGTAGCTATTGATAGGCATTTCTTATTATAAGTTGACCCTATATATATTATAATTGCGAAAGTTTGTTACCTCTTCACACTAAGACGGCTGGACGAATCTGGATGAAATTTGAAATGGGGATATCTTATACCCTGGATTAACACAAAGGCTGCCTTTCATTCATAAATAAATCATTGTTCTCCTGGGACGGGCGACGTGACCGAAAACTCACCATAAAAAGGTAGCCGGGACAAAATATCGAAATTGTCAAATAAAGACCAGACATAGCTCATTTTACGCCCTTCGAAGCTGCTGTGAACATAATTAAATAAGCTCTGAGATCATGTTGGATTTAATTAGAGACTCCGTGGCTTAGGCGGAAGCACGCCGGCCACTCACCGCTGGGTCCGTGGTTTAAATCCCAGTCACTCCATGTGAGATTTGTGCTGGACAAAGCGGATGAAGATAGGTTTTTCTCCGGATACTCCGGTTTTCCCTGTCACCATTTCATTCCAGCAACACTCTCCACTATCATTTCATTTCACCTGTCATTCATTTAATCATTGCCCCAGGGGAGTGCGACAGGCTTTGGCAGCCGGCACAGTTCATATCCTCGCCGCTCGATGGGGGCTTCATTCATTCCATTTCCTGGCCCGGTCGGAGACTGGAAGCAGGCTGTGAATTTTCATCATGTTGGATTTAATTCCAAAGTTCACCTACCTGCTACTGTGATTGACTTTATCCAGGCCACATTCAAGTTACTGGTACTTGCACAATATGTGGTAGGAAAATATTCGAATGTTCTTATAATAAATGGATTGGCATTGTCTCCTACTACAGGGATAGATGGAAAATTGGACGTAATGTCTTGAATTACTGTTGCCATGGAAACAGACTTGCCATTAGTTCATCAGTTTTTTTTCTTCATATTTTACGCCCTCATTGGAGCACTTTAATCAATTATTATTATTATCAATACAAATACAATTAAGTGTAACAACGGTATCTGGAGATTAGCGATTCAGCTTCAGCTTCTTCATTCTATCTGACCTGGCTGCACACTCATGGTGTAGTTTCTCCGTTCAAATGTTGTTAATGTGAATCGTAAGTATGTATTCCTTAATATAATCTTCTCTTTTCTATTTTTAATTTGGAGCATCGTTAAATTTGATTCATCTAAATCATGCTGGATATCTTTGAGCCAGTTGTTCTTTGTCTTACTCTTCCAGAAGTAACTAAAGAGCGAAGATAGTTTTCTACGAATAACTTTGAAACTCTTGGTTTTAGTGCCTTAAAATGTTGTTTTCGGTGTCACGTAGGGACGCACCGAGTATTGATTCTCGCATCGAAGGGTGTAAAATGAGCTATGTCCGGTCTTTATTTGTAATTTCGATATTTTGCCCCAGTTACCTTTTATGGTGAGTATTAAGTCACGTCGCCCGTCCCACGGGAACAATGATTTATTTATGAATGAAAGACAGGCCATGTGTTAATCCAGGGTATAAGCCATTTCCATTTGAAATTTCATCCAAATCCGTCCAGCCGTTTTAGTGTGAAGAGGTAACACACACACAAACATTCGCAATTATAATACAGGGCGTTTATATTTGCTTGGCAAGGACATTCTCGCTCACGCGCTCCGCCATTGACGTCTCAGTTGCCGACTGCCACGCGCGCATATGTACGGCAGAATACGGTGCTTAAAACCAGCATCATGCATTTTTACTCGCCATGTTTACAGTAGATGCTGAAAATGTTCCCCATCCGCTGCCAAACATAATCGGCATCTCCTTATGAAGTTTCCAGTTTAGCTTCAGTAAGGAAATAACGACCTTAACGTCTATTTTTATTGTTTACTGAACCTGTACGTTTGAATTTCTTAGCCAGTTGTTTTATTGTCCGATTTATAGGAATGCGTCTCCCTGGAAATTTTACTCGAAACTTTTGTCTTGTTCTAGCGCACGATTTCCTGCACTTTATGTACGTATTGTGCAGATATGCACGTTCATGTAACGAATATTTCACATTACAGCACTATACACAATCACAATAGGAGATGCCGATTATGTTTGGCAGCAGATGGGGAATATTTTCAGCACCTACAGTAAGCATGGTGAGTAAAAATGCATGATCCTGATTGTAAGCACCAACTCTGCCGTTCATATGCGCGCGCGGCAGCCGGCAAGTGAGGCGTCACTGGCGGAGCACGTGAGCGAGAAAGTCCTAGCCAAGGAAATATAAAGACCCTGTATATATTTAGGGATATATAGGTGTGTTTGTTTTCGTCTGAACTTTAAAAGATGGGGATTTTCCACCAAATTTGTACTTTCGTTGTGCTAGCTACAAAAGCTAGGTGAAACTATTTTTTCTGTCGTTAGTTGGGCATCACAAATCAAAATTAGACATACAGAAGCCAAACTCAAAATGTGTGTTGACTTGTGTAATAGACTGCAAGTAAACACACAGAAACTGGAGGGAAGGCTGTATTTTATAAGCTACACATGAGAAAGGCAATGAATTATCTGAAAAGAGTTGGAAGAAATAGCAGGATATGGATATAAACAAGGCTACAAGGTATATTTCTACAACTATAATTAAGAGGCTGGGTTTTATAATATGTAGGCTCTTTAAACAATGGTTCCTTTGTTGTGGTGTTTGGTGTGGTATAGAAGTTGTTGTCGTCCATATTACATTTGCCGGTAGAGCAAGAAGCCGATACGTCCATCTTGAAGTTTGCCGGATGCTTATAGTCTGCTTCAAATGGATCCAAGGTACCGCAGTAGCGCCTTATTCTGTATCCTTCGTCCTCTGAAACACAATCAATTGCTTGTTCATTAAGTATTTTATATTTATCACAGACAGAAAGGAAGATAATACTAATGTTATTGGTTTTACGTCCCTTTTAACAACTGCGGCTTTTAGAGACGCCGGGGTGCCGGAATATTGGCCTGCAGGGGATCTTTAACGTGCCAGTAAATCTACTGACACGGCCCCCTCGCATTTGTGCTGCACCAGCATTCGATCCTGCAACCTTACAAGGGAACGAATTGCGGTGTAAAATTCTAATCTGGTTGAAATTTAGTACACAATATTCCCACAAAGTTGTACAATGACGTAGTGAAATCCGCATGGGCCACTTTCAATTTAGAACGCCAATATTTAACATCGAAAACCTGCCGGGAAACGGCGTGAGCGAGGAGGTGGGAAGAGGTAAAGCTGACCTTGAATCCTAGCAGCACGCGATGGCTCCCGGCCACCAGCTTTCATAGCGACCACTTTCAGCAAAGCAGCTTTGTAGACAAACTACCACATTCCACATTTTGAAGGTGTTCCAATTGAACACTTGTCACTTCCTGACATTTGTAAATAAGCCGACGGAAAAGTTTTGACATTAATTGTCGTCTGTGCCTGTAAAATTAGCAAGTGTCACACTTACAAGGCTTGGTGACGGGTCCTGTTCATCCGAAGCATGTGTTGTTTTGCACAGCTCTACCTAACTGATACGGGAGTGTTGGCATGAGGAGAAGTTGGAAGGTGGGGAATGTAACGCAGCACGGCAGGTCGCTGCCTGGTGGCCGCAAACTATCGCGTGCTGCTAGGATTCAAGGTCAGCTTTACCTCTTCCCAGGGGTGCACGAAAGGAGCCTCCCCGAAGATTGTGACAGAAGAGCAATCGGGCGTAACACAGACACACGAGTCAGTGAGTCACGAACGAGAAGCAGCTCCTGCTCCAAGCTCCTGCACCAAGCTCAAACCACGATCCAAAATTGATGAAATTGATGATCCATCTTCCGCCGAGACTCTGACTCATCGATACCATCTTCCCTACCTAGCCTTCAATCAAACTCCCTTTCCGCCCTGCAATATTCAAGCAACAATACCCTTTCCTAACCGTTGCCCATTGTCGACAACAATCAAGTTCAAACCCACCCTCAGACCATTCCAAATCAAGCAATCCCATCTGCCAGAGTTGCCACCAAGCTAAACTCATCCCTTCTCTCCCGCAGCAGCCAATAATCAATTAAAAATCCATTAATTGATTATCAAATTTAATTCAAATCAGAGCGTTCATTGTCGCGGACCATCCGCTTTAATAACTGGTAACCTTGAACGACTGGTATTTTTCTCTCTTGGGCGAAGCCGAATTTCTACGTCCCCCAGGTCTGCCAAGCATTTGACCAATCATCCTCACTTCATATTACACTTACTTAACGACTCATCACTTTCAAACATGAACACTTCCCACAAACACAACCCTGAAGAGTACGATCCAGCGGATCCCGCCTGGGATACCTTCAGGGACACACCTACACCTACATCCACTCGGTCTTCCACCAGGTCATCTACTAGGTCATCTCGTAAAAACTGGATGCACGAGATAGATACGTCAGCAAATCTGTACGCTGTCAATCCTATGATGGACCCTCCCCACTGGACCTCTATGCTCATGATACACCCGCCCAGAAACATTCATCCTCAAACCCTTAGACATGCCATCTGCCAAGCACTAGCGCCCCACTTTAGGGTTATTTCATGCATAGAGGAAACACATCAACATTACATCACAATCATCCCAACAAAGGATGAATACCTCCATCCCCAAAGTCTTGCGCTTCTGCGACACCCAGCCATTCCCCAGTTTTTTCGGGTGTGCCCCTACCCTACCGATTCACAAGATAAGCACACTCAAACAGAAATCCAGGAGACCAGTGAGGTGCAATCTACCCAAACCATCCCAATTCCACCTCCCATGCCCAAATATCCTTCATCCAAGCAGACCCAAACAACTCAATCTCTATCCCTAACTCCAGTCCAAACGATCTCCGTCATTCCCGTAAAAATCACTACCCAAAAACCTAAACTTACTCCTCATACCGAAACCGCCCCTTCCCCTAACCACTCCAACTCTCGCGCCACTGACTCAGAGCCAGATAGCCCCATCATATCCGCAAATCCTACAGAACACCATCCTTCCTCATCAGAACAAGCGTCGCACAAACTCAAATCCCGCAAGAACCCTAACACAGTAACTAGGGCGCCGCGACGCCGCCCACCGATCACACAGCATTCCTCACTCATATTCCAGTGCTACAAATGTCTGCGCTTGAACCACGACGCCGCGAATTGCAGGCATGCTACCCGCTGTAATAGGTGTGGCGGTAATCATCGTCACACAGATTGCAAGGTGCAAAAGGACAGCCCCACGTGTGTAAACTGTGGGGGCAATCACGCGGCAAGTTATGGAGGCTGTCAATTTATTAAAGACGCCATCAAGCGAAGACAGAGAGCACTAACCAGGCATCGAACCAGTCCCAACATACCGTCGTTACTCTCACTAAAAACAGTCCCCCCTTCAATCCTACCAGCCGCCACACTCTCACAACATACTAATTCAGCCCTTACACAGCTACTACAGCTCCTCTCCCAACTCTCAGCCATCTCACTTACATAGACACTCAGCCCAAACCGAACACAGGACTCTGGGATCGCTAGGCGCCTTTCTGGGGACTAGGCCCGAACCCGGTCGCCTGGGATGGAGCTTGGCGGACCGGAAAACACAATTACTTTTACATATCACAGTTAACAATAACCAAAACATATTCCCACAACCCAAAATCACTCTCAAAACAATAACACAGGTTACATGTACACTCAAGGCTATCTGACAGTTTCCGCAGTCGAACACAGGACCCGCTGGCTCGTGGCGGGCCGACCTTGGGACTAGGCGAAAGCCTGTTCATTGGGGATTGCGCGCTGCAGGCTGGCGGGGCTCATATACCTCACACAGATCTCAACTCATATTTCGAAACCAAAACTTCATTATTTTTAACTTAACGTACTAAAACTGTAACTTTTAACTCCATTTAGAAGCACAAAAATTTGCATATTCACTGAAATACAGAATAGAGACTGCGGAACTCGGATAGCCAATCACAAGCCTTCCTACAACGTCCGACTAACTTTTTCACCCAAATAGCCACATTTTTAAACAAAAATTAGCCTACAGCATAGTTAAGACCTCAAATTACACTTTTTAAAACAAAAACCATAAATTTCACCATCCAGAATACACAATACAGCCCAAAACCTAAACAGCCAATCACAGACACCCGCTCAGCCGGCACATTCAAATACAGCCAATCACCACTCAGCCCATGCACTGCTTACAAAATCATTAATTCTCTCATCATTCCCAATAGCGAGGCTTATTATTATTATTATTATTATTTTATTTTTAAACAAATTAACCTACTATAGGTCTTTTCAAAAATTTCATACTACCAAACGCAACCCACTAGCGGTCTGTCTTCCTTCCTTAAGCTAAAACGTAACTTTTTCAAAGCATTTGATTATTATTATTATCAACAAGTTGAAGCTGCTGCAACGCCGGCCATGGCGCACGTCTTACATAAAGCCAAAACACCAGGCTAGTAACTAAAGAGCTTGACTGCTATGACAACTGTTTATTCCCCGTAACTAACATTAAATAGCAAATCTACTTATTATTCCACCTTATACCAAATAATTTCTTTTTAAAACAATCCCAATCTTATACACGCGCCGCCGAAGCGATTGTCGGCCGCTTCGCGGCCGACACATCGCTTGCGGCGGTAAAAACTATTTTTATTATTATTAAACAATTCTTTAAATTCAAAACAAATTCAAAATTACGTCCCTAAAATATTATACACCAGGCAGAGTAGCGCACTGACGCAACGGTACCTGGTCCCCTAGCGCCGCTGGTCTGCTCGTTTCGCTCGCAGCCAGCGGCTTCAAAACCGATTAGCAGCAGCAGCAATCGGGCGTACCCTGGGCAACGTCAGAAAATTATTAAAAATAAACTGACGGCTGATCCTTTCACTACCAAATCAATTAAAACCAGTGGGCTTTTATCAAGGCCAGCACTCGTAGTTATGTCCATAAACATCGAGGGACTATCCAGCCAGAAAGAATATCTACTAGCATATCTGTGCAGCCAATGTAACTGCGATGTCATTGCTGTACAAGAAACTCATCGAGGACCATCGGGACGAAGACCGAAAATCAAAGGTATGAGACTTATTCTGGAACGTCCACACGATAATTATGGTAGTGCAATATTCTGTAAGAGCGGATTAAATATCACGTCTGTTGCTTTGAGGAAAACAACATCGAAATCCTCACTATCGAAACAGCGCAGTTCTCTGTAACATCTGTTTACAAGCCACCCGAAGAGAGCTTTGTGTTTAAGGAACCTATCAATTTCAAATATAGTAACGTCAACTTAATACTTGGTGATTTCAACTGTCATGGAACTACATGGGGGTATACATCTACAGATGAAAATGGTGCAGAGCTAGAAAAGTGGTCTGAAAATAATGGACTCAGTCTATTTCAGGACCCAAAACAACCACCATTGTTTAACAGCGGCCGATGGAGAAGAGGATAAAATCCTGGTCTAATTTTTATTACCAACAAATTAGCTGAGCAGTGCACCAAAATTGTTGGTAAGGCTATTCCCCGCTCACAGCATCGACCCTTACTATGCACAATCGAACCAATTGTTAAACCAGAAAATGCACCTTTCCAACGTAGGTTCAACTTCAAGAAGGCGAACTGGCCTTAGTTCAGTTGTGAACTTGATGTAGCCATAGGGGAAGTGGAACCACAACCAGAAAACTATGACACCTTTATTTCCGTAGTGAAAAACGTCTCGCGAAAGAACATACCAAGAGGATGCAGAAGAGAATATATCCCAGGTCTTTCTGATCAGAATATATCTCTTTTGGATAACTACCGCAACTTGTATGATATGGACCCCTTCTCCGAGGAAACAATGGAAGCTGGGCTTGCACTGATGATTTCTCTCGGTCAGACACGCGCAGACAGATGGAATAGCTTGCTTTCTAATATCGATATGAAACAGAATAGTAGACAAGCATGGCGTCTTCTTAAGAACCTCAGTGGAGATCCGACTAGCCCGCCTTTTAACTTTACTCAAGTAACTGCTAATCAGATAGCACACCAACTGATCTTAAATGGAAATACTTCAAAATCTAAGTCAAATACAGAGAAACTTGAACGGTGTATTGAAGAAGAGACTGATTTCCTTAAGGACCTGTTTACGATGGAAGAACTTATGAAAGCAATCGACGGTCTGAAATCGAACAAGGCAGCTGGGTTGGATGATCTCAGAGCGGAGCAAATAAAACAATTTGGACCAGCAACACTGCAATGGTTGCTTTCATTGATGAACAACTGTGCATCCTGGCTGAAGCTTCCTAAGGTATTGAGAAAAGCTCGCATAGTTGCGATCCTAAAACCTGGGAAGACTCCTGATAGCCCAAAGAACTTTCGGCCAGTTTCACTTCTGTGTCACACCTATAAGTTGCTGGAGAGAATGGTTCTTAATAGAATATCTGATTCTATAGATAGCAAACTGATTTCTGAACAGGCAGGCTTTAGATCAGGCAGGTCTTGCTGTGGACAAATTCTGAACCTTACTCAGCACATACAGAATGGATTTGAGGAAAAGTGCATTACTGGTGTAGCCTTCATAGATTTAACTGCTACATACGACACTGTTAATCATAACACACTACTTCGTAAGATTTATGAACTGACAAAGGTTTACAAGCTGACCTCACTGCTAAGAACTTTCCTTGAGAACAGAAGATTTTACGTGTCTCTCCTTGGGAAAAATAGTCGTTGGCGCCTCCAGAAGAATGGACTACCTCAAGGTAGCGTCTTAGCACCACTGCTTTGCAACGTATACACCAATGACCAGCCCAGAACAGAAGGCACCAGGCGATTTATCTACGCAGATGACACTGCAGTAGCCGTGCAAGGTCGTAGCTTTGAAGAAGTAGAACATTCTTTGTCTTGTGCCTTGGAATAACTTGGTCGATACTATCACAGAAATAATTTGAAGCCCAATCCAGCCAAAACGCAAGTTTGTGCTTTCCACTTGCGAAATAAAGAAGCAAAGGGGACATTGAACATTAAGTGGCAAGGTGAAACAATCCTTCATTGTTTTACACCAAAATATCTTGGTGTCACCCTCGATCGAACTCTGTCTTTCAAGCAATATTGCTTGAACACCAAAAGTAAAGTATCTGCACGAAAGAACATACTAAGATGCCTAACAGGAAGGACATGGGGTGCTCACCCCACCACTCTCAGAACTTCAGCCCTTGGACTGAGCTTCTCAGCTGCTGAATATGCAGCACCAGTTTGGCTTTCTTCTCCACATTCCAAAGAGGTGGATATAGCTCTGAATGAGACTTCCAGGAATGTATCTGGGTGTCTTAGACCAACACCACTTCAGAA
This sequence comes from Meconema thalassinum, assembly GCA_946902985.2. Lineage (NCBI taxonomy): Eukaryota > Metazoa > Arthropoda > Insecta > Orthoptera > Tettigoniidae > Meconema > Meconema thalassinum. Next base: position 18,453,010 of record OX336397.1, read on the forward strand.
GATCTACCCTCTTATAGGAATTTCTCCACCTCATGTCCGAAGAATGGTAGCAGCAGCATCTGAGAAGAAACGGCAAGAAACCGATTCAAGGCATCCACTTTTCGGCCAACATCCAGCCCGACAGAGACTTAAGTCCAGAAACAGCTTTTTGAGGGGAGTAACAGCCCTCGAAGGCTCACAAGAAGTTGCCCGTGTGAAGATATGGAAGACAGAGATCACAGACCCAACTATTCCTCTATCAGAAAAAATGGCACCTGGTCACAACTTGCCATATGGAATTTGGAAATCATTGAACAGGCTGAGGACGGGGGTTTCACGCTGCAAGAACATTCTCAAGAAATGGAATATGCTCGTCAACAATGATGAGTTCTGTGACTGCAGCATTTTACAAGACCCAGAACACCTGCTGATCTGCCCCTTGATGGAGGACATATGTTCAAAAGACGATCTTTTGGCTGCAAATGATAATGCTATAACTGTTGCTACTTACTGGCAAAATCTAATTTGGACACGGAAAATAAAATAAATAACTCTTCCCACCTCCTCGCTCATGCCGTCACCCGGCAGGTTTTCGGCGTCCAATATTGGCGTTCGAAATTGAAAGTGGCCCATGCGGATTTAACTACGTCATTGTACAACTTTGTGGGAATATTGTGTACTAAATTTCAACCAGATTAGAATTTTACACCGCAATCCGTTCCCTTGTGAGTCACAGCAGGTGAGATCGTTACCGCCGAGCCACGCAGCCAGCTCAAGAAAGAAGGAGAGAGAGAATGAAAAGAGGTGTTAGAATTGTAATTTCATTCACTGAAGCGCCTTTGGATAAACAATCTTCATTGAGTTTCTGTCTGGTGCGTTTATAAATAAATCCGAAAGCTTTCCGACGCGTGAGCGCACCACATACAACTGACCATGTGAGCATTTGTTGAAACTACTCGTGCGCCATCTGATATAAAATGGATTTACTTATTCAGAAACAATGGTGGGGATGTGCACAACAACTCACCAAAGTTTCATCACAATTGGAGGAATTGTATATGAACGCTTACGGGTCTCTCCTGAAACGATTTGCTGGGCAACACCCATTTGTTGAAACTACTCGTTTGCTACCCACTATCGAATGGTTTATCTAATTCAGAAACCTTTGCGGCAGTGTGCACAACAACTCAACCAAGATTCATCGCAATTGGATGAATGGCATATGAACGCATAAGGGACAATTGGTCCCCAAAATTAGTGTTGAATTCCAGGAAGCTGGAAACGGTAAATTAAGATGATAATGATAGAGGCCAATTAAAGATATATACCCAAAACTAAATTACTAGGCAGCCAAGGGCTCGCATCTAGTGGGACGTGGGTTGGCGACCACGGGGCCCCAGCTAAGCCCGGCTATGCTTCCACTTACTTGTGCCAGGCTCCTCTCTGACTTCTCTCCTGTCGACCTCTTTTGGTCAACTCTTGTTCTCTTCCGACCCCGACGGTCTTAGGGTATCCAAGGCCTAGGGAGTCTCTTTCTTTCCCGCCTTAATTGGCACTTATCTCATCTTTCCTGATACCCTCCTTCTGCGAGAGTAGTGCTAGATGGGGGGTTCTGCTTCCAAAAGTAAGTTGTGAGCCCCTGCGACCTTGGAATGGAAGGAGTCATGCTAGGAGGGCGTGCTTGGATTCGTTTTTTTTTTGTCTCGTTGCGCTCTTTACGGGAATGTAGGTGTCGAAAAGCTGAACATAGGGTTTTAGGTCTAAAAATGCGTTTTTCATATTTTTGCTAATTTTTGGAAAACAGAAAACGTGATGATGACGTGCGTGATAGTATTTTTTCGTCTCGTCGTCTTCTTTACGGGGATGTAGGTACGGAAAAGGTAAAAAGCTGGAAACACGTTTTTATGGAAAATGGGTTTTTGCGATTTTCCCTAATATTGCGAAAACGGAAAACGTGAGGATGACGTGCGTGATAGCATTTTTCGTCTCGTTGCGCTCTTTACGGGAATGTAGGTGTCGAAAAGGTAAAAAAAGCTGGAAACACGGTTTTTTGATGGAAAATGGTTTTTTGTGATTTTCCCTCATATTGCGAAAACGAAAAATGTGATGATGACGTGCGTGATATTATTTTTTCGTCTCGTCGTCTTCTTTACAGGGATCTAGGTATGGAAATGGTAAAAAGATGGAAACATGGTTTTCTTATGGAAAAGGTGTTTTTGTTCATTTTCGTGTTATTTGGAAAACTAATCAGGCGATTTTTATGACGGGCATGTTGATGTATTTGTGTCGTTGTTCTCTTTACGGGAATGTGGGTATGGAAAATCTGAAATTATGGTTTCCGTCATTTTTTTCGAGATCGTTGAGGAAAATGGGGAAAAAGTAAGAAACCAGATTTGAGGTCACGTTATGTTAAGCACTATGATGTAGGTAAACCACCTATGCATTATTATTATTATTTGACAAGGCTTGACTGGGCTCACACGCAGAGAGAGGACTTGCTCGGTGAAATGAGAAATGAAAGCATTGAGACTAACCCACGGCGAGCCAGACAGACAGTGGTCTTATCATCGTACGTGCTTTGCAGGCAGAGAGATAAGAGGCAGGTGTCATTATACAGTGTGCGGCTTTATACTGTGTATGTCATAGCCTTGGTTCATTATGGGCTCATCATGCAACGCAAAGTTTGAAACGATGGGTGGGTGTATAACATCATGATAAAAGATTGGCATGGGCTTTAACAAAGAGGTTATTGGACATGTAATAAACAAATGGGTGGGATTAATGAAAGGTAATGTGATACATCTTTTTGGAAAGGAAAATTTTTCTAAATAAATAAATAAATAGGTTTTACTACAAAAAATTATGTTTATTGACCCATGAATTAAACGTGGAAGAAATCCCTAACCACTTTACAAAATATTTTGCACCTTTGACTTTAATTACTCGTTCAATGAGATAATCGTTGGGATATAATGTTTTTGGCACTTCTTCATAATAGAATCGTCCTTGAATGGGTTGACCGCTCTGATCTTCTAAGAGATACGTCACAGGTTGACCTAGCTTGACTTGGCGAATTTAAAAAATTTATGTCGACCATTGTGGAGTATACGATTTTGAAAACACACTTCTATGTTTACTGATGCGAACAAAATCTCCAATTTTAAGGCGATGTCGCCTTGGGTCAACCCTTTTTATAGGGTTAAACAGTCTATTGAGTCTGGGTAGGTTCTTGGTGACGAGGCGAGGTTTCATGCCGATGGTGGAATGAATGGTGGGTAGATTATAGGATGAGGAATAACCCACCCACCAAGGGAAGATGATTAAGAGAAGGAAGTAGATTTGGGATTGGAAAAGAAGGATAGAAAAATAGGAGGAGAGTCCCACAAAATTAATAAGTTGAGCTTTAAATACCCTTAGAAGCAGTTGCCAATGGAAATTAACTCTCGGATACCTAAAGTAGGTACGAGCTTGGTTGAGGCTAACGGGAACCGCAGCTAGGACTTGGGCGGTTTGCCAGAGAGAGGCTTTAGTATATTTCCTCCCAAGCATGTATAAAAGTACTATGGGGAAGGGTGATGGTCTGGCAAGACTGAGAGGAACAAATTTACTGTATGTCTTCTGAAAGAAATTAGGTTTGACAAAGTAATTCGAAGAATGCCAATGATTTAACTCAGGTTTGGTATTTTCAATTTCCAAAATTATGGAGTTCCTGTAAGGGCGACCAAGTGTCTCTAAGAAGGAAAATGATAAAAGATTATGCCTTATTGGGTAATCTTGGTAAATGAACCAATGGTTGCATTGAAAAATGGCTAAGCTTTTACTCAGCGAGGAGCCGGCTAAAAGTTTAGACAAAAAGAAACACTTATTTTTTAGAAAATTGACCATAAGTTTTCGGAGAGGGTCTCCACAAGCAGGTAGCTGGCTTAGCGAGCTTTACTTGCCTTACTGGCCAATTAGAATTAGCTATTAACGCTAAGAAGAACTTTAGTGAGGCGAAAATTAAGAGTTCTTGCTCAAATGCAACAAATGGTAAAAACCCTATTAAAGATTTTAATGTCATTGAGTGAGGAGAGTCAAGGAAGACAGGATTTTGCCTAAACTTTATATTCGTAAATGAAAAAGCGAAGGGAAAAGATTTGTTTATTTTACAATTAGAAAAAGTTTGAGGAAATTAACAATTGTGCAATATAATTTTAATAAACATAGTTCATTTGAACTTTTTAACAAATAGGGTCGCAGACCTCTCAACATTAAACGGTTGCTCCAGGCAATTGACAATTTAAAAGGTTTCAAACCTTACATGTTTCTAAAATCTTTATAAGATTTAAACAAATGAGCAATGAAATAATTAAAGCTTGAACGTGAATTGGAGTACAAAAAGTGCACCTTAAGAAATTCAGGAGAGAATGTTCTAGAGAAAGTGACAACTTTGAAAATAACAATAATAACAACGTGAAAAATAAGATAGAAGTTCTTACAACTTCTTATATTTATACAGAATTAATATATGAGAATTATACAAAGAGGGCAGGTCACTTACTGTGAAACCTAAAGAAAGTGAAAGGGAAAGTTCTAGACTTTCCAAGTTTGAGCAGGAATCACTCGCCAAATGGGACAGTTTCCATTTCGTGAAACCTGAACATGACTCGCTCAAGAGTTTAGAGAATTGTTTTCCCTGATTTTGAAGGGAGGAACAATGTAAGTTTGAAACGTGTGCTAGACACGTAATTATACAGAGATACTTAATGATAAACCAACAAAAATGGAAGGGCACTTCTTGGAATGACACCTTATTGGAACAGACCTAGATTAAAAGTTTATTGCAGATTGTTAGTGAGAGGTTTAGGAAAGAGAAATGGGAATTAAGGAAAATGTTCATGGCCTTATTTGAATATAAGCGGACGATCGCGACGCGGTAGAAAAGTTGAGCAAGCACTGGTTTTCACTATAGTTCATTGAAACATATGAAAAGTTCACTGTGGAGACACAAAGTTTATGGAAAGGAAAGTTATTGCATTGATGAAAATAACTGGTTTCACTAGATAAGTGAGAGTCTATTTCTTGAGAAAGTTGTAAATTACAATTAAATGCGCTATAGAAAATTCCCGCGGTGGACGAAACTTCACTATTTAGTAATTTAGAAGTAAGATAATTCAATTTTAAACAGAATTCTCACAAGTACGTGAGAAATACATGACGGCAGGACTTGTAGATTGAGTACAGAATCTAGAAGGTTCCAGAACAATCTTAGCAGTAAAATGGGGCTAATGTAAATCCAGCAGAGGAACTAGCTTGTTGAATTATAGACAGCGGGTAATTAGATCATATCCCACGTAGAGAGAGAATTTCTCATTAGAATAGCTTAATAGAAGCTCTTTATGGTAAAGTCGGCTTATACAAGCGAAAGCTCAACATGGCAAATCCCACGAAGAATGATTTTTGCCCCAAAATAAATACTTTCACACTGTCTATAAAAGTATCATTAAAAACACGTGGAAGTTAAAACCATGAAGATGAGGTTAAAACTTGAAGAAGGTACTTATCTTTGTTGCATGTTGAAGTGAAGTTCCTCACTGATGCTTAGAGTTCCAACATGGCGTGGAATTTAAAAAATGCCTCGTTAGGTCAGGAGGCTGGCTCTGGTTGAGCCTTAACTGATTGCTTCAACTGCCGACTAAGAAGTGAGACTTGCTCAACGAGGCACGGAAGGTCCTAGGAAGGGGAGAGAGTGGGGGTAGGAAACAAAAGGTATACATATCAGCATAACCAACTTATCAAAAATAAATTTTCTTCTTGATGGATGGTCTTCTAAGAATTGATAGTAGGCGATATTAGCGCAGCATGGTGAGTGAAACAGTAGACGTAGTCCTCTTGCTCAAGGAGAAAATAGCTGGCGATCGTAAGAAGATCTGGTGGCCAGATGGATATGTAAGTCCTCTTGCACGATGAGGAATTGAGTAGCTTCAGAGGTTCGCTACTAGATGACGCTAGGTGGGTCACAGAAGTTATATATCTGAAACGTACTTATGAAGACGTAAGAGATTTGCCCAACAAGGAGAAAACAGAAGATCACTGTTGGTGTTTGGCAAAGAGGAAGGAAGAAATGAACATGCAAGGAGCAGTAGACATTATATCTCGGGTACCGTGTATTCAAAGAATACACCATACTGGGGGGGAAAAACACCAACAGAGAGCAAATAAGCAGTTACACATTTAATGGCAGCGGAGCGATCAAAGACAGTGGTCTTGTGATTGGTCCATTAGTGGTCAAGATTCTGGCCACCCTGACTCTCCCATCTCTCCCAGGATAACATTCGGTCACCCTACCTGAAATCCATACTAGGGGGGGGTGAAACATCCCTAACCAAGACCAAGTCCCCCACCTTAATGTCGGGACTGGAAAGAAACCACTTCTGTCTCCGTTGTAAGGAAGTTAAATATTCCAAGTTCCACCTTTTCCAAAAAGAATTACGGAGGGCTTCAAGTTTCCGCCAAGCGATAGGTAGATTAGAATCCCTGTAAGAATTGGGAAGAGGAGGAGGAGCAGAAAGAGAAGTGCCTATAAGGAAGTGACCAGGTGTAAGTGGAAGCAGGTCATCAGGGTCATTGGACAGCGGAGTTAAAGGTCGAGAATTAACAACACCTTCAATCAGAACAGACAGTGAATTGAATTCTTCGTAAGTCAGAATTCGATTACCTAAGACTTTTCTTAAATGACATTTAGTGAGCTTTACGCAAGATTCCCACCTACCACCGTGATGAGGAGCGTAAGGAGGTATAAAGCGCCATTTGAAACCCTTTGAGTAGGAAAAATTAGAAATTTGTTCCATGGCAGGAGAGGAAGTAAGAGCTTTCTTCCACAGGGAAGCTGCGCCCTGAAAAGTGGAAGCGTTATCAGAGAACATCTCTGAAGGCACACCACGCCTAGCAGTGATGCGAGAGACAGCTGATAGAAAATAAGAAGTAGAAGCATTCGTTACTAGTTCCAAGTGGATTGCGCCTGTAACCATGCAAACAAAGAGAGAAACATAAAGCTTACCAAACAATTTGCGTTTAGCTTCAGGAGAATTTCGTTGATATTGAAACGGACCCATATAGTCCACACCAGTTAAAGCAAATGGGCGTATAGGAGAAGAGCGAAAAGAGGGCAGATCGCTCATTAATTGTGTATTAATTTTAGGTTTCGCTTTAAAGCAAGGAATGCACTTATGAATTACAGAAGAAACTTCATGAATTCCATTTATAATCCAGTACTTTTCCCTTAAAAGGCAAAGCAGAGTGCGTGTACCAACATGCAGATTACGATAATGAAAGTCACGTATAATTAAAGAAGTAACGTGATGTTTGGAAGGCAAAATAACGGGATGCTTTTTGTCCTCAGAGAGTAAAGATTTCGAGAGCCTTCCACCTACCCTGAGCAACCCATGGTCATCAAGGAACGGGGCTAAAGCACGAAGACGACTGGATTTGGGAAGATCTCTTTTAGAAGAAAGCAAAGGCAACTCAGAAGAAAAGGCTTCTTGCTGTGTCAGTTGTAAAACTTTAATGGTGGCGAAATTCAATTCATGATTGGTAAGGTGTGGCTTGGGGAGAAGAGGTTGGTCAACCACAAAATATTTCCATCTAAGGAGATAGGCGATAATTCGTATTAATTTATGAAAGGAAGAATAGCGTGACAACAAAGGATAAGAAGCATTAGAAACCAGACACGAGGCAATAGACAGAGGTACTTTAGCGTCAGGCAAGTTGGAGTTTGTAGCTGGAGGTTTAGCAGACCATGAAGAAGAGTCTTTGATTAACCATGAGGGCCCATGCCAGTACAATTGGGAAGCTGCCAATTGAGAGGGTAAACAACCACGAGAGATAATGTCGGCTGGATTATCCGCACTGGGAACATGCCTCCATTGACGTCCAGAAGAAAGAGTTTGAATTTTGGAAACCCTGTTTGCGACAAAAGTTTGCCAGTGAGAGGGGTTTTTGGCGATCCAAGAAAGGGCGATCATGGAATCGCTCCAGAGATAGATTTGCGAGAATTCGACCTTTAATACTTCCCGTAATTTCTTGACAAGTTCTGCAGCCATGAGTGCAGCGCACAGTTCGAGCCTAGGCAAAGTGATAGTTTTAAGAGGAGCGACCTTCGATTTGGCACAAACAAGGTTGGAAACTAGAGATCCATAGAGTGAATCGTGATAAACTAAATATGCACAGCAACCATAAGCTTTTTCGGAACTGTCCGCGAACACATGAAGGAAAAAAGATGCATTAGAATGAGAGCTGATTAAATTCCTGGGAATTTCAATGAGGGAAAGATCCAGCAAATTGCTGCGAAACGAGAGCCAACGATTCAGAAAAGATAGAGGGACAGTGGCATCCCATTCACATTTAAGCGACCACAGCTCTTGCATGAAGAGTTTGGCTATAACGATGACTGGGGCAAGAAATTGAAGCGGATCATAAATTTTTGCAATTTCAGAGAGGATTTGTCTTTTTGTATTAGGAAGCTCTTCTGCGAGCGTAACTTATAGATAAGAGTGTCAGTGCTAGTGCACCAATGAACTCCTAAAGTTTTTATAGATTCGGAGTTTCCACAAATTTCGACAGAAGAGGGATCTACGTCTTCGATGGGAAATTGGGCGAGAAACTCAGGGGAGTTGGAGTTCCACTTATGAAGTGGGAAACCTCCATTCCTTAGTAGTGCTTGAAGTTCTAAAGACACAAAAGAAGCTTCCTCCAAAGTAGAGAAGGACTGCAAGTAATCGTCAACATAGAATGACGTAGTTAGTGCTTCAGAGGCTTTGGGGTTAAATAAATGACCATCCTGAGAGGCTAGCAAGTGTAGGGATCGGATAGCAAGGAAGGCAGAGGGTTTTAAGCCATAAGTAATCGTGTTCAAGCGAAATACCTTAATGGGCTTATTGATTTCATCACGCCACAAGATTCTTTGAAGATCTCGTTGTTCTGGTTGAATTAACACTTGACGGTACATCTGTTTTATATCGGCTATGACAGCTATGGGAAATAATCGAAAGTTTAAAAGTATAGCAGATAAATCTGATTGAATAGCAGGACCAGAATAAAGAGTGTCATTAAGGCTGTTGCCATTAACGTCAGGTGATGAACCATTGAAAACAACTCGGATTTTATTTTTTACAAGAGGGTTTTTCCACACAGGATGATGATTTAAATAAACCGTTTCAATTGGGGGGTGCAATTCATCATCGGATTTGTTAACAACCTCCATATGATCTAAGCTTTCATACTCATCCATGAACTCAGTGTACTGCTTTTTGACAAGGGGTTCCTTTTTGAATTTGCTCTCGATAGCAAAGAGGGCTTTTCGAGCTTTAGGCTGAGAGTTAATAAGTTTGGGGGGATTGTGTAATCTTGGCATTTGAACAATGAACCGGCCATCAGAAGAACGAGTGGTCGTGTTCAAAAAGAGTTGCTCACAGAATTCATTTTCTGAAGAAATTACATTAGGAGAATCAACATTTTCAAGCCTCCAAAACTGTTCCAGGTCAGTATTGGAGAAGTAACATTGCGATGCGGGTTGAGGAGAATAATGGGGAAGTTGCCCTGTGACGATCCATCCAAAATTAGTGTCTCTGGCGACCACGTTTGAGGATAACTTACGAACCTGTTTACGTAGGCAATTCCAGAAAACATTGGCACTAAAGAGTATGTCAATAGGGTTTTGCATATTAAAACAAGGATCGGCTAGCCTTAAATGCGAGGGAATGTTTAATCCTGAAATATCCACAGAGTGACTTGGAGTGTCTTCTCCAATGCTATTAAGAATTAGACAATTAAGTTTAAGAAAGTTGTTTCTATGACAAGTATCTCTTATAGTTAGCTTTGAGAATTGTAAAGCTTGCGATTTTGAGCTGTTGATGCCCGACACGTTGATAGAAGTGGGGTTTACAGGTAGGCCTAGTTTTCTAATCAAGGAATTGGACACAAAATCATGAGTTGCCGCTGAGTCTAGAAGACCGCGTGCACGGACCCAGTTGCCAAAGTTATCCTGAACGTCAATTTGGACAGTAGACAACAATACTTGCGCGCTGCGAATGGACTTAGCATTTTGAATATAAGATGAAGCATTAGAATTGTTAGCACTATCATTTTTCGGCGAAGTAGATGCTGTCGATGACCTTGCCTGATCATGACGATGTAGCAAAGTATGATGAGCCTTTTCACAATGGTAACAAAGTCTTGTGGACTTACAGTTAGAAGCAGAATGCGTGGGCGCTAGGCAGTTGAAACAATGTTTGTTTGGAGCGACTAATTTTCGTCTGTCATCGACTGACATTTCTTTAAAAGATTTGCAAAGGTATAGGGCATGGGGATCTTTACAAAGTATGCACTTTACAGGTTCGTTTAAACTTTTGCGAGGTTCACTTTGCGTGTTTAAAACAATAGAGCTAGCGACACGACGTTCACTAGACCTAGTTGGGTAACCAGTGGAGTTTGATTTGAATTTGGATGAGCTGGACCCGGGTTTTTGGGTATTGGACGCTGAGCGTTCACGTTTGGATTTGATGGACATTAATTCGAATTTGGAACTAGGAGATGAAGGTTCGCTCTGATAAGCTAGCGCGGTTAAAAGTTGGCATCTAGCGTTTATGAAAGTGACTAAATGCTCGTAAGAGTAGTCGTCTTCATTAGAAAGTTCAATTTCCCAAGCTTTGAGGGTAGCAGCATCAACTTTAGAAACTACTAAATGTATTAGGAAAGTATCCCAATGTTCAGTAGGCTGCTCTAATTGGGACAAAGCTTTAACGTGGAGTTGGGTTAAAGTACGCAAACTAGTGACGTCATTGTGCTGTGACGCAGGTAGGTTAAATAGAGCCTTAATATGGCGTTGAATACGTAAACGTGAATTTCCATATCTTTCTTTTAATAAGTTAAAGGCAATGGGGTAATTTTCGGCACGTAGAGGAAGTGCTTCAACTAAGTGCAAAGCTTGACCTCGAAGGATAGATCTCAAGTAATGAAACTTGTAAATGACTTGAATGTCTTCATTGTCATGAACAAGGGAGCAAAATAATTCATAGAAAGAATCCCAAGTGGATTCATCTCCAGAAAAATGGGGTAAATCAATTTTCGGTAAAGTAGGTTTGGGCTTGTGAGTGCCCTCACGGAAGGAAGTTTGGGGTTCGTGAAGGGAACCAAGAACAGAAGCGTCCTTTTTCTGCTCCTCTTCGAGTTGGCGTATTATTTTGAAAGCAGAACCTATGCCTTCGTAATATAAGTTTTCTACTACGACTCGATCTTCTGTTTGATTGAGCATGCAAGTTTCAATTTCAGTTTGAATGTTACAGTAGTTTTCATAAGAACGTTCAAAATCCTTTACACGATGTTTCAACAAATCTAATTGCGCGTCTGAGGGATCTAATTCTTTTATGTACCTTCTGAATCGGGTAATTTGCCCTTTATAGGATGCTCGTTTAGAAGTAAGTTTTTCATCCTTATCCTTATCAGTGGGAGCCATATTAAAGAAGATAAATGAAAATGTAACTCACGAAACTGTGGAACCTTGGAAATGCTGTCAAGCTGGCAGCAGCGAATGAGTAGAAAGAATGGGACACACCATAGGAGATAGGAGCGGCCTCTTTCCCGTTCACAGGCTTTGCACGATGTGGTTATAGCTGAAATATTCAACACAGATATTAGAAATATGCAAAGTATTGTCAAATGACACTATTTTAAAAAGAGAAAAGAAAAAATGGGCTCTCCCGGGTTTGGGCACCAATTTTTGGGTAGATTATAGGATGAGGAATAACCCACCCACCAAGGGAAGATGATTAAGAGAAGGAAGTAGATTTGGGATTGGAAAAGAAGGATAGAAAAATAGGAGGAGAGTCCCACAAAATTAATAAGTTGAGCTTTAAATACCCTTAGAAGCAGTTGCCAATGGAAATTAACTCTCGGATACCTAAAGTAGGTACGAGCTTGGTTGAGGCTAACGGGAACCGCAGCTAGGACTTGGGTGGTTTGCCAGAGAGAGGCTTTAGTATATTTCCTCCCAAGCATGTATAAATGTACTATGGGGAAGGGTGATGGTCTGGCAAGACTGAGAGGAACAAATTTACTGTATGTCTTCTCAAAGAAATTAGGTTTGACAAAGTAATTCGAAGAATGCCAATGATTTAACTCAGGTTTGGTATTTTCAATTTCCAAAATTATGGAGTTCCTGTAAGGGCGACCAAGTGTCTCTAAGAAGGAAAATGATAAAAGATTATGCCTTATTGGGTAATCTTGGTAAATGAACCAATGGTTGCATTGAAAAATGGCTAAGCTTTTACTCAGCGAGGAGCCGGCTAAAAGTTTAGACAAAAAGAAACACTTATTTTTTAGAAAATTGACCATAAGTTTTCGGAGAGGGTCTCCACAAGCAGGTAGCTGGCTTAGCGAGCTTTACTTGCCTTACTGGCCAATTAGAATTAGCTATTAACGCTAAGAAGAACTTTAGTGAGGTGAAAATTAAGAGTTCTTGCTCAAATGCAACAAATGGTAAAAACCCTATTAAAGATTTTAATGTCATTGAGTGAGGAGAGTCAAGGAAGACAGGATTTTGCCTAAACTTTATATTCGTAAATGAAAAAGCGAAGGGAAAAGATTTGTTTATTTTACAATTAGAAAAAGTTTGAGGAAATTAACAATTGTGCAATATAATTTTAATAAACATAGTTCATTTGAACTTTTTAACAAATAGGGTCGCAGACCTCTCAACATTAAACGGTTGCTCCAGGCAATTGACAATTTAAAAGGTTTCAAACCTTACATGTTTCTAAAATCTTTATAAGATTTAAACAAATGAGCAATGAAATAATTAAAGCTTGAACGTGAATTGGAGTACAAAAAGTGCACCTTAAGAAATTCAGGAGAGAATGTTCTAGAGAAAGTGACAACTTTGAAAATAACAATAATAACAACGTGAAAAATAAGATAGAAGTTCCTACAACTTCTTATATTTATACAGAATTAATATATGAGAATTATACAAAGAGGGCAGGTCACTTACTGTGAAACCTGAAGAAAGTGAAAGGGAAAGTTCTAGACTTTCCAAGTTTGAGCAGGAATCACTCGCCAAATGGGACAGTTTCCATTTCGTGAAACCTGAACATGACTCGCTCAAGAGTTTAGAGAATTGTTTTCCCTGATTTTGAAGGGAGGAACAATGTAAGTTTGAAACGTGTGCTAGACACGTAATTATACAGAGATACTTAATGATAAACCAACAAAAATGGAAGGGCACTTCTTGGAGTGACACCTTATTGGAACAGACCTAGATTAAAAGTTTATTGCAGATTGTTAGTGAGAGGTTTAGGAAAGAGAAATGGGAATTAAGAAAAATGTTCATGGCCTTATTTGAATATAAGCGGACGATCGCGACGCGGTAGAAAAGTTGAGCAAGCACTGGTTTTCACTATAGTTCATTGAAACATATGAAAAGTTCACTGTGGAGACACAAAGTTTATGGAAAGGAAAGTTATTGCAATGATGAAAATAACTGGTTTCACTAGATAAGTGAGAGTCTATTTCTTGAGAAAGTTGTAAATTACAATTAAATGCGCTATAGAAAATTCCCGCGGTGGACGAAACTTCACTATGTAGTAATTTAGAAGTAAGATAATTCAATTTTAAACAGAATTCTCACAAGTACGTGAGAAATACATGACGGCAGGACTTGTAGATTGAGTACAGAATCTAGAAGGTTCCAGAACAATCTTAGCAGTAAAATGGGGCTAATGTAAATCCAGCGGAGGAACTAGCTTGTTGAATTATAGACAGCGGGTAATTAGATCATATCCCACGTAGAGAGAGAATTTCTCATTAGAATAGCTTAATAGAAGCTCTTTATGGTAAAGTCGGCTTATACAAGCGAAAGCTCAACATGGCAAATCCCACGAAGAATGATTTTTGCCCCAAAATAAATACTTTCACACTGTCTATAAAAGTATCATTAAAAACACGTGGAAGTTAAAACCATGAAGATGAGGTTAAAACTTGAAGAAGGTACTTATCTTTGTTGCATGTTGAAGTGAAGTTCCTCACTGATGCTTAGAGTTCCAACATGGCGTGGAATTTAAAAAATGCCTCGTTAGGTCAGGAGGCTGGCTCTGGTTGAGCCTTAACTGATTGCTTCAACTGCCGACTAAGAAGTGAGACTTGCTCAACGAGGCACGGAAGGTCCTAGGAAGGGGAGAGAGTGGGGGTAGGAAACAAAAGGTATACATATCAGCATAACCAACTTATCAAAAATAAATTTTCTTCTTGATGGATGGTCTTCTAAGAATTGATAGTAGGCGATATTAGCGCAGCATGGTGAGTGAAACAGTAGACGTAGTCCTCTTGCTCAAGGAGAAAATAGCTGGCGATCGTAAGAAGATCTGGTGGCCAGATGGATATGTAAGTCCTCTTGCACGATGAGGAATTGAGTAGCTTCAGAGGTTCGCTACTAGATGACGCTAGGTGGGTCACAGAAGTTATATATCTGAAACATACTTATGAAGACGTAAGAGATTTGCCCAACAAGGAGAAAACAGAAGATCACTGTTGGTGTTTGGCAAAGAGGAAGGAAGAAATGAACATGCAAGGAGCAGTAGACATTATATCTCGGGTACCGTGTATTCAAAGAATACACCAAATGGTGTTGTTGTAGCGTGACACAAGTTGAGGTAACCAGTCTATCCATCGATAGGAACCATGTATTGTAAACTCTTTCCACATATAACTTTTTAATGTTCGATTGAAGCGTTCAACAACGCTAGCCTTGAGATTGCTATAGGTGGTGTAATGGTGAATATCCTTAGATTTGAGAAAACTGGAGAAATCCTTGTTGAAAAATTCTTTCCCGTGGTCGGTTTGTAACAAGTGAGGTTGAGGTTTGATTGTTCAATAATATGTTGAACGGCCTTTGTGACTAAGACACCAGTTTAGTTTTTTTACTGGTTGAACAAAAGCCATTTTGGAATAGACATCAATGACGGTCAACATATAGCGTACACCGTCGTTAACGTTAGAATAAGGTATCATTTCAACCAGGTCTGCCTGCCAAAGTTCATCGATTCCTTTGGAAATGACACGATGGCGTTCATAAATGCGTCGGGCTGGTTTATGCAATTCATGAGCAATGCCCACTTTGATGGGGGATGGCTTATATGATAATTTTAGCATCTCGGAGTTGTTGTTCAATGTGGGCGATTTCTGCCTCATGTCCAGTGTGACCAGCTTGTTTTGATGCATGAAGCAAGTATAAGCGCTCTACTAACTCATTGGGATTATTCCAAAAGGTTATATCTAGGTAGGGTTTTAATTTCTTCAACCTTACACCAGAGGCAGAGTGATGTTTTTGCTTACCAAAGATGTTTGCAATGATGGTTTTATATTTTTGGGATATATTGGCATTGACCTGCTGAGAGAATTTATAGTTTCTTTCGTGAGCGTTGGTGTCTAATAAAATGGATTTATATTTAGCAAGTTCCTCGGACGTAAAATCTTGTGGCGAGGGGGTGCGAGAAAATAGCAGCTTTAACAGCCCTGGTGTTAATTTATAGTTGATCTTTTTAATGACAGCTTTCGTGCGAGCAAATTTAATGGATGAATCCCCAATTTTAAAACTATCATTCCCATAGCGAACACCATACGTGGTATCTGTCTTTCCAATAAATAGAAGGGTCAGATACGGTTCCAGGGTTGCCCCATAATGTTTGATTAAAATGTTTTTGAGTTGAGCTTTATTTTAAGGGGATGCCAAGACTTGTGAAAATGGAGACGATATGGAGGAAGACGGTGTTGCCGCTATGACGTAAGATTTTCTTTTGTTTTTAGAAACTGTTGAAGGGGTGAGGATTTTTTTCTTTCAGGACTAAATACGCTTTCGCAGTCACTTTCACTTTGTTCATGTTCTTCTTCTTCTTCTTCATGTTCTTGATGTTCTTGTTCACTAACATTAGAGGAGGAGGAGGAGGATTTTACCTGTAGTGTGGAATCTGTTTGAGTAAATTTTTAACCTGTTAAGGGTTTGGTTCGAGAGGTAGCAGCAGCAGTAGCAGCAGAAGCATTAGGTTTGAATCTCATGGGATCAACCGATGATGGAGCATGTTTTTATCATGGGTAAAGGATTGACGTTTTTTAAACATTGCAATTCACGAAATTTATGTCGAATCGTATTTCGTGCCTCAATAATACGCTGCATGATTTGAACATGTTTCTTGTACCCTATGGCGTTCGCCATGGTAAAGGTAAAGACACACTAACAGGAAATGTCCAACCCTGGGTCTTTTTGAACAGAAATAAAATGATCAAAACCCAAGCGGTAATGTCCCGCACATCGTTCACTCTGTTTATTTATGACCAAACAGGCATGGTGATGATGGTTCCAACACGAAGCACACAATTGCGTGAAAGCTGTAAAGGACATATCTGGATTCACATGATCTTGAAAAATATGATAGAGATTTCTAGAGTCTCGGCGGAAGAGAACGATGAGATTGGCATTGTCATGAATCAACAGTTTGAGGATTTTGGAATAGGTCTGAGCCAGATAAAAACAATCCACTTGTTTATGACGTACCATACTAAAATACTCTTAAATAATGGCCTGTCATTGAGTGGCAATATCATCAAAAATTATAATGGAATCTGGTTGAATGCGGTCTGGTTGAATGACATCTTGAGGTGAGGTGAATGTAAAATAGCCCATGGCTTCTTTATTTAACGAAGACATAATTTGTTCCAGATACACGTACAGAGGCTGGTACGAGGATTTGGCAAAAATATAAATATTTTGAAATCGTAGGCCATCAGGCGCGGTAATAATGTTCAGCAAAACATTGGTCTTTCCACAACCCGAAGGCCCTACCATAATACAACGAACGGTAGATGGGATTAGGATGCCATGACGTTTAGGTTCGCACACGGACAGGGATAGCTCAGAAACCAAATCAGAGATGGGCAAAGCATGGGGTTGTTTCATTAATTCCATTGTGTCGATGACTGAGTTTTATTCTTGTGTGTATAAGGTTTATATATATAGACAAGCGGTGAGTAGGATAGGTTAGTTAACGTCAATCACATGGACGTGTTTGGGCGAGCTCATGTAACCATGGCCACGGCCGCCTCTTTGTCAAAACAGACACGAGAGGTGGCAACAAAAAAGCTATGTCGATCGCAAAGTGCAAAGTGTCTATCACATGGCCCCGAGACTAACCGCTGAGGGCTATTCAGCCAATCATCATCGTATTATTGATGTGCAAGAGCCTCGAGACGAAAATGATGTCTGCACGAAACGTTATGTGACCTATCAAATGAAAAGGCTTTATAAATTTGTCCCATCTGTATTTTTAGTGTACCTGTCAAATCAAAAACTGGACAATGACAGAAACCATTCCCCACCACCACTGGTGAATGATGATCTTACCTATATGCTTGCTTCCGGTTTAAGTCGTTATCGACTGCATTATGATGGTGTAATTCATATTAAATATGCCATGCCTGATGAGAAACATTTAAAAATACAACTAAACGGTGATAGAGTGTTGGCCCACAACCATCAAAGAGTAATTGTTGGAGATGAATTATCCTTTCATCTTATGCTTACGTTTGAGGAAAAGGAAGCTGGGAAAACGGGAATGATTTTCCGCTTTATACAGAATTGGAATATACTGCTATGAAATAAGGTTCTCTACGTTAGTTGTTATAGAATGTTTGCTGTGAAAGGTTCCCCAAGTAGCAGCATGGTGAAAAAAAGTTATGCCATGGACATGGAAAAAACAAATCTCAAAAAGAGAAAAAAGCCAGGTCGGAAACCAAGTCGATCTGCCTCACACCCAGTGTTAAAACTTAAAAAAACTAAAAAATCTAAAAAGAGTGGCTATCGAAGAAGCTTTACAAGCGGTGCGATTGTCTACAGCTCCGAAATCGCAGCATCATGTATCGATAAAAAGAAAAGGAAGAAAGAAAAAACGTGGGTGAGTCATTCCTGTTGCTAAGCGTGGGGTTTTTTTGCCGGCTTTATTTGCAGGGTTGGCAGCTTTGGGGTCCCTTTTGGGTGGTGCCAGCGCTGTAGCGACAACCATAAAAGCCGTTGAGCAAGGCAAGCAACAACTCAAAGAAAGCGAGCGACACAATAAAACGTTAGAAGCCATTGCGATGGGAGCTAGAAATGGCAATCCTTTAAAGCCAGTCTTTTATCCACAAGGTAGTGGCCTATCGTCTAAGAAAAAAAAAGTCCATCATCGATAAGCGCTTAAGGCAACTGCCTCATCATGCCATGACCCATGGAGAAGTGGAAAGCTATGCCAAACAACTAAAGATTTCTCATTTTCGAGGTGTATTTATGCGAAATGGATTACCCAAAGCACCGTGGAAAGAAGAACGAGCCATGATGAATTTAGATGATGATGCAGGCCCAGGAACCCATTTTGTAGCCTATGTGAAACAAGGTTCCCCAGTATGGTACTTTGACAGTTATGGAAATTTACCACCCCCGATCGAGTTGCTACGTTATTTGGGAAACCGGGTAAAGATATTCTATAATGTGAATCGTCAACAAACCTTTGACAGTCAAGAGTGTGGCCGTTTGAGTTTACATTTTTTATATAAGAGGTCGCGTTAAGCCAACAGTTTCATCATTATGAATGTCAACGCCAAGACCTTTGCCGTGCACAGTCGCGGGCGTGAAGTGTCCCTGGATTTCCCCCCCCCCCCCCCCATTGAATTGCATCGCGATCAATCCTATGTGCTAGGATTAATTTCTTTGGAAAGTTACAACAGAATTTACAATATTCAACTGGATATTAATGACAAATTTTATTATGATGATTATATGTTGAGACTACCCCCTGGAGGTTATACCATAGACGATGTGCATGAAGCCATTAGCGTGTCGATGATAAAACAATTTGGTGTCAAACCATTTGCGGATGGGACACACAAATTTGAACTTACAGCCAATAGAATAACTCATCGCTGTCGTATTTTGTCTACGTTTAACATTGACTTTGAAACACGAGTTCATTCTATTGGTCCTTTACTAGGATTTAAACCAAGAGTGTTGGCAGCTCACCAACCCCATGATTCAGATTATCCAGTGAAATTCATCGAGGACAATCACATTTCTGTGACTTGCAATATTATTAGAGACGTATTTACGAATCAAGAACAAAGCCATTCCCTGTATGATTTTATTGTCACCTCTCCTTGCGGCTATATTATTCGTGAAAACCCTTCAGTGGTTCTATATCATCCTGTGTGAGTCAGTGATATTAGTAATATTACCTTACGCTTAGTGATTAGAAACCAACAACTGATTGCTTTGGACGCCAACACCTCTGCGACCTACAAGTTGGTTTTAAAGACGCTATGAAATTTATCTATTAAGCAACAACAACGTCTACGAGGTCAGTTAGTTGCCCGCCGTGTATGAAACGGTTAACACGAGTAAACCGACAACGCTTACAACGCATTGGTTATACGCTACACCCCAATCATGAACAAAGAGCTGTTGCAAGTGTTAAATCCCATATAAGTGGAAGATGGCGTCGTGCGCATTGATATGCATTCCTATCAACCTCAAGCAACAGGACTGAATAACAATGATGAGATTCAATTCATCATTCACAATCAAGCTAATTTTACTCTACCTCATGAAAGTGTCCTTCAAATTGAGGGTAAATTGATGAAAGCAGATGGCAGCACACCCACAAGGTCTGCGTTGACAAATCATGGTTTGGCTTTTCAGTTTTCTGAAGTACGTTATGTGATAAATGATATTGTCATAGATATGACTAGAAATGTGGGCATGACTAGTCTTATGAAATTATATCCTTCCTATAGCGAGGAGGAAAGTAAAACGCTTTCTCTGGCAGGATGGTGTCCCAACAGTAGCAATGACTGGCTAGTTCATACCGATGGCACTTTTACAGGCTTCCTACCCTTAAAATTACTCCTTGGCTTTGCCGAAGATCACAAGCGTATTATTTTAAACGCAAGACAATGTCTGTATCTGGAGAGAGACCGTTGTGATTATAATGCACTGAAAGGAGCCTCTGACCAAGTGATAGACTCAAAAATTCAACTGCTTCGATTACTATGGAAAGCGCCCCATGTGACGCTATCGGATCGTAAAAAGCTAAGCATGTTAAATTTGGTGCAAAAAGATAAAGCCTTGCCTATCGCCTTTCGAAGTTGGTGTCTACATGAGTACCCCTTGCTACCTACCACAGACACAAATAGTTGGAGTGTCAAATCGGCTCGCTCTACCGAGAGACCCCTCTATGTTATTATTGGTTTTCAAACCAATAGAAAATACCAAAAAAGCAAAGATGTCACCTTGTTTGATCACATTCCCTTGAGAAATATACGACTATTTTTAAATAATGTTTGCTTTCCCTATGAGGGGTTGGAACTCAATTTTTCAAAAAATAAGTTTGGTCCCCTTTATGACATGTTTGCTAAATTTCAATCGTCCTATTATGGAAAACAGGATTGTCTTATGTTGTCGCCACAAGGGTTTAAAGCAAAAGCACCACTGATTGTTTTCGACTGTTCGTACTGCCCCCGTAATTGAATTATATAGAGACCACGGTGGCTATTTTGAAAATTATAAAGATAGTTATGACGTGGGTAGTCATGACGTAAGCACGGATGACGTAGACGTTATGCCAGCAGGCTACTTGAGCTGAGATTCTCAGTGACGTCAGCATTTATTCGAGAAAGATCCGAGATATACGACGCAGTCGCAGGAAACGTGGAATTCTGCTGAGGAAGAAATTATGCTATTGGAGGGGAGGCTCGAACCAATGAACGATAGTCTGAAGGAAGACGGAGATTGCTGAAACTATGATATTTTTATTACTTTTTGGAATGCAGAATTGTGGAAATCCATTTGCAGTAGAGGCATTGTTCTGGAATTTCGGTGAAATTAATTTTCAGTTTTTGAATTTTGAAAATCCGTCATGTATTGACGAAGTTGGAACTTCTAGCGATGACGCAGTAACACGCTATGGAAGGGATGGATACGCCCCTCATGAAGTTTATAAAAGGCCTTGCGCAGAAGAGAGGAGTCTCAATCGTCTGATAGCTCAATCGTCAGATCTCAAATAGTCATTTCGGTGAAACTTCGAGTGAGATTAATAGAAAGAGTCGTCTTTATAACGCGTGGTGAAGCCACTGCATTAAACGAGAGTCGAGCGGACAAGCAGTGCAAGTTTACTGTGAGTAAATCTAGGTGAAGTTAAAACGCACATTATAACGCGTCTACAAGATTAGCTATGAACAGTTAGCGGTCGCCTATAAGCTAATTCTATTGTGCAGTGCTACAGTAAGGAGTGTAGAAAGTTGAACAATTTCGAGGAATTATTTTGGAAGATATTGGCAATTTTAGACAACTGACAAAAGTGATTTTCTCGCCACCTGAGAAGCACTTTGTATCGCCAGATTCTACGCCACGGCTGACACGGCTAGTGAAATAGGGAGACTTCAGATTGCTTTTGTGACACAACGCTACAGTATTATGGAGCAGTTTAATATGGCAGTTTGTTCTACTATTACCATAACCGAAGAGAAGATGGAAGGCTAAAGGACTTTAATGCAATTGGGACATATTTCAACGGAGTAAGATAGCAGCATGGAACTTCGCTAATTGCCATTCCGCACAAGCGAACATGTGGTGAATAACCATCTACACCCATGTTTCGTGGTTCAACGCTGAATACTATCAAACAGCAATGGAAATGATTTCATACTTACTGAATATGAATATTTCTTCGGAAATTACTACAAAAACTTCATGGCGATTTTCTACTGGAACTTCAGGGATTTTTCAAGAGAGGTCAGGGTTGTCCCGACTCACAAAGAAGATTATTGCCGGAAGGATGTCGTTCGTCTTCACGGAGCAGTGCAATTTCCGGAGGAGGAAGCAGTTCGATTCTCCGAGGGTGCTGTTTCCTGTTTCGAGGATGGAGCTCATCTTCAAATTGGTAAAATGGATCCATCAGCAGTATTCTTTGGGGAATTTTCCTCTGGAACGTCAATCGGCAGATAAGGTAGTCGTGAACGTTTATTGTATTTGAGTTTCTTAGCAATATTTGAGCAACCATTTTCCCATATTTTTTGTCCTCATGTATTTTGCCTTATATTCTTGTTTGAGATTCCTATTCTCAGTACACCTTGATGAGTTATGCCTTTTTCGACGTTTTATTAAGACATTGTTATGTCATGGGCATAGTTAAATGATTTTGAATCAGTTGAGACTGATATTTAGATTTTTCAGTAATTTGCTTATTTTTTTTGTAGTCTCGATTTGACTGTAAGTTAATGATTTTTATGGCAGATTTAAATTCAGACAGCGTGTCACTTTATTAAAGTAATTCTACCCCAGTTTAATTAATTTGACCAATTTTCTGTCATCATCAAGAAGGAAGAACATTTAAATGATTTTAGAGCGTTAAAATCCATTACGTTGTCGACGATCTTGGAAATACTAGTCGTTATTTGAATTGATTGCAACACAGACATTTATCGTCAGTTATGAACGACCATTGCATCATAGACCATTTTGTGAAAGATGAACTTTAATTATGAATTATTGAATGCATTAAAGTCGTGAACTTTTGTTAGGAGTTTTTTTCTCAATTAGAGATTTATATAATGATGTTTGCATTCCCCAGTCTAATTGGATTCTATTCGACTATTTTGCAGTTTAGTCGCACTTTGTTTGATGATAGTATTTTTATACTACAATTCTTTGAAGATGTTAATCTTAAATTTTGATAGACCAGACAGGCGTATATAAGCGTATTCACTATTAAATTTGTTTGTGACTGGCAAATTTTTACTTCATTTCGATTCATGAATGAAATCCACGAAGGTCAAATGACAACAGTTTTGAAACAATTAATGATTATAAGAATTTTTAAGTGGAACTATGAATGTATAATCGCTAGCGCAGCGGACGTGTTGAAAGTCGCTGATGTATAATGCCCTTAAATAGATGAAGGAGGTTCCCACAGTAATTAATGATGACAAAGGATTTGTTAGTGGAGGTTTTTGTAAATTCTGTGGAAGATTTTGATGCCATATATATTGATATATGATGAATTTTGGGCTTATTTTAATGCAGTTTGTGCATTGTTTTGTAAGCGAAGTATTTTCCGCTGGAGTGTATTGTCATAGTCCATTGAAAATTAATCAAGTGAATTTACTGTTATAATTAACAAGAGTTTTGAAAGAATTTGAGATAAGATTTTGAATGAAGATTACCGTCACAAATAATTAAAATAATTATTACAACCTTTATTAAACCAGATTGTGACATTAAATGTATAACTAACCTTCATTGGTCGATTATATTGACACGATTATGAAATTACCAACCGGATGAACATGTGGTTAAATGTATTTCTTAAATTAATAATTTGAATAATTTAAATGTTAATATTGTAAATAATGATGTAAATATCTTTGACAATAATGTGGAACGAAAGTAATGTTAGAGGCGTGTTAAAATTTTTTGTAATTATCTTCAACAATATTATAAACAATTTCTAATTGTTATAAATAATTTGTATGTGATTTTGTTATAAACATTTAAGAGTGTATTTTATACTCTAAACTATGCTTATTAAACATTTGGATGATAACTTAACAAGTTTAGGGATTGTCAGAATAATCCAGGGGTATGTGAGTTAAGCATTTGAAAGATTTGCGTCAATATATATGAGTTGTCTTGCGGACATTTAAAGCTGTTGAGAGGGAGCTGAATTCTTACGCAGTGTGGTGTGACAAGTGAGCCCCATTTGACAGGTGTGCGTCAGGTTGAAGGGTAGACGGCAGCTGGTCAGACAACTGGTTATCAGCGGGCGAGGTCGTCCACATTGAGGCCTTGTGCCTATAAATACAAGTGTCATGTTTATTAAAAGAAACAAAATGCTCTATATATGTGTCTCGTCCTGACTTCCTTTTTCCAATCCAAATGTGTTTTGAATGTTACGTTATTTTGAGCTCGTGGGAGCTAACATATTGTTTGATAACTTTGCAAGTCCTTTAGGAGGACATAGTCAGATTGACATGGGCTACTGATAGCCACATTTATTTTGTTGAGTTGTTAAAATCATACCCTTTATTTGAAATAAAAGCTTTTGTACAGTTCAAAGTTCTCGTCTTCGTTCTGGTTCATTTTTAAATGTCATGGTGGAGGTTATTGTGGGAGCATACTTTAGAGATCCTGTTGTCAACCCAATCCCCGAGATAATTTTTAAGAGGTAAGTAAAGGTAAGTATGAACCCCCGTCTATTTTGGTGTGTTCCACAATACTTTCTTGTTAACTTCTGTGCTCAAACCTCGGTAGTATCTGTCAGTGCCATTTTCATTGGTGTAGCTGAGCCGGTGCGATTGATTGTTGGCAATCCGATAGAGGGGGCGGATATCTGACAGCCTACTATCCGGGTAAACGGGGACAGTACCTAGAAGAATGTATGAAAATCACCACCATTGATTTAAGGGTAGATTTTGAAACACAAGAAAATGTCCCAGACCATACCAGTGCCTACTGTTTGATTATTCATGCTAGACAAGTGAAATATCATCCTTTGTCCAATTATGTCACCAGCATGTAAGCCATCTGTGGACGAGTGAAAAAAAAAGATCATCATTCATAGGATTGATGATAAGCGTCTGCATGCACAGTATCTGATGTGCTCTGGCACTGTGTGCACATACAACAACAAGAAACATCATGTGTCCCTCAATAAGCAAAAGCAACAACAACAACAACAACGTGACAGACAAACCTTGGAATTTAAAATGTGAATTTAATCGTCTGAAAACTTTTGAAACATGGACAGTTCCCTTTATGGATTGTGGAGAATTGGCTGCGAGCGGATTTTATTACTTAAAGCGTGGGGATGTGGTCAAGTGTATTTTTTGCAACATTGAAATTGGAAACTGGGAAATTGGGAATCGACCCTTTAGCGATCATCAGCGATGGAGTCCATCCTGCCCTTACCTCAATCGCTATGATGTGGGCAATATTCCATGGAGTTTGAATTATCCTGTTATTGTACCAGACCCTGCAAAACTAGGAGATACCTGTGGCCGTATGTGCAAACTATTCACTTGAATGCTGTTCCAAATTAAGCCAACAAACTTTGTAATAAAAGTATATTTTTTATGTTATGAATAAAACCTCAAAAAATATTTAGATGTTGTTCAATTCATTTGTTTCTTTTTTTCCTAAAGTCCTTTGACTTTGTCATGTTAAACCATGGCATGGGTTAGTTGTTGATTAGACATTAACGAAGTAACAAGTAAGAATAAAAGCATGATGCGTACACTCATTGTGGATTGTCAGGGGTTTAAAATTGCAGACAACAAATTTATATTTAAAGAAGTAGCTTTTATCGATTGTAGTGCGTTTTGGGTGTCTAACCCTATTCATTTGGTGTTTAAACCTCCCTGTGCTTTCGAGTTGCTTAGTGAAAAAGATAAAAAACAGAGCCAATGGATTGAAAATCATTTGCAGTTAGCATGGAAAGAGGGTGATATTTCTTACAAGTATCTTGACATCGTCATGAAAGCCCATTTGTCCGCGGCCAATGTCTTATTTGATAAAGGGAGTGAAAACGCCAGTGGCTTCAACAATTTTTACCCTCTCACTGTCAATGTATTGTCCTTTTAGATCTGGGTTGTCCTTCCCTGCAAACGCTCATGGACACTTGTCCGTGTGACAATATTCAGAATAAAGCCTTAGCCCATGCATGGCAATTGTTTCATTGGCTCACCACGAGTGCATGTTGGGAGTTGTTCAATAAAATTAAAACTGAAAGTGTATCGTCCAATGATAGCAGTGAGAGTTGTACACGTGAGGTGATAACATCAACGTTATAGACATGGACGCCACTACAATCGACAAGGCTATTGGAAAGTTCTTTGTGTGCAAGAAAAAAACTGATTAGCTTTACTCAACATGAATTATTAGCACTACCTAAATCATTTCTTTTTATGTTGCTGCCAACGCTGTCAAAGAAATTTGGGAAAAGGCGCCTGCCGAGTGGACTAACGACTCTGTATTGAGTGAACTACAACCATGCAGTCATTTTTCCCATCCCAAGCAATTAACCATGGCAAAAATACCTTCCATTCGACAGTGTGCCACATGCCAATTAATGAAATGATATCATGGTCATCAAACTCAGTGTAAAGACATTGTTTCATCATTCCATGTCTGTCATGCGGAAAACAACCACCACCTACCATGCTCGTCAGCAGCCGCCGACAAACAACAACAACAACAACAACAACAACAACAACAACAACAACAGCAAGAACAAGGAGAAGAAGAACAAGAAGAACAACAATAAAAAGTGTTTTTCACCGATTGAAACCTCTATGTCCCAGGTGTACTGGCCGTGGAATTATTGATAACATCATTAAAACCTTACCATTCGAAGCTCACTTACCTGCTTACAGCTTCAGCAGCCCTGGTACTCGTCTTCAAGATCGTTTGAGGACAGGGGATATGGGAATCAATGCTTTGGATCATGCATGCCATAATCACGATAAAGCCTATGAAAACAGTGATCCCACACTAAGACGCATTGCCGACAAAGTCTTGTTAAGCATTGCCAAACAACGATTAACAGCTTCAGATGCCAGTCTAGCAGAACGAATGGCATCATTTATAGTGATTGGTGCTATGAAGAGCAAATTACATTTATCTAGATATGCACTTTAACTTGATGAATTTATTTAAAAATGTATAGTATCACTGTTATCATGACAAAAAATAAATAAAAAGACAAGAGTCCATGTTGTGTTTTTTTTTCATTATTATTATTCACTCATAGTTTCATCATTATAATTATAAATAAAACGAATAAAATGACATAAATGACAAACAATAAAAAGGGACAGCAGTGCTCCGTTATAAAAATTACTAATTGTAGTAAATCTATTTTTAAATCACAAACAATTAAAAAGGGCAAAAGTCTATCATTTTAACTAATAGTTTCATCATTATTATAAAAAAAATTATATACATGCCAATTGTACTAAACCGATTTTAAATCACAAACAATCAAAAAAGGTCAAAAGTCCATCATTATTCATCAATAGTAACATCGTTATAATAATAATAATTGAAAATTGTATACAAATTGCTATAAATGCTATTTTAAATCACAAACAATAAAAAAGGACAAGAGTCCATTATTATTATTGTTCATAAAGTAAGTTGAAATGTCATGTGCTTAAGGCTCGCTTGTTGTTGATCTAACACCCCTCACGCACTGCAACCACAGGTAAACCAAAATCATGTTTTAAAAGTACGTGATACTGGCGTATGAAATCTTTATCTACTCTAGAACCAGGTTTTTGCTAAACGCTTATTATTGAATAAAATAACATGTTATTAGAATTTGAAAAGGTCTACGAAGAAATAGATGACATTCTGAGGTATATCAAAGGTGATGAAAATGTTATAGTAATGGGAGATTGGAATGCTGTGGTAGGAAAAGGGAGAGAAGGGAAGATAGTAGGAGATTTCGGATTAGGTGAAAGGAATGATCGAGGAAGCAGGCTGATGGAATTCTGCACCGAACATGAGTTGGTCATAGCTAACACCTTGTTCGATAACCACAATAGAAGAATATACGCATGGATGAGACCAGGAGATACAGGGCGTTACCAAATCGACTTCATTATGGTCAAGCAGAGGTTTCGAAACCAGATTTTGGATTGTAAAACATATCCTGGTGCTGACATAAACTCTGACCACAATCTGGTTGTAATGAAATGCAGATTAAAATTGAAGAAACTGAAGAAAAGTCAAAAGCCAAAAAGGTGGGCAATAGACAGAGTGAAAGTGAAGGATGTAAACGAAAGATTCAAGAAAAGTATAAAGGAAGGACTAATCAAAACCCCTAAACAAACTTCAATTGCAGACGAATGGGCACTTTTGAAGAATGAAATAACAAAATCCGCAGAAGAAAACATTGGTAGGAAAGAAAGAATAGGTAGAAAACCGTGGATCACTCAGGATGTACTAGAATTGATGGATGAAAGGCGGAAACACAAGAATCTAAGAGATGAAAAGGGGAAAGCAGAATACAGACGACTGAGAAATGAGGTTAACAAGAAGTGCAAGGAAGCGAAAGAAGAATGGTTGAAAGAGAAATGTGCAGGTATAGAAAATTGTCTAAAATTGGGAAAAGTAGACACAGCTTATCGAAGGATTAAGAATACTTTTGGGGAAAAGAAGACTAAGTGCTGTAATATTAAGGACACAAATGGAAAGCCTCTAACAGATAGGGAAGAAAAGGTTGAGAGATGGAAAGCTTACATAGAGTGCTTGTATAAGGGAAAGGAGATTGAGAATCATGTAATGGAAAGGGAGGAGGAAATTGATGAGGATGCAAAAGGAGATTTAATATTGAGATCAGAATTTGACAGAGCATTAGAGGACTTAGGCAGGAACAAAGCACCGGGCATAGATGATATACCGATTGAGTTGCTACGCTGCATAGGAGATGAAGGTCTGATCAGGTTATTTCACTTGGTGTGTAGGATTTATGAGACAGGTGAGGTACCCCCTGATTTCAAGAAGAATGTTATCATCCCTATACCAAAGAAAGTGGGAGCTGACAGATGTGAAGATTACCGTACAATCAGCTTGATTACTCATGCTTCAAAGATCCTGTCTAGAATAATTTACAAGAGGATTGAAAGCCAGATAGAAACGGAGTTGGGTGAAGACCAGTTTGGTTTCAGGAGAAATGTAGGAACAAGGGAAGCTGTACTAAGTATTAGGCTGATTTTGGAAGGTAGAATAAGGAAAGATAAGAGAACGTTCATGGCATTTGTAGACTTAGAAAAGGCTTTTGATAATGTTGATTGGACTAAATTGTTTGAAATTTTGAAATCTATTGGAATAAAGTACAGGGATAGGAGGGTGATATACAATCTATACAGAAACCAGACAGCAGTCATTCGAGCTGAAGGACATGAGAGAGAAGCTGGTATTCAGAAAGGGGTAAGGCAAGGCTGCAACTTATCACCCATACTTTTCAATCTTTACATTGAACAAGCAATGCAGGAAATTGGAGAAAAATTTAAAGTGGGAGTGAAGATTCAAGGAGAAATAATTTCAACTCTGAGATTTGCTGATGACATCGTCATCTTGGCCGACAAGCCTGAGGATTTGAATGAGTTTTTGAATGGTATGGATTCCGTCTTACGGAAGGAATTCATGATGAAAATTAATAAATGTAAAACAAAAATACTGGAATGCAGCCGAAATAAATCAGAAACCTCTATGGAGATCAAATTGGCAGGTGAAAAGCTGAAGGAAGTAGGAGACTTCTGTTACTTAGGCAGCAGAATAACCAGTGATGGACGAAGCAAAGAGGATATAAAAAGTAGGTTGGCTCAGGCAAGGAAAGCCTTTCTACAAAAAAGGAATCTGTTGACATCGAATATAGATTTAGGTATTAGGAAGTCATTTTTGAAAGCCTTTGTCTGGAGCGTAGCGCTCTTTGGAAGTGAAACTTGGACTATTGGTGCAGCAGAAAAGAGGAGAATTGAAGCATTTGAGATGTGGTGTTACAGGAGAATGATGAAGATCAGATGGGTAGATAGGGTTACAAACGAAGAGGTATTAAGGCGAGTGGGAGAGGAGAGATGTTTCTGGCGACTGCTAATGAAGAGAAGAGATAGGTTGGTAGGACACATACTAAGACACCCAGGAATAGCAAGCTTAGTTATGGAAGGAAGGGTCGAGGACAAGAACTGTAGGGGTAGACCAAGGTTAGAATATGTTAAACAGATAGCCTCGGATGTAGGGTGTGGTAGCTATGTAGAGATGAAACGATTGGCTCAGGACAGGGAGGCATGGAGAGCTACATCAAACCAGTCAAACGACTGAAGACTCAAACAACAACAGAATTTGAAATAATCAAACAAAGGTTTAGTGCAAAACCATGTCTGCAGTAAAGGCAATGTGACGTTAACTTTAAATTTATTTAATTATTTAGTAAATAGTGTATAATAGATTTCTTGTTAAAAATATGTCTCTCTCTAACTTTTTATTTCTAACTTGTGGCTGTGGTGCATAAGGGAGTGCTGAATGAACAAGCGAAAAAACTATTTATGTACATGAAAAGTAAAAAAAGGTAAACTAATTATAAACATGCGTCATAGGCATGATTCTATTAGCCTAAGGCTAAAAAAATCTCCAATTAAGAGAACTTACAAAAATTAGCATTCACCTATGCTCATCATAGACATCATTGTATTGACATGACTTAAGGTTCAAAAAAGAAACAAAAAATCCTACCATCAAGCAAAAGTTTAGAAAATGTATTATTATTATTTATCATCGTAAACGTTGAGCAACAATTAATAAACCTCAAACTGTTGAGCACCAAAAATAATTTTATTTTATTATAGTTATTGAAGAGTAGGGCATGAATAAACAAAAAATCACGGCTAGCGTACAATGATTATTCGTTTTCTTATGAATGTGAACTTTGACATAGTCCAGCAGTGGTCTCATGATTGGAAGATTTTTGCTCCACAGGAGTGCCGAGACATGCCATCTGTCACTTCCAAAGTACCTGGCTTTGATCTTCCTCGTCGGATATGGTCGAAATTAAACCGTATCAGGACTAATTCTGGTGTTTGTGCGGACTCTTTGTTCAAGTGGAACAGGTTACCCTCTCCAAAGTGGAGCCGATAGACAAACGGTGAAGCACATCATTCACGACTGTCCTCTAAGATCCTACGGAGGCAACATATTAGATTTTCTCTCAGCGACTCCTGCATCAGTGGACTACATTTTGAATTTAGATATAAAATTATGAGCCTATCTGTTCTCTTTATTTTATTTTCATTTTTTTCATTAAGATGTATTTTGATATACTGTAAGTGTGTACCATACCATACGATAAATAAATAAATCGTTTTCTATTATTACAAAACGAACCATGCAACGATTTTTTTTCACCCTCATAGATTAAATAGACAGGGTGAATACTGGAATTGACATCCTCCATGACATTATCAGGTAGGTTATTAAATCGTGTGGGAAGAAATGTCTCAAAGTCTTGACAAATGCAAAGAGCTCGTTCACCAAATTTGGTTTTAAGTTTTTGAATTTTATGTATGCGAAAGGGTGTTTGCGTAGGCAATTCACTCATTTTCTAGCGTGCAAAGCCACAATCTTGACCAATGGAGTTCAAGGCGTCCATTGTTGTCTATAACCAAAGAAAAGACTGTTACTTTCTAACGCTCTCGTTCTTATATTACATCAACAACAACAACAATAACTTTGTCTGCACATCAAAGTGTGGTGTTGTTTTTTTTAAGCCTGAGTGTTTATGACCTAAAGTTGTAGATAGATAGTATTGGATAAATTAACAAAAATATAATAATAATGTTTGTATCATTTTCAGTCAAAACATACATTTGGAAATTATTTAATAGGAAATGTTCTATCAGAATTAAGTGTGAATCATTTTCAAGATCTCTTGGAGGTAAATGTATGTCTCTGTTGTGAATGGGAATTAGCCTATCATCCCCTTGTCGAATGACTTATATTCGTTTGCCCTGTAATTGTGCAAATTCACACTACATTCTGTTAAATAAATAGTATCAACAGATACTAAGAGCAAACGTCTGAATGCTGTTGGTAACCTATAAAAGGCAAAGTTAACACGCTATGCATTTAATAACCATGTCTACATCCAACAAACCAAGAAAGAAACAAAATAAAAAAACTACAAATTTAAACCAGTGTGTATGTGTTCATCAACGTGAATACACGATAAACTAAAACAAACAAAAAATAGCCAAATGTATTCTAAAGGTCAAGTATGCACCTGAAAGCCGAATGTAAACAAAAAAAAGCGATAATCATGACATCATGTGGCTAGTTTCTAACAAATCTCATTCTATGAGGCGAATATTGATTGATAGGTAAGCTAAGACAAAGTTGGCGAAATGCTTGTTGTCGATACGAAGTGATTCGTTCCTCAGCTGGAAATTTATAAAAATGAAAACAAAACATTTGAGAGGTTATTGGAAAATAAACATTAAACAGGGGTTTTGTACATATTGTACACCAGAAATCTGCAAAATGATCCTCGTCAGCTAATTTAACAATCACTTGATTCATGGTTAAACCGTACCATGCTTTATGAATCACTTGCGTGGATACATTATTTTCAAAACCAAAATTTAGCATACAGGATTTACAATAGTGATGGCCTGGATCATAAACTATGTCATCATCCATAATGCTGTCATAAAACGTGGTATCAATGCGTACTTTCGTGTTTCTATATTCTGAAGGATAGGCCACACGTTGAGGATTATGAGACACCATCGTGGCATATTCATTGAACGTGGTGTGTTTTGTGACGATAAAACAATCTTCATCATGGCTCATGATTGAATCTGAAAAGTAGTCGTTGCCGTTTACTAAGTGAATAAATAAAAAAAATACGATGTACTATATACACTGTCTGTCCCCTAAGTCAATAGCAAAAAGAAAATAAAAAATAAGCAAAACACAAATAAATAACCATCTGTCGGTTGACTTCTTTAGCTGTAGGCGGCAAATATAACATGCAACAGATTAAAAAAAACAATTTCCGTTCAGATATTGGATTGGTGTTGTTTTCAAATATATTAGCACTCGTAACACTAGGCATAAAGTGAGAGATTGTGCACAGTAAAAGCAGAAGATATTTGTTTCTTGTCCTTGCATGAGGCTTACTAAGCCACAACCTAGTGTGGCCTATTAAGCCGCATGCCTACTGAGGATGAATGGTCACTTTGCTGAAACACAAGGCCTACTAAGCGAAAACAATAGTGAGGGTGGCTACTTGTTTGTTTTTTCCTAACCTAACCTAAAGGAGCCAACATGTTTTTAATCTAGCCTGAGCACAGTGAACCATGCAAACGTTGATGCATGGCTCTCTTTATGCGTTGACAGGCAAATAGCACAAGACCTACAGTTTATATACAACTATTTACAGGCATTCACACATCCATGCATACATCCATGCACACAGGTTTAAAAACAAAAATTATATGATACACTACAATTTTTTATTTTTATTCCGAGGCTCAAGATGGCATCTCGCATTTGATAGCAACCAAACCAAACACTTGCCGTGTTGTACAACAACAATAGCAACAACCATTACTGGTTGTAACCAAATGGGACGCTTGTCATCATATCCTGACACCACTGTCCCTTGTCGTCCAACAAAGCGAGTGTTTGTTTTCGCTGCTTCATTAAAAATAAATCATCATTTTTCGAGAGAATCCTAAACTGACTATATGTCATGGCTATGTGGGTCTGAAGGACATGTAAATAATCATCCACACAGAGTCGTTTAACCACATGCTGGCTAATCCCTTTGGCTCGCATAGATTCGCATTGATCCACCTGCCGAAAACTATACCTTTTCGGAGCGAGACCTACAAACTCAGTCATCATGGAGTCTGAACACTCATCTTTCATTAAACCAATTTCTTTTTTGTTCAGACGGGGGATATCGAACACGTTCTTCTCACTAAACGGGGACGTGTCAAAACATTTTGGGTTTTGTTTGATAACGACATGCGGATCACAGTCACGGATATGGTAAATAAAACTATCCGTGTCTGAATATAACAAGGAAATGGTACTGTCCCCGTTTACCCGGATAGTAGGCTGTCAGATATCCGCCCCCCTCAATCGGATTGCCAACAATCAATCGCACCGGCTCAGTTACATCAATGAAAATGGCACTGACAGATACTACCGAGGTTTGAACACAGAAGTTACCAAGAAAATTATTGTGGAACACACCAAAATAGACGGGGGTTCATACTTACTTCTACTTACCTCTTAAAAATTATCTCGGGGATTGGGTTGACAACAGGATCTCTAAGGTATGCTCCCACAATAATCTTGACCATGACATTTAAAAATGAACCAGACCGAAGACGAGAACTTTGAACTGTACAAAAGCTTTTATTTCAAATAAAGAGTATGATTTTAACAACTCAACAAAATAAATGTGGCTATCAGTAGCCCATGTCAATCTGACTATGTCCTCCTAAAGGACTTGCAAAGTTATCAAACAATATGTTAGCTCCCATGAGCTCAAAATAACGTAACATTCAAAAACACATTTGGATTGGATGAGGAAGTCAGGATGCGACACATATAGAGCATTTGGTTTCTTTTAATAAACATCACACTTGTATTAATAGGCGCAAGGCCAGAGTATCGACCTCGCCCGCTGATAACCAGATGTCGAGCCAGCTGGTCTACCCTTCAACCTGGCTCACACCTGTCAAATGGGGCTCACTCGTCCCGCCACACTGCGTAAGAATTCAGCTCCTTTCAAAGCTTTAAATGTCTACAAGACAACTCATATATATTGACGCAAATCTTTCAAATGCTTAACTCACATACCACTGGATTATTCTGACAATCCCTAAACTTGTTAAGTTATCATCCAAATGTTTAATAAGCATAGTTTAGAGTATAAAACACACTCTTAAATGTTTATAACAAAATCACATAAATTATTTATAACAATTAGAAATTGTTTATAATATTGTCGAAGATAATTACAAAAATTTTAAACACGCCTTTAACATTACTTTCGTTCCACATTATTGTCAAAGATATATACATTTATTATTTACAATATTAACATTTAAATTATTTAAATTATTAATTTAAGAAATACATTGAACCACATGTTCATCCGGTTGTTAATTTCATAATCGTGTTAATATAATCGACCAATGAAGGTTAGTTATACATGTAAATGTCACAATCTGGTTTAATAAAGGTTGTAATAATTATAATTATTTGTGACGGTAATCTTCATTCAAAATCTTATCTCAAATTCTTTCAAAACTCTTGTTAATTATAACAGCAAATTCACTTGATTCATTTTCAACGAACTATGACAATACACTCTAGCGGAAAATACTTCGCTTACAAAATAATGCACAAACAGCATTAAAAATAGGCCCAAAATTCATCATATATTAAAATATACGGTATCAAAATCTTCCACAGCATTTACAAAAACCTCCACTAACACAATCTTTATCATCATTAATTACTGTGGGAATCTCCTTCATTTATTTAAGGGCATTATACATCAGCGACTTTCAACATGTCCGCTGCACTATCGATTATACATTCATAGTTCCACTTAAAAATTCTTATAATCATTAATTGTTTCAAAACTGTTGTCATTTAACCTTCGTGGATTTCATTCATGAATCGAATTGAAGTACAAATTTGCCAATCACAAACAAATTTAATAGTGAATACGCTTATATACGCCTGTCTGGTCTATCAAAATTTAAGATTAACATCTTCAAAGAATTGTAGTATATAAATACTATCATCAAACAAAGTGCGATTAAGCTGCAAAATAGTCGAATAGAATCCAATTAGACTGGGGAATGCAAACATCATTATATAAATCTCTAATTGGGAAAAAATTCCTAACAAAAGTTCACGAATTTAATGCATTCAATAATTCATAATTAAAGTTCATCTTTCACAAAATGGTCTATGATGCAATGATCGTTCATAACTGACGATAAATGTCTGTGTTGCAATCAATTCAAATAACGACTAGTATTTCCAAGATCGTCGACAACGTAAGAGATTTTAACGCTCTAAAATCATTTAAATGTTCTTCCTTCTTGATGATGACAGAAAATTGGTCAAAGTAATTAAACTGGGGTAGAATTACTTTAATAAAGTGACACGCTGTCTGAATTTAAATCTGCCATAAAAATCATTAACTTACAGTCAAATCGTGACCACAAAAAAAATAAGCAAAATACTGAAAAATCTAAATATCAGTCTCAACTGATCCAAAATCGTTTAACTATGCCCATGACATAACAATGTCTTAATAAATCGTCGAAAAAGGCATAACTCATCAAGGTGTACTGAGAATAGGAATCTCAAACAAGAATATCGGGCAAAATACATGAGGACAAAAATATGGGAAAAATGGTTGCTCAAATATTGCTAAGAAACTCAAATACAATAAACGTTCACGACTACCTTATCTGCCGATTGACGTTCCAGAGGAAAATTCCCCAAAGAAGACTGTTGATGGATCCATTTCACCAAGATAAAGCTGAGCTCCATCCTCGAAACAGGAAACAGCACCATCGGAGAATCGAACTGCTTCACGAAGACGAACGACATCCTTCCGGCAATAATCTTCTTTGTGAGTCGGGACAACCCTGACCTCTCTTGAAAAATCCCTGAAGTTCCAGTTGAAAATCGCCATGAAGTTTTTTGTAGAAATTTCCGAAGAAATATTCATATTCAGTGAGTATGAAATCATTTCCATTGCTGTTTGATAGTATTCAGCCTTTAATCACGTAACATGGGTGTAGATGGTTTGTTCACCACATGTTCGCTTGTGTGGAATAGCAATTAGCGAAGTTCCATGCTGCTATCTTACTCCGTTGAAATATGTCCCAATTGCATTAAGTCCTTTAGCCTTCCATCTTCTCTTCAGTTATGGTAATAGAAGAACAAACTGCCATATTAAACTGTTCCATAATACTGTAGCGTTGTGTTACAAAAGCAATCTGAAGTCTCCCTATTTCACTAGCCGTGTCAGCCGTGGCGTAGATTCTGGCTATACAAAGTGCTTCTCATGTGACGAGAAAATCACTTTTGTCAGTCGTCTAAAATTGTCAATAACTTCCAAAATAATTACTCGAAATTGTTCAACTTTCTTACACTCCTTACTGTAGCAATGCACAATAGAATTAGCTTATAGGCGACCGCTAACTGTTCACAGCTAATCTCGTAGAAGCGTTATAATGTGCGTTTCAACTTAACCTAGATTTACACACAGTAAACCTGCACTGCTTGTATGTTCGACTCTCGTTTAATGCAGTGGATTCACCACGCGTTATAAAGACGACTCTTTCACTACTAATCTCACTCGACGTTTCACTGAAATGACTATTTGAGATCAGACGATTGAGAATGAGACTCCTCTCTTCTGCGCAAGGCCTTTTATGAACTTCATGAGGGGCGTATCTATCCCTTCCATAGTGCGTTACTGCGTCATCGCTAGAAGTTCCAACTTCGTCAATACATGACGGATTTTCAAAATTCAAAAACTGAAAATAAATTTCACCAAAATTCCAGAACAATGCCTCTACTGCAAATGGATTTCCACAATTCTGCATTCCAAAAAGTAATAAAAATACCATAGTTTCAGCAATCTCCGTCTTCCTTCAGACTATCGTTCATTGGTTCAAGCCTCCCCTCCAATAGCATAATTTCTTCCTCAGCAGAATTCCACGTTTCCTGCGACTGCGTCGTAGATCTCGGATCTTTCTCGAATAAATGCTGACGTCACTGAGAATCTCAGCTCAAGTAGCCTGCCGGCATAATGTCTGCGTCATCCGTGCTTACGTCATGACTACCCACTTCATAACTATGACGGCCATAACTTTCTTTATAATTTCCAAAATAGCCACCGTGGTCTCTATATAATTCAATTACGGGGGCATTCTCCTCTCACCTCGTTTTAAAAACAGTTGCAAATTGTTTTTAAACTCAGCGTTACAAGTACCTCAACTCTCTTGAACACGAAATTGAATTATTACTGGCTTACTCTAGGATAGTATCTTTTCAAATTTCCAGCATTGAACTTGCCGTAAATGACATTATTCTCATCATCGTAGAGTTCATAGCAGTTGTTTCCATAGGCGTTCGTAATCCTGAACGGACCCATGAACACATTTCCAAATTTGGGGTATATTTTCTTGCTCATATCAGCCTTGACAGGTCTGCGTAATAATACAAGATTTCCAACTTGTAAGGGTGTACCAAAACGTTTTCCAGCTACTCTTTTCAATCGTTTCTCTGCTGCTTTCTGGAGATGTTCCTTCGCCTTGTCAATCCTCTGCTGCCTTCCTAGGTCGGGATCTCTAGGAATGTGGTTGAAAAGATTATCCCACGGCCTTTCTGGGTTTCTTCCTAGATGAAGTCGCATTGGCACTTCTCCTGTGCTCTCCTGCACTGTAGAGTTCAAACATTCCTCTATAAGGGGTACAAATCTCACCCAACCAGAATGATCATTTGGACAGAAAATTCGACAGAATTTCGAAAATTCAGCCATATATTTTTCTGAGGAATTCGATTCTGGGTAACGCACGCTTGAAAATAAGTGCTTAATGCCAAGCCTCTCCATATCCGCTGCAAATTCCACGGATGTAAACTGCGTTCCATGATCTGACAGTAGATATTCTGGTTTACCAGCTTTAGGAAATACAGCATTTTCCAGTCTGCTTACTACGTTCCTCGTGTTAGCTTTCTGCATGGGACTCATTGTAACAAATTTTGAGAAAACATCCGCGGTAACCAACAGGTACTGGTTACCCTGATATCCCTTCGGACAGGGGCCAAATATATCCGTCGCCATAAGTTCGTTTGGCTTAGAAG
The DNA here is from genome assembly GCA_946902985.2 of Meconema thalassinum. Taxonomy (NCBI): domain Eukaryota; kingdom Metazoa; phylum Arthropoda; class Insecta; order Orthoptera; family Tettigoniidae; genus Meconema; species Meconema thalassinum. The sequence goes on from OX336397.1 coordinate 18,491,504, forward strand.
GAATCATAGCCTTCGGTTTTCCTTTTAATAAAGCAGAAGCATACTTTGCTCTTTGACATTTGTCACATGATCGAATGACCTTGGCAATGCTGGAACGCATGTTAGTCCAGATAAATCTCTCTTTAAGAGTATTAAGAGTTTTATCTAAACCGGCATGTCCAGTTGCGTGATGAGCTACCCACACTAAATTGACAACAAGTTTAGGTGGCACGACTATTCGGAGTTTTGTATGCGCAGAGTCAGCATACTTGCATACGATGTCTCCACTCAAGACAAAGTGTCGTGAATTTCTCCGTGTAACTACATAGTCAACATCCGTATTGTCCATGTAACCCTTGAGGAACCTGTACATTTTCCTTATTGGAGCGTGTCTCTTCTGTGACACACCGATTCGGGCTAATCTCCTAACGGTTTCTTGATCTTCTTGCTCCAATTGTACATGGTGTATCTGCACATTTTTAATAGGGTTACGTGATAGAGCATCAGCCAGTAAGTTATCTTTCCCAGGCTGGTGGACGATAGTGGCGTTAAACTGTTGGGTGAACAAAGCCCAACGTGTCAATCTATCACTCGACATGTCAGTTTGCAGCATAAACTGTAGTGCTTTATGGTCAGTAATAATGATGACTTTATGTCCCAGCAGTATTTTCTTCCAGGCTTGCAATGCTGTCACAAAAGCTAACGCTTCAAGTTCTGTCGTGAAGTAGTTTTCCTCGTGTTTCTTCAACTTTCGACTAGTGAACGCAATGTAGTGCTTGTTGCCTGCCTCGTCTTTCTGGTATAAGACTGCACTAATGCCTACTCTTGATGCATCAGACTCAATATAGAACACCTTCTCAAAGTCTGGGTACTCCAGTTTCACATTATTTCTGAGCATCTCTTTTGCTTTCTCAAAAGCCTCGTCTGCAGCGGTACTCCATTTCCATCTGTTATTCTTCTTGAGTAAGTCATACAGAGGAGCCATAATTTCCGAGTATCTTGGACAGTGGCTGCTAATAAATTGGCATGCTCCTACAAATTCTCTGACTTGTTTCACCTTAGTTGGCTTTGGAAATCTCGTGATCGCATCTACTTTTTTCATGTTCGGATGATATCCATCTTTATCAATAGTATGCCCCAAGTAATTTATCTCCTGCTTCAAGAATTGACATTTTCCAAAATTGACCTTGATATTGGCCTCCCTTAAATTCTCGAACAACTTTCTCAAGTGCACTAAATGTTCTGCGGCGCTGGGTGAAGATACGATTAAATCGTCAATGTAGCAGATTACATTTTCTTTCACTTCGTCAGTGAGCTTACTATCAAGTGCTCGAATAAGTGCTGGTCCACTGTTAACCATACCAAAAGGCATTCGGACAAAGACCCATGACGTCTGGTCAAATAGGAATCCAGTGTACTGCATACTATCTTCTTCTAGCTGAACTTGATAAAATGAAGACGTCAAGTCAAGAACGCTGAAACATGCTCTCCCTTTGAATTTTCGAAGCAGATCTCTAATCTTGGGTGGTCGGTCATTTTCTGGAAGAATCTTCAAGTTGATGGTCCTGGCATCGAGACAAAGACGTATCTGACCATTACTTTTCTTCACTACTGTGATGGGGTTTATATAAGACGACGCCTGTTTTTTAATAATCCCGTCTACCTCCATTTTTCTGATTAACCCTCGTACTTCTTGATAGTATTTCTCAGGAATGGGGTATATTCTCTTCTGGTAAGGGGTTTCATCTGTCAGCCTTATCTTGTATTTATAATCCTTAATCAATCCAGGCTTTTCATCAAAAATATCTTGGAATTCCTTTATCAGATCCTCAAATTCCCCCTGAATTTCTTCAAATCCTTCAGGTTTTCTACTGGGTATTTCTGCTAAATTTTCCACTTCATTAATTATGGTATTCAAAATTTCTTCCCTAAGGTCTATTTCCAGACTGTTTTTCACGTCCTGTTTTTCTATCTCTTCTGTGATCATGTACCCATCATTAAAGCTAATACTTCTGTTCTTCATGTCAATAATAGCTCCGACCTTCGATATAAAATCGATTCCAAGCACCATATCAAAATTGATCTTGCTCACCACAATGAATATCTGTTCATAATTCCTTCCATTGATCTCAAAGTTCAATAACACTTGAATCTTGCACTTCACTGCCTTATCTTGGAATATCCCTCTCACTTTGACGGTAGAAACAGGTAGAACTGTCATGTTCTCTCCTCTTAGCAGACTTTGATAACATTCCTCTGAAATGATGGAGATAATTGCACCAGTATCCATCAGGGCTTTGTACTGTTGGCCATCTATCCGTACAGAAATAATAGGTAAGGCACATGGTCTTTCCTCTTTAACTATACCCCTCTCTTCTAGCAAATCTTCATCAGTCACTTCATATATCTCATTAATCGTAATCAGGTGTGGTGTGGCAATGTATTTACAGGTTCTCACTGTCGTTGAAAAATCGGCGTTTTTTTTTGTGTTACCGAACTCAAAATTCTGCTGGCTCGTAGAAGGCCCAGGATCGATTACAACATCCTGCCTTTTCTTTTGGTTGTTGGCTTCTTTTTCCCGTAATTCTTTCAGGTATTGCTGGCTTTCCTTCTCTCTTTCCTGATACTGATCGGGTGTCATAACCTGACCTTGAGGATTCTGATTTCTGTTTTGGTTCTGGTTATTCCTATTATAATTTCTATTATAACCATTATTGTTGTAATATCTGCCTCTTCCATTGTAATTTCCTCGACTATAGTTCCAGCCTCTTCTCTGTTGATACGGTCGGTAACCTGGCGATCTGTTATTTCGAAACTGATTATTCCTGTGAGGACCTACATTGTCAGTTTTCTCCTCATCTGGCTTGTCAGTTTGTTGGACTTGGTCCATATATACAGTATTTATTTCTTTGAAGTCATGCCTTTGACCTTTCTGTACCACGTTAGGCATTGGACTTGTGTAGTCTAACCTCGTCAGTAATTCATCCATGCTGGTTAAATCCCTGATGTTTGATGAAATAATTAGTCTCCTCACCTCCACAGGTAGCATACGAGAAATCGCATCAATAAGTTGCTCCGTTGACAATGGGGGTTGCAAAAATCTCAAGCGGGATAATTGACTCGTAAAGAAATCAGCGTACCGCGTTGGAAGAGTACCTGAGTATTTTCTTGAATACACCTCCGCTCTTAACGAATTCTGCGCTTCTATGGACCAAAATCGTTTGATTAATGCCTCTGCAAACTCGTCAAAGTTACTGAATGTGTATCTAAATGCGCGAAACCATTCGAGGGGTCTTCCAATCAAATATCTCTCCACTATCTTCATCTCTCTCTCTCTGGGAATGTGAGCTTCGATGAAATAATCTTTGAGGTTCCTTACATATTCGATAGGTGTCAAACTATCAGTGTTGCTGAACTTTTGTGGTTTGTCTTCAAAATTCCTGATGACCGTCACGTTCCTCGGATATGAATCCGGGTAGTTTTTCCCACTATCTCGATAGTTCCACTCAGGTTCCATATTCCTCTCGTCATCTTCCTCCCTGAATCTGGATATATGTTCTTCAGGAGTCACGTCTCTCTCTTCTGGATCTAGGTTATATCTTCTGGCATAATTCCTATTGGTTTCGCAAGCCAAGCCTACTGTATCCTTGTCAGTAATATCCGTTAAGACTTTCTTGATTAACTCTTCTTTGTAGGTCTCTATCAAATTAGCCTCTCCTAGCTTCAAATTCTGCAGTTTGCTCGACGTTTCATTCACATCAGAGACCTCTTTATGAATCTGTTCCTCTAATGCAGATTTTAATGTTTGCACATCCCGATCTAATTGTGTTCTATCTTCAACTTGTCTTTCGGATAGCGAATCCATCCTGACGCTTAAATCTTTCCTAATCTGTACTACTTCATTGTTAATATCAATTTGAGTACTGGCAAGTTTCCTTTCAATACGTTCCTGAATTTGGGTTACATGTTCCCCACTTGACCTATTCCACTCGTCTTTCCATATTGCTACATTTGCCGTTAACATTTCTGCTATGTCTATTTCGATATCCTCTTTCAATACTTTATTATGGTCTAATACTTGGGTTCTCATGACCTCTACATCAAACTTTAAACCTTCTAAAGACGCTGTCGTTCTAACTGACTCATCAACTAGCCTAGTCGTTAATGCACTTATATTACGTGTACAAAGGGTTTTCGAATTTTCTATTTCTTCCCTGACTTTGTTTACATCAGTTTGGACTTTAGCAACATCTACGAAAACTGTGTTGACCTCTACTTGAATTTTATTTATGTCACTTTGCATCTCGTTTACATCCGAATGAATGTTATTAATATCAACCTGAACATTGGACACATCAGTTCTAACATTTTGGATTCCTCTTTGGACTTCCTCAACCTTGTCTTGGACAGTCGCAACGCCATTTTTAACAACAACTACCTCAGCCCTAGCACAAGAAATATCACTTCGGACATTAGCTACATCTAGATTCAACATTGTAAGATCGTTATGCACATTAGCAACATCAATTTTAACATCAGCAACATTTTTATGCATATTAGACACATCTATTTTAACATTGGACACGTCTGAGCGTATGTCAGTTACAGCATTCTCAATTCCTTGGGTATTAATCTGTAAACGCGACATATTATCCTCTATGTTAACAAAACTAGTCTGAATAGCTTTCAAACTTTCATCCATGCTAGCTTTCAAATTACTAGCATTCTCCTCCATCATCTGCTTCATGTTACTATTCATGCTTACTTTCAAGTTAGCATTCTCCTCCATCATCTGCTTCATGTTAGCAGACATTTCCTCTAACATCATCTTCAAACTTTCATCTGCCATTACAATATTATTCAAAAATTAGACTGCTGTAGGGACATACATCAATAGAGCAAAATAACAACATTTGAGCACCACTTTTCACCATATATAAATTTGATCAATTTTCTGTCTTAAATCTAACTTATAACTACCTTATAATTAACTTTCGAAGACACTTCATGTTGAAACAAACTCAAGCACATGTTCAAATTTCCCTGGCTCATTTTAAAATATCCTAACACAAATAATTTACATTTATAATCCAAATAATTTAATTTTATCTTTAATATGACTAAAATGTCATAAGCCGGTCAAATAAAATAAGATTCCAGATCATAGGCGATTTTTCCTAAGTTTCCAGCCTATTTAACCTTTCTCAAGTTGTATAAGATCTGATCTTTTCTGAGTGTAATTTTCCTACTACAATACAACATTTAATTCCTATATAATCACACTCTTAAATTCTACAATTGGCCTAGACATCTAACAAAGAATCAACCTCTTTATTTGAGTCTAATCGAACCACACGTTTTAGGTTTGCCAATCCTACTGTTGACTCAGCCCCACGTTATAGGTGTGCCAATCCTTCTCCACGTTTACCCGGATAGTAGGCTGTCAGATATCCGCCCCCCTCAATCGGATTGCCAACAATCAATCGCACCGGCTGTTACATCAATGAAAATGGCACTGACAGATACTACCGAGGTTTGAACACAGAAGTTACCAAGAAAATTATTGTGGAACACACCAAAATAGACGGGGGTTCATACTTACTTCTACTTACCTCTTAAAAATTATCTCGGGGATTGGGTTGACAACAGGATCTCTAAAGTATGCTCCCACAATAATCTTGACCATGACATTTAAAAATGAACCAGACCGAAGACGAGAACTTTGAACTGTACAAAAGCTTTTATTTCAAATAAAGAGTATGATTTTAACAACTCAACAAAATAAATGTGGCTATCAGTAGCCCATGTCAATCTGACTATGTCCTCCTAAAGGACTTGCAAAGTTATCAAACAATATGTTAGCTCCCATGAGCTCAAAATAACGTAACATTCAAAAACACATTTGGATTGGATGAGGAAGTCAGGATGCGACACATATAGAGCATTTGGTTTCTTTTAATAAACATCACACTTGTATTAATAGGCGCAAGGCCAGAGTATCGACCTCGCCCGCTGATAACCAGATGTCGAGCCAGCTGGTCTACCCTTCAACCTGGCTCACACCTGTCAAATGGGGCTCACTCGTCCCGCCACACTGCGTAAGAATTCAGCTCCTTTCAAAGCTTTAAATGTCTACAAGACAACTCATATATATTGACGCAAATCTTTCAAATGCTTAACTCACATACCACTGGATTATTCCGACAATCCCTAAACTTGTTAAGTTATCATCCAAATGTTTAATAAGCATAGTTTAGAGTATAAAACACACTCTTAAATGTTTATAACAAAATCACATAAATTATTTATAACAATTAGAAATTGTTTATAATATTGTCGAAGATAATTACAAAAATTTTAAACACGCCTTTAACATTACTTTCGTTCCACATTATTGTCAAAGATATATACATTTATTATTTACAATATTAACATTTAAATTATTTAAATTATTAATTTAAGAAATACATTGAACCACATGTTCATCCGGTTGTTAATTTCATAATCGTGTTAATATAATCGACCAATGAAGGTTAGTTATACATGTAAATGTCACAATCTGGTTTAATAAAGGTTGTAATAATTATAATTATTTGTGACGGTAATCTTCATTCAAAATCTTATCTCAAATTCTTTCAAAACTCTTGTTAATTATAACAGCAAATTCACTTGATTCATTTTCAACGAACTATGACAATACACTCTAGCGGAAAATACTTCGCTTACAAAATAATGCACAAACAGCATTACAAATAGGCCCAAAATTCATCATATATTAAAATATACGGTATCAAAATCTTCCACAGCATTTACAAAAACCTCCACTAACACAATCTTTATCATCATTAATTACTGTGGGAATCTCCTTCATTTATTTAAGGGCATTATACATCAGCGACTTTCAACATGTCCGCTGCACTATCGATTATACATTCATAGTTCCACTTAAAAATTCTTATAATCATTAATTGTTTCAAAACTGTTGTCATTTAACCTTCGTGGATTTCATTCATGAATCGAATTGAAGTACAAATTTGCCAATCACAAACAAATTTAATAGTGAATACGCTTATATACGCCTGTCTGGTCTATCAAAATTTAAGATTAACATCTTCAAAGAATTGTAGTATATAAATACTATCATCAAACAAAGTGCGATTAAGCTGCAAAATAGTCGAATAGAATCCAATTAGACTGGGGAATGCAAACATCATTATATAAATCTCTAATTGGGAAAAAATTCCTAACAAAAGTTCACGAATTTAATGCATTCAATAATTCATAATTAAAGTTCATCTTTCACAAAATGGTCTATGATGCAATGATCGTTCATAACTGACGATAAATGTCTGTGTTGCAATCAATTCAAATAACGACTAGTATTTCCAAGATCGTCGACAACGTAAGAGATTTTAACGCTCTAAAATCATTTAAATGTTCTTCCTTCTTGATGATGACAGAAAATTGGTCAAAGTAATTAAACTGGGGTAGAATTACTTTAATAAAGTGACACGCTGTCTGAATTTAAATCTGCCATAAAAATCATTAACTTACAGTCAAATCGTGACCACAAAAAAAATAAGCAAATTACTGAAAAATCTAAATATCAGTCTCAACTGATCCAAAATCGTTTAACTATGCCCATGACATAACAATGTCTTAATAAATCGTCAAAAAAGGCATAACTCATCAAGGTGTACTGAGAATAGGAATCTCAAACAAGAATATCGGGCAAAATACATGAGGACAAAAATATGGGAAAAATGGTTGCTCAAATATTGCTAAGAAACTCAAATACAATAAACGTTCACGACTACCTTATCTGCCGATTGACGTTCCAGAGGAAAATTCCCCAAAGAAGACTGTTGATGGATCCATTTCACCAAGATAAAGCTGAGCTCCATCCTCGAAACAGGAAATAGCACCATCGGAGAATCGAACTGCTTCACGAAGACGAACGACATCCTTCCGGCAATAATCTTTTTTGTGAGTCGGGACAACCCTGACCTCTCTTGAAAAATCCCTGAAGTTCCAGTTGAAAATCGCCATGAAGTTTTTTGTAGAAATTTCCGAAGAAATATTCATATTCAGTGAGTATGAAATCATTTCCATTGCTGTTTGATAGTATTCAGCCTTTAATCACGAAACATGGGTGTAGATGGTTTGTTCACCACATGTTCGCTTGTGTGGAATAGCAATTAGCGAAGTTCCATGCTGCTATCTTACTCCGTTGAAATATGTCCCAATTGCATTAAGTCCTTTAGCCTTCCATCTTCTCTTCAGTTATGGTAATAGAAGAACAAACTGCCATATTAAACTGTTCCATAATACTGTAGCGTTGTGTTACAAAAGCAATCTGAAGTCTCCCTATTTCACTAGCCGTGTCAGCCGTGGCGTAGATTCTGGCTATACAAAGTGCTTCTCATGTGACGAGAAAATCACTTTTGTCAGTCGTCTAAAATTGTCAATAACTTCCAAAATAATTACTCGAAATTGTTCAACTTTCTTACACTCCTTACTGTAGCAATGCACAATAGAATTAGCTTATAGGCGACCGCTAACTGTTCACAGCTAATCTCGTAGAAGCGTTATAATGTGCGTTTCAACTTAACCTAGATTTACACACAGTAAACCTGCACTGCTTGTATGTTCGACTCTCGTTTAATGCAGTGGATTCACCACGCGTTATAAAGACGACTCTTTCACTACTAATCTCACTCGACGTTTCACTGAAATGACTATTTAAGATCAGACGATTGAGAATGAGACTCCTCTCTTCTGCGCAAGGCCTTTTATGAACTTCATGAGGGGCGTATCTATCCCTTCCATAGTGCGTTACTGCGTCATCGCTAGAAGTTCCAACTTCGTCAATACATGACGGATTTTCAAAATTCAGAAACTGAAAATAAATTTCACCAAAATTCCAGAACAATGCCTCTACTGCAAATGGATTTCCACAATTCTGCATTCCAAAAAGTAATAAAAATACCATAGTTTCAGCAATCTCCGTCTTCCTTCAGACTATCGTTCATTGGTTCAAGCCTCCCCTCCAATAGCATAATTTCTTCCTCAGCAGAATTCCACGTTTCCTGCGACTGCGTCGTAGATCTCGGATCTTTCTTGAATAAATGCTGACGTCACTGAGAATCTCAGCTCAAGTAGCCTGCTGGCATAATGTCTGCGTCATCCGTGCTTACGTCATGACTACCCACGTCATAACTATGACGGCCATAACTTTCTTTATAATTTCCAAAATAGCCACCGTGGTCTCTATATAATTCAATTACGGGGGCAGTACCAAATCGCTGTATTGCAAAACCATAATGGAATTTATACATATGCAATTTTGAAAAATCTAAAATGACTTGGCCTAAATAGATAGGCTTATTCATGACCACTTTAGTTTTGGCAAGTTCAATAGTCAGTAGATCAAGATCAATAATGTTTAAAGATTTGAAATTTGGTTTTGCAATATATTTTTGAGCTCCCCATTGTCCATGCCATGTGTTGACCAATATAATGTCCCTGTACTGCCGTACATTTTCCCAACTCTTTCCATAGATACAATTATTCATCAGTTTTGAAAAAATATTTGAAATGGCTGAGTGGCACTTTGTCTGGTATTTAAATCCATGTTTGGTTTCAACCACGGTTTCTGACAAAAAGAAATACCTCTATGGATTTTTTTAGGGTTAAGCCCTGGGCTAAACTTTCTACCAGCATGTCAATATGCAACACATAGTGATCTTTATCATACAAGGTACCCATCAATTTCTTATGATTGCCCTTACTCTCGGGCGGCACCATTTTCTCTATGCAAAAGGGGAAATCACCATGTCGCTGTCTGAGATCAGGGGGATAAGCTAAGTCAACGTCAAGAACATACCCTACGTCCTTTTGCTTGCTGGCGCTATGCACATTAAAATAAGTTTCTGTACGGCAGTGTTCGGCTCATAGCGTAGCCGTATAAATTGTTTACGTCGAAATACATTAGGTAGGATTCAGGTTCTTCGGGACAATAATCAGGCATGTAATGATTATTTGCCTTGGCATATCGCTGATTGAGCGATACGAAACCCCCACGAATCCCTTTTTCCATCATCAGTACCATATCGGGATCCGTCAGTAAATCAAGCTCAATGTGGGTAAATTTGAGGGCGGCGTCCCAACTTAACCCTGGACTGGTATAGTAGTGGGTGGGGTCAAGGCCATAGATCTTGTGACATAGCTGACGAAACGTTTCAAACACGTCTGTCAACAACAACACGTCTAATTTTAAGTAGTGCATAGCATACTGGCCCATGGTTTCTATGACAAACACTCGCCAAACATGGTGTGCGTGGGCATAGTCTTCTTCAATAATAGTGCTTTGAGTTAATTGAGAAAAGATTTTTTCTCTTGGTCGCAAAGACGTTTCTTTAAGCACCTCGTAACTTTCCACATAATCATAAGGAAAATGGCCTTTACGAACACACAATTTAAATTGATTTGTATCCGTAAAGTGGGAATGGGTATGTTTCAGTTCATCTTCACTTAAGCCTTTCACAAGACTATCCAGCGAACTAGACATAACTTGAATGAGTCGAGAAAGCGAATGCTCATGCTTCCTTTTCTCCATGAAAGTGAGGTAAAGCTCTCATGGTTCTTAGCCAAAATGCTGAATTTGCTTTTATCTACATGAACAAATTGTTTTACAATGAACTGAAGGTCATACCGGGAGAAATTGTGTAAGAAGACAGGGAGGAAGCGAGGTATAGAGTACTTCAAATTGCATTCGTTATGGGCAGCACCTCTAAAATGCCCTGTCCTGTGGCAGTGGTCTCTTACTTTTTTTCTCCGCCTAAGATTGGCTTTTCACATATGTGGCAGGTGGTGGCTTGATCATATTCTCTTTGCTGTATGTCATTCATCTGAATTGGTACAGGGTTGTTCAAAATAGTTTCTACTTTGCCTGCTAAAGCCGCCATTTGATCAACAAACCACCGCGCACAATCCTGACCTTCATGACTTACATACTCACATTGTGAATTATCATAGTGACAGACAACATAATAGGCTACAGCAAAAGGCTCATGTTTCTGCACTGGATAGGTTGAGCTTGTATGGGGGCTTGGTTCACATCCCTGAATGGGAACAGTAAGGGCCTCAAAATCAGCGTAAACAGTAAATGGTACCATGTCTTGTTTAATAGTGGCCTTAAATTTTAAGACTGAGTCATTCCCTTCAGGCAAGACTAGCTTTACTGCCGTCTGCCCTTCACAGTCTTCTGTATGTCGTTTCAAAAGTTCATCAGTTGTAAAATACTGAAGGCAGAGCTCACAAATGTGTTTTGCACACTTATGGTTAGACACTTGGCTGCTTATTAGTTTTCCTAAATTCTTTATCCAACAATAATGGCTTTTATTCCCATCAGACAGGAAAAGCAGGTGAATGTGATGTTGCCTTACCTGTTTGGTGGCATACAACTGGCACACAATATTGGGTCCCTCGATGCCATACACCATAAAGGAGAAATTTGGATTATCTTTCTCAAATAAATGAATTTTATCTAGAGGCATGGGAAATGAAACACGCTCGAGATTGAGAGTTTGTTTCATGTGGTTAAACACATCTTTGTACTGCCCTGGTCTATGAGCAACATGATTGTCTTCTTCACAGGGTTGCAGACAGCTAACTATACTCCACAAAAAGCAGTAATCGTCTTTGTTGCGTATGTTATCACTGCCTTTCTGGAAGCTATAAAGCTCGGTGTGGCAATATAGCTACTTCCTGCATTCAATGGATTGTATTTACAAATATTGATTTGCAAATAGGCAATGCTATTGAGGGCCAAGCCACTGGGACCCTGTTGCAACTTATCAAATTTTGTGAGAAGCGCTTGAATAGCTTTCTCCTGATACCACGTTTCCAAATTATCGGCTATCAGTACTTTCTCCATTTTTGTACAAAGGTTGAAGGTGTGTTTCTCTTCAACATTATTTTTTATCAATGTAAATTTACATAGTATTTCGAAATTTATTTTTAATGCCTGATGCAATCTTAAGCCTTGTTCACATTCACTCAAAAAAATGGGGAAACATGATTCCACAAAATCTTTAGGGGACAGACAGTGATTTGCATTGTAAATTCGGCCAGAGCATACTCGCGTTATGAAACATTTGGCCAAAGGCTGCCACACAATCACTTCACTCTCTGATATAGACATGATTATAAAATGGACTAATAAACGTGCAAACCTTACCTTAGAATAGGTTAATCCAAAACCAGCAATTCCACACGACAACACTTATCGCTTTCACTGACTGGCACACAATCACGCTCACAGGCACACAATGGTCGTAGCAATTTGATGATGATTCTTTACAATGGGCCCCAGCAGGAGATGATCACCAACAAGGTTTCTGTTGTTTTTTGTTTCCAACGATCTATCTGAAAAACAAACCAATAAAATCCGTTATTAGTCATGGTTATATACATTAAACATGTGCATTCATTCATTCATTCATTTGTTCATTCATTCATGCATTCATTCGTTCATACGAGTTGCTAAAAAAACAAAAGGTTTCAAGTGTGCGCACATAGATAAGACACTCAATCGAAAAGTAACAAGGTCAATTACAAAGAAAAGAATTAATCTATATTCATAGCTCACCTTTTTTTTTTTCAATATCGAAAGCGTCAAGGTAGTTAAAACCTGTTCACTCGATACACGTCTTCATTCTGAAACAATAATAAATACACGCCATAAGTTTATAAATTTCCGTGAAATAAATGGCATACATTTAACAACAACAACAACAACAATAAAAGTAATGGAACAACATGTACTCACCATATAATGAATTATAATGCTTTCAGCAAACGTGCTCTTTGCCGCCACTGTCACTGTCACGGTCACTGTCTCTCTCTCTCTGTCTGATTTTCGCAGACTTAATGACGTTTTTTAATCTGCAAAAACAATATCCCCAAAAAATACAATCAGTCACTAACTTACTTTTCATGCATACACAAAATAACAATAAAACCAATCATGTCATAATCAACTACAATGAACCTACCTTAGTACAAGTATGGCCGCGGTTCACGTAATTTTTTACAAAGAGCTTAAGGCACTTGCATCCGTCGTCTTCAAAGGCGATCACAAGAATGATGAGTCTCTCTTACCCTCAGAACATATATGTCTCCTCAACAAAATGCAAAGTTAACACTCAATTTTTTTTTTGTTCCTACGCGTAGGATGTCGTGGAGCGCACAAGTCAGACTGTTTCTCACAAGCTTTGCAAACTCTGCATGAGTGTGCGTGGGAATGCAATGATCAGCTTTTCGACAGAGCTGTATGTCCTTCATCGCAATATCGAGTTACACGTCTGGGTCAGATAACAGCCACCTGCATGCGGACAAGAGGCTGTTATCTCTCTCTGCCTGCGAGGCACGTACGAGGATAAGACCCCTTGTCTGGCTGGCCGTGGGTCAGCCTCAATGCTTTCAATTCTCATTTCATCAAGCAAGTTCTCTCTCTGCATGTGAGCCCAGTCAAGCCTTGTCAAATAATAATAATAATAATAATAATAATAATAATAATAATAATAATAATAATAATAATAATAATAATAATAATAATAATAATGCATAGGTGTTTTACCAACATCATTGCGTTTAACATAACGTGACTTCAAATCTGCTTTCTTACTTTTTCCCTGTTTTCCTCAACGATCTCGAAAAAAATGACGGAAACCATGATTTCAGCTTTTCCATACCTACATCTCCGTAAAGAGAACAACGACACTAATACATCAACATGCCCGTCATAAAAATCGACTCATTCGTTTTCCAAATAACTCGAAAATGAACAAAAAAAACTTTTCCATAAGAAAACCACGTTTCCAGCTTTTTACCTTTTCCATACCTATATCCCCGTAAAGAGAGTAAAGAGACGAGAAAAATACTATCACACACGTCATCATCACGTTTTCAGTTTTTGCAATATTAGGGAAAATCACAAAAAAACATTTTTGACAAAAAAACATGTTTCCAGCTTTTTACCTTTTCCGTACCTACATCTCCGTAAAGAGAACAATGAGACGAAAAATTACTATCACACACGTCATCCTCACGTTTTCAGTTTTCGCAATATGAGGGATAATCACAAAAACCCATTTTCCATCAAAAAACCGTGTTTCCAGCTTTTTTACCTCTTCGACACCTACATTTCCGTAAAGAGCACAACGGGACGAAAAAATACTATCACGCACGTCAACATCACGTTTTCAGTTTTCACAATATTAGGGAAAATCACAAAAACCCATTTTCCATCAAAAAACCGTGTTTCCAGCTTTTTACCTTTTCGGTACCTACATCTCCGTAAACAGGACAATGAGACGAAAAAATACTATCACGCACGTCATCACCACGTTTTCAGTTTTTGCAATATTAGGGAAAATCACAAAAAACCATTTTTGACTAAAAAAAACATGTTTTCAGCTTTTTACCTTTTCCGTACCTACATCCCCGTAAAGAGGACAATGAGACGAAAAAATAGTATCACGAACGTCATAATCACGTTTTCCGTTTTCCAAAAGAAGCAAAAATGTGAAAAACGCATTTTTAGACCCTAAACCCTATGTTCAGCTTTCCGACACCTACATTCCCGTAAAGAGCGCAACGAGACGAAAAAAACGAATCCAAGCACGCCCTCCTAGCATGACTCCTTCCATTCCAAGGTCGCAGGGGCTCACAACTTCCTAAGTGTAGCAGCTTCCCCATCATCCCACTACTCGGGATGCCTTTAGTGTTATGAAATGGCATTAGCCGCCACATATCTTCGTTGCTACTGACATAACGACCAGAATGATATGTTTATTCTTAACTATACGGGATTTGTGAGCCCTGTGTTTATGAAATTGAACGTAACTTGATCGCTACCTTTATTTAGTAGTCGCTACTGTAGTGTTGTTATAAAATTAAAGGTGGTGATGGAAGGCGCTATCTCACACTAATGTTCGTTATTGTAGTTCTAAAACAAAGAAAGTTATTTTTAAATTATGATATAAATATATCTTGAAAGAGGGATCACATTTGGCCATTAAAACGTGCCACAGTAGTTGCAACTCTGCGTCATACTTCCGCAAGTATGTTCTGCAATAGTAAACGCAAGCTGTGAATTATTTGTTTCCTGTACCTGGTCATTTAAACTGTCGGATTTTTCAAAGTCTGGTCTAATGAGTTTAACCGTTTCCCGATTGTCAGGTGATTTCCTTCTCCTAACATGTTAATTCCTCTTCCTCGTACCAAGTAATCTCATCTCTCGGTCTAGAGGAGCTTCATGTTCCCTCCGTAATGCAGCACTGTTTTTTACATCTTCCATTCTCTTCGCTTGTTTTTCTCCTATATCTTCGTCCGTTAAATGAACAGGAGGCCTACCACCACTTTTGACTTTCACGGGTCTTCTGCGGTTCGCTTGGTGATTAATAGTTGAGGGAATATCAACTTTGGTAAGAAGGGATCGAGATTGTGTAATTTTAATGCTAGGATTCAATTCCTAATGAACATCGAAATGCCCACTAATGTTATCACCTGTAAAGCGTAGTTGTTTAACAGGATTTCTAGAATTACCGAAGGAATGCAAACAATCTCTACCACTATATACTTCAAATGTGAAAGGAAATATATCACACTTCTTCTGTGAAATCCATGCCGTGATTTTGTGTTTCTTTACGACTTTTGCGCAGAATATCTTCGGCCATGTGGTCTTTGTATTTCTACCACAACTGTGCTGGTTGTGTAGGGGAGCACGTAGATAAAATAGTTGCCGACAGCGTACGTATTTAAAATGGATTAGAAGGGGTCGCTGAATCTACGATAAAGAAGTGCACTCTACTTTCTATTCACGGCGTTGCCTAGGTCAACCACATGTAAGATGGGCAATGTCCTTTAACAATTGTTACCGGTCTATCATGATGCCGAGTAAGTCGTTGTCACCTAGAGACAATCTTTCATAAGATCATCAAGTCAGGTTCAGTATTGGTGCGGCTTTGTCTATCATGATGCAGTGTTAGTCGTTGTCGCCTAGCGACAATCAGTCCGTGAAATTTTTAGATTCAACTTTATTTGTTTAAACACTCTTTTTAAAGTATTTTAAGGTATTTATTTAATTGTGAGGCATTTAAGGAGTAAGTGAGTGTGTTTCAAGCACACATTGGGTTATGCTCAATCGGTAGGTACCCCATATGTGTATGTTGGTGTTAATAGGAACTTATTTTCGGTACAAAACTGGAATGGGACCTTAGCAGAATAATATTGGGAGGGATAAATTGATCATGTTAAATTCCATATTTAGATAAAAGTAATTTGCTTTTCATAGCAGCGATAATAATAAATTCAGCCATTCGTTCTGATAGACTGGCATCTGAAGCTGTTAATCATTGCTTGGCAATGCTTAACAAGACTTTGACGGCGATGCGTCTTAGTGTGGGATCACTGTTTTGATAGGCTATATCATGATTAGGACATGCATGATCCAAAGCATTAATCCCCATACCTCCTCTCCTCAAACGAACTTCAAGACGAGTACCAGGGCTGCAAAAGCTGTAAGCAGGTTGGTGAACTTCTAGTGGTAGGTATTTAATGATGTTTTCAATAATTCCACGACCAGTACTCTTGGGGCATGGAGGTTTCAATCGATGAAGAACACTTTTCTTTTTGTTGTTGTTCTTCGTCTTGTTCTTGTTGTTGATGTCGTCAGCGGCTGATGAAGACCATGGTAGGTGGTTGTCTTCCGCATGACAAACATGAAATGATGGAACAATGTCTATATATCGAGTTTTATGACCATGATATAATTTCATCAATTGGCATGTAGCACACTGTCGAATGGAGGGTATTTTTGCCATGGTTAATTGCTTGTGATGGGAAAAATGGCTGTATGGTTGTAGTTCACTCAATACAGGGTCAGTAGTCTACCCGGCAGGCGCCTTTTCCCAAATTTATTTCACAACGTTGGCAGCAACATAAAAATAAATGTTTTAGGTAGTGCTAATAATTCATGTTGAGTAGAGTTAATAATCTTTTTCTTGCACACACAGAATTTTCCAACAGCCTTGTCGATTTTAGTGGCGTCCATGTTTATGACGTTGATGTTACCACCTCACATGTACAACTCTCACTGCTATCATCGGACGATAAACTTTCAGTTTTTATTTTGTTCAACAACTCCCAAGTTGCATTGGTGGTAAGCCAATGATACAATCGCCACGCATGCGCCAAGGCTTTATTCTCAATAATGTCGCAAGGACAAGTATCCATGAGTGTTTGCAGGGATGGGCAACCCAAATCTAAAAGATCAATACATTGGCAGTGAGAGGGTAAAAATGGATAGAGCCATTGGCGTTTTTCAGCTGCTTTAACAAATAAGACATTGGCAGAGGACAAATGGGCTTTCATGACTATGTCAAGATACTATTAATAAATATCACCCTCTTTCCATACTAATTGCAAATTATTTTCAATCCATTGATTCTGCTTTTTACCTTTTTCACTAAGCAACTCGAAAGCATAGGGAGGTTTAAACACCAAATGGATGGGGTGTGACACCCAAAACGTACAGCAATCGATAAAAGCCACTTCCTTAAATATATATTTGCTATCTGCAATTTTAAAGCCCTGACAATCCATGATGAGTCTACGCATGATTCTGTTTTTATTGTTACCTCGTTGATTACTAATCAACTACTAACCCATCTCATGGTTTAACGTGGCAAGCCAAGGAGGTTCAGAAGAGGAACAAATGAATTGAACAACAGGTAAATATTTTTTACATTAGTACATAGGTTTTATTCATGACATAGAAAAACACTTACAATTTTGTTACAAAGTTTCTTTTTTAAAATCTGGAACAACATTCAAATGAACAGTTTGCACATACAGTCCACAAGTATCTCCTAGTTATTTGGGGTCTGGTCTAGGTAATTCAAACTCCACGAGATATTGCCCGCATCATAGCGATTCAGGTAAGGATAGGATGGACTCCATCGCCGATGATCACTAAATGGTCGATCCCCCGTCTCCCAGTTTCCAATTTCAATGTTGCAAAAAATACACTTGACCACATCCCCACGATTTAAGTAATAAAATCCAGCCGCTGCCAATCCTCCATAATCCATAAATGGAACTGTCCATGTTTCAAAAGTTTTCAAACGATTAAATTCACATTTTAAATTCCATGGTTTGTCTGTCACGTCGTTATTGTGGTTGCTTATTGAGGGACACATGACGTTTGTTGCTGTATGTGTGCACACCGTCAGAACGCAAGAGACAGTGTGCATGCAGGCGCTTATCATCAATCCTGACAACAGGTGGATTACATGCTGGTGACATAATTGGACAAAGGATGATATTTTACTTGTCTGGCATGAATAATCAAACAGTAGGCACTTGTATGGTCTGGTACATTTTCTTGTGTTTCAAAATCTAGTCTTAAAACAATGGTGGTGATTTTCATAGATTCTTCTAAATACGAACAATCGAAAACAACCAGTGGTGCCTTTGCTTTAAACCCTTGCGGCGACAACATAGGGGAATCCTGTTTTTCATAATAAGACGATTGAAATTTAGCAAACATGTCATAAAGGGGGCCAAACTTATTTTTTTGAAAAAATCAGTTCCAACCCCTCGTAGGGGAAGCAAATATTATTTAAAAATAGTCGTATATTTCTCAACTGAATGTGATCAAACAGGGGAATATCTTTGCTTTGTTGGTATTTTCTATTGGTTGGAAAACCAATAATAACATAGAGGGGACGCTCGGTGGAGCGAGTAGATTTGACACTCCAACAATGAGTGTCTGTGGTAGGTAGCAAAGGATATTCATGTAGACTCCAACTTCGAAATGCTATAGGCAAGGTTTTATCTTTTTGCACTAAATTTAACATCCTTAGCATTTTAGGATCCGATAGCGTCACGTGGGGCACTTTCCATAGTAATCAAAGCAGTTGAATTTTTGTGTCTATCACTTGGTCAGAGGCTCCCTTTAGTGCATTATAATCACTACGGTCTCGCACGAGATACAAAACTTTGTCTGGCATTTAAACTAATAGCATGTGATCTTTGGCAAAGCCAAGGAGTAATTTAAAGGGTAGGAAGCCTGCAAAGGTGCCATCGGTATGAACAAACC
Organism: Meconema thalassinum; assembly: GCA_946902985.2. Lineage (NCBI taxonomy): Eukaryota > Metazoa > Arthropoda > Insecta > Orthoptera > Tettigoniidae > Meconema > Meconema thalassinum. The sequence goes on from OX336397.1 coordinate 18,510,651, forward strand.
ACTCATTGCTACTGTTGGGGCACCATCCTGCCATAGAGGGCGTTTTACCTTCTCCCTCGCTATAGGAAGGATATAATTTCATAAGACTAGTCATGCCCTCATTTCGACTCATATCTATGACAATATCATTAATCACATAGCGCACTTCAGAAAACACAAAAACCAAACCATGATTCGCCAACGTAGATGTTGTGGGGGTTCTGCCATCTGATTTCATTAATTTACTCTCAATTTGAAGGACACGTTCATGAGGCATGGTAAAAATATCTTGATTGTTGATGATAAATTGAATCTCGTCATTGTTATTGAGTCCTGATGCTTGAGGTTGATCGGAATGCATATCAATGCGCACGACGCCATCTTCCACTTGTATGGGATTTAACCCTTGCAACAGCTCCTTGTTCATGATTGGGGTGTAACGTATAACCAAGGCGTTGTATACGTTGTCGGTTTACTCGTGTCAACCGTTTCATACACGGTGGACAACTAACCGACCTCATAGACGGTGTTGTTGCTTTATAGATACATTTCATAGCGTCTTTAAAACCAACTTGTAGTTCACAGGCGTGTTGGTATCCAAAGCAATCAGTTGTTGCTTTCTATTCACTAACCGTAAGGTAATATTAGTAATATTGCTGACTCACACAGGTTGATACTGAATCACTGAATGGTTTTCACGAATAATATAGCCACAAGGGGAGGTGACAAAAAATCATAGGGGAATGGCTTTGTTCTTGATTCGTAAATAGGTCTCAAATAATATTACATGTCACAGAAATGTGATGGTCCTCGATGAATTTCACTGGATAATCTGAATCATGGGGTTGGTGAGTTGCCAACACTCTTGGTGTAAATCCTAGTAAAGAGCAAATAGAATGAAGTCGTGTTTCAAAGTCAATCTTAAACGTAGAGAAAATACGACAGCGATGAGTAATCGTATTGGCTGTAAGTTCAAATTTGTGTGTCCCATCCGCAAATGGCTTGACACCAAATTGTTTTATCATCGCCACGCTAATGGCCTCGTGCACATCGTCTATGGTATAACCTCCAAGGGGTAGCCTCAACATATAATCATATTAAAACTTATCAATTATATCCAGTTGTATATTGTAAATTCTGTCGTAACTTTCCAAAGAAATTAATCCCAGCACATATAATTGTTCGGAATGCAATTCAATGGGGGGAAATAAATCCAGGGACACTTCAGGTCCGCGGCTGTGCAAGGTAAAGGTCTTGGCGTTGACATTCATCATGATGAGACTCTTGGCTTAACGCGACCTCTTATATAAAAAAGTAAACACAAACGCCTGCACTCTTGACTGTCAAAGGTCTGTTGGCGATTCACATTATAGAATATCATCACCCGGTTTCCCAAATAACGCAGCAACTCGATCGGGGGTGATAAATTTCCATAACTGACAAAGTACCATACTGTGGAACCTTGTTTCACATAGGCTGCAAAATGGGTTCCTGGGCCTGCATCTAAATTGATCATGGCTCGTTCTTCTTTCCACGGTGTTTTGGGTAATTCATTTCACATAAATATACCTCGAATATGAAAAATCATTAATCGTTTGGCATAGCTTTTTACTTGTTCATGGGTCATGACATGACGAGGCAGTTGCCTTAGGCGCTTACCAAAGATGGACATTTTTTTCTTTGTCGATAGACCATGCATGGCCTTGTTGGTAAAAGACGGGTTTTAAAGGATTGCCGTTTTTAGCCCCCATAGCAATGGCTTCTATGGTTTTATTGTGTCGCTCACTTTCTTTTAGTTGTTGCTTGCCTTGCTCAACGGCTTTAATGGTTTTTGCCACGGCACTGGCACCGCCCAAAAGGGACCCCAAAGCTTCCAACCCCACAAATAAAGCCGGCAAAACCCCCCACGCTTAGCAACAGGATTGACTCGCCACCGTTTTTACTTTCTTATTTTTTATTGTTGCATCATAGAGGGATTTCGGATTCGTAGACAATCGCACCGCCTGTAATGCTTTTTCGATAGCCTTTCTTGTTGTATTTTTTATAGATTTAACATAGGTCGTGAGGCAGCCCGACTCAGTTTCCGGCCTGGCTATTTTCTCTTTATTGAGTTTTTTTGTTTTCTTTATGTTCACCGCATATCTTTCTTCACCAAGGTCCTACCTGATGGTGAACCTATCACAACAAGGATTCATATCTTTTTTTCACCATGCTGCTACTTGGTGAACCTTTCACAGCAAACATTCGATAACAACTAACGTAGAGAGCCTTATTTCATGGCGGTGTATTCCAATTCAATATAAAGCTGATAATCATTCACCGTTTTCCCAGCTTCCTTTTTCTCAAACGTAAGCGTACGATGAAATTTATCCCCAGCATTTACCGTTTGATGGTTGTGGACCAACAGCCTATCACGGTTTATCTCTATTTGTAAATGTTTCTCATCAGGCATCGCATATTTAATATCAATCACACCATCATAGTGCAATCGATAATGTCTTAAATCAGAAGCAATCATATAGGTAAGGCGATCATTCACCAGAGGTGGTGGTCGTGGTGAATAGTTTCGGTCATTGTCCAGTTTTTGATTTGACAGATACACTAAAAATACCGGTGGGACAAATTTATAAAGCCTTTTCATTTGATAGGTCACATAACGTTTTGTGCAGACATCATTTTCATCACGAGGCTCTTGCACATCAATAATACGATGACGATTGGCTGAATATCCCTCAGCGGTTAGTCCCGGAACCATGTAGTATACACTTTGCACTTTGAAATCGACATAGCTTCTTGTCGCCACCTCTAGAGACTGTTTTGGGGAAGGAAGCGGCCGTGGCCCAAACACGTCCATGGTGATAGACGTTAACTAACCTGTCCTACTCACCGCTTGCCTATATATTAACCTTATACACACATGAAAAAAACTCAGTCGTCGTTACTATGGAATTAATGAAACAACCCCATGCTTTGCCCATCTCTGATTTCATTTCAGAGCTATCGCTGGCCGTGTGTGAACCTAAACGTCATGGCACCCTATTTCCATCTACCGTTCGATGTATCATGGTGGGGCCATCAGGGTGTGGAAAGACCAATGTTTTGCTCAACATAATTACCGCGCCTCATGACCTACGATTTCAAAATATTTATATTTTTTCCAAATCCTTGTACCAGCCTCGGTACGTGTATCTGGAACAAATTATGTCTTCTTTAAATACAGAAGCCATGGGCTATTTTACATTCACCTCACCTCAAGATGTCATTCAACCAGACCGCATACAAACAGATTCCATTATAATTTTTTATGATATTGCTACTCAACGACAGGCCATTATTCAAGAGTATTTTAGTATGGGACACCATAAACAAGTGGATTGTTTTTATCTGGCTCAGACCTATTCTAAAATTCACGAACAGTTGATTCGTGACAATGACAATCTCGCCGTTCTCTTTCGTGAAGACTCTAGAAATCTCTATCATATTTGTCAAGATCATGTGAATCCAGATATGTCCTTTACTGCTTTCACGCAATTGTGTGCCTCATGTTGGAACCATGCCTGTTTTGTCATCAATAAACAGAGAGAATGATGTGAGGGACGTTACCGCTTGGGCTTTGATCATTTTATTTCTCTTTAAAAAGACCCAGGGTTTGACATTTCATGTTAGTGTGTCTTTACCTTCACCATGGCGAGCGCCATATGGTACAAGAAACATGTTCAAATCATGCAGCGTATTATTGAGGCACGAAATAACATTCGACATAAATTTCGTGAATTACGACGTTCAGAAAATGTGAATCCTTTGCCCGTGATAAAACATGCTCCATCATCGGTTCATCCCATGAGTATCAAACCAAATGCTGCTGCTGCTACCTCTCAAACAAAACCCCTAACAAGTTCAAAATTTACTCAAACAGATTCCTCACGGCAGGTAAAATCCTCCTCCTACAATGTTAGTGATCAAGAACACGAAGAAGATCAAGAAGAACAATAACATGGACAAAGTGAAAGAAAAAAATCCTCACCCCTTCAACAGTTTCTAAAAACAAAACAAAATAGCGGGAACACCGTCTTCCTCCACATCGCACAGTGGTCCGGATTCGAAAAAAAGCGGACAAAAATATTTTCCGTTAAAAGAAATGAAATACTTTTATGTAAAACATTAAATTAGATGTTACTATGAGGCAAATTTGTCGTAGTGCATAAAATTACTTGCTTATTCATCCTCTGATCCGGATGAGTCGATTTCTTCTGCTTCCCCTTCCGGCTCCATCTCGTCCTCGGGTATTGACAATAAATTACACACCTCCTGAGGCAACTGACTTCTTTACTTCTTCGGTAGACCTCCCGTGCTTGAAATTACTGGATCAGAGCTTAGCAATAATCTATGGAACAAGTCAAAATTATTGGAAATTCTTGAGGATTTTCTGGTATGGTCTTCCCTCTATTTTCTTAAGTCTTTGTTTCTAGACTCTAGTCTAAGGCCTCTTCTGAGAGGTCTCCAATCGGCAAAATAGCTGCTTCTATAAAGGAAGATCCTAGGATAAGTATTTTATGGAGTGTTGGAGGCATGTAATACCACGGATATAGCCGTACATATAAGCTTGCTGTTTCGCTGCAGTAGGAATTGTACTCTGAACTATCAATTTCATGACCAGATGAAATTGCTTTTAAAATTATTCCGAAATGAGTTATTAACTCTACCCCAGTTATTTCGGATGCTACTTGAGGTTGTTCAAAAAACCTTCGGGCAGTGTTGCCATCATTGGTTGTTCCATATCCAGACTTCGGAATGTCACCTAGAGGACCTAATCTCGTTCTGAATGAGTCTTGCACATTTTTTTCTTTCTTTCGAATAAGTCCCGATTACCATCTTTCACGCTCACTTTCCACTTTTTAAAACCCAGGCGGTATGAAATATGCAGGAGACTTTCTAAAAATCGGATGTGGGCGTGTAGAACTGAAATTCCAATTTCAAGCTGTAAATTGTCGACGGGCTTTAGTGCCATTTTTTGTAGATTGTTCATTTCTGAAATGTTCGCTCCACAAATATAGCACTTCATGTTTGAAGACTGTGCTAGAGCATTGCATATTTTTCCATCTATCATTGACAATATTAAGGAATACTGCACTTCGGTGTTGTTTATAACCAAATTATGTACATTCTCAATTTGATCATTTAGATACATCCTTTCCGTCCGTGTAATTTCCGATGTTTCATGAACTCACTGCATTCGAATAGGCCTGAAGAATCGTGAGGATGAGGTTCTTGGATTTTTCCACGCAATAATTCCTGTTTTACTGTCAACGAGGCGCAGAGACACGACAGATGACATAAATAAGCTATGGTCTCTCTTTTCAGCTTCTGACCAGGTTTTTTTATATTGGGAATGGCCGGAGCTACCATCAAAGCCCCTTTTACAATATAATGTATAGCTCTTATAACTCACATCTGGTAACATTGATAAAATTCTGGAGGAAGTGTGGTCCAGCAAGTCTTGTATTTTCACTTCACATTCATTTTCCTTAATTATTATATTTTGTGGATAAGTAGCCTATTTAGCGTTCAAAATAGCATAATAGGTAGGGTATAAATTATGGTTATGTTTATTAGCTTATCTTCTCATTGTCACATACTAGTGCTTGGATAACTTTGCTTTAATTATGAATGATACGGCTTCTTTCACTGATATTCTTGTAGATCGTTGACCCTCCTTTCTCCATGCATCCTGTATTCGTTTACCCCTTGTTGGTGTAGTCGTGGTAGCTTCTTTTAATAGCTTGGCTGATGGAACCTCTCCCTCTGCCATTAAATTCATAGCGGTTGCGTAGGAAAGCTCTGAAGTGGCACTCTCCCTTAGGTCAATAATTTTTCTTCTTTTGCTGCTCTCCGTTAGCTCTTCAAATTGTTATGAAGGACTGGTGCATTCTTGGAATGCACGGTACCTGAGATTATAATTTTCAAGGTTTTTGCACGTTCTTTCCTTCCTTTTTGTCAAACACCAACAGTGATCATTTGTTTTCTCCTTTATGTGCAAATCTCTTATATTTTGTATGAGTCTGTTCCAGATATATATTCTGTGACCCACCTAGCGTCATATAACAACAAATCTCTGAAGCTACTCAATTCCTCATCGTGCAAGAGGACTTACTTATCCATTTGGCTACCAGATCTCGTTACTATCGTCAGCTATTTTCTCCTTGAGCAAGAGGACTACGTCTACTGTTTCACTCACCATGCTGCGCTAATATCGCCTACTATCAACTCTTAGAAGACCATCCATCAAGAAGAAAATTATTTTTTGCTAAGTTGGTTATGCTGATATGTATACCTTTTGTTTCCTACCCCCACTCTCTCCCCTTCCTAGGACCTTCCGTGCTTCGTTGAGCTGCTCTCACTTCTTAGTCGGCAGTCGTAGTAATCAGTTAAGGCTCAACCAGAGCCAGCCTCCTGACCTAACGAGGCATCTTTTTTAAATTCCACGCCATGGTGGAACTTTAAGCATCAGTGAGGAACTTCACCTTCGCCATGCAACAAAGATAAGTACCTGCTTCAAGTTTTAACCTCATCTTCATGATTTTACCTACCACATGCTTTTAACTATCTTTTATAGGCAGTGTGAAATTACTTATTTTGGGGCAAAATCATCCTCCGCGGGATTTTCCATGTTGAGCTTTTGTTTAATCAAGCTAATCTTAGTGAAAGCAGCATTTCTTATGCTTGCCAAATGAGAAATCTTCTCACTACGCGGGATATTATCTAATACCCACTGTCTGTAATTTACCAAGCAAGTTCCTCCACTGGATTTACATTAGCCCCATTTTACTACTAAGATTGTTCGGGAACTTTCCAGATTCGGTACTCAATCTACGAGTCCTGCCGTCATGTATTTCTCACGTACTTGGGAGAATTCTGTTTAAAGCTAAATTACTACAATAGTGAATTTTCGTCCACCGCTGGAACATTCTATGGCGCATTTAATTGTAAATCGCAACTGTTTCAAGAAATAGACTCTCACCTATATAGTGCAATCAGTTCTTCCTATAATTGCAATAACTTTCTTTACCACAACCTTTGTGTCTCCACAGTGAACATTTCATATGTTTCAATGAACTATAGTGCAAACCAGTGCTTGCTCAACTTTTCTACCGCGTCGCGATCGTTCGCTTATATTTAACTAAGGCCATGAACATTTTCCTCAATTCCCATTTCTCTTTCCTAAACCTCTCACTAACAATCTGCAATAAATTTTTAATCTAGGTCTATTCCAATAAGGTGTCATTCCAAGAAGTGCCCTTCCATTTTTGTTGGTTTATCATTAAGTATCTCTGTATAATCTTTGTGATACGTGTCTAGCACACGTTTCAAATTTACCTTGTTCCTCCCTTCAAAATCAGGGAAAACAATTCTCTAAACTCTTGAGCGAGTCATGTTCAGGTTTCACGAAATGGAAACTGCCCCATTTTTCTCGTGATTCCTAATTAAACATAGGAAGTCTAGAAACTTCTTTTTCACTTTCTCCAGGTTTCACTGTAAGTGACCTGCCTTTTTTGTATAATTCTCATATATTAATTCTGTATAAATATAAGAAGTTGTAGGAACTTCTATTTCATTTTTCACGTTGTTATTATTGTTATTTTCAAAGTTGTCACTTTCTCTAGAACATTCTCTCCAGAATTTCTTAAGGTGCACTTTTTGTACTTCAATTCACGTTCAAGCTTTAATTATTTTATTGCTCATTTGTTGAAATCTTATAAAGATTTTAGAAACATGTAAGGTTTGAAACCTTAAAAATTGTCAATTGCCTGGAGCAACCGTTTAATGTTGTCGGAGGTCTGCGACCTCAAATTGCTAATAAGATTAAAAAATATTTATTTGTTAAAAAGATCAATTAATCCTGAATTGTTAAATAAATTAAATATTTGTTTTTGGATTCTTCATTTCTCTGATACTACAGTTAGGCAGGATCCTGGCTTTCCTAGCTCTTCCTAGGTTTATGCCCTCGTTCATATACAATAAATCGTTTACTATTTGTCTGGCCAGACCATCACCCTTCCCTATAGTACTTTCATTCGTGCTTGGGAGGAAGCACACTAAAGCCTCTCTCTGGCAAACTGCCCAAGCCTTAACTGCTGTTCCCGTCAGCTTCGACCAAGCTCGTAGCCACTTTAGGTATCCGAGCACATATTTGCGGTGGCAACCGCTTCTAAATGGATTAAAAGTCAAATTAATAACTTTTGTGGGACTCTCCTCCTATTCTTCTATCCTTCTTTTCCAATCCCAAATCTACTTCCTTCTCTTAATCATCTTCCCTTGGTGGGTGGGTTATTCCCTAGCCTATAATCTACCCAAAATTTGGTACCAGAAACCCGGGAGAGTCCATTTGCTATGTCCATTGTTTGTAAAGTGTCATTTGACAATACTTTGCATATTTCTAATATCTCCTTTGGATCTTTCAGCTATATCTACGTCATGCAAAGCCTGTGAACGGGAAAGAGGCCGCTCCTGTCTCCTTTGGGGTGTCCTGTTCGTTCTACTCTTTCGCTGTTGCCAACTTGACAGCATCTTCAAGGTTCTACAGTTTTGTGAGTTGTATTTCAATTTATTCTCTTCATCATGGCTCCTACTGAAAAAGATGAAACTCTCATTGCTAGACGTTCTTCTTATAAAGGGCAACTCACTAGATTCCGAAATTTTATCAACAAGTTAAATCCCGCCGAGTGTGATTTAGATATCTTAACACATCGCCTTAAGCTGTACGAACGGTCTTATGATTATTATGACCAAATTCAAACCGAGATTGAATCCGCTTGCCCAGAACTCCAATCGGATCGGGACGAGGTCGAACCCTTGTACTTTGAAGGGATTGCAAAGGCCCACCAATTGATTCGCAATATCTCAGAACCGGACACTAGGGTCATCAATCCGGCCCAGTTCGCACCCGCTTCAGTTCACAAGAACAAACCGAAACCGTTACTTCCCAAGATAAGCCTACCGCACTTCTCAGGCAAGGAAGGTGAATGGTATTCTTTTTACGAACTTTACTGCTCCCTAATTCATGAAAATATCGAGATCCCAGACATACATAAATTTTACTACCTCCGCACTTCTTTGGAATCTGAGGCCTTGACCTTGGTGGAGTCACTGCCTTTAAGCGCAGACAACTACCACATCGCCTTTAATCTCCTTAAAGAGAGATATGGCAATTTACGGTTGAGTGTCGCTCGTCATATCCGCTGTCTCTTCAACTTACCGGCCGTCAAACCTAATGACGTCACATCTTTAAGAGACCTCTTAGATTCTATGCAGTTAAATGTCAGAGCGTTATACCAACTAAAACAGCCTGTCCAAACATGGGACACCATACTTATTCACCTAGCTACATCAAGATTCGATTTTTCGACACTGAAGGCCTGGGAGATCGAACTCGCCTGCAACAAGGAACATTCGTTCGAACACCTTATCTCGTTTCTCAACAGTCGATGTCAATTCCTTACAGCACTCGCATTTCAGTGCGAAAAGGTCGAAACGAATCCTCAGTGTCAAATTTTTGAAAAAAAACTTGCTTCTTCAAAGGGACATCAGCCCCCATTTGTCGAAAACAAACAAACCCGTTCTTCTTTCAATCATTCAAGAGAAGATATCAGGCCGCTTAACAAATCGTTAAAATGCACGCTCTGTAAAAAGCCTCACACCTTGTATTTGTGCAAATCCTTTAAAGAATTGTCTGTCGAAGATCGAAGGAAGTTTGTGTTGAATAGCAAACATTGTTTCAATTGCTTGTCACCTAAGCATTCTTCTTCGAACTGTACGTCATCAAATCTCTGTTTCCATTGTAAAAAACCGCATCATTCTTTATTGCACGTTCACGATAAATCGAGGTCATCAGTACCTGCCTCTTCAAGCTCCATGCAGAGCAGCTCCGAACAAACTAATGCTTCTTCCTGCATTTCTAATGCCGAACCTTCTCACAGTGCGCAAACCCTTTTGACCACTGTACAATTTGAAATCCAAGATAGATTTGGAAATTGGTTTAGAACCCGTGGTCTTCTCGATTCCGCTTCAACGCACAACTTTGTTTCGCAATCGTTGATTAAAAAACTAGGTCTTTCGTCATCGCCTACTTCTATCAATGTGACCGGCATTAACAATTTGAAAACTCAAGTTTTGCAGTCTTCAAAATTGAAAATCAGAGACGTTTGCCAAAGAAACACCAATCTTAATTTAAACTGTCTCATTCATACCAGTATTGGCAAGGACACTCCAAGTCACTCTATCAATACCTCCGGATTAAAGATTCCTTCGCACTTAAGGTTAGCCGATCCTCAGTTTAATGCTCAAGGTCCCATTGATGTGCTTTTCAGTGCCAATGTTTTTTGGAATTGCATTCGCAAACAAACACGCAAGTTATCTTCAACCGTGGTCGCTAGAGACACCGATTTTGGTTGGGTTATCACTGGTGAAATCAAACATACCAGTGTTCAAACCAAAGCGAAATGTCATTTTGTCACAGCTGACATAAATCCTATTTCTGAAAAAAAGAACGCTCATGTTTCAAATCTCAATATTTTTGAAAACCACTTGTCGAAACGATGTCTTATCGTGAACAACTGCGTAACCTCCGTAAGTTGTTTAAATGGTTTTTCCTTCTTCCCGCACAAGATGGCCATTCAAGTTCGCCTTGCTTTGTGTTATTTCGTCTATCTTCTTACGTCATTTTTTATAGCAGTTAATTGCTTAAATTTTTTCTCGAAAACTATCTTCCCCTTGTGTAAAACCATGGCTATCAGTCACCATCACTTTGCTGTACGCTATGTTTCACTTCTTTCGCTATGTAGAAGGATGGCCACGGCCGGCTCCTCCCTCCTTCCTCACAATTGGAAGTCGCTTTTGAAACCGCTTGAAACTCTGAATTCTATAGCATCTAGAATAACTATTCTTATGCATAACCTTCGTCTCAATGTCCCAGCTTGTCTTCTTTGCTCGGAAGAATTAAGCTTCCTTTTGTTGAAAATTGTCCGATTTCGTGATCCTCTCAATTATGCGAAATTGATTTCCTACTTTATTTCACATAGCTTTAAATTGCTTTTTCACGTCCAAGTTACGATTGACTGCATTCCGTTCAAACTGAATATCTGCTTTAAGTTACAGCTGATTCACCAAATGTTGTGTGTGTACTTCGAACTGCTTGGTTGTCAGACTTGTTTGTATACACGCCTGAGGAACGCCAAGTTGTTTATTTCCTGTACGCTTGACACAGTTCAAAACAAGTTTCTCTTATCTCAACTTTGGCTGATTGCCAAGCATTGTCTGGCGAGTTGCTACTATAAGTACAGAAGCCGTTTACCTACTTCCCAAAATAAACTTGTTCCGCTTAAGGACTCTGTCAGCCATTTATATGTCTTATCTCGTTGTACTATGTGTGTCAAGGCCGTGCTTGTTTACGTCCCTCACTTACTCACGCTCGTATCTTACAATTGCTTCGATCCCTGTTTCAAAACTTCGTTGCGTATTTCTCACGCGCGTATGTATTGCAATTTGCTTGCATATTTTGCGATCTTAATGTTCATTGATGAACAAACTTGTTTTTTCTCGACGTCACATTCGATGTGGTTTTGTATTCATACTTATCATGTCCCGGTTTTCGTTGACTTAAGTATTTTTCTGAGTAAACCCTTTGATACTCATTATAACTTGAGGTTATTGTTTATGGCTACTCGTTTGTTACCTATGGCGTTCTTGCTTTCTACTCGTATAGTTTCTTTGTTTACTTGGTATATTCTTATCCTGAATAGATGTACTTGTTTCTATACGCTGTGTTTGAACTTGTTAATTCACCTTTTGCATTGTATCGTAATCTTTACTAGTGCTTTATTTCTCTCAGCTTCCAGCTATTTTGTGATGGAAGATGTTGATAATTCTCGCCTTTCAACTCCGCTTTCCAATGACCCTGATAACCTCCTTCCACTTACACCTGGTCGCTTCTTTACACGCACTTCTCTCTCTGCCCATCCTCCCCTTCCTAATTCTTACAGGGATTCTAATCTACCTATCGCTTGGCGGAAACTTGAAGCCCTCCGTAATTCTTTTTGGAAGAGGTGGAACTTGGAATATTTAACTTCCTTGCAACGGAGGCAGAAGTGGTTTCTTTCCAGTCCCGACATTCAAGTGGGAGACTTGGTCTTGGTTAGGGATGTTCCACCCCCCCTAGTCTGGCCCTTTGGAAAAGTGACTAAGTGTTACCCTGGAAGAGATAGGAGAGTCAGGGTATTCAGAGTCTTGACCAATAATGGTCAGATCACAAGACTACTTTTCGGCAATTGTTCATTATTGTACTTGTTTTTCTTGCTCGCTGTTGGTGTCTGCCCCTCCCAGTATGGTGCATTCTTGGAATGCACGGTACCTGAGATTATAATTTTCAAGGTTTTTGCACGTTCTTTCCTTCCTTTTTGTCAAACACCAACAGTGATCATTTGTTTTCTCCTTTATGTGCAAATCTCTTATATTTTGTATGAGTCTGTTCCAGATATATATTCTGTGACCCACCTAGCGTCATATAACAACAAATCTCTGAAGCTACTCAATTCCTCATCGTGCAAGAGGACTTACTTATCCATTTGGCTACCAGATCTCGTTACTATCGTCAGCCATTTTCTCCTTGAGCAAGAGGACTACGTCTACTGTTTCACTCACCATGCTGCGCTAATATCGCCTACTATCAACTCTTAGAAGACCATCCATCAAGAAGAAAATTATTTTTTGCTAAGTTGGTTATGCTGATATGTATACCTTTTGTTTCCTACCCCCACTCTCTCCCCTTCCTAGGACCTTCCGTGCTTCGTTGAGCTGCTCTCACTTCTTAGTCGGCAGTCGTAGTAATCAGTTAAGGCTCAACCAGAGCCAGCCTCCTGACCTAACGAGGCATCTTTTTTAAATTCCACGCCATGGTGGAACTTTAAGCATCAGTGAGGAACTTCACCTTCGCCATGCAACAAAGATAAGTACCTGCTTCAAGTTTTAACCTCATCTTCATGATTTTACCTACCACATGCTTTTAACTATCTTTTATAGGCAGTGTGAAATTACTTATTTTGGGGCAAAATCATCCTCCGCGGGATTTTCCATGTTGAGCTTTTGTTTAATCAAGCTAATCTTAGTGAAAGCAGCATTTCTTATGCTTGCCAAATGAGAAATCTTCTCACTACGCGGGATATTATCTAATACCCACTGTCTGTAATTTACCAAGCAAGTTCCTCCGCTGGATTTACATTAGCCCCATTTTACTACTAAGATTGTTCGGGAACTTTCCAGATTCGGTACTCAATCTACGAGTCCTGCCGTCATGTATTTCTCACGTACTTGGGAGAATTCTGTTTAAAGCTAAATTACTACAATAGTGAATTTTCGTCCACCGCTGGAACATTCTATGGCGCATTTAATTGTAAATCGCAACTGTTTCAAGAAATAGACTCTCACCTATATAGTGCAATCAGTTCTTCCTATAATTGCAATAACTTTCTTTACCACAACCTTTGTGTCTCCACAGTGAACATTTCATATGTTTCAATGAACTATAGTGCAAACCAGTGCTTGCTCAACTTTTCTACCGCGTCGCGATCGTTCGCTTATATTTAACTAAGGCCATGAACATTTTCCTCAATTCCCATTTCTCTTTCCTAAACCTCTCACTAACAATCTGCAATAAATTTTTAATCTAGGTCTATTCCAATAAGGTGTCATTCCAAGAAGTGCCCTTCCATTTTTGTTGGTTTATCATTAAGTATCTCTGTATAATCTTTGTGATACGTGTCTAGCACACGTTTCAAATTTACCTTGTTCCTCCCTTCAAAATCAGGGAAAACAATTCTCTAAACTCTTGAGCGAGTCATGTTCAGGTTTCACGAAATGGAAACTGCCCCATTTTTCTCGTGATTCCTAATTAAACATAGGAAGTCTAGAAACTTCTTTTTCACTTTCTCCAGGTTTCACTGTAAGTGACCTGCCCTTTTTGTATAATTCTCATATATTAATTCTGTATAAATATAAGAAGTTGTAGGAACTTCTATTTCATTTTTCACGTTGTTATTATTGTTATTTTCAAAGTTGTCACTTTCTCTAGAACATTCTCTCCAGAATTTCTTAAGGTGCACTTTTTGTACTTCAATTCACGTTCAAGCTTTAATTATTTTATTGCTCATTTGTTGAAATCTTATAAAGATTTTAGAAACATGTAAGGTTTGAAATCTTAAAAATTGTCAATTGCCTGGAGCAACCGTTTAATGTTGTCGGAGGTCTGCGACCTCAAATTGCTAATAAGATTAAAAAATATTTATTTGTTAAAAAGATCAATTAATCCTGAATTGTTAAATAAATTAAATATTTGTTTTTGGATTCATCATTTCTCTGATACTACAGTTAGGCAGGATCCTGGCTTTCCTAGCTCTTCCTAGGTTTATGCCCTCGTTCATATACAATAAATCGTTTACTATTTGTCTGGCCAGACCATCACCCTTCCCTATAGTACTTTCATTCGTGCTTGGGAGGAAGCACACTAAAGCCTCTCTTTGGCAAACTGCCCAAGCCTTAACTGCTGTTCCCGTCAGCTTCGACCAAGCTCGTAGCCACTTTAGGTATCCGAGCACATATTTGCGGTGGCAACCGCTTCTAAATGGATTAAAAGTCAAATTAATAACTTTTGTGGGACTCTCCTCCTATTCTTCTATCCTTCTTTTCCAATCCCAAATCTACTTCCTTCTCTTAATCATCTTCCCTTGGTGGGTGGGTTATTCCCTAGCCTATAATCTACCCAAGGACGACCTCGATCTTCTGATTTTGTGGAGCCAGGCATGCTCGGAATTGAAATCACAATTTCTTTTTTCAACAAGTCTGAATGTTTCTCCAAAAACGCATGTTCAAAGAAGTGACACTTTCTCCACCGGTCGAAATAAGGCAAAAAGAAAAAGGTTTTTATATTATTATACACTGTTTTCTCGGCACTCTCGTCAATATTTAATTGGAATTTGTTATTGAGATATGTTACCACAAACGTTTCTTGGCGAGGACGAGACTGATTTTTGTTCTCTCGAATCTTGTTATGAAGTTCATTGCGACTAAGAACGAAATTCATTTTTCACACTTCACAACACACACAACTACCACTAATCAATTACTTCTTGCGACTGAAGATTATTTTGGTTTCCTGGTCTCGATATATCCCTTGCGTAGCATAAACAAATGTCTCAACAGGCCCTTATCTCGCGCGAGTGTTTATCCTCAGAGCGCGCAGTAATGTTCTCTCCCTTCTCAATCACGTATCTGGCGTGTTCTGGCGATGAAACCTTTAAGGATGTATTTTCCAGTATTCATTTTAAGACTTGCATAAGTTTCATGCTATACATATATAAACATTTTTTTGTAGGTCAAGCAAAATTTATTTTTCTTGAAAAAAAAAATGCACTATAAAAGTAAGTATAAGAGTCCTTATAAGTGATCTGAAATTGAAAATCATGCTACAAACACATATATCAGACCCCATACTACTTACATATACAGTATTAAAGACCCCGAGTTTCATTTTGAAGTTAGAATAATATTTCAAAGTTTACTTAACGGAGTGCGGAGTTCAGAAACGAAGAATTGTTTCACATTTGCAGTAATATATCTGAAAAACACAGAAGCAATTTTTGAAGAAAAAGTGTAATTAATGTACACTGATTAACATACTTCACTTGGAAGGTGGTTTGGCGTTTCTAAAGTAAAGTTGAAAGATCGATTTTTGACAGCTTTTTTACGGATCCGGACCACTGTGCATCGTCTCCGTTTTCACAGGTCTTGGCCACCCCTCAAAATAAAGCTCAACTGAAAAACATTTTAATCAATCATTGTGGAGCAACACTGTAACGGTATCTCACCCATATTGAATTGTTATGTACAATTATTTATTTGTTATGTATATCCAATTTGCCACCGGGGGACACACCCCCCATTGCAAATAAATGAATGAATGAATGAATGAATGAATGAATATATTTATTGGAAAGACAGACACCACGTATGGTGTGCGCTATCAGGATGATGGTTTTAAAATTGGTGATTCATCCACTAAATTTGTTCGTACTAAAGCTGTCAACTATAAATTAACACTAGGACTGTTAAAGCTGCTATTCTCTCGAACCCCATCTCTACAAGATTTTACGTCCGAGGACCTTGCTAAATATAAATCCATTTTATTAGACACCAACGCTCACAAAAGAAACTATCAATCCTCTCAGCAGCTCATTGCCAATATATCACAAACATATAAAACCATTATTGCAAACATGTTTGGTAAGCGAAAACACCACTCTGCCTCTGGCGTAAGGTTTAAGAAATTAAAACCCTACGTGGATATAACCTATAGAAATAATCCCAATCAGTTAGTAGAGCGCTTATACCTGCTTCATGCGTCAAAACAAGCTGGACACACAGGACATGAAGCAGAAATCGACCACATTGAAAAACAACTCTGGGATGCACTAATTATCTTATAAGCCATCCCCCATCATTGTGGGCATCGCTCATGAATTACATAAACCAGCCCGTCGCATTTATGAACGCCGTCGTGTGATTTCCAAAGGTGTGGATGAACTTTGGCAGGCAGACCTGGTTGAAATGATACCTTATTCTAACGTTAACGACGACGTACGCTATATGTTGACGGTCATTGATGTCTATTCCAAAATGGCTTTCGTTGAACCAGTACAAAATAAAACTGGTGTCTTAGTCACAAAGGCCTTTCAACATATTATTGAACAATCAAAACGTCAACCTCACTTGTTACAAACCGACCAGGGGAAAGAATTTTTTTAACAAGGATTTCTCCGGTTCTCTCAAATCTAAGGATATTCACCATTATAACACCTATAACAATCTCAAAGCTAGCGTATTTGAACGGTTTAACCGAACATTGAATCAGCCATATGTGGAAAGAGTTTACGATACGTGGCTCTTATCGATGGATAGACTTGTTACCTCAACTTGTGTCACGATACAACATCAGGATTCATTCCACCATTGGCATGAAACCACGTCTCGTCACCAAGAAAATACCCAGACTCATTAGACTGTTTAACCCTATAAAAAGGGCTGACACTAGGCGACATGGCATTAAAATTTGAGATTTTGTTCCCATAAGTAAACAAAGAAGTGTGTTTTCAAAGTCGTCCACTCCACAGTGGTCGACAGAAATTTTTAAAATTCGTCAAGTCATGGCTAGGTCAACCAGTGACTTATCTTTTACAAGATCAAAGCGGTCAAGTCATTCAAGGACAATTCTATTATGTGTTTGTTGTTTGAGTCTTCAGTCTTTTGACTGGTTTGATGCAGCGCTCCATGCTCCCTGTCGTGTGCTAATCGTTTCATCTCTACATAGCTAACACACCCTACATCAGAGACAATCTGTTTAACATATTCTAACCTTGGTCTACCCCTACAGTTCTTGTCCTCAACCCTTCCGTCCATCCCTAAGCTTGCTCTTCCTGGGTGTCTTAGTATGTGTCCTACTAACCTATCTCTTCTCTTCATTAGCAGTCGCCAGAAACATCTCTCCTCTCCCACTCGTCTTAATACCTCTTCGTTTGTAACCCTATCTATCCATCTGACCTTCTTCATTCTCCTTTAACACCACATTTAAAATGATTCAATTATCCTCTTTTCTGCTGCACCAATAGTGCAAGTTTCACTTCCATACAGTGCCACACTCCAGACAAAAAAATTCATAAATGACTTCCTGATACCTAAATCTATATTCGATGTCAACCGATTCCTTTTTCGTAGAAATGCTTTCCTTGCCTGAGACAACCAACTTTTTATATCCTCTTTGCTTCGTCCATCACTGGTTATTTTGCTTCCTAAGTAACAGAAGTCTCCTACTTCCTTCAGCTTTTCACCTGCCAATTTGATATCCATAGAGGTTTCTGATTTATTTCGGCTGCATTCCAGTATTTTCGTTTTACATTTATTCATTTTCATCATGAATTCTTTCCGTAAGACGGATTCCATACCATTCAAATCGTCAGGCGTGTCAGCCAAGATGACGATGTCATCAGAATATCTCAGAGTTGAAATTATTTCTCCTTGAATCTTCACTCCCATTTAAAAATTTTCTCGAATTTCCTTCATTGCTTGTTCAATGTGAAGATTGAAAAGTGTGGGTGATAAGTTGCAGCCTTGCCTTACACCTTTCTGAATACCAGCTTCTCTCCCATGTCCTTCAGCTCGAATGACTGCTGTCTGGTTTCTGTATAGATTGTATATCACCCTCCTAATCCCTGTACTTTATTCCAATAGATTTCAAAATATCAAACAATTTAGTCCAATCGACGTTATCAAAAGCCTTTTCTAAGTCTACAAATGCCATGAAGGTTCTCGTATCTTTCCTTATTATACCGTCCAATGTCAGCGTAAGACTTAGTACAGCTTCCCTTGGTCCTACATTTCTCCTGAAACCAAACTGGTCTCCTTTTCTATCTGGCTTTCCATCCTCTTGTATATTATTCTAGACAGGATCTTTGAAGCACGAGTAATCAAGCTGATTGTACGGTAATCTTCACATCTGTCAGCTCCCACTTTCTTTGGTATAGGGATAATAACATTCCTCTTGAAATCAGGGGGTACCTCACCTGTCTCATAAATCCTACACACCAAGTGAAATAACATGATCAGACCTTCATCGCCTATGCAACGTAGCAACTCAATCGGTATATCATCTATGCCTGGTGCGTTGTTCCTGCCTAAGTCCTCCAATGCTTTGTCAAATTCTGATCTCAATATTAAATCTCCTTTTGCATCCTCATCAATTTCCTGCTCACTTTCCATCACATGATTCTCAATCTCCTTTCCCTCATAAAAACACTCTATGTAAGCTTTCCATCACTCAACCTTTTCTTCCCTATCTGTGATGGGCTTTCCATTTGTGTCCTTAATGTTACAGCACTTAGTCTTCGTTTCCCCAAAAGTATTCTTAATCCTTCGATAAGCTGTGTCTACTTTTCCTAATTCCAGACAATTTTCTATACCTGCACATTCCTCTTTCAACCACTCTTCTTTCGCTTCCTTACACTTTTGGTTAACCTCATTTCTCAGACGTATGTATTCTGCTTTCACCTTTTCATCTCTTACATTCTTGTGTTTCCGCCTTTCATCCTTCAATTCTAGTATATCCTGAGTGATCCACGCTCTTTTTTACCTATTCTTTCTTTCCTATCAATGTTTTCTTCTGCGGATTTTTTATTTCATTCTTCAAAAGTGCCCATTCGTCTGCAATTGAAGTTTGTTTAGGGTATTTAATTAGTCCTTCCTTTATACCCTTCCTGAATATTCCGTTTACATCCTTCACTTTCAGTCCGTCTATCGCCCACCTTTTTGGCTTTTGACTTTTCTTCAGTTTCTTCAACTTTAATCTGCATTTCATAACAACCAGATTGTGGTCAGAGTTTATGTCAGCACCAGGATATGTTTTACAATCCAAAATCTGGTTCCGAATCCTCAGCTTGACCATAATGAAGTGGATTTGGTAACGCCCTGTATCTTCTGGTCTCATCCATGTGTATATTATTCTATGCTCGGTGCAGAATTCCATCAGCCTGCTTCCTCGATCATTCCTTTCATCTAATCCGAAATCTCCTACTATCTTCCCTTCTCTTCCTTTTCCTACCACAGCATTCCAATCTCCCATTACTATAACATTTTCATCACCCTTGATATCCCTCAGAATTTCATCTATTCCTTCGTAGACCTCTTCAACATCTTCATCATCAGCTTGACTGGTAGGCATATAGACTTGTACCACTGTGGTGCACGTAGGTTAAGTATTGATTTTAGCTACAATAATCCGTTCAAGATATTGCTCATAATATTCCACCCGGAGTCCAAGTTTCCTTCTCTCTCAATATGAGACCAACCCCTGCATGGCCATTGTTTGATTTAGTGCTAATGACCCTATAGTCATCTGACCAAAAGTCCTGTTCTTCCTGCCAGTGCATTTTACTAATCCCAACCAAATCCAACGTCAACCTATTCATTTCCCTTTCCAAGTTTTCTAACCTTCCACTTCCTAGGAGACTTCTAACATTCCACGCTCCGATCCGTAGAATGTCAGATTTCCTCTTTGTCACTTCCGTGATGTTAACCACCTCTCGAGTAGTCCCCACCCGGAGATACGAACGGGAGACTAGTTTACCTCCGGATTGAAATTTTACAAGGTAGTAGGCTATCATCACAAATAATTAAGTATAGAGAGTTGCATATCCTCGGGAATAGCATTACGGCTGTAATTTCCCGTTGCTTTCAGCCGTGCAGCAGAACGCCGTGTAGCCATTAATTGGCGTAAATTATCAATATATTAACCGTCTATAAGACAAGTAAAGAATTGATTTATTCTGAAAGGCTGCTACTCCCATTCAGAATAAGTAAAGAGCGATTCTACTAACAAAAATTCTAACCTTCTACTAACAGTTAAATACCAAAATTCTAGTAAAGAAAAAAACAACTTAAGTTCCACTAACAACAAATACTACCACTAAAACAGTATGTCATCAGGCACACTCACATGCACCCTCACACATCACAGTCTAATGAAACAATGAACTATAACTAATAAACAATGCATCAACATCAGACATACTCGCACACCACAGTCTAATAGAACAATGACATATATCTAATAACAAACTTTCTACATACTTACAACTAAAACTAACTATACATTCTAGAAGAGGAAATGGAAAACAAAAATAAGAAAAAAAGGAAACAAAAGACAGGGGTACAGATAATTAGCGGCCATTTCGAACTGGAAGGTCCTGAAATCGGCACGGAGATTTCTAATAGGATTGCACGCACTAGCATATAGCTCGACGTGGACAGCCCTGGTGACCAGCTGAAGCGTGCACGTAACCTTGAGCGCTCTCTGCTAGGCAGTTAACACATGTTCCTTTGAGAGAGCAGTCGTGAATCCAGCTAAGGTTTAGAGTATGCATTACGTTATTTCCCTGAAAATGGTTTCTCTTCTTCCCATGAAATAACTTCGGAAGAAAGGGAGATGGGTGGACATGTGATCGAACGAATTGAAATCATCCCATGGGCGCCAGCATCATCTCCGAGTCGTGTCTGGAGAGAAATAGTGACAGTGAAAGTGATAACGGAGCAGTGACACCTCATCTGCATTACCCGAAAAAGAAGGCAGCCTACCATTGCCAGGTACAAGAGGAGTTACGGATCTGAGTTTGAGCCCCGAGTCTGATTCCCGTCAATCCAGTAAAGAGACACCGCAGTCACCTGACAAATCTTCTAGTTCAAGCTATGCTTCCTGTCCACCGAAGCTAGTGAAACAAACTGTAAATTTTGCGTACAAGAGGAAAGCTGTAAATTTGTGGTTAAATAAGAGAGGTAAGAAGCGGCTTTCATTCACCACTGTTCACGAATCTTGTCGTAAGGTATAGCGAACCTAAATATAAGTACTATCCCGTGTTTCCTGTCTGAAGCCCTGTGCCATGGTAAGTTTCCCCGTATGTGTCCTGTGTATTTAGGAGTTCACTGGTCTTCCTGCTATTGTTTTCCTGTGTCCTTGTGGGATTTCCCCCATGTGCTTGGGTGCGCATGTTTTTCTGATAACCTGTGTTATTATTCTGTATGCATGTTCTATACAAATGAATATAATGTTGTTTGTTGGTACAAAATTAAGATGTTTGTTACTCACTGGGTGGGGTACAAAATATAGTGCACTATTATGTTGTTCTCTGAACATCCTCTCTGTACTCCTATGCAAATGAATGCTCTTAGGCTTTAATTTTAAATATATGTATAAGGTGCGTTCAAAAAGTAACGAGCCGGAGGCTGGAATGCGCAAACCGGTGACTACATCGGCTAATCGTGGCGTGTATAACGAGGTGTGGTTCCGACCTGAGCGTGGAAGGACACAGCCCGTCACTAGAGGGCACGGGTGGACGTCACGTGACGATACAAAGCGAGCAGCAGCATGCATCAATCGTCCAACGCTGCCAGTCGCATTGCAAACAGTGACATAGAGGCGTCAAACGAAGAGCAAAGAGGTGTTTTTCGGTTTCTGACAGCGGAAGGAGTAGGCCGAATGTCACAAGTGTACGGCGAACACTGCATGTCCCTTGCAAGGGTCAAGGCGTGGCACAAGCGCTTCAGGGAAGGTCGGGTGTCGGTAGCCGATGATGCCCGGTCTGGGGCACCCTCCGTATTACCGATGACAACGTCCAGCTGGTTGAAGCACTCATTACCCAGGATCGCCGAGTGACAGTGAACACCATAGCCGCCGTGATCGGATTGGGCGTCGGAAGTGTGCACACCATCATGAAGGAACGACTGCACTTGCGCAAAGTGTGTGCCCAATGGGTGCCCCACAGTCTTCAACCACACCAGGAAGCATGTCAAATTGCCCACTGTCTTGGTCATCTGCAGCGCTATGCGAGGGAAGGGAATGGGTTCCTGGCACGAGTGGTGGCTGGAGATGAGTCATGGTGTCATCACTTTGAACCAGAATCGAAACGACAAAGCCTCCAGTGGAAGCATCCAGGGTCACCACCACCCAAAAAAGGCAAGGCCATCCACACGAGTGCAGGAAAGGTAATGCTGACGTTCTTCTTTGACCAAGATGGCCCCCTTCTGATACACTTCATGCCGCACGGGACAACAGTGAATGCCCAGCATTACTCGCAAACCGTGACCAACCTTCGCCAAGCGATCAAAACGACCAGGCTATCTCACCCGTGGGATCATTTTTCTCGACCACAATGCACGACCTCATACGGTGATGATGATGTTGATAATTGTTCTTTTAAGGGGCCTAACATCTATGTCATCGGCCCCTAATGGTTTGGGTGATCGTGAAGATGATAATAAAAATGTAAACTATAACTAAAAACTAACTACCAACTTATATACTTGAAGAAGAAATGGAAAACAAAAGGAGAATAAGGGAAATAAAGGAGAGCAAGAAAAGAAATGCCCTCAACCCTAGAAGAAAGCGGATTTAGGGACTTGGAAGGAAGGAGAGCCATGAAAGGCAGATAGGAAAGTGAAAGAGGAGAGGGTCCGCCCCACAGGCAAGGGATAAAAGGGGGAACACCGGGCCCAGCTCAGGAATCCCTCGGGGTCGCCGTGAGCCCCTGAGGGAGTAACATACCTTCCATGAATTAAGAGGCGCTTAATGAATATCCCGCTTTCTAACAAACCTTTCTCAGCTTATATTTCGTGAATTTTCTACAGTCCGCAATAACATACTATTTGTAATTAAAACTCATTTTACATAACATGAATACAACTTCTGGCCCCTAACAATTAAAGTGTGCTTCCCGAAATTTCACTTCGTAATTTTCAACATATGTACCACTTGAATATGGCTTTCCACCCAACGAAGAACAAGTGATCCTTCTGAGCCTCCCAATCAATGAATTATAATCCGTACATAGGCCTAATATGTGAATACTGCTTTTGGAAAGTATGAATTAACACACATGTAGATATACAACCAATAAAGTAAAAACAACTCCGTATGTATTCTTTGAATATGCCTCGTGGCAACTAAGTAACAACCTATTCTTAACAGATACTAGTTAGTAAATGTTGCTGCGTATATAATACATAAGAATAGCGTCAATTTTTCTTGTGTAAATTTTGCTCGGCATATTATGTGTAGATGCGGCTATTATCCCAAATGAGTAGGCATGTGTCTAAAATGTTGTTTTCGAATTAACGTTTTCTCCACATGAGTTTTACCAAAGATGCTTTCGTAGTTAAGATTCAGCAAATGCTGCATGAATTTGGCTTCAGACCATATGAACTAGCATGTGACTTCAAAGATCCTATCCCAGCAAATATTGCTCCTCATTAACAACATAAAGCACACTTGGCCACTAATAATCAGCATGTGTCTGTCTAAAGAAATTCGCAGAGTAAAGTTTGGTCTGGATGTACTAAATGATTATTGTTTCAGCATACTGTGAAATAGGAGGTGTCTCTTCAAAGACCCTTACTCAGAAAAGTAGCTCCATATATACAGCATGAGAAGGGCTGAAAGCTTCCATTAATATGCAGGTGTGTCTCAAAACATAGTTACATAGCAATGTTTTCTTCAAATGAACTACTCAAATGCGCATTTTCTAACTTCCTATCAGAAAATTAAGTAGCCAGTCTCATGTTCCACATGTACCTTGAGAATACGCAGTTTTACCTTTATGGATCAGCACATTTGTTTCGAAGAAATCCTATAGTGTCAAGTTTGCTGCGCATGTACTACATGATCAAGGCTTTACTCCTTAATGTAAAAAATGTCTCTTTTCAAATGTGGTATGAAAGTAAAGTTATTTTCGTAAGTACTACCGATTTATCACCACTATGAAAGAAAGCGTGCGTCTTCAAAATTCCATTCTGTACTACAAGCATATAGCTTTACACTACTATCATTAATCTTCCGTTCCTAGTAAATTTCTCTCCGATGGAGCGTGGTGGTTCAACGGTCTAGCTGTATGCCTCTCACCAAGGTGGTCCGGGTTCGATTCCCGGTCAATGCATGTGAGATTTTCGAAGTGAAATGCCATGTCCTGTGGTTCGGATTCCACGTAAAAAGGAGGTCCCGTGGCTCATGATCTAAAGATTAACGGTCACGTTAAACTACAAGCTTCCTTCCTTCAAATTTCTCTCCGGATCTAGTACATTAATATGGTTTGATACCACTATGAATGACCAGGTGTGTCTTCTATCTTCCTTTTCAGTAAATAAAGATCAGCATATGCTACATGAGTATACCTTTTATCCACAGTGAAGGAGAATATGTGTCTTCAAATCTCAATTATGAGTTATGTTCTCTTCGCATGTAATACATGAAAAAGGCTTTACACACAATGCTTGAGCATGTTTCTCTCCAAATGTCCATTTTTAGTAAAAATTGAAACACATATGCAACAAGACTATTATTTTACACCACTATGAATGAGCATGTGTCTCTTCAAATGTCTCTCCTGAGTAAAGTTTGATCCGCATGTGCTACATGAATACGGCTTCACATCACAATGAGTCATCAAGTGTTTTTTTCAAGTTTCCCTTCTGAGTAAAGTTTGAACCGCAAGTGCTATATGACTATAGCTTTAAACTACTATGAGTAATCATGTGTCTCTTCAAGCTTGCGTTCTGAGTAAAGTTTGATCCACATGTGTTACATTCATATGGTCTTACACCACTATGAGTGAGCATGTGTGTCTTCAAGCCTCCTTTCTCAGTAAAGTTTGATCCGTATGTGCTACATGAATATGGCCTTTCACTACTATGAATTACAATGTGTGTCTTCAAATGTCCCTTCTCAGAAAAGTTTGATCCACACATGCTACATGAATATGGCTTTACACCACTATGAGTGACCATGTGTCTCTTCAAACTTCCCTTTTGAGTAAAGTTTGATCCGCATGTACTACATGAATATGGTTTTTCGCCACTATGAATGAGAATGTGTGTCTTCAAATGCTCCTTCTGAGTAAAGTTCGATCCACATGTGCTACATGAATATGGCCTTAAACCACTATGAGTGAGCGTGTGTATCTTTAATATACCCTTCAGAGCAAAGTTTAATCCGCAAGTACTACAGGAATATGGCTTAAGACCACTATGAGTGACCATGTGTTTCTTTAACCTTTCCTTCTTAATAAAGTTTGATCCACATGTGCTACATGAATACGGTTTTACACCACTATGAGTGAGCATGTGTGTCTTCAATCTTCCCTTCGTAGTAAAGTTTGATCCGCATGTGCTACATGAATATGGCCTTTCACCACTATGAATGAGAATGTGTCTCTTCATGTGTCCCTTCTGAGTAAAGTTTGATCCGCATATACTACATGAATAAGGCTTAAGACCGTTATCAATTGATATTTGTTTCCTCATGTCACTGCAGGCTGCCCTGTTCCTGTTACCATTTTGAAAATGTGAGGCTACAAGGGTATAATTTGTAAGAGTGTCCTCCAACCTGTGGAACATAATACTGGCTATAGAAAATATCTACTGAACCAAGCTAGGTAAGTAGCCACTAACATTATAATAAAAAAATCCCATACGACGTAAAATTACTCACAAATATACAATTACATTCTGCGACCTAAATAATTTATAATTTTATTATGCAATTGTGGACATAGATTACAAATCCTAAATGTAAAGCATCAGATAATCATCGCTTGCATAACGTAATTAGTCATCAAAATCAATTTTTGATTTATTAAACCAATTGCGCACAATGTGCATTAGATCTGATTAGCATAATTTTACAATGATTTTTATCTCCTTTTGCCAAATTGCAAGTGGTATTAGAATCAAAAAGTTCATGAGGTCTCTTATTGGTCCAGACCGCATGATGTGCAAACCTGGCGACAACTTGCCTCTACTCGTAAATAGTCTGAGTCCCGTGGCAATTCGTCATCGCGTCAGTGCTGATAAATTACCACCAAATGTCAGCTCGTTTCGATCTCGTCTTCTTATAGTATCTTGGAAAGTGGTCGTCGATGGCAGGAACATTCTATTTCTAATTTCTTGTATGAGATAGTGTTGAATAGTAAGTACATATACGTGTCCCATTGGAGTGAATTTCGAGACACCAAGTGTTCTCCTGAGGAAAGAGGCCATTACATTCTCCAAAGTTACTATACTCACTTTTAGTTGAACCCATATAAGTTCATTCCATAAGTCAAAACCGGTATTATTTCCATTTGAATGAGTTCCATTGAGGTAGTCAGGGATAGTTTTTCGGGTTTTGGAATATCTTTTCATATTTATAATTGCTGCTATAGTTTTGTCTTTAATAAGAAAATAGTAGGTGGCTCTTGCAGTTTGAAGGCAAATGCCCAGACATTTGATCTGATGCATCTTTCCTCCCTTCCAGAACGTCACTTGATATGTCTTTTGTTATGATTGTAAACTTATTTTCCATTGCCTATTCCGACAGCCTATCGATCACATCTTAGACGTCTTTCAGGATTGATGCTCCTATGACAATGTCATGAACATACAAGTATACAACGATCTTGTTATCAATCCCATGAGTGACGCTTGTCACATTGGCCGTTCCGATATTGGTCACCCTGTAGTACACTGGAGTTGTAATGCTATCATCTATGACCTCTCGTGTCAGATAATATGTCTCTGATGATTATGGCAAGATAGATTTCCCGTCCTATAAAGCGCTCTAATTTCGTGATAAGTACTTCCCTAGCCAGTAAGTCAAAAGCCTTATTAAAGTCTATGAAAACTGCGAAGAATTTTCCCTATTGAATTATTAAGACATCATCTGTCAGTCAATAAGTTCCTTACTGCAGGGAGAGTTGATCCTTCTCCTACTAAAGCCAAATTGAAAGCCCGGAATAGAGGTAACAACCAACTCGGTCGATCTATTACATATGATTTTTGTGAACACTTTGGAACCATTGTTCTCTAACGCGATATCTCGATAGGAGTTGGGATCTTCTGTGTTACCTTTCCTTTTTTAGAGAATATTAAATTTGGATTACCTCCAGCACTGTGGCATATTGCCTTTCTCTAAGCATTTGTTGACAATGAATTATGTAATCTCATATAATTTGTCTCAGGGTTAAGGAATAACACCCATTACAATGAGGGTTCAATCGTGTTGACCGATTGAATAGCATTTAAAATCGCTACGTAAGATGATGCAGAGATCTAAATTGTGTTAAGTTAATTAGTGTAACTTTCGTCAGTACAATTACTATGCACGTTCTCCTCAAATATGAGGAACCGAGTGCGTTTCTACTGTTGAATGATTATACAGACAATGCTGTTTTATATGTCGGAGATCTTGGAATAACAGATCTTCTGGATAACGTGATAATCCTTCTCCTGCACGAAACATATTATTGTGCATGGGGAAAGGTTAATAACATTCACAAACGGCTGTTACACATGAACTTGCATTTTCTCACGTATGAACCAAAACAGAATGTGACTTGTTTCACAAGGAGGACGGTAATAAGGTCATCTCACACGTGTTCACATGTATTTCGTCACTTTCCTTTCATATCGTTATCACATTATAGTAGTGGGGGACTGGTGAACAACGTCAATTCAACACACTGCTTTACACGCAAAATGTAGTTAGGCCTTTTGACATAATTTAAATAAATTCATGGGCTAGTCCGTAGGAACCAGTCCAAAGGGATCAGCCCAAAGGGACTCATCAACAAGGACTCGTCCACAAGGACCTGTCAACAATGACCCGTCCACAGGGATCCACTCCCCCACGCTCTTACAAAAGCCATGAGTGGGCATGCGTAAAAACAAAAAACAAGCATATTACTTCATAGTGGCTATCCACCGTACACATGCACTTTATGTAGAACAACGTTTAATTCCAAATTGGCATTCAAACTCTCACATGTTGCACTTGAAAAGCGAGATTTTCTAAAAATTTACAACTTCACTCTCTAGGAGGGGGTGTCAGCCTGAGTTCAATGACACCTCGTTCGTCAAAATCCGACCATGCGTTCGAGAGATATCGCGTCGCCGCCATCTTGTGTGGAGGAATGTGGAGGTGGAGGGTGTAGAACCCCTAAAAAACCACTAGTCTGGTGCTTTCAGTGTTCTATTTTGGGGACTTGTACTTTCTGTTATAGGGGAGAAATGCTTTTCCTCTGAGATCTGTTATAGGGACTTGGGTTTCTTGTTACAAGCGAGCATTGTAATGATTCTGTGTTGTATTATAGGGAATTGCGTTTTTTGCAGCAACCGAGCAATGCTAATAAACTAAGTTCTATTATAGGGACCTGTACATTTTTTTACCGACCCATATATGTCAAAATATCCAAAAGTCCAAAGTTAGTATGTATACACAACAAGCTGTCTTGCACTCACTGCTGTGTGTTCATTTTGTCTAAGTTATGACTGTTCAAGTAAATAAAAGATGAAAGTTAGTATGTAAACACAACACGCTTTATTGCACTCACTGTTAGATTTGGCTAGGTGTTGCAGTGTGTGACAGGTATAAAATGGGGGCCCTAATGTTGTGATTGCTAGTGTTCAGCAAGCTACTGAGATAGGTAATTGCATCTTATAATAATATCGGAATTACATAAATCTGAAATGAAAGGTAGAGGGTTGATTCTGTAGGGGGTGTAGATGGTCTGCTGGTTAGAATAAACAAATATAACCCTCTGAGTTGAAGTACATACCTACAACTCCCTGAAGAAGTTAGCGCCAAGAAAGCATGTATAATCAATAGCAACAATGATGACTGGTGTTTCTTCTGTGCAATGCTGTCAAAATTTATAAAAAGGGGTGCTGATTGTGTTTGCAATTACAAAGGTTTGCAAGTAAAATATGACATTTTGGATATTACATTCCCCATGGCTATTCAATCTATTAAACATTCCCCATGGATATTTCTTCTATTAAACATTTTGAAAAAAGGATAATATTTCTGTAAACGTTTCCTGTTTAGATTATAAACACAACGTTATGCCGTAAAAGGTTGTTGATGAAGTGTTAGCAAACCATACCAATCTGTTGTATATTACCACCAATAAAGGCTTAGGACACTATGTTTACATAAATACTTTATCGGCCTAGTCCGAAGTGAACTAACGAAACACCATAATATCTCGGCTATATGCATGCGCTGCATTTCTCATTTCGATGACGAGCACGGGCGAAGTGCTACAAGAACATAAAATATACTGTCTTGACCAACAATTGCTCGTGTAAAATTACACGAAGGCAGTTTCAAATTGTGTTAAAGAGATGTACACCATACGGTTGAAGTTTATTTAGTGGCTTATGACGACTTTGAATGCCTCTTGAAACCTGTTCAATCTTGTCCACCTACGGTCAAAGCGAGGTGGAATAACTATCAGGAACATGAACCCAAGAGCCTTGGTGTATATTTCAAAAGCAGATTCCTCAATCGAAGCCATACAATTCGGTTTACCTTGAGAGCCGAAACTATACCATGGACCTAATGCAGCCAAGGAGTTATTTAATTATTTAACAAGCTTGGCTCGCACATTAAGTTTGTGCACGAAGAAAAAGTGTCTTTGAACGTGACAGAGGAGCAAGAACGCGAATTCCAAGCGGCTAAGGCTTGTTGCATCTGTGGAAAAGAATTTTATCATAAAAATAATTACCAAGTGAGAGACCACTGTCATATCTCCGAGAACACCGTGGTTGTGCACATAACAATTGCAAACTTGAAACGTAAAAAAGTCACATTCTTACCCGTGTTTATACATAATCTCCAATAATATGATATGCATTCTATTGTAAGAGAACTATGTTCAACACCGGGGAGAGTGACAGCTATTCAGAACACTAGTGAAAACTACAATTCCGTCAAGAAATATATTCAATATGGATGAGTGCGAATTAAAATCATAGACTCATTTTGTTTCTTGAAGAGCAGTCTGGAAATGCAAGCCGAAAACTTAAAACACTTTCCTTAAACTATCAAACATTTGGAGAAAACGATGCTTCTTAATGAGGAGAAAGTGCGTATTTTTCTATGAATACATCGACTCGTGGGGTAAATATGAAAAAACGAGTCCACCTTCAAAGGAAATGTTCGTTAACAAATTAAAAGAGAATATGATTAGCGAAGAGGACTATGAACATGCAAAGAAAGTACGGAGATATTTTGGTGTTAAAGCCTTGGGGGAATACAGCGATCTGTAATTGAAACAGGACGTGCTTCTCCTTGCAGACGTTGTCGAAATATTCCGCACGGCAAATATGCGAATCCTCAAACTCGATCAAGCTCTTTTTGTTTCTCTTCATTCTCGTCACTGGGATGCTATGCTGCTTTATACAGGCATTCAGCTCGACTACCTAACAGACTACGACCAACTGCCTTTTGTAGAGCGTGGCATACGAGGTGGTATGATTCACGTTTCCCATCGCTTTGGAGTGGCAAATAATAAGTACATGCCTGAATATGATCGCGAAAAACCATTACAGTTTATTATGTATGTAGATGGCTACAATCTGTATGGTTGGGCATTGTCCTTACCACTTCCTTACGGAGGATTTTGCTGGGTCTCTCCAGACAATGTCAAATTGAAGAACTCAGTCAAGATGATCTACATGGTTAATTTTCCGAGGGGGATATCGACTAACCGAAAGAACACAACGACCTACATAACGATATGCTGTTTCTTGCTGAAAGAAGTAACCCGCTTAAGTTGTTTGTTGTGGAGAAACTAGTATTACATCTCGGAAGTTGCGAACGCCATGTTGTCCGTTGCATGGCCTTAAAACAGGCAATAGAACATGGTCTGGTGGTAAGTAAGGTTAATCGTGAATTAAGATTTGTTTAATGTCGTTGGCAAATGAGTTACGTGGACTTCAACACTGAACTCAGAAAACAAGCTAAGAACGACTTTGAAAGGACTTTTAGAAGATTTTTAATAATGCCATGTTCTGAAAAACCATGGAATACGTTCGAAATCTAATAGACATTCGCCTCCTAACAACAGCGAAATAGCTTGAGAATCTTGTGTCAAAACCCAACTATGTTGACAGGAGGATCTTCGGACCTAATATTGCAGCTGTTCATTTAGCAAAACGTTCACCATATTTAATCAAACCAGTGTACATAGGTATGACTGCTCTCGATTTATCCAAAACGCTGATGTATCAGTATCACTATGACATTTTGCTTCCGTTCTATGGCAGAGAAAAGTTGAAATTAATGTACACGGGCACTTCAAGTTTCCTAGCCTTTATCCCAGTACGGGGTCCGCTGCTCTACTACATCTTCTCCACGTTTTACTGTCGTTGACATCTGCAGGTTGTAAGCCAACTGGTTGAAGACACAGGCAGCACACGTCTATGAAGAAGGTATACAAAAACTCGTGCCACGCTACGACAAATGCCTGTAATATTTCGGCAGTTGTGTGGAAAAGTATTTTAAGGGTTGTAAAATTTTGTGCAATAAATATTTTTTCTGTATCTGTACACAATTTAATGTTATTACCAAACGGAACTTACTTTCTGGACGTACTTCGTATATAGCAATAGAGGGCCACAGTACCACACACAGTTCTTGTGACGTATTATTTACACTCCAGGTAATATATAGCAATAGAGGGTCACAGTACCGAACGCAGTTCTTGTGACGTATTATTTACACACCAAGTAATATATAGCAATAGAGGGTTACAGTACCGCACACAGTTCTTGTGACGTATTATTTATACTCCAAGTAATATATAGCAATAGAGGGCCACAGTACCGCACACAGTTCTTGTGACGTATTATTTACACTCCAAGTAATATATAGCAATAGAGGGTCACAGTACCACACACAGTTCTTGTGACGTATTATATACACACCAAGTAACATATAGCAATAGAGGGCCACAGTACCGCACACAGGTCTTGTGACGTATTAGTTACACTCCAAGTAATATATAGCAATAGAGGGCCACAGTACCGCACACAGGTCTTGTGACGTATTATTTACACTCCAAGTAATATTTAGCAATAGAGGGTCACAGCACCGCAGACAGTTCTTGTGACGTATTATTTACACTCCAAGTAATATATAGCAATAGAGGGTCACAGTACCGCAGACAGTTCTTGTGACGTATTATTTACACTCCAGGTAATATATAGCAATAGAGGGCCACAGTACCACACACAGTTCTTGTGACGTATTATTTACACTCCAAGTAATATATAGCAATAGAGGGCCACAGTACCACACACAGTTCTTGTGACGTATTAGTTACACACCAAGTAATATATAGCAATAGAGGGTCACAGTAACGCACACAGTTCTTGTGACGTATTATTTTCACTCCAAGTAATATATAGCAATAGAGGGCCACAGTAGCGTACACAGGTCTTGTGACGTATTATTTACAATCAAAGTAATATATAGCAATAGAGGGCCACAGTACCGCACAAAGTGCTTGTGACGTATTATTTACACTTCAGGTAATATATAGCAATAGAGGGTCACAATACCACAGACAGTTTTTGTGACGTAGTATTTACACTCCAAGTAATATATAGCAATACAGGGTCACAGTACCGCTCGCAGTTCTTGTGACGTATTATTTACACTCCAAGTAATATATAACAATACAGGGCCACAGTAGCGCAGACAGTTCTTGTGACGTATTATTTACACTCCAAGTAATATATAGCAATAGAGGGCCACAGTACCGCACACAGGTCTTGTAACGTATTATTCACACTCCAAGTAATATAGATCAATAGAGGTCCACAGTAGCGCAGACAGTTCTTGTGACGTATTATTCACACTCCAAGTAATATATAGCAATAGAGGGCCACAGTAGCGCAGACAGTTCTTGTGACGTATTATTCACACTCCAAGTAATGTATAGCAATAGAGGGCCACAGTACCGCACACCGTTCTTGTGACGTATTATTCACACTCCAAGTAATATATAGCAAGAGAGGGTCACAGTAGCGCAGACAGTTCTTGTGACGAATTATTTACACTCCAACTAATATATAGCAATAGAGGGCCACAGTACCCCACACAGGTCTTGTGACGTATTATTCACACTCCAAGTAATATATAGCAATAGAGGGCCACAGTACCACACAGAGTTCTTGTGACGTATTATTCACACTCCAAGTAATATATAGCAATAGAGGGCCACAGTAACGCACAAAGTCCTTGTGACGTATTATTTACACTCCGAGTAATATAAAGCAATAGAGGGCCACAGTACCGCACACAGTTCTTGTGACGTATTATTTACACTCCAAGTAATATATAGCAATAGAGGGTCACAGTATCGCACACAGTTCTTGTGACGTATTATTTACACACCAAGTAATTTATAGCAATAGAGGGACACAGTACCGCTCCAAGTCTTTGTGACGTATTAATTACACTCCAAGTAATATATAGCAATAGAGGACCACAGTACCGCAGACAGCTTTTGTGACGTATTATTTACACACCAAGTAATATATAGCAATAGAGGATCACAGTACCGCAGACAGTTCTTGTGACGTATTATTTACAATCCAAGTAATATATTTTTGACTCTGAGAGTCGCAATTTTTTCCGTATTGACTGAATTATATTAAGAACTAAGTTCCAAATGGTTCCGCCTCATCAATACTGTTTATTAAAATGTCGTGATACAATCACCTGTCTTTTAACACTTGGTATATGTTTCGACGTCTGACACTTATTGACGTCTTCATCAGCCTAAATATTTGGGCAGCACTTAAAACCTTCCCTTTATATACTGGGTGTAGTTAAAAATTGTACATAAAAACACACATAGATCACTGTAACACATTAAAAAGTTGTTAAAACATTTTCTTATGTTAAAAGCTCAATAATATCCTCAGCCGGGCTTGGCAGTTTTTCTTGGTTTATTTCTAATGTTAGCTTCAAAAGCCCACAGCACAGTCTCCGTCCGACTCAGCACGGCTCTGTTAGCTCATTGCCGCATTACATCTTGGGAATGGTCACCCCTTGCTTGGGCTTTTGAAGCTAACATTAGAAATAAACCAAGAAAAACTGCCAAGCCCGGCTGAGGATTTTATTGAGCTTTTAACATAAGAAAATGTTTTAACAACTTTTTAATGTGTTACAGTGATCTATGTGTGATTTTA
Source organism: Meconema thalassinum (assembly GCA_946902985.2). Taxonomy (NCBI): domain Eukaryota; kingdom Metazoa; phylum Arthropoda; class Insecta; order Orthoptera; family Tettigoniidae; genus Meconema; species Meconema thalassinum. The sequence continues at coordinate 18,545,286 of OX336397.1, forward strand.
TGTACAATTTTTAACTACACCCAGTATATAAAGGGAATTTTTTAAGTGCTGCCCAAATATTTTGGCTGATGAAGACGTCAATAAGTGTCAGACGTCGAAACATGTACCAAGTGTTAAAAGACAGGTGATTGTATCACGACATTTTAATAAACAGTATTGACGAGGCGGAACCATTTGGAACTTTGTTCTTAATATAAGTAATATATAGCAATAGAGGGTCACAGTACCGCAGACAGCTCTTGTGACGTATTATTTACACACCAAGTAATATATAGCAATAGAGGACCACAGTACCGCAGACAGTTCTTGTGACGTATTATTTACAATCCAAGTAATATATAGCAATAGAGTGCCACAGTAACGGACACAGTTCTTGTGCCGTATTATTTACACTCCAAGTAATATATAGCAATAGAGGTTCACAGTAACGCACACAGTTCTTGTGACGTATTATTTACACTCCAAGTAATATATAGCAATAGAGGTTCACAGTAACGCACACAGTTCTTGTGACGTATTATTTACACTCCAAGTAATATATAGCAAGAGTGCCACAGTAACGCACACAGTTCTTGTGACGTATTATTTACACTCCAAGTAATATATAGCAATAGAGGTTCACAGTAACGCACACAGTTCTTGTGACGTATTATTTACACTCCAAGTAATATATAGCAATAGAGGGTCACAGTAGCGCACACAGTTCTTGTGACGTATGAAATGTATTCAGTAGAATAAAACCAGAAGACGGAAAAACAGTCGACACGAGGCCGCGAACACCACTTCGAAACACAATCCATAGAATGCAGAAAACTCCCACCGATCGGTTGATGAGTGCCAACTACGAAACCTTAGTACTAAAACTAATTCTTCATTCGTTGGCAAAAATGCCACAACGTAGCAAGCAATCCGTTCGCACCCCATGAAATGTCATACACCTGACGCATACAATGCTATCGAAGTCAACCAAGATAAAAGTAGACACCAGGTTTATAACTTTCGTTAGCGAAGTTTTGCTATTAATGATTATGAATGAAAATTGAATGAATGAAAATTTATTGCCGCCAAATGGCCAGTTAGTACATTCATACTTAATACATTAATACCAAAAATGTTTGAAGTAGCTCGTGTCATTATGGTTTGATCATTAGGTTTTTGGCTGTATTCAGTCACTGATTTAGTCCTTTTCTGTATGTGATAACACCACATTTCTTACCACACAGCGTGCACTCGCAGTCTTTTGTTGCTTCGTAGTAGCGCGCCGTCGCACAGAGTTTGTCGTGGAACCCATGTATAGCCATTCTTGCTAAAACATGTCGCAGCTCCTGGTTTGGAATGGACCATTCCTTCTCCAACATCGCGGCAGTTGTGTAGAATTCCGGCCATATTTCTTCACATTTCATATTCCTTTCATTCAGAATCTGTATGTATTATTGTCAGGTTGGTAATTAGTGCTTATATCTCAGAGCCTACATGTAATATGTTCCCTTTGCTAGTACGTATTGTACCCTTCGGGTCCTTCAGGATGCAGATTCTTATCTCAGGGGTGCTCTGTCCGTGTGGCTTTAAACTTACACTTAACATCCTGGGATTTTATATCAAGGATCACGGGAGGCTTACACTAAAATAATATGCCAGAGGTATCTTAAAATCAACAATATTTATTCATACAACATCCGATTTAAGTTAAATCCTCCCTTAACAAAACAATCAACGTTACTTTTGGCTGGCATCGCTAGAGGGCAGGTAAGATTTGTGGTCGTCTTTTTTTTTTGGGCGTTGTTCACTTCATCTGTCTAATGTGTTGTGTCCTGGCTTCGAAGGTTGTTACTAACTGTGAGTATAAATTGGTGTGAACAATGAATTAAACGTACAAAGATGTAGCTACATAGATTTGGATAATTAAAAGGGGATTAGAAAGCATTAGGTTTCTAATCGCATTCTCCTAGCTTCATAACAGCATGTACGTGATGTAACCTCGTAACGTCGGTATTTAAAACTTGGATTCTGGTTAATATTCTTTAATTATTTGTGAATGGCATCAGTGGACTTGGTCAGAAGCGAGATGTTCTGATTGGTTAGCGGATGTAAACATGGTTCACCTTCTACCGAGTAATGTCGAGAGATACTGCCTTATTTTCTTTTTTCTTTTATGTCGTGTGGTAAGTTAGTATCGTCTGTATGTTTATTTGACGGAAATAGGTGAATAAGCTAGTACTTGTTGTGAACATTTCGTGTCTGTCCGTAGCTCCTTGCTAATTTGTTGTGTCACCTTGGGTATTCTTCGCTGTAGGTAGGACACCTCAACTTGTGATGCAGTTGAAAGTTTTTATTTTTTATTTGTTTTAAAAATAATGTCCTCCCCTTTAGACTGCATAGTAGTGTGTCTCCTATAGACCTGTTGATCCTTATTATTATATTACCAAAATGTAGGTCAGGCAACGTCGCCATGTATTTTCATTCCTATTTTGTTTTGATGTCATGGCGTCTATAATTATTGTCTAACTATTAAAGTTAATCAGCTGTTTAATATAAGAGATGATTTAATTGCCATTGACGAGGTTAGACGGTTTTTAAGGAGTTGTCCGCATTTAATTTTGATCGACGAGAAGTATTTATAAAAGAAGCTTAAGTTTAATCTGATGAGGATTCGAGATTTAGTTGAGCTTTTACAAGAATTCGATTTCTTAAATATTTGGCAAATATGTACGGACGTGAAACTCTTATATATACTACGTATTGGACATGTCTACATTCTGGAAACGGATTGCTGATCATTCTTAATTAATGATGCTAAGATTATTGGATCACGATATTGAAATATTGGTTGGCATGATTGAAGATGTTGATTTGTTATATATCGTCTGTCAAGTATGCATGGGAATGACGATATGAAATATTAGTTGAGACGATGCAAGATGTCGGTTATTTAAATATTCTGTCAAGATTGCATGGGAATGAAACACTTAAGTATTCTGCATGATGGATTTGTCAACTGGCTGAGAATGGATTATGGGTTCTTATTTATTAAATATGATATGCTAGTAATGACGACGACTGGGAATTGTACTTCACTAAATGCATTTAAGTTCAAGTATTCGCACCTAATTTCTTTCTTTGCATGTTATTAGGGTTCTTATGTCTATGTGTTCCTTATAACTGTAATATGTGTTTTAAAATAGACGATGTTGTAAATTGGCATAATTGTATCATTTCCAAGTATTGATTATCAATGACATTCCAAGGTAAGTCCTCGGGTATGATTGCAAATGGCACAGTGACTACCACTAAATATAGTATATTTAACCGAGGGTCGGTACAATTGTGATTGTGGACTCATCTTATTTAGCAGTTCAAATAGTAGGGATCATTATAGAATCATGTGTTCGTTTAGATTCTCGGGATTATCTTTCTTGGGTAGATATGTTTCAATGAACTCCTTATTATCAAGAGCTCTGCACTGTGAATCATGGTGTATAATCTTTAGTTTTATTTCTATATTGGTGGAACGATGGTTATTGTCGTGAATTTGTTCACAATTAGATGAGTCTTCTGTTCATTTATTGCATTCTTTGTTCATTATATCGTATTGTAAACTGTCTTCCACTTTGCCCTACATAGAAACAATTACATCATTTTTCTTTGTATGTGAAAAAATACACACCTGACTTAGAATGTGGGTTTCTCGACGTCATTTTGCTGTTATGAATGTGCTTACCGAGTGTGTTCGTTCTGAATGCTTTATTGAGTGCTTGTTTCTTGAAAATATTCGTTATTTTTATGTGTTTTTTTTTAAGTTGAACCGCATATAATTTCCTTTTTCTGGGGGGGTTCGTGAATATTGTCCTCTAATTTCTTTCAATGATTCATAAGTATTGGGTCTACTTGTTGGGTTTAAATATTGTTTCATAGTTTCATATTCTTTATTTAAGTTTTTGATTTACATCGCAATACTGTCTGAACTTCGTTGCGGTCTTTAAAAACTTGTAAATTTATATTAATATATTAAAAGTCCATACAGCAATCCATACCTAGTCGTCATTCTCCTGCCACTTACTCTCACAAACACATACACTATTTAGAGCACAAGCATCAAATGATAATTGTGTTAGGCTAAACTTTATTTGAAGCACACATGTGAGAAAGTAAGAACACATTGGATTTTACTTGCTGCAACTTTGGGTCAGGAGGAAGAAATTTACGCGTTTAGTTTGGGTTACGGAGGAATCATATGGGTTAAGGATACAGTGGAGGAGGGTTTGAAGAAATGGATGTTCCTTTTAAAATTAAATCACAATCTTATCACTGCGGCATGTGTACTTCCTCCAAGCATACATCTACAATACAGAAATAGCTCCCATCAACAGACTGGCAAACGTTTCTCAAATACTTTAAAATAAAGAGAATACTAACTAGAAAGTTAATATCTACATCAACGATCAGACATCCAATAAGAGACACATCTGACCTTACCAACAGAACTTTGAAAAATCTCAAAGCAGAAGATAAAATTTTATGTATGTTGAACACTTACTCATTTAATTGATTTCCACTTCCATCGTTTTCGCTTCCCTGGATTTCTTCTGTTACCTCCTAGGGATAAGATGGAATAATTTATTTCTGTGCTGTCACCTCATACGTTTACACAAATAACAAAACATGTAATTGTACAGCACTGCTAAGCGCAAGTGAAGATAAACTCGCTTAACGACTTTCGTACTGTCCATCACATCTTACTTCTAGACATGGACATTATACAGATATGTAGTTATTATCTCCCGTTCTATTAAATGCCTCTAGAGGGAGTCTAAATGTAGAGTATGTTACATCAATATTGTTGCTATAATTATGTTGGTAACTACAAGAATTATATGTCTGCCAGTGTATGAGAGCACAGAGTCGGCAACTAGTAAAACGTGATTGTGGCAAACATATGCTAGCTTAACATAATGTGCATTTCTAAATGACATATAAGATGCATCCCATCGTAGCTCAGTGATCAGACCAACATCACACAAAGGCGGCGGCGGTGCTGGCAGAACAAAACACAACCAAACAGCCAAGCATTCGGTTTCTCATCAACACAATTGTAAAACTACCACTCTTTATATTGAAATGCTAATAAGTGATAAGAAGATGTTTTGTAAAGAGGCATAAATATACTTACCTCCTTCAGATGTGAAGATGGAGTTTCAGGTTTGAAGCAAGGAATGAGCTCAGGAATGGAAGATTCCTCAATCTTAATGTCCGTGTGAAGGTCTGTATCATTCTGCAAAGAAATTACTTGTTTAACAAATATGTTCCTCCGCGTAGGTGGAATAATATCTATCAGATGATTTGCACTGAAGGGATCAAGGAATAAAATTACATACCAAAGGTAATTGAAAATCGCATTCATACTTTTGCTACGTCAACCTGGCAGTATGTGTGATGTTAACATCAGTAATAACTTCAGTTCGTATACACTCGCCAAATGTAGGGCTGGCATATTGTTACTAGCATTTAGTGTGTATGTTGTGACTTCGCAGCGTAGATGCAGTTACTTAGAGTTACCATATAACGTTACTAAGGAAAAATATCGTGATTTTTTACCCTCTTGAGACCAGATTAAATCAAGAATCCTTTAGGCAGAAAGAAATCTAACGTTAACGAGAAAGAAATCGATGTTTATTCGTAAGTACAGTGGCAGCTACTTGAAATTTCATTGAATACCAATTCACTTATAATTCACAATACATGACCAATTGTTGTTGCCTAGATAACGCAATGTATTAAAAACAGAGAACTGAGCATGAATATTTCTATAGACAAGAGCTGGAGAGTTTTTCCAAATGAAATTGCCGACCATGGTCTAGTAAAGGCTGAGACACAGCGCCATTGACCATATCTGGGATGTTCTTCAAGGTGAATTCGTGCCAGTCAAAAACAACCCACATCCCTCTTTTTTTCCTCCGTACAACCCTAAAACCGAGAAACCTTCGTAATCAAGTTAACAGTGAGTGTCCAACATTGGAGACTTACATGCAGGTTGAGGGTGGGCCATCACCGTACTTACAGTAAGAGCTAGCAGTGGAGGCTGTCATCAAGTGTGTGTCAATAACAAATTGTCGGCCATATGAAGCAGTGGAGGTCAACCCAAGCCTCACATTCATTGTCATGTGAGTGTTGGGATACTGATCTCATAACGTGAATTTCAAGTTGAAGCCCGATGCACTCCAGAACACACTTGTTTAACGTCTCGCGGGCTATTCTGGATTTTGAGAGGAGCTATTATTTTCATACAAATGGACTGTTGGGACAATTTTCAAGGTATTCTCTAAAATGTTTAATGATACCATGAAGACAAACATGGATAACTGTAACCATTCCAGAAGTGAGTTTTCATCTTCAATTCAGCTACTGGCCCAGTGCTTGCAAATGTCGGCAAGACAGGCAGCTAGATATTTGTTGATCAGAAAATATAATCAGTGAGCTGCCTAAGCACAGGACACAATTTGCTGAAACTGATAAGTATTCACAGAACACCTAAAAGTTGTCTGCATTCGCAACAATGCACTGCACGGAGCACATTCCTGACACGGATTAACTCATGATCTGTACACAGTACACACACTTCAGGTCTTCAATGACTGAGCAAACAGCCAAGTACATGGTCTTTTGTTCATGGTGTTCCAAGCTTCTAGAGAATCAAATCCTATTTTCAGTCTGGTATCCATGGTCGAAAACTTTCTTCTGGTCCCAGTTTGCTCAACTTTCTGATAGCTAGGAAAATGATTCTATCAAGAAGATTACACAATTTTTGTAAATTGATATCTGCATTATTTTTAACAGATCAAACAGACCTTTTTGTCATATAACAAGGAAAACGTTTGTGATTATATTTCATCCTCAGATCAAATGAACCATCCCTAGAGAGGCTGAAATTGTACGCATTTGAAACACTCGACAGACCTGGAGCAGCCCAAGAAGGTGTTCTCATATCCTCCCCAACCTATTGCACTACTTAAAAGATTTCCTCGGTAGTGTAATATTAGAATGAGAACTCAGAAACCCTTCAGTCTCGGGCGTATTTTAGTGCGCCACATGACGCCCTTCCATGTATTTGGGGAACAAATAACATCTTATATCAATATAGATGCATCTAATCAATGCTTGTGTCATGTTTCTGCGAGATTTACCTTGGCGGTGTACTCTTGTTAGTGTTATAGTCTTACCATGATTGAAACCATTCAAGGTGGGATACACATTCACTGACCTTATACAAACATATCAGACTTTGTTTTCCGGAACCGGCAGTTATTAAAGAATTGGATACGTCATTATCTTACACAGCATATCCACTCGAAAATATACATAAAAATGTATTAAAATATTATGCTTCATAAATACAACCCTCCATGATCCTCTGTTCCAACCCAACAAGTATCTTATTACTCGTTTCCGCAATTTCAATAGTCTCCACATTATTCCTATTAGCTGCCCAACCCACCCCATATCTCAATGCCGTATGATATATGTCAATGTATTAATCCATAGTAAACTGGTAACTGCTATTAGCTGCTTAAGTATCTTGAAATTCACTTTAAAACAAGAGTTTCTTTATCTTTTACATTTTTCATTCATATTCTCCTCCCATGATAATTTATGATCTATTGGACTGCCCAAACGTATTGCTGAGGCCACCTGTTGTATATCATTGGTTTCAGAGTAAATTTTTCGATTTACTTTTAAATTACCTTATGCTTGAAAATATTATTAAGCTGATTATTCATGGGCATAACTTTAAAATTGCTCAATAAAACACAGAGTGACATGATCGATACTATTTTGATTTTCATGAAGTGTAATTGTTTTACTACAGTCCCAGTTCAAACTTGAGGTATCATCTGATTATGAAATAATTAAACTATTTCTTGACTGTGGTACATAATTTACAGTAGACTATAAAGTAGTAGATGAAGGACTGAACGTTGAGTTATAACGTTTTGACAAAAACTAGTAACTCACACCATTCCTGAAAAAAAAATTGTAAATTGACATCTGTAATATTTTTAACAGATCAAACGCCACTCCCCTACACAATAAAGCTCTGCCTTATCGAATAATAATTGATTTATTTATCGTATGATGTTAACACAACACAATCACCTACATAAATACAGATTCATATAACACAGCAATAATACTAACAAATTATATAAATTATAAAGTAGATAAAAAAAAATTATAAATCAACGTCCAACTCGTTGATCCATTTGACAGCCTCAGTTGTAGCAGAATGCAGGTCCTCCAGACTTCCTGGAAAAACTCGGAGAGGACATTCCAGTACTAAGTGCTCCATTGTCTGTGGAATGTCAGCGCAATCGCAATTCGGTGAGTCTTTCCAACCCCATTTGTGGAGAACAGAAGCACATCTTCCCAAGCCACATCTAATACGATTGAGTCTAGTCCAGGTATGTCTGGGCAGATTGAAGCCAGCAAGTTTTATGTGAGGATCCTCAACGTTCACGATGCCTGGTGGTGTAGATGTTGTCCACTCAACCCGCCAATTTTCATTAGGTTTAAAATTTCTGCTTGTTAAATCCAAGGCAGTTTTCCATGCAGGTTTACGGGATTTCAATCTAGATGGGCCAAGATGTTTCATGTCTTCATGTATTGGGAGGGCCTTGTTATTTTGCACTCTCGACCAAAGATGAACCAGATTTTTCTGCCTTCTGATATGAGGAGGAGCGATATTACTCAGCACTGGTAACCACTGGACTGGAGTAGGAAGTAGTGTTCCAGATACAATACGCATGCTCTGTCGGAGCTGAACATCCACCCGTTGAGTGTGGCAGCTATTAAGCCATACCCCAGAGCAAAACTCGGCTGAAGAATAGATTAGCGCAAGAGCAGTTGTTCTCAGAGGGTTGGCATCCGCTCCCCATGATGTTCCAGCCAGGCGCTGAAGGAGGTTATTGCGGCTCTTCAATTTCGCAGCAGATTTACACAGATGGGTTTTGTAGGTCAGAGATCTATCCAAAGTCATTCCCAGATATTTAGGGGTGCTATTATACTGTAATTCTTTACCTCTAAAATTGACTCTAGGATGGTAATTTGCATGCCTGTTGTCCAGATGGAAAGCAGTTATCTCACTTTTCTGAGGATTTGGTTGTAAGCGCCATTTTGTGAAAAAGTCATCCAGGACTTTGAGGTCTTGGGTGAGAACGGCCTCAGCTTCTGCGAAATTAGCATGTTGAACAGTGAGGTTGATATCGTCCGCATACATGACCTTGCGAGCTACTGTTTTCGGAAGATCATGGGTGTACAGATTAAAAAGAATGGGTGAGAGAACAGAACCTTGCGGCAGGCCATTATTCAGTTTACGGAATCGGCTTTTGTTCTGCTCAGAGTAGACTTGGAACAATCTGTTACTTAGCATGTTTTCTAACAAGTTCATAATCTTTAAACAAGGAACAGCCTTGATCAATTTCAATAGCAATCCCTCCTTCCAAACAGTATCATATGCTGCTGTGAGATCCAGAAAGGCTGATACGCTCTTCAGTTTCTTCTCAAACCCAGCTTCCACAAAGGTGGTCAGGGAAAGAACTTGGTCACTGCAATCACGGCCAGGTCGGAATCCTGCTTGTTCAATTGGGATCAGTGCCTCAATCGCTGGCGCTATTCTATTCAGGATCAATCTTTCCAGGAGCTTGAATGTCACAGATAGCAATGCTATTGGACGGTAACTTTGAGGTATGTTCGGGTCTTTCCCTGGTTTTAAAAGGGCAATGATTTTGGTCTTCTTGAAGATTGCAGGTAACTTTCCTGATTCTAGTATACAGCTGAAAAACATAGCCAACCATCGTTTTGTAGCTGGACCACAGTTCTTTAATAATTCTGGATAAATCCCATCTAATCCTGCAGCTTTTCCATTTTGAAGAGAGATTAAACCTTCTTCCACTTCCTGTACAGAGAAGGGTCTCGAATATGTATCATGTGGCTGAGCTGAGCGTATGGCTTGCCTAAGCTTTGTTTTCACCAACCGGTTGAACTTCTTGTTCTTTGCTGTTCTAGAGGTTTGGACAATATGGTTAGCTATCGCATTTACATTAATAGATGTAGGTGTTTTCGATGGTATGGAAGCGGAATCTAGTTTCCGTATCAGAGACCACGCCTTCCTGCTGGAATGGGTGAAGTTTAAACCTTCAACAGTATTTATCCATCTCTCTCTTCTACCTCTGTCAAGTGATTGTAGAAGTTCAGTAAGTTAAGTTATGTACTTGTCCACTATACAATACAATACAAAGTTCAGTAACTTTCTCCCTGCTGCTATTTTCATTATACTCTTCTTTCAGTCTGTTGGACTCCTCATTCCATCCTGGTATATACTCCTTCCTGAAGCCTCTCGGAATAGATCGTTTGGCTGCTGCTTTTATTAGACCTATGAACCTTAAGTAGTTTTCAGGTACCGCTTGAATCCATCTAATGTTGGCATCTGAGTATTTTTTATAGGTTTCCCAATCTGCCTTCAGAAAGTTCCAGCGAGGACGAGGTGTGGAATGAATAACAGGAATCTGTACTCCAATTTTGTATATTACTGGCCTATGCTGACTATGGGGAAAGTCTTGAAGCACTTGTCGCCGAATGCGAGGTACGGGAGTTGTAAGGCTATTGGAAACAAAGCATAATCAGGTGAGTAATCTTGGTTCCATCGAGCTGAGTGAAATGTGCCTCTGTCTTTAGGGTCATACATCTGGGTAAGGTTATGTACTTCAGCCCATTCCGTCAGTTTAGTCCCATTTTCGTCATTCTGACAGTAGCCCCAAGATGTATGATGACTGTTGAAATCCCCTATGATAATATTTTCGTTAGTAGGGACTATAGATATAGGGTCAGGCCAGGATGTGGATGGAGGTTATATATATTTGTGACCACAGTATTCTCTATTTGTACTGATGTGGAGAAGAAAGTGTGACAATCACTGATTGGATGGACAGTGTACTGGTATATATCGCTCTTAATGTAAGTGGCGATACCATACTGAGCATGGTGTTGCATTGCTATCGGTTTGTATCCAGGTATTCTTCCTCGAGCTAACAACTGTTCGTCATTTTCCGTGTGCGTTTCCTGCAATACTACAATGTCAACTGCGTTGTCCTCTAAGATCTTAGCAAGGTATTCACTCTTAGCTCTACTGATGCCTTCGATGTTTAATTGGCATATTGTTAGTTTTGAGCCAATTGTCTGTGTTTGAAACTGTACGTCCTTAAAAGGACTATTAGGTGTTACGGAGTTGTGGCCGTGAGGCCCTGAAGGGCAGTACGGCGGCATCTGAATCACTGTTGCTTTCTTAGCACCACCCAGGGGACACGTGTAGGGTACTTTAAGGTTAAACCTACGGACGTGAAGCAACGCTAATAATTGATGTTCTACTATATCAAAGGACGACGAAATCCGATACAACACATTTATTAGATAACCATCGAGAGAGGAAAGCAGTGTTCCATACAATTCTGCAAATCATTTATAGTTGAAATGGTCTACATGATACCAAAGTGATTCTTATTTATTAAATCATTTGTATGAATAAACTCTATTATTTTTAAGGCAAATTACAAACTTACTCTAAAATAGTAACAAATTGTTATCGGTCTGTAGTTACCTAGTTGTTCTCTATCACCTGCTTTAGAAATTGGTTTGACAAGGGATATAATCAGTATATCTTGGGCGAAACCTTTTAGGAAACACATGTTTATCAGTTCCGTAAGAATGTCTAGGGTTGGACCATAGCACTGTTTCAATATCCAGGGTGAAATTTCCTCCCGAATATAACTATGTTTATTTTTCTGACAAGCGTACTTAATTCATCTTCCGTTATTGATTTTAGGATGACTGATTTATTACACTTGTTTTGTAATACTCTGCTATTACCACTGTTATTTCCTACAACATTTTGATATACATTTATATCATGACGTCTTGTTCTATTACTATTATAGTGTTCATAACGGGAGGTTGAATGCAGTTACGGGGTGTTCCTTAAATGTTTACAATATCCCATTAGCTAGTTATTGTTGCTTTAAGGAGGCGGTCAACTACCCCTACAGTATCCTCATTTACTTCAAATAAAACACATTATCTTTCCATTACATCATATTACGAGCAATATTGAAATACAACATAATAAGAAAACCAGATAACTTGTTACTATATTACAAACAAAAGGCGTTCTTCAGGGAGATCCCATGAGCTCTGCATACTTCGGTTTAGCCGCTGAAGAGATATTTAGAGAAATGGAGTAGAAAGATGAAGTATCTACCAACATATATGCAGATAATTTAGTAGTCACATCAACAAACTAACAGAATTACAAGAAACAATAGGTAATATGGAAGAATGGTATAAAGATAACGACTTCCATATAAATGTGACGAAAACGGAAAGAAGTAAGGCAAAAAGAATGCAAAGTGCAAACAATTGTATCAATGGTACGATTATCAAGGTTGTGCCTGAATTCAAATATCTGGGAGTGACACTTCATGCTGCTCATGCATTTATAGCACAAACGACATCAAGTACATTCGATTACTAAATTTAGAAATAGCAATGAAGTTTTTCAAATGCAAAGGAAATCCAAGAAAAAGAGTGACAACTCTATATCAAAAGAGCCCTTGGAGTAGCAAAAACCTCAAGATCAAGACTAGTATACCTCTTGGCCAGAGAATCATTTTAATAGAAAACATCGGGTCTCAATTTATTTTGTAATCCACGCAAGTATTTGAAAGGATGCTGACAAAAAGAATATAAATAAGGCCACAATTATACTCTACTGGGGCAATGATTGACATCTGCCAACTTTGAGATGCGGCATGTATTCACTAATTTATGTATAGTTGGCTTTCCCCATCTACTGTGCACAAACTAGAATTACCATGAGCCAGCAGCGATGTGTACATAATTTGCTACATGCCATATAGAAATATGTAGGAAAAGAGTGAGTTCAATAAACGGCTATGCAAAACCAAATGATAAAAATGTATAATTCATACATTTGTGCGAATTACAATAATTAATAATATCCATGAGGAAGATATACGGCAATAATATTGGTGTGAGCTAAATTACAACGTCTTCTTTTGAGTTGTGCTCTTATTTCCGCACCGTTGTTGTGAGCCACGTTATTTGTCCCACCAATAAATACTGCCACATCGTTTTAGTTACCTCTTAAAAAATGTCGGGGATATCATGAAAAAAAAGGAAGAAATCTTGACTCCATAAAAATGAGGGTAACAGTTAGAAAAGAAGCTGAGAAAATGGAATAAAACCTTTAACCGTCGGAATCGGAACTAAAGGCGAGTCAAGCGATGGAGGTGCGTATGAAATATGAAACCGAGGAGCGTTGCACACATAAGTAAAAGCAATGCCGGGTTTAGCTCAGGTTTCGTGGGTTTCAAGCCACTTCCTTCTACTGTAGTTGTGGGGAGTAAAGTGTGTGTATTCCATTGAGCCACTCCCTTCTACTGTAGTTGTGGGGAGTAATGTGTGTGTATTCCATTGAGCCACTCCCTTCTACTGTAGTTGTGGGGAGTAATGTGTGTGTATTCCTTTGAGCCACTCCCTTCTACTGTGGTTGTGGGGAGTAATGTGTGTGTATTCCATTGAGCCACTCCCTTCTACTGTGGTTGTGGGGAGTAATGTGTGTGCATCCCATAGAGCCACTCCCTTCTACTGTGGTTGTGGGGAGTAATGTGTGTGCATCCCATAGAGCCACGCCCTTCTACTGTAGTTGTGGGGAGTAATGTGTGTGTATTCCATTGAGCCACGCCCTTCTACTGTAGTAGTGGGGAGTAATGTGTGTGTATTCCATTGAGCCACTCCCTTCTACTGTGGTTGTGGGGAGTAATGTATGTGCATCCCATAGAGCCACTCCCTTCTACTGTGGTTGTGGGGAGTAATGTGTGTGTATTCCATTGAGCCACGCCCTTCTACTGTAGTAGTGGGGAGTAATGTGTGTGTATTCCATTGAGCCACTCCCTTCTACTGTAGTTGTGGGGAGTAATGTATGTGTATTCCATTAAGCCACTCCCTTCTACTGTAGTTGTGGAGAGTAATGTGTGTGTATTCCATTGAGCCACTCCCTTCTACTGTGGTTGTAGGGAGTAATGTGTGTGTATTCCATTGAGCCACTCCCTTCTACTGTGGTTGTGGGGAGTAATGTGTGTTTATTCCATTGAGCCACTCCCTTCTACTGTGGTTATGGGGAGTAATGTATGTGTATTCAATTGAGCCACTCCCTTCTACTGTAGTTGTGGGGAGTAATATGTGAGTATTCCATTGAGCCACTCCCTTTTACTGTAGTTGTGGGGAGTAATGTGTGTGTATTCCATTGAGCCACTCCCTTCTACTGTAGTTGTGGGGAGTAATATGTGTGTATTCCATTGAGCCACTCCCTTCTATTGTAGTTGTGGGGAGTAATGTGAGTGTATTCCATTGAGCCACTCCCTTCTATTGTAGTTGTGGGGAGTAATATGTGTGTATTCCATTGAGGCACTCCCTTCTATTGTAGTTGTGGGGAGTAATATGTGTGTATTCCATTGAGCCACTCCCTTCTATTGTAGTTGTGGGGAGTAATGTGTGTGTATTCCATTGAGCCACTCCCTTCTACTGCAGTTGTGGGGAGTAATGTGTGTGTATTCCATTGAGCCATCTAAAATATAAATGTTTACAAATTACTCCAGAGAGAATGCCACTCCATAAACTCATCATTTATATCAAGATATGACAGGCATATGCAATTTGTGGTGTAATTGTTTTGCACAACTGCACGAAGCGTAAGATATTCTGATTCGAGTTCAGACGCGCTCTGGTTTCCAAGGAGAAGAGGAAGGAAATATGTGGTGGTGGTGATGATTTCTAATTTGAATTATGATTGATGACAGCCAAGTTAGTACCTATACATAAACTGAAGCCAGTACGGAGATCATATTACGTACTATAGCAGCCTTCCTTGTTATCCACTATCCTATAAGCACCAGGATGAACAAACAGTAGCGCAACTTCCCTTAGATTCAATCATATCTGAAATACCTTATGGTAAAGTCTCAACCTGCTGTGAATCACAGAGTGCCAATTGTTTAAACCTTCATTACCCGTAAATTACCCAATGATGGTGCATCATATGACGTAGTCATCACGGCAGCAATGCATGACATATCACTTCGTCATAACTTTTCTAAAGTAGAAGGCTAACCAAAATACCTGTAGTAATGGTCAGGAAAATATCTGGAGAAAATGTAGTAATAGATGATTACTCCTCCGCCGTCTGTGAACCACCCAACCATCCCAAATAGGATCACGACTTAGCCAAAGTTACAGCCATTGTCACCGCTAGTTCAAATCAATCATCATCGGTTGCAGTCGTGAATTATCGGGTCTCTTCGTCAGCCCCGCTGGTCTGTCACCAAAACAGTACTGCCAACCTCACCCTTACGGTACTACATAAAAAAAGAAGCGCCCAGTTCATTCTCTAGTGCGCATCATTCGTGTGCAGCACTCAGTCCATTTGATAAAGCGCCGAATTGAACCACTTAGTCACTATGGATTATCGAAGTTGTCTGATAACAATGAGAAACTTCAATCGGTGGTTCTATGACCAACCTAAAAAGTTTCTGAGTCTATTGCAACAACACATTTTAGTACCAAAAACACTACCGTGCACGAAATGCCATCGTGAGGTGAGAGTTAGATGGATAAATCATAACCTATCAGTAACCTGCAACAGGAGGATACCCGGACGTCAAGGCCACACCCACACCCGACCATTCTAACCTTCGTTTCGTCCAATCCAATGGATCTTGACAATGGTTGCAGCCTAATGCGTCCAGATCAATGATTTTTGTTGCGGTAAAGTGGAGTTGGCACCACTGCCTCATACAAGCTTTATTTACAAATAATGCACAAAGCCCAATTATTTCTTTTATCACATAATCACAACGTTACGTGTCGTCTGGTGTATTTTGTATCGGACATGTTGGCAACTACTGACGTCAATGTGTGCACCTCGTTGTGAGCGCTCGCTGCGGCAGTTTCACATACTAAAAACATCTGACGAACATGGCTCCGGTTGTTAAATAAAACACATATTTTCGTGATTTAGCGCATATATCGGGTGCAAAGTGACCAAGGTTGGAAGTTAAAATTGATAATGTCCTCCCAAAAGATAAAATAAGATGTGAAAATTATATTTTGTCGAAATGGGAGCGAAAAGAAAAAAAGTGATACGTCGAGCATAATTAATGTCCTCACCCTCTGTGAACGCCAAGGTGCTAGCAGAGTGCACCAGCGTTATGAATACTAAAACATCAGTTATTGCTAAAATAAGAAACAATACTGAATAATCCAAATTGTGGAAATACTTCACATTATTATTAGAAAAGAAATATAGAATCTATGATCACCTCTATTTGATGTTCCACTTCGACCGCTGTGTTTTCGTATTGAAATATATCACAAGATTCATCCAGCAGGTTAGAAGTGGGTAATTGGTCCTTTGACTCCTAGAAAGAATTATACAAGTATGACCCAACATGAAACATACCGACAGAATAACAGTTATAAGTTACGTGCAACAATAAAAAGAAGAACACACTGGTTAGCCTACTATTTGGTAGCAAGCTCGTCATGCACATCATGTTACACGATATATGAATTAAATAAAACTCACAATATTAAGGAATTCATCCGGCTCACTCTTAATTAATGGTTGTTGGTCCATAATGTTTAGGAAGCTAGAACACACAGATCATTATGATATATAACACATGAAATGAGGTAATTTCAGAACACCGAATTCAAGTTAGGATACTGGTAATCCAAATATAACCCTCCAGGCGCAAAGTGAGAAGAAGTTAACAACAAATGTATTCGACAATGACGCTCGACTTTATAAGATATGAGTTAGGGTATAATATCGAGTGAAATATTAATAGAATGAGGGATTAATGGTGCCAGCTTGTGGAACAGTGAAATAAAGCAACCTATAATTGGTTTCTCTATTCCTAAGTAGGCTACACACACACCTGAGCACAATGTGATGGGGCAGGCGGAATAAATATAATTGTCCGACGCTAAATTACATTACAAACCCAATACCACCTAGAGAGAAAGCCTTGCGATATGAAGTTGACGAGCGAGTGACGTCACGGAAGCCCGGCCGTGGACATTGAGACATAACATTCGAGTTTGCAGGTTATGGTATGGTTTCCGCGTGTTGTGTGTTGTGTTTACAGTCCCAGGTACTGATTTTCTCAGATTTCCTACCCGGTTATACTTAATGGTTATCAGTGCAGTGTAAAGTTGTGCATATTAAGTGCAGTGTTAGAAATTGTAAAGGCAATTACGCCAATGGACCGAATGTAAACGTTTTCTCATTTCCTAATGATGAAGGTGAGAAGTCGAAATGGATACGAGCTATTCACCGCAAGGATTTTATTCCTACGAAATATTCTATGGTACGTATTACATCAATACTTATGCCCCAATTCTCACAAGTTTAGTGTAATGGGAGGAAGGAACTTTGTAACCAGGTCTCTTTTCTTGTAGGTGTGTGCCATCCATTTCAAACCACATGAGATTCAATAGACCACTAGTATGTATGATGAAAAGAATGGAAAGCTAGTTACTGCTCCGTTGTATAAACCGAGAAAGATTAGAGGTTAGTTAGCAGATAGTCCTATCCTTAAATTTTAGCATAGGCTAGCTCTTCTGATCACAAAAATTCATTTAGATGTAGAAGTCAGAATTTTCTAACCTAAATTATGTGCTACAGGCTAATGTCATAGGTTAGGTTTAATTGGGCTATCAATTTCAAGCGGGAGGTATAAGTGGGTGTTAATATGGATAGTATTCACATTTCTATTGGGGTTTGTATTGCAAGCTAACTGCATGAAGTTAGAGACCTGTAGCAGGCCCTGATTAATCTTTTTTTTCTATTGCAGTAATCTAATTCATTACATTTCTTATAGGGGTGGGGGAAGAGGTGTGTGTGAATTAGGTTGGAGATTGAATAAATTTAGAATAAATAGAGTAATTAATTAATGTGATAAAATGATTGTGTCGTAAGTTAATGTTCGAATTAAATTCCTAGGAGCAGTCCCGTCTCAGTTCCCCAACTGCCCAGAGTATTTAACTTACACTGCAACTGTCTGCCGAGAAGATCCAGATGATAGGAGGCGTAGGATTGATAATGAAAGTTTATCGAAGGCTCTCGCTGAAAGTATGCAGACATTGGCGGAAAATCTGGAAGCAGTTTCATTTAGAAACTTTCAGGAATTGAAGGTGAAGTTAAACAGTGTGAGTCTTCATCCTGAGTGGAATTGCATTAGGGAGGAATCTTGTATAGCCTATATTTTATTTTAATGAAGGAAAATCCTAGTCCACACTTGCGTTGCTGCATTAAGATAACAGAAGGTTTGAGTACCTCCTTGTATGTATCGAATACAGAAGTGAAACGCTGTAATAACATGTCTTTTCCAAGACAGTTAGGTACAGTGCTAGAAATTGAAGAACTTGTAAGGAATGCCCATTCAGTGTATGCTGGTCCTGATGCATATGAACAACAAAGTGTTGAGGATACTATATCTGTTATGGACAGTTTATTTAAGAACTTGGAGAGCAAGTTCCCTAGGAGAAGAAGGATACATTAGACTTCTTAAAAGAGCAAGTTCACTTGCTAACAAAGGGTAAAGTGAAAAACTATTCCTGGCAATTGCTTGTATTCTCATACAGACAGATAACCTAGAAGCTTGATTTAGAAAATATCGCCAACTGGCAGGGAGCCAGTACAATATTTCCCTGAGGCAAGTGTTTGAGGTGGAGAATAAATTGAGCATCCTGAACCTCAATGCTGCAGTGAGCGAGTATTTTGAAGAAGACAAGACATGTGACATAAGTGCTCTTGATGCTTGTGTTGCTGATGATAGTGATGTAGAAGTCCTACAAGATGAGTATTGGCCTTTCTTACACTACATCAGTGGTTATTGCTCGTATGTTTTTTTAAAGCGATATGATTGCAATTATTACAAAGTCTTTCTTTGCGATGAGGCAGGCCAGAGTGATCACGCCAGCCTAATAAATGCCAATAAGTGAGGAGGACTGTGCTATCCCCATGGAGATGTAGTCAACTGTGCTGCATTTACTTTTGTTGTTATGAGTAAGCTACTCAATAGTTACAAGACAGAATTTTTGCATCACTGCAACCAGCAGAGTGTTTTGGTGAATGTAATACAAAGATGTCTACCCACTGTACTGTTTATGGGGCACAGCTGCCCAAAGCATGCCAGGGCATTAATTGGAAAGACTGTACTGGGCACTGCCAGTAATATCTTGATTAATAATTTTGTACACAATGTTAACGACAGGTTTTCACCCAAAACTTTGGCTCAGCTTAAGAGGAGGAAGCTTGTCCAATAACTGTTCATGGCCGTTCAGTAGAAATTAGGAAATTTACAATATTCTTTCATTGTATGTACAGTGTCGTTATCATTGTGCGCCCCGGTAAACACGGCAAGCTAAGCCGGCGTTGTCTGGCGCTGATCGTGGGCACGCGTACAATGTTCAGTCGGTGGTTGGTGCACACTTGAACAATTTTACCAACCATGTTCAATAATATGTACAGTGCTCATAGTCGATGCCGAAAATGTCCTCCCTCTCTTGTTACACACACCTGACATCTTCTGATGAAAGAATGGACAACAATCTCAGCAATTCTGCTAGGTTTGTGCCGTGTCTTGTGTGGGGTTTCGCCTAGTACACCAAGCTAGCTCATCAGCTGGCTCTTGGTGTCCCCGTTCTGTAAGAACACAACGTTGTCTGTTAAAATGTTTATTATTTTCGGTGCCTGTTTTCTTGAATCGTTTGGCGAGCCTCCTAATTGTACTGGCATTACGCACTGGTCTTCCTGGAAACTTGATTCGACATTTTTATCTTGTTTCAGAACAAGACTTTCTGCTTTTCATATACGAATTATGGATATACACACGTTCGTGCAATGTGAATTGGTGTCTCGGCATGACCAACAATCACAGTAATCACAATACTCACTAAACGTGCAACACTAACTTCTAAACTTTGCAGATACACACCCATATAAATGACAAAACACCTGTGATCTAACGATATGAGTCAGCGGAGCAGGGTAATGCGTGGTCCACTCGCTCCGCACCTGACCAGCCAAATGACGCCATAGTTTGCCGCGATTTCCAGGGCGCACTAAGATAATGACCCTCTGGTTCAATTAATATTGTGTTACTTGATCCACTTTTGTACATGGCTAATTACTAATCTGTAAGTATAGCAGTGGCGGCTGGTGGATAATTGTTATGGGTGTTGTCCTTTTTCATTAATGGGGGGGGGGGTAAAAGACTGCTTGATATCAAAGAAAACTGTATTCAATTGCGCGGTAAAACGGATGTACCTTATTCGTCACGAATGCCGCAGTTCAGAGAACATCACATTATCACTGGATTACCGGATTAAATAGTTAGGTTACATGAAAAACTGCAAGACATGGTATCGGCAGTTGACGAAGCATCTCAGATGTCTCCGTCCGCTCCTCGGCTCCCTTGTTGCAATCAGCGGGCAACGGCCAGCCGAGTTAACTGTTGGGATAGGACCTACTCGGTCTAATATCTCTGCCTTACCCTTCACTATTGAGATCTGGTCGGTGCTCGGGCCTGGCTCCTAGCCGGTTGGCGCACTTTGCTTTCTCAGACAGTTCACAGTAACTTACTATAAGATTTCCTGAATTATTAAAGAACAGAATTATGAATTCATATACATATAAAAGGAAACGTACAGCTTTTATTACTAAAAATATTATTACGGTATTAATTGTTTTTCTTGAATTAATCTGGTCGTTGTGCATCACTGCAACCTTGTTACCGGCCGCCACTGAAGTATAGGATGAACAATGAATTGGCATTTGCAATAGGTAGTGTAGTGTTAGCCCACCAAACGTTGAACTGATTGCAAGAAGTTTTCCTAAAGTGGAGATGTCAGTTTAAAATGCAACTAATAAACTCTGTGTACAGTCACATTAAACGACCAGTCCAGAAAGTGGTAAATAGCTCTGAAAGCAGCAGAGTGTTTTGGAGAATTGTGGTTGTAAAGCGAAGGTTAGAATGGAGAGGGTAAGTGTACGCTTTAAATGGGATATTTCATGCAATTTTAATATACAATTTCTAAGAGGGTTTTTGTTTCAATTTCACAGATAAAATGGAACACAATCCGGAATGAAGTCTTGCAAGTTTCTTTACATCTAGTTTCATTGGATGAACGTTAATGTAGGCCTATTTTAAAAGTTTTAATCTAATGTAACATACATGCTAGAGAGTATGTTTAGGAAGTGTTCGCTAAAGGACCGTTGAAGGTGCAAATGCCTAAAAATGTATCCACCCTGTAAATAATATAATATTAATTCTAAATGAAAGTAAAACGCAGCTTATACACTTGCATCAACATTGAAATTAGGAAACCTGATCAATACTGCACCTCATATAAGTTATGTGCTAAAGTACATAAATATGTGTTTATATTTATTGCTCTTTTTAAAACGGTTGCTATGTTCTGACAGAGCTTGCATCTCGTTGAACTGTCAACAAGGCGTACTCTAGCAGCACACACTGTTGATAAAAAAAAACATTCATCGGGGCGAGTTATGCTGTAACCTTTTCAAAAACCATTGATCTGGATGTGTTAGGCTGTAACCATTGTCAAAAATCATTGGATTAGACAAAACGAAGGCTAGAATGGTCGGGTGTAGGTGCGGCCTTGGCCGTGCGCAGCTAATGGGACACGGTTGACACAAAACCATTGATCTGGGTGCGTTAGGCTGTAAACATTTTCAAAACCACAGTTGTGCGGGAAAAAACCAAATATTTACTACAGTTGATCATAGAATCGCCGATTGAAATTACAGATCGTTATGAGGCAATTTCACAATCCATGGTGAATAAACGATTCAATTCGGCGCACGATGTAATGAACTAAGTGGTGCGCACTAGCTGCTGAACTGGGCGCTTCTTTGTTTTTCATAGTACCATAAGGGCGAGGTTGGCAGAACTGTCATGGTACTGTTTTGATGACGATTGATTTGAACAATAGCGCTGACAGCTGTAATTTTCTCTATATAAGTCGTGATCCTATTTGGGATGGCTGGGTGGGTCACAGACAGCGGAGGAGGAAATATCTATTAAAACATCGCTCCCTGATTTATTTCTCATCGTTTCATAAGGTATTTTGGCTAATTCATGTATTTTAGAGAATTTTATAGCGCCTTCTATCTTCATTCATAGCTACCGTTGATTTCAATTTGAATTGTCACTACTGAACCTCATATATGTGCTAAAGTTGCTATTTCAAAAACGGCTGCCATGTTTCTAGAGCGCTTGCATCTCGTTCCACTGTCATCATGGCTCACTCTAGCGGCACGCACACATTGTTCCCAACATGAGAGATACAAAATCACTGTTGATCAAAGAAATCATCGGGATGCGTTAAGCAGTAACCATTGTCAAAACTCATTGATCTGGGCGCGTTAGGCTGTAACCATTGTCAAAAAACATTGGATTGGACAAAACGAAGGTTAGAATGGTCACGTGTAGGTGCGACTTTGGCTGCGCGCAGCTAGCGTGGCATGGTTGACACAAAACCATTGGTCTGGGCGCCTTGACTGTAACCATTGTCAAGAACCATTGGATTGGGCAAAACTAAGGTAGAAGGTCGGGTGCAGCCAGCACAAAACCATTTATCTGGACGCGTTAGGCTGTAACCATTGTCAAAAACCATTGGATACCACATAACGAAGGTTAGAATGGTAGGGTGTAGGTGCGGCCTTGGACGAGCGCAGCCAGCGGGGCACCATTGATCTGGACGCGTCAAAAACCATTGGATTGGACAAATCGAAGAGTGTTGGTGTGGCATAGTACCGTAAGGGCGAGGTTGGCAATGCCGGTTTGATGATGATTGATGTGGACAATGGTGGCCACAGCTGGAATTCTGCCTACATAAGTCGTGATGCTATTTGGGATGGCTGGGTGAGTCACAGACAGTGGGCATCTATTAAAACATCATTTCCTGATTTATTTCTCATCGTTTGATAAGGTATTTTGGCTAATTCATGTACTATAGAGAATGTTATCGCTCGTTCTACTTTCATTCAGTGCTACCAATATAATAGGGAATACAACAATTTTGTATTGAAAAGTAGAAAGGATCTTATGAAAAGGCTATATTTATTTAACTAGTGAAGGATAGATATGGTCATCTTTTAGTTTTTATTTTTACAAAACAGCACAGTTTGTGTAACATAGAAAATATTAGAACAACATGTTTTTGCAGATGACTTACTGTATTCTGTTGAAAACAAAGTGCTAAGATCACTGGTAATTAGCATGTTTTATGCATTGTTGGGGAAGCTTATGCCATGCTTGATATTGTAAATATTGCCATACGAAAACTGTTACTGTAGGATTACTCTATAACAAGTGTTTGTTTCTAAATTATTAAATCATCATGTCCCTTTATGAATCAACAACAACAAGTTTCCTCTTTGGTAAATGTTCTCATGAGTCATGACTGCTGCTCTGTTCCATTTCAGTAGGTCACCTTTTCTGTCATAGGCATTCCATTACTAGCCTGTTTTCTTATCACGGATGAAAACTTTCTGTGGTTAGTTGTTGTTGTTGTTTTGTGAGTGGGTTAGGACATCACTGTCATCAGCCATGTATACTTGGATACGGATATTTATTTAACTAGTGAAGGACAGATATGGTCATCTTTTAGTTTTTTTTTAACAAAACAGCACAGTTTGTGTAACATAGAAAATATGAGAACATGTTTTTGCAGATGACTCGCTGTATTCTGTTGAATACAAAGTGCTAAGATCACTGGTAATTAGCATGTTTTATGTATTGTCGGGTAAGCTTATGCCATGCCTGATATTGTAAATATTGCCATATGAAAACTGTTACTGTAGGATTACTCTATAACAAGTGTTTGTTTCTAAATTATTACCACATCATGCCCCTATATGAATCATCAACAACAAAATGTTTCCTCTTTTGTAAATGTTGTCATGTCTCATGACTGCTGCTCTGTTCCATTTCAGTAGGTAACCTTTTCTGTCATAGGCATGACATTACTAGCCTGTTTTCATATCACGCATGAAAACTTTCTGTGGCTAGTTGTTGTTGTTGTTGTTGATTTGTAAGTGGGTTATGACATCACTGTCATCAGCCATGTGTACTTGGATATGGGTAGAATTTGTATGTGTGTATTGTGATGCTAGAATTGGGAAGGTTAGGTATTGTAGATTTAAGGGGAGGAACTACGAGGTCATCTGCTCTTGGGAAGGAGGTGACCATGGTCTTCTGCTAGGAACAATCCCAGCATTTACCTGGAGGAGAA
Organism: Meconema thalassinum; assembly: GCA_946902985.2. Classification (NCBI taxonomy): domain Eukaryota; kingdom Metazoa; phylum Arthropoda; class Insecta; order Orthoptera; family Tettigoniidae; genus Meconema; species Meconema thalassinum. The sequence goes on from OX336397.1 coordinate 18,569,733, forward strand.
AGGAGAAATCGAACCCACTTCTTCTCAGTTCATTTTTAACTCATGAGGCTGAGTGAATTTCGTTTTACACTCAAATCAGAATTGTATTTTTAGGGACAGATGACCTCGTAATTGCGCCCCTTAAAACAACAATAATCAACAATAACTAACTAGAATTATATTTCTCGGCAGAGATGGGAATCAAACATACACCTTTGGACAGATATGATTGACTATACAGTAGATATTAATTTCTGTTTTAACTGTTACAGATTAATTGGTTATTTGTTGTTGTGTATTTTCTTCTCGTTGTGTAGTCGACATCTCTCGTTAAAATGGGGTGAATATTTTTCAAGTTTTCTATCGAATTCTTCTATATATCGCATTTATTGAGACATCAGTGTTTTCGGTCAAGTTCACACTCGCAAAGTCCGAAATGCATACTTATCGATTATGATCGAAAACGTCGATTTATTAGCTAGAGTAATGTATCGATCGCATCAACTTCTGACCATATGTTTCATTTATGGTTACGTTATTTATTTATTCGCGTCTGTAGAACGTAATTTGACACATAAACACTCAGTCGCGTTTCCTCACAAGTTGTACATAGCAGCAGTGCTGGGTAGCGCGCTCGCTGACGGCCGGAAGGCTATGACGTCATAAATCGTATCGCAAGGCTTTCTCTCTAGGTGGTGTTGACAAACCTATCAACTTCAAAGCAAACTCAAGTTACTACACGAGTAAGATATTGTCAGCAACTGGAAGCTGTGAGTTTCAGAAAACAGAAGTCAATAGTTCGTCCTCGTGTTACAAGGAACCCACTTCAAATGAAAATATCAAAACTCCCTCGTTGAACCAAATTGAACATAAAGAACAGAAAGATCCTTACAAATGTATAAATACTATTACTGGACAACTCGTATAATTGCCGTCATAAAGCAGTTCCTAGTTACACATTTAAACCTGTGTAGCCTCGATTATTAAATTTTGTAAAATTATCCACACAGGAGGAACTACGTCTGAAAATATTAATATTAAGCTATTATTGTTATTAAATTTAGTCACGTCGTTGGAGAGCATTTTAAATATCCCAACATGGAACTGAAAATTCTCTGATCGTAACATTTCGCCGCTTAGTTCGTCAAAGGCACGAACTCGATTATGATATTGCTAGCAACGCGTCCGTAAAACATCCTCGCCACACCGATGATAAACAGGCACGGTGTAAGACAAATTGTAATATAATGGTTGCATTTCTAACACAATACAGAAAATATCAGTTATTCCCTTATGTTTGGTCAATTCTACTCCAGGCAATTACCCGGATGGTTGGTAACTTCGGGCCACGACCGCCTCCTTCTCAATAATCACCTGAATTAAAAATACACACACTCTAATACAGACACCACAGTAGCACAGATTATTATATTATACACACACCGAAGTACACGGAGCTAAATGACCAAGACAGCCCAGTAACTCAAATGAAGCAAGTAGGCCCACATGACCAAGGAGCATGTAAGTATAAGAGATTCGTGATTTTGGTTATAGAATTTCCGAGAGAGAACACCGCCTGAGGCTATGGATTGTACTGGCAAGTCTGGCAACATAAAAAGTAAAAAGCCATATGAATGTAGCCTTTATTACACGTAATTGAACAGTATATTCTGCGATGAGTTATTGACTATTGATGAAAATAACACAAACATAACTGCGCCTTTCGCTAGGCGCTGAAATATACGCCCAGCTAGGAAAATAATACATTTGGATATACGGTACCGTATATCAATGTTGGCAATAGATTTGTCACGAAGGACACAATTATGCCGTTCTAGAGCTTAATTCACCTTTAGGCTAATTAAAAATGCTCTCCTACTCTACATAATTGTTGGGATATTCGATGAATATAAAGAAAACTGTCCAAATGCACACATATATTGCCATAACCTCACTTTTTGCCTAGCATGCCGGCTGCCACCCACCCCTCCCCATAGCCCTTAACCACAAATTTTAGTGCAATGCAAAGGAGAATGGGTAGGAAAACAAACAAGAGACGAAATGTACGCATTTATTCTCTATATATTTTTATTCGAGAGTAGGCCTAGTCCATATTGCCCACTAGTTTTCCACAAGGTCAACACCAGGCAGATGAAAATTGCCGTATTGTTTTTACTATCATTATAATTCTTACATCTCAGTGCTTGGCAATTTTTCCTCCCTTGCAGTGGCATGATTAACTCTCAATTAAATTCAAATAAATAATCAAAATATTGAACAAATCAAAACAGCCAACAACACCACGAGGAAAATCAATCAAAACACGAGTATTCCCGCTTCCGCCAGTCGATTTGATGTGAACGTTCATGAGTGCCAACTACGGAACCTTAGTGCTAAAATTAATTCCTCATTGGTTGGTAGAACATCCAGTACAGGGCCTTACTCCGACCCACGCGCTCCCTATTAACACATACGTCTGTAGCCTGAAATGATACTTCACCTGATTGGTCAGAAGAAACTCATTGCCTTGAAATGTGATTGGCCACCTAATATACCCGTTCCATGTGTATTTTACTGTTCCTTTCCGCTGCTTGTGCCTGACAAACATCACGTGACCCATGACCGTTGCAGTAGAAAGATTTCTTGAAATGCCACTGCTTGCCGCCATTGAAGACTGGAGGTTATTTATTACAAGCAAAAGTAAGTAGGCCCTATGCTATGCTTTCCAACATGTACTGAACGCTTATTTCATTCATTAGGGTGCGTGTTACAATATTTCCTTTCTTTTCAGACGGATGCAGGAGAGTTTGAGGGGCAGATGACTTCGTAGTTTCGACCATTGAAACCTCAATAACCAACTAGCTCGAGTTTCAGAGGAGAGATTTATACGGAACAGCCTGTAAGTTTTCTTTATGAATACAATTTGCCGATTCGTTCCATCAAACCTTAAATTTTGCCTCATTCCTTGTGTATACAGCATATGCTATTAAGCCGAGGTACCGTACTGAATTTGATTTACTGTAAGTAGGCATATGCAAAAATCTTGTTACGATACAATTACTACGTTAACATGGCGAACTCAAATCGATTTGAATACGATCCTGTTTTCAGTACGCTGCCCGTTTCCATGAGCAGTTTCAGTTCGTATTGAAATCTATTTCAATACAGTATATAATTTATGGTGGCCAACCTGCAGTTATGTTGGCTAACTCGTATTAAACAGCAAAATAAAAGACCCGTACCGTAATTATCATATTACTAGTGCATGAGACAGGACCCTGACTTTCACGGTTTCACTGGACGTGTTAGGCTGTAACCATTGATCTGGACGCGTTAGGCTGTAACCATTGGATTGGACAAAACGAAGGTTAGAATTGTCGAGTGTAGGTGCAGCCTGTGGCCGCGGGATGCTAGCGGGGCACTCACAGTTTCACTGGACGCGTTAGGCTGTAACCATTGTCAAAACCATTCATCTGGAGATGTTGGGCTGTAACCATTGTGAAAAACCATTGGATTGGACAAAACTAAGGTCAGAATGGTCGGGTGTAGGTGCGTCCTATGGCCACGGGAAGCTAGCGGGGCACTCACAGTTTCACTGGATGTGTTAGGCTGTAACCATTGTCAAAACCATTCATCTGGACGCGTTGGGCTGTAACCATTGTCAAAAACCATTGGATTGGACAAAACGAAGATTAGAATGGTGGGGGTAGGTGTGGGAAGCAAGCAGGGCATGATTGACAAAAATAATATTGATCTGGTACTGGACGAAAGACAACATATAGAATTAGTACCGTATGTGTGGGGTTGGCAAAACTGTACTGTTGTAACACCGATAATGGCAGACACAGCTAAGTCATAAGGCATGTTATAATTTGGGATGGCGGGTGGGTTATAGACAGCTGAGGAGTGAACTACATCATTCCCAGATCAATTTTGAATCATTTGAAAAGATATTTATTGCAAATTTCAGAAGTTTTTTCTCCCTGGGTTCGTGTGTCCTGCACTCTTACCGTTGTCATCCAACGTTTCTTCGACGGGTTGTTTGTAAACTTGAAAAATGGATGCGCCGAAGATTTTGATGTTGATTGTTCTTACGAAGTTTATGGGTAACAGTCGTCCCTTATAATTACTGAAGCTTTTAGAGACGCCGGGCTGCCAGAATGTTGCCCCAAATGGGATCAGTAACGTGCCAGTAAATCTACTGACGCGGCTCCCTCGCATTTAGGCCTAAACACCCTGACTGCGCCAGGATTCGATCCTGCTACCTTGGTGAAAGCAGGTGAGAAAGTTACCGCAAATAAAGACGGTGTATTTTCACTTTTTCTGTTGACCACATTTTACCTACGGATACACCAGACATTAAAAGTAAAACAGACAAAAATACATTAACGCTAAAAATGCGTGTAAACAAACTACGCTTATCAACCACGAAAAGAACACAGTAACGAAGAATATGGGCAGGAAGTAAAACAAGCGATTCGAGTCAGGCGACAGACGAAAGTAAGCCTAAATTAGTTTATAATTGTAACTCAAGATCGTGCAGAATTGCTTTCAGTACGATCCACGTTTACATGTTCCTGAATACCTGTTTGGATACGATCCGATCCCACAATTTTACCGTATCAAGCTTGAAAATCAATACGAACTGCGCCCCGTTTACACAACCGTATTCAATACGGTAAGTGTACTCAAATCGATTTGAGTTCGCCATGTAAACTCAGTAAATATAACATTTAAGAATAGGCGTTGCCCGGGAATTGAACCCGGTACGTCTTGCTGAGAGGCAACTGACCACTGCATCATCACGTCCCAAAATGTTAGTGTCCGGTTGGGAGTAATATTATTGCGAATTTTCAGTCTGTCAACACAATATGCCTCTTTTCCCAATTATTGGGACATCCTAAATTATAACCTAAAAAAATAAGTTTTTGGTGGTGCATTTCATTTATTAGCCTAGTCATTTTGTTAGCATTACTCAATAAATTGTTTGATTTGTAGTGCAGGACACAGAAACCTGACTTAACAGTTTCAGTTAGATGTTGAATGATAATATATGATTTTCATACCTTTTCAGGGTTTCCAGGGGACAATAGCTATTGAAATTGCAGTTCATTATGACTAATATACTGGAAATATGTGCCAAATTATGTAATTGTATACGGTATGTTTCATTCTTGTTGAATTTGAACTACAGCAGCCATGTTGCTCACTCCAGCTGACAAGGGGAGGATACGATGCATGGGTCATCGAATTGAACCATCCTTAGTACACGTGTAGTAAGGTGCGCTTCTCAGCCGTTACCGAGAAATTATTTAATTGCAGTGCAGTGGTAAGAGCCCTGCTTCGTAAGCGCTGGATCAAATCCCACCGGCGAGTTTTTGCAGTGTTTTTTTTTTCTTCTTGTAAACATTGCCAATTCGTACGCGTGTATGTGTCGTGAATAATGTTTATTTTGCAGTCAATTGCAATAACGTGTTATGTGAGCGGAAAAAGAGATTCTGAAATCATCGTATGGGGGTTAAACGTTTGTGACTACTTAATATACAGCATTGGCATTGCAAATGCATTGGTATTATACACGGTCAGGTGTATTCTATTATATGTATACATGTATACGTATAAATGTATACATTTAAGGCCCAGTCTGTTCCTTTCATTGCACGTCTGTGGACCATCAGACCACCCTCGTATCCCGCAAGCAGTGACTCATGTTATCGGTACAAAAAACACAACACACTGCAAAGGCTCACCGGTGGAATTCGATCCAGCCCTTACGAAGCAGGTCTCTTACCGCTGCACCGCACGCTTGTTGGATTCTTGCTAGCGTACAACGCACATAGACGCTGACATGTAATTGCCATTAATTAATTTCCCGGAAACTGCTGAGAAGCGCACCTTACTACTTGCACCTGGTAATACCCTACACGTGTACTAAAGATGGTTCGAATCGGTGACCCATGCATCGTATCCTCCCCTTGAGAGCAACACATGACGAGACGTTGGTGTCACGGCAGTGTGCCCAACATGTTAGATATAAAATACACCACCACTAGGCAAAACCCATTCGTCTGCGGCTGGAAGCTAGAATCTAGACGCATTAGGCTGTAACCGTTGATCCGGGCCCTATTTTAATAAACTGGACAAGTCTACATATGTCAGATGACTTAAAATATCCAACAATTCGATGGTTCGACAAGTTTCTGTTTCATAAAGTTGTAATGCCTACAGGTAGAAATCTGACATATGTCACCAGTTTCTCTTTATGAACTAATGAATATGTCAGCAGTGGTTGTACAATTGTCAGATTGTCATCGAAAACTCGACAGGCGCCTTGTTACATGTTGATTATTACCATAACCTATCTTTTCGTATGTCGGTGCGTTTGGAAGTTTCCCGTTACATTAATAGCCTTCAGTGTTGTTAGAATCATTGGAATGGAGCAATTAAAAAGCGGCAGTAGGTAACTACGGTAGGGGTTTTCGTCACTGAGACAATAGTCGTCACTCTCGTATATAAGGACATATAATAAGGATGTCAACGGGTCTTTCTCAACGCACGAAGTCTTACGAGATTCGTCATACTTTCGTTGCCGATAATAAGGAGCAACTTTGCGAAATCATGCGTGCGATGTAATAGGTGATTCCCAGCGTCAAACATCTCGTGTGAGTTGAGCTGTCTTGAGGCGGCGTATTGCTTCTCGCATGTGCTAAGCAGGCACGCGAGTTATGTGCATGATACGTGTTATGTTCCGACATTTTAAAATGTTACAAGTGTGTGATATAGTTGGTATTGAGTTCACTTAGTGATTTCATACATCATGTGCGAAATAGTACCCAACGCGTGGGGTTGAAATACTGACTCAGTGCAGCGGTAGGTCTACGCTGGCTGCTTGGCTCAACGGTAACGTTCTCGCCTGCTGTTGCGGGATCGAATCCTGGCGCAGTCATCTGGAATTTGAGGGTGTGCAAATGTGAGGGAGCCGTGTCAGTAGATTTCCTGGCACGTTATAGATCCCCTTTGGGGCAAAAGTCCCGCACCCCGGGGTCTCTAAAAGCCGCAGTAGTTAAAAGGGACGTAAAACAAATAACATTATTATTATTATTACTATTATTATTATCAGTAGGACTAGGCCTAGGGTTTTTATGTGACCTAAAGGGGATTCTTTTTAAGTTAAGATGAAAAATATTTTCAAAGACTAAATCTTTGCTTTCAAGTAATATGACAGAGTCGTGCGGAAGAAAATAAATCGAAACACGTAGGCTACTCTTAACGAGAGCGAATTTCTAGTATATATCATACTTTAAATATTTTATTGCTCCCTTGACCGTAGAAACTTCATAGTATATTATTTACTAATGAAAGGCCGTGGCCGAGACCAATATTTGTTGAGCATTCAATTCGTGCCTGTATTGTACAGTATATATTCGCGACTGTCAGAAAGGTAAATGGTTGGGCCAGTAACGTATTATTAGAAGCTGTATGATAATCACATTTATCCAGTAAAGTATGTAAATGCACAGTTTGTGCGTGTTTCTTCAAATAAATGAATGTTTTAATAAATAGTAAATCTTTTATGATTATCTGGCGTTGAACAGTTCATGTGAATCGATAGTTATTGTATATTATCAATTCGCGGAACTATCAAACTGTACATAACTTTGACAGGTGGATTTGACAATTTGTCAAGGTTGAGAAAACGGCTCTGTTGCAGGTGTACATTTTACAATATTTCTCCTGTCACACAATGACATATTGTCAGATAAAAGTGTCGCGACACGTTGACAATTTTCTTAAGCTGTTCTTCACTGAATCGATCCACCTTGTTCTAGGTCTTCCTCTTGCTCTCTTACCCTTGCTCTTTGCCTCCAGCATCTGTCTTGGTATTCTATTTTCCTCCATCCTCTTTACATGTCCAAACCACCTTAGTTTATTCTTCTCAATTCTCTCATTTAGTTTTCCCATCCCAACTTCCTTCCTAATATCTTCATTCCTCACTCTTGTCTTTTCTATCATACTTCTTAGGAATTTCATTTCACTGGCTTGGATTCTACTCTCTTTAGGGCTACTATTTTAGATAAATATGTATAAAGGGTTACGGGAGGAAAAAAAGGTTGGGAACCGCTGGTCTAGGCTGTCAGTGCTCCGCTTACTTTGTGTGTGAGGTCGGCTAACAGTTCGAACAGGTTCGATAACGTATCGAGCCGGCGGCACCGCCCCGCACAATGCACGATTCCCAGTCTGCTAACCAAGTAGCTGCCAATGGTTTCTTTCGTCAAGGCAGCCGTCGAACCAAGTAGTGATGTATGACTTGGTCTCGTCCAACTTTTACATCAGTAATTTTCGGCCTGACAGTCATCTAACCTCGCTACGTGGGAGTGCGCTGAAGCGCATTATATGAGTCTACCAAGAGCTATTTCATATTGTTGGTGTTTGGAAATTTTGCATTTATGACACATATTATATTATGGGCCTTATACAAGTTCGGTCATGTGTCGGCACTGCAAAAGAAGAGCCAAAATTACTGTAGTACAGGAGAGGGGTCTGGTGCATATGCCCCAGGTTAGGTTTGTGGTTGTATGTAAAGCCTTATTCGATGTTCACCACTTTTGAACTCAGCAGCAAACCTGGCACCAAACGATAATGTTGGCACTGCTGAAATAATGCAATAACACCCTCGCAGTCATTTTCCGTAATCAGTTGGTGGCTGCTTTTCAGTCGGTCAACACGAGTGTACCCAAATGAGATGGGTTATTCCCTAAACATGAAGAAAATTAGGCTACATGAGATTAATAAATTTTGTTTGTTACAAAAAGGAAGTGGCTCTTCGTAATGTCCTCGCCTGCTGGGCCCAAGGTTGCAGATTCATATCCTGGCGCAGTCAGTTGGCATTTGAGGGTGCGCAAGTGCGCACGTTAAAGATCCCCTCCGGTCTTCACATAACATGGCCATACCACCTTAGTCTGGACTCTAAAAGTTTCTCAGTTACCGGTACTTTGAAACTGCCTCGCACATGTTCATTACGTGGCGAAGCCGGGGTGGGTTGCTAGTAATAATATAGTTAAAGTCGCTAATCCTCCCTGCTCGGCTCACCCACGGAGCCCTGACGCATCTCAAATGCGAAGTGGGGCTTTGCTCTTTTCAGTGACCCTCTTCAGTGTAATGTAAATATAGTGTAAGGGACTGATAAACAGATATTAAATGACTCTGTGAAGGATCATTCCTCTACCGTCACAAGGACGGTGCCTGGTTGCTAAACATACTTTGTCAGCAGATATAACTGGGGATGGAGACAGGTGGCCACTAACTTGGGTCTAATTAAAGAATGGATTTTGGAAGCAAATTGGCTGTAAATTTGTTGAAAGGAACGTCCCAGCATTTGCCTGGTGGTGAAAATGGGAAACCACGAAAACCATTTTCAGGACGGTCGAGTTGGAATTCGAAGCCACTCTTTCCCGATGTCAGCGAGACTCGAGTTAGCGCTCTCGGTCACCGTAGTCGGTCAATAATAATATTAGCAATAACAACACAATTTTGGGATTGGATATGAATTGCTACTCATACAGGGAAGGAGACCGAAAAGCTTGTATTGAATATACAGGTAGTGCAGCATTTGGATATTATACACATCAAACAAAGTTTTGCATATACTTACCACATCGAGCAGTGGTGGTACACGACTTCCTCCAGGAGTCCTCGATTACACGAATGGAATGGCCTGCGATGTCGCCGGACATGAACTGTATCGAACATGTCTGGGATATGCTGAAGCGTGCTATTGAAACGTCACAGGATGGCAAGATTACAACAGATATCAGTACCTGTTTAACAGGCCGGCCAAATGTATTCCTGTTAGTAATTTTCTTTTCACACGTGAATAAAGTCTGCAGGATTTGTCAGAATGCCGTCTCTATTGTAATAACCTCGCCCACAACCCCACATACGCTCTGCATCATGGCAAACAAGTGTTATGTAAAACTCTTTTTGGTGTGTGTATTTAGCAGGGCTGTGGAGAGCGAACACGGGCTCTAGGACATGGAAGTGCGGGCCAGTCCATCTCTGTTCCTATCTTGACATTCCCATTTTCAAGCTCCCCCTCCCCCACAAAAAATATATCCGTGGAGTTTTATTTTTATTTAGACCTACAGTACTTTTTAGTTGTTGATAATCAGGCTGCAGCGAGAGTTAATGGTTGGTTTAAGGTTGTTACAGGAGTGAGGTAAGGCTGTAATATTTCACCACTACTGTTTATTTTATATGGGACCATTCAATTGGGTGGAAACCAGGTAAGCAGTCTGGCCTATGCTGATGGCGTGGTTGTAATGACAGACTCCGTCGAAAACTTACAGGCCAACGTGTTAGAACTTGCAACAGAATTTTATTGTAGGGAATGTGGTATGAAAATCAGCATTCCAAAGAAAAAGGTAGCTTGTAGTTTAACGTGACCGTTAATCTCGCGATCATGTGCCACGGGATCTTCTTTTCACGTGTAATCCGAACCACAGGACATGGCATTTAATTTCGAAAATCTCACATGCATTCTAAAGATGAAGGTTATGTCGGTAGGGAAGAAAGGTAAGAAAATAAAATGCCAGGTAGGAGGTTCTAATTTGGAGCAGGTGGATCAATTTAAGTACTGTACTGAAGCTGTGCATTCTCTCAGAATAACAAGAGTCAGGTGTAGAAAAGCTGATGAAGTGAGCTTTCAGTTGCGCTCTACAGTATTCTGCAAGAAAGAAGTCAGTGTAGCGACAAAACTCTCCCTACATCGCTCCGTATTGAGACCGACCTTGCATTATGGAAGTGAGATTTCGGTATACACAGGATTACATAGACTAAGCTAGAGGTAACGGATGAGGGTAACACGAATGATTGCTGGGACACATGAATTTGAGCAATGGCTGGAGGGTACTCGCATTATACCTTTGCCGATGAGTGGCCGTTGCATTTCTGAGAAATCGAGCTGTCAACTCCTATTCATAAGACATTAAAACCCACTTTGTGGGGCTGGGGATTTCTGTCGGCCGACTTAGTCTAATGCACTCGGCACACACATCAGTGCTTGCCACACTATTGTCAGCGTGCCAATTTGAGAAATACTTTTGCTCAGGCTATACTCTGAATTACCGATAATGATCGCTGACAGCTGTCAAAGCTAGCACGTGGGGAAATGCTGCGTTGCCACTGAGGCAGATCATGACTCATAACATTCCAAATGGCTTGAAGGAAGACACAAATACTGGGGAAGTTAGCCCCCGTGCCTGGCGCTCCAATGACCGTGAAGAGTGAAGACACACTAAGTCGGCATACATAGCAACATTGCTTGCTGTTGCTATGGAGAACGTTACCCCTCTCGTCTCCACTCCTCACCTCACCATTCAAGCGGATGACAGCTTTCACCGAGCATATTTTGTAAATCAGAGTATAGTAGGCCTACAGTCGATATACAGTACCTTACCTGGAAGTATGGTATAGTTAACCGGCACAGTTATAGCGTGGGCACTGTAATGAAGGCTAAGTTAATTATTAATAAGCTAGATGAAACTGTTCGTATGAGTCGACTCAGATGATGGGGTAATGTGGAGAGAATGGGAGAGGAGATATTACCTTGAGTTCGGCTGTAGAGGGTAAGAGAAGGAGAAGCAGACCTAGGAGGCGATGTTTAGATTCAGTTTGAATTATTTCAAAGTGAGAGACGTAGCAGCAGAGGAGACTGTGGTGCTAACTGCTAATTGGGAATCATGGTGGCGACTTGTTCCAAAATAGAGACTTACAGACTAGATTGGGCGCACAAGGTCATAGTATCATTTATTTTTCTTTTGTACGTTTTAATTATGTGCAATATGTATTTTAAATGTAATTTTCGTTGCACCTGACCGAGAAAGAAATTCTCATGATAAGAATAAGTCGAAGGCCTTTCACAATCGTATGAATAATGCAAAGGTTATTTAGACGTTTTGCGCTCTATAAAGACTGCTGCTTTTCTGGTTGTGAAGATAGGCTATTATCATAATAAAACCAAAGTTTGGTGCTTTTCAGTCGGTCAACACGAATGTACCCAAACAAGTTGAGTTACACCCTAATCCTGAAAAAATTTACAAGCGATTAATAAATACCATAGGATGACCAGTTTCGATCGTCAAGCGATCATCATCAGATGATGATCTATATCTATGTATATAAAGCTCAATATTTGTCTGTCTGTCTGTTATTTATACAAATCTACACCGTTTCACCAATCTGAACCAAAATGTGTATACTTACAGTTTGGAACCCTGCGAGTAACACTGTCTTCATGAAATATCAGACAGACTACTCCATTCCCTGAATTTAGGCCCTTTGGCAAACATCTACACCAGGGGTGTCAAACTCAATTTTGCAGAGGGCCATATATTAAATTTAGAATGTGTAGGCGGGCCAGATTCAAATAAAAAAATGTACTGAATTATTATAACATTTTATTTACTTAATTATATAGTATATAATATACGGTTGTTAAAAATCATATCAAAGTAATAAAAGAGGGTAATTATTTTGAGCTCGAGGATCCAGATACCTGACTTCTCTTGTTTTTGACAAGCTCATTGATGTCAGGTATCATATTCGTTGTAATTATTTTAAAGAATTGATTGGAGATGTTCATTCTTAAGTCTTGTGCGATGTTTGTTCTTATTTATTTTCATGACGGAAAACATCTGCTCACATAAATAGGTGCTACCAAACATGCACAGAATGCGTGCTGCATGCTTTCTTAATTGCTGGTAGTTATCCAAACTCTTGAAATATTGCGTATAAAACGTAAGAGCGTTAACCTCTTTAATTTTTTCTTTCAAAATACTGTCTGATTGAAGATCTATCAACTCCATTTGCAAATGAACTGGTGCCTGTGAATCTTCAAAATTAAATGGATTGTTGAAAATTGGGAGTGCCATTTCATTCATTTTGTGGAAGTCTTCAAAACGATTGATGAATTCCGTGATCAGATTTTGCAGAAGTTGAGAATATTGATTCAATTTATTTTGGTTCACCGTCCCAAATGATTTTAAATGAGGGAAATGATCCAAAGTTTGATTTTTTACCTGATTTTCCCACAGCCTCAACTTTATTTCAAATGCTTGAATACATGAATACATTTGAGTGACAATCAGATTTTTACCCTGTAACCATAACGAATAGAATATAAAGTGTGATATCTTCTTCCTCAATAGCATGTAATGAATAAGGATCGGGTTGGCACTCGCCGCTACGCAGCGCTACAGTCGATTTGAGATTGTTGATTTCCACATATGTTTAGGCCAATGTGTTTATGTGCGGTATATTAAGTATTTAATCGATCGGTGTGTTTTGGTGGTGTTCTGTGCAAACGTTTATTGATATACAAGGGCTTACACTATTACTATTACTTCATAGTATTAATACCTGAAATGCTATTGTAGGAAGCCTTGTGGAAGATTTTAGCATTGTATGGTTTTCCACTGAAATTTATTACCATCTTAAGACTACTCCACACTGATATGAAGGCAAATGTCATTGGTAACGACTCTATTGGAGAACCATTTCATATAAATACAGGCGTTAAACAAGGCTGTGTGATTGCCCCTACATTGTTTTCTCTGTACGTTGCCACTGTCATGCAGTTAGTCAAAGATGATCTTCCTACAGGCATACAGATAACTTAGAGGATGGATGGGAAGATCTTTAATTTGAGCCGTCTAAAGGCAAGGACTCGAACATCTCCTGCTGCATTGGTTGAGCCACAGTACGCTGATGATAATGCAGTAGTAGCTCAATCAGAGGACGAACTTAGGAAAATCCTGAATGCTTTTTCTTCAGCATTCAAAAAGATTGGGCTGAAACTTAACACCAGTAAAACCCAAGTCCTCTACCAACCAGCCCCTGGACAAGGACAAAGAAACATCAATGTCACCATCGTCGGAGCGAAGCTTCAAGAAGATAACACCTTTTCATACCTTGGCAGCACCCTGTCATCAAGTGCAAATATAGATTCCGAAATCCAACACAGGATTAACCGTGCTGGGGCATCCTTTGCAAGATTGAGGTCTAGAGTTTTTGACAACCATGATATCAATGCTGCAACGAAGATCCTAGTGTACAACTCGGTTGTAGTTCCCACCTTACTTTACGGATCTGAATCCTGGACATGCTACAGACGTCATTTTAAAAAGCTGGAGCAATATCACCAGCGTTGTTTGAGGAGAATTCTTCGTGTCACATGGCAAGACAAACGCACCAACACCAGCATTCTCGAAGAAGCACAGACTACCAGTGTTGAAGCCATGCTTTTAAAACGTCAGCTGTGATGGACAGGACACGTAATCCGCATGCCCAATAATCGCATTCCCAAGCAAGTGTTTTGCTCTGAACTAACTGAGAGCAAGCGCTGTGTGGGAGGTCCGAGGAAGCGTTTCAAAGACGTACTAAAGGCTAATATGCAAATGTGCCATATTAATATCAACTGGGAGACCTTAGCTCTTGATCGCTCATCCTGGAGATCAATTGTTCATCGTGGTGCGATACTTTTTGAAGAAAACCGCCGACGTATGATAGAAGATCGGAGGCAACGCAGAAAGAACAGAGTGTTCATTAGAAGACAGGGAATGAATGCGGATGTCTCACCTGGACCTGATACTACCTGTCATCACTGCGGGAAACTGTGTCTCTCCCGCATTGGGCTTTTTAGTCACCTCCGGACTCATCGATGAAGAGTCATTCCGCATTGGAAGGCCAACCTACTCGAGACGAGTGTTTGCTATCATTGTAGGAAGCATCAACTGAAATGGAATTTAATTTCTTGTCGTGTGTTGACGTTATCTTCGTGTGTTAATTTTATTGTTATTTAAAGTAAGTGAACAGCAGTTTAGCCCTTACATTTTCATGAGTGCTTAATGTGAGTAGTGAAGATGCCTTGCTCTATTGTACCAGGATGCAGATCTAGCTGTAGGGACTGTAAAGAGTTCAGACGGTTTTTCAAACCTCCTAAAGATAAGGAACGTTTTATCAAGTGCAAAGGGGCCATACCAGGGATGGATAGGGAACTTACTGGAAAGTCCTACATCTGTGATGCTCACTTTTCAGAAGTTTTAATTGTTCAATTTGACAAATTTGTGATAGAAGGGAAGGAAGTAGTACTTTTCCCAAGAACCATTTTTTATTCATCCATTCAATCATATAATGTACATGATATAGGACACGTCAATTCACAAATTATACTAATACTAATTTACAATCACAATAATAATATAGGCCTACACAAGGATAACCTTACATCATTTAGTCCTATGAATACATAACTATTGATATTCTAAAAACTCTTTAACTGAGTAGAAGCAGTGCTCCAGCAAGAACTCTTTAGTTTTTATTTTGAACTTTATGTAATTTGCTGTACTTTTAATATTATTTGGCAAATGATTATATAGCGTTATAGCTGCATGGAATACACCATTTTTACATAGTGTTGTATTTACAGCATATACATGAAGATTGTTATGTATATTTGAATTCATCTCAAAGATATCCTCATTTCCTAAGCTTTGTTTGATGTCGAACTTATTAGCGCCTATGAGGATATCTTGCGGTATTTTAACATGTCAAACAGGTCGCAAGGTTTTAAAAGTCTCGTAAGCGCCAATGCTAACTTACATCACAGATCGGAGCCAGCGCTGCGCTGCGGCGGACCAGGCGTACTAGGCCAGTGATATCACTTCTTATTCTATTCGTTATGCTGTAACTTTACATTCAGATCAGTCAAGTGTTTATTCACATCTACTAAAAAGGCACAATCAACCCACCAGTCATTGTCATAATCAATTGGGTTGCCTTTTACTAACATGAAAGCTTGAATAGGGTCACGTAATGCAAAAAAAAATTCTAAAACTACTCCTCGTCTGAGTCAACGAACTTCGGTGAAATAAGGGACATCAGAAAACTTTTCGTCCAAATCTTGTAAAAACTGCCTGAACTGTCGGTGATTTAGTCCTCTGCTCCTTATAAAATTTACTATTTTATTTATAGGTTGCATGACATGGTCCATTTTTAAATGTTTGGAAGCCAATGATTCCTGATGAATTATACAGTGAAATCCCACAAAATTCCCTGATGTTTCCTGTTTTAACTTCGTTACAACGCCCGAATGTTTGCCAGCCATGGCAGGAGCGCCATCCATAGTCGTGCTGCTAAGTATATTCCAGTCGAGTTCATATTCTGCTATCAAATGCTCAATTGCAGAATAAATATCATTTGCTCTTGTAGTAGGGTACCTGTCAATGGGACGCACTTTAATAGTTCTTCAGTTATTTCAAAGTTACTGTTAATACCTCGTATAAGAACAGCAAGTTGAGCTGTATCCTCAGTATCAGTGCTCTCGTCAACAGCCAGTGAAAAGTTTGTAAATTCCTTAATTTTCTCCTTCAGTTGAAGAACCAAATTTTGAGATAAATCATTTATTCTTGAAGCAACAGTGTTTCTTGACAGCGAAATATTTTTAATTATTGACTTTTGAAATGGAAATGAAACATCGGCTACTTTCAACATGCAGTCTTTAATAAACTCACCATCAGTGAAAGGTTTTGATCTCTTCGCGATTTCTAATGCAATAATAAAACTTGATTTCAGGGCATCTTCCCTCTCAGTATTAGCTTTAGAAAACATCGATTGTTGACCTTGAAGTTTAGATTTTAAAGATGACAATGTGTCCATTCTTATTTTTTCAGTGTAACAATCGAATTTTGATTTATGATGCGTATCATAGTGTCTCTTCAAGTTAAACTCCTTACAAACAGCAACTGTTTGATTGCAAATCAAACACAGTGGTTTACCTTTCCATTCTATGAAAAAATATGCAATTTCCCATTTAGACTGAAAAACTCTGAACTCACTATCAACTTTACGTTTTTGTGACATTATGCCAAAATCGTAACAATTATGGATATCGCATGCGCAAGACACAAACAAATGCACAATACCTTCACAATCACTGGACTTCACAATCACTATGTCGCAGTACAACTAAATTAACTAAATCTTTCTCCGACCGTATCGCTTCGATTACTCGACTCAACTGACTAACGTCGTGCCGACGCACTCCCTTTATATCAATAAGGAAGGTTCTAGTCTAGACTCGAAGCGCGTGGAGGGTTCTAGCCTTCGTGGTATTTCTGCTTGTTGCTAAGAGATGGCGTTACTGTCTACCTCTCTCGCTTGTCTAGGCACGCGCTGCCCTTGAAATTACTTATAAATGTTGTAGTGTGCGCATTTTAAAACTTCCGTAGAGGAATCGAGTGAAGTCATGATTCTTCTGTCACACATTGCGATCGCGGGCCGTATTGTTACGGCCAGGGGGCCGGATACGGCCCGCGGGCCGTATCTTTGACATCCCTGATCTACACCGTTCCACCGATCTGAACCAAAATTTGTATACTTACCCATTGGAACCCTGCGGGTAACACTGTCCACTTTAAATTTCGGACAGACCACTCCATCCCCCGCATTTAGGCCCTTTGACAAAAATTTACACCCTTTCACCGATCTGAACCAACATATTTTGTATACTTACCCTTTGAAACCTTGCGAGTAACACTGTTTACATGAAATTTCGGACAGACCACACCATTCTCTGCATTTAGGCCATTTGGCACAAATCTACACCGTTTTACCGATTTGAACCAAAATTTCTTCACTTACCCTTTGGAACCCTGCGAGTAACACTGTCTACATGGAATTTCGGTCACACCACACCATTCTCTGCATTTAGGCCATTTGGCACAAATCTACACCGTTTTACCAATCAGAACCAAAATTTGTACACTTACCCTTTGGAACTCTGCGAGTAACGCAGTCTACATGAAATTTCGGTCAGACCACTCCATTCCCTGCATTTAGGCCCTTTGGCACAAATCTACACAGTTTCACCGATCCGAATTAAAATTTGTATACTTACCCTTTGGAACCCTGCGAGTAACACTGTCTCCATGAAATTTCGGACAGACCACTCCATTCCCTGCATTTAGGTCTTTCGGCACAAATCTACACCCTTTCACCGATCTGAACCAAGATTTGTATACTTACCATGGGCGCCCATACGGGGGGCAGGGGGGGCCATGCCCCCCCCCGGATCCTTGAAAAATAAAACGATATGAAAAAATCGTTTTTTTTTTGCAAAAGTGATTACAGTATTCTAATTAATTTTTACTAAATATTAATACTTCAGATATTTAACATTCGGACAGGCCAAACATTAAATACTGTATAGTGGCAGTCTGGCACACCTCAAAAATCAGAATTTTTAAAAGTTACAATAATTGCTGAAGAATAGTTTTGCTTCAATTAGTGAATACACTCATTCGTTCTCTACATAGTCTATTACGTAATGGTGCTCGATCAGGTGCAATCCGCCTCGCATATCACTTTTGCAACAACAGCAAATGTGTAGAAGGGTCATTGACAAACTGGCCGATATGGACTTGAATGTCATGTGGAAAGACGTAATTACTGAAAGGTAGTTGACGAATATGAGAAAAGATCAGTAGCACCCACCGGAAGGTTAAAATCATCCTACATATTATGTCAGTTATGCAATTGTGCTGGTGTGCTTTCGATTTAAATTAGACACTTGAGTAATATTACAAAGGAATATTGTAATTTATATGCCCGTAGCCTACATTCCATTCGTGTGTATTGTGTTCACTATGAACGGCCGCCTAGACTGTGTCTGTGTGCTTACAGTATTATTTATTAATTTTGTGTGCTTCGTCTACGAATGGATTTATATTTCATTTAAAGGTAAGTAATGCAATCTTATCTGATTATATATAATCCAAAAAGGAGGTATTCACTCGTTAATCATCGTATCTTTGTAACCACAAGGGCTATGAAACTGAAATTTTGCATGTTGATTACTCTCAGTTTGTGGGTGCTCACTAAGAATTGTTCTTAGAATATTCAAGCTTTAAGTGGGTCTGTTCAGCCATTTGGTACTCATGCATGAGTTAATATTGTGGGCGCCCTTTAGGGGACTGGATTTCCGAGAATGTTGAAATAAGATTGTTCATTGTCACACCAGTTTATTCCATAAATGGAAGTCACAGATAGTCAACTGACAACTGTTACCACAACAAAAATCTGTTATGTTGCTGACGTAATATGTATTTACAATTTTTAAATAAAAATATGGTTCTAATGATGCCATGCACTCTGCCACCAATGGATGATGATGATGATAATTGATGTATAAAGGGGCCTAAAATCTAGGTAACAAATTTCAATACGGTTATGCCTAGTGTTAAATACCGTACCGGTACCGTATGTTTCGCCATCACTATCTTCAGTGGCTACTAATTTTGCCACCTCACTTCGGCAGTGTCGATATGAAAAGCGCGTTCTGGAGATATTTTTAGACATTGCAACATCGCTAGCGTATCTTAACCCCTAAAATAAGCTTTTCTATGCTGACTGGTAAAAAACACTGGTCCTGTTAGGTCGTGCTTAAAATATTGGATAATTTACTGTATTCAGACCCGTATTGACGGGGGGGGGGGGGGGGGGAAACTTGCAACTGCCCTGAAATGTTTTAGGGCGGAAACATTTCTGGAAAACTGTACAAAACTGCTTGGTCATTAAACGTCAAGTTGATTATGTTTAAGCCCTCCACAAGAGAATATACTTTGGCATTGTTGATTATTTAAGGACATAAATAAAAGGATCGTCTTTGTCACCTTGGTGTTCTTGCTGTTGATCTGACTTGAATGTGAAATTGTACCAATGAGGAAATTCCAAACTTGTTACCGGTATTTAAATAATTGTTTTTGCACATTGGTTGTGTATGATATCTGTTAAAATTTAATGTACATTCTTTGTATTATTATTTTTTTTAATTTGTAATTTTAGCAAACGCATATTTATAGTGTATGCCACTCATAGTTAAATACACACTCAGGTGAAGAAACAGCCTCATATGTTATGGAAACTTTGTAACTGCTCGGCTTCACGGATTGCGTGAGGGTTAAACACCTGTACGGTATGAGCAACAGCAATAAACATTCACTCTTAACTGGTTACCTCATACATAAAAGCACTATAGATCTGGTAAAATTTACAATATATTCTGATACCAGACATGAAATACACTTCGCAGGATCCACGTCGCACAGACTATCTAACACTCACTATCATATTCACACAGGCACACTTATGACATATTGATGACCCTCGGAAATAATGGTGACTGGTACGTACAGGCTTTGACTTCAGCTGTGACGACTTAACTTTACTGATTCGGGGGTTAGTTGCTCCCAGAGAATCACTCCTACTTACTCGCAACACAATTACTATATATTTCACAAGCAAGCCTCTCAACTATGAACATTATGTACATTATTACATTGATGGTCAGCATCCAACGATTTATCTAGTTTGTAGTTTCATGGATCTGATTATACAAAGATGCTTTAAATCCGTGTGTTGGATTATCGCATCTAGTTCGCTCCTGAGTTTACTAATGCATAGCATATTTTACTAGTATTTGTCGTATAACAATTTACCGCTATGGTCCCAGAATTTCGGTATACAGACGTTAGTTTACAATACTTCATGCGATTCTAGACAATCTAGACTATTTGTTTGAAACTAGGCTCATAATTCCCTTGAGAATGTATAGCCAGCAACTCAGTAATTGCACATCGAACACCAACTTGTGATCGTCTGAAATACCTTCCTTCTCCACCAAAAACACACAAGTCCAAAACACAAGTTCCACTCCCTCACGGAGTCTTACCAAGAATACGAACCACTCCACACGGAGTCCAAAGGATGAGTACTCCGCTCTACACGTGGTCCCAAGAATGAGTACTACTTTCCCACGGAGTCCTAAGAATGAGTCGCCCTCCACAAATCACTCGCTTACCTGGCTTCCCTGACGGGTCCAGCCAATCAAAACAAAACATTACCATATAAGAAGTGCCTTCTTGGTCTTCAAAATACCCTAGACAGACCCCTAGCACAGGGTTGCCAAGCCTCCTACCTGCATGAGTCATCATGCACTTGAGCTTGTGAGAGAAAACCCCAGGCGACAACAAGCCTACTTCCTGGTTCTTGCACACAATTCCAGACTCTCTGACTGAAGATTATTCCAATGTTAAAATATTCTCATATTACTAGACTCAGATCCTGCCAATTACAATCCCTTAAAACCTAAACAAATTAATCGGAAATAAATCACATGATATTATACACTTCATTACATAATTATAAAACATAAAAAGGCATCAAATAAAATATGTGGACGATTACGAAAATTGTACGTCCCGAAAGTAAGGGTTCGATCCGTTGTGACCTGGGAAAGTTACAACTTTAATAAATCTGCATATTCCAAGTCTGGGGCAGCAACGTAAATCCATGCATGGCATGCATTGTAAGAGAGGACAGAATGTAGTAATTTGATCTTTAAGCCCATCTGTTTAGTTGAGTACCTCAATTTAAGCTCCACGATGACGAGTGGTTACCTAAATATTCTAAATTTGATTGCCGACGCTGACAGCAGCCATCCCTAGTAGGCTTACGATATTTTCAACACTACCTTCAGCGAAATACCACGTACGTATCATGTTTCATGTTCCGGGGCACTTATCTCAAAACTACGGTATCGGTACTCTGAAATAACATTACTTATACGCACTCGCCTAATGACACATTATTAAATAAACCGGAATTTCACTCAGAGTCAGGTACAAGGGGAGGGTTTAAACCTGTTTACAAATAAAGCAACAACATTTACAACAATGCCATTTATTGAATATAAAAAGTTAATTTTCCCCTCTTTAAGGGTAGCCTTAACACACATAGATATTAAAAACTCCAAAAGTATTTGTATTAGATCTGTTAGACAATATATTATTTACGTCATAGGTATACTGCGAAATATATCACTTGTTAATTTTTTTAAACTCCACGGAATTGTACAATATCTGTCAATTTTGTTGTATCGTCTATTATTTTCATAAACAGAGAAAAGCTTGAGCATAAGGCTCAATTACACATTGAAAGAAGTGGTTTGTTTATATTCATATCATCATTCCTGTATCATCATTCCTCTTGTTTCAGTCGAGAATTCGAATAATGGTAGTAAGAAGTACGTGATATAGTAGTTTTTATCCATTTTACTTAGTGGTTAGTAATAATCAGGCGAAATATTTTTATTGACAAAACTAATTTTTACTAAAACCATAGGCTCGAGTTTATTAGTTCGTAGGCTACAAGTGTTTCATGATTCTAATAAGAGCAATGCGAAGTATTTCCGATTGGTTGTTTCGAAGAGGAAAGACGTGACGATCTGCTGTAATGGCCAGTACAAACTAGATACCGTAGACTACCGTATAGGAAACAGTGCTATTTAAATAATTGGGCTGATTCAGATGTTGGGATATTTCCACAGTTTAACTTAGTGATTTGGGATCATGTGAAAATATGTTCAGTTATTTAGAGAGTTGGCGAACTGGATTAACGATACCATTTTAATGAACTACGGTACTTGATTTTTATTTTTGTCGATACCACCAGTTTTTTTCCTGTTTTTAAGAACTGAACATTACGACGTTGAATCACGAAGAAAAGCGAACGTTAACGGACAAAAACTCAAAGAAAACATTCCTCCCATACTTGCCACAAAGTAGCCAATGGTTTCAGAGCAGTCATAATGAATTTCGCGAGGTAAGTAAGAAATGAAACCTCCTTTTTGTGTGTGTTGGTGGGGAGAGGGGGTGACAGGTGGGCAATGAAACGAATATATTTACTTGCCCCCCCCCTCATCAAAACTGATGTTGAGGAATTGAAACAGTACTCGAGAGCGAACTATCTGAAGATTACCGGTGTTCCTTTCACGCAAGATGAAAACCTTGTGAATATCATGGTGAAGATAGGCAATATTCTGGATGTGCCTATTCAGGAACAGAACATTGACACCATTCGTAGGGTGTCATCCTACAATAAAAACTCTCCAAAGCCCATCGTTGTGCGTTTTGTTCAGAGAACCAGGAAGGATGCTCTTCTAGTAGCTGCTAGACGCCTCAAGAAATTGAGCACTTGTCCGCTAGGATTTCGTGGCCCTCAGGTTAATATCTACCTGAATGAACATTTGACCCCGTACAACGAGACCCTGTTTAAGAAAGCTCGCGAAGCAAGAAATATGGGACTAGAAAGGGTATTTGTCCGGCAAGGCAGGATTCTGGCAAAAATTTCAGCCAATTCCTCAGAGGTGTTTACTATTAAGACGGAGCAGGACATTGACAAACTACTTGCGATCGTTGGATCACGATCATAGAATGATAATGTACAATCCATATAGCAGACTTATCAGTAAATTATGAGTGAACTACAATGGAGATCATATTTCGAGTGTGGTAAATTCATTTCCACACTAAGTTCTATCCCATCTTTGAGGATAATGTACCTTAATGCTAGAAGCTTACGAAATGGGAAATTAGAGATGATTGCTGATCGACCGGATGCTATTCAGAATGTAGATTTTGTTGTCATTTCTGAGACGTGGCTGTCTGCAGACAATGGTGAATGCATCTTCTATAATATTTCAGATTATGAGGCTTTTCATTCATTTAGAAATTCTACCTCAAAAGATGGAGGTGGTGGAATTGCCATCTATGCAAAAAGTAACTGTTGGCATTGCAAACTGATATATAATATACAGAAAGATCATAATACCCTAGCATTAGAGATTTCTAGGTCAGGGCTGAGCTACATCATTGTGGCTGTTTATAATCCTCTTGTGTCTAACTGGTATCTTACAAGTGCAGACTTAGAAATGATTCTTGATAACATAAAACACAGGAATGTAATTGTTGCTGGTGAATTTAATATAAATACTCTCCGTCATGATGACTTGACTAATAATTATAAATGTTTCATGCATAGCTATGGTCTTATCTCCTGCAACACTGTATATCCCACCAGAATAAGTCATAATAGCTCACTGATTGATCATTTCCATTGCTGCATAAAAATAAGTAATTGGAGAGTAGATAATATTATTGATGATATCAGTGATCATAATACATTGCTTTTCTCTTTAGACTCCTCAAAAACAGCAACCAATAATCCAAATGTACCAAAAACTTACAAATACTCACATATTGATTAAACACTTGCCCTAAACTACTATGAAAGCCATTCTTTTGATTTAGTAGAGGATGATGTTAATGCATCATACACAGCCTTAACTACATTTATCCAAGATGGTCTAGTCTGTGCAAGTTCAGTTAGAACTGCTCAGCGTAGGGATATTAACTATCCCCTGAATCCCTGGTGCACACCAGAACTTGTTGCATTGTGTAAGCAAAAATCACATAGTTACAACAAATTTAAAAAGTTCCCCCATAATACAATAATAAAAGGAGAGTACAGGGTTTACTGTAATAGAATAACAGCATTGAGAAGATCACTAAAAAGACATATTATGATAATAAATTTCAAAGTAACATACACGATTCAAAACGTACTTGGCAAATTATCAATGAAGTTTTAAATAAACCCTCAAATACAACATGTGATATTAAAAGTATAAATGTAAATAATAGGTGCATAGAAGACAAAATTGAGATCTGCAATATTCTGAATGAATATTTTTGTGTCAGTTCCTGCCACATTATCTTCTAACAATATTCCATTACCGGAGCGAACAGCAACAATCATTGAAGGTTCTAATTCATTCTTCATAGAACCTTGCTCCCCACAAGAAGTATCTGATATCATTAACAATCTTAAGATAACCAACACCTCCTATGATGGCATAACTAGTAAACTACTTAAGACTTGCAACCGTGCCCTCTCAGGACCCATCTCAAAATTTGTCAACTGCTCACTAGTCAGTGGTATCGTCCCAGATTCCCTTAAAATTGCTCGTGTTGTACCCATATATAAACAGAATGACAGGTCAGATCCTGGTAATTATAGGCCCATTTCAGTACCATCTGAATTATCAAAAATCTTAGAAATAATTATGAAAACAAGGCTTTTGAGGTATCTAGAGAAATGCCATTATTTTTCTGAATTTCAGTATGGATTTCGCGAGAAGGCTGGGGTTAATTCTGCTATTGTTGATATCATAATCGAATTACAAAACAATATAGATAAAGGGAATAAATCTGCTGGATTCTTTATTGATTTAAAAAAGGCCTTTGATACTGTGAGTCATCCACTGCTTGTATATATACTGGAGAAGGCGGGTGTGAGAGGTGTGGCATTGTTGTGGTTTAAACATTACTTGGCAAACTGGCAACAATTTGTTAAAATAGGCACTAATAGAAGTAACTTACAAAGGGTATCGTATGGTGTGCCCCAGGGATCTATTCTAGGGCCGATTCTATTCCTCATATACATAAATGACATAACCTTATGCCCTTTTAAGGGTTGATTATCTCTCTTAGCTGACGATACTTCGTTGTTTACTTCTCAAAATCTGACAAGGAGATTATATCTGATATCCAGCATGACTGTTATGTCTTGGAGGAATGGCTAAGAATGAATCTGTTAACACCTAATTACCCAAAAACTGTCTGCATGATGTTCCATAAATGTGAATATGATTTAAATGCAACAACAAATATCTCTTTTGGTACTACCAGACTTAAGTGGGTGAAGGAGGTTAAATACCTTGGCTTGACAATAGACAATACTCTTTCTTGGGCATCACATATAACGAATCTAAAAAATAAAATCTCAGCTTTAGTTGGAATCTTTGCTAAAATCAAGTTTTATGTAACAACACAGACACTACGTGTAATATACTTCGCAATGATTCAGTCTCGGCTCTCATACCTATGTTTCATCTGGGGAAGAGCCTCACAAACTAATTTGAATAATCTGGAGGTTCTACAAAACAGGGCTCTAAGATCAATGTATGGATTCCATCGTTTATACCCTCGCTGTAGAATGTACACTGAAACTAATATATTGCCGTTGAAACTGCTTGTATCTTTCAACTCTACTTTAATTATTTATAAAATATTGCATAGTCTCATGACCACAAACACTACATTCTCTTTCGTTAATGAAATTCACATGCACTGCACAAGACAAAAAAATAAGTTACATGTAGTCAGCAATAGAACGACTACATTTGGAGTCAATGCATTGCAGCACTCGCTCATCTCAGTGTACAACCTGGTACCACTTGATCTAGCAAGAATCTCTCAAATTGGGCCATTTCGTGTAAAGTTGAAAAAGTACTATTTGCTGACTCTGAATGTATAATAATTTATGTATAATAATTTACTCTAAATGTATAATAACTTACTCTTGTGATACCACATTCTTCCAATCTGTATCTTTTATGTTTATCAACACTAATTGACTCATAACTTCAAAGCATGCTCATTAGCTTATAGTCTCATTTCTCCATTTATATTATACCGCTTTTTCCTTGGTCATGTATTGTGTCAAAAGCGTCGCTTTGAATACACTTCTATTGCTTATTTGTATACTGTACTCTAAATGTATTATAATTTAGCATATGTATAGTTAGTCCGTCATCTATGTAATGAACTATGTACTGTTCCCCACGACAGAGCTCTGCTCTGGGGAATCTTTTTCTAGACAAATAAATAAAAACAATCCTATGGGCGCCCATGATACTTACCCTTTGGAACCTTGCGAGTAACACTGTTTACATGACATTTCGGACAGACCACTCCATTCCCTGCATTTAGTCCCTTTGGCACAAATCTACACCGTTTTACCGATTTGAACCAAAATTTGTACACTTACCCTTTGGAACTCTGCGAGTAACACAGTCTACATGAAATTTCGGTCAGACCACTCCATTCCCTGCATTTAGGCCCTTTGCACAAATCTACAGTTTCACCGATCTGAATCAAAATTTGTATACATACCCTTTGGAACCCTGTGAGTAACACTGTCTCCGTGAAATTTGGACAGACCATTCCATTCCCTGCATTTAGGTCTTTCGGCACAAATCTACACCGTTTCACCTATCTGAACCAAAATTTGTACACTTACCCTTTGGAACTCTGCGAGTAACACTGTCTACGTACATTAAATTTCGGTCAGACCACTCCATTCCCTGCATTTAGGCCCTTTGGCACAATTCTACATAGTTTCACCGATCTGAACCAAACTTAACTTGGAATCCTGCGGGAAACACTGCCAACTTGATATTTTGGACAACTCTCTCCATTCCTACATTTATGACAACAGACGAAATGAACTTGAAAACCACGTTTTAAGGTCCTAGAACTATTCATGTCCGAGGTAGTGTAACTGTAAGAATATTGTATAAGTCCACTAGCAGGTACCCACGGCTTCGCTCGCGTCATAGTCGTGTCATATTGTTATTCAATGAAATGAAGGTTTAACCCCGATAACACCCCTTTAGAACCTGAATATCCAAAAATCCCTCCTTAATAGACGTTTTCGACACACAACGTACATATCCCCAAAATATCATTCATCTAACTTTAATAGTTTTGGTTGGTCGATGAGAGTGAATATCCAAAAATCCTTCCTGAGTGGACGTTTTTCTACCAGAATTTCACCCCTCCCTTTGGGCCCTTTTAATTGGATTTATGAAAAAAACGGTCGAACACCTATTTATTTATTTATTTATTTATTATTTAGCTGATTGTTTTCCTCTGAGTTTCAAACTCCTCGCCTATGTCGTTTAAGAGATGCACGCTCCGTTAGGAAACCTTCAACCCCCACTTTTCACCCCTTTCACTCATAATATACACCACATCGAAAAAACCATTAGACATGTGTCAGCTTATTAGCCTATTTTCAATTTTGAAAAAATAGGCTTATGAGATCACCTTTTGTCCGTGTGTGTGTGCGTGTGTGTGTGTGTGTGATTCGTGTGTGTGTCCCCCCCCTAATAAAATCTAAACGGCTGGAGCGATTTCAATGAAACTCATATAGTTCATAGCACTATTCCCGGCGACCTCGACCGTGCCCTTCAAATTTTGTTACGGCTCACCAATCCAACATGGCGGCTTTGCGAAATATTTCACCAGCATTCAATATCTCCGAAACTATTACCGTTATTACCCTGGCATTTTCTATGGTGATAGAGGGAACTACTATAAGTTCACTTATGTGACTTTTGAAAACCTGGTAACAACAAAACCAACATGGCGGCCAAGCGAATTTGCGACTTTTAAATAGACGATTCTCGCGATTTGACCAACCAAACGCAATGAAACTTGGGACAGTATATGTTTATATACATTGTAATGCACCGACATCTAACTTCGTTC
This sequence comes from Meconema thalassinum, assembly GCA_946902985.2. NCBI lineage: Eukaryota > Metazoa > Arthropoda > Insecta > Orthoptera > Tettigoniidae > Meconema > Meconema thalassinum. The sequence continues at coordinate 18,598,001 of OX336397.1, forward strand.
AATTGTTTACATAATCACAAGATGGCGGATGTGCGAAATATTTCACCGGCATTCTATATCTCTGAAACTATTAGCGGTAAACCCCTGAAATTTTGTACGGAGATAAAGGGCACTACTGGAAGTCCATCTATAAGACTTTCAAAAACCGGTTAACTACAAAACAAACATGGCGGCCAAGTGAATTTGAAAATTTTAAATAGACCTCTCTCGCGATTTAATGTTCCAAGCGCACTGAAACCTGGCACAGGAAATATTTATACACATTGTAATCCACTGGTATCTAATTTAGTTCAATTGTTTACATAACCTCAAGATGGCGGCAGTGCGAATTTTAAAATTAAGATTTTATTTATTGTGATGTAGTCATGCGATCGAAGTTAAAGTTTGAATAATGAACCTACGCAATAATTTTCCTTTAATGGTACATGACTCTATGGCCTATACATTTAACAATCCAACATGGCGACCATCCGAAATATTTAGACGATACTGAATATCTACGAATCTATTTTAGCAATCAAACTGCATTTTTTAATGTTCATAGGGGCTATGAACTTAAGTTCACCTATAGGACTTTAAATAACCTGGTGATCACAAATCCAACATGGCGGTGACGCGAATTATAAATATTCACATGGACGTTTCTCGCAATTTAACCATCATCGTGCAGTGAAACTTGGTACAGTAAATCCTTATATGAATGTTAATCCAATGGCATCTAATTTATTTGAATTGTTTCCATAACCTCAAGATGGCAGCTGTGAAAAATTTTAAACTCTCCTTGTTTTTTCTTGTGTCCTAACTATGCGATTGAAGTTTGAATACTACACGTTCACAATAATCTGCATGTAACAGTACATAACTCTAGGACCTACATATATAAAATCCAACATGGCGACCATCCGAAATATTTAGTCGGTTCTCAATATCTACGAATCTATTACAGGAATCAAACTGAAATTGTGTATGTTGATAGTGGCAATTAACATAAGTAGGATATATGAAAATAGGCTGTATAGTTCTTCACGGAACTACTTGTTTTTAATGATTAGTTTATATGCCAAGTATCACATCCCCAAATGAAACCAATCGTGAGATATTGTTATTCAATGAAATGCACGTTTACCCCCTAAACACCCCTTTAGAACCTGAATATCCAAAAATCTTTCCATAGTGGACGTTTTCGACATACAACAAACATATCCCCAAAATTTCATGTTTCTAACTTTCTAAGAAAATTTCATATTTCTTTCGAAATAAATCCACCGGGCGAAGCCGGGCACTACTGCTAGTAGTCACTATATAGTCACTCCAAACGCCAAATTTCCGGAGTTCTATTACCATTTTAGCATTTCACCAAACGCCATATAGATTACAACTAAAATATACCGACAAGTTGCAATACCAATACTGCAACTAAATAAATGTACATATTGTAAATATTTTCACCCGTATTGACAAACATCGATTTTACAGCGTAAGTGTAGTGGATCTGATGATGATCGCTTGACGATTGAAACTGGTCATCCTATTGTATGTATTAATCTCATGTAATTTTTCAGGATTAGGGCATAACCCAGCTCGTTTGGGTACATTCGTGTTGACCGACTGAAAAGCACTAAACCTTTGTATACTAAGGCAACAGTGAAAAATGGTTTCAAACCCCATGTTATCATAATGTTTATTAACTAAATACATTTTATGTTCTCCTTGTAAAATCTTGACCACCTCGTGGCGCAGTGGCTAGCATTGTTGGCTGTCACCCACGAGGTACCGGGTTCGATCCCCGGCTCTGCCAAGAATTTAAAAGTCTTGGTATGGTCTGGTACGGGGTCTTCCAGCCTCGTGATGCAAAATGGGAACCTGGCGGATGCTATGGCAAGAGGAGGAGTGGAAAGGAACTGGCTTCCCTACCACACGCAAACTCTGGTTCGGGATGCCTGGTGAGTGATCCCTTTCTAATTCAGGTCGCCTACGTCCCTGGAGGTGATATGGCACTCTTTTTTTTTTGTTGTTGTAAAATTTTGCAGTCCGTTCACAAGATTCGGATACATATAACATATCCCTATAAGAAAATTTCATATTTCTTTGGAAATCCAATTCTTTGACTCCCAGTGAGTCCTTCTCGTCAGGCCAGAAACACCTACCTACATCCTATTGAAGTCCATTGTCTGTGGCATTACCTTTTGCCAGGGGACTGAAAGCATAGCGAAATGCTCAAAGTTCTTTTATATTGTTGTTTCGTTTGACAGGCTGAGTGGCGCAGCAGTAACGTTCTCGCCTGCTGGTTGAAAACGATCGAATCCTGGCGAAGTCTGTTGGTATTTTCCGGTGCGCAAATGAGAGGGAGCCGTGTCAGTATTTACTGGCAGGTTCAAGATCTCATACGGGGTGAGATTCTGGCACCCCGTCCTCTCTAAAAGCCGCAGTAGCTGAAGGGACGTACAACCAATAGCACTATTATTATGTTGTTTCGTTTGGATATCGTGGCCATTTATCCCTTGATATTTGGATGTGTGTAGAATTAGCTTGAAAACCTGTGTTACTGAGTTGCCTGTAGTATTCCATGTACTTGTAACTGAGGCTAGTATTGGGAAGAAGGTGACAGTTGCCTGAAGTGGAAATGGGAAACTCATTAAAATCTCCTCCAGGAAAGTGAAAGTGTAAACTAAACCTACCGTACCTTTTTTGAGTTTTGTCTCACAAGGCTGAGTGAACATTGTTCCAATCTTTAGACTAACTTTCTTGACAGAGCAGAGAATCGAACCCTGGATGTTAGAACCTGAGTCTCAACATGAACCCCGAGACCATATAAGGCGGCTAAGAAGGATATAGATTATCATTATGTTTCAACAGGATGGAGAGAAGCAGATCCCTGAAGCAGTCGTCAACTACTGTCCCGATGTTAAGAGATCCCTAGGTCGCCCCAGGAAAATGCATATCTTTTGTATAGACCGTAACAGTTCTTATAGGACTAGGCTATTACATGAAAGGATGATGATGATTATATATTTAACAGACGGATCCGAAAGAGGGTTGTTGTTGATTTATTTAGGGTCTTTGCGACATCGTGGTCATGTAGCCCCAAGTACTTGGGTGTGTGTTGAATTTGTCGGATAACCTGTGTTATTGTGATGGCTGCATTCGTGTGTGTAGTTGTAATTCAGATGAGGATTGGGAAGGAGACGGCCGTGGCCTTAATTTAGGAACCATCCCGGCAATCGCCTGGAGTAGAAGTGGGAAACCACGGTAAAACACTTCCAAAATGGCTGACGTAGGAATCGAGGACTCACGAGGCAGGGTGTACCCCGTCCAGCCATGAGAATTCCATTTCTTGACAGAGCCGGGAATCGAACCCGGGCCTCCGCGGTGACAGCCAAGAGTGCTAGCCACTAGGCAACGAATCAGAAAGAGTCCTACGAAAATGAAAATCCACAGCCTGCTTCCAGTCTCCGATCGGGTCAGGAATGGAATGAATGAAGCCCCCATCTAGCGGAAGGCAAGTACACTCTGCATCAAGCGCTGTTGACACTAGGAGATTGCGTGTAGTTCTGCTGCTAATAATACCAATTCTACTCTAATTACGAACTACTTTTCCGTTAAAGGTATGAATTCCTTGAAACTATTCCCATATCACAATTTTGAAATACCCAACTGACCAATCGCAATGCTCGATTGACATACAGTGGACACTGTACTGCTCGGGTTTAAGCTCTGTGAACTTGCGGGGTGAAGGGCAGAGGCAGGGAAGGGTCAGGCAAGAATTGAGAAGCCTGTCAACAGGCCGTCGGGTTATCTGATACTCCCGTCTATTCCAATACTGCTAACATGGGGTCTTTGCTGAAACCAGTGTGGCTTTGCGAATGAGTGAGTGAGTCACCGACCAATGTATTTGGCTTTTACTAGGCACGGACCGGAAAACCTAATCACTCGACACCATCACTTCTCATAGTGCGCGATCCTCATTACTCTCAGGTTCACGCAGCTTCAACCCGAGCAGTACCGATATCCCTAGGAACACAGATTGCATCACATAGCTGACAGCTTGTAGTTCATACATCTACCACCGGCAAGGATTCGTCAGCCAGGTATTTTCATAATTTCTTTTAGGGTAGCTACAAAACTGCCGGTTATATTCTTACCTCCGAGGTTAAAGAATCGAATTCTGGCAGTCAGGATGCTTAAATAAAAGAGACCGCAGTAATAGACTAGATTTACTGCCACGATAAAAAAAAAATTGTTACCTACAACCACCTCAATTTTAAGGAATGTTGTAGTTTTACGTTTAACTTTAATCTCGCGATCATGAGCCACGGGACCTCCATTTTACGTGGAATCCGAACCTCAGGACAGGATATTTCACTTCGAAATCTCACATGCATTGACCGGGAATCGAACCAGCTCCGCCTTGGAGAGAGGCAAACAGCTTGACCACTGTAACATCACGCCCCAAAGGATAGTTGAACCCCAGATTAACAGTTATGCACAAGGCCACATGGTCAGCCTACCACTAATTTTAGTATATTGATATTTTTATCAGTTTGCCCAGCGTAAGCTTATAAAGCGCACGGACGCCAGTTTTTTTTTTCGAGATTTCCACTGAAATCGCTACTGCGTGGCTTCCATTGATCATAAATAGATAATTTCCTACAGAAACCTTCATCGACATATCCTTTACAGAATGGTGAAAACTGCGTCAAAATCCATCCAGTGGTTCTGGAGATTACCCGTACCCGTACTTTGTTTTATAGTAAGTAGAGATTAACATTTTAGGAAGGGCAGATAACGTCGCTGTTCCGCCCCTTTATGACAACCATTATCAAATTGTGAGGGGTTAACAAAAATAAAACACAAATGAGGTTAATTGACAGCATTCACCCGGATTGAAGAAACAAGACTAGAGAAAACCATACTCTGGATGGCTGCTGTCAGCACCGTGATTAGAAATGCAGTCAAGAATTTCCGGCATGGTACCCAAATTAAGGCCTCAGCAGGCTCCTACCAAAATCCTAGCCTCAATTAGAAATTCACACTCTAGAACAGCCATTATACAGGTTATCAGAATCACCCTAAGTCCCTACAATGAATCAACAACTCAAGAAATATATCTAAAGGAGCAAAGGATTTATTTTTTACCAGTTGATTGTCATCACTATGGTAGATCAGTGCAAGAATGAAACTCCAGAGCGTACATGATTACTTTCATAAAACTTTATTATTGCCATCAGACTACCCATAATTTTAGTATATTGATATTTCCAAAGGAAGTAGGAGACTTCTGTTACTTAGGAAGCAAAATAACCAGTGATGGATGAAACAAAGAGGATATAAAAAGTAGGTTTACTCAGGCAAGGAAAATATTTCTACAGAAAAGGAATCTGTTGACATTGAATATAGATTTAGGTATTAGGAAGTCATTTTTTGAAGGCCTTTGTCTGCGGCATAGAACTGGAAGTGAAACTGGACTATTGGTGCAGCAGGAGGAGAATTGAAGCGTTTGAAATGCGATGTTACAGGAGAATGACGAAGATTAGATGGGTAGATAGGGTTACAAAAGAAGAGGTATTAAGACTAGTGGGAGAGGAGAGATGTTTCTTGCGACTGCTAATGAAGAGAAGATATAGGTTGGTAGGACACATACTAAGACATCCAGGAATAGCAAGCTTAGTTATGGAAGGAAGGCTCGATGACAAGAACTGTAGGGGTAGACCAAGGTTAGAATATGTTAAACAGATTGCCTCGGATGTAGGGTGTGGTAGCTATGTAGAGATGAAACGTTTAGCTCAGGACAGGGAGGCATGGAGGCTGTATCAAACCAGTCAAAAGACTGAAAACTCAAACAACATGTTTGCACTCACATTGCAGTGCAATGTGCTGACATCTGGCGAATGTTTTGTGACATACGATTATTTTCAAGGTTTTAAAGGGCTATTTGTAGAAAAACAGGATATTAAATTCTCCGAACAGAAAATCTGCTCTTTCCATTACCTAAAAATTGGAAGTGTCCAGGGATAAAAAGGTCTTATGGTAACCCTTTGACATTTAGATGAAAACTGAAATCAATTTCAGTATGGTCCCGTATTCACTGCGTTTGCTGCTTACATGACAAAGTAGTATAAATTGAAATCGATGGGAACTTGTCATGGTGGTCAACCGGCAGTTATGTTGGCTACCTAATATTGAAAAGCCAATACAAAATTTCAAGATGATAAGTAAAAATTTGGAAGTGCAGGGCACATTATCGCTTCTGTTCAGGCCTGGTGACTTGACACATTAGTTGGTACCACAACTAAAATTGAAAATTGGCTGTGCCACTTGCTCAGCTCTACGGTATGTTTCTTTTTTCTTTCTGAGATATCACATTTTTATAAATATTCCGCAGAGCTAGATCATTTGTGGATCATCATCATCTTGTAGAGTTTCCAGCCCCAAGCTGGGTCTGTTTGGAACATAAGCCTCGCCACTTAGTTCTTTCTTCCCACCACCTCTCCGCTGTCACTCTGGTCCAGTCCTCGCCTCTCTTCTTGACACATTCCTCCACTCCTTTCAGCCATCTATCTCTTGGTCTTCCCCTTGGTCGTTTCTTCTGCATCTGCATCTGATGTATCCTCTTGGGAATCTTCTTCTCATCCATTCTCTTTTAGTGTCCATACCACCTCAGTCTTGATGTCTCAATCCTACCTTGCAAGGGCTCCTCTTTCACCATTTCCCTGACCTTTTCATTCCTCACCCTGTCTCTTCTTGTTACTCCGATCCTACTTCGCAGGAACTTCATTTCACCTGCCTGTGTTCTGCTTATGTCTCTTTTCTTCATTGTCCACGTTTCTGAAGCATAGGTCAGTATCGGGATATAGTAGCTTCTGTATAACACTTCCTTGCTTTTTTGTGGGACATCTTTATTCCACACTAAGCTCCTAATGCTTCTCAGAAATGCTTCTGCCTGTCTGCCACGTTCCGTAATCTCTTTGTCATTTCTCCCATTTTCCTCCACTATACTTCCCAAGTACTTGAGACTTTCCACCTTCTTCAGCTGTCCACCTCCAAGTGTTATCCCACTCATTGGTCTGTCCTTTTTCCTGGTCGTTAACAGGATCTCACATTTACTGATGTTGAACTTCCATCCGTACTCTCCCAATGTTTCTTCCCAAGCCTTCAGTTGCTCCTGAATTTCCTCCTCCTTGTTTTCCCAGACCATGAGATCATCTGCAAACACCATTGCTTTCATCTTATCTTCTCCTATCTTTCCTGCTATCCGTGTCATTACCTCGTCCATAACCACAATGAAGAGAAGGGTGACAGCGCACTACCCTGTTTCAGGCCACTCATTTGTCTGAACCAGTCTGTTCTTTCCCCTCCAACTTTCACGCAACTCACACTTCCACAATACATCTCCTTCACTCTGCCTACAGTCTCTTTTTCCACTCCCATGTTTTCCATTGCTTTCCAAACCTTCTCCCTACACACATTATCATAGGCCTTTTCGATGTCCAGGAAGGCCATCAGCAGATCCTCTCCAAATTCGTAATGGTGTTCCTGGAGCGGTCTCACTGAAAATATGAGATCCACTGTTGATCTCCCAGGTCTGAATCCATACTGCTCCTCTCTCAATTTTCTCTCCACTTTGGCTCGTATTCTACTAATATCTTTTCATATATCTTGGCACAGTGAGGTATGAGTGTGACTCCCCTGTAATTTCTGCTTTCTTTCTTAAATATTGGGACAATTAATCCTTTCTTCCAATCTTCTGGGGTCTTTTCCTCCTTCCATATCACCCTCATCACACGGTACAGCCACTGTTTCCCAACCTCCCCTGCTGCCTTCACCATTTCAACACTCACTTCATCCACACCTGGTGCCCTTCCTCCTTTCATCTTGTCTATAGCCATTTCCAGTTCTCTCCAAGTCAGGTCCTTTTCCATTCCTGTGTTATCTTCTCCATCTTCCAATACATTGTCTTCCTCCCTATGACCATTTGGATTCAGCAAATCCTCAAAGTACTCTTTCCACACTGTCTTGAGTGTCTCTTTGTTGTGTACCTCATTACCACATCCTCTCGCAGACCTCTTCTCTTACTTTTGACCATCCCATAAAGTACTTTCTTATTTCCTCTGCTGTCTTCCTCCATCATCTCTGCCCACTTTACCATCCACTTCTTCCTCTCCTCTGCGACAATCTTGTTTGCTTCTTTCTTCTTTATCTTATAATCTTCCCTTGTCATATCAGTTCTTTCCTGGAACCACACTCTGAAAGCCTTGTTCTTCCTTCCCACAGCTTCTTTTACTCTCTCATTCCACCATGGTGTCTCTTTACACCGCTTTCTGTTGATTGTTTTTCCACATACTGCCACCGCAGCTTCCACCATTGTGTTTTTGAATTGCTTCCATTCCTCTTCCCCTGTTTTAGGATTGTCTGTTGGCATCCTTTCCCTTATTATCTTCTGGAATTCTTCCTCGACTTCCTTTTCCTCGAGTTTCCATACTTTGATTCTCCTTTCCTGGTACTCTGTCCTCTTGCTATCCTTAACAACTCCCAGGTTCATTACAAGTATTCTGTGGTCGCTATCTAAGGCCTCTGATGGTATAACCTTTATATCTCTGATACTTCTCTTCATTTCCCAGTCGTACAGCATGTAATCTACCAAAGATTTCTTTGTTAAATCACTGCTGTACCACGTTACCTTGTGGCTTTCTTTCTTCCGGAACGAGGAGTTGCCTACCACTAAACCGTTTCTCTTGCAAAAATCCAGTAACTTTCTCCCTTCTTCATTCCTGCTACCCCATCCTTCTGCTCCTAATACATTTTCATATCCTTGCCTTTCACTTCCTACATGTGCATTCAAATCTCCCATGACAATGATGCTCTGCCCATTCAACTGCTGTTGTAGCTCCTCCTCAAAGTCTTCCTTCTCTTGAGCTGTACATCCAACTTGAGGGGCATATACCTGGGCTATCTCCAGGCTTCTTCCCTTTACAGTTACTCTGATCTTCATGATCCTGTCACTTATTCCCTTTACCTCTTCCTTCATTCCATCTCTCACAACTACTACTCCGCTGCTCCTTCCTTCACTGTTCCCACTCCAGTACAACCGGTACCCTTTCCTCAGTTCTCTGCGACCTTCTCCTTTCCATCTTGTTTCTGCCAAGCCCAGTACACCCAGTTTTCTTCTCTCCATCACATCTACAATCTCCTCTACTTTTCCTGTCAGTGTCTGAATGTTTAATGTCCCAACTCTCAGTCCATTAACATATCAGGGTCGTCATCGTTTGCATCCGTCCTTTCCGAGGCCTGTTCCTGGTTTGAAAGCAAATATGATATCCACTACTGGCTTGCTAGGCCTATCGTAGCCTCACCCGAGCCCCGTCACTTTTCAGGGTTCCCATATAACCTTCACAGCTACCGTAGCGGTCCCGGGGCACACAAATTCCCCACTGTACTTCACCCCTACAGGCAATCCCCTACTTCATGCCGTTGCCCGTCTCCCACCACGTGGAGGAGGGGTTGGACTTGTGGGAGACATTTGTGGATCAATTAACATTAATATAATTACTTCTGATAAAATGTTTTACACGTAGTCAACACTATATTCAAAAGTTGAAATTTGTCGTTCATTATCTAACACTGAGAGCAAATATACGGTTCACGCCACAATTTTGGTCGCTTGGTTCTGATTGCACAGACGTACAGAGGACGGTCTGCGAGCGACGACTGGGCAATCGGAACTCACCGGCCAAAAGCCGTGGCGTGAACTGTACACATGTAGATAGATATTATTAGTTCCTTTTGTATTGATACAACCTCCAAATTTTAGTCCATATACCTTACTCCCCCCCCCCCCCCTTTCTTCATTGTCGTATCCTACATAACCTCCAAATCAGTCTATGGAATGACCTAACTTCTATTATTCCTGCATAGGTTCCAAATTCTTCTTTGAATCCCATGACCCTCTTGCAAATGGATTATGAGAAGGAAGGAGAAACAATCAAATTTAAACCCCAGGACGTTGGTAATTGAAAAAGTAATTTTTATTTTGCATTACACAATGTAGTACAAGAAATACAATTACTGCATATTATAAAAAGAACCACACAACTGAAACTGCATTCTCCCCCAGGTCTGTTCCATGTAACTTTCAGTTCAACTGGATCTAGTGGACAGATCTGTAAGAATACAAACATGAAGCTATTAATATAATGTAACTTATAAGGCACTACACATATAAGAATGCAGGCTATGCTTATCAAGAAAATATACTGTAAATGGCCATAGAGGACTTCGGCTATTAGGTCGTTGATTGTACAATGAGTGTACAAACCATATAGATGAAGGATAGAAAGCACAACACGAACTCACAACTTCCAGATTTGGCTTCTGTTACTCTACCTCTGAGCTTATGTGGAGACACTTTTGGTTTTTCTATGCATTACCACGTCGAACATAATCACTCGGAGACAGGGTAAAGGCAGTTAGTGCTGGATGTCACAGGTTGTGTCCCACAGGTTTTGTACGTTCTAACTTTTAGCGTCCATATATGTGGTTTGTAGGCCCACTCTCTGTACAACACACAACCTAATAATAGTTGAAATTTCCTTGCTCGTTTGATGGGTCATCTTTTACAATTTACCAGATATAATGGTATTTGGGCCTTTATCATATACAATCAGAGAGAAAAATATAACAAGGTTCTGATGCACAAAACAAGACTTCAACCTACAGTGTAATAGTAAAAAATTAATAACGGTGGGCACAGAAGGTAGAGTATATTGAAAGGCAAGTCATTTGTCCCTGGCACATAGTATTACATGGCATCCTTGAAACATGAGTTAACTTCTGTGTTCTCCAGAGTAGCTGGTAACAGTTGAGGAGACGAGAACCCTTGAAAAAATTTACTAAACTACTGATTTTAGCCATGTCAATACCTTCTGTAATGATTCAAAATAGATTTCCCTTTTATATCATGACAGAGTTAAATTTCAGCTGTGTTGGCCATTATCCGCGTGAATTATGCACAACTACAGCAACGACAAACCCCACGCATACGTTACTAATTGCTTTTGTAAAAGTTATATTTGCCTAGACCAGGTGGCGGCCCTGTGTTAGTCTTTGTCCCAGGCGACAAGAAGTGGAACGACCTATGACGCAAGGATCTATTAATGAAATCATAGAAGTGGAAGTTAGGAAAGCCATCTCTAAAATTAAGAATCATAAAGCAACCCATACGAAGCCTCCGTGGCTTAGGCGGCCGCTGGGTCCGTGGTTCAAATCCCGGTCACTCCATGTGAGATCTGTGCTGGACAAAACGGAGGCAGACAGGTTTTTCTCCGGGTACTCCGGTTTTCCCTGTCAAAATTTCATTCCAGCAACACTCTCCATTATCATTTCATTTCATCTGTCATTCATTTAATCATTGTCCCAGGGGAGTGCGTCAGGCCTCGGCAGCCGGCACAGTTCATAATCTCGCCGCTAGATCGGGGCTCCATTCATTCCATTCCTGACCCGGTCGGAGACTGGAAGCAGGCTGTGGATTTTCAAAGCAACCCATAAGAACAAAGGGTAAAGTTTATAAAACTGCCGTAAGACCAATCCTACTCTATGGTAGTGAAACATGGGCTACTACAAAGTCACATGAGCAAAAGCTACATACCACTGAAATGCGTATGTTACGTTGGGCAGGTGGAGTTCCTCTCAAAGATAAAATCCGTAATGAACATGTGCGAGGCAGATTCAAAGTAGCGCCTATACCGGTAACTGAGAAACTTTTAGAGCCCAGACTAAGGTGGTATGGCCATATTATGCGAAGACCGGAGGGGATCTTTAACGTGCGCACTTGCGCACCTTCAAATGCCAACTGACTGCGCCAGGATATGAATCTGCAACCTTGGGCCCAGCAGGCGAGGACATTACAAGCAGCCAGTTCCTTTTTGTAACAAACTGTACTACAGTAATTTTGGCTCTTCTTTTGCAGTGCCGACACATGACCGAACTTGTATAAGGCCCATAATATAATATGTGTCATAAATGCAAAATTTCCAAACACCAACAATATCAAATAGCTCTTGGTAGACTCCTATAATGCGCTTCAGCGCACTCCCACGTAGCGAGGTTAGATGACTATCAGGCCGAAAATTACTGATGTAAAAGTTGGACGAGACCAAGTCATACATCACTACTTGGTTCGACGGCTGCCTTGACGAAAGAAACCATTGGCAGCTACTTGGATAGCAGACTGGGAATCGTGCATTGTGCGGGGCGGTTCGAACTGTTAGCCGACCTCACACACAAAGTAAGCGGAGCACTGACAGCCTAGACCAGCGGTTCGCAACCTTTTTTTTCCTCCCGTACCCCTTTATACATATTTATCTAAAATAGTAGCCCTAAAGAGAGTAGAATCCAAGCCAGTGAAATGAAATTCCTAAGAAGTATGATAGAAAAGACAAGAGTGAGGAATGAAGATGTTAGGAAGGAAGTTGGGATGGGAAAACTAAAAGAGAGAATTGAGAAGAATAAACTAAGGTGGTTTGGATATGTAAAGAGGATGGAGGAAAATAGAATACCAAGACAGATGCTGGAGGCAAAGTGCAAGGGTAAGAGAGCAAGAGGAAGACCTAGAACAAGATGGATCGATTCAGCGAAGAACAGCTTAAGAAAAAGAAATCTGGACTGGGACAAGATCGTGGAAGAAGAATGGTGGAAGGAAAGAGGAAAGTGGAGAAGTGCCATAAATAATCCGACCCGGCAGGAGCTGGATAAGGGGAAATGATGATGATGGGATGATGATGCTAAATATAATTTTTCAATTTTACTTTCATTTACCTGGGCAAATGAAGATATATAATTTAGCTGAGGAAAATAAACAATACAGTACCGTACATAACATGTTTTTTTATTGGAAACTAATTAATTCTCGCGATTCGTTTGGCAAAACTAGACAAATCGAGACAATAGCAGTGGGACGGTGAAAGTGACTGGGGATGGGATAGGGTGGGAACATTGATCTTGACGTGCGTGAATAAGACGGCACTTCGCACCGGTACATTAAGATTGAAACGTACGATGGGAACATGGCGCCCGCCATTACCGTTTAATTTTGGCGTACCTCTAAGAGGTTCGTTGCATACCACCAAGGAGTACGCGTACCCCAGGTTGGGAACCACTGGCCTAGACTATGTTTTCTGCAACCTTTCCCTCTCGTACGGTATGTGTGAACGTATTATGACTATTAGTGGTTCGAATGCCACTGTCGGCAGCCCTGCAGGTGGTTTTCCGTGGTTTCCCATTTGCACACCAGGCACATGCTGGGGCTGGACCTTAATAAAGGCCACTGCCACATCGCTCCGCGCCTAGCCCTCTTCTATCCCATGGTTACCATACGACCTATCTGTGTCGGTGCGACGTAAACCAAATTGTACATAATAATAACAATATTAATATGGATTATCGCCCCCCCCCCCCCCCCCCGTCACTGATACGTTTTTGGTTTCTGGGAAGGATGTAATACTGTCGAGGATATTAACAAACGTATGATCCTGAAACGGAACAAATTAATCGCATATATAAACAAACTGTTGCAGCACGATTGTACGAAGAACGTGTTGTGACCCGTCCCCTTTGTTTTGGAGGCAGTTTGTATATTCTGGGGAGACATGTGCATCGAATCATCGCACAGAAACAGATCGTGGCTGTCTCCACATTACAGATCCTGTTTGAAGGGGTTATATGCACAAACTATACAGCAGTGCACAGCAAACACAGGACGAGCCAGTACCGCCTAGCACAATGCTCGATCACAACCTTCTTGAGGTTTCTGGGTGGATAAGAACACGCCAATAGGTCGCAGCGCACTCAAAAGGTCGTACAAAGGACGAACTTCTTTCGAACTCTGGCGTCTTCTGTTCCAGCAGGAGCGAATGATACTCAAGTTCGAGTGAGCTCGCACGGGCACGACACGCAACGTAGCTCGATACGGCATCGAACCTGTTTGAACAGTTAGGCGAACCTACTCATAAAATATGCGGTGCACTGACGACCCAGACGATATTTTCTGCAACCTTTCGCTCGCGTACGGTATGTGTGAACGTATTAAGACTGTTAGTGGTTCGAATCCATCTGTGGGTAGTCCTGCAGATGGTTTTCCCATTTGCACACCATGCATATGCTGGGGCTGTACCTTAATACAGGCCATGGCCGCATCTAGCCAGCTTCTGTCCCATTGTCACCATACGACCTATCTGTGTCGGTGCGACGTACAGTAAATCAAATCGTACCTAATAATACTGGTAAGAAGATGATTCCCCACCCCCCATCTCTGAGAAGGATGTAATACGTCGAGGATAGTAGTAAACATATGTTCCTGCAACGGAAGAAATTAATGAAATTAATCACTTATAGCCTATACACATACTGTTGCCGCATCACTGTATCAAGAACGTGTTGTGACCAGTCAACTTTGTTGTGTGCACTCCAACGATGTTCAGTACGCAGTTAGTATATTCTGAGGAGTGGTGTGCATCGAATCATCGCACAAACACAGATTGTGGCTGTCTCCACATTACAGATACAGATTGAAGGGGTTATAGGCCTATGCACAAACTATACACGAGTGCACAGGAAACACAGGACGAGCCGGTACCGCCTACCTCAATGCTCGAACACAGCCTGCTTGAGGTTTCCGGGCTCATAAGAACTCGCCGATAGGGCATGGCGCGCACAAAAGCTCGAACTTGTTCGAACTCTTACGTCATCTGTTCGAGCAGCTCGAGCCAAGCTCAAGCACATCGCTATCTATAACCCACCCGCCATCCCAAATTATAACATCACTTATAGGGTATAGGCCTATTTAAAATTCCAGCTGTGTCTGCCATTATCGGCGTTACAACAGTATTGCCAACCCCACGCATACGGTACTAATTGTATAGGTGGTCTTTCGACCAGATCAATGTTCCTTTTGTCAACCGTGCCCCTCTAGCTTCCCGCGACCATTCTAACCTTAGTTTAGTCCAATCCAATGGTTTTTGACAACGGTTTCAGTCTTACGTGTCCTGGGCCCTATTTCACAAAAATCGACAGGTCCGACAATTGTGACAATTTGACAAAATTGTCAACGTGTCACGACATTTTTATCTGACAATATGTCATTGTGTGACAGGAGAAATATTGTAAAATGTACACCTGCAACAGAGCCGTTTTCTCAACCTTGACAAATTGTCAAATCCACCTGTCAAAGTTATGTACAGTTTGATAGTTCCGCGAATCGATAATATACAATAACTATCGATTCACATGAACTGTTCAACGCCAGATAATCATAAAGGATTTACTATTTATTAAAACATTCATTTATTTGAAGAAATACGCACAAACTGTGCATTTACATACTTTACTGGATAAATGTGATTATCATTACAGCTTCTAATAATACGTTACAGGCCCAACCATTTACCTTTCTGACAGTCGCGAATATATACTGTACTATACAGGCACGAATTGAATGCTCAACAAATATTGGTCTCGGCCACGGCCTTTCTTTAGTAAATAATATACTATGAAGTTTCTACGGTCAAGGGATCAATAAAATATTTAATGTATGATATATACAGTACTAGAAATTCGCTCTCATTAAGAGTAGCCTACGTGTTTCGATTTATTTTCTTCCGCACGACTCTGCCATATTACTTGAAAGCAAAGATTTAGTCTTTGAAAATATTTTTCATCTTAACTTAAAAAGAAGGGTAGCGGTTCACTTTAGACCATCCTTTGTATAAATATTTTTAAACACTGAAATTACCTGATTTAATAGTCAGGATATCAGGAGAGGATTGAGTATTAGATGTTCACTGCTCCGCTGTCATAGACCCACCGTCCCGCCCAAATAGCGACACGACTTATATAGTTGAAATCGAAGTTCTCACCCCCTTCTTTCTCACTGAGTCAGTATTGCCAACCCCACGCGTTTGGTACTATTTCGCACGTGATGCATACCTGCCAACTTTCAAAAAGGGCTTTCAGTAAAACTCGCGCGCGACAAAAAATCTAACTAATTTCGACATACCCCGGCTTGAAACAATAACCCTCCTGGGCTACAAAATACAGTAATTCATGCTTTGAACAGGATATTTCAATGAAATCTTATCTACTTACAACATACGCTAATTATTTGTAGACGAGCATGACCCTCAAGAAGCAGGTGTTGTGAATTTTGGTTTGGAGCATAGATATAACAGGATTTCCTTGAAATAATATACCTAGGTAATACACTTATCACTCACTGCAAATTACTTGCACTTTAAATTCATAGCTGTGGCTTTTTTAGCTTCCTGCAAAAAGTCTGGAAAAATGGTGCTGGCATAACAGGGACCAGAACTTCTGGCCATCAAAATAGAAATAAGACTCCAGAGATTCATCCGGGACAAAATTCATGTATTTTCTTCACTTCAAAAAATTACGAGTTGAACAGATTAATATAAAACACTACAGTAACCGATGGCATTATAGGGGTCTGATTAAATAGGTAAAGTTGTGGCTTCCTTTGCTTTCTTCAGAAAGTCAATAGAATATGTTTGTATTGCTTCAGAACTTCTGGTCTTCAAAATGGAAATGGCTTCCAGAGTTCCATTGGACGTCGATGACCAGAACTGTGTCCTGTTCTTCTTAATCAGGCTAAAAATGTGTTCACATTATCTTCGCAGTCAAGTACGGAGAAATATCTAATTGTTACACGATCGGCGCTGGTCTGCCGTTGGACGAGATTCCCGTAGTTTTCTTGTTACAACACTGAGAAAAATCGCAAATCGCGATTTACATAATCGGTGTCACTTTTAGTCATTCGACGAGATTTCCTTTGCCTTTGAGATCGGGCACGGGAAAATATTGCATTATTACGCAATCGACGCCGCTTGCGGTCCGTTTGACAAGAATCGTTGACTTCGTCATCGAATGCGACGAAATATCGCGTTATATCGCAATTGCTGACGCTCTTGACCATTGTACGAGATTCACGTCGTCCTCGCGGTTGGACACTAAGAACGCGATAATATGCAATCGGCGCCGCACCCGGCGGTCGTGATCACAAGTTCGCGATTGGGCACGGGTTTTATGATTTTACGCAACTGGTGTCGATCTCGGTCCGATTGACGAGATTCGCGCAAGCAAGTCGTGTGGGCAGCCGGCCGTCTTGAGGATGTGATTTTGGAGGATGAACGTTCGAAGTAGGTATCTAATTTTATGAATTATTCTGAGGGGATTGCACGAATAATACAAGACGGCACATTTTCTTTCGAATTCGAATCACTAATTACACAAGCTTTCGAGATAACCGATTAGATTATACATCAGATGGAACCAACCGGTTAGATTATACATCAGATGGAACCAACGTTCGAAGGAAAAATCGGCATATAACGGAATATCGAATTAACCATAGGCTACTGGATGTCGCAAATTTACGAAACTGATAAGATTTTTAAAATAAATTTATTTCGAAGCCTTTTCGAGATTGTTTCTTCGAAGCGGTATCATTTCGCAAGATTGCGACATTAAATTATTTCGCGTTATTTCTGGACTTATATTTGAGATAGTCTCCAAATTTAGAGGTCAATAACAGAAATGAGCGGTTTCTGTTTTGTTTCGAAAGTTTTTGCGAATAAATGTGTCGCGGAAAGTCAGGTTTCCTAATAACAAAGAAAAAAACATTTCACACAAAACTAAAACTCTTCTTGATGCCGAAAATTTACTTCAAACCGATGTATTCTCAGTACGCATTTCCTTGAGGACGGGCACGGGGAAATATAGCTTACGCAATTGGCGCCGCTTACGTGAAACTTACTCCTACGCAATCTGCGAGCCTACCGATGCAAATCGAACTTATCAACGCATTGAAGAACAAGCAAACGGTTATCCCAGAGCTTCCATTCAACACAAACAAATCGATATCGATCGACTAGGATTCAGGCAAATAAGGACGCATCTCGTATTCCCAGTCGAAGACTTAACGATCGGATGATTATAGTTTAGGGCGATGTATCGAATGTGCGCTGGTCACACAGCAATGTATCGGCGGCATGCGGAAGCTTGTTCTAGCGCGAATAATACAAATAAAAAGATCTTGGTACATAAATCCGTAAAATATTATAGTTCATCCGTAAAACCGTAAAACACACTGCCTTTCCGTAAATTTTACGGACAAACCGTAAAAGTTGGCAGGTATGTCAGTATGAAAGCACTAAGTGAACTCAATTACAGTGTTTATTTATGTATTTATAATGTTTTACATACAAAAACAGACCTAACCTGGGGCTTATGCCCCAGACCCCCTTGCTTGTGGTACTAGCATTAATTTTCGACCAGGCAGTACCTAACCTATTAGCGGAAATAAATTGTATGTTATTAATGTTTTACATACAAAAACAGACCTAACCTGGGGCTTATGCCCCAGACCCCCTTGCTTGTAGTACTAGCAGTAATTTTCCACAAGACAGTGCCTAACTTAGTAGTGAAGGCGTGTGGTGAATTTCTTTATTCAAGTTGGTAACATAGTCACATGATCGACTTTCGGGTGTCACATGACTGTCAGATGACGTCCGTAAGTGAAAAAAGTGAAGAAAAATTGCATTCTTTCCATGAAATAACAATTATTGCGGTGCAACAGTGGCTATTGAGTATGAAGAGATTGTGAAACGATTCCCAACAACTCCCCGAAAGGTATGCATATCATAAATGATATATTTTCAATAAGCTAAGGTGTTAAAAGTTGGGTAAAGTGATGAAAAGGGAGGATGGTCTAAAGTGAACAATAAATTATTCAAGTTGGTAACGTAGTCAGTTACATGATCGACTTTCGGGTGTCACATGACTGTCAAAGATGGCGTCCGTAAGTGAAAAAAGTGAAGAAAAATTGCATTCTTTCCGTGAAATAACAATTATTGCGGTGCAGCAGTGGCTATTGAGTATGAAGAGATTGTGAAACGACTCCCAACAACTCCCCGAAAGGTATGCATATCATAAATGATATATTTTCAATAAGCTAAGGTGTTAAAAGTTGTTAAAAGTGATGAAAAGGGAGGATGGTCTAAAGTGAACAATAAATAAAAGGATCCCCTTTAGGGTCACCCAAAAACCGTAGGCCTAGCCCTACTGATAATAATAATGTTATTTCTTTTACGTCCCTTTTAACTACTGCGGCTTTTAGAGACCCCGGGGTGCGGGAATTTTGCCCTAAAGGGGATCTATAACGTGCCAGGAAATCTATTGACACGGCTCCCTCACATTTGCACACCCTCAAATTCCAGATGACTGCGCCAGGATTCGATCCTGCAACAGCAGGCGAGAACGTTACCGCTGAGCCACGCAGCCAGCGTAAACCTACCGCCGTCAAAGAGACAGATCTACATAATAACAGCACACTGTAAATGTTTATTGGTTCTGAAACGTTAACGCAAAAAACATTATCGTGCACTAGTATTCGTCACGCATGTGCTCTAAATATCGTCAGCTAAGAAGACTATCGGACACTATGATCAAACGACAATTTAATTAATGCAGGGTGCTTCAGAACTACATTATAAGTATATTGCCGCTGTTAGGTCTTACAAGGAGATATGACAATGTGCCATTTTTCGTCACAAATGACGAGCATTGGTAATGTGAGTGTTTTTAAATCAGTGATCGTCACCAGCATTTCTAACCAAAATAGGAACGCGAGCACGAAATAGTAAATCGCGTATGTTACAGAAGCAATTACCAACTATATCACACACTTGTAACATTTTAAAATGTCGGAACATAACACGTATCATGCACATAACTCGCGTGCCTGCTTAGCACATGCGAGAAGCAATACGCCGCGTCAAGACAGCTCAACTCACACGAGATGTTTGACGCTGGGAATCACCTATTACATCGCACGCATGATTTCGCAAAGTTGCTCCTTATTATCGGCAACGAAGGTATGACGAATCTCGTAAGACTTTGTGCGTTGAGAAAGACCCGTTGACATCCTTATTATATGTACTTATATACGAGAGTGACGACTATTGTCTCAGTGACGAAAACCGGTACCGTAGTTACCTACTGCCGCTTTTTAATTGCTCCAATCCAACGATTCTAACAACACTGAAGGCTATTAATGTAACGGGAAACTTCCAAACGCACCGACATACGAAAAGATAGGTTATGGTAATAATCGACATGTAACAAGGCGCCTGTCGAGTTTTCGATGACAATCTGACAATTGTACAACCACTGCTGACATATTCATCAGTTCATAAAGAGAAACTGGTGACATATGTCAGATTTCTACCTGTAGGCATTACAACTTTATGAAACAGAAACTTGTCGAACCATCGAATTGTCGGATATTTTAAGTCATCTGACATTTGTCGACTTGTCCAGTTTATTAAAATAGGGTCCGGATCAACGGTTACAGCCTAATGCGTCTAGATTCTAGCTTCCAGCCGCAGACGAATGGGTTTTGCCTAGTGGTGGTGTATTTTATATCTAACATGTTGGGCACACTGCCGTGACACCAACGTCTCGTCATGTGTTGCTCTCAAGGGGAGGATACGATGCATGGGTCACCGATTCGAACCATCTTTAGTACACGTGTAGGGTATTACCAGGTGCAAGTAGTAAGGTGCGCTTCTCAGCAGTTTCCGGGAAATTAATTAATGACAATTACATGTCGGCGTCTATGTGCGTTGTACGCTAGCAAGAATCCAACAAGCGCGCAGTGCAACGGTAAGAACCCTGCTTCGTAAGCGCGGGATCGAATCCCACCGGTGAGCCTTTGCAGTGTGTTGTGTTTTTTGTACCGATAACATGAGTCACAGCTTGCGGGGTACGAGGGTGGTCTGATGGTCCACAGACGTGCAATGAAAGGAACAGACTGGGCCGTAAATGTATACATTTATACGTATACATGTATACATATAATAGAATACACCTGACCGTGTATAATACCAATGCATTTGCAATGCCAATGCTGTATATTAAGTAGTCACAAACGTTTAACCCCCATACGATGATTTCAGAATCTCTTTTTCCGCTCACATAACACGTTATTGCAATTGACTGCAAAATAAACATTATTCACGACACATACACGCATACGAATTGGCAATGTTTACAAGAAGAAAAGAAAAACCCACTGCACAAACTCACCGGTGGGATTTGATCCAGCGCTTACGAAGGAGGGCTCTTACCACTGCACTGCAATTAATTAATTTCTCGGTAACGGCTGAGAAGCGCACCTTACTACACGTGTACTAAGGATGGTTCGATTCAATGACCCATGCATCGTATCCTCCCCTTGTCAGCTGGAGTGAGCAACATGGCTGCCGTAGTTCAAATTCAACAAGAATGAAACATACCGTATACAATTACGTAATTTAGCACATATTTCCAGTATATTAGTCATAATGAACTGCAATTTCAATAGCTATTGTCCCCTGGAAACCCTGAAAAGGTATGAAAATCACATATTATCATTCAACATCTAACTGAAACTGTTAAGTCAGGTTCCTGTGTCCTGCACTACAAATCAAACCATTTATTGAGTAATGCTAACAAAATGACTAGGCTAATAAATGAAATGCACCACCAAAAACTTATTTTTTTAGGTTATAATTTAGGATGTCCCAATAATTGGGAAAAGAGGCCTATTGTGTTGACAGAGTGAAAATTCGCAATAATATTACTCCCAACCGGACACTAACATTTTGGGACGTGATGATGCAGTGGTCAGTTGCCTCTCAGCAAGACTTACCGGGTTCAATTCCCGGGCAAGGCCTATTCTTAAATGTTAATATTTTCTGAGTTTACATGGCGAACTCAAATCGATTTGAGTACACTTACCGTATTGAATACGGTCATGTAAACGGGACTCAGTTCGTATTGATTTTCAAGCTCGATACGGTAAAATTGAGGGATCGGATCGTATCCAAACAGGTATTCAGGAACATGTAAACGTGGATCGTACTGAAAGCGATTCTGCACGCTCTTAAGTTACAATTATAAACTAATTTAGGCCTACTTTAGTCTGTCGCCTGACTCGAATCGCTTGTTTTACTTCCTGCCCATATTCATCGTTACAGTGTTCTTTTCGTGGTTGATAAGCGTAGTTTGTTTACACTCGTTTTTAGCGTTAATGTATTTTTGTCTGTTTTACTTCAAATGTCTGGTGTATCCGTAGGTAAAATGTGGTCAACAGAAAAAGTGAAAATACACCGTCTTTCTTTGCCGATTAATCCGTTCCTTTTTCCATTTGAATAAATTGAACACAGACTGGCGCAGCGGTAACTTTCTCACCTGCTTTTACCAAGGTAGCAGGATCGAATCCTGGCGCAGTCAGGGTGCTTAGGCCTAAATGCGAGGGAGCCGCGTCAGTAGATTTACTGGCACGTTACTGATCCCATTTGGGGCAACATTCTGGCAGCCCGGCGTCTCTAAAAGCTTCAGTAATTATAAGGGACGACTGTTACCAATAAACTTCGTAAGAACAATCAACATCAAAATCTTCGGCGCATCCATTTTTCAAGTTTACAAACAACCCGTCGAAGAAACGTTGGATGACAACGGTAAGAGTGCAGGACACACGAACCCAGGGGGAAAAACTTCTGAAATTTGCAATAAATATCTTTTCAAATGATTCAAAATTGATCTGGGAATGATGTAGTTCACTCCTCAGCTGTCTATTACCCACCCGCCATCCCAAATTATAACATGCCTTATGACTTAGCTGTGTCTGCCATTATCGGTGTTACAACAGTACAGTTTTGCCAACCCCACACATACGGTACCAATTCTATATGTTGTCTTTCGTCCAGTACCAGATCAATATTCTCTTTGTCAATCATGTCCTGCTTGCTTCCCACACCTACCCCCACCATTCTAATCTTCGTTTTGTCCAATCCAATGGTTTTTGACAATGGTTACAGCCCAACGCGTCCAGATGAATGGTTTTGACAATGGTTACAGCCTAACACATCCAGTGAAACTGTGAGTGCCCCGCTAGCTTCCCGTGGCCATAGGACGCACCTACACCCGACCATTCTGACCTTAGTTTTGTCCAATCCAATGGTTTTTGACAATGGTTACAGCCCAACATCTCCAGATGAATGGTTTTGACAATTGTTACAGCCTAACGCGTCCAGTGAAACTGTGAGTGCCCCGCTAGCATCCCGCGGCCACAGGCTGCACCTACACTCGACATTTCTAACCTTCGTTTTGTCCAATCCAATGGTTACAGCCTAACGCGTCCAGATCAATGGTTACAGCCTAACACGTCCAGTGAAACCGTGAAAGTCAGGGTCCTGTCTCATGCACTAGTAATATGATAATTACGGTACGGGTCTTTTATTTTGCTGTTTAATACGAGTTAGCCAACATAACTGCAGGTTGGCCACCATAAATTATATACCGTATTGAAATGGATTTCAATACGAACTGAAACTGCTCATGTAAACGGGCAGCGTACTGAGAACAGGATCGTATTCAAATCGATTTGAGTTCGCCATGTAAACCTAGTAATTGTGATATACCACGTGTTTTAACATTATAGGAGAGAGCCCTAGACCAATAAGAATGATTTTCTACAGAAACCTACGTACGTTTTTGAAGTTTTCTACTGCGAAATTTCACATGATAATTACGGTATCTAAAGCATGCAGTAGGCCGTTCGAGGTACGGTAGCATATTTCCATATATCCAATGATATTACGAACTATGCATTTTAATATGCACTAGCCCAAGGTATCAACTACTTCTATAAATGAAAGCAACTTCCGCGTGTTACATATTATATCCAACCGAAAAAAGTTAAACATGTCGAGTAAAAATCTACCTACGTAATGCCAAAACTACCCAAAACATTCTCACACACAAATCTCCTAGATGTAATGTTCTGGCTAAAGGTAATCACTTTATAAATCAATATAAAATCACATGTACACATATAACTACAACCACAAAATCAAAATCTGCCTTCCTAGAATTTTAAACGGCTCACCCGCTGCTTCAGAGCAAGCGAATGCGACGCCATTTTGACCAATAATCCAAGACGCCTTTCTTGCTGGTTGCTGGCTGCATAAAGCGCCGTGGAGCGCTGCACCGCTTCGGAACAAAAAAGCAAGAAGCAGCTTAAAATCCAAGGAATATAGATATGTTCCACCAACAACCAATAAGAACCCAGCAGCCCCTAGCCAATCAAACAGTGGATCAGCACTGTACCTAGCCGCTCGTTGTTTGATAGGGTTAGTTTGTCTCGTGGCCACAAGGTGTCTCTGCACTCCTATGAGTGGTTCTTATTTAAGTGTGCGTGAACATTTAGATTCTTAGATGATATTTATTATGTATTTTATTTTAGTATTCGTTATTCCGCTAATCAAATGCATATATTATTATGAAGCCGGGATTCTAAGAGTGTATCTTCGGACTGCCATTATCCTCTTCAAATGTTGCTGTTCGGCAATACACGCGAGGTAAATACAATGAAGAAAAATAAATTCATTGGCCCTTAAAATGTAATAGTTAGGCCTAGGTTAATAATGCACACTTTGATTAAAATAGGCTCCTTAAATATTCAGTTATATTAGCGAAATTTCAGGATTAATCTATTATAAGCAACAAGCAGTAGAGAGCCATCGTACCCCCCGACTTTATCAGATAAAGAACACGCACAACGACCTCGAGTGGCAAAATATTGCTCATTATAACCTTCCTCCGGGTTGTACACAATGCGTCACAGCGAGCAAAGCTACGATATCCTAATATCCAACGCCGGGCTTAAGAGCTTTCTTTATCCTTTCAATAATATGTACACCTCTACAAAAGTTAATGAGTACCTTAGTGTTTCGTAATTATCTTAATTCATAAGGATCTCTGATGAAGAGGCCAGCATTCTTGACTGTCGGCCCGGAAGTCCGGTTTCGATTTCCAGCTCTGCCAAGGAATGTAATTCTGGTCTGTGGGCTGTAACGGGGTACACTCAGCCACGTGAGGCAAAACTGTGAAGAGCAGGGTTCGGCTCCCACCTCGCCCATCCTGGAAATGGTTTTCCGTGGTTTCTCACGTCTACTTCAGGCCGCGACCGCCTCCTTCCCAATCCGCACATGAATTACAAATACACGGACTATATCAGACACCACAATGACGCAGATTATCAGACAAACACCTTAGTGCACGGGGCTAAATGACCAAGTCTTTCAAATTAATCTATTGTAATTGCCCATGTAACTATGATTATCGACAAGGCTGAACAAAATCATGTTTATTTTAGTCTATCATGTATTGTTTTACCGTGTGTCATGTAATTATCTGTTTAATTGTTGGACTGTGAATAATGTTTACAGTTTTCATGTTTTTCTTTCAAACAGTACTGGGTTAATATTCATCAAAGCAATTCGTATTATTCCAAACTTTTACTAAACAGACATTAATCAAAAAAGACGAACAACTTACGTTATAACGTGGCTGAACGTCTAAACCTTCATAAGATGATGTCATCCAGAGCAGGTTGTTCCTTGCTGCATTTTTAGCCTATTTTCATTCATGAAAAAATAGGCTTATGAGATCACCTTTTGTCCGTATATCTGTCTGAGTGTGCGTCTGTGATGGTATGTCCACCCCCACCCCCTCTAAAAACTTATAAACGGCTGAAGCGATTTCAATGAAGCTCGGTAAGGTCATAGCACTATTCCGGATGACCCCAACTATGCCCTTCAAATTTTGTTTACATAACCAAAATATGGCGACTGTGCGAAATATTTCACTGGCATTCTATATCTCTGAAACTTTTAGCGGTATCACCCTGAAATTTTGTACGAATAAAGGAACTACTGAAAGTTCATCTATAAGACTTTTAAAAACCGGTTAACTACAAAACGAACATGGCGGCCAAGCGAATTTGAAAATTTTTAATTGACCTTTCTCGCGATTTAATGTTCGAAACGCAATGAAACTTGGTACAGGAAATGTTTATACACATTCTAATGCACTTATATATAATTTTTTCAATTGTTTGCATAACCTCAAGATGGCGGCTGTGCGAACTTTAAAATGAAGTTTTTATTTCTTGTGTCGTAATCTTGCGATCGAAGTGAAAGTTTGAATAATGAACCTACGCAATCATTTTCCTTTAATGGTACATGACTCTATGGCCTATACTGAACCCTTATTGATTTGCCGATCAATAAGCCTTCACGATATTTATTATTATTATTACTTATACCCAGGCTGTGCCTGTTGAAGTAGACAACGGAAGGCAGGTAGTGTGTCGCAACGCTTGCAACAGAGGTGAAGTGATAGTTATTTCTGGGGACGACCTGCTAAGCCAAGTTCAAGGACAAATTCTGAGTGAACGCGCATACAATTTGGCGTCATTATGGGCGTGCCAGAGGTGAATTTCCAACCGATACCCAATTGAATCAGCGAATCAGAAGGGAGGACGCATGGACCATGCAGCGAAGTGCGTGCCATAAAAAAAGACGCTGAAAACACGTGTATGAAGAACCGCCGATTGGATGGAATTCCGCATAAGTGCATTGAGACGTTTAGATAAAAGGAAGTTTGATACTAGTCCCAAGTCTGTGAGTTGAAAATTACAGATTATTTTTTCAGATTGCCCCTACTCCACTCCATTATGCCAGTTTCTCTTAAATTGATCGGTGATGAGTAGTTTGTGACACCATTTGATCAGGCGCCGAAAGGCTTAGTTCACGCCAGTTTGAGAAACATTCTATTGTGCTCTTGGGAGCAGAGTTCATGCCAAGCTGAGGGGAGATCTCTACCTGAGATAAGCGCTACTCGGCATAAGTAATTTGAGAGACTTTTAAAATGCCAGCTGCGTGGCTGACTAGACTGTAATACTTTTCTGTAATATTTTTGTGTTATATTTTATGAGGTATATGTGCGTGTGAATCAAGCAAATGCTTAGATAGGGCCAGTTAGACGTGGAATAATCACCCAGGACTCTTGAGGGAAAGTCAGTAGCTCATAGCGATTCTATCAGGGTAGAATTTTAATTTTGAACATTTCTTTTTAAGAAGCCACGCCAAGATGTCTACAGCAAGGTCGATTGGTGGGATAATGTGCTACGCTTCTACCAGAATGTTGACGATGACGGATTAAATTTCCCGTGGGAAAATGCTCTGGGATGGAGGTTGACTTTCTGCAAGCTGGACGGTGATGTACAAACCATTGATTTATTCAATATGTAGCTAGATTAGACGCGGGAACGTGTAAATAATTTTATTCATGGTTTTTCTTGTGTTTTTTTTTTTTAGATTTCGTGCGCCGACATTCTTTTCTTTTAAATGTGCGTTGGCACGTGGCCAAAATTTTGTGTGATTGTATATTTTACTTATGAGTCATTATTAGTATGCATGGCGCGTGCATTTGGATTTTATTCATGCGAATGCGGAGTTCGTCATGGTCGATAAATGGTGCTGTATTCAAATTCATTTTAAGTAGGAGAAGGGGGTAAATGTTGTTAGATGTTTTAAGAACAGGTCTTTATTCATACTAGGGTTGCCGAGCGCAACACGTTAAGATGTCACTGTAGAACACCTTAGTTCTGTATTTTTGAGTTGTTTAATATCCCTTTTCAGGTTCTTCAGTCACGGACTAGACTGGGAACGCAAGTCGGTGGAAATATTTATGTCTTTTATTTCAGGTTTCTGTCAAACCCATACGTGTGATTCTGGTGTGTGTATTGTGTCAAGGTGTGTGTATTTGATTCTTCGTGATGAGGGGTAGAATGTGTCTACTGCCCTCAAATTTTATGGAAAGGCGGAGCGCTTTTGGAGGCTACTTTACCTTGTCCTGTGCTGATTCTTGGATTACCTTGGGAAATGCTAAGATATTTTTATTTGACACACACACGTATATTATGTGCTATTGGGAGCGCGCTTCTTCGAGACTCGAGCCATTGCTACAGCAGGTCGAGGTATGTTTACACGTGGGTTGACAGATGTGCAGATTCCACCTTGCGCCCTTCTATGTCTGGTGATTCATCGTTTAGGCAGTCCAGCTGACCGACTGACCCCTGTAAGCTATCTGTGGCAAACCTGGATCATATATTAATTTGGGAGTTCGCCATGTCCGTTACGAATTACCGCATATCGTATGAAATGAAATATTTGTTTTATGATGTACATGTTGGCTTTGAGCCTAGTGATTTCTGTGACTCATTTCATTTGCTTATATGTTAGATTGTTGTTTGTTGTGACACCGTTGGGTGTATTTCGTATTTTCATGTAAAAATGGCAAGCGGCCATGCGTGTATTTTTCTTGATTGGTCAAGTGTTGATTTACTTGTATTGATTTAAAAAGTCCTAATTTTAGGCGTTAGGGTGGATTGCTACGGCAATTCTTTGATTCTAATTTCATGCGGAAATTATTTTTTCTTATTCAGTGTAGGGAGTGTCGGATTTAGTTTAATTAGTGTTTAGTTGGTTCCTCGTGTCTGTCTAGCTCTAGGACAATGCAGATTCGTCCCCTGAAGGTTTACTGGATGGTAACGGATCTCGCATTAAATTGTACACATCGTACCGCATGTAGGAAAGCCGCACACGCACATGTCAATGCAGTAATTTGGGACATTTGGTCCAGATGTTTACGATCTCTCCTGAGATCAGGCCTAGTTTGTCATTTTTATTAATTCGAGAGGGTGTCATTTTGGGAGTCCTTGTGGTTTTGCTGTAAATAGTGTAAATTTGTTGATCTGTTTATTAAATTCATATGTTTTAATCCTGGTATTCACTATTTCCTGCATGTTATTTTGTTATATGTTACCCTGCATGTTATAAGAAGCGCTTAACAACAACTTCACGAAATGGACTGTTACACCCCCCGAAATTGAGTCTCATATGCTTCTTTGCAAGGGTTCATAATGTTCGAAACGCAATGAAACTTGGTACAAGAAATGTTTATACACATTGTAATGCACTTGTATCTAATTTTTTCAATTGTTTGCATAACCTCAAGATGGCGGCTGTGCGAATTTTAAAATGAAGGTTTTATTTCTTGTGTCGTAATCTTGCGATCGAAGTGAAAGTTTGAATAATGAACCTACACAATCATTTTCCTTTAAAGGTACATGACTCTATGACCTATACATTTAACAATCCAACATGGGGACCATCCGAAATATTTAGACGACTCTGAATATCTACGAATCTATTGTAACAATCAAACTGAATTTTTTAATGTTCGTAGGGGCTATGAACATAAGTTCAGCTATAGGACTTTCAATAACCTGGTGATCACACGCGAAGTATAAATATTCAAATGGAAGTTTCTCGCAATTTAACCATTCGAGTGCAGTGTAACTTGGTACAGTAAATCCTTATACAATAATGTTAATCCACTGGCATCTAATTTATTTCAATTGTTTCCATAAACACAAGATGGCAGCTGTGCGAAATTTTAAAATCTCTTTTTTACTTCTTGTGTCCTTATCATGCGATTGAAGTTTGATTGCTGCACGATTACAACAATTTTCATGTAACAGTACATAACTCTAGGACCTACATATATAAAAATCCAGCATGGCGACCATCCGAAATATTAAGTCGGTTCTCAATATCTACGAATCTATTACAGCATTCAAACTGAAATGCTGTATGTTGATAGTGGCAATTAACATAAGTAGGATATATGAAAATAGGCTGTATATTTCTTCACGGAACTACTTGTTTGAGATGGAACAGCGTCTGATTTCAGTATCTTCCTTAAAGGCAGACCCAACAATTCATTTTTCAAATCCCGCTTGTAGTCCTCGGGAAGGGAATGAACTGAACATTTTCATGCATTTATGAAGTCCGCTCGCTTGCACCGCGAAACCCACTTACGTTGAAATTCCAAGTTTTTGGCAAAACGATGTTAAACTACGTTTTGAGTCTTGTAAGCAATATTATTGCATTGTGCAACGATACAACACTAAGGTGTTTTTTTGTTACCACGAGATTGTGAAAACGACTTAACCGATTGGCTTCGTAAGGCATTCTAACGAAAGCTCTTGGCATGCAGATTATCAGAGTGTCCTTAAAAGGAAAATATATGTTAGGGTATATTTTTAAATTATTAAAGAAATATATAATATTTGTCAGTCCCGCGCATGCGCACAATGGCTTTTCAACAAGGCAAATGGCGCTTCCGTCCGCATCTAACTGAGATCTTTGTTTATGCGAATTAAAAAGTGTCTCCCATATTGTTAATTATGTTTTTACAATATACATTGAAATAGAATTATAAAATAAGCGAAGTATTGAAGGACTTAAACTACAGGTTGAGTGTGTATGCTGGTTAGGTACCTGAATATTGCATCGGTACATGAATGTCTGGATGGACGAGGGGCAATAGTTGCAGTCCGGAAATTTGTATTATGCATCGTCGAGAGGGTTCAAATCCCACCTATGATATGTTTTCTTATTTCCGTTTTCTTCCTTCTTACGATTGGTATTACATTGTCGAAACATATTTTACTTTTTTCATTCCCGTAAAGTAACGAACGCTCCGTTGCTGTACATAAAACACTAAGATGATTTTTGATACCGCGAGATTGAGATAACGACTTAACCGATTGGTTTTGGAAAGCATTCTTACGAGAGCCGTTGGCCTGTACATTTGCAGTGTGTCCTTAAAAGGAAAATATAAGTTACGGTATATTTTTAAATGTTTAAAGAAAAATTAAATATTTGTGGCAATTGCGCGTGCGCACAATGGCGTTCCTCAGGAGAGAAATGGCGGATAAAAGATCCACTTATCGTAGTGTGATCTTTGTTTATGAGAATTAAAACGGGGAAATATCGTTTATGATGTCTCCCGATATATACAGGAATAAAATCATGAAGGAAGGGAAATATTGAAGAGCTTTAACTGGCAGTTGAGTGCATTTGTTGTGTACGTCCCTTAATATTGCACTCGTATTCCGTTGTCTAGGTGGCCCAGCGGCTAACATTGTGGACAGCAAAATTGATTATGCATCGTCGAAGGAGTTCGATTCCCACCTCAGCCATGTAATTTTATTTCCCAATAATTCTTTCTTGCAATTGGTATTACATTGTCTAAACATATGTTCCTTTTATTATTCCCGTAAGGTAAGGAATTCTCCACGACTTACGTTGCCATATACCTTCAAATTATTAAATAAAAATGCCCACAATCGCTTTCGCCACGAGAGACAATTTGCGAACATAATTAATTTGAAGGGCTCAGACATCATGGTCACTCAACCCCGTCTTCTTTGGTGTGCGAGTGTAAAATTTTCTCTGATAACCTGTGTTAATGTGATGGCTGTATTGATGTGTGCATTTGTAATTAATGTGGCAAATGGGGAGTTAACGACCGAGGCTTTAAGTAAGGAACTATCCCGGTATTTGCCTGGAGTGGACGTGAGAAACCACGGAAAACCACATCCAAGATTGTTGAGTTGGGAATCAAACCTTGCTCTTCTTAGATTTGCCTCAAGAGTGCGCCCCGTTCCAGCCCTTAGACCAGAATTACATTTCTTGGCAGAGCAGGGATCGAACCCGGAATCCGGGGCGATAGCTCAGAATGAAGCCTTAAGACTGGGCTTCCCTGTCTTAATACGATTTTTGACAAGCACTGAACATATAATTCTAAAACTCCCTCCATTACGGTGGCTGGCGAAGTGAGTCTATGCTCATTCCAGTAGATGGCGAAGTGATTCTATGCTCCCTTGCATAATTCACTGTCATGGAAATGCAAAGGATTGCTCCTTGAACAGGTGATGGAAAATGATTATTTAGTGCAGTTTCATCCTGTTTTTTATCAAAATGAAGATCGTCATCCTGAGTTGCGTTTGCAAGCAAAGTGCAAAATTTGCAAGGATCTTATATTATTGGCGATCAGTCTCATCGCATTCTCATCAGCAATCAACTTGAGAATGAAAGTCTCTGAACTTCATTGTATAAGTGAATATTATTGTCTATAGATTAATTGTTTATTGTACATAACAATGAGTCAAACCACGCTGTTGATTTACGCAATGGAAGTATTATTTGCCATTTAATATTTGGCGGCTGCGTTGATGCAGGCCACTATAGTTTTATTTAATATGACGTTAATTTGGGGAGAAACGCTACTATAAATAAACCCATTGGACGAAATAGAACATTGGCCACAAAAATGAGGGAAATCGGAGAAAACAAGTAGTTCCGTGAAGAACTATACAGCCTATTTTCATTATTCCTACTCATGTTAATTTCCTCTGTCAACATACAAAATTTCAGTTTGAAGGTTGTGATAGATTCGTAGATATTGCGAACCGTCTAAATATTTTAGATGGTCGCCAGGTTGGATTTTTTATTTATGTACTGTTACATGAAGATTATTGTGTACATGTGGTATTCAAACTTCAATCGCATGATTAGAACACAAGAAGTAAAAAAGAGATTAAAAAATTCACACAGCTGCCATCTTGTGGTTATGGAAACAATTGAAATAAAATAGATGTCAGTGGATTAACATTTGTATAAGCATTTAACATGCAAAGTTTTACTGCACTCGGATGGTTAAATCGCGAGAAACGTCCATTTAATTATTTATACATCGCGTCGCCGCCATGTTGGATTTGTGCTCACCAGGTTACTGAAAGTCCTATAGGTGAACTTCTGTTCATAGCTTCTATGAACATAAAACAATTCAGCTTGATTGCTGTAAAAGATTCGTAGATATTGAGAACCGTCTAAATATTTCCGTTGCTTGCCATTTTGGATTGTTATATGTATAGGCCATAGAGTTATGTACCATTAAAGGAAAATAATTGCGTAGGTTCATTACTCAAACTTTCACTTAGATCGCATGATGACGACTCAAGAAATAAGAACGTAATTTTAAAATTTCGCACAGCGGCCATCTTGAGGTTATGTAAACAATTGAACTAAATTAGATACAGTGCATTACAATATGTATTATTATTTACTGTACCACATTTCACTGCGCTCAGAGAGTTAAATCACGAGAAAAGTCGACTAAAATGTTTCAAATTCGCTTGGCCGCCATGCTCGTTTTTTACATTACAGGTTTATGAAAGTTACATAAATAAATTTGTACCAGTGCCCTTTATTAACGTACAGAATTTAAGGGTAATATCTGTAATCGTTTCGGAGATGGAATGCCAGTGAAATATTTCGCAAAGCCGCCATTTTGAGGTTATGTAATCAATTGAACTAAATTAGACGTCCGTGCATTACAATGTGTATATACATTTGCTGTACCAAGTTTTATTACGTTTGGTTGGTTAAATCATGAGAAAAGTCTATTTAAAAGTCTCAATTTCGCTTGGACGCCATGTTGGTTTTGAAGATCCCAGGTTTTTGAAAGTCTCATATGCGAACTTCTAGAAGTGCCCTTTATCACCGTACACAATTTCAGAGTGATATCGGTAATAGCTTCGTAGATACTGAATGCTGGTGAGAAATTTCGCGCAGCCGCCATGTTGGATTGGTGAGACACAATAAAATTTTAAGGGTATGTTCAAGGTCGCCCAAAATGGTGCTTTGATCTTACCAAGTTTCATTGAAATCGCTCCAGCCGTTTAGAAGTTATTAGGGGACACACACACACACCATCACACACACACGCACACACACGGACAAAAGGTGATTTCATAAGCCTATTTTTTCAAAAATGAAAATAGGCTAAAAACGAAGCTACATTTAAAATCCAATATAAATATGGCATTTCAGAAACAATTCCAGATACTATGCCGTTACAGTGTAGGGTCCTTGACGAACTAAAATGTAAACATTGTTCTGCACTGTATTTCTGTAGCGAGAAATCTACACTTGGTTACTTTGACCTTTGCTGTTGTAATGGTAAAATTGATATGACTAAATATAAAATATTTGACAGGCTGTAACAATTATTTTATAATTTCAAATGACCTTGTCGACTTCGTCGTTATGGTTGGGGTCCATCGTTATGCATTACGGACACGGACACGGTGACGGACGTGACGTCAAGCAGCCGCGCGGGAAGTGACGTCATGCAGCTGCGCGGGATCGTGACGTCATGCTCACGCGGGGAGCGAGAACCAGACGCCAATGATTGTTGGAGCCTGTTGAAAGAGGCCTGGCGTCGAGCGACCTCGGGCCTTGAGCGAAGCGAACACAAGAATACAGGGTGACTTCTAAAGAGATGTACAAGATGCCATATAAGAAAACAGGGTGCCTCCTAAAGAGGTGTGCAGGATGTCAGAGCAAAAAATTACAGTCAGTCTGAAATAAGAATACAGGGTGCCTCCTAAAGAGGTGTGCAGGGTGTCAGAGCAAAGCATCGTACCAGTCCCAATATTCCATCCCTACTCTCACTCAAAATAGCCCCCCCCCCCCTAATGTTTACCCTGCCACTGCTCGCTCCCAGGTTCTACAACTCATCTCCCAACTCTCTACCGTTACACTAGTCTAGCCAGATCGAACACAGGCCTGCCTGGGGAAAAACACTCATTTTCAGAGAAATAACAACTCCGCAACAAGCTTCACGAAAACCCAAATTAAAATCGAAAATTACATTCTACAAACACCAAATTCTGTAAACTTCCCTCATTTCAGTTACTCTATACTTTAAACAGACACAGAAGGCATAGTCATGACTCCTTCATGGAGTAGGCTATTGTCTAATCATGTTCACCTCTCCTTCACCTTTACCATAAATTTCATAAACTCTATTTAAAAATCAGAAACTCACTCAACAAATCTTTAAATCAGTATTCTTCTCTTATTTCAGATACACTATTCATTAAACAAACAGATAAGGCATAGTCATGACCCCTTCATGGAGTAGGCTATTGTCTAAATCTGGACTCTGACAGGGAGGCAAAGGTGTCCGCCGGCTTGCCTGGGATGATGGGCCACAAAACCGCTATCAAAAAGTACACAATTTACGCTTTATTCAACCAAACACATCTCTAATACAAGTACAAGAAACACCTTTCTTCCCGTGGGTAATGCAGTCTGTTGAAAGAGTCCTGGGGCTTCAAGTAAAGCGAGAAGCCCTCCTGAGCTATTCTAACATGTGTAGCATTTGTAGCATGCGTCATTTGAAATGATACGTCTAGTCTTTCAGACTGACTGCGATTTTTTTTCACAGGAGCTCAAGGAATTTCAGAGAGAATGATCGGCAGTACAATGCTATGTTCTGCGTTTCATTTGGTGCCAATGTGTCTGTACCACATGCATACGGTCCATATTATTTTAAAATGTATGGAATTGCATATCATCGCATTTCTTCGTTGTATTCCAAAATTATATGCGACGGTTTGCGCCCAGTTGTATTAGACTCCTCAGAGTTCATGAATTCCTTGGAATTAAATGATTTGCCTCCACATACTCCAAACGCTTGACCCATAGTTATGCTGCTTAGAAATCTGAACATTTCCCAAGGGCTCCTAAATGCAAGCATATTGCTTGGATTTGGAAATATTAAGTGCAGCTAAAATTAGGCAGATAGGTCTAACACTTCGACTCTATTGAACACCATCCAATAAATCACTATACGGTAATTTTCTTTTAAGAGGCAATATTTTCCAATTCGTTTGGCATACTTTATCACAATCAATAAAGCTCAAGGGGAAACTCGGGAACATACAGGTCTCAATTTGCCTCAACAAGTTTTCAGTCACGGCCAGCAGTATTTTGCAATGTCAAGAGTGCAATCTTTTGACGCCCTTATAGTTTCAATAGAGCCAAAAATAATCGTGCAAAAAATGTACAGTAGGCATATATAAGGATATTCATCAGTAAATATTTTCCCAATGACCGTCAGTCATGTTTTGACGGGTTTCAACTAGTTGGATTTATTTTTACTCATTTCACAATAAACGCAAGTAAAATAATGCGGAAATTAAATAAACTCTCACGAGGTACTGTAACTTCTCCACTAAATACGTTTTGTACATTATAAACAATACCAACAGACAATGATTACACCGGGACTGCCGCGTGTGGAGACTAGATGCCTGCCCAGTGACGTAGATGTTCCCTGGCTGGCAGAAAACCGGAATACACCTTTCTGGATATGGCTGGGCTTCTTATATTCAATGGTCCAAATCGTAGTTCCCTACGGAGATAAAAAAAGAACATGGGTAGGTATTTCGTGCATTAGGGTTTACGTGGCAATATCCGGGAAAGAAGATGCCAACTAAGGGAAAAGTTTTAAGGTGGTAATTATATGGCACTAATGGAGAGTTGTAAGTTGCAACAAACATCAACAGAGCACGGCATTTCCAAAGCTGTTTAGTGAGAATAAATGGTTCAAAACGCAATGATTGGTTTTATGCGACTTGGTTGCAGAATCACTTGCTAAAATACCTGTGACGGGAGACGAGGCGGCTTCTCTATGAGATGAAAACACGCTGGCACGAAGAGACACGGTTAGCTGAGCTAAGCCCATCCAGTTTATATAAGAAAGGGAAGTGAGTGCGTGTTGGACAATTTAAGGTAACTTCACTTTTGGTTATTGATGGAATATGTACGGTAGCCTATTTATTAAGTTTTGTAATTTGTCACCAATGCATAAGAATGAAAATTATAAACTGATATTTTTAGCCTATTTTCATTCCATGAAAAAATAGGCTTATGAGATCACCTTTTGTCCGTGTGTGTGTGTGTGAGAGAGAGAGAGAGAGGGGTGTGGGTGTCCCCCTAATAACTTCTAAACGGCTGTAGCGATTACAATGAAACTCGGTAAGATCATAGCACTATTCTGGCCAACCCCGACCGTGCGCTTGAAATTTAATTGTCTCTCACCAATATAACATGGCGGCTGTGCGAAATATTTCACCAGCATTCAGTATCTCCGAAATTATTACCGATATCGCCCTGAAGTTGTGTACGGTGATAAAGGGCACTACTAGAAGTTCACCTATGATACTTTCAAAAACCTGGTGACTACAAAACCAACATGGCGGCCAAGCAAAGTTCAGACATTTAAATAGACTTTTCTCGCGATTTAACTATCCAAACGTAATGAAACTCGGTACAGCAAATGATTATACACATTGTAATGCACTGGGGTTTAATTTAGCTGAATTGTTTACATAATCTCAAAATGGCGGCTGTGCGAAATATTTCACTGACATTCTGTATCTCCGAAACTATTACGGAAATCACCCTGAAATTTTGTACTGTGATAAAGGGTGCTGATTTAAGTTTATCTATGTAAATTTCATAAACCTGTAAAGTACAAAACGAACATGGTGGCCAAGCGAAGTTGAAACATTTTAATAGACTTTTCTCGTGATTTAACTATCTGAGCGCAGTGAAATTTGGAACAGTAAATGATTTTACGTATCGTAATGCACTGGCATTTAATTTAGTTCAATTGTTTACATAACCTCAAGATGGCGGCTGTGCGAAATTTTAAAATTAAGTGTTTACTTCTTGTGTTCTAATCATGCGATTGAAGTTTGAATACCACTCGTACACAATAATCTTAATGAAATAGTACAAAAATAAATATCCAACCTGGCGACCATTTGAAATATTTAGACGGTTCTCAATATCTACGAATCTATCATAACCTTCAAACTGAAATTTCGTATGTTGATAGAGGCAATTAACATGTGTAGGATATATGAAAATAGGCTGTATATTTCTTCACGGAACTACTTGTTTCCATTGTGTTAGAAATGTATCCATATTATTCCAATAATTATCCTATAATCATGTACGGTATGCCTAGTCCTACCGTATGTGTCGTGTTTTAACGGGTGCGTTGCTTGCAATATCGTCACCGTGTCTTTGATGTAGCTCGGCGCGAATACTAAACCCTGAGAATTTTTAGTTCCGTGTAGGGATAATTGAAATACTCTCTACAGACGCGACTAAATTTAATAACCAAGATAAGTCTTACAACCGGAGTTCTGCTAAGATATGTTCGTACCCTGTGTTGACAGGGGCGGCGCGAGATATAAGCGAACTACGCGGCCGCGGGTGGCGCCGTGAGACGGGGGGCGCCGCGGCGCGACGAAATATCAAGTTAAGGGCGCCCGGAGCTAGTTTGTAATGTTGTAAACATTACGAATTCTAATTGTTACAACATTAACAAACTGTAATGTTTACATTATAAACAATGTAACCAGATAACATAACCATTCTGTTTATGTTTCGTCTTTTCAGTTTTACTTTACTATTAGCAGTAGTGCCCGGCTTCGCCCGGTGGATTTATTTGTTTTACAGAACGGAATTTAATGAAAGTAAATTTCAAAGCACCAACGCTTATTGCAGCTGATAACCTCAGTATACTGCACCAAGACCATCGCCCTTACACAGAGGCATACTATTGTCGTGATGATAACTGTTTTAAAGGGCCTAAGAAATCTTTTTGCACTAATTACTCCCCATGACTGCAATTTATAAGCAACTCACAATTCTGCACCAGAACACTGGTAGGGGCGACGTGACGCAGTCCGCATTACCAAGCAACATTAAACTTAGGTATTATTGGAGCTATCTGGGAGCGCTTGTTCTTCCGACTTACTGAACAAAAATCAATCTTCATGGTTACCCGAGAGGTGTAGCATAATGTTACATAGCCTAAACTATTCCTCTCGAATCTGGCTATCATATACAAAAAGAATTTTTCGAATCCGACTGGTAGTTCCAGAGATTAGCGCGTTTAAACACATAAACAAACACACAAACTCTTCAGATTTATTATATTTGTATAGATTTCACTAAAAAAACAAAAAGAAATAATATTTGAAAAATTCATCATAACCATTTTAAAGAGTCGCCGCTTTACGGGTGGTGCTACTTATGAAACAAACTTAGAACTATTACGGAGTGCTTGGAGCCGTTCGGTCTAAGTATGACCGCTCGCCATTCACGAAAGGGAGAACACCCTTTCCACTAATGACTTCGACTCGTCCGCGTGACCCATACGTCTCTTGTCTTTATCCGCTCAGTGGCTCAGTATTGCCAGCCAGCTGACAGCCTTCACTCATCGTTGTAGTTCGTAGTGTGTTGATGTGTTGACGTAAGCTGCACTGTGTTATTGCCCTTCCTTACATGAGGAGATGATTTTTAGACACACGAAATGTCCAGTAATAAAAAGCCATCAGGTGCATTTCACCGTAAACGAAAGTTGCAGCATTCTAAAGAAGATGAGAATCAATCTAAAGCGCTGAAAAGGTTTTTTGCGCCTTCGGCTTCATCGTCATGTGCAAAAATGATCAACGAAACAACTAAGTTAACTGAATCCGTTCATAACGATGAGGATGGCGACAAGTTACCAATATCAGAGCTGCCTGGTCCATCAATGAGTGAAGAATCCCTCAAAAACGTAAGTGTAACTGTAAATAATTTTAAGTTATATTTTTTTTATAATGACTCTAAATGACTAAATTAATTTAATCTAAATTGAAGAGCATTTGTATAAAGAATTTACCCTTGTAACGTAAATTATAATAATATTATTGATTTAATAGCATTACTTTGCTGAA
Organism: Meconema thalassinum; assembly: GCA_946902985.2. Lineage (NCBI taxonomy): Eukaryota > Metazoa > Arthropoda > Insecta > Orthoptera > Tettigoniidae > Meconema > Meconema thalassinum. The sequence goes on from OX336397.1 coordinate 18,637,455, forward strand.
TACTGTCGTAATTTATTTAAAGTATTATATGCACTAATACTTAAGTAGTATTAATTTATACTTAAGTTGTATATTTAGAAAATAAGTTTACGAATTGAAGATAGGTTTAGAAGATATATTGGTGTTTAAGTATACTTGGCCAACAGCTATTTTTATTACAGGATGAGGATCTGACACTGACTACAGGAACACCATTGGCACTACCAATTGGCTATGACATAACCGGGACCGAAAGTGTTGAGGAGGATTCATCAGAACTTACAGACCTGGCGTCTACAAGTCAACAAGCCATTGAAACTGAAACTGTAAGTATATGTTGATACAATACAATGGGTTAATTATTAGGTATTTCTTTAAGAATTACAATTTACAATCATGTAAATTTAATCTTAGTTAACGGAGTACAGGTTTTGTTAAAATATAACTAGGCCTAGTAGTCCATAGTTAGTTTAGTCTCTGTTAGGTTGAGGGAGGAAAGAAGGCAGAGAAGGAAAAGGGGCACCTTATATTTTTTTGTATTAAGGGGAGACTGTACCTTTTCCGATTCAATGCTTTTTAGTGAAGATTTCTTCAATGTTTAAGTACATATCAAATAAAACCACTGAACCTACTATTCCAAAATTTTATATAGACTACTTATTAACTTACTACATCCATATTTTCCTATAAACGAAAATAGTTATTAAAGTTTATACATACTACTTATTTTTAACAGTTTGAAAATGTTCAATTATTTTCTTACCATTTTTAGAAATAAAAATATTTTTTGAAAATACAAATATTTATTAATATTAATAAAATTTTGGTTTAATGTACTCATCAATTACCCATATTTATGAATTGGAAGTTTAAGGTCTCTATGTATTACGGCTTTTAAACTATGTATAGCTAAAGATAAAAGTTTTAAGGTCGGTGGTTTATTTGCAGAAACTGAGCGCAGAAACGTCATCAGTTTTTTTTTCAAATGACTGAGGAGAATGGCCACCTAAAATAAACGATGATGTACGAAAAATTCTTGTTGAGCGAGGACCACAGCAGGTCACAGACCAAGAATTTCCTGTGGACCTTAAAGGTACGCGATTTTCCTCAAAGCATTACACAAGGAAGCTTTGCTACGGAGAGTAAGTCCGCAGGATTTGGTTAATATATTCCTTATTGAAAAACGCAGTTTTTTGTTTTGCTTGCAAACCTTTTGGAAATGATAATTCTCTTCTTGCTGGTGGCCAAGGGTATTCTGACTGGCAAAACTTGAGCAAAACTTTGACCAGTCATGAGAAATCCCCTATTCATATTCAAAACTGCAAATGTTGGCGCGAACTCTCTTTACGTTTACGTTTAAAAAAAACTATTGACGAGGAAAATGAAAGATTTATTCGTGCTGAAACTGAACATTGGAATCAAGTTCTAAAACGCCTACTATGTATTGTACAATTTTTGGGAACTCAAGGATTGGCCTTTAGAGAAAACAAAAGACACCCTATTTGAAAGTAATAATGGAAATTTCTTAAAGCTGGTAGAACACATAGCTAAATTTGATGGATTAATGGCTGAACATGTGAGAAGAATAAGTTCAAAAGAAACACACGTACACTACTTGAGCAAGAGTATCCAAAATGAGTTTGTTAGTTTCTTGTCGGCCAAGATCCAAGCTAACATTTTACAACAGATACAGCAAGCAACGTACTATTCTACTATATTAGACTGTACTCCAGACATTAGCCACACAGAGCAAATGGCTCTTGTTGTAAGATTTGTAAAAATTTTAGCAAATGAGGATATTTCTATTAAGGAACATTTTTTTGGGCTTTGTTCCCATTACAGATTCTTCAGATGAAGACCTCACAGAGATATAGCTCAAACAGTTAGAAGCACGAGGCAATCCTTTAAAAGCCATGAGAGGCCAGAAGTACGACAATGGTTCCGCAATGAAGGGAAAACATGTTGGAGTCCAGAAGAGAATCCTTGATTTAAATCCTAGAGCTTTTTATGTACCGTGTGGGAACCACTACTTGAACTTGATGCAGCTCTTTCGTGCAACATTGCTGTGGACTGTTTCAGCACTATACAAGAAATATTTAATTTTTTTTTCAGTTCTACTCAAAGATGGAATATTTTGCTAAAACATGTTTCAAGTCTGACAGTAAAACCACTCTGCAATACTAGGTGGGAAAGTGGAATTGAGGCATTGTTGCCTTTGAGGTACCACATTGAAGAAGTGTATGATGCCTTATATGAAGCTTCTCAAGATCAGAAACTTGATGCATTTGGTAGGAACACTGCCGTAGGACTTAACAAAAAACTGCAAAACTTCAAGTTTCTATGCTGCTTAGTGACATGGCATGAGATCCTGCATAAAACCAATATGGTTAGTAAACTGTTGCAAAAAGTCACAAATGACCTACCGGTACAAAGTTCAATGGATCTTATTAAAAGTGTAAAATCATTTCTGGAAAAGATGAGATCAGATCAAGGACCAAACAGCGTCATTACAGATGCAAAAGAACTTGCATAAAAATCGAGGTTGATGCTAACTTTGAAAAAGAAACCCTACTTCGGCCATGAAACGTAAAAAAAATAATTATCCTATAAGAGTGAAGATGAAGCTGTACGTTCTGAAAAAAAATGCATTTAAAGTTAACTTCTTCTATGTCGTACTTGACACAGCAATAGCCTCATTAAGGGAGAGATTTGAGCTAATGGAACACCATAGTGAATGTTTCAAATTTCTTCATGACATTGCTAGCTTCGAGAAGAATTTGAACGAACAAGAGTTGAAGAAAGCCTGTGAGCACCTTCAAACCGTTTTGAGTGATGGAGGAGACTGTAATGTGAACGGAGATGATCTGTTCGAAGAACTGCAAATTTCTTCACCAATGCTACCCCCCTGGAAGTCACCCAGCTGGAGCCTTGTCTTTCATAATCAAACGTGGTTATGTGGACATTTTTCCAAATGTTTTTGTGGCATTGAGGATTCTGCTAACGCTCCCGGTATCAGTGGCCAGCGGAGAAAGAAGTTTTTCGAAGTTAAAACTTACAAAAACATACTTGCGACCAACTTTAAGTCAAGAGCACTTGAGTGAACTAGCTACTTTGGCCATTGAAAATGATTTGTTAAATAAAATGGAAACAGATTTGCTGCTGAACGAGTTTTCTACTAGGGAGCCGTGTCAGTAGATTTACTGGCACGTTAAAGATCCCCTTCGGGGCAAAATTCTGGCACCCCGGCGTCTCTAAAAGCCACAGTAGTTAAAAGGGACGTAAAACCAATAACATTATTATTAGTTTTCTACGGTGATAGCCAGGAAAATCTCGTTTTAATTTTAAAAGATTTCAACAGTGTGCAAAAAATCAACAAAAATTGTCATTCTATGTAATAATAATGACCTGTAAATAAATGTTTGGTTTTAAGTTATTTTTGTGTATCCCTTTGCCTTTTACCTTTTGGCCATATAACACGTTTAGTAAAAATAGTAAAGGTACTCTGAGGAGTATAGGTGGTAGGGAGGGGGGGGGGGGCAAAATGTTCTTTGCTTACACTACAAAAAGACCTAGGGCCGGCACTGTGTGTTGATTAAGTTACAATATTTAAGTGTCTAGGATACACAGTTTTAAAACTGTGACTAGCAACTTCTTCTTGACGAGAATACAAGTTACAGGGTGAAAATATTTATACGTTTGTAAGGATAAATATTCTTATCCCTTCCGTTCATTGTTGGTTCAATGAGGCAGAATTGTCGTATTACATTTGAAGTGTGTTCCTTGTAACAAGGAAATATTGACTTGTGTTTTTCGGAGATTCAGTGCATCCAGTTACCAGTTACCGTACTCGTGCAGTAACTTGAGTTAACTTCCACTTTAATAGGTTTGTAATGTAATTTAGCGTCGGACAATCCCGCCTGCCCCATCAAATTGTGTTAAGGTTTGTGTGTAGCCTACTTAGGAATAGCGAAACCAATTATAAGATGCTTCATTTCACTGCTCCACAAGCTGGCACCAGTAATTCCTCATTGTATCGCAATTATAGTCACTAATATTTTGCTCGATATTTTGCCCTAAGTTATATCGTATAAAGTCGATTGTCATTGTCGTATAAATGTTACCGTTTGCCTCTTCTTCTCACAGTGCACCTGGAGGGATATATTCACATTAACTTACCAGTGGCCTAACTTGCATTCGGAGTTCTGAAAATATCTCATTTGATGTGTTATATATGATAATTATTCAGCGTACTTTATAAGTACGGCACCTAATAATTCTCTAGTGCACTTTGTGTGTTCTAGTTTCCTAAACATCATGGAGCAACAACCAATCATTAAGAGAGAGCCTGAATGGTTGTCTGATACTGACGAAGTCCCTAATGTTGTAAGTTGTATTTAATTTGCATATTGTGTAACATACAGTGGCGGCTCGTGACTTTCTGGGTTCAATAGAAAAGAGCACTCACTTCAAATGGCGGACCCTTAATCTACTACAAAGATAAACAGTATACATGTGACACCTCAAACTTCGTACAGATTGTTATGAACATCGCAACGAGCGATTTCAAACACAGTGAGTTCAAATCATTCGCCTCAACCAGAACTTGAACCTTGAATCAGCATTATTAGTGAAGATCAATGTTTTCTCTCTCGATCTCTCTCTCTCAAACACACGCACAAACATGCACCTGTATGACAGGCTCCATCTGGTAATGAGCCTGGTTAAGAACATGCAACACTTCAAATCTTACAGCAATCGAGTATCAGATTAAAATGCCTCACAAAATGAAGAATGGATATACTTATAAAAGGTAAAGGTAATTTTGAAGGAAAATACTCACAAAAGGAGTTTTGGTTAAAAAACGCACAAAATGTAGTTTAGGTTCAAATTACTTACAAAATGCAATGTAGATTCGAAATACTCAACAAAATGCAATTGAAATTCAAAATATTTACAAAATGCAATTGAATTTGAAAATACGTAAAAAATGCAAATGAGGTTCAAAATACTTACAAAATGCAATTGGAATTGAAAATACACAATGCAAGTGAGATTGAAAAAGGCCGGTTCTGATTCAAAATACTCACAAAGTGCAATTGAAATTCAAAATACTTACAAAATGCAATTGAATTTGAAAATGCTTACAAAATGTATGGTAGATTCAACATACTCACAATATGTGGAAGCCCGCGATTCAAAATACTGTACTTACAAAATGCAATTGAGATTGAAAATACTTCCAAAATGGAGTTTAGGTCGAAAATACTTACAAAGTGAAATGTAGATTGAACATACAAAATGTGCTTGAGTTTAAAAAAATCTCACAAAATGTAATTTAGAGATACCGGGAGCCAATTCATAAAAACAGGTCAGGAATCATAAAGAGAAAGGGAACTATAATGAAAAGAAGGCTGATCCCACGAAAAATGAGGGATCAGGAAAGGTGAGAGAAGGGCCAATGAAGGCGGGAAAGGAAATGACTCCCGAGGCCTCGGATACCCTAATACCGTCGGGGTCGGAAGAGATCAAGAGTTGACTAAGAGAGGTCGACAGGAAAGAAGACAGTGAGGAGCCCGGTACAAGTAAGTGGAAGCAATGCCAGGCTCAGCTGGGGTCCCGTGGTCACCAACTCACGTCCCACTAGATGTGAGCCCCTGGGGGACGCGGATAAATATCGAATTACGGAGTCACTTATTTCACGCAGTTAATAGGCACAAGGAAATAATGAAAGTGATTTACGTTCCAGCACTTGACAGAGTGACTAACTTAAACCTGAGAAAATAGTGGAACTACAGTAGTGAGTTGGATAACTCCGGAGCGTAACAACTAACAAGACACCTACTTCCGCTATTTTATTGGTATTATTTCATTCTAACTGAATCGTTTATTTAATTAGCCTTCAAATACAATAAAAAGCTAGGTAGTTTACTTGATATAGATAAATTCATGGTTAAATTACGGATGCATATAAACAGTCTAATGTGGCAGCCATGAAGCACCCTTTCAAAAGCGCCCCTGGTGAGCGCTATCGCAGTATGTTCACATTGGCCGCATTATTTTACGAACACGTCAAGAGATGGCGGAGTGTATACCTTTTCCGCAACCTTGAAGGGCTTGTGTCGCTGGACTGGTGAGCGAATTCAGCAATCTTATTGCGCATGCGTTTAGGATGAATACAAGTTTGGCTTGTATCCACTGTTCCCTTCCCTTCTTACCCCCGCTACATGTACCATGCCACCGCTCTACCTTACTCGCCTATTCTCTGCAGGAAAGATTGGCCAAGACTGGGGGTTCAAACCAGATCTTGCGCCGGCTTCACTTCCTCGCACTCGTAACTGCATTTGAACTCCGCGCTGTTTTCTGACAAATATTTCTGTTACGTATAGGGACAAAATGCTTAATAAATAGTCAAATTTAATGGGGGTTCATTGCGCCATTGCGCTATAGCAAGAACCGCCACTGGTAACATAACATGTGCCTGACAAGGAACAGTTATTCTGTCTGTATGTTTTACATTGGTTCATACTTTTATGATACCTTCGAGGATTCTCGAACTACATATAGCAATCTGCTGGACGAGTCTGGTGGTTTATTTGGAGACGAAAGCAAGGTTATCAAAGTGGAAAACCAAATACAGGTGATCATTGATTCTTGTAAATATGTGCATGATTTTATCATAATTTGAACATTCTGATTAATCAGTGTTGTATCTTATTTTAACGGCTAACAGTTTTTCATTTTATGGTATTCATAATGCAGGTTCACTCTGTTGGGACCCTAGGTCCTATTGTAGGTGAAGTGGACACAACTTGCTATGTTAATAGTGACTTATTCATTGGTAATGCTTATTAATGCTACTGGCATCCTGGGCTCTATTGTAGGTGAAGTTCACACCACTTGCTGTGCTATCAGTAGCTTATTTATTGGTAATGCAAGTTAGCCCTGCTGGCATAGTTGTCTGAAAATGAAACACAGCCTCAATGATAACTGTTTGGAGCAAAAATCCATCATTCTACACTTCAAGCAGTTAAAGGGGAAGTAAACTTAACTGTTAGAAAATCTGAGGTGTACGTTCATAGAAATTAAACCAGAGGAAGCTTGCAGGTTCGTTTTTTTTTGAGAATACTGTACCTTGAAATTGTTCTAGCTGTGACTTTCAATGTGACTTTCTTCGACCGTTGATGACACACTCCGCTGTTAGCTGTGACTGTCTTGAATGAGGAAGGAAAAGGTTTGTGGTTCGTTTTGGACTGGCTCGTAGTCACCGTTCGAATAATTCCTACAGATGTTGTTTGGCGGTGTGCCTCAGCCATTATTAGACTGCAGTCGACAATTTCGTCTTTAGCTGTCGCCTATGAAAATATTTATATTCTATATTTGTTACCACATTTCCTCATCTCGACAATGTCAAAGGACCATGAATTATGTCTTAAATGTGAATTGGCATGAAATTTCAAGTACCTGCCACTTCTTAGGAATGTATTTACCGTTCGCGTTAAAATCCTCCCTGCCTTAAGTATCCTTGATATAAATATTCCTTTAATCTGGTCACAAGAGGGTAAATCAAACAACGGTCAGTGTGAGATTTCTGAACTTCATTCTTGATGTGATGGTAATGCGTGTCTTTGCGGTTCCATATCATCCCCGTTTCCTTCCATTTCACACCTATCCTTGTACGGTTTTAACGGCTCATGTCAGCGGCTATAACCGCGCGTTCACAAACACTCCCGCTATACTTCTTAAAGTTCGACAAGATGAAATGTCCCAAGTCCTGATACAATTCGATTGCTATCGTAAAGTTCAACATGATGAAAAGTTCCAAGTCCTAATGTTGCGGTTTCACTTGACTTGCTATTTCACGAACACCTTTTAGCAGCGTGAAATCAACGATTATTGCAATGTCCATCTGGTATCTGTAGAATGCCTAATAGTTAGTCTCACAGCGAGTATCATGATATGCTTGTAGGCTAAACTATGTGTTGATATCCTATGACTGGTATTTTGGATATTCTCCACCACTATCTGTAGAATAGATGGGACCAGATTGTTGTCTTACATTTACTAAGACATGCAAAATCGTGAAAACGCAAGAGCTCAGTTCTCTGAATATAGACTAAGTCCAAGGACAGCACTAAGTTCTCCCGTAGACAATAACGACAGTGCAAATACTCGATTCACGGTGCAGCGGCGATGTTCACACAAGGAGTTGGTTGGCAGAAGTGCATGTCTTCATGAAGTTGCTCGCTTTTTATATACCCGCAGCGGTCAAAACTTCTAGAACATTCTAATCCGTATCTCAGCTTCTACTGAACGGATTTCCTTGCTTGATAGCTCCATCTTCTCCAAATTCAATAGCCAGAAAACTGTGCTACTTTTCAAAGTTGAAATCCATCGTCTTGAGGAAATTCTAAAAAAATCATACATTCACGTGGGCCACGTTACAGGCTCCGCGTCATACCTCACTCACTGCTCGCAGTCTTTCAGCGCGCGATTCAAAATCAGCCGCTTCTTTGCAAACGTAGACTAACGTCTCTAACGTCTCTTCGCCTCTATATCATGACGTCACTATATCACGGACGTGTACGTGATCCGGGTACAGTAAGAAGACTATTAATGGGAGGCTGATTCACCCTCTGTGTGTTATTATTCCTTGAATCATTCAATGCAAGTTTTCAAGGAACATATTTGTAAATCAAGTAATTTCTTTGCAGGACGACACAGACCATCAATCGGATATTAAAATTGAGGAAACTTCTATTCCGGAGATTGTTCCTTGGCGCAAAACAGAAACACCATCTTTAGATCCAAATGAGGTAAGTTAATCCATGCCCCTTTACAAGACTCTCCCTTATCACGTAGTAGAAGTAAGGGATTAAGAGTTGTGTTATCACAATTGTGTTGATGACAGACAGAAGCGTTTGGTTGTTAGGTTGCTTTTTGTACAGCAATCCTTGTTGATGGAAAGATGGCGAATTAAATCATCAGTCCAATACGATACTTCCACCCGTGACTGCTGGCATTTAGTGACATTCTGAGCACTTAGCTGCTAGGGGATGCATTATAATGTATTGGGAAATAGTTAATTGCGAGAAGCTAACAGATGTTTGGCCTAATCACCTTGTATTAGTTGCCCGCTGTGGACTTGAAGTCCAGATTATGCAAATTATTTGGGAAATCTTATTTCTGGTCAGAGATCTTCTCATGAATTCTACAGAGAGGAGGTTGGTTTGACGCCCCTCTTGAGTGGTCTTCTGTTCATTTTCACATGAACTCCGGGTAATTGCTGGAATGTTTCAAAATTATGACAGTGAGAACCTCCTTCCCAAACTTGAGGATTGCCGAAACATGTAGTTGACTGTAAGCATGAAGATAATAAATAATTGAAGATAAGACTTGAAAGTAAAAGAATGTTCTTGAACCATCCGGAGAAAGTAATTGCTAATACCTAACTCATCTTACTTTTACTTGTAAGTACTAAGAGATCTTTCCTTATTACCATATTTCTTATTTCTGATAGTTTATAAATTATGTTCACTTTAACCCTCAGTATTCCCATTTGTTAGGTGTCAGGGAGTTAGTGAAATGTGTGTGTATGTGGCGGGGATTTTGCGGGCGAATGACCTTTCGTCCAGCCCATAAGAGGTGTTAATAAGTTTTTAATTTAGTAATGAGTTGCTGTCCCAGCATTATCCTGGATTTGAAAATGTAGAACTGTGAAAAGCCAGTTAGTGGAAAGTGGGGATCATTCCCACTCATTCACATGATCTGGCACTTTAATGTTGTGTAATGTGCTGAGCCATAATCTGTTCTATACAGAAACTATAAAGATTTGATTCAGTCCAGGTAAGCAGCAAAGAATCGAGTTTTCAATTAGTACCAACTCCAATCTCTTCATTGCCCATTATATCCATTACAAACTGAGAGTTTCCTTACGGTAGCAGACCTGTAATTCTTGTTCTTCAAAGCAGCGGTATTGATGTTATATACCATAAAGTAGACTCACTCTAGAAGGATTTATTCGACATACCATGACTTCTTTTGAAACATTTGTATAATAATTTGCAGTGATTTGTTAAATGATGTCTTGTATAATCTTCTAAAACTGGATTGATTTATACCTGTAATTTCAAAACACATGCTGGTGCAAATATTAGCAGTCTAGTTTCTTGTTACTGAATGATGCGTGCTCTTGTTGGATCCTAGGACCTGTTATAGTCTTAAGGCTAAAAATTTAAACATAAATGTTTATTTGTTATTTGTCCTCAATCCATACAGCTATTACACCTATAAAGGTACTGATCTCAGCATTTCCCCTCGCTTCAAGATTCACTTAAAAGGAGATACTTTATTATATGTTACAGAATTTGAGGTTATAACCACTTATGTGTATAATGTTCATCCCCAGCAGTGGGATGTGAATGACAGTACGAAAGTCGTTCAGCGAATATATCTCCACTTCAGTGGACCAGTGCAGTAAAGGTACATGGTGTGTTATTTATGTAAAAGTATAAGCATAGAAATAAATTATTCCATCTTATCCCTAGGATGCAGAAGAGGAAACCCAGGAAGGAGACAGTGTCGGAAGGGGAAGTCCCTTCAATGAGTAAGTGTTCAACACACAAATTATGTGACTTACCGCTTTAAATGTGCATAACTGTAAGTTTTGGATTTGAATATGATTTGTTTGCAATGTCAGATGTGTCTCTCATGGTTCGTGTCTCATGAAATAGATACTGATATTAACTTTCTATTTAGCAGCCCACAAATTATCCATTCTCGTTCAGTGTTCTCACTGTTGGGGTATATTTAAGAATCGTATGTCAGTCTGTTGACGGGAGCTATTTCTGTCTTGTGTAAATTTATCTGGAGGATATACACATGATGCAGTGATAATAATGTGAATATGTTTTAGTGAGTAACATCCATTGCTTCAAACTTCCCCCACTGAGTCCTGAGCCCCATATGATACTTCTGCAATCCGTACCCGAAACGAAAAGCGTAAACAGATTCCTCATCACTTGAAGGTACTGCTAGGAAAATACATCACAACTAGAGATAAGACCAAGGAGAATATCAGATATTTGCAATGTACGAACATAATACAAAAATTCCTCTCGGCACGCCGGAAGGCGGAGGTAGATATCACCGGGCAAACTAGGGGATAGGCTATAATAGGCAAAATATGCAGGTTTTCGGAGGAGGATCAGACCTCATTTATTGCAAGAAAGTATTTTACAAGTGGAGGTTAATTAACTTTTTTTTCGTTTTTTAATGCATATTTTTATCATTTTATTGTCTTATGGGGATGGTAACCTTCTAGTCATTTGGGGTTAATTTTTAGCCTACTTTCGATTTTTGCAAAAAATGAAAGTATACTTATGAGATCTACACAGGGCCAAAAATTGTGTGTCTGTCTGTGTGTGTGTGAGTCTGTGTGTGTGTGTGAGTGTGTGTACTCTGAATGTCCGTTCCCCCTATCAATTCGAACACGGTGAAAACGAATTGAACGCAATTTGGTACAGAGGTAGCACTAGCAAAGGGCACCTCAGTGTCATGTTTTATATCGCCGCCATCTTGACGAAAACATAATTTCGGCCACCCAAATATTCAAAGCTTAATTCAAATTACGACTAACGTAATCATCTGATCTCTACCAAATTTGGCAACAACATACCTTCATGTTGGAATAGTCTTTTGACCAAACTACAGGGTTATCAGCCCAATAGTTTGCAGATGGCGGTCATGTATGTGTACAAATCGATTCCCCCTATCAATTCAAACACAACGAAACCCAAATCGAATCACCTTTGGCACAGAGGTAGCACTAGCAAGGGACAACTCAGTGTCATGTTGTATATCGCCGCCATCATAACAAAAACGAAATGGCGCCCACCCAAATGTTCTGAGCTTAAATCAAATTGCGACTAACCTAATCATCCGATCTCTACAAACTTTTGCAACGTATTTGAAACGTATTTTGTCCAAACTACAGGGTCATCAGCCAAATAGTTTCAGGATGGTGGATGTATGAATCATTCCAGTATTATAGCCCAACCGTAAGTTACGATTCAACAAGGCCTGACCTCAACAATTCAACTTTTAGTACATATGGAGGTTTAAACTGTCCTCAAAGAGGTGACCGGTAGGATAGAATATGTAACCGTAGAAGTGACTTAACTGGTCCGATTGACTATACAATATCGTTGTGGGTCGTGACGTCCCGTAGACAAAATGGCCGCTATCTGTGCTCGTAAATCCATATATATATCCGTAACTGCGTAAGGTTATATACTTTTAGGAATGTTCTGAACAAAATAATACATATTTAACATCAAATTGTTTATAAAAGGGCCAAAAAACGTTAGGGAAATCGTTGATTTCAGCACAAAAAATACATTTGTACTAAAGAAGCTATTTATATGCCATTGTTGTATCACATCCGTGGCGTAGTGGTAGTGATCTAGCCTCATAGTCCGACTTACCCTGGTTCGAATCCGTATAGGTTCGAATATTTTTACTTCGTTTTTTTTGTATTTATTGATTCATAACTACTCACACATTATATTGTTAAGCATATATCGTGTGTATTTGCAATCAAAAATATTATATAATATGCTGTACTCATAACACCACAAATTTCAACACTCGACTAGAGCGATTCAAATTCTTTGTCTAAGGACAAAGAGAGCGGTAGAGTCTATTGTTGTTGTTGTTATTTTTGTTGTTAATTCTTTAGGGGATTTGCGGCATCGTGGTCTTGTAGCCCCATGTACTTGGGTGCGTGTGTAGACGTTGTCTGATAACCTGTGTCATTGTGACGTCTGTAGGCTTACTATTGTATGAACTTTTATACGAGTAAGGATTTGGTTAAGAAGATGTTGTTGTTGTTTCATTTGAGATGCATGGACATCATGGTAATTTAGCCTCGTGCACTTGGGTCAGTGTTGAATTTTGTCTCATGACCTGAGTTATTGTATTGGCTGTATTAGTGTGTGTATATATAATTCAGGTGTTGATTCAATCTATCAACGTTTAATATCCGTATAGCACGTTGTATTTCGACAAGCTACTACAACCAACATTCAATTATACTCCTCGAAGAGGACAAAGAGTTATAACTAAACCCTTGCCTTTAGGAGAAAGTAGGCTATATGTTCTTTACTGAACATCTTGTTATACTTGTGATCACAATGTCCTCATGCAAGGTTTGGAACTGATGTGTAACTATCTAACAGTCTGTTACTTCTTCACGGAAAATTTTATCTCCCGCAGAGTTGTTGGTTGGTTCCTCAGTTTAGGGGCTGTGACAACGTGGTCATGTAACCCAGTGTACATTGGGTGTGTGTAGAATCTGTCTGATAAACGGTGTTAATTGTGATGACTATTAGTCTGTAATTCAGGTAAGGTCTGCAGACGGTCAATTTTAAGTAGTAGTTCCTAATTTTGTACCATATATTAACGTCAATGACACCTAGCTCTGAACTTGGCTACTAGATGCCACCGCAACCAGCAACTTGCAACGAACGTTGGAACTTCCCCTCCAAAGGAAAGCATGCTGAGGGATTTTTAGCGCTCTTAGAAAATGCGACGACTTTGGCCGGCTTTGAACCAGCGACCTTGGGCATAGAAGTTCAGCATGCTACCAGTTAGCCGCTTCCCACAGAGTCAGATGGAAAAATGAATGTGATCTCGTGCAATGGCGTTGTCTTGGCAACCTCTGATAGCTCATCCCTCATTAATTTAGATGCGTTGTCATGGTAACTTCTGATGGCACTTGGCATTTTCTTTAATTCCGAAATCATTTTTCTCATCCCTTGGCGTAATGGTAGGTCAGATCAAAAATTCTTTCACACAAAGTTTTAGGTAATTATTAGGGGAATATTTTCCATTTTGTACGGGTTTGATATTGTGCCTAATAAGAGAGATATGATTTATGTTTTCCGAAAACCCCACTTTTTTCCACCCCTTTGGTCAATGGTTGGTGCTATCAAAAACTTTTCAAATATAAATTTTTGGCACTTATCCGACACATATTATAAACTTTTGCCCATTAACGAACTCGACCGAGATTTTAAGGGGATACATATTAAGTAAAAAATGCAAAGTGATTGGTGCAAAATTACGGCAGTTATCCTGTCCACAAGAAACTGATATATATACATAAACTTTTGAACTGACGGTGGTTTTGGGGTCTGGGGGATGTGAAACGTGAAGATATGTCGAAATTTTCCGGAAGTCGAAACATGGTACCCATTGCAATAGTTAGCTTTCTAATGAAATCTACCTAAAATAGGCTACATAATTAAAAATACTACCATCAACGACACCTAGGTGTGAACTTGGCTACTAGATTCCACTGGGTCCAGCAACTCGCAACGAACGTTGGAACATCCCCTCCGAAGGAAAGCATACTCTGGGATTTTTAGCGCTCTTGGTAAATCCGACGACTTCAGCCGGTTTGAACCCGCGACCTTGGGCATAGAAGTTCAGCATGCTACCAGTTCCGATACCGAAGTTGTTTCCCACAGACAGATGGAAAACTGAATGTGATCTCGTGCAGTGGCGTTGTCATAGCAACTGCTGATGGCTCATCCCTTATCAATTTAGTAAAGTTGTTATGGCTACCTCTCATGGCACTTGGCATTTTCTTATAATTTAAATCATTTTGCTCACCCCGTGGCGTAATGGTGGGTCATATCAAAAATTCTTTCAGACAAAAGTTTTAGGTAATTATTGGAGTAATATTGTCAATTTTGTACGGTTTTGATATTGTGCCTACTAACAGAGATATGATTAATGTTTCCCGAAAAACCCACTTTTTCCCACCCCTATGGTCAATGGTTGGTGCTATCAAAAAACTTTTCAAACATAAATATTAGGGCCTTATCCAACAAATAGTATGAACTTTGAATGGATTCAATATTTTAGATATTAAGCGAGTTATAGCTATATTTCACTTTTTCGAAAAAAGCCTCCCATTTTCACCCCTTTTGACCGATTTTGCCCATTAACGAACTCGACCGAGATTTAAGGGAATACATATTATGTAAAAAATTTAAAGTGATTGGTGCAAAATTACGGCAGTTATCGTGTCCATAAGAAACTGATATCTATACATATATATAATATATATATATATATATATTCATACATACATACATAAATTAGATATAAACCTTTGAACTGACGGTGGTTTTGGGGTCTAGGGGACGTGAAACGTAAAGATATGTCAAAATTTTCTGGAAGTCGAAACATGGTACCCATTGCAATAGTTAGCTTTCTAATGAAATCTACCTAAAAGTTGATGCTGGATTATTGTTGGATAACACTTCATAACTTGTGAGAACTCGAAATGACATCCCAGTGTTTAATAAGAACCATGAAATTTCCCTGTGTTGGTTATTGGATATCTTGTTCAGAACAGTACTCATTCGGTAGGGATGTAGACATTGGGTAGGCAGGACTTGTAGAGAATTACACATTGGGTAGACAAAGTCTTGTTAATGCATACATGTTTGGTAGACAGGACTTTTAGAGTGGTTGACACGACTTATGGAGACGTACACGGTCTAGATGTTCTACTATTGAACCGGAGGCTGTTTCGGAGGCAAGGTTTTCGCTTGGTTGACCGAACAGAAGCCCATTTCAAAACTGCTCGTAATCTCAGCCCGCCGAGGAGCAAGTTGCCTGCTTGAGTTCGCCGTGCTGAGTTGTGTGAACTGCAAAGCCTGTTTCAAAACTCCTCTTAACCCTGTCGGCTAGATATGGCCGAACGCGGACAGTGTACTTATTATATTTGTTATGAAAATAGTAACAGCTCTGGTGTTTACTACGCGGGATACATGCACGTAATTCACAGATATTGCCTGAACAATGTCTGTAGTCTGTTTGGATCCTACACTTAATAACATTGTAGACTCTACAGGGCTGATGGCTGAGAATCCATGCAAATAAGAATCGAATATCTTGGAGCTTACCGGATGTTTTATTGAGATTTGCCGATCACATAGTCATCATGGCCGACACGCCTAAGGATTTGAATGAGTTTTTGAATGGTATGGACTCCGCCTTGAGGTAAGAATTCATGATGAAAATTAATAAATGTAAAACAAAAATATTGGAATGCAACCGAAATAAATCAGAAACCTCTATGGACATCAAATTGGCAGGTGAAAAACTAAAGGAAGTAGGAGACTTCTGTTACATAGGAAGCAAAATAACCAGAGATGAACGAAGCAAAGAGGATATAAAAAGTAGGTTGCTCAGTGAAGGAAAGCATTTCTACAGAAAAGGAATCTGTTTACATCGAATATAGATTTAGGTATTAGGAAGTCATTTTTGAAGGCCTTTGTCTGGAGCTCGGCACTCTATGGAAGTGAAACTTGGACTATTGGTGCAGCACAAAGAGGAGAATTGAAGCATTTGAAATGTGGTGTTACAGGAGAATGATGAAGATCAGATGGGTAGATAGGGTTACAAACGAAGAGGTATTAAGACTAGTGGGAGAGGAGAGATGTTTCTGGCGACTGCTTATGAAGAGAAGAGATAGGTTGGTAGGGCACGTACTAAGACACCCAGGAATAGCAAGCGTAGTTATGGAAGGAAGGGTCGAGGGCAAGAACTGTAGGGGTAGATCATTGTTAGAATATGTTAAACAGATTGCCTCAGATTTAGGGTGTGGTAGCTATGTAGAGATGAAACGATTAACTCTGGACAGGGAGGCCTGAACAGCTGCATCAAACAAGTCAAAATACTCAAACAACACAACTGGGAGGAAATGTTACTCGCGACTGAACTTGATGAGTTAGGGCTGGTTTTAATGTGATCAGTATAACTTAGCACTGTGATAATTCCTTGTTTTTAACACGTTTTAAAAGAAAATTACTCCTTTATTTCATTTTGGAGAAAGAATTTTATAAATATATGCAATCTTTTCTTTTTTTATGATTTTAAAATTTAGACATAGTACAGACTATTTAGAGAGTCAGATAACTTTGTCGTTCATTTTCTCAAGACTGGAATTTTCCAATTCGTTTCCGTTGGAACTCCTAAAGTATTACAATGCACTTTTCTCAAGAGTTCTTAGTGATAAGTTCTACAACTGACACAAGATCCTGATGTGGTGGGAACAATGCAATTTTGACACAAAGTTGATACATTCCATAATAGGTACAATGTCAAATCCGATTGAAATATTTGATACTCCCCTAAAAGTTACCAAAATCGTCAGTCAGTGTTTTTTTGATATGACTGACCCTTACGCCAAGGGATGAGCAAAGTATGATTGGACTTTCTGCAGAGGAGCTTGCTTGTTTGCTTAACATGTGGAAGTTTTGAAGATACACAATTGACAAATCCAGTGCAGTTGAAATATTCTTATTTTACGTGGAGATGACTTGTATTTTTTTTCTCATGACCGATAAACCATAATTTGGGTATTTTAAAGTTTTGTTTGAAAAATGTGTGTACTCCTTCTCGCTAGAGTAAAATTGAACCCAGCGTGGAAATTCGTATGGGGTCTTCTATCAGTGTAAAACGTGCAACTGTATCTTTCTGAGGCATTCACCGGGCAGCGTCATGGAAAGTTTGCGACACAGCTCTGCCTACTATTATTGGTTGCTGTCGACGGTTCTGGACGAAAATGGGCGTGCTGGTTATCCGTTTGGCATTTCAGAGTCGGCTATGCTCATACATTATCCGGTGTGAAACATGCGAAGGCATGAATGCTTAACTCTGGGAAGCAAAGTTAAGGCCACAATAAAAGATTTTCACTAGTTAAATACCAGTTTATTGACTTTCGCCAGGAATTGACTGGTCGTGCTTTAAAAGAACTGAGGACGTGTTTCTCGAAAACAATCCTGAAGAATATGTTTATAAACGACATGACAAGTTGCGATTAGAAGTGGAAGGTCGGATGTAAAAACGAAGTGGTTGGGACTTGTTAGCCGTTAATTGTTTGAGAGAAAAGTTGTTAAGTAGATCACTTAGCACAGACATACCGTCTGATAATCATTTAGAAAATAAGCAGTATCTCAAGAGGTGTTGCGAAAAAACAGATGAGTTTTGGTCCTTAAATATTTTCTTCCAATTATTGCAGTGAATGTGCCTCGTTTTGCAAATCTAGTTGAGTCATAAAGAAGATTCGTTTATTGAGTCATTCTCTTTTGGTCGTCGAAAGCGCTGCAATGCGGCAGGCAAAAAAGTCTCACATTCATCACATCAACACATAATGCGTGGTCCATATTTTGGTTCTACTATTCGGAATCATGTTTACAATTCTCAGTTTTCTATCTCGTGGACGGTAAATTTTTAGGTGGTATGTAGCAGTCCAAAACGCTCCTATTGTCAAAACAAGTACTTTTTTGTTTTTTCTAGCAGCCCTTTATACCGTAGCTCGTATCTTTTACAAGCCCAAGTTACTTGCCTCATGTTTAATTAGCGTGTTCTGCAAGAAGTCAGCCGAGTGGTTGGTCAATCAAATTGCCTGCTCTACGACGTTTCTGTTATCTTCATCGACTTGCAGCAATTTGTGTGTTAAGTCATGACTGTGTAAATACAAACCACGTAGTGATTCGAATGATCAGCAATGGACGGGTTTATTAAGTTTGAATTTTGTCACTCATATTTACGTTTATAATACGCTCTCTTTAGCTTCACAAGTTGCATGTCTTGATGACGGTGAAAATATGTTTTGGAGCTCGAAATTAATTTACCCATCAGGTGGGTTGTGATTAACCTCTACTGCCTTTAAAGCGGGATTTTGCACTTGTGTTACTGAGGATAAACACATTCTCCATAGGGGACGTTTTGGCTTCCCCTATAGTTCCAAGTGACACCGTAATTAACATGTAACCACATAGGTTTTATTCACAAACCCAGTCTCTTGCCAAGAAATTGACAGACCAGAAGCTAAGCACATTTTTCCAAAAGGAACTGCCCAAAATCTAAACGATATTTTTCAACAAACGAGACAGAAATTAATTGGGAGCATCGCGTTCAAGGTGGCTCAAAAAGACACTACCTTTTAAAGTATGGTTTTTATCAGTTAAACAACCTTCATTTCTTAGGTAAAATGAACAGCTTATGGAGCCACACTGAGAATTGTGGTGCCTTTAAGAAGAGATGGTTCTGAGCGCAACTTGAAATAATGCTAAACCTGCCTCACCACATTTCTCGCTGTATCTACAATAATATTCCAGATAACATTACAAAACTTTTGTCATGTTGAGTCCAAACTCTGCTGATTCTAAGGAACTACGGTCCGAGTTTGCTGTTCACTTCGCGGGTTCAGTCTCCCTCGCTCCGGTGACGTCATTGGTAGCATGCTGAACTGCTATGCCGAAGATCGCGGGTTCAGTCTCCCTCGCTTCGGTGGCGTCATTGGTAGCATGCTGAACTGCTATGCCGAAGATCGCGGGTTCAGTCTCCCTCGCTCCGGTGGCGTCATTGGTAGCATGCTGAACTGCTATGCCGAAGATCGCGGGTTCAACCCGGTCGTAGTCGTCGGATTTTTAAGAGCGATAAAATCCGTAGGTATGGCTTCCTTCGGAGGCAAAGTGAAGCCGGACCATTACAATTCGTAGCCTGTGGTAAAATGTGTAGCTTATAAGTCGTTACTTAGAAACGTTCAATTAAGTTCCATCGTTCGCCGCTAGGTGTTAGTCACAGCGGTATCTTGTAGCCAATGTTGAAACTACTTGAAACTAAACATTTTGGGAGCCCTCGTGCGTTCAATAAATATAAAACAGATATGGTCATTGGCAGCAATTTATATAATGATAAAGTAATATCGACACTTGTCTTCGACTGTACTCAGTGTCGTAAGTAGGATTTGTTTCTCACCGGATTCAAAATTAAATTGTGTGGGAGTACTCGAGCAAAATGAGGCATTATCAATGAAAGCAAAACCACGTTAACGAAAGTTAGAAACCTGGTATTCACTTCTTTTCCTGTTTGATTTCGATGGCATTTTATGCGTTATAGGCTATTTAAAAGTATCAATGTGTAAAGCGCGAAAATTGGCAAATTTGTTTAAGCAAATTAACGTTTTATTAGCCATTATCTAGGAAACATGCGCTATACGAAGACTTGGTTCATTGGATGTTGCTAAATTAAATGCATTTTAACTATGTTCCATAGAGATATAAATTATATGATACGTTTATTGCTAACGTTGGAAGTTTTTTCGCTCATAAACATTTGATTTAAAGGTGAACATGCAGCATAAGGCGCTAATACAAACAAGATATTATTATTATAGCCGAGCCTCTCATAGATCGTGTTCAACAATAACGATATTATTATTATAGCCGAGCCGCTCATAGATCGTGTTCAACAATAATGATATTATTACTATCGCCGAGCCTCTCATAGATCGTGTTCAACAATAACGATATTATTATTATTATAGCCGAGCCACTCATCGATCGTGTTCAACAATAACGATGTTATTATTATAGCCAAGCCTCTTATAGATCGTGTTCAACAATAACGATATTATTATTATAGCCATGCCTCTCATAGATCGTATTCAACAATATCGATATTATTATTATTGCCGAGCCACTCATGGATCGTGTTCAACAACAACGATATTATTATTATAGCCGAGCCACTCATGGATCGTGTTCAACAACAACGATATTATTATTATAGCCGAGCCACTCATGGATCGTGTTCAACAATAACGATATTATTATTATAGCCGAGCCACTCATATATCGTGTTCAACAATTTTAATTACGTATTTCCAAGAAACACACGTAATTCTATTATAAGCAAAGTTTAATATCTTCAAAATTCAATTCGTAACTATTTTTATCCCTTTTTTAAATTTTTAGTTCTTGCTTTGGGCTGATCTTCACCGTTGACCTTATATTTAGCATCTTTATTCGGATGTTTAGGCTTTTCCTAGTTTATTGCGTGTGCTAAACTTTCAGCTTCAAAATGTATCTCGCGCAATTCCACACTATTAATTATTTAGGTGTTATTAATTGATTATTATTTAGGGCAAACTCAAAAATTATTTGTATAGAAAGATTTATTATTGCCACAAAAGTTTGAGTGAGTTTCGTTTTGTAGCTTAAGGTAAAGCGCCCACTTTAAAATAATATACAGGTTGGACAAAATAAACCGGTCCGTTATTCATTGTTTTTTTTTTATTATTCATATATTTAATTTCTTTCATTATTTATTTCTTTCGCTTGAACGTTGGCAGGCGTGTTTAGTGCAACAGTGGTATTCACGATAAAATAGTGCATATTTTGTAAGAGATTAAAGCTGGCCATGCCTCCAGGAAAGAGTTCAATGCAGGACTTAGTGGCGATACGGCACGCAACGGGCAATGTAGCGAATAAACACCGCAACTATCCGGAAAGCGTTCGAACACCTGAAAACATTGCACACGTGAAGGAAAGCCTGGAACAAAGTCCCACGAACTCTCAACGCTGTTTATCGGTGGGATTTAAAAGATCGTCGTATCGAACCCTTACCACGAAGGACCTGCATCTGTATCCTTACAAATTTATTGTTGTGCATGCGTTGAAATGTCTAGACAAACCTTGGCTTGTTGAGTTGTAATTTATAATTTATTGATTATTCAATGGTCCGCCAATCAATACCTTTACAATGAGATGTGCCGGAGGGCACTAAAAACGGGACATGTTTCGAACCATGTACATTCGGTTCTTCTTCTGCCGATTTGAATTGGCACAGAAAAAATCACAGACAAGAGTAATGACATCATACAAGTATACATAAAAGACCCTTAAAATACACATTAAAACAATTAAAACACAATTTAAAAAACGTTCTTCACTTCATTTAAACCACTGTGCTATGAGTTAGTCCATGTTGTGGAACAGCTTGTGATGAAATGCGCGGAGAGAGCGCGATTTTGTCCGCGCGTTCTGATGAATTTAAAAAACGTGCTTATCTTCTAATTTTCATAAAGTCCTTTGAGTTGGCTTCTGTTCAGTTCTACTTGACGAGAACATGATAAGATTCTATGAGTGGTTAGAACTTAGTCAAATGTGGATGAAAGGTGGAATGTTGTGCAGTTCCTGCGAAGCTTGTGGGTCAGCGTGTTGGCATAATACGGCCACTGTGTGGATCATGGGTGCGGGTCCAACCAGCTGGCTACGGCAAGTGCGCCAAAGTAGAGCGATGCAACACAAACTGTTCCACAGCATGGACAAACTCATAGCACAGTGGTTTAAATGAAGTGAAGAAAGTTTGTATGATGTCATTACTCTTGTCTGTGATTTTTTCTGTGCCAATTCAAATCGGCTGAAGAAGAACTGAATGTACATGGTTCGAAACATGTCCCGTTTTTAGTGCCCACCGGCACACCTCATTGTAAAGGTATTGATTGGCGGACCATTGAATAATCAATAAATTAGTCAAGTTGTCAATACGGACCTTGAAAGATGGCTATTCCTCCCAATTGTTGAGTTCTGCCGGTGGTTCCTGAGTGAAGTGGAAGCAAGTCTTTTGGATGCTCAGTTTTTCATTTCGTCAGATGAGCCCTGGTTCAGCCTGACATGGTATGTGAACTCACAAAACATTATGCATCCGAAAATCCCCATCAGTACCTTAAAGTGCTGTCGCATAATCGCAAGATTGTCGTTTGGTGCGCAATGGCTGGTGTCCGCATTGTGACGCGATTCCTTCACCAAACTGTTAATGTCCAGAGTCTGTTTCATCCATATGTGGTTCAATTCACAAAAGACTCTATGGATATTTTCATCAAGACCGAGCAACACCACAACCTTGGCACAGGTGCATGAAATGTTCGGAGAGGAGAGGACAATCAGCAGGGGCAGTGCTATCTCCTGACCATCTCGATCGACAAATCTCTTTCTCTGTGGGGCGAATTGAGGGGTCAGGTGTACGCAAATAATCCCCAAACACTGGAAGAGCTGCATCAGAACATTGAAAACGCTATTGCTGCTATTCCGCAGTCAGAGCGTGTCTAACAGTTTGATAAATCCAGCACAGCGCTGCATCGAGTTCAACGGTATCCATTTCCAGCATTTACCGTGATGTTCAGTAACAAGGGGAAATTGTAAATACGGTATGAATATATAATCATAAAATAAATTCCGGGCCGGTTTTATTTTGCCCTCCATCTATAAACAAAACCTAACAAACCGTAATATATGTTGGTATTAACATATTAAGTCCAATTTCGCGAATCGTCTTGCCCTTTCTTTACGTTGGCATTAAAATACACATTAATCAACCACCATTTCCTAAAATAATTAACATAATATTACAACTTAATTTCACTTTACAAAATGACTCTTTGTTACTTTCACTAATGCCCAGTGACTAGTGGTGTATTTTATAAAGGAGATGAGGGTGGAATGTGCTGACTCTCCTGTGGCTAACTGAACTGTTTACAATTTTGCACATTCAGTAAGTCGTTAGTTAACGTAAGTATACATTACCACTGCGGGGAATGTGTTTCAAAACATATCGCTACAAATGAAAGGTAAGTTCACGTTAAAATCTAACAAGACCAGTCGATCACGTCCCCTCCAATCATGTATACCGGATCAAGCCATCAACCTTTAGCATCCACTTAGAATCAAAATCACAACATCTAAGCGATCACTTCACTCCACGGCACAAGTATAAATGACAAGACTGACGAAGTTTAATTGTAGAGGTAACGTTATTTCTTTAAGAATAATTAATGACGTATCGTGACCCACACTTTAACTCGCATTTATACGCAGCATTTGTCAATAGAGGCCCGAAACTGGTATTTCCATATTTTGTGCACCAGAAATTATTTTGGAAGTACTGTGTACAAAGTGGCCGGCCCCTTGGTGTTGGAGTAGTATGCCTGCCTCGCATCTAAAGACCCCGGGTTCGATTCCCTGCTCCGTCAAGGATTTTAGAAACTGGTGTGAGGGCTTGAATAGAGGGCACTCAGCCTCATGACGACAATTGAGTAGCTGTCTGACAGTGAGACAGAAACCAAGATTATCGGCCGAGGGCACCCAATGCGCTGACCACGCTTCACCCCATAATCTGCAAGCCAAATCGCCGGGCTGCGGTTGCTTGGTAGGCCTAGGCTCTTCATGGGCTGTAGCGCCACCGGGTTTTGGATTTTGGTGTACATAGTGTGAACTAATTCGATTACAAGTACGGGTCGAGTTTTTATATTTTATTTAAGGGGAGGAGCATTCAGGCATTGTGGAGAGAAAAGTGAACGTTTAGAATAAATTGCGCCAGTTAAAATGTCGGACGCTCGAGGGGAGGCACGTCGAGAGTTTGATAAGTGTGCTCTGTGTTGTGTGGTTCTTAAGGGGTTACCACATTCTGTGCATTACAACAGACCATACTATCTGTACTATGTGCTTTTTCCTTTAAAGTACTGGTAAATCAATCATCTCTACACAATCGGTATAGCCCAAAATAGTGCTATCCATTCATCCGTAAGGTTTTCAAAAGTGAAGTATGTTAGCCCATATGTTTATAAAATGTTTACTAGGCAATATGGCTAATATATAGCGGATTAAAATCCAATAAATTAGTGTCGCTTCAACCAACAAGCACATCGCTAGTTACTTGGTGTTCTGTTGCCCCCTTTAATTAATTAATTGTGGTGTCCTCGAACTGACGTAATCCGTCATTGGATCTCGTTACAGGAAAAGCGTGTGAATGAATGACAACATTCCACTGCAATAAGTGAGAAAAACGAAAGTTGAATGCTTGTATTTAAGAATATAAAGTAGCTCCCGATTTTTATTTATCCACTTAATCGAAACAATGGAAGACTATGTTGACTGTTGGGAAGTTACAGCAGTAGGTGGATGTTATTAACCTTTCTCTATGTACAATCGCTTTTATCCGAAAGATCGGTTAATCCAAAATCTCCGACATATAAAACAGTATTGTCTATGTAATATATATTGACTGCACGAACACCACATCATTGAAGAGTAGAAACGGCCCCAGTTCCTCGTATTTAAAGGAATAGTTGCAGAGTAATGCAACTGCTGAATTTGCACTAGTTAACTATTCACTTGTTAGATCTCTTGATCGCGAAGGTATTATTCCGTTTCCCTTTATCATCTTACATAGCGAAATAAAATGTGTTTCAGACGGTCAACACGATTGTACTGTACCCGAAAAGGTGCTCGAGCATGCTCCGTACTTTAATATATTATTATTAGACAGTATATAATATAATAATTCCCCGGCGGCAAATTGCACAAATACAGAAAATTACCAACAATGACATCAAACAAAATATACACGATTCGCAATTCAGGAACTAAAGTAATTACATCGTAGTATTTACACACAATTTCACTCTCCTCTTCAAGACATCAATATGTTTGGGGACA
This sequence comes from Meconema thalassinum, assembly GCA_946902985.2. Lineage (NCBI taxonomy): Eukaryota > Metazoa > Arthropoda > Insecta > Orthoptera > Tettigoniidae > Meconema > Meconema thalassinum. The sequence continues at coordinate 18,662,795 of OX336397.1, forward strand.
GGCTCTAAGACTGAGGCAGGTAATGAGTTCCAATGATCAGTACCATGATTAATGAATGAAAATGTGATCGCAAAATCTATGATTTCGCCGTTAACTCCCCTGTCGAGTGATTCTTTCATGTCCTGAAAGAGTGATAACATTTGGCTCTCACATGAGTACCCTTGTCTAAATCCGTATTATCTTCCATTACGCCATGATAACTTTCCCCACTGTTCCCGTAAGTATTCATTAATAAGGTGCTCCATCAGTTTACGTATGATGGATGTGAGGCTAACAGGCAGTTTCCCATTATCAATCTGTTCCCTCCCTTAAACATTGGAACTATTGTGGCTCTTCTCCAGGTTTCGGGTACTTGTGAGTTATTGATACATTAAACAGCACCCCCAAGTATCGCCCAAAGAATTTGCCTCCTAGTTTTAGCACATATCCACAAATATTGCCTGGGCCTAGCAATATTTTTCTACGTAGCTTTTTCTGTCTTGTTAGAATCGACGCTTGGTTTATTCGAAAAGGTTGGCTATCAGTACCATAGTTAAGGTTCCACACACAGCTATGAAATTTAGTAAACACCCTACCATACCATATATTTAAATCATAAGCGATTGCCTGTTTCTCAGTAATTAAATCACCATCTCCGGACATTATCATAGACCATTGGAATTTCCTTTCCGCCTTCTAACGTAACTATATCATAACTATATCAATGGGAGTTCAGCAAGAATAGAAGTACTATTGATAAAATCTTCGTTGTTAGACAAGCGATGGAAAAATTTTACGAACATAACGTAGACCTTCACATGTTGTTCGTAGGCTACAGACAAGCATTGATAGTATTGACAAGGAAGAATTGTAGAAATATATGGAACAGAAAGGAATTCCCGGAAAGCTGATAAGATTAGCGAGAATAACCGCAGAAAATGCTAAAGCCAAAGTAATGGCGGAGGGTAAACTTGGTGTTGAATTTTCCTTGGAAAGAGGAGTACGACAGATTGATGCCATGTCCGCTTCGCTATTCAACTTGGCTTTAAATAAATTATTGGAGAAATTGGAAGCAGCGAACAATATAGTATAAAGAAGACCATGATCAGACCAGTGTTAACTTATGGCTCTGAAACGTTGAATATGTTGGTTCTGGACTGCAATAAACTTAGTGTGATTGAGGGGGAATTAATACGGAGAATTTCTGGTTCTGTAATTGATAGAGGAGAATGGAGGATACGAACTAGTAGGGAAATAGATGATATCCTAAAAAGCGCAGACATTGCTCGATATATAAAATCACAAAGACTACGATGGCTGGGCCACATTGAAAGGATGGAAAACAAGAGAACACTGTATATGAAGCCAGAATGAAAGAAGGCGACGTCCTAGTAGACCAAGGAACACCGCAGAAAATGCTAAAGCCAAAGTAATGGCGGAGGGTAAACTTGGTGTTGAATTTTCCTTGGAAAGAGGAGTACGACAGATTGATGCCATGTCCGCTTCGCTATTCAACTTGGCTTTAAATAAATTATTGGAGAAATTGGAAGCAGCGAACAATATAGTATAAAGAAGACCATGATCAGACCAGTGTTAACTTATGGCTCTGAAACGTTGAATATGTTGGTTCTGGATTGCAATAAACTTAGTGTGATTGAGGGGGAATTAATACGGAGAATATCTGGTTCTGTAATTGATAGAGGAGAATGGAGGATACGATCTAGTAGGGAAATAGATGATATCCTAAAAAGCGCAGACATTGTTCGATATATAAAATCACAAAGACTACGTTGGCTGGGCCACATTGAAAGGATGGAAAACTAGAGAACACTGTATATGAAGCCAGAATGAAAGAAGGCGACGTCCTAGTAGACCAAGGAACACTGTATATGAAGCCAAAATGAAAGAAGGCGACGCCCTAGTAGACCAAGGAACACTGTATATGAAGCCAGAATGAAAGAAGGCGACGCCCTAGTAGACCAAGGAACACTGTATATGAAGCCAGAATGAAAGAAGGCGACGCCCCGGTAGACCAAGGAACACTGTATATGAAGCCAGAATGAAAGAAGACGACGCCCTAGTAGACCAAGGAACACTGTATATGAAGCCAGAACGAAAGAAGGCGACGCCCCGGTAGACCAAGGAACACTGCATATGAAGCCAGAATGAAAGTAGGCGACGCCCTGGTAGACCAAGGAACACTGTATATGAAGCCAGAATGAAAGAGGGCGACGCCCTAGTAGACCAAGGAACACTGTATATGAAGCCAGAATGAAAGAAGGCGACGCCCTAGTAGACCAAGGAACACTGTATATGAAGTCAGAATGAAAGAAGGCGACGCCCTAGTAGACCAAGGAACACTGTATATGAAGCCAGAATGAAAGAAGGCGACGCCCTAGTAGACCAAGGAACACTGTATATGAAGCCAGAATGAAAGAAGGCGACGCCCCGGTAGACCAAGTAACACTGTATATGAAACCAGAATGAAAGTAGACGACGCCCTAGTAGACCAAGGAACACTTGGTGTATTCTTGGAATACACGGTAAGATAGAGTATTCTTTTTAATGCTCTTTGCTTGTTCATTTCATCCTTTTTCTCAAACACCAACAGTGATCTCCTAGTTTCTCTTTGATGGTCATATCTCTTATGTCATTGTGAGTCTGTTCTAGATATATATCTTCCATGACCCACCTAGCGTCATCTTGCAGCGAATCTCTGAAGCTCCTTAATTCTTCCTGGTGCAAGAGGACTTCCTTTTCCATCTGGCCATTAGATCTCGTTACCATCGCCAGATATTATCTCCATGAGCAAGAGAACTTCGTCTACTTTTTCACTCACCATGCTGTGCTAGTATCGCCTGCTATCAACTCTTTGAAGACCATTCATCAAGAAGAACATTTATTTTTGATAAGTTGTCTATTCTGATATGTATTCCTTTTGTCTCCTACCCCCACCCTTATCCCTTCCTTGGACCCTCCGTGCTTCGCTGAGTGGGTCTCACTTGTAAGTCGGCAGTTGACTCGGTCAGTCAAGGCTCAACTAGAGCCAGTCTCCTCAAACCAAGAGGCACTCTCTACGTTCTACGCCATGTTGGCACATTAAGTATTCGTCAAAGGCAACTTCATCTTTGACATGCAACCAAGATAAGTACAGACTTAAGGTTTTAACCTCATCTTCATCAGTTTTATTATCTACATGCTTTTATTGATCATTTTATAGACAGCGTGAGATTACCTATTTGGGGCAAAAATCATCCTTCGCGGGATTTGCCATGTTGAGCTTTTGTCTGTCTAAGCCAACCTTAATAGAAAGTAGCTTTTCTTAAGCTATTTAAATGAGAAATCTTCTCACCACGTGGGATATTATCTAATACCCGCTGTCTATAAATTACCAAGCTAGTTCCTCCGCTGGATTAACTTTGGCCCCATTCTTCTATTAAGATCGTTCTGGAACCTTCCAGATCCTGTACTTTATCTACAAGTCCTGCCGTCATGTATTTTTCACTCTCTTGTGAGAATACTATTTAAAATTGAAGAATCTCACTTCTGAATTAAAGCTCAATAGCGAATTTTCTTCCACCGCTGGAATGTTCTATGGCGCATTTAATTGTAATTCACAACTTTCTCAAGCAATAGACTATCGCCTATCTAGTGCTACCAGTTCTTTTTCATCATTGCAATAACTTTCTTTGCCATAAACTTTCGTGTTACTACAGGGAATTTTCCATCTATTCAAAAGACTATAGTGATAACTAGTGCTTGTTCAACTTTTCTACCGCGTCGCGATCGTCCGTTTACATTAAATAAGGCCATGAACATTGATCCTAAATCCCAATTGATCTTTCCTCAACCTTCTACTAACAAAACATATTAATAAAATTGTAACTCTAGATCATTTTCTATAAGGTGTCACTCTAACGAAGTGCCCTTCCATTTTGCTTGTTTATCATTAATAAATTTCTGTATAACTACGTGTTTTATACACGGTTCAAGATTACATTGTTTCTACCCTATAATCAGGGAAAACAATTCTTTCAACTCATGAGTGAGTTATTTCTAGGTCTCACGAAAGGGAAACTGCCTCATTTGGCTCGTGATTCTTATTTAAACATAGGAGGTCGAGAACCTTCCTTTTGACTGTCTCATCAGGTTTCACAGTAAGTGACCTGCCCTTATTTGTATAATAACCAACAGTAATTCTGTATAAATATAAGAAGTTATAGGAACTTCTCCTTTATTCTACCCACTTTCTTTTTTGTTATTTTCGAAGTTGTAACTTTTTCTAAAATAGTTACCTGGAAATTTCTTAAAGTACACTCCTTGTACTCAATTTAATGTTTAAACTTTAATCACTTCATTTGTCTTCTTTAAATCTTACAAAGATTTTAGTACATATATAAGGTTTGATACCTAAAGAATTGTTAATTGTCTGGGGCAAACGTCAAATGTTTTCTGAGGTCTGTGACCCCAAAATTGTTAAACAAATTGAAAATATATATTTGTTAAAGTTATCAACTTCTTTTGAATTGTTAAATAAATTAAGCGTTTCTTTTCGCTTTTTCATTTTTCTAGTACAACGGTTAGGCAAGATCCTGTCTTCCTTGGCTCTCCCTACTCAATGCCATTAAATCTATTGATAGGGTTTTCACCACTCGTTGCATTTGAGCAAGAACTCTTAAAGGTAATCTCGTTAAAGTTTCTCTTAGCTTTAATAGCTAATTCTAACTGGCCAGTAAGGCAAGTAAAGCTCGCTACGCCAGCTACCTGCTTGTGGAGATTCTCTCCGAAAACGTATGGTTGGTTTTCCAAAAGATAAGTGTTTCTCTTTGTCTAAACTTTTAGCCGGCTCCTTGCTGAGTAAAAGCTTAGCCATTTCTAAATGCAACTATTGGTTCATTTACCAAATTTATTCCCACAGGCATAATTCCTTTATCATTATCCTTCTTGGAAGCACTTGGTCGCTTTTTCAGGAACTCTATAACTTCGAAAACTGGAAATACCAAACCTGATTCAAATTATTGGCATTCTTCGAATTACTTTGCAAAAACGAATTTCTTTGAACAGACATACAATAAATCTGTTACTCACAGTCTTGCCAGACCATCACCCTTCCCCATAGTAAGCAGATGCATGCTTGAGAGGGAATATACTAAAGCCACTCTCTTGCAAACCGCCCAAGTCCTATCTGCGTTATTCAAAAATTATTTATAATCACCCTATCAAAAATTATTTACAAAAATCTGAATCATTTATCATAAATATCTGGCATTCCAATGTATTAAAAAATCATTAACCACTTGTCATATCAGCTGCTACTCAATCAGCTGATCACTTAACTTCCTTAACTCATCATCAGGTCAGATCAGCTGTTCCACTATCATTCAGAGTGATATTTAACCATTAATTCTCGAAGAAATATGGATTATTTAAATCTCCAGAATAACATCTAGGATCAATTTTTGAGGTGTCGTCAAACTCTATCATACTGGTTAGAAAGTATTGCCAGACGTAATTATACTCTTATATTTTGATGGCTTGTGCCTATATTTCACTTAATTTCCATATTAAAATTTATTGCCATAAATTGTCCACATTGGATATTATTATCCACTAATGACCACTTGAATTAACACTTCATGAACCACTTCATTAATCATCATAATTGAACATTATCAATTTACCATAAATTCACCATAAACTATTCAGCGCACAGCATGAATCAAGAATTGGACTGGGTTTACACTAACCTTCGGTCAACAACATTTATATATCAAAGTGGTAACCTCACAAACATTGGCAATCTCTACACAAACCCTTGGCAAAATATCTCAAGGCAACATATTTAATAATCCACATCAAACTGTAATACTGGCTTCAGGCATTAATAAAGTCGACCCATCAGAACTGTGGTCACTATAACTGTGTTTGACAACCTCTTAAACGTGTAAATCACTGAAATAATTATCTATCAAATCCAAGCATTAATTAACCTCAAAGGTATCATAACTCTGTAAATCATTGAAATCTGTGTTAGACCAGTTATATATTTCTGCCTGTGATAGATTTATGAAATAATCGTACTCATGTTTTAGAATTAATCACTTAAAATCCCTGGTTAAGGCAAAATTTAATCATCAGAAAAATGGAATATCACTACAAAATCTATTGGATCCATCACAAGATGTGACTCTGCTTACATTTATTTTTACTATACTGGATAAGGATCAACCAATACATGACTTGTTAATTATTGTTTAATTCACTTACAATCCATATAGCATTCGCATGATAAAATGATTTCCCTAGAACAGGTCAGATGATTAGACACCACACAATTGCTGTAGGCAAAAGGCCCTGTTTTGATGGCTCAGATGAGTTAATGTATGGGACTGGAATCAACAATAACTATACTGTCAGATAGAAGTGACACTGTTTTGCTAAGGCTCAAATGATCCAATCAGACAGAAAAAACCCTAGTCTCCAACTCCACACAATCACTAGAATGTGGGAAAAAACTATCAAATACCAGATTGCAGGCATCGAGTCTCATAAACGTTCGATACAGAAACTGTACTGTATCAACCAAATATTCTACAACTTGATGTAAAAGAAGAACAAATACTATGCTCAATAAAATCGGTGAATAGCAAAGATCAGTGAAATTCTCCCTTAATCTCACATGGCATCCACCATGTATCAGCGAATTCATGTAGATGATTCTCAAAATATATAACCAATGATGCTTCAAAAATATTCATAAAGATATACCAGTGTGCCCATGACCATGCAAATTCATATCAGTGTGTTCAAGTAAACGCTCACGTTACCTTCATTATATTCCAGATGGCCTGAATATTCATTCTAAAGATCGACAGTAATCCAGATATTCGTGATTGATTTCTTGCAAGATCGACAATTTCTTCATCCTGTACCTCGGATCAGCATTCCTCTCGCCCTAATGCAGATCTCGGGATGGTCACTTGCCTGGGTAGAATTCGAACCCGTCACTCCGTTCCGCCATCCTGCCCCTTCTTACGTTTAGCACGCCATGCTACTGTATTATATGTTCATCTCGAATACGTTCCAAAAATCCACTGGATATCGCAATATAAATGGGAAGTCCATTATGTCTCTGGTGGTAACACGCCTCTGTTCCACACAAATGTCGGTTGGCAGTAACAAGTAATATCCCCACGAATAAATGTTGAGTTGCGTTTATATAAGAATTTTATATTGCGTGTTCAGATTTATTGCTCACTTTGTAGTTTGGATACCAGGTGATAAGCATATTCGGAAATGTTCATAAATAGTGTTAATTGATATTCATTTCACTACTGGAGAAAATACGTGAAGTCACATTCACTGATCTGGTTGAATGTTTCTGTAAAAATTTGGAAGACCCGTGGTCGCCTAAGTCCCATTGTACTACTAATGCCCGCTGTGCCTATTGTTCATAATGTGTAAAACTTCATCTGCTGGTAGGCCCGCATGTTGGAATTGTAAAGCTTGAAATTAATCAACTAGCATAATGTCGACATCCAATATGCAGCTATGTCAATGGTGGTATCATCATCATCGGCTTTAACTCGAATCCGAGTATAAATCTTCTTCCTTCAGTCCAGTTTGTGGATGTGTTTACGGTGACTAAAGAGTCCAATCCTGGCATGGAACAAGCGTCCACTCAAGTCACGTAGTATTGCTGGAGGGGGACGTGGTTGGGCTGTTCGAAGTTTCCGAGCTTGGCGCTTGGCCTCTTTGTGTGTGCGTCGATCCCTTTCGAACGTCTTTCCAGTATCCGAGATGGTACGGCGCCAAGTTGAGTGGTCTTCAGCCAGCGTGTCCCAGGTTTGTGAATCAAGACCTGTCAATTTCAGGGTCTGCTTAAATTGGTCCTTGTAGCGCCTCTTAGGACCACCATGAGGTCTGTTGCCATAGCATATCTCACCATATAGCATTCGACGAGGTAATCTCTCATCATCCATCCGATGGACATGGCCAATCCATCTAAATTGGTGACCTATTATGGATGATTCTATTCTGTTGATTTGAGCCTTTTCCAGAACAGCAATATTGGTAATGCGGTCTTCCCATTTAATCATCAGGATTGATCGAAGTTTTTGTAGTTGGAAACGTTCAAGCTTCCTAAGATCACGTCGGTAAAGGGTCCACGTTTCACAGCCATACAACAATGTAGAAATGACTACTGCTTTGTACACCATAAGATTTGTACTCATGGACTGATCTTTATTCATGAAGACCCGGTGTGCTAATCGTCCATATGCTGCATGGGCTGCACCAATTCTCTTATCCACATCCTGCTCACAGTTACAGATCACAGAAATGGTACTGCCCAGGTACGAGAAGTGGTCTACCTGTTCTAATGGCAAATTTGAGATGGAGATATTTAACTGAGGAAGAGGCGTGCCTGGTGAAGGTTGTGCAAAGACTTTAGTCTTATTGACATTTATGGTAAGACCAAAGCGATCACATGCGCTTTTGTAACAATTAACTGACTCTTGCAGCTCCTCTGGTGTGAGAGTTGGCGACGCAGCATCATCTGCATACAACATGTTAGTAACCTTAGTAACCTGAGTTTTCCTCAAGGAGCGGAGACGAGTTAGGTTGAAAAGCCCTCCATCAAAACGATACTTGACCTCCACACCTGGGATGTTTGTGGGTGAATCATACCGCATTGCAGCCAAGTACAGCGCAAAAAGCGTTGGAGCCAGTACACATCCTTGTTTCAGTCCATGGGTAATGGGAAAATCATCGGACATCTTATTCTGATGGCATACCTGACCTGTCATGTCATCATGGAGAGCCTTGATTAGATCTTCAAAGCGCTGAGGGCAACCAAACCGCTTCAGCACCGCCCACATGGCTGGTATTGGAACCGAATCAAATGCCTTTTCCAAGTCATAAAAGACTAAGAAGAGTGGATTCTGTTGTTTTCTAAATTTTTCTTGTAGCTGTCTCACACAGAAAATCAAGTCAATTGTGTTTATGGAAGCTCTAAATCCGAATTGTGACTCAGGGAGGATCTTCTCCGAGATAACCTTGAGGCGGTTAAGTAGAATTCTTGCAAGAATCTTCCCCACAATTGATAGCAGTGATATACCACGGTAGTTGCCACAAACACTGCGATCACCCTTTTTAAAGATAGTGACGATAGTGGCATTCTTTAGGTCTCCAGGTACCTTTCTTGATTCCCATATTCTGAGTATAAGGATGAAAATCCTTGTTTTGAGGGAATGACCTTCGGCTTGAATTAGTTCCAGAGGGATGTTATCTGGGCTAGGTGCTTCTGGGTTTCAATTGGGTGAGAGCTGTACTGAATTCATGATAAGTAGGAGGTACTGCCAACCACAGTTGTTCAGGTTGTTGCGGCACATCACAGAGGAAGTCTTCAGCAGCTGTTGATAGACGATTTAGGAGATTGGAGAAGTACTCCTTCCAGCGTTCCAAGAGTTCTTGACTATCAGTAAAGGTAGTAGAATTATCAGCGCTTTTCAGTGTACCTGATGATGAGCGAGATGGTCCATATATTTCCTTGAGTACTGCATAGAAGTTCCTCAAGTCTCGAGCATCCGATAGTCTCTGCAGTTCCTGAGCCTTCTGTTGCCACCAAGTATTTTTAATCTGCCTTATCTGCGTCTGGCATTTACCCGTGAGTTCCAGTAGTTTATCTCTCTTTGTGTTGGAAGTTGGGTCTTGAAGATGGGCAAGATAGGCATTCCTTTTGGCATTGATGAGAGACAGAATTTCCTCTTTGTTGTCATCAAACCAGTCTTGTCTTTTGCGCACTATAAAACCAATGGTTTCCTCAGCTGACTGTTTGATAATCTTCTGTAATGTGGCCCATTCTTGCTGAATGGCATTTGTTACTGGGTTTTCTGATAACCGGGTGACGATCCTGTTTCCAAAATGTTTATACATGGATTCATCCTGAAGTTTGGATGTATTAAATTTCTTTCTTGGCAAATGTTTGATGTTCCTAGGGGGTTTAGGTCTGATGGATATCCTGAGCTTACATATAAGAAGTTTATGATCTGTCCAACAATCGTCTATATTCCTTGCTGTTCTGGCAATAAGAGTGTCCTTCTTATCACATTGCCGGGTAATGATATAATTAAGAATGTGCCAATCTTTGTAACGAGGATGCATCCACGTGGTTTTGAAGCAGTTAGGTAGCCGGAACTGCGTGTTGGTAATGAAAAGTTCGTGTTCTGCACAAAGACCAAGAAGCAACAGTCCATTGGGATTACATTTTCCAAGTCCCTGTTTGCCCATCACATTATTCCATAGCCTGTGATCTTTCCCAACTCTGGCATTGCAGTCACCGAGGAGCAAGAGTTTATCTGCAGATGGTACCTTGGAGATGATTTCACTTAGCTGATTATAGAACTGAGCCTTTACTTCATCATCAGAATCTAAGGTAGGAGCATAGGCAGAGATGAGTGTCATAAAGGAACCTCCTGAGAGTGGTATGCGGAGAGTCATGAGCCTTTCGCTGATTGCAATGGGCGTAAGTTGGTGATCATTTACCAGTTTGGGCTTCACAGTGAAACCCACACCATGAACACGACATTCACCCTCCTCCTTTCCTTTCCTTTCCTTTCCAGAAGATGGTATATCCTGTTCCATATTCAGTAATCTTGCCTTCAGAAGACAGCCTAGTTTCACTGAGAGCAGCAATGTCAACGTTGAGTCTTGATAACTCATGGGTTACGAGAGCTGACCTTCTCTCAGGTCTAACGTTATTGTCCAAATCAAGCAAGGTTCTGATGTTCCATGATGCAATAATCAATTTGTGATTCTTTACTGTTTTTGAGTTTCGACCGCATGAGGGGTGACCTGCTGAGTGCGGTTGCCCAGCCGGACCAAGATTGTGACTTCCGATGTTTAGCCCACCTTTTCTAGGGCCTTCCCCAACGCAAAATATATTTCCATGATTATTCCTTCTTCCTGGATATTAAATGGGTCAATGAAAATCACCTTGATATTAACCTTCAAAAAACGGTTCAAATGACATTTCGAAAAGGAGGTAAACCTGCGCTTAAAGACACGCTCACATTGTACAACGAACCATTAAACGTAGTGAACAAGTTCAAATACCTGGGCATAACCCTGCAGACTACAGCCACATCCTTCAGTCATCATATACAAGAGAGGTCAGCAACAGCTATCAGAGCCATTTACAAGATTAAGAATCTACCAGCGTTATCACTAGTTACAGCTCTGTCCCTTTTCCATACGACCATCTCACCTGTTGTTACGTATGGTCTTGAAATAATATGGGATTTTCTCACATTTAGCGATCTAGAAAGAATAGAGAATGTTAAGTCGAGATTTTTAAAGTATATACTAAGAGTTGGAAAGATGGCTCCCACAAGATTAGTCTATGAGTTAGAAAAAGGAAACCTTCTTCATCGAAGACCTCAGATTGAAAGTTCCTTTGCCGGCTACAAGATCCTCTACTGACTTTTTGGAGGCTAGAAGAGCAAAGAGACAAGAGATAGATCCAGACTTTTATATTACTGATGCAATGATGAACAGAACGTGGTCTAACGAGAATCAAGATCAAAGACACGTAATAACGAGACTCGCCATTCACGGATTCCATCATAAGATATGCTCCAACAGATCCTTCCATAGTCCGAATGATAATTGTGTTTGCATTTTATGCAACGAAAGGTGTACCAGATACCATATTACGACGTGCCGCAAAAGATTAAAATCATTAAGTGATTATGGTAAAAATTAATGCCCATTCGGGTGATCCTTTTTCCTTTATTGTGTTTTCAGTTAGGATGTAACTTACAGTTCTTTGTTTCAATAAAGGATATCTTTAATAAATGAGGTCGTAATTACCAAATTATCCCGTGCATTCCTCCCGGCATTCATTCCGTTCGAGGGGTAGCTATTCCTCCTTCTTGCCTCCATTACGTCACTCCCCATGAAGCCAGAGTCGCAATGCTAGCGCATTCTTTTCCTTCCTAATAATAAATTTCCAATCTCGACCAGCGTAGCCGATTGCTTCACCTACATATCGGGTACAGTACTAAATAAACATCTAAAGAATTATTCCCTATCGTGGGGAAATCGACCACCTGGGAAAAAAAACCTCTCCCTAACTAGCTTGTTTGCTGCAAGTTGTTCTTGGCTACTGCTAGTTGAATCACCGGACCAGATCACGCTTGGAGGATTCTAATCCCCGGCAATTATAACATTAATTTCCATAGATTTACCCGTACAGATGATGTCATAAAGTGTATCCAGTAGCGAGAAGTTGTCCTTGGGTGCTCGATACGCCCCTATCACCTGAAGAGAGTTTAACTTTGCTTTCTACACATAACAGATCATGATCCCTATTGGCCCATTTTAAGCAACTTTCGATGTCCCTACGAACACAAATAAATAAACCACCATCTCCCTTACCCCGGTATCTTCTGTATATTACGTAAGTACCCTGGATTATTTCATTACTATTTTCATTCTTATATAACCATGATTCAGTAGCTATGACAACGTCCGGTGAATATGTCTCTACTAGATTCCAAAATTCTATTATTTTATTCCCTATACTCTGTCAATTAACGTGCAGCAATCTTAGAGTCTTACCTCCATTTCAAAAATGTCTAATCGCTTCTCCCAATCGTGATGGCTGCCTCACTCCGGTCCAACTCCTCAGGATTCGATGACCCTCTCGTGCAGATTCAACAGGTTGTAGGCGCCTCGTCGATTCAAATGTAGCCCTACTCGAGCGATTCACGTTCCCCAATCCAGCAGTCAGTGTCCACATAAACTAGTCCCAATTGTGCGCACACCCAGTCAATGCAATCGTTAACGGACTTAGCTCGCCGCTGCAAAATTCCACTCAACACGATTTTTGCGTTCCTTAACTTAATTCTGGCTTTCTCACTAACTCGTAAAGCTGGCCAATAATGAAATTGGCTGTGGCCTTCTTCTTTAGGTCATTAGTCCCTACATGGAGAAGCAAAACTTTAATTGTGTCACACTCTTCTATTGGTACTTCTTCAACTTGATGGGCGAGCTGGTCAATTTTAATTCCTGGATAGCACATCACTTTCTTGCCCGCTTTCCTCGACATATCCCCCCTCCACTTAATCATCGAATCACCCGTTATGAGTACGTCATTGTTAACAATTTGCTCCTGCTCGCCCTCTGTCACACTGATCCCAGTAGCAAGCCGCTTAGTCACATCCTTCCCCGTTTCTTCTGATCCTTGAAGCTATGTTATAAGTTCCTGTACTATTTGATCCCTTGCTTTGATTTGCATCCTCAAACAGTCCGGTATATCACATACTTTACAAAACCAATTCCCAACATCACAATCCTCCTTCTTGACCTTAATACAGTCGAAGTGAAACCATTATCCATTATCCAAGGATGGAGATTAATTCCAGAAACACTGAATTCCCTGGCTAGGCAAACCTCAATCTAACGCTCACAAGTTGCTCATTTTGGACATTCTTAAAAATGTAAATGATGTTGTACTATGGATTTATCTACAGGGATTGATATACTCACTACAGAAGGGGAGTGAAATTCTTAGAATCTCGGGTAGCAACGGGTTTAGATGGGAAGAATGGGCGCCTATTATCCATAGCACATCATCTGACTAAGTACTACTAATATAAGACGGATTTTCGATAACAAGGATGAGCTAAACAAAAAGTGCCCCCAAATTTGTAAACTATAAACAATTACAATATCGTGAAAATAAAACAACACTCGTTATCCTGTCTGACTTCGACTGAAATAAAATAAATTAAATTAAAATAAATTAAAAGTAAGGTCAATGACCTTGTCTTTATAAAATTGCAAGCTTGAAAAACAACTTATCAATTCTAGAACTTTCAAAGAAAAAGAAAAAAATCATTAAAATTCGCTCTGATCATAAAATAAAAATATCTATAGAACTTTTGAACACCCTGTTTGTTCACTAAATTAAAAACATTAAACTGATGTAAATTTATACATTGACTCCTATCAGTCCTACTTTCAATATAACTAATTCTAAACACAAATTAAAATACAAATACCCTGTCTAGTATATTCAAATTTCTACATAAATATTTTCACAAACATATTACTTACATCAGTTAACTCATATTCATCGAATGTCCTTTTATCTCCGTAGAGAAAACACTTCTCTCATATCACTGAGTTAATATCAATATCACTTCTCGCCATTCTGTTTCATACTCGTTACATCCTGGCTAATTTATCCAAGTGCTTAAGCTCAGCAATCCTAAAATGTCAAAATAGTTAATAATAATAATAATATGATAAATTCTCAAGAATGTTTTCTCTTTTTCATCACATCTCGAACGCACAAGTTATCGATCATAATCGTATATTTGAATATTACTGCAACCTTCCTAATAATGGGTTTACTTTATCAAAATGTGCTATATATCTTCACATTCCATTCCTCATCACATTTACGATACATATCATCGCCACACATTGCGGAAAAACGTTAACAAAAAACAAAGTTTCTGGAAGAGTCCAACATGGATCGTGCTTTAAATAGTATCCTATTCACAATACAACCTTAACTTTGGAAGCATACTGTGTCTTTCCCACCATAAAATAATGCACATAACTAACCTCCTTGTGGAAAAAACCTTTACAAACCACAGAAAAACTCTGTGCATAAATATTTCTCCATATCAAAACGACTTCCAGTAACCATTATTTTTCACAGATTATTCGCTTAAAAATTAATAATTTCAATAACTGTTGCAACTCCATGTAACTTAGTGATTCCAGCTCTAAACGGTTTACTGCACTAAAATACATATTTTCATCTCCTCATTCGTGTCCATCATTGTGTATTAATAATAACAATGTATTACACAACAAACGTTAGATTTCAACGTAGCATTATCACCTTAAGTGAATAGTCAAGCTTCTAGCTAACCATCATGATTATATCATGTCTCAAATACAGTATAATTCATGACTATATGACACATAGATCATCATTGCAAAACTATGTCTTAAAAGAGGATGATCATCTTAGCAAAGTCTTAACTCCTGCCTCAATTCACATAGAATTAATGTCACGACTTTCTATCCTCATCAGTTACAATTAAAAATCCTGTAAACTACTAATATCTATCCAACAATGCTAAAGACTCAATTCTCTTCTCAGAATAACTGGCAATTGCAAATACTGCATCAAATACGACGAATATGCCATCATAATGCTTGCAACAAAGCATCATCATAAAAATGCTTCCAACAAATACGAAAAAATCTCCAAAGGTAATAAATCTCAAACAAAAAGACGCTAAAATTTAAGAAAATCTAATCCAAAACCAAATCTCGAATTTACAACAATTACTAGAATAATGTAAAATGTCTTCGTCTACCTTAGCTGAAAACTGCTGGAATAGGCTCATTATACCCGGGTGGGTATAAGACTCCTTCTTGCGGCTCCCGCTTCGATGTCTCCGTTTCTGCATTCGCCTGCCCCTGGATGTTAAATCAGCATCGGGTTGGATCTCGCCTTCTCCCATCGCCATTCCTCGACTGTCTGGACTCGAGTCCGAAGCCCCGTACAACTTGTTTCAGCATACGCCTCGAAGTCATGCTCCGTCAAGTTTATTCAGCGTAGATCCCAGAAGATCTCTCGTACTATTCCAATTTTGAATGTAATTTGGAATTTTTAAGTCATTCCTCTCATTCGTGCGGTGTTCAATTATCCAGTTTCCCAAATCATGTTAGTTTACTGACTCATCTCCACGTTCTCAAAATGTGTTGAATTCGTCCCCCTTAACTCGAAATTCATAAGTTCCATTTTTCAAAATCAATGAATACATTTCGTATGATTTTGTAAATTTAGTAAATGTTTATCGAGTATCCTAGATAATCGTAGCAGATTGTTGTATGGCTTGGCGAAGTGTAAGAATTCTTCCCAAGTATTGTTGAACTATAATGTCAATACAGTTCGTATGTCCTCATAGTTAATAGTTTCTGGTGTTGGAAAATATTCTATACAGTCTTCTACTTGCACGAATACGTCGCTGAGTAAATTCAATTTCACAATACAAATGTTCAATTGAGCAATACAATGTTGCAAAATAAATCGAAGAATTGTTCATATAATTTGCAGTAAAGTCGATCACTTTGAATACATTACTTCTATAATGTTCAATTCGCACTATAACGTTCCACCGGTCTCGTAATGCTTGGCCGGAATAACACCCGCTATAGCGTTCAAATTCAATTTCTCGCGCACTCGAAATTGGTGAACTCACAATACATCTGTCTCTCCGGACATTTCACA
This sequence comes from Meconema thalassinum, assembly GCA_946902985.2. Classification (NCBI taxonomy): domain Eukaryota; kingdom Metazoa; phylum Arthropoda; class Insecta; order Orthoptera; family Tettigoniidae; genus Meconema; species Meconema thalassinum. The sequence goes on from OX336397.1 coordinate 18,679,095, forward strand.
AAGGAATAATCTCCCCATTTTCCACTGATTGTGACCTCTAGAAATTTGACGCTCGAATTCCCGATCAAACTCATTAAACAACTTCTTCTGCCGAATTAGGACCTCTATTCTCAATTTTGAAAACATAGAAAAATGTGTTATAATTTTCTACCTCGAAATTGGTCTCTCAATCTTGGATTCATCTTTTTAGAGTAATTACAATAGTCACTGAAGTAATCATACTAATATATAAAAATGAGATGGTGTTTGTCGTCTTGTCTGTCTGTCGTCCTGTCTGTTACTCAATCACGCAAGAACCACTTGTCCGATTGAAATGAAATTTTGCATGGATGTAGCTGATTTACCATTGTTACACATAGGCTACTTTTGATTTCGATATTTTGCACTATTTAAAAATGGCGACCATTTTAGTGACGTCACTACACCCTTTGGTTTCAAAATTTCATATTTCCATTTCAAATAAAAAAAGAACGCTAAGAAATAGATAACTTTTAATGGCATACGCGAGCTTTAACATTTAATTTCCTATCCGAAAGGTCCTTAACACTTTTTGTGTATCTCCAACGGTTAGCGAGTAAAACCTACATTTGTGCAATAAAACACGGTCAACACCGAGCGGTGCAGTCTATCTCTCTATATATAAAAATGAAAGTTTGCCTGTTTTTTTTCTGAATTTCTACGGAAATTTGAGTTATTTACGCGCTTTAGGCTGTTTTATGATGAATGCGCGCGAATTTTTTTTTGTCTGTCTGTTTGTCTGTGGACAACTTTGTTCCCTTATAACTCGAGAACGGCTGGGTGTATCAACGTAAAATTTGGTACAGATATCCATCAAAGGCATGACACTAATCATTGATGTAACTCTTCTCCGTACCTCTCATAAAAGGGGGCCTACCTCCTTAAAATACATGCTGAAATAGGCGTAGATGGTCGTGACAAAGCTCATTTTCAGCTCCTCAATGTGAAAGACAAAACTCGGGGGCCCTAAAGGGTCCACGAACTCCAAATTTAAGGCCCTAAAATCAACATTTTTGGAGATGTTCCCAGAAATCTAATTTCATTTAATAAACTAATGAACGAATGCAAGCCGATAACCTTGGCAACAGATTCTCAGAGGTCCATCTATTGCAATTCCATTAATTACATCAGTGTGAAAGTTTGCAAACGGCTAGAAGGTTATCACGGAACCAAATTAAGCTGTAAAATTCATCAATATGTATACTGCGCTTAAGGCGATCAAGGGGTACTCTGGATTTTTTTCGGGCGATTTACACCTGCGGGTGTGGTCTGGCAGGTCTATTATATTCCTATCCCTATATTATATTAGTATTATATTATAGCGTACAACGACGAGACAAAGCCCCTCGGTGCCAGAAACAAAACTCGGGGGCCTTAAAAGGTCCTCGAAAACTACATTATAAGGCTCTAAAACCAACAGTTTCTGAAGTATTCCCAGAAAACTAATTTAAACTTAATTTAACAAACTAATGAAGGAATGCAAATCGGTAACCATGACAATATTATCTCAAGGGGTGTCATCCAACTTTCCATCTATTTCTGTAAGAAGCAATGTCACTCCATTTATTTCATTTCTGTGAAAGTATGCAAATGGCTATTAGGTTATCACGGAACCAACTTAGACTGTATAATTCGTCAATGCAATGAAGGGGGTCAAGGGGTAACCCAGAATTCTTTCACGCAATTTTCACGTGCGACATATAGTACAGAAGGTCTATTATATCTCCAGACAGCATCATCATTTTCAAAAATTCCTGAATTGAATCAGCATATTTTGCGGCTTTTAGGAATTTGGGCCTATTGAGGCTAAAAAAAACTGAATTTTCATGCACCACAAGCCTTTATAATTTATGAAAGGGGTCTTCCTGTGTATGGGGACCCAACACAACGTGAGGGTCAGATTTTATGTGACGTGTATTGCGTTCGGTCTACAAGGCTTTCAATTCTATTTCACGTCATGAAGTACTCGTTAGTTGAATTTAGTTTGAGAACACATTTAAACTCATCATTTATTTTTTATTAATTTTTTGTCGACATCTGGGTTCATCGTAAGGATGATTTTGTTTGATACTGTGTGGTAGATATACCCATATTTGGATATCTGTGTGATATGTTGTAGACAATAGAATTGTCTGTCTGTCTTTCTGTGTATCTTTATGTACGCCTATAACTCGTGTTCGGATGCTTGGTGCATCGTAAAATTAGGTATAGCATCCATGAGAGTCAATACCCCAATCATTTATACAATTCTTCACCGTACTTTTCATACAATAGAAAGTTGGATATAGGGAAAAACTTCTCAAAATACATTCTAAAATAGGCGAAATATAACAATTCTTTATGCGCTTCTCAACGTGAGACACAAAATTCGGGAGTCTATAAAGGTTGTCCGAAAACCACATTTTAAGGCTCTTAAATTAACAGTGTGTGTGATATTCCCAGAAAACTAACTTCGTTCTGATAAACTTATGAAGGAATGACAAACCACTAACCATTGCAACAGTACCTCAATTGATAATGTCTGGTGTTAACACCGAACACCGTTCGAAGAACAGGTACTTTTGCTAGTTAACCAATATAATATTCCAATTGGTCAATCGAGTCATGTGATTTCCTGTTCCATTTCTCGCCTCGTCCTGTTTCGTGCCGTTCGACAGTGAGCCGATCACATGTCATCCCCTCAATGTCTTTATCTGCACGTGTGAGCTTGTCCTCACTCACCGCTCGGTAGAAACAGGTTTGTCCGCGACACAACAAGAAACTCCTCTTGCCCAAGAATTTCAAATGGATTAACATGTCAAACTCCGTCTCTGACTTGCTTTTAATAAAAATATACAATAACAAGTCTTCTCTCTCGTAACAAGTTGTAGCAGCAATAAACATAAATTATCATGAATAGTTCGATTCTTGACGTCGTAACTTCTTTCATAATGGTCGAATCTCCTTCTGATTGGGGATTTAGCAATAAACATGTCCACAGATGCCAAAAGTGACTTGCAAAAGCAAATATTGTGGTCAGTACCCATATTGTTATGGGTGTTATTCCCTATACCTGGACCACATTACTTGAGGTTAGAAACTTCTCTGGTGGAATACATTTAGGCTTTTAACTCTACGTCTTCGAATAAGTGTGTAATCTATATATATAAAAATCAATGTAACGTGATAGTTTGTCTGTGGGTATGTCTGTGGGTATGTCTCCTATGCGTTCATATACCATTCGTCCGATTGCGATGAAACTTGGGTGAGATGTTGAGTACACTCCAAGGAAGGTTTCTGACTTAGTAAATCCATTTTACAATAGGTAGCGCACGAGTAGAATCAACAAATGAGCAACGGCGCGCGAAGCGTTTCAACAAAGTCCCATATAATTTCACATACCATTCATCCGATAGCGATGAAACTTGGGTGAGATGTTGTGTACACTCCAGGGAAGGTTTCTGGCTTAGTACATACATTTTACAATAGGTTTCGCACCTGTAGATTCAACAAATGGGCGATGACACGCGAAGCGTTTCAACCAAGTCCCGTATAAAGTCATATACCAGTCGTCTGATAGTGATAAATGTTTGGTGAATTGTTGTGTACACTCCAGGAAAGGTTTCTGGCTAAGTAAATCCATTTTACAATACGAAGCGCACGTTTATATTCAACAAATGTGTGACTACGCGCGAAGCGTTTCGACAACGTCCCGTATACGTTCACATACCATTCATCCGATTGCGATGAAACTTGGGTGAGATGTTGTGTTCACTCCAGGGAAGGTTTCTGGCTGAGTACATCCATATTACAATATGTAGCGCAAGAGTAGAATCAACAAATGAGCGACGACACGCGAAGCGTTTCAACCAAGTCCCGTATGCACTCATGTACCATTCGTCCGTAGCTATGAAACTTGGGTACACGTCATGGAAAATTTCTGGCTTAGTAAATCCACTATACAATATGCAGCGCACAAGTTGATTCAACAAATGAGGGACGACGCGCGAAGCGTTTCAGCAAAGTCCCGTATAAGGTCATATACCATTCTGCCGTTAGTGGTGAAACTTGGGTGAAATATGGTGGACACTCCAAGGAAGGTTTCTGGCTTAGTAAATACATTTCACAGTAGGTAGCACACGAGTAGATTCGACAAATGAACGACGACATGCGGAGCGTTTCAATACAGTACCCTATGTCTTCATATCCCATTAGTCCAATAGCGATGAAACTTGGGTGAGATGTTGTGGACACTTACGTGACGGTTTCCACGGCCGACTGAATACGAGCTGCGCTGAGCGCATTCAGTCGGCCGTGCGGTTTCTAACTTAGTAAATACATTTTACAGTAGGTAGCGCACGAGTAGATTCAACAAATGAGTGACGGAGCGCGAATCGTTTAAACAAAATCAGGTATGCGTTCATATACTATTCATCCGATTGCGATGAAACATTGATCAGTTATTGTGTACCCGCCAGGGAAGGGGACTTAGTAAATCCATTTCACAATAAGTAGCGCAAGAGTAGATGCAACAAATGGGTGACGACGCGCGAAGCGTTTCAACTAAGTCCCCTATTGCGTTCATATAACATTCTTCGATTGCGATGAAACCTTGATGAGTTATTGTGTACACGCCAGGGAAGGGCTTTGACTTAGTAATACATTTCTCAATAGGTATCGCACGAGTAGATTCAACAAATGAGTGACAGCGCACGAATCGTTTAAACAAAACCCCGTATACGTGCATATACAATTCATCCGATTGCGATGAATCATTGATGAGTTATTGTGTACGCGCCAGGGAAGGGTTTCGACTTAGTAAATCCATTTCACAACAGGTAGCGTACGAGTAGATTCAACAAATGAGTGACAGCGATGAAACTTTTGAAAGTTGTTGTGCACGCTTCCACGAATGGTTCTAAATTAGAAAATCCATTTTACGATAGCTTAGAGGCAGTTAACATGTTGTGTATCCAAAAGCACTTCAAGAAACAGAATTTCATCGCCAACACTTTCTTTGATTGGCATTGCAACGCATGCCGGGTACAGCTTGTAAAGTTATATATTAATAGAATGTTTTACATACACAAGATGATTATATACTTATCCGGAATCCCCCATGTGGGTGCGGGTTAGAATGCACCCACGTAGGATGCAACTAATATAGCCACAAAAAAAAACGGCTGACGTGACTTACTTTGATTTGGAAGACCCCTGTGGATGTGGAGGCCAGAATTCATCCACGATATACCCTGCCTGTCCATGGCTTTTTCGTCGGGCTGATTGGCCAAAATTCACAGAACGTTCGGTTTTTGCCGACGATAACTTTGATAGTGTCGATGATCATACCATTCACATAACGAATGGTAATTTAACTGCGACAGAGGGAACAATAACTTCCTCAATCGGTAACTCCCGCCGAAAGCTTGTTCCTTGATGGACAGCCCAGTTTGCATCAGCCATTAAATATCGTCGATGTGCTTTCAAATGATAACGGAGGCAAAATACCGTGGCCAACCTATCACCTTCAATGGGATGCGTAATAGAGCCCGATATCTGATTCGGGAGAGTAAAAAAGCCACGTGGGAAAAAATCGGGTAAAGTATGTGTCGTTCGTGAAGGCACATACTCCTTCATCTCATGTGTGGACTACGCTTCGTGGGATCTGCGGACTCCCGACATCTTTGGTGTTACTCGGAGTCTCCATCAACGGAGACATCATCACGGACCATCTCGCCATTGCCAACAGTATTGTACCGCACTTTTCTGATGTATCCTGCTCTGGGAATTTTGATACTACATTTGTGACTCTGATGCGGGACGCTGAGGCTCACCCCTGCTGCTTCGGAGTTCTACAATGTACCATTCTCTGACTGGGAACTGCGCAGTGCACTTGCACTGTGCAGTGATACATCTCTTGGTACGGATAACATCCATTATGAAATGTTGAATCATCTATGAAATGCCAGGTTAAAGGAACTGTTGATCCTCTTCAATCGTATATGGATTCAAGAGGAGTTTCCATCTCTGTGGCGTGAAGGGATCGTGATACCGATTCACAAGGCTGGAGAAGATCCCAAGATTTCCAGCATCTATGTAAGCTAATGTAGAAGATGGTTGACCGTCGACTGGTAAGGTTCATAGAGGAGAGAGACCTCTTGCCTGAAGGCCATCGCTATCATAAGTCCACATCTGACCATCAGGTGCTTCATAAGAAGGCCACCTCCGAAAGGATTACCTAGTCGCGGTTTACTTCGATCATGATAAAGCGTATGCCAACACATGACGCTACGGATTACGTTCGACCCTTCACGAGTGGGGACTCCGTGGAAATCTACCAATCTTTAAGTAAAAATTCAGACTTTCACGACCGGCGTTGAAATAGGAATGTTTGTTTCGCGGGCTTATAGGCCGTGTTCTAAGGACATTTTGTTGTCCTGACGTTTCGCTGAAAGCGGCGTTCAGCATGTCCACAGGTTACATTAAGCGAGGTAAATCAAGTAAACAGAAGATATATAAATAGTCAACAACCCACACATAGAGGCTACCATAGCAACGGCGTACCACATAAAAGTAATGCATCAAGGACATGGCTGCTCTTCTGTTGCATCTTCTCGTCTACGACGGTCAATGAGGGCAGGCTTGAGGGGATTAAGGACTGGAAGCCAAGCTCTGTTCACACGTTCTGCTTCCTCCTCAAGATTGAAGCTGTTAGTATGCTTCAGGATTTCAAAGGCCTCCCTTTGTAGCCTGGCATGATAAGACACCGTGGTGGACAGAACTTCGGTGTCTCCATATCTTATGTCGTGACCTGCGAGTAGGGAGTGTGCTGCAACAGTGGATTTATCTGTTTGTCCCAGCTTGCACTCCATCCAAGACGTCCAACTACAAGGGTAATTGGAGACAAGCAGCCCCTGGCTAGAGCTTTCCTTCCATATATAAAAAAGGTCACGGACAGAATAGGGTGACTACTCGAGTCCCATGATATAAAGACCAAATGCAGGCCTACGAGAAAAATTAAGGACATGTTTAGGTCCGCTAAAGATAAGCGACATCCTCATACCGCGGCAGGGGTTTATAAAATCCCGTGTGATTGTGGCCAAGTATATATTGGAACAACGAAAAGAAGTATTGCCACTCGCATCAAGAAACACGAACGACACAGCCGGCTGGGACAAACAGATAAAGCCACTGTTACAGCACACTCCCTACTCGCAGGTCATGACATAGGATGTGGAGACACCGAAGTTCTGTCCACCACGGTGTCTTATCATGCCAGGCTACAAAAGGAGACCATTGAAATCCTGAAGCATACCTACAGCTTCAATCTTAAGGAGGAAGCAGAACGTGTGAACAGAGCTTGGCTTACAGTCCTTAATCCCCTCAAGCCTGCCCTCATTGACCGTCGTAGACGAGAAGATGCAACAGAAGAGCAGCCATGTCCTTCATGCATTACTTTAATGTGGTACGCCGTTGCTATGGTAGCCTCAATGTGTCGATTGTTGACTACTTCTGTTTACTTGTTTTACCTCGCTTAATGTAACCTGAGAACATGCTGAACGCAGTTTTCAGCGAAACGTCAGGACGACAAAATGTTCTTAGAACACGGCCTATAAGCCCGCGAAACAGAAATTCCTACCAATCTTTATTGCGAATTTCATGTCCGTCCGAATCCTTCGTGTAAGAGTTGGTAGGATATTATCGCAAATTTTCACCCAGGAAAATGGAGTTTCTCAGGGTTCTGTGCTGAGTGTTACCTTGTTCGCGGTAGGCATAAACAGCATTGTTGCCATCGCCGGGCCTACGGTAGTTTCACCACTGTATGTAGTCGATTTGGCTCTGCTTTACAGCTATGGAAGTATGGCATACATCCTGAGGCTCTATATTGACACCCAATTAACGTGGCAGCACCATATACGGATATGTCAGCTAGCTGACAGGTTGATTCACGACTGAAGTTTTCGTCCACTTTTGTCGGCTCCGTAAAACCACATGTTTCAGGAAACAGAACATGATCAATTTCCTTAGTTGCACTGCGTCAGGGTGCTACCAGAGCGGTGCTGCTGCGGTTTTACCAAGCTCTCGTCCTGTCCTGGCTAGACTATGGCTCTGCGGCATACGGTTTATCCACGCCAGCAACCTTCAAAATGCTGGACAGTATCCACCATAGTGGCGTTAGGCTGGCTAACGGTGCTTTCCGGACCAGCCCGATCCCAGCCTACTCGCCGAATCAGGTATTCCACCTCTCAATTATAGACGCCAGGGTAGGCTTTTAAAATATGCTGCCAGTGTGTGTCAAATGCCGCAACATCCGGCTATCAAGCTCTCTTCAGTACCCAATACCTCCAGAGGTTCGCCAACCAGCCTCGCGCCACCTGGTCGGTTGGAATTAAACTCTATTCATCGTGTTTTGAATTAGGAGTGGCTGTAGGTCCCTGTATCATCCGGACACCTAGCGAGGAGCCTCCGTGTGAAGTCCTGCGTCCGGAAATTCGGGTAGATCTACACCGACGTCCTAAAGTGGACAGAGATTCCTCCGTTTATTGGAGGAAGTTCCACAGCATAGTTCACCAATTTCCGGTCGCTGGCATTCTCTACACGGACGGTTCGAAGTTGGACGAGAAGGTGGGTTGTGCTTACGTTATTGATGGTCCAAATTCCAAGATCTCTTTGCCTGAAGCCTGTAGTGGGTTTACAACGGAGCTCTTTGCCATCTATGAGGCCCTGAGGTTTGCACACAGGATGCAGGAATCCACTTTCTCGTGTATACCGACTCCTTGAATCGTTGCAGTCAATTGCTACATAATTCCCGCAACACCCTCTAGTGCAGCGAATCCACGACCTACTAGTCGGGTTGTGTCACGCTGACAATCAGGTCACCTGTCTGTTGCTTCAGAGCCACAGCGGAATTGCGGTAAATGAGTAACCGGATCAAGCTGCAAAAGATGCCGTATCACTGCTACCTCGACCAATGAAGGTACCCGCTAGATGTATTTGCTCTCAGTTCCGCCGACAAGTACTGGCATTCTAAGTGAGTCAGGGGACAGCTGATCCAATCCCCAATAAACTGAGAGCTATCAAGGGAACTATTTGCATCTGGTGGAGCTTTTTCTGGTCACGGATGGAGTCCGTCCTCTTACTAGGCTAGGGATAAGTCATGGAAGATCCACCCACTCGTATGAGGAGGGAAGACCCCCACTTTGTACATGTGGACGAGACGTGGTGGCTCAGCGGTGAAGCCTCTCACCAGGGCGGACTGGGTTCGATTCCCGGTCAATACATTTGAGATTTTCAAACTGAGGTGCCATGTCCTGTGATTCGGATTCCACGTGAAAAGAAGGTCCAATGGCTCATGATTGTTCGATTAATGGTGAAGTTAAACTACAAGCTTCCTTTGTACCTGTGGAGCCGTATTCAGTGAATGTGTGGGTCCTGCCGACGCACGAAAAATCCTTGGTTTACTGATGACACTCAAACTTATATTAGCTGATGACGTGTGGCTGCTGATCTCGTCATCCGCTTTATAAGTGAGAGTAGGTTAGGGTCAGCAATCTAAACTTTCTAGTGCATATTTACTAAAGGACTTGTTCTTTTATGAATTATGAATTCCTGTTTTTTCGTAATCTTCGTTTATTATTATAATTATTAGTTTTATTCGAATTTTGTAATATTAATTTTCGATCTATTCATATTTAAGTGTCCACCTCGTAATTCTTAAATTAATTCTAAATGTGTAGACTTCAATCTTTCTTCAGAGATGCATATTTCCTCGTAGTTACACGCCTCTAAACCTCAATTACGATCTAATTTATCCAGAATAGTAAGAGCTATGTGCTTTTTGATTTTATAATATTAGTGGCTATTAACTGAGTACTGTTGTTATTGTTTGAGTCCTCAGTCTTTCGACTGGTTTGATGCTGCATTCCATGCTTCTCTGTCTAAGCTAATCGCTTCATCTCTACTTAGCTACCACAGCTTACATCCTTGGCAATCTGTTTAACATATTATAACCTTGGTCAACCCCTACAGTTCTTACCCTCGACCCTTCCTGCTTTAACTAAGCTTGCTATTCGTGGGTGTCTTATGATGTACCCTACCAACCTATTTCTTCTCTTCATTAGCAGTCGCCAGAAACATCTCTCCTCTCCCACTCATCTTAATACCACTTCATTCGTAACCCTATCTTCATTCTCCTGTAACATCACATTTCAAACCCTTCAATTCTCCTCCTGCTGTTCCAACAGTTCAAGTTTCTCTTCCATAGAGTGCCACGTTTATGACGAAGGCTTTCTAAAATGACTTCCTAATACCTAGATCTATATTCGATGTCAACAGATCCCTTTACTGTAAAAATGCTTTACTTGCCTGTGATAACCTACATTTATATCCCCTATGCTTCGTCCATCACTGGTTGTTTTGCTTCCTAAGTAATAGAAGTCACCTACTTCCTTTAGCATTTCACCTTCCAATTCGACATCCATAGTGGTTTCTGTTTTTTTTTTACTGCATTCCAATATCTTTGTTTTACAGTTATTAATTTTCATCCCGAATTCTTTCCTCAAGACAGAATCCATGCCATTTAGAAATTCATTCATATCCTCTGGTGTGTCGGCTAAGATGTCATCAGAAAATCTCAGAGTTGAAATTATTTCTCCTTGAATCTTTACTCCTACTTTGAATTTTTCTCCAATATCCTTCATTGCTTGTTCAATGTATAGATTGAAAAGTATGGGTGATTAGTTGCAGCCTAGTCTTACACCTCTCTCAATACCAGCTTCTCTCTCATGTTCTTCCACTCGAATAACTGCTGTCTGGTTTCTGTATAGATTGTAGACCATCCTCATATCCCTGTACTTAATTCCAATCGTTTTCAAAATGTCAAAACCTCACTCCAATCAACATTATCAACATTATCAAAAGCCTTTTCTAAGTTTACAAAGCTATGAACGTTCTCTTATGCTTCCTTATTCTGTTTCCAAAATCAGCTTTTCCCCTTTAATCGCTTTCATTCATGCGCTTCCGCCGTTCGTCCATTAATTCTAGTACATCCTGCATGATCCATGGTTCTGTACCTATTCTTTCTTTCCTACCAATGTTTTCTTCTGCGGATTTTGTTATTAAATTTTTCAGAAGTGCCCATTCCTCTGCTTCCCTTGTTCGTACGTTTTCCTGGAACCAAACTAGTCTTCACCCAACTCTCTTTTTGTCTGTCTTTCCATCCTCTTGTAAATTAGTCTAGTCAGAAACTTTGAAGCATGGGTGATCAAGCTGATTTTACGGTAATCTTCACATTTTTCAACTCCTATTTTCTTCGGTATGGATATGATAACGTTCTTCTTGAAATCAGAGGGAACCTCACCTGTTTCATAAATCCCATACACCAAGTGAAATAACCTTGTCAGACCTTCATCACCTATGCTGCTTTGCTTCGCAGCTCAATCGGTATATCATCTATGCCTGGTGCTTTGTTCCTGCTCAAGTCTTCCAATGCTCTGACAAATTCTGATCTCAATCATAAATCTTCTTTCCCATCTTCATCAATTTCCTCTTCACATTCCAATACATGATTCTCAATATCCTTTCCCTTATAAAAACATTCTTTTTAAGCTTACCATCTCTCAGCCTTTTCTTCCCTTTCTGTTAGAGGTTTTACATCGGAGTCCTTAATATTACAGCACTTAGTCTTCCTATCCCCAAAAGTGCTCTTATTCCTTCGATATGTTATCTACCTTTCCTAATTTCAGACATTTTTCTATACCTGAAAATTTCTCTTTCAACCATTCTTCTTTTGCTTTCTGCACTTCTCGTTAACCTCATTTTTCAGGTGTTTGAATCTGCTTTTCCCCTTTAATCGCTTTCATTCATGCGCTTCCGCCGTTCGTCCATTAATTCTAGTACATCCTGCATGATCCATGGTTCTGTACCTATTCTTTCTTTCCTACCAATGTTTTCTTCTGCGGATTTTGTTATTAAATTTTTCAGAAGTGCCCATTCTTCTGCAATTGTAGCTTGTTCGTTTTTTTTTTCAGTAGTCCTTCCTTTGTACTCGCCTTGAATCGTTTAATCACGTCCTTCTCTTTTATTCTGTCTATTGCCTACCTTTTCGGCTTTTGACTTATATTCAATTTCTTCAACTTATGTCTGCATTTCATCACAACCGGATTGTGGTCAGAATTTATGACAGCACCGGGATATGTTTTGCAATCCAAACTCTGGTTTCGAAATCGGAGCTCAACTATAATGAAGTTAATTTGGTAACGCCCTGTATCTCCTGGCCTCACCCATGTGTTTATTCTTATATTGTGGTTTTTAATAAGGTGTTAGCTATGAGAAACTCATGTTCAGTGCAGAATTCCATCAGCCCTCTTCCTCGATCATTCCTCCCACATAATCCGAATTCTCCGACTTTTTTCCCTTTTCTTCCTTTTACTACCACAGCATTTGAATCTTCTATTACCATAACATTTTCATCACCCTTCACATACCTCAGAACTTCATCTATTTATTCGTAGACCTTTTCAACTTCTTCATCATCAGCTTGACTGGTATTCATACAGACTTGTTCCAATATGGGGCACTTAGGTTTTGTGTTGATTTTCGCTACATTAATCTGTTCCTCTGCAAATATGGTTCAGCCTCAGAAAATGCTAGGACGTCCCTTACAGGCGACACGAAGTTCTTCGGATGCTGGGGGGGGGGGGGGCTGTGAGAAATGGGCAACCAGCATCACAATATATCCGAATAGGGTCCGTCAACGTATTAACCCTGACGGACAACACTGAGGAGCTAGTGGACTTCATGATGGAGACGGATGTAGCCATCCACGGTCTCAGTGAAATGAAAAGGATAGGAAAACGGGAAAGAAAACTAAAGGAAGGATACTGGCTGTTTTACAGTGCAGGACAGGAGGCAAGAAATGGAGTAGGGATGATTATAAGAAAGGATGTCCTAGAGTATGTGGAGTAGATGATGAAGATAAGTGACATCGGAAGGATCTTTTTCAAGTATATGCTCCACAAACGGGGAATAAGGAAGAGAACTTATAAGAATTCCTAGAAGATGTGGAAAGGTATATAGAGGATAAGGAAATAATGGTAATCGGAAATTTGAATGCACAAGTGGTATGAGACAGACAAGGAAGAGAGGAGATTTTGGGACCATATGGTTCTGGCAGTATGAATCCAGAAGGGGTTTTCTTAATGTACTTCTGCCTGCGGAACCAATTAATTATAGTGGATACGTGGTTCAGAAAGAAAAATAGTAAGAAGATAGCGAGGTATGGATGTGAAGATAGAAGAACGAAAACTCTGATAGACTACGTATTAGTCGAAAAGGGACATCAGAAAGAGCTGATGGATGTCACAGCCATGCCAGAGGAAGCATTTGGAGGATACCATAGGGCAGTGGTAGCAAAATTAAAAGTAGGAAAAGTTATATGATTAACAGAAAATAGGGAAAGAAAGATTAATGTCTGGAGACTACAGGAAAAGGAGGTTGCAGAAGAGTTTAAGAAAGTATTGCTAAAACAGATACCAACAACGGATATTACCCATGTGGTACAAGGATGGGAAAAGTTTAAGAGTGCATTTGTAAACAGCGCAGAGAAAACATGTGGTAGAACATCAGGGAAGTTCCAGAAAAGGTGACAAAATGGTGGAATTATAGAGTGAAAGAAACGGTAAGAGATAAAAAGAAAACTTGGAAAGAAAGGAAAACAAAAGACTGAAGCAAGTAGAGCAAACTATATACAAGCAAACAGAGATTGCAAGAAAGTAATAACACTTTGTGGGGTTTGAAGCCATTACAGAGGAAAATAAGAAAAGCTGAGAAGAATTCACCCAGGAAATAAGGGAGGATTTAAATTGTGGACAAAAAGTGCTATTTGGAATTATAAAAAGTAGAAGGCATGAAAAGGTGAACACTGAGTTCGTAAAAAAAGAAGGTAAAATATTGACAAAACCAGAAGAGATAAAGGACAGATGGAAAGAATATTTCAGCGAGCTGTTGAAGGTGAGACGTCAGGCATGCGGATAAGTTTCGCAGAACTGGAATGGGCAGTTAGGAAGATGAATATGGGGAAAGCTGTGGGAATCAATGAAGTGGGAAGAGAAATGATCAAGACAGCAGGACCAGTGGGACTGCAGTGGACATACAGACTTCTCAGGTGTGTGTGGAGAGAGAAGAAGTACCTGAAGCCTGGAAAAAGGGAATAAAATTGCCAATATTCAAGAAAGGAGACAGGAAGGTGTGTGGTGACTACCGAGGAATCACCATCATCTCGTATGTTGCCAAAGTAATGGAAATAATCCTAGAAAGAAGAATTAGAGTAAAGGTAGAAAGCCAAATAGAGGAGGAGCAGTTTGGATTTAGAGGGGGAAGGTCGACAGTGGAACCCATTTTCATTCTGAGACAGAACACTGAAAAGGGTTGGGAATATGGGAAAGATATGGTAATGACTTTTATTGATCTAGAAAAGGCCTATGATAGCATCCCTAGAACAAAAGTTTGGGAAAGCTTAACAAATAGGGGGATAGGCAAGGAACTGAGAGGCATGATAAATGGAATGTGCATGGATTGCTGCAGTAGTGTGAAGACTAGAGTTGGGACATCGGAATGGTTTAAAATTGACACTGCACAAAGCATGGAAGTGTGTTGTCACCCTTATTGTTCTTAATGGTGATGGTTGACATCATGAAGGCAGCAATGAAAGACTATAGTAGGGCAAAGATGAAGGTAATGTTGTTTGCAGACGATGTTGTGATCTGAGGCGAGGATGAGATGGATGTACAAGAACAGTTAGACGTAATAAATGAAAAGATTTAGCAATGGGCTTTGAAGATAAATGTGGAGAAGATTAAAACAGTGGTGATGAGTAGAGGTAAGAAAGAAGGAAATGGTGTAAAAAAAGGAAGCTTGTAGTTTAACGTGACCGTTAATCTTGAGATCATGAGCCACGGGACCTCCTTTTTACGTGGAATCCGAACCACAGGACATGGCATTTCACTTCGAAAAAAGGAAATGGTGTAATCAAAGTCGGAGATAAGGAATTGGAAGTGGTGAAACCCTTCAAATACTTGGAAAGTGAACTGACTGAAGACGGAAGACTAAAATTAGCAGAAGAATACAACTCGGGAGTGCTTTCTACCAACAGTACGGGAACTAGTATGCAACAAGGATATACCAATTAAGGCTAAATAAGTTATGTACAAAGCTTATTATGTTCCTATAATGACATATGCAGCAGAAACTTGGACAATTACTAAGATGAATGAGAGCAGAGTACAAGCAGCTGAGATTAGATTCCTGAGAAGTATGGTCCAGAAAACGAGGAAGGACAGTGTGAGAAATGAAGATATAAGGAAGGAACAGGGAGTACAGAAACTAAATGACAAAATGGAGCAAAACAGATTGAGATGGATTGGACATGTCAACCTGATGAATGAAATAATGCTACAAAGACGAGCACTGGAACAACGGACGAGGAAGACCAAGAATGCGTTGGATGGACTAGGTGAAGTATATCATTAGGAAATGGAACCTGGATTGGAGCACCGTGCCGAAAGAGCAATGGTGGACGACAGAACAAAGTGGAGAGGAACCATATTTGCCCCCACCCAGTGTCAGCTGGAAAAGGGGAAATGAAGATGATGATGTATCTGTTCACTAAATTGCTCGTAATTTCTCTACCCGCTGTCCAAGATTCCTGGTCAATATGAGACCAACCCTTGCTTGGCCATTGTTTTATTTAGTTCTATCGATCCTATAGTCTCCTGACCTAAAGTCCTATCTTCCTGCCAGCACATTTCACTAATCCCAACCGAATCCAACCTCAAGCTATCCATCTCCCTTTCTAAGTTTTCTAGCCTTCCACTGCCTATCAGACTTCTAACATTCCACGCCCTGATCTGTAGAATATCTTATTTCCTCTTTGTTACATCTGTGATGTCGAGTAGTTCGCACCCGGAGATCCGAACGGGGGACTAGGTTATCTCCGGATTGAAATTTTACAATGAACGTAGCCATCATCACATGTAAGTATGCATAGAGAGGCGCATATCCTCGGAAAGAGCATTAAGGCTGTAGATTCCCGTTGTCTTCAGCCGAGCAGCAGAACGCTGTGTAGCCACTAGTTGCCTAATATTATCAATATCTTAAGCGTGAATAAACAAGTAAAGAATTGATGTATTCTGAAAGGCTGCTACTCCTATTCAGAATAAAATAGTATAGCAATTCTACAAACTAACTTACTGACATTTTACTATAAGCGATGAAATTCTTACATTTTAGTACTAGTATTCGAAATTCTCCACAGAATTAACCTATCTTCCACAGATCGGCGAACATCTTAACACGGGATGAATTTGAAGCCACACTTAAACAGTATGGTAACATAAAGAAACAATTGTCAACTCGTAGGGGAACGATGCGAATCATATGCAAAACTTGCGGGGCACACCTAAAGGAAAAAGGCGATTTAAAGACACACGTGAAGATTCATAGTGGACTAAAGCCTAACACCTGTGGTACATGCGGGGCAAACTTTACTGAGAGAAGCAATTTGAAAAGACACATGTTAATCCACAGTGGTCTGAAGCCCTATTCATGTGATACATGCGGAGCAAACTTTACGGAGAGAAGCAATTTGAAAAGACACATGTTACTCCATAGTGGTCTCAAGCCCTATTCCTGTGAAACATGCGGAGCCAAGTTTTCGGACAGGAGCATTTTGAAAAGACACATGTTAATCCATAGTGGTCTAAAGCCACATTCCTGTGATACATGCGGAGCAAACTTTACTCTGAAAGGGAATTTGAAAAACCACATGTTAATTCATAGTAACCTAAAGCCATATTCCTGTCCTACATGCGGAGCATGCTTTTCTTCGAAAGGGAATTTGAAAAATCACATGTTAATTCATGGTTACCTAAAGCCATATTCCTGTGGTACTTGCGGGGCCAACTTTACTTTGAAAGGGAATTTGAAAAAACATATATTAATCCATATTGATCTATAGCCATATTCCTATGGTATATGCGGAACAAACCTGACAGAGAGACTGAATCTTAATAGACACTTGTTAATCCATAGCGGTATTGAGCCACATTCTTGTGGTTAATGCTGAGCAACCTTTGCTCAGGGGCGAAGTATGAAATCAAACGTGGTAATCCATAGTGTTCATAGGCCATATTCTTGTGCTACTTGCGAAGCAACCTTTACTCCGAAAAACAGTTTCGTGACAAGTATGTTAGTCGAAAGTGATCAAAAACAAACCTGTGCTACACCCCGGGCAGCTTCTACTGTGAAAAGCGTTTTTCAGAATTATTCCATGATCCACAATAGTCTAATGCCACCTCACTGTGGTACTCTGAACAGTCATTAACGCTTCCTTGGTACACCTCGGTTACTCTCCTTCCTACAGTACACCAGGGTCTGAGAGCTCCTGCATGAAAAGTCTTGAAAAAGATAATTGTTCACCTGCTTTTCCCTTTTATTAAATCAGGCCACGATTACAATATACTGAACTAATTTTAACAGTTTATGGCAAGATTATTATGTAATGCTTTCGAATAAAATCTATTAACTTAACAATTCCTGTTTCATTGCTAATGACCAACGAAGATTTATATGCCTCACAGTAAATACAAATTAAAAACAAACTTCATTAATAAACGTCAAGGAAAAGACAAATTGAAGGACCCCAATGAGAAATTTCATAAAATACCATCATGCCAAGGTCACTAATAGGACAGTCTATGATATCACAGATTTGCTCAATTTCAGTTTTACTCGGGACTTACTGTACGTGCTTCTAGGTGCTATTCCTCACAGTTTTCACAGATATTTCCCCGGTGCTCTAGGCACTACTGCTTGCTACATTTACATTTACATTGTTTATCCTTTGCATAGGGGCAGAAGTAACATCTTCTCTTAGAGACTTCTGACGTTAGAGCCAGTTGCCATGCTCCATGATAGCAAACTAAAAGTGAAGCGGCCACCTGTTAGTTCATCTTGCCACAGTATAGGTGTTACACAACTTGTCATAGTTATCCGTGCCACCTTAACTCATGTTATAAGTCGTCATCATTGTGGTTTTTCCAGAGACCTCATCCACAGAGTCATCACGGTGCATAGTTGAAAGTAGCAGCACTATTTTTTGGTTATTTAGAGCAAAGGACAGTTATGTTATCTCCTTGTCGAATGTTGACAGTGCTGTTCCTGTATGCCTTTTTTTTTCCAGAAAAACCGGGGGAATATCCCTTTTGTTCTTTCTCAAAGTTCCAAGAGATGCAAGCTAGTACTGCTTCAGCATACTATCAGCAGAAGGTACAGATGAGAACCAATTATCGTACGATACATTTCTTTTTGATCCATGCTCTGGTACAGATAACTTAGGAACATAATATTCAGAAACAGATTTATTTCGTTCCTTTTGAACAGCATCAACATAATAATCTTCATACCATACTTGCCTGGTTTATTGGCCATATACCCCATAAATTAACTAATTGCTCATCAATTGTAAGGTAATCGTGAGGACAATAGTACTGTTTGCAGACAGAAATAAAAGTTTCCCATACGTGCCGTAAGGGTGCAAATTTGTCAGGCATCCGTCTTTCATTTCTGGTTGCTTTATCATCAAATTTTAGACCACACAGGAACCGAAAACGTTTGAGACTCATTGTTGCTCTAAATATAGCAATATCGAAATAATCAGACCCCAGTTCAGCAAGATTTACTTTGCTGGCTTTTAGAACTCCCGCCACATAAAGTTAATCCAGCATTGCACTTATTTCAATATCATCAGTAAGCTTGGCGAAGCTGTGTTCAGAACCATATAACTTGCTACGTTGGATCTCCTCGTTTGTTCTCGTATATTTCGTCACTGATTAGCAGTCTCCAAGATATATAATTTGATTTCACTTGCTTTGCCTCGCCTTTAACCCCAGGAAAATGAGTCACGATGCTATAGTCGGTATGTGACAGATCCAGTTTTACCTTTAATAGATAGACCACGTACTGTCAGTTGCTTCTTCACTGGCACTGCCTTAAACAAATTCTGCACAGTTATTTCTACTTCACTTTCAGGATCAACCGAAAAATATGTTCAATCATCACAATGTTCTATTTCTCCCTCACTTTCTGATGTTTCCATTAACCATTCAGAAATTGTACTTATTGACGTCCGTTTACACACCACACTCGCATTTAATAAGGCAGAGATAGCCAAAGGTAGTTTAAATGATTGAAACTCAAAATTCACGCCTACGGTACACCAAGGTATCCAAGACCCTGTCAACAAGTTTTAACAATGCTACGCAAACGTATTATTCTTCACAATAATGAAACGTACACTCCCTTCAAGAGTCAAACTCGCACTGAATTGCCGTATGCTTACCATCACTTGGATTCACAGAGCACGCATACGCCAAGTGAACAACATAAGCGCAGGGTCTCGCAGACTCTGGTGTACCCAAGAAAAAAGAAGCAAATGTAGATTCATTCTGCTGTAAAGCCATATTCTTGTGCTACGTACTGTACCCGTAATTATCGTGAAAATGCATTCCTCGAAATCCGAAGAACAGCTTGATCGTAGAATCTCCTATGTCCCCGGAGAAAAACCTGTAAATTCTACCGAGAAGTACTACATGATGGGAACACCCTAATTTGGATTGTGTTATGGGCTACTCTAACTACTTAGGGAGAGTGAGAAACTTACGGTTCTCGGTACGCAACGGGATAGAGAAGGGGCAGCCAGAACCTGACACAGTTTTCCATAACACAATCTTGCTTGTATAACTTGTATAAATCACGTCAAATCTTTACTATAAAATCGGATTCGTAAATGAATGTATTTAACTTAACACGAATACAATCAAAAATAAACACAAACAGTCCTCAAAATAAATTAAAGTCATTTAATAAATGCTGGTGAGCCAAAATACCGTAGCCATCACGATGGAGCTATCAATGAAAAATAAAACTGAACCCTCGACACTCGTCAAAGTTGCATGTTACTCTCAAACATTGCTTCTGCCATCTAAATAAAACAAACTATATCAGTATCTGCCATGTTGGAATTTAAGAAAGAATGAATAATGAAAATCCCTAAAATAATTAAAATTAGACGAAAGTAACATCTGCATATCTGTATACAGTATTACATTTTACTCTACACAGCATACTGCGATACATAATTATTCCTAACATTAATGTAATTGTACATATTTATGGTAGTCGACGATCTGCTTTTAGCAAATCTAACGTTTCATAGTTACATGATTCACATATTTACAAAATTTATTTGTCTTTTCTTGAAATCTTCACTTAATAAAGTGATTTCTTTACTCTTTTCTTCGTAGTATCTTAGTATAAAATAATTTAATATCATTACCAATCATGTACAACTTCTCTGAGTACTTCCATACGAATTGAGGCAAATAAGGGCATGCAATAAAGCAAATTCCATATGCGAATTGTCATAAATCATGATAAATGGTTAATAAAATTCACAAATACACTTAGTATTACATCCATATCAATGAATTTTCCGCCAACTCCACTTAAACATGCTCAAAGTAGTCATTCATGACTGTTCCACTTCAACAAATTTCACGTAAATATTACATAAACTGCTACATCACATTACTGAGTCTTAATATCGTTGCTGACTCTTTCTAAAATGCAATTGCACGCTTCAATAACCTTCTCCACCTCATACAACTTCATAAGAAATCATAAAACATTGTGCTTCAAAATGGTGTTCAAACATGACAGGTGTTTGTGTGTGCGCACGGGACCTAGTAACTTGTGGTTTAGCTGCGTTGTTAGTTATTGGTGGAGTGGAAGTGAATCCAGGGCCTGTTACTCCAAATGTGAATCAGGCAAATGATCCAGTGGCATCTTTAAAGTGTTCGACGTGCAGTAAAACATTGAAGAATGGTGTTGAGTGTGGACTAAGTGAGAAATGGTTTCACTTCGGCTGTATTAAGGTCAAGAAGGAGGATTGTGATGTCGGAAATTGGTTTTGTAAAGTATGTGATACGCCGGACAGTTTGAGGGTGCAAATCAAAGCAAGGGATCAAATAATACAGGAACTTAGAGCAAAGCTTCGTGAATCAGAAGAAACGGTGAAGGATGTGACTGAACGGCTTTCTACTGGGATCAGTGTGGAAGAGGGCGTGCAGGAGCAAACTGAGGATGACGTTATCATAATGGGTGATTCTATGATACGATGGAGTGCGAATATCTCGAGGAAATCAGGTGCGAAAGTGCGGTGTTATCCGGGGATTAAGATTGACCAGCTTGCCCAACAAGTGGAAGAAGCAAATGCAGAGGACTGTGACAAAGTTAAAGTGTTGTTGCTCCATGTTGGGACGAATGATTTGAAGAAGACGGCTACAGCTGATTACATCATGGGGGAGCTCTAGGAACTAGGCAGAAAAGCTAAAAGCAAGTTTTGAAATGCAAAAATTATAATGAGTGGCATTGTTCGGCGGGGAGATGTTCCGTTGAGGCGAGTTAAGACTGTAAATGACCGCATGGACTGGGTATGTGCACAATTGGGATTAGTGTACGTAGAAGCTGACTGCTGGATTGGTGGCCGTGACTTCGCCCGAGACGGGCTGCATCTAAATCGACGGGGCGCTTTCAATCTAGGGAGCCTACATGACAGGGTCATCGGTTCGTGCCGGCTTTTGTGAGGAGGAGCAGGTCCAGAGGTTGCCAGCCGATGGAACAGAAGGAGCTATTTCGAGATATTTGCTGCGGAGGTAAGACTCTAAGATTACTGCAGGTTAATTGTCAGAGTTTAGGAAATAAATTAATTGAATTTTGGAATCTTGTAGAGACGTATTCTCCGGACATTGTCATTGCAACTGAATCTTGGTTATATTAGGGCATAAATAGTAGCGAAATAATTCAAGGGACCTACGAGATGTACAGAAGGGATCGGGGGAAGCGAGGTGGTGGGCTATTTATTTGTGTGCGCAAAAATATAGCTAGTTTCTTAAAGTGGGCCGATATGGATCATGAAATGTTATATGTACAAATTTCGGATAAAGGAAATAAATTCCCTCTTCAGGTGATAGGGGCGTATACAGCACCGAAAGATAACCTTTTTCTCCTCGAAACACTGTATGATAAAACTTGTACGGGTAATGCTATGAAAAAGAGCATAATAATTGCTGGAGATTTAAACCTCCCCAAAGTAGACTGGTCTGGTGAGTCAACTAGCTGTGGTCAGGCTCAGAGCGCTGCAAATAAATTCTTAAGGGAGGGGGGATTTTCCCAAGTAGTTGACTTCCCAACTAGAGACAATAATAACTTAGATGTTTATCTCGTAAGGCCTGTAGAGCTGTATATTAACTGTCTGAAAGTACCAGGAATTAGTGACCATTCTGGGGTTGAATTAAATATTAGATATGGTGACATTACAAAATTAGACTCTGATGTAGCAAAAAAGATCATATTCCAGTATCGCAGGGCGGTTCAGGGCAAGTTTCAGGGGTATTTGAATGAGCTATTTGTAGGATGGGCATCGGAAGGAAATCACATTAATATCCTGTGGACTAACTTTTTGAAAATTTTAAATAGCGCTGTTGATAAATTTGTCCCATTTAAATTGCTGAAACAAAACCCAGATCCTGAGTATTACTCACGAGAAATTAGGAGTCTAAAACGGAAAATTAGGAAATTATACAATAAAAGACATGATAGTGACAAGTATATGTTGAAATTTAAGTCCTTATCAAGAGGGCTCGTCTTAAAAAAGAGGGCTGCTCATGACAGTTATATGCAAGGTTTACTTGGTTCGGGAGGTGATGGGTGGAAATAAATTACAGTTATGTTAGGAGAAGAAAGGGAAATTCAAATAATTTGTCGATGATAATGTCCGGTGACGGTAAATTAATTACTGAGAAACAGGCCATTGCTAATGAATTAAATGTCTTTTACGGTAGTGTGTTCAATAAATCCAATAGCTGTGTGTTGGACCTTATCGACGAATCAGGGGCTCCCCTGTTCCAAATAAACCAGTCAGCAATTGTAAAGCTAATACAAAAACTACGTTTCAATGTATCAAAGAGTCCTGATAATATTGTTAGTGAAGTACTTAAACTAGGAGGTAGGGCCGTGGCACGATACTTGGAGGTGATGTTTAATGTGTCCATAAACAATGCGCAAATCCCAGATGACTGGAAAAGAGCTACGGTAGTCCCAATATTTAAGGGAGGGAGCAGACTTGAATTGGGCAACTACAGGCCGGTTAGCCTTACGTCCGTCGTTTGTAAACAGATGGAGCATCTCATTTGCGACTACTTGAGGGAACAGTGGGAAACATTATCATGGTTTAATGATAGGCAACATGGATTTCAGAAAGGTTACTCATGCGAGAGTCAGATGCTATCACTTTTTCAAGACATTAGCGAATCGTTAGACCATGGAGTTTCAGTCGACGCCGTGGTTATAGATTTTGCGAAGGCATTTGATGTCGTTCCGCATGACATGCTACTCCATAAATTAGCTTCGACGAAGATTGATAGAAGAGTAATTTTATGGATCCAAGAATTTTTGACGGGTCGTTCTCAGAAAGTGAAAGTCGAAGGCATATTCTCGGATGAAATTACCGTAACGTCGGGTATCCCTCAGGGCAGCGTAATCGGAACTTTGTTATTTTTGGCGTTTATAAATGACTTACCAAATGGAATTCGCAGTGACTGTCGATTGTTTGCGGATGATTGTGTAATATATCGAAAGATACATGACTCGCAAGACAATGCAGTGCTTCAAGAGGACCTGAACCTGGTCTATAAGTGGGCGATTGTAAATAAAATGAAAATAAACACAAGAAAATGTAGTCTCTTAAAAATAGGGAAAGTGCGAAGGCAGGATTTTCAATATAACATTGGCTCGGAAATACTTGTAGAAGAAGATTCTTGCAAATATTTGGGCGTTCACGTAAGGAATGATATGAAATGGAGTAGTCATGTAGGATGTGTAGTTTCAAAAGCTTACAAATCCCTGCACTTTGTAATGAGGGTATTAAAAGGAAGTAGTACCTCTGCTAAAGAATTAGGCTATTTGTCACTTGTAAGACCTATTCTGGAATATGCCTCGGCGGTTTGGGATCCATATCAAGTAGGGCTCATCAATGAGTTGGAAATGGTACAAAGAAAGGCCGCTAGATTTGTGCTCAGTGACTTTAATCCCAGGAGCAGTGTGAGCCGTATGTTAAAGAAACTTGGGTGGGAATCACTGGAGGCTAGGAGGATGAAATCTAGACTCTGCGCTATGTACAACACGTATATAAATCAACCAGCATGGGGTGAGCTTAGCAAACGATTGGGAAAGCCCACTTAGATGGGTAGGAGCGATCATCCTTTCAAAGTTAAGGGCCGACCACAGCGAACAAATTATGGTAAATATTCTTTTGTAAACCGTGCCATTGATAACTGGAACTCTCTAACAGCCGCAGTCTTAGAGCCTTTTCCCAAACATATTGCTGTGTTTAAGAAAAGACTGACTATTTGTGTAAATACTCCAGTTTAATTGTTGTATAATTGTTATTGAATTGTTATGTATAATTATTTATTTGTTATGTATATACAATTTGCCACCGGAGGACACACCCCCCATTGCAAATAAATGAATGAATATGAATATTCTTTACTCGTAATGCGTTGTTTGCTCCTTTGGTTTACTTTGAAGCTGCAATATCTAGAACACTATTTATCAATATGTAATAATAATAATAATAATATTCACATTTTACTGATCGTTTCTTATTGTTATAAAACAATATTATAATTATAATATTACAAGCTGTACCCGGCATGCGTTGCAATGCCAATCAAAGAAAGTGTTGGCGTTGAAATTCTGTTTCTTGAAGTGCTTTTGGATACACATCATGTTAACTGCCTCTAAGCTATCGTAAAATGGATTTTCTAATTTAGAACCATTCGTGGGCGCGTGCACAACAACTTTCAAAAGTTTAATCGCTGTCACTCATTTGTTGAATCTACTTGTACGCTACCTATTGTGAAATGGATTTACTGAGTCGAAACCCTTCCCTGGCGTGTATACAATAACTCATCAATGATTCATCGCAGTCGGATGAATGGTATATGCACGTATAGGGGTTTTTGTTTTAACGATTCGTGCGCTGTCACTCATTTGTTGAATCTACACGTGCGCTACCTATTGAGAAATGTATTACTAAGTCGAAGCCCTTCCCTGGCGTGTACACAATAACTCATCAAGGTTTCATCGCAATCGAAGAATGTTATATGAACGCAATAGGGGATTTTGTTGAAACGCTTCGTGCGTCGTCACCCATTTGTTGCATCTACTCTTGCGCTACTTATTGTGAAATGGATTTACTAAGTCCCCTTCCCTGGCGGGTACACAATAACTGATCAATGTTTCATCGCAATCGGATGAATAGTATATGAACGCATACCTGATTTTGTTTAAACGATTCGCGCTCCGTCACTCATTTGTTGAATCTACTCGTGCGCTACCTACTGTAAAATGTATTTACTAAGTTAGAAACCGTCACGTAAGTGTCCACAACATCTCACCCAAGTTTCATCGCTATCGGACTAATGGGATATGAAGACATAGGGGACTGTATTGAAACGCTCCGCGTGTCGTCGTTCATTTGTCGAATCTACTCGTGTGCTACCTACTGTGAAATGTATTTACTAAGACAGAAACCTTCCTTGGAGTGTCCACCAAATTTCACCCAAGTTTCACCGCTAACGGCAGAATGGTATATGACCTTATGCGGGACTTTGTTGAAACGCTTCGCGCGTCGTCCCTCATTTGTTGAATCAACTTGTGCGCTGCATATTGTATAGGGGATTTACTAAGCCAGAAATTTTCCATGACGTGTACACAACATCTCACCCTAGTTTCATAGCTACGGACGAATGGTACATGTATGCATACGGGACTTGGTTGAAACGCTTCGCGTGTCGTCGCTCATTTGTAGATTCTACTCTTGCGCTACATATTGTAATATGGATGTACTCAACCAGAAACCTTCTCTGGAGTGTACACAACATCTCACCCAAGTTTCATCGCAATCGGATGAATGGTATGTGAACGTATACGGGACGTTGTCGAAACGTTTCGCGCGTAGTCACTCATTTGTTGAACATAAACGTGCACTTCGTATTGTAAAATGGATTTACTTAGATAGAAACCTTTCCTGGAGTGTACACAACAATTCACCAAACATTTATCACTATCAGACGAATGGTATATGACTTTATACAGGACTTTGTTGAAACGCTTCGCGTGTCATCGCTCATTTGTTGAATCTACTGGTGCGCTACCTATTGTAAAATGTATGTACTAACCCAGAAACCTTCCCTGGAGTGTGCACAACATCTCACCCAAGTTTCATCGCTATCGGATGAATGGTATATGAAATTATATGGGACTTTGTTGAAACGCTTCGCTCGTCGTCGCTCATTTGTTGATTCTACTCGTGCTCTACCTATTTTTAAAGGGATTTACTAAGCTAGAAACCTTCTCTAGAGTGCACACAAAATCTCAGCCTAGTGTCATCGCTATCGGACGAATGGTATATGAATGCATACGGGACTTTGTTGAAACGCTTTGCGTGTCGTCGCTCATTTGTTGAATCTACTCCTGCTCTATCTACTGTGAAATGTATTCACTAATTTTGAAACCTTCACGTTAGTGTACACAACATCTCACCCAAGTTTCATGGCTATCAGACGAATGGTATATGAACACATAAGGGACTTTTTTGAAACGCTTCGCTCGTCGTCGCTCATTTGTTGATTCTACTCGTGCTCTACCTATTTTTAAAGGGATTTACTAAGCTAGAAACCTTCTCTAGAGTGCACACAAAATCTCAGCCTAGTTTCATCGCTATCGGACGAATGGTATATGAATGCATACGGGACTTTGTTGAAATGCTTCGCGCATCGTCGCTCATTTGTTGAATCTACGCGTGCGCTACCTATTGTAAAATGGATTTACTAAGTCAGAAACCTTCCTTGGAGTGTACTCAACATCTCACCCAAGTTTCATCGCAATCGGACGAATGGTATATGAACGCATAGGAGACATACCCACAGACAAACTATCACGTTACATTGATTTTTATATATATAGAAGATAATTTCAACAATATTCACATCTGTTGCAAAAATGTTTAATTATTATCTCAGTGTTCAACATATTAAGATTTAGTACGAATTCTAGAAATTCTTGTATTCCTCAGAACGATATCGTAAGCAAAGACTTCGCTAGTCTTAAGAATCAAAGCTCTTAATATACATTTCAAAATAACTTCAAAATGAGTAAAAATGAGTATCCCTCCTGTCCTGTCTATACTTGGCTTAACAACAATTCAAAATATTCTAATATCGTAAATATTCTGCAAAGTTCGTCGATAATATCACGTAAATTCATCATGATATCGATGTCCTACTCGTAATCTTCCTAGACTTCTCGCAAAAGATCTTCTTAAGAGGAGGTGGACGACATGTGGCTTCAAAGTTTGGAATTTCCTTTTTATGTTATTTAATATCATAAGGTTTTCTGAACATCTAATGATAATTTTTATCATGATGTGACAACAGTCACCCCTTTAAATCAGTAGATTTAAAAATGGCGCTCATGTGCCAAGACTACTCTCAGTTACTAATAGATGCTACCAGTACATTTGAATTGATACCACTTTGAATATCATTCCTTTTCACCTCTCTGATTGTGAAGGATAGTGTGAACACTCTACTAGTTTGTACACTTCACTTCAGGATTTCTTTGGACTGTCCTGGCGTATCCTTATTGCTTGTTTACATTTTGTCTCGTGTGAGTTTCTATTAGTCTGTTTGAAGGAGTTTATTTGTCTTGCGCTAGTTTTATAAGAGAATATGGGTAGGATAAGGAAATTTGGGGCTAAGAGGAAGTTTTTTGGCAATAGGTATGCCAATGTAGAGAGTAAATCCTCCCCTACATCTGTAAACGAGGTTAGGCCTAATTCTAAACAAGACAGTAACACAAGAAGTAGTGCATCAAAGCGAAAGCTTGGACATTTGGAAGGCGATCTAGACGAACATTTTCTGGGGAATGACGATTTTAAACATCTTATATATTAAAATAGTTTTAAAAAAATCACCCTTTACTAAAACTGAAATATCTCGGGAAGTATTTGCGCTACGACGACGTTTGTTGTCCTAAAAGGTAATGCCCATCAAGCACCATCGATTGATACCCACCTTACTTGATTATATCATTCGTGTATTAAAATAATTGCGAATATTACTTCCTTCAAGGTCACACGAAAATAGAATCGAATAACTTGACGGACATATTGTCGCTAGGCGACAACGACTAACACTGTATCATGATATTTAACGCCGCCCTAATAATAAATCCAACTTGATATTAACAGAGATCAAATCTCTTTGGGAACTTAACGCATTCACTTAAAAATCTTCTATGCGGTTTGAATCTAACTTCTACCTGCTCCACTCGGGCGCTAATGTCGCATGAATCCATACATTATATCGTTAACTTCTACCTGTTCCACTCGGGCGCTAATGTTGCATGTATCCATACAATAAGCAGAACGGGATTCTGTGAACATAATTTAATTAAAACTTCTCAATGAATGGATTGCTTTGAGACTAAAATGCTCATGCACAATCATCAGCCATTTTGCTAATGACACTGTCATGTCAACATCTCTTTGAATGACAACAAATACTGTATACGAAAGACATCTCATTTCACCAAGAATTTCACAGTCGAATGTTGGAACCGCCATTTTGTATTGTGTATCCGATCTTTCAATTATATAGTCTTTGGTCTCACCAGCTACAAACTGTCTTCTTTTTGTTTCATCATTCGTCCTTATAGGTAGTGTGCTCAATCAAAACAATAAATCATAATATGCTGAATGACAGGCGACCCTCAATTACAAATGTTATAAAGATTAAAGGTGACGGTAATTGTCTGTTCAGGTCATTGGCTTATTGTGAGAACAACAATCATAGTTTATTTACACAGGTTAGGATGCGAATTGTAAAACATGTTACAGACAATTGGAATAATTATTCTTCCTTTATTGTTGGCAACGGCGATATGTACGAAACTGTTAGCAATACGAGCGATGATTACAAACTGTATATGTCTATGAATGGTATTCATGGAAGTCATGTTGCCGCTGCTCAAGTTTCCAAAATGGATATTGATATCATCACTAATAATAAAACTCATAGTGTAAAAGCAGAAAATACGCCATCAAATACAGTAATTTCTTTGCTATACTCTGGGGATGGAGGAACGGTCATTATGACGTCTTAAATACCGGTATCAGTGCTAACTCAGTTGAGAACGTGGATGCCAAGTCACTCGATTCATTGGCTGATTTACATTTTCAAACTAAGAGTGGGTTTGCGTGCAGTAAAACCCCAGGATCATGTCGGAAGCGAACCTCAGAACCAGTTAGCCAGAGACTAAATGTGATAAGAATTAAAGGTGACGGAAATTGTCTGTTCAGGGCATTGGCATATTGTGTGTACAACAATCAGAGTTTATTTACAAAGGTTAGAAAACGAATTATTCAACATGTTACAGACAATTGGAATAATTATTCTTCCTTTATTGTTGGCAACACCGTTATGTACGAAACTCCTGTCAATACGAGCGATGATTACAAAATGCATGTCTATGAATGGTAATCATGGAGGTCATGTTGAGTTACTTGCCGCTGCTCAAGTTTACAAATTGAATATTAACATAGTTACTAATAATAAAACGCATACTGCAAATGCCGAAAATACGCCACCAAATAGAATAATTTCCTTCTGTATTCTGGAGATGGCTGGAACGGTCACTATGACTCAGAGTCAAGTATGGTCAAAAACGTCAATACCAAGAAACAGAAACGAGCACTACGCGACTCAAATCGATATCAGAAACAGATTGTCACAAAACCGTTCTCAGCCACTTATCGATGTGCTATTTTTGATACTATTCCCTACATAGAACCATTCTCAATTGGAAGTCTGTGTAACATTTGTCACTACTGCTCAGCTGTATACTTTTCAAAAGAGAAAAATACAAGTGGTCACTTTTCTTTTTGTTGTAGCGATGGCAAGGTGAAACTTCCACCAGATACAATACTTCCAGAAATTAAGCAGTTGTTTACGAATTGTGAGGAAATCAGTAAAAATTATAGGAAAAATGTTCGGTACTATAATAATGCTATGTCGTTTGTATCCTTTGGTGCTACTGCTGAGCTACTACCGAGCTATGGGCCTTACTGTTTCAAAATCAATGGTGTCATTCATCATAGAATTTCCCCTTTATATGCCAGAAAACAGGAAAACAGTTCATATGGCAAATTATACATCTTAGAATTTTCAGAGGCAAATGATATAAGGCTACTGAATGATGCTAATCACGAACTGAGAGAAGATACCCTTAGTCTATTAAATCGTTTACTAGATCAGCACAATCCTTACGTGCGCTCTCATAAAACACTGCACCAGAAAGTAAGTGAAGAGAAAAAATCAGCTCCTAAAGAAAATCGTCGTCAAATGCAATTGGTAATGCGTTTCTATTACGAACCTTCCTCAGATCCAAGACGTAATAATGACCCCACATGTTCAGAAATTGCTGCTGTATTTGGAACTGTTGATGGAGCTCCACCATTTCATCGACACATTGTAGTATATGAGAGAGAAGGTGGCTTGAGGAATGTTGATTATGATAGTATGCACTGTGATCCTATATGTTATACCTTGATTTGGTGTCGCGGAGAGTCTGGTTGGCACATTTCAATGCCAACTGCTGGAGTGAGACAAACTAAAATACGTCATACTATAACAATGCGTGAGTATATTCTGTAGAGAATTGCCATTCGAGGTCTAGGAGCTGAGTTCGATTTCAATCCCCTTATTAACGCTGGTAAATTGACTGAACAGCTATTCGTGGATTACTACTGTCGTATGGAAGGTGACCGGTTATAATATATACGTCATCAACAAACGAAGTTGCGAGTTGATACATATGCCGGTTTAGCAGACGCCTTGCATGCATGAGCAGTAAATGAAAATCTCAGAGTCGGTCGTATTGTAGTTTTGCCATCTTCCTTTACAGGTAGCCCAAGGAATATGATGCAAAATTATCAGGATGCGATGGCGATAGTGAGGAAGTTTGGTCAGCCATATTTATTCACTACGTTCACCTGTAATGCGGGCTGGCCAGAAATACTTGACAGCATTCATCCTTGGAAAACGGCTAATAATAGGTCTGATATTGTAGTGAGAGTTTTCCATTGCAAAGTAAAGGAATTGCTACGATTGATTAATGTTAAGGAAATTTTCGGTAAAGTTAAAGCATATCTATATACAGTGGAATTTCAAAAACGAGGTCTCCCGCACATCAATTTACTATTAACATTAATGGAAGATAGTAAGTTTCGAGAAATTTCTGATATTGACAGTGTGGTAGCAACCCTAATACCAGATCTCAAGGATGAAGCGCTATACGAGTTGGTAAGGCGTCATATGGTACATGGTCCTTGCGGATCTTTGAGTCCTTCTTCAGTTTGTATGAAAGATGGCGAATGTAAGAAAGATTTCCCTAAACAGTTTCAGGAAGAGACCAAAGATAACGCCAATGGTTATCCTTCGTATAGGAGAAGAAATAATGGACGGATTATTGTAAAAACAATTCGAGGCATTGACATTGAAATCGATAGTCGATTCATTGTTCCCTACAATCCATTTCCTTTACTTTACATTCAAGCTCATATTAATGTTGAAATATGCTCAAGTGTTCGGAGTGTTAAATACATCCACACGTATGTGTATAAAGGTCATGACTGCTGCAATGTTAAAATATGTCCTGAAGGCGAAACGGAAAACTACGATGAAATTACTTCTTTCCTTCTTGGTCCAACAGAAGCCGCGTACAGGATATTTTCATTTCGCATGCATGAGCAATCACATTCTATCGTGCGATTACCAGTTCACTTGCCAAACTTGCAAAATATCTATTTTAAAAATGATAACGCTCCTGATATTTTTACTTCAAGCACAGTTGCGCAACACGGAATTACAAGCGTGGTTCAAGTTAGATCAAGATTCGCAAGCCAGAAGTCCGTATACATATCCTGAAACACCAGTACATTACGTCCGGAATAAGAGCAACTGCCAGTGGCAAAAAAGAAAAAATGTTTCAAAAACTATAGGCAGAATGTATAATGTTTTGCCTACAGAAACAGGTATTATTTACGCCTGTTGTTGCTTCACGTCATAGGTGCTACCAGCTTCCAGGATCTAAGAACACACAAAGCCGTTGTCTATTCTACTTTTAAAGAAGCAGCTAAGGAGCGAGGTTTGCTGATTGATGATTCTGAATGGCAGCTTTGTTTGGCAGAAGCGTCACAATTTCAGATGCCTTCTCAGTTACGACAACTGTTTTCTTATATATGTATCTTTCAGACCCCTACAAATGTAAGACAGTTATGGGACATTTTCAAGAATTCATTATCAGAAGATTATCTGCAGTTTCACGAACCTAACATTGCATATCAGTTCACTCTTATACTTATTTCTAATACATTAAAGCTCCATGGTCTTCCCATTACTTCTCTCGAATTGCCAGCTATTATTGATAATTTCCCTCAGACAAATTTACCAATGAATTATCCAAAACTTAATGAGGATCAATTAAGTCGGAAGATAAACCAAGCAAATGAAAACCAAACAGCTATAACTACAAAAACTTTGGGGTTAGTACAAAACGGCAATGAAAGGATGAGTAATGCATGTTTCATTGACGGTCCAGGGGGCATCGGGAAAACATTTCTTTACCAATGCTTGATTCACAGTTGCACAAATTTGGGGTTAAATGTAGTTTCTGTTGAATGGACTGGTATTGCAGCAATGTTACTACCCCAGGGGCGCACTGTACACAGCCAGTTCAAGTTACCTCTACATTTATATGAAAGTTCTGTATCAGGAATAAAACTTAACAGCAAGGAATCTTTTTATATTCATTCAGCAAAATTTATCATCTGGGATGAAGCCCCTATGGCTAACAAGCACGCTTTGATGTGTGTAAATCGGCTGCTCAAGGACATCATGAATAACGACGTGCCTTTCGGAGGATAAATTATCATCTTAGGTGGAGATTTTAGGCAGGTATTGCCTGTTGTGCCTCACGCATCTAGAGCAGCTTCAGTCCAAAGGTCAGTAAGGTTCTATCCATTGTGGCAATTATTCAAAATTTTCAAACTCAACAAAAATTTGTGAGCGGATACAGTTCAACGTGACTTTGCAAACTTCTTGATACAAATTGCTAACGGTGAATACCCTCAAGTCGATGGAGAAAATTCAGAATTAGTCGACTTACCACCGTCCATCATTTCTAAAACTGATATCATCACTGAAATATTTGGAAACGAAGTTTCCACACTGAACGATATTTCATGCTTTTCAGAAATTGCGATTTTAGCACCTACAAATGAACACTGTGAAGAAATCAATGACAAAGTTTTAGAGCTAATCCCAGGATCATCGAGAACTTACATCAGTGTGAATAATTTGATTACTGAAGACGAGTGTGAACTTCTACAATTCTCAACAGAATTTTTAGATAGCACAGATATAAGTGGATTGCCACCTCATATCCTTCGACTAAAATAAGGCTCAATTGTGATTTTGTTGAGAAATATTAATGTTACCCAAGGTCTGTTGAACGGTACTAGACTGTTGGTTCGGAAGATGCATGACAATTGCTTACACCTGGAAATTATTACTGGCGTAAATGTTGGAAACAATGCCTTGCTTCCTCGCCTTGACCTCACGCCATCAGATACTTGTATGCCGTTTTCCTTCAAAAGGAGGCATTTTCCGGTACGTTTGGCTTTTTGTATAAATATCAATAAAGCTGAAGGTCAACCACTGGATCAAATATGCATTTATTTACCTCAACCGGTGTTTAGCCACGGACAACTGTATGTCGCACTATCACGAGAAAAATCATTTCATGACGTCAAAGTTCAAATAGAACCAAAAGGCAAGCGAACGCAAATGTCGTATGGAAGGAAGTACTATTAGATTGTTGAAACGAATGTTGCGGAGGAGCACAGACCTCAGCAAACGGGGTCCAGATTAAATAACAATTATACACGGACGTCCGAGTCCCTTATTTAATCGTGTCAGAAAACATACATCATAACTCACAAGGTATAAAAAGAAACAAGACAGCAAAATACAAAGAGGAATATTCCAAAATCTGGTACTATAAGCATTATCATTTCTGATGGCATGTAACAGCATAATTATACACTACACAAGCACAGATTTAATTAAATGTGGTGTGACCAGTAAGTAGCTAATTCACGTGCTTCCTTGGTAGCGTCGATCACATCCAGGGGAGAGCATGTTGTTGGACACGAGTTGCAGACAAGGAGATGGCTCATTGTCTGTTCTTCACCACAGTCGCATAGTGTGGAGTCGCAGACAAATCCCCACTTTCTTATGTTGGTCTTCGTTCTTCCAACTCCGGAGCGCAGCCTGTTGAGCGTCTTCCAGGTAGACCAACATTCCTCGTGACCTGGAGGGAGGCTTTCGGAAGGGATCATCCATCCTGTAAGGTGGCTGGATCTGGAACGCCATGATTTCACTCTGAAATTCGATGGTGGTTCAGCAAGGCTCTCTGTTGAATGAAGAAAGCTTTTTCTTCACATGAGCCTTTGGAATGCTGGTTGATACCCATATAAAGTATGGGTCCTCAGGTTCAATGCTTTAGATTTCTCCAGTCTGGATGCACACTCACGGCGAATATCTGGAGGTGGAATACCTGCTAGACAATAGACTTTATCAAGTCCCTAATACGATAACTGTCCTGTGGTAATGGTAAAAAAGTGCTATTGTCCTACATCGGTGATTACTATCATACATCCTGTTCTTTCATTCCCTCAGTTCTATAACTAAGATATACTCAATCAAATTTACAGCTTAATAAATATTAATTCCTTCTGTATGAGTTATCTTTACATTTCTCATCAATCGCCTTACTATTCTATCATTAGGGGTGGAGGCGATAGCTGTCTTTACAGAGGTGTGCAAATTATTAGATTCGATGTCAGTTTTCCAAAATTGCATTTTTACTTTTCACGGTTTAATGCACTAAGTATGTTTACAAGGCGATGAAATTACTTCAAATGTTTAACCAAGACTCCTAATTATTTAATTTAAGAAACTCAAATTAAAATGATTTTTTAGAATTTCCACTAACAGAGGAGCCTTGCAAATGCAAAATGCCACACGTTTCGTTTTTATTACTTCACTGTACTTTACATGTGAATTTAGAGCAGAGGGATTTGGGGTCTTTTAACTGATGAACGCTATTGAACTATTCAAAGATTCACCTGACTTAAATTCTAAAGTCAATGAAAAATTGAAAACGGACCCAGCTCACATATCCCTCGGAATCCAATAATCTGAAAGTTTTCAGACCCAATTCCTAATGGGAAAAGGTGTAATTCTACGGGAGAGAAAACACTACTAAGTAGGATAACAAAAGAAGTTGGTCAATAAATTAATTTTGAATAAAAGAAATTATGACTATTAAAATTATTTTATTTCATTCTATTAATTTGCACACCTTTATAATTATGTTACCCAAGAGTTACGGTACATTTCTAAATTCAAATATAAGAGACCCACATTTTATTTTAAATGAACGCCATTGGTATCATAAGTAGACTGATTATCAAATTGTACTGCTGTAGCATTAAATTGTGTGGATATCTCTATCTACTTAGTATAAAACAAAGTTCCCAATTCTTGGATGTAACGGGTAATCTCCAGAGGAACTTGATGTATTTTGATGCGGTTTTCACCATTCTGTGAAGGATTTCTCGATTAAGATGAAGTATTAGGTAGAAAAAAAATGATGACCAAAAGAAGCCGAGCAGTTACGATTTCAGTGAATCGAG
Organism: Meconema thalassinum; assembly: GCA_946902985.2. Lineage (NCBI taxonomy): Eukaryota > Metazoa > Arthropoda > Insecta > Orthoptera > Tettigoniidae > Meconema > Meconema thalassinum. Next base: position 18,715,093 of record OX336397.1, read on the forward strand.
TTGAAGAAAAACCTAACGTCTATGTGTCTTTTCAGCTATCGCTGGGTAAACCGTTAAAAATATCGATATACTCTGAGAATTGTTCAGCACGAAACGTTCTGCAGGAAAGATCGCGACAGCTCCCAAATCGACCACTGTAAGTGTTTTTACGTTTTCATTTCTTCAAGCAATCTCCATTCAGTGGAAATTTAAATTACTAGCTTCGGAGTGAGTTTACGAGCTTACCGGCGACCTATCACCCTACCTTCAGCCAGCACCAAACTGTTGAGTCGTGTCGATTTAATACTTCAAAGATGATGATGATGATAATTGTTGATTTAAGGGGCCTAACATTTAGGTTATCAGCCCATAATGGTCTGGGTTTTTTTCTGGGTGAGAGTGAAAATGACAATGAAGTGGAAACCAGAAAAAAACAAGATGTTCAGCAAAGAACATATAGCCTACTTTCTCCTAAATGTATGGGTATCTTTATGACTCTTTGTCCTCATCCCTAACACAATCACCCCAACCACAATGTATTGTTTGTTTTCGTTTATATTGATAATAAGCCAGTAAGTGTCAAAATCAATATTATATACTTTATGATGATTGAATAACAAAACTACTAACTTATTGTAATGCATTCACGTCCGTTAATCTCTATATTAAGCCAGCCTGCAAAATTAAGAATCTTCCGCCCCAATCACAGTAGGTGGTGCTGCGACCTATCAGTGAATTAATCTTTATCTTGTACGCCTATGCACTGCCATCGTAATGTACTAAGATGGCAGTGTTCTATGGGAGTTGAATGAGTAGGCAGTTTAAAGTAGCCAAGCGGGAGGCGATCCAGCTGGCAGTGTTTAAAGGTATTCGGAGCGCGATCGTGGCTAATAGTTGAACTACCAGTATTACAAAATTGCCATACTTCAGGAGGCCAGCTCAGGCATTTACACAGCGTTATGTTTGGAACAATATTACCCACATAACCCACAAGAGGACAGCACCGTACAGAGGCATTAAGAAGGCTGTGGTTAATGACAACGTGTATCTAGTTCTTCTATTCTCCTTTTCCTAATGGCTTCTGTTTATGTGCGATGCTGGGACTGTGATTTTATTAATATACGAGTGTATACTTTATCCTCTCCTTTGAGCTAAATGACATTTTATTCAGTATCTGTGGAAAAAGCTCGTGCACATCATTTGTAAAAGAATTCAAGAAAAAAAAACTAACTGTAGCAGTACTCGATCCCCAGTCAACTGCGTGTCAGACTAACATGCTAGCCCAGAGCTAACCGTATCCATGACGTCAGGTGTTCTTAACTGACATATTAGATACAAACTGTTGGCAAATAATGACTTTAAATAAACGATTCCTTCACTGCAGTACATCTTCATTAAAGATCATTTCATACAAAGTTTATATTATTGTATCAGTACGGTATATCACATACAACATACTAAAACTACTGAAATATAAGACAGGCACATGAGGACAGCTGCCATCTTGTCGTGTGACACAAACGGCTCAGCTCTTTTAAGCCACTCATACTGTATAATATTATAATATTAAATTATAATAAATAACGGATCACGACCTTCAGGATAGCTTAAACACCCCTAGGCTCGATAATCGGAATTGGTGGGTCTTAAGCTATTTATTAAAATGGTTGCATAATTCACACGGCCGCCATCCTGAAATGGCATGGCCGATGACCTTGAATTTTCGGTGAAAGACGCGTCCTATATAAAGGTATGTTGTCACTGAATTTGGTAGAGATCGGATGATTAGTGTAGCCGTAATTTGATTTTACGTTTTGAACATTTGAGTGGCCGCCATTCTGTTTTGGTAAAGATGGCGGCGATATAAAGTATGACACTGAGGTGTCCTTTACTAGTGCTACCTCTGTACCAAATTTCGTTCAATTCGGTTTCACCGTGTTCGAATTGATAGGGGGGACAGACATTCAGAGTACACACACTCACACACACACAGACACACACACACACACACACAGACTCACACACACATACACACACACACAGACTCACACACACACATACACACACACAGACAGACACACTTTTTTCGCCCTGTGTTGATCTCGTAAGTCTACTTTCATTTTTTGCAAAAATCGAAAGTAGGCTAATAAGTGAGAAGGAAAATACTTACAAAAAGGAACTCACATTGAAACTACTCACAAAATGGAGAGCGGTAATACTTACAAAAGGGAATTTAGAACGAAAATACTCACAAAAGGAATAGATTGAAAAAGATGCACAAAATATAGGTTAGGTTCAAAATACGTACAAAATGCAATGTAGAGTCGAAATACTTTACTTACAAAATGCAATTGAAATTCAAAATACTCACAAAAGTCCCATCCCCTATATTGAAAGACTTAATAAAAGGTAATTTAGATTGTCGATCCTTACAAAATGTAATCGAGGTTGAAAACAGTAGCAAAATGCAATTTACTCTGGATCGAAAAGACTTACAAAATGCAACGTTGACTGAAAACACCTACAAAATGGAGTGTGGATGGAAAAGAAATCGCTAAATGGAATTTAGATAGACGGGAGCCAATTAACAAAAAACAGTGCGGGATCTTAAAGAGAAAAGGAAATATAATGAAAAGAAAACAAGAGGTCTGACCCCTCGAAGAAGGAGGGATCAGGAATGATGGGACAAGGGCCAATTAAGGCAGGAAAGAGAAAGACTCCCTAGGCCTCGGATACCCTAATTCCGTCGGGGTCGGAAAAGAACAAGAGTTGACCAAGGGATGTAGACTGGAAAGAAGACGGAGAGGAGCCCGGCACAAGTAAGTGGAAGCAATGCCGGACTCAGCTGGGGTCCCGTGGTCGCCAACACACCTACTTCAGAGAAGAGTATAGCTTATGTGTTCGGAGTTAGCTGTTCACCTCGGCTTTTCAGAATTGCGTCTGGAACCTGACGTCCGTGCGCCTTTTAAGCTTAAGCTGGATAAATAGTGGCACACACACACAGAGGACATTCATCATTTATCCAATAGGGACGATACCGTAAATGTCTGTTCAGGTCACTAAAATGTCATATGGACAGAAGTGCTGTAGGATTGTTGAAGTGAATGCTGCGGAGCAGCACGGGTCTTCTAGTAATAATATTATGATGCATTTGGGTGTTCGGTCTGAACTTCTATGCAGAATTGTTAAATGTAAATATTTGGTGGAGAAGATTGTGTTCAAGTTGTTGAAGATGAGCAAAGTAGAAAAGGATTAGCTACAAGAATTTTACTTCACGGCAAGGTATGTGGCTGTAAGAGTTCATGCATGATATCCAAATTATCAAGTCAGGGGTTTGATGTGAATGTGAGATTTGTTTTTGCACTATGATGCATTGGGAAATGAAGTAAAGCTGGCAATACGTTTTGTTCTGTCATGGATCTGCCACCACATCCAGTGAAGTTCGAACGGTATAATGACATTCTTCTTGAAGGTCTTAAGTGCTGTCAGAATTCCATGAAAAGGGCAGCAGAGGAGGCAATAGAACTGAGTGGTGGTAGTAGTGAAATCACTATTGCAGTGGATGGTTCATGGTAAAAGAGGGGCCATAGCTCTCTAAATGGAGTTGTTTCTGCCACCGCCCTAGACTCAGGAAAGGTAATTGATGTGGAATGCCTCACATAGTATTGTTCTCAGTGCCAAAGGGGAAATACTGATGACCAAGAGTGCTCCAAAAATTATTCTGGGTATAGTGCGGGTATGGAAGTCCAGGGTGTTGTTTCAATTTTCAAGCGATCTGAACCAAAGCGTGGTTTGAGATGCATAAATTACCTGGGGGATGGGAGTTCTCAAGGATTCACTGCTGTACATGAAGCTAAAGTGTATGGAGATAATGTAATAGTTCAAAAATTAGAATGTGTGGGTCGTGTGAAAAAGAGGATGGGTTCTAGGCTAAGAAAATTGAAAAAGGATCAAATAAATACAAGGCTGTCTGTTGGCAACACACTATCTGGAAAGGGGCGTCTAACTGTTGCCTATATTGATCTTCTACGGCAGTATTATGGCCAGGCTGTTAGGAGAACAGCTGGAATTAATGATGTAACAAGGCTGTCAGTTGGCAAGACACTATCTGGAAAGGGGTGTCTAACTGTTGCCTATATTGATCTTCTACAGCAGTATTATGGCCAGGCTGTTAGGAGAACAGCTGGACTTAATGATGTAACAAGGCTGTCAGTTGGCAACACACTATCTGGAAAGGAGCGTCTAACTGTTATCTATATTAATCTTTTACAGCAGTATTATGGCACGGCTGTTAGGAGAACAGCTGGACTTAAGGATGTAACAAGGCTGTCAGTTGGCAAGGCACTATCTGGAAAGGGGCGTCCAACTGTTGCCTATATTAATCTTCTACAGCAGTATTAAGGCCAGGCTGTTAAGAGAACAGCTGGACTTAATAATGTAACAAGGCTGTGTGTTGGCAACACACTATCTGGAAAGGGGCGTCTAACTGTTGCCTATATTGATCTTCTACGGCAGTATTATGGCCAGGCTGTTAGGAGAACAGCTGGAATTAATGATGTAACAAGGCTGTCAGTTGGCAAGACACTATCTGGAAAGGGGTGTCTAACTGTTGCCTATATTGACCTTCTACAGCAGTATTATGGCACGGCTGTTAGGAGAACAGCTGGACTTAATGATGTAACAAGGCTGTCAGTTGGCAAGGCACTATCTGGAAAGGGGCGTCCAACTGTTGCCTATATTAATCTTCTACAGCAGTATTAAGGCCAGGCTGTTAAGAGAACAGCTGGACTTAATGATGTAACAAGGCTGTCAGTTGGCAAGACACTATCTGGAAACGGGCATCTAACTGTTGCCTATATTAATCTTCTACAGCAGTATTATGGCCAGGCTGTTAGGAGAAGAGCTGGACTTAATGATGTAACAAGGCTGTCAGTTGGCAACACACTATCTGGAAAGGGGCATCTAACTGTTGCCTATATTGATCTTCTACAGCAGTATTATGGCCAGGCTGTTAGGAGAACAGCTGGACTTAATGATGTAACAAGGCTGTCAGTTGGCAACACACTATCTGGAAAGGGGCGTCTAACTGATGCCTATATTGATCTTCTACAGCAGTATTATAGCCAGGCTGTTAGGAGAACAGCTGGACTTAATGATGTAACAAGGCTGTCAGTTGGCAACACACTATCTGTAAAGGGGCGTCCAACTGTTGCCTATATTGATCTTATAGAGCAGTATTATGGCCAGGCTGTTAGGAGAACAGCTGGACTTTATGATGTAACAAGGCTGTCAGTTGGCAAGACACTATCTGGAAAGGGGCGTCTGATTGTTGCCTATATTGATCTTCTACAGCAGTATTATGGCCAGGCTGTTAGGTGAACAGCTGGACTTAATGATGTAACAATGCTGTCAGTTGGCAAGACACTATCTGGAAAGGGGTGTCTAACTGTTGCCTATATTGAGCTTCTACAGCAGTATTATGGCCAGACTGTTAGGAGAACAGCTGGACTTAATGACGTAACAAGGCTGTCAGTTGGCAACACACAATCTGGAAAGGGGCGTCTAACTGTTGCCTATATTGATCTTCTACAGCAGCATTATGGCCAGCCTGTTAGGAGAACAGCTGGACTTAATGATGTAACAAGGCTGTCAGTTGGCAAGACACTATCTGGAAAGGGGCGTTTAACTGTTGCCAATATTGATCTTCTACAGCAGTATTATGGCCAGGCTGTTAGAAGAACAGCTGGACTTAATGATGTAACAAGGCTGTAAGTTGGCAACACACTATCTGGAAAGGGGCGTCTAACTGTTGCCTATATTAATCTTCTACAGCAGTATTATGGCCAGGCTGTTAGGAGAACAGCTGGACTTAATGATGTAACATGGCTGTCAGTTGGCAACACACAATCTGGAAAGGGGCGTCTAACTGTTGCCTATATTGATCTTCTACAGCAGTATTATGGCCAGGCTGTTAGGAGAACAGCTGGACTAAATGATGTAACAATGCTGTCAGTTGGCAAGACACTATCTAGAAACGGGCATCTAACTGTTGCCTATATTGATCTTCTACAGCAGTATTATGGCCAGGCTGTTAGGAGAACAGCTGGACTTAATAATGTAACAAGGCTGTCAGTTGGCAAAACACTATCTGGAAAGGGGCGTCTATCTGTTGCCTATATTGATCTTCTACAGCAGTATTATGGCCAGGCTGTTAGGAGAACAGCTGGACTCAATGATGTAACAAGGTTGTCGGTTGGCAAGACACTATCTGGAAAGGGGCGTCTATCTGTTGCCTATATTGATCTTCTACGGCAGTATTATGGCCAGGCTGTTAGGAAAACAGCTGGACTTAATGATGTAACAAGGCTGTCAGTTGGCAAGACACTACCTGGAAAGGGGCGTCTAACTGATGCCTATATTGATCTTCTACAGCAGTATTATGGCCAGGCTGTATGGAGAACAGCTGGACTTAATGATGTAACAAGGCTGTCAGTTGGCAAGACACTATCTGGAAGGGGCTTCTAACTGTTGCCTATATTGATTTTCTACAGCAGTATTATGGCCAGGCTTATAGGAGAACAGCTGGATTTAATGATGTAACAAGGCTGTCGGTTGGCAAGACACTATCTGGAAAGGGGCGTCTAACTGTTGCCTATATTGATCTTATAGAGCAGTATTATGGCCAGGCTGTTAGGAGAACAGCTGGACTTAATGATGTAACAAGGCTGTCAGTTGGCAATACACTATCTGGAAAGGGGTGCCTAACTGTTGCCTATATTGATCATCTACAGCAGTATTAAGGCCAGGCTGTTAAGAGAACAGCTGGACTTAATAATGTAACAAGGCTGTGTGATGGCAACACTCTATCTGGAAAGGGGCGTCTAACTGTTGCCTATATTGATCTTCTACGGCAGTATTATGGCCAGGCTGTTAGGAGAACAGCTGGAATTAATGATGTAACAAGGCTGTCAGTTGGCAAGACACTATCTGGAAAGGGGTGTCTAACTGTTGCCTATATTGATCTTCTACAGCAGTATTATGGCACGGCTGTTAGGAGAACAGCTGGACTTAATGATGTAACAAGGCTGTCAGTTGGCAAGGCACTATCTGGAAAGGGGCGTCCAACTGTTGCCTATATTAATCTTCTACAGCAGTATTAAGGCCAGGCTGTTAAGAGAACAGCTGGACTTAATGATGTAACAAGGCTGTCAGTTGGCAAGACACTATCTGGAAACGGGCATCTAACTGTTGCCTATATTAATCTTCTACAGCAGTATTATGGCCAGGCTGTTAGGAGAAGAGCTGGACTTAATGATGTAACAAGGCTGTCAGTTGGCAACACACTATCTGGAAAGGGGCGTCTAACTGTTGCCTATATTGATCTCTACAGCAGTATTATGGCCAGGCTGTTAGGAGAACTGGTGGACTTAATGATGTAACAAGGCTGTCAGTTGGCCAGACACTATCTGGAAAGGGGCGTCTATCTGTTGCCTATATTGATCTTCTACGGCAGTATTATGGCCAGGCTGTTAGGAGAACAGCTGGACTTAATGGTGTAACAAGGCTGTCAGTTTGCAAGACACTATCTGGAAAGGGGCTTCTAGCTGTTGCCTATATTGATCTTCTACAACAGTATTATTGCCAGGCTGATAGGAGAACAGCTGGACTTAATGATGTAACAAAGCAGTCAGTTGGCATGACACTATCTGGAAAGGGGCGTCTAACTGTTGCCTATATGGATCTTCTACGGCAGGATTATGGCCAGGCTGTTAGGAGAACATCTGGACTTAATGATGTAACAAGGCTGTCATTAGGCAAGACATTATCTGGAAAGGAGCGTCTAACTGGTGCTAATATTGATCTTCTACGGCAGTATTATGGCCAGGCTGTTAGGAGAACAGCTGTACTTAATGATGTAACAAGGCTTTCATTTGGCAAGACACTATCTGGAAAGGGGCGCCTAAATGTTGCCTATATTGATCTTCTACAGCAGTATTATCGCCAGGCTGTTAGGAGAACAGCTGGACTAAATGATGTAACAAAGCAGTCAGTTGGCAAGACACTATCTGGAAAGGGGCGTCTAACTGATGCCTATATTGATCTTCTACAGCAGTATTATGGCCAGGCTGTTAGGAGAACAGCTGGACTTAATGATGTAACAAGGCTGTCAGTTGGCAAGACACTATCTGGAAAGGGGCGTCTAACCGTTGCCTATATTGATCTTCTACAGCAGTATTATGGCCAGGCTGTTAGGAGACCAGCAGGACTTAATGATGTAACAAGGCTGTGAGTTGGCAAGACATTATCTGGAAATGGGCGTCTAACTGATGCCTATATTGATCTTTTACGGCAGTATTATGGCCACGCTGTTAGGAGAACAGCTGGACTTAATGATGTATCAAGGCTGACAGTTGGCAAGACACTATCTGGAAAGGGGCGTCTAACTGTTTCCTATATTGATCTTATAGAGCAGTATTATGGCCAGGCTGTTAGGAGAACAGCTGGACTTAATGATGTAACAAGGCTGTCTGTTGGCAAGACACTATCTGTAAAGGGGCGTCTAACTGTTGCCTATATTGATCTTATAGAGTAGTATTATGGCCAGGCTGTTAGGAGAACAGCTGGACATAATGATGTAACGAGGCTGTCAGTTGGCAAGACACTATCTGGAAAGGGGCGTCTAACTGTTGCCTATATTTATCTTATAGAGCTGTATTTTGGCCAGGCTGTTAGGAGAACAGCTGGACTTAATGACGTAACAAGGCTGTCAGTTGGCAAGACACTATCTGGAAAGGGGCGTCTAACTGTTGCCTATATTGATCTTCTACAGCAGTATTATGGCCAGGCTGTTAGGAGAACAGCTGGACTTAATGATGTAACAAGTATGTCGGTTGGAAAGACACTAACTGGTAAGGGCCGTCTAACTGTTTACTATATTGATCTTCTACGGCAGTATTATGGCCAGGCTGATAGGAGAACAGCTGGAATTAATGATGTAACAAGGCTGTCAGTTGGCAAGACACTATCTGGAAAGGGGCGTCTAACTGATGCCTATATTGATCTTCTACAGCAGTATTATTGCCAGCCTGTTTGGAGAACAGCTGGACTTAATGATGTAACAAGGCTGTCAGTTGGCAAGACACTATCTGGAAAGGGGCATCTAACTGTTGCCTATATTAATCTTCTACAGCAGTATTATGGCCAGGCTGTTAGGAGAAGAGCTGGACTTAATGATGTAACAAGGCTGTCAGTTGGCAACACACTATCTGGAAAGGGGCATCTAACTGTTGCCTATATTGATCTTCTACAGCAGTATTATGGCCAGGCTGTTAGGAGAACAGCTGGACTTAATGATGTAACAAGGCTGTCAGTTGGCAACACACTATCTGGAAAGGGGCGTCTAACTGATGCCTATATTGATCTTCTACAGCAGTATTATAGCCAGGCTGTTAGGAGAACAGCTGGACTTAATGATGTAACAAGGCTGTCAGTTGGCAACACACTATCTGTAAAGGGGCGTCCAACTGTTGCCTATATTGATCTTATAGAGCAGTATTATGGCCAGGCTGTTAGGAGAACAGCTGGACTTTATGATGTAACAAGGCTGTCAGTTGGCAAGGCACTATCTGGAAAGGGGCGTCTGACTGTTGCCTATATTGATCTTCTACAGCAGTATTATGGCCAGGCTGTTAGGTGAACAGCTGGACTTAATGATGTAACAATGCTGTCAGTTGGCAAGACACTATCTGGAAAGGGGTGTCTAACTGTTGCCTATATTGAGCTTCTACAGCAGTATTATGGCCAGACTGTTAGGAGAACAGCTGGACTTAATGATGTAACAAGGCTGTCAGATGGCAACACACAATCTGGAAAGGGGCGTCTAACTGTTGCCTATATTGATCTTCTACAGCAGCATTATGGCCAGCCTGTTAGGAGAACAGCTGGACTTAATGATGTAACAAGGCTGTCAGCTGGCAAGACACTATCTGGAAAGGGGCGTTTAACTGTTGCCAATATTGATCTTCTACAGCAGTATTATGGCCAGGCTGTTAGAAGAACAGCTGGACTTAATGATGTAACAAGGCTGTATGTTGGCAACACACTATCTGGAAAGGGGCGTCTAACTGTTGCCTATATTAATCTTCTACAGCAGTATTATGGCCAGGCTGTTAGGAGAACAGCTGGACTTAATGATGTAACATGGCTGTCAGTTGGCAACACACAATCTGGAAAGGGGCGTCTAACTGTTGCCTATATTGATCTTCTACAGCAGTATTATGGCCAGGCTGTTAGGAGAACAGCTGGACTAAATGATGTAACAATGCTGTCAGTTGGCAAGACACTATCTAGAAACGGGCATCAAACTGTTGCCTATATTGATCTTCTACAGCAGTATTATGGCCAGGCTGTTAGGAGAACAGCTGGACTTAATGATGTAACAAGGCTGTCAGTTGGCAAAACACTATCTGGAAAGGGGCGTCTATCTGTTGCCTGTATTGATCTTCTACAGCAGTATTATGGCCAGGCTGTTAGGAGAACAGCTGGACTCAATGATGTAACAAGGCTGTCGGTCGGCAAGACACTATCTGGAAAGGGGCGTCTATCTGTTGCCTATATTGATCTTCTACGGCAGTATTATGGCCAGGCTGTTAGGAAAACAGCTGGACTTAATGATGTAACAAGGCTGTCAGTTGGCAAGACACTACCTGGAAAGGGGCGTCTAACTGATGCCTATATTGATCTTCTACAGCAGTATTATGGCCAGGCTGTATGGAGAACAGCTGGACTTAATGATGTAACAAGGCTGTCAGTTGGCAAGACACTATCTGGAAAGGGGCGTCTAACTGTTGCCTATATTGATTTTCTACAGCAGTATTATGGCCAGGCTTATAGGAGAACAGCTGGACTTAATGATGTAACAAGGCTGTCGGTTGGCAAGACACTATCTGGAAAGGGGCGTCTAACTGATGCCTATATTGATCTTCTACAGCAGTATTATAGCCAGCCTGTTAGGAGAACAGCTGGACTTAATGATGTAACAAGGCTGTCAGTTGGCAAAACACTATCTGGAAAGGGGCGTCTATCTGTTGCCTATATTGATCTTCTACAGCAGTATTATGGCCAGGCTGTTAGGAGAACAGCTGGACTCAATGATGTAACAAGGTTGTCGGTTGGCAAGACACTATCTGGAAAGGGGCGTCTATCTGTTGCCTATATTGATCTTCTACGGCAGTATTATGGCCAGGCTGTTAGGAAAACAGCTGGACTTAATGATGTAACAAGGCTGTCAGTTGGCAAGACACTACCTGGAAAGGGGCGTCTAACTGTTGCCTATATTAATCTTCTACAGCAGTATTATGGCCAGGCTGTTAGGAGAACAGCTGGACTTAATGATGTAACATGGCTGTCAGTTGGCAACACACAATCTGGAAAGGGGCGTCTAACTGTTGCCTATATTGATCTTCTACAGCAGTATTATGGCCAGGCTGTTAGGAGAACAGCTGGACTAAATGATGTAACAATGCTGTCAGTTGGCAAGACACTATCTAGAAACGGGCATCTAACTGTTGCCTATATTGATCTTCTACAGCAGTATTATGGCCAGGCTGTTAGGAGAACAGCTGGACTTAATAATGTAACAAGGCTGTCAGTTGGCAAAACACTATCTGGAAAGGGGCGTCTATCTGTTGCCTATATTGATCTTCTACAGCAGTATTATGGCCAGGCTGTTAGGAGAACAGCTGGACTCAATGATGTAACAAGGTTGTCGGTTGGCAAGACACTATCTGGAAAGGGGCGTCTATCTGTTGCCTATATTGATCTTCTACGGCAGTATTATGGCCAGGCTGTTAGGAAAACAGCTGGACTTAATGATGTAACAAGGCTGTCAGTTGGCAAGACACTACCTGGAAAGGGGCGTCTAACTGATGCCTATATTGATCTTCTACAGCAGTATTATGGCCAGGCTGTATGGAGAACAGCTGGACTTAATGATGTAACAAGGCTGTCAGTTGGCAAGACACTATCTGGAAGGGGCTTCTAACTGTTGCCTATATTGATTTTCTACAGCAGTATTATGGCCAGGCTTATAGGAGAACAGCTGGATTTAATGATGTAACAAGGCTGTCGGTTGGCAAGACACTATCTGGAAAGGGGCGTCTAACTGTTGCCTATATTGATCTTATAGAGCAGTATTATGGCCAGGCTGTTAGGAGAACAGCTGGACTTAATGATGTAACAAGGCTGTCAGTTGGCAAGACACTATCTGGAAAGGGGTGCCTAACTGTTGCCTATATTGATCATCTACAGCAGTATTAAGGCCAGGCTGTTAAGAGAACAGCTGGACTTAATAATGTAACAAGGCTGTGTGATGGCAACACTCTATCTGGAAAGGGGCGTCTAACTGTTGCCTATATTGATCTTCTACGGCAGTATTATGGCCAGGCTGTTAGGAGAACAGCTGGAATTAATGATGTAACAAGGCTGTCAGTTGGCAAGACACTATCTGGAAAGGGGTGTCTAACTGTTGCCTATATTGATCTTCTACAGCAGTATTATGGCACGGCTGTTAGGAGAACAGCTGGACTTAATGATGTAACAAGGCTGTCAGTTGGCAAGGCACTATCTGGAAAGGGGCGTCCAACTGTTGCCTATATTAATCTTCTACAGCAGTATTAAGGCCAGGCTGTTAAGAGAACAGCTGGACTTAATGATGTAACAAGGCTGTCAGTTGGCAAGACACTATCTGGAAACGGGCATCTAACTGTTGCCTATATTAATCTTCTACAGCAGTATTATGGCCAGGCTGTTAGGAGAAGAGCTGGACTTAATGATGTAACAAGGCTGTCAGTTGGCAACACACTATCTGGAAAGGGGCGTCTAACTGTTGCCTATATTGATCTCTACAGCAGTATTATGGCCAGGCTGTTAGGAGAACTGGTGGACTTAATGATGTAACAAGGCTGTCAGTTGGCCAGACACTATCTGGAAAGGGGCGTCTATCTGTTGCCTATATTGATCTTCTACGGCAGTATTATGGCCAGGCTGTTAGGAGAACAGCTGGACTTAATGGTGTAACAAGGCTGTCAGTTTGCAAGACACTATCTGGAAAGGGGCTTCTAGCTGTTGCCTATATTGATCTTCTACAACAGTATTATTGCCAGGCTGATAGGAGAACAGCTGGACTTAATGATGTAACAAAGCAGTCAGTTGGCATGACACTATCTGGAAAGGGGCGTCTAACTGTTGCCTATATGGATCTTCTACGGCAGGATTATGGCCAGGCTGTTAGGAGAACATCTGGACTTAATGATGTAACAAGGCTGTCATTAGGCAAGACATTATCTGGAAAGGAGCGTCTAACTGGTGCTAATATTGATCTTCTACGGCAGTATTATGGCCAGGCTGTTAGGAGAACAGCTGTACTTAATGATGTAACAAGGCTTTCATTTGGCAAGACACTATCTGGAAAGGGGCGCCTAAATGTTGCCTATATTGATCTTCTACAGCAGTATTATCGCCAGGCTGTTAGGAGAACAGCTGGACTAAATGATGTAACAAAGCAGTCAGTTGGCAAGACACTATCTGGAAAGGGGCGTCTAACTGATGCCTATATTGATCTTCTACAGCAGTATTATGGCCAGGCTGTTAGGAGAACAGCTGGACTTAATGATGTAACAAGGCTGTCAGTTGGCAAGACACTATCTGGAAAGGGGCGTCTAACCGTTGCCTATATTGATCTTCTACAGCAGTATTATGGCCAGGCTGTTAGGAGACCAGCAGGACTTAATGATGTAACAAGGCTGTGAGTTGGCAAGACATTATCTGGAAATGGGCGTCTAACTGATGCCTATATTGATCTTTTACGGCAGTATTATGGCCACGCTGTTAGGAGAACAGCTGGACTTAATGATGTATCAAGGCTGACAGTTGGCAAGACACTATCTGGAAAGGGGCGTCTAACTGTTTCCTATATTGATCTTATAGAGCAGTATTATGGCCAGGCTGTTAGGAGAAAAGCTGGACTTAATGATGTAACAAGGCTGTCTGTTGGCAAGACACTATCTGTAAAGGGGCGTCTAACTGTTGCCTATATTGATCTTATAGAGTAGTATTATGGCCAGGCTGTTAGGAGAACAGCTGGACATAATGATGTAACGAGGCTGTCAGTTGGCAAGACACTATCTGGAAAGGGGCGTCTAACTGTTGCCTATATTTATCTTATAGAGCTGTATTTTGGCCAGGCTGTTAGGAGAACAGCTGGACTTAATGACGTAACAAGGCTGTCAGTTGGCAAGACACTATCTGGAAAGGGGCGTCTAACTGTTGCCTATATTGATCTTCTACAGCAGTATTATGGCCAGGCTGTTAGGAGAACAGCTGGACTTAATGATGTAACAAGTATGTCGGTTGGAAAGACACTAACTGGTAAGGGCCGTCTAACTGTTTACTATATTGATCTTCTACGGCAGTATTATGGCCAGGCTTATAGGAGAACAGCTGGAATTAATGATGTAACAAGGCTGTCAGTTGGCAAGACACTATCTGGAAAGGGGCGTCTAACTGATGCCTATATTGATCTTCTACAGCAGTATTATTGCCAGCCTGTTTGGAGAACAGCTGGACTTAATGATGTAACAAGGCTGTCAGTTGGCAAGACACTATCTGGAAAGGGGCATCTAACTGTTGCCTATATTAATCTTCTACTGCAGTATTATGGCCAGGCTGTTAGGAGAAGAGCTGGACTTAATGATGTAACAAGGCTGTCAGTTGGCAACACACTATCTGGAAAGGGGCATCTAACTGTTGCCTATATTGATCTTCTACAGCAGTATTATGGCCAGGCTGTTAGGAGAACAGCTGGACTTAATGATGTAACAAGGCTGTCAGTTGGCAACACACTATCTGGAAAGGGGCGTCTAACTGATGCCTATATTGATCTTCTACAGCAGTATTATAGCCAGGCTGTTAGGAGAACAGCTGGACTTAATGATGTAACAAGGCTGTCAGTTGGCAACACACTATCTGTAAAGGGGCGTCCAACTGTTGCCTATATTGATCTTATAGAGCAGTATTATGGCCAGGCTGTTAGGAGAACAGCTGGACTTTATGATGTAACAAGGCTGTCAGTTGGCAAGACACTATCTGGAAAGGGGCGTCTGACTGTTGCCTATATTGATCTTCTACAGCAGTATTATGGCCAGGCTGTTAGGTGAACAGCTGGACTTAATGATGTAACAATGCTGTCAGTTGGCAAGACACTATCTGGAAAGGGGTGTCTAACTGTTGCCTATATTGAGCTTCTACAGCAGTATTATGGCCAGACTGTTAGGAGAACAGCTGGACTTAATGATGTAACAAGGCTGTCAGATGGCAACACACAATCTGGAAAGGGGAGTCTAACTGTTGCCTATATTGATCTTCTACAGCAGCATTATGGCCAGCCTGTTAGGAGAACAGCTGGACTTAATGATGTAACAAGGCTGTCAGCTGGCAAGACACTATCTGGAAAGGGGCGTTTAACTGTTGCCAATATTGATCTTCTACAGCAGTATTATGGCCAGGCTGTTAGAAGAACAGCTGGACTTAATGATGTAACAAGGCTGTATGTTGGCAACACACTATCTGGAAAGGGGCGTCTAACTGTTGCCTATATTAATCTTCTACAGCAGTATTATGGCCAGGCTGTTAGGAGAACAGCTGGACTTAATGATGTAACATGGCTGTCAGTTGGCAACACACAATCTGGAAAGGGGCGTCTAACTGTTGCCTATATTGATCTTCTACAGCAGTATTATGGCCAGGCTGTTAGGAGAACAGCTGGACTAAATGATGTAACAATGCTGTCAGTTGGCAAGACACTATCTAGAAACGGGCATCAAACTGTTGCCTATATTGATCTTCTACAGCAGTATTATGGCCAGGCTGTTAGGAGAACAGCTGGACTTAATGATGTAACAAGGCTGTCAGTTGGCAAAACACTATCTGGAAAGGGGCGTCTATCTGTTGCCTGTATTGATCTTCTACAGCAGTATTATGGCCAGGCTGTTAGGAGAACAGCTGGACTCAATGATGTAACAAGGCTGTCGGTCGGCAAGACACTATCTGGAAAGGGGCGTCTATCTGTTGCCTATATTGATCTTCTACAGCAGTATTATGGCCAGGCTGTATGGAGAACAGCTGGACTTAATGATGTAACAAGGCTGTCAGTTGGCAAGACACTATCTGGAAAGGGGCGTCTAACTGTTGCCTATATTGATTTTCTACAGCAGTATTATGGCCAGGCTTATAGGAGAACAGCTGGACTTAATGATGTAACAAGGCTGTCGGTTGGCAAGACACTATCTGGAAAGGGGCGTCTAACTGTTGCCTATATTGATCTTCTACGGCAGTATTATGGCCAGGCTGTTAGGAGAACAGCTGGAATTAATGATGTAACAAGGCTGTCAGTTGGCAAGACACTATCTGGAAAGGGGTGTCTAACTGTTGCCTATATTGATCTTCTACAGCAGTATTATGGCACGGCTGTTAGGAGAACAGCTGGACTTAATGATGTAACAAGGCTGTCAGTTGGCAAGGCACTATCTGGAAAGGGGCGTCCAACTGTTGCCTATATTAATCTTCTACAGCAGTATTAAGGCCAGGCTGTTAAGAGAACAGCTGGACTTAATAATGTAACAAGGCTGTCAGTTGGCAAGACACTACCTGGAAAGGGGCGTCTAACTGATGCCTATATTGATCTTCTACAGCAGTATTATGGCCAGGCTGTATGGAGAACAGCTGGACTTAATGATGTAACAAGGCTGTCAGTTGGCAAGACACTATCTGGAAAGGGGCGTCTAACTGTTGCCTATATTGATTTTCTACAGCAGTATTATGGCCAGGCTTATAGGAGAACAGCTGGACTTAATGATGTAACAAGGCTGTCGGTTGGCAAGACACTATCTGGAAAGGGGCGTCTAACTGTTGCCTATATTGATTTTCTACGGCAGTATTATGGCCAGGCTGTTAGGAGAACAGCTGGAATTAATGATGTAACAAGGCTGTCAGTTGGCAAGACACTATCTGGAAAGGGGTGTCTAACTGTTGCCTATATTGATCTTATAGAGCAGTATTATGGCCAGGCTGTTAGGAGAACAGCTGGACTTAATGATGTAACAAGGCTGTCAGTTGGCAAGACACTATCTGGAAAGGGGTGCCTAACTGTTGCCTATATTGATCATCTACAGCAGTATTAAGGCCAGGCTGTTAAGAGAACAGCTGGACTTAATAATGTAACAAGGCTGTGTGATGGCAACACACTATCTGGAAAGGGGCGTCTAACTGTTGCCTATATTGATCTTCTACGGCAGTATTATGGCCAGGCTGTTAGGAGAACAGCTGGAATTAATGATGTAACAAGGCTGTCAGTTGGCAAGACACTATCTGGAAAGGGGTGTCTAACTGTTGCCTATATTGATCTTCTACAGCAGTATTATGGCACGGCTGTTAGGAGAACAGCTGGACTTAATGATGTAACAAGGCTGTCAGTTGGCAAGGCACTATCTGGAAAGGGGCGTCCAACTGTTGCCTATATTAATCTTCTACAGCAGTATTAAGGCCAGGCTGTTAAGAGAACAGCTGGACTTAATGATGTAACAAGGCTGTCAGTTGGCAAGACACTATCTGGAAACGGGCATCTAACTGTTGCCTATATTAATCTTCTACAGCAGTATTATGGCCAGGCTGTTAGGAGAAGAGCTGGACTTAATGATGTAACAAGGCTGTCAGTTGGCAACACACTATCTGGAAAGGGGCGTCTAACTGTTGCCTATATTGATCTTCTACAGCAGTATTATGGCCAGGCTGTTAGGAGAACAGCTGGACTTAATGATGAAACAAGGATGTCGGTTGGCAAGACACTATCTGGTAAGGGCCGTCTAACTGTTTACTATATTGATCTTCTACGGCAGTATTATGGCCAGGCTGATAGGAGAACAGCTGGAATTAATGATGTAACAAGGCTGTCAGTTGGCAAGACACTATCTGGAAAGGGGCGTCTAACTAATGCCTATATTGATCTTCTACAGCAGTATTATTGCCAGCCTGTTTGGAGAACAGCTGGACTTAATGATGTAACAAGGCTGTCAGTTGGCAAGACACTATCTGGAAAGGGGCATCTAACTGTTGCCTATATTAATCTTCTACAGCAGTATTATGGCCAGGCTGTTAGGAGAAGAGCTGGACTTAATGATGTAACAAGGCTGTCAGTTGGCAACACACTATCTGGAAAGGGGCATCTAACTGTTGCCTATATTGATCTTCTACAGCAGTATTATGGCCAGGCTGTTAGGAGAACAGCTGGACTTAATGATGTAACAAGGCTGTCAGTTGGCAACACACTATCTGGAAAGGGGCGTCTAACTGATGCATATATTGATCTTCTACAGCAGTATTATAGCCAGGCTGTTAGGAGAACAGCTGGACTTAATGATGTAACAAGGCTGTCAGTTGGCAACACACTATCTGTAAAGGGGCGTCCAACTGTTGCCTATATTGATCTTATAGAGCAGTATTATGGCCAGGCTGTTAGGAGAACAGCTGGACTTTATGATGTAACAAGGCTGTCAGTTGGCAAGACACTATCTGGAAAGGGGCGTCTGACTGTTGCCTATATTGATCTTCTACAGCAGTATTATGGCCAGGCTGTTAGGTGAACAGCTGGACTTAATGATGTAACAATGCTGTCAGTTGGCAAGACACTATCTGGAAAGGGGTTTCTAACTGTTGCCTATATTGAGCTTCTACAGCAGTATTATGGCCAGACTGTTAGGAGAACAGCTGGACTTAATGATGTAACAAGGCTGTCAGTTGGCAACACACAATCTGGAAAGGGGCGTCTAACTGTTGCCTATATTGATCTTCTAAAGCAGCATTATGGCCAGCCTGTTAGGAGAACAGCTGGACTTAATGATGTAACAAGGCTGTCAGCTGGCAAGACACTATCTGGAAAGGGGCGTTTAACTGTTGCCAATATTGATCTTCTACAGCAGTATTATGGCCAGGCTGTTAGAAGAACAGCTGGACTTAATGATGTAACAAGGCTGTAAGTTGGCAACACACTATCTGGAAAGGGGCGTCTAACTGTTGCCTATATTAATCTTCTACAGCAGTATTATGGCCAGGCTGTTAGGAGAACAGCTGGACTTAATGATGTAACATGGCTGTCAGTTGGCAACACACAATCTGGAAAGGGGCGTCTAACTGTTGCCTATATTGATCTTCTACAGCAGTATTATGGCCAGGCTGTTAGGAGAACAGCTGGACTAAATGATGTAACAATGCTGTCAGTTGGCAAGACACTATCTAGAAACGGGCATCAAACTGTTGCCTATATTGATCTTCTACAGCAGTATTATGGCCAGGCTGTTAGGAGAACAGCTGGACTTAATGATGTAACAAGGCTGTCAGTTGGCAAAACACTATCTGGAAAGGGGCGTCTATCTGTTGCCTATATTGATCTTCTACAGCAGTATTATGGCCAGGCTGTTAGGAGAACAGCTGGACTCAATGATGTAACATGGCTGTCGGTTGGCAAGACACTATCTGGAAAGGGGCGTCTATCTGTTGCCTATATTTATCTTCTACGGCAGTATTATGGCCAGGCTGTTAGGAAAACAGCTGGACTTAATGATGTAACAAGGCTGTCAGTTGGCAAGACACTACCTGGAAAGGGGCGTCTAACTGATGCCTATATTGATCTTCTACAGCAGTATTATGGCCAGGCTGTATGGAGAACAGCTGGACTTAATGATGTAACAAGGCTGTCAGTTGGCAAGACACTATCTGGAAAGGGGCGTCTAACTGTTGCCTATATTGATTTTCTACAGCAGTATTATGGCCAGGCTTATAGGAGAACAGCTGGACTTAATGATGTAACAAGGCTGTCGGTTGGCAAGACACTATCTGGAAAGGGGCGTCTAACTGTTGCCTATATTGATCTTATAGAGCAGTATTATGGCCAGGCTGTTAGGAGAACAGCTGGACTTAATGATGTAACAAGGCTGTCAGTTGGCAAGACACTATCTGGAAAGGGGTGCCTAACTGTTGCCTATATTGATCATCTACAGCAGTATTAAGGCCAGGCTGTTAAGAGAACAGCTGGACTTAATAATGTAACAAGGCTGTGTGATGGCAACACACTATCTGGAAAGGGGCGTCTAACTGTTGCCTATATTGATCTTCTACGGCAGTATTATGGCCAGGCTGTTAGGAGAACAGCTGGATTTAATGATGTAACAAGGCTGTCAGTTGGCAAGACACTATCTGGAAAGGGGTGTCTAACTGTTGCCTATATTGATCTTCTACAGCAGTATTATGGCACGGCTGTTAGGAGAACAGCTGGACTTAATGATGTAACAAGGCTGTCAGTTGGCAAGGCACTATCTGGAAAGGGGCGTCCAACTGTTGCCTATATTAATCTTCTACAGCAGTATTAAGGCCAGGCTGTTAAGAGAACAGCTGGACTTAATGATGTAACAAGGCTGTCAGTTGGCAAGACACTATCTGGAAACGGGCATCTAACTGTTGCCTATATTAATCTTCTACAGCAGTATTATGGCCAGGCTGTTAGGAGAAGAGCTGGACTTAATGATGTAACAAGGCTGTCAGTTGGCAACACACTATCTGGAAAGGGGCGTCTAACTGTTGCCTATATTGATCTTCTACAGCAGTATTATGGCCAGGCTGTTAGGAGAACTGGTGGACTTAATGATGTAACAAGGCTGTCAGTTGGCCAGACACTATCTGGAAAGGGGCGTCTATCTGTTGCCTATATTGATCTTCTAATGCAGTATTATGGCCAGGCTGTTAGGAGAACAGCTGGACTTAATGGTGTAACAAGGCTGTCAGTTTGCAAGACACTATCTGGAAAGGGGCGCCTAGCTGTTGCCTATATTGATCTTCTACAACAGTATTATTGCCAGGCTGATAGGAGAACAGCTGGACTTAATGATGTAACAAAGCAGTCAGTTGGCAAGACACTATCTGGAAAGGGGCGTCTAACTGTTGCCTATATGGATCTTCTACGGCAGGATTATGGCCAGGCTGTTAGGAGAACATCTGGACTTAATGATGTAACAAGGCTGTCATTAGGCAAGACATTATCTGGAAAGGAGCGTCTAACTGGTGCTAATATTGATCTTCTACGGCAGTATTATGGCCAGGCTGTTAGGAGAACAGCTGTACTTAATGATGTAACAAGGCTTTCATTTGGCAAGACACTATCTGGAAAGGGGCGCCTAAATGTTGCCTATATTGATCTTCTACAGCAGTATTATCGCCAGGCTGTTAGGAGAACAGCTGGACTAAATGATGTAACAAAGCAGTCAGTTGGCAAGACACTATCTGGAAAGGGGCGTCTAACTGATGCCTATATTGATCTTCTACAGCAGTATTATGGCCAGGCTGTTAGGAGAACAGCTGGACTTAATGATGTAACAAGGCTGTCAGTTGGCAAGACACTATCTGGAAAGGGGCGTCTAACCGTTGCCTATATTGATCTTCTACAGCAGTATTATGGCCAGGCTGTTAGGAGACCAGCAGGACTTAATGATGTAACAAGGCTGTGAGTTGGCAAGACATTATCTGGAAATGGGCGTCTAACTGATGCCTATATTGATCTTTTACGGCAGTATTATGGCCACGCTGTTAGGAGAACAGCTGGACTTAATGATGTATCAAGGCTGACAGTTGGCAAGACACTATCTGGAAAGGGGCGTCTAACTGTTTCCTATATTGATCTTATAGAGCAGTATTATGGCCAGGCTGTTAGGAGAACAGCTGGACTTAATGATGTAACAAGGCTGTCAGTTGGCAAGACACTATCTGGAAAGAGGCGTCCAACTGTTGCCTATATTGATCTTATAGAGCAGTATTATGGCCAGGCTGTTAGGAGAACAGCTTGACTTAATGATGTAACAAGGCTGTCAGTTGGCATGACACTATCTGGAAAGGGGCGTCTAACTGATGCCTATATTGATCTTCTACAGCAGTATTATGGCCAGGCTGTTAGGAGTACAGCTGGACTTAATGATGTAACAAGGCTGTCAGTTGGCAAGACACTATCTGTAAAGGGGCGTCTAACTGTTGCCTATATTGATCTTATAGAGTAGTATTATGACCAGGCTGTTAGGAGAACAGCTGGACATAATGATGTAACGAGGCTGTCAGTTGGCAAGACACTATCTGGAAAGGGGCGTCTAACTGTTGCCTATATTTATCTTATAGAGCTGTATTTTGGCCAGGCTGTTAGGAGAACAGCTGGACTTAATGATGTAACAAGGCTTTCAGTTGGCAAGACACTATCTGGAAAGGGGCGTCTAACTGTTGCCTATATTGATCTTCTACAGCAGTATTATGGCCAGGCTGTTAGGAGAACAGCTGGACTTAATGATGTAACAAGGATGTCGGTTGGCAAGACACTATCTGGTAAGGGCCGTCTAACTGTTTACTATATTGATCTTCTACGGCAGTATTATGGCCAGGCTGATAGGAGAACAGCTGGAATTAATGATGTAACAAGGCTGTCAGTTGGCAAGACACTATCTGGAAAGGGGCGTCTAACTGATGCCTATATTGATCTTCTACAGCAGTATTATTGCCAGCCTGTTTGGAGAACAGCTGGACTTAATGATGTAACAAGGCTGTCAGTTGGCAAGACACTATCTGGAAAGGGGCATCTAACTGTTGCCTATATTAATCTTCTACAGCAGTATTATGGCCAGGCTGTTAGGAGAAGAGCTGGACTTAATGATGTAACAAGGCTGTCAGTTGGCAACACACTATCTGGAAAGGGGCATCTAACTGTTGCCTATATTGATCTTCTACAGCAGTATTATGGCCAGGCTGTTAGAGGAACAGATGGACTTAATGATGCAACAAGGCTGTCAGTTCGCAAGACACTATCTGGAAAGGGGCGTCTAACTGTTGCCTATATTGATTTTCTACAGCAGTATTATGGCCAGGCTTATAGGAGAACAGCTGGACTTAATGATGTAACAAGGCTGTCGGTTGGCAACACACAATCTGGAAAGGGGCGTCTAACTGTTGCCTATATTGATATTCTACAGCAGTATTATGGCCAGGCTGTTAGGAGAACAGCTGGACTTAATGATGTAACAAGGCTGTCAGTTGGCAAGACACTATCTGGAAAAGGGCGTCTAACTGTTGCCAATATTGATCATCTACAGCAGAATTATGGCCAGGCAGTTAGGAGAACAGCTGGGCTTAATGATGTAACAAGGCTGTCAGTTTGCAAGACACTATCTGGAAAGGGGCGTCTAATTGTTGCCTATATTGATCTTCTACGGCAGTATTATGGCCAGACTGTTAGGAAAACAGCTGGATTTAATGATGTAACAAGGCTGTCAGTTGGCAAGACACTATCTGGAAAGAGGCGTCTAACTGATGCCTATATTGATCTTCTACAGCAGTATTATGGCCAGGCTGTATGGAGAACAGCTGGACTTAATGATGTAACAAGGCTGTCAGTTGGCAAGGCACTATCTGGAAAGGGGCGTCCAACTGTTGCCTATATTAATCTTCTACAGCAGTATTAAGGCCAGGCTGTTAAGAGAACAGCTGGACTTAATGGTGTAACAAGGCTGTCAGGTGGCAAGACACTATCTGGAAACGGGCATCTAACTGTTGCCTATATTAATCTTCTACAGCAGTATTATGGCCAGGCTGTTAGGAGAAGAGCTGGACTTAATGATGTTACAAGGCTGTCAGTTGGCAACACACTATCTGGAAAGGGGCATCTAACTGTTGCCTATATTGATCTTCTACAGCAGTATTATGGCCAGGCTGTTAGGAGAACAGCTGGACTTAATGATGTAACAAGGCTGTCAGTTGGCAACACACTATCTGGAAAGGGGCGTCTAACTGATGCCTATATTGATCTTCTACAGCAGTATTATAGCCAGGCTGTTAGGAGAACAACTGGACTTAATGATGTAACAAGGCTGTCAGTTGGCAACACACTATCTGTAATGGGGCGTCCTACTGTTGCCTATATTGATCTTATAGAGCAGTATTATGGCCAGGCTGTTAGGAGAACAGCTGGACTTTATGATGTAACAAGGCTGTCAGTTGGCAAGACACTATCTGGAAAGGGGCGTCTGACTGTTGCCTATATTGATCTTCTACAGCAGTATTATGGCCAGGCTGTTAGGTGAACAGCTGGACTTAATGATGTAACAATGCTGTCAGTTGGCAAGACACTATCTGGAAAGGGGCGTCTGACTGTTGCCTATATTGATCTTCTACAGCAGTATTATGGCCAGGCTGTATGGAGAACAGCTGGACTTAATGATGTAACAAGGCTGTCAGTTGGCAACACACTATCTGGAAAGGGGCGTCTATCTGATGCCTATATTGATCTTATAGAGCAGTATTATGGCCAGGCTGTTAGGAGAACAGCTGGACTTAATGATGTAACAAGGCTGTCAGTTGGCAACACACAATTTGGAAGGGGTCGTCTAACTGTTGCCTATATTGATCTTCTACAGCAGTATTATGGCCAGGCTGTTAGGAGAACAGCTGGACTTAATGATGAAACATGGCTGTCAGTTGGCAACACACAATCTGGAAAGGGGCGTCTAACTGTTGCCTATATTGACCTTCTACAGCAGTATTATGGCCAGGCTGTTAGGAGAACAGGTGGACTTAATGATGTAACAAGGCTGTCAGTTGGCAAGACACTATCTGGTTAGGGGCGTCTAACTGTTGCCTATATTGTACTTCTACAGCAGTATTATGGCCAGACTGTTAGGATAACAGCGTGACTTAATGATGTAACAAGGCTGTCAGTTTCAAGACACTATCTGGAAAGGGGCGTCTAACTGATGCCAATATTGATCTTCTACAGCAGTATTATGGCCAGACTGTTAGGAGAACAGCTGGACTTAATGATGTAACAAGGCTGTCAGTTGGCAAGACACTATCCTGAAAAGGGCGTCCAACTGTTGCCTATATTGATCTTCTACGGCAGAACTATGGCCAGGCTGTTAGGAGAACAGCTGGAATTAATGACGTAACAAGGCTATCGGTTGGCAAGACACTATCTGGAAAGGGGCGTCTAACCGTTGCCTTTATTGATCTTCTACAGCAGTATTATGGCCAGGCTGTTAGGGGAACAGATGGACTTAATGATGTAACAAGGCTGTCAGTTGGCAAGACACTATCTGGAAAGGGGCTTCTAACTGTTGCCTATATTGATTTTCTACAGCAGTATTATGGCCAGGCTTATAGGAGAACAGCTGGACTTAATGATGTAACAAGGCTGTCGGTTGGCAAGACACTATCTGGAAAGGGGCGTCTAACTGTTGCCTATATTGATCTTATAGAGCAGTATTATGGCCAGGCTGTTAGGAGAACAGCTGGACTTAATGATGTAACAAGGCTGTCAGTTGGCAAGACACTATCTGGAAAGGGGTGCCTAACTGTTGCCTATATTGATCTTCTACAGCAGTATTATGGCCAGGCTGTTAGGAGAACAGCTGGACTTAATGATGTAACATGGCTGTCGGTTGGCAAGACACTATCTGGAAAGGGGCGTCTAACTGTTGCCTATATTGATCTTCTACAGCAGTATTATGGCCAGGCTGTTAGGAGAACAGCTGGACTTAATGATGTAACAAGGCTGTCAGTTGGCAAGACACTATCTGGAAAAGGGCGTCTAACTGTTGCCAATATTGATCTTCTACAGCAGAATTATGGCCAGGCAGTTAGGAGAACAGCTGGGCTTAATGATGTAACAAGGCTGTCAGTTTGCAAGACACTATCTGGAAAGGGGCGTCTAATTGTTGCCTATATTGATCTTCTACGGCAGCATTATGGCCAGGCTGTTAGGAAAACAGCTGGATTTAATGATGTAACAAGGCTGTCAGTTGGCAAGACGCTATCTGGAAAGAGGCGTCTAACTGATGCCTATATTGATCTTCTACAGCAGTATTATGGCCAGGCTGTATGGAGAACAGCTGGACTTAATGATGTAACAAGGCTGTCAGTTGGCAAGGCACTATCTGGAAAGGGGCGTCCAACTGTTGCCTATATTAATCTTCTACAGCAGTATTAAGGCCAGGCTGTTAAGAGAACAGCTGGAATTAATGATGTAATAAGGCTGTCAGTTGGCAAGACACTATCTGGAAAGGGGTGTCTAACTGTTGCCTATATTGATCTTCTACAGCAGTATTATGGCACGGCTGTTAGGAGAACAGCTGGACTTAATCATGTAACAAGGCTGTCAGTTGGCAAGGCACTATCTGGAAAGGGGCGTCCAACTGTTGCCTATATTAATCTTCTACAGCAGTATTAAGGCCAGGCTGTTAAGAGAACAGCTGGACTTAATTATGTAACAAGGCTGTCAGTTGGCAAGACACTATCTGGAAACGGGCATCTAACTGTTGCCTATATTAATCTTCTACAGCAGTATTATGGCCAGGCTGTTAGGAGAAGGACTGGACTTAATGATGTTACAAGGCTGTCAGTTGGCAACACACTATCTGGAAAGGGGCATCTAACTGTTGCCTATATTGATCTTCAACAGCAGTATTATGGCCAGGCTGTTAGGAGAACAGCTGGACTTAATGATGTAACAAGGCTGTCAGTTGGCAACACACTATCTGGAAAGGGGCGTCTAACTGATGCCTATATTGATCTTCTACAGCAGTATTATGGCCAGGCTGTTAGGAGAACAGCTGGACTTAATGATGTAACAAGGCTGTCAGTTGGCAACACACTATCTGGAAAGGAGCGTCTAACTGTTATCTATATTAATCTTTTACAGCAGTATTATGGCACGGCTGTTAGGAGAACAGCTGGACTTAAGGATGTAACAAGGCTGTCAGTTGGCAAGGCACTATCTGGAAAGGGGCGTCCAACTGTTGCCTATATTAATCTTCTACAGCAGTATTAAGGCCAGGCTGTTAAGAGAACAGCTGGACTTAATAATGTAACAAGGCTGTGTGTTGGCAACACACTATCTGGAAAGGGGCGTCTAACTGTTGCCTATATTGATCTTCTACGGCAGTATTATGGCCAGGCTGTTAGGAGAACAGCTGGAATTAATGATGTAACAAGGCTGTCAGTTGGCAAGACACTATCTGGAAAGGGGTGTCTAACTGTTGCCTATATTGATCTTCTACAGCAGTATTATGGCCAGGCTGTTAGGAGAACAGCTGGACTTAATGATGTAACAAGGCTGTCAGTTGGCAACACACTATCTGGAAAGGAGCGTCTAACTGTTATCTATATTAATCTTTTACAGCAGTATTATGGCACGGCTGTTAGGAGAACAGCTGGACTTAAGGATGTAACAAGGCTGTCAGTTGGCAAGGCACTATCTGGAAAGGGGCGTCCAACTGTTGCCTATATTACTCTTCTACAGCAGTATTAAGGCCAGGCTGTTAAGAGAACAGCTGGACTTAATAATGTAACAAGGCTGTGTGTTGGCAACACACTATCTGGAAAGGGGCGTCTAACTGTTGCCTATATTGATCTTCTACGGCAGTATTATGGCCAGGCTGTTAGGAGAACAGCTGGAATTAATGATGTAACAAGGCTGTCAGTTGGCAAGACACTATCTGGAAAGGGGTGTCTAACTGTTGCCTATATTGATCTTCTACAGCAGTATTATGGCACGGCTGTTAGGAGAACAGCTGGACTTAATGATGTAACAAGGCTGTCAGTTGGCAAGGCACTATCTGGAAAGGGGCGTCCAACTGTTGCCTATATTAATCTTCTACAGCAGTATTTTGGCCAGGCTGTTAGGAAAACAGCTGGACTTAATGATGTAACAAGGCTGTCAGTTGGCAAGACACTACCTGGAAAGGGGCGTCTAACTGATGCCTATATTGATCTTCTACAGCAGTATTATGGCCAGGCTGAATGGAGAACAGCTGGACTTAATGATGTAACAAGGCTGTCAGTTGGCAAGACACTATCTGGAAAGGGGCGTCTAACTGTTGCCTATATTGATTTTCTACAGCAGTATTATGGCCAGGCTTATAGGAGAACAGCTGGATTTAATGATGTAACAAGGCTGTCGGTTGGTAAGACACTATCTGGAAAGGGGCGTCTAACTGTTGCCTATATTGATCTTATAGAGCAGTATTATGGCCAGGCTGTTAGGAGAACAGCTGGACTTAATGATGTAACAAGGCTGTCAGTTGGCAAGACACTATCTGGAAAGGGGTGCCTAACTGTTGCCTATGTTGATCATCTACAGCAGTATTAAGGCCAGGCTGTTAAGAGAACAGCTGGACTTAATAATGTAACAAGGCTGTGTGATGGCAACACACTATCTGGAAAGGGGCGTCTAACTGTTGCCTATATTGATCTTCTACGGCAGTATTATGGCCAGGCTGTTAGGAGAACAGCTGGAATTAATGATGTAACAAGGCTGTCAGTTGGCAAGACACTATCTGGAAAGGGGTGTCTAACTGTTGCCTATATTGATCTTCTACAGCAGTATTATGGCACGGCTGTTAGGAGAACAGCTGGACTTAATGATGTAACAAGGCTGTCAGTTGGCAAGGCACTATCTGGAAAGGGGCGTCCAACTGTTGCCTATATTAATCTTCTACAGCAGTATTAAGGCCAGGCTGTTAAGAGAACAGCTGGACTTAATGATGTAACAAGGCTGTCAGTTGGCAAGACACTATCTGGAAACGGGCATCTAACTGTTGCCTATATTAAACTTCTACAGCAGTATTATGGCCAGGCTGTTAGGAGAAGAGCTGGACTTAATGATGTAACAAGGCTGTCAGTTGGCAACACACTATCTGGAAAGGGGCGTCTAACTGTTGCCTATATTGATCTTCTACAGCAGTATTATGGCCAGGCTGTTAGGAGAACTGGTGGACTTAATGATGTAACAAGGCTGTCAGTTGGCCAGACACTCTCTGGAAAGGGGCGTCTATCTGTTGCCTATATTGATCTTCTACGGCAGTATTATGGCCAGGCTGTTAGGAGAACAGCTGGACTTAATGGTGTAACAAGGCTGTCAGTTTGCAAGACACTATCTGGAAAGGGGCGCCTAGCTGTTGCCTATATTGATCTTCTACAACAGTATTATTGCCAGGCTGATAGGAGAACAGCTGGGCTTAATGATGTAACAAGGCTGTCAGTTTGCAAGACACTATCTGGAAAGGGGCGTCTAATTGTTGCCTATATTGATCTTCTACGGCAGCATTATGGCCAGGCTGTTAGGAAAACAGCTGGATTTAATGATGTAACAAGGCTGTCAGTTGGCAAGACGCTATCTGGAAAGAGGCGTCTAACTGATGCCTATATTGATCTTCTACAGCAGTATTATTGCCAGGCTGTATGGAGAACAGCTGGACTTAATGATGTAACAAGGCTGTCAGTTGGCAAGGCACTATCTGGAAAGGGGCGTCCAACTGTTGCCTATATTAATCTTCTACAGCAGTATTAAGGCCAGGCTGTTAAGAGAACAGCTGGAATTAATGATGTAATAAGGCTGTCAGTTGGCAAGACACTATCTGGAAAGGGGTGTCTAACTGTTGCCTATATTGATCTTCTACAGCAGTATTATGGCACGGCTGTTAGGAGAACAGCTGGACTTAATCATGTAACAAGGCTGTCAGTTGGCAAGGCACTATCTGGAAAGGGGCGTCCAACTGTTGCCTATATTAATCTTCTACAGCAGTATTAAGGCCAGGCTGTTAAGAGAACAGCTGGACTTAATTATGTAACAAGGCTGTCAGTTGGCAAGACACTATCTGGAAACGGGCATCTAACTGTTGCCTATATTAATCTTCTACAGCAGTATTATGGCCAGGCTGTTAGGAGAAGAACTGGACTTAATGATGTTACAAGGCTGTCAGTTGGCAACACACTATCTGGAAAGGGGCATCTAACTGTTGCCTATATTGATCTTCAACAGCAGTATTATGGCCAGGCTGTTAGGAGAACAGCTGGACTTAATGATGTAACAAGGCTGTCAGTTGGCAACACACTATCTGGAAAGGGGCGTCTAACTGATGCCTATATTGATCTTCTACAGCAGTATTATGGCCAGGCTGTTAGGAGAACAGCTGGACTTAATGATGTAACAAGGCTGTCAGTTGGCAACACACTATCTGGAAAGGAGCGTCTAACTGTTATCTATATTAATCTTTTACAGCAGTATTATGGCACGGCTGTTAGGAGAACAGCTGGACTTAAGGATGTAACAAGGCTGTCAGTTGGCAAGGCACTATCTGGAAAGGGGCGTCCAACTGTTGCCTATATTAATCTTCTACAGCAGTATTAAGGCCAGGCTGTTAAGAGAACAGCTGGACTTAATAATGTAACAAGGCTGTGTGTTGGCAACACACTATCTGGAAAGGGGCGTCTAACTGTTGCCTATATTGATCTTCTACGGCAGTATTATGGCCAGGCTGTTAGGAGAACAGCTGGAATTAATGATGTAACAAGGCTGTCAGTTGGCAAGACACTATCTGGAAAGGGGTGTCTAACTGTTGCCTATATTGATCTTCTACAGCAGTATTATGGCCAGGCTGTTAGGAGAACAGCTGGACTTAATGATGTAACAAGGCTGTCAGTTGGCAACACACTATCTGGAAAGGAGCGTCTAACTGTTATCTATATTAATCTTTTACAGCAGTATTATGGCACGGCTGTTAGGAGAACAGCTGGACTTAAGGATGTAACAAGGCTGTCAGTTGGCAAGGCACTATCTGGAAAGGGGCGTCCAACTGTTGCCTATATTACTCTTCTACAGCAGTATTAAGGCCAGGCTGTTAAGAGAACAGCTGGACTTAATAATGTAACAAGGCTGTGTGTTGGCAACACACTATCTGGAAAGGGGCGTCTAACTGTTGCCTATATTGATCTTCTACGGCAGTATTATGGCCAGGCTGTTAGGAGAACAGCTGGAATTAATGATGTAACAAGGCTGTCAGTTGGCAAGACACTATCTGGAAAGGGGTGTCTAACTGTTGCCTATATTGATCTTCTACAGCAGTATTATGGCACGGCTGTTAGGAGAACAGCTGGACTTAATGATGTAACAAGGCTGTCAGTTGGCAAGGCACTATCTGGAAAGGGGCGTCCAACTGTTGCCTATATTAATCTTCTACAGCAGTATTATGGCCAGGCTGTTAGGAAAACAGCTGGACTTAATGATGTAACAAGGCTGTCAGTTGGCAAGACACTACCTGGAAAGGGGCGTCTAACTGATGCCTATATTGATCTTCTACAGCAGTATTATGGCCAGGCTGAATGGAGAACAGCTGGACTTAATGATGTAACAAGGCTGTCAGTTGGCAAGACACTATCTGGAAAGGGGCGTCTAACTGTTGCCTATATTGATTTTCTACAGCAGTATTATGGCCAGGCTTATAGGAGAACAGCTGGATTTAATGATGTAACAAGGCTGTCGGTTGGCAAGACACTATCTGGAAAGGGGCGTCTAACTGTTGCCTATATTGATCTTATAGAGCAGTATTATGGCCAGGCTGTTAGGAGAACAGCTGGACTTAATGATGTAACAAGGCTGTCAGTTGGCAATACACTATCTGGAAAGGGGTGCCTAACTGTTGCCTATATTGATCATCTACAGCAGTATTAAGGCCAGGCTGTTAAGAGAACAGCTGGACTTAATAATGTAACAAGGCTGTGTGATGGCAACACTCTATCTGGAAAGGGGCGTCTAACTGTTGCCTATATTGATCTTCTACGGCAGTATTATGGCCAGGCTGTTAGGAGAACAGCTGGAATTAATGATGTAACAAGGCTGTCAGTTGGCAAGACACTATCTGGAAAGGGGTGTCTAACTGTTGCCTATATTGATCTTCTACAGCAGTATTATGGCACGGCTGTTAGGAGAACAGCTGGACTTAATGATGTAACAAGGCTGTCAGTTGGCAAGGCACTATCTGGAAAGGGGCGTCCAACTGTTGCCTATATTAATCTTCTACAGCAGTATTAAGGCCAGGCTGTTAAGAGAACAGCTGGACTTAATGATGTAACAAGGCTGTCAGTTGGCAAGACACTATCTGGAAACGGGCATCTAACTGTTGCCTATATTAATCTTCTACAGCAGTATTATGGCCAGGCTGTTAGGAGAAGAGCTGGACTTAATGATGTAACAAGGCTGTCAGTTGGCAACACACTATCTGGAAAGGGGCGTCTAACTGTTGCCTATATTGATCTCT
Source organism: Meconema thalassinum (assembly GCA_946902985.2). Taxonomy (NCBI): domain Eukaryota; kingdom Metazoa; phylum Arthropoda; class Insecta; order Orthoptera; family Tettigoniidae; genus Meconema; species Meconema thalassinum. The sequence continues at coordinate 18,747,294 of OX336397.1, forward strand.
ACAGCAGTATTATGGCCAGGCTGTTAGGAGAACTGGTGGACTTAATGATGTAACAAGGCTGTCAGTTGGCCAGACACTATCTGGAAAGGGGCGTCTATCTGTTGCCTATATTGATCTTCTACGGCAGTATTATGGCCAGGCTGTTAGGAGAACAGCTGGACTTAATGGTGTAACAAGGCTGTCAGTTTGCAAGACACTATCTGGAAAGGGGCTTCTAGCTGTTGCCTATATTGATCTTCTACAACAGTATTATTGCCAGGCTGATAGGAGAACAGCTGGACTTAATGATGTAACAAAGCAGTCAGTTGGCATGACACTATCTGGAAAGGGGCGTCTAACTGTTGCCTATATGGATCTTCTACGGCAGGATTATGGCCAGGCTGTTAGGAGAACATCTGGACTTAATGATGTAACAAGGCTGTCATTAGGCAAGACATTATCTGGAAAGGAGCGTCTAACTGGTGCTAATATTGATCTTCTACGGCAGTATTATGGCCAGGCTGTTAGGAGAACAGCTGTACTTAATGATGTAACAAGGCTTTCATTTGGCAAGACACTATCTGGAAAGGGGCGCCTAAATGTTGCCTATATTGATCTTCTACAGCAGTATTATCGCCAGGCTGTTAGGAGAACAGCTGGACTAAATGATGTAACAAAGCAGTCAGTTGGCAAGACACTATCTGGAAAGGGGCGTCTAACTGATGCCTATATTGATCTTCTACAGCAGTATTATGGCCAGGCTGTTAGGAGAACAGCTGGACTTAATGATGTAACAAGGCTGTCAGTTGGCAAGACACTATCTGGAAAGGGGCGTCTAACCGTTGCCTATATTGATCTTCTACAGCAGTATTATGGCCAGGCTGTTAGGAGACCAGCAGGACTTAATGATGTAACAAGGCTGTGAGTTGGCAAGACATTATCTGGAAATGGGCGTCTAACTGATGCCTATATTGATCTTTTACGGCAGTATTATGGCCACGCTGTTAGGAGAACAGCTGGACTTAATGATGTATCAAGGCTGACAGTTGGCAAGACACTATCTGGAAAGGGGCGTCTAACTGTTTCCTATATTGATCTTATAGAGCAGTATTATGGCCAGGCTGTTAGGAGAACAGCTGGACTTAATGATGTAACAAGGCTGTCTGTTGGCAAGACACTATCTGTAAAGGGGCGTCTAACTGTTGCCTATATTGATCTTATAGAGTAGTATTATGGCCAGGCTGTTAGGAGAACAGCTGGACATAATGATGTAACGAGGCTGTCAGTTGGCAAGACACTATCTGGAAAGGGGCGTCTAACTGTTGCCTATATTTATCTTATAGAGCTGTATTTTGGCCAGGCTGTTAGGAGAACAGCTGGACTTAATGACGTAACAAGGCTGTCAGTTGGCAAGACACTATCTGGAAAGGGGCGTCTAACTGTTGCCTATATTGATCTTCTACAGCAGTATTATGGCCAGGCTGTTAGGAGAACAGCTGGACTTAATGATGTAACAAGTATGTCGGTTGGAAAGACACTAACTGGTAAGGGCCGTCTAACTGTTTACTATATTGATCTTCTACGGCAGTATTATGGCCAGGCTGATAGGAGAACAGCTGGAATTAATGATGTAACAAGGCTGTCAGTTGGCAAGACACTATCTGGAAAGGGGCGTCTAACTGATGCCTATATTGATCTTCTACAGCAGTATTATTGCCAGCCTGTTTGGAGAACAGCTGGACTTAATGATGTAACAAGGCTGTCAGTTGGCAAGACACTATCTGGAAAGGGGCATCTAACTGTTGCCTATATTAATCTTCTACAGCAGTATTATGGCCAGGCTGTTAGGAGAAGAGCTGGACTTAATGATGTAACAAGGCTGTCAGTTGGCAACACACTATCTGGAAAGGGGCATCTAACTGTTGCCTATATTGATCTTCTACAGCAGTATTATGGCCAGGCTGTTAGGAGAACAGCTGGACTTAATGATGTAACAAGGCTGTCAGTTGGCAACACACTATCTGGAAAGGGGCGTCTAACTGATGCCTATATTGATCTTCTACAGCAGTATTATAGCCAGGCTGTTAGGAGAACAGCTGGACTTAATGATGTAACAAGGCTGTCAGTTGGCAACACACTATCTGTAAAGGGGCGTCCAACTGTTGCCTATATTGATCTTATAGAGCAGTATTATGGCCAGGCTGTTAGGAGAACAGCTGGACTTTATGATGTAACAAGGCTGTCAGTTGGCAAGACACTATCTGGAAAGGGGCGTCTGACTGTTGCCTATATTGATCTTCTACAGCAGTATTATGGCCAGGCTGTTAGGTGAACAGCTGGACTTAATGATGTAACAATGCTGTCAGTTGGCAAGACACTATCTGGAAAGGGGTGTCTAACTGTTGCCTATATTGAGCTTCTACAGCAGTATTATGGCCAGACTGTTAGGAGAACAGCTGGACTTAATGATGTAACAAGGCTGTCAGATGGCAACACACAATCTGGAAAGGGGCGTCTAACTGTTGCCTATATTGATCTTCTACAGCAGCATTATGGCCAGCCTGTTAGGAGAACAGCTGGACTTAATGATGTAACAAGGCTGTCAGCTGGCAAGACACTATCTGGAAAGGGGCGTTTAACTGTTGCCAATATTGATCTTCTACAGCAGTATTATGGCCAGGCTGTTAGAAGAACAGCTGGACTTAATGATGTAACAAGGCTGTATGTTGGCAACACACTATCTGGAAAGGGGCGTCTAACTGTTGCCTATATTAATCTTCTACAGCAGTATTATGGCCAGGCTGTTAGGAGAACAGCTGGACTTAATGATGTAACATGGCTGTCAGTTGGCAACACACAATCTGGAAAGGGGCGTCTAACTGTTGCCTATATTGATCTTCTACAGCAGTATTATGGCCAGGCTGTTAGGAGAACAGCTGGACTAAATGATGTAACAATGCTGTCAGTTGGCAAGACACTATCTAGAAACGGGCATCAAACTGTTGCCTATATTGATCTTCTACAGCAGTATTATGGCCAGGCTGTTAGGAGAACAGCTGGACTTAATGATGTAACAAGGCTGTCAGTTGGCAAAACACTATCTGGAAAGGGGCGTCTATCTGTTGCCTGTATTGATCTTCTACAGCAGTATTATGGCCAGGCTGTTAGGAGAACAGCTGGACTCAATGATGTAACAAGGCTGTCGGTCGGCAAGACACTATCTGGAAAGGGGCGTCTATCTGTTGCCTATATTGATCTTCTACGGCAGTATTATGGCCAGGCTGTTAGGAAAACAGCTGGACTTAATGATGTAACAAGGCTGTCAGTTGGCAAGACACTACCTGGAAAGGGGCGTCTAACTGATGCCTATATTGATCTTCTACAGCAGTATTATGGCCAGGCTGTATGGAGAACAGCTGGACTTAATGATGTAACAAGGCTGTCAGTTGGCAAGACACTATCTGGAAAGGGGCGTCTAACTGTTGCCTATATTGATTTTCTACAGCAGTATTATGGCCAGGCTTATAGGAGAACAGCTGGACTTAATGATGTAACAAGGCTGTCGGTTGGCAAGACACTATCTGGAAAGGGGCGTCTAACTGATGCCTATATTGATCTTCTACAGCAGTATTATAGCCAGGCTGTTAGGAGAACAGCTGGACTTAATGATGTAACAAGGCTGTCAGTTGGCAAAACACTATCTGGAAAGGGGCGTCTATCTGTTGCCTATATTGATCTTCTACAGCAGTATTATGGCCAGGCTGTTAGGAGAACAGCTGGACTCAATGATGTAACAAGGTTGTCGGTTGGCAAGACACTATCTGGAAAGGGGCGTCTATCTGTTGCCTATATTGATCTTCTACGGCAGTATTATGGCCAGGCTGTTAGGAAAACAGCTGGACTTAATGATGTAACAAGGCTGTCAGTTGGCAAGACACTACCTGGAAAGGGGCGTCTAACTGTTGCCTATATTAATCTTCTACAGCAGTATTATGGCCAGGCTGTTAGGAGAACAGCTGGACTTAATGATGTAACATGGCTGTCAGTTGGCAACACACAATCTGGAAAGGGGCGTCTAACTGTTGCCTATATTGATCTTCTACAGCAGTATTATGGCCAGGCTGTTAGGAGAACAGCTGGACTAAATGATGTAACAATGCTGTCAGTTGGCAAGACACTATCTAGAAACGGGCATCTAACTGTTGCCTATATTGATCTTCTACAGCAGTATTATGGCCAGGCTGTTAGGAGAACAGCTGGACTTAATAATGTAACAAGGCTGTCAGTTGGCAAAACACTATCTGGAAAGGGGCGTCTATCTGTTGCCTATATTGATCTTCTACAGCAGTATTATGGCCAGGCTGTTAGGAGAACAGCTGGACTCAATGATGTAACAAGGTTGTCGGTTGGCAAGACACTATCTGGAAAGGGGCGTCTATCTGTTGCCTATATTGATCTTCTACGGCAGTATTATGGCCAGGCTGTTAGGAAAACAGCTGGACTTAATGATGTAACAAGGCTGTCAGTTGGCAAGACACTACCTGGAAAGGGGCGTCTAACTGATGCCTATATTGATCTTCTACAGCAGTATTATGGCCAGGCTGTATGGAGAACAGCTGGACTTAATGATGTAACAAGGCTGTCAGTTGGCAAGACACTATCTGGAAGGGGCTTCTAACTGTTGCCTATATTGATTTTCTACAGCAGTATTATGGCCAGGCTTATAGGAGAACAGCTGGATTTAATGATGTAACAAGGCTGTCGGTTGGCAAGACACTATCTGGAAAGGGGCGTCTAACTGTTGCCTATATTGATCTTATAGAGCAGTATTATGGCCAGGCTGTTAGGAGAACAGCTGGACTTAATGATGTAACAAGGCTGTCAGTTGGCAAGACACTATCTGGAAAGGGGTGCCTAACTGTTGCCTATATTGATCATCTACAGCAGTATTAAGGCCAGGCTGTTAAGAGAACAGCTGGACTTAATAATGTAACAAGGCTGTGTGATGGCAACACTCTATCTGGAAAGGGGCGTCTAACTGTTGCCTATATTGATCTTCTACGGCAGTATTATGGCCAGGCTGTTAGGAGAACAGCTGGAATTAATGATGTAACAAGGCTGTCAGTTGGCAAGACACTATCTGGAAAGGGGTGTCTAACTGTTGCCTATATTGATCTTCTACAGCAGTATTATGGCACGGCTGTTAGGAGAACAGCTGGACTTAATGATGTAACAAGGCTGTCAGTTGGCAAGGCACTATCTGGAAAGGGGCGTCCAACTGTTGCCTATATTAATCTTCTACAGCAGTATTAAGGCCAGGCTGTTAAGAGAACAGCTGGACTTAATGATGTAACAAGGCTGTCAGTTGGCAAGACACTATCTGGAAACGGGCATCTAACTGTTGCCTATATTAATCTTCTACAGCAGTATTATGGCCAGGCTGTTAGGAGAAGAGCTGGACTTAATGATGTAACAAGGCTGTCAGTTGGCAACACACTATCTGGAAAGGGGCGTCTAACTGTTGCCTATATTGATCTCTACAGCAGTATTATGGCCAGGCTGTTAGGAGAACTGGTGGACTTAATGATGTAACAAGGCTGTCAGTTGGCCAGACACTATCTGGAAAGGGGCGTCTATCTGTTGCCTATATTGATCTTCTACGGCAGTATTATGGCCAGGCTGTTAGGAGAACAGCTGGACTTAATGGTGTAACAAGGCTGTCAGTTTGCAAGACACTATCTGGAAAGGGGCTTCTAGCTGTTGCCTATATTGATCTTCTACAACAGTATTATTGCCAGGCTGATAGGAGAACAGCTGGACTTAATGATGTAACAAAGCAGTCAGTTGGCATGACACTATCTGGAAAGGGGCGTCTAACTGTTGCCTATATGGATCTTCTACGGCAGGATTATGGCCAGGCTGTTAGGAGAACATCTGGACTTAATGATGTAACAAGGCTGTCATTAGGCAAGACATTATCTGGAAAGGAGCGTCTAACTGGTGCTAATATTGATCTTCTACGGCAGTATTATGGCCAGGCTGTTAGGAGAACAGCTGTACTTAATGATGTAACAAGGCTTTCATTTGGCAAGACACTATCTGGAAAGGGGCGCCTAAATGTTGCCTATATTGATCTTCTACAGCAGTATTATCGCCAGGCTGTTAGGAGAACAGCTGGACTAAATGATGTAACAAAGCAGTCAGTTGGCAAGACACTATCTGGAAAGGGGCGTCTAACTGATGCCTATATTGATCTTCTACAGCAGTATTATGGCCAGGCTGTTAGGAGAACAGCTGGACTTAATGATGTAACAAGGCTGTCAGTTGGCAAGACACTATCTGGAAAGGGGCGTCTAACCGTTGCCTATATTGATCTTCTACAGCAGTATTATGGCCAGGCTGTTAGGAGACCAGCAGGACTTAATGATGTAACAAGGCTGTGAGTTGGCAAGACATTATCTGGAAATGGACGTCTAACTGATGCCTATATTGATCTTTTACGGCAGTATTATGGCCACGCTGTTAGGAGAACAGCTGGACTTAATGATGTATCAAGGCTGACAGTTGGCAAGACACTATCTGGAAAGGGGCGTCTAACTGTTTCCTATATTGATCTTATAGAGCAGTATTATGGCCAGGCTGTTAGGAGAAAAGCTGGACTTAATGATGTAACAAGGCTGTCTGTTGGCAAGACACTATCTGTAAAGGGGCGTCTAACTGTTGCCTATATTGATCTTATAGAGTAGTATTATGGCCAGGCTGTTAGGAGAACAGCTGGACATAATGATGTAACGAGGCTGTCAGTTGGCAAGACACTATCTGGAAAGGGGCGTCTAACTGTTGCCTATATTTATCTTATAGAGCTGTATTTTGGCCAGGCTGTTAGGAGAACAGCTGGACTTAATGACGTAACAAGGCTGTCAGTTGGCAAGACACTATCTGGAAAGGGGCGTCTAACTGTTGCCTATATTGATCTTCTACAGCAGTATTATGGCCAGGCTGTTAGGAGAACAGCTGGACTTAATGATGTAACAAGTATGTCGGTTGGAAAGACACTAACTGGTAAGGGCCGTCTAACTGTTTACTATATTGATCTTCTATGGCAGTATTATGGCCAGGCTGATAGGAGAACAGCTGGAATTAATGATGTAACAAGGCTGTCAGTTGGCAAGACACTATCTGGAAAGGGGCGTCTAACTGATGCCTATATTGATCTTCTACAGCAGTATTATTGCCAGCCTGTTTGGAGAACAGCTGGACTTAATGATGTAACAAGGCTGTCAGTTGGCAAGACACTATCTGGAAAGGGGCATCTAACTGTTGCCTATATTAATCTTCTACTGCAGTATTATGGCCAGGCTGTTAGGAGAAGAGCTGGACTTAATGATGTAACAAGGCTGTCAGTTGGCAACACACTATCTGGAAAGGGGCATCTAACTGTTGCCTATATTGATCTTCTACAGCAGTATTATGGCCAGGCTGTTAGGAGAACAGCTGGACTTAATGATGTAACAAGGCTGTCAGTTGGCAACACACTATCTGGAAAGGGGCGTCTAACTGATGCCTATATTGATCTTCTACAGCAGTATTATAGCCAGGCTGTTAGGAGAACAGCTGGACTTAATGATGTAACAAGGCTGTCAGTTGGCAACACACTATCTGTAAAGGGGCGTCCAACTGTTGCCTATATTGATCTTATAGAGCAGTATTATGGCCAGGCTGTTAGGAGAACAGCTGGACTTTATGATGTAACAAGGCTGTCAGTTGGCAAGACACTATCTGGAAAGGGGCGTCTGACTGTTGCCTATATTGATCTTCTACAGCAGTATTATGGCCAGGCTGTTAGGTGAACAGCTGGACTTAATGATGTAACAATGCTGTCAGTTGGCAAGACACTATCTGGAAAGGGGTGTCTAACTGTTGCCTATATTGAGCTTCTACAGCAGTATTATGGCCAGACTGTTAGGAGAACAGCTGGACTTAATGATGTAACAAGGCTGTCAGATGGCAACACACAATCTGGAAAGGGGAGTCTAACTGTTGCCTATATTGATCTTCTACAGCAGCATTATGGCCAGCCTGTTAGGAGAACAGCTGGACTTAATGATGTAACAAGGCTGTCAGCTGGCAAGACACTATCTGGAAAGGGGCGTTTAACTGTTGCCAATATTGATCTTCTACAGCAGTATTATGGCCAGGCTGTTAGAAGAACAGCTGGACTTAATGATGTAACAAGGCTGTATGTTGGCAACACACTATCTGGAAAGGGGCGTCTAACTGTTGCCTATATTAATCTTCTACAGCAGTATTATGGCCAGGCTGTTAGGAGAACAGCTGGACTTAATGATGTAACATGGCTGTCAGTTGGCAACACACAATCTGGAAAGGGGCGTCTAACTGTTGCCTATATTGATCTTCTACAGCAGTATTATGGCCAGGCTGTTAGGAGAACAGCTGGACTAAATGATGTAACAATGCTGTCAGTTGGCAAGACACTATCTAGAAACGGGCATCAAACTGTTGCCTATATTGATCTTCTACAGCAGTATTATGGCCAGGCTGTTAGGAGAACAGCTGGACTTAATGATGTAACAAGGCTGTCAGTTGGCAAAACACTATCTGGAAAGGGGCGTCTATCTGTTGCCTGTATTGATCTTCTACAGCAGTATTATGGCCAGGCTGTTAGGAGAACAGCTGGACTCAATGATGTAACAAGGCTGTCGGTCGGCAAGACACTATCTGGAAAGGGGCGTCTATCTGTTGCCTATATTGATCTTCTACGGCAGTATTATGGCCAGGCTGTTAGGAAAACAGCTGGACTTAATGATGTAACAAGGCTGTCAGTTGGCAAGACACTACCTGGAAAGGGGCGTCTAACTGATGCCTATATTGATCTTCTACAGCAGTATTATGGCCAGGCTGTATGGAGAACAGCTGGACTTAATGATGTAACAAGGCTGTCAGTTGGCAAGACACTATCTGGAAAGGGGCGTCTAACTGTTGCCTATATTGATTTTCTACAGCAGTATTATGGCCAGGCTTATAGGAGAACAGCTGGACTTAATGATGTAACAAGGCTGTCGGTTGGCAAGACACTATCTGGAAAGGGGCGTCTAACTGTTGCCTATATTGATCTTCTACGGCAGTATTATGGCCAGGCTGTTAGGAGAACAGCTGGAATTAATGATGTAACAAGGCTGTCAGTTGGCAAGACACTATCTGGAAAGGGGTGTCTAACTGTTGCCTATATTGATCTTCTACAGCAGTATTATGGCACGGCTGTTAGGAGAACAGCTGGACTTAATGATGTAACAAGGCTGTCAGTTGGCAAGGCACTATCTGGAAAGGGGCGTCCAACTGTTGCCTATATTAATCTTCTACAGCAGTATTAAGGCCAGGCTGTTAAGAGAACAGCTGGACTTAATAATGTAACAAGGCTGTCAGTTGGCAAGACACTACCTGGAAAGGGGCGTCTAACTGATGCCTATATTGATCTTCTACAGCAGTATTATGGCCAGGCTGTATGGAGAACAGCTGGACTTAATGATGTAACAAGGCTGTCAGTTGGCAAGACACTATCTGGAAAGGGGCGTCTAACTGTTGCCTATATTGATTTTCTACAGCAGTATTATGGCCAGGCTTATAGGAGAACAGCTGGACTTAATGATGTAACAAGGCTGTCGGTTGGCAAGACACTATCTGGAAAGGGGCGTCTAACTGTTGCCTATATTGATTTTCTACGGCAGTATTATGGCCAGGCTGTTAGGAGAACAGCTGGAATTAATGATGTAACAAGGCTGTCAGTTGGCAAGACACTATCTGGAAAGGGGTGTCTAACTGTTGCCTATATTGATCTTATAGAGCAGTATTATGGCCAGGCTGTTAGGAGAACAGCTGGACTTAATGATGTAACAAGGCTGTCAGTTGGCAAGACACTATCTGGAAAGGGGTGCCTAACTGTTGCCTATATTGATCATCTACAGCAGTATTAAGGCCAGGCTGTTAAGAGAACAGCTGGACTTAATAATGTAACAAGGCTGTGTGATGGCAACACACTATCTGGAAAGGGGCGTCTAACTGTTGCCTATATTGATCTTCTACGGCAGTATTATGGCCAGGCTGTTAGGAGAACAGCTGGAATTAATGATGTAACAAGGCTGTCAGTTGGCAAGACACTATCTGGAAAGGGGTGTCTAACTGTTGCCTATATTGATCTTCTACAGCAGTATTATGGCACGGCTGTTAGGAGAACAGCTGGACTTAATGATGTAACAAAGCTGTCAGTTGGCAAGGCACTATCTGGAAAGGGGCGTCCAACTGTTGCCTATATTAATCTTCTACAGCAGTATTAAGGCCAGGCTGTTAAGAGAACAGCTGGACTTAATGATGTAACAAGGCTGTCAGTTGGCAAGACACTATCTGGAAACGGGCATCTAACTGTTGCCTATATTAATCTTCTACAGCAGTATTATGGCCAGGCTGTTAGGAGAAGAGCTGGACTTAATGATGTAACAAGGCTGTCAGTTGGCAACACACTATCTGGAAAGGGGCGTCTAACTGTTGCCTATATTGATCTTCTACAGCAGTATTATGGCCAGGCTGTTAGGAGAACAGCTGGACTTAATGATGAAACAAGGATGTCGGTTGGCAAGACACTATCTGGTAAGGGCCGTCTAACTGTTTACTATATTGATCTTCTACGGCAGTATTATGGCCAGGCTGATAGGAGAACAGCTGGAATTAATGATGTAACAAGGCTGTCAGTTGGCAAGACACTATCTGGAAAGGGGCGTCTAACTAATGCCTATATTGATCTTCTACAGCAGTATTATTGCCAGCCTGTTTGGAGAACAGCTGGACTTAATGATGTAACAAGGCTGTCAGTTGGCAAGACACTATCTGGAAAGGGGCATCTAACTGTTGCCTATATTAATCTTCTACAGCAGTATTATGGCCAGGCTGTTAGGAGAAGAGCTGGACTTAATGATGTAACAAGGCTGTCAGTTGGCAACACACTATCTGGAAAGGGGCATCTAACTGTTGCCTATATTGATCTTCTACAGCAGTATTATGGCCAGGCTGTTAGGAGAACAGCTGGACTTAATGATGTAACAAGGCTGTCAGTTGGCAACACACTATCTGGAAAGGGGCGTCTAACTGATGCATATATTGATCTTCTACAGCAGTATTATAGCCAGGCTGTTAGGAGAACAGCTGGACTTAATGATGTAACAAGGCTGTCAGTTGGCAACACACTATCTGTAAAGGGGCGTCCAACTGTTGCCTATATTGATCTTATAGAGCAGTATTATGGCCAGGCTGTTAGGAGAACAGCTGGACTTTATGATGTAACAAGGCTGTCAGTTGGCAAGACACTATCTGGAAAGGGGCGTCTGACTGTTGCCTATATTGATCTTCTACAGCAGTATTATGGCCAGGCTGTTAGGTGAACAGCTGGACTTAATGATGTAACAATGCTGTCAGTTGGCAAGACACTATCTGGAAAGGGGTGTCTAACTGTTGCCTATATTGAGCTTCTACAGCAGTATTATGGCCAGACTGTTAGGAGAACAGCTGGACTTAATGATGTAACAAGGCTGTCAGTTGGCAACACACAATCTGGAAAGGGGCGTCTAACTGTTGCCTATATTGATCTTCTAAAGCAGCATTATGGCCAGCCTGTTAGGAGAACAGCTGGACTTAATGATGTAACAAGGCTGTCAGCTGGCAAGACACTATCTGGAAAGGGGCGTTTAACTGTTGCCAATATTGATCTTCTACAGCAGTATTATGGCCAGGCTGTTAGAAGAACAGCTGGACTTAATGATGTAACAAGGCTGTAAGTTGGCAACACACTATCTGGAAAGGGGCGTCTAACTGTTGCCTATATTAATCTTCTACAGCAGTATTATGGCCAGGCTGTTAGGAGAACAGCTGGACTTAATGATGTAACATGGCTGTCAGTTGGCAACACACAATCTGGAAAGGGGCGTCTAACTGTTGCCTATATTGATCTTCTACAGCAGTATTATGGCCAGGCTGTTAGGAGAACAGCTGGACTAAATGATGTAACAATGCTGTCAGTTGGCAAGACACTATCTAGAAACGGGCATCAAACTGTTGCCTATATTGATCTTCTACAGCAGTATTATGGCCAGGCTGTTAGGAGAACAGCTGGACTTAATGATGTAACAAGGCTGTCAGTTGGCAAAACACTATCTGGAAAGGGGCGTCTATCTGTTGCCTATATTGATCTTCTACAGCAGTATTATGGCCAGGCTGTTAGGAGAACAGCTGGACTCAATGATGTAACATGGCTGTCGGTTGGCAAGACACTATCTGGAAAGGGGCGTCTATCTGTTGCCTATATTTATCTTCTACGGCAGTATTATGGCCAGGCTGTTAGGAAAACAGCTGGACTTAATGATGTAACAAGGCTGTCAGTTGGCAAGACACTACCTGGAAAGGGGCGTCTAACTGATGCCTATATTGATCTTCTACAGCAGTATTATGGCCAGGCTGTATGGAGAACAGCTGGACTTAATGATGTAACAAGGCTGTCAGTTGGCAAGACACTATCTGGAAAGGGGCGTCTAACTGTTGCCTATATTGATTTTCTACAGCAGTATTATGGCCAGGCTTATAGGAGAACAGCTGGACTTAATGATGTAACAAGGCTGTCGGTTGGCAAGACACTATCTGGAAAGGGGCGTCTAACTGTTGCCTATATTGATCTTATAGAGCAGTATTATGGCCAGGCTGTTAGGAGAACAGCTGGACTTAATGATGTAACAAGGCTGTCAGTTGGCAAGACACTATCTGGAAAGGGGTGCCTAACTGTTGCCTATATTGATCATCTACAGCAGTATTAAGGCCAGGCTGTTAAGAGAACAGCTGGACTTAATAATGTAACAAGGCTGTGTGATGGCAACACACTATCTGGAAAGGGGCGTCTAACTGTTGCCTATATTGATCTTCTACGGCAGTATTATGGCCAGGCTGTTAGGAGAACAGCTGGATTTAATGATGTAACAAGGCTGTCAGTTGGCAAGACACTATCTGGAAAGGGGTGTCTAACTGTTGCCTATATTGATCTTCTACAGCAGTATTATGGCACGGCTGTTAGGAGAACAGCTGGACTTAATGATGTAACAAGGCTGTCAGTTGGCAAGGCACTATCTGGAAAGGGGCGTCCAACTGTTGCCTATATTAATCTTCTACAGCAGTATTAAGGCCAGGCTGTTAAGAGAACAGCTGGACTTAATGATGTAACAAGGCTGTCAGTTGGCAAGACACTATCTGGAAACGGGCATCTAACTGTTGCCTATATTAATCTTCTACAGCAGTATTATGGCCAGGCTGTTAGGAGAAGAGCTGGACTTAATGATGTAACAAGGCTGTCAGTTGGCAACACACTATCTGGAAAGGGGCGTCTAACTGTTGCCTATATTGATCTTCTACAGCAGTATTATGGCCAGGCTGTTAGGAGAACTGGTGGACTTAATGATGTAACAAGGCTGTCAGTTGGCCAGACACTATCTGGAAAGGGGCGTCTATCTGTTGCCTATATTGATCTTCTAATGCAGTATTATGGCCAGGCTGTTAGGAGAACAGCTGGACTTAATGGTGTAACAAGGCTGTCAGTTTGCAAGACACTATCTGGAAAGGGGCGCCTAGCTGTTGCCTGTATTGATCTTCTACAACAGTATTATTGCCAGGCTGATAGGAGAACAGCTGGACTTAATGATGTAACAAAGCAGTCAGTTGGCAAGACACTATCTGGAAAGGGGCGTCTAACTGTTGCCTATATGGATCTTCTACGGCAGGATTATGGCCAGGCTGTTAGGAGAACATCTGGACTTAATGATGTAACAAGGCTGTCATTAGGCAAGACATTATCTGGAAAGGAGCGTCTAACTGGTGCTAATATTGATCTTCTACGGCAGTATTATGGCCAGGCTGTTAGGAGAACAGCTGTACTTAATGATGTAACAAGGCTTTCATTTGGCAAGACACTATCTGGAAAGGGGCGCCTAAATGTTGCCTATATTGATCTTCTACAGCAGTATTATCGCCAGGCTGTTAGGAGAACAGCTGGACTAAATGATGTAACAAAGCAGTCAGTTGGCAAGACACTATCTGGAAAGGGGCGTCTAACTGATGCCTATATTGATCTTCTACAGCAGTATTATGGCCAGGCTGTTAGGAGAACAGCTGGACTTAATGATGTAACAAGGCTGTCAGTTGGCAAGACACTATCTGGAAAGGGGCGTCTAACCGTTGCCTATATTGATCTTCTACAGCAGTATTATGGCCAGGCTGTTAGGAGACCAGCAGGACTTAATGATGTAACAAGGCTGTGAGTTGGCAAGACATTATCTGGAAATGGGCGTCTAACTGATGCCTATATTGATCTTTTACGGCAGTATTATGGCCACGCTGTTAGGAGAACAGCTGGACTTAATGATGTATCAAGGCTGACAGTTGGCAAGACACTATCTGGAAAGGGGCGTCTAACTGTTTCCTATATTGATCTTATAGAGCAGTATTATGGCCAGGCTGTTAGGAGAACAGCTGGACTTAATGATGTAACAAGGCTGTCAGTTGGCAAGACACTATCTGGAAAGAGGCGTCCAACTGTTGCCTATATTGATCTTATAGAGCAGTATTATGGCCAGGCTGTTAGGAGAACAGCTTGACTTAATGATGTAACAAGGCTGTCAGTTGGCATGACACTATCTGGAAAGGGGCGTCTAACTGATGCCTATATTGATCTTCTACAGCAGTATTATGGCCAGGCTGTTAGGAGTACAGCTGGACTTAATGATATAACAAGGCTGTCAGTTGGCAAGACACTATCTGTAAAGGGGCGTCTAACTGTTGCCTATATTGATCTTATAGAGTAGTATTATGGCCAGGCTGTTAGGAGAACAGCTGGACATAATGATGTAACGAGGCTGTCAGTTGGCAAGACACTATCTGGAGAGGGGCGTCTAACTGTTGCCTATATTTATCTTATAGAGCTGTATTTTGGCCAGGCTGTTAGGAGAACAGCTGGACTTAATGATGTAACAAGGCTTTCAGTTGGCAAGACACTATCTGGAAAGGGGCGTCTAACTGTTGCCTATATTGATCTTCTACAGCAGTATTATGGCCAGGCTGTTAGGAGAACAGCTGGACTTAATGATGTAACAAGGATGTCGGTTGGCAAGACACTATCTGGTAAGGGCCGTCTAACTGTTTACTATATTGATCTTCTACGGCAGTATTATGGCCAGGCTGATAGGAGAACAGCTGGAATTAATGATGTAACAAGGCTGTCAGTTGGCAAGACACTATCTGGAAAGGGGCGTCTAACTGATGCCTATATTGATCTTCTACAGCAGTATTATTGCCAGCCTGTTTGGAGAACAGCTGGACTTAATGATGTAACAAGGCTGTCAGTTGGCAAGACACTATCTGGAAAGGGGCATCTAACTGTTGCCTATATTAATCTTCTACAGCAGTATTATGGCCAGGCTGTTAGGAGAAGAGCTGGACTTAATGATGTAACAAGGCTGTCAGTTGGCAACACACTATCTGGAAAGGGGCATCTAACTGTTGCCTATATTGATCTTCTACAGCAGTATTATGGCCAGGCTGTTAGAGGAACAGATGGACTTAATGATGCAACAAGGCTGTCAGTTCGCAAGACACTATCTGGAAAGGGGCGTCTAACTGTTGCCTATATTGATTT
Organism: Meconema thalassinum; assembly: GCA_946902985.2. Classification (NCBI taxonomy): domain Eukaryota; kingdom Metazoa; phylum Arthropoda; class Insecta; order Orthoptera; family Tettigoniidae; genus Meconema; species Meconema thalassinum. The sequence goes on from OX336397.1 coordinate 18,763,009, forward strand.
TCTACAGCAGTATTATGGCCAGGCTTATAGGAGAACAGCTGGACTTAATGATGTAACAAGGCTGTCGGTTGGCAACACACAATCTGGAAAGGGGCGTCTAACTGTTGCCTATATTGATATTCTACAGCAGTATTATGGCCAGGCTGTTAGGAGAACAGCTGGACTTAATGATGTAACAAGGCTGTCAGTTGGCAAGACACTATCTGGAAAAGGGCGTCTAACTGTTGCCAATATTGATCATCTACAGCAGAATTATGGCCAGGCAGTTAGGAGAACAGCTGGGCTTAATGATGTAACAAGGCTGTCAGTTTGCAAGACACTATCTGGAAAGGGGCGTCTAATTGTTGCCTATATTGATCTTCTACGGCAGTATTATGGCCAGACTGTTAGGAAAACAGCTGGATTTAATGATGTAACAAGGCTGTCAGTTGGCAAGACACTATCTGGAAAGAGGCGTCTAACTGATGCCTATATTGATCTTCTACAGCAGTATTATGGCCAGGCTGTATGGAGAACAGCTGGACTTAATGATGTAACAAGGCTGTCAGTTGGCAAGGCACTATCTGGAAAGGGGCGTCCAACTGTTGCCTATATTAATCTTCTACAGCAGTATTAAGGCCAGGCTGTTAAGAGAACAGCTGGAATTAATGATGTAACAAGGCTGTCAGTTGGCAAGACACTATCTGGAAAGGGGTGTCTAACTGTTGCCTATATTGATCTTCTACAGCAGTATTATGGCACGGCTGTTAGGAGAACAGCTGGACTTAATGATGTAACAAGGCTGTCAGTTGGCAAGGCACTATCTGGAAAGGGGCGTCCAACTGTTGCCTATATTAATCTTCTACAGCAGTATTAAGGCCAGGCTGTTAAGAGAACAGCTGGACTTAATGGTGTAACAAGGCTGTCAGGTGGCAAGACACTATCTGGAAACGGGCATCTAACTGTTGCCTATATTAATCTTCTACAGCAGTATTATGGCCAGGCTGTTAGGAGAAGAGCTGGACTTAATGATGTTACAAGGCTGTCAGTTGGCAACACACTATCTGGAAAGGGGCATCTAACTGTTGCCTATATTGATCTTCTACAGCAGTATTATGGCCAGGCTGTTAGGAGAACAGCTGGACTTAATGATGTAACAAGGCTGTCAGTTGGCAACACACTATCTGGAAAGGGGCGTCTAACTGATGCCTATATTGATCTTCTACAGCAGTATTATAGCCAGGCTGTTAGGAGAACAGCTGGACTTAATGATGTAACAAGGCTGTCAGTTGGCAACACACTATCTGTAATGGGGCGTCCTACTGTTGCCTATATTGATCTTATAGAGCAGTATTATGGCCAGGCTGTTAGGAGAACAGCTGGACTTTATGATGTAACAAGGCTGTCAGTTGGCAAGACACTATCTGGAAAGGGGCGTCTGACTGTTGCCTATATTGATCTTCTACAGCAGTATTATGGCCAGGCTGTTAGGTGAACAGCTGGACTTAATGATGTAACAATGCTGTCAGTTGGCAAGACACTATCTGGAAAGGGGCGTCTGACTGTTGCCTATATTGATCTTCTACAGCAGTATTATGGCCAGGCTGTATGGAGAACAGCTGGACTTAATGATGTAACAAGGCTGTCAGTTGGCAACACACTATCTGGAAAGGGGCGTCTATCTGATGCCTATATTGATCTTATAGAGCAGTATTATGGCCAGGCTGTTAGGAGAACAGCTGGACTTAATGATGTAACAAGGCTGTCAGTTGGCAACACACAATTTGGAAGGGGTCGTCTAACTGTTGCCTATATTGATCTTCTACAGCAGTATTATGGCCAGGCTGTTAGGAGAACAGCTGGACTTAATGATGAAACATGGCTGTCAGTTGGCAACACACAATCTGGAAAGGGGCGTCTAACTGTTGCCTATATTGACCTTCTACAGCAGTATTATGGCCAGGCTGTTAGGAGAACAGGTGGACTTAATGATGTAACAAGGCTGTCAGTTGGCAAGACACTATCTGGTTAGGGGCGTCTAACTGTTGCCTATATTGTACTTCTACAGCAGTATTATGGCCAGACTGTTAGGATAACAGCGTGACTTAATGATGTAACAAGGCCGTCAGTTTCAAGACACTATCTGGAAAGGGGCGTCTAACTGATGCCAATATTGATCTTCTACAGCAGTATTATGGCCAGACTGTTAGGAGAACAGCTGGACTTAATGATGTAACAAGGCTGTCAGTTGGCAAGACACTATCCTGAAAAGGGCGTCCAACTGTTGCCTATATTGATCTTCTACGGCAGAATTATGGCCAGGCTGTTAGGAGAACAGCTGGAATTAATGACGTAACAAGGCTATCGGTTGGCAAGACACTATCTGGAAAGGGGCGTCTAACCGTTGCCTTTATTGATCTTCTACAGCAGTATTATGGCCAGGCTGTTAGGGGAACAGATGGACTTAATGATGTAACAAGGCTGTCAGTTGGCAAGACACTATCTGGAAAGGGGCTTCTAACTGTTGCCTATATTGATTTTCTACAGCAGTATTATGGCCAGGCTTATAGGAGAACAGCTGGACTTAATGATGTAACAAGGCTGTCGGTTGGCAAGACACTATCTGGAAAGGGGCGTCTAACTGTTGCCTATATTGATCTTATAGAGCAGTATTATGGCCAGGCTGTTAGGAGAACAGCTGGACTTAATGATGTAACAAGGCTGTCAGTTGGCAAGACACTATCTGGAAAGGGGTGCCTAACTGTTGCCTATATTGATCTTCTACAGCAGTATTATGGCCAGGCTGTTAGGAGAACAGCTGGACTTAATGATGTAACATGGCTGTCGGTTGGCAAGACACTATCTGGAAAGGGGCGTCTAACTGTTGCCTATATTGATCTTCTACAGCAGTATTATGGCCAGGCTGTTAGGAGAACAGCTGGACTTAATGATGTAACAAGGCTGTCAGTTGGCAAGACACTATCTGGAAAAGGGCGTCTAACTGTTGCCAATATTGATCTTCTACAGCAGAATTATGGCCAGGCAGTTAGGAGAACAGCTGGGCTTAATGATGTAACAAGGCTGTCAGTTTGCAAGACACTATCTGGAAAGGGGCGTCTAATTGTTGCCTATATTGATCTTCTACGGCAGCATTATGGCCAGGCTGTTAGGAAAACAGCTGGATTTAATGATGTAACAAGGCTGTCAGTTGGCAAGACGCTATCTGGAAAGAGGCGTCTAACTGATGCCTATATTGATCTTCTACAGCAGTATTATGGCCAGGCTGTATGGAGAACAGCTGGACTTAATGATGTAACAAGGCTGTCAGTTGGCAAGGCACTATCTGGAAAGGGGCGTCCAACTGTTGCCTATATTAATCTTCTACAGCAGTATTAAGGCCAGGCTGTTAAGAGAACAGCTGGAATTAATGATGTAATAAGGCTGTCAGTTGGCAAGACACTATCTGGAAAGGGGTGTCTAACTGTTGCCTATATTGATCTTCTACAGCAGTATTATGGCACGGCTGTTAGGAGAACAGCTGGACTTAATCATGTAACAAGGCTGTCAGTTGGCAAGGCACTATCTGGAAAGGGGCGTCCAACTGTTGCCTATATTAATCTTCTACAGCAGTATTAAGGCCAGGCTGTTAAGAGAACAGCTGGACTTAATTATGTAACAAGGCTGTCAGTTGGCAAGACACTATCTGGAAACGGGCATCTAACTGTTGCCTATATTAATCTTCTACAGCAGTATTATGGCCAGGCTGTTAGGAGAAGGACTGGACTTAATGATGTTACAAGGCTGTCAGTTGGCAACACACTATCTGGAAAGGGGCATCTAACTGTTGCCTATATTGATCTTCAACAGCAGTATTATGGCCAGGCTGTTAGGAGAACAGCTGGACTTAATGATGTAACAAGGCTGTCAGTTGGCAACACACTATCTGGAAAGGGGCGTCTAACTGATGCCTATATTGATCTTCTACAGCAGTATTATGGCCAGGCTGTTAGGAGAACAGCTGGACTTAATGATGTAACAAGGCTGTCAGTTGGCAACACACTATCTGGAAAGGAGCGTCTAACTGTTATCTATATTAATCTTTTACAGCAGTATTATGGCACGGCTGTTAGGAGAACAGCTGGACTTAAGGATGTAACAAGGCTGTCAGTTGGCAAGGCACTATCTGGAAAGGGGCGTCCAACTGTTGCCTATATTAATCTTCTACAGCAGTATTAAGGCCAGGCTGTTAAGAGAACAGCTGGACTTAATAATGTAACAAGGCTGTGTGTTGGCAACACACTATCTGGAAAGGGGCGTCTAACTGTTGCCTATATTGATCTTCTACGGCAGTATTATGGCCAGGCTGTTAGGAGAACAGCTGGAATTAATGATGTAACAAGGCTGTCAGTTGGCAAGACACTATCTGGAAAGGGGTGTCTAACTGTTGCCTATATTGATCTTCTACAGCAGTATTATGGCCAGGCTGTTAGGAGAACAGCTGGACTTAATGATGTAACAAGGCTGTCAGTTGGCAACACACTATCTGGAAAGGAGCGTCTAACTGTTATCTATATTAATCTTTTACAGCAGTATTATGGCACGGCTGTTAGGAGAACAGCTGGACTTAAGGATGTAACAAGGCTGTCAGTTGGCAAGGCACTATCTGGAAAGGGGCGTCCAACTGTTGCCTATATTACTCTTCTACAGCAGTATTAAGGCCAGGCTGTTAAGAGAACAGCTGGACTTAATAATGTAACAAGGCTGTGTGTTGGCAACACACTATCTGGAAAGGGGCGTCTAACTGTTGCCTATATTGATCTTCTACGGCAGTATTATGGCCAGGCTGTTAGGAGAACAGCTGGAATTAATGATGTAACAAGGCTGTCAGTTGGCAAGACACTATCTGGAAAGGGGTGTCTAACTGTTGCCTATATTGATCTTCTACAGCAGTATTATGGCACGGCTGTTAGGAGAACAGCTGGACTTAATGATGTAACAAGGCTGTCAGTTGGCAAGGCACTATCTGGAAAGGGGCGTCCAACTGTTGCCTATATTAATCTTCTACAGCAGTATTATGGCCAGGCTGTTAGGAAAACAGCTGGACTTAATGATGTAACAAGGCTGTCAGTTGGCAAGACACTACCTGGAAAGGGGCGTCTAACTGATGCCTATATTGATCTTCTACAGCAGTATTATGGCCAGGCTGAATGGAGAACAGCTGGACTTAATGATGTAACAAGGCTGTCAGTTGGCAAGACACTATCTGGAAAGGGGCGTCTAACTGTTGCCTATATTGATTTTCTACAGCAGTATTATGGCCAGGCTTATAGGAGAACAGCTGGATTTAATGATGTAACAAGGCTGTCGGTTGGCAAGACACTATCTGGAAAGGGGCGTCTAACTGTTGCCTATATTGATCTTATAGAGCAGTATTATGGCCAGGCTGTTAGGAGAACAGCTGGACTTAATGATGTAACAAGGCTGTCAGTTGGCAAGACACTATCTGGAAAGGGGTGCCTAACTGTTGCCTATGTTGATCATCTACAGCAGTATTAAGGCCAGGCTGTTAAGAGAACAGCTGGACTTAATAATGTAACAAGGCTGTGTGATGGCAACACACTATCTGGAAAGGGGCGTCTAACTGTTGCCTATATTGATCTTCTACGGCAGTATTATGGCCAGGCTGTTAGGAGAACAGCTGGAATTAATGATGTAACAAGGCTGTCAGTTGGCAAGACACTATCTGGAAAGGGGTGTCTAACTGTTGCCTATATTGATCTTCTACAGCAGTATTATGGCACGGCTGTTAGGAGAACAGCTGGACTTAATGATGTAACAAGGCTGTCAGTTGGCAAGGCACTATCTGGAAAGGGGCGTCCAACTGTTGCCTATATTAATCTTCTACAGCAGTATTAAGGCCAGGCTGTTAAGAGAACAGCTGGACTTAATGATGTAACAAGGCTGTCAGTTGGCAAGACACTATCTGGAAACGGGCATCTAACTGTTGCCTATATTAAACTTCTACAGCAGTATTATGGCCAGGCTGTTAGGAGAAGAGCTGGACTTAATGATGTAACAAGGCTGTCAGTTGGCAACACACTATCTGGAAAGGGGCGTCTAACTGTTGCCTATATTGATCTTCTACAGCAGTATTATGGCCAGGCTGTTAGGAGAACTGGTGGACTTAATGATGTAACAAGGCTGTCAGTTGGCCAGACACTATCTGGAAAGGGGCGTCTATCTGTTGCCTATATTGATCTTCTACGGCAGTATTATGGCCAGGCTGTTAGGAGAACAGCTGGACTTAATGGTGTAACAAGGCTGTCAGTTTGCAAGACACTATCTGGAAAGGGGCGCCTAGCTGTTGCCTATATTGATCTTCTACAACAGTATTATTGCCAGGCTGATAGGAGAACAGCTGGGCTTAATGATGTAACAAGGCTGTCAGTTTGCAAGACACTATCTGGAAAGGGGCGTCTAATTGTTGCCTATATTGATCTTCTACGGCAGCATTATGGCCAGGCTGTTAGGAAAACAGCTGGATTTAATGATGTAACAAGGCTGTCAGTTGGCAAGACGCTATCTGGAAAGAGGCGTCTAACTGATGCCTATATTGATCTTCTACAGCAGTATTATTGCCAGGCTGTATGGAGAACAGCTGGACTTAATGATGTAACAAGGCTGTCAGTTGGCAAGGCACTATCTGGAAAGGGGCGTCCAACTGTTGCCTATATTAATCTTCTACAGCAGTATTAAGGCCAGGCTGTTAAGAGAACAGCTGGAATTAATGATGTAATAAGGCTGTCAGTTGGCAAGACACTATCTGGAAAGGGGTGTCTAACTGTTGCCTATATTGATCTTCTACAGCAGTATTATGGCACGGCTGTTAGGAGAACAGCTGGACTTAATCATGTAACAAGGCTGTCAGTTGGCAAGGCACTATCTGGAAAGGGGCGTCCAACTGTTGCCTATATTAATCTTCTACAGCAGTATTAAGGCCAGGCTGTTAAGAGAACAGCTGGACTTAATTATGTAACAAGGCTGTCAGTTGGCAAGACACTATCTGGAAACGGGCATCTAACTGTTGCCTATATTAATCTTCTACAGCAGTATTATGGCCAGGCTGTTAGGAGAAGAACTGGACTTAATGATGTTACAAGGCTGTCAGTTGGCAACACACTATCTGGAAAGGGGCATCTAACTGTTGCCTATATTGATCTTCAACAGCAGTATTATGGCCAGGCTGTTAGGAGAACAGCTGGACTTAATGATGTAACAAGGCTGTCAGTTGGCAACACACTATCTGGAAAGGGGCGTCTAACTGATGCCTATATTGATCTTCTACAGCAGTATTATGGCCAGGCTGTTAGGAGAACAGCTGGACTTAATGATGTAACAAGGCTGTCAGTTGGCAACACACTATCTGGAAAGGAGCGTCTAACTGTTATCTATATTAATCTTTTACAGCAGTATTATGGCACGGCTGTTAGGAGAACAGCTGGACTTAAGGATGTAACAAGGCTGTCAGTTGGCAAGGCACTATCTGGAAAGGGGCGTCCAACTGTTGCCTATATTAATCTTCTACAGCAGTATTAAGGCCAGGCTGTTAAGAGAACAGCTGGACTTAATAATGTAACAAGGCTGTGTGTTGGCAACACACTATCTGGAAAGGGGCGTCTAACTGTTGCCTATATTGATCTTCTACGGCAGTATTATGGCCAGGCTGTTAGGAGAACAGCTGGAATTAATGATGTAACAAGGCTGTCAGTTGGCAAGACACTATCTGGAAAGGGGTGTCTAACTGTTGCCTATATTGATCTTCTACAGCAGTATTATGGCCAGGCTGTTAGGAGAACAGCTGGACTTAATGATGTAACAAGGCTGTCAGTTGGCAACACACTATCTGGAAAGGAGCGTCTAACTGTTATCTATATTAATCTTTTACAGCAGTATTATGGCACGGCTGTTAGGAGAACAGCTGGACTTAAGGATGTAACAAGGCTGTCAGTTGGCAAGGCACTATCTGGAAAGGGGCGTCCAACTGTTGCCTATATTACTCTTCTACAGCAGTATTAAGGCCAGGCTGTTAAGAGAACAGCTGGACTTAATAATGTAACAAGGCTGTGTGTTGGCAACACACTATCTGGAAAGGGGCGTCTAACTGTTGCCTATATTGATCTTCTACGGCAGTATTATGGCCAGGCTGTTAGGAGAACAGCTGGAATTAATGATGTAACAAGGCTGTCAGTTGGCAAGACACTATCTGGAAAGGGGTGTCTAACTGTTGCCTATATTGATCTTCTACAGCAGTATTATGGCACGGCTGTTAGGAGAACAGCTGGACTTAATGATGTAACAAGGCTGTCAGTTGGCAAGGCACTATCTGGAAAGGGGCGTCCAACTGTTGCCTATATTAATCTTCTACAGCAGTATTATGGCCAGGCTGTTAGGAAAACAGCTGGACTTAATGATGTAACAAGGCTGTCAGTTGGCAAGACACTACCTGGAAAGGGGCGTCTAACTGATGCCTATATTGATCTTCTACAGCAGTATTATGGCCAGGCTGAATGGAGAACAGCTGGACTTAATGATGTAACAAGGCTGTCAGTTGGCAAGACACTATCTGGAAAGGGGCGTCTAACTGTTGCCTATATTGATTTTCTACAGCAGTATTATGGCCAGGCTTATAGGAGAACAGCTGGATTTAATGATGTAACAAGGCTGTCGGTTGGCAAGACACTATCTGGAAAGGGGCGTCTAACTGTTGCCTATATTGATCTTATAGAGCAGTATTATGGCCAGGCTGTTAGGAGAACAGCTGGACTTAATGATGTAACAAGGCTGTCAGTTGGCAAGACACTATCTAGAAAGGGGTGCCTAACTGTTGCCTATGTTGATCATCTACAGCAGTATTAAGGCCAGGCTGTTAAGAGAACAGCTGGACTTAATAATGTAACAAGGCTGTGTGATGGCAACACACTATCTGGAAAGGGGCGTCTAACTGTTGCCTATATTGATCTTCTACGGCAGTATTATGGCCAGGCTGTTAGGAGAACAGCTGGAATTAATGATGTAACAAGGCTGTCAGTTGGCAAGACACTATCTGGAAAGGGGTGTCTAACTGTTGCCTATATTGATCTTCTACAGCAGTATTATGGCACGGCTGTTAGGAGAACAGCTGGACTTAATGATGTAACAAGGCTGTCAGTTGGCAAGGCACTATCTGGAAAGGGGCGTCCAACTGTTGCCTATATTAATCTTCTACAGCAGTATTAAGGCCAGGCTGTTAAGAGAACAGCTGGACTTAATGATGTAACAAGGCTGTCAGTTGGCAAGACACTATCTGGAAACGGGCATCTAACTGTTGCCTATATTAATCTTCTACAGCAGTATTATGGCCAGGCTGTTAGGAGAAGAGCTGGACTTAATGATGTAACAAGGCTGTCAGTTGGCAACACACTATCTGGAAAGGGGCGTCTAACTGTTGCCTATATTGATCTTCTACAGCAGTATTATGGCCAGGCTGTTAGGAGAACTGGTGGACTTAATGATGTAACAAGGCTGTCAGTTGGCCAGACACTATCTGGAAAGGGGCGTCTATCTGTTGCCTATATTGATCTTCTACGGCAGTATTATGGCCAGGCTGTTAGGAGAACAGCTGGACTTAATGGTGTAACAAGGCTGTCAGTTTGCAAGACACTATCTGGAAAGGGGCGCCTAGCTGTTGCCTATATTGATCTTCTACAACAGTATTATTGCCAGGCTGATAGGAGAACAGCTGGACTTAATGATGTAACAAAGCAGTCAGTTGGCAAGACACTATCTGGAAAGGGGCGTCTAACTGTTGCCTATATGGATCTTCTACGGCAGGATTATGGCCAGGCTGTTAGGAGAACATCTGGACTTAATGATGTAACAAGGCTGTCATTAGGCAAGACATTATCTGGAAAGGAGCGTCTAACTGGTGCTAATATTGATCTTCTACGGCAGTATTATGGCCTGGCTGTTAGGAGAACAGCTGTACTTAATGATGTAACAAGGCTTTCATTTGGCAAGACACTATCTGGAAAGGGGCGCCTAAATGTTGCCTATATTGATCTTCTACAGCAGTATTATCGCCAGGCTGTTAGGAGAACAGCTGGACTAAATGATGTAACAAAGCAGTCAGTTGGCAAGACACTATCTGGAAAGGGGCGTCTAACTGATGCCTATATTGATCTTCTACAGCAGTATTATGGCCAGGCTGTTAGGAGAACAGCTGGACTTAATGATGTAACAAGGCTGTCAGTTGGCAAGACACTATCTGGAAAGGGGCGTCTAACCGTTGCCTATATTGATCTTCTACAGCAGTATTATGGCCAGGCTGTTAGGAGACCAGCAGGACTTAATGATGTAACAAGGCTGTGAGTTGGCAAGACATTATCTGGAAATGGGCGTCTAACTGATGCCTATATTGATCTTTTACGGCAGTATTATGGCCACGCTGTTAGGAGAACAGCTGGACTTAATGATGTATCAAGGCTGACAGTTGGCAAGACACTATCTGGAAAGGGGCGTCTAACTGTTTCCTATATTGATCTTATAGAGCAGTATTATGGCCAGGCTGTTAGGAGAACAGCTGGACTTAATGATGTAACAAGGCTGTCAGTTGGCAAGACACTATCTGGAAAGAGGCGTCCAAATGTTGCCTATATTGATCTTATAGAGCAGTATTATGGCCAGGCTGTTAGGAGAACAGCTTGACTTAATGATGTAACAATGCTGTCAGTTGGCATGACACTATCTGGAAAGGGGCGTCTAACTGATGCCTATATTGATCTTCTACAGCAGTATTATGGCCAGGCTGTTAGGAGTACAGCTGGACTTAATGATGTAACAAGGCTGTCAGTTGGCAAGACACTATCTGTAAAGGGGCGTCTAACTGTTGCCTATATTGATCTTATAGAGTAGTATTATGGCCAGGCTGTTAGGAGAACAGCTGGACATAATGATGTAACGAGGCTGTCAGTTGGCAAGACACTATCTGGAAAGGGGCGTCTAACTGTTGCCTATATTTATCTTATAGAGCTGTATTTTGGCCAGGCTGTTAGGAGAACAGCTGGACTTAATGACGTAACAAGGCTGTCAGTTGGCAAGACACTATCTGGAAAGGGGCGTCTAACTGTTGCCTATATTGATCTTCTACAGCAGTATTATTGCCAGGCTGTTAGGAGAACAGCTGGACTTAATGATGTAACAAGGATGTCGGTTGGCAAGACACTATCTGGTAAGGGCCGTCTAACTGTTTACTATATTGATCTTCTACGGCAGTATTATGGCCAGGCTGATAAGAGAACAGCTGGAATTAATGATGTAACAAGGCTGTCAGTTGGCAAGACACTATCTGGAAAGGGGCGTCTAACTGATGCCTATATTGATCTTCTACAGCAGTATTATTGCCAGCCTGTTTGGAGAACAGCTGGACTTAATGATGTAACAAGGCTGTCAGTTGGCTAGACACTATCTGGAAAGGGGCATCTAACTGTTGCCTATATTAATCTTTTACAGCAGTATTATGGCCAGGCTGTTAGGAGAAGAGCTGGACTTAATGATGTAACAAGGCTGTCAGTTGGCAACACACTATCTGGAAAGGGGCATCTAACTGTTGCCTATATTGATCTTCTACAGCAGTATTATGGCCAGGCTGTTAGGAGAACAGCTGGACTTAATGATGTAACAAGGCTGTCAGTTGGCAACACACTATCTGGAAAGGGGCGTCTATCTGATGCCTATATTGATCTTCTACAGCAGTATTATAGCCAGGCTGTTAGGAGAACAGCTGGACTTAATGATGTAACAAGGCTGTCAGTTGGCAACACACTATCTGTAAAGGGGCGTCCAACTGTTGCCTATATTGATCTTATAGAGCAGTATTATGGCCAGGCTGTTAGGAGAACAGCTGGACTTTATGATGTAACAAGGCTGTCAGTTGGCAAGACACTATCTGGAAAGGGACGTCTGACTGTTGCCTATATTGATCTTCTACAGCAGTATTATGGCCAGGCTGTTAGGTGAACAGCTGGACTTAATGATGTAACAATGCTGTCAGTTGGCAAGACACTATCTGGAAAGGGGTGTCTAACTGTTGCCTATATTGAGCTTCTACAGCAGTATTATGGCCAGACTGTTAGGAGAACAGCTGGACTTAATGATGTAACAAGGCTGTCAGTTGGCAACACACAATCTGGAAAGGGGCGTCTAACTGTTGCCTATATTGATCTTCTACAGCAGCATTATGGCCAGCCTGTTAGGAGAACAGCTGGACTTAATGATGTAACAAGGCTGTCAGCTGGCAAGACACTATCTGGAAAGGGGCGTTTAACTGTTGCCAATATTGATCTTCTACAGCAGTATTATGGCCAGGCTGTTAGAAGAACAGCTGGACTTAATGATGTAACAAGGCTGTAAGTTGGCAACACACTATCTGGAAAGGGGCGTCTAACTGTTGCCTATATTAATCTTCTACAGCAGTATTATGGCCAGGCTGTTAGGAGAACAGCTGGACTTAATGATGTAACATGGCTGTCAGTTGGCAACACACAATCTGGAAAGGGGCGTCTAACTGTTGCCTATATTGATCTTCTACAGCAGTATTAAGGCCAGGCTGTTAAGAGAACAGCTGGACTTAATGATGTAACAAGGCTGTCAGTTGGCAAGACACTGTCTGGAAAGGGGTGCCTAACTGTTGCCTATATTGATTTTCTACAGCAGTATTATGGCCAGGCTTATAGGAGAACAGCTGGACTTAATGATGTAACAAGGCTGTCGGTTGGCAAGACACTATCTGGAAAGGGGCGTCTAACTGTTGCCTATATTGATCTTATAGAGCAGTATTATGGCCAGGCTGTTAGGAGAACAGCTGGACTTAATGATGTAACAAGGCTGTCAGTTGGCAAGACACTGTCTGGAAAGGGGTGCCTAACTGTTGCCTATATTGATCATCTACAGCAGTATTAAGGCCAGGCTGTTAAGAGAACAGCTGGACTTAATAATGTAACAAGGCTGTGTGATGGCAACACACTATCTGGAAAGGGGCGTCTAACTGTTGCCTATATTGATCTTCTACGGCAGTATTATGGCCAGGCTGTTAGGAGAACAGCTGGAATTAATGATGTAACAAGGCTGTCAGTTGGCAAGACACTATCTGGAAAGGGGTGTCTAACTGTTGCCTATATTGATCTTCTACAGCAGTATTATGGCACGGCTGTTAGGAGAACAGCTGGACTTAATGATGTAACAAGGCTGTCAGTTGGCAAGGCACTATCTGGAAAGGGGCGTCCAACTGTTGCCTATATTAATCTTCTACAGCAGTATTAAGGCCAGGCTGTTAAGAGAACAGCTGGACTTAATGATGTAACAAGGCTGTCAGTTGGCAAGACACTATCTGGAAACGGGCATCTAACTGTTGCCTATATTAATCTTCTACAGCAGTATTATGGCCAGGCTGTTAGGAGAAGAGCTGGACTTAATGATGTAACAAGGCTGTCAGTTGGCAACACACTATCTGGAAAGGGGCGTCTAACTGTTGCCTATATTGATCTTCTACAGCAGTATTATGGCCAGGCTGTTAGGAGAACTGGTGGACTTAATGATGTAACAAGGCTGTCAGTTGGCCAGACACTATCTGGAAAGGGGCGTCTATCTGTTGCCTATATTGATCTTCTACGGCAGTATTATGGCCAGGCTGTTAGGAGAACAGCTGGACTTAATGGTGTAACAAGGCTGTCAGTTTGCAAGACACTATCTGGAAAGGGGAGCCTAGCTGTTGCCTATATTGATCTTCTACAACAGTATTATTGCCAGGCTGATAGGAGAACAGCTGGACTTAATGATGTAACAAAGCAGTCAGTTGGCAAGACACTATCTGGAAAGGGGCGACTAACTGTTGCCTATATGGATCTTCTACGGCAGGATTATGGCCAGGCTGTTAGGAGAACATCTGGACTTAATGATGTAACAAGGCTGTCATTAGGCAAGACATTATCTGGAAAGGAGCGTCTAACTGGTGCTAATATTGATCTTCTACGGCAGTATTATGGCCTGGCTGTTAGGAGAACAGCTGTACTTAATGATGTAACAAGGCTTTCATTTGGCAAGACACTATCTGGAAAGGGGCGCCTAAATGTTGCCTATATTGATCTTCTACAGCAGTATTATCGCCAGGCTGTTAGGAGAACAGCTGGACTAAATGATGTAACAAAGCAGTCAGTTGGCAAGACACTATCTGGAAAGGGGCGTCTAACTGATGCCTATATTGATCTTCTACAGCAGTATTATGGCCAGGCTGTTAGGAGAACAGCTGGACTTAATGATGTAACAAGGCTGTCAGTTGGCAAGACACTATCTGGAAAGGGGCGTCTAACCGTTGCCTATATTGATCTTCTACAGCAGTATTATGGCCAGGCTGTTAGGAGACCAGCAGGACTTAATGATGTAACAAGGCTGTGAGTTGGCAAGACATTATCTGGAAATGGGCGTCTAACTGATGCCTATATTGATCTTTTACGGCAGTATTATGGCCACGCTGTTAGGAGAACAGCTGGACTTAATGATGTATCAAGGCTGACAGTTGGCAAGACACTATCTGGAAAGGGGCATCTAACTGTTTCCTATATTGATCTTATAGAGCAGTATTATGGCCAGGCTGTTAGGAGAACAGCTGGACTTAATGATGTAACAAGGCTGTCAGTTGGCAAGACACTATCTGGAAAGAGGCGTCCAACTGTTGCCTATATTGATCTTATAGAGCAGTATTATGGCCAGGCTGTTAGGAGAACAGCTTGACTTAATGATGTAACAATGCTGTCAGTTGGCATGACACTATCTGGAAAGGGGCGTCTAACTGATGCCTATATTGATCTTCTACAGCAGTATTATGGCCAGGCTGTTAGGAGTACAGCTGGACTTAATGATGTAACAAGGCTGTCAGTTGGCAAGACACTATCTGTAAAGGGGCGTCTAACTGTTGCCTATATTGATCTTATAGAGTAGTATTATGGCCAGGCTGTTAGGAGAACAGCTGGACATAATGATGTAACGAGGCTGTCAGTTGGCAAGACACTATCTGGAAAGGGGCGTCTAACTGTTGCCTATATTTATCTTATAGAGCTGTATTTTGGTCAGGCTGTTAGGAGAACAGCTGGACTTAATGACGTAACAAGGCTGTCAGTTGGCAAGACACTATCTGGAAAGGGGCGTCTAACTGTTGCCTATATTGATCTTCTACAGCAGTATTATTGCCAGGCTGTTAGGAGAACAGCTGGACTTAATGATGTAACAAGGATGTCGTTTGGCAAGACACTATCTGGTAAGGGCCGTCTAACTGTTTACTATATTGATCTTCTACGGCAGTATTATGGCCAGGCTGATAAGAGAACAGCTGGAATTAATGATGTAACAAGGCTGTCAGTTGGCAAGACACTATCTGGAAAGGGGCGTCTAACTGATGCCTATATTGATCTTCTACAGCAGTTTTATTGCCAGCCTGTTTGGAGAACAGCTGGACTTAATGATGTAACAAGGCTGTCAGTTGGCTAGACACTATCTGGAAAGGGGCATCTAACTGTTGCCTATATTAATCTTTTACAGCAGTATTATGGCCAGGCTGTTAGGAGAAGAGCTGGACTTAATGATGTAACAAGGCTATCAGTTGGCAACACACTATCTGGAAAGGGGCATCTAACTGTTGCCTATATTGATCTTCTACAGCAGTATTATGGCCAGGCTGTTAGGAGAACAGCTGGACTTAATGATGTAACAAGGCTGTCAGTTGGCAACACACTATCTGGAAAGGGGCGTCTATCTGATGCCTATATTGACCTTCTACAGCAGTATTATAGCCAGGCTGTTAGGAGAACAGCTGGACTTAATGATGTAACAAGGCTGTCAGTTGGCAACACACTATCTGTAAAGGGGCGTCCAACTGTTGCCTATATTGATCTTATAGAGCAGTATTATGGCCAGGCTGTTAGGAGAACAGCTGGACTTTATGATGTAACAAGGCTGTCAGTTGGCAAGACACTATCTGGAAAGGGGCGTCTGACTGTTGCCTATATTGATCTTCTACAGCAGTATTATGGCCAGGCTGTTAGGTGAACAGCTGGACTTAATGATGTAACAATGCTGTCAGTTGGCAAGACACTATCTGGAAAGGGGTGTCTAACTGTTGCCTATATTGAGCTTCTACAGCAGTATTATGGCCAGACTGTTAGGAGAACAGCTGGACTTAATGATGTAACAAGGCTGTCAGTTGGCAACACACAATCTGGAAAGGGGCGTCTAACTGTTGCCTATATTGATCTTCTACAGCA
Source organism: Meconema thalassinum (assembly GCA_946902985.2). Classification (NCBI taxonomy): domain Eukaryota; kingdom Metazoa; phylum Arthropoda; class Insecta; order Orthoptera; family Tettigoniidae; genus Meconema; species Meconema thalassinum. The sequence continues at coordinate 18,779,337 of OX336397.1, forward strand.
GCATTATGGCCAGCCTGTTAGGAGAACAGCTGGACTTAATGATGTAACAAGGCTGTCAGCTGGCAAGACACTATCTGGAAAGGGGCGTTTAACTGTTGCCAATATTGATCTTCTACAGCAGTATTATGGCCAGGCTGTTAGAAGAACAGCTGGACTTAATGATGTAACAAGGCTGTAAGTTGGCAACACACTATCTGGAAAGGGGCGTCTAACTGTTGCCTATATTAATCTTCTACAGCAGTATTATGGCCAGGCTGTTAGGAGAACAGCTGGACTTAATGATGTAACATGGCTGTCAGTTGGCAACACACAATCTGGAAAGGGGCGTCTAACTGTTGCCTATATTGATCTTCTACAGCAGTATTATGGCCAGGCTGTTAGGAGAACAGCTGGACTCAATGATGTAACAAGGCTGTCGGTTGGCAAGACACTATCTGGAAAGGGGCGTCTATCTGTTGCCTATATTGATCTTCTACGGCAGTATTATGGCCAGGCTGTTAGGAAAACAGCTGGACTTAATGATGTAACAAGGCTGTCAGATGGCAAGACACAACCTGGAAAGGGGCGTCTAACTGATGCCTATATTGATCTTCTACAGCAGTATTAAGGCCAGGCTGTATGGAGAACAGCTGGACTTAATGATGTAACAAGGCTGTCAGTTGGCAAGACACTATCTGGAAAGGGGCGTCTAACTGTTGCCTATATTGATTTTCTACAGCAGTATTATGGCCAGGCTTATAGGAGAACAGCTGGACTTAATGATGTAACAAGGCTGTCGGTTGGCAAGACACTATCTGGAAAGGGGCGTCTAACTGTTGCCTATATTGATCTTATAGAGCAGTATTATGGCCAGGCTGTTAGGAGAACAGCTGGACTTAATGATGTAACAAGGCTGTCAGTTGGCAAGACACTGTCTGGAAAGGGGTGCCTAACTGTTGCCTATATTGATCATCTACAGCAGTATTAAGGCCAGGCTGTTAAGAGAACAGCTGGACTTAATAATGTAACAAGGCTGTGTGATGGCAACACACTATCTGGAAAGGGGCGTCTAACTGTTGCCTATATTGATCTTCTACGGCAGTATTATGGCCAGGCTGTTAGGAGAACAGCTGGAATTAATGATGTAACAAGGCTGTCAGTTGGCAAGACACTATCTGGAAAGGGGTGTCTAACTGTTGCCTATATTGATCTTCTACAGCAGTATTATGGCACGGCTGTTAGGAGAACAGCTGGACTTAATGATGTAACAAGGCTGTCAGTTGGCAAGGCACTATCTGGAAAGGGGCGTCCAACTGTTGCCTATATTAATCTTCTACAGCAGTATTAAGGCCAGGCTGTTAAGAGAACAGCTGGACTTAATGATGTAACAAGGCTGTCAGTTGGCAAGACACTATCTGGAAACGGGCATCTAACTGTTGCCTATATTAATCTTCTACAGCAGTATTATGGCCAGGCTGTTAGGAGAAGAGCTGGACTTAATGATGTAACAAGGCTGTCAGTTGTCAACACACTATCTGGAAAGGGGCGTCTAACTGTTGCCTATATTGATCTTCTACAGCAGTATTATGGCCAGGCTGTTAGGAGAACTGGTGGACTTAATGATGTAACAAGGCTGTCAGTTGGCCAGACACTATATGGAAAGGGGCGTCTATCTGTTGCCTATATTGATCTTCTACGGCAGTATTATGGCCAGGCTGTTAGGAGAACAGCTGGACTTAATGGTGTAACAAGGCTGTCAGTTTGCAAGACACTATCTGGAAAGGGGCGCCTAGCTGTTGCCTATATTGATCTTCTACAACAGTATTATTGCCAGGCTGATAGGAGAACAGCAGGACTTAATGATGTAACAAAGCAGTCAGTTGGCAAGACACTATCTGGAAAGGGGCGTCTAACTGTTGCCTATATGGATCTTCTACGGCAGGATTATGGCCAGGCTGTTAGGAGAACATCTGGACTTAATGATGTAACAAGGCTGTCATTAGGCAAGACATTATCTGAAAAGGAGCGTCTAACTGGTGCTAATATTGATCTTCTACGGCAGTATTATGGCCAGGCTGTTAGGAGAACAGCTGTACTTAATGATGTAACAAGGCTTTCATTTGGCAAGACACTATCTGGAAAGGGGCGCCTAAATGTTGCCTATATTGATCTTCTACAGCAGTATTATCGCCAGGCTGTTAGGAGAACAGCTGGACTAAATGATGTAACAAAGCAGTCAGTTGGCAAGACACTATCTGGAAAGGGGCGTCTAACTGATGCCTATATTGATCTTCTACAGCAGTATTATGGCCAGGCTGTTAGGAGAACAGCTGGACTTAATGATGTAACAAGGCTGTCAGTTGGCAAGACACTATCTGGAAAGGGGCGTCTAACCGTTGCCTATATTGATCTTCTACAGCAGTATTATGGCCAGGCTGTTAGGAGACCAGCAGGACTTAATGATGTAACAAGGCTGTGAGTTGGCAAGACATTATCTGGAAATGGGCGTCTAACTGATGCCTATATTGATCTTTTACGGCAGTATTATGGCCACGCTGTTAGGAGAACAACTGGACTTAATGATGTATCAAGGCTGACAGTTGGCAAGACACTATCTGGAAAGGGGCGTCTAACTGTTTCCTATATTGATCTTATAGAGCAGTATTATGGCCAGGCTGCTAGGAGAACAGCTGGACTTAATGATGTAACAAGGCTGTCAGTTGGCAAGACACTATCTGGAAAGAGGCGTCCAACTGTTGCCTATATTGATCTTATAGAGCAGTATTATGGCCAGGCTGTTAGGAGAACAGCTTGACTTAATGATGTAACAAGGCTGTCAGTTGGCATGACACTATCTGGAAAGGGGCGTCTAACTGATGCCTATATTGATCTTCTACAGCAGTATTATGGCCAGGCTGTTAGGAGTACAGCTGGACTTAATGATGTAACAAGGCTGTCAGTTGGCAAGACACTATCTGTAAAGGGGCGTCTAACTGTTGCCTATATTGATCTTATAGAGTAGTATTATGGCCAGGCTGTTAGGAGAACAGCTGGACATAATGATGTAACGAGGCTGTCAGTTGGCAAGACACTATCTGGAAAGGGGCGTCTAACTGTTGCCTATATTTATCTTATAGAGCTGTATTTTGTCCAGGCTGTTAGGAGAACAGCTGGACTTAATGATGTAACAAGGCTGTCAGTTGGCAAGACACTATCTGGAAAGGGGCGTCTAACTGTTGCCTATATTGATCTTCTACAGCAGTATTATGGCCAGGCTGTTAGGAGAACAGCTGGACTTAATGATGTAACAAGGATGTCGGTTGGCAAGACACTATCTGGTAAGGGCCGTCTAACTGTTTACTATATTGATCTTCTACGGCAGTATTATGGCCAGGCTGATAGGAGAACAGCTGGAATTAATGATGTAACATGGCTGTCAGTTGGCAAGACACTATCTGGAAAGGGGCGTCTAACTGATGCCTATATTGATCTTCTACAGCAGTATTATTGCCAGCCTGTTTGGAGAACAGCTGGACTTAATGATGTAACAAGGCTGTCAGTTGGCAAGACACTATCTGGAAAGGGGCATCTAACTGTTGCCTATATTAATCTTCTACAGCAGTATTATGGCCAGGCTGTTAGGAGAAGAGCTGGACTTAATGATGTAACAAGGCTGTCAGTTGGCAACACACTATCTGGAAAGGGGCATCTAACTGTTGCCTATATTGATCTTCTACAGCAGTATTATTGCCAGGCTGTTAGAGGAACAGATGGACATAATGATGCAACAAGGCTGTCAGTTCGCAAGACACTATCTGGAAAGGGGCGTCTAACTGTTGCCTATATTGATTTTCTACAGCAGTATTATGGCCAGGCTTATAGGAGAACAGCTGGACTTAATGATGTAACAAGGCTGTCGGTTGGCAACACACAATCTGGAAAGGGGCGTCTAACTGTTGCCTATATTGATATTCTACAGCAGTATTATGGCCAGGCTGTTAGGAGAACAGCTGGACTTAATGATGTAACAAGGCTGTCAGTTGGCAAGACACTATCTGGAAAAGGGCGTCTAACTGTTGCCAATATTGATCATCTACAGCAGAATTATGGCCAGGCAGTTAGGAGAACAGCTGGGCTTAATGATGTAACAAGGCTGTCAGTTTGCAAGACACTATCTGGAAAGGGGCGTCTAATTGTTGCCTATATTGATCTTCTACGGCAGTATTATGGCCAGGCTGTTAGGAAAACAGCTGGATTTAATGATGTAACAAGGCTGTCAGTTGGCAAGACACTATCTGGAAAGAGGCGTCTAACTGATGCCTATATTGATCTTCTACAGCAGTATTATGGCCAGGCTGTATGGAGAACAGCTGGACTTAATGATGTAACAAGGCTGTCAGTTGGCAAGGCACTATCTGGAAAGGGGCGTCCAACTGTTGCCTATATTAATCTTCTACAGCAGTATTAAGGCCAGGCTGTTAAGAGAACAGCTGGAATTAATGATGTAACAAGGCTGTCAGTTGGCAAGACACTATCTGGAAAGGGGTGTCTAACTGTTGCCTATATTGATCTTCTACAGCAGTATTATGGCACGGCTGTTAGGAGAACAGCTGGACTTAATGATGTAACAAGGCTGTCAGTTGGCAAGGCACTATCTGGAAAGGGGCGTCCAACTGTTGCCTATATTAATCTTCTACAGCAGTATTAAGGCCAGGCTGTTAAGAGAACAGCTGGACTTAATGGTGTAACAAGGCTGTCAGGTGGCAAGACACTATCTGGAAACGGGCATCTAACTGTTGCCTATATTAATCTTCTACAGCAGTATTATGGCCAGGCTGTTAGGAGAAGAGCTGGACTTAATGATGTTACAAGGCTGTCAGTTGGCAACACACTATCTGGAAAGGGGCATCTAACTGTTGCCTATATTGATCTTCTACAGCAGTATTATGGCCAGGCTGTTAGGAGAACAGCTGGACTTAATGATGTAACAAGGCTGTCAGTTGGCAACACACTATCTGGAAAGGGGCGTCTAACTGATGCCTATATTGATCTTCTACAGCAGTATTATAGCCAGGCTGTTAGGAGAACAGCTGGACTTAATGATGTAACAAGGCTGTCAGTTGGCAACACACTATCTGTAATGGGGCGTCCAACTGTTGCCTATATTGATCTTATAGAGCAGTATTATGGCCAGGCTGTTAGGAGAACAGCTGGACTTTATGATGTAACAAGGCTGTCAGTTGGCAAGACACTATCTGGAAAGGGGCGTCTGACTGTTGCCTATATTGATCTTCTACAGCAGTATTATGGCCAGCCTGTTAGGTGAACAGCTGGACTTAATGATGTAACAATGCTGTCAGTTGGCAAGACACTATCTGGAAAGGGGCGTCTGACTGTTGCCTATATTGATCTTCTACAGCAGTATTATGGCCAGGCTGTATGGAGAACAGCTGGACTTAATGATGTAACAAGGCTGTCAGTTGGCAACACACTATCTGGAAAGGGGCGTCTATCTGATGCCTATATTGATCTTATAGAGCAGTATTATGGCCAGGCTGTTAGGAGAACAGCTTGACTTAATGATGTAACAAGGCTGTCAGTTGGCAACACAAAATTTGGAAGGGGTCGTCTAACTGTTGCCTATATTGACCTTCTACAGCAGTATTATGGCCAGGCTGTTAGGAGAACAGCTGGACTTAATGATGAAACATGGCTGTCAGTTGGCAACACACAATCTGGAAAGGGGCGTCTAACTGTTGCCTATATTGACCTTCTACAGCAGTATTATGGCCAGGCTGTTAGGAGAACAGGTGGACTTAATGATGTAACAAGGCTGTCAGTTGGCAAGACACTATCTGGTTAGGGGCGTCTAACTGTTGCCTATATTGTACTTCTATAGCAGTATTATGGCCAGACTGTTAGGATAACAGCGTGACTTAATGATGTAACAAGGCTGTCAGTTTCAAGACACTATCTGGAAAGGGGCGTCTAACTGATGCCAATATTGATCTTCTACAGCACTATTATGGCCAGACTGTTAGGAGAACAGCTGGACTTAATGATGTAACAAGGCTGTCAGTTGGCAACACACTATCTGGAAAGGGGCATCTAACTGTTGCCTATATTGATCTTCTACAGCAGTATTATGGCCAGGCTGTTAGGAGAACAGCTGGACTTAATGATGTAACAAGGCTGTCAGTTGGCAACACACTATCTGGAAAGGGGCGTCTAACTGATGCCTATATTGATCTTCTACAGCAGTATTATGGCCAGGCTGTTAGGAGAACAGCTGGACTTAATGATGAAACATGGCTGTCAGTTGGCAACACACAATCTGGAAAGGGGCGTCTAACTGTTGCCTATATTGACCTTCTACAGCAGTATTATGGCCAGGCTGTTAGGAGAACAGCTTGACTTAATGATGTAACAAGGCTGTCAGTTGGCAACACAAAATTTGGAAGGGGTCGTCCAACTGTTGCCTATATTGATCTTCTACGGCAGAATTATGGCCAGGCTGTTAGGAGAACAGCTGGAATTAATGACGTAACAAGGCTATCGGTTTTCAAGACACTATCTGGAAAGGGGCGTCTAACCGTTGCCTTTATTGATCTTCTACAGCAGTATTATGGCCAGGCTGTTAGGGGAACAGATGGACTTAATGATGTAACAAGGCTGTCAGTTGGCAAGACACTATCTGGAAAGGGGCTTCTAACTGTTGCCTATATTGATTTTCTACAGCAGTATTATGGCCAGGCTTATAGGAGAACAGCTGGACTTAATGATGTAACAAGGCTGTCGGTTGGCAAGACACTATCTGGAAAGGGGCGTCTAACTGTTGCCTATATTGATCTTATAGAGCAGTATTATGGCCAGGCTGTTAGGAGAACAGCTGGACTTAATGATGTAACAAGGCTGTCAGTTGGCAAGACACTATCTGGAAAGGGGTGCCTAACTGTTGCCTATATTGATCTTCTACAGCAGTATTATGGCCAGGCTGTTAGGAGAACAGCTGGACTTAATGATGTAACAAGGCTGTCGGTTGGCAAGACACTATCTGGAAAGGGGCGTCTAACTGTTGCCTATATTGATCTTCTACAGCAGTATTATGGCCAGGCTGTTAGGAGAACAGCTGGACTTAATGATGTAACAAGGCTGTCAGTTGGCAAGACACTATCTGGAAAAGGGCGTCTAACTGTTGCCAATATTGATCTTCTACAGCAGAATTATGGCCAGGCAGTTAGGAGAACAGCTGGGCTTAATGATGTAACAAGGCTGTCAGTTTGCAAGACACTATCTGGAAAGGGGCGTCTAATTGTTGCCTATATTGATCTTCTACGGCAGCATTATGGCCAGGCTGTTAGGAAAACAGCTGGATTTAATGATGTAACAAGGCTGTCAGTTGGCAAGACACTATCTGGAAAGAGGCGTCTAACTGATGCCTATATTGATCTTCTACAGCAGTATTATGGCCAGGCTGTATGGAGAACAGCTGGACTTAATGATGTAACAAGGCTGTCAGTTGGCAAGGCACTATCTGGAAAGGGGCGTCCAACTGTTGCCTATATTAATCTTCTACAGCAGTATTAAGGCCAGGCTGTTAAGAGAACAGCTGGAATTAATGATGTAACAAGGCTGTCAGTTGGCAAGACACTATCTGGAAAGGGGTGTCTAACTGTTGCCTATATTGATCTTCTACAGCAGTATTATGGCACGGCTGTTAGGAGAACAGCTGGACTTAATCATGTAACAAGGCTGTCAGTTGGCAAGGCACTATCTGGAAAGGGGCGTCCAACTGTTGCCTATATTAATTTTCTACAGCAGTATTAAGGCCAGGCTGTTAAGAGAACAGCTGGACTTAATTATGTAACAAGGCTGTCAGTTGGCAAGACACTATCTGGAAACGGGCATCTAACTGTTGCCTATATTAATCTTCTACAGCAGTATTATGGCCAGGCTGTTAGGAGAAGAACTGGACTTAATGATGTTGCAAAGGCTGTCAGTTGGCAACACACTATCTGGAAAGGGGCATCTAACTGTTGCCTATATTGATCTTCAACAGCAGTATTATGGCCAGGCTGTTAGGAGAACAGCTGGACTTAATGATGTAACAAGGCTGTCAGTTGGCAACACACTATCTGGAAAGGGGCGTCTAACTGATGCCTATATTGATCTTCTACAGCAGTATTATAGCCAGGCTGTTAGGAGAACAGCTGGACTTAATGATGTAACAAGGCTGTCAGTTGGCAACACACTATCTGTACAGGGGCGTCCAACTGTTGCCTATATTGATCTTATAGAGCAGTATTATGGCCAGGCTGTTAGGAGAACAGCTGGACTTTATGATGTAACAAGGCTGTCAGTTGGCAAGACACTATCTGGAAAGGGGCGTCTGACTGTTTCCTATATTGATCTTCTACAGCAGTATTATGGCCAGGCTGTTAGGTGAACAGCTGGACTTAATGATGTAACAATGCTGTCAGTTGGCAAGACACTATCTGGAAAGGGGCGTCTGACTGTTGCCTATATTGATCTTCTACAGCAGTATTATGGCCAGGCTGTATGGAGAACAGCTGGACTTAATGATGTAACAAGGCTGTCAGTTGGCAACACACTATCTGGAGAGGGGCGTCTATCTGATGCCTATATTGATCTTATAGAGCAGTATTATGGCCAGGCTGTTAGGAGAAGAGCTGGACTTAATGATGTAACAAGGCTGTCAGTTGGCAACACACAATTTGGAAGGGGTCGTCTAACTGTTGCCTATATTGATCTTCTACAGCAGTATTATGGCCAGGCTGTTAGGAGAACAGCTGGACTTAATGATGAAACATGGCTGTCAGTTGGCAACACACAATCTGGAAAGGGGCGTCTAACTGTTGCCTATATTGACCTTCTACAGCAGTATTATGGCCAGGCTGTTAGGAGAACAGGTGGACTTAATGATGTAACAAGGCTGTCAGTTGGCAAGGCACTATCTGGTTAGGGGCGTCTAACTGTTGCCTATATTGTACTTCTACAGCAGTATTATGGCCAGACTGTTAGGATAACAGCGTGACTTAATGATGTAACAAGGCTGTCAGTTTCAAGACACTATCTGGAAAGGGGCGTCTAACTGATGCCAATATTGATCTTCTACAGCAGTATTATGGCCAGGCTGTTAGGAGAACAGCTGGACTTAATGATGTAACAAGGCTGTCAGTTGGCAAGACACTATCCTGAAAAGGGCGTCCAACTGTTGCCTATATTGATCTTCTACGGCAGAATTATGGCCAGGCTGTTAGGAGAACAGCTGGAATTAATGACGTAACAAGGCTATCGGTTGGCAAGACACTATCTGGAAAGGGGCGTCTAACCGTTGCCTTTATTGATCTTCTACAGCAGTATTATGGCCAGGCTGTTAGGGGAACAGATGGACTTAATGATGTAACAAGGCTGTCAGTTGGCAAGACACTATCTGGAAAGGGGCTTCTAACTGTTGCCTATATTGATTTTCTACAGCAGTATTATGGCCAGGCTTATAGGAGAACAGCTGGACTTAATGATGTAACAAGGCTGTCGGTTGGCAAGACACTATCTGGAAAGGGGCGTCTAACTGTTGCCTATATTGATCTTATAGAGCAGTATTATGGCCAGGCTGTTAGGAGAACAGCTGGACTTAATGATGTAACAAGGCTGTCAGTTGGCAAGACACTATCTGGAAAGGGGTGCCTAACTGTTGCCTATATTGATCTTCTACAGCAGTATTATGGCCAGGCTGTTAGGAGAACAGCTGGACTTAATGATGTAACAAGGCTGTCGGTTGGCAAGACACTATCTGGAAAGGGGCGTCTAACTGTTGCCTATATTGATCTTCTACAGCAGTATTATGGCCAGGCTGTTAGGAGAACAGCTGGACCTAATGATGTAACAAGGCTGTCAGTTGGCAAGACACTATCTGGAAATGGGCGTCTAACTGTTGCCAATATTGATCTTCTACAGCAGAATTATGGCCAGGCAGTTAGGAGAACAGCTGGGCTTAATGATGTAACAAGGCTGTCAGTTTGCAAGACACTATCTGGAAAGGGGCGTCTAATTGTTGCCTATATTGATCTTCTACGGCAGCATTATGGCCAGGCTGTTAGGAAAACAGCTGGATTTAATGATGTAACAAGGCTGTCAGTTGGCAAGACACTATCTGGAAAGAGGCGTCTAACTGATGCCTATATTGATCTTCTACAGCAGTATTATGGCCAGGCTGTATGGAGAACAGCTGGACTTAATGATGTAACAAGGCTGTCAGTTGGCAAGGCACTATCTGGAAAGGGGCGTCCAACTGTTGCCTATATTAATCTTCTACAGCAGTATTAAGGCCAGGCTGTTAAGAGAACAGCTGGAATTAATGATGTAACAAGGCTGTCAGTTGGCAAGACACTATCTGGAAAGGGGTGTCTAACTGTTGCCTATATTGATCTTCTACAGCAGTATTATGGCACGGCTGTTAGGAGAACAGCTGGACTTAATCATGTAACAAGGCTGTCAGTTGGCAAGGCACTATCTGGAAAGGGGCGTCCAACTGTTGCCTATATTAATCTTCTACAGCAGTATTAAGGCCAGGCTGTTAAGAGAACAGCTGGACTTAATTATGTAACAAGGCTGTCAGTTGGCAAGACACTATCTGGAAACGGGCATCTAACTGTTGCCTATATTAATCTTCTACAGCAGTATTATGGCCAGGCTGTTAGGAGAAGAACTGGACTTAATGATGTTACAAGGCTGTCAGTTGGCAACACACTATCTGGAAAGGGGCATCTAACTGTTGCCTATATTGATCTTCAACAGCAGTATTATGGCCAGGCTGTTAGGAGAACAGCTGGACTTAATGATGTAACAAGGCTGTCAGTTGGCAACACACTATCTGGAAAGGGGCGTCTAACTGATGCCTATATTGATCTTCTACAGCAGTATTATAGCCAGGCTGTTAGGAGAACAGCTGGACTTAATGATGTAACAAGGCTGTCAGTTGGCAACACACTATCTGTAAAGGGGCGTCCAACTGTTGCCTATATTGATCTTATAGAGCAGTATTATGGCCAGGCTGTTAGGAGAACAGCTGGACTTTATGATGTAACAAGGCTGTCAGTTGGCAAGACACTATCTGGAATGGGGCGTCTGACTGTTGCCTATATTGATCTTCTACAGCAGTATTATGGCCAGGCTGTTAGGTGAACAGCTGGACTTAATGATGTAACAATGCTGTCAGTTGGCAAGACACTATCTGGAAAGGGGTGTCTAACTGTTGCCTATATTGAGCTTCTACAGCAGTATTATGGCATGACTGTTAGGAGAACAGCTGGACTTAATGATGTAACAAGGCTGTCAGTTGGCAACACACAATCTGGAAAGGGGCGTCTAACTGTTGCCTATATTGATCTTCTACAGCAGCATTATGGCCAGCCTGTTAGGAGAACAGCTGGACTTAATGATGTAACAAGGCTGTCAGTTGGCAAGACACTATCTGGAAAAGGGCGTTTAACTGTTGCCAATATTGATCTTCTACAGCAGTATTATGGCCAGGCTGTTAGAAGAACAGCTGGACTTAATGATGTAACAAGGCTGTAAGTTGGCAACACACTATCTGGAAAGGGGCGTCTAACTGTTGCCTATATTAATCTTCTACAGCAGTATTATGGCCAGGCTGTTAGGAGAACAGCTGGACTAAATGATGTAACAAGGCTGTCAGTTGGCAAGACACTATCTAGAAACGGGCATCTAACTGTTGCCTATATTGATCTTCTACAGCAGTATTATGGCCAGGCTGTTAGGAGAACAGCTGGACTTAATGATGTAACAAGGCTGTCAGTTGGCAACACACTATCTGGAAAGGGGCGTCTATCTGATGCCTATATTGATCTTATAGAGCAGTATTATGGCCAGGCTGTTAGGAGAACAGCTGGACTTAATGATGTAACAAGGCTGTCAGTTGGCAACACACAATTTGGAAGGGGTCGTCTAACTGTTGCCTATATTGATCTTCTACAGCAGTATTATGGCCAGGCTGTTAGGAGAACAGCTGGACTTAATGATGAAACATGGCTGTCAGTTGGCAACACACAATCTGGAAAGGGGCGTCTAACTGTTGCCTATATTGATCTTCTACAGCAGTATTATGGCCAGGCTGTTAGGAGAACAGCTGGACTTAATGATGTAACAAGGCTGTCAGTTGGCAAAACACTATCTGGAAAGGGGCGTCTATCTGTTGCCTATATTGATCTTCTACAGCAGTATTATGGCCAGGCTGTTAGGAGAACAGCTGGACTCAATGATGTAACAAGGCTGTCGGTTGGCAAGACACTATCTGGAAAGGGGCGTCTATCTGTTGCCTATATTGATCTTCTACGGCAGTATTATGGCCAGGCTGTTAGGAAAACAGCTGGACTTAATGACGTAACAAGGCTGTCAGTTGGCAAGACACTACCTGGAAAGGGGCGTCTAACTGATGCCTATATTGATCTTCTACAGCAGTATTATGGCCAGGCTGTATGGAGAACAGCTGGACTTAATGATGTAACAAGGCTGTCAGTTGGCAAGACACTATCTGGAAAGGGGCGTCTAACTGTTGCCTATATTGATTTTCTACAGCAGTATTATGGCCAGGCTTATAGGAGAACAGCTGGACTTAATGATGTAACAAGGCTGTCGGTTGGCAAGACACTATCTGGAAAGGGGCGTCTAACTGTTGCCTATATTGATCTTATAGAGCAGTATTATGGCCAGGCTGTTAGGAGAACAGCTGGACTTAATGATGTAACAAGGCTGTCAGTTGGCAAGACACTATCTGGAAAGGGGTGCCTAACTGTTGCCTATATTGATCTTCTACAGCAGTATTATGGCCAGGCTGTTAGGAGAACAGCTGGACTTAATGATGTAACAAGGCTGTCGGTTGGCAAGACACTATCTGGAAAGGGGCGTCTAACTGTTGCCTATGTTGATCTTCTACAGCAGTATTATGGCCAGGCTGTTAGGAGAACAGCTGGACTTAATGATATAACAAGGCTGTCAGTTGGCAAGACACTATCTGGAAAAGGGCGTCTAACTGTTGCCAATATTGATCTTCTACAGCAGAATTATGGCCAGGCAGTTAGGAGAACAGCTGGGCTTAATGATGTAACAAGGCTGTCAGTTTGCAAGACACTATCTGGAAAGGGGCGTCTAATTGTTGCCTATATTGATCTTCTACGGCAGCATTATGGCCAGGCTGTTAGGAAAACAGCTGGATTTAATGATGTAACAAGGCTGTCAGTTGGCAAGACACTATCTGGAAAGAGGCGTCTAACTGATGCCTATATTGATCTTCTACAGCAGTATTATGGCCAGGCTGTATGGAGAACAGCTGGACTTAATGATGTAACAAGGCTGTCAGTTGGCAAGGCACTATCTGGAAAGGGGCGTCCAACTGTTGCCTATATTAATCTTCTACAGCAGTATTAAGGCCAGGCTGTTAAGAGAACAGCTGGAATTAATGATGTAACAAGGCTGTCAGTTGGCAAGACACTATCTGGAAAGGGGTGTCTAACTGTTGCCTATATTGATCTTCTACAGCAGTATTATGGCACGGCTGTTAGGAGAACAGCTGGACTTAATCATGTAACAAGGCTGTCAGTTGGCAAGGCACTATCTGGAAAGGGGCGTCCAACTGTTGCCTATATTAATCTTCTACAGCAGTATTAAGGCCAGGCTGTTAAGAGAACAGCTGGACTTAATTATGTAACAAGGCTGTCAGTTGGCAAGACACTATCTGGAAACGGGCATCTAACTGTTGCCTATATTAATCTTCTACAGCAGTATTATGGCCAGGCTGTTAGGAGAAGAACTGGACTTAATGATGTTACAAGGCTGTCAGTTGGCAACACACTATCTGGAAAGGGGCATCTAACTGTTGCCTATATTGATCTTCAACAGCAGTATTATGGCCAGGCTGTTAGGAGAACAGCTGGACTTAATGATGTAACAAGGCTGTCAGTTGGCAACACACTATCTGGAAAGGGGCGTCTAACTGATGCCTATATTGATCTTCTACAGCAGTATTATAGCCAGGCTGTTAGGAGAACAGCTGGACTTAATGATGTAACAAGGCTGTCAGTTGGCAACACACTATCTGTAAAGGGGCGTCCAACTGTTGCCTATATTGATCTTATAGAGCAGTATTATGGCCAGGCTGTTAGGAGAACAGCTGGACTTTATGATGTAACAAGGCTGTCAGTTGGCAAGACACTATCTGGAATGGGGCGTCTGACTGTTGCCTATATTGATCTTCTACAGCAGTATTATGGCCAGGCTGTTAGGTGAACAGCTGGACTTAATGATGTAACAATGCTGTCAGTTGGCAAGACACTATCTGGAAAGGGGTGTCTAACTGTTGCCTATATTGAGCTTCTACAGCAGTATTATGGCATGACTGTTAGGAGAACAGCTGGACTTAATGATGTAACAAGGCTGTCAGTTGGCAACACACAATCTGGAAAGGGGCGTCTAACTGTTGCCTATATTGATCTTCTACAGCAGCATTATGGCCAGCCTGTTAGGAGAACAGCTGGACTTAATGATGTAACAAGGCTGTCAGTTGGCAAGACACTATCTGGAAAAGGGCGTTTAACTGTTGCCAATATTGATCTTCTACAGCAGTATTATGGCCAGGCTGTTAGAAGAACAGCTGGACTTAATGATGTAACAAGGCTGTAAGTTGGCAACACACTATCTGGAAAGGGGCGTCTAACTGTTGCCTATATTAATCTTCTACAGCAGTATTATGGCCAGGCTGTTAGGAGAACAGCTGGACTAAATGATGTAACAAGGCTGTCAGTTGGCAAGACACTATCTAGAAACGGGCATCTAACTGTTGCCTATATTGATCTTCTACAGCAGTATTATGGCCAGGCTGTTAGGAGAACAGCTGGACTTAATGATGTAACAAGGCTGTCAGTTGGCAACACACTATCTGGAAAGGGGCGTCTATCTGATGCCTATATTGATCTTATAGAGCAGTATTATGGCCAGGCTGTTAGGAGAACAGCTGGACTTAATGATGTAACAAGGCTGTCAGTTGGCAACACACAATTTGGAAGGGGTCGTCTAACTGTTGCCTATATTGATCTTCTACAGCAGTATTATGGCCAGGCTGTTAGGAGAACAGCTGGACTTAATGATGAAACATGGCTGTCAGTTGGCAACACACAATCTGGAAAGGGGCGTCTAACTGTTGCCTATATTGATCTTCTACAGCAGTATTATGGCCAGGCTGTTAGGAGAACAGCTGGACTTAATGATGTAACAAGGCTGTCAGTTGGCAAAACACTATCTGGAAAGGGGCGTCTATCTGTTGCCTATATTGATCTTCTACAGCAGTATTATGGCCAGGCTGTTAGGAGAACAGCTGGACTCAATGATGTAACAAGGCTGTCGGTTGGCAAGACACTATCTGGAAAGGGGCGTCTATCTGTTGCCTATATTGATCTTCTACGGCAGTATTATGGCCAGGCTGTTAGGAAAACAGCTGGACTTAATGACGTAACAAGGCTGTCAGTTGGCAAGACACTACCTGGAAAGGGGCGTCTAACTGATGCCTATATTGATCTTCTACAGCAGTATTATGGCCAGGCTGTATGGAGAACAGCTGGACTTAATGATGTAACAAGGCTGTCAGTTGGCAAGACACTATCTGGAAAGGGGCGTCTAACTGTTGCCTATATTGATTTTCTACAGCAGTATTATGGCCAGGCTTATAGGAGAACAGCTGGACTTAATGATGTAACAAGGCTGTCGGTTGGCAAGACACTATCTGGAAAGGGGCGTCTAACTGTTGCCTATATTGATCTTATAGAGCAGTATTATGGCCAGGCTGTTAGGAGAACAGCTGGACTTAATGATGTAACAAGGCTGTCAGTTGGCAAGACACTATCTGGAAAGGGGTGCCTAACTGTTGCCTATATTGATCTTCTACAGCAGTATTATGGCCAGGCTGTTAGGAGAACAGCTGGACTTAATGATGTAACAAGGCTGTCGGTTGGCAAGACACTATCTGGAAAGGGGCGTCTAACTGTTGCCTATGTTGATCTTCTACAGCAGTATTATGGCCAGGCTGTTAGGAGAACAGCTGGACTTAATGATATAACAAGGCTGTCAGTTGGCAAGACACTATCTGGAAAAGGGCGTCTAACTGTTGCCAATATTGATCTTCTACAGCAGAATTATGGCCAGGCAGTTAGGAGAACAGCTGGGCTTAATGATGTAACAAGGCTGTCAGTTTGCAAGACACTATCTGGAAAGGGGCGTCTAATTGTTGCCTATATTGATCTTCTACGGCAGCATTATGGCCAGGCTGTTAGGAAAACAGCTGGATTTAATGATGTAACAAGGCTGTCAGTTGGCAAGACACTATCTGGAAAGAGGCGTCTAACTGATGCCTATATTGATCTTCTACAGCAGTATTATGGCCAGGCTGTATGGAGAACAGCTGGACTTAATGATGTAACAAGGCTGTCAGTTGGCAAGGCACTATCTGGAAAGGGGCGTCCAACTGTTGCCTATATTAATCTTCTACAGCAGTATTAAGGCCAGGCTGTTAAGAGAACAGCTGGAATTAATGATGTAACAAGGCTGTCAGTTGGCAAGACACTATCTGGAAAGGGGTGTCTAACTGTTGCCTATATTGATCTTCTACAGCAGTATTATGGCACGGCTGTTAGGAGAACAGCTGGACTTAATCATGTAACAAGGCTGTCAGTTGGCAAGGCACTATCTGGAAAGGGGCGTCCAACTGTTGCCTATATTAATCTTCTACAGCAGTATTAAGGCCAGGCTGTTAAGAGAACAGCTGGACTTAATTATGTAACAAGGCTGTCAGTTGGCAAGACACTATCTGGAAACGGGCATCTAACTGTTGCCTATATTAATCTTCTACAGCAGTATTATGGCCAGGCTGTTAGGAGAAGAACTGGACTTAATGATGTTACAAGGCTGTCAGTTGGCAACACACTATCTGGAAAGGGGCATCTAACTGTTGCCTATATTGATCTTCAACAGCAGTATTATGGCCAGGCTGTTAGGAGAACAGCTGGACTTAATGATGTAACAAGGCTGTCAGTTGGCAACACACTATCTGGAAAGGGGCGTCTAACTGATGCCTATATTGATCTTCTACAGCAGTATTATAGCCAGGCTGTTAGGAGAACAGCTGGACTTAATGATGTAACAAGGCTGTCAGTTGGCAACACACTATCTGTAAAGGGGCGTCCAACTGTTGCCTATATTGATCTTATAGAGCAGTATTATGGCCAGGCTGTTAGGAGAACAGCTGGACTTTATGATGTAACAAGGCTGTCAGTTGGCAAGACACTATCTGGAATGGGGCGTCTGACTGTTGCCTATATTGATCTTCTACAGCAGTATTATGGCCAGGCTGTTAGGTGAACAGCTGGACTTAATGATGTAACAATGCTGTCAGTTGGCAAGACACTATCTGGAAAGGGGTGTCTAACTGTTGCCTATATTGAGCTTCTACAGCAGTATTATGGCATGACTGTTAGGAGAACAGCTGGACTTAATGATGTAACAAGGCTGTCAGTTGGCAACACACAATCTGGAAAGGGGCGTCTAACTGTTGCCTATATTGATCTTCTACAGCAGCATTATGGCCAGCCTGTTAGGAGAACAGCTGGACTTAATGATGTAACAAGGCTGTCAGTTGGCAAGACACTATCTGGAAAGGGGCGTTTAACTGTTGCCAATATTGATCTTCTACAGCAGTATTATGGCCAGGCTGTTAGAAGAACAGCTGGACTTAATGATGTAACAAGGCTGTAAGTTGGCAACACACTATCTGGAAAGGGGCGTCTAACTGTTGCCTATATTAATCTTCTACAGCAGTATTATGGCCAGGCTGTTAGGAGAACAGCTGGACTAAATGATGTAACAAGGCTGTCAGTTGGCAAGACACTATCTAGAAACGGGCATCTAACTGTTGCCTATATTGATCTTCTACAGCAGTATTATGGCCAGGCTGTTAGGAGAACAGCTGGACTTAATGATGTAACAAGGCTGTCAGTTGGCAACACACTATCTGGAAAGGGGCGTCTATCTGATGCCTATATTGATCTTATAGAGCAGTATTATGGCCAGGCTGTTAGGAGAACAGCTGGACTTAATGATGTAACAAGGCTGTCAGTTGGCAACACACAATTTGGAAGGGGTCGTCTAACTGTTGCCTATATTGATCTTCTACAGCAGTATTATGGCCAGGCTGTTAGGAGAACAGCTGGACTTAATGATGAAACATGGCTGTCAGTTGGCAACACACAATCTGGAAAGGGGCGTCTAACTGTTGCCTATATTGATCTTCTACAGCAGTATTATGGCCAGGCTGTTAGGAGAACAGCTGGACTTAATGATGTAACAAGGCTGTCAGTTGGCAAAACACTATCTGGAAAGGGGCGTCTATCTGTTGCCTATATTGATCTTCTACAGCAGTATTATGGCCAGGCTGTTAGGAGAACAGCTGGACTCAATGATGTAACAAGGCTGTCGGTTGGCAAGACACTATCTGGAAAGGGGCGTCTATCTGTTGCCTATATTGATCTTCTACGGCAGTATTATGGCCAGGCTGTTAGGAAAACAGCTGGACTTAATGACGTAACAAGGCTGTCAGTTGGCAAGACACTACCTGGAAAGGGGCGTCTAACTGATGCCTATATTGATCTTCTACAGCAGTATTATGGCCAGGCTGTATGGAGAACACCTGGACTTAATGATGTAACAAGGCTGTCAGTTGGCAAGACACTATCTGGAAAGGGGCGTCTAACTGTTGCCTATATTGATTTTCTACAGCAGTATTATGGCCAGGCTTATAGGAGAACAGCTGGACTTAATGATGTAACAAGGCTGTCGGTTGGCAAGACACTATCTGGAAAGGGGCGTCTAACTGTTGCCTATATTGATCTTATAGAGCAGTATTATGGCCAGGCTGTTAGGAGAACAGCTGGACTTAATGATGTAACAAGGCTGTCAGTTGGCAAGACACTATCTGGAAAGGGGTGCCTAACTGTTGCCTATATTGATCTTCTACAGCAGTATTATGGCCAGGCTGTTAGGAGAACAGCTGGACTTAATGATGTAACAAGGCTGTCGGTTGGCAAGACACTATCTGGAAAGGGGCGTCTAACTGTTGCCTATGTTGATCTTCTACAGCAGTATTATGGCCAGGCTGTTAGGAGAACATCTGGACTTAATGATGTAACAAGGCTGTCATTAGGCAAGACATTATCTGGAAAGGAGCGTCTAACTGGTGCTAATATTGATCTTCTACGGCAGTATTATGGCCAGGCTGTTAGGAGAACAGCTGTACTTAATGATGTAACAAGGCTTTCATTTGGTAAGACACTATCTGAAAAGGGGCGCCTAAATGTTGCCTATATTGATCTTCTACAGCAGCATTATGGCCAGCCTGTTAGGAGAACAGCTGGACTTAATGATGTAACAAGGCTGTCAGTTGGCAAGACACTATCTGGAAAGGGGCGTCTAACTGATGCCTATATTGATCTTCTACAGCAGTATTATGGCCAGGCTGTTAGGAGACCAGCAGGACTTAATGATGTAACAAGGCTGTCAGTTGGCAATACATTATCTGGAAAGGGGCGTCTAACTGCTGCCTATATTGATCTTTTACGGCAGTATTATGGCCACGCTGTTAGGAGAACAGCTGGACTTAATGATGTAACAAGGCTGACAGTTGGCAAGACACTATCTGGAAAGGGGCGTCTAACTGTTTCCTATATTGATCTTATAGAGCAGTAGTATGGCCAGGCTGTTAGGAGAACAGCTGGACTTAAATGATGTAACAAGGCTGTCAGTTGGCAAGACACTATCTGGAAAGAGGCGTCCAACTGTTGCCTATATTGATCTTATAGAGCAGTAATATGGCCAGGCTGTTAGGAGAACAGCTTGACTTAATGATGTAACAAGGCTGTCAGTTGGCAAGGCACTATCTGGAAAGGGGCGTCTAACTGATGCCTATATTGATCTTCTACAGCAGTATTATGGCCAGGCTGTTAGGAGTACAGCTGGACTTAATGATGTAACAAGGCTGTCAGTTGGCAAGACACTATCTGGAAAGGGGCGCCTAACTGTTGCCTATATTGATCTTATAGAGAACTATTATGGCCAGGCTGTTAGGAGAACAGCTAGACTTAATGATGTAACAAGGCTGTCAGTTGGCAACACACAATTTGGAAAGGGTCGTCTAACTGTTGCCTATATTGATCTTCTACAGCAGTATTATGGCCAGGCTGTTATGAGAACAGCTGGACTTAATGATGAAACATGGCTGTCAGTTGGCAACACACAATCTGGAAAGGGGCGTCTAACTGTTGCCTATATTGATCTTCTACAGCAGTATTATGGCCAGGCTGTTAGGAGAACAGCTGGACTTAATGATGTAACAAGGCTGTCAGTTGGCAAAACACTATCTGGAAAGGGGCGTCTATCTGTTGCCTATATTGATCTTCTACAACAGTATTATGGCCAGGCTGTTAGGCGAACAGCTGGACTCAATGATGTAACAAGGCTGTCGGTTGGCAAGACACTATCTGGAAAGGGGCGTCTATCTGTTGCCTATATTGATCTTCTACGGCAGTATTATGGCCAGGCTGTTAGGAGAACAGCTGGACTTAATGATGTAACAAGGCTGTCAGTTGGCAAGACACTACCTGGAAAGGGGCGTCTAACTGATGCCTATATTGATCTTCTACAGCAGTATTATGGCCAGGCTGTATGGAGAACAGCTGGACTTAATGATGTAACAAGGCTGTCAGTTGGCAAGACACTATCTGGAAAGGGGTGTCTAACTGTTGCCTATATTGATTTTCTACAGCAGTATTATGGCCAGGCTTATAGGAGAACAGCTGGACTTAATGATGGAACAAGGCTGTCGGTTGGCAAGACACTATCTGGAAAGGGGCGTCTAACTGTTGCCTATATTGATCTTATAGAGCAGTATTATGGCCAGGCTGTTAGGAGAACAGCTGGACTTAATGATGTAACAAGGCTGTCAGTTGGCAAGACACTATCTGGAAAGGGGTGCCTAACTGTTGCCTATATTGATCTTCTACAGCAGTATTATGGCCAGGCTGTTAGGAGAACAGCTGGACTTAATGATGTAACAAGGCTGTCGGTTAGCAAGACACTATCTGGAAATGGGCGTCTAACTGATGCCAATATTGATCTTCTACAGCAGTATTATGGCCAGGCTGTTAGGAGAACAGCTGGACTTAATGATGTAACAAGGCTGTCAGTTGGCAAGACACTATCTGGAAAGGGGCGTCTAACTGTTGCCTATATTGACCTTCTACAGCAGTATTATGGCCAGGCTGTTAGGAGAACAGGTGGACTTAATGATATAACAAGGCTGTCAGTTGGCAAGACACTATCTGGTTAGGGGCGTCTAACTGTTGCCTACATTGTACTTCTACAGCAGTATTATGGCCAGACTGTTAGGAGAACAGCGTGACATAATGATGTAACAAGGCTGTCAGTTTCAAGACACTATCTGGAAAGGGGCGTCTAACTGATGCCAATATTGATCTTCTACAGCAGTATTATGGCCAGGCTGTTAGGAGAACAGCTGGACTTAATGATGTAACAAGGCTGTCAGTTGGCAAGACACTATCCTGAAAAGGGCGTCCAACTGTTGCCTATATTGATCTTCTACGGCAGAATTATGGCCAGGCTGTTAGGAGAACAGCTGGAATTAATGACGTAACAAGGCTATCGGTTGGCAAGACACTATCTGGAAAGGGGCGTCTAACCGTTGCCTTTATTGATCTTCTACAGCAGTATTATGGCCAGGCTTATAGGAGAACAGCTGGACTTAATGATGTAACAAGGCTGTCGGTTGGCAACACACAATCTGGAAAGGGGCGTCTAACTGTTGCCTATATTTATCTTATAGAGTTGTATTTTGGCCAGGTTGTTATGAGAACAGCTGGACTTAATGATGTAACAAGGCTGTCAGTTGGCAAGACACTATCTGGAAAGGGGCGTCTAACTGTTGCCTATATTGATCTTCTACAGCAGTATTATGGCCAGGCTGTTAGGAGAACAGCTGGACTTAATGATGTAACAAGGATGTCGGTTGGCAAGACTCTATCTGGTAAGGGCCGTCTAACTGTTTACTATATTGATCTTCTACGGCAGTATTATGGCCAGGCTGATAGGAGAACAGCTGGAATTAATGATGTAACAAGGCTGTCAGTTGGCAAGACACTATCTGGAAAGGGGCGTCTAACTGATGCCTATATTGATCTTCTACAGCAGTATTATTGCCAGCCTGTTTGGAGAACAGCTTGACTTAATGATGTAACAAGGCTGTCAGTTGGCAAGACACTATCTGGAAAGGGGCATCTAACTGTTGCCTATATTGATCTTCTACAGCAGTATTATGGCCAGGCTGTTAGGAGAACAGCTGGACTTAATGATGTAACAAGGCTGTCAGTTGCAAGACACTATCTGGAAAGGGGCGTCTAACTGTTGCCTATATTGATCTTATAGAGCACTATTATGGCCAGGCTGTTAGGAGAACAGCTGGACTTAATGATGTAACAAGGCTGTCAGTTGGCAACACACAATTTGGAAAGGGTCGTCTAACTGTTGCCTATATTGATCTTCTACAGCAGTATTATGGCCAGGCTGTTAGGAGAACAGCTGGACTTAATGATGAAACATGGCTGTCAGTTGGCAACACACAATCTGGAAAGGGGCGTCTAACTGTTGCCTATATTGATCTTCTACAGCAGTATTATGGCCAGGCTGTTAGGAGAACAGCTGGACTTAATGATGTAACAAGGCTGTCAGTTGGCAAGACACTATCTGGAAAGGGGTTCCTAACTGTTTCCTATATTGATTTTCTACAGCAGTATTATGGCCAGGCTGTTAGGAGAACAGCTGGACTTAATGATGTAACAAGGCTGTCGGTTAGCAAGACACTATCTGGAAATGGGCGTCTAACTGATGCCAATATTGATCTTCTACAGCAGTATTATGGCCAGGCTGTTAGGAGAACAGCTGGACTTAATGATGTAACAAGGCTGTCAGTTGGCAAGACACTATCTGGAAAGGGGCGTCTAACTGTTGCCTATATTGACCTTCTACAGCAGTATTATGGCCAGGCTGTTAGGAGAACAGGTGGACTTAATGATGTAACAAGGCTGTCAGTTGGCAAGACACTATCTGGTTAGGGGCGTCTAACTGTTGCCTACATTGTACTTCTACAGCAGTATTATGGCCAGACTGTTAGGAGAACAGCGTGACTTAATGATGTAACAAGGCTGTCAGTTTCAAGACACTATCTGGAAAGGGGCGTCTAACTGATGCCAATATTGATCGTCTACAGCAGTATTATGGCCAGGCTGTTGGGAGAACAGCTGGACTTAATGATGTAACAAGGCTGTCAGTTGGCAAGACACTATCCTGAAAAGGGCGTCCAACTGTTGCCTATATTGATCGTCTACGGCAGAATTATGGCCAGGCTGTTAGGAGAACAGCTGGAATTAATGACGTAACAAGGCTATCGGTTGGCAAGACACTATCTGGAAAGGGGCGTCTAACCGTTTCCTTTATTGATCTTCTACAGCAGTATTATGGCCAGGCTGTTAGAGGAACAGATGGACTTAATGATGTAACAAGGCTGTCAGTTCGCAAGACACTATCTGGAAAGGGGCGTCTAACTGTTGCCTATATTGATTTTCTACAGCAGTATTATGGCCAGGCTTATAGGAGAACAGCAGGACTTAATGATGTAACAAGGCTGTCGGTTGGCAACACACAATCTGGAAAGGGGCGTCTAACTGTTGCCTATATTGATCTTCTACAGCAGTATTATGGCCAGGCTGTTAGGAGAACAGCTGGACTTAATGATGTAACAAGGCTGTCAGTTGGCAAGACACTATCTGGAAAAGGGCGTCTAACTGTTGCCAATATTGATCATCTACAGCAGAATTATGGCCAGGCAGTTAGGAGAACAGCTGGGCTTAATGATGTAACAAGGCTGTCAGTTTGCAAGACACTATCTGGAAAGGGGCGTCTAATTGTTGCCTATATTGATCTTCTACGGCAGTATTATGGCCAGGCTGTTAGGAAAACAGCTGGATTTAATGATGTAACAAGGCTGTCAGTTGGCAAGACACTATCTGGAAAGAGGCGTCTAACTGATGCCTATATTGATCTTCTACAGCAGTATTATGGCCAGGCTGTATGGAGAACAGCTGGACTTAATGATGTAACAAGGCTGTCAGTTGGCAAGGCACTATCTGGAAAGGGGCGTCCAACTGTTGCCTATATTAATTTTCTGCAGCAGTATTAAGGCCAGGCTGTTAAGAGAACAGCTGGAATTAATGATGTAACAAGGCTGTCAGTTGGCAAGACACTATCTGGAAAGGGGTGTCTAACTGTTGCCTATATTGACCTTCTACAGCAGTATTATGGCACGGCTGTTAGGAGAACAGCTGGACTTAATGATGTAACAAGGCTGTCAGTTGGCAAGGCACTATCTGGAAAGGGGCGTCCACCTGTTGCCAATATTAATCTTCTACAGCAGTATTAAGGCCAGGCAGTTAAGAGAACAGCTGGACTTAATGGTGTAACAAGGCTGTCAGTTGGCAAGACACTATCTGGAAACGGGCATCTAACTGTTGCCTATATTAATCTTCTACAGCAGTATTATGGCCAGGCTGTTAGGAGAAGAGCTGGACTTAATGATGTTACAAGGCTGTCAGTTGGCAACACACTATCTGGAAAGGGGCATCTAACTGTTGCCTATATTGATCTTCTACAGCAGTATTATGGCCAGGCTGTTAGGAGAACAGCTGGATTTAATGATGTAACAAGGCTGTCAGTTGGCAACACACTATCTGGAAAGGGGCGTCTAACTGATGCCTATATTGATCTTCTACAGCAGTATTATAGCCAGGCTGTTAGGAGAACAGCTGGACTTAATGATGTAACAAGGCTGTCAGTTGGCAACACACTATCTGTAATGGGGCGTCCAACTGTTGCCTATATTGATCTTATAGAGCAGTATTATGGCCAGGCTGTTAGGAGAACAGCTGGACTTTATGATGTAACAAGGCTGTCAGTTGGCAAGACACTATCTGGAAAGGGGCGTCTGACTGTTGCCTATATTGATCGTCTACAGCAGTATTATGGCCAGGCTGTATGGAGAACAGCTGGACTTAATGATGTAACAAGGCTGTCAGTTGGCAACACACTATCTGGAAAGGGGCGTCTATCTGAAGCCTATATTGATCTTATAGAGCAGTATTATGGCCAGGCTGTTAGGAGAACAGCTGGACTTAATGATGTAACAAGGCTGTCAGTTGGCAATACACAATTTGGAAGGGGTCGTCTAACTGTTGCCTATATTGATCTTCTACAGCAGTATTATGGCCAGGCTGTTAGGAGAACAGCTGGACTTAATGATGAAACATGGCCGTCAGTTGGCAACACACAATCTGGAAAGGGGCGTCTAACTGTTGCCTATATTGACCTTCTACAGCAGTATTATGGCCAGGCTGTTAGGAGAACAGGTGGACTTAATGATGTAACAAGGCTGTCAGTTGGCAAGACACTATCTGGTTAGGGGCGTCTAACTGTTGCCTATATTGTACTTCTACAGCAGTATTATGGCCAGACTGTTAGGATAACAGCGTGACTTAATGATGTAACAAGGCTGTCAGTTTCAAGACACTATCTGGAAAGGGGCGTCTAACTGATGCCAATATTGATCTTCTACAGCAGTATTATGGCCAGGCTGTTAGGAGAACAGCTGGACTTAATGATGTAACAAGGCTGTCAGTTGGCAAGACACTATCCTGAAAAGGGCGTCCAACTGTTGCCTATATTGATCTTCTACGGCAGAATTATGGCCAGGCTGTTAGGAGAACAGCTGGAATTAATGACGTAACAAGGCTATCGGTTGGCAAGACACTATCTGGAAAGGGGCGTCTAACCGTTGCCTTTATTGATCTTCTACAGCAGTATTATGGCCAGGCTGTTAGGGGAACAGCTGGACTTAATGATGTAACAAGGCTGTCAGTTGGCAAGACACTATCTGGAAAGGGGCTTCTAACTGTTGCCTATATTGATTTTCTACAGCAGTATTATGGCCAGGCTTATAGGAGAACAGCTGGACTTAATGATGTAACAAGGCTGTCGGTTGGCAAGACACTATCTGGAAAGGGGCGTCTAACTGTTGCCTATATTGATCTTATAGAGCAGTATTATGGCCAGGCTGTTAGGAGAACAGCTGGACTTAATGATGTAACAAGGCTGTCAGTTGGCAAGACACTATCTGGAAAGGGGTGTCTAACTGTTGCCTATATTGATCTTCTACAGCAGTATTATGGCCAGGCTGTTAGGAGAACAGCTGGACTTAATGATGTAACAAGGCTGTCGGTTGGCAAGACACTATCTGGAAAGGGGCGTCTAACTGTTGCCTATATTGATCTTCTACAGCAGTATTATGGCCAGGCTGTTAGGAGAACAGCTGGACTTAATGATGTAACAAGGCTGTCAGTTGGCAAGACACTATCTGGAAAAGGGCGTCTAACTGTTTCCAATATTGATCTTCTACAGCAGAATTATGGCCAGGCAGTTAGGAGAACAGCTGGGCTTAATGATGTAACAAGGCTGTCAGTTTGCAAGACACTATCTGGAAAGGGGCGTCTAATTGTTGCCTATATTGATCTTCTACGGCAGCATTATGGCCAGGCTGTTAGGAAAACAGCTGGATTTAATGATGTAACAAGGCTGTCAGTTGGCAAGACACTATCTGGAAAGAGGCGTCTAACTGATGCCTATATTGATCTTCTACAGCAGTATTATGGCCAGGCTGTATGGAGAACAGCTGGACTTAATGATGTAACAAGGCTGTCAGTTGGCAAGGCACTATCTGGAAAGGGGCGTCCAACTGTTGCCTATATTAATCTTCTACAGCAGTATTAAGGCCAGGCTGTTAAGAGAACAGCTGGAATTAATGATGTAACAAGGCTGTCAGTTGGCAAGACACTATCTGGAAAGGGGTGTCTAACTGTTGCCTATATTGATCTTCTACAGCAGTATTATGGCACGGCTGTTAGGAGAACAGCTGGACTTAATCATGTAACAAGGCTGTCAGTTGGCAAGGCACTATCTGGAAAGGGGCGTCCAACTGTTGCCTATATTAATCTTCTACAGCAGTATTAAGGCCAGGCTGTTAAGAGAACTGCTGGACTTAATTATGTAACAAGGCTGTCAGTTGGCAAGACACTATCTGGAAACGGGCATCTAACTGTTGCCTATATTAATCTTCTACAGCAGTATTATGGCCAGGCTGTTAGGAGAAGAACTGGACTTAATGATGTTACAAGGCTGTCAGTTGGCAACACACTATCTGGAAAGGGGCATCTAACTGTTGCCTATATTGATCTTCAACAGCAGTATTATGGCCAGGCTGTTAGGAGAACAGCTGGACTTAATGATGTAACAAGGCTGTCAGTTGGCAACACACTATCTGGAAAGGGGCGTCTAACTGATGCCTATATTGATCTTCTACAGCAGTATTATAGCCAGGCTGTTAGGAGAACAGCTGGACATAATGATGTAACAAGGCTGTCAGTTGGCAACACACTATCTGTAAAGGGGCGTCCAACTGTTGCCTATATTGATCTTATAGAGCAGTATTATGGCCAGGCTGTTAGGAGAACAGCTGGACTTTATGATGTAACAAGGCTGTCAGTTGGCAAGACACTATCTGGAAAGGGGCGTCTGACTGTTGCCTATATTGATCTTCTACAGCAGTATTATGGCCAGGCTGTTAGGTGAACAGCTGGACTTAATGATGTAACAATGCTGTCAGTTGGCAAGACACTATCTGGAAAGGGGTGTCTAACTGTTGCCTATATTGAGCTTCTACAGCAGTATTATGGCATGACTGTTAGGAGAACAGCTGGACTTAATGATGTAACAAGGCTGTCAGTTGGCAACACACAATCTGGAAAGGGGCGTCTAACTGTTGCCTATATTGATCTTCTACAGCAGCATTATGGCCAGCCTGTTAGGAGAACAGCTGGACTTAATGATGTAACAAGGCTGTCAGTTGGCAAGAACACTATCTGGAAAGGGGCGTTTAACTGTTGCCAATATTGATCTTCTACAGCAGTATTATGGCCAGGCTGTTAGAAGAACAGCTGGACTTAATGATGTAACAAGGCTGTAAGTTGGCAACACACTATCTGGAAAGGGGCGTCTAACTGTTGCCTATATTAATCTTCTACAGCAGTATTATGGCCAGGCTGTTAGGAGAACAGCTGGTCTTAATGATGTAACATGGCTGTCAGTTGGCAACACACAATCTGGAAAGGGGCGTCTAACTGTTGCCTATATTGATCTTCTACAGCAGTATTATGGCCAGGCTGTTAGGAGAACAGCTGGACTTAATGATGTAACAAGGCTGTCAGTTGGCAACACACTATCTGGAAAGGGGCGTCTATCTGATGCCTATATTGATCTTATAGAGCAGTATTATGGCCAGGCTGTTAGGAGAACAGCTGGACTTAATGATGTAACAAGGCTGTCAGTTGGCAACACACAATTTGGAAGGGGTCGTCTAACTGTTGCCTATATTGATCTTCTACAGCAGTATTATGGCCAGGCTGTTAGGAGAACAGCTGGACTTAATGATGAAACATGGCTGTCAGTTGGCAACACACAATCTGGAAAGGGGCGTCTAACTGTTGCCTATATTGATCTTCTACAGCAGTATTATGGCCAGGCTGTTAGGAGAACAGCTGAACTTAATGATGTAACAAGGCTGTCAGTTGGCAAAACACTATCTGGAAAGGGGCGTCTATCTGTTGCCTATATTGATCTTCTACAGCAGTATTATGGCCAGGCTGTTAGGAGAACAGCTGGACTCAATGATGTAACAAGGCTGTCGGTTGGCAAGACACTATCTGGAAAGGGGCGTCTATCTGTTGCCTATATTGATCTTCTACGGCAGTATTATGGCCAGGCTGTTAGGAAAACAGCTGGACTTAATGACGTAACAAGGCTGTCAGTTGGCAAGACACTACCTGGAAAGGGGCGTCTAACTGATGCCTATATTGATCTTCTACAGCAGTATTATGGCCAGGCTGTATGGAGAACAGCTGGACTTAATGATGTAACAAGGCTGTCAGTTGGCAAGACACTATCTGGAAAGGGGCGTCTAACTGTTGCCTATATTGATTTTCTACAGCAGTATTATGGCCAGGCTTATAGGAGAACAGCTGGACTTAATGATGTAACAAGGCTGTCGGTTGGCAAGACACTATCTGGAAAGGGGCGTCTAACTGTTGCCTATATTGATCTTATAGAGCAGTATTATGGCCAGGCTGTTAGGAGAACAGCTGGACTTAATGATGTAACAAGGCTGTCAGTTGGCAAGACACTATCTGGAAAGGGGTGCCTAACTGTTGCCTATATTGATCTTCTACAGCAGTATTATGGCCAGGCTGTTAGGAGAACAGCTGGACTTAATGATGTAACAAGGCTGTCGGTTGGCAAGACACTATCTGGAAAGGGGCGTCTAACTGTTGCCTATATTGATCTTCTACAGCAGTATTATGGCCAGGCTGTTAGGAGAACAGCTGGACTTAATGATGTAACAAGGCTGTCAGTTGGCAAGACACTATCTGGAAAAGGGCGTCTAACTGTTGCCAATATTGATCTTCTACAGCAGAATTATGGCCAGGCTGTTAGGAGAACAGCTGGGCTTAATGATGTAACAAGGCTGTCAGTTTGCAAGACACTATCTGGAAAGGGGCGTCTAATTGTTGCCTATGTTGATCTTCTACGGCAGTATTATGGCCAGGCTGTTAGGAAAACAGCTGGATTTAATGATGTAACAAGGCTGTCAGTTGGCAAGACACTATCTGGAAAGAGGCGTCTAACTGATGCCTATATTGATCTTCTACAGCAGTATTATGGCCAGGCTGTATGGAGAACAGCTGGACTTAATGATGTAACAAGGCTGTCAGTTGGCATGACACTATCTGGAAAGGGGCGTCTGACTGTTGCCTATATTGATCTTCTACAGCAGTATTATGGCCAGATTGTTAGGTGAACAGCTGGACTTAATGATGTAACAATGCTGTCAGTTGGCAAGACACTATCTGGAAAGGGGCGTCTGACTGTTGCCTATATTGATCTTCTACAGCAGTATTATGGCCAGGCTGTATGGAGAACAGCTGGACTTAATGATGTTACAAGGCTGTCAGTTGGCAACACACTATCTGGAAAGGGGCGTCTATCTGATGCCTATATTGATCTTATAGAGCAGTATTATGGCCAGGCTGTTAGGAGAACAGCTGGACTTAATGATGTAACAAGGCTGTCAGTTGGCAATACACAATTTGGAAGGGGTCGTCTAACTGTTGCCTATATTGATCTTCTACAGCAGTATTATGGCCAGGCTGTTAGGAGAACAGCTGGACTTAATGATGAAACATGGCTGTCAGTTGGCAACACACAATCTGGAAAGGGGCGTCTAACTGTTGCCTATATTGACCTTCTACAGCAGTATTATGGCCAGGCTGTTAGGAGAACAGGTGGACTTAATGATGTAACAAGGCTGTCAGTTGGCAAGACACTATCTGGTTAGGGGCGTCTAACTGTTGCCTATATTGTACTTCTACAGCAGTATTATGGCCAGACTGTTAGGATAACAGCGTGACTTAATGATGTAACAAGGCTGTCAGTTTCAAGACACTATCTGGAAAGGGGCGTCTAACTGATGCCAATATTGATCTTCTACAGCAGTATTATGGCCAGGCTGTTAGGAGAACAGCTGGACTTAATGATGTAACAAGGCTGTCAGTTGGCAAGACACTATCCTGAAAAGGGCGTCCAACTGTTGCCTATATTGACCTTCTACGGCAGAATTATGGCCAGGCTGTAAGGAAAACAGCTGGAATTAATGACGTAACAAGGCTATCGGTTGGCAAGACACTATCTGGAAAGGGGCGTCTAACCGTTGCCTTTATTGATTTTCTACAGCAGTATTATGGCCAGGCTGTTAGGGGAACAGATGGACTTAATGATGTAACAAGGCTGTCAGTTGGCAAGACACTATCTGGAAAGGGGCTTCTAACTGTCGCCTATATTGATTTTCTACAGCAGTATTATGGCCAGGCTTATAGGAGAACAGCTGGACTTAATGATGTAACAAGGCTGTCGGTTGGCAAGACACTATCTGGAAAGGTGCGTCTAACTGTTGCCTATATTGATCTTATAGAGCAGTATTATGGCCAGGCTGTTAGGGGAACAGCTGGACTTAATGATGTAACAAGGCTGTCAGTTGGCAAGACACTATCTGGAAAGGGGCGTCCAACTGTTGCCTATATTAATCTTCTACAGCAGTATTAAGGCCAGGCTGTTAAGAGAACAGCTGGAATTAATGATGTAACAAGGCTGTCAGTTGGCAAGACACTATCTGGAAAGGGGCATCTAACTGTTGCCTATATTGATCTTCAACAGCAGTATTATGGCCAGGCTGTTAGGAGAACAGCTGGACTTAATCATGTAACAAGGCTGTCAGTTGGCAAGGCACTATCTGGAAAGGGGCGTCCAACTGTTGCCTATATTAATCTTCTACAGCAGTATTAAGGCCAGGCTGTTAAGAGAACAGCTGGACTTAATTATGTAACAAGGCTGTCAGTTGGCAAGACACTATCTGGAAACGGGCATCTAACTGTTGCCTATATTGATCTTCTACAGCAGTATTATGGCACGGCTGTTAGGAGAACAGCTGGACTTAATCATGTAACAAGGCTGTCAGTTGGCAAGGCACTATCTGGAAAGGGGCGTCCAACTGTTGCCTATATTAATCTTCTACAGCAGTATTAAGGCCAGGCTGTTAAGAGAACAGCTGGACTTAATTATGTAACAAGGCTGTCAGTTGGCAAGACACTATCTGGAAACGGGCATCTAACTGTTGCCTATATTAATCTTCTACAGCAGTATTATGGCCAGGCTGTTAGGAGAAGAACTGGACTTAATGATGTTACAAGGCTGTCAGTTGGCAACACACTATCTGGAAAGGGGCATCTAACTGTTGCCTATATTGATCTTCAACAGCAGTATTATGGCCAGGCTGTTAGGAGAACAGCTGGACTTAATGATGTAACAAGGCTGTCAGTTGGCAACACACTATCTGGAAAGGGGCGTCTAACTGATGCCTATATTGATCTTCTACAGCAGTATTATAGCCAGGCTGTTAGGAGAACAGCTGGACATAATGATGTAACAAGGCTGTCAGTTGGCAACACACTATCTGTAAAGGGGCGTCCAACTGTTGCCTATATTGATCTTATAGAGCAGTATTATGGCCAGGCTGTTAGGAGAACAGCTGGACTTTATGATGTAACAAGGCTGTCAGTTGGCAAGACACTATCTGGAAAGGGGCGTCTGACTGTTGCCTATATTGATCTTCTACAGCAGTATTATGGCCAGGCTGTTAGGTGAACAGCTGGACTTAATGATGTAACAATGCTGTCAGTTGGCAAGACACTATCTGGAAAGGGGTGTCTAACTGTTGCCTATATTGAGCTTCTACAGCAGTATTATGGCATGACTGTTAGGAGAACAGCTGGACTTAATGATGTAACAAGGCTGTCAGTTGGCAACACACAATCTGGAAAGGGGCGTCTAACTGTTGCCTATATTGATCTTCTACAGCAGCATTATGGCCAGCCTGTTAGGAGAACAGCTGGACTTAATGATGTAACAAGGCTGTCAGTTGGCAAGAACACTATCTGGAAAGGGGCGTTTAACTGTTGCCAATATTGATCTTCTACAGCAGTATTATGGCCAGGCTGTTAGAACAACAGCTGGACTTAATGATGTAACAAGGCTGTAAGTTGGCAACACACTATCTGGAAAGGGGCGTCTAACTGTTGCCTATATTAATCTTCTACAGCAGTATTATGGCCAGGCTGTTAGGAGAACAGCTGGACTTAATGATGTAACAAGGCTGTCAGTTGGCAACACACAATCTGGAAAGGGGCGTCTAACTGTTGCCTATATTGATCTTCTACAGCAGTATTATGGCCAGGCTGTTAGGAGAACAGCTGGACTAAATGATGTAACAAGGCTGTCAGTTGGCAAGACACTATCTAGAAACGGGCATCTAACTGTTGCCTATATTGATCTTCTACAGCAGTATTATGGCCAGGCTGTTAGGAGAACAGCTGGACTTAATGATGTAACAAGGCTGTCAGTTGGCAACACACTATCTGGAAAGGGGCGTCTATCTGATGCCTATATTGATCTTATAGAGCAGTATTATGGCCAGGCTGTTAGGAGAACCGCTGGACTTAATGATGTAACAAGGCTGGCAGTTGGCAACACACAATTTGGAAGGGGTCGTCTAACTGTTGCCTATATTGATCTTCTACAGCAGTATTATGGCCAGGCTGTTAGGAGAACAGCTGGACTTAATGATGAAACATGGCTGTCAGTTGGCAACACACAATCTGGAAAGGGGCGTCTAACTGTTGCCTATATTGATCTTCTACAGCAGTATTATGGCCAGGCTGTTAGGAGAACAGCTGAACTTAATGATGTAACAAGGCTGTCAGTTGGCAAAACACTATCTGGAAAGGGGCGTCTATCTGTTGCCTATATTGATCTTCTACAGCAGTATTATGGCCAGGCTGTTAGGAGAACAGCTGGACTCAATGATGTAACAAGGCTGTCGGTTGGCAAGACACTATCTGGAAAGGGGCGTCTATCTGTTGCCTATATTGATCTTCTACGGCAGTATTATGGCCAGGCTGTTAGGAAAACAGCTGGACTTAATGACGTAACAAGGCTGTCAGTTGGCAAGACACTACCTGGAAAGGGGCGTCTAACTGAAGCCTATATTGATCTTCTACAGCAGTATTATGGCCAGGCTGTATGGAGAACAGCTGGACTTAATGATGTAACAAGGCTGTCAGTTGGCAAGACACTATCTGGAAAGGGGCGTCTAACTGTTGCCTATATTGATTTTCTACAGCAGTATTATGGCCAGGCTTATAGGAGAACAGCTGGACTTAATGATGTAACAAGGCTGTCGGTTGGCAAGACACTATCTGGAAAGGGGCGTCTAACTGTTGCCTATATTGATCTTATAGAGCAGTATTATGGCCAGGCTGTTAGGAGAACAGCTGGACTTAATGATGTAACAAGGCTGTCAGTTGGCAAGACACTATCTGGAAAGGGGTGCCTAACTGTTGCCTATATTGATCTTCTACAGCAGTATTATGGCCAGGCTGTTAGGAGAACAGCTGGACTTAATGATGTAACAAGGCTGTCGGTTGGCAAGGCACTATCTGGAAAGGGGCGTCTAACTGTTGCCTATATTGATCTTCTACAGCAGTATTATGGCCAGGCTGTATGGAGAACAGCTGGACTTAATGATGTTACAAGGCTGTCAGTTGGCAACACACTATCTGGAAAGGGGCGTCTATCTGATGCCTATATTGATCTTATAGAGCAGTATTATGGCCAGGCTGTTAGGAGAACAGCTGGACTTAATGATGTAACAAGGCTGTCAGTTGGCAATACACAATTTGGAAGGGGTCGTCTAACTGTTGCCTATATTGATCTTCTACAGCAGTATTATGGCCAGGCTGTTAGGAGAACAGCTGGACTTAATGATGAAACATGGCTGTCAGTTGGCAACACACAATCTGGAAAGGGGCGTCTAACTGTTGCCTATATTGACCTTCTACAGCAGTATTATGGCCAGGCTGTTAGGAGAACAGGTGGACTTAATGATGTAACAAGGCTGTCAGTTGGCAAGACACTATCTGGTTAGGGGCGTCTAACTGTTGCCTATATTGTACTTCTACAGCAGTATTATGGCCAGACTGTTAGGATAACAGCGTGACTTAATGATGTAACAAGGCTGTCAGTTTCAAGACACTATCTGGAAAGGGGCGTCTAACTGATGCCAATATTGATCTTCTACAGCAGTATTATGGCCAGGCTGTTAGGAGAACAGCTGGACTTAATGATGTAACAAGGCTGTCAGTTGGCAAGACACTATCCTGAAAAGGGCGTCCAACTGTTGCCTATATTGATCTTCTACGGCAGAATTATGGCCAGGCTGTTAGGAAAACAGCTGGAATTAATGACGTAACAAGGCTATCGGTTGGCAAGACACTATCTGGAAAGGGGCGTCTAACCGTTGTCTTTATTGATTTTCTACAGCAGTATTATGGCCAGGCTGTTAGGGGAACAGATGGACTTAATGATGTAACAAGGCTGTCAGTTGGCAAGACACTATCTGGAAAGGGGCTTCTAACTGTTGCCTATATTGATTTTCTACAGCAGTATTATGGCCAGGCTTATAGGAGAACAGCTGGACTTAATGATGTAACAAGGCTGTCGGTTGGCAAGACACTATCTGGAAAGGTGCGTCTAACTGTTGCCTATATTGATCTTATAGAGCAGTATTATGGCCAGGCTGTTAGGGGAACAGCTGGACTTAATGATGTAACAAGGCTGTCAGTTGGCAAGACACTATCTGGAAAGGGGCGTCCAACTGTTGCCTATATTAATCTTCTACAGCAGTATTAAGGCCAGGCTGTTAAGAGAACAGCTGGAATTAATGATGTAACAAGGCTGTCAGTTGGCAAGACACTATCTGGAAAGGGGCATCTAACTGTTGCCTATATTGATCTTCAACAGCAGTATTATGGCCAGGCTGTTAGGAGAACAGCTGGACTTAATCATGTAACAAGGCTGTCAGTTGGCAAGGCACTATCTGGAAAGGGGCGTCCAACTGTTGCCTATATTAATCTTCTACAGCAGTATTAAGGCCAGGCTGTTAAGAGAACAGCTGGACTTAATTATGTAACAAGGCTGTCAGTTGGCAAGACACTATCTGGAAACGGGCATCTTACTGTTGCCTATATTGATCTTCTACAGCAGTATTATGGCACGGCTGTTAGGAGAACAGCTGGACTTAATCATGTAACAAGGCTGTCAGTTGGCAAGGCACTATCTGGAAAGGGGCGTCCAACTGTTGCCTATATTAATCTTCTACAGCAGTATTAAGGCCAGGCTGTTAAGAGAACAGCTGGACTTAATTATGTAACAAGGCTGTCAGTTGGCAAGACACTATCTGGAAACGGGCATCTAACTGTTGCCTATATTAATCTTCTACAGCAGTATTATGGCCAGGCTGTTAGGAGAAGAACTGGACTTAATGATGTTACAAGGCTGTCGGTTGGCAACACACTATCTGGAAAGGGGCATCTAACTGTTGCCTATATTGATCTTCAACAGCAGTATTATGGCCAGGCTGTTAGGAGAACAGCTGGACTTAATGATGTAACAAGGCTGTCAGTTGGCAACACACTATCTGGAAAGGGGCGTCTAACTGATGCCTATATTGATCTTCTACAGCAGTATTATAGCCAGGCTGTTAGGAGAACAGCTGGACATAATGATGTAACAAGGCTGTCAGTTGGCAACACACTATCTGTAAAGGGGCGTCCAACTGTTGCCTATATTGATCTTATAGAGCAGTATTATGGCCAGGCTGTTAGGAGAACAGCTGGACTTTATGATGTAACAAGGCTGTCAGTTGGCAAGACACTATCTGGAAAGGGGCGTCTGACTGTTGCCTATATTGATCTTCTACAGCAGTATTATGGCCAGGCTGTTAGGTGAACAGCTGGACTTAATGATGTAACAATGCTGTCAGTTGGCAAGACACTATCTGGAAAGGGGTGTCTAACTGTTGCCTATATTGAGCTTCTACAGCAGTATTATGGCATGTCTGTTAGGAGAACAGCTGGACTTAATGATGTAACAAGGCTGTCAGTTGGCAACACACAATCTGGAAAGGGGCGTCTAACTGTTGCCTATATTGATCTTCTACAGCAGCATTATGGCCAGGAACAGCTGGACTTAATGATGTAACAAGGCTGTCAGTTGGCAAGAACACTATCTGGAAAGGGGCGTTTAACTGTTGCCAATATTGATCTTCTACAGCAGTATTATGGCCAGGCTGTTAGAAGAACAGCTGGACTTAATGATGTAACAAGGCTGTAAGTTGGCAACACACTATCTGGAAAGGGGCGTCTAACTGTTGCCTATATTAATCTTCTACAGCAGTATTATGGCCAGGCTGTTAGGAGAACAGCTGGACTTAATGATGTAACATGGCTGTCAGTTGGCAACACACAATCTGGAAAGGGGCGTCTAACTGTTGCCTATATTGATCTTCTACAGCAGTATTATGGCCAGGCTGTTAGGAGAACAGCTGGACTAAATGATGTAACAAGGCTGTCAGTTGGCAAGACACTATCTAGAAACGGGCATCTAACTGTTGCCTATATTGATCTTCTACAGCAGTATTATGGCCAGGCTGTTAGGAGAACAGCTGGACTTAATGATGTAACAAGGCTGTCAGTTGGCAACACACTATCTGGAAAGGGGCGTCTATCTGATGCCTATATTGATCTTATAGAGCAGTATTATGGCCAGGCTGTTAGGAGAACAGCTGGACTTAATGATGTAACAAGGCTGGCAGTTGGCAACACACAATTTGGAAGGGGTCGTCTAACTGTTGCCTATATTGATCTTCTACAGCAGTATTATGGCCAGGCTGTTAGGAGAACAGCTGGACTTAATGATGAAACATGGCTGTCAGTTGGCAACACACAATCTGGAAAGGGGCGTCTAACTGTTGCCTATATTGATCTTCTACAGCAGTATTATGGCCAGGCTGTTAGGAGAACAGCTGAACTTAATGATGTAACAAGGCTGTCAGTTGGCAAAACACTATCTGGAAAGGGGCGTCTATCTGTTGCCTATATTGATCTTCTACAGCAGTATTATGGCCAGGCTGTTAGGAGAACAGCTGGACTTAATGATGTAACAAGGCTGTCGGTTGGCAAGACACTATCTGGAAAGGGGCGTCTATCTGTTGCCTATATTGATCTTCTACGGCAGTATTATGGCCAGGCTGTTAGGAAAACAGCTGGACTTAATGACGTAACAAGGCTGTCAGTTGGCAAGACACTACCTGGAAAGGGGCGTCTAACTGATGCCTATATTGATCTTCTACAGCAGTATTATGGCCAGGCTGTATGGAGAACAGCTGGACTTAATGATGTAACAAGGCTGTCAGTTGGCAAGACACTATCTGGAAAGGGGCGTCTAACTGTTGCCTATATTGATTTTCTACAGCAGTATTATGGCCAGGCTTATAGGAGAACAGCTGGACTTAATGATGTAACAAGGCTGTCGGTTGGCAAGACACTATCTGGAAAGGGGCGTCTAACTGTTGCCTATATTGATCTTATAGAGCAGTATTATGGCCAGGCTGTTAGGAGAACAGCTGGACTTAATGATGTAACAAGGCTGTCAGTTGGCAAGACACTATCTGGAAAGGGGTGCCTAACTGTTGCCTATATTGATCTTCTACAGCAGTATTATGGCCAGGCTGTTAGGAGAACAGCTGGACTTAATGATGTAACAAGGCTGTCGGTTGGCAAGACACTATCTGGAAAGGGGCGTCTAACTGTTGCCTATATTGATCTTCTACAGCAGTATTATGGCCAGGCTGTTAGGAGAACAGCTGGACTTAATGATGTAACAAGGCTGTCAGTTGGCAAGACACAATCTGGAAAAGGGCGTCTAACTGTTGCCAATATTGATCTTCTACAGCAGAATTATGGCCAGGCTGTTAGGAGAACAGCTGGGCTTAATGATGTAACAAGGCTGTCAGTTTGCAAGACACTATCTGGAAAGGGGCGTCTAATTGTTGCCTATGTTGATCTTCTACGGCAGTATTATGGCCAGGCTGTTAGGAAAACAGCTGGATTTAATGATGTAACAAGGCTGTCAGTTGGCAAGACACTATCTGGAAATGGGCGTCTAACTGATGCCTATATTGATCTTCTACAGCAGTATTATAGCCAGGCTGTTAGAAGAACAGCTGGACTTAATGATGTAACAAGGCTGTCAGTTGGCAACACACTATCTGTAAAGGGGCGTCCAACTGTTGCCTATATTGATCTTATAGAGCAGTATTATGGCCAGGCTGTTAGGAGAACAGCTGGACTTTATGATGTAACAAGGCTGTCAGTTGGCAAGACACTATCTGGAAAGGGGCGTCTGACTGTTGCCTATATTGATCTTCTACAGCAGTATTATGGCCAGGCTGTTAGGTGAACAGCTGGACTTAATGATGTAACAATGCTGTCAGTTGGCAAGACACTATCTGGAAAGGGGTGTCTAACTGTTGCCTATATTGAGCTTCTACAGCAGTATTATGGCCAGACTGTTAGGAGAACAGCTGGACTTAATGATGTAACAAGGCTGTCAGTTGGCAACACCCAATCTGGAAAGGGGCGTCTAACTGTTGCCTATATTGATCTTCTACAGCAGCATTATGGCCAGCCTGTTAGGAGAACAGCTGGACTTAATGATGTAACAAGGCTGTCAGTTGGCAAGACACTATCTGGAAAGGGGCGTTTAACTGTTGCCAATATTGATCTTCTACAGCAGTATTATGGCCAGGCTGTTAGAAGAACAGCTGGACTTAATGATGTAACAAGGCTGTAAGTTGGCAACACACTATCTGGAAAGGGGCGTCTAACTGTTGCCTATATTAATCTTCTACAGCAGTATTATGGCCAGGCTGTTAGGAGAACAGCTGGACTTAATGATGTAACATGGCTGTCAGTTGGCAACACACAATCTGGAAAGGGGCGTCTAACTGTTGCCTATATTGATCTTCTACAGCAGTATTATGGCCAGGCTGTTAGGAGAACAGCTGGACTAAATGATGTAACAATGCTGTCAGTTGGCAAGACACTATCTAGGAACGGGCATCTAACTGTTGCCTATATTGATCTTCTACAGCAGTATTATGGCCAGGCTGTTAGGAGAACAGCTGGACTTAATAATGTAACAAGGCTGTCAGTTGGCAAAACACTATCTGGAAAGGGCCGTCTATCTGTTGCCTATATTGATCTTCTACAGCAGTATTATGGCCAGGCTGTTAGGAGAACAGCTGGACTCAATGATGTAACAAGGCTGTCGGTTGGCAAGACACTATCTGGAAAGGGGCGTCTATCTGTTGCCTATATTGATCTTCTACGGCAGTATTATGGCCAGGCTGTTAGGAAAACAGCTGGACTTAATGATGTAACAAGGCTGTCAGTTGGCAAGACACTACCTGGAAAGGGGCGTCTAACTGATGCCTATATTGATCTTCTACAGCAGTATTATGGCCAGGCTGTAAGGAGAACAGCTGGACTTAATGATGTAACAAGGCTGTCAGTTGGCAAGACACTATCTGGAAAGGGGCGTCTAACTGTTGCCTATATTGATTTTCTACAGCAGTATTATGGCCAGGCTTATAGGAGAACAGCTGGATTTAATGATGTAACAAGGCTGTCGGTTGGCAAGACACTATCTGGAAAGGGGCGTCTAACTGTTGCCTATATTGATCTTATAGAGCAGTATTATGGCCAGGCTGTTAGGAGAACAGCTGGACTTAATGATGTAACAAGGCTGTCAGTTGGCAAGACACTATCTGGAAAGGGGTGCCTAACTGTTGCCTATATTGATCATCTACAGCAGTATTAAGGCCGGGCTGTTAAGAGAACAGCTGGACTTAATAATGTAACAAGGCTGTGTGATGGCAACACACTATCTGGAAAGGGGCGTCTAACTGTTGCCTATATTGATCTTCTACGGCAGTATTATGGCCAGGCTGTTAGGAGAACAGCTGGAATTAATGATGTAACAAGGCTGTCAGTTGGCAAGACACTATCTGGAAAGGGGTGTCTAACTGTTGCCTATATTGATCTTCTACAGCAGTATTATGGCACGGCTGTTAGGAGAACAGCTGGACTTAATGATGTAACAAGGCTGTCAGTTGGCAAGGCACTATCTGGAAAGGGGCGTCCAACTGTTGCCTATATTAATCTTCTACAGCAGTATTAAGGCCAGGCTGTTAAGAGAACAGCTGGACGTAATGATGTAACAAGGCTGTCAGTTGGCAAGACACTATCTGGAAACGGGCATCTAACTGTTGCCTATATTAATCTTCTACAGCAGTATTATGGCCAGGCTGTTAGGAGAAGAGCTGGACTTAATGATGTAACAAGGCTGTCAGTTGGCAACACACTATCTGGAAAGGGGCGTCTAACTGTTGTCTATATTGATCTTCTACAGCAGTATTATGGCCAGGCTGTTAGGAGAACTGGTGGACTTAATGATGTAACAAGGCTGTCAGTTG
The DNA here is from genome assembly GCA_946902985.2 of Meconema thalassinum. Taxonomy (NCBI): domain Eukaryota; kingdom Metazoa; phylum Arthropoda; class Insecta; order Orthoptera; family Tettigoniidae; genus Meconema; species Meconema thalassinum. The sequence continues at coordinate 18,820,666 of OX336397.1, forward strand.
GCCAGACACTATCTGGAAAGGGCTGTTAGGAGAACAGCTGGACTTAATGGTGTAACAAGGCTGTCAGTTTGCAAGACACTATCTGGAAAGGGGCGCCTAGCTGTTGCCTATATTGATCTTCTACAACAGTATTATTGCCAGGCTGATAGGAGAACAGCTGGACTTAATGATGTAACAAAGCAGTCAGTTGGCAAGACACTATCTGGAAAGGGGCGTCTAACTGTTGCCTATATGGATCTTCTACGGCAGGATTATGGCCAGGCTGTTAGGAGAACATCTGGACTTAATGATGTAACAAGGCTGTCATTAGGCAAGACATTATCTGGAAAGGAGCGTCTAACTGGTGCTAATATTGATCTTCTACGGCAGTATTATGGCCAGGCTGTTAGGAGAACAGCTGTACTTAATGATGTAACAAGGCTTTCATTTGGCAAGACACTATCTGGAAAGGGGCGCCTAAATGTTGCCTATATTGATCTTCTACAGCAGTATTATCGCCAGGCTGTTAGGAGAACAGCTGGACTAAATGATGTAACAAAGCAGTCAGTTGGCAAGACACTATCTGGAAAGGGGCGTCTAACTGATGCCTATATTGATCTTCTACAGCAGTATTATGGCCAGGCTGTTAGGAGAACAGCTGGACTTAATGATGTAACAAGGCTGTCAGTTGGCAAGACACTATCTGGAAAGGGGCGTCTAACCGTTGCCTATATTGATCTTCTACAGCAGTATTATGGCCAGGCTGTTAGGAGACCAGCAGGACTTAATGATGTAACAAGGCTGTGAGTTGGCAAGACATTATCTGGAAATGGGCGTCTAACTGATGCCTATATTGATCTTTTACGGCAGTATTATGGCCACGCTGTTAGGAGAACAGCTGGACTTAATGATGTATCAAGGCTGACAGTTGGCAAGACACTATCTGGAAAGGGGCGTCTAACTGTTTCCTATATTGATCTTATAGAGCAGTATTATGGCCAGGCTGTTAGGAGAACAGCTGGACTTAATGATGTAACAAGGCTGTCAGTTGGCAAGACACTATCTGGAAAGAGGCGTCCAACTGTTGCCTATATTGATCTTATAGAGCAATATTATGGCCAGGCTGTTAGGAGAACAGCTTGACTTAATGATGTAACAAGGCTGTCAGTTGGCATGACACTATCTGGAAAGGGGCGTCTAACTGATGCCTATATTGATCTTCTACAGCAGTATTATGGCCAGGCTGTTAGGAGTACAGCTGGACTTAATGATGTAACAAGGCTGTCAGTTGGCAAGACACTATCTGTAAAGGGGCGTCTAACTGTTGCCTATATTGATCTTATAGAGTAGTATTATGGCCAGGCTGTTAGGAGAACAGCTGGACATAATGATGTAACGAGGCTGTCAGTTGGCAAGACACTATCTGGAAAGGGGCGTCTAACTGTTGCCTATATTTATCTTATAGAGCTGTATTTTGGCCAGGCTGTTAGGAGAACAGCTGGACTTAATGACGTAACAAGGCTGTCAGTTGGCAAGACACTATCTGGAAAGGGGCGTCTAACTGTTGCCTATATTGATCTTCTACAGCAGGATTATGGCCAGGCTGTTAGGAGAACAGCTGGACTTAATGATGTAACAAGGATGTCGGTTGGCAAGACACTATCTGGTAAGGGCCGTCTAACTGTTTACTATATTGATCTTCTACGGCAGTATTATGGCCAGGCTGATAGGAGAACAGCTGGAATTAATGATGTAACAAGGCTGTCAGTTGGCAAGACACTATCTGGAAAGGGGCGTCTAACTGATGCCTATATTGATCTTCTACAGCAGTATTATTGCCAGCCTGTTTGGAGAACAGCTGGACTTAATGATGTAACAAGGCTGTCAGTTGGCAAGACACTATCTGGAAAGGGGCATCTAACTGTTGCCTATATTAATCTTCTACAGCAGTATTATGGCCAGGCTGTTAGGAGAAGAGCTGGACTTAATGATGTAACAAGGCTGTCAGATGGCAACACACTATCTGGAAAGGGGCATCTAACTGTTGCCTATATTGATCTTCTACAGCAGTATTATGGCCAGGCTGTTAGGAGAACAGCTGGACTTAATGATGTAACAAGGCTGTCAGTTGGCAACACACTATCTGGAAAGGGGCGTCTAACTGATGCCTATATTGATCTTCTACAGCAGTATTATAGCCAGGCTGTTAGGAGAACAGCTGGACTTAATGATGTAACAAGGCTGTCAGTTGGCAACACACTATCTGTAAAGGGGCGTCCAACTGTTGCCTATATTGATCTTATAGAGCAGTATTATGGCCAGGCTGTTAGGAGAACAGCTGGACTTTATGATGTAACAAGGCTGTCAGTTGGCAAGACACTATCTGGAAAGGGGCGTCTGACTGTTGCCTATATTGATCTTCTACAGCAGTATTATGGCCAGGCTGTTAGGTGAACAGCTGGACTTAATGATGTAACAATGCTGTCAGTTGGCAAGACACTATCTGGAAAGGGGTGTCTAACTGTTGCCTATATTGAGCTTCTACAGCAGTATTATGGCCAGACTGTTAGGAGAACAGCTGGACTTAATGATGTAACAAGGCTGTCAGTTGGCAACACACAATCTGGAAAGGGGCGTCTAACTGTTGCCTATATTGATCTTCTACAGCAGCATTATGGCCAGCCTGTTAGGAGAACAGCTGGACTTAATGATGTAACAAGGCTGTCAGCTGGCAAGACACTATCTGGAAAGGGGCGTCTAACTGTTGCCTATATTGATCTTCTACAGCAGTATTATGGCCAGGCTGTTAGGAGAACTGGTGGACTTAATGATGTAACAAGGCTGTCAGTTGGCCAGACACTATCTGGAAAGGGGCGTCTATCTGTTGCCTATATTGATCTTCTACGGCAGTATTATGGCCAGGCTGTTAGGAGAACAGCTGGACTTAATGGTGTAACAAGGCTGTCAGTTTGCAAGACACTATCTGGAAAGGGGCGCCTAGCTGTTGCCTATATTGATCTTCTACAACAGTATTATTGCCAGGCTGATAGGAGAACAGCTGGACTTAATGATGTAACAAAGCGGTCAGTTGGCAAGACACTATCTGGAAAGGGGCGTCTAACTGTTGCCTATATGGATCTTCTACGGCAGGATTATGGCCAGGCTGTTAGGAGAACATCTGGACTTAATGATGTAACAAGGCTGTCATTAGGCAAGACATTATCTGGAAAGGAGCGTCTAACTGGTGCTAATATTGATCTTCTACGGCAGTATTATGGCCAGGCTGTTAGGAGAACAGCTGTACTTAATGATGTAACAAGGCTTTCATTTGGCAAGACACTATCTGGAAAGGGGCGCCTAAATGTTGCCTATATTGATCTTCTACAGCAGTATTATCGCCAGGCTGTTAGGAGAACAGCTGGACTAAATGATGTAACAAAGCAGTCAGTTGGCAAGACACTATCTGGAAAGGGGCGTCTAACTGATGCCTATATTGGTCTTCTACAGCAGTATTATGGCCAGGCTGTTAGGAGAACAGCTGGACTTAATGATGTAACAAGGCTGTCAGTTGGCAAGACACTATCTGGAAAGGGGCGTCTAACCGTTGCCTATATTGATCTTCTACAGCAGTATTATGGCCAGGCTGTTAGGAGACCAGCAGGACTTAATGATGTAACAAGGCTGTGAGTTGGCAAGACATTATCTGGAAATGGGCGTCTAACTGATGCCTATATTGATCTTTTACGGCAGTATTATGGCCACGCTGTTAGGAGAACAGCTGGACTTAATGATGTATCAAGGCTGACAGTTGGCAAGACACTATCTGGAAAGGGGCGTCTAACTGTTTCCTATATTGATCTTATAGAGCAGTATTATGGCCAGGCTGTTAGGAGAACAGCTGGACTTAATGATGTAACAAGGCTGTCAGTTGGCAAGACACTATCTGGGAAGAGGCGTCCAACTGTTGCCTATATTGATCTTATAGAGCAGTATTATGGCCAGGCTGTTAGGAGAACAGCTTGACTTAATGATGTAACAAGGCTGTCAGTTGGCATGACACTATCTGGAAAGGGGCGTCTAACTGATGCCTATATTGATCTTCTAAAGCAGTATTATGGCCAGGCTGTTAGGAGAACAGCTGGACTTAATGATGTAACAAGGCTGTCAGTTGGCAAGACACTATCTGTAAAGGGGCGTCTAACTGTTGCCTATATTGATCTTATAGAGTAGTATTATGGCCAGGCTGTTAGGAGAACAGCTGGACATAATGATGTAACGAGACTGTCAGTTGGCAAGACACTATCTGGAAAGGGGCGTCTAACTGTTGCCTATATTTATCTTATAGAGCTGTATTTTGGCCAGGCTGTTAGGAGAACAGCTGGACTTAATGATGTAACAAGGCTGTCAGTTGGCAAGACACTATCTGGAAAGGGGCGTCTAACTGTTGCCTATATTGATCTTCTACAGCAGTATTATGGCCAGGCTGTTAGGAGAACAGCTGGACTTAATGATGTAACAAGGATGTCGGTTGGCAAGACACTATCTGTTAAGGGCCGTCTAACTGTTTACTATATTGATCTTCTATGGCAGTATTATGGCCAGGCTGATAGGAGAACAGCTGGAATTAATGATGTAACAAGGCTGTCAGTTGGCAAGACACTATCTGGAAAGGGGCGTCTAACTGATGCCTATATTGATCTTCTACAGCAGTATTATTGCCAGCCTGTTTGGAGAACAGCTGGACTTAATGATGTAACAAGGCTGTCAGTTGGCAAGACACTATCTGGAAAGGGGCATCTAACTGTTGCCTATATTAATCTTCTACAGCAGTATTATGGCCAGGCTGTTAGGAGAAGAGCTGGACTTAATGATGTAACAAGGCTGTCAGTTGGCAACACACTATCTGGAAAGGGGCATCTAACTGTTGCCTATATTGATCTTCTACAGCAGTATTATGGCCAGGCTGTTAGAGGAACAGATGGACTTAATGATGCAACAAGGCTGTCAGTTCGCAAGACACTATCTGGAAAGGGGCGTCTAACTGTTGCCTATATTGATTTTCTACAGCAGTATTATGGCCAGGCTTATAGGAGAACAGCTGGACTTAATGATGTAACAAGGCTGTCGGTTGGCAACACACAATCTGGAAAGGGGCGTCTAACTGTAGCCTATATTGATATTCTACAGCAGTATTATGGCCAGGCTGTTAGGAGAACAGCTGGACTTAATGATGTAACAAGGCTGTCAGTTGGCAAGACACTATCTGGAAAAGGGCGTCTAACTGTTGCCAATATTGATCATCTACAGCAGAATTATGGCCAGGCAGTTAGGAGAACAGCTGGGCTTAATGATGTAACAAGGCTGTCAGTTTGCAAGACACTATCTGGAAAGGGGCGTCTAATTGTTGCCTATATTGATCTTCTACGGCAGTATTATGGCCAGGCTGTTAGGAAAACAGCTGGATTTAATGATGTAACAAGGCTGTCAGTTGGCAAGACACTATCTGGAAAGAGGCGTCTAACTGATGCCTATATTGATCTTCTACAGCAGTATTATGGCCAGGCTGTATGGAGAACAGCTGGACTTAATGATGTAACAAGGCTGTCAGTTGGCAAGGCACTATCTGGAAAGGGGCGTCCAACTGTTGCCTATATTAATCTTCTACAGCAGTATTAAGGCCAGGCTGTTAAGAGAACAGCTGGAATTAATGATGTAACAAGGCTGTCAGTTGGCAAGACACTATCTGGAAAGGGGTGTCTAACTGTTGCCTATATTGATCTTCTACAGCAGTATTATGGCACGGCTGTTAGGAGAACAGCTGGACTTAATGATGTAACAAGGCTGTCAGTTGGCAAGGCACTATCTGGAAAGGGGCGTCCAACTGTTGCCTATATTAATCTTCTACAGCAGTATTAAGGCCAGGCTGTTAAGAGAACAGCTGGACTTAATGGTGTAACAAGGCTGTCAGGTGGCAAGACACTATCTGGAAACGGGCATCTAACTGTTGCCTATATTAATCTTCTACAGCAGTATTATGGCCAGGCTGTTAGGAGAAGAGCTGGACTTAATGATGTTACAAGGCTGTCAGTTGGCAACACACTATCTGGAAAGGGGCATCTAACTGTTGCCTATATTGATCTTCTACAGCAGTATTATGGCCAGGCTGTTAGGAGAACAGCTGGACTTAATGATGTAACAAGGCTGTCAGTTGGCAACACACTATCTGGAAAGGGGCGTCTAACTGATGCCTATATTGATCTTCTACAGCAGTATTATAGCCAGGCTGTTAGGAGAACAGCTGGACTTAATGATGTAACAAGGCTGTCAGTTGGCAACACACTATCTGTAATGGGGCGTCCAACTGTTGCCTATATTGATCTTATAGAGCAGTATTATGGCCAGGCTGTTAGGAGAACAGCTGGACTTTATGATGTAACAAGGCTGTCAGTTGGCAAGACACTATCTGGAAAGGGGCGTCTGACTGTTGCCTATATTGATCTTCTACAGCAGTATTATGGCCAGGCTGTTAGGTGAACAGCTGGACTTAATGATGTAACAATGCTGTCAGTTGGCAAGACACTATCTGGAAAGGGGCGTCTGACTGTTGCCAATATTGATCTTCTACAGCAGTATTATGGCCAGGCTGTATGGAGAACAGCTGGACTTAATGATGTAACAAGGCTGTCAGTTGGCAACACACTATCTGGAAAGGGGCGTCTATCTGATGCCTATATTGATCTTATAGAGCAGTATTATGGCCAGGCTGTTAGGAGAACAGCTGGACTTAATGATGTAACAAGGCTGTCAGTTGGCAACACACAATTTGGAAGGGGTCGTCTAACTGTCGCCTATATTGATCTTCTACAGCAGTATTATGGCCAGGCTGTTAGGAGAACAGCTGGACTTAATGATGAAACATGGCTGTCAGTTGGCAACACACAATCTGGAAAGGGGCGTCTAACTGTTGCCTATATTGACCTTCTACAGCAGTATTATGGCCAGGCTGTTAGGAGAACAGGTGGACTTAATGATGTAACAAGGCTGTCAGTTGGCAAGACACTATCTGGTTAGGGGCGTCTAACTGTTGCCTATATTGTACTTCTACAGCAGTATTATGGCCAGACTGTTAGGATAACAGCGTGACTTAATGATGTAACAAGGCTGTCAGTTTCAAGACACTATCTGGAAAGGGGCGTCTAACTGATGCCAATATTGATCTTCTACAGCAGTATTATGGCCAGACTGTTAGGAGAACAGCTGGACTTAATGATGTAACAAGGCTGTCAGTTGGCAAGACACTATCCTGAAAAGGGCGTCCAACTGTTGCCTATATTGATCTTCTACGGCAGAATTATGGCCAGGCTGTTAGGAGAACAGCTGGAATTAATGACGTAACAAGGCTATCGGTTGGCAAGACACTATCTGGAAAGGGGCGTCTAACCGTTGCCTTTATTGATCTTCTACAGCAGTATTATGGCCAGGCTGTTAGGGGAACAGATGGACTTAATGATGTAACAAGGCTGTCAGTTGGCAAGACACTATCTGGAAAGGGGCTTCTAACTGTTGCCTATATTGATTTTCTACAGCAGTATTATGGCCAGGCTTATAGGAGATCAGCTGGACTTAATGATGTAACAAGGCTGTCGGTTGGCAAGACACTATCTGGAAAGGGGCGTCTAACTGTTGCCTATATTGATCTTATAGAGCAGTATTATGGCCAGGCTGTTAGGAGAACAGCTGGACTTAATGATGTAACAAGGCTGTCAGTTGGCAAGACACTATCTGGAAAGGGGTGCCTAACTGTTGCCTATATTGATCTTCTACAGCAGTATTATGGCCAGGCTGTTAGGAGAACAGCTGGACTTAATGATGTAACAAGGCTGTCGGTTGGCAAGACACTATCTGGAAAGGGGCGTCTAACTGTTGCCTATATTGATCTTCTACAGCAGTATTATGGCCAGGCTGTTAGGAGAACAGCTGGACTTAATGATGTAACAAGGCTGTCAGTTGGCTAGACACTATCTGGAAAAGGGCGTCTAACTGTTGCCAATATTGATCTTCTACAACAGTATTATTGCCAGGCTGATAGGAGAACAGCTGGACTTAATGATGTAACAAAGCAGTCAGTTGGCAAGACACTATCTGGAAAGGGGCGTCTAACTGTTGCCTATATGGATCTTCTACGGCAGGATTATGGCCAGGCTGTTAGGAGAACATCTGGACTTAATGATGTAACAAGGCTGTCATTAGGCAAGACATTATCTGAAAAGGAGCGTCTAACTGGTGCTAATATTGATCTTCTACGGCAGTATTATGGCCAGGCTGTTAGGAGAACAGCTGTACTTAATGATGTAACAAGGCTTTCATTTGGCAAGACACTATCTGGAAAGGGGCGCCTAAATGTTGCCTATATTGATCTTCTACAGCAGTATTATCGCCAGGCTGTTAGGAGAACAGCTGGACTAAATGATGTAACAAAGCAGTCAGTTGGCAAGACACTATCTGGAAAGGGGCGTCTAACTGATGCCTATATTGATCTTCTACAGCAGTATTATGGCCAGGCTGTTAGGAGAACAGCTGGACTTAATGATGTAACAAGGCTGTCAGTTGGCAAGACACTATCTGGAAAGAGGCGTCCAACTGTTGCCTATATTGATCTTATAGAGCAATATTATGGCCAGGCTGTTAGGAGAACAGCTTGACTTAATGATGTAACAAGGCTGTCAGTTGGCATGACACTATCTGGAAAGGGGCGTCTAACTGATGCCTATATTGATCTTCTACAGCAGTATTATGGCCAGGCTGTTAGGAGTACAGCTGGACTTAATGATGTAACAAGGCTGTCAGTTGGCAAGACACTATCTGTAAAGGGGCGTCTAACTGTTGCCTATATTGATCTTATAGAGTAGTATTATGGCCAGGCTGTTAGGAGAACAGCTGGACATAATGATGTAACGAGGCTGTCAGTTGGCAAGACACTATCTGGAAAGGGGCGTCTAACTGTTGCCTATATTTATCTTATAGAGCTGTATTTTGGCCAGGCTGTTAGGAGAACAGCTGGACTTAATGACGTAACAAGGCTGTCAGTTGGCAAGACACTATCTGGAAAGGGGTGTCTAACTGTTGCCTATATTGATCTTCTACAGCAGTATTATGGCCAGGCTGTTAGGAGAACAGCTGGACTTAATGATGTAACAAGGATGTCGGTTGGCAAGACACTATCTGGTAAGGGCCGTCTAACTGTTTACTATATTGATCTTCTACGGCAGTATTATGGCCAGGCTGATAGGAGAACAGCTGGAATTAATGATGTAACAAGGCTGTCAGTTGGCAAGACACTATCTGGAAAGGGGCGTCTAACTGATGCCTATATTGATCTTCTACAGCAGTATTATTGCCAGCCTGTTTGGAGAACAGCTGGACTTAATGATGTAACAAGGCTGTCAGTTGGCAAGACACTATCTGGAAAGGGGCATCTAACTGTTGCCTATATTAATCTTCTACAGCAGTATTATGGCCAGGCTGTTAGGAGAAGAGCTGGACTTAATGATGTAACAAGGCTGTCAGTTGGCAACACACTATCTGGAAAGGGGCATCTAACTGTTGCCTATATTGATCTTCTACAGCAGTATTATGGCCAGGCTGTTAGGAGAACAGCTGGACTTAATGATGTAACAAGGCTGTCAGTTGGCAACACACTATCTGGAAAGGGGCGTCTAACTGATGCCTATATTGATCTTCTACAGCAGTATTATAGCCAGGCTGTTAGGAGAACAGCTGGACTTAATGATGTAACAAGGCTGTCAGTTGGCAACACACTATCTGTAAAGGGGCGTCCAACTGTTGCCTATATTGATCTTATAGAGCAGTATTATGGCCAGGCTGTTAGGAGAACAGCTGGACTTTATGATGTAACAAGGCTGTCAGTTGGCAAGACACTATCTGGAAAGGGGCGTCTGACTGTTGCCTATATTGATCTTCTACAGCAGTATTATGGCCAGGCTGTTAGGTGAACAGCTGGACTTAATGATGTAACAATGCTGTCAGTTGGCAAGACACTATCTGGAAAGGGGTGTCTAACTGTTGCCTATATTGAGCTTCTACAGCAGTATTATGGCCAGACTGTTAGGAGAACAGCTGGACTTAATGATGTAACAAGGCTGTCAGTTGGCAACACACAATCTGGAAAGGGGCGTCTAACTGTTGCCTATATTGATCTTCTACAGCAGCATTATGGCCAGCCTGTTAGGAGAACAGCTGGACTTAATGATGTAACAAGGCTGTCAGCTGGCAAGACACTATCTGGAAAGGGGCGTTTAACTGTTGCCAATATTGATCTTCTACAGCAGTATTATGGCCAGGCTGTTAGAAGAACAGCTGGACTTAATGATGTAACAAGGCTGTAAGTTGGCAACACACTATCTGGAAAGGGGCGTCTAACTGTTGCCTATATTAATCTTCTACAGCAGTATTATGGCCAGGCTGTTAGGAGAACAGCTGGACTTAATGATGTAACATGGCTGTCAGTTGGCAACACACAATCTGGAAAGGGGCGTCTAACTGTTGCCTATATTGATCTTCTACAGCAGTATTATGGCCAGGCTGTTAGGAGAACAGCTGGACTAAATGATGTAACAATGCTGTCAGTTGGCAAGACACTATCTAGAAACGGGCATCAAACTGTTGCCTATATTGATCTTCTACAGCAGTATTATGGCCAGGCTGTTAGGAGAACAGCTGGACTTAATGATGTAACAAGGCTGTCAGTTAGCAAAACACTATCTGGAAAGGGGCGTCTATCTGTTGCCTATATTGATCTTCTACAGCAGTATTATGGCCAGGCTGTTAGGAGAACAGCTGGACTCAATGATGTAACAAGGCTGTCGGTTGGCAAGGCACTATCTGGAAAGGGGCGTCTATCTGTTGCCTATATTGATCTTCTACGGCAGTATTATGGCCAGGCTGTTAGGAAAACAGCTGGACTTAATGATGTAACAAGGCTGTCAGTTGGCAAGACACTACCTGGAAAGGGGCGTCTAACTGATGCCTATATTGATCTTCTACAGCAGTATTATGGCCAGGCTGTATGGAGAACAGCTGGACATAATGATGTAACAAGGCTGTCAGTTGGCAAGACACTATCTGGAAAGGGGCGTCTAACTGTTGCCTATATTGATTTTCTACAGCAGTATTATGGCCAGGCTTATAGGAGAACAGCTGGACTTAATGATGTAACAAGGCTGTCGGTTGGCAAGACACTATCTGGAAAGGGGCGTCTAACTGTTGCCTATATTGATCTTATAGAGCAGTATTATGGCCAGGCTGTTAGGAGAACAGCTGGACTTAATGATGTAACAAGGCTGTCAGTTGGCAAGACACTATCTGGAAAGGGGTGCCTAACTGTTGCCTATATTGATCATCTACAGCAGTATTAAGGCCAGGCTGTTAAGAGAACAGCTGGACTTAATAATGTAACAAGGCTGTGTGATGGCAACACACTATCTGGAAAGGGGCGTCTAACTGTTGCCTATATTGATCTTCTACGGCAGTATTATGGCCAGGCTGTTAGGAGAACAGCTGGAATTAATGATGTAACAAGGCTGTCAGTTGGCAAGACACTATCTGGAAAGGGGTGTATAACTGTTGCCTATATTGATCTTCTACAGCAGAATTATGGCACGGCTGTTAGGAGAACAGCTGGACTTAATGATGTAACAAGGCTGTCAGTTGGCAAGGCACTATCTGGAAAGGGGCGTCCAACTGTTGCCTATATTAATCTTCTACAGCAGTATTAAGGCCAGGCTGTTAAGAGAACAGCCGGACTTAATGATGTAACAAGGCTGTCAGTTGGCAAGACACTATCTGGAAACGGGCATCTAACTGTTGCCTATATTAATCTTCTACAGCAGTATTATGGCCAGGCTGTTAGGAGAAGAGCTGGACTTAATGATGTAACAAGGCTGTCAGTTGGCAACACACTATCTGGAAAGGGGCGTCTAACTGTTGCCTATATTGATCTTCTACAGCAGTATTATGGCCAGGCTGTTAGGAGAACTGGTGGACTTAATGATGTAACAAGGCTGTCAGTTGGCCAGACACTATCTGGAAAGGGGCGTCTATCTGTTGCCTATATTGATCTTCTACGGCAGTATTATGGCCAGGCTGTTAGGAGAACAGCTGGACTTAATGGTGTAACAAGGCTGTCAGTTTGCAAGACACTATCTGGAAAGGGGCGCCTAGCTGTTGCCTATATTGATCTTCTACAACAGTATTATTGCCAGGCTGATAGGAGAACAGCTGGACTTAATGATGTAACAAAGCGGTCAGTTGGCAAGACACTATCTGGAAAGGGGCGTCTAACTGTTGCCTATATGGATCTTCTACGGCAGGATTATGGCCAGGCTGTTAGGAGAACATCTGGACTTAATGATGTAACAAGGCTGTCATTAGGCAAGACATTATCTGGAAAGGAGCGTCTAACTGGTGCTAATATTGATCTTCTACGGCAGTATTATGGCCAGGCTGTTAGGAGAACAGCTGTACTTAATGATGTAACAAGGCTTTCATTTGGCAAGACACTATCTGGAAAGGGGCGCCTAAATGTTGCCTATATTGATCTTCTACAGCAGTATTATCGCCAGGCTGTTAGGAGAACAGCTGGACTAAATGATGTAACAAAGCAGTCAATTGGCAAGACACTATCTGGAAAGGGGCGTCTAACTGATGCCTATATTGGTCTTCTACAGCAGTATTATGGCCAGGCTGTTAGGAGAACAGCTGGACTTAATGATGTAACAAGGCTGTCAGTTGGCAAGACACTATCTGGAAAGGGGCGTCTAACCGTTGCCTATATTGATCTTCTACAGCAGTATTATGGCCAGGCTGTTAGGAGACCAGCAGGACTTAATGATGTAACAAGGCTGTGAGTTGGCAAGACATTATCTGGAAATGGGCGTCTAACTGATGCCTATATTGATCTTTTACGGCAGTATTATGGCCACGCTGTTAGGAGAACAGCTGGACTTAATGATGTATCAAAGCTGACAGTTGGCAAGACACTATCTGGAAAGGGGCGTCTAACTGTTTCCTATATTGATCTTATAGAGCAGTATTATGGCCAGGCTGTTAGGAGAACAGCTGGACTTAATGATGTAACAAGGCTGTCAGTTGGCAAGACACTATCTGGAAAGAGGCGTCCAACTGTTGCCTATATTGATCTTATAGAGCAGTATTATGGCCAGGCTGTTAGGAGAACAGCTTGACTTAATGATGTAACAAGGCTGTCAGTTGGCATGACACTATCTGGAAAGGGGCGTCTAACTGATGCCTATATTGATCTTCTACAGCAGTATTATGGCCAGGCTGTTAGGAGTACAGCTGGACTTAATGATGTAACAAGGCTGTCAGTTGGCAAGACACTATCTGTAAAGGGGCGTCTAACTGTTGCCTATATTGATCTTATAGAGTAGTATTATGGCCAGGCTGTTAGGAGAACAGCTGGACATAATGATGTAACGAGGCTGTCAGTTGGCAAGACACTATCTGGAAAGGGGCGTCTAACTGTTGCCTATATTTATCTTATACAGCTGTATTTTGGCCAGGCTGTTAGGAGAACAGCTGGACTTAATGATGTAACAAGGCTGTCAGTTAGCAAGACACTATCTGGAAAGGGGCGTCTAACTGTTGCCTATATTGATCTTCTACAGCAGTATTATGGCCAGGCTGTTAGGAGAACAGCTGGACTTAATGATGTAACAAGGATGTCGGTTGGCAAGACACTATCTGGTAAGGGCCGTCTAACTGTTTACTATATTGATCTTCTACGGCAGTATTATGGCCAGGCTGATAGGAGAACAGCTGGAATTAACGATGTAACAAGGCTGTCAGTTGGCAAGACACTATCTGGAAAGGGGCGTCTAACTGATGCCTATATTGATCTTCTACAGCAGTATTATTGCCAGCCTGTTTGGAGAACAGCTGGACTTAATGATGTAACAAGGCTGTCAGTTGGCAAGACACTATCTGGAAAGGGGCATCTAACTGTTGCCTATATTAATCTTCTACAGCAGTATTATGGCCAGGCTGTTAGGAGAAGAGCTGGACTTAATGATGTAACAAGGCTGTCAGTTGGCAACACACTATCTGGAAAGGGGCATCTAACTGTTGCCTATATTGATCTTCTACAGCAGTATTATGGCCAGGCTGTTAGAGGAACAGATGGACTTAATGATGCAACAAGGCTGTCAGTTCGCAAGACACTATCTGGAAAGGGGCGTCTAACTGTTGCCTATATTGATTTTCTACAGCAGTATTATGGCCAGGCTTATAGGAGAACAGCTGGACTTAATGATGTAACAAGGCTGTCGGTTGGCAACACACAATCTGGAAAGGGGCGTCTAACTGTAGCCTATATTGATATTCTACAGCAGTATTATGGCCAGGCTGTTAGGAGAACAGCTGGACTTAATGATGTAACAAGGCTGTCAGTTGGCAAGACACTATCTGGAAAAGGGCGTCTAACTGTTGCCAATATTGATCATCTACAGCAGAATTATGGCCAGGCAGTTAGGAGAACAGCTGGGCTTAATGATGTAACAAGGCTGTCAGTTTGCAAGACACTATCTGGAAAGGGGCGTCTAATTGTTGCCTATATTGATCTTCTACGGCAGTATTATGGCCAGGCTGTTAAGAAAACAGCTGGATTTAATGATGTAACAAGGCTGTCAGTTGGCAAGACACTATCTGGAAAGAGGCGTCTAACTGATGCCTATATTGATCTTCTACAGCAGTATTATGGCCAGGCTGTATGGAGAACAGCTGGACTTAATGATGTAACAAGGCTGTCAGTTGGCAAGGCACTATCTGGAAAGGGGCGTCCAACTGTTGCCTATATTAATCTTCTACAGCAGTATTAAGGCCAGGCTGTTAAGAGAACAGCTGGAATTAATGATGTAACAAGGCTGTCAGTGTGCAAGACACTATCTGGAAAGGGGTGTCTAACTGTTGCCTATATTGATCTTCTACAGCAGTATTATGGCACGGCTGTTAGGAGAACAGCTGGACTTAATGATTTAACAAGGCTGTCAGTTGGCAAGGCACTATCTGGAAAGGGGCGTCCAACTGTTGCCTATATTAATCTTCTACAGCAGTATTAAGGCCAGGCTGTTAAGAGAACAGCTGGACTTAATGGTGTAACAAGGCTGTCAGGTGGCAAGACACTATCTGGAAACGGGCATCTAACTGTTGCCTATATTAATCTTCTACAGCAGTATTATGGCCAGGCTGTTAGGAGAAGAGCTGGACTTAATGATGTTACAAGGCTGTCAGTTGGCAACACACTATCTGGAAAAGGGCATCTAACTGTTGCCTATATTGATCTTCTACAGCAGTATTATGGCCAGGCTGTTAGGAGAACAGCTGGACTTAATGATGTAACAAGGCTGTCAGTTGGCAACACACTATCTGGAAAGGGGCGTCTAACTGATGCCTATATTGATCTTCTACAGCAGTATTATAGCCAGGCTGTTAGGAGAACAGCTGGACTTAATGATGTAACAAGGCTGTCAGTTGGCAACACACTATCTGTAATGGGGCGTCCAACTGTTGCATATTTTCATCTTATAGAGCAGTATTATGGCCAGGCTGTTAGGAGAACAGCTGGACTTTATGATGTAACAAGGCTGTCAGTTGGCAAGACACTATCAGGAAAGGGGCGTCTGACTGTTGCCTATATTGATCTTCTACAGCAGTATTATGGCCAGGCTGTTAGGTGAACAGCTGGACTTAATGATGTAACAATGCTGTCAGTTGGCAAGACACTATCTGGAAAGGGGCGTCTGAGTGTTGCCTATATTGATCTTCTACGGCAGTATTATGGCCAGGCTGTATGGAGAACAGCTGGACTTAATGATGTAACAAGGCTGTCAGTTGGCAACACACTATCTGGAAAGGGGCGTCTATCTGATGCCTATATTGATCTTATAGAGCAGTATTATGGCCAGGCTGTTAGGAGAACAGCTGTACTTAATGATGTAACAAGGCTGTCAGTTGGCAACACACAATTTGGAAGGGGTCGTCTAACTGTTGCCTATATTGATCTTCTACAGCAGTATTATGGCCAGGCTGTTAGGAGAACAGCTGGACTTAATGATGAAACATGGCTGTCAGTTGGCAACACACAATCTGGAAAGGGGCGTCTAACTGTTGCCTATATTGACCTTCTACAGCAGTATTATGGCCAGGCTGTTAGGAGAACAGGTGGACTTAATGATGTAACAAGGCTGTCAGTTGGCAAGACACTATCTGGTTAGGGGCGTCTAACTGTTGCCTATATTGTACTTCTACAGCAGTATTATGGCCAGACTGTTAGGATACCAGCGTGACTTAATGATGTAACAAGGCTGTCAGTTTCAAGACACTATCTGGAAAGGGGCGTCTAACTGATGCCAATATTGATCTTCTACAGCAGTATTATGGCCAGACTGTTAGGAGAACAGCTGGACTTAATGATGTAACAAGGCTGTCAGTTGGCAAGACACTATCCTGAAAAGGGCGTCCAACTGTTGCCTATATTGATCTTCTACGGCAGAATTATGGCCAGGATGTTAGGAGAACAGCTGGAATTAATGACGTAACAAGGCTATCGGTTGGCAAGACACTATCTGGAAAGGGGCGTCTAACCGTTGCCTTTATTGATCTTCTACAGCAGTATTATGGCCAGGCTGTTAGGGGAACAGATGGACTTAATGATGTAACAAGGCTGTCAGTTGGCAAGACACTATCTGGAAAGGGGCTTCTAACTGTTGCCTATATTGATTTTCTACAGCAGTATTATGGCCAGGCTTATAGGAGAACAGCTGGACTTAATGATGTAACAAGGCTGTCAGTTGGCAAGACACTATCTGGAAAAGGGCGTCTAACTGTTGCCAATATTGATCTTCTACAGCAGAATTATGGCCAGGCAGTTAGGAGAACAGCTGGGCTTAATGATGTAACAAGGCTGTCAGTTGGCAAGACACTATCTGGAAAGGGGTGCCTAACTGTTGCCTATATTGATCTTCTACAGCAGTATTATGGCCAGGCTGTTAGGAGAACAGCTGGACTTAATGATGTAACAAGGCTGTCAGTTGGCAAGACACTATCTGGAAAGGGGTGCCTAACTGTTGCCTATATTGATCTTCTACAGCAGTATTATGGCCAGGCTGTTAGGAGAACAGCTGGACTTAATGATGTAACAAGGCTGTCGGTTGGCAAGACACTATCTGGAAAGGGGCGTCTAACTGTTGCCTATATTGATCTTCTACAGCAGTATTATGGCCAGGCTGTTAGGAGAACAGCTGGACTTAATGATGTAACAAGGCTGTCAGTTGGCAAGACACTATCTGGAAAAGGGCGTCTAACTGTTGCCAATATTGATCTTCTACAGCAGAATTATGGCCAGGCAGTTAGGAGAACAGCTGGGCTTAATGATGTAACAAGGCTGTCAGTTTGCAAGACACTATCTGGAAAGGGGCGTCTAATTGTTGCCTATATTGATCTTCTACGGCAGCATTATGGCCAGGCTGTTAGGAAAACAGCTGGATTTAATGATGTAACAAGGCTGTCAGTTGGCAAGACACTATCTGGAAAGAGGCGTCTAACTGATGCCTATATTGATCTTCTACAGCAGTATTATGGCCAGGCTGTATGGAGAACAGCTGGACTTAATGATGTAACAAGGCTGTCAGTTGGCAAGGCACTATCTGGAAAGGGGCGTCCAACTGTTGCCTATATTAATCTTCTACAGCAGTATTAAGGCCAGGCTGTTAAGAGAACAGCTGGAATTAATGATGTAATAAGGCTGTCAGTTGGCAAGACACTATCTGGAAAGGGGTGTCTAACTGTTGCCTATATTGATCTTCTACAGCAGTATTATGGCACGGCTGTTAGGAGAACAGCTGGACTTAATCATGTAACAAGGCTGTCAGTTGGCAAGGCACTATCTGGAAAGGGGCGTCCAACTGTTGCCTATATTAATCTTCTACAGCAGTATTAAGGCCAGGCTGTTAAGAGAACAGCTGGACTTAATTATGTAACAAGGCTGTCAGTTGGCAAGACACTATCTGGAAACGGGCATCTAACTGTTGCCTATATTAATCTTCTACAGCAGTATTATGGCCAGGCTGTTAGGAGAAGAACTGGACTTAATGATGTTACAAGGCTGTCAGTTGGCAACACACTATCTGGAAAGGGGCATCTAACTGTTGCCTATATTGATCTTCAACAGCAGTATTATGGCCAGGCTGTTAGGAGAACAGCTGGACTTAATGATGTAACAAGGCTGTCAGTTGGCAACACACTATCTGGAAAGGGGCGTCTAACTGATGCCTATATTGATCTTCTACAGCAGTATTATGGCCAGGCTGTTAGGAGAACAGCTGGACTTAATGATGTAACAAGGCTGTCAGTTGGCAACACACTATCTGGAAAGGAGCGTCTAACTGTTATCTATATTAATCTTTTACAGCAGTATTATGGCACGGCTGTTAGGAGAACAGCTGGACTTAAGGATGTAACAAGGCTGTCAGTTGGCAAGGCACTATCTGGAAAGGGGCGTCCAACTGTTGCCTATATTAATCTTCTACAGCAGTATTAAGGCCAGGCTGTTAAGAGAACAGCTGGACTTAATAATGTAACAAGGCTGTGTGTTGGCAACACACTATCTGGAAAGGGGCGTCTAACTGTTGCCTATATTGATCTTCTACGGCAGTATTATGGCCAGGCTGTTAGGAGAACAGCTGGAATTAATGATGTAACAAGGCTGTCAGTTGGCAAGACACTATCTGGAAAGGGGTGTCTAACTGTTGCCTATATTGATCTTCTACAGCAGTATTATGGCCAGGCTGTTAGGAGAACAGCTGGACTTAATGATGTAACAAGGCTGTCAGTTGGCAACACACTATCTGGAAAGGAGCGTCTAACTGTTATCTATATTAATCTTTTACAGCAGTATTATGGCACGGCTGTTAGGAGAACAGCTGGACTTAAGGATGTAACAAGGCTGTCAGTTGGCAACACACTATCTGGAAAGGGGCATCTAACTGTTGCCTATATTGATCTTCTACAGCAGTATTATGGCCAGGCTGTTAGGAGAACAGCTGGACTTAATGATGTAACAAGGCTGTCAGTTGGCAACACACTATCTGGAAAGGGGCGTCTAACTGATGCCTATATTGATCTTCTACAGCAGTATTATAGCCAGGCTGTTAGGAGAACAGCTGGACTTAATGATGTAACAAGGCTGTCAGTTGGCAACACACTATCTGTAAAGGGGCGTCCAACTGTTGCCTATATTGATCTTATAGAGCAGTATTATGGCCAGGCTGTTAGGAGAACAGCTGGACTTTATGATGTAACAAGGCTGTCAGTTGGCAAGACACTATCTGGAAAGGGGCGTCTGACTGTTGCCTATATTGATCTTCTACAGCAGTATTATGGCCAGGCTGTTAGGTGAACAGCTGGAATTAATGATGTAACAAGGCTGTCAGTTGGCAAGACACTATCTGGAAAGGGGTGTCTAACTGTTGCCTATATTGAGCTTCTACAGCAGTATTATGGCCAGACTGTTAGGAGAACAGCTGGACTTAATGATGTAACAAGGCTGTCAGTTGGCAACACACAATCTGGAAAGGGGCGTCTAACTGTTGCCTATATTGATCTTCTACAGCAGCATTATGGCCAGCCTGTTAGGAGAACAGCTGGACTTAATGATGTAACAAGGCTGTCAGTTGGCAAGACACTATCTGGAAAGGGGCGTTTAACTGTTGCCAATATTGATCTTCTACAGCAGTATTATGGCCAGGCTGTTAGAAGAACAGCTGGACTTAATGATGTAACAAGGCTGTAAGTTGGCAACACACTATCTGGAAAGGGGCGTCTAACTGTTGCCTATATTAATCTTCTACAGCAGTATTATGGCCAGGCTGTTAGGAGAACAGCTGGACTTAATGATGTAACATGGCTGTCAGTTGGCAACACACAATCTGGAAAGGGGCGTCTAACTGTTGCCTATATTGATCTTCTACAGCAGTATTATGGCCAGGCTGTTAGGAGAACAGCTGGACTAAATGATGTAACAATGCTGTCAGTTGGCAAGACACTATCCAGAAACGGGCATCTAACTGTTGCCTATATTGATCTTCTACAGCAGTATTATGGCCAGGCTGTTAGGAGAACAGCTGGACTTAATAATGTAACAAGGCTGTCAGTTGGCAAAACACTATCTGGAAAGGGGCGTCTATCTGTTGCCTATATTGATCTTCTACAGCAGTATTATGGCCAGGCTGTTAGGAGAACAGCTGGACTCAATGATGTAACAAGGCTGTCGGTTGGCAAGACACTATCTGGAAAGGGGCGTCTATCTGTTGCCTATATTGATCTTCTACGGCAGTATTATGGCCAGGCTGTTAGGAAAACAGCTGGACTTAATGATGTAACAAGGCTGTCAGTTGGCAAGACACTACCTGGAAAGGGGCGTCTAACTGATGCCTATATTGATCTTCTACAGCAGTATTATGGCCAGGCTGTATGGAGAAGAGCTGGACTTAATGATGTAACAAGGCTGTCAGTTGGCAAGACACTATCTGGAAAGGGGCGTCTAACTGTTGCCTATATTGATTATCTACAGCAGTATTATGGCCAGGCTTATAGGAGAACAGCTGGATTTAATGATGTAACAAGGCTGTCGGTTGGCAAGACACTATCTGGAAAGGGGCGTCTAACTGTTGCCTATATTGATCTTATAGAGCAGTATTATGGCCAGGCTGTTAGGAGAACAGCTGGACTTAATGATGTAACAAGGCTGTCAGTTGGCAAGACACTATCTGGAAAGGGGTGCCTAACTGTTGCCTTTATTGATCATCTACAGCAGTATTAAGGCCAGGCTGTTAAGAGAACAGCTGGACTTAATAATGTAACAAGGCTGTGTGATGGCAACACACTATCTGGAAAGGGGCGTCTAACTGTTGCCTATATTGATCTTCTACGGCAGTATTATGGCCAGGCTGTTAGGAGAACAGCTGGAATTAATGATGTAACAAGGCTGTCAGTTGGCAAGACACTATCTGGAAAGGGGTGTCTAACTGTTGCCTATATTGATCTTCTACAGCAGTATTATGGCACGGCTGTTAGGAGAACAGCTGGACTTAATGATGTAACAAGGCTGTCAGTTGGCAAGGCACTATCTGGAAAGGGGCGTCCAACTGTTGCCTATATTAATCTTCTACAGCAGTATTAAGGCCAGGCTGTTAAGAGAACAGCTGGACTTAATGATGTAACAAGGCTGTCAGTTGGCAAGACACTATCTGGAAACGGGCATCTAACTGTTGCCTATATTAATCTTCTACAGCAGTATTATGGCCAGGCTGTTAGGAGAAGAGCTGGACTTAATGATGTAACAAGGCTGTCAGTTGGCAACACACTATCTGGAAAGGGGCGTCTAACTGTTGCCTATATTGATCTTCTACAGCAGTATTATGGCCAGGCTGTTAGGAGAACTGGTGGACTTAATGATGTAACAAGGCTGTCAGTTGGCCAGACACTATCTGGAAAGGGGCGTCTATCTGTTGCCTATATTGATCTTCTACGGCAGTATTATGGCCAGGCTGTTAGGAGAACAGCTGGACTTAATGGTGTAACAAGGCTGTCAGTTTGCAAGACACTATCTGGAAAGGGGCGCCTAGCTGTTGCCTATATTGATCTTCTACAACAGTATTATTGCCAGGCTGATAGGAGAACAGCTGGACTTAATGATGTAACAAAGCAGTCAGTTGGCAAGACACTATCTGGAAAGGGGCGTCTAACTGTTGCCTATATGGATCTTCTACGGCAGGATTATGGCCAGGCTGTTAGGAGAACATCTGGACTTAATGATGTAACAAGGCTGTCATTAGGCAAGACATTATCTGGAAAGGAGCGTCTAACTGGTGCTAATATTGATCTTCTACGGCAGTATTATGGCCTGGCTGTTAGGAGAACAGCTGTACTTAATGATGTAACAAGGCTTTCATTTGGCAAGACACTATCTGGAAAGGGGCGCCTAAATGTTGCCTATATTGATCTTCTACAGCAGTATTATCGCCAGGCTGTTAGGAGAACAGCTGGACTAAATGATGTAACAAAGCAGTCAGTTGGCAAGACACTATCTGGAAAGGGGCGTCTAACTGATGCCTATATTGATCTTCTACAGCAGTATTATGGCCAGGCTGTTAGGAGAACAGCTGGACTTAATGATGTAACAAGGCTGTCAGTTGGCAAGACACTATCTGGAAAGGGGCGTCTAACCGTTGCCTATATTGATCTTCTACAGCAGTATTATGGCCAGGCTGTTAGGAGACCAGCAGGACTTAATGATGTAACAAGGCTGTGAGTTGGCAAGACATTATCTGGAAATGGGCGTCTAACTGATGCCTATATTGATCTTTTACGGCAGTATTATGGCCACGCTGTTAGGAGAACAGCTGGACTTAATGATGTATCAAGGCTGACAGTTGGCAAGACACTATCTGGAAAGGGGCGTCTAACTGTTTCCTATATTGATCTTATAGAGCAGTATTATGGCCAGGCTGTTAGGAGAACAGCTGGACTTAATGATGTAACAAGGCTGTCAGTTGGCAAGACACTATCTGGAAAGAGGCGTCCAACTGTTGCCTATATTGATCTTATAGAGCAGTATTATGGCCAGGCTGTTAGGAGAACAGCTTGACTTAATGATGTAACAAGGCTGTCAGTTGGCATGACACTATCTGGAAAGGGGCGTCTAACTGATGCCTATATTGATCTTCTACAGCAGTATTATGGCCAGGCTGTTAGGAGTACAGCTGGACTTAATGATGTAACAAGGCTGTCAGTTGGCAAGACACTATCTGTAAAGGGGCGTCTAACTGTTGCCTATATTGATCTTATAGAGTAGTATTATGGCCAGGCTGTTAGGAGAACAGCTGGACATAATGATGTAACGAGGCTGTCAGTTGGCAAGACACTATCTGGAAAGGGGCGTCTAACTGTTGCCTATATTGATCTTCTACAGCAGTATTATTGCCAGGCTGTTAGGAGAACAGCTGGACTTAATGATGTAACAAGGATGTCGGTTGGCAAGACACTATCTGGTAAGGGCCGTCTAACTGTTTACTATATTGATCTTCTACGGCAGTATTATGGCCAGGCTGATAGGAGAACAGCTGGAATTAATGATGTAACAAGGCTGTCAGTTGGCAAGACACTATCTGGAAAGGGGCGTCTAACTGATGCCTATATTGATCTTCTACAGCAGTATTATTGCCAGCCTGTTTGGAGAACAGCTGGACTTAATGATGTAACAAGGCTGTCAGTTGGCAAGACACTATCTGGAAAGGGGCATCTAACTGTTGCCTATATTAATCTTCTACAGCAGTATTATGGCCAGGCCGTTAGGAGAAGAGCTGGGCTTAATGATGTAACAAGGCTGTCAGTTGGCAACACACTATCGGGAAAGGGGCATCTAACTGTTGCCTATATTGATCTTCTACAGCAGTATTATGGCCAGGCTGTTAGGAGAACAGCTGGACTTAATGATGTAACAAGGCTGTCAGTTGGCAACACACTATCTGGAAAGGGGCGTCTATCTGATGCCTATATTGATCTTCTACAGCAGTATTATAGCCAGGCTGTTAGGAGAACAGCTGGACTTAATGATGTAACAAGGCTGTCAGTTGGCAACACACTATCTGTAAAGGGGCGTCCAACTGTTGCCTATATTGATCTTATAGAGCAGTATTATGGCCAGGCTGTTAGGAGAACAGCTGGACTTAATGATGTAACAAGGCTGTCAGTTGGCAACACACTATCTGTAAAGGGGCGTCCAACTGTTGCCTATATTGATCTTATAGAGCAGTATTATGGCCAGGCTGTTAGGAGAACAGCTGGACTTTATGATGTAACAAGGCTGTCAGTTGGCAAGACACTATCTGGAAAGGGGCGTCTGACTGTTGCCTATATTGATCTTCTACAGCAGTATTATGGCCAGGCTGTTAGGTGAACAGCTGGAATTAATGATGTAACAAGGCTGTCAGTTGGCAAGACACTATCTGGAAAGGGGTGTCTAACTGTTGCCTATATTGAGCTTCTACAGCAGTATTATGGCCAGACTGTTAGGAGAACAGCTGGACTTAATGATGTAACAAGGCTGTCAGTTGGCAACACACAATCTGGAAAGGGGCGTCTAACTGTTGCCTATATTGATCTTCTACAGCAGCATTATGGCCAGCCTGTTAGGAGAACAGCTGGACTTAATGATGTAACAAGGCTGTCAGTTAGCAAGACACTATCTGGAAAGGGGCGTTTAACTGTTGCCAATATTGATCTTCTACAGCAGTATTATGGCCAGGCTGTTAGAAGAACAGCTGGACTTAATGATGTAACAAGGCTGTAAGTTGGCAACACACTATCTGGAAAGGGGCGTCTAACTGTTGCCTATATTAATCTTCTACAGCAGTATTATGGCCAGGCTGTTAGGAGAACAGCTGGACTTAATGATGTAACATGGCTGTCAGTTGGCAACACACAATCTGGAAAGGGGCGTCTAACTGTTGCCTATATTGATCTTCTACAGCAGTATTATGGCCAGGCTGTTAGGAGAACAGCTGGACTAAATGATGTAACAATGCTGTCAGTTGGCAAGACACTATCCAGAAACGGGCATCTAACTGTTGCCTATATTGATCTTCTACAGCAGTATTATGGCCAGGCTGTTAGGAGAACAGCTGGACTTAATAATGTAACAAGGCTGTCAGTTGGCAAAACACTATCTGGAAAGGGGCGTCTATCTGTTGCCTATATTGATCTTCTACAGCAGTATTATGGCCAGGCTGTTAGGAGAACAGCTGGACTCAATGATGTAACAAGGCTGTCGGTTGGCAAGACACTATCTGGAAAGGGGCGTCTATCTGTTGCCTATATTGATCTTCTACGGCAGTATTATGGCCAGGCTGTTAGGAAAACAGCTGGACTTAATGATGTAACAAGGCTGTCAGTTGGCAAGACACTACCTGGAAAGGGGCGTCTAACTGATGCCTATATTGATCTTCTACAGCAGTATTATGGCCAGGCTGTATGGAGAACAGCTGGACTTAATGATGTAACAAGGCTGTCAGTTGGCAAGACACTATCTGGAAAGGGGCGTCTAACTGTTGCCTATATTGATTATCTACAGCAGTATTATGGCCAGGCTTATAGGAGAACAGCTGGATTTAATGATGTAACAAGGCTGTCGGTTGGCAAGACACTATCTGGAAAGGGGCGTCTAACTGTTGCCTATATTGATCTTCTACGGCAGTATTATGGCCAGGCTGTTAGGAGAACAGCTGGACTTAATGATGTAACAAGGCTGTCAGTTGGCAAGACACTATCTGGAAAGGGGTGCCTAACTGTTGCCTTTATTGATCATCTACAGCAGTATTAAGGCCAGGCTGTTAAGAGAACAGCTGGACTTAATAATGTAACAAGGCTGTGTGATGGCAACACACTATCTGGAAAGGGGCGTCTAACTGTTGCCTATATTGATCTTCTACGGCAGTATTATGGCCAGGCTGTTAGGAGAACAGCTGGAATTAATGATGTAACAAGGCTGTCAGTTGGCAAGACACTATCTGGAAAGGGGTGTCTAACTGTTGCCTATATTGATCTTCTACAGCAGTATTATGGCACGGCTGTTAGGAGAACAGCTGGACTTAATGATGTAACAAGGCTGTCAGTTGGCAAGGCACTATCTGGAAAGGGGCGTCCAACTGTTGCCTATATTAATCTTCTACAGCAGTATTAAGGCCAGGCTGTTAAGAGAACAGCTGGACTTAATGATGTAACAAGGCTGTCAGTTGGCAAGACACTATCTGGAAACGGGCATCTAACTGTTGCCTATATTAATCTTCTACAGCAGTATTATGGCCAGGCTGTTAGGAGAAGAGCTGGACTTAATGATGTAACAAGGCTGTCAGTTGGCAACACACTATCTGGAAAGGGGCGTCTAACTGTTGCCTATATTGATCTTCTACAGCAGTATTATGGCCAGGCTGTTAGGAGAACTGGTGGACTTAATGATGTAACAAGGCTGTCAGTTGGCCAGACACTATCTGGAAAGGGGCGTCTATCTGTTGCCTATATTGATCTTCTACGGCAGTATTATGGCCAGGCTGTTAGGAGAACAGCTGGACTTAATGGTGTAACAAGGCTGTCAGTTTGCAAGACACTATCTGGAAAGGGGCGCCTAGCTGTTGCCTATATTGATCTTCTACAACAGTATTATTGCCAGGCTGATAGGAGAACAGCTGGACTTAATGATGTAACAAAGCAGTCAGTTGGCAAGACACTATCTGGAAAGGGGCGTCTAACTGTTGCCTATATGGATCTTCTATGGCAGGATTATGGCCAGGCTGTTAGGAGAACATCTGGACTTAATGATGTAACAAGGCTGTCATTAGGCAAGACATTATCTGGAAAGGAGCGTCTAACTGGTGCTAATATTGATCTTCTACGGCAGTATTATGGCCTGGCTGTTAGGAGAACAGCTGTACTTAATGATGTAACAAGGCTTTCATTTGGCAAGACACTATCTGGAAAGGGGCGCCTAAATGTTGCCTATATTGATCTTCTACAGCAGTATTATCGCCAGGCTGTTAGGAGAACAGCTGGACTAAATGATGTAACAAAGCAGTCAGTTGGCAAGACACTATCTGGAAAGGGGCGTCTAACTGATGCCTATATTGATCTTCTACAGCAGTATTATGGCCAGGCTGTTAGGAGAACAGCTGGACTTAATGATGTAACAAGGCTGTCAGTTGGCAAGACACTATCTGGAAAGGGGCGTCTAACCGTTGCCTATATTGATCTTCTACAGCAGTATTATGGCCAGGCTGTTAGGAGACCAGCAGGACTTAATGATGTAACAAGGCTGTGAGTTGGCAAGACATTATCTGGAAATGGGCGTCTAACTGATGCCTATATTGATCTTTTACGGCAGTATTATGGCCACGCTGTTAGGAGAACAGCTGGACTTAATGATGTATCAAGGCTGACAGTTGGCAAGACACTATCTGGAAAGGGGCGTCTAACTGTTTCCTATATTGATCTTATAGAGCAGTATTATGGCCAGGCTGTTAGGAGAACAGCTGGACTTAATGATGTAACAAGGCTGTCAGTTGGCAAGACACTATCTGGAAAGAGGCGTCCAACTGTTGCCTATATTGATCTTATAGAGCAGTATTATGGCCAGGCTGTTAGGAGAACAGCTTGACTTAATGATGTAACAAGGCTGTCAGTTGGCATGACACTATCTGGAAAGGGGCGTCTAACTGATGCCTATATTGATCTTCTACAGCAGTATTATGGCCAGGCTGTTAGGAGTACAGCTGGACTTAATGATGTAACAAGGCTGTCAGTTGGCAAGACACTATCTGTAAAGGGGCGTCTAACTGTTGCCTATATTGATCTTATAGAGTAGTATTATGGCCAGGCTGTTAGGAGAACAGCTGGACATAATGATGTAACGAGGCTGTCAGTTGGCAAGACACTATCTGGAAAGGGGCGTCTAACTGTTGCCTATATTGATCTTCTACAGCAGTATTATTGCCAGGCTGTTAGGAGAACAGCTGGACTTAATGATGTAACAAGGATGTCGGTTGGCAAGACACTATCTGGTAAGGGCCGTCTAACTGTTTACTATATTGATCTTCTACGGCAGTATTATGGCCAGGCTGATAGGAGAACAGCTGGAATTAATGATGTAACAAGGCTGTCAGTTGGCAAGACACTATCTGGAAAGGGGCGTCTAACTGATGCCTATATTGATCTTCTACAGCAGTATTATTGCCAGCCTGTTTGGAGAACAGCTGGACTTAATGATGTAACAAGGCTGTCAGTTGGCAAGACACTATCTGGAAAGGGGCATCTAACTGTTGCCTATATTAATCTTCTACAGCAGTATTATGGCCAGGCCGTTAGGAGAAGAGCTGGGCTTAATGATGTAACAAGGCTGTCAGTTGGCAACACACTATCGGGAAAGGGGCATCTAACTGTTGCCTATATTGATCTTCTACAGCAGTATTATGGCCAGGCTGTTAGGAGAACAGCTGGACTTAATGATGTAACAAGGCTGTCAGTTGGCAACACACTATTTGGAAAGGGGCGTCTATCTGATGCCTATATTGATCTTCTACAGCAGTATTATAGCCAGGCTGTTAGGAGAACAGCTGGACTTAATGATGTAACAAGGCTGTCAGTTGGCAACACACTATCTGTAAAGGGGCGTCCAACTGTTGCCTATATTGATCTTATAGAGCAGTATTATGGCCAGGCTGTTAGGAGAACAGCTGGACTTTATGATGTAACAAGGCTGTCAGTTGGCAAGACACTATCTGGAAAAGGGCGTCTGACTGTTGCCTATATTGATCTTCTACAGCAGTATTATGGCCAGGCTGTTAGGTGAACAGCTGGACTTAATGATGTAACAATGCTGTCAGTTGGCAAGACACTATCTGGAAAGGGGTGTCTAACTGTTGCCTATATTGAGCTTCTACAGCAGTATTATGGCCAGACTGTTAGGAGAACAGCTGGACTTAATGATGTAACAAGGCTGTCAGTTGGCAACACACAATCTGGAAAGGGGCGTCTAACTGTTGCCTATATTGATCTTCTACAGCAGCATTATGGCCAGCCTGTTAGGAGAACAGCTGGACTTAATGATGTAACAAGGCTGTCAGCTGGCAAGACACTATCTGGAAAGGGGCGTTTAACTGTTGCCAATATTGATCTTCTACAGCAGTATTATGGCCAGGCTGTTAGTAGAACAGCTGGACTTAATGATGTAACAAGGCTGTAAGTTGGCAACACACTATCTGGAAAGGGGCGTCTAACTGTTGCCTATATTAATCTTCTACAGCAGTATTATGGCCAGGCTGTTAGGAGAACAGCTGGACTTAATGATGTAACATGGTTGTCAGTTGGCAACACACAATCTGGAAAGGGGCGTCTAACTGTTGCCTATATTGATCTTCTACAGCAGTATTATGGCCAGGCTGTTAGGAGAACAGCTGGACTCAATGATGTAACAAGGCTGTCGGTTGGCAAGACACTATCTGGAAAGGGGCGTCTATCTGTTGCCTATATTGATCTTCTACGGCAGTATTATGGCCAGGCTGTTAGGAAAACAGCTGGACTTAATGATGTAACAAGGCTGTCAGTTGGCAAGACACTACCTGGAAAGGGGCGTCTAACTGATGCCTATATTGATCTTCTACAGCAGTATTATGGCCAGGCTGTATGGAGAACAGCTGGACTTAATGATGTAACAAGGCTGTCAGTTGGCAAGACACTATCTGGAAAGGGGCGTCTAACTGTTGCCTATATTGATTTTCTACAGCAGTATTATGGCCAGGCTTATAGGAGAACAGCTGGACTTAATGATGTAACAAGGCTGTCGGTTGGCAAGACACTATCTGGAAAGGGGCGTCTAACTGTTGCCTATATTGATCTTATAGAGCAGTATTATGGCCAGGCTGTTAGGAGAACAGCTGGACTTAATGATGTAACAAGGCTGTCAGTTGGCAAGACACTATCTGGAAAGGGGTGCCTAACTGTTGCCTATATTGATCATCTACAGCAGTATTAAGGCCAGGCTGTTAAGAGAACAGCTGGACTTAATAATGTAACAAGGCTGTGTGATGGCAACACACTATCTGGAAAGGGGCGTCTAACTGTTGCCTATATTGATCTTCTACGGCAGTATTATGGCCAGGCTGTTAGGAGAACAGCTGGAATTAATGATGTAACAAGGCTGTCAGTTGGCAAGACACTATCTGGAAAGGGGTGTCTAACTGTTGCCTATATTGATCTTCTACAGCAGTATTATGGCACGGCTGTTAGGAGAACAGCTGGACTTAATGATGTAACAAGGCTGTCAGTTGGCAAGGCACTATCTGGAAAGGGGCGTCCAACTGTTGCCTATATTAATCTTCTACAGCAGTATTAAGGCCAGGCTGTTAAGAGAACAGCTGGACTTAATGATGTAACAAGGCTGTCAGTTGGCAAGACACTATCTGGAAACGGGCATCTAACTGTTGCCTATATTAATCTTCTACAGCAGTATTATGGCCAGGCTGTTAGGAGAAGAGCTGGACTTAATGATGTAACAAGGCTGTCAGTTGGCAACACACTATTTGGAAAGGGGCGTCTAACTGTTGCCTATATTGATCTTCTACAGCAGTATTATGGCCAGGCTGTTAGGAGAACTGGTGGACTTAATGATGTAACAAGGCTGTCAGTTGGCCAGACACTATCTGGAAAGGGGCGTCTATCTGTTGCCTATATTGATCTTCTACGGCAGTATTATGGCCAGGCTGTTAGGAGAACAGCTGGACTTAATGGTGTAACAAGGCTGTCAGTTTGCAAGACACTATCTGGAAAGGGGCGCCTAGCTGTTGCCTATATTGATCTTCTACAACAGTATTATTGCCAGGCTGATAGGAGAACAGCTGGACTTAATGATGTAACAAAGCAGTCAGTTGGCAAGACATTATCTGGAAAGGAGCGTCTAACTGGTGCTAATATTGATCTTATACGGCAGTATTATGGCCAGGCTGTTAGGAGAACAGCTGTACTTAATGATGTAACAAGGCTTTCATTTGGCAAGACACTATCTGGAAAGGGGCGCCTAAATGTTGCCTATATTGATCTTCTACAGCAGTATTATCGCCAGGCTGTTAGGAGAACAGCTGGACTAAATGATGTAACAAAGCAGTCAGTTGGCAAGACACTATCTGGAAAGGGGCGTCTAACTGATGCCTATATTGATCTTCTACAGCAGTATTATGGCCAGGCTGTTAGGAGAACAGCTGGACTTAATGATGTAACAAGGCTGTCAGTTGGCAAGACACTATCTGGAAAGGGGCGTCTAACCGTTGCCTATATTGATCTTCTACAGCAGTATTATGGCCAGGCTGTTAGGAGACCAGCAGGACTTAATGATGTAACAAGGCTGTGAGTTGGCAAGACATTATCTGGAAATGGGCGTCTAACTGATGCCTATATTGATCTTTTACGGCAGTATTATGGCCACGCTGTTAGGAGAACAGCTGGACTTAATGATGTATCAAGGCTGACAGTTGGCAAGACACTATCTGGAAAGGGGCGTCTAACTGTTTCCTATATTGATCTTATAGAGCAGTATTATGGCCAGGCTGTTAGGAGAACAGCTGGACTTAATGATGTAACAAGGCTGTCAGTTGGCAAGACACTATCTGGAAAGAGGCGTCCAACTGTTGCCTATATTGATCTTATAGAGCAGTATTATGGCCAGGCTGTTAGGAGAACAGCTTGACTTAATGATGTAACAAGGCTGTCAGTTGGCATGACACTATCTGGAAAGGGGCGTCTAACTGATGCCTATATTGATCTTCTACAGCAGTATTATGGCCAGGCTGTTAGGAGTACAGCTGGACTTAATGATGTAACAAGGCTGTCAGTTGGCAAGACACTATCTGTAAAGGGGCGTCTAACTGTTGCCTATATTGATCTTATAGAGTAGTATTATGGCCAGGCTGTTAGGAGAACAGCTGGACATAATGATGTAACGAGGCTGTCAGTTGGCAAGACACTATCTGGAAAGGGGCGTCTAACTGTTGCCTATATTTATCTTATAGAGCTGTATTTTGGCCAGGCTGTTAGGAGAACAGCTGGACTTAATGATGTAACAAGGCTGTCAGTTGGCCAGACACTATCTGGAAAGGGGCGTCTATCTGTTGCCTATATTGATCTTCTACGGCAGTATTATGGCCAGGCTGTTAGGAGAACAGCTGGACTTAATGGTGTAACAAGGCTGTCAGTTTGCAAGACACTATCTGGAAAGGGGCGCCTAGCTGTTGCCTATATTGATCTTCTACAACAGTATTATTGCCAGGCTGATAGGAGAACAGCTGGACTTAATGATGTAACAAAGCAGTCAGTTGGCAAGACACTATCTGGAAAGGGGCGTCTAACTGTTGCCTATATGGATCTTCTACGGCAGGATTATGGCCAGGCTGTTAGGAGAACATCTGGACTTAATGATGTAACAAGGCTGTCATTAGGCAAGACATTATCTGGAAAGGAGCGTCTAACTGGTGCTAATATTGATCTTCTACGGCAGTATTATGGCCTGGCTGTTAGGAGAACAGCTGTACTTAATGATGTAACAAGGCTTTCATTTGGCAAGACACTATCTGGAAAGGGGCGCCTAAATGTTGCCTTTATTGATCTTCTACAGCAGTATTATCGCCAGGCTGTTAGGAGAACAGCTGGACTAAATGATGTAACAAAGCAGTCAGTTGGCAAGACACTATCTGGAAAGGGGCGTCTAACTGATGCCTATATTGATCTTCTACAGCAGTATTATGGCCAGGCTGTTAGGAGAACAGCTGGACTTAATGATGTAACAAGGCTGTCAGTTGGCAAGACACTATCTGGAAAGGGGCGTCTAACCGTTGCCTATATTGATCTTCTACAGCAGTATTATGGCCAGGCTGTTAGGAGACCAGCAGGACTTAATGATGTAACAAGGCTGTGAGTTGGCAAGACATTATCTGTAAATGGGCGTCTAACTGATGCCTATATTGATCTTTTACGGCAGTATTATGGCCACGCTGTTAGGAGAACAGCTGGACTTAATGATGTATCAAGGCTGACAGTTGGCAAGACACTATCTGGAAAGGGGCGTCTAACTGTTTCCTATATTGATCTTATAGAGCAGTATTATGGCCAGGCTGTTAGGAGAACAGCTGGACTTAATGATGTAACAAGGCTGTCAGTTGGCAAGACACTATCTGGAAAGAGGCGTCCAACTGTTGCCTATATTGATCTTATAGAGCAGTATTATGGCCAGGCTGTTAGGAGAACAGCTTGACTTAATGATGTAACAAGGCTGTCAGTTGGCATGACACTATCTGGAAAGGGGCGTCTAACTGATGCCTATATTGATCTTCTACAGCAGTATTATGGCCAGGCTGTTAGGAGTACAGCTGGACTTAATGATGTAACAAGGCTGTCAGTTGGCAAGACACTATCTGTAAAGGGGCGTCTAACTGTTGCCTATATTGATCTTATAGAGTAGTATTATGG
Organism: Meconema thalassinum; assembly: GCA_946902985.2. Lineage (NCBI taxonomy): Eukaryota > Metazoa > Arthropoda > Insecta > Orthoptera > Tettigoniidae > Meconema > Meconema thalassinum. The sequence goes on from OX336397.1 coordinate 18,853,801, forward strand.
CCAGGCTGTTAGGAGAACAGCTGGACATAATGATGTAACGAGGCTGTCAGTTGGCAAGACACTATCTGGAAAGGGGCGTCTAACTGTTGCCTATATTTATCTTATAGAGCTGTATTTTGGCCAGGCTGTTAGGAGAACAGCTGGACTTAATGACGTAACAAGGCTGTCAGTTGGCAAGACACTATCTGGAAAGGGGCGTCTAACTGTTGCCTATATTGATCTTCTACAGCAGTATTATTGCCAGGCTGTTAGGAGAACAGCTGGACTTAATGATGTAACAAGGATGTCGGTTGGCAAGACACTATCTGGTAAGGGCCGTCTAACTGTTTACTATATTGATCTTCTACGGCAGTATTATGGCCAGGCTGATAGGAGAACAGCTGGAATTAATGATGTAACAAGGCTGTCAGTTGGCAAGACACTATCTGGAAAGGGGCGTCTAACTGATGCCTATATTGATCTTCTACAGCAGTATTATTGCCAGCCTGTTTGGAGAACAGCTGGACTTAATGATGTAACAAGGCTGTCAGTTGGCAAGACACTATCTGGAAAGGGGCATCTAACTGTTGCCTATATTAATCTTCTACAGCAGTATTATGGCCAGGCTGTTAGGAGAAGAGCTGGACTTAATGATGTAACAAGGCTGTCAGTTGGCAACACACTATCTGGAAAGGGGCATCTAACTGTTGCCTATATTGATCTTCTACAGCAGTATTATGGCCAGGCTGTTAGGAGAACAGCTGGACTTAATGATGTAACAAGGCTGTCAGTTGGCAACACACTATCTGGAAAGGGGCGTCTATCTGATGCCTATATTGATCTTCTACAGCAGTATTATAGCCAGGCTGTTAGGAGAACAGCTGGACTTAATGATGTAACAAGGCTGTCAGTTGGCAACACACTATCTGTAAAGGGGCGTCCAACTGTTGCCTATATTGATCTTATAGAGCAGTATTATGGCCAGGCTGTTAGGAGAACAGCTGGACTTTATGATGTAACAAGGCTGTCAGTTGGCAAGACACTATCTGGAAAGGGGCGTCTGACTGTTGCCTATATTGATCTTCTACAGCAGTATTATGGCCAGGCTGTTAGGTGAACAGCTGGACTTAATGATGTAACAATGCTGTCAGTTGGCAAGACACTATCTGGAAAGGGGTGTCTAACTGTTGCCTATATTGAGCTTCTACAGCAGTATTATGGCCAGACTGTTAGGAGAACAGCTGGACTTAATGATGTAACAAGGCTGTCAGTTGGCAACACACAATCTGGAAAGGGGCGTCTAACTGTTGCCTATATTGATCTTCTACAGCAGCATTATGGCCAGCCTGTTAGGAGAACAGCTGGACTTAATGATGTAACAAGGCTGTCAGCTGGCAAGACACTATCTGGAAAGGGGCGTTTAACTGTTGCCAATATTGATCTTCTACAGCAGTATTATGGCCAGGCTGTTAGAAGAACAGCTGGACTTAATGATGTAACAAGGCTGTAAGTTGGCAACACACTATCTGGAAAGGGGCGTCTAACTGTTGCCTATATTAATCTTCTACAGCAGTATTATGGCCAGGCTGTTAGGAGAACAGCTGGACTTAATGATGTAACATGGCTGTCAGTTGGCAACACACAATCTGGAAAGGGGCGTCTAACTGTTGCCTATATTGATCTTCTACAGCAGTATTATGGCCAGGCTGTTAGGAGAACAGCTGGACTCAATGATGTAACAAGGCTGTCGGTTGGCAAGACACTATCTGGAAAGGGGCGTCTATCTGTTGCCTATATTGATCTTCTACGGCAGTATTATGGCCAGGCTGTTAGGAAAACAGCTGGACTTAATGATGTAACAAGGCTGTCAGTTGGCAAGACACTACTTGGAAAGGGGCGTCTAACTGATGCCTATATTGATCTTCTACAGCAGTATTATGGCCAGGCTGTATGGAGAACAGCTGGACTTAATGATGTAACAAGGCTGTCAGTTGGCAAGACACTATCTGGAAAGGGGCGTCTAACTGTTGCCTATATTGATTTTCTACAGCAGTATTATGGCCAGGCTTATAGGAGAACAGCTGGACTTAATGATGTAACAAGGCTGTCGGTTGGCAAGACACTATCTGGAAAGGGGCGTCTAACTGTTGCCTATATTGATCTTATAGAGCAGTATTATGGCCAGGCTGTTAGGAGAACAGCTGGACTTAATGATGTAACAAGGCTGTCAGTTGGCAAGACACTATCTGGAAAGGGGTGCCTAACTGTTGCCTATATTGATCATCTACAGCAGTATTAAGGCCAGGCTGTTAAGAGAACAGCTGGACTTAATAATGTAACAAGGCTGTGTGATGGCAACACACTATCTGGAAAGGGGCGTCTAACTGTTGCCTATATTGATCTTCTACGGCAGTATTATGGCCAGGCTGTTAGGAGAACAGCTGGAATTAATGATGTAACAAGGCTGTCAGTTGGCAAGACACTATCTGGAAAGGGGTGTCTAACTGTTGCCTATATTGATCTTCTACAGCAGTATTATGGCACGGCTGTTAGGAGAACAGCTGGACTTAATGATGTAACAAGGCTGTCAGTTGGCAAGGCACTATCTGGAAAGGGGCGTCCAACTGTTGCCTATATTAATCTTCTACAGCAGTATTAAGGCCAGGCTGTTAAGAGAACAGCTGGACTTAATGATGTAACAAGGCTGTCAGTTGGCAAGACACTATCTGGAAACGGGCATCTAACTGTTGCCTATATTAATCTTCTACAGCAGTATTATGGCCAGGCTGTTAGGAGAAGAGCTGGACTTAATGATGTAACAAGGCTGTCAGTTGGCAACACACTATTTGGAAAGGGGCGTCTAACTGTTGCCTATATTGATCTTCTACAGCAGTATTATGGCCAGGCTGTTAGGAGAACTGGTGGACTTAATGATGTAACAAGGCTGTCAGTTGGCCAGACACTATCTGGAAAGGGGCGTCTATCTGTTGCCTATATTGATCTTCTACGGCAGTATTATGGCCAGGCTGTTAGGAGAACAGCTGGACTTAATGGTGTAACAAGGCTGTCAGTTTGCAAGACACTATCTGGAAAGGGGCGCCTAGCTGTTGCCTATATTGATCTTCTACAACAGTATTATCGCCAGGCTGTTAGGAGAACAGCTGGACTAAATGATGTAACAAAGCAGTCAGTTGGCAAGACACTATCTGGAAAGGGGCGTCTAACTGATGCCTATATTGATCTTCTACAGCAGTATTATGGCCAGGCTGTTAGGAGAACAGCTGGACTTAATGATGTAACAAGGCTGTCAGTTGGCAAGACACTATCTGGAAAGGGGCGTCTAACCGTTGCCTATATTGATCTTCTACAGCAGTATTATGGCCAGGCTGTTAGGAGACCAGCAGGACTTAATGATGTAACAAGGCTGTGAGTTGGCAAGACATTATCTGGAAATGGGCGTCTAACTGATGCCTATATTGATCTTTTACGGCAGTATTATGGCCACGCTGTTAGGAGAACAGCTGGACTTAATGATGTATCAAGGCTGACAGTTGGCAAGACACTATCTGGAAAGGGGCGTCTAACTGTTTCCTATATTGATCTTATAGAGCAGTATTATGGCCAGGCTGTTAGGAGAACAGCTGGACTTAATGATGTAACAAGGCTGTCAGTTGGCAAGACACTATCTGGAAAGAGGCGTCCAACTGTTGCCTATATTGATCTTATAGAGCAGTATTATGGCCAGGCTGTTAGGAGAACAGCTTGACTTAATGATGTAACAAGGCTGTCAGTTGGCATGACACTATCTGGAAAGGGGCGTCTAACTGATGCCTATATTGATCTTCTACAGCAGTATTATGGCCAGGCTGTTAGGAGTACAGCTGGTCTTAATGATGTAACAAGGCTGTCAGTTGGCAAGACACAATCTGTAAAGGGGCGTCTAACTGTTGCCTATATTGATCTTATAGAGTAGTATTATGGCCAGGCTGTTAGGAGAACAGCTGGACATAATGATGTAACGAGGCTGTCAGTTGGCAAGACACTATCTGGAAAGGGGCGTCTAACTGTTGCCTATATTTATCTTATAGAGCTGTATTTTGGCCAGGCTGTTAGGAGAACAGCTGGACTTAATGATGTAACAAGGCTGTCAGTTGGCAAGACACTATCTGGAAAGGGGCGTCTAACTGTTGCCTATATTGATCTTCTACAGCAGTATTATGGCCAGGCTGTTAGGAGAACAGCTGGACTTAATGATGTAACAAGGATGTCGGTTGGCAAGACACTATCTGGTAAGGGCCGTCTAACTGTTTACTATATTGATCTTCTACGGCAGTATTATGGCCAGGCTGATAGGAGAACAGCTGGAATTAATGATGTAACAAGGCTGTCAGTTGGCAAGACACTATCTGGAAAGGGGCGTCTAACTGATGCCTATATTGAATTTCTACAGCAGTATTATTGCCAGCCTGTTTGGAGAACATCTGGACTTAATGATGTAACAAGGCTGTCAGTTGGCAAGACACTATCTGGAAAGGGGCATCTAACTGTTGCCTATATTAATCTTCTACAGCAGTATTATGGCCAGGCTGTTAGGAGAAGAGCTGGACTTAATGACGTAACAAGGCTGTCAGTTGGCAACACACTATCTGGAAAGGAGCATCTAACTGTTGCCTATATTGATCTTCTACAGCAGTATTATGGCCAGGCTGTTAGAGGAACAGATGGACTTAATGATGCAACAAGGCTGTCAGTTCGCAAGACACTATCTGGAAAGGGGCGTCTAACTGTTGCCTATATTGATTTTCTACAGCAGTATTATGGCCAGGCTTATAGGAGAACAGCTGGACTTAATGATGTAACAAGGCTGTCGGTTGGCAACACACAATCTGGAAAGGGGCGTCTAACTGTTGCCTATATTGATATTCTACAGCAGTATTATGGCCAGGCTGTTAGGAGAACAGCTGGACTTAATGATGTAACAAGGCTGTCAGTTGGCAAGACACTATCTGGAAAAGGGCGTCTAACTGTTGCCAATATTGATCATCTACAGCAGAATTATGGCCAGGCAGTTAGGAGAACAGCTGGGCTTAATGATGTAACAAGGCTGTCAGTTTGCAAGACACTATCTGGAAAGGGGCGTCTAATTGTTGCCTATATTGATCTTCTACGGCAGTATTATGGCCAGGCTGTTAGGAAAACAGCTGGATTTAATGATGTAACAAGGCTGTCAGTTGGCAAGACACTATCTGGAAAGAGGCGTCTAACTGATGCCTATATTGATCTTCTACAGCAGTATTATGGCCAGGCTGTTTGGAGAACAGCTGGACTTAATGATGTAACAAGGCTGTCAGTTGGCAAGGCACTATCTGGAAAGGGGCGTCCAACTGTTGCCTATATTAATCTTCTACAGCAGTATTAAGGCCAGCCTGTTAGGAGAACAGCTGGAATTAATGATGTAACAAGGCTGTCAGTTGGCAAGACACTATCTGGAAAGGGGTGTCTAACTGTTGCCTATATTGATCTTCTACAGCAGTATTATGGCACGGCTGTTAGGAGAACAGCTGGACTTAATGATGTAACAAGGCTGTCAGTTGGCAAGGCACTATCTGGAAAGGGGCGTCCAACTGTTGCCTATATTAATCTTCTACAGCAGTATTAAGGCCAGGCTGTTAAGAGAACAGCTGGACTTAATGGTGTAACAAGGCTGTCAGGTGGCAAGACACTATCTGGAAACGGGCATCTAACTGTTGCCTATATTAATCTTCTACAGCAGTATTATGGCCAGGCTGTTAGGAGAAGAGCTGGACTTAATGATGTTACAAGGCTGTCAGTTGGCAACACACTATCTGGAAAGGGGCATCTAACTGTTGCCTATATTGATCTTCTACAGCAGTATTATGGCCAGGCTGTTAGGAGAACAGCTGGACTTAATGATGTAACAAGGCTGTCAGTTGGCAACACACTATCTGGAAAGGGGCGTCTAACTGATGCCTATATTGATCTTCTACAGCAGTATTATAGCCAGGCTGTTAGGAGAACAGCTGGACTTAATGATGTAACAAGGCTGTCAGTTGGCAACACACTATCTGTAATGGGGCGTCCAACTGTTGCCTATATTGATCTTATAGAGCAGTATTATGGCCAGGCTGTTAGGAGAACAGCTGGACTTTATGATGTAACAAGGCTGTCAGTTGGCAAGACACTATCTGGAAAGGGGCGTCTGACTGTTGCCTATATTGATCTTCTACAGCAGTATTATGGCCAGGCTGTTAGGTGAACAACTGGACTTAATGATGTAACAATGCTGTCAGTTGGCAAGACACTATCTGGAAAGGGGCGTCTGACTGTTGCCTATATTGATCTTCTACAGCAGTATTATGGCCAGGCTGTATGGAGAACAGCTGGACTTAATGATGTAACAAGGCTGTCAGTTGGCAACACACTATCTGGAAAGGGGCGTCTATCTGATGCCTATATTGATCTTATAGAGTAGTATTATGGCCAGGCTGTTAGGAGAACAGCTGGACTTAATGATGTAACAAGGCTGTCAGTTGGCAACACAAAATTTGGAAGGGGTCGTCTAACTGTTGCCTATATTGATCTTCTACAGCAGTATTATGGCCAGGCTGTTAGGAGAACAGCTGGACTTAATGATGAAACATGGCTGTCAGTTGGCAACACACAATCTGGAAAGGGGCGTCTAACTGTTGCCTATATTGACCTTCTACAGCAGTATTATGGCCAGGCTGTTAGGAGAACAGGTGGACTTAATGATGTAACAAGGCTGTCAGTTGGCAAGACACTATCTGGTTAGGGGCGTCTAACTGTTGCCTATATTGTACTTCTACAGCAGTATTATGGCCAGACTGTTAGGATAACAGCGTGACTTAATGATGTAACAAGGCTGTCAGTTTCAAGACACTATCTGGAAAGGGGCGTCTAACTGATGCCAATATTGATCTTCTACAGCAGTATTATGGCCAGACTGTTAGGAGAACAGCTGGACTTAATGATGTAACAAGGCTGTCAGTTGGCAAGACACTATCTGGAAAGGGGCGTCTAACTGTTGCCTATATTGATCTTCTACAGCAGTATTATGGCCAGGCTGTTAGGAGAACAGCTGGAATTAATGACGTAACAAGGCTATCGGTTGGCAAGACACTATCTGGAAAGGGGCGTCTAACCGTTGCCTTTATTGATCTTCTACAGCAGTATTATGGCCAGGCTGTTAGGGGAACAGATGGACTTAATGATGTAACAAGGCTGTCAGTTGGCAAGACACTATCTGGAAAGGGGCTTCTAACTGTTGCCTATATTGATTTTCTACAGCAGTATTATGGCCAGGCTTATAGGAGAACAGCTGGACTTAATGATGTAACAAGGCTGTCGGTTGGCAAGACACTATCTGGAAAGGGGCGTCTAACTGTTGCCTATATTGATCTTATAGAGCAGTATTATGGCCAGGCTGTTAGGAGAACAGCTGGACTTAATGATGTAACAAGGCTGTCAGTTGGCAAGACACTATCTGGAAAGGGGTGCCTAACTGTTGCCTATATTGATCTTCTACAGCAGTATTATGGCCAGGCTGTTAGGAGAACAGCTGGACTTAATGATGTATCAAGGCTGTCGGTTGGCAAGACACTATCTGGAAAGGGGCGTCTAACTGTTGCCTATATTGATCTTCTACAGCAGTATTATGGCCAGGCTGTTAGGAAAACAGCTGGATTTAATGATGTAACAAGGCTGTCAGTTGGCAAGACACTATCTGGAAAGAGGCGTCTAACTGATGCCTATATTGATCTTCTACAGCAGTATTATGGCCAGGCTGTATGGAAAACAGCTGGACTTAATGATGTAACAAGGCTGTCAGTTGGCAAGGCACTATCTGGAAAGGGGCGTCCAACTGTTGCCTATATTAATCTTCTACAGCAGTATTAAGGCCAGGCTGTTAAGAGAACAGCTGGAATTAATGATGTAACAAGGCTGTCAGTTGGCAAGACACTATCTGGAAAGGGGCGTCTAACTGTTGCCTATATTGATCTTCTACAGCAGTATTATGGCCAGGCTGTTAGGAAAACAGCTGGATTTAATGATGTAACAAGGCTGTCAGTTGGCAAGACACTATCTGGAAAAGGGCGTCTAACTGTTGCCAATATTGATCTTCTACAGCAGAATTATGGCCAGGCAGTTAGGAGAACAGCTGGGCTTAATGATGTAACAAGGCTGTCAGTTTGCAAGACACTATCTGGAAAGGGGCGTCTAATTGTTGCCTATATTGATCTTCTACGGCAGCATTATGGCCAGGCTGTTAGGAAAACAGCTGGATTTAATGATGTAACAAGGCTGTCAGTTGGCAAGACACTATCTGGAAAGAGGCGTCTAACTGATGCCTATATTGATCTTCTACAGCAGTATTATGGCCAGGCTGTATGGAGAACAGCTGGACTTAATGATGTAACAAGGCTGTCAGTTGGCAAGGCACTATCTGGAAAGGGGCGTCCAACTGTTGCCTATATTAATCTTCTACAGCAGTATTAAGGCCAGGCTGTTAAGAGAACAGCTGGAATTAATGATGTAACAAGGCTGTCAGTTGGCAAGACACTATCTGGAAAGGGGTGTCTAACTGTTGCCTATATTGATCTTCTACAGCAGTATTATGGCACGGCTGTTAGGAGAACAGCTGGACTTAATCATGTAACAAGGCTGTCAGTTGGCAAGGCACTATCTGGAAAGGGGCGTCCAACTGTTGCCTATATTAATCTTCTACAGCAGTATTAAGGCCAGGCTGTTAAGAGAACAGCTGGACTTAATTATGTAACAAGGCTGTCAGTTGGCAAGACACTATCTGGAAACGGGCATCTAACTGTTGCCTATATTAATCTTCTACAGCAGTTTTATGGCCAGGCTGTTAGGAGAAGAACTGGACTTAATGATGTTACAAGGCTGTCAGTTGGCAACACACTATCTGGAAAGGGGCATCTAACTGTTGCCTATATTGATCTTCAACAGCAGTATTATGGCCAGGCTGTTAGGAGAACAGCTGGACTTAATGATGTAACAAGGCTGTCAGTTGGCAACACACTATCTGGAAAGGGGCGTCTAACTGATGCCTATATTGATCTTCTACAGCAGTATTATAGCCAGGCTGTTAGGAGAACAGCTGGACTTAATGATGTAACAAGGCTGTCAGTTGGCAACACACTATCTGTACAGGGGCGTCCAACTGTTGCCTATATTGATCTTATAGAGCAGTATTATGGCCAGGCTGTTAGGAGAACAGCTGGACTTTATGATGTAACAAGGCTGTCAGTTGGCAAGACACTATCTGGAAAGGGGCGTCTGACTGTTGCCTATATTGATCTTCTACAGCAGTATTATGGCCAGGCTGTTAGGTGAACAGCTGGACTTAATGATGTAACAATGCTGTCAGTTGGCAAGACACTATCTGGAAAGGGGCGTCTGACTGTTGCCTATATTGATCTTCTACAGCAGTATTATGGCCAGGCTGTATGGAGAACAGCTGGACTTAATGATGTAACAAGGCTGTCAGTTGGCAACACACTATCTGGAAAGGGGCGTCTATCTGATGCCTATATTGATCTTATAGAGCAGTATTATGGCCAGGCTGTTAGGAGAACAGCTGGACTTAATGATGTAACAAGGCTGTCAGTTGGCAACACACAATTTGGAAGGGGTCGTCTAACTGTTGCCTATATTGATCTTCTACAACAGTATTATGGCCAGGCTGTTAGGAGAACATCTGGACTTAATGATGAAACATGGCTGTCAGTTGGCAACACACAATCTGGAAAGGGGCGTCTAACTGTTGCCTATATTGACCTTCTACAGCAGTATTATGGCCAGGCTGTTAGGAGAACAGGTGGACTTAATGATGTAACAAGGCTGTCAGTTGGCAAGACACTATCTGGTTAGGGGCGTCTAACTGTTGCCTATATTGTACTTCTACAGCAGTATTATGGCCAGACTGTTAGGATAACAGCGTGACTTAATGATGTAACAAGGCTGTCAGTTTCAAGACACTATCTGGAAAGGGGCGTCTAACTGATGCCAATATTGATCTTCTACAGCAGTATTATGGCCAGGCTGTTAGGAGAACAGCTGGACTTAATGATGTAACAAGGCTGTCAGTTGGCAAGACACTATCCTGAAAAGGGCGTCCAACTGTTGCCTATATTGATCTTCTACGGCAGAATTATGGCCAGGCTGTTAGGAGAACAGCTGGAATTAATGACGTAACAAGGCTATCGGTTGGCAAGACACTATCTGGAAAGGGGCGTCTAACCGTTGCCTTTATTGATCTTCTACAGCAGTATTATGGCCAGGCTGTTAGGGGAACAGATGGACTTAATGATGTAACAAGGCTGTCAGTTGGCAAGACACTATCTGGAAAGGGGCTTCTAACTGTTGCCTATGTTGATTTTCTACAGCAGTATTATGGCCAGGCTTATAGGAGAACAGCTGGACTTAATGATGTAACAAGGCTGTCGGTTGGCAAGACACTATCTGGAAAGGGGCGTCTAACTGTTGCCTATATTGATCTTATAGAGCAGTATTATGGCCAGGCTGTTAGGAGAACAGCTGGACTTAATGATGTAACAAGGCTGTCAGTTGGCAAGACACTATCTGGAAAGGGGTGCCTAACTGTTGCCTATATTGATCTTCTACAGCAGTATTATGGCCAGGCTGTTAGGAGAACAGCTGGACTTAATGATGTAACAAGGCTGTCGGTTGGCAAGACACTATCTGGAAAGGGGCGTCTAACTGTTGCCTATATTGATCTTCTACAGCAGTATTATGGCCAGGCTGTTAGGAGAACAGCTGGACTTAATGATGTAACAAGGCTGTCAGTTGGCAAGACACTATCTGGAAAAGGGCGTCTAACTGTTGCCAATATTGATCTTCTACAGCAGAATTATGGCCAGGCAGTTAGGAGAACAGCTGGGCTTAATGATGTAACAAGGCTGTCAGTTTGCAAGACACTATCTGGAAAGGGGCGTCTAATTGTTGCCTATATTGATCTTCTACGGCAGCATTATGGCCAGGCTGTTAGGAAAACAGCTGGATTTAATGATGTAACAAGGCTGTCAGTTGGCAAGACACTATCTGGAAAGAGGCGTCTAACTGATGCCTATATTGATCTTCTACAGCAGTATTATGGCCAGGCTGTATGGAGAACAGCTGGACTTAATGATGTAACAAGGCTGTCAGTTGGCAAGGCACTATCTGGAAAGGGGCGTCTAACTGTTGCCTATATTGATCTTCTACAGCAGTATTATGGCATGGCTCTTAGGAGAACAGCTGGACTTAATCATGTAACAAGGCTGTCAGTTGGCAAGGCACTATCTGGAAAGGGGCGTCCAACTGTTGCCTATATTAATCTTCTACAGCAGTATTAAGGCCAGGCTGTTAAGAGAACAGCTGGACTTAATTATGTAACAAGGCTGTCAGTTGGCAAGACACTATCTGGAAACGGGCATCTAACTGTTGCCTATATTGATCTTCTACAGCAGTATTATGGCCAGGCTGTTAGGAGAAGAACTGGACTTAATGATGTTACAAGGCTGTCAGTTGGCAACACACTATCTGGAAAGGGGCATCTAACTGTTGCCTATATTGATCTTCAACAGCAGTATTATGGCCAGGCTGTTAGGAGAACAGCTGGACTTAATGATGTAACAAGGCTGTCAGTTGGCAACACACTATCTGGAAAGGGGCGTCTAACTGATGCCTATATTGATCTTCTACAGCAGTATTATAGCCAGGCTGTTAGGAGAACAGCTGGACTTAATGATGTAACAAGGCTGTCAGTTGGCAACACACTATCTGTAAAGGGGCGTCCAACTGTTGCCTATATTGATCTTATAGAGCAGTATTATGGCCAGGCTGTTAGGAGAACAGCTGGACTTTATGATGTAACAAGGCTGTCAGTTGGCAAGACACTATCTGGAATGGGGCGTCTGACTGTTGCCTATATTGATCTTCTACAGCAGTATTATGGCCAGGCTGTTAGGTGAACAGCTGGACTTAATGATGTAACAATGCTGTCAGTTGGCAAGACACTATCTGGAAAGGGGTGTCTAACTGTTGCCTATATTGAGCTTCTACAGCAGTAGAGATGCTAAGGGGGTTCAGCTTCAAATACCGTTATTTATGCAAATGAGGGGGGCGTGGCAAGGGCAATGACCTTGAGGTAGGTCATGGTCAATGACCTTGAGGTAGGTCATTGACCCCCAAGGATGCCGGGACCCCGGAAGGTAAACAAACCTTGGAGGGTCCAGGAACCGGTTTGAGGGGGTGTGGGTGGAGGGGGAGGAGTGGGGGTGGGGAGGGAGGGTGGGGGGAGGGAAGGGTGGGGTGGGGGACGAGGGGGGGAAGGATGGAAGAGGATCTGCACGAGACCCTCTTCGACCCAGTCTCTCTCTTGGACTGAGCGCCTTCTCTGTTATGGTCTCGTGCTATATAGCTTTGCTTTGAGCACGATGAGATCCGAATGTTGCCGAAGGTTTCCGAATCTTTGTCGGTGAATGAATCGTCAGAGAATTGAACGGTCAACTGGTGTGTGTGTGTGTGTGTGACGTCACAGCAGATTACGGGATGTGAGGTAGGTCATGGACGGGAGTGTTTTGAATGGAAAACATGAATGGTGGTGGGTGGTGGTTGTTAAACCCTGGCGTGCTAGGTTTGCGGGTAAATAAACGTGAATGAAGATGGCACCGTGAATGGAGGTTGCGACGTCACAGCAGATTACGGAATGTAGCACAGGTCATGGATGAGAGTGTTTTAATGGGAAACATGAATGGAGATGGAAGGTGGTTGTTGATCCCTAACGTGCTAGGTTGGCGGGTAAACAAACGTGAATGAAGATGGAACTGAGAATGGAGGTTGTGACGTCACAGGCAGAATGTAGTGTAGGTCATGGACGGGATGGTTTTTTTCTAATACTTAACGGTAAACAAATTGTTAATGGGTGGGGGATACAAAAACGCATGGTGGAGAGTGTTGGTGGAATAAAAGTTTGTCTGGAAAACTAGGGTACCCGGAGAAAAACCAGTCTGCTTCTGTTTTGTCCAGCACAGATTTTACATGGAGTAACTGGGATTTGAAACACAGACCCAGCGGTGAGAGGTTGGCATGCTTCTCCCTAAGCCATGGAGGCATAATCACAGAGACCTAGTGCAGCCGAAGGATTTTTTTTATTTATGCTGACTTGGGAGATTTGAATTTATGTGTTATGGAGCTGAGGATATGGAAGGCGTGCTAGATGGTTAATGGACATGGATGGGTGTTAGAATGAATAATCTGATTTGAACGGTCAACCGATGTGTGATGTCACAGGAGTGAATTTCTGAGATTGACACCTGTCATGTTGACTCGCTCAGCTTCATATAAAAAAGTGGGAATGATAGACAAATAAATCAATCAAAACAAGAATATTTTTATTATTATTGTTTTCTTACATTACTGTTTATTTTCGGAAGCTTCTTCTTCTTCTCCTTCCTCTTCACTATCATCGTCCTCCGCCTCCTCCGTGTCATTATTGGCCTCCATCTGCAGCATCATCTGTACGAAAAACTCGGCGATGACGCGGTCATTCGAAAAACTATAAAATAGAAAAAATGTCTATCAATGTCATTAGAATACCCAATCTAGCGGCGAGGATATAAACTGTCTTGATGTTTGTGTCAGGGAAAATTAAAGTACACAGCAGAAAACCTCCTAAGTTATGGAGGCATACTCCTTGCACTTCTCTGCATCAATGATTAAATGACAGGCAGAAGGTAGGAAATAATGGGAAAAGAAGACTGGCCTCTTGCAGAAGGAGGGAATCAGAAAAGATGTGGCAAGGGCCTTGGATACTCTAATACTGTTGGAGTTGGAAGAGAACAAGAGTTGACCAAGCGAGGTTGATAGGAAAGAAGACAGAGAGGAGCTTGACACAAGTAAGTGGAAGCAATGCTGAACTCGGCTGTCGCCTCTGTAGTTGTAAAATCCGCGTTCTGCTATATGTAAGCTTTTGGAAGCTGAGTTTAAAAAATGTTTTGCAAGAAGAGAATAATACTGTTAATTTTGTTATCCTTAATTCAACCTTCTTGATTACTCATGCTTCAAAGATCCTGTCCAGAATGATTTACAAAAGGATTGAAAGCCAGATAGAAACAGAGTTGGGCGAAGATCAGTTTGGTTTCAGGAGAAATGTAGGAACAAGGGAAGCTGTACTAAGTCTTAGGCTGATTTTAGAAGATAGAATAAGGAAAGACAAGAGAACGTTCATGGCTTTTGTAGATTTAGAAAATGCTTTTGATAAAGTTGATTGGACTAAATTGTTTGACATTTTAAAACCAATTGGAATAAAGTACTCCGTCTTACGGAAAGAATACATGATGAAAATAAATGTAAAACATAAATACTGGAATGCAACCGAAATAAATCAGAAACCTCTATGGAGATCAAATTGACAGGTGAAAAGCTGAAGGAAGTAGGAGACTTCTGTTACTTAGGAAGCGGAATAACCAGTGATGGACGAAGCAAGTAGGTTGGCTCAGACAAAGAAAGCATTTCTACAAAAAAAAAGGAATCTGCTGACATCGAATATAGATTTAGGTATTAGGAAGTCATTTTTGAAAGCCTTTGTCTGGAGCGTGGCGCTCTATGGAAGTGAAACTTGGACTATTGGTGCAGCAGAAAAGAGGAGAATAGAAGCATTTGAAATGTGGTGTTACAGGAGAATGATGAAGATCAGATGGGTAGATAGGGTTACAAACAAAGAGGTATTAAGACGAGTGGGAGAGGAGAGATGTTTCCGGTGACTGCTAATGAAGAGAAGAGATAGGTTGGTAGGACACATACTAAGACACCCAGGAATAGCAAGCTTAGTTATGGAAGGAAGGGTCGAGGACAAGAACTGTAGGGGTAGACCGAGGTTAGAGTATGTTAAACAGATTGCCTCCGATGTAGGGATGTTGGAGCTATGTAGAGATGAAACGATTAGCTCAGGACAGGGAGACATGGAGATCTGCATCAAACCAGTCAAAAGACTGAAGACTCAAACAACAACAACAATTCAACTTTTGCGGTACCATACACAGATCTCACATGAAGTGAGTAAGAAGCTGGAATACTAATGCTAATTTACATAACAGCGCAACACAATTTTTAATGTATGAGATATTGAAAGCCCGTTTGACATTAGACTGGTATCAAGATTGATGATGTAGGCTATTAACTTTTATTTTTGTTAAAGCGGTATGTCTTGGCAATATAATGAAAGCCATTATATTTGACAGCGGCAATAAATTTAACAGGTCTCTAACCGGTAATACAATTTGCATTAAATTACAATAAATTTGTCATGTTTCTTAAGTCGGACTGGGAGAAAAAGAAAGCTGTCTGTTCCAAGTAGGATGCAATACACTGTATTTTTAAAATCGTCAACATGTGTGTGCTTATGTAACATAAAATGTAGGTATATATGATATTATTACAAGGCTGAAACGATGCACCTAGGTCATGAGTCCAAACTCTCTGCTTACTCGGTAGACGCGTGGGTTCGAGCCCCACCGTCGGTCGTCCTTGAAATGGTTTTCCGTGGTTTCCCATTTTCAACACCAGGCAAATGCTGGGACGGTACCTTCTGATAGGCCGCGGCCGATTCCTTCCACATGCAAATGCTGGGACGGTACCTTCTGATAGGCCACGGCCGATTCCTTCCACATGCAAATGCTGGGACGGTACCTTCTGATAGGCCACGGCCGATTCCTTCCACATCCTTGCCCAGTTTCATCTTCTTCTAACTAGTCTGTAGCGCAACATTAGGTCACTGTCCAAGCTCTCTGCTGACCTGTAGACGCGTGGGTTCGAGTCCCACCGTCAGCCGTTCTTGAAATGGTTTTCCGTGGTTTCCCATTTTCAACACCAGGCAAATGCTGGGACGGTACCTTCTGATAGGCCGCGGCCGATTCCTTCCACATGCAAATGCTGGGACGGTACCTTCTGATAGGCCACGGCCGATTCCTTCCACATGCAAATGCTGGGACGGTACCTTCTGATAGGCCACGGCCGATTCCTTCCACATCCTTGCCCAGTTTCATCTTCTTCTAACTAGTCTGTAGCACAACATTAGGTCACTGTCCAAGCTCTCTGCTGACCTGTAGACGCGTGGGTTCGAGTCCCACCGTCAGCCGTTCTTGAAATGGTTTTCCGTGGTTTCCCATTTTCAACACCAGGCAAATGCTGGGACGGTACCTTCTGATAGGCCGCGGCCGATTCCTTCCACATGCAAATGCTGGGACGGTACCTTCTGATAGGCCACGGCCGATTCCTTCCACATGCAAATGCTGGGACGGTACCTTCTGATAGGCCACGGCCGATTCCTTCCACATCCTTGCCCAGTTTCATCTTCTTCTAACTAGTCTGTAGCACAACATTAGGTCACTGTCCAAGCTCTCTGCTGACCTGTAGACGCGTGGGTTCGAGTCCCACCGTCAGCCGTTCTTGAAATGGTTTTCCGTGGTTTCCCATTTTCAACACCAGGCAAATGCTGGGACGGTACCTTCTGATAGGCCGCGGCCGATTCCTTCCACATGCAAATGCTGGGACGGTACCTTCTGATAGGCCACGGCCGATTCCTTCCACATGCAAATGCTGGGACGGTACCTTCTGATAGGCCACGGCCGATTCCTTCCACATCCTTGCCCAGTTTCATCTTCCACTCCATACCGACGTCGAATAGAAAGACCTGCACTTGGCCTCTGAGTAGGTCACACGACAAAAAAAACTAGCTATGAAATTCAATTAGAAGGTTGTCAGGACGTACTCGGTAGACGCGTGGGTTCGAGCCCCACCGTCGGCTGTCCTTGGGCTACACCCGGATAAGTATATAAAACCTTAACACCTATCAAAGTGTTCAAAGCTACTTGACCACAATTTGACAAACGCTATTAACAGCAATAGTGTTAGCCAAGCTTGGCATTGCATTTAAACAATAGTGTAATAATTAACTTGACTGTTTATTGCGAGACAAGATACAACTATGTGTTTAGCTGTGTGGCTCAACTATACTGTTCTTGACTGCTGTTAGCCTCTAAACTGGAGGGTCCTGGGTTAGACTTTTGGGAGGTCTGTGGGGATTGTATTTTCTGGTGATTAATTCCCCTGGCTTAGGGACTGGGTGTTTGTATTATCTTAATTAAAAATATATTCCAGTCCCATGGTTAATTGGTTAGCGTTCTAGGTTTTGATTTAATTTTTTTAGTCTGATATCAATTTTAAAAAATGAATATTACTTACATGAAAATGTCTAAAGATGAATCCCAATTTTCGGATTCTTCTTCTTCTTCGTGATGGGTGTTTTCATGATCCGACATTGCACCAGTGAATGACAATTCTTTGTAAAGTAGCAGGTTCATTTATACTAAATATGGAGGTCATCCAGTTACTGAGAAAGCGGACACTAAATATGGAGGTCATCCAGTTACTGAGAAAGCGGGACAAACCGGTGTGTTACCTCTGATTGTAAGGGTATATAAGCCCTGACATTATTGTTGCTAGCCAGAGAAGTCCACGAGTTGGTAGTATACACATCGCTTTGCTGCAAAGATCTTCTATCAGGTAATATTGAACACAGTACCTTCAGTTTCTCTAACTGTTGATGGTTATACAGTTGACCTTAAATATTTATCAAGTGGATAATAATATCAAATGGGTATATAAAACTATTATTGCAACTAACAGTCATTACCAGGCTTGACGTCAGTCAAAAGAGATATTACCTTATCTCGCCCTATCCGACTGATTTACTGGGACTGAGCGCTGTTAGGACACTCCTCGTCTTCGCAAATAAGTTTTGTATACACACTTGATGGTTTAGTCTAGAGGTTTGGATGGGGATGCAGGACACACTACTCAAGTGGATATATGAAACTATTATTGCAACTAACAGTCATTACCAGGCTTGACGTCAGTCAAAAGAGATATTACCTTATCTCGCCCTATCCGACTGATTTACTGGGACTGAGCGCTGTTAGGACACTCCTCGTCTTCGCAAATAAGTTTTGTATACACACTTGATGGTTTAGTCTAGAGGTTTGGATGGGGATGCAGGACACACTACTCAAGTGGATATATGAAACTATTATTGCAACTAACAGTCATTACCAGGCTTGACGTCAGTCAAAAGAGATATTACCTTATCTCGCCCTATCCGACTGATTTACTGGGACTGAGCGCTGTTAGGACACTCCTCGTCTTCGCAAATAAGTTTTGTATACACACTTGATGGTTTAGTCTATAGATCAGGGTTTGAGTTAATGTGCTAATAAATAAAGGTGGAGGGTACCTGAACCTTTTTAATAGTTTACCTAAACACTTTATAATTACCTTTCAGAACCAATATGTCTGCTATAACAGTTGCGAATCTCATTGGCAGAGCAACCGGTCTGGAGACTAAACGTTTACAGGACCTGCCAGTTAACGAGTCCTATTTGGTGACAGCTGTTCGCAAAGTAAACACGAAATATGGCAGAAGAATAGTTTGCGAACTAGAAGATTTCGCTGTCTTTTTACCTGCGAGGTTCATGGAACTCAACGACGAAGCTGTAAATGACCTCAACAAAGGAACCATCTACCTAAAATATTTGGGACTAGAAAACAAAAGATGTTTGGTAGAATTTATTGAAGAATCAAATAAAATTTAAAATTTGTTAATGTTAAAACAGAATTTGCAGAGACAATAAACTTTGTTTGTTTTCATTCTCTGCAAACTGTTCAGTGATTTGCTGTTTTTGTAGTAAATGTAATTACTGTAAGTGTCATGATGTCAGCATCAGAACTTAGTTGGCAGAACGTGGATAGTTGTTTTAATAATAAGTTATGTAGCTTAAAAATTAATAATGATGCTAAATTTTTAGACCCAAATGAATTTTTAAACGCTAGCTACAACATTTTTCAAAATAAAATGCAAGACTGTTTAAGAGAACATGTAGCGTTAAAGATTAACGCTGAGTTATTATGTGATTTTGTTATTTTAAAACAAGGTGTTGAAGTAACCAAACCGATTTATTTACATACGAAAATGTGTGAATTGTACCGCACTGATAATATACACAGTTGGTATAGTAAAAACATTGTCGATAAGCTCATGACGCGCTTTGCCGAGTTTCAAGAATTGGAAAGTGGCAAATCGCTGGAAGCTATCAATCATCTTAAAATTAATGTATGCACCTTTGATCCCATGAACAGTGGTTCATCTCATGTTAATTTGCCTAAACAGTTGGAAAAACATCACGCAGTCATCAATGTGGATAATAATGACGTTTTTTGCTTTGTGTGGTCCCTGGCTGCTGGGTTAAGTCCTGCAACTGAAAATGTTCACAGAATGGGAAAATATCACCAGAAATTTATGGAATTAATGATCAGTCTAAATTTAGCAGACATAGAATTCCCAATGGACCTCAACGCCATTTCTCGTTTTGAATCTAAAAATCTGCTTTACTCCATTAATGTATACGGAGTTGAAGGGGACAAAGTTATTGGGCCACTCTATGTGACAAAGGAAAAAAAAGAAAAGCATTTTAATTTATTGTACATTGAAGGGGAATTGTGCAACCATTATTGTTATATCAAAGATCTTTCCAGACTAGTTCGTTCACAAGTTACAAAGAGTAAAAATAGGGTATATATATGTGATCGCTGTTTGCAATATTTTACTAGCAATCAAAAGTTGACAGCCCATACTATTGATTGCATTACACAACCAGCTGTAAAAATTACATTCCCAGAAAAGGATAAAGCCAGTATGAAATTTCAAAATGTGTCTCGTCAAGAACCGCTTCCATTTACAGTATATGCAGATTTTGAATGTTTAACCACACCCATTGACACATGTAACCCGGATCCAGCACGCCCGTACACTCAACAAGTACAGCAACATGTGCCATTCAGTTGTGCTCTGAACGTGATTTGTTCATATGACCCTTCGCTTTCATACTTCAAATCTCATCGCGATGCAGATGCTGCTGCTTGGTTTTTAAATGAATTGGATGCCTTGGCAGATCGGGTGTACAATATCCTGGAAAACCCAATTCCGCTTCAAATGTCGGATGCAGACGAGGTGGCTTTTGCAACAGCAACCACTTGCCACATTTGTCAAAAACCAATAGCAACTTGTGACACGCCAGTGAGAGACCATAATCGGTACACTGGCAAATTTAGAGGAGCGGCTCATAGTGCATGTAATTTGGCCTATAAAAGAGCACGCTATATTTCTTGTTTCTTGCACAACATGTCTCGGTATGACAGTCATCTAATTATTAAGGAATTTGTTAACCTTGAAAACCAAAAGTTTTCTTTAATTCCACAAAATCATGAAAATTTTATTTCGTTTTCGAAATGGCGAAATGGAATCAGTATACGATTTTTAGATTCGTATAGATTCCTCGCATCATCATTGGATGCGCTTGTTCAAGGGCTTCACCCAAACAATTTGCATTTTGTACGTCAACACTTTACTGATGTCAAACAATTTGAATTATGCATTCGAAAAGGGGTGTTTCCCTATAATTATGTAAACAATTGGACATGTTTACAGGAAACTGCACTCCCTTCAAAGGACAAATTTTACAATGACTTAACAAAAAGTCATATTTCTGAAAAAGACTATTTACACGCCCAAAAAGTATGGGACGTGTTCAAGATATCAACTTTGGGCGAGTATGCTGATTTATACCTCAAAATTGATACACTACTTCTGACAGACGTGTTTGAACACTTTCGCAAACTGTGTCTTGAAATCTACAATCTAGATCCAGCCCATTACTACACCCTTGCCGGATACAGTTGGGACTGTATGTTGAAGGTGACTGACATAGAACTGGAACTATTAACAGACATCGACATGTTACTCTTTTTTGAACGTGGAATACGTGGCGGGCTTGTATCGCTTGTGCAAAAGCACGCCAAAGCAAATAATCCATATATGGATACATACAAACCAAACCAACCTACAACATACCTCACCTACCTAGATTGTAACAATTTATACGGATATGCTATGGAAAAACCTCTTCCATATCAAAATTTTCGATGGTTGACTTCAGATGAAGTTTCAAATTTTAATTTAAAAGATGTGTTGAGCAATGACACGCGTGGCTACGTTCTAGAGGTCGACTTATTATATCCCTGTGAGATACACAATGATCATTCTGATCTACCATTTTGTGTTGAAAAATTACAACCTCCCAGTTCACGTTCCAACAATAAAAAGTTGCTGGCAACGTTAAATTCAAAAAATCGGTACGTCATACACATTGAAAATTTAATGCAATGTTTGAAACATGGTTTGAAACTGCAATCCATTCACCGCATTATTTGCTTTGACCAAAAACCATGGTTACAACCGTACATGCAATTGAATACTCATCATCGGCAGCACGCCAAGACCACATTTGAATCAAATTTTTATAAATTAATGAACAATGCGTGCTACGGTAAATCAATGGAAAATATTCGAAAGCATAGAACTATTCATTTGGTAAACCACTGGGACGGTCGATATGGCGCACGAAAATATATAGCTATGCCTAATTTCCATTCTGTACGAGTTATTGAAACTGATTTAGTAACCATTGAATTGTCAAAGACAGAAATCATGTATAACAAACCAATTTACTTGGGAATGGTAATACTTGACTTTTCAAAATTTGTAATGTATCAATTTCATTATGAGTTTGCCAAACAAAAGTTTGGAGATGTAAAATTACTGTATATGGATACAGACAGTCTTATTTATCAAACCAATACGATAGATGTTTACTCAGTGATGAGAGAACATCCAAATTACTTTGATACCTCAAACTATGAGGTTAACAATATGTTTGGCATAATTCCCATGAATAAAAAAAAAATAGGTCTATTTAAGGATGAGTGCGCCGGTGATGTTATGACAGAATTTGTGGCTTTGGCGCCGAAAATGTACGCATTTTCAACACAAAAGAATAAAGGTCAATGCAAAGCGAAGGGCGTTCTTCGTAGCGTCACACAATTCCTCAATGTTGAGGAATATCGATGTGTACTCTACGCAAACACCTCTCGCTTATACCAGCAAACACGCATTCTTTCAAAGAACCATAATATTTTTACAGTAAATCAAAATAAAACATCGCTGACAGCATATGACAATAAACGTCTGTGGGATGGTGTAAATAGCTTGCCTTATGGTCATTTCCACACCTTGTAAAAAATAACACACTTTCATTTTCAATTCTTTTTATTAAAATTGTTGGTTTTTGTACAAGAAGAAAACTAAACCATATTTTGTGTATACTATGAACTGGTGGACTGACTCTCAAATAAATACTTCACAATATTTGATTCATGTTTATTACTTTGTCCTTTTCCTCACTAATCCACCACCAATCAATAGCTTTGACTTCATCGCTCCTGCTACAATCAAGGCTGCAATCTTCTCACCAATAGAAGCAGTAGATGACATCACACGCTGCATGGCCTTTCTTAGAAGAATGCGGTCTGCAACTCGACGTACTTCTATATTCTTGTTGTTGTAAGCAATGTCATGATCTCTACACGCTGCATCCAATATGTTGATTCCAGAGTTCCCTTGTGCTAGACGTTGGCTTAGTTTAGTTCCAGGTCCACAAAATTGATAGCCAGGAATATGCAGTTCAATGGGAAGTAGATCAATGGCCTTGTTAACTAGACCATGACCAGCAAAGGTCTGGCATATCTTTTTCAAGCGTTGTCTTACTTTTTGGTGCTGGCGATACTGCCGCTGCTGTCTCTTCTTCCTCTTCGTCATCGCAACCATGGAATGATGAAGCAAAGTCTTTACAGGACGGTATATTTGTATGGCCGTGGTACAATTTGATGAGCTGACACGTTCCACACTGTCTAATGGATGGCATTTTAGTGATAGACACTTGCTGGTGATGACTAAAGTCAGTGCATGGTTGTAGTTCACGCAGACCAGGATCTCTGCTCCACTCACTAGGTACACTGTGCCAAATATTTTTCACCGCGTTTGAAGCAACATAAAAAAGGAACGCCTTGGGCAAAGCGTTCAATTCCTCGTCTGTGAAACTGTCAAGCTTTTTTTTACAGGCAAAAAACTTGACAATAGCTCGCTCTGTGGGGTTTGAGTCCAAACCTTCAATTGCTGCCATATTACTACACGTCCACACTGATCACTGGTATGTCTCACACTGAAGCTGACGTTACAACGCTTTGCACTCAACATGCAAGTTTTGACATGCTCTGCGAGCTAGCCAATCAAAAAGCTTCCAAACATTTTGAAGTGTTTTATTTTGTAGAGGTTCATCAGGCACGGACAGGTTGTACAGTGCAGGACATCCCAGATCATGAAGGTCAACAAGTTGACATGTTGAATTAACATACTGACGCAACCATTCCTTTTTTTCACTTCCCTTTACAAATACAAGGTCAGCACCAAACAAGTGAGCTTTCAGAACAAGTGATAGATGTTGGTAAGGAATGTCGCCTTCTTTCCAGACTAGTCCCAAATTGCGTTGCAACCACTCTGTTTGTCTTCTGTCCTCGTCTGACTGCAAATGCAATGGAAACGGTGGTTCAAAGATAAAACTGGTTACTCTTGGTGCCCACATGGTTGTGCAGTCAATAATTCCAACTTCCTTAAATACAAACTTGTTTCCGTTCACCTTGAAACCCTGCACGTCGACAATCAATGTTTTCGGCATGGCGACGGATATCAGACCTTCCACCACCGCTGCTTCTTAACAACTAACTGATTGGATAGGAGCGGGAAAATAATATACACACAAAGAATCAATTACACAATTTTATTCATAAAGTTATCAGTACATCGCTTACAATTTTTTATCATAGGATTTGGACCATCCCAATCACAGTGAGAATCTCCTCGATGCATAAAGTGTCTACGACAAGGACGGCAGGCTGCAACATCCGCCGACATACGGAGGTGTAATGGTAGCTTATCCCAATTAAGGTCAATGTCGTGTGCACCGTACGCGGTCAGAAATCCAGCTGGTAAATAGGCAATCAGATGCTGCGGCATTTCACGAAGAAATTGTGCTTTATGGTAGGCGCGTATTGCTAAACTCACCAGGGTGCGATAAATCTCAAATGCTGCATCAGCGTCTCGACTTGTTGAGCAACGATCGCATTTGCAGTCCATACAATCTACCCGCTCTCCAACATGACAAGATGAAGCTTTGGCAACGCCATCGTCCACATTATTTGTTTGATTAGCGATGGGCTTGTTGTTGTAGCCCCTGTCATGAATACCAAACGTAGACATGAATCCATCCGGTAAATAGTGAACCAGATGCGGCGGCATTCTAAGCACAGTATGATTCTTGTGATAGGCAGTTATAGCTTCACTCACTAGGGCGCGATAAATGGTAAACCTTGAATCTTCATCTGAACCTGGTGAATCACTTTCACATTTGCAGACCCACCTCGCAGAGGGGGTTGTGACTTCATCGTAGCTTTCCATGACTGTGAAGGGCAATGCAGGAAGACATGCTATTTATACTCTGGTCACCATATTGGACAGTGGTTGATAAAACACTTGCGCCTCGTGAACAATAAGGCAATAGGCTGTTGTTTTTTCTGGAATAACTGTAGATGTTTCAAATTCTAGTCTGATATCAATAGTTGTTTCCTTCATCGACTCCTCCAAATACGAACAGTCCATCACCACCAGAGGCGCCTTGGACTTGAAGTCTTGTGGCGATAATAGCGGACATGCCTCTTTCTGATAATAGGATGACTGAAAGTTTACAAACATGTCATAGAGCTTACCATATTTGTTCTTGTTAAAGTTTAAATCCATTCCCTCATAGGGAAAGGTAACACCGTTCAAAAAGAGTCGTATATTTCGTAATTGGATGTGGTCAAATTTTGATGCATCTTTATTCTGTTGATATTTGCGATCTGTTTGAAATCCAACCAGGACGTAGAGTGGCCGCTCTGTATACCGTGAGGTTTTTATAGACCAAGTATGCGTATCGGAGAGTGGTAATACCGGATATTCATGCAGCTCCCAGCTTCTAAATTGAATGGGTAAAGCTGTATCCTTCTCCACAATCTTGAGCAGACTCAATTTTTTCTGATCTGATAGAGTAACGTGCGGTACTTTCCATAGAATTCGTTGCAGTAGAATTTTTGTATCTATTGGCGCTGTATCAGCTCCCTTTAGCGCATTATAATCACTCCTGTCTCGTACAAGAATCAGATCCTGTCTTGCGTTCACAATAATGCGTTTATGATCCTCTGCAAAGCCTAGTATTAATTTTAGAGGTAAATGTCCAGTAAATGTGCCATCATCGTTAATCATCCAGTCGTTGGTTGAGTTGGGACACCAACCAGCCATACAAAAAGCTTTACTCTCTTCGCTTCCGTACGAGGGATAAAGTTTCATGACACTTGTTATGCCAACATTTCGAGTAGTATCCACTTCAATACCGTTGATCACGTAGCGAACCTCAGAAAACAAAAAGGCCAAAGCATTGTTGGCCAACTTTGACGTTGTTGGAATGGTACCATCCAATTTGGTGAGTTGCCCTTCAATCTGGATGTAACTTTCATGTGGAAGCGTGTAGATATCTTGTTGGTTAATAGTAATGCGAATCTCATCATTATTATTTAGTCCCTGAGTATACGGTTGGTAGGAATGGTGTTCAATTCTTACAATACCCTCCTGTACTTCGACAGGGTTTGTCACGTCTAGAATCGAATTCATGACGTAAGGTGTAACCAAGTTGTTGTAGGATCTGCTTGTTGACACGTGTTAACCTGTACACGTGTTGAGCACAACTAACACCTGCTCTTGACAGCGTTGCCGCTTTATACACTTGTTTCATGCTGGCTTCAGATACAGTTTGTAGGTCACAGGTGTATGAGGGTCTAATCGGATGAGACGTTGGTTTCTATTCACCAGTCTTAAGGTAATATTCCTGATGTTGGTCACACTCACAGGATGATAGAGCACCACCGACGGGTTTTCGCGGATGATATAACCACCAGGTGAAGTAACAATAAAATCATAAAGCGAATGCGAGGGATCTTGATTGGTGTAGACGTCTGTAATAATATTACACGTGACAGATACGTGATGATCTTCAATTATTTTCACCGGTTGGTCAGACTTGTGTATCACGTTCGGTACTAACACTTGTGGTGAATAGCCTAACAATGACCCAATCGAATCTGGTTGAGATTTAAAATCAATCCTAAAAGAAGAAAGAATACTGCAGCGATGTGTCACGTTGTTGGCTATGAGTTCAAACTTGCGTGTCCCGTCCAGAAATGCTTTTAGACTAAATTCCTTGGTGAGAGTTGTGTAGATGTGATCGTGAATATCATCTACGGTGTAGCTGCCAGACGGTAGAGTTAACACATAGTCATCGTAGTAGAACTTATCATTGACGTCTTCAATTACGTTGCAGATTCTATTATAGCCTTCAAACGAAACAAGTCCCAACACGTAGGGTCGTCGTCCCAATTCAATAGGAGGATAAAAGTCAACAGTTACTTCCGCACCTTGTCCGTGCACTGTAAACGTTCTACTTTCTGTTGTCATAATGACCACGTCACCCGCCGTGCTCGGTCTTATATAGAAAAGTCAAACATAGACGACCGCACTGTTGCGTGTTAAAATTTTGCACTCGTTTCACATTATAGTGTATTGTTGCACTGCTTCCAAAATAGCGAACAAGCTCTGTCGGAGGAGGAAGATTTCCAAAACTGTCAAAGTACCACACGGTTCGACCATGCTTTATGTAGGCCACATAATGCGTTCCCGGTCCATGACTGTCATCCAAATTGACAACTGCACTTTCATGGCTCCGTGGTCGAGACGGTAGTTGGTTGCGCATAAACACGCCTCGAAAGTGGGAGATCTTAAGCTGTTTTGCATATCTTATAACTTCCTCATGCGTCATGGCTCGTCGTGGCAGTGCATCGATTAACCGTTTTTTGGCGACATGTAAATGCCGAGTCCTTTCTTGTAGGGTGCTAGCTTCATGTTCACACCTTTACCGCGCAGTGCTATGGCCTCCATAGTTTTATTATGCCTTTCACTTTCCTTCAACTGTTGCTTCGCCTCCTCAACAGCTTTCACCGTTCGTGCTACCGCACTTGCTCCTCCAAGAAGTGAACCCAGGGCTGCTAGTCCAGCAAACAGTGCAGGTAAAAATCCACCACGTTTCGGCACAGGAATAACTCGGGCACGTTTTCTAAAACGTAGTTTACTTTTGGGATTCGCATGCAATCGTGCTGCTCGGAGTGCTTTCTTAATAGCCAACTCACTATTTGTTTCTCCGCGCGAAGCTTGACGTGCCGCATGAAGAATAGCTTTAAAGCCTCCCTTTCTTGACAACTTCTTTCTCTTCTTCACCGCATATCTCTGTTTCACCATCGCGACCAAAGAACAAGACAACCTCACACCGCAAAGTATAGAACACAACTAACGCTCCTCAGGAAGGGAACCTGTAGTTATTTATTCAATGGTGGCTGTATATTCAAGTTCTATATACAGAGGAAAATCGTTCATCGTTTTCCCCGCCTCTTTTTCTTCAGACGAGAGTTTCAAGTGAAAGAATAATTTGTCTCCGGCTTTCACCGGTTGATCAATAAGTGGTTGAACACTACCGTTTAATCGTACCTCTAAATGTTTCAAATCGGGTGCATACTCAATTACACGAATGGCACCATCATACATTAAACGGTAATTGTCATATCCCGAACGTAGTATGTAGGCGAGGTTATTGGGATCTTTTACCGGTTGTTGGTTTACAATGTGAAGCAGAAATATAGAGGGTATTGATTTAATAAAAAGCGATAACCGTTGTTCCAAAAATCGTTTGGTCGTCACGTCGTGAGGTTGCACAGGATCAGCAACTTCTGCTATTCGTCTTCGCTTCATCTGTAGAGCGTTCTCCTTAATTTCCCACACCTTTTCCATTTCAGAGTTTAAAAACCGTTTTGTACAAACATCTTGATCATCTTCAGGATCGGCCACATGCACAAGGCGTGCATTATTTGCTGTATAGCCCTTTGCAGTTAGGGTGGGCACAATACTGAGCACCTGTTTCACCTTGTTATCTACATAGTCCTTTCGAGCAGCGTCCGTGTTGTTTGTTGGAAGAGCCAGCTGAGTGATTCGACGTTGGTGTACGTCATAGTCCTTTGCTTCTGTTAACACCACAGCATTGGTTAACACATAGGCTTTGGTGCACACATCTTGATCGTTCACAGGATCTGCAACGCCTGTAATACGTTTATTCTGAGCCTCATAATCTCCTTTGATACGTCGTAATCGGTAATAATCTACATACTTTTTTGAACATGCGTCCGAGGGTAATACGGGTTCTGTTATATTGGTCAATCGCTTTCCATTAAAGTCGTAATTGCCATCTGTAGTGCGTGACAATACATTAGCATCGACATATCGTTTAGTAGCCGGATCTGTATCATGTTTTGGATCGTTTGTCAAAGCAAATCGTTCATTTGTTTTGAGAGTTCTTCCAAAGGCGTCCATGGTTACACTGGAACTGAAACACCCGTTTGCCTCATGTATATAGAGACCAGCTCTTCCCCTTTCACATTTAGTTGATATGCAGATTATTAAGCAACAACATTCACTTCCGGTGGGAGACTTGGTTTCACACCTCTTCTCAACATCGTCCGAACAACGTCATGGATCACTCTTCCCATCCTCCATTCGCTGTCTCATCGCCGGCCCGTCGGGATGTGGAAAAACCAATCTTCTGCTTACCCTCATCACCTCCTTAAACGGAGTGCGCTTTCAAAATATCTATATTTTTGCCAAATCGCTGTATCAACCGCTGTATGTGTTCTTGGAACAGGTCATGTCAGGTCTGCGCAACATGGGCTACTTCACATTCGCAGCACACGAAGATGTCATTTCTCCAGACAATGTTCGCCCCCATTCACTTATGATTTTTGACGATGTGGCCACAGAACGACAGGGTATTATTCAGGCTTACTTTAGCATGGGACGTCATAAATATATTGATTGTTTTTATCTCGCTCAAACCTATTCGCGAATACCAAAACAGTTGATTCGTGACAATGCCAACGTGATTGTTCTCTTCCGACAGGATGAGCGCAACATGCATCACGTCTACGATGATCACGTGAACCCAGACATGACCTTTCAAGCCTTTACACAGTTGTGTGCCATGTGTTGGAACGCTCATCACCACAGTTGTCTTGTTATTGATAAGCTGAGCAACATCAACAATGGACGCTACCGCATGGGATTTGATCATTTCATTCGTATTTAAGTAGCTGCATTGCTTTTCTGAACATCATTTGTTCAGATGTCATGGCGACAACAGGGAGTCAATTAAAAAAGCACATAATCCGTGCACGAAATAGCATTCGACAAAAGTTTCGCTATCTAAAACGTGCACATGCCGACAGTGAACTGTTTGTCGAAAAACATTTGAAGTCACCTCTGGAAGCTGTGTTGAAAGGAACATCAAAACCTAGTACACGCTCAAAAGAAACACAAACAATTGAAGAGGAGGAAGAAAATGATGAAGAACCTGAGGATGTTTTTTCTCCATTGCTTCCGTCTTCTAGCTCCAAAGAATCACCGCTGCCCCAGTTTTTGAAAACATCAATAATTGCTGAAACACCCACTAGACCCAAAGAAAAGCAGCCTACTCTTAAAGAAATATTAAATACGCCCGAACAATATGTGGGGTTAAAATCCATTTTACTACAAAATTATGGTGCGTTGGTTACTCCCTTCCTTGAAGATCTTTTTACTAAGAAAACTGATACTACCTATGGTGTTCGCTATGAAAACAATAGATTTCGAATTGGTGATTCACCAATCAAGATAAGTGACAATGTTTTGATTGTTAAAACAGTTCGTTATAAATTGACGCCAGGTCTTTTAGAACTTTTATTTTCACGTACACCTTCTACCGAGGAGTATGATAAAGAAGATCTTGAAAAGTATAAAGACATCTTGATGGCTACAAATGGTTTTAGACGTAATTATAAACGTTCTGAAGCAGTAAATGCTAATAAGAGCTTCAAATATAAAACCATCATATCAAAATTGTTTCCCGCCTATGCAAGTGTTCGCCGTGCAAATTCAGCGTCCGGTATCACGTTTAATACTTTGAAACCATTCATCGATTTCGCCTATTGGAACAATCCAAATAAGTTGGTTAAACGTCTGCAACTGTTGCGTGCATCAGAACAGGCTGGTCATACCGGACACGAGGCGGAAGTTTTAGAAATAGAAGAGGAGCTTCGTCATGCTGGCATTATTGTCTAATGAGTCAACGTGTTCATACACCCTCGCCTGTTAAGGCTGGCATTGCTCGCGAGTTGCATAGACCAGCTCGTCGTCTCTACCATCGTCGTCATGTCATCACACGGGGCGTTGACGATCTTTGGCAAGCTGATCTGGTTGAAATGATTCCCTATGCCAAAGCTAACAACGGGGTCAACTATCTGCTCACCGTCATCGACGTTTATTCCAAAATGGCCTTTGTTGAACCTGTTCGGAATAAATCTGCACAACTGGTCACCGCTGCATTCAAGACCATCGTTCAGCGGTCAAGACGACAACCTCGTTTGCTTCAAACAGATCAAGGCAAAGAATTTTTCAACAAGACTTTTTCCGCCTATCTCAAATCACTTGACATCCATCACTATTCCACTTTTAGCAATCTAAAGGCAAGTGTTGTAGAACGTTTCAACCGCACACTCAAGACGCGCATGTGGGAACAATTTACAGCAAGAGGATCCTATCGCTGGCTTGAACTTGTAGGCGACCTGGTGACACGTTACAACAACACTAAACATAGAACCATCAAAATGAAACCACGCCTTGTAACCAAGAACATTGCGCAATTGGATCGCATTCATCACAAAATCAAAACAGTAGATCCACGACGTCATCAATTACGTATTGGTGATTATGTGCGCATCAGTAAACATAAAACAATCTTCGCCAAAGGATACACACCAAACTGGAGCACAGAAATATTTCGTATTCGCAAGGTAAAACTTTCTAATCCCGTTGTTTATTTACTTGATGACCTCAACAAGCAGCCAATCCAAGGAGGATTCTACATGGAGGAACTGCAAAGGACGCAATATCCCAAGCATTATCTTGTTGAAAAAATTGTACAAAAACGTGGCAATAAACTTTTTGTTAAGTGGCTAGGTTTTAATGCCACATATAATTCATGGATTAATAAATCAGATCTGGTGTACACCTTCTTGTTTTTATTTCATGTCGAGCTAGCCGACTCAACATGCCATGCGATTTGTATCCTACCCCCACCCTACCATTTACAGGAAATACTACTCCAGATTCATTGACGTTTGTTTACCATTGAGCACATTCAACAACCAGTTTATTCCCCCTCTCCCTCAATTCCATTCACTACTCCAGATACCATTGATGTTTGTTTACCATTGAGCGCTTTCAACCCCATCTTGTTTGTCTCTCAGACCCATTCACACCTAACCAACCTACCACGTCAGGGTTCAACAACCACCGCCATCCACCGCCATTCATGTTTTCCATTCAAAACACTCCCGTCCATGACCTACCTCACATCCCGTAATCTGCTGTGACGTCACACACACACACACACACCAGTTGACCGTTCAATTCTCTGACGATTCATTCACCGACAAAGATTCGTAAACCTTCGGCAACATTCGGATCTCATCGTGCTCAAAGCAAAGCTATATAGCACGAGACCATAACAGAGAAGGCGCTCAGTCCAAGAGAGAGACTGGGTCGAAGAGGGTCTCGTGCAGATCCTCTTCCATCCTTCCCCCCTCGTCCCCCACCCCACCCTTCCCTCCCCCCACCCTCCCTCCCCACCCCCACTCCTCCCCCTCCACCCACACCCCCTCAAACCGGTTCCTGGACCCTCCAAGGTTTGTTTACCTTCCGGGGTCCCGGCGACCTTGGGGGTCAATGACCTACCTCAAGGTCATTGACCATGACCTACCTCAAGGTCATTGCCCTTGCCACGCCCCCCTCATTTGCATAAATAACGGTATTTGAAGCTGAACCCCCTTAGCATCTCTACTTACAGCAGTATTATGGCATGACTGTTAGGAGAACAGCTGGACTTAATGATGTAACAAGGCTGTCAGTTGGCAACACACAATCTGGAAAGGGGCGTCTAACTGTTGCCTATATTGATCTTCTACAGCAGCATTATGGCCAGCCTGTTAGGAGAACAGCTGGACTTAATGATGTAACAAGGCTGTCAGTTGGCAAGACACTATCTGGAAAGGGGCGTTTAACTGTTGCCAATATTGATCTTCTACAGCAGTATTATGGCCAGGCTGTTAGAAGAACAGCTGGACTTAATGATGTAACAAGGCTGTAAGTTGGCAACACACTATCTGGAAAGGGGCGTCTAACTGTTGCCTATATTAATCTTCTACAGCAGTATTATGGCCAGGCTGTTAGGAGAACAGCTGGACTAAATGATGTAACAAGGCTGTCAGTTGGCAAGACACTATCTAGAATTATGGCCAGGCTGTTAGGAGAACAGCTGGACTTAATGATGTAACAAGGCTGTCAGTTGGCAACACACTATCTGGAAAGGGGCGTCTATCTGATGCCTATATTGATCTTATAGAGCAGTATTATGGCCAGGCTGTTAGGAGAACAGCTGGACTTAATGATGTAACAAGGCTGTCAGTTGGCAACACACAATTTGGAAGGGGTCGTCTAACTGTTGCCTATATTGATCTTATACAGCAGTATTATGGCCAGGCTGTTAGGAGAACAGCTGGACTTAATGATGAAACATGGCTGTCAGTTGGCAACACACAATCTGGAAAGGGGCGTCTAACTGTTGCCTATATTGATCTTCTACAGCAGTATTATGGCCAGGCTGTTAGGAGAACAGCTGGACTTAATGATGTAACAAGGCTGTCAGTTGGCAAAACACTATCTGGAAAGGGGCGTCTATCTGTTGCCTTTATTGATCTTCTACAGCAGTATTATGGCCAGGCTGTTAGGAGAACAGCTGGAATCAATGATGTAACAAGGCTGTCGGTTGGCAAGACACTATCTGGAAAGGGGCGTCTATCTGTTGCCTATATTGATCTTCTACGGCAGTATTATGGCCAGGCTGTTAGGAAAACAGCTGGACTTAATGACGTAACAAGGCTGTCAGTTGGCAAGACACTACCTGGAAAGGGGCGTCTAACTGATGCCTATATTGATCTTCTACAGCAGTATTATGGCC
This sequence comes from Meconema thalassinum, assembly GCA_946902985.2. NCBI lineage: Eukaryota > Metazoa > Arthropoda > Insecta > Orthoptera > Tettigoniidae > Meconema > Meconema thalassinum. Next base: position 18,887,088 of record OX336397.1, read on the forward strand.
AGGCTGTATGGAGAACAGCTGGACTTAATGATGTAACAAGGCTGTCAGTTGGCAAGACACTATCTGGAAAGGGGCGTCTAACTGTTGCCTATATTGATTTTCTACAGCAGTATTATGGCCAGGCTTATAGGAGAACAGCTGGACTTAATGATGTAACAAGGCTGTCGGTTGGCAAGACACTATCTGGAAAGGGGCGTCTAACTGTTGCCTATATTGATCTTATAGAGCAGTATTATGGCCAGGCTGTTAGGAGAACAGCTGGACTTAATGATGTAACAAGGCTGTCAGTTGGCAAGACACTATCTGGAAAGGGGTGCCTAACTGTTGCCTATATTGATCTTCTACAGCAGTATTATGGCCAGGCTGTTAGGAGAACAGCTGGACTTAATGATGTAACAAGGCTGTCGGTTGGCAAGACACTATCTGGAAAGGGGCGTCTAACTGTTGCCTATGTTGATCTTCTACAGCAGTATTATGGCCAGGCTGTTAGGAGAACAGCTGGACTTAATGATGTAACAAGGCTGTCAGTTGGCAAGACACTATCTGGAAAAGGGCGTCTAACTGTTGCCAATATTGATCTTCTACAACAGAATTATGGCCAGGCTGTTAGGAGAACAGCTGGGCTTAATGATGTAACAAGGCTGTCAGTTTGCAAGACACTATCTGGAAAGGGGCGTCTAATTGTTGCCTATATTGATCTTCTACGGCAGTATTATGGCCAGGCTGTTAGGAAAACAGCTGGATTTAATGATGTAACAAGGCTGTCAGTTGGCAAGACACTATCTGGAAAGAGGCGTCTAACTGATGCCTATATTGATCTTCTACAGCAGTATTATGGCCAGGCTGTATGGAGAACAGCTGGACTTAATGATGTAACAAGGCTGTCAGTTGGCAACACACTATCTGGAAAGGGGCGCCTAGCTGTTGCCTATATTGATCTTCTACAACAGTATTATTGCCAGGCTGATAGGAGAACAGCTGGACTTAATGATGTAACAAAGCAGTCAGTTGGCAAGACACTATCTGGAAAGGGGCGTCTAACTGTTGCCTATATGGATCTTCTACGGCAGGATTATGGCCAGGCTGTTAGGAGAACATCTGGACTTAATGATGTAACAAGGCTGTCATTAGGCAAGACATTATCTGGAAAGGAGCGTCTAACTGGTGCTAATATTGATCTTCTACGGCAGTATTATGGCCAGGCTGTTAGGAGAACAGCTGTACATAATGATGTAACAAGGCTTTCATTTGGCAAGACACTATCTGAAAAGGGGTGCCTAAATGTTGCCTATATTGATCTTCTACAGCAGCATTATGGCCAGCCTGTTAGGAGAACAGCTGGACTTAATGATGTAACAAGGCTGTCAGTTGGCAAGACACTATCTGGAAAGGGGCGTCTAACTGATGCCTATATTGATCTTCTACAGCAGTATTATGGCCAGGCTGTTAGGAGACCAGCAGGACTTAATGATGTAACAAGGCTGTCAGTTGGCAATACATTATCTGGAAAGGGGCGTCTAACTGCTGCCTATATTGATCTTTTACGGCAGTATTATGGCCACGCTGTTAGGAGAACAGCTGGACTTAATGATGTAACAAGGCTGACAGTTGGCAAGACACTATCTGGAAAGGGGCGTCTAACTGTTTCCTATATTGATCTTATAGAGCAGTATTATGGCCAGGCTGTTAGGAGAACAGCTGGACTTAAATGATGTAACAAGGCTGTCAGTTGGCAAGACACTATCTGGAAAGAGGCGTCCAACTGTTGCCTATATTGATCTTATAGAGCAGTAATATGGCCAGGCTGTTAGGAGAACAGCTTGACTTAATGATGTAACAAGGCTGTCAGTTGGCAAGGCACTATCTGGAAAGGGGCGTCTAACTGATGCCTATATTGATCTTCTACAGCAGTATTATGGCCAGGCTGTTAGGAGTACAGCTGGACTTAATGATGTAACAAGGCTGTCAGTTGGCAACACACAATTTGGAAAGGGTCGTCTAACTGTTGCCTATATTGATCTTATAGAGCAGTAATATGGCCAGTCTGTTAGGAGAACAGCTTGACTTAATGATGTAACAAGGCTGTCAGTTGGCAAGACACTATCTGGAAAGGGGCGCCTAACTGTTGCCTATATTGATCTTATAGAGAACTATTATGGCCAGGCTGTTAGGAGAACAGCTGGACTTAATGATGTAACAAGGCTGTCAGTTGGCAACACACAATTTGGAAAGGGTCGTCTAACTGTTGCCTATATTGATCTTCTACAGCAGTATTATGGCCAGGCTGTTATGAGAACAGCTGGACTTAATGATGAAACATGGCTGTCAGTTGGCAACACACAATCTGGAAAGGGGCGTCTTACTGTTGCCTATATTGATCTTCTACAGCAGTATTATGGCCAGGCTGTTAGGAGAACAGCTGGACTTAATGATGTAACAAGGCTGTCAGTTGGCAAAACACTATCTGGAAAGGGGCGTCTATCTGTTGCCTATATTGTTCTTCTACAACAGTATTATGGCCAGGCTGTTAGGCGAACAGCTGGACTCAATGATGTAACAAGGCTGTCGGTTGGCAAGACACTATCTGGAAAGGGGCGTCTATCTGTTGCCTATATTGATCTTCTACGGCAGTATTATGGCCAGGCTGTTAGGAAAACAGCTGGACTTAATGATGTAACAAGGCTGTCAGTTGGCAAGACACTACCTGGAAAGGGGCGTCTAACTGATGCCTATATTGATCTTCTACAGCAGTATTATGGCCAGGCTGTATGGAGAACAGCTGGACTTAATGATGTAACAAGGCTGTCAGTTGGCAAGACACTATCTGGAAAGGGGCGTCTAACTGTTGCCTATATTGATTTTCTACAGCAGTATTATGGCCAGGCTTATAGGAGAACAGCTGGACTTAATGATGGAACAAGGCTGTCGGTTGGCAAGACACTATCTGGAAAGGGGCGTCTAACTGTTGCCTATATTGATCTTATAGAGCAGTATTATGGCCAGGCTGTTAGGAGAACAGCTGGACTTAATGATGTAACAAGGCTGTCAGTTGGCAAGACACTATCTGGAAAGGGGTGCCTAACTGTTGCCTATATTGATCTTCTACAGCAGTATTATGGCCAGGCTGTTAGGAGAACAGCTGGACTTAATGATGTAACAAGGCTGTCGGTTAGCAAGACACTATCTGGAAACGGGCGTCTAACTGATGCCAATATTGATCTTCTACAGCAGTATTATGGCCAGGCTGTTAGGAGAACAGCTGGACTTAATGATGTAACAAGGCTGTCAGTTGGCAAGACACTATCTGGAAAGGGGCGTCTAACTGTTGCCTATATTGACCTTCTACAGCAGTATTATGGCCAGGCTGTTAGGAGAACAGGTGGACTTAATGATATAACAAGGTTGTCAGTTGGCAAGACACTATCTGGTTAGGGGCGTCTAACTGTTGCCTACATTGTACTTCTACAGCAGTATTATGGCCAGACTGTTAGGAGAACAGCGTGACATAATGATGTAACAAGGCTGTCAGTTTCAAGACACTATCTGGAAAGGGGCGTCTAACTGATGCCAATATTGATCTTCTACAGCAGTATTATGGCCAGGCTGTTAGGAGAACAGCTGGACTTAATGATGTAACAAGGCTGTCAGTTGGCAAGACACTATCCTGAAAAGGGCGTCCAACTGTTGCCTATATTGATCTTCTACGGCAGAATTATGGCCAGGCTGTTAGGAGAACAGCTGGAATTAATGACGTAACAAGGCTATCGGTTGGCAAGACACTATCTGGAAAGGGGCGTCTAACCGTTGCCTTTATTGATCTTCTACAACAGTATTATGGCCAGGCTGTTAGAGGAACAGATGGACTTAATGATGTAACAAGGCTGTCAGTTGGCAAGACACTATCTGGAAAGGGGCGTCTAACTGTTGCCTATATTGATTTTCTACAGCAGTATTATGGCCAGGCTTATAGGAGAACAGCTGGACTTAATGATGTAACAAGGCTGTCGGTTGGCAACACACAATCTGGAAAGGGGCGTCTAACTGTTGCCTATATTTATCTTATAGAGCTGTATTTTGGCCAGGCTGTTAGGAGAACAGCTGGACTTAATGATGTAACAAGGCTGTCAGTTGGCAAGACACTATCTGGAAAGGGGCGTCTAACTGTTGCCTATATTGATCTTCTACAGCAGTATTATGGCCAGGCTGTTAGGAGAACAGCTGGACTTAATGATGTAACAAGGATGTCGGTTGGCAAGACTCTGTCTGGTAAGGGCCGTCTAACTGTTTACTATATTGATCTTCTACGGCAGTAATATGGCCAGGCTGATAGGAGAACAGCTGGAATTAATGATGTAACAAGGCTGTCAGTTGGCAAGACACTATCTGGAAAGAGGCGTCTAACTGATGCCTATATTGATCTTCTACAGCAGTATTATTGCCAGCCTGTTTGGAGAACAGCTGGACTTAATGATGTAACAAGGCTGTCAGTTGCAAGACACTATCTGGAAAGGGGCGTCTAACTGTTGCCTATATTGATCTTATAGAGCACTATTATGGCCAGGCTGTTAGGAGAACAGCTGGACTTAATGATGTAACAAGGCTGTCAGTTGGCAACACACAATTTGGAAAGGGTCGTCTAACTGTTGCCTATATTGATCTTCTACAGCAGTATTATGGCCAGGCTGTTAGGAGAACAGCTGGACTTAATGATGAAACATGGCTGTCAGTTGGCAACACACAATCTGGAAAGGGGCGTCTAACTGTTGCCTATATTGATCTTCTACAGCAGTATTATGGCCAGGCTGTTAGGAGAACAGCTGGACTTAATGATGTAACAAGGCTGTCAGTTGGCAAAACACTATCTGGAAAGGGGCGTCTATCTGTTGCCTATATTGATCTTCTACAGCAGTATTATGGCCAGGCTGTTAGGCGAACAGCTGGACTCAATGATGTAACAAGGCTGTCGGTTGGCAAGACACTATCTGGAAAGGGGCGTCTATCTGTTGCCTATATTGATCTTCTACGGCAGTATTATGGCCAGGCTGTTAGGAAAACAGCTGGACTTAATGATGTAACAAGGCTGTCAGTTGGCAAGACACTACCTGGAAAGGGGCGTCTAACTGATGCCTATATTGATCTTCTACAGCAGTATTATGGCCAGGCTGTATGGGGAACAGCTGGACTTAATGATGTAACAAGGCTGTCAGTTGGCAAGACACTATCTGGAAAGGGGCGTCTAACTGTTGCCTATATTGATTTTCTACAGCAGTATTATGGCCAGGCTTATAGGAGAACAGCTGGACTTAATGATGTAACAAGGCTGTCGGTTGGCAAGACACTATCAGGAAAGGGGCGTCTAACTGTTGCCTATATTGATCTTATAGAGCAGTATTATGGCCAGGCTGTTAGGAGAACAGCTGGACTTAATGATGTAACAAGGCTGTCAGTTGGCAAGACACTATCTGGAAAGGGGTTCCTAACTGTTGCCTATATTGATCTTCTACAGCAGTATTATGGCCAGGCTGTTAGGAGAACAGCTGGACTTAATGATGTAACAAGGCTGTCGGTTAGCAAGACACTATCTGGAAATGGGCGTCTAACTGATGCCAATATTGATCTTCTACAGCAGTAGCCTATTATGGCCAGGCTGTTAGGAGAACAGCTGGACTTAATGATGTAACAAGGCTGTCAGTTGGCAAGACACTATCTGGAAACGGGCGTCTAACTGTTGCCTATATTGACCTTCTACAGCAGTATTATGGCCAGGCTGTTAGGAGAACAGGTGGACTTAATGATGTAACAAGGCTGTCAGTTGGCAAGACACTATCTGGTTAGGGGCGTCTAACTGTTGCCTACATTGTACTTCTACAGCAGTATTATGGCCAGACTGTTAGGAGAACAGCGTGACTTAATGATGTAACAAGGCTGTCAGTTTCAAGACACTATCTGGAAAGGGGCGTCTAACTGATGCCAATATTGATCTTCTACAGCAGTATTATGGCCAGGCTGTTAGGAGAACAGCTGGACTTAATGATGTAACAAGGCTGTCAGTTGGCAAGACACTATCTGGAAAGGGGCGTCTAACTGTTGCCTATATTGATTTTCTACAGCAGTATTATGGCCAGGCTTATAGGAGAACAGCTGGACTTAATGATGTAACAAGGCTGTCGGTTGGCAACACACAATCTGGAAAGGGGCGTCTAACTGTTGCCTATATTGATCTTCTACAGCAGTATTATGGTCAGGCTGTTAGGAGAACAGCTGGACTTAATGATGTAACAAGGCTGTCAGTTGGCAAGACACTATCTGGAAAAGGGCGTCTAACTGTTGCCAATATTGATCATCTACAGCAGAATTATGGCCAGGCAGTTAGGAGAACAGCTGGGCTTAATGATGTAACAAGGCTGTCAGTTTGCAAGACACTATCTGGAAAGGGGCGTCTAATTGTTGCCTATATTGATCTTCTACGGCAGTATTATGGCCAGGCTGTTAGGAAAACAGCTGAATTTAATGATGTAACAAGGCTGTCAGTTGGCAAGACACTATCTGGAAAGAGGCGTCTAACTGATGCCTATATTGATCTTCTACAGCAGTATTATGGCCAGGCTGTATGGAGAACAGCTGGAATTAATGATGTAACAAGGCTGTCAGTTGGCAAGACACTATCTGGAAAGGGGTGTCTAACTGTTGCCTATATTGACCTTCTACAGCAGTATTATGGCACGGCTGTTAGGAGAACAACTGGACTTAATGATGTAACAAGGCTGTCAGTTGGCAAGGCACTATCTGGAAAGGGGCGTCCAACTGTTGCCAATATTAATCTTCTACAGCAGTATTAAGGCCAGGCTGTTAAGAGAACAGCTGGACTTAATGGTGTAACAAGGCTGTCAGTTGGCAAGACACTATCTGGAAACGGGCATCTAACTGTTGCCTATATTAATCTTCTACAGCAGTATTATGGCCAGGCTGTTAGGAGAAGAGCTGGACTTAATGATGTTACAAGGCTGTCAGTTGGCAACACACTATCTGGAAAGGGGCATCTAACTGTTGCCTATATTGATCTTCTACAGCAGTATTATGGCCAGGCTGTTAGGAGAACAGCTGGATTTAATGATGTAACAAGGCTGTCAGTTGGCAACACACTATCTGGAAAGGGGCGTCTAACTGATGCCTATATTGATCTTCTACAGCAGTATTATAGCCAGGCTGTTAGGAGAACAGCTGGACTTAATGATGTAACAAGGCTGTCAGTTGGCAACACACTATCTGTAATGGGGCGTCCAACTGTTGCCTATATTGATCTTATAGAGCAGTATTATGGCCAGGCTGTTAGGAGAACAGCTGGACTTTATGATGTAACAAGGCTGTCAGTTGGCAAGACACTATCTGGAAAGGGGCGTCTGACTGTTGCCTATATTGATCTTCTACAGCAGTATTATGGCCAGGATGTTAGGTGAACAGCTGGACTTAATGATGTAACAATGCTGTCAGTTGGCAAGACACTATCTGGAAAGGGGCGTCTGACTGTTGCCTATATTGATCTTCTACAGCAGTATTATGGCCAGGCTGTATGGAGAACAGCTGGACTTAATGATGTAACAAGGCTGTCAGTTGGCAACACACTATCTGGAAAGGGGCGTCTATCTGATGCCTATATTGATCTTATAGAGCAGTATTATGGCCAGGCTGTTAGGAGAACAGCTGGACTTAATGATGTAACAAGGCTGTCAGTTGGCAATACACAATTTGGAAGGGGTCGTCTAACTGTTGCCTATATTGATCTTCTACAGCAGTATTATGGCCAGGCTGTTAGGAGAACAGCTGGACTTAATGATGAAACATGGCCGTCAGTTGGCAACACACAATCTGGAAAGGGGCGTCTAACTGTTGCCTATATTGACCTTCTACAGCAGTATTATGGCCAGGCTGTTAGGAGAACAGGTGGACTTAATGATGTAACAAGGCTGTCAGTTGGCAAGACACTATCTGGTTAGGGGCGTCTAACTGTTGCCTATATTGTACTTCTACAGCAGTATTATGGCCAGACTGTTAGGATAACAGCGTGACTTAATGATGTAACAAGGCTGTCAGTTTCAAGACACTATCTGGAAAGGGGCGTCTAACTGATGCCAATATTGATCTTCTACAGCAGTATTATGGCCAGGCTGTTAGGAGAACAGCTGGACTTAATGATGTAACAAGGCTGTCAGTTGGCAAGACACTATCCTGAAAAGGGCGTCCAACTGTTGCCTATATTGATCTTCTACGGCAGAATTATGGCCAGGCTGTTAGGAGAACAGCTGGAATTAATGACGTAACAAGGCTATCGGTTGGCAAGACACTATCTGGAAAGGGGCGTCTAACCGTTGCCTTTATTGATCTTCTACAGCAGTATTATGGCCAGGCTGTTAGGGGAACAGATGGACTTAATGATGTAACAAGTCTGTCAGTTGGCAAGACACTATCTGGAAAGGGGCTTCTAACTGTTGCCTATATTGATTTTCTACAGCAGTATTATGGCCAGGCTTATAGGAGAACAGCTGGACTTAATGATGTAACAAGGCTGTCGGTTGGCAAGACACTATCTGGAAAGGGGCGTCTAACTGTTGCCTATATTGATCTTATAGAGCAGTATTATGGCCAGGCTGTTAGGAGAACAGCTGGACTTAATGATGTAACAAGGCTGTCAGTTGGCAAGACACTATCTGGAAAGGGGTGCCTAACTGTTGCCTATATTGATCTTCTACAGCAGTATTATGGCCAGGCTGTTAGGAGAACAGCTGGACTTAATGATGTAACAAGGCTGTCGGTTGGCAAGACACTATCTGGAAAGGGGCGTCTAACTGTTGCCTATATTGATCTTCTACAGCAGTATTATGGCCAGGCTGTTAGGAGAACAGCTGGACTTAATGATGTAACAAGGCTGTCAGTTGGCAAGACACTATCTGGAAAAGGGCGTCTAACTGTTGCCAATATTGATCTTCTACAGCAGAATTATGGCCAGGCAGTTAGGAGAACAGCTGGGCTTAATGATGTAACAAGGCTGTCAGTTTGCAAGACACTATCTGGAAAGGGGCGTCTAATTGTTGCCTATATTGATCTTCTACGGCAGCATTATGGCCAGGCTGTTAGGAAAACAGCTGGATTTAATGATGTAACAAGGCTGTCAGTTGGCAAGACACTATCTGGAAAGAGGCGTCTAACTGATGCCTATATTGATCTTCTACAGCAGTATTATGGCCAGGCTGTATGGAGAACAGCTGGACTTAATGATGTAACAAGGCTGTCAGTTGGCAAGGCACTATCTGGAAAGGGGCGTCCAACTGTTGCCTATATTAATCTTCTACAGCAGTATTAAGGCCAGGCTGTTAAGAGAACAGCTGGAATTAATGATGTAACAAGGCTGTCAGTTGGCAAGACACTATCTGGAAAGGGGTGTCTAACTGTTGCCTATATTGATCTTCTACAGCAGTATTATGGCACGGCTGTTAGGAGAACAGCTGGACTTAATCATGTAACAAGGCTGTCAGTTGGCAAGGCACTATCTGGAAAGGGGCGTCCAACTGTTGCCTATATTAATCTTCTACAGCAGTATTAAGGCCAGGCTGTTAAGAGAACAGCTGGACTTAATTATGTAACAAGGCTGTCAGTTGGCAAGACACTATCTGGAAACGGGCATCTAACTGTTGCCTATATTAATCTTCTACAGCAGTATTATGGCCAGTCTGTTAGGAGAAGAACTGGACTTAATGATGTTACAAGGCTGTCAGTTGGCAACACACTATCTGGAAAGGGGCATCTAACTGTTGCCTATATTGATCTTCAACAGCAGTATTATGGCCAGGCTGTTAGGAGAACAGCTGGACTTAATGATGTAACAAGGCTGTCAGTTGGCAACACACTATCTGGAAAGGGGCGTCTAACTGATGCCTATATTGATCTTCTACAGCAGTATTATAGCCAGGCTGTTAGGAGAACAGCTGGACATAATGATGTAACAAGGCTGTCAGTTGGCAACACACTATCTGTAAAGGGGCGTCCAACTGTTGCCTATATTGATCTTATAGAGCAGTATTATGGCCAGGCTGTTAGGAGAACAGCTGGACTTTATGATGTAACAAGGCTGTCAGTTGGCAAGACACTATCTGGAAAGGGGCGTCTGACTGTTGCCTATATTGATCTTCTACAGCAGTATTATGGCCAGGCTGTTAGGTGAACAGCTGGACTTAATGATGTAACAATGCTGTCAGTTGGCAAGACACTATCTGGAAAGGGGTGTCTAACTGTTGCCTATATTGAGCTTCTACAGCAGTATTATGGCATGACTGTTAGGAGAACAGCTGGACTTAATGATGTAACAAGGCTGTCAGTTGGCAACACACAATCTGGAAAGGGGCGTCTAACTGTTGCCTATATTGATCTTCTACAGCAGCATTATGGCCAGCCTGTTAGGAGAACAGCTGGACTTAATGATGTAACAAGGCTGCCAGTTGGCAAGAACACTATCTGGAAAGGGGCGTTTAACTGTTGCCAATATTGATCTTCTACAGCAGTATTATGGCCAGGCTGTTAGAAGAACAGCTGGACTTAATGATGTAACAAGGCTGTAAGTTGGCAACACACTATCTGGAAAGGGGCGTCTAACTGTTGCCTATATTAATCTTCTACAGCAGTATTATGGCCAGGCTGTTAGGAGAACAGCTGGACTTAATGATGTAACATGGCTGTCAGTTGGCAACACACAATCTGGAAAGGGGCGTCTAACTGTTGCCTATATTGATCTTCTACAGCAGTATTATGGCCAGGCTGTTAGGAGAACAGCTGGACTAAATGATGTAACAAGGCTGTCAGTTGGCAAGACACTATCTAGAAACGGGCATCTAACTGTTGCCTATATTGATCTTCTACAGCAGTATTATGGCCAGGCTGTTAGGAGAACAGCTGGACTTAATGATGTAACAAGGCTGTCAGTTGGCAACACACTATCTGGAAAGGGGCGTCTATCTGATGCCTATATTGATCTTATAGAGCAGTATTATGGCCAGGCTGTTAGGAGAACAGCTGGACTTAATGATGTAACAAGGCTGTCAGTTGGCAACACACAATTTGGAAGGGGTCGTCTAACTGTTGCCTATATTGATCTTCTACAGCAGTATTATGGCCAGGCTGTTAGGAGAACAGCTGGACTTAATGATGAAACATGGCTGTCAGTTGGCAACACACAATCTGGAAAGGGGCGTCTAACTGTTGCCTATATTGATCTTCTACAGCAGTATTATGGCCAGGCTGTTAGGAGAACAGCTGAACTTAATGATGTAACAAGGCTGTCAGTTGGCAAAACACTATCTGGAAAGGGGCGTCTATCTGTTGCCTATATTGATCTTCTACAGCAGTATTATGGCCAGGCTGTTAGGAGAACAGCTGGACTCAATGATGTAACAAGGCTGTCGGTTGGCAAGACACTATCTGGAAAGGGGCGTCTATCTGTTGCCTATATTGATCTTCTACGGCAGTATTATGGCCAGGCTGTTAGGAAAACAGCTGGACTTAATGACGTAACAAGGCTGTCAGTTGGCAAGACACTACCTGGAAAGGGGCGTCTAACTGATGCCTATATTGATCTTCTACAGCAGTATTATGGCCAGGCTGTATGGAGAACAGCTGGACTTAATGATGTAACAAGGCTGTCAGTTGGCAAGACACTATCTGGAAAGGGGCGTCTAACTGTTGCCTATATTGATTTTCTACAGCAGTATTATGGCCAGGCTTATAGGAGAACAGCTGGACTTAATGATGTAACAAGGCTGTCGGTTGGCAAGACACTATCTGGAAAGGGGCGTCTAACTGTTGCCTATATTGATCTTATAGAGCAGTATTATGGCCAGGCTGTTAGGAGAACAGCTGGACTTAATGATGTAACAAGGCTGTCAGTTGGCAAGACACTATCTGGAAAGGGGTGCCTAACTGTTGCCTATATTGATCTTCTACAGCAGTATTATGGCCAGGCTGTTAGGAGAACAGCTGGACTTAATGATGTAACAAGGCTGTCGGTTGGCAAGACACTATCTGGAAAGGGGCGTCTAACTGTTGCCTATATTGATCTTCTACAGCAGTATTATGGCCAGGCTGTTAGGAGAACAGCTGGACTTAATGATGTAACAAGGCTGTCAGTTGGCAAGACACTATCTGGAAAAGGGCGTCTAACTGTTGCCTATATTGATCTTCTACAGCAGAATTATGGCCAGGCTGTTAGGAGAACAGCTGGGCTTAATGATGTAACAAGGCTGTCAGTTTGCAAGACACTATCTGGAAAGGGGCGTCTAATTGTTGCCTATGTTGATCTTCTACGGCAGTATTATGGCCAGGCTGTTAGGAAAACAGCTGGATTTAATGATGTAACAAGGCTGTCAGTTGGCAAGACACTATCTGGAAAGAGGCGTCTAACTGATGCCTATATTGATCTTCTACAGCAGTATTATGGCCAGGCTGTATGGAGAACAGCTGGACTTAATGATGTAACAAGGCTGTCAGTTGGCATGACACTATCTGGAAAGGGGCGTCTGACTGTTGCCTATATTGATCTTCTACAGCAGTATTATGGCCAGGATGTTAGGTGAACAGCTGGACTTAATGATGTAACAATGCTGTCAGTTGGCAAGACACTATCTGGAAAGGGGCGTCTGACTGTTGCCTATATTGATCTTCTACAGCAGTATTATGGCCAGGCTGTATGGAGAACAGCTGGACTTAATGATGTAACAAGGCTGTCAGTTGGCAACACACTATCTGGAAAGGGGCGTCTATCTGATGCCTATATTGATCTTATAGAGCAGTATTATGGCCAGGCTGTTAGGAGAACAGCTGGACTTAATGATGTAACAAGGCTGTCAGTTGGCAATACACAATTTGGAAGGGGTCGTCTAACTGTTGCCTATATTGATCTTCTACAGCAGTATTATGGCCAGGCTGTTAGGAGAACAGCTGGACTTAATGATGAAACATGGCTGTCAGTTGGCAACACACAATCTGGAAAGGGGCGTCTAACTGTTGCCTATATTGACCTTCTACAGCAGTATTATGGCCAGGCTGTTAGGAGAACAGGTGGACTTAATGATGTAACAAGGCTGTCAGTTGGCAAGACACTATCTGGTTAGGGGCGTCTAACTGTTGCCTATATTGTACTTCTACAGCAGTATTATGGCCAGACTGTTAGGATAACAGCGTGACTTAATGATGTAACAAGGCTGTCAGTTTCAAGACACTATCTGGAAAGGGGCGTCTAACTGATGCCAATATTGATCTTCTACAGCAGTATTATGGCCAGGCTGTTAGGAGAACAGCTGGACTTAATGATGTAACAAGGCTGTCAGTTGGCAAGACACTATCCTGAAAAGGGCGTCCAACTGTTGCCTATATTGATCTTCTACGGCAGAATTATGGCCAGGCTGTTAGGAAAACAGCTGGAATTAATGACGTAACAAGGCTATCGGTTGGCAAGACACTATCTGGAAAGGGGCGTCTAACCGTTGCCTTTATTGATCTTCTACAGCAGTATTATGGCCAGGCTGTTAGGGGAACAGATGGACTTAATGATGTAACAAGGCTGTCAGTTGGCAAGACACTATCTGGAAAGGGGCTTCTAACTGTTGCCTATATTGATTTTCTACAGCAGTATTATGGCCAGGCTTATAGGAGAACAGCTGGACTTAATGATGTAACAAGTCTGTCGGTTGGCAAGACACTATCTGGAAAGGGGCGTCTAACTGTTGCCTATATTGATCTTATAGAGCAGTATTATGGCCAGGCTGTTAGGAGAACAGCTGGACTTAATGATGTAACAAGGCTGTCAGTTGGCAAGACACTATCTGGAAAGGGGTGCCTAACTGTTGCCTATATTGATCTTCTACAGCAGTATTATGGCCAGGCTGTTAGGAGAACAGCTGGACTTAATGATGTAACAAGGCTGTCGGTTGGCAAGACACTATCTGGAAAGGGGCGTCTAACTGTTGCCTATATTGATCTTCTACAGCAGTATTATGGCCAGGCTGTTAGGAGAACAGCCGGACTTAATGATGTAACAAAGCTGTCAGTTGGCAAGACACTATCTGGAAAAGGGCGTCTAACTGTTGCCAATATTGATCTTCTACAGCAGAATTATGGCCAGGCAGTTAGGAGAACAGCTGGGCTTAATGATGTAACAAGGCTGTCAGTTTGCAAGACACTATCTGGAAAGGGGCGTCTAATTGTTGCCTATATTGATCTTCTACGGCAGCATTATGGCCAGGCTGTTAGGAAAACAGCTGGATTTAATGATGTAACAAGGCTGTCAGTTGGCAAGACACTATCTGGAAAGAGGCGTCTAACTGATGCCTATATTGATCTTCTACAGCAGTATTATGGCCAGGCTGTATGGAGAACAGCTGGACTTAATGATGTAACAAGGCTGTCAGTTGGCAAGGCACTATCTGGAAAGGGGCGTCCAACTGTTGCCTATATTAATCTTCTACAGCAGTATTAAGGCCAGGCTGTTAAGAGAACAGCTGGAATTAATGATGTAACAAGGCTGTCAGTTGGCAAGACACTATCTGGAAAGGGGTGTCTAACTGTTGCCTATATTGATCTTCTACAGCAGTATTATGGCACGGCTGTTAGGAGAACAGCTGGACTTAATCATGTAACAAGGCTGTCAGTTGGCAAGGCACTATCTGGAAAGGGGCGTCCCACTGTTGCCTATATTAATCTTCTACAGCAGTATTAAGGCCAGGCTGTTAAGAGAACAGCTGGACTTAATTATGTAACAAGGCTGTCAGTTGGCAAGACACTATCTGGAAACGGGCATCTAACTGTTGCCTATATTAATCTTCTACAGCAGTATTATGGCCAGGCTGTTAGGAGAAGAACTGGACTTAATGATGTTACAAGGCTGTCAGTTGGCAACACACTATCTGGAAAGGGGCATCTAACTGTTGCCTATATTGATCTTCAACAGCAGTATTATGGCCAGGCTGTTAGGAGAACAGCTGGACTTAATGATGTAACAAGGCTGTCAGTTGGCAACACACTATCTGGAAAGGGGCGTCTAACTGATGCCTATATTGATCATCTACAGCAGTATTATAGCCAGGCTGTTAGGAGAACAGCTGGACATAATGATGTAACAAGGCTGTCAGTTGGCAACACACTATCTGTAAAGGGGCGTCCAACTGTTGCCTATATTGATCTTATAGAGCAGTATTATGGCCAGGCTGTTAGGAGAACAGCTGGACTTTATGATGTAACAAGGCTGTCAGTTGGCAAGACACTATCTGGAAAGGGGCGTCTGACTGTTGCCTATATTGATCTTCTACAGCAGTATTATGGCCAGGCTGTTAGGTGAACAGCTGGACTTAATGATGTAACAATGCTGTCAGTTGGCAAGACACTATCTGGAAAGGGGTGTCTAACTGTTGCCTATATTGAGCTTCTACAGCAGTATTATGGCATGACTGTTAGGAGAACAGCTGGACATAATGATGTAACAAGGCTGTCAGTTGGCAACACACAATCTGGAAAGGGGCGTCTAACTGTTGCCTATATTGATCTTCTACAGCAGCATTATGGCCAGCCTGTTAGGAGAACAGCTGGAGTTAATGATGTAACAAGGCTGTCAGTTGGCAAGAACACTATCTGGAAAGGGGCGTTTAACTGTTGCCAATATTGATCTTCTACAGCAGTATTATGGCCAGGCTGTTAGAAGAACAGCTGGACTTAATGATGTAACAAGGCTGTAAGTTGGCAACACACTATCTGGAAAGGGGCGTCTATCTGTTGCCTATATTAATCTTCTACAGCAGTATTATGGCCAGGCTGTTAGGAGAACAGCTGGACTTAATGATGTAACATGGCTGTCAGTTGGCAACACACAATCTGGAAAGGGGCGTCTAACTGTTGCCTATATTGATCTTCTACAGCAGTATTATGGCCAGGCTGTTAGGAGAACAGCTGGACTAAATGATGTAACAAGGCTGTCAGTTGGCAAGACACTATCTAGAAACGGGCATCTAACTGTTGCCTATATTGATCTTCTACAGCAGTATTATGGCCAGGCTGTTAGGAGAACAGCTGGACTTAATGATGTAACAAGGCTGTCAGTTGGCAACACACTATCTGGAAAGGGGCGTCTATCTGATGCCTATATTGATCTTATAGAGCAGTATTATGGCCAGGCTGTTAGGAGAACAGCTGGACTTAATGATGTAACAAGGCTGTCAGTTGGCAACACACAATTTGGAAGGGGTCGTCTAACTGTTGCCTATATTGATCTTCTACAGCAGTTTTATGGCCAGGCTGTTAGGAGAACAGCTGGACTTAATGATGAAACATGGCTGTCAGTTGGCAACACACAATCTGGAAAGGGGCGTCTAACTGTTGCCTATATTGATCTTCTACAGCAGTATTATGGCCAGGCTGTTAGGAGAACAGCTGAACTTAATGATGTAACAAGGCTGTCAGTTGGCAAAACACTATCTGGAAAGGGGCGTCTATCTGTTGCCTATATTGATCTTCTACAGCAGAATTATGGCCAGGCTGTTAGGAGAACAGCTGGACTCAATGATGTAACAAGGCTGTCGGTTGGCAAGACACTATCTGGAAAGGGGCGTCTATCTGTTGCCTATATTGATCTTCTACGGCAGTATTATGGCCAGGCTGTTAGGAAAACAGCTGGACTTAATGACGTAACAAGGCTGTCAGTTGGCAAGACACTACCTGGAAAGGGGCGTCTAACTGATGCCTATATTGATCTTCTACAGCAGTATTATGGCCAGGCTGTATGGAGAACAGCTGGACTTAATGATGTAACAAGGCTGTCAGTAGGCAAGACACTATCTGGAAAGGGGCGTCTAACTGTTGCCTATATTGATTTTCTACAGCAGTATTATGGCCAGGCTTATAGGAGAACAGCTGGACTTAATGATGTAACAAGGCTGTCGGTTGGCAAGACACTATCTGGAAAGGGGCGTCTAACTGTTGCCTATATTGATCTTATAGAGCAGTATTATGGCCAGGCTGTTAGGAGAACAGCTGGACTTAATGATGTAACAAGGCTGTCAGTTGGCAAGACACTATCTGGAAAGGGGTGCCTAACTGTTGCCTATATTGATCTTCTACAGCAGTATTATGGCCAGGCTGTTAGGAGAACAGCTGGACTTAATGATGTAACAAGGCTGTCGGTTGGCAAGACACTATCTGGAAAGGGGCGTCTAACTGTTGCCTATATTGATCTTCTACAGCAGTATTATGGCCAGGCTGTTAGGAGAACAGCTGGACTTAATGATGTAACAAGGCTGTCAGTTGGCAAGACACAATCTGGAAAAGGGCGTCTAACTGTTGCCAATATTGATCTTCTACAGCAGAATTATGGCCAGGCTGTTAGGAGAACAGCTGGGCTTAATGATGTAACAAGGCTGTCAGTTTGCAAGACACTATCTGGAAAGGGGCGTCTAATTGTTGCCTATGTTGATCTTCTACGGCAGTATTATGGCCAGGCTGTTAGGAAAACAGCTGGATTTAATGATGTAACAAGGCTGTCAGTTGGCAAGACACTATCTGGAAAGAGGCGTCTAACTGATGCCTATATTGATCTTCTACAGCAGTATTATGGCCAGGCTGTATGGAGAACAGCTGGACTTAATGATGTAACAAGGCTGTCAGTTGGCAACACACTATCTGGAAAGGGGCGCCTAGCTGTTGCCTATATTGATCTTCTACAACAGTATTATTGCCAGGCTGATAGGAGAACAGCTGGACTTAATGATGTAACAAAGCAGTCAGTTGGCAAGACACTATCTGGAAAGGGGCGTCTAACTGTTGCCTATATGGATCTTCTACGGCAGGATAATGGCCAGGCTGTTAGGAGAACATCTGGACTTAATGATGTAACAAGGCTGTCATTAGGCAAGACATTATCTGGAAAGGAGCGTCTAACTGGTGCTAATATTGATCTTCTACGGCAGTATTATGGCCAGGCTGTTAGGAGAACAGCTGTACTTAATGATGTAACAAGGCTTTCATTTGGCAAGACACTATCTGAAAAGGGGCGCCTAAATGTTGCCTATATTGATCTTCTACAGCAGTATTATCGCCAGGCTGTTAGGAGAACAGCTGGACTAAATGATGTAACAAAGCAGTCAGTTGGCAAGACACTATCTGGAAAGGGGCGTCTAACTGATGCCTATATTGATCTTCTACAGCAGTATTATGGCCAGGCTGTTAGGAGAACAGCTGGACTTAATGATGTAACAAGGCTGTCAGTTGGCAAGACACTATCTTCAAAGGGTCGTCTAACAGTTGCCTATATTGATCTTATCGAGCAGTATTATGGCCAGGCTGTTAGGAGACCAGCAGGACTTAATGATGTAACAAGGCTGTCAGTTGGCAAGACATTATCTGGAAAGGGGCGTCTAACTGATGCCTATATTGATCTTTTACGGCAGTATTATGGCCACGCTGTTAGGAGAACAGCTGGACTTAATGATGTAACAAGGCTGACAGTTGGCAAGACACTATCTGGAAAGGGGCGTCTAACTGTTTCCTATATTGATCTTATAGAGCAGTATTATGGCCAGGCTGTTAGGAGAACAGCTGGACTTAATGATGTAACAAGGCTGTCAGTTGGCAAGACACTATCTGGAAAGGGGCGTCTGACTGTTGCCTATATTGATCTTCTACAGCAGTATTATGGCCAGGCTGTATGGAGAACAGCTGGACTTAATGATGTAACAAGGCTGTCAGTTGGCAACACACTATCTGGAAAGGGGCGTCTATCTGATGCCTATATTGATCTTATGGAGCAGTATTATGGCCAGGCTGTTAGGAGAACAGCTGGACTTAATGATGTAACTAGGCTGTCAGTTGGCAACACACAATTTGGAAGGGGTCGTCTAACTGTTGCCTATATTGATCTTCTACAGCAGTATTATGGCCAGGCTGTTAGGAGAACAGCTGGACTTAATGAAGAAACATGGCTGTCAGTTGGCAACACACAATCTGGAAAGGGGCGTCTAACTGTTGCCTATATTGACCTTCTACAGCAGTATTATGGCCAGGCTGTTAGGAGAACAGGTGGACTTAATGATGTAACAAGGCTGTCAGTTGGCAAGACACTATCTGGTTAGGGGCGTCTAACTGTTGCCTATATTGTACTTCTACAGCAGTATTATGGCCAGACTGTTAGGATAACAGCGTGACTTAATGATGTAACAAGGCTGTCAGTTTCAAGACACTATCTGGAAAGGGGCGTCTAACTGATGCCAATATTGATCTTCTACAGCAGTATTATGGCCAGGCTGTTAGGAGAACAGCTGGACTTAATGATGTAACAAGGCTGTCAGTTGGCAAGACACTATCCTGAAAAGGGCGTCCAACTGTTGCCTATATTGATCTTCTACGGCAGAATTATGGCCAGCCTGTTAGGAGAACAGCTGGAATTAATGACGTAACAAGGCTATCGGTTGGCAAGACACTATCTGGAAAGGGGCGTCTAACCGTTGCCTTTATTGATCTTCTACAGCAGTATTATGGCCAGGCTGTTAGGGGAACAGATGGACTTAATGATGTAACAAGGCTGTCAGTTGGCAAGACACTATCTGGAAAGGGGCTTCTAACTGTTGCCTATATTGATTTTCTACAGCAGTATTATGGCCAGGCTTATAGGAGAACAGCTGGACTTAATGATGTAACAAGGCTGTCGGTTGGCAAGACACTATCTGGAAAGGGGCGTCTAACTGTTGCCTATATTGATCTTATAGAGCAGTATTATGGCCAGGCTGTTAGGAGAACAGCTGGACTTAATGATGTAACAAGGCTGTCGGTTGGCAAGACACTATCTGGAAAGGGGCGTCTAACTGTTGCCTATATTGATCTTCTATAGCAGTATTATGGCCAGGCTGTTAGGAGAACAGCTGGACTTAATGATGTAACAAGGCTGTCAGTTGGCAAGACACTATCTGGAAAAGGGCGTCTAACTGTTGCCAATATTGATCTTCTACAGCAGAATTATGGCCAGGCAGTTAGGAGAACAGCTGGGCTTAATAATGTAACAAGGCTGTCAGTTTGCAAGACACTATCTGGAAAGGGGCGTCTAATTGTTGCCTATATTGATCTTCTACGGCAGCATTATGGCCAGGCTGTTAGGAAAACAGCTGGATTTAATGATGTAACAAGGCTGTCAGTTGGCAAGACACTATCTGGAAAGAGGCGTCTAACTGATGCCTATATTGATCTTCTACAGCAGTATTATGGCCAGGCTGTATGGAGAACAGCTGGACTTAATGATGTAACAAGGCTGTCAGTTGGCAAGGCACTATCTGGAAAGGGGCGTCCAACTGTTTCCTATATTAATCTTCTACAGCAGTATTAAGGCCAGGCTGTTAAGAGAACAGCTGGAATTAATGATGTAACAAGGCTGTCAGTTGGCAAGTCACTATCTGGAAAGGGGTGTCTAACTGTTGCCTATATTGATCTTCTACAGCAGTATTATGGCACGGCTGTTAGGAGAACAGCTGGACTTAATCATGTAACAAGGCTGTCAGTTGGCAAGGCACTATCTGGAAAGGGGCGTCCAACTGTTGCCTATATTAATCTTCTACAGCAGTATTAAGGCCAGGCTGTTAAGAGAACAGCTGGACTTAATTATGTAACAAGGCTGTCAGTTGGCAAGACACTATCTGGAAACGGGCATCTAAATGTTGCCTATATTAATCTTCTACAGCAGTATTATGGCCAGGCTGTTAGGAGAAGAGCTGGACTTAATGATGTTACAAGGCTGTCAGTTGGCAACACACTATCTGGAAAGGGGCATCTAACTGTTGCCTATATTGATCTTCTACAGCAGTATTATGGCCAGGCTGTTAGGTGAACAGCTGGACTTAATGATGTAACAATGCTGTCAGTTGGCAAGACACGATCTGGAAAGGGGTGTCTAACTGTTGCCTATATTGAGCTTCTACAGCAGTATTATGGCATGACTGTTAGGAGAACAGCTGGACTTAATGATGTAACAAGGCTGTCAGTTGGCAACACACAATCTGGAAAGGGGCGTCTAACTGTTGCCTATATTGATCTTCTACAGCAGCATTATGGCCAGCCTGTTAGGAGAACAGCTGGACTTAATGATGTAACAAGGCTTTCAGTTGGCAAGACACTATCTGGAAAGGGGCGTTTAACTGTTGCCAATATTGATCTTCTACAGCTGTATTATGGCCAGGCTTATAGGAGAACAGCTGGACTTAATGATGTAACAAGGCTGTCAGTAGGCAAGACACTATCTGGAAAGGGGCGTCTAACTGTTGCCTATATTGATTTTCTACAGCAGTATTATGGCCAGGCTTATAGGAGAACAGCTGGACTTAATGATGTAACAAGGCTGTCGGTTGGCAAGACACTATCTGGAAAGGGGCGTCTAACTGTTGCCTATATTGATCTTATAGAGCAGTATTATGGCCAGGCTGTTAGGAGAACAGCTGGACTTAATTATGTAACAAGGCTGTCAGTTGGCAAGACACTATCTGGAAAGGGGTGCCTAACTGTTGCCTATATTGATCTTCTACAGCAGTATTATGGCCAGGCTGTTAGGAGAACAGCTGGACTTAATGATGTAACAAGGCTGTCGGTTGGCAAGACACTATCTGGAAAGGGGCGTCTAACTGTTGCCTATATTGATCTTCTACAGCAGTATTATGGCCAGGCTGTTAGGAGAACAGCTGGACTTAATGATGTAACAAGGCTGTCAGTTGGCAAGACACAATCTGGAAAAGGGCGTCTAACTGTTGCCAATATTGATCTTCTACAGCAGAATTATGGCCAGGCTGTTAGGAGAACAGCTGGGCTTAATGATGTAACAAGGCTGTCAGTTTGCAAGACACTATCTGGAAAGGGGCGTCTAATTGTTGCCTATGTTGATCTTCTACGGCAGTATTATGGCCAGGCTGTTAGGAAAACAGCTGGATTTAATGATGTAACAAGGCTGTCAGTTGGCAAGACACTATCTGGAAAGAGGCGTCTAACTGATGCCTATATTGATCTTCTACAGCAGTATTATGGCCAGGCTGTATGGAGAACAGCTGGACTTAATGATGTAACAAGGCTGTCAGTTGGCAACACACTATCTGGAAAGGGGCGCCTAGCTGTTGCCTATATTGATCTTCTACAACAGTATTATTGCCAGGCTGATAGGAGAACAGCTGGACTTAATGATGTAACAAAGCAGTCAGTTGGCAAGACACTATCTGGAAAGGGGCGTCTAACTGTTGCCTATATGGATCTTCTACGGCAGGATAATGGCCAGGCTGTTAGGAGAACATCTGGACTTAATGATGTAACAAGGCTGTCATTAGGCAAGACATTATCTGGAAAGGAGCGTCTAACTGGTGCTAATATTGATCTTCTACGGCAGTATTATGGCCAGGCTGTTAGGAGAACAGCTGTACTTAATGATGTAACAAGGCTTTCATTTGGCAAGACACTATCTGAAAAGGGGCGCCTAAATGTTGCCTATATTGATCTTCTACAGCAGTATTATCGCCAGGCTGTTAGGAGAACAGCTGGACTAAATGATGTAACAAAGCAGTCAGTTGGCAAGACACTATCTGGAAAGGGGCGTCTAACTGATGCCTATATTGATCTTCTACAGCAGTATTATGGCCAGGCTGTTAGGAGAACAGCTGGACTTAATGATGTAACAAGGCTGTCAGTTGGCAAGACACTATCTTCAAAGGGTCGTCTAACAGTTGCCTATATTGATCTTATCGAGCAGTATTATGGCCAGGCTGTTAGGAGACCAGCAGGACTTAATGATGTAACAAGGCTGTCAGTTGGCAAGACATTATCTGGAAAGGGGCGTCTAACTGATGCCTATATTGATCTTTTACGGCAGTATTATGGCCACGCTGTTAGGAGAACAGCTGGACTTAATGATGTAACAAGGCTGACAGTTGGCAAGACACTATCTGGAAAGGGGCGTCTAACTGTTTCCTATATTGATCTTATAGAGCAGTATTATGGCCAGGCTGTTAGGAGAACAGCTGGACTTAATGATGTAACAAGGCTGTCAGTTGGCAAGACACTATCTGGAAAGGGGCGTCTGACTGTTGCCTATATTGATCTTCTACAGCAGTATTATGGCCAGGCTGTATGGAGAACAGCTGGACTTAATGATGTAACAAGGCTGTCAGTTGGCAACACACTATCTGGAAAGGGGCGTCTATCTGATGCCTATATTGATCTTATGGAGCAGTATTATGGCCAGGCTGTTAGGAGAACAGCTGGACTTAATGATGTAACTAGGCTGTCAGTTGGCAACACACAATTTGGAAGGGGTCGTCTAACTGTTGCCTATATTGATCTTCTACAGCAGTATTATGGCCAGGCTGTTAGGAGAACAGCTGGACTTAATGAAGAAACATGGCTGTCAGTTGGCAACACACAATCTGGAAAGGGGCGTCTAACTGTTGCCTATATTGACCTTCTACAGCAGTATTATGGCCAGGCTGTTAGGAGAACAGGTGGACTTAATGATGTAACAAGGCTGTCAGTTGGCAAGACACTATCTGGTTAGGGGCGTCTAACTGTTGCCTATATTGTACTTCTACAGCAGTATTATGGCCAGACTGTTAGGATAACAGCGTGACTTAATGATGTAACAAGGCTGTCAGTTTCAAGACACTATCTGGAAAGGGGCGTCTAACTGGTGCCAATATTGATCTTCTACAGCAGTATTATGGCCAGGCTGTTAGGAGAACAGCTGGACTTAATGATGTAACAAGGCTGTCAGTTGGCAAGACACTATCCTGAAAAGGGCGTCCAACTGTTGCCTATATTGATCTTCTACGGCAGAATTATGGCCAGCCTGTTAGGAGAACAGCTGGAATTAATGACGTAACAAGGCTATCGGTTGGCAAGACACTATCTGGAAAGGGGCGTCTAACCGTTGCCTTTATTGATCTTCTACAGCAGTATTATGGCCAGGCTGTTAGGGGAACAGATGGACTTAATGATGTAACAAGGCTGTCAGTTGGCAAGACACTATCTGGAAAGGGGCTTCTAACTGTTGCCTATATTGATTTTCTACAGCAGTATTATGGCCAGGCTTATAGGAGAACAGCTGGACTTAATGATGTAACAAGGCTGTCGGTTGGCAAGACACTATCTGGAAAGGGGCGTCTAACTGTTGCCTATATTGATCTTATAGAGCAGTATTATGGCCAGGCTGTTAGGAGAACAGCTGGACTTAATGATGTAACAAGGCTGTCGGTTGGCAAGACACTATCTGGAAAGGGGCGTCTAACTGTTGCCTATATTGATCTTCTATAGCAGTATTATGGCCAGGCTGTTAGGAGAACAGCTGGACTTAATGATGTAACAAGGCTGTCAGTTGGCAAGACACTATCTGGAAAAGGGCGTCTAACTGTTGCCAATATTGATCTTCTACAGCAGAATTATGGCCAGGCAGTTAGGAGAACAGCTGGGCTTAATGATGTAACAAGGCTGTCAGTTTGCAAGACACTATCTGGAAAGGGGCGTCTAATTGTTGCCTATATTGATCTTCTACGGCAGCATTATGGCCAGGCTGTTAGGAAAACAGCTGGATTTAATGATGTAACAAGGCTGTCAGTTGGCAAGACACTATCTGGAAAGAGGCGTCTAACTGATGCCTATATTGATCTTCTACAGCAGTATTATGGCCAGGCTGTATGGAGAACAGCTGGACTTAATGATGTAACAAGGCTGTCAGTTGGCAAGGCACTATCTGGAAAGGGGCGTCCAACTGTTTCCTATATTAATCTTCTACAGCAGTATTAAGGCCAGGCTGTTAAGAGAACAGCTGGAATTAATGATGTAACAAGGCTGTCAGTTGGCAAGTCACTATCTGGAAAGGGGTGTCTAACTGTTGCCTATATTGATCTTCTACAGCAGTATTATGGCACGGCTGTTAGGAGAACAGCTGGACTTAATCATGTAACAAGGCTGTCAGTTGGCAAGGCACTATCTGGAAAGGGGCGTCCAACTGTTGCCTATATTAATCTTCTACAGCAGTATTAAGGCCAGGCTGTTAAGAGAACAGCTGGACTTAATTATGTAACAAGGCTGTCAGTTGGCAAGACACTATCTGGAAACGGGCATCTAAATGTTGCCTATATTAATCTTCTACAGCAGTATTATGGCCAGGCTGTTAGGAGAAGAGCTGGACTTAATGATGTTACAAGGCTGTCAGTTGGCAACACACTATCTGGAAAGGGGCATCTAACTGTTGCCTATATTGATTTTCTACAGCAGTATTATGGCCAGGCTGTTAGGTGAACAGCTGGACTTAATGATGTAACAATGCTGTCAGTTGGCAAGACACGATCTGGAAAGGGGTGTCTAACTGTTGCCTATATTGAGCTTCTACAGCAGTATTATGGCATGACTGTTAGGAGAACAGCTGGACTTAATGATGTAACAAGGCTGTCAGTTGGCAACACACAATCTGGAAAGGGGCGTCTAACTGTTGCCTATATTGATCTTCTACAGCAGCATTATGGCCAGCCTGTTAGGAGAACAGCTGGACTTAATGATGTAACAAGGCTGTCAGTTGGCAAGACACTATCTGGAAAGGGGCGTTTAACTGTTGCCAATATTGATCTTCTACAGCTGTATTATGGCCAGGCTGTTAGAAGAACAGCTGGACTTAATGATGTAACAAGGCTGTAAGTTGGCAACACACTATTTGGAAAGGGGCGTCTAACTGTTGCCTATATTAATCTTCTACAGCAGTATTATGGCCAGGCTGTTAGGAGAACAGCTGGACTTAATGATGTAACATGGCTGTCAGTTGGCAACACACAATCTGGAAAGGGGCGTCTAACTGTTGCCTATATTGATCTTCTACAGCAGTATTATGGCCAGGCTGTTAGGAGAACAGCTGGACTAAATGATGTAACAAGGCTGTCAGTTGGCAAGACACTATCTAGAAACGGGCATCTAACTGTTGCCTATATTGATCTTCTACAGCAGTATTATGGCCAGGCTGTTAGGAGAACAGCTGGACTTAATGATGTAACAAGGCTGTCAGTTGGCAACACACTATCTGGAAAGGGGCGTCTATCTGATGCCTATATTGATCTTATAGAGCAGTATTATGGCCAGGCTGTTAGGAGAACAGCTGGACTTAATGATGTAACAAGGCTGTTAGTTGGCAACACACAATTTGGAAGGGGTCGTCTAACTGTTGCCTATATTGATCTTCTACATCAGTATTTTGGCCAGGCTGTTAGGAGAACAGCTGGACTTAATGATGAAACATGGCTGTCAGTTGGCAACACACAATCTGGAAAGGGGCGTCTAACTGTTGCCTATATTGATCTTCTACAGCAGTAGTATGGCCAGGCTGTTAGGAGAACAGCTGGACTTAATGATGTATCAAGGCTGTCAGTTGGCAAAACACTATCTGGAAAGGGGCGTCTATCTGTTGCCTATATTGATCTTCTACAGCAGTATTATGGCCAGGCTGTTAGGAGAACAGCTGGACTCAATGATGTAACAAGGCTGTCGGTTGGCAAGACACTATCTGGAAAGGGGCGTCTATCTGTTGCCTATATTGATCTTCTACGGCAGTATTATGGCCAGGCTGTTAGGAAAACAGCTGGACTTAATGACGTAACAAGGCTGTCAGTTGGCAAGACACTACCTGGAAAGGGGCGTCTAACTGATGCCTATATTGATCTTCTACAGCAGTATTATGGCCAGGCTGTATGGAGAACAGCTGGACTTAATGATGTAACAAGGCTGTCAGTTGGCAAGACACTATCTGGAAAGGGGCGTCTAACTGTTGCCTATATTGATTTTCTACAGCAGTATTATGGCCAGGCTTATAGGAGAACAGCTGGACTTAATGATGTAACAAGGCTGTCGGTTGGCAAGACACTATCTGGAAAGGGGCGTCTAACTGTTGCCTATATTGATCTTATAGAGCAGTATTATGGCCAGGCTGTTAGGAGAACAGCAGGACTTAATGATGTAACAAGGCTGTCAGTTGGCAAGACACTATCTGGAAAGGGGTGCCTAACTGTTGCCTATATTGATCTTCTACAGCTGTATTATGGCCAGGCTGTTAGGAGAACAGCTGGACTTAATGATGTAACAAGGCTGTCGGTTGGCAAGACACTATCTGGAAAGGGGCGTCTAACTGTTGCCTATATTGATCTTCTACAGCAATATTATGGCCAGGCTGTTAGGAGAACAGCTGGACTTAATGATGTAACAAGGCTGTCAGTTGGCAAGACACTATCTGGAAAAGGGCGTCTAACTGTTGCCAATATTGATCTTCTACAGCAGAATTATGGCCAGGCTGTTAGGAGAACAGCTGGGCTTAATGATGTAACAAGGCTGTCAGTTTGCAAGACACTATCTGGAAAGGGGCGTCTAATTGTTGCCTATATTGATCTTCGACGGCAGTATTATGGCCAGGCTGTTAGGAAAACAGCTGGATTTAATGATGTAACAAGGCTGTCAGTTGGCAAGACACTATCTGGAAAGAGGCGTCTAACTGATGCCTATATTGATCTTCTACAGCAGTATTATGGCCAGGCTGTATGGAGAACAGCTGGACTTAATGATGTAACAAGGCTGTCAGTTGGCAACACACTATCTGGAAAGGGGCGCCTAGCTGTTGCCTATATTGATCTTCTACAACAGTATTATTGCCAGGCTGATAGGAGAACAGCTGGACTTAATGATGTAACAAAGCAGTCAGTTGGCAAGACACTATCTGGAAAGGGGCGTCTAACTGTTGCCTATATGGATCTTCTACGGCAGGATTATGGCCAGGCTGTTAGGAGAACATCTGGACTTAATGATGTAACAAGGCTGTCATTAGGCAAGACATTATCTGGAAAGGAGCGTCTAACTGGTGCTAATATTGATCTTCTACGGCAGTATTATGGCCAGGCTGTTAGGAGAACAGCTGCACTTAATGATGTAACAAGGCTTTCATTTGGCAAGACACTATCTGAAAAGGGGCGCCTAAATGTTGCCTATATTGATCTTCTACAGCAGTATTATCGCCAGGCTGTTAGGAGAACAGCTGGACTAAATGATGTAACAAAGCAGTCAGTTGGCAAGACACTATCTGGAAAGGGGCGTCTAACTGATGCCTATATTGATCTTCTACAGCAGTATTATGGCCAGGCTGTTAGGAGAACATCTGGACTTAATGATGTAACAAGGCTGTCAGTTGGCAAGACACTATCTTCAAAGGGGCGTCTAACCGTTGCCTATATTGATCTTATCGAGCAGTATTATGGCCAGGCTGTTAGGAGACCAGCAGGATTTAATGATGTAACAAGGCTGTCAGTTGGAAAGACATTATCTGGAAAGGGGCGTCTAACTGATGCCTATATTGATCTTTTACGGCAGTATTATGGCCACGCTGTTAGGAGAACAGCTGGACTTAATGATGTAACAAGGCTGACAGTTGGCAAGACACTATCTGGAAAGGGGCGTCTAACTGTTTCCTATATTGATCTTATAGAGCAGTATTATGGCCAGGCTGTTAGGAGAACAGCTGGACTTAATGATGTAACAAGGCTGTCAGTTGGCAAGACACTATCTGGAAAGAGGCGTCCAACTGTTGCCTATATTGAACTTTTAGAGCAGTATTATGGCCAGGCTGTTAGGAGAACAGCTTGACTTAATGATGTAACAAGGCTGTCAGTTGGCATGACACTATCTGGAAAGGGGCGTCTAACTGATGCCTATATTGATCTTCTACAGCAGTATTATGGCCAGGCTGTTAGGAGTACAGCTGGACTTAATGATGTAACAAGGCAGTCAGTTGGCAAGACACTATCTGGAAAGGGGGTCTAACTGTTGCCTATATTGATCTTATAGAGTAGTATTATGGCCAGGCTCTTAGGAGAACAGCTGGACATAATGATGTAACAAGGCTGTCAGTTGGCATGACACTATGTGGAAAGGGGCGTCTAACTGATGCCTATATTGATCTTCTACAGCAGTATTGTGGCCAGGCTGTTAGGAGTACAGCTGGACTTAATGATGTAATAAGGCTGTCAGTTGGCAAGACACTATCTGGAAAGGGGCGTCTAACTGTTGCCTATATTTATCTTATAGAGCTGTATTTTGGCCAGGCTGTTAGGAGAACAGCTGGACTTAATGATGTAACAAGGCTGTCAGTTGGCAAGACACTATCTGGAAAGAGGCGTCCAACTGTTGCCTATATTGATCTTATAGAGCAGTATTATGGCCAGGCTGTTAGGAGAACAGCTTGACTTAACGATGTAACAAGGCTGTCAGTTGGCATGACACTATCTGGAAACGGGCGTCTAACTGATGCCTATATTGATCTTCTACAGCAGTATTATGGCCAGGCTGTTAGGAGTACAGCTGGACTTAATGATGTAACAAGGCTGTCAGTTGGCAAGACACTATCTGGAAAGGGGCGTCTAACTGTTGCCTATATTTATCTTATAGAGCTGTATTTTGGCCAGGCTGTTAGGAGAACAGCTGGACTTAATGATGTAACAAGGCTGTCAGTTGGCAAGACACTATCTGGAAAGGGGCGTCTAACTGTTGCCTATATTGATCTTCTACAGCAGTATTATGGCCAGGCTGTTAGGAGAACAGCTGGACTTAATGATGTAACAAGGCTGTCGGTTGGCATGACACTATCTGGAAAGGGCCGTCTAACTGTTTACTATATTGATCTTCTACGGCAGT
The DNA here is from genome assembly GCA_946902985.2 of Meconema thalassinum. NCBI lineage: Eukaryota > Metazoa > Arthropoda > Insecta > Orthoptera > Tettigoniidae > Meconema > Meconema thalassinum. The sequence continues at coordinate 18,916,839 of OX336397.1, forward strand.
ATTATGGCCAGGCTGATAGGAGAACAGCTGCAATTAAAGATGTAACAAGGCTGTCAGTTGGCAAGACACTATCTGGAAAGGGGCGTCTAACTGATGCCTATATTGATCTTCTGCAGCAGTATTATTGCCAGCCTGTTTGGAGAACAGCTGGACTTAATGATGTAACAACGCTGTCAGTTGGCAAGACACTATCTGGAAAGGGGCATCTAACTGTTGCCTATATTGATCTTCTACAGCAGTATTATGGCCAGACTGTTAGGAGAACAGCTGGACTTAATGATGTAACAAGGCTGTCAGTTGCAAGACACTATCTGGAAAGGGGCGTCTAACTGTTGCCTATATTGATCTTATAGAGCACTATTATGGCCAGGCTGTTAGGAGAACAGCTGGACTTAATGATGTAACAAGGCTGTCAGTTGGCAAGACACTATCTGGAAAGGGGCGCCTAACTGTTGCCTATATTGATCTTCTACAGCAGTATTATGGCCAGGCTGTTAGGAGAACAGCTGGACTTAATGATGTAACAAAGCAGTCAGTTGGCAATACACTATCTGGAAAGGGGCGTCTAACTGATGCCTATATTGATCTTCTACGGCAGGATTATGTCCAGGATGTTTGGAGAACAGGTGGACTTAATGATGTAACAAGGCTGCCAGTTGGCAAGACACTATCTGGAAAGGGGCGTCTAACTGATGCATATATTTATCTTCTACAGCATTATTATGGCCAGGCTGTTAGGAGAACAGCTGGACTTAATGATGTAACAAGGCTGTCAGTTGGCAAGACACTATCTGGTAAGGGTCGTCTATCTGATGCCTATATTGATCTCCTACAGCAGTATTATGGCCAGGCTGTTAGGAGAACAGCTGGACTTAATGGTGTAACAAGGCTGTCAGTTGGCAAGGCACTATCTGGAAATGGGCGTCTAACTGATGCCAATATTGATCTTCTACAGCAGTATTATGGCCAGGCTGTTAGGAGAACACCTGGACTTAATGATGTAACAAGGCTGTCAGCTTGCAAGACACTATCTGGAAAGGGGCGTCTAACTGTTGCCTATATTGATCTTATAGAGCAGTATTATGGCCAGGCTGTTAGGAGAACAGCTGGACTTAATGATGTATCAAGGCTGTCCGTTGGCAAGACACTATCTGTAAAGGGCGTCTAACTGATGCCAATATTGATCTTCTACAGCAGTATTATGGCCAGGCTGTTAGGAGAACCGCTGGACTTAATGATGTAACAAGGCTGTCAGTTGGCAAGGCACTATCTGGAAAGGGGCGTCCAACTGTTGCCTATATTAATCTTCTACAGCAGTATTAAGGCCAGGCTGTTAAGAGAACAGCTGGACTTAATTATGTAACAAGGCTGTCAGTTGGCAAGACACTATCTGGAAACGGGCATCTAACTGTTGCCTATATTAATCTTCTACAGCAGTATTATGGCCAGGCTGTTAGGAGAAGAGCTGGAATTAATGATGTAACAAGGCTGTCAGTTGGCAAGACACTATCTGGAAAGGGGTGTCTAACTGTTGCCTATATTGATCTTCTACAGCAGTATTATGGCACGGCTGTTAGGAGAACAGCTGGACTTAATCATGTAACAAGGCTGTCAGTTGGCAAGGCACTATCTGGAAAGGGGCGTCCAACTGTTGCCTATATTAATCTTCTACAGCAGTATTAAGGCCAGGCTGTTAAGAGAACAGCTGGACTTAATTATGTAACAAGGCTGTCAGTTGGCAAGACACTATCTGGAAACGGGCATCTAACTGTTGCCTATATTAATCTTCTACAGCAGTATTATGGCCAGGCTGTTAGGAGAAGAGCTGGACTTAATGATGTTACAAGGCTGTCAGTTGGCAACACACTATCTGGAAAGGGGCATCTAACTGTTGCCTATATTGATCTTCAACAGCAGTATTATGGCCAGGCTGTTAGGAGAACAGCTGGACTTAATGATGTAACAGGGCTGTCAGTTGGCAACACACTATCTGGAAAGGGGCGTCTAACTGATGCCTATATTGATCTTCTACAGCAGTATTATAGCCAGGCTGTTAGGAGAACAGCTGGACTTAATGATGTAACAAGGCTGTCAGTTGGCAACACACTATCTGTAAAGGGGCGTCCAACTGTTGCCTATATTGATCTTATAGAGCAGTATTATGGCCAGGCTGTTAGGAGAACAGCTGGACTTTATGATGTAACAAGGCTGTCAGTTGGCAAGACACTATCTGGAAAGGGGCGTCTGACTGTTGCCTATATTGATCTTCTACAGCAGTATTATGGCCAGGCTGTTAGGTGAACAGCTGGACTTAATGATGTAACAATGCTGTCAGTTGGCAAGACACTATCTGGAAAGGGGTGTCTAACTGTTGCCTATATTGAGCTTCTACAGCAGTATTATGGCATGACTGTTAGGAGAACAGCTGGACTTAATGATGTAACAAGGCTGTCAGTTGGCAACACACAATCTGGAAAGGGGCGTCTAACTGTTGCCTATATTGATCTTCTACAGCAGCATTATGGCCAGCCTGTTAGGAGAACAGCTGGACTTAATGATGTAACAAGGCTGTCAGTTGGCAAGACACTATCTGGAAAGGGGCGTTTAACTGTTGCCAATATTGATCTTCTACAGCAGTATTATGGCCTGGCTGTTAGGAGAACAGCTGGACTTAATGATGAAACATGGCTGTCAGTTGGCAACACACAATCTGGAAAGGGGCGTCTAACTGTTGCCTATATTGATCTTCTACAGCAGTATTATGGCCAGGCTGTTAGGAGAACAGCTGGACTAAATGATGTAACAAGGCTGTCAGTTGGCAAGACACTATCTAGAAACGGGCATCTAACTGTTGCCTATATTGATCTTCTACAGCAGTATTATGGCCAGGCTGTTAGGAGAACAGCTGGACTTAATGATGTAACAAGGCTGTCAGTTGGCAACACACTATCTGGAAAGGGGCGTCTATCTGATGCCTATATTGATCTTATAGAGCAGTATTATGGCCAGGCTGTTAGGAGAAAAGCTGGACTTAATGATGTAACAAGGCTGTCAGTTGGCAACACACAATTTGGAAAGGGTCGTCTAACTGTTGCCTATATTGATCTTCTACAGCAGTATTATGGCCAGGCTGTTAGGAGAACAGCTGGACTTAATGATGTATCAAGGCTGTCAGTTGGCAAAACACTATCTGGAAAGGGGCGTCTATCTGTTGCCTATATTGATCTTCTACAGCAGTATTATGGCCAGGCTGTTAGGAGAACAGCTGGACTCAATGATGTAACAAGGCTGTCGGTTGGCAAGACACTATCTGGAAAGGGGCGTCTATCTGTTGCCTATATTGATCTTCTACGGCAGTATTATGGCCAGGCTGTTAGGAAAAGAGCTGGACTTAATGACGTAACAAGGCTGTCAGTTGGCAAGACACTACCTGGAAAAGGGCGTCTAACTGATGCCTATATTGATCTTCTACAGCAGTATTATGGCCAGGCTGTATGGAGAACAGCTGGACTTAATGATGTAACAAGGCTGTCAGTTGGCAAGACACTATCTGGAAAGGGGCGTCTAACTGTTGCCTATATTGATTTTCTACAGCAGTATTATGGCCAGTCTTATAGGAGAACAGCTGGACTTAATGATGTAACAAGGCTGTCGGTTGGCAAGACACTATCTGGAAAGGGGCGTCTAACTGTTGCCTATATTGATCTTATAGAGCAGTATTATGGCCAGGCTGTTAGGAGAACAGCAGGACTTAATGATGTAACAAGGCTGTCAGTTGGCAAGACACTATCTGGAAAGGGGTGCCTAACTGTTGCCTATATTGATCTTCTACAGCAGTATTATGGCCAGGCTGTTAGGAGAACAGCTGGACTTAATGATGTAACAAGGCTGTCGGTTGGCAAGACACTATCTGGAAAGGGGCGTCTAACTGTTGCCTATATTGATCTTCTACAGCAATATTATGGCCAGGCTGTTAGGAGAACAGCTGGACTTAATGATGTAACAAGGCTGTCAGTTGGCAAGACACTATCTGGAAAAGGGCGTCTAACTGTTGCCAATATTGATCTTCTACAGCAGAATTATGGCCAGGCTGTTAGGAGAACAGCTGGGCTTAATGATGTAACAAGGCTGTCAGTTTGCAAGACACTATCTGGAAAGGGGCGTCTAATTGTTGCCTATATTGATCTTCTACGGCAGTATTATGGCCAGGCTGTTAGGAAAACAGCTGGATTTAATGATGTAACAAGGCTGTCAGTTGGCAAGACACTATCTGGAAAGAGGCGTCTAACTGATGCCTATATTGATCTTCTACAGCAGTATTATGGCCAGGCTGTATGGAGAACAGCTGGACTTAATGATGTAACAAGGCTGTCAGTTGGCAACACACTATCTGGAAAGGGGCGCCTAGCTGTTGCCTATATTGATCTTCTACAACAGTATTATTGCCAGGCTGATAGGAGAACAGCTGGACTTAATGATGTAACAAAGCAGTCAGTTGGCAAGACACTATCTGGAAAGGGGCGTCTAACTGTTGCCTATATGGATCTTCTACGGCAGGATTATGGCCAGGCTGTTAGGAGAACATCTGGACTTAATGATGTAACAAGGCTGTCATTAGGCAAGACATTATCTGGAAAGGAGCGTCTAACTGGTGCTAATATTGATCTTCTACGGCAGTATTATGGCCAGGCTGTTAGGAGAACAGCTGTACTTAATGATGTAACAAGGCTTTCATTTGGCAAGACACTATCTGAAAAGGGGCGCCTAAATGTTGCCTATATTGATCTTCTACAGCAGTATTATCGCCAGGCTGTTAGGAGAACAGCTGGACTAAATGATGTAACAAAGCAGTCAGTTGGCAAGACACTATCTGGAAAGGGGCGTCTAACTGATGCCTATATTGATCTTCTACAGCAGTATTATGGCCAGGCTGTTAGGAGAACAGCTGGACTTAATGATGTAACAAGGCTGTCAGTTGGCAAGACACTATCTTCAAAGGGGCGTCTAACCGTTGCCTATATTGATCTTATCGAGCAGTATTATGGCCAGGCTGTTAGGAGACCAGCAGGACTTAATGATGTAACAAGGCTGTCAGTTGGAAAGACATTATCTGGAAAGGGGCGTCTAACTGATGCCTATATTGATCTTTTACGGCAGTATTATGGCCACGCTGTTAGGAGAACAGCTGGACTTAATGATGTAACAAGGCTGACAGTTGGCAAGGCACTATCTGGAAAGGGGCGTCTAACTGTTTCCTATATTGATCTTATTGAGCAGTATTATGGCCAGGCTGTTAGGAGAACAGCTGGACTTAATGATGTAACAAGGCTGTCAGTTGGCAAGACACTATCTGGAAAGAGGCGTCCAACTGATGCCTATATTGAACTTTTAGAGCAGTATTATGGCCAGGCTGTTAGGAGAACAGCTTGACTTAATGATGTAACAAGGCTGTCAGTTGGCATGACACTATCTGGAAAGGGGCGTCTAACTGATGCCTATATTGATCTTCTACAGCAGTATTATGGCCAGGCTGTTAGGAGTACAGCTGGACTTAATGATGTAACAAGGCTGTCAGTTGGCAAGACACTATCTGGAAAGGGGGTCTAACTGTTGCCTATATTGATCTTCTACAGCAGTATTATGGCCAGGCTGTTAGGAGAACAGCTGGACTTAATGATGTATCAAGGCTGTCAGTTGGCAAAACACTATCTGGAAAGGGGCGTCTATCTGTTGCCTATATTGATCTTCTACAGCAGTATTATGGCCAGGCTGTTAGGAGAACAGCTGGACTCAATGATGTAACAAGGCTGTCGGTTGGCAAGACACTATCTGGAAAGGGGCGTCTATCTGTTGCCTATATTGATCTTCAACGGCAGTATTATGGCCAGGCTGTTAGGAAAACAGCTGGACTTAATGACGTAACAAGGCTGTCAGTTGGCAAGACACTACCTGGAAAAGGGCGTCTAACTGATGCCTATATTGATCTTCTACAGCAGTATTATGGCCAGGCTGTATGGAGAACAGCTGGACTTAATGATGTAACAAGGCTGTCAGTTGGCAAGACACTATCTGGAAAGGGGCGTCTAACTGTTGCCTATATTGATTTTCTACAGCAGTATTATGGCCAGGCTTATAGGAGAACAGCTGGACTTAATGATGTAACAAGGCTGTCGGTTGGCAAGACACTATCTGGAAAGGGGCGTCTAACTGTTGCCTATATTGATCTTATAGAGCAGTATTATGGCCAGGCTGTTAGGAGAACAGCAGGACTTAATGATGTAACAAGGCTGTCAGTTGGCAAGACACTATCTGGAAAGGGGTGCCTAACTGTTGCCTATATTGATCTTCTACAGCAGTATTATGGCCAGGCTGTTAGGAGAACAGCTGGACTTAATGATGTAACAAGGCTGTCGGTTGGCAAGACACTATCTGGAAAGGGGCGTCTAACTGTTGCCTATATTGATCTTCTACAGCAATATTATGGCCAGGCTGTTAGGAGAACAGCTGGACTTAATGATGTAACAAGGCTGTCAGTTGGCAAGACACTATCTGGAAAAGGGCGTCTAACTGTTGCCAATATTGATCTTCTACAGCAGAATTATGGCCAGGCTGTTAGGAGAATAGCTGGGCTTAATGATGTAACAAGGCTGTCAGTTTGCAAGACACTATCTGGAAAGGGGCGTCTAATTGTTGCCTATATTGATCTTCTACGGCAGTATTATGGCCAGGCTGTTAGGAAAACAGCTGGATTTAATGATGTAACAAGGCTGTCAGTTGGCAAGACACTATCTGGAAAGAGGCGTCTAACTGATGACTATATTGATCTTCTACAGCAGTATTATGGCCAGGCTGTATGGAGAACAGCTGGACTTAATGATGTAACAAGGCTGTCAGTTGGCAACACACTATCTGGAAAGGGGCGCCTAGCTGTTGCCTATATTGATCTTCTACAACAGTATTATTGCCAGGCTGATAGGAGAACAGCTGGACTTAATGATGTAACAAAGCAGTCAGTTGGCAAGACACTATCTGGAAAGGGGCGTCTAACTGTTGCCTATATGGATCTTCTACGGCAGGATTATGGCCAGGCTGTTAGGAGAACATCTGGACTTAATGATGTAACAAGGCTGTCATTAGGCAAGACATTATCTGGAAAGGAGCGTCTAACTGGTGCTAATATTGATCTTCTACGGCAGTATTATGGCCAGGCTGTTAGGAGAACAGCTGTACTTAATGATGTAACAAGGCTTTCATTTGGCAAGACACTATCTGAAAAGGGGCGCCTAAATGTTGCCTATATTGATCTTCTACAGCAGTATTATCGCCAGGCTGTTAGGAGAACAGCTGGACTAAATGATGTAACAAACCAGTCAGTTGGCAAGACACTATCTGGAAAGGGGCGTCTAACTGATGCCTATATTGATCTTCTACAGCAGTATTATGGCCAGGCTGTTAGGAGAACAGCTGGACTTAATGATGTAACAAGGCTGTCAGTTGGCAAGACACTATCTTCAAAGGGGCGTCTAACCGTTGCCTATATTGATCTTATCGAGCAGTATTATGGCCAGGCTGTTAGGAGACCAGCAGGACTTAATGATGTAACAAGGCTGTCAGTTGGAAAGACATTATCTGGAAAGGGGCGTCTAACTGATGCCTATATTGATCTTTTACGGCAGTATTATGGCCACACTGTTAGGAGAACAGCTGGACTTAATGATGTAACAAGGCTGACAGTTGGCAAGACACTATCTGGAGAGGGGCGTCTAACTGTTGCCTATATTGATGTTATAGAGCACTATTATGGCCAGGCTGTTAGGAGAACAGCTGGACTTAATGATGTAACAAGGCTGTCAGTTGGCAAGACACTATCTGGAAAGGGGCGCCTAACTGGTGCCTATATTGATCTTCTACAGCAGTATTATGGCCAGGCTGTTAGGAGAACAGCTGGACTCAATGATGTAACAAGGCTTTCATTTGGCAAGACACTATCTGAAAAGGGGCGCCTAAATGTTGCCTATATTGATCTTCTACAGCAGTATTATCGCCAGGCTGTTAGGAGAACAGCTGGACTAAATGATGTAACAAAGCAATCAGTTGGCAAGACACTATCTGGAAAGGGGCGTCTAACTGATGCCTATATTGATCTTCTACAGCAGTATTATGGCCAGGCTGTTAGGAGAACAGCTGGACTTAATGATGTAACAAGGCTGTCAGTTGGCAAGACACTATCTTCAAAGGGGCGTCTAACCGTTGCCTATATTGATCTTATCGAGCAGTATTATGGCCAGGCTGTTAGGAGACCAGCAGGACTTAATGATGTAACAAGGCTGTCAGTTGGAAATACATTATCTGGAAAGGGGCGTCTAACTGATGCCTATATTGATCTTTTACGGCAGTATTATGGCCACGCTGTTAGGAGAACAGCTGGACTTAATGATGTAACAAGGCTGACAGTTGGCAAGGCACTATCTGGAAAGGGGCGTCTAACTGTTTCCTATATTGATCTTATAGAGCAGTATTATGGCCAGGCTGTTAGGAGAACAGCTGGACTTAATGATGTAACAAGGCTGTCAGTTGGCAAGACACTATCTGGAAAGAGGCGTCCAACTGATGCCTATATTGAACTTTTAGAGCAGTATTATGGCCAGGCTGTTAGGAGAACAGCTTGACTTAATGATGTAACAAGGCTGTCAGTTGGCATGACACTATCTGGAAAGGGGCGTCTAACTGATGCCTATATTGATCTTCTACAGCAGTATTATGGCCAGGCTGTTAGGAGTACAGCTGGACTTAATGATGTAACAAGGCTGTCAGTTGGCAAGACACTATCTGGAAAGGGGGTCTAACTGTTGCCTATATTGATCTTCTACAGCAGTATTATGGCCAGGCTGTTAGGAGAACAGCTGGACTTAATGATGTATCAAGGCTGTCAGTTGGCAAAACACTATCTGGAAAGGGGCGTCTATCTGTTGCCTATATTGATCTTCTACAGCAGTATTATGGCCAGGCTGTTAGGAGAACAGCTGGACTCAATGATGTAACAAGGCTGTCGGTTGGCAAGACACTATCTGGAAAGGGGCGTCTATCTGTTGCCTATATTGATCTTCTACGGCAGTATTATGGCCAGGCTGTTAGGAAAACAGCTGGACTTAATGACGTAACAAGGCTGTCAGTTGGCAAGACACTACCTGGAAAAGGGCGTCTAACTGATGCCTATATTGATCTTCTACAGCAGTATTATGGCCAGGCTGTATGGAGAACAGCTGGACTTAATGATGTAACAAGGCTGTCAGTTGGCAAGACACTATCTGGAAAGGGGCGTCTAACTGTTGCCTATATTGATTTTCTACAGCAGTATTATGGCCAGGCTTATAGGAGAACAGCTGGACTTAATGATGTAACAAGGCTGTCGGTTGGCAAGACACTATCTGGAAAGGGGCGTCTAACTGTTGCCTATATTGATCTTATAGAGCAGTATTATGGCCAGGCTGTTAGGAGAACAGCAGGACTTAATGATGTAACAAGGCTGTCAGTTGGCAAGACACTATCTGGAAAGGGGTGCCTAACTGTTGCCTATATTGATCTTCTACAGCAGTATTATGGCCAGGCTGTTAGGAGAACAGCTGGACTTAATGATGTAACAAGGCTGTCGGTTGGCAAGACACTATCTGGAAAGGGGCGTCTAACTGTTGCCTATATTGATCTTCTACAGCAATATTATGGCCAGGCTGTTAGGAGAACAGCTGGACTTAATGATGTAACAAGGCTGTCAGTTGGCAAGACACTATCTGGAAAAGGGCGTCTAACTGTTGCCAATATTGATCTTCTACAGCAGAATTATGGCCAGGCTGTTAGGAGAATAGCTGGGCTTAATGATGTAACAAGGCTGTCAGTTTGCAAGACACTATCTGGAAAGGGGCGTCTAATTGTTGCCTATATTGATCTTCTACGGCAGTATTATGGCCAGGCTGATAGGAAAACAGCTGGATTTAATGATGTAACAAGGCTGTCAGTTGGCAAGACACTATCTGGAAAGAGGCGTCTAACTGATGACTATATTGATCTTCTACAGCAGTATTATGGCCAGGCTGTATGGAGAACAGCTGGACTTAATGATGTAACAAGGCTGTCAGTTGGCAACACACTATCTGGAAAGGGGCGCCTAGCTGTTGCCTATATTGATCTTCTACAACAGTATTATTGCCAGGCTGATAGGAGAACAGCTGGACTTAATGATGTAACAAAGCAGTCAGTTGGCAAGACACTATCTGGAAAGGGGCGTCTAACTGTTGCCTATATGGATCTTCTACGGCAGGATTATGGCCAGGCTGTTAGGAGAACATCTGGACTTAATGATGTAACAAGGCTGTCATTAGGCAAGACATTATCTGGAAAGGAGCGTCAAACTGGTGCTAATATTGATCTTCTACGGCAGTATTATGGCCAGGCTGTTAGGAGAACAGCTGTACTTAATGATGTAACAAGGCTTTCATTTGGCAAGACACTATCTGAAAAGGGGCGCCTAAATGTTGCCTATATTGATCTTCTACAGCAGTATTATCGCCAGGCTGTTAGGAGAACAGCTGGACTAAATGATGTAACAAAGCAGTCAGTTGGCAAGACACTATCTGGAAAGGGGCGTCTAACTGATGCCTATATTGATCTTCTACAGCAGTATTATGGCCAGGCTGTTAGGAGAACAGCTGGACTTAATGATGTAACAAGGCTGTCAGTTGGCAAGACACTATCTTCAAAGGGGCGTCTAACCGTTGCCTATATTGATCTTATCGAGCAGTATTATGGCCAGGCTGTTAGGAGACCAGCAGGACTTAATGATGTAACAAGGCTGTCAGTTGGAAAGACATTATCTGGAAAGGGGCGTCTAACTGATGCCTATATTGATCTTTTACGGCAGTATTATGGCCACACTGTTAGGAGAACAGCTGGACTTAATGATGTAACAAGGCTGACAGTTGGCAAGACACTATCTGGAAAGGGGCGTCTAACTGTTGCCTATATTGATGTTATAGAGCACTATTATGGCCAGGCTGTTAGGAGAACAGCTGGACTTAATGATGTAACAAGGCTGTCAGTTGGCAAGACACTATCTGGAAAGGGGCGCCTAACTGGTGCCTATATTGATCTTCTACAGCAGTATTATGGCCAGGCTGTTAGGAGAACAGCTGGACTTAATGATGTAACAAAGCAGTCAGTTGGCAATACACTATCTGGAAAGGGGCGTCTAACTGATGCCTATATTGATCTTCTACGGCAGGATTATGTCCAGGATGTTTGGAGAACAGGTGGACATAATGATGTAACAAGGCTGCCAGTTGGCAAGACACTATCTGGAAAGGGGCGTCTAACTGATGCATATATTGATCTTCTACAGCATTATTTTGGCCAGGCTGTTAGGAGGACACCTGGACTTAATGATGTAACAAGGCTGTCAGTTGGCAAGACACTATCTGGTAAGGGTCGTCTATCTGATGCCTGTATTGATCTCCTACAGCAGTATTATGGCCAGGCTGTTAAGACAACAGCTGGACTTAATGGTGTAACAAGGCTGTCAGTTGGCAAGGCACTATCTGGAAATGGGCGTCTAACTGATGCCAATATTGATTTTCTACAGCAGTATTATGGCCAGGCTGTTAGGAGAACACCTGGACTTAATGATGTAACAAGGCTGTCAGCTTGCAAGACACTATCTGGAAAGGGGCGTCTAACTGTTGCCTATATTGATCTTATAGAGCAGTATTATGGCCAGGCTGTTAGGAGAACAGCTGGACTTAATGATGTAACAAGGCTGTCCGTTGGCAAGACACTATCTGTAAAGGGCGTCTAACTGATGCCAATATTGATCTTCTACAGCAGTATTATGGCCAGGCTGTTAGGAGAACAGCTGGACTTAATGATGTAACAAGGCTGTCATTTGGCAAGACACTATCTGGAAAGGGGCGTCTATCTGATGCCTATATTGATCTTCTAGAGCAGTATTATGGCCAGGCTGTTAGGAGAACAGCTGGACTTAATGATGTAACAAGGCTGTCAGTTGGCAAGACACTATCTGGAAATGGGCTTCTAACTGATGCCAATATTGATCTTCTACAGCAGTATTATTGCCAGGCTGTTAGGAGAACAGGTGGACTTAATGATGTAACAAGGCTGTAAGTTGACAACACACTATCTGGAAAGGGGCGTCTAACTGTTGCCTATATTAATCTTCTACAGCAGTATTATGGCCAGGCTGTTAGGAGAACAGCTGGACTTAATGATGTAACATGGCTGTCGGTTGGCAACACACAATCTGGAAAGGGGCGTCTAACTGTTGCCTATATTGATCTTCTACAGCAGTATTATGGCCAGGCTGTTAGGAGAACAGCTGGACTAAATGATGTAACAAGGCTGTCAGTTGGCAAGACACTATCTAGAAACGGGCATCTAACTGTTGCCTATATTGATCTTCTACAGCAGTATTATGGCCAGGCTGTTAGGAGAACAGCTGGACTTAATGATGTAACAAGGCTGTCAGTTGGCAACACACTATCTGGAAAGGGGCGTCTATCTGATGCCTATATTGATCTTATAGAGCAGTATTATGGCCAGGCTGTTAGGAGAACAGCTGGACTTAATGATGTAACAAGGCTGTCAGTTGGCAACACACAATTTGGAAGGGGTCGTCTAACTGTTGCCTATATTGATCTTCTACAGCAGTATTATGGCCAGGCAGTTAGGAGAACAGCTGGACTTAATGATGAAACATGGCTGTCAGTTGGCAACACACAATCTGGAAAGGGGCGTCTAACTGTTGCCTATATTGATCTTCTACAGCAGTATTATGGCCAGGCTGTTAGAAGAACAGCTGGACTTAATGATGTAACAAGGCTGTCAGTTGGCAAAACACTATCTGGAAAGGGGCGTCTATCTGTTGCCTATATTGATCTTCTACAGCAGTATTATGGCCAGGCTGTTAGGAGAACAGCTGGACTAAATAATGTAACAAAGCAGTGAGTTGGCAAGACACTATCTGGAAAGGGGTGCCTAACTGTTGCCTATATTGATCTTCTACAGCAGTATTATGGCCAGGCTTATAGGAGAACAGCTGGACTTAATGATGTAACAAGGCTGTCGGTTGGCAAGACACTATCTGGAAAGGGGCGTCTATCTGTTGCCTATATTGATCTTCTACGGCAGTATTATGGCCAGGGTGTTAGGAAAACAGCTGGACTTAATGATGTAACAAGGCTGTCAGTTGGCAAGACACTACCTGGAAAGGGGCGTCTAACTGATGCCTATATTGATCTTCTACAGCAGTATTATGGCCAGGCTGTATGGAGAACAGCTGGACTTAATGATGTAACAAGGCTGTCAGTTGGCAAGACACTATCTGGAAAGGGGCGTCTAACTGTTGCCTATATTGATTTTCTACAGCAGTATTATGGCCAGGCTGTATGGAGGACAGCTGGACTTAATGATGTAACAAGGCTGTCAGTTGGCAAGACACTATCTGGAAAGGGGTGCCTAACTGTTGCCTATATTGATCTTCTACAGCAGTATTATGGCCAGGCTGTTAGGAGAACAGCTGGACTTAATGATGTATCAAGGCTGTCGGTTGGCAAGACACTATCTGGAAAGGGGCGTCTAACTGTTGCCTATATTGATCTTCTACAGCAGTATTATGGCCAGGCTGTTAGGAGAACAGCTGGACTTAATGATGTAACAAGGCTGTCAGTTGGCAAGACACTATCTGGAAAGGGGCGCCTAGCTGTTGCCTATATTGATCTTCTACAACAGTATTATTGCCAGGCTGATAGGAGAACAGCTGGACTTAATGATGTAACAAAGCAGTCAGTTGGCAAGACACTATCTGGAAAGGGGCGTCTAACTGTTGCCTATATGGATCTTCTACGGCAGGATTATGGCCAGGCTGTTAGGAGAACATCTGGACTTAATGATGTAACAAGGCTGTCATTAGGCAAGACATTATCTGGAAAGGAGCGTCTAACTGGTGCTAATATTGATCTTCTACGGCAGTATTATGGCCAGGCTGTTAGGAGAACAGCTGTCATTAATGATGTAACAAGGCTTTCATTTGGCAAGACACTATCTGGAAAGGGGCGCCTAAATGTTGCCTATATTGACCTTCTACAGCAGTATTATCGCCAGGCTGTTAGGAGAACAGCTGGACTTAATGATGTAACAAGGCTGTCAGTTGGCAAGACACTATCTGGAAAGGGGCGTCTAACCGTTGCCTATATTGATCTTATCGAGCAGTATAATGGCCAGGCTGTTAGGAGACCAGCAGGACTTAATGATGTAACAAGGCTGTCAGTTGGCAAGACACTATCTGGAAAGGGGCGTCTAACCGTTGCCTATATTGATCTTATCGAGCAGTATAATGGCCAGGCTGTTAGGAGACCAGCAGGACTTAATGATGTAACAAGGCTGTCAGTTGGCAAGACATTATCTGGAAAGGGGCGTCTAACTGATGCCTATATTAATCTTTTACGGCAGTATTATGGCCACGCTGTTAGGAGAACAGCTGGACTTAATGAAGTAACAAGGCTGTCAGTTGGCAAGACACTATCTGGAAAGGGGCGTCTAACTGATGCCTATATTGATCTTCTACAGCAGTATTATGGCCAGGCTGTTAGGAGAACAGCTGGACTTAATGATGTAACAAGGCTGTCAGTTGGCAAGACACTATCTGGAAAGGGGCGTCTAACCGTTGCCTATATTGATCTTATCGAGCAGTATAATGGCCAGGCTGTTAGGAGACCAGCAGGACTTAATGATGTAACAAGGCTGTCAGTTGGCAAGACATTATCTGGAAAGGGGCGTCTAACTGATGCCTATATTAATCTTTTACGGCAGTATTATGGCCACGCTGTTAGGAGAACAGCTGGACTTAATGATGTAACAAGGCTGACAGTTGGCAAGACACTATCTGGAAAGGGGCGTCTAACTGTTTCATATATTGATCTTATAGAGCAGATTATGGCCAGGCTGTTAGGAGAACAGCTGGACTTAATGATGTAACAAGGCTGTCAGTTGGCAAGACACTATCTGGAAAGAGGCGTCCAACTGTTGCCTATATTGATCTTTTAGAGCAGTATTATGGCCAGGCTGTTAGGAGAACAGCTTGACTTAATGATGTAACAAGGCTGTCAGTTGGCATGACACTATCTGGAAAGGGGCGTCTAACTGATGCCTATATTGATCTTCTACAGCAGTATTATGGCCAGGCTGTTAGGAGTACAGCTGGACTTAATGATGTAACAAGGCTCTCAGTTGGCAAGACACTATCTGGAAAGGGGCGTCTAACTGTTGCCTATATTGATCTTATAGAGTAGTATTATGGCCAGACTCTTAGGAGAACAGCTGGACATAATGATGTAACAAGGCTGTCAGTTGGCATGACACTATCTGGAAAGGGGCGTCTAACTGATGCCTATATTGATCTTCTACAGCAGTATTATGGCCAGGCTGTTAGGAGTACAGCTGGACTTAATGATGTAACAAGGCTGTCAGTTGGCAAGACACTATCTGGAAAGGGGCGTCTAACTGTTGCCTATATTTATCTTATAGAGCTGTATTTTGGCCAGGCTGTTAGGAGAACAGCTGGACTTAATGATGTAACAAGGCTGTCAGTTGGCAAGACACTATCTGGAAAGAGGCGTCCAACTGTTGCCTATATTGATCTTATAGAGCAGTATTATGGCCAGGCTGTTAGGAGAACAGCTTGACTTAATGATGTAACAAGGCTGTCAGTTGGCATGACACTATCTGGAAAGGGGCGTCTAACTGATGCCTATATTGATCTTCTACAGCAGTATTATGGGCAGGCTGTTAGGAGTACAGCTGGACTTAATGATGTAACAAGGCTGTCAGATGGCAAGACACTATCTGGAAAGGGTCGTCTATCTGATGCCTATATTGAACTCCTACAGCAGTATTATGGCCAGGCTGTTAGGAGAACACCTGGACTTAATGATGTAACAAGGCTGTCAGTTTGCAAGACACTATCTGGAAAGGGTCGTCTATCTGATGCCTATATTGATCTCCAACAGCAGTATTATGGCCAGGCTGTTAGGAGAACACCTGGACTTAATGATGTAACAAGGCTGTCAGTTTGCAAGACACTATCTGGAAAGGGGCGTCAAAGTGTTGCCTATATTGATCTTATAGAGCAGTATTATGGCCAGGCTGTTAGGAGAACAGCTGGACTTAATGATGTAACAAGGCTGTCAGTTGGCAAGACACTATCTGGAAAGGGGCATCTAACTGTTGCCTATATTGATCTTCTACAGCAGTATTATGGCCAGGCTGTTAGGAGATCAACTGTACTTAATGATGTAACAAAGCAGTCAGTTGGCAATACACTATCTGGAAAGGGGCGCCTAACTGATGCCTATATTGATCTTCTACGGCAGGATTATGTCCAGGATGTTTGGAGAACAGGTGGACTTAATGATGTAACAAGGCTGCCAGTTGGCAAGACACTATCTGGAAAGGGGCGTCTAACTGATGCCTATATTGATCTTCTACAGCATTATTATGGCCAGGCTGTTAGGAGAACAGCTGGACTTAATGATGTAACAAGGCTGTCAGTTGGCAAGACATTATCTGGAAAGGGTCGTCTATCTGATGCCTATATTGATCTCCTACAGCAGTAATATGGCCAGGCTGTTAGGAGAACACCTGGACTTAATGATGTAACAAGGCTGTCAGTTTGCA
The DNA here is from genome assembly GCA_946902985.2 of Meconema thalassinum. Taxonomy (NCBI): domain Eukaryota; kingdom Metazoa; phylum Arthropoda; class Insecta; order Orthoptera; family Tettigoniidae; genus Meconema; species Meconema thalassinum. The sequence continues at coordinate 18,933,576 of OX336397.1, forward strand.
AGACACTATCTGGAAAGGGGCGTCTAACTGTTGCCTATATTGATCTTATAGAGCAGTATTATGTCCAGGATTTTAGGAGAACAGCTGGACTTAATGATGTAACAAGGCTGTCCGTTGGCAAGACACTATCTGTAAAGGGCGTCTAACTGATGCCAATATTGATCTTCTACAGCAGTATTATGGCCAGGCTGTTAGGAGAACAGCTGGACTTAATGATGTAACAAGGCTGTCATTTGGCAAGACACTATCTGGAAAGGGGCGTCTATCTGATGCCTATATTGATCTTCTAGAGCAGTATTATGGCCAGGCTGTTAGGAGAACATCTGGACTTAATGATGTAACAAGGCTGTCAGTTGGCAAGACACTATCTGGAAATGGGAGTCTAACTGATGCCAATATTGATCTTCTACAGCAGTATTATGGCCAGGCTGTTAGGAGAACAGCTGGACTTAATGATGTAAAAAGGCTGTCAGTTGGCAAGACACTATCTGGAAAGGGGCGTCTAACTGTTGCCTATATTGACCTTCTACAGCAGTATTATGGCCAGGCTGTTAGGGGAACAGCTGGACTTAATGATGTAACAAGCCTGTCAGTTGGCAAGACACTATCTGGAAAGGGGCGTCTAACTGTTGCCTATATTGATTACCTACAGCAGTATTATGGCCAGGCTTATAGGAGAACAGCTGGACTTAATGATGTAACAAGGCTGTCGGTTGGCAAGACACTATCTGGAAAGGGGCGTCGAACTGTTGCCTATATTGATCTTATAGAGCAGTATTATGGCCAGGCTGTTAGGAGAACAGCTGGACTTAATGATGTAACAAGGCTGTCAGTTGGCAAGACACTATCTGGAAAGGGGTGCCTAACTGTTGCCTATATTGATCTTCTACAGCAGTATTATGGCCAGGCTGTTAGGAGAACAGCTGGACTTAATGATGTAACAAGGCTGTCGGTTGGCAAGACACTATCTGGAAAGGGGCGTCTAACTGTTGCCTATATTGATCTTCTACAGCAGTATTATGGCCAGGCTGTTAGGAGAACAGCTGGACTTAATGATGTAACAAGGCTGTCAGTTGGCAAGACACTATCTGGAAAAGGGCGTCTAACTGTTGCCAATATTGATCTTCTACAGCAGAATTATGGCCAGGCTGTTAGGGGAACAGCTGGGCTTAATGATGTAACAAGGCTGTCAGTTTGCAAGACACTATCTGGAAAGGGGCGTCTAATTGTTGCCTATATTGATCTTCTACGGCAGTATTATGGCCAGGCTGTTAGGAAAACAGCTTGATTTAATGATGTAACAAGGCTGTCAGTTGGCAAGACACTATCTGGAAAGAGACGTCTAACTGATGCCTATATTGATCTTCTACAGCAGTATTATGGCCAGGCTGTATGGAGAACAGCTGGATATAATGATGTAACAAGGCTGTCAGTTGGCAAGACACTATCTGGAAAGGGGCGTCTAACTGTTGCCTATATTGATCTTCTACAGCAGTATTATGGCCAGGCTGTTAGGAGAACAGCTGGACTTAATGATGTAACAAGGCTGTCAGTTGGCCAGACACTATCTGGAAAGGGGCGTCTATCTGTTGCCTATATTGATCTTCTACGGCAGTATTATGTCCAGGCTGTTAGGAAAACAGCTGGATTTAATGATGTAACAAGGCTGTCAGTTGGCAAGACACTATCTGGAAAGAGGCGTCTAACTGATGCCTATATTGATCTTCTACAGCAGTATTATGGCCAGGCTGTTAGGAGAACAGCTGGACTTAATGATGTAACAAGGCTGTCAGTTGGCAAGACACTATCTGGAAATGGGCGTCTAACTGATGCCAATATTGATCTTCTACAGCAGTATTATGGCCAGGCTGTTAGGAGAACAGCTGGACTTAATGATGTAACAAGGCTGTCAGTTGGCAAGACACTATTTGGAAAGGGGCGTCTAACTGCTGCCTATATTGACCTTCTACAGCAGTATTATGGCCAGGCTGTTAGGAGAACAGGTGGACTAAATTATGTAACAAGGCTGTCAGTTGGCAAGACACTATCTGGTTAGGGGCGTCTAACTGTTGCCTATATTGTACTTCTACAGCAGTATTATGGTCAGACTGTTAGGAGAACTGCGTGACTTAATGATGTAACAAGGCTGTCAGTTTCAAGACACTATCTGGAAAGGGGCGTCTAACTGTTGCCTATATTGATCTTCTACAGCAGTATTATGGCCAGGCTGTTAGGAGAACAGCTGGACTTAATGATGTAACAAGGCTGTCAGTTGGCCAGACACTATCTGGAAAGAGGCGTCTAACTGATGCCTATATTGATCTTCTACAGCAGTATTATGGCCAGGCTGTATGGAGAACAGCTGGACTTAATGATGTAACAAGGCTGTCAGTTGGCAAGACACTATCTGGAAAGGGGCGTCTAACTGTTGCCTATATTGATCTTCTACAGCAGTATTATGGCCAGGCTGTTAGGAGAACACCTGGACTTAATGATGTAACAAGGCTGTCAGTTGGCCAGACACTATCTGGAAAGGGGCGTCTATCTGTTGCCTATATGGATCTTCTACGGCAGTATTATGGCCAGGCTGTTAGGAAAACAGCTGGATTTAATGATGTAACAAGGCTGTCAGTTGGCAAGACACTATCAGGAAAGAGGCGTCTAACTGATGCCTATATTGATTTTCTACAGCAGTATTATGGCCAGGCTGTATGGAGAACAGCTGGACTTAATGATGTAACAAGGCTGTCAGTTGGCAAGACACTATCTGGAAACGGGCATCTAACTGTTGCCTATATCAATCTTCTACAGCAGTATTATGGCCAGGCTGTTAGGAGAAGAGCTGGACTTAATGATGTAACAAGGCTGTCTGTTGGCAACACACTATCTGGAAAGGGGCGTCTAACTGTTGCCTATATTGATCTTCTACGGCAGTATTACGGCCAGGCTGTTAGGAGAACAGCTGGAATTAATGATGTAACAAGGCTGTCAGTTGGCAAGACACTATCTGGAAAGGGGTGTCTAACTGTTGCCTATATTGATCTTCTACAGCAGTATTATGGCACGGCTGTTAGGAGAACAGCTGGACTTAATGATGTAACAAGGCTGTCAGTTGGCAAGGCACTATCTGGAAAGGGGCGTCCAACTGTTGCCTATATTAATCTTCTACAGCAGTATTAAGGCCAGGCTGTTAAGAGAACAACTGGACTTAATGATGTAACAAGGCTGCCAGTTGGCAAGACACTATCTGGAAACGGGCATCTAACTGTTGCCTATATTAATCTTCTACAGCAGTATTATGGCCAGGCTGTTAGGAGAAGAGCTGGACTTAATGATGTAACAAGGCTGTCAGTTGGCAACACACTATCTGGAAAGGGGCATCTAACTGTTGCCTATATTGATCTTCTACAGCAGCATCATGGCCAGCCTGTTAGGTGAACAGCTGGACTTAATGATGTAACAAGGCTGTCAGTTGGCAAGACACTATCTGGAAAGGGGTGTCTAACTGTTGCCCATATTGAGCTTCTACAGCAGTATTATGGCCAGACTGTTAGGAGAACAGCTGGACTTAATGATGTAACAAGGCTGTCAGTTGGCAACACACTATCTGTAAAGGGGCGTCCAACTGTTGCCTATATTGATCTTATTGAGCAGTATTATGGCCAGGCTGTTAGGAGAACAGCTGGACTTTATGATGTAACAAGGCTGTCAGTTGGCTAGACACTATCTGGAAAGGGGCGTCTGACTGTTGCCTATATTGATCTTCTACAGCAGTATTATGGCCAGGCTGTTAGGTGAACAGCTGGACTTAATGATGTAACAAGGCTGTCAGTTGGCAAGACACTATCTGGAAAGGGGTATCTAACTGTTGCCTATATTGAGCTTCTACAGCAGTATTATGGCCAGACTGTTAGGAGAACAGCTGGACTTAATGATGTAACAAGGCTGTCAGTTGGCAACACACAATCTGGAAAGGGGCGTCTAACTGTTGCCTATATTGATCTTCTACAGCAGCATTATGGCCAGCCTGTTAGGAGAACAGCTGGACTTAATGATGTAACAAGGCTGTCAGTTGGCAAGACACTATCTGGAAAGGGGCGTTTAACTGTTGCCAATATTGATCTTCTACAGCAGTATTATGTCCAGGCTGTTAGAAGAACAGCTGGACTTAATGATGTATCAAGGCTGTAAGTTGGCAACACACTATCTGGAAAGGGGCGTCTAACTGTTGCCTATATTAATCTTCTACAGCAGTATTATGGCCAGGCTGTTAGGAGAACAACTGGACTTAATGATGTAACATGGCTGTCAGTTGGCAACACACAATCTGGAAAGGGGCGTCTAACTGTTGCCTATATTGATCTTCTACAGCAGTATTATGGCCAGGCTGTTAGGAGAACAGCTGGACTAAATGATGTAACAAGGCTGTCAGTTGGCAAGACACTATCTAGAAACGGGCATCTAACTGTTGCCTCTATTGATCTTCTACAGCAGTATTATGGCCAGGCTGTTAGGAGAACAGCTGGACTTAATGATGTAACAAGGCTGTCAGTTGGCAACACAATATCTGGAAAGGGGCGTCTATGTGATGCCTATATTGATCTTATAGAGCAGTATTATGGCCAGGCTGTTAGGAGAACAGCTGGACTTAATGATGTAACAAGGCTGTCAGTTGGCAAGACACTATCTGGAAAAGGGCGTCCAACTGTTGCCTATATTGATCTTCTACGGCAGAATTATGGCCAGGCTGTTAGGAGAACAGCTGGAATTAATGACGTAACAAGGCTATCGGTTGGCAAGGCACTATCTGGAAAGGGGCGTCTAACCGTTGCCTTTATTGATCTTCTACAGCAGTATTATGGCCTGGCTGTTAGGGGAACAGCTGGACTTAATGATGTAACAAGGCTGTCAGTTGGCAAGACACTATCTGGAAAGGGGCATCTAACTGTTGCCTATATTGATTTTCTACAGCAGTATTATGGCCAGGCTTATAGGAGAACAGCTGGACTTAATGATGTAACAAGGCTGTCGGTTGGCAAGACACTATCTGGAAAGGGGCGTCTAACTGTTGCCTATATTGATCTTATAGAGCAGTATTATGGCCAGGCTGTTAGGAGAACAGCTGGACTTAATGATGTAACAAGGCTGTCAGTTGGCAAGACACTATCTGGAAAGGGGTGCCTAACTGTTGCCTATATTGATCTTCTACAGCAGTATTATGGCCAGACTGTTAGGAGAACAGCTGGACTTAATGATGTAACAAGGCTGTCGGTTGGCAAGACACTATCTGGAAAGGGGCGTCTAACTGTTGCCTATATTGATCTTCTACAGCAGTATTATGGCCAGGCTGTTAGGAGAACAGCTGGACTTAATGATGTAACAAGGCTGTCAGTTGGCAAGACACTATCTGGAAAAGGGCGTCTAACTGTTGCCAATATTGATCTTCTACAGCAGAATAATGGCCAGGCTGTTAGGGGAACAGCTGGGCTTAATGATGTAACAAGGCTGTCAGTTTGCAAGACACCATCTGGAAAGGGGCGTCTAATTGTTGCCTATATTGATCTTCTACGGCAGTATTATGGCCAGGCTGTTAGGAAAACAGCTTGATTTAATGATGTAACAAGGCTGTCAGTTGGCAAGACACTATCTGGAAAGAGGCGTCTAACTGATGCCTATATTGATCTTCTACAGCAGTATTATGGCCAGGCTGTATGGAGAACAGCTGGACTTAATGATGTAACAAGGCTGTCAGTTGGCAAGACACTATCTGGAAAGGGGCGTCTAACTGTTGCCTATATTGATCTTCTACAGCAGTATTATGGCCAGGCTGTTAGGAGAACAGCTGGACTTAATGATTTAACAAGGCTGTCAGTTGGCCAAACACTATCTGGAAAGGGGCGTCTATCTGTTGCCTATATTGATCATCTACGGCAGTATTATGGCCAGGCTGTTAGGAAAACAGCTGGATTTAATGATGTAACAAGGCTGTCAGTTGGCAAGACACTATCTGGAAAGAGGCGTCTAACTGATGCCTATATTGATCTTCTACAGCAGTATTATGGCCAGGCTGTTAGGCGAACAGGTGGACTTAATGATGTAACAAGGCTGTCAGTTGGTAAGACACTATCTGGAAATGGGCGTCTAACTGATGCCAATATTGATCTTCTACAGCAGTATTATGGCCAGGCTGTTAGGAGAACAGCTGGACTTAATGATGTAACAAGGCTGTCAGTTGGCAAGACACTATTTGGAAAGGGGCGTCTAACTGTTGCCTATATTGACCTTCTACAGCAGTATTATGGCCAGGCTGTTAGGAGAACAGGTGGACTTAATGATGTAACAAGGCTGTCAGTTGGCAAGACACTTTCTGGTTAGGGGCGTCTAACTGTTGCCTATATTGTACTTCTACAGCAGTATTATGGTCAGACTGTTAGGAGAACAGCGTGACTTAAGGATGTAACAAGGCTGTCAGTTTCAAGACACTATCTGGAAAGGGGCGTCTAACTGATGCCAATATTGATCTTCTACAGCAGTATTATGGCCAGGCTGTTAGGAGAACAGCTGGACTTAATGATGTAACAAGGCTGTCAGTTGGCAAGACACTATCTGGAAAAGGGCGTCCAACTGTTGCCTATATTGATCTTCTACGGCAGAATAATGGCAAGGCTGTTAGGAGAACAGCTGGAATTAATGACGTAACAAGGCTATCGGTTGGCAAGACACTATCTGGAAAGGGGCGTCTAACCGTTGCCTTTATTGATCTTCTACAGCAGTATTATGGCCAGGCTGTTAGGGGAACAGCTGGACTTAATGATGTAACAAGGCTGTCAGTTGGCAAGACACTATCTGGAAAGGGGCGTCTAACTGATGCCTATATTGATTTTCTACAGCAGTATTATGGCCAGGCTTATAGGAGAACAGCTGGACTTAATGATGTAACAAGGCTGTCGGTTGGCAAGACACTATCTGGAAAGGGGCGTCTAACTGTTGCCTATATTGATCTTATAGAGCAGTATTATGGCCAGGCTGTTAGGAGAACAGCTGGACTTAATGATGTAACAAGGCTGTCAGTTGGCAAGACACTATCTGGAAAGGGGTGCCTAACTGTTGCCTATATTGATCTTCTACAGCAGTATTATGGCCAGGCTGTTAGGAGAACAGCTGGACATAATGATGTAACAAGGCTGTCGGTTGGCAAGACACTATCTGGAAAGGGGCGTCTAACTGTTGCCTATATTGATCTTCTACAGCAGTATTATGGCCAGGCTGTTAGGAGAACAGCTGGACTTAATGATGTAACAAGGCTCTCAGTTGGCAAGACACTATCTGGAAAAGGGCGTCTAACTGTTGCCAATATTGATCTTCTACAGCAGAATTATGGCCAGGCTGTTAGGAGAACAGCTGGGCTTAATGATGTAAAGAGGCTGTCAGTTTGCAAGACACTATCTGGAAAGGGGCGTCTAATTGTTGCCTATATTGATTTCTACGGCAGTATTATGGCCAGGCTGTTAGGAAAACAGCTGGATTTAATGATGTAACAAGGCTGTCAGTTGGCAAGACACTATCAGGAAATAGGCGTCTAACTGATGCCTATATTAAACTTCTACAGCAGTATTATGGCCAGGCTGTATGGAGAACAGCTGGACTTAATGATGTAACAAGGCTGTCAGTTGGCAAGACACTATCTGGAAACGGGCATCTAACTGATGCCTATATCAATCTTCTACAGCAGTATTATGGCCAGGCTGTTAGGAGAAGAGCTGGACTTAATGATGTAACAAGGCTGTCTGTTGGCAACACACTATCTGGAAAGGGGCGTCTAACTGTTGCCTATATTGATCTTCTACGGCAGTATTATGGCCAGGCTGTTAGGAGAACAGCTGGAATTAATGATGTAACAAGGCTGTCAGTTGGCAAGACACTATCTGGAAATGGGTGTCTAACTGTTGCCTATATTGATCTTCTACAGCAGAATTATGGCACGGCTGTTAGGAGAACAGCTGGACTTAATGATGCAACAAGGCTGTCAGTTGGCAAGGCACTATCTGGAAAGGGGCGTCCAACTGTTGCCTATATTAATCTTCTACAGCAGTATTAAGGCCAGGCTGTTAAGAGAACAGCTGGAGTTAATGATGTAACAAGGCTGTCAGTTGGCAAGACACTATCTGGAAACGGGCATCTAACTGTTGCCTATATTAATCTTCTACAGCAGTATTATGGCCAGGCTGTTAGGAGAAGAGCTGGACTTAATGATGTAACAAGGCTGTCAGTTGGCAACACACTATCTGGAAAGGGGCATCTATCTGTTGCCTATATTGATCTTCTACAGCAGTATTATGGCCAGGCTGTTAGGGGAACAACTGGACTTAATGATGTAACAAGGCTGTCAGTTGGCAACACACTATCTGGAAAGGGGCGTCTAACTGATGCCTATATTGATCTTCTACAGCAGTATTATAGCCAGGCTGTTAGGAGAACAGCTGGACTTAATGATGTAACAAGGCTGTCAGTTGGCAACACACTATCTCTAAAGGGGCGTCCAACTGTTGCCTATATTGATCTTATAGAGCAGTATTATGGCCAGGCTGTTAGGAGAACAGCTGGACTTTATGATGTAACAAGGCTGTCAGTTGGCTAGACACTATCTGGAAAGGGGCGTCTGACTGTTGCCTATATTGATCTTCTACAGCAGTATTATGGCCAGGCTGTTAGGTGAACAGCTGGACTTAATGATGTAACAATGCTGTCAGTTGGCAAGACACTATCTGGAAAGGGGTGTCTAACTGTTGCCTATATTGAGCTTCTACAGCAGTATTATGGCCAGACTGTTAGGAGAACAGCTGGACTTAATGATGTAACAAGGCTGTCAGTTGGCAACACACAATCTGGAAAGGGGCGTCTAACTATTGCCTATATTGATCTTCTACAGCAGCATTATGGCCAGCCTGTTAGGAGAACAGCTGGACTTAATGATGTAACAAGGCTGTCAGTCGGCAAGACACTATCTGGAAAGGGGCGTTTAACTGTTGCCAATATTGATCTTCTACAGCAGTATTATGGCCGGGCTGTTAGAAGAACAGCTGGACTTAATGATGTAACAAGGCTGTAAGTTGGCAACACACTATCTGGAAAGGGGCGTCTAACTGTTGCCTATATTAATCTTCTACAGCAGTATTATGGCCAGGCTGTTAGGAAAACAGCTGGACTTAATGATGTAACATGGCTGTCAGTTGGCAACACACAATCTGGAAAGGGGCGTCTAACTGTTGCCTATATTGATCTTCTACAGCAGTATTATGGCCTGGCTGTTAGGAGAACAGCTGGACTAAATGATGTAACAAGGCTGTCAGTTGGCAAGACACTATCTAGAAACGGGCATCTAACTGTTGCCTATATTGATCTTCTACAGCAGTATTATGGCCAGGCTGTTAGGAGAACAGCTGGACTTAATGATGTAACAAGGCTGTCAGTTGGCAACACACTATCTGGAAAGGGGCGTATATGTGATACCTATATTGATCTTATAGAGCAGTATTATGGCCAGGCTGTTAGGAGAACAGCTGGACTTAATGATGTAACAAAGCTGTCAGTTGGCAACACACAATTTGGAAAGGGTCGTCTAACTGTTGCCTATATTGATCTTCTACAGCAGTATTATGGCCAGGCTGTTAGGAGACCAGCTGGACTTAATGATGAAACATGGCTGTCAGTTGGCAACACACAATCTGGAAAGGGGCGTCTAACTGTTGCCTATATTGATCTTCTACAGCAGTATTATGGCCAGGCTGTTAGCAGAACAGCTGGACTTATTGATGTAACAAGGCTGTCAGTTGGCAAAACACTATCTGGAAAGGGGCGTCTATCTGTTTCCTATATTGGTCTTCTACAGCAGTATTATGGCCAGGCTGTTAGGAGAACAGCTGGACTCAATGATGTAACAAGGCTGTCGGTTGGCAAGACACTATCTGGAAAGGGGCGTCTATCTGTTGCCTATATTGATCTTCTACGGCAGTATTATGGCCAGGCTGTTAGGAAAACAGCTGGACTTAATGATGTAACAAGGCTGTCAGTTGGCAAGACACTATCTGGAAAGGGGCGCCTAACTGATGCCTATATTGATCTTCTACAGAAGTATTATGGCCAGGCTGTATGGAGAACAGCTGGACTTAATGATGTAACAAGGCTGTCAGTTGGCAAGACACTATCTGGAAAGGGGCGTCTAACTGTTGCCTATATTGATTTTCTACAGCAGTATTATGGCCAGGCTTATAGGAGAACAGCTGGACTTAATGATGTAACAAGGCTGTCGGTTGGCAAGACACTATCTGGAAAGGGGCGCCTAACTGTTGCCTATATTGATCTTCTATAGCAGTATTATGGCCAGGCTGTTAGGAGAACAGCTGGACTTAATGATGTAACAAGGCTGTCGGTTGGCAAGACACTATCTGGAAAGGGGCGCCTAACTGTTGCCTATATTGATCTTCTATAGCAGTATTATGGCCAGGCTGTTAGGAGAACAGCTGGACTTAATGATGTAACAAGGCTGTCAGTTGGCAAGACACTATCTGGAAAAGGGCGTCTAACTGTTGCCAATATTGATCTTCTACAGCAGAATTATGGCCAGGCTGTTAGGAGAACAGCTGGGCTTAATGATGTAACAAGGCTGTCAGTTTGCAAGGCACTATCTGGAAAGGGGCGTCTAACTGTTGCCTATATTGATCTTCTACAGCAGTATTATGGCCAGGCTGTTAGGAGAACAGGTGGAATTAATGATGTAACAAGGCTGTCAGTTGGCCAGACACTATCTGGAAAGGGGCGCCTAAATGTTGCCTATATTTATCTTCTACAGCAGTATTATCGCCAGGCTGTTAGGAGAACAGCTGGACTAAATGATGTAACAAAGCAGTCAGTTGGCAAGACACTATCTGGAAAGGGGCGTCCAACTGATGCTTATATTGATCTTCTACAGCAGTATTATGGCCAGGCTGTTAGGAGAACAGTTGGACTTAATGGTGTAACAAGGCTGTCAGTTTGCAAGACACTATCTGGAAAGGGGCGCCTAGCTGTTGCCTATATTGATCTTCTACAACAGTATTATTGCCAGGCTGATAGGAGAACAGCTGGACTTAATGATGTAACAAAGCAGTCAGTTGGCAAGACACTATCTGGAAAGGGGCGTCTAACTGTTGCCTATATGGATCTTCTACGGCAGGATTATGGCCAGGCTGTTAGGAGAACAGCTGGACTTAATGATTTAACAAGGCTGTCAGTTGGCCAAACACTATCTGGAAAGGGGCGTCTATCTGTTGCCTATATTGATCATCTACGGCAGTATTATGGCCAGGCTGTTAGGAAAACAGCTGGATTTAATGATGTAACAAGGCTGTCAGTTGGCAAGACACTATCTGGAAAGAGGCGTCTAACTGATGCCTATATTGATCTTCTACAGCAGTATTATGGCCAGGCTGTTAGGAGAACAGGTGGACTTAATGATGTAACAAGGCTGTCAGTTGGCAAGACACTATCTGGAAATGGGCGTCTAACTGATGCCAATATTGATCTTCTACAGCAGTATTATGGCCAGGCTGTTAGGAGAACAGCTGGACTTAATGATGTAACAAGGCTGTCAGTTGGCAAGACACTATTTGGAAAGGGGCGTCTAACTGTTGCCTATATTGACCTTCTACAGCAGTATTATGGCCAGGCTGTTAGGAGAACAGGTGGACTTAATGATGTAACAAGGCTGTCAGTTGGCAAGACACTTTCTGGTTAGGGGCGTCTAACTGTTGCCTATATTGTACTTCTACAGCAGTATTATGGTCAGACTGTTAGGAGAACAGCTGGGCTTAATGATGTAACAAGGCTGTCAGTTTGCAAGACACTATCTGGAAAGGGGCGTCTAACTGTTGCCTATATTGATCTTCTACAGCAGTATTATGGCCAGGCTGTTAGGAGAACAGGTGGAATTAATGATGTAACAAGGCTGTCAGTTGGCCAGACACTATCTGGAAAGGGGCGCCTAAATGTTGCCTATATTTATCTTCTACAGGAGTATTATCGCCAGGCTGTTAGGAGAACAGCTGGACTAAATGATGTAACAAAGCAGTCAGTTGGCAAGACACTATCTGGAAAGGGGCGTCCAACTGATGCTTATATTGATCTTCTACAGCAGTATTATGGCCAGGCTGTTAGGAGAACAGTTGGACTTAATGGTGTAACAAGGCTGTCAGTTTGCAAGACACTATCTGGAAAGGGGCGCCTAACTGATGCCTATATTGATCTTCTACAGCAGTATTATGGCCAGGCTGTATGGAGAACAGCTGGACTTAATGATGTAACTAGGCTGTCAGTTGGCAAGACACTATCTGGAAAGGGGCGTCTAACTGTTGCCTATATTGATCTTCTACAGCAGTATTATGGCCAGGCTGTTAGGAGAACAGCTGGACTTAATGATTTAACAAGGCTGTCAGTTGGCCAAACACTATCTGGAAAGGGGCGTCTATCTGTTGCCTATATTGATCATCTACGGCAGTATTATGGCCAGGCTGTTAGGAAAACAGCTGGATTTAATGATGTAACAAGGCTGTCAGTTGGCAAGACACTATCTGGAAAGAGGCGTCTAACTGATGCCTATATTGATCTTCTACAGCAGTATTATGGCCAGGCTGTTAGGAGAACAGGTGGACTTAATGATGTAACAAGGCTGTCAGTTGGCAAGACACTATCTGGAAATGGGCGTCTAACTGATGCCAATATTGATCTTCTACAGCAGTATTATGGCCAGGCTGTTAGGAGAACAGCTGGACTTAATGATGTAACAAGGCTGTCAGTTGGCAAGACACTATTTGGAAAGGGGCGTCTAACTGTTGCCTATATTGACCTTCTACAGCAGTATTATGGCCAGGCTGTTAGGAGAACAGGTGGACTTAATGATGTAACAAGGCTGTCAGTTGGCAAGACACTTTCTGGTTAGGGGCGTCTAACTGTTGCCTATATTGTACTTCTACAGCAGTATTATGGTCAGACTGTTAGGAGAACAGCGTGACTTAAGGATGTAACAAGGCTGTCAGTTTCAAGACACTATCTGGAAAGGGGCGTCTAACTGATGCCAATATTGATCTTCTACAGCAGTATTATGGCCAGGCTGTTAGGAGAACAGCTGGACTTAATGATGTAACAAGGCTGTCAGTTGGCAAGACACTATCTGGAAAAGGGCGTCCAACTGTTGCCTATATTGATCTTCTACGGCAGAATAATGGCAAGGCTGTTAGGAGAACAGCTGGAATTAATGACGTAACAAGGCTATCGGTTGGCAAGACACTATCTGGAAAGGGGCGTCTAACCGTTGCCTTTATTGATCTTCTACAGCAGTATTATGGCCAGGCTGTTAGGGGAACAGCTGGACTTAATGATGTAACAAGGCTGTCAGTTGGCAAGACACTATCTGGAAAGGGGCGTCTAACTGATGCCTATATTGATTTTCTACAGCAGTATTATGGCCAGGCTTATAGGAGAACAGCTGGACTTAATGATGTAACAAGGCTGTCGGTTGGCAAGACACTATCTGGAAAGGGGCGTCTAACTGTTGCCTATATTGATCTTATAGAGCAGTATTATGGCCAGGCTGTTAGGAGAACAGCTGGACTTAATGATGTAACAAGGCTGTCAGTTGGCAAGACACTATCTGGAAAGGGGTGCCTAACTGTTGCCTATATTGATCTTCTACAGCAGTATTATGGCCAGGCTGTTAGGAGAACAGCTGGACATAATGATGTAACAAGGCTGTCGGTTGGCAAGACACTATCTGGAAAGGGGCGTCTAACTGTTGCCTATATTGATCTTCTACAGCAGTATTATGGCCAGGCTGTTAGGAGAACAGCTGGACTTAATGATGTAACAAGGCTCTCAGTTGGCAAGACACTATCTGGAAAAGGGCGTCTAACTGTTGCCAATATTGATCTTCTACAGCAGAATTATGGCCAGGCTGTTAGGAGAACAGCTGGGCTTAATGATGTAACAAGGCTGTCAGTTTGCAAGACACTATCTGGAAAGGGGCGTCTAATTGTTGCCTATATTGATTTCTACGGCAGTATTATGGCCAGGCTGTTAGGAAAACAGCTGGATTTAATGATGTAACAAGGCTGTCAGTTGGCAAGACACTATCAGGAAATAGGCGTCTAACTGATGCCTATATTAAACTTCTACAGCAGTATTATGGCCAGGCTGTATGGAGAACAGCTGGAATTAATGATGTAACAAGGCTGTCAGTTGGCAAGACACTATCTGGAAACGGGCATCTAACTGATGCCTATATCAATCTTCTACAGCAGTATTATGGCCAGGCTGTTAGGAGAAGAGCTGGACTTAATGATGTAACAAGGCTGTCTGTTGGCAACACACTATCTGGGAAGGGGCGTCTAACTGTTGCCTATATTGATCTTCTACGGCAGTATTATGGCCAGGCTGTTAGGAGAACAGCTGGAATTAATGATGTAACAAGGCTGTCAGTTGGCAAGACACTATCTGGAAAGGGGTGTCTAACTGTTGCCTATATTGATCTTCTACAGCAGTATTATGGCACGGCTGTTAGGAGAACAGCTGGACTTAATGATGTAACAAGGCTGTCAGTTGGCAAGGCACTATCTGGAAAGGGGCGTCCAACTGTTGCCTATATTAATCTTCTACAGCAGTATTAAGGCCAGGCTGTTAAGAGAACAGCTGGAGTTAATGATGTAACAAGGCTGTCAGTTGGCAAGACACTATCTGGAAACGGGCATCTAACTGTTGCCTATATTAATCTTCTACAGCAGTATTATGGCCAGGCTGTTAGGAGAAGAGCTGGACTTAATGATGTAACAAGGCTGTCAGTTGGCAACACACTATCTGGAAAGGGGCATCTATCTGTTGCCTATATTGATCTTCTACAGCAGTATTATGGCCAGGCTGTTAGGGGAACAACTGGACTTAATGATGTAACAAGGCTGTCAGTTGGCAACACACTATCTGGAAAGGGGCGTCTAACTGATGCCTATATTGATCTTCTACAGCAGTATTATAGCCAGGCTGTTAGGAGAACAGCTGGACTTAATGATGTAACAAGGCTGTCAGTTGGCAACACACTATCTCTAATGGGGCGTCCAACTGTTGCCTATATTGATCTTATAGAGCAGTATTATGGCCAGGCTGTTAGGAGAACAGCTGGACTTTATGATGTAACAAGGCTGTCAGTTGGCTAGACACTATCTGGAAAGGGGCGTCTGACTGTTGCCTATATTGATCTTCTACAGCAGTATTATGGCCAGGCTGTTAGGTGAACAGCTGGACTTAATGATGTAACAATGCTGTCAGTTGGCAAGACACTATCTGGAAAGGGGTGTCTAACTGTTGCCTATATTGAGCTTCTACAGCAGTATTATGGCCAGACTGTTAGGAGAACAGCTGGACTTAATGATGTAACAAGGCTGTCAGTTGGCAACACACAATCTGGAAAGGGGCGTCTAACTATTGCCTATATTGATCTTCTACAGCAGCATTATGGCCAGCCTGTTAGGAGAACAGCTGGACTTAATGATGTAACAAGGCTGTCAGTTGGCAAGACACTATCTGGAAAGGGGCGTTTAACTGTTGCCAATATTGATCTTCTACAGCAGTATTATGGCCAGGCTGTTAGAAGAACAGCTGGACTTAATGATGTAACAAGGCTGTAAGTTGGCAACACACTATCCGGAAAGGGGCGTCTAACTGTTGCCTATATTAATCTTCTACAGCAGTATTATGGCCAGGCTGTTAGGAAAACAGCTGGACTTAATGATGTAACATGGCTGTCAGTTGGCAACACACAATCTGGAAAGGGGCGTCTAACTGTTGCCTATATTGATCTTCTACAGCAGTATTATGGCCTGGCTGTTAGGAGAACAGCTGGACTTAATGATGTAACAAGGCTGTCAGTTGGCAACACACAATTTGGAAAGGGTCGTCTAACTGTTGCCTATATTGATCTTCTACAGCAGTATTATGGCCAGGCTGTTAGGAGACCAGCTGGACTTAATGATGAAACATGGCTGTCAGTTGGCAACACACAATCTGGAAAGGGGCGTCTAACTGTTGCCTATATTGATCTTCTACAGCAGTATTATGGCCAGGCTGTTAGGAGAACAGCTGGACTTAATGATGTAACAAGGCTGTCAGTTGGCAAAACACTATCTGGAAAGGGGCGTCTATCAGTTTCCTATATTGGTCTTCTACAGCAGTATTATGGCCAGGCTGTTAGGAGAACAGCTGGACTCAATGTTGTAACAAGGCTGTCGGTTGGCAAGACACTATCTGGAAAGGGGCGTCTATCTGTTGCCTATATTGATCTTCTACGGCAGTATTATGGCCAGGCTGTTAGGAAAACAGCTGGACTTAATGATGTAACAAGGCTGTCAGTTGGCAAGACACTATCTGGAAAGGGGCGCCTAACTGATGCCTATATTGATCTTCTACAGAAGTATTATGGCCAGGCTGTATGGAGAACAGCTGGACTTAATGATGTAACAAGGCTGTCAGTTGGCAAGACACTATCTGGAAAGGGGCGTCTAACTGTTGCCTATATTGATTTTCTACAGCAGTATTATGGCCAGGCTTATAGGAGAACAGCTGGACTTAATGATGTAACAAGGCTGTCGGTTGGCAAGACACTATCTGGAAAGGGGCGCCTAACTGTTGCCTATATTGATCTTCTATAGCAGTATTATGGCCAGGCTGTTAGGAGAACAGCAGGACTTAATGATGTAACAAGGCTGTCGGTTGGCAAGACACTATCTGGAAAGGGGCGCCTAACTGTTGCCTATATTGATCTTCTATAGCAGTATTATGGCCAGGCTGTTAGGAGAACAGCTGGACTTAATGATGTAACAAGGCTGTCAGTTGGCAAGACACTATCTGGAAAAGGGCGTCTAACTGTTGTCAATATTGATCTTCTACAGCAGAATTATGGCCAGGCTGTTAGGAGAACAGCTGGGCTTAATGATGTAACAAGGCTGTCAGTTTGCAAGACACTATCTGGAAAGGGGCGTCTAACTGTTGCCTATATTGATCTTCTACAGCAGTATTATGGCCAGGCTGTTAGGAGAACAGGTGGAATTAATGATGTAACAAGGCTGTCAGTTGGCCAGACACTATCTGGAAAGGGGCGCCTAAATGTTGCCTATATTTATCTTCTACAGCAGTATTATCGCCAGGCTGTTAGGAGAACAGCTGGACTAAATGATGTAACAAAGCAGTCAGTTGGCAAGACACTATCTGGAAAGGGGCGTCCAACTGATGCTTATATTGATCTTCTACAGCAGTATTATGGCCAGGCTGTTAGGAGAACAGTTGGACTTAATGGTGTAACAAGGCTGTCAGTTTGCAAGACACTATCTGGAAAGGGGCGCCTAGCTGTTGCCTATATTGATCTTCTACAACAGTATTA
Source organism: Meconema thalassinum (assembly GCA_946902985.2). NCBI lineage: Eukaryota > Metazoa > Arthropoda > Insecta > Orthoptera > Tettigoniidae > Meconema > Meconema thalassinum. The sequence goes on from OX336397.1 coordinate 18,951,031, forward strand.
TTGCCAGGCTGATAGGAGAACAGCTGGACTTAATGATGTAACAAAGCAGTCAGTTGGCAAGACACTATCTGGAAAGGGGCGTCTAACTGTTGCCTATATGGATCTTCTACGGCAGGATTATGGCCAGGCTGTTAGGAGAACATCTGGACTTAATGATGTAACAAGGCTGTCATTAGGCAAGACATTATCTGGAAAGGAGCGTCTAACTGGTGCTAATATTGATCTTCTACGGCAGTATTATGGCCAGGCTGTTAGGAGAACAGCTGTACTTAATGATGTAACAAGGCTTTCATTTGGCAAGACACTATCTGGAAAGGGGCGCCTAAATGTTGCCTATATTTATCTTCTACAGCAGTATTATCGCCAGGCTGTTAGGAGAACAGCTGGACTAAATGATGTAACAAAGCAGTCAGTTGGCAAGACACTATCTGGAAAGGGGCGTCCAACTGATGCTTATATTGATCTTCTACAGCAGTATTATGGCCAGGCTGTTAGGAGAACAGGTGGACTTAATGATGTAACAAGGCTGTCAGTTGGTAAGACACTATCTGGAAAGGGGCGTCTAACCGTTGCCTATATTGATCTTATCGAGCAGTATTATGGCCAGGCTGTTAGGAGACCAGCAGGACTTAATGATGTAACAATGCTGTCAGTTGGCAAGACATTATCTGGAAAGGGGCGTCTAACTGATGCCTATATTGATCTTTTACGGCAGTATTATGGCCACGCTGTTAGGAGAACAGCTGGACTTAATGATGTAACAAGGCTGACAGTTGGCAAGACACTATCTGGAAAGGGGCGTCTAACTGTTTCCTATATTGATCTTATAGAGCAGTATTATGGCCAGGCTGTTAGTAGAACAGCTGGACTTAATGATGTAACAAGGCTGTCAGTTGGCAAGACACTATCTGGAAAGAGGCGTCCAACTGTTGCCTATATTGATCTTATAGAGCAGTATTATGGCCAGGCTGTTAGGAGAACAGCTTGACTTAATGATGTAACAAGGCTGTCGGTTGGCATGACACTATCTGGAAAGGGGCGTCTAACTGATGCCTATATTGATCTTCTACAGCAGTATTATGGCCAGGCTGTTAGGAGTACAGCTGGACTTAATGATGTAACAAGGCTGTCAGTTGGCAAGACACTATCTGGAAAGGGGCGTCTAACTGTTGCCTATACTGATCTTATAGAGTAGTATTATGGCCAGGCTCTTAGGAGAACAGCTGGACATAATGATGTAACAAGGCTGTCAGTTGGCAAGACACTATCTGGAAAGGGGCGTCTAACTGTTGCCTATATTTATCTTATAGAGCTGTATTTTGGCCAGGCTGTTAGGAGAACAGCTGGACTTAATGATGTAACAAGGCTGTCAGTTGGCAAGACACTATCTGGAAAGGGGCGTCTAACTGTTGCCTATATTGATCTTCTACAGCAGTATTATGGCCAGGCTGTTAGGAGAACAGCTGGACTTAATGATGTAACAAGGCTGTCGGTTGGCATGACACTATCTGGAAAGGGCCGTCTAACTGTTTACTATATTGATCTTCTACGGCAGTATTATGGCCAGGCTGATAGGAGAACAGCTGGAATTAATGATGTAACAAGGCTGTCAGTTGGCAAGACACTATCTGGAAAGGGGCGTCTAACTGATGCCTATATTGATCTTCTACAGCAGTATTATTGCCAGCATGTTTGGAGAACAGCTGGACTTAATGATGTAACAAGGCTGTCAGTTGGCAAGACACTATCTGGAAAGGGGCATCTAACTGTTGCCTATATTGATCTTCTACAGCAGTATTATGGCCAGGCTGTTAGGAGAACAGCTGGACTTAATGATGTAACAAGGCTGTCAGTTGCAAGACACTATCTGGAAAGGGGCGCCTAACTGATGCCTATATTGATCTTCTACGGCAGGATTATGTCCAGGATGTTTGGAGAACAGGTGGACTTAATGATGTAACAAGGCTGTCAGTTTGCAAGACACTATCTGGAAAGGGGCGTCTAACTGATGCCTATATTGATCTTCTACAGCATTATTATGGCCAGGCTGTTAGGAGAACAGCTGGACTTAATGATGTAACAAGGCTGTCAGTTGGCAAGACACTATCTGGAAAGGGTCGTCTATCTGATGCCTATATTGATCTCCTACAGCAGTATTATGGCCAGGCTGTTAGGAGAACAGCTGGACTTAATGATGTAACAAGGCTGTCAGTTGGCAAGGCACTATCTGGAAATGGGCGTCTAACTGATGCCAATATTGATCTTCTACAGCAGTATTATGGCCAGGCTGTTAGGAGAACAGCTGGACTTAATGATGTAACAAGGCTGTCAGTTTGCAAGACACTATCTGGAAAGGGGCGTCTAACTGTTGCCTATATTGATCTTATAGAGCAGTATTATGGCCAGGCTGTTAGGAGAACAGCTGGACTTAATGATGTAACAAGGCTGTCCGTTGGCAAGACACTATCTGTAAAGGGCGTCTAACTGATGGCAATATTGATCTTCTACAGCAGTATTATGGCCAGGCTGTTAGGAGAACAGCTGGACTAAATGATGTAACAAGGCTGTCATTTGGCAAGACACTATCTGGAAAGGGGCGTCTATCTGATGCCTATATTGATCTTCTAGAGCAGTATTATGGCCAGGCTGTTAGGAGAACAGCTGGACTTAATGATGTATAAAGGCTGTCAGTTGGCAAGACACTATCTGGAAAGGGGCGTCTAACCTTTGCCTTTATTGATCTTCTACAGCAGTATTATGGCCAGGCTGTTAGGGGAACAGCTGGACTTAATGATGTAACAAGGCTGTCAGTTGGCAAGACACTATCTGGAAAGGGGCGTCTAACTGTTGCCTATATTGATTTTCTACAGCAGTATTATGGCCAGGCTTATAGGAGAACAGCTGGACTTAATGATGTAACAAGCCTGTCGGTTGGCAAGACACTATCTGGAAAGGGGCGTCTAACTGTTGCCTATATTGATCTTATAGAGCAGTATTATGGCCAGGCTGTTAGGAGATCAGCTGGACTTAATGATGTAACAAAGCTGTCAGTTGGCAAGACACTATCTGGAAATGGGTGCCTAACTGTTGCCTATATTGATCTTCTACAGCAGTATTATGGCCAGGCTGTTAGGAGAACAGCTGGACTTAATGATGTAACAAGGCTGTCGGTTGGCAAGACACTATCTGGAAAGGGGCGTCTAACTGTTGCCTATATTGATCTTCTACAGCAGTATTATGGCCAGGCTGTTAGGAGAACAGCTGGACTTAATGATGTAACAAGGCTGTCAGTTGGCAAGACACTATCTGGAAAAGGGCGTCTAACTGTTGCCAATATTGATCTTCTAAAGCAGAATTATGGACAGGCTGTTAGGAGAACAGCTGGGCTTAATGATGTAACAAGGCTGTCAGTTTGCCAGACACTATCTGGAAAGGGGCGTCTAATTGTTGCCTATATTGATCTTCTACGGCAGTATTATGGCCAGGCTGTTAGGAAACAGCTGGATTTAATGATGTAACAAGGCTGTCAGTTGGCAAGACACTATCTGGAAAGAGGCGTCTAACTGATGCCTATATTGATCTTCTACGGCAGTATTATGGCCAGGCTGTATGGAGAACAGCTGGACTTAATGATGTAACAAGGCTGTCAGTTGGCAAGACACTATCTGGAAAGGGACGTCTAACTGTTGCCTATATTGATCTTATAGAGCAGTATTATGGCCAGGCTGTTAGGAGAACAGCTGGACTTAATGATGTAACAAGGCTGTCCGTTGGCAAGACACTATCTGTAAAGGGCGTCTAACTGATGCCAATATTGATCTTCTACAGTAGTATTATGGCCAGGCTGTTAGGAGAACAGCTGGACTTAATGATGTAACAAGGCTGTCATTTGGCAAGACACTATCTGTAAAGGGGCGTCTATCTGATGCCTATATTGATCTTCTAGAGCAGTATTATGGCCAGGCTGTTAGGAGAACAGCTGGACTTAATGATGTAACAAGGCTGTCAGTTGGCAACACACTATCTGGAAATGGGCGTCTAACTGATGCCAATATTGATCTACTACAGCAGTATTATGGCCAGGCTGTTAGGAGAACAGCTGGACTTAATGATGTAACAAGGCTGTCAGTTGGCAAGACACTATCTGGTTAGGGGCGTCTAACTGTTGCCTATATTGTACTTCTACAGCAGTATTATGGCCAGGCTGTTAGGAGAACAGCTGGACTTAATGATGTAACAAGGCTGTCAGTTGGCAAGACACTATCTGGAAAAGGGCGTCCAACTGTTGCCTGTATTGATCTTCTACGGCAGAATTATGGCCAGGCTGTTAGGAGAACAGCTGGAATTAATGACGTAACAAGGCTATCGGTTGGCAAGACACTATCTGGAAAGGTGCGTCTATCTGTTGCCTATATTGATCTTCTACGGCAGTATTATGGCCAGGCTGTTAGGAAAACAGCTGGATTTAATGATGTAACAAGGCTGTCAGTTGGCAAGACACTATCTGGAAAGAGGCGTCTAACTGATGCCTATATTGATCTTCTACAGCAGTATTATGGCCAGGCTGTATGGAGAACAGCTGGACTTAATGATGTAACAAGGCTGTCAGTTGGCAAGACACTATCTGGAAAGGGGCGTCTAACTGTTGCCTATATTGATCTTATAGAGCAGTATTATGGCCTGGCTGTTAGGAGAACAGCTGGACTTAATGATGTAACAAGGCTGTCAGTTGGCAACACACAATTTGGAAAGGGTCGTCTAACTGTTGCCTATATTGATCTTCTACAGCAGTATTATGGCCAGGCTGTTAGGAGACCAGCTGGACTTAATGATGAAACATGGCTGTCAGTTGGCAACACACAATCTGGAAAGGGGCGTCTAACTGTTGCCTATATTGATCTTCTACAGCAGTATTATGGCCAGGCTGTTAGGAGAACAGCTGGACTTAATGATGTAACAAGGCTGTCAGTTGGCAAAACACTATCTGGAAAGGGGCGTCTATCAGTTTCCTATATTGGTCTTCTACAGCAGTATTATGGCCAGGCTGTTAGGAGAACAGCTGGACTCAATGTTGTAACAAGGCTGTCGGTTGGCAAGACACTATCTGGAAAGGGGCGTCTATCTGTTGCCTATATTGATCTTCTACGGCAGTATTATGGCCAGGCTGTTAGGAAAACAGCTGGACTTAATGATGTAACAAGGCTGTCAGTTGGCAAGACACTATCTGGAAAGGGGCGCCTAACTGATGCCTATATTGATCTTCTACAGAAGTATTATGGCCAGGCTGTATGGAGAACAGCTGGACTTAATGATGTAACAAGGCTGTCAGTTGGCAAGACACTATCTGGAAAGGGGCGTCTAACTGTTGCCTATATTGATTTTCTACAGCAGTATTATGGCCAGGCTTATAGGAGAACAGCTGGACTTAATGATGTAACAAGGCTGTCGGTTGGCAAGACACTATCTGGAAAGGGGCGCCTAACTGTTGCCTATATTGATCTTCTATAGCAGTATTATGGCCAGGCTGTTAGGAGAACAGCAGGACTTAATGATGTAACAAGGCTGTCGGTTGGCAAGACACTATCTGGAAAGGGGCGCCTAACTGTTGCCTATATTGATCTTCTATAGCAGTATTATGGCCAGGCTGTTAGGAGAACAGCTGGACTTAATGATGTAACAAGGCTGTCAGTTGGCAAGACACTATCTGGAAAAGGGCGTCTAACTGTTGTCAATATTGATCTTCTACAGCAGAATTATGGCCAGGCTGTTAGGAGAACAGCTGGGCTTAATGATGTAACAAGGCTGTCAGTTTGCAAGACACTATCTGGAAAGGGGCGTCTAACTGTTGCCTATATTGATCTTCTACAGCAGTATTATGGCCAGGCTGTTAGGAGAACAGGTGGAATTAATGATGTAACAAGGCTGTCAGTTGGCCAGACACTATCTGGAAAGGGGCGCCTAAATGTTGCCTATATTTATCTTCTACAGCAGTATTATCGCCAGGCTGTTAGGAGAACAGCTGGACTAAATGATGTAACAAAGCAGTCAGTTGGCAAGACACTATCTGGAAAGGGGCGTCCAACTGATGCTTATATTGATCTTCTACAGCAGTATTATGGCCAGGCTGTTAGGAGAACAGTTGGACTTAATGGTGTAACAAGGCTGTCAGTTTGCAAGACACTATCTGGAAAGGGGCGCCTAGCTGTTGCCTATATTGATCTTCTACAACAGTATTATTGCCAGGCTGATAGGAGAACAGCTGGACTTAATGATGTAACAAAGCAGTCAGTTGGCAAGACACTATCTGGAAAGGGGCGTCTAACTGTTGCCTATATGGATCTTCTACGGCAGGATTATGGCCAGGCTGTTAGGAGAACATCTGGACTTAATGATGTAACAAGGCTGTCATTAGGCAAGACATTATCTGGAAAGGAGCGTCTAACTGGTGCTAATATTGATCTTCTACGGCAGTATTATGGCCAGGCTGTTAGGAGAACAGCTGTACTTAATGATGTAACAAGGCTTTCATTTGGCAAGACACTATCTGGAAAGGGGCGCCTAAATGTTGCCTATATTTATCTTCTACAGCAGTATTATCGCCAGGCTGTTAGGAGAACAGCTGGACTAAATGATGTAACAAAGCAGTCAGTTGGCAAGACACTATCTGGAAAGGGGCGTCCAACTGATGCTTATATTGATCTTCTACAGCAGTATTATGGCCAGGCTGTTAGGAGAACAGGTGGACTTAATGATGTAACAAGGCTGTCAGTTGGTAAGACACTATCTGGAAAGGGGCGTCTAACCGTTGCCTATATTGATCTTATCGAGCAGTATTATGGCCAGGCTGTTAGGAGACCAGCAGGACTTAATGATGTAACAATGCTGTCAGTTGGCAAGACATTATCTGGAAAGGGGCGTCTAACTGATGCCTATATTGATCTTTTACGGCAGTATTATGGCCACGCTGTTAGGAGAACAGCTGGACTTAATGATGTAACAAGGCTGACAGTTGGCAAGACACTATCTGGAAAGGGGCGTCTAACTGTTTCCTATATTGATCTTATAGAGCAGTATTATGGCCAGGCTGTTAGTAGAACAGCTGGACTTAATGATGTAACAAGGCTGTCAGTTGGCAAGACACTATCTGGAAAGAGGCGTCCAACTGTTGCCTATATTGATCTTATAGAGCAGTATTATGGCCAGGCTGTTAGGAGAACAGCTTGACTTAATGATGTAACAAGGCTGTCGGTTGGCATGACACTATCTGGAAAGGGGCGTCTAACTGATGCCTATATTGATCTTCTACAGCAGTATTATGGCCAGGCTGTTAGGAGTACAGCTGGACTTAATGATGTAACAAGGCTGTCAGTTGGCAAGACACTATCTGGAAAGGGGCGTCTAACTGTTGCCTATACTGATCTTATAGAGTAGTATTATGGCCAGGCTCTTAGGAGAACAGCTGGACATAATGATGTAACAAGGCTGTCAGTTGGCAAGACACTATCTGGAAAGGGGCGTCTAACTGTTGCCTATATTTATCTTATAGAGCTGTATTTTGGCCAGGCTGTTAGGAGAACAGCTGGACTTAATGATGTAACAAGGCTGTCAGTTGGCAAGACACTATCTGGAAAGGGGCGTCTAACTGTTGCCTATATTGATCTTCTACAGCAGTATTATGGCCAGGCTGTTAGGAGAACAGCTGGACTTAATGATGTAACAAGGCTGTCGGTTGGCATGACACTATCTGGAAAGGGCCGTCTAACTGTTTACTATATTGATCTTCTACGGCAGTATTATGGCCAGGCTGATAGGAGAACAGCTGGAATTAATGATGTAACAAGGCTGTCAGTTGGCAAGACACTATCTGGAAAGGGGCGTCTAACTGATGCCTATATTGATCTTCTACAGCAGTATTATTGCCAGCATGTTTGGAGAACAGCTGGACTTAATGATGTAACAAGGCTGTCAGTTGGCAAGACACTATCTGGAAAGGGGCATCTAACTGTTGCCTATATTGATCTTCTACAGCAGTATTATGGCCAGGCTGTTAGGAGAACAGCTGGACTTAATGATGTAACAAGGCTGTCAGTTGCAAGACACTATCTGGAAAGGGGCGCCTAACTGATGCCTATATTGATCTTCTACGGCAGGATTATGTCCAGGATGTTTGGAGAACAGGTGGACTTAATGATGTAACAAGGCTGTCAGTTTGCAAGACACTATCTGGAAAGGGGCGTCTAACTGATGCCTATATTGATCTTCTACAGCATTATTATGGCCAGGCTGTTAGGAGAACAGCTGGACTTAATGATGTAACAAGGCTGTCAGTTGGCAAGACACTATCTGGAAAGGGTCGTCTATCTGATGCCTATATTGATCTCCTACAGCAGTATTATGGCCAGGCTGTTAGGAGAACAGCTGGACTTAATGATGTAACAAGGCTGTCAGTTGGCAAGGCACTATCTGGAAATGGGCGTCTAACTGATGCCAATATTGATCTTCTACAGCAGTATTATGGCCAGGCTGTTAGGAGAACAGCTGGACTTAATGATGTAACAAGGCTGTCAGTTTGCAAGACACTATCTGGAAAGGGGCGTCTAACTGTTGCCTATATTGATCTTATAGAGCAGTATTATGGCCAGGCTGTTAGGAGAACAGCTGGACTTAATGATGTAACAAGGCTGTCCGTTGGCAAGACACTATCTGTAAAGGGCGTCTAACTGATGGCAATATTGATCTTCTACAGCAGTATTATGGCCAGGCTGTTAGGAGAACAGCTGGACTAAATGATGTAACAAGGCTGTCATTTGGCAAGACACTATCTGGAAAGGGGCGTCTATCTGATGCCTATATTGATCTTCTAGAGCAGTATTATGGCCAGGCTGTTAGGAGAACAGCTGGACTTAATGATGTATAAAGGCTGTCAGTTGGCAAGACACTATCTGGAAAGGGGCGTCTAACCTTTGCCTTTATTGATCTTCTACAGCAGTATTATGGCCAGGCTGTTAGGGGAACAGCTGGACTTAATGATGTAACAAGGCTGTCAGTTGGCAAGACACTATCTGGAAAGGGGCGTCTAACTGTTGCCTATATTGATTTTCTACAGCAGTATTATGGCCAGGCTTATAGGAGAACAGCTGGACTTAATGATGTAACAAGCCTGTCGGTTGGCAAGACACTATCTGGAAAGGGGCGTCTAACTGTTGCCTATATTGATCTTATAGAGCAGTATTATGGCCAGGCTGTTAGGAGATCAGCTGGACTTAATGATGTAACAAAGCTGTCAGTTGGCAAGACACTATCTGGAAATGGGTGCCTAACTGTTGCCTATATTGATCTTCTACAGCAGTATTATGGCCAGGCTGTTAGGAGAACAGCTGGACTTAATGATGTAACAAGGCTGTCGGTTGGCAAGACACTATCTGGAAAGGGGCGTCTAACTGTTGCCTATATTGATCTTCTACAGCAGTATTATGGCCAGGCTGTTAGGAGAACAGCTGGACTTAATGATGTAACAAGGCTGTCAGTTGGCAAGACACTATCTGGAAAAGGGCGTCTAACTGTTGCCAATATTGATCTTCTAAAGCAGAATTATGGACAGGCTGTTAGGAGAACAGCTGGGCTTAATGATGTAACAAGGCTGTCAGTTTGCCAGACACTATCTGGAAAGGGGCGTCTAATTGTTGCCTATATTGATCTTCTACGGCAGTATTATGGCCAGGCTGTTAGGAAACAGCTGGATTTAATGATGTAACAAGGCTGTCAGTTGGCAAGACACTATCTGGAAAGAGGCGTCTAACTGATGCCTATATTGATCTTCTACGGCAGTATTATGGCCAGGCTGTATGGAGAACAGCTGGACTTAATGATGTAACAAGGCTGTCAGTTGGCAAGACACTATCTGGAAAGGGACGTCTAACTGTTGCCTATATTGATCTTATAGAGCAGTATTATGGCCAGGCTGTTAGGAGAACAGCTGGACTTAATGATGTAACAAGGCTGTCCGTTGGCAAGACACTATCTGTAAAGGGCGTCTAACTGATGCCAATATTGATCTTCTACAGTAGTATTATGGCCAGGCTGTTAGGAGAACAGCTGGACTTAATGATGTAACAAGGCTGTCATTTGGCAAGACACTATCTGTAAAGGGGCGTCTATCTGATGCCTATATTGATCTTCTAGAGCAGTATTATGGCCAGGCTGTTAGGAGAACAGCTGGACTTAATGATGTAACAAGGCTGTCAGTTGGCAACACACTATCTGGAAATGGGCGTCTAACTGATGCCAATATTGATCTACTACAGCAGTATTATGGCCAGGCTGTTAGGAGAACAGCTGGACTTAATGATGTAACAAGGCTGTCAGTTGGCAAGACACTATCTGGTTAGGGGCGTCTAACTGTTGCCTATATTGTACTTCTACAGCAGTATTATGGCCAGGCTGTTAGGAGAACAGCTGGACTTAATGATGTAACAAGGCTGTCAGTTGGCAAGACACTATCTGGAAAAGGGCGTCCAACTGTTGCCTGTATTGATCTTCTACGGCAGAATTATGGCCAGGCTGTTAGGAGAACAGCTGGAATTAATGACGTAACAAGGCTATCGGTTGGCAAGACACTATCTGGAAAGGTGCGTCTATCTGTTGCCTATATTGATCTTCTACGGCAGTATTATGGCCAGGCTGTTAGGAAAACAGCTGGATTTAATGATGTAACAAGGCTGTCAGTTGGCAAGACACTATCTGGAAAGAGGCGTCTAACTGATGCCTATATTGATCTTCTACAGCAGTATTATGGCCAGGCTGTATGGAGAACAGCTGGACTTAATGATGTAACAAGGCTGTCAGTTGGCAAGACACTATCTGGAAAGGGGCGTCTAACTGTTGCCTATATTGATCTTATAGAGCAGTATTATGGCCAGGCTGTTAGGAGAACAGCTGGACTTAATGATGTAACAAGGCTGTCCGTTGGCAAGACACTATCTGTAAAGGGCGTCCAACTGATGCCAATATTGATCTTCTACAGTAGTATTATGGCCAGGCAGTTAGGAGAACAGCTGGACTTAATGATGTAACAAGGCTGTCATTTGGCAAGACACTATCTGTAAAGGGGCGTCTATCTGATGCCTATATTGATCTTCTAGAGCAGTATTATGGCCAGGCTGTTAGGAGAACAGCTGGACTTAATGATGTAACAAGGCTGTCAGTTGGCAAGACACTATCTGGAAATGGGCGTCTAACTGATGCCAATATTGATCTTCTACAGCAGTATTATGGTCAGGCTGTTAGGAGAACAGCTGGACTTAATGATGTAACAAGGCTGTCAGTTGGCAAGACACTATCTGGTTAGGGGCGTCTAACTGTTGCCTATATTGTACTTCTACAGCAGTATTATGGCCAGGCTGTTAGGAGAACAGCTGGACTTAATGATGTAACAAGGCTGTCAGTTGGCAAGACACTATCTGGAAAAGGGCGTCTAACTGTTGCCAATATTGATCTTCTACAGCAGAATTATGGCCAGGCTGTTAGGAGAACAGCTGGGCTTAATGATGTAACAAGGCTGTCAGTTTGCAAGACACTATCTGGAAAGGGGCGTCTAACTGTTGCCTATATTGATCTTCTACAGCAGTATTATGGCCAGGCTGTTAGGAGAACAGGTGGAATTAATGATGTAACAAGGCTGTCAGTTGGCCAGACACTATCTGGAAAGGGGCGCCTAAATGTTGCCTATATTTATCTTCTACAGCAGTATTATCGCCAGGCTGTTAGGAGAACAGCTGGACTAAATGATGTAACAAAGCAGTCAGTTGGCAAGACACTATCTGGAAAGGGGCGTCCAACTGATGCTTATATTGATCTTCTACAGCAGTATTATGGCCAGGCTGTTAGGAGAACAGTTGGACTTAATGGTGTAACAAGGCTGTCAGTTTGCAAGACACTATCTGGAAAGGGGCGCCTAGCTGTTGCCTATATTGATCTTCTACAACAGTATTATTGCCAGGCTGATAGGAGAACAGCTGGACTTAATGATGTAACAAAGCAGTCAGTTGGCAAGACACTATCTGGAAAGGGGCGTCTAACTGTTGCCTATATGGATCTTCTACGGCAGGATTATGGCCAGGCTGTTAGGAGAACATCTGGACTTAATGATGTAACAAGGCTGTCATTAGGCAAGACATTATCTGGAAAGGAGCGTCTAACTGGTGCTAATATTGATCTTCTACGGCAGTATTATGGCCAGGCTGTTAGGAGAACAGCTGTACTTAATGATGTAACAAGGCTTTCATTTGGCAAGACACTATCTGGAAAGGGGCGCCTAAATGTTGCCTATATTTATCTTCTACAGCAGTATTATCGCCAGGCTGTTAGGAGAACAGCTGGACTAAATGATGTAACAAAGCAGTCAGTTGGCAAGACACTATCTGGAAAGGGGCGTCCAACTGATGCTTATATTGATCTTCTACAGCAGTATTATGGCCAGGCTGTTAGGAGAACAGCTGGACTTAATGATGTAACAAGGCTGTCAGTTGGTAAGACACTATCTGGAAAGGGGCGTCTAACCGTTGCCTATATTGATCTTATCGAGCAGTATTATGGCCAGGCTGTTAGGAGACCAGCAGGACTTAATGATGTAACAATGCTGTCAGTTGGCAAGACATTATCTGGAAAGGGGCGTCTAACTGATGCCTATATTGATCTTTTACGGCAGTATTATGGCCACGCTGTTAGGAGAACAGCTGGACTTAATGATGTAACAAGGCTGACAGTTGGCAAGACACTATCTGGAAAGGGGCGTCTAACTGTTTCCTATATTGATCTTATAGAGCAGTATTATGGCCAGGCTGTTAGTAGAACAGCTGGACTTAATGATGTAACAAGGCTGTCAGTTGGCAAGACACTATCTGGAAAGAGGCGTCCAACTGTTGCCTATATTGATCTTATAGAGCAGTATTATGGCCAGGCTGTTAGGAGAACAGCTTGACTTAATGATGTAACAAGGCTGTCGGTTGGCATGACACTATCTGGAAAGGGGCGTCTAACTGATGCCTATATTGATCTTCTACAGCAGTATTATGGCCAGGCTGTTAGGAGTACAGCTGGACTTAATGATGTAACAAGGCTGTCAGTTGGCAAGACACTATCTGGAAAGGGGCGTCTAACTGTTGCCTATACTGATCTTATAGAGTAGTATTATGGCCAGGCTCTTAGGAGAACAGCTGGACATAATGATGTAACAAGGCTGTCAGTTGGCAAGACACTATCTGGAAAGGGGCGTCTAACTGTTGCCTATATTTATCTTATAGAGCTGTATTTTGGCCAGGCTGTTAGGAGAACAGCTGGACTTAATGATGTAACAAGGCTGTCAGTTGGCAAGACACTATCTGGAAAGGGGCGTCTAACTGTTGCCTATATTGATCTTCTACAGCAGTATTATGGCCAGGCTGTTAGGAGAACAGCTGGACTTAATGATGTAACAAGGCTGTCGGTTGGCATGACACTATCTGGAAAGGGCCGTCTAACTGTTTACTATATTGATCTTCTACGGCAGTATTGTGGCCAGGCTGATAGGAGAACAGCTGGAATTAATGATGTAACAAGGCTGTCAGTTGGCAAGACACTATCTGGAAAGGGGCGTCTAACTGATGCCTATATTGATCTTCTACAGCAGTATTATTGCCAGCATGTTTGGAGAACAGCTGGACTTAATGATGTAACAAGGCTGTCAGTTGGCAAGACACTATCTGGAAAGGGGCATCTAACTGTTGCCTATATTGATCTTCTACAGCAGTATTATGGCCAGGCTGTTAGGAGAACAGCTGGACTTAATGATGTAACAAGGCTGTCAGTTGCAAGACACTATCTGGAAAGGGGCGCCTAACTGATGCCTATATTGATCTTCTACGGCAGGATTATGTCCAGGATGTTTGGAGAACAGGTGGACTTAATGATGTAACAAGGCTGTCAGTTTGCAAGACACTATCTGGAAAGGGGCGTCTAACTGATGCCTATATTGATCTTCTACAGCATTATTATGGCCAGGCTGTTAGGAGAACAGCTGGACTTAATGATGTAACAAGGCTGTCAGTTGGCAAGACACTATCTGGAAAGGGTCGTCTATCTGATGCCTATATTGATCTCCTACAGCAGTATTATGGCCAGGCTGTTAGGAGAACAGCTGGACTTAATGATGTAACAAGGCTGTCAGTTGGCAAGGCACTATCTGGAAATGGGCGTCTAACTGATGCCAATATTGATCTTCTACAGCAGTATTATGGCCAGGCTGTTAGGAGAACACCTGGACTTAATGATGTAACAAGGCTGTCAGTTTGCAAGACACTATCTGGAAAGGGGCGTCTAACTGTTGCCTATATTGATCTTATAGAGCAGTATTATGGCCAGGCTGTTAGGAGAACAGCTGGACTTAATGATGTAACAAGGCTGTCCGTTGGCAAGACACTATCTGTAAAGGGCGTCTAACTGATGCCAATATTGATCTTCTACAGCAGTATTATGGCCAGGCTGTTAGGAGAACAGCTGGACTAAATGATGTAACAAGGCTGTCATTTGGCAAGACACTATCTGGAAAGGGGCGTCTATCTGATGCCTATATTGATCTTCTAGAGCAGTATTATGGCCAGGCTGTTAGGAGAACAGCTGGACTTAATGATGTATAAAGGCTGTCAGTTGGCAAGACACTATCTGGAAAGGGGCGTCTAACCTTTGCCTTTATTGATCTTCTACAGCAGTATTATGGCCAGGCTGTTAGGGGAACAGCTGGACTTAATGATGTAACAAGGCTGTCAGTTGGCAAGACACTATCTGGAAAGGGGCGTCTAACTGTTGCCTATATTGATTTTCTACAGCAGTATTATGGCCAGGCTTATAGGAGAACAGCTGGACTTAATGATGTAACAAGGCTGTCGGTTGGCAAGACACTATCTGGAAAGGGGCGTCTAACTGTTGCCTATATTGATCTTATAGAGCAGTATAATGGCCAGGCTGTTAGGAGATCAGCTGGACTTAATGATGTAACAAAGCTGTCAGTTGGCAAGACACTATCTGGAATTGGGTGCCTAACTGTTGCCTATATTGATCTTCTACAGCAGTATTATGGCCAGGCTGTTAGGAGAACAGCTGGACTTAATGATGTAACAAGGCTGTCGGTTGGCAAGACACTATCTGGAAAGGGGCGTCTAACTGTTGCCTATATTGATCTTCTACAGCAGTATTATGGCCAGGCTGTTAGGAGAACAGCTGGACTTAATGATGTAACAAGGCTGTCAGTTGGCAAGACACTATCTGGAAAAGGGCGTCTAACTGTTGCCAATATTGATCTTCTAAAGCAGAATTATGGACAGGCTGTTAGGAGAACAGCTGGGCTTAATGATGTAACAAGGCTGTCAGTTTGCCAGACACTATCTGGAAAGGGGCGTCTAATTGTTGCCTATATTGATCTTCTACGGCAGTATTATGGCCAGGCTGTTAGGAAACAGCTGGATTTAATGATGTAACAAGGCTGTCAGTTGGCAAGACACTATCTGGAAAGAGGCGTCTAACTGATGCCTATATTGATCTTCTACGGCAGTATTATGGCCAGGCTGTATGGAGAACAGCTGGACTTAATGATGTAACAAGGCTGTCAGTTGGCAAGACACTATCTGGAAAGGGACGTCTAACTGTTGCCTATATTGATCTTATAGAGCAGTATTATGGCCAGGCTGTTAGGAGAACAGCTGGACTTAATGATGTAACAAGGCTGTCCGTTGGCAAGACACTATCTGTAAAGGGCGTCTAACTGATGCCAATATTGATCTTCTACAGTAGTATTATGGCCAGGCTGTTAGGAGAACAGCTGGACTTAATGATGTAACAAGGCTGTCATTTGGCAAGACACTATCTGTAAAGGGGCGTCTATCTGATGCCTATATTGATCTTCTAGAGCAGTATTATGGCCAGGCTGTTAGGAGAACAGCTGGACTTAATGATGTAACAAGGCTGTCAGTTGGCAAGACACTATCTGGAAATGGGCGTCTAACTGATGCCAATTTTGATCTACTACAGCAGTATTATGGCCAGGCTGTTAGGAGAACAGCTGGACTTAATGATGTAACAAGGCTGTCAGTTGGCAAGACACTATTTGGTTAGGGGCGTCTAACTGTTGCCTATATTGTACTTCTACAGCAGTATTATGGCCAGGCTGTTAGGAGAACAGCTGGACTTAATGATGTAACAAGGCTGTCAGTTGGCAAGACACTATCTGGAAAAGGGCGTCCAACTGTTGCCTGTATTGATCTTCTACGGCAGAATTATGGCCAGGCTGTTAGGAGAACAGCTGGAATTAATGACGTAACAAGGCTATCGGTTGGCAAGACACTATCTGGAAAGGTGCGTCTATCTGTTGCCTATATTGATCTTCTACGGCAGTATTATGGCCAGGCTGTTAGGAAAACAGCTGGATTTAATGATGTAACAAGGCTGTCAGTTGGCAAGACACTATCTGGAAAGAGGCGTCTAACTGATGCCTATATTGATCTTCTACAGCAGTATTATGGCCAGGCTGTACGGAGAACAGCTGGACTTAATGATGTAACAAGGCTGTCAGTTGGCAAGACACTATCTGGAAAGGGGCGTCTAACTGTTGCCTATATTGATCTTATAGAGCAGTATTATGGCCAGGCTGTTAGGAGATCAGCTGGACTTAATGATGTAACAAGGCTGTCCGTTGGCAATACACTATCTGTAAAGGGCGTCTAACTGATGCCAATATTGATCTTCTACAGTAGTATTATGGCCAGGCAGTTAGGAGAACAGCTGGACTTAATGATGTAACAAGGCTGTCATTTGGCAAGACACTATCTGTAAAGGGGCGTCTATCTGATGCCTATATTGATCTTCTAGAGCAGTATTATGGCCAGGCTGTTAGGAGAACAGCTGGACTTAATGATGTAACAAGGCTGTCAGTTGGCAAGACACTATCTGGAAATGGGCGTCTAACTGATGCCAATATTGATCTTCTACAGCAGTATTATGGCCAGGCTGTTAGGAGAACAGCTGGACTTAATGATGTAACAAGGCTGTCAGTTGGCAAGACACTATCTGGTTAGGGGCGTCTAACTGTTGCCTATATTGTACTTCTACAGCAGTATTATGGCCAGGCTGTTAGGAGAACAGCTGGACTTAATGATGTAACAAGGCTGTCAGTTGGCAAGACACTATCTGGAAAAGGGCGTCCAACTGTTGCCTGTATTGATCTTCTACGGCAGAATTATGGCCAGGCTGTTAGGAGAACAGCTGGAATTAATGACGTAACAAGGCTATCGGTTGGCAAGACACTATCTGGAAAGGGGCGTCTAACCGTTGCCTTTATTGATCTTCTACAGCAGTATTATGGCCAGGCTGTTAGGGGAACAGCTGGACTTAATGATGTAACAAGGCTGTCAGTTGGCAAGACACTATCTGGAAAGGGGCGTCTAACTGTTGCCTATATTGATTTTCTACAGCAGTATTATGGCCAGGCTTATAGGAGAACAGCTGGACTTAATGATGTAACAAGGCTGTCGGTTGGCAAGACACTATCTGGAAAGGGGCGTCTAACTGTTGCCTATATTGATCTTATAGAGCAGTATTATGGCCAGGCTGTTAGGAGAACAGCTGGACTTAATGATGTAACAAGGCTGTCAGTTGGCAAGACACTATCTGGAAAGGGGTGCCTAACTGTTGCCTATATTGATCTTCAACAGCAGTATTATGGCCAGGCTGTTAGGAGAACAGCTGGACTTAATGATGTAACAAGGCTGTCGGTTGGCAAGACACTATCTGGAAAGGGGCGTCTAACTGTTGCCTATATTGATCTTCTACAGCAGTATTATGGCCAGGCTGTTAGGAGAACAGCTGGACTTAATGATGTAACAAGGCTGTCAGCTGGCAAGACACTATCTGGAAAGGGGCGTCCAACTGTTGCTTATATTAATCTTCTACAGCAGTATTAAGGCCAGGCTGTTAAGAGAACAGCTGGACTTAATGATGTAACAAGGCTGTCAGTTGGCAAGACACTATCTGGAAACGGGCATCTAACTGTTGCCTATATTAATCTTCTACAGCAGTATTATGGCCAGGCTGTTAGGAGAAGAGCTGGACTTAATGATGTAACAAGGCTGTCTGTTGGCAACACACTATCTGGAAAGGGGCGTCTAACTGTTGCCTATATTGATCTTCTACGGCAGTATTATGGCCAGGCTGTTAGGAGAACAGCTGGAATTAATGATGTAACAAGGCTGTCAGTTGGCAAGACACTATCTGGAAAGGGGTGTCTAACTGTTGCCTATATTGATCTTCTACAGCAGTATTATGGCACGGCTGTTAGGAGAACAGCTGGACTTAATGATGTAACAAGGCTGTCAGTTGGCAAGGCACTATCTGGAAAGGGGCGTCCAACTTTTGCCTATATTAATCTTCTACAGCAGTATTAAGGCCAGGCTGATAAGAGAACAGCTGGACTTAATGATGTAACAAGGCTGTCAGTTGGCAAGACACTATCTGGAAACGGGCATCTAACTGTTGCCTATATTAATCTTCTACAGCAGTATTATGGCCAGGCTGTTAGGGGAAGAGCTGGACTTAATGATGTAACAAGGCTGTCAGCTGGCAACACACTATCTGGAAAGGGGCATCTAACTGTTGCCTATATTGATCTTCTACAGCAGTATTATGGCCAGGCTGTTAGGAGAACAGCTGGACTTAGTGATGTAACAAGGCTGTCAGTTGGCAACACACTATCTGGAAAGGGGCGTCTAACTGATGCCTATATTGATCTTCTACAGCAGTATTATAGCCAGGCTGTTAGGAGAACAGCTGGACTTAATGATGTAACAAGGCTGTCAGTTGGCAACACACTATCTGTAAAGGGGCGTCCAACTGTTGCCTATATTGATCTTATAGAGCAGTATTATGGCCAGGCTGTTAGGAGAACTGCTGGACTCTATGATGTAACAAGGCTGTCAGTTGGCAAGACACTATCTGGAAAGGGGCGTCTGACTGTTTCCTATATTGATCTTCTACAGCAGTATTATGGCCAGGCTGTTAGGTGAACAGCTGGACTTAATGATGTAACAATGCTGTCAGTAGGCAAGACACTGTCTGGAAAGGGGTGTCTAACTGTTGCCTATATTGAGCTTCTACAGCAGTATTATGGCCAGACTGTTAGGAGAACAGCTGGACTTAATGATGTAACAAGGCTGTCAGTTGGCAACACACAATCTGGAAAGGGGCGTCTAACTGTTGCCTATATTGATCTTCTACAGCAGCATTATGGCCAGGCTGTTAGGAGAACAGCTGGACTTAATGATGTAACAAGGCTGTCAGTTGGCAACACACTATCTGGAAAGGGGCGTCTATCTGATGCCTATATTGATCTTATAGAGCAGTATTATGGCCAGGCTGTTAGGAGAACAGCTGGACTTATTGATGTAACAAGGCTGTCAGTTGGCAAAACACTATCTGGAAAGGGGCGTCTATCTGTTGCCTATATTGATCTTCTACAGCAGTATTATGGCCAGGCTGTTAGGAGAACAGCTGGACTTAATGATGTAACAAGGCTGTCAGTTGGCAAGACACTATCTGGAAAGGGGCGTCTAACTGTTGCCTATATTGACCTTCTACAGCAGTATTATGGCCAGGCTGTTAGGAGAACAGCTGGACTTAATGATGAAACATGGCTGTCAGTTGGCAACACACAATCTGGAAAGGGGCGTCTAACTGTTGCCTATATTGATCTTCTACAGCAGTATTATGGCCAGGCTGTTAGGAGAACAGCTGGACTTAATGATGTAACAAGGCTGTCAGTTGGCAAAACACTATCTGGAAAGGGGCGTCTATCTGTTGCCTATATTGATCTTCTACAGCAGTATTATGGCCAGGCTGTTAGGAGAACAGCTGGACTTAATGATGTAACAAGGCTGTCAGTTGGCAAGACACTATCTGGAAAGGGGCGTCTAACTGTTGCCTATATTGACCTTCTACAGCAGTATTATGGCCAGGCTGTTAGGAGAGCAGGTGGACTTAATGATGTAACAAGGCTGTCAGTTGGCAAGACACTATCTGGTTAGGGGCGTCTAACTGTTGCCTATATTGTACTTCTAGAGCAGTATTATGGCCAGGCTGTTAGGAGAACAGATGGACTTAATGATGTAACAAGGCTGTCAGTTGGCAAGACACTATCTGGAAAAGGGCGTCCAACTGTTGCCTATATTGATCTTCTACGGCAGAATTATGGCCAGGCTGTTAGGAGGACAGCTGGAATTAATGACGTAACAAGGCTATCGGTTGGCAAGACACTATCTGGAAAGGGGCGTCTAACCGTTACCTTTATTGATCTTCTACAGCAGTATTATGGCCAGGCTGTTAGGGGAACAGCTGGACTTAATGATGTAACAAGGCTGTCAGTTGGCAAGACACTATCTGGAAAGGGGCGTCTAACTGTTGCCTATATTGATTTTCTACAGCAGTATTATGGCCAGGCTTATATGAGAACAGCTGGACTTAATGATGTAACAAGGCTGTCGGTTGGCAAGACACTATCTGGAAAGGGGCGTCTAACTGTTGCCTATATTGATCTTTTAGAGCAGTATTATGGCCAGGCTGTTAGGAGAACAGCTGGACTTAATGACGTAACAAGGCTGTCAGTTGGCAAGACACTATCTGGAAAGGGGTGCCTAACTGTTGCCTATATTGATCTTCTACAGCAGTATTATGGCCAGGCTGTTAGGAGAACAGCTGGACTTAATGATGTAACAAGGCTGTCGGTTGGCAAGACACTATCTGGAAAGGGGCGTCTAACTGTTGCCTATATTGATCTTCTACAGCAGTATTATGGCCAGGCTGTTAGGAGAACAGCTGGACTTAATGATGTAACAAGGCTGTCAGCTGGCAAGACACTATCTGGAAAAGGGCGTCTAACTGTTGCCAATATTGATCTTCTACAGCAGAATTATGGCCAGGCTGTTAGGAGAACTGCTGGGCTTAATGATGTAACAAGGCTGTCAGTTTGCAAGACACTATCTGGAAAGGGGCGTCTAATTGTTGCCTATATTGATCTTCTACGGCAGTATTATGGCCAGGCTGTTAGGAAAACAGCTGGATTTAATGATGTAACAAGGCTGTCAGTTGGCAAGACACTATCTGGAAAGAGGCGTCTAACTGATGCCTATATTGATCTTCTACAGCAGTATTATGGCCAGGCTGTATGGAGAACAGCTGGACTTAATGATGTAACAAGGCTGTCAGTTGGCAAGGCACTATCTGGAAAGGGGCGTCCAACTGTTGCCTATATTAATCTTCTACAGCAGTATTAAGGCCAGGCTGTTAATAGAGCAGCTGGACTTAATGATGTAACAAGGCTGTCAGTTGGCAAGTCACTATCTGGAAACGGGCATCTAACTGTTGCCTATATTAATCTTCTACAGCAGTGTTATGGCCAGGCTGTTAGGAGAAGAGCAGGACTTAATGATGTATTAAGGCTGTCTGTTGGCAACACACTATCTGGAAAGGGGCGTCCAACTGTTGCCTATATTGATCTTCTACAGCAGTATTATGGCACGGCTGTTAGGAGAACAGCTGGACTTAATGATGTAACAAGGCTCTCAGTTGGCAAGGCACTATCTGGAAAGGGGCGTCCAACTGTTGCCTATATTAATCTTCTACAGCAGTATTAAGGCCAGGCTGTTAAGAGAACAGCTGGACTTAATGATGTAACAAGGCTGTCAGTTTGCAAGACACTATCTGGAAACGGGCATCTAACTGTTGCCTATATTAATCTTCTACAGCAGTATTATGGCCAGGCTGTTAGGAAAAGAGCTGGACTTAATGATGTAACAAGGCTGTCAGTTGGCAACACACTATCTGGAAAGGGGCATCTAACTGTTGCCTATATTGATCTTCTACAGCAGTATTATGGCCAGGCTGTTAGGAGAACAGCTGGACTTAATGATGTAACAAGGCTGTCAGTTGGCAACACACTATCTGGAAAGGGGCGTCTAACTGATGCCAATATTGATCTTCTACAGCAGTATTATAGCCAGGCTGTTAGGAGAACAGCTGGACTCTATGATGTAACAAGGCTGTCAGTTGGCAAGACACTATCTGGAAAGGGGCGTCTGACTGTTGCCTATATTGATCTTCTACAGCAGTATTATGGCCAGGCTGTTAGGTGAACAGCTGGACTTAATGATGTAACAATGCTGTCAGTTGGCAAGACACTATCTGGAAAGGGGTGTCTAACTGTTGCCTATATTGAGCTTCTACAGCAGTATTATGGCCAGACTGTTAGGAGAACAGCTGGACTTTATGATGTAACAAGGCTGTCAGTTGGCAACACACAATCTGGAAAGGGGCGTCTAACTGTTGCCTATATTGATCTTCTACAGCAGCATTATGGCCAGCCTGTTAGGAGAACAGCTGGACTTAATGATGTAACAAGGCTGTCAGTTGGCAAGACACTATCTGGAAAGGGGCGTTTAACTGTTGCCAATATTGATCTTCTACAGCAGTATTATGGCCAGGCTGTTAGAAGAATAGCTGGACTTAATGATGTAACAAGGCTGTAAGTTGGCAACTCACTATCTGGAAAGGGGCGTCTAACTGTTGCCTATATAAATCTTCTACAGCAGTATTATGGCCAGGCTGTTAGGAGAACAGCTGGACTTAATGATGTAACATGGCTGTCAGTTGGCAACACACAATCTGGAAAGGGGCGTCTAACTGTTGCCTATATTGATCTTCTACAGCAGTATTATGGCCAGGCTGTTAGGAGAACAGCTGGACTAAATGTTGTAACAAGGCTGTCAGTTGGCAAGACACTATCAAGAAACGGGCATCTAACTGTTGCCTATATTGATCTTCTACAGCAGTATTATGGCCAGGCTGTTAGGAGAACAGCTGGACTTAATGATGTAACAAGGCTGTCAGTTGGCAACACACTATCTGGAAAGGGGCGTCTATCTGATGCCTATATTGATCTTATAGAGCAGTATTATGGCCAGGCTGTTAGGAGAACAGCTGGACTTATTGATGTAACAAGGCTGTCAGTTGGCAACACACAATTTGGAAAGGGTCGTCTAACTGTTGCCTATATTGATCTTCTACAGCAGTATTATGGCCAGGCTGTTAGGAGAACAGCTGGACTTAATGATGAAACATGGCTGTCAGTTGGCAACACACAATCTGGAAAGGGGCGTCTAACTGTTGCCTATATTGATCTTCTACAGCAGTATTATGGCCAGGCTGTTAGGAGAACAGCTGGACTTAATGATGTAACAAGGCTGTCAGTTGGCAAAACACTATCTGGAAAGGGGCGTCTATCTGTTGCCTATATTGATCTTCTACAGCAGTATTATGGCCAGGCTGTTAGGAGAACAGCTGGACTCAATGATGTAACAAGGCTGTCGGTTGGCAAGACACTATCTGGAAAGGGGCGTCTATCTGTTGCCTATATTGATCTTCTACGGCAGTATTATGGCCAGGCTGTTAGGAAAACAGCTGGACTTAATGATGTAACAAGGCTGTCAGTTGGCAAGACACTACCTGGAAAGGGGCGTCTATCTAATGCCTATATTGATCTTCTACAGCAGTATTATGGCCAGGCTGTATGGAGAACAGCTGGACTTAATGATGTAACAAGGCTGTCCGTTGGAAAGACACTATCTGTAAAGGGCGTCTAACTGATGCCAATATTGATCTTCTACAGCAGTATTATGGCCAGGCTTATAGAAGAACAGCTGGACTTAATGATGTAACAAGGCTGTCGGTTGGCAAGACACTATCTGGAAAGGGGCGTCTAACTGTTGCCTATATTGATCTTATAGAGCAGTATTATGGCCAGGCTGTTAGGAGAACAGCTGGACTTAATGATGTAACAAGGCTGTCAGTTGGCAAGACACAATCTGGAAAGGGGTGCCTAACTGTTGCCTATATTGATCTTCTACAGCAGTATTATGGCCAGGCTGTTAGGAGAACAGCTGGACTTAATGATGTAACAAGGCTGTCGGTTGGCAAGACACTATCTTGAAAGGGGCGTCTAACTGTTGCCTATATTGATCTTCTACAGCAGTATTATGGCCAGGCTGTTAGGAGAACAGCTGGACTTAATGATGTAACAAGGCTGTCAGTTGGCAAGACACTATCTGGAAAAGGGCGTCTAACTGTTGCCAATATTGATCTTCTACAGCAGAATTATGGCCAGGCTGTTAGGAGAACAGCTGGGCTTAATGATGTAACAAGGCTGTCAGTTTGCAAGACACTATCTGGAAAGGGGCGTCTAATTGTTGCCTATATTGATCTTCTACGGCAGTATTATGGCCAGACTGTTAGGAAAAGAGCTGGATTTAATGATGTAACAAGGCTGTCAGTTGGCAAGACACCATCTGGAAAGGGGCGTCTAACTGTTGCCTATATTGATCTTCTACAGCAGTATTATGGCCAGGCTGTTAGGAGAACAGCTGGACGTAATGATGTAACAAGGCTGTCGGTTGGCATGACACTATCTGGAAAGGGCCAACTAACTGTTTACTATATTGATCTTCTACGGCAGTATTATGGCCATGCTGATAGGAGAACAGCTGGAATTAATGATGTTACAAGGCTGTCAGTTGGCAAGACTCTATCTGGAAAGGGGCGTCGAACTGATGCCTATATTGATCTTCTACAGCAGTATTATTGCCAGCCTGTTTGGAGAACAGCTGGACTTAATGATGTAACAAGGCTGTCAGTTGGCAAGACACTATCTGGAAAGGGGCATCTAACTGTTGCCTATATTGATCTTCTACAGCAGTGTTATGGCCAGGCTGTTAGGAGAACAGCTGGACTTAATGATGTAACAAGGCTGTCAGTTGGCAACACACTATCTGGAAAGGGGCGTCTATCTGATGCCTATATTGATCTTATAGAGCAGTATTATGGCTAGGCTGTTAGGAGAACAGCTGGACTTATTGATGTAACAAGGCTGTCAGTTGGCAACACACAATTTGAAAAGGGTCGTCTAACTGTTGCCTATATTGATCTTCTACAGCAGTATTATGGCCAGGCTGTTAGGAGAACAGCTGGACTTAATGATGAAACATGGCTGTCAGTTGGCAACACACAATCTGGAAAGGGGCGTCTAACTGTTGCCTATATTGATCTTCTACAGCAGTATTATGGCCAGGCTGTTAGGAGAACAGCTGGACTTAATGATGTAACAAGGCTGTCAGTTGGCAAAACACTATCTGGAAAGGGGCGTCTATCTGTTGCCTATATTGATCTTCTACAGCAGTATTATGGCCAGGCTGTTAGGAGAACAGCTGGACTCAATGATGTAACAAGGCTGTCGGTTGGCAAGACACTATCTGGAAAGGGGCGTCTATCTGTTGCCTATATTGATCTTCTACGGCAGTATTATGGCCAGGCTGTTAGGAAAACAGCTGGACTTAATGATGTAACAAGGCTGTCAGTTGGCAAGACACTACCTGGAAAGGGGCGTCTATCTGATGCCTATATTGATCTTCTACAGCAGTATTATGGCCAGGCTGTATGGAGAACAGCTGGACTTAATGATGTAACAAGGCTGTCCGTTGGCAAGACACTATCTGTAAAAGGCGTCTAACTGATGCCAATATTGATCTTCTACAGCAGTATTATGGCCAGGCTTATAGAAGAACAGCTGGACTTAATGATGTAACAAGGCTGTCGGTTGGCAAGACACTATCTGGAAAGGGGCGTCTAACTGTTGCCTATATTGATCTTATAGAGCAGTATTATGGCCAGGCTGTTAGGAGAACAGCTGGACTTAATAATGTAACAAGGCTGTCAGTTGGCAAGACACTATCTGGAAAGGGGTGCCTAACTGTTGCCTATATTGATCTTCTACAGCAGTATTATGGCCAGGCTGTTAGGAGAACAGCTGGACTTAATGATGTAACAAGGCTGTCGGTTGTCAAGACACTATCTAGAAAGGGGCGTCTAACTGTTGCCTATATTGATCTTCTACAGCAGTATTATGGCCAGGCTGTTAGGAGAACAGCTGGACTTAATGATGTAACAAGGCTGTCAGTTGGCAAGACACTATCTGGAAAAGGGCGTCTAACTGTTGCCAATATTGATCTTCTACAGCAGAATTATGGCCAGGCTGTTAGGAGAACAGCTGGGCTTAATGATGTAACAAGGCTGTCAGTTTGCAAGACACTATCTGGAAAGGGGCGTCTAATTGTTGCCTATATTGATCTTCTACGGCAGTATTATGGCCAGGCTGTTAGGAAAAGAGCTGGATTTAATGATGTAACAAGGCTGTCAGTTGGCAAGACACCATCTGGAAAGAGGCGTCTAACTGATGCCTATATTGATCTTCTACAGCAGTATTATGGCCAGGCTGTATGGAGAACAGCTGGACTTAATGATGTAACAAGGCTGTCAGTTGGCAAGACACTATCTGGAAAGGGGCGTCTAACTGTTGCCTATATTGATCTTCTACAGCAGTATTATGGGCAGGCTGTTAGGAGAACAGGTGGACTTAATGATGTAACAAGGCTGTCAGTTGGCCAGACACTATCTGGAAAGGGGCGTCTATCTGTTGCCTATATTGATCTTCTACGGCAGTTTTATGGCCAGGCTGTTAGGAGAACAGCTGGACTTAATGGTGTAACAAGGCTGTCAGTTTGCAAGACACTATCTGAAAAGGGGCGCCTAGCTGTTGCCTATATTGATCTTCTACAACCGTATTATTGCCAGGCTGATAGGAGAACAGCTGGACTTAATGATGTAACAAAGCAGTCAGTTGGCAAGACACTATCTGGAAAGGGCCGTCTAACTGTTGCCTATATGGATCTTCTACGGCAGGATTATGGCCAGGCTGTTAGGAGAACAGCTGGACTTAAAGATGTAACAAGGCTGTCAGTTGGCAAGACACTATCTGGAAAGGGGCGTCTAACTGTTGCCTATATTGATCTTCTACAGAAGTATTATGGCCAGGCTGTTAGGAGAACAGGTGGACTTAATGATGCAACAAGGCTGTCAGTTGGCCAGACACTATCTGGGAAGGGGCGTCTATCTGTTGCCTATATTGATCTTCTACAGCAATATTATGGCCAGGCTGTTAGGAGAACAGCTGTACTTAATGATGTAACAAGGCTTTCATTTGGCAAGACACTATCTGGAAAGGGGCGCCTAAATGTTGCCTATATTGATCTTCTACAGCAGTATTATCGCCAGGCTGTTAGGAGAACAGCTGGACTAAATAATGTAACAAAGCAGTCAGTTGGCAAGACACTATCTGGAAAGGGGCGTCTAACTGATGCCTATATTGATCTTCTACAGCAGTATTATGGCCAGGCTGTTAGGAGAACAGCTGGACTTAATGATGTAACAAGGCTGTCAGTTGGCAAGACACTATCTGGAAAGGGGCTTCTAACCGTTGCCTATATTGATCTTATCGAGCAGTATTATGGCCAGGCTGTTAGGAGACCAGCAGGACTTAATGATGTAACAAGGCTGTCAGTTGGCAAGACATTATCTGGAAAGGGGCGTCTAACTGATGCCTATATTGATCTTTCACGGCAGTATTATGGCCACGCTGTTAGGAGAACAGCTGGACTTAAGGATGTAACAAGGCTGACAGTTGGCAAGACACTATCTGGAAAGGGGCGTCTAACTGTTTCCTATATTGATCTTACAGAGCAGTATTATGGCCAGGCTGTTAGGAGAACAGCTGGACTTAATGATGTAACAAGGCTGTCAGTTGGCAAGACACTATCTGGAAAGGGGCTTCTAACCGTTGCCTATATTGATCTTATCGAGCAGTATTATGGCCAGGCTGTTAGGAGAACAGTTTGACTTAATGATGGAACAAGTCTGTCAGTTGGCATGACACTATCTGGAAAGGGGCGTCTAACTGATGCCTATATTGATCTTCTACAGCAGTATTATGGCCAGGCTGTTAGGAGTACAGCTGGACTTAATGATGTAACAAGGCTGTCAGTTGGCAAGATACTATCTGGAAAGGGGCGTCTAACTGTTGCCTATATTGATCTTATAGAGTAGTATTATGGCCAGGCTCTTAGGAGAACAGCTGGACATAATGATGTAACAAGGCTGTCAGTTGGCAAGACACTATCTGGAAAGGGGCGTCTAACTGTTGCCTATATTTATCTTATAGAGCTGTATTTTGGCCAGGCTGTTAGGAGAACAGCTGGACTTAATGATGTAACAAGGCTGTCAGTTGGCAAGACACTATCTGGAAAGGGGCGTCTAACTGTTACCTATATTGATCTTCTACAGCAGTATTATGGCCAGGCTGTTAGGAGAACAGCTGGACTTAATGATGTAACAAGGCTGTCGGTTGGCATGACACTATCTGGAAAGGGCCGTCTAACTGTTTACTATATTGATCTTCTACGGCAGTATTATGGCCATGCTGATAGGAGTACAGCTGGAATTAATGATGTTACAAGGCTGTCAGTTGGCAAGACACTATCTGGAAAGGGGCGTCGAACTGATGCCTATATTGATCTTCTACAGCAGTATTATTGCCAGCCTGTTTGGAGAACAGCTGGACTTAATGATGTAACAAGGCTGTCAGTTGGCAAGACACTATCTGGAAAGGGGCATCTAACTGTTGCCTATATTGATCTTCTACAGCAGTGTTATGGCCAGGCTGTTAGGAGAACCGCTGGACTTAATGATGTAACAAGGCTGTCAGTTGCAAGACACTATCTGGAAAGGGGCGTCTAACTGTTGCCTATATTGATCTTATAGAGCACTATTATGGCCAGGCTGTTAGGAGAACAGCTGGACTTAATGATGTAACAAGGCTGTCAGTTGGCAAGACACTATCTGGAAAGGGGCGCCCTACTGTTGCCTATATTGATCTTCTACAGCAGTATTATGGCCAGGCTGTTAGGAGAACAGCTGGACTTAATGATGTAACAAAGCAGTCAGTTGGCAATACACTATCTGGAAAGAGGCGCCTAACTGATGCCTATATTGATCTTCTACGGCAGGATTATGTCCAGGATGTTTGGAGAACGGGTGGACTTAATGTTGTGACAAGGCTGTCAGTTGGCAAGACACTATCTGGAAAGGGGCGTCTAACTGATGCCTATATTGATCTTCTACAGCATTATTATGGCCAGGCTGTTAGGGGAACAGCTGGACTTAATGATGTAACAAGGCTGTCAGTTGGCAAGACACTATCTGGAAAGGGGCGCCTAACTGTTGCCTATATTGATCTTCTACAGCAGTATTATGGCCAGGCTGTTAGGAGAACAGCTGGACTTAATGATGTAACAAGGCTGTCAGTTGCAAGACACTATCTGGAAAGGGGCGTCTAACTGTTGCCTATATTGATCTTCTACAGCAGTATTATGGCCAGGCTGTTAGGAGAACAGCTGGACTTAATGATGTAACAAGGCTGTCAGTTGGCAAGACACTATCTGGAAAAGGGCGTCTAACTGTTGCCAATATTGATCTTCTACAGCAGAATTATGGCCAGGCTGTTAGGAAAACAGCTGGATTTAATGATGTAACAAGGCTGTCAGTTGGCAAGACACCATCTGGAATGAGGCGTCTAACTGATGCCTATATTGATCTTCTACAGCAGTATTATGGCCAGGCTGTATGGAGAACAGCTGGTCTTAATGATGTAACAAGGCTGTCAGTTGGCAAGACACTATCTGGAAAGGGGCGTCTAACTGTTGCCTATATTGATCTTCTACAGCAGTATTATGGGCAGGCTGTTAGGAGAACAGGTGGACTTAATGATGTAACAAGGCTGTCAGTTGGCCAGACACTATCTGGAAAGGGGCGTCTATCTATTGCCTATATTGATCTTCTACGGCAGTATTATGGCCAGGCTGTTAGGAGAACAGCTGGACTTAATGGTGTAACAAGGCTGTCAGTTTGCAAGACACTATCTGGAAAGGGACGCTAGCTGTTGCCTAGATGGATCTTCTACGGCAGGATTATGGGCAGGCTGTTAGGAGAACAGCTGGACTTAATGATGTAACAAGGCTGTCAGTTGGCAAGACACTATCTGGAAAGGGGCATCTAACTGTTGCCTATATTGATCTTCTACAGCAGTATTATGGCCAGGCTGTTAGGAGAACAGGTGGACTTAATGATGTAACAAGGCTGTCAGTTGGCCAGACACTATCTGGAAAGGGGCGTCTATCTGTTGCCTATATTGATCTTCTACAGCAATATTATGGCCAGGCTGTTAGGAGAACAGCTGTACTTAATGATGTAACAAGGCTTTCATTTGGCGAGACACTATCTGGAAAGGGGCGCCTAAATGTTGCCTATATTGATCTTCTACAGCAGTATTATCGCCAGGCTGTTAGGAGAACAGCTGGACTATATGATGTAACAAAGCAGTCAGTTGGCAAGACACTATCTGGAAAGGGGCGTCTAACTGATGCCTATATTGATCTTCTACAGCAGTATTATGGCCAGGCTGTTAGGAGAACAGCTGGACTTAATGATGTAACAAGGCTGTCAGTTGGCAAGACACTATCTGGAAAGGGGCGTCTAACCGTTGCCTATATTGATCTTATCGAGCAGTATTATGGCCAGGCTGTTAGGAGACCAGCAGGACTTAATGATGTAACAAGGCTGTCAGTTGGCAAGACATTATCTGGAAAGGGGCGTCTAACTGATGCCTATATTGAGCTTTCACGGCAGTATTATGGCCAGGCTGTTAGGAGAACAGTTTGACTTAATGATGGAACAAGTCTGTCAGTTGGCATGACACTATCTGGAAAGGGGCGTCTAACTGATGCCTATATTGATCTTCTACAGCAGTATTATGGCCAGGCTGTTAGGAGTACAGCTGGACTTAATGATGTAACAAGGATGTCAGTTGGCAAGACACTATCTGGAAAGGGGCGTCTAACTGTTGCCTATATTGATCTTATAGAATAGTATTATGGCCAGGCTCTTAGGAGAACAGCTGGACATAATGATGTAACAAGGCTGTCAGATGGCAAGACACTATCTAGAAAGGGGCGTCTAACTGTTGCCTATATTTATCTTATAGAGCTGTATTTTGGCCAGGCTGTTAGGAGAACAGCTGGACTTAATGATGTAACAAGGCTGTCAGTTGGCAAGACACTATCTGGAAAGGGGCGTCTAACTGTTGCCTATATTGATCTTCTACAGCAGTATTATGGCGAGGCTGTTAGGAGAACAGCTGGACTTAATGATGTAACAAGGCTCTCGGTTGGCATGACACTATTTGGAAAGGGCCGTCTAACTGTTTACTATATTGATCTTCTACGGCAGTATTATGGCCAGGCTGTATGGAGAACAGCTGGACTTAATGATGTAACAAGGCTGTCAGTTGGCAAGACACTATCTGGAAAGGGGCGTCTAACTGTTGCCTATATTGATCTTCTACAGCAGTATTATGGGCAGGCTGTTAGGAGAACAGGTGGACTTAATGATGTAACAAGGCTGTCAGTTGGCCAGACACTATCTGGAAAGGGGCGTCTATCTGTTGCCTATATTGATCTTCTACGGCAGTTTTATGGCCAGGCTGTTAGGAGAACAGCTGGACTTAATGGTGTAACAAGGCTGTCAGTTTGCAAGACACTATCTGGAAAGGGGCGCCTAGCTGTTGCCTATATTGATCTTCTACAACCGTATTATTGCCAGGCTGATAGGAGAACAGCTGGACTTAATGATGTAACAAAGCAGTCAGTTGGCAAGACACTATCTGGAAAGGGGCGTCTAACTGTTGCCTATATGGATCTTCTACGGCAGGATTATGGCCAGGCTGTTAGGAGAACAGCTGGACTTAATGATGTAACAAGGCTGTCAGTTGGCAAGACACTATCTGGAAAGGGGCGTCTAACTGTTGCCTATATTGATCTTCTACAGCAGTATTATGGCCAGGCTGTTAGGAGAACAGGTGGACTTAATGATGTAACAAGGCTGTCAGTTGGCCAGACACTATCTGGAAAGGGGCGTCTATCTGTTGCCTATATTGATCTTCTACAGCAATATTATGGCCAGGCTGTTAGGAGAACAGCTGTACTTAATGATGTAACAAGGCTTTCATTTGGCAAGACACTATCTGGAAAGGGGCGCCTAAATGTTGCCTATATTGATCTTCTACAGCAGTATTATCGCCAGGCTGTTAGGAGAACAGCTGGACTAAATGATGTAACAAAGCAGTCAGTTGGCAAGTCACTAGTAGAGAGGCTGTGGGGGTTCTGCTTCAAATACCGTTATTTATGCAAATGAGGGGGGCGTGGCAAGGTCAATGACCTTGAGGTAGGTCATAGTCAATGACCTTGAGGTAGGTCATTGACCCCCAAGGTCGCCGGGACCCCGGAAGGTAAACAAACCTTGGAGGGTCCAGGAACCGGTTTGAGGGGGTGTGGGTGGAGGGGGAGGAGTGGGGGTGGGGAGGGAGGGTGGGGGAGGGGGAGGGAGGGGTGGGGTGGGAGACGAGGGGGGAAGGATGGAAGAGGCTCTGCACGAGACCCTCCTCGACCCAGTCTCTCTCTTGGACTGAGCACCTTCTCTGTTATGGTCTCGTGCTATATAGCTTTGCTTTGTACTTGATGAGATCCGAGTGTTGCCGAAGGTTTCCGAATCTTTGTCGGTGAATGAATCGTCAGATTTGAACGGTCAACTGGTGTGTGTGTGACGTCACAGCAGATTACGGGATGTGAGGTAGGTCATGGACGGGAGTGTTTTGAATGGAAAACATGAATGGTGGTGGGTGGTGGTTGTTAAACCCTGGCGTGCTAGGTTTGCGGGTAAATAAACGTGAATGAAGATGGCACCGTGAATGGAGGTTGCGACGTCACAGCAGATTACGGAATGTAGCACAGGTCATGGATGAGAGTGTTTTAATGGGAAACATGAATGGAGATGGATGGTGGTTGTTGATCCCTGACGTGCTAGGTTGGCGGGTAAACAAACGTGAATGAAGATGGAACTGTGAATGGAGGTTGTGACGTCACAGGCAGAATGTAGTGTAGGACATGGATGGGATTGTTTTTTCTAATACTTAACGGTAAACAAATTGTTAATTTCTAATACTTAACGGTAAACAAATTGTTAATGGGTGGGGGATACAAAACGCATGGCATGTCGGTTCAGCCAGCTCGACATGAAATAAAAACAAGATGGTGTAATGTCTATTGATGACATTGGAATATTCCATCTAGTTGTGAAGATATGAACTGTGCCGACTGTCGAAGCCTATCGCACTCCTCTGAGCCAGCGATTGAATAAATGACTGATAAAATTAAATGATGGTGGAGAGTGTTGGTAGAATGAAAGTTTGTCTGGAACACTAGAGTACCCGGAGAAAAACCAGTCTGCTTCTGTTTTGTCCAGCACAGATTTTACATGGAGTAACTGGGATTTGAACCACAGACCCAGCGGTGAGAGGTTGGTATGCTTCTCCCTAAGCCATGGAGGCATAATCACAGAGACCTAGTGCAGCCGAAGGATTTTTTTTATTTATGCTGACTTGGGAGATTTGAATTTATGTGTTATGGAGCTGAGGATATGGAAGGCGTGCTAGATGGTTAATGGACATGGATGGGTGTTAGAATGAATAATCTGATTTGAACGGTCAACCGATGTGTGATGTCACAGGAGTGAATTTCTGAGATTGACACCTGTCATGTTGACTCGCTCAGCTTCATATAAAAAAAAAAAAAGTGGGAATGATAGACAAATAAATCAATCAAAACAAGAATATTTTTATTATTATTGTTTTCTTACATTACTGTTTATTTTCGGAAGCTTCTTCTTCTTCTCCTTCCTCTTCACTATCATCGTCCTCCTCCTCCTCCGTGTCATTATTGGCCTCCATCTGCAGCATCATCTGTACGAAAAACTCGGCGATGACGCGGTCATTCGAAAAACTATAAAATAGAAAAAATGTCTATCAATGTCATTAGAATACCCGATCTAGCGGCGAGGATATAAACTGTCTTGATGTTTGTGTCAGGGAAAATTAAAGTACACAGAAGAAAACCTCCTAAGTTATGGAGGCATACTCCTTGCACTTCTCTGCATCAATGATTAAATGACAGGCAGAAGGTAGGAAATGATGGGAAAAGAAGACTGGTCTCTTGCAGAAGGAGGGAATCAGAAAAGATGTGGCAAGGGCCTTGGATACTCTAATACTGTTGGAGTTGGAAGAGAACAAGAGTTGACCAAGCGAGGTTGATAGGAAAGAAGACAGAGAGGAGCTTGACACAAGTAAGTGGAAGCAATGCTGAACTCACCTCTGTAGTTGTAAAATCCGCGTTCTGCTATATGTAAGCTTTTGGAAGCTGGGTTTAAAAAATGTTTTGTGAGAAGAGAATAATACTGTTAATTTTGTTATCCTTAATTCAACCTTCTTAATTACTCATACTTCAAAGATCCTGTCCAGAATGATTTACAAGAGGATTGAAAGCCAAATAGAAACAGAGTTGGGTGAAGATCAGTTTGGTTTCAGGAGAAATGTAGGAACAAGGGAAGCTGTACTAAGTCTTAGGCTGATTTTAGAAAATAGAATAAGGAAAGACAAGAGAACGTTCATGGCTTTTGTAGATTTAGAAAATGCTTTTGATAAAGTTGATTGGACTAAATTGTTTGACATTTTGAAATCATAAATCAGAAACCTCTATGGAGATCAAATTGACAGGTGAAAAGCTGAAGGAAGTAGGAGACTTCTGTTACTTAGGAAGCAGAATAACCAGTGATGGACGAAGCAAGTAGGTTGGCTCAGACAAAGAAAGCATTTCTACAAAAAAGGAATCTGCTGACATCGAATATAGATTTAGGTATTAGGAAGTCATTTTTGAAAGCCTTTGTCTGGAGCGTGGCGCTCTATGGAAGTGAAACTTGGACTATTGGTGCAGCAGAAAAGAGGAGAATAGAAGCATTTGAAATGTGGTGTTACAGGAGAATGATGAAGATCAGATGGGTAGATAGGGTTACAAACAAAGAGGTATTAAGACGAGTGGGAGAGGAGAGATGTTTCTGGCGACTGCTAATGAAGAGAAGAGATAGGTTGGTAGGACACATACTAAGACACCCAGGAATAGCAAGCTTAGTTATGGAAGGAAGGGTCGAGGACAAGAACTGTAGGGGTAGACCAAGGTTAGAATATGTTAAACAGATTGCCTCCGATGTAGGGATGTTGGGGCTATGTAGAGATGAAACGATTAGCTCAGGACAGGGAGACATGGAGAGCTGCATCAAACCAGTCAAAAGACTGAAGACTCAAACAACAACAAAACTTTTGCGGTATCCCTACACAGATCTCACATGAAGTAAGTGAGATTTAAACTGCAGATAAGCGGTGAAAGCCGGTATACTACTGCTAATTTACATAACAGCCCAACACAATTTTAATGTATAAGATATGGAAAGCCTGTTTGACATTAGACTGGTATCAAGATTGAGGATGTAGGCTAGTAACTTTTATTTTTGTTAAAGCAGTATGTCTTGGCAATAAATTTAACAAGTCTTCAACCGGTAATACAATTTGCATTAAATTACAATAAAGTAGTCATGTTTCTTAAGTGGGACTGGGGAAAAAAAAAAAAAAAAAGTTTTTTTTCCAACTAGTCTGTAGCACAACATTAGGTCACGGTCTAAGCTCTCTGCTGACCGGTAGACGCGTGGGTTCGAGTCCCACCGTCAGCCGTTCTTGAAATGGTTTTCCGTGGTTTCCCATTTTCAACACCGGGCAAATGCTGGGACGGTACCTTCTGATAGGCCGCGGCCGATTCCTTCCACATGCAAATGCTGGGACGGTACCTTCTGATAGGCCACGGCCGATTCCTTCCACATGCAAATGCTGGGACGGTACCTTCTGATAGGCCACGGCCGATTCCTTCCACATCGTTGCCCAGTTTCATCTTCTTCCAACTAGTCTGTAGCGCAACATTAGGTCACGGTCCAAGCTCTCTGCTGACCCGGTAGACGCGTGGGTTCGAGTCCCACCGTCGGCCGTCCTTGAAATGGTTTTCCGTGGTTTCCCATTTTCAACACCAGGCAAATGCTGTGACGGTACCTTCTGATAGGCCACGGCCGATTCCTTCCACATGCAAATGCTGGGACGGTACCTTCTGATAGGCCACGGCCGATTCCTTCCACATGCAAATGCTGGGACGGTACCTTCTGATAGGCCACGGCCGATTCCTTCCACATCGTTGCCCAGTTTCATCTTCCACTCCATACCGACGTCGAATAGAAAGACCTGCACTTGGCCTCTGAGTAGGTCACACGACAAAAAAAACTAGCTATGAAATTCAATTAAAAGGTTGTCAGGACGCACTCGGTAGACGCGTGGGTTCGAGCCCCACCGTCGGCCGTCCTTGGGCTACACCCGGCTAAGTATATAAAACCTTACCTATCTAAGTGTTCAAAGCTACTTGACCACAATTTGACAAACGCTATTAACATTAACAGCAATAGTGTTAGCCAAGCTTGACATTGCATTTAAACAATAGTGTAATAATTAACTTGACTGTTTATTGCGAGACAAGATACAACTATGTGTTTAGCTGTGTGGCTCAACTATACTGTTCTTGACTGCTGTTAGCCTCTAAACTGGAGGGTCCTGGGTTAGACTTTTGGGAGGTCTGTGGGGATTGTATTTTCTGGTGATAAATTCCCCTGGCTTGGGGACTGGGTGTTTGTATTGTCTTAATTAAAAATATATTCCGGTCCCATGGTTAATTGGTTAGCGTTCTAGGCTTTTCCCACCGTCGGCCGTCCTTGAAATGGTTTTCCGTGGTTTCCCATTTTCAACACCAGGCAAATGCTGGGACGGTACCTTCTGATAGGCCACGGCCGAATCCTTCCACATGCAAATGCTGGGACGGTACCTTCTGATAGGCCACGGCCGATTCCTTCCACATCGTTGCCCAGTTTCATCTTCCACTCCATACCGACGTCGAATAGAAAGACCTGCACTTGGCCTCTGAGTAGGTCACACGACAAAAAACTAGCTATGAAATTCAATTAAAAGGTTGTCAGGACGGACTCGGTAGACGCGTGGGTTCGAGCCCCACCGTCGGCCGTCCTTGGGCTACACCCGGCTAAGTATATAAAACCTTACCTATCTAAGTGTTCAAAGCTACTTGACCACAATTTGACAAACGCTATTAACATTAACAGCAATAGTGTTAGCCAAGCTTGACATTGCATTTAAACAATAGTGTAATAATTAACTTGAATGTTTATTGCGAGACAAGATACAACTATGTGTTTAGCTGTGTGGCTCAACTATACTGTTCTTGACTGCTGTTAGCCTCTAAACTGGAGGGTCCTGGGTTAGACTTTTGGGAGGTCTGTGGGGATTGTATTTTCTGGTGATAAATTCCCCTGGCTTGGGGACTGGGTGTTTGTATTGTCTTAATTAAAAATATATTCCGGTCCCATGGTTAATTGGTTAGCGTTCTAGGCTTTGATTTAATTTTTTTAGCCTGGTATCAATTTAAAAAAAATGAATATTACTTACATGAAAATGTCTAAAGATGAATCCCAATTTGCGGATTCTTCTTCTTCCTCATGATGGGTGTTTTCATGATCCGACATATCAGCAGCAGTGAATGACAATTCTTTGTAAAGTAGCAGGTTCATTTATACTAAATATGGAGGTCATCCAGTTACTGAGAAAGCGGACACTAAATATGGAGGTCATCCAGTTACTGAGAAAGCGGGACAAACCAGCGTGTTGCCTCTGATTGTAAGGGTATTTAAGCCCTGACATTATTGTTGCTAGCCAGAGAAGTCCACGAGTTGGTAGTATACACATCGCTTTGCTGCAAAGATCTTCTATCAGGTAATATTGAACACAGTACCTTTAGTTTCTCTAACTGTCGATGGTTATACAGTTGACCTTAAATATTTATCAAGTGGATAATAATATCAAATGGGTATATAAAACTATTATTGCAACTAACAGTCATTACCAGGCTTGACGTCAGTCAAAAGAGATATTACCTTATCTCGCTCTATCCGACTGATTTACTGGGACTGAGCGCTGTTAGGACACTCCTCGTCTTCGCAAATAAGTTTTGTATACACACTTGATGGTTTAGTCTAGAGGTTTGGATGGGGATGCAGGACACACTACTCAAGTGGATATATGAAACTATTATTGCAACTAACAGTCATTACCAGGCTTGACGTCAGTCAAAAGAGATATTACCTTATCTCGCTCTATCCGACTGATTTACTGGGACTGAGCGCTGTTAGGACACTCCTCGTCTTCGCAAATAAGTTTTGTATACACACTTGATGGTTTAGTCTAGAGGTTTGGATGGGGATGCAGGACACACTACTCAAGTGGATATATGAAACTATTATTGCAAACTAACAGTCATTACCAGGCTTGACGTCAGTCAAAAGAGATATTACCTATCTCGCTCTATCCGACTGATTTACTGGGACTGAGCGCTGTTGGAGACTCCTCGTCTTCGCAAATAAGTTTTGTATACACATTTGATGGTTTAGTCTAGAGGTTTGGATGGGGATGCAGGACACACTACTCAAGTGGATATATGAAACTATTATTGCAACTAACAGTCATTACCAGGCTTGACGTCAGTCAAAAGAGATATTACCTTATCTCGCTCTATCCGACTGATTTACTGGGACTGAGCGCTGTTGGAGACTCCTCGTCTTCGCAAATAAGTTTTGTATACACATTTGATGGTTTAGTCTATA
Source organism: Meconema thalassinum (assembly GCA_946902985.2). NCBI lineage: Eukaryota > Metazoa > Arthropoda > Insecta > Orthoptera > Tettigoniidae > Meconema > Meconema thalassinum. Next base: position 18,989,743 of record OX336397.1, read on the forward strand.
GATCAGGGTTTGAGTTAATGTGCTAATAAATAAAGGTGGAGGGTACCTGAACCTTTTTAATAGTTTACCTAAACACTTTATAATTACCTTTCAGAACCAATATGTCTGCTATAACAGTTGCGAATCTCATTGGCAGAGCAACAGGTCTGGAGACTAAACGATTACAGGACCTGCCAGTTAACGAGGCCTATTTGGTGACAGCTGTTCGCAAAGTAAACGCGAAATATGGCAGAAGAATAGTTTGTGAACTAGAAGATTTCGCTGTCTTCTTACCTGCGAGGTTCATGGAACTCAACGACGAAGCTGTAAATGACCTCAACAAAGGAACCATCTACCTAAAATATTTGGGACTAGAAAACAAAAGATGTTTGGTAGAATTTATTGAAGAATCAAATAAAATTTAAAATTTGTTAATCTTAAAACAGAATTTGCAGAGACAATAAACTTTGTTTGTTTTCATTCTCTGCAAACTGTTCAGTGATTTGCTGTTTTTGTAGTAAATGTAATTACTGTAAGTGTCATGATGTCAGCATCAGAACTTAGTTGGCAGAACGTGGATAGTTGTTTCAATAATAAGTTATGTAGCTTTAAAATTAATAATGATGCTAAATTTTTAGACCCAAATGAATTTTTAAACGCTAGCTACAACATTTTTCAAAATAAAATGCAAGACTGTTTAAGAGAACATGTAGCGTTAAAGATTAACGCTGAGTTATTATGTGATTTTGTTATTTTAAAACAAGGTGTTGAAGTAACCAAACCGATTTATTTACATACGAAAATGTGCGAATTGTACCGCACTGATAATATACACAGTTGGTATAGTAAAAACATTGTCGATAAGCTCATGACGCGCTTTGTCGAGTTTCAAGAATTGGAAAGTGGCAAATCGCTGGAAGCTATCAACCATATTAAAATTAATGTATGCACCTTTGATCCCATGAACAGTGGTTCAGCTCATGTTAATTTACCTAAACAGTTGGAAAAACATCACGCAGTCATCAATGTGGATAATAATGACGTTTTCTGCTTTGTGTGGTCCTTGGCTGCTGGGTTAAGTCCTGCAACTGAAAATGTTCACAGAATGGGAAAATATCACCAGAAATTTATGGAATTAATGATCAGTCTAAATTTAGCAGACATAGAATTCCCAATGGACCTCAACGCCATTTCTCGTTTTGAATCTAAAAATCCGCTTTACTCCATTAATGTATACGGAGTTGAAGGGGACAAAGTTATTGGTCCATTGTATGTGACAAAGGGAAAAAAAGAAAAGCATTTTAATTTATTGTACATTGAAGGGGAATTGTGCAACCATTATTGTTATATCAAAGATCTTTCTAGACTAGTTCGTTCACAAGTTACAAAGAGTAAAAATAGGGTATATACATGCGATCGCTGTTTGCAATATTTTACTAGCAATCAAAAGTTGACAGCACATACTATTGATTGCATCACACAACCAGCTGTAAAAATTACATTCCCAGAAAAGGATAAAGCCAGTATGAAATTTCAAAATGTGTCTCGTCAAGAACCGCTTCCATTTACAGTATATGCAGATTTTGAATGTTTAACCACACCCATTGACACATGTAAACCAGATCCGACGCGGCCGTACACTCAACAAGTACAGCAACATGTGCCATTCAGTTGTGCCCTAAACGTGATTTGTTCATACGACCCTTCACTTTCATACTTCAAATCTTATCGCGATGCAGATGCTGCTGCTTGGTTTTTAAATGAATTGGACGCCTTGGCAGATCGGGTGTACAATATCCTGCAAAATCCAATTCCGCTTCAAATGTCGGACGCAGACGAGGCGGTTTTTGCAACAGCAACCACTTGTCACATTTGTCAAAAACCAATAGCACCTTGTGACCCACCAGTGAGAGACCATAATCGGTACACTGGATAATTTAGAGGAGCGGCTCATAGTGTATGTAATTTGGCGTATAAAAGAGCACGCTATATTTCTTGTTTCTTACACAACATGTCTCGGTATGACAGCCATTTAATTATTAAGGAATTTGCTAACCTTGAAAACCAAAAGTTTTCTTTAATTCCACAAAATCATGAAAATTTTATTTCGTTTTCGAAATGGCGAAATGGAATCAGTATACGATTTTTAGATTCGTATAGATTCCTCGCATCATCATTGGATGCGCTTGTTCAAGGGCTTCACCCAAACAATTTGCATTTTGTACGTCAACACTTTACTGATGCCAAACAATTTGAATTATGCATTCGAAAAGGGGTGTTTCCCTATAATTATGTAAACAATTGGGCATGTTTACAGGAAACTGCACTCCCTTCAAAGGACAAATTTTACAATGACTTAACAAAAAGTCATATTTCTGAAGAAGACTATTTACACGCCCAAAAAGTATGGGACGTGTTCAAGATATCAACTTTGGGCGAGTATGCTGATTTATACCTCAAAATTGATACACTACTTTTGACAGACGTGTTTGAACACTTTCGCAAACTGTGTCTTGAAATCTACAATCTAGATCCAGCCCATTACTACACCCTTGCCGGATATAGTTGGGACTGTATGTTGAAGGTGACTGACATAGAACTGGAACTATTAACAGACATCGACATGTTACTCTTTTTTGAACGCGGAATACGTGGTGGTCTTGTTTCGCTTGTGCAAAAGCACGCCAAAGCAAATAATCCATATATGGATACATACAAACCAAACCAACCTACAACATACCTCACCTACCTAGATTGTAACAATTTATACGGATATGCTATGGAAAAACCTCTTCCATATCAAAATTTTCGATGGTTGACTTCAGATGAAGTTTTAAATTTTAATTTAAAAGATGTGTTGAGCAATGACACGCGTGGCTACGTTCTAGAGGTCGACTTATTATATCCCTGTGAGATACACAATGATCATTCTGATCTACCATTTTGTGTTGAAAAATTACAACCTCCCAGTTCACGTTCCAACAATAAAAAGTTGCTGGCAACGTTAAATTCAAAAAATCGGTACGTCATACACATTGAAAATTTAATGCAATGTTTGAAACATGGTTTGAAACTGCAATCCATTCACCGCATTATTTGCTTTGACCAAAAACCATGGTTACAACCGTACATGCAATTGAATACTCATCATCGGCAGCACGCCAAGACCACATTTGAATCAAATTTTTATAAATTAATGAACAATGCGTGCTACGGTAAATCAATGGAAAATATTCGAAAGCATAGAACTATTCATTTGGTAAACCACTGGGACGGTCGATATGGCGCACGAAAATATATAGCTATGCCTAATTTCCATTCTGTACGAGTTATTGAAACTGATTTAGTAACCATTGAATTGTCAAAGACATAAATCATGTATAACAAACCAATTTACTTGGGAATGGTAATACTTGACTTTTCAAAATTTGTAATGTATCAATTTCATTATGAGTTTGCCAAACAAAAGTTTGGAGATGTAAAATTACTGTATATGGATACAGACAGTCTTATTTATCAAACCAATACGATAGATGTTTACTCAGTGATGAGAGAACATCCAAATTACTTTGATACCTCAAACTATGAGGTTAACAATATGTTTGGCATAATTCCCATGAATAAAAAAAAATAGGTCTATTTAAGGATGAGTGCGCCGGTGATGTTATGACAGAATTTGTGGCTTTGGCGCCGAAAATGTACGCATTTTTAACACAAAAGAATAAAGGTCAATGCAAAGCGAAGGGCGTTCTTCGTAGCGTCACACAATTCCTCAATGTTGAGGAATATCGATGTGTACTCTACGCAAACACCTCTCGCTTATACCAGCAAACACGCATTCTTTCAAAGAACCATAATATTTTTACAGTAAATCAAAATAAAACATCGCTGACAGCATATGACAATAAACGTCTGTGGGATGGTGTAAATAGCTTGCCTTATGGTCATTTCCACACCTTGTAAAAAAGAACACACTTTCATTTTCAATTCTTTTTATTAAAATTGTTGGTTTTTGTACAAGAAGAAAACTAAACCATATTTTGTGTATACTATGAACTGGTGGACTGACTCTCAAATAAATACTTCACAATATTTGATTCATGTTTATTACTTTGTCCTTTTCCTCACTAATCCACCACCAATCAATAGCTTTGACTTCATCGCTCCTGCTACAATCAAGGCTGCAATCTTCTCACCAATAGAAGCAGTAGATGACATCACACGCTGCATGGCCTTTCTTAGAAGAATGCGGTCTGCAACTCGACGTACTTCTATATTCTTGTTGTTGTAAGCAATGTCATGATCTCTACACGCTGCATCCAATATGTTGATTCCAGAGTTCCCTTGTGCTAGACGTTGGCTTAGTTTAGTTCCAGGTCCACAAAATTGATAGCCAGGAATATGCAGTTCAATGGGAAGTAGATCAATGGCCTTGTTAACTAGACCATGACCAGCAAAGGTCTGGCATATCTTTTTCAAGCGTTGTCTTACTTTTTGGTGCTGGCGATACTGCCGCTGCTGTCTCTTCTTCCTCTTCTTCATCGCAACCATGGAATGATGAAGCAAAGTCTTTACAGGACGGTATATTTGTATGGCCGTGGTACAATTTGATGAGCTGACACGTTCCACACTGTCTAATGGATGGCATTTTAGTAATAGACACTTGTTGGTGATGACTAAAGTCAGTGCATGGTTGTAGTTCACGCAGACCAGGATCTCTGCTCCATTCACTAGGTACACTGTGCCAAATATTTTTCACCGCGTTTGAAGCAACATAAAAAAGGAACGCCTTGGGCAAAGCGTTCAATTCCTCATCTGTGAAACTGTCAAGCTTTTTTTTACAGGCAAAAAACTTGACAATAGCTCGCTCTGTGGGGTTTGAGTCCAAACCTTCAATTGCTGCCATATTACTACACGTCCACACTGATCACTGGTATGTCTCACACTGAAGCTGACGTTACAACGCCTTGCACTCAACATGCAAGTTTTGACATGCTCTGCGAGCTAGCCAATCAAAAAGCTTCCAAACATTTTGAAGTGTTTTATTTTGTAGAGGTTCATCAGGCACGGACAGGTTGTACAGTGCAGGACATCCCAGATCATGAAGGTCAACAAGTTGACATGTTGAATTAACATACTGACGCAACCATTCCTTTTTTTCACTTCCCTTTACAAATACAAGGTCAGCACCAAACAAGTGAGCTTTCAGAACAAGTGATAGATGCTGGTAAGGAATGTCACCTTCTTTCCAGACTAGTCCCAAATTGCGTTGCAACCACTCTGTTTGTCTTCTGTCCTCGTCTGACTGCAAATGCAATGGAAACGGTGGTTCAAAGACAAAACTGGTTACTCTTGGTGCCCACATGGTTGTGCAGTCAATAATTCCAACTTCTTTAAATACAAACTTGTTTCCGTTCACCTTGAAACCCTGCACGTCGACAATCAATGTTTTCGGCATGGCGACGGATATCACACCTTCCACCACCGCTGCTTCTTAACAACTAACTGATTGGATAGGAGCGGGAAAATAATATACACACAAAAATCAATTACACAATTTTATTCATAAAGTTATCAGTACATCGCTTACAATTTTTTATCATAGGATTTGGACCATCCCAATCACAGTGAGAATCTCCTCGATGCATAAAGTGTCTACGACAAGGACGGCAGGCTGCAACATCCGCCGACATACGGAGGTGTAATGGTAGCTTATCCCAATTAAGGTCAATGTCGTGTGCACCGTACGCGGTCAGAAATCCAGCTGGTAAATAGGCAATCAGATGCTGCGGCATTTCACGAAGAAATTGCGCTTTATGGTAGGCGCGTATTGCTAAACTCACCAGGGTGCGATAAATCTCAAATGCTGCATCAGCGTCTCGACTTGTTGAGCAACGATCGCATTTGCAGTCCATGCAATCTACCCACTCTCCAACATGACAAGATGAAGCTTTGGCAACACCATCGTCCACATTATTTGTTTGATTAGCGATGGGCTTGTTGTTGTAGCCCCTGTCATGAATACCAAACGTAGACATGAATCCATCTGGTAAATAGTGAACCAGATGCGGCGGCATTCTAAGCACAGTATGATTCTTGTGATAGGCAGTTATAGCTTCACTCACTAGGGCGCGATAAATGGTAAACCTTGAATCTTCATCTGAACCTGGTGAATCACTTTCACATTTGCAGACCCACCTCGCAGAGGGGGTTGTGACTTCATCGTAGCTTTCCATGACTGTGAAGGGCAATGGAGGAAGACATGCTATTTATACTCTGGTCACCATATTGGACAGCGGTTGATAAAACACTTGCGCCTCGTGAACAATAAGGCAATAGGCTGTTGTTTTTTCTGGAATAACTGTAGATGTTTCAAATTCTAGTCTGATATCAATTGTTGTTTCCTTCATCGACTCCTCCAAATACGAACAGTCCATCACCACCAGAGGCGCCTTGGACTTGAAGTCTTGTGGTGATAATAGCGGACATGCCTCTTTCTGATAATAGGAAGACTGAAAGTTTACAAACATGTCATAGAGCTTACCATATTTGTTCTTGTTAAAGTTTAAATCCATTCCCCCATAGGGAAAGGTAACTCCGTTCAAAAAAAGTCGTATATTTCGTAATTGGATGTGGTCAAATTTTGATGCATCTTTATTCTGTTGATATTTGCGATCTGTTTGAAATCCAACCAGGACGTAGAGTGGCCGCTCTGTATACCGTGAGGTTTTTATAGACCAAGTATGTGTACCGGAGAGTGGTAATACCGGGTATTCATGCAGCTCCCAGCTTCTAAATTGAATGGGTAAAGCTGTATCCTTCTCCACAATCTTGAGCAGACTCAATTTTTTCTGATCTGATAGAGTAACGTGCGGTACTTTCCATAGAATTCGTTGCAGTAGAATTTTTGTATCTATTGGCGCTGTATCAGCTCCCTTTAGCGCATTATAATCACTCCTGTCTCGTACAAGAATCAGATCCTGTCTTGCGTTCACAACAATGCGCTTATGATCCTCTGCAAAGCCTAGTATTAATTTTAGAGGTAAATGTCCAGTAAATGTACCATCATCGTTAATCATCCAGTCGTTGGTTGAGTTGGGACACCAACCAGCCATACAAAAAGCTTTACTCTCTTCGCTTCCGTACGAGGGATAAAGTTTCATGACACTTGTTATGCCAACATTTCGAGTAGTATCCACTTCAATACCGTTGATCACGTAGCGAACCTCAGAAAACAAAAAGGCCAAAGCATTGTTGGCCAACTTTGACGTTGTTGGAATGGTACCATCCAATTTGGTGAGTTGCCCTTCAATCTGGATGTAACTTTCATGTGGAAGCGTGTAGATATCTTGTTGGTTAATAGTAATTCGAATCTCATCATTATTATTTAGTCCCTGAGTATACGGTTGGTAGGAATGGTGTTCAATTCTTACAATACCCTCCTGTACTTCGACAGGGTTTGTCACGTCTAGAATCGAATTCATGACGTAAGGTGTAACCAAGTTGTTGTAGGATCTGCTTGTTGACACGTGTTAACCTGTACACGTGTTGAGCACAACTAACACCTGCTCTTGACAGCGTTGCCGCTTTATACACTTGTTTCATGCTGGTTTCAAATACAGTTTGTAGGTCACAGGTGTATGAGGGTCTAATCGGATGAGACGTTGGTTTCTATTCACCAGTCTTAAGGTAATATTCCTGATGTTGGTCACACTCACAGGATGATAGAGCACCACCGACGGGTTTTCGCGGATGATATAACCACCAGGTGAAGTAACAATAAAATCATAAAGCGAATGCGAGGGATCTTGATTGGTGTAGACGTCTGTAATAATATTACACGTGACAGATACGTGATGATCTTCAATTATTTTCACCGGTTGGTCAGACTTGTGTATCACGTTCGGTACTAACACTTGTGGTGAATAGCCTAACAATGACCCAATCGAATCTGGTTGAGATTTAAAATCAATCCTAAAAGAAGAAAGAATACTGCAGCGATGTGTCACGTTGTTGGCTATGAGTTCAAACTTGCGTGTCCCGTCCAGAAATGCTTTTAGACTAAATTCTTTGGTGAGAGTTGTGTAGATGTGGTCGTGAATATCATCTACGGTGTAGCTGCCAGACGGTAGAGTTAACACATAGTCATCGTAGTAGAACTTATCATTGACGTCTTCAATTATGTTGCAGATTCTATTATAGCCTTCAAACGAAACAAGTCCCAGCACGTAGGGTCGTCGTCCCAATTCAATAGGAGGATAAAAGTCAACAGTTACTTCCGCACCTTGTCCGTGCAGTGTAAACGTTCTACTTTCTGTTGTCATAATGACCACGTCACCCGCCATGCTCGGTCTTATATAGAAAAGTCAAACATAGACGACCGCACTGTTGCGTGTTAAAATTTTGCACTCGTTTCACATTGTAGTGTATTGTTGCACTGCTTCCAAAATAGCGAACAAGCTCTGTCGGAGGAGGAAGATTTCCAAAACTGTCAAAGTACCACACGGTTCGCCCATGCTTTATGTAGGCCACATAATGCGTTCCCGGTCCATGACTGTCATCCAAATTGACAACTGCACTTTCATGGCTCCGTGGTCGAGACGGTAGTTGTTTGCGCATAAACACGCCTCGAAAGTGGGAGATCTTTAGCTGTTTTGCATATCTTAAAACTTCCTCATGCGTCATGGCTCGTCGTGGCAGTGCATCGATTAACCGTTTTTTGGCGACATGTAAATGCCGAGTCCTTTCTTGTAGGGTGCTAGCTTCATGTTCACACCTTTGCCGCGCAGTGCTATGGCCTCCATAGTTTTATTATGCCTTTCACTTTCCTTCAACTGTTGCTTCGCCTCCTCAACAGCTTTCACCGTTCGTGCTACCGCACTTGCTCCTCCAAGAAGTGAACCCAGGGCTGCTAGTCCAGCAAACAGTGCAGGTAAAAATCCACCACGTTTCGGCACAGGAATAACTCGGGCACGTTTTCTAAAACGTAGTTTACTTTTGGGATTCGCATGCAATCGTGCTGCTCGGAGTGCTTTCTTAATAGCCAACTCACTATTTGTTTCTCCGCGCGAAGCTTGACGTGCCGCATGAAGAATAGCTTTAAAGCCTCCCTTTCTTGACAACTTCATCCTCTTCTTCACCACATATCTCTGTTTCACCATCGCGACCAAAGAACAAGACAACCTCACACCGCAAAGTATAGAACACAACTAACGCTCCTCAGGAAGGGAAACCTGTAGTTATTTATTCAATGGTGGCTGTATATTCAAGTTCTATATACAGAGGAAAATCGTTCATCGTTTTCCCCGCCTCTTTTTCTTCAGACGAGAGTTTCAAGTGAAAGAATAATTTGTCTCCGGCTTTCACCGGTTGATCAATAAGTGGTTGAACACTACCGTTTAATCGTACCTCTAAATGTTTCAAATCTGGTGCATACTCAATTACACGAATGGCACCATCATACATTAAACGGTAATTGTCATACCCCGAACGTAGTATGTAGGCGAGGTTATTGGGATCTTTTACCGGTTGTTGGTTTACAATGTGAAGCAGAAATATAGAGGGTATTGATTTAATAAAAAGCGATAACCGTTGTTCCAAAAATCGTTTGGTCGTCACGTCGTGAGGTTGCACAGGATCAGCAACTTCTGCTATTCGTCTTCGCTTCATCTGTAGAGCGTTCTCCTTAATTTCCCACACCTTTTCCATTTCAGAGTTTAAAAACCGTTTTGTACAAACATCTTGATCATCTTCAGGATCGGCCACATGCACAAGGCGTGCATTATTTGCTGTATAGCCCTTTGCAGTTAGGGTGGGCACAATACTGAGCACCTGTTTCACCTTGTTATCTACATAGTCCTTTCGAGCAGCGTCCGTGTCGTTTGTTGGAAGAGCCAGCTGAGTGATTCGACGTTGGTGTACGTCATAGTCCTTTGCTTCTGTTAACACCACAGCATTGGTTAACATATAGGCTTTGGTGCACACATCTTGATCGTTCACAGGATCTGCAACGCCTGTAATACGTTTATTCTGAGCCTCATAATCTCCTTTGATACGTCGTAATCGGTAATAATCTACATACTTTTTTGAACATGCGTCCGAGGGTAATACGGGTTCTGTTATATTGGTCAATCGCTTTCCATTAAAGTCGTAATTGCCATCTGTAGTGCGTGACAATACATTAGCATCGACATATCGTTTAGTAGCCGGATCTGTATCATGTTTTGGATCGTTTGTCAAAGCAAATCGTTCATTTGTTTTGAGAGTTCTTCCAAAGGCGTCCATGGTTACACTGGAACTGAAACACCCGTTTGCCTCATGTATATAGAGACCAGCTCTTCCCCTTTCACATTTAGTTGATATGCAGATTATTAAGCAACAACATTCACTTCCGGTGGGAGACTTGGTTTCACACCTCTTCTCAACATCGTCCGAACAACGTCATGGATCACTCTTCCCATCCTCCATTCGCTGTCTCATCGCCGGCCCGTCGGGATGTGGAAAAACCAATCTTCTGCTTACCCTCATCACCTCCTTAAACGGAGTGCGCTTTCAAAATATCTATATTTTTGCCAAATCGCTGTATCAACCGCTGTATGTGTTCTTGGAACAGGTCATGTCAGGTCTGCGCAACATGGGCTACTTCACATTCGCAGCACACGAAGATGTCATTTCTCCAGACAATGTTCGCCCCCATTCGCTTATGATTTTTGACGATGTGGCCACAGAACGACAGGGTATTATTCAGGCTTACTTTAGCATGGGACGTCATAAATATATTGATTGTTTTTATCTCGCTCAAACCTATTCGCGAATACCAAAACAGTTAATTCGTGACAATGCCAACGTGATTGTTCTCTTCCGACAGGATGAGCGCAACATGCATCACGTCTACGATGATCACGTGAACCCAGACATGACCTTTCAAGCCTTTACACAGTTGTGTGCCATGTGTTGGAACGCTCATCACCACAGTTGTCTTGTTATTGATAAGCAGAGCAACATCAACAATGGACGCTACCGCATGGGATTTGATCATTTCATTCGTATTTAAGTAGCTGCATTGCTTTTCTGAACATCATTAGTCCAGATGTCATGGCGACAACAGGGAGTCAATTAAAAAAGCACATAATCCGTGCACGAAATAGCATTCGACAAAAGTTTCGCTATCTAAAACGTGCACATGCCGACAGTGAACTGTTTGTCGAAAAACATTTGAAGTCACCTCTGGAAGCTGTGTTGAAAGGAACATCAAAACCTAGTACACGCTCAAAAGAAACACAAACAATTGAAGAGGAGGAGGACGAAAATGATGAAGAACCTGAGGATGTTTTTTCTCCATTGCTTCCGTCTTCTAGCTCCAAAGAATCACCGCTGCCCCAGTTTTTGAAAACATCAATAATTGCTGAAACACCCACTAGAGCCAAAGAAAAGCAGCCTACTCTTAAAGAAATATTAAATACGCCCGAACAATATGTGCGGTTAAAATCCATTTTACTACAAAATTATGGTGCGTTGGTTACTCCCTTCCTTGAAGATCTTTTTACTAAGAAAACTGATACTACCTATGGTGTTCGCTATGAAAACAATAGATTTCGAATTGGCGATTCACCAATCAAGATAAGTGACAATGTTTTGATTGTTAAAACAGTTCGTTATAAATTGACGCGAGGTCTTTTAGAACTTTTATTTTCACGTACACCTTCTACCGAGGACTATGATAAAGAAGATCTTGAAAAGTATAAAGACATCTTGATGGCTACAAATGGTTTTAGACGTAATTATAAACGTTCTGAAGCAGTAAATGCTAATAAGAGCTTCAAATATAAAACCATCATATCAAAATTGTTTCCCACCTATGCAAGTGTTCGCCGTGCAAATTCAGCGTCCGGTATCACGTTTAATACTTTGAAACCATTCATCGATTTCGCCTATTGGAACAATCCAAATAAGTTGGTTAAACGTCTGCAACTGTTGCGTGCATCAGAACAGGCTGGTCATACCGGACACGAGGCGGAAGTTTTAGAAATAGAAGAGGAGCTTCGTCATGCTGGCATTATTGTCTAATGAGTCAACGTGTTCATACACCCTCGCCTGTTAAGGCTGGCATTGCTCGCGAGTTGCATAGACCAGCTCGTCGTCTCTACCATCGTCGTCATGTCATCACACGGGGCGTTGACGATCTTTGGCAAGCTGATCTGGTTGAAATGATTCCCTATGCCAAAGCTAACAACGGGGTCAACTATCTGCTCACCGTCATCGACGTTTATTCCAAAATGGCCTTTGTTGAACCTGTTCGGAATAAATCTGCACAACTGGTCACCGCTGCATTCAAGACCATCGTTCAGCGGTCAAGACGACAACCTCGTTTGCTTCAAACAGATCAAGGCAAAGAATTTTTCAACAAGACATTTTCCGCTTATCTCAAATCACTTGACATCCATCACTATTCCACTTTTAGCAATCTAAAGGCAAGTGTTGTAGAACGTTTCAACCGCACACTCAAGACGCGCATGTGGGAACAATTTACAGCAAGAGGATCCTATCGCTGGCTTGAACTTGTAGGCGACCTGGTGACACGTTACAACAACACTAAACATAGAACCATCAAAATGAAACCACGCCTTGTAACCAAGAACATTGCGCAATTGGATCGCATTCATCACAAAATCAAAACAGTAGATCCACGACGTCATCAATTACGTATTGGTGATTATGTGCGCATCAGTAAACATAAAACAATCTTCGCCAAAGGATACACACCAAACTGGAGCACAGAAATATTTCGTATTCGCAAGGTAAAACTTTCTAATCCAGTTGTTTATTTACTTGATGACCTCAACAAGCAGCCAATCCAAGGAGGATTCTACATGGAGGAACTGCAAAGGACGCAATATCCCAAGCATTATCTTGTTGAAAAAATTGTACAAAAACGTGGCAATAAACTTTTTGTTAAGTGGCTAGGTTTTAATGCCACATATAATTCATGGATTAATAAATCAGATCTGGTGTACACCTTCTTGTTTTTATTTCATGTCGAGCTGGCCGACTCAACATGCTATGCGATTTGTATCCTACCCCCACCCTACCATTTACAGGAAATACTACTCCAGATTCATTGACGTTTGTTTACCATTGAGCACATTCAACAACCAGTTCATTCCCCCTCTCTCTCAATTCCATTCACTACTCCAGATACCATTGATGTTTGTTTACCATTGAGCGCTTTCAACCCCATCTTGTTTGTCTCTCAGACCCATTCACACCTAACCAACCTACCACGTCAGGGTTCAACAACCGCCGCCATCCACCGCCATTCATGTTTTCCATTCAAAACACTCCCGTCCATGACCTAACTCACATCCCGTAATCTGCTGTGACGTCACACACACACCAGTTGACCGTTCAAATCTGACGATTCATTCACCGACAAAGATTCGGAAACCTTCGGCAACACTCGGATCTCATCAAGTACAAAGCAAAGCTATATAGCACGAGACCATAACAGAGAAGGTGCTCAGTCCAAGAGAGAGACTGGGTCGAGGAGGGTCTCGTGCAGAGCCTCTTCCATCCTTCCCCCCTCGTCTCCCACCCCACCCTTCCCTCCCCCTCCCCCACCCTCCCTCCCCACCCCCACTCCTCCCCCTCCACCCACACCCCCTCAAACCGGTTCCTGGACCCTCCAAGGTTTGTTTACCTTCCGGGGTCCCGGCGACCTTGGGGGTCAATGACCTACCTCAAGGTCATTGACTATGACCTACCTCAAGGTCATTGACCTTGCCACGCCCCCCTCATTTGCATAAATAACGGTATTTGAAGCAGAACCCCCACAGCCTCTCTACTGACACTATCTGGAAAGGGGCGTCTAACTGATGCCTATATTGATCTTCTACAGCAGTATTATGGCCAGGCTGTTAGGAGAACAGCTGGACTTAATGATGTAACAAGGCTGTCAGTTGGCAAGACACTATCTGGAAAGGGGCGTCTAACCGTTGCCTATATTGATCTTATCGAGCAGTATTATGGCCAGGCTGTTAGGAGACCAGCAGGACTTAATGATGTAACAAGGCTGTCAGTTGGCAAGACATTATCTGGAAAGGGGCGTCTAACTGATGCCTATATTGATCTTTCACGGCAGTATTATGGCCACGCTGTTAGGAGAACAGCTGGACTTAAGGATGTAACAAGGCTGACAGTTGGCAAGACACCATCTGGAAAGGGGCGTCTAACTGTTTCCTATATTGATCTTATAGAGCAGTATTATGGCCAGGCTGTTAGGAGAACAGCTGGACTTAATGATGTAACAAGGCTGTCAGTTGGCAAGACACTATATGGAAATGGGCGTCTAACTGATGCCAATATTGATCTTCTACAGCAGTATTTTGGCCAGGCTGTTAGGAGAACAGCTGGACTTAATGATGTAACAAGGCTGTCAGTTGGCAAGACACTATCTGGAAAGGGGCGTCTAACTGTTGCCTATATTGACCTTCTACAGCAGTATTATGGCCAGGCTGTTAGGAGAACAGGTGGACTTATTGATGTAACAAGGCTGTCAGTTGGCAAGACACTATCTGGTTAGGGGCGTCTAACTGTTGCCTACATTGTACTTCTACAGCAGTATTATGGCCAGACTGTTAGGAAAACAGCGTGACTTAATGATGTAACAAGGCTGTCAGTTTCAAGACACTATCTGGAAAGGGGCGTCTAACTGATGCCAATATTTATCTTCTACAGCAGTATTATGGCCAGGCTGTTAAGAGAACAGCTGGACTTAATGATGTAACAAGGCTGTCAGTTGGCAAGACAATATCTGGAAAAGGGCGTCCAACTGTTGCCTATATTGATCTTCTACGGCAGAATTATGGCCAGGCTGTTAGGAGAACAGCTGGAATTAATGACGTAACAAGGCTATCGGTTGGCAAGACACTATCTGGAAAGGGGCGTCTAACCGTTGCCTTTATTGATCTTCTACAGCAGTATTATGGCCAGGCTGTTAGGGGAACAGCTGGACTTAATGATGTAACAAGGCTGTCGGTTGGCAAGACACTATCTGGAAAGGGGCGTCTAACTGTTGCCTATATTGATTTTCTACAGCAGTATTATGGCCAGGCTTATAGGAGAACAGCTGGACTTAATGATGTAACAAGGCTGTCGGTTGGCAAGACACTATCTGGAAAGGGGCGTCTAACTGTTGCCTATATTGATCTTATAGAGCAGTATTATGGCCAGGCTGTTAGGAGAACAGCTGGACTTAATGACGTAACAAGGCTGTCAGTTGGCAAGACACTATCTGGAAAGGGGCGCCTAGCTGTTGCCTATATTGATCTTCTACAACAGTATTATTGCCAGGCTGATAGGAGAACAGCTGGACTTAATGATGTAACAAAGCAGTCAGTTGGCAAGACACTATCTGGAAAGGGGCGTCTAACTGATGCCTATATTGATCTTCTACAGCAGTATTATGGCCAGGCTGTTAGGAGTACAGCTGGACTTAATGATGTAACAAGGCTGTCAGTTGGCAAGACACTATCTGGAAAGGGGCGTCCAACTGTTGCCTATATTGATCTCCTACAGCAGTATTATGGCCAGGCTGTTAGGAGAACAGCTGGACTTAATGATGAAACATGGCTGTCAGTTGGCAACACACAATCTGGAAAGGGGCGTCTAACTGTTGCCTATATTGATCTTCTACAGCAGTATTATGGCCAGGCTGTTAGGAGAACAGCTGGACTTAATGATGTAACAAGGCTGTCAGTTGGCAAAACACTATCTGGAAAGGGGCGTCTATCTGTTGCCTATATTGATCTTCTACAGCAGTATTATGGCCAGGCTGTTAGGAGAACAGCTGGACTTAATGATGTAACAAGGCTGTCAGTTGGCAAGACACTATCTGGAAAGGGGCGTCTAACTGTTGCCTATATTGACCTTCTACAGCAGTATTATGGCCAGGCTGTTAGGAGAGCAGGTGGACTTAATGATGTAACAAGGCTGTCAGTTGGCAAGACACTATCTGGTTAGGGGCGTCTAACTGTTGCCTATATTGTACTTCTAGAGCAGTATTATGGCCAGGCTGTTAGGAGAACAGATGGACTTAATGATGTAACAAGGCTGTCAGTTGGCAAGACACTATCTGGAAAAGGGCGTCCAACTGTTGCCTATATTGATCTTCTACGGCAGAATTATGGCCAGGCTGTTAGGAGAACAGCTGGAATTAATGACGTAACAAGGCTATCGGTTGGCAAGACACTATCTGGAAAGGGGCTTCTAACCGTTGCCTTTATTGATCTTCTACAGCAGTATTATGGCCAGGCTGTTAGGGGAACAGCTGGACTTAATGATGTAACAAGGCTGTCAGTTGGCAAGACACTATCTGGAAAGGGGCGTCTAACTGTTGCCTATATTGATTTTCTACAGCAGTATTATGGCCAGGCTTATAGGAGAACAGCTGGACTTAATGATGTAACAAGGCTGTCGGTTGGCAAGACACTATCTGGAAAGGGGCGTCTAACTGTTGCCTATATTGATCTTATAGAGCAGTATTATGGCCAGGCTGTTAGGAGAACAGCTGGACTTAATGACGTAACAAGGCTGTCAGTTGGCAAGACACTATCTGGAAAGGGGTGCCTAACTGTTGCCTATATTGATCTTCTACAGCAGTATTATGGCCAGGCTGTTAGGAGAACAGCTGGACTTAATGATGTAACAAGGCTGTCGGTTGGCAAGACACTATCTGGAAAGGGGCGTCTAACTGTTGCCTATATTGAGCTTCTACAGCAGTATTATGGCCAGGCTGTTAGGAGAAAAGCTGGACTTAATGATGTAACAAGGCTGTCAGCTGGCAAGACACTATCTGGAAAAGTGCGTCTAACTGTTGCCAATATTGATCTTCTACAGCAGAATTATGGCCAGGCTGTTAGGAGAACAGCTGGGCTTAATGATGTAACAAGGCTGTCAGTTTGCAAGACACTATCTGGAAAGGGGCGTCTAATTGTTGCCTATATTGATCTTCTACGGCAGTATTATGGCCAGGCTGTTAGGAAAACAGCTGGATTTAATGATGTAACAAGGCTGTCAGTTGGCAAGACACTATCTGGAAAGAGTCGTCTAACTGATGCCTATATTGATCTTCTACAGCAGTATTATGGCCAGGCTGTATGGAGAACAGCTGGACATAATGATGTAAAAAGGCTGTCAGTTGGCAAGGCACTATCTGGAAAGGGGCGTCCAACTGTTGCCTATATTAATCTTCTACAGCAGTATTAAGGCCAGGCTGTTAAGAGAACAGCTGGACTTAATGATGTAACAAGGCTGTCAGTTGGCAAGACACTAGCTGGAAACGGGCATCTAACTGTTGCCTATATTAATCTTCTACAGCAGTATTATGGCCAGGCTGTTAGGAAAAGAGCTGGACTTAATGATGTAACAAGGCTGTCAGTTGGCAACACACTATCTGGAAAGGGGCATCTAACTGTTGCCTATATTGATCTTCTACAGCAGTATTATGGCCAGGCTGTTAGGAGAACAGCTGGACTTAATGATGTAACAAGGCTGTCAGTTGGCAACACACTATCTGGAAAGGGGCGTCTAACTGATGCCTATATTGATCTTCTGCAGCAGTATTATAGCCAGGCTGTTAGGAGAACAGCTGGACTTAATGATGTAACAAGGCTGTCAGTTGGCAACACACTATCTGTAAAGGGGCGTCCAACTGTTGCTTATATTGATCTTATAGAGCAGTATTATGGCCAGGCTGTTAGGAGAACAGCTGGACTCTATGATGTAACAAGGCTGTCAGTTGGCAAGACACTATCTGGAAAGGGGCGTCTGACTGTTGCCTATATTGATCTTCTACAGCAGTATTATGGCCAGGCTGTTAGGTGAACAGCTGGACTTAATGATGTAACAATGCTGTCAGTTGGCAAGACACTATCTGGAAAGGGGTGGCTAACTGTTGCCTATATTGAGCTTCTACAGCAGTATTATGGCCAGACTGTTAGGAGAACAGCTGGACTTAATGATGTAACAAGGCTGTCAGTTGGCAAGACACTATCTGGAAAGGGGCGTTTAACTGTTGCCAATATTGATCTTCTACAGCAGTATTATGGCCAGGCTGTTAGAAGAACAGCTGGACTTAATGATGTAACAAGGCTGTAAGTTGGCAACACACTATCTGGAAAGGGGCGTCTAACTGTTGCCTATATTAATCTTCTACAGCAGTATTATGGCCAGGCTGTTAGGAGAACAGCTGGACTTAATGATGTAACATGGCTGTCAGTTGGCAACACACAATCTGGAAAGGGGCGTCTAACTGTTGCCTATATTGATCTTCTACAGCAGTATTATGGCCAGGCTGTTAGGAGAACAGCTGGACTAAATGATGTAACAAGGCTGTCAATTGGCAAGACACTATCTAGAAACGGGCATCTAACTGTTGCCTATATTGATCTTCTACAGCAGTATTATGGCCAGTCTGTTAGGAGAACAGCTGGACTTAATGATGTAATAAGGCTGTCAGTTGGCAACACACTATCTGGAAAGGGGCGTCTATCTGATGCCTATATTGATCTTATAGAGCAGTATTATGGCCAGGCTGTTAGGAGAACAGCTGGACTTATTGATGTAACAAGGCTGTCAGTTGGCAACACACAATTTCGAAAGGGTCGTCTAACTGTTGCCTATATTGATCTTCTACAGCAGTATTATGGCCAGGCTGTTAGGAGAACAGCTGGACTTAATGATGAAACATGGCTGTCAGTTGGCAACACACAATCTGGAAAGGGGCGTCTAACTGTTGCCTATATTGATCTTCTACAGCAGTATTATGGCCAGGCTGTTAGGAGAACAGCTGGACTTAATGATGTAACAAGGCTGTCAGTTGGCAAAACACTATCTGGAAAGGGGCGTCTATCTGTTGCCTATATTGATCTTCTACAGCAGTATTATGGCCAGGCTGTTAGGAGAACAGCTGGACTCAATGATGTAACAAGGCTGTCGGTTGGCAAGACACTATCTGGAAAGGAACGTCTATCTGTTGCCTATATTGATCTTCTACGGCAGTATTATGGCCCGGCTGTTAGGAAAACAGCTGGACTTAATGATGTAACAAGGCTGTCAGTTGGCAAGACACTACCTGGAAAGGGGCGTCTATCTGATGCCTATATTGATCTTCTACAGCAGTATTATGGCCAGGCTGTATGGAGAACAGCTGGACTTAATGAAGTAACAAGGCTGTCCGTTGGCAAGACACTATCTGTAAAGGGCGTCTAACTGATGCCGATATTGATCTTCTGCAGCAGTATTATGGCCAGGCTTATAGAAGAACAGCTGGACTTAATGATGTAACAAGGCTGTCGGTTGGCAAGACACTATCTGGAAAGGGGCGTCTAACTGTTGCCTATATTGATCTTATAGAGCAGTATTATGGCCAGGCTGTTAGGAGAACAGCTGGACTTAATGATGTAACAAGGCTGTCAGTTGGCAAGACACTATCTGGAAAGGGGCGTTTAACTGTTGCCAATATTGATCTTCTACAGCAGTATTATGGCCAGGCTGTTAGAAGAACAGCTGGACTTAATGATGTAACAAGGCTGTAAGTTGGCAACACACTATCTGGAAAGGGGCGTCTAACTGTTGCCTATATTAATCTTCTACAGCAGTATTATGGCCAGGCTGTTAGGAGAACAGCTGGACTTAATGATGTAACATGGCTGTCAGTTGGCAACACACAATCTGGAAAGGGGCGTCTAACTGTTGCCTATATTGATCTTCTACAGCAGTATTATGGCCAGGCTGTTAGGAGAACAGCTGGACTAAATGATGTAACAAGGCTGTCAATTGGCAAGACACTATCTAGAAACGGGCATCTAACTGTTGCCTATATTGATCTTCTACAGCAGTATTATGGCCAGGCTGTTAGGAGAACAGGTGGACTTAATGATGTAATAAGGCTGTCAGTTGGCAACACACTATCTGGAAAGGGGCGTCTATCTGATGCCTATATTGATCTTATAGAGCAGTATTATGGCCAGGCTGTTAGGAGAACAGCTGGACTTATTGATGTAACAAGGCTGTCAGTTGGCAACACACAATTTCGAAAGGGTCGTCTAACTGTTGCCTATATTGATCTTCTACAGCAGTATTATGGCCAGGCTGTTAGGAGAACAGCTGGACTTAATGATGAAACATGGCTGTCAGTTGGCAACACACAATCTGGAAAGGGGCGTCTAACTGTTGCCTATATTGATCTTCTACAGCAGTATTATGGCCAGGCTGTTAGGAGAACAGCTGGACTTAATGATGTAACAAGGCTGTCAGTTGGCAAAACACTATCTGGAAAGGGGCGTCTATCTGTTGCCTATATTGATCTTCTACAGCAGTATTATGGCCAGGCTGTTAGGAGAACAGCTGGACTTAATGATGTAACAAGGCTGTCGGTTGGCAAGACACTATCTGGAAAGGAACGTCTATCTGTTGCCTATATTGATCTTCTACGGCAGTATTATGGCCCGGCTGTTAGGAAAACAGCTGGACTTAATGATGTAACAAGGCTGTCAGTTGGCAAGACACTACCTGGAAAGGGGCGTCTATCTGATGCCTATATTGATCTTCTACAGCAGTATTATGGCCAGGCTGTATGGAAAACAGCTGGACTTAATGAAGTAACAAGGCTGTCCGTTGGCAAGACACTATCTGTAAAGGGCGTCTAACTGATGCCAATATTGATCTTCTACAGCAGTATTATGGCCAGGCTTATAGAAGAACAGCTGGACTTAATGATGTAACAAGGCTGTCGGTTGGCAAGACACTATCTGGAAAGGGGCGTCTAACTGTTGCCTATATTGATCTTATAGAGCAGTATTATGGCCAGGCTGTTAGGAGAACAGCTGGACTTAATGATGTAACAAGGCTGTCAGTTGGCAAGCCACTATCTGGAAAGGGGTGCCTAACTGTTGCCTATATTGATCTTCTACAGCAGTATTATGGCCAGGCTGTTAGGAGAACAGCTGGACTTAATGATGTAACAAGGCTGTCGGTTGGCAAGACACTATCTGGAAAGGGGCGTCTAACTGTTGCCTATATTGATCTTCTACAGCAGTATTATGGCCAGGCTGTTAGGAGAACAGCTGGACTTAATGATGTAACAAGGCAGTCAGTTGGCAAGACACTATCTGGAAAAGGGCGTCTAACTGTTGCCAATATTGATCTTCTACAGCAGAATTATGGCCAGGCTGTTAGGAGAACAGCTGGGCTTAATGATGTAACAAGGCTGTCAGTTTGCAAGACACTATCTGGAAAGGGGCGTCTAATTGTTGCCTATATTGATCTTCTACGGCAGTATTATGGCCAGGCTGTTAGGAAAACTGCTGGATTTAATGATGTAACAAGGCTGTCAGTTGGCAAGACACCATCTGGAAAGAGGCGTCTAACTGATGCCTATATTGATCTTCTACAGCAGTATTATGGCCAGGCTGTATGGAGAACAGCTGGACTTAATGATGTAACAAGGCTGTCAGTTGGCAAGACACTATCTGGAAAGGGGCGTCTAACTGTTGCCTATATTGATCTTCTACAGCAGTATTATGGGCAGGCTGTTAGGAGAACAGGTGGACTTAATGATGTAACAAGGCTGTCAGTTGGCCAGACACTATCTGGAAAGGGGCGTCTATCTGTTGCCTATATTGATCTTCTACGGCAGTTTTATGGCCAGGCTGTTAGGAGAACAGCTGGACTTAATGGTGTAACAAGGCTGTCAGTTTGCAAGACACTATCTGGAAAGGGGCGCCTTACTGTTGCCTATATTGATCTTCTACAACCGTATTATTGCCAGGCTGATAGGAGAACAGCTGGACTTAATGATGTAACAAAGCAGTCAGTTGGCAAGACACTATCTGGAAAGGGGCGTCTAACTGTTGCCTATATGGATCTTCTACGGCAGGATTATGGCCAGGCTGTTAGGAGAACAGCTGGACTTAATGATGTAACAAGGCTGTTAGTTGGCAAAACACTATCTGGAAAGGGGCGTCTAACTGTTGCCTATATTGATCTTCTACAGCAGTATTATGGCCAGGCTGTTAGGAGAACAGGTGGACTTAATGATGTAACAAGGCTGTCAGTTGGCCAGACACTATCTGGAAAGGGGCGTCTATCTGTTGCCTATATTGATCTTCTACAGCATTATTATGGCCAGGCTGTTAGGAGAACAGCTGTACTTAATGATGTAACAAGGCTTTCATTTGGCAAGACACTATCTGGAAAGGGGCGCCTAAATGTTGCCTATATTGATCTTCTACAGCAGTATTATCGCCAGGCTGTTAGGAGAACAGCTGGACTAAATGATGTAACAAAGCAGTCAGTTGGCAAGACACTATCTGGAAAGGGGCGTCTAACCTGTGCCTATATTGATCTTCTACAGCAGTATTATGGCCAGGCTGTTAGGAGAACAGCTGGACTTAATGATGTAACAAGGCTGTCAGTTGGCAAGACACTATCTGGAAAGGGGCGTCTAACTGTTGCCTATATTGATCTTCTACAGCAGTATTATGGCCAGGCTGTTAGGAGAACAGGTGGACTTAATGATGTAACAAGGCTGTCAGTTGGCCAGACACTATCTGGAAAGGGGCGTCTATCTGTTGCCTATATTGATCTTCTACAGCAATATTATGGCCAGGGTGTTAGGAGAACAGCTGTACTTAATGATGTAACAAGGCTTTCATTTGGCAAGACACTATCTGGAAAGGGGCGCCTAAATGTTGCCTATATTGATCTTCTACAGCTATATTATCGCCAGGCTGTTAGGAGAACAGCTGGACTAAATGATGTAACAATGCAGTCAGTTGGCAAGACACTATCTGGAAAGGGGCGTCTAACTGATGCCTATATTGATCTTCTACAGCAGTATTATGGCCAGGCTGTTAGGAGAACAGCTGGACTTAATGATGTAACAAGGCTGTCAGTTGGCAAGACACTATCTGGAAAGGGGCGTCTAACCGTTGCCTATATTGATCTTATCGAGCAGTATTATGGCCAGGCTGTTAGGAGACCAGCAGGACTTAATGATGTAACAAGGCTGTCAGTTGGCAAGACATTATCTGGAAAGGGGCGTCTAACTGATGCCTATATTGATCTTTCACGGCAGTATTATGGCCACGCTGTTAGGAGAACAGCTGGACTTAAGGATGTAACAAGGCTGACAGTTGGCATGACACTATCTGGAAAGGGGCGTCTAACTGTTTACTATATTGATCTTATAGAGCAGTATTATGGCCAGGCTGTTAGGAGAACAGCTGGACTTAATGATGTAACAAGGCTGTCAGTTGGCAAGACACTATCTGGAAAGAGGCGTCCAACTGTTGCCTATATTGATCTTATAGAGCTGTATTATGGCCAGGCTGTTAGAAGAACAGCTGGACTTAATGATGTAACAAGGCTGTAAGTTGGCAACACACTATCTGGAAAGGGGCGTCTAACTGTTGCCTATATTAATCTTCTACAGCAGTATTATGGCCAGGCTGTTAGGAGAACAGCTGGACTTAATGATGTAACATGGCTGTCAGTTGGCAACACACAATCTGGAAAGGGGCGTCTAACTGTTGCCTATATTGATCTTCTACAGCAGTATTATGGCCAGGCTGTTAGGAGAACAGCTGGACTAAATGATGTAACAAGGCTGTCAATTGGCAAGACACTATCTAGAAACGGGCATCTAACTGTTGCCTATATTGATCTTCTACAGCAGTATTATGGCCAGGCTGTTAGGAGAACAGGTGGACTTAATGATGTAATAAGGCTGTCAGTTGGCAACACACTATCTGGAAAGGGGCGTCTATCTGATGCCTATATTGATCTTATAGAGCAGTATTATGGCCAGGCTGTTAGGAGAACAGCTGGACTTATTGATGTAACAAGGCTGTCAGTTGGCAACACACAATTTCGAAAGGGTCGTCTAACTGTTGCCTATATTGATCTTCTACAGCAGTATTATGGCCAGGCTGTTAGGAGAACAGCTGGACTTAATGATGAAACATGGCTGTCAGTTGGCAACACACAATCTGGAAAGGGGCGTCTAACTGTTGCCTATATTGATCTTCTACAGCAGTATTATGGCCAGGCTGTTAGGAGAACAGCTGGACTTAATGATGTAACAAGGCTGTCAGTTGGCAAAACACTATCTGGAAAGGGGCGTCTATCTGTTGCCTATATTGATCTTCTACAGCAGTATTATGGCCAGGCTGTTAGGAGAACAGCTGGACTTAATGATGTAACAAGGCTGTCGGTTGGCAAGACACTATCTGGAAAGGAACGTCTATCTGTTGCCTATATTGATCTTCTACGGCAGTATTATGGCCCGGCTGTTAGGAAAACAGCTGGACTTAATGATGTAACAAGGCTGTCAGTTGGCAAGACACTACCTGGAAAGGGGCGTCTATCTGATGCCTATATTGATCTTCTACAGCAGTATTATGGCCAGGCTGTATGGAAAACAGCTGGACTTAATGAAGTAACAAGGCTGTCCGTTGGCAAGACACTATCTGTAAAGGGCGTCTAACTGATGCCAATATTGATCTTCTACAGCAGTATTATGGCCAGGCTTATAGAAGAACAGCTGGACTTAATGATGTAACAAGGCTGTCGGTTGGCAAGACACTATCTGGAAAGGGGCGTCTAACTGTTGCCTATATTGATCTTATAGAGCAGTATTATGGCCAGGCTGTTAGGAGAACAGCTGGACTTAATGATGTAACAAGGCTGTCAGTTGGCAAGACACTATCTGGAAAGGGGTGCCTAACTGTTGCCTATATTGATCTTCTACAGCAGTATTATGGCCAGGCTGTTAGGAGAACAGCTGGACTTAATGATGTAACAAGGCTGTCGGTTGGCAAGACACTATCTGGAAAGGGGCGTCTAACTGTTGCCTATATTGATCTTCTACAGCAGTATTATGGCCAGGCTGTTAGGAGAACAGCTGGACTTAATGATGTAACAAGGCAGTCAGTTGGCAAGACACTATCTGGAAAAGGGCGTCTAACTGTTGCCAATATTGATCTTCTACAGCAGAATTATGGCCAGGCTGTTAGGAGAACAGCTGGGCTTAATGATGTAACAAGGCTGTCAGTTTGCAAGACACTATCTGGAAAGGGGCGTCTAATTGTTGCCTATATTGATCTTCTACGGCAGTATTATGGCCAGGCTGTTAGGAAAACTGCTGGATTTAATGATGTAACAAGGCTGTCAGTTGGCAAGACACCATCTGGAAAGAGGCGTCTAACTGATGCCTATATTGATCTTCTACAGCAGTATTATGGCCAGGCTGTATGGAGAACAGCTGGACTTAATGATGTAACAAGGCTGTCAGTTGGCAAGACACTATCTGGAAAGGGGCGTCTAACTGTTGCCTATATTGATCTTCTACAGCAGTATTATGGGCAGGCTGTTAGGAGAACAGGTGGACTTAATGATGTAACAAGGCTGTCAGTTGGCCAGACACTATCTGGAAAGGGGCGTCTATCTGTTGCCTATATTGATCTTCTACGGCAGTTTTATGGCCAGGCTGTTAGGAGAACAGCTGGACTTAATGGTGTAACAAGGCTGTCAGTTTGCAAGACACTATCTGGAAAGGGGCGCCTTACTGTTGCCTATATTGATCTTCTACAACCGTATTATTGCCAGGCTGATAGGAGAACAGCTGGACTTAATGATGTAACAAAGCAGTCAGTTGGCAAGACACTATCTGGAAAGGGGCGTCTAACTGTTGCCTATATGGATCTTCTACGGCAGGATTATGGCCAGGCTGTTAGGAGAACAGCTGGACTTAATGATGTAACAAGGCTGTTAGTTGGCAAAACACTATCTGGAAAGGGGCGTCTAACTGTTGCCTATATTGATCTTCTACAGCAGTATTATGGCCAGGCTGTTAGGAGAACAGGTGGACTTAATGATGTAACAAGGCTGTCCGTTGGCAATACACTATCTGGAAAGGGGCGTCTATCTGTTGCCTATATTGATCTTCTACAGCATTATTATGGCCAGGCTGTTAGGAGAACAGCTGTACTTAATGATGTAACAAGGCTTTCATTTGGCAAGACACTATCTGGAAAGGGGCGCCTAAATGTTGCCTATATTGATCTTCTACAGCAGTATTATCGCCAGGCTGTTAGGAGAACAGCTGGACTAAATGATGTAACAAAGCAGTCAGTTGGCAAGACACTATCTGGAAAGGGGCGTCTAACCTGTGCCTATATTGATCTTCTACAGCAGTATTATGGCCAGGCTGTTAGGAGAACAGCTGGACTTAATGATGTAACAAGGCTGTCAGTTGGCAAGACACTATCTGGAAAGGGGCGTCTAACTGTTGCCTATATTGATCTTCTACAGCAGTATTATGGCCAGGCTGTTAGGAGAACAGGTGGACTTAATGATGTAACAAGGCTGTCAGTTGGCCAGACACTATCTGGAAAGGGGCGTCTATCTGTTGCCTATATTGATCTTCTACAGCAATATTATGGCCAGGGTGTTAGGAGAACAGCTGTACTTAATGATGTAACAAGGCTTTCATTTGGCAAGACACTATCTGGAAAGGGGCGCCTAAATGTTGCCTATATTGATCTTCTACAGCAATATTATCGCCAGGCTGTTAGGAGAACAGCTGGACTAAATGATGTAACAAAGCAGTCAGTTGGCAAGACACTATCTGGAAAGGGGCGTCTAACTGATGCCTATATTGATCTTCTACAGCAGTATTATGGCCAGGCTGTTAGGAGAACAGCTGGACTTAATGATGTAACAAGGCTGTCAGTTGGCAAGACACTATCTGGAAAGGGGCGTCTAACCGTTGCCTATATTGATCTTATCGAGCAGTATTATGGCCAGGCTGTTAGGAGACCAGCAGGACTTAATGATGTAACAAGGCTGTCAGTTGGCAAGACATTATCTGGAAAGGGGCGTCTAACTGATGCCTATATTGATCTTTCACGGCAGTATTATGGCCACGCTGTTAGGAGAACAGCTGGACTTAAGGATGTAACAAGGCTGACAGTTGGCATGACACTATCTGGAAAGGGGCGTCTAACTGTTTCCTATATTGATCTTATAGAGCAGTATTATGGCCAGGCTGTTAGGAGAACAGCTGGTCTTAATGATGTAACAAGGCTGTCAGTTGGCAAGACACTATCTGGAAAGAGGCGTCCAACTGTTGCCTATATTGATCTTATAGAGCTGTATTATGGCCAGGCTGTTAGGAGAACAGTTTGACTTAATGATGGAACAAGTCTGTCAGTTGGCATGACACTATCTGGAAAGGGGCATCTAACTGTTGCCTATATTGATCATCTACAGCAGTGTTATGGCCAGGCTGTTAGGAGAACAGCTGGACTTAATGATGTAACAAGGCTGTCAGTTGGCAAGACACTATCTGGAAAGGGGCATCTAACTGTTGCCTAAATTGATCTTCTACAGCAGTCTTATGGCCAGGCTGTTAGGAGAACAGCTGGACTTAATGATGTAACAAGGCTGTCGGTTGGCATGACACTATCTGGAAAGGGGCGTCTAACTGTTGCCTATATTGATCCTCTACAGCAGTATTATGGCCAGGCTGTTAGGAGAACAGCTATACTTAATGATGTAACAAGGCTGTCGGTTGGCATGACACTATCTGGAAAGGGGCGTCTAACTGTTGCCTATATTTACCTTATAGAGCTGTATTTTGGCCAGGCTGTTAGGAGAACAGCTGGACTTAATGATGTAACAAGGCTGTCAGTTGGCAAGACACTATCTGGAAAGGGGCGTCTAACTGTTGCCTATATTGATCTTATAGAGCAGTATTATGGCCAGGCTGTTAGGAGAACAGCTGGACTTAATGATGTAACAAGGCTGTCGGTTGGCATGACACTATCTGGAAAGGGCCGTCTAACTGTTTACTATATTGATCATCTACGGCAGTATTATGGCCATGCTGATAGGAGAACAGCTGGAATTAATGATGTAACAAGGCTGTCAGTTGGCAATACACTATCTGGAAAGGGGCGTCGAACTGATGCCTATATTGATCTTCTACAGCAGTATTATTGCCAGCCTGTTTGGAGAACAGCTGGACTTAATGATGTAACAAGGCTGTCAGTTGGCAAGACACTATCTGGAAAGGGGCATCTAACTGTTGCCTATATTGATCTTCTACAGCAGTGTTATGGCCAGGCTGTTAGGAGAACAGCTGGACTTAATGATGTAACAAGGCTGTCAGTTGCAAGACACTATCTGGAAAGGGGCGTCTAACTGTTGCCTATATTGATCTTATAGAGCACTATTATGGCCAGGCTGTTAGGAGAACAGCTGGACTTAATGATGTAACAAGGCTGTCAGTTGGCAAGACACTATCTGGAAAGGGGCGCCTAACTGTTGCCTATATTGATCTTCTACAGCAGTATTATGGCCAGGCTGTTAGGAGAACAGCTGGACTTAATGATGTAACAAAGCAGTCAGTTGGCAATACACTATCTGGAAAGAGGCGCCTAACTGATGCCTATATTGATCTTCTACGGCAGGATTATGTCCAGGATGTTTGGAGAACGGGTGGACTTAATGTTGTAACAAGGCTGTCAGTTGGCAAGACACTATCTGGAAAGGGGCGACTAACTGATGCCTATATTGATCTTCTACAGCATTATTATGGCCAGGCTGTTAGGGGAACAGCTGGACTTAATGATGTAACAAGGCTGTCAGTTGGCAAGACACTATCTGGAAAGGGGCGCCTAACTGTTGCCTATATTGATCTTCTACAGCAGTATTATGGCCAGGCTGTTAGGAGAACAGCTGGACTTAATGATGTAACAAGGCTGTCAGTTGGCAAGACACTATCTGGAAAGGGGCGCCTAACTGTTGCCTATATTGATCTTCTACAGCAGTATTATGGCCAGGCTGTTAGGAGAACAGCTGGGCTTAATGATGTAACAAGGCTGTCAGTTTGCAAGACACTATCTGGAAAGGGGCGTCTAATTGTTGCCTATATTGATCTTCTACGGCAGTATTATGGCCAGGCTGTTAGGAAAACAGCAGGATTTAATGATGTAACAAGGCTGTCAGTTGGCAAGACACCATCTGGAAAGAGGCGTCTAACTGATGCCTATATTGATCTTCTACAGCAGTATTATGGCCAGGCTGTATGGAGAACAGCTGGTCTTAATGATGTAACAAGGCTGTCAGTTGGCAAGACACTATCTGGAAAGGGGCCTCTAACTGTTGCCTATATTGATCTTCTACGGCAGTATTATGGCCAGGCTGTTAGGAGAACAGCTGGACTTAATGGTGTAACAAGGCTGTCAGTTTGCAAGACACTATCTGGAAAGGGGCGCCTAGCTGTTGCCTATATGGATCTTCTACGGCAGGATTATGGCCAGGCTGTTAGGAGAACAGCTGGACTTAATGATGTAACAAGGCTGTCAGTTGGCAAGACACTATCTGGAAAGGGGCGTCTAACTGTTGCCTATATTGCTCTTCTACAGCAGTATTATGGCCAGGCTGTTAGGAGAACAGGTGGACTTAATGATGTAACAAGGCTGTCAGTTGGCCAGACACTATCTGGAAAGGGGCGTCTATCTGTTGCCTATATTGATCTTCTACAGCAATATTATGGCCAGGCTGTTAGGAGAACAGCTGTACTTAATGATGTAACAAGGCTTTCATTTGGCGAGACACTCTCTGGAAAGGGGCGCCTAAATGTTGCCTATATTGATCTTCTACAGCAGTATTATCGCCAGGCTGTTAGGAGAACAGCTGGACTAAATGATGTAACAAAGCAGTCAGTTGGCAAGACACTATCTGGAAAGGGGCGTCTAACTGATGCCTATATTGATCTTCTACAGCAGTATTATGGCCAGGCTGTTAGGAGAACAGCTGGACTTAATGATGTAACAAGGCTGTCAGTTGGCAAGACACTATCTGGAAAGGGGCGTCTAACCGTTGCCTATATTGATCTTATCGAGCAGTATTATGGCCAGGCTGTTAGGAGACCAGCAGGACTTAATGATGTAACAAGGCTGTCAGTTGGCAAGACATTATCTGGAAAGGGGCGTCTAACTGATGCCTATATTGAGATTTCACGGCAGTATTATGGCCAGGCTCTTAGGAGAACAGTTTGACTTAATGATGGAACAAGTCTGTCAGTTGGCATGACACTATCTGGAAAGAGGCGTCTAACTGATGCCTATATTGATCTTCTACAGCAGTATTATGGCCAGGCTGTTAGGAGTACAGCTGGACTTAATGATGTAACAAGGCTGTCAGTTGGCAAGACACTATCTGGAAAGGGGCGTCTAACTGTTGCCTATATTGATCTTATAGAGTAGTATTATGGCCAGGCTCATAGGAGAACAGCTGGACATAATGATGTAACAAGTCTGTCAGTTGGCAAGACACTATCTAGAAAGGGGCGTCTAACTGTTGCCTATATTTATCTTATAGAGCTGTATTTTGGCCAGGCTGTTAGGAGAACAGCTGGATTTAATGATGTAACAACGCTGTCAGTTGGCAATACACTATCTGGAAAGGGGCGCCTAACTGATGCCTATATTGATCTTCTACGGCAGGATTATGTCCAGGATGTTTGGAGAACGGGTGGACTTAATGTTGTAACAAGGCTGTCAGTTGGCAAGACACTATCTGGAAAGGGGCGTCTAACTGAAGCCTTTATTGATCTTCTACAGCATTATTATGGCCAGGCTGTTAGGAGAACAGCTGGACATAATGATGTAACAAGGCTGTCAGTTGGCAAGACACTATCTGGAAAGGGTCGTCTATCTGATGCCTATATTGATCTCCTACAGCAGTATTATGGCCAGGCTGTTAGGAGAACAGCTGGACTTAATGATGTAACAAGGCTGTCAGTTGGCAAGGCACTATCTGGAAATGGGCGTCTAACTGATGCCAATATTGATCTTCTACAGCAGTATTATGGCCAGGCTGTTAGGAGAACACCTGGACTTAATGATGTAACAAGGCTGTCAGTTTGCAAGACACTATCTGGAAAGGGGCGTCTAACTGTTGCCTATATTGAACTTATAGAGCAGTATTATGTCCAGGCTGTTAGGAGAACAGCTGGACTTAATGATGTAACAAGGCTGTCATTTGGCAAGACACTATCTGGAAAGGGGCGTCTAACTGTTGCCAATATTGATCTTCTACAGCAGAATTATGGCCAGGCTGTTAGGAGAACAGCTGGACTTAATGATGTAACAAGGCTGTCCGTTGGCAAGACACTATCTGTAAAGGGCGTCTAATTGATGCCAATATTGATCTTCTACAGCAGTATTATGGCCAGGCTGTTAGGAGAACAGCTGGACTTAATGATGTAACAAGGCTGTCATTTGGCAAGACACTATCTGGAAAGGGGCGTCTAACTGTTGCCTATATTGATCTTCTAGAGCAGTATTATGGCCAGGCTGTTAGGAGAACAGCTGGACTTAATGATGTAACAAGGCTGTCAGTTGGCAAGACACTATCTGGAAATGAGCGTCTAACTGATGCCAATATTGATCTTTTACAGCAGTATTTTGGCCAGGCTGTTAGGAGAACAGCGTGACTTAATGATGTAACAAGGCTGTCAGTTTCAAGACACTATCTGGAAAGGGGCGTCTAACTGATGCCAATATTGATCTTCTACAGCAGTATTATGGCCAGGCTGTTAGGAGAACAGGTGGACTTAATGATGTAACAAGGCTGTCAGTTGGCAAGACACTATCTGGATTGGGGCGTCTAATTGTTGCCTATATTGTACTTCTACAGCAGTATTATGGCCAGACTGTTAGGAGAACAGCGTGACTTAATGATGTAACAAGGCTGTCAGTTTCAAGACACTATCTGGAAAGGGGCGTCTAACTGATGCCAATATTGATCTTCTACAGCAGAATTATGGCCAGGCTGTTAGGAAAACAGGTGTACTTAATGATGTAACAAGGCTGTCAGTTGGCAACACACAATCTGGAAAGGGGCGTCTAACTGTTGCCAATATTGATCTTCTACAGCAGTATTATGGCCAGGCTGTTAGGGGAACAGCTGGACTTAATGATGTAACAAGGCTGTCGGTTGGCAAGACACTATCTGGAAAGGGGCGTCTAACTGTTGCCTATATTGATTTTCTACAGCAGTATTATGGCCAGGCTTATAGGAGAACAGCTGGACTTAATGATGTAACAAGGCTGTCGGTTGGCAAGACAATATCTGGAAAGGGGCGTCTAACTGTTGCCTATATTGATCTTATAGAGCAGTATTATGGCCAGGCTGTTAGGAGAACAGCTGGACTTAATGATGTAACAGGGCTGTCAGTTGGCAAGACACTATCTGGAAAGGGGTGCCTAACTGTTGCCTATATTGATCTTCTACAGCAGTATTATGGCCAGGCTTTTAGGAGAACAGCTGGACTTAATGATTTAACAAGGCTGTCGGTTGGCAAGACACTATCTGGAAAGGGGCGTCTAAATGTTGCCTATATTGATCTTCTACAGCAGTATTATGGCCAGGCTGTTAGGAGAACAGCTGGACTTAATGATGTAACAAGGCTGTCAGTTGGCAAGACACTATCTGGAAAAGGGCGTCTAACTGTTGCCAATATTGATCTTCTACAGCAGAATTATGGCCAGGCTGTTAGGAGAACAGCTGGGCTTAATGATGTAACAAGGCTGTCAGTTTGCAAGACACTATCTGGAAAGGGGCGTCTAATTGTTGCCTATATTGATCTTCTACGGCAGTATTATGGCCAGGCTGTTAGGAAAACAGCTGGATTTAATGATGTAACAAGGCTGTCAGTTGGCAAGACACTATCTGGAAAGAGGCGTCTAACTGATGCCTATATTGATCTTCTACAGCAGTATTATGGCCAGGCTGTATGGAGAATGGCTGGACTTAATGATGTAACAAAGCTGTCAGTTGGCCAGACACTATCTGGAAAGGGGCGTCTATCAGTTGCCTATATTGATCTTCTACGGCAGTATTATGGCCAGGCTGTTAGGAGTACAGCTGGACTTAATGATGTAACAAGGCTGTCAGTTGGCAAGACACTATCTGGAAAGGGGCGTCTAACTGTTGCCTATATTGATCTTATAGAGTAGTATTATGGCCAGGCTCTTAGGAGAACAGCTGGACATAATGATGTAACAAGGCTGTCAGTTGGCAAGACACTATCTAGAAAGGGGCGTCTAACTGTTGCCTATATTTATCTTATAGAGCTGTATTTTGGCCAGGCTGTTCGGAGAACAGCTGGATTTAATGATGTATCAAGGCTGTCAGTTGGCAAGACACTATCTGGAAAGGGGCGTCTAACTGTTGCCTATATTGATCTTCTACAGCAGTATTATGGCCAGGCTGTTAGGAGAACAGCTGGACTTAATGATGTAACAAGGCTCTCGGTTGGCATGACACAATTTGGAAAGGGCCGTCTAACTGTTTACTATATTGATCTTCTACGGCAGTATTATGGCCAGGCTGATAGGAGAACAGCTGGAATTAATGATGTAACAAGGCTGTCAGTTGGCAAGACACTATCTGGAAAGGGGCGTCTAACTGATGCCTATATTGATCTTCTACAGCAGTATTATTGCCAGCCTGTTTGGAGAACAGCTGGACTTAATGATGTAACAAGGCTGTCAGTTGGCAAGACACTATCTGGAAAGGGGCATCTAACTGTTGCCTATATTGATCTTCTACAGCAGTATTATGGCCAGGCTGTTAGGAGAACAGCTGGACTTAATGATGTAACAAGGCTGTCAGTTGCAAGACACTATCCGGAAAGGGGCGTCTAACTGTTGCCTATATTGATCTTATAGAGCACTATTATGGCCAGGCTGTTAGGAGAACAGCTGGACTTAATGATGTAACAAGGCTGTCAGTTGGCAAGACACTATCTGGAAAGGGGCGCCTAACTGATGCCTATATTGATCTTCTACGGCAGGATTATGTCCAGGATGTTTGGAGAACGGGTGGACTTAATGTTGTAACAAGGCTGTCAGTTGGCAAGACACTATCTGGAAAGGGGCGTCTAACTGAAGCCTTTATTGATCTTCTACAGCATTATTATGGCCAGGCTGTTAGGAGAACAGCTGGACTTAATGATGTAACAAGGCTGTCAGTTGGCAAGACACTATCTGGAAAGGGTCGTCTATCTGATGCCTATATTGATCTCCTACAGCAGTATTATGGCCAGGCTGTTAGGAGAACAGCTGGACTTAATGATGTAACAAGGCTGTCAGTTGGCAAGGCACTATCTGGAAATGGGCGTCTAACTGATGCCTATATTGATCTTCTACAGCAGTATTATGGCCAGGCTGTTAGGAGAACAGCTGGACTTAATGATGTAACAAAGCAGTCAGTTGGCAATACACTATCTGGAAAGGGGCGCCTAACTGATGCCTATATTGATCTTCTACGGCAGGATTATGTCCAGGATGTTTGGAGAACGGGTGGACTTAATGTTGTAACAAGGCTGTCAGTTGGCAATACACTATCTGGAAAGGGGCGTCTAACTGATGCCTATATTGATCTTCTACGGCAGGATTATGTCCAGGATGTTTGGAGAACGGGTGAACTTAATGTTGTAACAAGGCTGTCAGTTGGCAATACACTATCTGGAAAGGGGCGTCTAACTGATGCCTATATTGATCTTCTACGGCAGGATTATGTCCAGGATGTTTGGAGAACACCTGGACTTAATGACGTAACAACGCTGTCAGTTGGCAATACACTATCTGGAAAGGGGCGCCTAACTGATGCCTATATTGATCTTCTACGGCAGGATTATGTCCAGGATGTTTGGAGAACGGGTGGACTTAATGTTGTAACAAGGCTGTCAGTTGGCAAGACACTATCTGGAAAGGGGCGTCTAACTGAAGCCTTTATTGATCTTCTACAGCATTATTATGGCCAGGCTGTTAGGAGAACAGCTGGACTTAATGATGTAACAAGGCTGTCAGTTGGCAAGACACTATCTGGAAAGGGTCGTCTATCTGATGCCTATATTGATCTCCTACAGCAGTATTATGGCCAGGCTGTTAGGAGAACAGCTGGACTTAATGATGTAACAAGGCTGTCAGTTGGCAAGGCACTATCTGGAAATGGGCGTCTAACTGATGCCAATATTGATCTTCTACAGCAGTATTATGGCCAGGCTGTTAGGAGAACACCTGGACTTAATGATGTAACAAGGCTGTCAGTTTGCAAGACACTATCTGGAAAGGGGCGTCTAACTGTTGCCTATATTGAACTTATAGAGCAGTATTATGGCCAGGCTGTTAGGAGAACAGCTGGACTTAATGATGTAACAAGGCTGTCATTTGGCAAGACACTATCTGGAAAGGGGCGTCTAACTGTTGCCAATATTGATCTTCTACAGCAGAATTATGGCCAGGCTGTTAGGAGAACAGCTGGACTTAATGATGTAACAAGGCTGTCCGTTGGCAAGACACTATCTGTAAAGGGCGTCTAATTGATGCCAATATTGATCTTCTACAGCAGTATTATGGCCAGGCTGTTAGGAGAACAGCTGGACTTAATGATGTAACAAGGCTGTCATTTGGCAAGACACTATCTGGAAAGGGGCGTCTAACTGTTGCCTATATTGATCTTCTAGAGCAGTATTATGGCCAGGCTGTTAGGAGAACAGCTGGACTTAATGATGTAACAAGGCTGTCAGTTGGCATGACACTATCTGGAAATGGGCGTCTAACTGATGCCAATATTGATCTTCTACAGCAGTATTTTGGCCAGGCTGTTAGGAGAACAGCGTGACTTAATGATGTAACAAGGCTGTCAGTTTCAAGACACTATCTGGAAAGGGGCGTCTAACTGATGCCAATATTGATCTTCTACAGCAGTATTATGGCCAGGCTGTTAGGAGAACAGGTGGACTTAATGATGTAACAAGGCTGTCAGTTGGCAAGACACTATCTGGTTAGGGGCGTCTAATTGTTGCCTATATTGTACTTCTACAGCAGTATTATGGCCAGACTGTTAGGAGAACAGCGGGACTTAATGATGTAACAAGGCTGTCAGTTTCAAGACACTATCTGGAAAGGGGCGTCTAACTGATGCCAATATTGATCTTCTACAGCAGAATTATGGCCAGGCTGTTAGGAAAACAGGTGTACTTAATGATGTAACAAGGCTGTCAGTTGGCAACACACAATCTGGAAAGGGGCGTCTAACTGTTGCCAATATTGATCTTCTACAGCAGTATTATGGCCAGGCTGTTAGGGGAACAGCTGGACTTAATGATGTAACAAGGCTGTCGGTTGGCAAGACACTATCTGGAAAGGGGCGTCTAACTGTTGCCTATATTGATTTTCTACAGCAGTATTATGGCCAGGCTTATAGGAGAACAGCTGGACTTAATGATGTAACAAGGCTGTCGGTTGGCAAGACACTATCTGGAAAGGGGCGTCTAACTGTTGCCTATATTGATCTTATAGAGCAGTATTATGGCCAGGCTGTTAGGAGAACAGCTGGACTTAATGATGTAACAGGGCTGTCAGTTGGCAAGACACTATCTGGAAAGGGGTGCCTAACTGTTGCCTATATTGATCTTCTACAGCAGTATTATGGCCAGGCTGTTAGGAGAACAGCTGGACTTAATGATTTAACAAGGCTGTCGGTTGGCAAGACACTATCTGGAAAGGGGCGTCTAAATGTTGCCTATATTGATCTTCTACAGCAGTATTATGGCCAGGCTGTTAGGAGAACAGCTGGACTTAATGATGTAACAAGGCTGTCAGTTGGCAAGACACTATCTGGAAAAGGGCGTCTAACTGTTGCCAATATTGATCTTCTACAGCAGAATTATGGCCAGGCTGTTAGGAGAACAGCTGGGCTTAATGATGTAACAAGGCTGTCAGTTTGCAAGACACTATCTGGAAAGGGGCGTCTAATTGTTTCCTATATTGATCTTCTACGGCAGTATTATGGCCAGGCTGTTAGGAAAACAGCTGGATTTAATGATGTAACAAGGCTGTCAGTTGGCAAGACACTATCTGGAAAGAGGCGTCTAACTGATGCCTATATTGATCTTCTACAGCAGTATTATGGCCAGGCTGTATGGAGAATGGCTGGACTTAATGATGTAACAAGGCTGTCAGTTGGCCAGATACTATCTGGAAAGGGGCGTCTATCAGTTGCCTATATTGATCTTCTACGGCAGTATTATGGCCAGGCTGTTAGGAGAACAGCTGGACTTAATGGTGTAACAAGGCTGTCAGTTTGCAAGACACTATCTGGAAAGGGGCGCCTAGCTGTTGCCTATATTGATCTTCTACAACAGTATAATTGCCAGGCTGATAGGAGAACAGCTGGACTTAATGATGTAACAAAGCAGTCAGTTGGCAAGACACTATCTGGAAAGGGGCGTCTAACTGATGCCTATATTGATCTTCTACAGCAATATTATGGCCAGGCTGTTAGGAGTACAGCTGGACTTAATGATGTAACAAGGCTCTCAGTTGGCAAGACACTATCTGGAAAGGGGCGTCCAACTGTTGCCTATATTGATCTTATAGAGCAGTATTATGGCCAGGCTGTTAGGAGAACAGCTTGACTTAATGATGTAACAAGGCTGTCAGTTGGCATGACACTATCTGGAAAGGG
The DNA here is from genome assembly GCA_946902985.2 of Meconema thalassinum. Classification (NCBI taxonomy): domain Eukaryota; kingdom Metazoa; phylum Arthropoda; class Insecta; order Orthoptera; family Tettigoniidae; genus Meconema; species Meconema thalassinum. The sequence goes on from OX336397.1 coordinate 19,027,330, forward strand.
GCGTCTAACTGATGCCTATATTGATCTTCTATAGCAGTATTATGGCCAGGCTGTTAGGAGTACAGCTTGACTTAATGATGTAACAAGGCTGTCAGTTGGCAAGACACTATCTGGAAAGGGGCGTCTAACTGTTGCCTATATTGATCTTATAGAGTAGTATTATTGCCAGGCTCTTAGGAGAACAGCTGGACATAATGATGTAACAAGGCTGTCAGTTGGCAAGACACTATCTGGAAAGGGGCGTCTAACTGTTGCCTATATTTATCTTATAGAGCTGTATTTTGGCCAGGCTGTTAGGAGAACAGCTGGACTTAATGATGTAACAAGGCTGTCATTTGGCAAGACACAATCTGGAAAGGGGCGTCTAACTGTTGCCTATATTGATCTTCTACAGCAGTATTATGGCCAGGCTGTTAGGAGAACAGCTGGACTTAATGATGTAACAAGGCTGTCGGTTGGCATGACACTATCTGAAAAGGGCCGTCTAACTGTTTACTATATTGATCTTCTACGGCAGTATTATGGCCAGGCTGGTAGGAGAACAGCTGGAATTAATGATGTAACAAGGCTGTCAGTTGGCAAGACACTATCTGGAAAGGGGCGTTTAACTGATGCATATATTGATCTTCTACAGCAGTATTATTGCCAGCCTGTTTGGAGAACAGCTGGACTTAATGATGTAAAAAGGCTGTCAGTTGGCAAGACAGTATCTGGAAAGGCTCATCTAACTGTTGCCTATATTGATCTTCTACAGCAGTATTATGGCCAGGCTGTTAGGAGAACAGCTGGACTTAATGATGTAACAAGGCTGTCAGTTGCAAGACACTATCTGGAAAGGGGCGTCTAACTGTTGCCTATATTGATCTTATAGAGCACTATTATGGCCAGGCTGTTAGGAGAACAGCTGGACTTAATGATGTAACAAGGCTGTCAGTTGGCAAGACACTATCTGGAAAGGGGCGCCTAACTGATACCTATATTTATTTTCTACGGCAGGATTATGTCCAGGATGTTTGGAGAACAGGTGGACTTAATGATGTAACAAGGCTGTCAGTTGGCAAGACACTATCTGGAAAGGAGCGCCTAACTGTTGCCTATATTGATCTTCTACGGCAGTATTATGGCCAGGCTGGTAGGAGAACAGCTGGAATTAATGATGTAATAAGGCTGTCAGTTGGCAAGACACTATCTGGAAAGGGGCGTCTAACTGATGCCTATATTGATCTTCTACAGCAGTATTATTGCCAGCCTGTTTGGAGAACAGCTGGACTTAATGATGTAACAAGGCAGTCAGTTGGCAAGACACTATCTGGAAAGGGGCGCCTAACTGATACCTATATTTATTTTCTACGGCAGGATTATGTCCAGGATGTTTGGAGAACAGGTGGACTTAATGATGTAACAAGGCTGTCAGTTGGCAAGACACTATCTGGAAAGGGGCGTCTAACTGATGCCTATATTGATCTTCTACAGCAGTATTATTGCCAGCCTGTTTGGAGAATAGGTGGACTTAATGATGTAACAAGGCTGCCAGTTGGCAAGACACTATCTGGAAAGGGGCGCCTAACTGATACCTATATTTATTTTCTACGGCAGGATTATGTCCAGGATGTTTGGAGAACAGGTGGACTTAATGATGTAACAAGGCTGTCAGTTGGCAAGACACTATCTGGAAAGGGGTGCCTAACTGTTGCCTATATTGATCTTCTACAGCAGTATTATGGCCAGGCTGTTAGGAGAACAGCTGGACTTAATGATTTAACAAGGCTGTCGGTTGGCAAGACACTATCTGGAAAGGGGCGTCTAACTGTTGCCTATATTGATCTTCTACAGCAGTATTATGGCCAGGCTGTTAGGAGAACAGCTGGACTTAATGATGTAACAAGGCTGTCAGTTGGCAAGACACTATCTGGAAAAGGGCGTCTAACTGTTGCCAATATTGATCTTCTACAGCAGAATTATGGCCAGGCTGTTAGGAGAACAGCTGGGCTTAATGATGTAACAAGGCTGTCAGTTTGCAAGACACTATCTGGAAAGGGGCGTCTAATTGTTGCCTATATTGATCTTCTACGGCAGTATTATGGCCAGGCTGTTAGGAAAACAGCTGGATTTAATGATGTAACAAGGCTGTCAGTTGGCAAGACACTATCTGGAAAGAGGCGTCTAACTGATGCCTATATTGATCTTCTACAGCAGTATTATGGCCAGGCTGTATGGAGAATGGCTGGACTTAATGATGTAACAAGGCTGTCAGTTGGCCAGACACTATCTGGAAAGGGGCGTCTATCAGTTGCCTATATTGATCTTCTACGGCAGTATTATGGCCAGGCTGTTAGGAGAACAGCTGGACTTAATGGTGTAACAAGGCTGTCAGTTTGCAAGACACTATCTGGAAAGGGGCGCCTAGCTGTTGCCTATATTGATCTTCTACAACAGTATTATTGCCAGGCTGATAGGAGAACAGCTGGACTTAATGATGTAACAAAGCAGTCAGTTGGCAAGACACTATCTGGAAAGGGGCGTCTAACTGATGCCTATATTGATCTTCTACAGCAGTATTATGGCCAGGCTGTTAGGAGTACAGCTGGACTTAATGATGTAACAAGGCTGTCAGTTGGCAAGACACTATCTGGAAAGGGGCGTCCAACTGTTGCCTATATTGATCTTATAGAGCAGTATTATGGCCAGGCTGTTAGGAGAACCGCTTGACTTAATGATGTAACAAGGCTGTCAGTTGGCATGACACTATCTGGAAAGGGGCGTCTAACTGATGCCTATATTGATCTTCTATAGCAGTATTATGGCCAGGCTGTTAGGAGTACAGCTGGACTTAATGATGTAACAAGGCTGTCAGTTGGCAAGACACTATCTGGAAAGGGGCGTCTAACTGTTGCCTATATTGATCTTATAGAGTAGTATTATGGCCAGGCTCTTAGGAGAACAGCTGGACATAATGATGTAACAAGGCTGTCAGTTGGCAAGACACTATCTGGAAAGGGGCGTCTAACAGTTGCCTATATTTATCTTATAGAGCTGTATTTTGGCCAGGCTGTTAGGAGAACAGCTGGACTTAATGATGTAACAAGGCTGTCAGTTGGCAAGACACTATCTGGAAAGGGGCGTCTAACTGTTGCCTATATTGATCTTCTACAGCAGTATTATGGCCAGGCTGTTAGGAGATCAGCTGGACTTAATGATGTAACAAGGCTGTCGGTTGGCATGACACTATCTGAAAAGGGCCGTCTAACTGTTTACTATATTGATCTTCTACGGCAGTATTATGGCCAGGCTGATAGGAGAACAGCTGGAATTTATGATGTAACAAGGCTGTCAGTTGGCAAGACACTATCTGGAAAGGGGCGTCTAACTGATGCCTATTTTGATCTTCTACAGCAGTATTATTGCCAGCCTGTTTGGAGAACAGCTGGACTTAATGATGTAAAAAGGCTGTCAGTTGGCAAGACACTATCTGGAAAGGCTCATCTAACTGTTGCCTATATTGATCTTCTACAGCAGTATTATGGCCAGGCTGTTAGGAGAACAGCTGGACTTAATGATGTAACAAAGCAGTCAGTTGGCAATACACTATCTGGAAAGGGGCGCCTAACTGATACCTATATTTATTTTCTACGGCAGGATTATGTCCAGGATGTTTGGAGAACAGGTGGACTTAATGATGTAACAAGGCTGTCAGTTGGCAAGACACTATCTGGAAAGGGGCGTCTAACTGATGCCTATATTGATCTTCTACAGCATTATTATGGCCAGGCTGTTAGGAGAATAGCTGGACTTAATGATGTAAGTAGGCTGTCAGTTGGCAAGACACTATCTGGAAAGGGTCGTCTATCTGATGCCTATATTGATCTCCTACAGCAGTATTATGGCCAGGCTGTTAGGAGAACAGCTGGACTTAATGATGTAACAAGGCTCTCAGTTGGCAAGGCACTATCTGGAAATGGGCGTCTAACTGATGCCAATATTGATCTTCTACAGCAGTATTATGGCCAGGCTGTTAGGAGAACACCCGGACTTAATGATGTAACAAGGCTGTCAGTTTGCAAGACACTATCTGGAAAGGGGCGTCTAACTGTTGCCTATATTGATCTTAGAGAGCAGTATTATGGCAAGGCTGTTAGGAGAACAGCTGGACTTAATGATGTAACAAGGCTGTCCGTTGGCAAGACACTATCTGTAAAGGGCGTCTAACTGATGCCAATATTGATCTTCTACAGCAGTATTATGGCCAGGCTGTTAGGAGAACAGCTGGACTTAATGATGTAACAAGGCTGTCATTTGGCAAGACACAATCTGGAAAGGGGCGTCTATCTGCTGCCTATATTGATCTTCTAGAGCAATATTATGGCCAGGCTGTTAGGAGAACAGCTGGACTTAATGATGTAACAAGGCTGTCAGTTGGCAAGAGACTATCTGGAAAGGGGCGTCTAACTGTTGCCTATATTGACCTTCTACAGCAGTATTATGGCCAGGCTGTTAGGAGAACAGGTGGACTTAATGATGTAACAAGGCTGTCAGTTGGCAAGACACTATCTGGTTAGGGGCGTCTAACTGTTGCCTATATTGTACTTCTACAGCAGTATTATGGCCAGACTGTTAGGAGAACAGCGTGACTTAATGATGTAACAAGGCTGTCAGTTTCAAGACACTATCTGGAAAGGGGCGTCTAACTGATGCCAATATTGATCTTCTACAGCAGTATTATGGCCAGGCTGTTAGGAGAACAGCTGGACTTAATGATGTAACAAGGCTGTCAGTTGGCAAGACACTATCTGGAAAAGGGCGTCCAACTGTTGCCTATATTGATCTTCTACGGCAGAATTATGGCCAGGCTGTTAGGAGAACAGCTGGAATTAATGACGTAACAAGGCTATCGGTTGGCAAGACAATATCTGGAAAGGGGCGTCTAACCGTTGCCTTTATTGATCTTCTACAGCAGTATTATGGCCAGGCTGTTAGGGGAACAGCTGGACTTAATGATGTAACAAGGCTGTCAGTTGGCAAGACACTATCTGGAAAGGGGCGTCTAACTGTTGCCTATATTGATTTTCTACAGCAGTATTATGGCCAGGCTTATAGGAGAACAGCTGGACTTAATGATGTAACAAGGCTGTCGGTTGGCAAGACACTATCTGGAAAGGGGCGTCTAACTGTTGCCTATATTGATCTTATAGAGCAGTATTATGGCCAGGCTGTTAGGAGAACAGCTGGACTTAATGATGTAACAAGGCTGTCAGTTGGCAAGACACTATCTGGTAAGGGGTGCCTATCTGTTGCCTATATTGATCTTCTACAGCAGTATTATGGCCAGGCTGTTAGGAGAACAGCTGGACTTAATGATGTAACAAGGCTGTCGGTTGGCAAGACACTATCTGGAAAGGGGCGTCTAACTGTTGCCTATATTGATCTTCTACAGCAGTATTATGGCCAGGCTGTTAGGAGAACAGCTGGACTTAATGATGTAACAAGGCTGTCAGTTGGCAAGGCACTATCTGGAAAGGGGCGTCTAACTGTTGCCTATATTGACCTTCTACAGCAGTACTATGGCCAGGCTGTTAGGAGAACAGGTGGACTTAATGATGTAACAAGGCTGTCAGTTGGCAAGACACTATCTGGTTAGGGGCGTCAAATTGTTGCCTATATTGTACTTCTACAGCAGTATTATGGCCAGACTGTTAGGAGAACAGCGTGACTTAATGATGTAACAAGGCTGTCAGTTTCAAGACACTATCTGGAAACGGGCGTCTAACTGATGCCAATATTGATCTTCTACAGCAGTATTATGGCCAGGCTGTTAGGAGAACAGCTGGACTTAATGATGTAACAAGGCTGTCAGTTGGCAAGACACTATCTGGAAAAGGGCGTCCAACTGTTGCCTATATTGATCTTCTACGGCAGAATTATGGCCAGGCTGTTAGGTGAAAAGCTGGAATTAATGACGTAACAAGGCTATCGGTTGGCAAGACACTATATGGAAAGGGGCGTCTAACCGTTGCCTTTATTGATCTTCTACAGCAGTATTATGGCCAGGCTGTTAGGGGAACAGCTGGACTTAATGATGTAACAAGGCTGTCAGTCGGCAAGACACTATCTGGAAAGGGGCGTCTAACTGTTGCCTATATTGACCTTCTACAGCAGTATTATGGCCAGGGTGTTAGGAGAACAGCTGGACATTAATGATGTAACAAGGCTGTCAGTTTGCAAGACACTATCTGGAATTGGGCGTCTAACTGTTGCCTATATCGATCTTCTACAGCAGTATTATTGCCAGGCTGTTAGGAGAACAGCTGGACTTAATGATGTAACAAGGCTGTCAGTTGGCAAAACACTATCTGGAAAAGGGCGTCTAACTGTTGCCTATATTGATCTTCTACTGCAGTATTCTGGCCAGGCTGTTAGGAGAACAGCTGGACTTAATGATGTAACAAAGCTGTCAGTGGGCAAGACACTATCTGGAAAGGGGCGTCTAACTGATGCCAATATTGATCTTCTACAGCAGTACTATGGCCAGACTGTTAGGAGAACAGCTGGACGTAATTATGTAACAAGGCTGTCGGTTGGCAAGACACTATCTGGAAAGGGGCGTCTAACTGATGCCAATATTGATCTTCTACAGCAGTGTTATGGCCAGGCTGTTAGGAGAACAGCTGGACTTAATGATGTAACAAGGCTGTCAGTTGGCAAGACACTATCTGGAAAGGGGCGCTTAGCTGTTGCCTATATTGATCTTCTACAACAGTATTATTGCCAGGCTGATAGGAGAACAGCTGGACTTAATGATGTAACAAAGCAGTCAGTTGGCAAGACACTATCGGGAAAGGGGCGTCTAACTGTTGCCTATATGGATCTTCTACGGCAGGATTATGGCCAGGCTGTTAGGTGAACAGCTGGACTTAATGATGTAAAAAGGCTGTCATTAGGCAAGACATTATCTGGAAAGGAGCGTCTAACTGGTGCTAATATTGATCTTCTACGGCAGTATTATGGCCAGGCTGTTAGGAGAACAGCTGGAATTAATGATGTAACAAGGCTGACAGTTGGCAAGACACTATCTGGAAAGGGGCGTCTAACTGTTTCCTATATTGATCTTCTACAGCAGTATTATGGCCAGGCTGTTAGGAGAACAGCTGGACTTAATGATGTAACAAAGCAGTCAGTTGGCAAGACACTATCTGGAAAGGGGCGTCTAACTGATGCCTATATTGATCTTCTGCAGCAGTATTATGGCCAGGCTGTTAGGAGAACAGCTGGACCTAATGATGTAACAAGGCTGTCAGTTGGCAAGACACTATCTGGAAAGGGGCGTCTAACCGTTGCCTATATTGATCTTATCGAGCAGTATTATGGCCAGGCTGTTAGGAGACCAGCAGGACTTAATGATGTAACAAGGCTGTCTGTTGGCAAGACATTATCTGGAAAGGGGCGTCTAACTGATGCCTATATTGATCTTTTACGGCAGTATTATGGCCAGGCTGTTAGGAGAACAGCTGGACTTAATGATGTAACAAGGCTGACAGTTGGCAAGACACTATCTGGAAAGGGGCGTCTAACTGTTTCCTATATTGACCTTATAGAGCAGTATTATGGCCAGGCTGTTAGGAGAACTGCTGGACTTAATGATGTAAGAAGGCTGTCAGTTGGCAAGACACTATCTGGAAAGAGGCGTCCAACTGTTGCCTATGTTGATCTTATCGAGCAGTATTATGGCCAGGCTGTTAGGAGAACAGCTTGACTTAATGATGTAACAAGGCTGTCAGTTGGCATGACACTATCTGGAAAGGGGCGTCTAACTGATGCCTATATTGATCTTCTACAGCAGTATTATGGCCAGGCTGTTAGGAGAACAGCTGGACTTAATGATGTAACAAGGCTGTCAGTTGGCAAGACACTATCTGGAAAGGGGAGTCTAACTGTTGCCTATATTGATCTTATAGAGTAGTATTATGGCCAGGCTGTTAGGAGAACAGCTGGACATAATGATGTAACAAGGCTGTCAGTTGGCAAGACGCTATCTGGAAAGGGGCGTCTAACTGTTGCCTATATTTATCATATAGAGCTGTATTTTGGCCAGGCTGTTAGGAGAACAGCTGGACTTAATGATGTAACAAGGCTGTCAGTTGGCAAGACACTATCTGGAAAGGGGCGTCTAACTGTTGCCTATATTGTTCTTCTACAGCAGTATTATGGCCAGGCTGTTAGGAGAACTGCTGGACTTAATGATGTAACAAGGCGGTCGTTTGGCAAGACACTATCTGGAAAGGGCCGTCTAACTGTTTACTATACTGAACTTCTACGGCAGTATTATGGCCAGGCTGATAGGAGAACAGCTGGAATTAATGATGTAACAAGGCTGTCAGTTGGCAAGACACTATCTGGAAAGGGGCATCTAACTGACCCCTATATTGATCTTCTACAGCAGTATTATTGCCAGCCTGTTTGGAGAACAGCTGGACTTAATGATGTAACAAGGCTGTCAGTTGGCAAGACACTATCTGGAAAGGGGCATCTAACTGTTGCCTATATTGATCTTCTACAGCAGTATTATGGCCAGGCTGATAGGAGAACAGCTGGACTTAATGATGTAACAAGGCTGTCAGTTGCAAGAAACTATCTGGAAAGGGGCGTCTAACTGTTGCCTACATTGATCTTATAGAGCACTATTATGGCCAGGCTGTTAGGAGAACAGCTGGACATAATGATGTAACAAGGCTGTCAGTTGGCAAGACACTATCTGGAAAGGGGCGCCTAACTGGTGCCTATATTGTTCTTCTACAGCAGTATTATGGCCAGGCTGTTAGGAGAACAGCTGGAATTAATGATGTAACAAAGCAGCCAGTTGGCAATACACTATCTGGAAAGGGGCGTCTAACTGATGCCTATATTGATCTTCTACGGCAGGATTATGTCCAGGATGTTTGGAGAACAGGTGGACTTAATGATGTAGCAATGCTGTCAGTTGGCAAGACACTATCTGGAAAGGGGCGTCTAACTGATGCCTATATTGATCTTCTACAGCATTATTATGGCCAGGCTGTTAGGAGAACAGCTGGATTTAATGGTGTAACAAGGCTGTCAGATGGCAAGACACTATCTGGAAATGGTCGTCTATCTGATGCCTATATTGATCTTGTACAGCAGAATTATGGCCAGGCTGTTAGGAGAACAGCTGGACTTAATGATGTAACAAGGCTGTCAGTTGGCAAGACACTATCTGGAAATGGGCGTCTAACTGATGCCAATATTGATCTTCTACAGCAGTATTATGGCCAGGCTGTTAGGAGAACAGCTGGACTTAATGATGTAACAAGGCTGTCATTTGGCAAGACACTATCTGTAAAGGGGCGTCTAACTGTTGCCAATATTGATCTTCTACAGCAGAATTATGGCCAGGCTGTTAGGAGAACAGCTGGACTTAATGATGTAACAAGGCTGTCAGTTTGCAAGACACTATCTGGAAAGGGGCGTCTAACTGTTGCCTATATTGATCTTATAGAGCAGTATTATAGCCAGGCTGTTGGGAGAACAGCTGGACTTAATGATGTAACAATGCTGTCCGTTGGCAAGACACTATCTGTAAAGGGCGTCTAATTGATGCCAATATTGATCTTCTACAGCAGTATTATGGCCAGGCTGTTAGGAGAACAGCTGGACTTAATGATGTAACAAGGCTGTCATTTGGCAAGACACTATCTGGAAAGGGGCGTCTAACTGTTGCCTATATTGATCTTCTAGAGCAGTATTATGGCCAGGCTGTTAGGAGAACAGCTCGACTTAATGATATAACAAGGCTGTCAGTTGGCAAGACACTATCTGGAAATGGGCGTCTAACTGATGCCAATATTGATCTTCTACAGCAGTATTTTGGCCAGGCTGTTAGGAGAACAGCTGGACTTAATGATGTAACAAGGCTGTCAGTTGGCAAGACACTATCTGGAAAAGGGCGTCCAACTGTTGCCTATATTGATCTTCTACGGCAGAATTATGGCCAGGCTGTTAGGAGAACAGCTGGAATTAATGACGTAACAAGGCTATCGGTTGGCAAGGCATTATCTGGAAAGGGGCGTCTAACCGTTGCCTTTATTGATCTTCTACAGCAGTATTATGGCCAGGCTGTTAGGGGAACAGCTGGACTTAATGATGTAACAAGGCTGTCAGTTGGCAACACACTATCTGGAATGGGGCGTCTAACTGTTGCCAATATTGATCTTCTACAGCAGAATTTTGGCCAGGCTGTTAGGAGAACAGGTGGACTTAATGATGTAACAAGGCTGTCAGTTGGCAACACACAATCTGGAAAGGGGCGTCTAACTGTTGCCAATATTGATCTTCTACAGCAGTATTATGGCCAGGCTGTTAGGAGAACAGCTGGACTTAATGATGTAACAAGGCTGTCAGTTGGCAACACACTATCTGGAAAAGGGCGTCTAACTGTTGCCTATATTGATCTTCTACTGCAGTATTATGGCCAGGCTGATAGGGGAGCAGCTGGACTTAATGATGTAACAAGGCTGTCAGTTGGCAAGACACTATCTGGAAAGGGGCGTCTAACTGTTGCCTATATTGATCTTCTACAGCAGTATTATGGCCAGGCTGTTAGGAGAGCAGCTGGACTTATTGATGTAACAAGGCTGTCAGTTGGCAAGACACTATCTGATAAGGGGCGTCTATCTGTTGCCTATATTGATCTTCTACAGCAGTATTATGGCCAGACTGTTAGGAGAACAGCGTGACTTATTGATGTAACAAGGCTGTCAGTGGGCAAGACACTATCTGGAAAGGGGCGTCTAACTGATGCCAATATTGATTTTCTACAGCAGTACTATGGCCAGGCTGTTAGGGGAACAGCTGGACTTAATGATGTAACAAGGCTGTCATTTGGCAAGACACTACCTGGAAAGGGGCGTCTAACTGTTGCCTATATTTATCTTATAGAGCAGAATTATGGCCAGACTGTTAGGAGAACAGCCTGACTTATTGATGTAACAAGGCTGTTAGTGGGCAAGACACTATCTGGAAAGGGGCGTCTAACTGATGCCAATATTGATCTTCTACAGCAGTACTATGGCCAGACTGTTAGGAGAACAGCTGGACTTAATTATGTAACAAGGCTGTCATTTGGGAAGACACTATCTGGAAAGGGGCGTCTAACTGTTGCCTATATTGATCTTCTACAGCAGTATTATGGCCAGACTGTTAGGAGAACAGCTGGACTTAATGATGTAACAAGGCTGTTATTTGGCAAGACACTATCTGGAAAGGGGCGTCTAACTGTTGCCTATATTTATCTTATAGAGCAGAATTATGGCCAGCCTGTTAGGAGAACAGCGTGACTTATTGATGTAACAAGGCTGTCATTTGGGAAGACACTATCTGGAAAGGGGCGTCTAACTGATGCCTATATTGATCTTCTACAGCAGTATTATGGCCAGGCTGTTAGGAGAACAGCTGGACTTAATGGTGTAACAAGGCTGTCAGTTGGCAAGACACTATCTGGAAAGGGGCGTCTAACTGTTGCCTATATTGATCTTCTACAGCAGTATTATGGCCAGGTTGTTAGGAGAACAGCGTGACTTATTGATGTAACAAGGCTGTCAGTTGGCAAGACATTATCTGGAAAGGGGCGTCTAACTAATGCCAATATTGATCTTCTACAGCAGTATTATGGCCACGCTGTTAGGAGAACAGCTGGACTTAATGATGTAACAAGGCTGTCGTTTGGCAAGACACTATCTGGAAAGGGCCGTCTAACTGTTTACTATATTGAACTTCTACGGCAATATTATGGCCAGGCTGATAGGAGAACAGCTGGAATTAATGATGTAACAAGGCTGTCAGTTGGCAAGACACTATCTGGAAAGGGGCGTCTAACTGACGCCTATATTGATCTTCTACAGCAGTATTATTGCCAGCCTGTTTGGAGAACAGCTGGACTTAATGATGTAACAAGGCTGTCAGTTGGCAAGTTACTATCTGAAAGGGGCATCTAACTGTTGCCTATATTGATCTTCTACAGCAGCATTATGGCCAGGCTGTTAGGAGAACAGCTGGACTTAATGATGTAAAAAGGCTGTCAGCTGCAAGACACTATCTGGAAAGGGGCGTCTAACTGTTGCCTATATTGATCTTATAGAGCAGTATTATTGCCAGCCTGTTAGGAGAACAGCGTGACTTATTGATGTAACAAGGCTGTCATTTGGGAAGACACTATCTGGAAAGGGGCGTCTAACTGATGCCTATATTGATCTTCTACAGCAGTATTATGGCCAGGCTGTTAGGAGAACAGCTGGACTTAATGGTGTAACAAGGCTGTCAGTTGGCAAGACACTATCTGGAAAAGGGCGTCCAACTGTTGCCTATATTGATCTTCTACTGCAGTATTCTGGCCAGGCTGTTAGGAGAACAGCTGGACTTAATGATGTAACAAAGCTGTCAGTTGGCAACACACTATCTGGAAAGGGGCGTCTAACTGTTGCCAATATTGATCTTCTACAGCAGAATTTTGGCCAGGCTGTTAGGAGAACAGGTGGACTTAATGATGTAACAAGGCTGTCAGTTGGCAACACACAATCTGGAAAGGGGCGTCTAACTGTTGCCAATATTGATCTTCTACAGCAGTATTATGGCCAGGCTGTTAGGAGAACAGCTGGACTTAATGATGTAACAAGGCTGTCAGTTGGCAACACACTATCTGGAAAAGGGCGTCTAACTGTTGCCTATATTGATCTTCTACTGCAGTATTATGGCCAGGCTGATAGGGGAGCAGCTGGACTTAATGATGTAACAAGGCTGTCAGTTGGCAAGACACTATCTGGAAAGGGGCGTCTAACTGTTGCCTATATTGATCTTCTACAGCAGTATTATGGCCAGGCTGTTAGGAGAGCAGCTGGACTTATTGATGTAACAAGGCTGTCAGTTGGCAAGACACTATCTGATAAGGGGCGTCTATCTGTTGCCTATATTGATCTTCTACAGCAGTATTATGGCCAGACTGTTAGGAGAACAGCGTGACTTATTGATGTAACAAGGCTGTCAGTGGGCAAGACACTATCTGGAAAGGGGCGTCTAACTGATGCCAATATTGATTTTCTACAGCAGTACTATGGCCAGGCTGTTAGGGGAACAGCTGGACTTAATGATGTAACAAGGCTGTCATTTGGCAAGACACTACCTGGAAAGGGGCGTCTAACTGTTGCCTATATTTATCTTATAGAGCAGAATTATGGCCAGACTGTTAGGAGAACCGCGTGACTTATTGATGTAACAAGGCTGTTAGTGGGCAAGACACTATCTGGAAAGGGGCGTCTAACTGATGCCAATATTGATCTTCTACAGCAGTACTATGGCCAGACTGTTAGGAGAACAGCTGGACTTAATTATGTAACAAGGCTGTCATTTGGGAAGACACTATCTGGAAAGGGGCGTCTAACTGTTGCCTATATTTATCTTATAGAGCAGAATTATGGCCAGCCTGTTAGGAGAACAGCGTGACTTATTGATGTAACAAGGCTGTCATTTGGGAAGACACTATCTGGAAAGGGGCGTCTAACTGATGCCTATATTGATCTTCTACAGCAGTATTATGGCCAGGCTGTTAGGAGAACAGCTGGACTTAATGGTGTAACAAGGCTGTCAGTTGGCAAGACACTATCTGGAAAGGGGCGTCTAACTGTTGCCTATATTGATCTTCTACAGCAGTATTATGGCCAGGTTGTTAGGAGAACAGCGTGACTTATTGATGTAACAAGGCTGTCAGTTGGCAAGACATTATCTGGAAAGGGGCGTCTAACTAATGCCAATATTGATCTTCTACAGCAGTATTATGGCCACGCTGTTAGGAGAACAGCTGGACTTAATGCTGTAACAAGGCTGTCGTTTGGCAAGACACTATCTGGAAAGGGCCGTCTAACTGTTTACTATATTGAACTTCTACGGCAATATTATGGCCAGGCTGATAGGAGAACAGCTGGAATTAATGATGTAACAAGGCTGTCAGTTGGCAAGACACTATCTGGAAAGGGGCGTCTAACTGACGCCTATATTGATCTTCTACAGCAGTATTATTGCCAGCCTGTTTGGAGAACAGCTGGACTTAATGATGTAACAAGGCTGTCAGTTGGCAAGTTACTATCTGAAAGGGGCATCTAACTGTTGCCTATATTGATCTTCTACAGCAGCATTATGGCCAGGCTGTTAGGAGAACAGCTGGACTTAATGATGTAACAAGGCTGTCAGCTGCAAGACACTATCTGGAAAGGGGCGTCTAACTGTTGCCTATATTGATCTTATAGAGCAGTATTATTGCCAGCCTGTTAGGAGAACAGCGTGACTTATTGATGTAACAAGGCTGTCATTTGGGAAGACACTATCTGGAAAGGGGCGTCTAACTGATGCCTATATTGATCTTCTACAGCAGTATTATGGCCAGGCTGTTAGGAGAACAGCTGGACTTAATGGTGTAACAAGGCTGTCAGTTGGCAAGACACTATCTGGAAAAGGGCGTCCAACTGTTGCCTATATTGATCTTCTACGGCAGAATTATGGCCAGGCTGTTAGGTGAAAAGCTGGAATTAATGACGTAACAAGGCTATCGGTTGGCAAGACACTATATGGAAAGGGGCGTCTAACCGTTGCCTTTATTGATCCTCTACAGCAGTATTATGGCCAGGCTGTTAGGGGAACAGCTGGACTTAATGATGTAACAAGGCTGTCAGTCGGCAAGACACTATCTGGAAAGGGGCGTCTAACTGTTGCCTATATTGACCTTCTACAGCAGTATTATGGCCAGGGTGTTAGGAGAACAGCTGGACATTAATGATGTAACAAGGCTGTCAGTTTGCAAGACACTATCTGGAATTGGGCGTCTAACTGTTGCCTATATCGATCTTCTACAGCAGTATTATTGCCAGGCTGTTAGGAGAACAGCTGGACTTAATGATGTAACAAGGCTGTCAGTTGGCAAAACACTATCTGGAAAAGGGCGTCTAACTGTTGCCTATATTGATCTTCTACTGCAGTATTCTGGCCAGGCTGTTAGGAGAACAGCTGGACTTAATGATGTAACAAAGCTGTCAGTGGGCAAGACACTATCTGGAAAGGGGCGTCTAACTGATGCCAATATTGATCTTCTACAGCAGTACTATGGCCAGACTGTTAGGAGAACAGCTGGACGTAATTATGTAACAAGGCTGTCGGTTGGCAAGACACTATCTGGAAAGGGGCGTCTAACTGATGCCAATATTGATCTTCTACAGCAGTGTTATGGCCAGGCTGTTAGGAGAACAGCTGGACTTAATGATGTAACAAGGCTGTCAGTTGGCAAGACACTATCTGGAAAGGGGCGCTTAGCTGTTGCCTATATTGATCTTCTACAACAGTATTATTGCCAGGCTGATAGGAGAACAGCTGGACTTAATGATGTAACAAAGCAGTCAGTTGGCAAGACACTATCGGGAAAGGGGCGTCTAACTGTTGCCTATATGGATCTTCTACGGCAGGATTATGGCCAGGCTGTTAGGTGAACAGCTGGACTTAATGATGTAAAAAGGCTGTCATTAGGCAAGACATTATCTGGAAAGGAGCGTCTAACTGGTGCTAATATTGATCTTCTACGGCAGTATTATGGCCAGGCTGTTAGGAGAACAGCTGGAATTAATGATGTAACAAGGCTGACAGTTGGCAAGACACTATCTGGAAAGGGGCGTCTAACTGTTTCCTATATTGATCTTCTACAGCAGTATTATGGCCCGGCTGTTAGGAGAACAGCTGGACTTAATGATGTAACAAAGCAGTCAGTTGGCAAGACACTATCTGGAAAGGGGCGTCTAACTGATGCCTATATTGATCTTCTGCAGCAGTATTATGGCCAGGCTGTTAGGAGAACAGCTGGACCTAATGATGTAACAAGGCTGTCAGTTGGCAAGACACTATCTGGAAAGGGGCGTCTAACCGTTGCCTATATTGATCTTATCGAGCAGTATTATGGCCAGGCTGTTAGGAGACCAGCAGGACTTAATGATGTAACAAGGCTGTCTGTTGGCAAGACATTATCTGGAAAGGGGCGTCTAACTGATGCCTATATTGATCTTTTACGGCAGTATTATGGCCAGGCTGTTAGGAGAACAGCTGGACTTAATGATGTAACAAGGCTGACAGTTGGCAAGACACTATCTGGAAAGGGGCGTCTAACTGTTTCCTATATTGACCTTATAGAGCAGTATTATGGCCAGGCTGTTAGGAGAACTGCTGGACTTAATGATGTAAGATGGCTGTCAGTTGGCAAGACACTATCTGGAAAGAGGCGTCCAACTGTTGCCTATGTTGATCTTATCGAGCAGTATTATGGCCAGGCTGTTAGGAGAACAGCTTGACTTAATGATGTAACAAGGCTGTCAGTTGGCAAGACACTATCTGGAAAGGGGAGTCTAACTGTTGCCTATATTGATATTATAGAGTAGTATTATGGCCAGGCTGTTAGGAGAACAGCTGGACATAATGATGTAACAAGGCTGTCAGTTGGCAAGACGCTATCTGGAAAGGGGCGTCTAACTGTTGCCTATATTTATCTTATAGAGCTGTATTTTGGCCAGGCTGTTAGGAGAACAGCTGGACTTAATGATGTAACAAGGCTGTCAGTTGGCAAGACACTATCTGGAAAGGGGCGTCTAACTGTTGCCTATATTGATCTTCTACAGCAGTATTATGGCCAGGCTGTTAGGAGAACTGCTGGACTTAATGATGTAACAAGGCGGTCGTTTGGCAAGACACTATCTGGAAAGGGCCGTCTAACTGTTTACTATACTGAACTTCTACGGCAGTATTATGGCCAGGCTGATAGGAGAACAGCTGGAATTAATGATGTAACAAGGCTGTCAGTTGGCAAGACACTATCTGGAAAGGGGCGTCTAACTGACCCCTATATTGATCTTCTACAGCAGTATTATTGCCAGCCTGTTTGGAGAACAGCTGGACTTAATGATGTAACAAGGCTGTCAGTTGGCAAGACACTATCTGGAAAGGGGCATCTAACTGTTGCCTATATTGATCTTCTACAGCAGTATTATGGCCAGGCTGATAGGAGAACAGCTGGACTTAATGATGTAACAAGGCTGTCAGTTGCAAGAAACTATCTGGAAAGGGGCGTCTAACTGTTGCCTACATTGATCTTATAGAGCACTATTATGGCCAGGCTGTTAGGAGAACAGCTGGACATAATGATGTAACAAGGCTGTCAGTTGGCAAGACACTATCTGGAAAGGGGCGCCTAACTGGTGCCTATATTGTTCTTCTACAGCAGTATTATGGCCAGGCTGTTAGGAGAACAGCTGGAATTAATGATGTAACAAAGCATCCAGTTGGCAATACACTATCTGGAAAGGGGCGTCTAACTGATGCCTATATTGATCTTCTACGGCAGGATTATGTCCAGGATGTTTGGAGAACAGGTGGACTTAATGATGTAGCAATGCTGTCAGTTGGCAAGACACTATCTGGAAAGGGGCGTCTAACTGATGCCTATATTGATCTTCTACAACATTATTATGGCCAGGCTGTTAGGAGAACAGCTGGATTTAATGGTGTAACAAGGCTGTCAGATGGCAAGACACTATCTGGAAATGGTCGTCTATCTGATGCCTATATTGATCTTGTACAGCAGAATTATGGCCAGGCTGTTAGGAGAACAGCTGGACTTAATGATGTAACAAGGCTGTCAGTTGGCAAGACACTATCTGGAAATGGGCGTCTAACTGATGCCAATATTGATCTTCTACAGCAGTATTATGGCCAGGCTGTTAGGAGAACAGCTGGACTTAATGATGTAACAAGGCTGTCATTTGGCAAGACACTATCTGGAAAGGGGCGTCTAACTGTTGCCAATATTGATCTTCTACAGCAGAATTATGGCCAGGCTGTTAGGAGAACAGCTGGACTTAATGATGTAACAAGGCTGTCAGTTTGCAAGACACTATCTGGAAAGGGGCGTCTAACTGTTGCCTATATTGATCTTATAGAGCAGTATTATAGCCAGGCTGTTGGGAGAACAGCTGGACTTAATGATGTAACAATGCTGTCCGTTGGCAAGACACTATCTGTAAAGGGCGTCTAATTGATGCCAATATTGATCTTCTACAGCAGTATTATGGCCAGGCTGTTAGGAGAACAGCTGGACTTAATGATGTAACAAGGCTGTCATTTGGCAAGACACTATCTGGAAAGGGGCGTCTAACTGTTGCCTATATTGATCTTCTAGAGCAGTATTATGGCCAGGCTGTTAGGAGAACAGCTCGACTTAATGATATAACAAGGCTGTCAGTTGGCAAGACACTATCTGGAAATGGGCGTCTAACTGATGCCAATATTGATCTTCTACAGCAGTATTTTGGCCAGGCTGTTAGGAGAACAGCTGGACTTAATGATGTAACAGGGCTGTCAGTTGGCAAGACACTATCTGGAAAAGGGCGTCCAACTGTTGCCTATATTGATCTTCTACGGCAGAATTATGGCCAGGCTGTTAGGAGAACAGCTGGAATTAATGACGTAACAAGGCTATCGGTTGGCAAGGCATTATCTGGAAAGGGGCGTCTAACCGTTGCCTTTATTGATCTTCTACAGCAGTATTATGGCCAGGCTGTTAGGGGAACAGCTGGACTTAATGATGTAACAAGGCTGTCAGTTGGCAACACACTATCTGGAAAGGGGCGTCTAACTGTTGCCAATATTGATCTTCTACAGCAGAATTTTGGCCAGGCTGTTAGGAGAACAGGTGGACTTAATGATGTAACAAGGCTGTCAGTTGGCAACACACAATCTGGAAAGGGGCGTCTAACTGTTGCCAATATTGATCTTCTACAGCAGTATTATGGCCAGGCTGTTAGGAGAACAGCTGGACTTAATGATGTAACAAGGCTGTCAGTTGGCAACACACTATCTGGAAAAGGGCGTCTAACTGTTGCCTATATTGATCTTCTACTGCAGTATTATGGCCAGGCTGTTAGGGGAGCAGCTGGACTTAATGATGTAACAAGGCTGTCAGTTGGCAAGACACTATCTGGAAAGGGGCGTCTAACTGTTGCCTATATTGATCTTCTACAGCAGTATTATGGCCAGGCTGTTAGGAGAGCAGCTGGACTTATTGATGTAACAAGGCTGTCAGTTGGCAAGACACTATCTGATAAGGGGCGTCTATCTGTTGCCTATATTGATCTTCTACAGCAGTATTATGGCCAGACTGTTAGGAGAACAGCGTGACTTATTGATGTAACAAGGCTGTCAGTGGGCAAGACACTATCTGGAAAGGGGCGTCTAACTGATGCCAATATTGATTTTCTACAGCAGTACTATGGCCAGGCTGTTAGGGGAACAGCTGGACTTAATGATGTAACAAGGCTGTCATTTGGCAAGACACTACCTGGAAAGGGGCGTCTAACTGTTGCCTATATTTATCTTATAGAGCAGAATTATGGCCAGACTGTTAGGAGAACAGCGTGACTTATTGATGTAACAAGGCTGTTAGTGAGCAAGACACTATCTGGAAAGGGGCGTCTAACTGATGCCAATATTGATCTTCTACAGCAGTACTATGGCCAGACTGTTAGGAGAACAGCTGGACTTAATTATGTAACAAGGCTGTCATTTGGGAAGACACTATCTGGAAAGGGGCGTCTAACTGTTGCCTATATTGATCTTCTACAGCAGTATTATGGCCAGACTGTTAGGAGAACAGCTGGACTTAATGATGTAACAAGGCTGTTATTTGGCAAGACACTATCTGGAAAGGGGCGTCTAACTGTTGCCTATATTTATCTTATAGAGCAGAATTATGGCCAGCCTGTTAGGAGAACAGCGTGACTTATTGATGTAACAAGGCTGTCATTTGGGAAGACACTATCTGGAAAGGGGCGTCTAACTGATGCCTATATTGATCTTCTACAGCAGTATTATGGCCAGGCTGTTAGGAGAACAGCTGGACTTAATGGTGTAACAAGGCTGTCAGTTGGCAAGGCACTATCTGGAAAGGGGCGTCTAACTGTTGCCTATATTGATCTTCTACAGCAGTATTATGGCCAGGTTGTTAGGAGAACAGCGTGACTTATTGATGTAACAAGGCTGTCAGTTGGCAAGACATTATCTGGAAAGGGGCGTCTAACTAATGCCAATATTGATCTTCTACAGCAGTATTATGGCCACGCTGTTAGGAGAACAGCTGGACTTAATGATGTAACAAGGCTGTCGTTTGGCAAGACACTATCTGGAAAGGGCCGTCTAACTGTTTACTATATTGAACTTCTACGGCAATATTATGGCCAGGCTGATAGGAGAACAGCTGGAATTAATGATGTAACAAGGCTGTCAGTTGGCAAGACACTATCTGGAAAGGGGCGTCTAACTGACGCCTATATTGATCTTCTACAGCAGTATTATTGCCAGCCTGTTTGGAGAACAGCTGGACTTAATGATGTAACAAGGCTGTCAGTTGGCAAGTTACTATCTGAAAGGGGCATCTAACTGTTGCCTATATTGATCTTCTACAGCAGCATTATGGCCAGGCTGTTAGGAGAACAGCTGGACTTAATGATGTAACAAGGCTGTCAGCTGCAAGACACTATCTGGAAAGGGGCGTCTAACTGTTGCCTATATTGATCTTATAGAGCAGTATTATGGCCAGGCTGTTAGGAGAACAGCTGTACTTAATGATGTAACAAGGCTGTCAGTTGGCAAGACACTATCTGGAAAGGGGCGCCTAACTGTTGCCTATATTGATCTTCTACAGCAGTATTATGGCCAGGCTGTAAGGAGAACAGCTGGACTTAATGATGTAACAAAGCAGTCAGTTGGCAATACACTATCTGGAAAGGGGCGTCTAACTGATGCCTATATTGATCTTCTACGGCAGGATTATGTCCAGGATGTTTGGAGAACAGGTGGACTTATTGATGTAACAAGGCTGTCAGTTGGCAAGACACTATCTGGAAAGGGGCGTCTAACTGATGCCTATATTGATCTTCTACAGCATTATTATGGCCAGGCTGTTAGGAGAACAGCTGGACTTAATGATGTAACAAGGCTGTCAGATGGCAAGACACTATCTGGAAAGGGTCGTCTATCTGATGCCTATATTGATCTTCTACAGCAGTATTATGGCCAGGCTGTTAGGAGAACAGCTGGACTTAATGATGTAACAAGGCTGTCAGTTGGCAAGACACTATCTGGAAATGGGCGTCTAACTGATGCCAATATTGATCTTCTACAGCAGTATTATGGCCAGGCTGTTAGGAGAACATCTGGACTTAATGATGTAACAAGGCTGTCATTTGGCAAGACACTATCTGGAAAGGGGCGTCTAACTGTTGCCAATATTGATCTTCTACAGCAGAATTATGGCCAGGCTGTTAGGAGAACAGCTGGACTTAATGATGTAACAAGGCTGTCAGTTTGCAAGACACTATCTGGAAAGGGGCGTCTAACTGTTGCCTATATTGATCTTATAGAGCAGTATTATGGCCAGGCTGTTAGGAGAACAGCTGGACTTAATGATGTAACAAGGCTGTCCGTTGGCAAGACACTATCTCTAAAGGGCGTCTAATTGATGCCAATATTGATCTTCTACAGCAGTATTATGGCCAGGCTGTTAGGAGAACAGCTGGACTTAATGATGTAACAAGGCTGTCATTTGGCAAGACACTATCTGGAAAGGGGCGTCTATCTGATGCCTATATTGATCTTCTAGAGCAGTATTATGGCCAGGCTGTTAGGAGAACAGCTAGACTTAATGATGTAACAAGGCTGTCAGTTGGCAAGACACTATCTGGAAATGGGCGTCTAACTGATGCCAATATTGATCTTCTACAGCAGTATTTTGGCCAGGCTGTTAGGAGAACAGCTGGACTTAATGATGTAACAAGTCTGTCAGTTGGCAAGACACTATCTGGAAAGGGGCGTCTAACTGTTGCCTATATTGACCTTCTACAGCAGTATTATGGCCAGGCTGTTGGAGAACAGGTGGACTTAATGATGTAACAAGGCTGTCAGTTGGCAAGACACTATCTGGTTAGGGGCGTCTAACTTTTGCCTATATTGTACTTCTACAGCAGTATTATGGCCAGACTGTTAGGAGAACAGCGTGACTTAATGATGTAACAAGGCTGTCAGTTTCAAGACACTATCTGGATAGGGGTGTCTAACTGATGCCAATATTGATCTTCTACAGCAGTATTATGGCCAGGCTGTTAGGACAACAGCTGGACTTCATGATGTAACAAGGCTGTCAGTTGGCAAGACACTATCTGGAAAAGGGCGTCCAACTGTTGCCTATATTGATCTTCTACGGCAGTATTATGGCCAGGCTGTTAGGAGAACAGCTGGAATTAATGACGTAACAAGGCTATCGGTTGGCAAGGCACTATCTGGAAAGGGGCGTCTAACCGTTGCCTTTATTGATCTTCTACAGCAGTATTATGGCCAGGCTGTTAGGGGAACAGCTGGACTTAATGATGTAACTAAGCTGTCAGTTGGCAAGACACTATCTGGAAAGGGGCGTCTAACTGTTGCCTATATTGACCTTCTACAGCAGTATTATGGCCAGGCTGTTAGGAGAACAACTGGACATTAATGATGTAACAAGGCTGTCAGTTTGCAAGACACTATCTGGAATTGGGCGTCTAACTGTTGCCTATATTGATCTTCTACAGCAGTATTATGGCCAGGCTGTTAGGAGAACAGCTGGACTTAATGATGTAACAAGGCTGTCGGTTGGCAAGACACTATCTGGAAAGGGGCGTCTAACTGATGCCAATATTGATCTTCTACAGCAGTGTTATGGCCAGGCTGTTAGGAAAACAGCTGGACTTAATGATGTAACAAGGCTGTCGTTTGGCAAGACACTATCTGGAAAGGGCCGTCTAACTGTTTACTATATTGAAATTCTACGGCAGTATTATGGCCAGGCTGATAGGAGAACAGCTGGAATTAATGATGTAACAAGGCTGTCAGTTGGCAAGACACTATCTGGAAAGGGGCGTCTAACTGACGCCTATATTGATCTTCTACAGCAGTATTATTGCCAGCCTGTTTGGAGAACAGCTGGACTTAATGATGTAACAAGGCTGTCAGTTGGCAAGACACTATCTGGAAAGGGGCATCTAACTGTTGCCTATATTGATCTTCTACAGCAGTATTATGGCCAGGCTGTTAGGAGAACAGCTGGACTTAATGATGTAACAAGGCTGTCAGTTGCAAGACACTATCTGGAAAGGGGCGTCTAACTGTTGCCTATATTAATCTTATAGAGCAGTATTATGGCCAGGCTGTTAGGAGAACAGCTGGAATTAATGATGTAACAAAGCAGTCAGTTGGCAATACACTATCTGGAAAGGGGCGTCTAACTGTTGCCTATATTGATCTTATACAGCAGTATTATGGCCAGGCTGTTAGGAGAACAGCTGGACTTAATGATGTAACAAGGCTGTCATTTGGCAAGACACTATATGGAAAGGGGCGTCTAACTGATGCCTATATTGATCTTCTACGGCAGGATTATGTACAGGATGTTTGGAGAACAGGTGGACTTAATGATGTAGCAAGGCTGTCAGTTGGCAAGACACTATCTGGAAAGGGGCGTCTAACTGATGCCTATATTGATCTTCTACAGCATCATTATGGCCAGGCTGTAAGGAGAACAGCTGGACTTAATGATGTAACAAGGCTGTCAGATGGCAAGACACTATCTGGAAAAGGTCGTCTATCTGATGCCTATATTGATCTTCTACAGCAGAATTAGGGCCAGGCTGTTAGGAGAACAGCTGGACTTAATGATGTAACAAGGCTGTCAGTTTCAAGACACTATCTGGAAAGGGGCGTCTAACTGATGCCAATATTGATCTTCTACAGCAGTATTATGGCCAGGCTGTTAGGAGAACAGGTGGACTTAATGATGTAACAAGGCTGTCAGTTGGCAAGACACTATCTGGTTAGGGGCGTCTAATTGTTGCCTATATTGTACTTCTACAGCAGTATTATGGCCAGACTGTTAGGAGAACAGCGTGACTTAATGATGTAACAAGGCTGTCAGTTTCAAGACACTATCTGGAAAGGGGCGTCTAACTGATGCCAATATTGACCTTCTACAGCAGAATTATGGCCAGGCTGTTAGGAAAACAGGTGTACTTAATGATGTAACAAGGCTGTCAGTTGGCAACACACAATCTGGAAAGGGGCGTCTAACTGTTGCCAATATTGATCTTCTACAGCAGTATTATGGCCAGGCTGTTAGGAGAACAGCTGGATTTATTAATGATGTAACAAGGCTGTCAGTTGGCAACACACTATCTGGAAAAGGGCGTCTAACTGTTGCCTATATTGATCTTCTACTGCAGTATTATGGCCAGGCTGTTAGGAGAGAAGCTGGACTTAATGATGTAACAAGGCTGTCAGTTGGCAAGACACTATCTGGAAAGGGGCGTCTAACTGTTGCCAATATTGATCTTCTACAGCAGTATTATGGCCAGGCTGTTAGGAGAACAGCTGGATTTATTAATGATGTAACAAGGCTGTCAGTTGGCAACACACTATCTGGAAAGGGGCGTCTAACTGTTGCCAATATTGATCTTCTACAGCAGAATTATGGCCAGGCTCTTAGGAGAACAGGTGGACTTAATGATGTAACAAGGCTGTCAGTTGGCAACACACAATCTGGAAAGGGGCGTCTAACTGTTGCCTATATTGATCTTCTACAGCAGTATTATGGCCAGACTGTTAGGAGAACAGCGTGACATATTGATGTAACAAGGCTGTCAGCTGGCAAGACACTATCTGGTAAGGGGCGTCTATCTGTTGCCTATATTGATCTTCTACAGCAGAATTATGGCCAGGCTGTTAGGAGAACAGCTGGACTTAATGATGTAACAAGGCTGTACGTTGGCAAGACACTATCTGTAAAGGGCGTCCAATTGATGCCAATATTGATCTTCAACAGCAGTATTATGGCCAGGCTGTTAGGAGAGCAGCTGGACTTATTGATGTAACAAGGCTGTCAGCTGGCAAGACACTATCTGGTAAGGGGCGTCTATCTGTTGCCTATATTGATCTTCTACAGCAGTATTATGGCCAGACTGTTAGGAGAACAGCGTGACTTATTGATGTAACAAGGCTGTCAGTTGGCAAGACACTATCTGGAAAGGGGCGTCTAACTGATGCCAATTTTGATCTTCTACAGCGGTACTATGGCCAGGCTGTTAGGGGAACAGCTGGACTTAATGATGTAACAAGGCTGTCATTTGGCAAGACACTATCTGGAAAGGGGCGTCTAACTGTTGCCTATATTGATCTTCTACAGCAGTATTATGGCCAGACTGTTAGGAGAACAGCTGGACTTAATGATGTAACAAGGCTGTTATTTGGCAAGACACTATCTGGAAAGGGGCGTCTAACTGTTGCCTATATTGATCTTCTACAGCAGTATTATGGCCAGACTGTTAGGAGAACAGCGTGACATATTGATGTAACAAGGCTGTCAGTGGGCAAGACACTATCTGGAAAGGGGCGTCTAACTGATGCCAATATTGATCTTCTACAGCAGTACTATGGCCAGACTGTTAGGAGAACAGCTGGACTTAATAATGTAACAAGGCTGTCATTTGGGAAGACACTATCTGGAAAGGGGCGTCTAGCTGATGCCAATATTGATCTTCTACAGCAGTATTATGGCCAGGCTGTTAGGAGAACAGCTGGACTTAATGATGTAACAAGGCTGTCAGTTGGCAAGACACTATCAGGAAAGGGGCGTCTAACTGTTGCCTATATTGACCTTCTACAGCAGTATTATGGCCAGGCTGTTAGGAGAGCAGCTGGACTTATTGATGTAACAAGGCTGTCAGTTGGCAAGACACTATCTGATAAGGGGCGTCTATCTGTTGCCTATATTGATCTTCTACAGCAGTATTATGGCCAGACTGTTAGGAGAACAGCGTGACTTATTGATGTAACAAGGCTGTCAGTGGGCAAGACACTATCTGGAAAGGGGCGTCTAACTGATGCCAATATTGATCTTCTACAGCAGTACTATGGCCAGGCTGTTAGGGGAACAGCTGGACTTAATGATGTAACAAGGCTGTCATTTGGCAAGACACTACCTGGAAAGGGGCGTCTAACTGTTGCCTATATTTATCTTATAGAGCAGAATTAAGGCCAGACTGTTAGGAGAACAGCGTGACTTATTGATGTAACAAGGCTGTTAGTGGGCAAGACACTATCTGGAAAGGGGCGTCTAACTGATGCCAATATTGATCTTCTACAGCAGTACTATGGCCAGACTGTTAGGAGAACAGCTGGACTTAATTATGTAACAAGGCTGTCATTTGGGAAGACACTATCAGGAAAGGGGCGTCTAACTGTTGCCTATATTGATCTTCTACAGCAGTATTATGGCCAGACTGTTAGGAGAACAGCTGGACTTAATGATGTAACGAGGCTGTTATTTGGCAAGACACTATCTGGAAAGGGGCGTCTAACTGTTGCCTATATTTATCTTATAGAGCAGAATTATGGCCAGCCTGTTAGGAGAACAGCGTGACTTATTGATGTAACAAGGCTGTCATTTGGGAAGACACTATCTGGAAAGGGGCGTCTAACTGATGCCTATATTGATCTTCTACAGCAGTATTATGGCCAGGCTGTTAGGAGAACAGCTGGACTTAATGGTGTAACAAGGCTGTCAGTTGGCAAGACACTATCTGGAAAGGGGCGTCTAACTGTTGCCTATATTGATCTTCTACAGCAGTATTATGGCCAGGTTGTTAGGAGAACAGCGTGACTTATTGATGTAACAAGGCTGTCAGTTGGCAAGACATTATCTGGAAAGGGGCGTCTAACTAATGCCAATATTGATCTTCTACAGCAGTATTATGGCCACGCTGTTAAGAGAACAGCTGGACTTAATGATGTAACAAGGCTGTCGTTTGGCAAGACACTATCTGGAAAGGGCCGTCTAACTGTTTACTATATTGAACTTCTACGGCAATATTATGGCCAGGCTGATAGGAGAACAGCTGGAATTAATGATGTAACAAGGCTGTCAGTTGGCAAGACACTATCTGGAAAGGGGCGTCTAACTGACGCCTATATTGATCTTCTACAGCAGTATTATTGCCAGCCTGTTTGGAGAACAGCTGGACTTAATGATGTAACAAGGCTGTCAGTTGGCAAGTTACTATCTGAAAGGGGCATCTAACTGTTGCCTATATTGATCTTCTACAGCAGCATTATGGCCAGGCTGTTAGGAGAACAGCTGGACTTAATGATGTAACAAGGCTGTCAGCTGCAAGACACTATCTGGAAAGGGGCGTCTAACTGTTGCCTATATTGATCTTATAGAGCAGTATAATGGCCAGGCTGTTAGGAGAACAGCTGTACTTAATGATGTAACAAGGCTGTCAGTTGGCAAGACACTATCTGGAAAGGGGCGCCTAACTGTTGCCTATATTGATCTTCTACAGCAGTATTATGGCCAGGCTGTAAGGAGAACAGCTCGACTTAATGATGTAACAAAGCAGTCAGTTGGCAATACACTATCTGGAAAGGGGCGTCTAACTGATGCCTATATTGATCTTCTACGGCAGGATTATGTCCAGGATGTTTGGAGAACAGGTGGACTTATTGATGTAACAAGGCTGTCATTTGGCAAGACACTATCTGGAAAGGGGCGTCTAACTGTTGCCAATATTGACCTTCTACAGCAGTATTATGGCCAGGCTGTTAGGAGAACAGGTGGACTTAATGATGTAACAAGGCTGTCAGTTGGCAAGACACTATCTGGTTAGGGGCGTCTAATTGTTGCCTATATTGTACTTCTACAGCAGTATTATGGCCAGACTGTTAGGAGAACAGCGTGACTTAATGATGTAACAAGGCTGTCAGTTTCAAGACACTATCTGGAAACGGGCGTCTAACTGATGCCAATATTGATCTTCTACAGCAGTATTATGGCCAGGCTGTTAGGAGAACAGCTGGACTTAATGATGTAACAAGGCTGTCAGTTGGCAAGACACTATCTGGAAAAGGGCGTCCAACTGTTGCCTATATTGATCTTCTACGGCAGAATTATGGCCAGGCTGTTAGGAGAACAGCTGGAATTTATGACGTAACAAGGCTATCGGTTGGCAAGACACTATCTGGAAAGGGGCGTCTGACCGTTGCCTTTATTGATCTTCTACAGCAGTATTATGGCCAGGCTGTTAGGGGAACAGCTGGACTTAATGATGTAACAAGGCTGTCAGTTGGCAAGACACTATCTGGAAAGGGGCGTCTAACTGTTGCCTATATTGACCTTCTACAGCAGTATTATGGCCAGGCTGTTAGGAGAACAGCTGGACATTAATGATGTAACAAGGCTGTCAGTTTGCAAGACACTATCTGGAATTGGGCGTCTAACTGTTGCCTATATTGATCTTCTACAGCAGTATTATGGCCAGGCTGTTAGGAGAACAGCTGGACTTAATGATGTAACAAGGCTGTCAGTTGGCAACACACTATCGGGAAAAGGGCGTCTAACTGTTGCCTATATTGATCTTCTACTGCAGTATTCTGGCCAGGCTGTTAGGAGAACAGCTGGACTTAATGATGTAACAAAGCTGTCAGTGGGCAAGACACTATCTGGAAAGGGGCGTCTAACTGATGCCAATATTGATCTTCTACAGCAGTACTATGGCCAGACTGTTAGGAGAACAGCTGGACTTAATTATGTAACAAGGCTGTCGGTTGGCAAGACACTATCTGGAAAGGGGCGTCTAACTGATGCCAATATTGATCTTCTACAGCAGTGTTATGGCCAGGCTGTTAGGAGAACAGCTGGACTTAATGATGTAACAAGGCTGTCAGTTGGCAAGACACTATCTGGAAAGGGGCGCCTAGCTGTTGCCTATATTGATCTTCTACAACAGTATTATTGCCAGGCTGATAGGAGAACAGCTGGACTTAATGATGTAACAAAGCAGTCAGTTGGCAAGACACTATCTGGAAAGGGGCGTCTAACTGTTGCCTATATGGATCTTTTACGGCAGGATTATGGCCAGGCTGTTAGGTGAACAGCTGGACTTAATGATGTAACAAGGCTGTCATTAGGCAAGACATTATCTGGAAAGGAGCGTCTAACTGGTGCTAATATTGATCTTCTACGGCAGTATTATGGCCAGGCTGTTAGGAGAACAGCTGGAATTAATGATGTAACAAGGCTGACAGTTGGCAACACTATCTGGAAGGGGGCGTCTAACTGTTTCCTATATATTGATCTTCTACAGCAGTATTATGGCCAGGCTGTTAGGAGAACAGCTGGACTTAATGATGTAACAAAGCAGTCAGTTGGCAAGACACTATCTGGAAAGGGGTGTCTAACTGATGCCAATATTGATCTTCTGCAGCAGTATTATGGCCAGGCTGTTAGGAGAACAGCTGGACCTAATGATGTAACAAGGCTGTCAGTTGGCAAGACACTATCTGGAAAGGGGCGTCTAACCGTTGCCTATATTGATCTTATCGAGCAGTATTATGGCCAGGCTGTTAGGAGACCAGCAGGACTTAATGATGTAACAAGGCTGTCTGTTGGCAAGACATTATCTGGAAAGGGGCGTCTAACTGATGCCTATATTGATCTTTTACGGCAGTATTATGGCCAGGCTGTTAGGAGAACAGCTGGACTTAATGATGTAACAAGGCTGACGGTTGGCAAGACACTATCTGGAAAGGGGCGTCTAACTGTTTCCTATATTGATCTTATAGAGCAGTATTATGGCCAGGCTGTTAGGAGAACAGCTGGACTTAATGATGTAACAAGGCTGTCAGTTGGCAAGACACTATCTGGAAAGGGGAGTCTAACTGTTGCCTATATTGATCTTATAGAGTAGTATTATGGCCAGGCTGTTAGGAGAACAGCTGGACATAATGATGTAACAAGGCTGTCAGTTGGCAAGACGCTATCTGGTAAGGGGCGTCTAACTGTTGCCTATATTTATCTTATAGAGCTGTATTTTGGCCAGGCTGTTAGGAGAACCGCTGGACTTAATGATGTAACAAGGCTGTCAGTTGGCAAGACACTATCTGGAAAGGGGCGTCTAACTGTTGCCTATATTGATCTTCTACAGCAGTATTATGGCCAGGCTGTTAGGAGAACAGCTGGACTTAATGATGTAACAAGGCTGTCGTTTGGCAAGACACTATCTGGAAAGGGCCGTCTAACTGTTTACTATATTGAACTTCTACGGCAGTATTATGGCCAGGCTGATAGGAGAACAGCTGGAATTAATGATGTAACAAGGCTGACAGTTGGCAAGACACTATCTGGAAAGGGGCGCCTAACTGGTGCCTATATTGTTCTTCTACAGCAGTATTATGGCCAGGCTGTTAGGAGAACAGCTGGAATTAATGATGTAACAAAGCAGTCAGTTGGCAATACACTATCTGGAAAGGGGCGTCTAACTGATGCCTATATTGATCTTCTACGGCAGGATTATGTCCAGGATGTTTGGAGAACAGGTGGACTTAATGATGTAGCAATGCTGTCAGTTGGCAAGACACTATCTGGAAAGGGGCGTCTAACTGATGCCTATATTGATCTTCTACAGCATTATTATGGCCAGGCTGTTAGGAGAACAGCTGGATTTAATGATGTAACAAGGCTGTCAGATGGCAAGACTCTATCTGGAAATGGTCGTCTATCTGATGCCTATATTGATCTTGTACGGCAGAATTATGGCCAGGCTGTTAGGAGAACAGCTGGACTTAATGATGTAACAAGGCTGTCAGTTGGCAAGACACTATCTGGAAATGGGCGTCTAACTGATGCCAATATTGATCTTCTACAGCAGTATTATGTCCAGGCTGTTAGGAGAACAGCTGGACTTAATGATGTAACAAGGCTGTCATTTGGCAAGACACTATCTGGAAAGGGGCGTCTAACTGTTGCCAATATTGATCTTCTACAGCAGAATTATGGCCAGGCTGTTAGGAGAACAGCTGGACTTAATGATGTAACAAGGCTGTCAGTTTGCAAGACACTATCTGGAAAGGGGCGTCTAACTGTTGCCTATATTGATCTTCTAGAGCAGCATTATGGCCAGGCTGTTAGGAGAACAGCGTGACTTAATGATGTAACAAGGCTGTCAGTTTCAAGACACTATCTAGAAAGTGGCGTCTAACTGATGCCAATATTGATCTTCTACAGCAGTATTATGGCCAGGCTGTTAGGAGAACAGCTGGACTTAATGATGTAACAGGGCTGTCAGTTGGCAAGACACTATCTGGAAAAGGGCGTCCAACTGTTGCCTATATTGATCTTCTACGGCAGAATTATGGCCAGGCTGTTAGGAGAACAGCTGGAACTAATGACGTAACAAGGCTATCGGTTGGCAAGGCACTATCTGGAAAGGGGCGTCTAACCGTTGCCTTTATTGATCTTCTACAGCAGTATTATGGCCAGGCTGTTAGGGGAACAGCTGGACTTAATGATGTAACAAGGCTGTCAGTTGGCAACACACTATCTGGAAAGGGGCGTCTAACTGTTGCCAATATTGATCTTCTACAGCAGAATTATGGCCAGGCTGTTAGGAGAACAGCTGGACTTAATGATGTAACAAGGCTGTCAGTTGGCAACACACAATCTGGAAAGGGGCGTCTAACTGTTGCCAATATTGATCTTCTACAGCAGTATTATGGCCAGGCTGTTAGGAGAACAGCTGGACTTAATGATGTAACAAGGCTGTCAGTTGGCAACACACTATCTGGAAAAGGGCGTCTAACTGTTGCCTATATTGATCTTCTACTGCAGTATTATGGCCAGGCTGTTAGGAGAGCAGCTGGACTTAATGATGTAACAAGGCTGTCAGTTGGCAAGACACTATCTGGAAAGGGGCGTCTAACTGTTGCCTATATTGATCTTCTACAGCAGTATTATGGCCAGGCTGTTAGGAGAGCAGCTGAACTTATTGATGTAACAAGGCTGTCAGTTGGCAAGACACTATCTGATAAGGGGCGTCTATCTGTTGCCTATATTGATCTTCTACAGCAGTATTATGGCCAGACTGTTAGGAGAACAGCGTGACTTATTGGTGTAACAAGGCTGTCAGTGGGCAAGACACTATCTGGAAAGGGGCGTCTAACTGATGCCAATATTGATCTTCTACAGCAGTACTATGGCCAGACTGTTAGGAGAACAGCTGGACTTAATTATGTAACAAGGCTGTCATTTGCGAAGACACTATCCGGAAAGGGGCGTCTAACTGTTGCCTATATTGATCTTCTACAGCAGTATTATGGCCAGACTGTTAGGAGAACAGCTGGACTTAATGATGTAACAAGGCTGTTATTTGGCAAGACACTATCAGGAAAGGGGCGTCTAACTGTTGCCTATATTTATCTTATAGAGCAGAATTATGGCCAGCCTGTTAAGAGAACAGCGTGACTTATTGATGTAACAAGGCTGTCATTTGGGAAGACACTATCTGGAAAGGGGCGTCTAACTGATGCCTATATTGATCTTCTACAGCAGTATTATGGCCAGGCTGTTAGGAGAACAGCTGGACTTAATGGTGTAACAAGGCTGTCAGTTGGCAAGACACTATCTGGAAAGGGGCGTCTAACTGTTGCCTATATTGATCTTCTACAGCAGTATTATGGCCAGGTTGTTAGGAGAACAGCGTGACTTATTGATGTAACAAGGCTGTCAGTGGGCAAGACACTATCTGGAAAGGGGCGTCTAACTGATGCCTATATTGATCTTCTACAGCAGTATTATGGCCAGGCTGTTAGGAGAACAGCGTGAGTTAATGATGTAACAAGGCTGTCAGTTGGCAAGACATTATCTGGAAAAGGGCGTCTAACTGTTGCCTATATTGATCTTCTACAGCAGTATTATGGCCAGACTGTTAGGAGAACAGCTGGACTTAATGATGTAACAAGGCTGTCAGTTGGCAAGACACTATCTGGATAGGGACGTCTAACTGTTCCCTATATTTATCTTATAGAGCAGAATTATGGCCAGCCTGTTAGGAGAACAGCGTGACTTATTGATGTAACAAGGCTGTCAGTGGGCAAGAAACTATCTGGAAAGGGGCGTCTAACTGATGCCTATATTGATCTTCTACAGCAGTATTATGGCCAGGCTGTTAGGAGAAGAGCGTGAGTTAATGATGTAAAAGGCTGTCAGTTGGCAAGACATTATCTGGAAAAGGGCGTCTAACTGTTGCCTATATTGATCTTCTACAGCAGTATTATGGCCAGACTGTTAGGAGAACACCGTGACTTAATGATGTAAAAAGGCTGTCAGTTGGCAAGACACTATCTGGAAAGGGACGTCTAACTAATGCCAATATTGATCTTCTACAGCAGTATTATGGCCACGCTGTTAGGAGAACAGCTGGACTTAATGATGTAACAAGGCTGTCGTTTGGCAAGACACTATCTGGAAAGGGCCGTCTAACTGTTTACTATATTGAACTTCTACGGCAATATTATGGCCAGGCTGATAGGAGAACAGCTGGAATTAATGATGTAACAAGGCTGTCAGTTGGCAAGACACTATCTGGAAAGGGGCGTCTAACTGACGCCTATATTGATCTTCTACAGCAGTATTATTGCCAGCCTGTTTGGAGAACAGCTGGACTTAATGATGTAACAAGGCTGTCAATTGGCAAGTTACTATCTGAAAGGGGCATCTAACAGTTGCCTATATTGATCTTCTACAGCAGTATTATGGCCAGGCTGTTAGGAGAACAGCTGGACTTAATGATGTAACAAGGCTGTCAGTTGCAAGACACTATCTGGAAAGGGGCGTCTAACTGTTGCCTATATTGATCTTATAGAGCTGTATTATGGCCAGGCTGTTAGGAGAACAGCGTGACTTATTGATGTAACAAGGCTGTCAGTGGGCAAGACACTATCAGGAAAGGGGCGTCTAACTGATGCCAATATTGATCTCCTACAGCAGTACTATGGCCAGGCTGTTAGGGGAACAGCTGGACTTAATGATGTAACAAGGCTGTCATTTGGCAAGACACTACCTGGAAAGGGGCGTCTAACTGTTGCCTATATTTATCTTATAGAGCAGAATTATGGCCAGACTGTTAGGAGAACAGCGTGACTTATTGATGTAACAAGGCTGTCAGTGGGCAAGACACTATCTGGAAAGGGGCGTCTAACTGATGCCAATATTGATCTTCTACAGCAGTACTATGGCCAGACTGTTAGGAGAACAGCTGGACTTAATTATGTAACAAGGCTGTCATTTGGGAAGACACTATCCGGAAAGGGGCGTCTAACTGTTGCCTATATTGATCTTCTACAGCAGTATTATGGCTAGACTGTTAGGAGAACAGCTGGACTTAATGATGTACCAAGGCTGTTATTTGGCAAGACACTATCTGGAAATTGGCGTCTAACTGTTGCCTATATTTATCTTATAGAGCAGAATTATGGCCAGCCTGTTAAGAGAACAGCGTGACTTATTGATGTAACAAGGCTGTCATTTGGGAAGACACTATCTGGAAATGGGCGTCTAACTGATGCCTATATTGATCTTCTACAGCAGTATTATGGCCAGGCTGTTAGGAGAACAGCTCGACTTAATGGTGTAACAAGGCTGTCAGTTGGCAAGACATTATCTGGAAAAGGGCGTCTAACTGTTGCCTATATTGATCTTCTACAGCAGTATTATGGCCAGACTGTTAGGAGAACACCGTGACTTAATGATGTAAAAAGGCTGTCAGTGGGCAAAACACTATCTGGAAAGGGGCGTCTAACTGATGCCAATATTGATCTTCTACAGCAGTACTATGGCCAGACTGTTAGGAGAACAGCTGGACTTAATTATGTAACAAGGCTGTCGGTTGGCAAGACACTATCTGGAAAGGGGCGTCTAACTGATGCCAATATTGATCTTCTACAGCAGTGTTATGGCCAGGCTGTTAGGAGAACAGCTGGACTTAATGATGTAACAAGGCTGTCAGTTGGCAAGACACTATCTGGAAAGGGGCGCCTAGCTGTTGCCTATATTGATCTTCTACAACAGTATTATTGCCAGGCTGATAGGAGAACAGCTGGACTTAATGATGTAACAAAGCAGTCAGTTGGCAAGACACTATCTGGAAAGGGGCGTCTAACTGTTGCCTATATGGATCTTTTACGGCAGGATTATGGCCAGGCTGTTAGGTGAACAGCTGGACTTAATGATGTAACAAGGCTGTCATTAGGCAAGACATTATCTGGAAAGGAGCGTCTAACTGGTGCTAATATTGATCTTCTACGGCAGTATTATGGCCAGGCTGTTAGGAGAACAGCTGGAATTAATGATGTAACAAGGCTGACAGTTGGCAACACTATCTGGAAGGGGGCGTCTAACTGTTTCCTATATATTGATCTTCTACAGCAGTATTATGGCCAGGCTGTTAGGAGAACAGCTGGACTTAATGATGTAACAAAGCAGTCAGTTGGCAAGACACTATCTGGAAAGGGGTGTCTAACTGATGCCAATATTGATCTTCTGCAGCAGTATTATGGCCAGGCTGTTAGGAGAACAGCTGGACCTAATGATGTAACAAGGCTGTCAGTTGGCAAGACACTATCTGGAAAGGGGCGTCTAACCGTTGCCTATATTGATCTTATCGAGCAGTATTATGGCCAGGCTGTTAGGAGACCAGCAGGACTTAATGATGTAACAAGGCTGTCTGTTGGCAAGACATTATCTGGAAAGGGGCGTCTAACTGATGCCTATATTGATCTTTTACGGCAGTATTATGGCCAGGCTGTTAGGAGAACAGCTGGACTTAATGATGTAACAAGGCTGACGGTTGGCAAGACACTATCTGGAAAGGGGCGTCTAACTGTTTCCTATATTGATCTTATAGAGCAGTATTATGGCCAGGCTGTTAGGAGAACAGCTGGACTTAATGATGTAACAAGGCTGTCAGTTGGCAAGACACTATCTGGAAAGGGGAGTCTAACTGTTGCCTATATTGATCTTATAGAGTAGTATTATGGCCAGGCTGTTAGGAGAACAGCTGGACATAATGATGTAACAAGGCTGTCAGTTGGCAAGACGCTATCTGGTAAGGGGCGTCTAACTGTTGCCTATATTTATCTTATAGAGCTGTATTTTGGCCAGGCTGTTAGGAGAACCGCTGGACTTAATGCTGTAACAAGGCTGTCAGTTGGCAAGACACTATCTGGAAAGGGGCGTCTAACTGTTGCCTATATTGATCTTCTACAGCAGTATTATGGCCAGGCTGTTAGGAGAACAGCTGGACTTAATGATGTAACAAGGCTGTCGTTTGGCAAGACACTATCTGGAAAGGGCCGTCTAACTGTTTACTATATTGAACTTCTACGGCAGTATTATGGCCAGGCTGATAGGAGAACAGCTGGAATTAATGATGTAACAAGGCTGACAGTTGGCAAGACACTATCTGGAAAGGGGCGTCTAACTGACCCCTATATTGATCTTCTACAGCAGTATTATTGCCAGCCTGTTTGGAGAACAGCTGGACTTAATGATGTAACAAGGCTGTCAGTTGGCAAGACACTATCTGGAAAGGGGCATCTAACTGTTGCCTATATTGATCTTCTACAGCAGTATTATGGCCAGGCTGATAGGAGCACAGCTGGACTTAATGATGTAACAAGGCTGTCAGTTGCAAGACACTATCTGGAAAGGGGCGTCTAACTGTTGCCTATATTGATCTTATAGAGCAGTATTATGGCCAGGCTGTTAGGAGAACAGCTGTACTTAATGATGTAACAAGGCTGTCAGTTGGCAAGACACTATCTGGAAAGGGGCGCCTAACTGGTGCCTATATTGTTCTTCTACAGCAGTATTATGGCCAGGCTGTTAGGAGAACAGCTGGAATTAATGATGTAACAAAGCAGTCAGTTGGCAATACACTATCTGGAAAGGGGCGTCTAACTGATGCCTATATTGATCTTCTACGGCAGGATTATGTCCAGGATGTTTGGAGAACAGGTGGACTTAATGATGTAGCAATGCTGTCAGTTGGCAAGACACTATCTGGAAAGGGGCGTCTAACTGATGCCTATATTGATCTTCTACAGCATTATTATGGCCAGGCTGTTAGGAGAACAGCTGGATTTAATGATGTAACAAGGCTGTCAGATGGCAAGACTCTATCTGGAAATGGTCGTCTATCTGATGCCTATATTGATCTTGTACGGCAGAATTATGGCCAGGCTGTTAGGAGAACAGCTGGACTTAATGATGTAACAAGGCTGTCAGTTGGCAAGACACTATCTGGAAATGGGCGTCTAACTGATGCCAATATTGATCTTCTACAGCAGTATTATGTCCAGGCTGTTAGGAGAACAGCTGGACTTAATGATGTAACAAGGCTGTCATTTGGCAAGACACTATCTGGAAAGGGGCGTCTAACTGTTGCCAATATTGATCTTCTACAGCAGAATTATGGCCAGGCTGTTAGGAGAACAGCTGGACTTAATGATGTAACAAGGCTGTCAGTTGGCAACACACAATCTGGAAAGGGGCGTCTAACTGTTGCCAATATTGATCTTCTACAGCAGTATTATGGCCAGGCTGTTAGGAGAACAGCTGGACTTAATGATGTAACAAGGCTGTCAGTTGGCAACACACTATCTGGAAAAGGGCGTCTAACTGTTGCCTATATTGATCTTCTACTGCAGTATTATGGCCAGGCTGTTAGGAGAGCAGCTGGACTTAATGATGTAACAAGGCTGTCAGTTGGCAAGACACTATCTGGAAAGGGGCGTCTAACTGTTGCCTATATTGATCTTCTACAGCAGTATTATGGCCAGGCTGTTAGGAGAGCAGCTGAACTTATTGATGTAACAAGGCTGTCAGTTGGCAAGACACTATCTGATAAGGGGCGTCTATCTGTTGCCTATATTGATCTTCTACAGCAGTATTATGGCCAGACTGTTAGGAGAACAGCGTGACTTATTGATGTAACAAGGCTGTCAGTGGGCAAGACACTATCTGGAAAGGGGCGTCTAACTGATGCCAATATTGATCTTCTACAGCAGTACTATGGCCAGACTGTTAGGAGAACAGCTGGACTTAATTATGTAACAAGGCTGTCATTTGCGAAGACACTATCCGGAAAGGGGCGTCTAACTGTTGCCTATATTGATCTTCTACAGCAGTATTATGGCCAGACTGTTAGGAGAACAGCTGGACTTAATGATGTAACAAGGCTGTTATTTGGCAAGACACTATCAGGAAAGGGGCGTCTAACTGTTGCCTATATTTATCTTATAGAGCAGAATTATGGCCAGCCTGTTAAGAGAACAGCGTGACTTATTGATGTAACAAGGCTGTCATTTGGGAAGACACTATCTGGAAAGGGGCGTCTAACTGATGCCTATATTGATCTTCTACAGCAGTATTATGGCCAGGCTGTTAGGAGAACAGCTGGACTTAATGGTGTAACAAGGCTGTCAGTTGGCAAGACACTATCTGGAAAGGGGCGTCTAACTGTTGCCTATATTGATCTTCTACAGCAGTATTATGGCCAGGTTGTTAGGAGAACAGCGTGACTTATTGATGTAACAAGGCTGTCAGTGGGCAAGACACTATCTGGAAAGGGGCGTCTAACTGATGCCTATATTGATCTTCTACAGCAGTATTATGGCCAGGCTGTTAGGAGAACAGCGTGAGTTAATGATGTAACAAGGCTGTCAGTTGGCAAGACATTATCTGGAAAGGGGCGTCTAACTGATGCCTATATTGATCTTCTACAGCAGTATTATGGCCAGGCTGTTAGGAGAACAGCGTGAGTTAATGATGTAACAAGGCTGTCAGTTGGCAAGACATTATCTGGAAAAGGGCGTCTAACTGTTGCCTATATTGATCTTCTACAGCAGTATTATGGCCAGACTGTTAGGAGAACAGCTGGACTTAATGATGTAACAAGGCTGTCAGTTGGCAAGACACTATCTGGATAGGGACGTCTAACTGTTCCCTATATTTATCTTATAGAGCAGAATTATGGCCAGCCTGTTAGGAGAACAGCGTGACTTATTGATGTAACAAGGCTGTCAGTGGGCAAGAAACTATCTGGAAAGGGGCGTCTAACTGATGCCTATATTGATCTTCTACAGCAGTATTATGGCCAGGCTGTTAGGAGAAGAGCGTGAGTTAATGATGTAAAAGGCTGTCAGTTGGCAAGACATTATCTGGAAAAGGGCGTCTAACTGTTGCCTATATTGATCTTCTACAGCAGTATTATGGCCAGACTGTTAGGAGAACACCGTGACTTAATGATGTAAAAAGGCTGTCAGTTGGCAAGACACTATCTGGAAAGGGACGTCTAACTAATGCCAATATTGATCTTCTACAGCAGTATTATGGCCACGCTGTTAGGAGAACAGCTGGACTTAATGATGTAACAAGGCTGTCGTTTGGCAAGACACTATCTGGAAAGGGCCGTCTAACTGTTTACTATATTGAACTTCTACGGCAATATTATGGCCAGGCTGATAGGAGAACAGCTGGAATTAATGATGTAACAAGGCTGTCAGTTGGCAAGACACTATCTGGAAAGGGGCGTCTAACTGACGCCTATATTGATCTTCTACAGCAGTATTATTGCCAGCCTGTTTGGAGAACAGCTGGACTTAATGATGTAACAAGGCTGTCAATTGGCAAGTTACTATCTGAAAGGGGCATCTAACAGTTGCCTATATTGATCTTCTACAGCAGTATTATGGCCAGGCTGTTAGGAGAACAGCTGGACTTAATGATGTAACAAGGCTGTCAGTTGCAAGACACTATCTGGAAAGGGGCGTCTAACTGTTGCCTATATTGATCTTATAGAGCTGTATTATGGCCAGGCTGTTAGGAGAATAGCGTGACTTATTGATGTAACAAGGCTGTCAGTGGGCAAGACACTATCTGGAAAGGGGCGTCTAACTGATGCCAATTTTGATCTTCTACAGCGGTACTATGGCCAGGCTGTTAGGGGAACAGCTGGACTTAATGATGTAACAAGGCTGTCATTTGGCAAGACACTATCTGGAAAGGGGCGTCTAACTGTTGCCTATATTGATCTTCTACAGCAGAATTATGGCCAGGCTGTTAGGAGAACAGCTGGACTTAATGATGTAACAAGGCTGTACGTTGGCAAGACACTATCTGTAAAGGGCGTCCAATTGATGCCAATATTGATCTTCAACAGCAGTATTATGGCCAGGCTGTTAGGAGAGCAGCTGGACTTATTGATGTAACAAGGCTGTCAGCTGGCAAGACACTATCTGGTAAGGGGCGTCTATCTGTTGCCTATATTGATCTTCTACAGCAGTATTATGGCCAGACTGTTAGGAGAACAGCGTGACTTATTGATGTAACAAGGCTGTCAGTTGGCAAGACACTATCTGGAAAGGGGCGTCTAACTGATGCCAATTTTGATCTTCTACAGCGGTACTATGGCCAGGCTGTTAGGGGAACAGCTGGACTTAATGATGTAACAAGGCTGTCATTTGGCAAGACACTATCTGGAAAGGGGCGTCTAACTGTTGCCTATATTGATCTTCTACAGCAGTATTATGGCCAGACTGTTAGGAGAACAGCTGGACTTAATGATGTAACAAGGCTGTTATTTGGCAAGACACTATCTGGAAAGGGGCGTCTAACTGTTGCCTATATTGATCTTCTACAGCAGTATTATGGCCAGACTGTTAGGAGAACAGCGTGACATATTGATGTAACAAGGCTGTCAGTGGGCAAGACACTATCTGGAAAGGGGCGTCTAACTGATGCCAATATTGATCTTCTACAGCAGTACTATGGCCAGACTGTTAGGAGAACAGCTGGACTTAATAATGTAACAAGGCTGTCATTTGGGAAGACACTATCTGGAAAGGGGCGTCTAGCTGATGCCAATATTGATCTTCTACAGCAGTATTATGGCCAGGCTGTTAGGAGAACAGCTGGACTTAATGATGTAACAAGGCTGTCAGTTGGCAAGACACTATCAGGAAAGGGGCGTCTAACTGTTGCCTATATTGACCTTCTACAGCAGTATTATGGCCAGGCTGTTAGGAGAGCAGCTGGACTTATTGATGTAACAAGGCTGTCAGTTGGCAAGACACTATCTGATAAGGGGCGTCTATCTGTTGCCTATATTGATCTTCTACAGCAGTATTATGGCCAGACTGTTAGGAGAACAGCGTGACTTATTGATGTAACAAGGCTGTCAGTGGGCAAGACACTATCTGGAAAGGGGCGTCTAACTGATGCCAATATTGATCTTCTACAGCAGTACTATGGCCAGGCTGTTAGGGGAACAGCTGGACTTAATGATGTAACAAGGCTGTCATTTGGCAAGACACTACCTGGAAAGGGGCGTCTAACTGTTGCCTATATTTATCTTATAGAGCAGAATTAAGGCCAGACTGTTAGGAGAACAGCGTGACTTATTGATGTAACAAGGCTGTTAGTGGGCAAGACACTATCTGGAAAGGGGCGTCTAACTGATGCCAATATTGATCTTCTACAGCAGTACTATGGCCAGACTGTTAGGAGAACAGCTGGACTTAATTATGTAACAAGGCTGTCATTTGGGAAGACACTATCAGGAAAGGGGCGTCTAACTGTTGCCTATATTGATCTTCTACAGCAGTATTATGGCCAGACTGTTAGGAGAACAGCTGGACTTAATGATGTAACGAGGCTGTTATTTGGCAAGACACTATCTGGAAAGGGGCGTCTAACTGTTGCCTATATTTATCTTATAGAGCAGAATTATGGCCAGCCTGTTAGGAGAACAGCGTGACTTATTGATGTAACAAGGCTGTCATTTGGGAAGACACTATCTGGAAAGGGGCGTCTAACTGATGCCTATATTGATCTTCTACAGCAGTATTATGGCCAGGCTGTTAGGAGAACAGCTGGACTTAATGGTGTAACAAGGCTGTCAGTTGGCAAGACACTATCT
The DNA here is from genome assembly GCA_946902985.2 of Meconema thalassinum. Taxonomy (NCBI): domain Eukaryota; kingdom Metazoa; phylum Arthropoda; class Insecta; order Orthoptera; family Tettigoniidae; genus Meconema; species Meconema thalassinum. Next base: position 19,069,299 of record OX336397.1, read on the forward strand.
GGAAAGGGGCGTCTAACTGTTGCCTATATTGATCTTCTACAGCAGTATTATGGCCAGGTTGTTAGGAGAACAGCGTGACTTATTGATGTAACAAGGCTGTCAGTTGGCAAGACATTATCTGGAAAGGGGCGTCTAACTAATGCCAATATTGATCTTCTACAGCAGTATTATGGCCACGCTGTTAAGAGAACAGCTGGACTTAATGATGTAACAAGGCTGTCGTTTGGCAAGACACTATCTGGAAAGGGCCGTCTAACTGTTTACTATATTGAACTTCTACGGCAATATTATGGCCAGGCTGATAGGAGAACAGCTGGAATTAATGATGTAACAAGGCTGTCAGTTGGCAAGACACTATCTGGAAAGGGGCGTCTAACTGACGCCTATATTGATCTTCTACAGCAGTATTATTGCCAGCCTGTTTGGAGAACAGCTGGACTTAATGATGTAACAAGGCTGTCAGTTGGCAAGTTACTATCTGAAAGGGGCATCTAACTGTTGCCTATATTGATCTTCTACAGCAGCATTATGGCCAGGCTGTTAGGAGAACAGCTGGACTTAATGATGTAACAAGGCTGTCAGCTGCAAGACACTATCTGGAAAGGGGCGTCTAACTGTTGCCTATATTGATCTTATAGAGCAGTATAATGGCCAGGCTGTTAGGAGAACAGCTGTACTTAATGATGTAACAAGGCTGTCAGTTGGCAAGACACTATCTGGAAAGGGGCGCCTAACTGTTGCCTATATTGATCTTCTACAGCAGTATTATGGCCAGGCTGTAAGGAGAACAGCTCGACTTAATGATGTAACAAAGCAGTCAGTTGGCAATACACTATCTGGAAAGGGGCGTCTAACTGATGCCTATATTGATCTTCTACGGCAGGATTATGTCCAGGATGTTTGGAGAACAGGTGGACTTATTGATGTAACAAGGCTGTCATTTGGCAAGACACTATCTGGAAAGGGGCGTCTAACTGTTGCCAATATTGACCTTCTACAGCAGTATTATGGCCAGGCTGTTAGGAGAACAGGTGGACTTAATGATGTAACAAGGCTGTCAGTTGGCAAGACACTATCTGGTTAGGGGCGTCTAATTGTTGCCTATATTGTACTTCTACAGCAGTATTATGGCCAGACTGTTAGGAGAACAGCGTGACTTAATGATGTAACAAGGCTGTCAGTTTCAAGACACTATCTGGAAACGGGCGTCTAACTGATGCCAATATTGATCTTCTACAGCAGTATTATGGCCAGGCTGTTAGGAGAACAGCTGGACTTAATGATGTAACAAGGCTGTCAGTTGGCAAGACACTATCTGGAAAAGGGCGTCCAACTGTTGCCTATATTGATCTTCTACGGCAGAATTATGGCCAGGCTGTTAGGAGAACAGCTGGAATTTATGACGTAACAAGGCTATCGGTTGGCAAGACACTATCTGGAAAGGGGCGTCTGACCGTTGCCTTTATTGATCTTCTACAGCAGTATTATGGCCAGGCTGTTAGGGGAACAGCTGGACTTAATGATGTAACAAGGCTGTCAGTTGGCAAGACACTATCTGGAAAGGGGCGTCTAACTGTTGCCTATATTGACCTTCTACAGCAGTATTATGGCCAGGCTGTTAGGAGAACAGCTGGACATTAATGATGTAACAAGGCTGTCAGTTTGCAAGACACTATCTGGAATTGGGCGTCTAACTGTTGCCTATATTGATCTTCTACAGCAGTATTATGGCCAGGCTGTTAGGAGAACAGCTGGACTTAATGATGTAACAAGGCTGTCAGTTGGCAACACACTATCGGGAAAAGGGCGTCTAACTGTTGCCTATATTGATCTTCTACTGCAGTATTCTGGCCAGGCTGTTAGGAGAACAGCTGGACTTAATGATGTAACAAAGCTGTCAGTGGGCAAGACACTATCTGGAAAGGGGCGTCTAACTGATGCCAATATTGATCTTCTACAGCAGTACTATGGCCAGACTGTTAGGAGAACAGCTGGACTTAATTATGTAACAAGGCTGTCGGTTGGCAAGACACTATCTGGAAAGGGGCGTCTAACTGATGCCAATATTGATCTTCTACAGCAGTGTTATGGCCAGGCTGTTAGGAGAACAGCTGGACTTAATGATGTAACAAGGCTGTCAGTTGGCAAGACACTATCTGGAAAGGGGCGCCTAGCTGTTGCCTATATTGATCTTCTACAACAGTATTATTGCCAGGCTGATAGGAGAACAGCTGGACTTAATGATGTAACAAAGCAGTCAGTTGGCAAGACACTATCTGGAAAGGGGCGTCTAACTGTTGCCTATATGGATCTTTTACGGCAGGATTATGGCCAGGCTGTTAGGTGAACAGCTGGACTTAATGATGTAACAAGGCTGTCATTAGGCAAGACATTATCTGGAAAGGAGCGTCTAACTGGTGCTAATATTGATCTTCTACGGCAGTATTATGGCCAGGCTGTTAGGAGAACAGCTGGAATTAATGATGTAACAAGGCTGACAGTTGGCAACACTATCTGGAAGGGGGCGTCTAACTGTTTCCTATATATTGATCTTCTACAGCAGTATTATGGCCAGGCTGTTAGGAGAACAGCTGGACTTAATGATGTAACAAAGCAGTCAGTTGGCAAGACATTATCTGGAAAGGGGTGTCTAACTGATGCCAATATTGATCTTCTGCAGCAGTATTATGGCCAGGCTGTTAGGAGAACAGCTGGACCTAATGATGTAACAAGGCTGTCAGTTGGCAAGACACTATCTGGAAAGGGGCGTCTAACCGTTGCCTATATTGATCTTATCGAGCAGTATTATGGCCAGGCTGTTAGGAGACCAGCAGGACTTAATGATGTAACAAGGCTGTCTGTTGGCAAGACATTATCTGGAAAGGGGCGTCTAACTGATGCCTATATTGATCTTTTACGGCAGTATTATGGCCAGGCTGTTAGGAGAACAGCTGGACTTAATGATGTAACAAGGCTGACGGTTGGCAAGACACTATCTGGAAAGGGGCGTCTAACTGTTTCCTATATTGATCTTATAGAGCAGTATTATGGCCAGGCTGTTAGGAGAACAGCTGGACTTAATGATGTAACAAGGCTGTCAGTTGGCAAGACACTATCTGGAAAGGGGAGTCTAACTGTTGCCTATATTGATCTTATAGAGTAGTATTATGGCCAGGCTGTTAGGAGAACAGCTGGACATAATGATGTAACAAGGCTGTCAGTTGGCAAGACGCTATCTGGTAAGGGGCGTCTAACTGTTGCCTATATTTATCTTATAGAGCTGTATTTTGGCCAGGCTGTTAGGAGAACCGCTGGACTTAATGATGTAACAAGGCTGTCAGTTGGCAAGACACTATCTGGAAAGGGGCGTCTAACTGTTGCCTATATTGATCTTCTACAGCAGTATTATGGCCAGGCTGTTAGGAGAACAGCTGGACTTAATGATGTAACAAGGCTGTCGTTTGGCAAGACACTATCTGGAAAGGGCCGTCTAACTGTTTACTATATTGAACTTCTACGGCAGTATTATGGCCAGGCTGATAGGAGAACAGCTGGAATTAATGATGTAACAAGGCTGACAGTTGGCAAGACACTATCTGGAAAGGGGCGCCTAACTGGTGCCTATATTGTTCTTCTACAGCAGTATTATGGCCAGGCTGTTAGGAGAACAGCTGGAATTAATGATGTAACAAAGCAGTCAGTTGGCAATACACTATCTGGAAAGGGGCGTCTAACTGATGCCTATATTGATCTTCTACGGCAGGATTATGTCCAGGATGTTTGGAGAACAGGTGGACTTAATGATGTAGCAATGCTGTCAGTTGGCAAGACACTATCTGGAAAGGGGCGTCTAACTGATGCCTATATTGATCTTCTACAGCATTATTATGGCCAGGCTGTTAGGAGAACAGCTGGATTTAATGATGTAACAAGGCTGTCAGATGGCAAGACTCTATCTGGAAATGGTCGTCTATCTGATGCCTATATTGATCTTGTACGGCAGAATTATGGCCAGGCTGTTAGGAGAACAGCTGGACTTAATGATGTAACAAGGCTGTCAGTTGGCAAGACACTATCTGGAAATGGGCGTCTAACTGATGCCAATATTGATCTTCTACAGCAGTATTATGTCCAGGCTGTTAGGAGAACAGCTGGACTTAATGATGTAACAAGGCTGTCATTTGGCAAGACACTATCTGGAAAGGGGCGTCTAACTGTTGCCAATATTGATCTTCTACAGCAGAATTATGGCCAGGCTGTTAGGAGAACAGCTGGACTTAATGATGTAACAAGGCTGTCAGTTTGCAAGACACTATCTGGAAAGGGGCGTCTAACTGTTGCCTATATTGATCTTCTAGAGCAGCATTATGGCCAGGCTGTTAGGAGAACAGCGTGACTTAATGATGTAACAAGGCTGTCAGTTTCAAGACACTATCTAGAAAGTGGCGTCTAACTGATGCCAATATTGATCTTCTACAGCAGTATTATGGCCAGGCTGTTAGGAGAACAGCTGGACTTAATGATGTAACAGGGCTGTCAGTTGGCAAGACACTATCTGGAAAAGGGCGTCCAACTGTTGCCTATATTGATCTTCTACGGCAGAATTATGGCCAGGCTGTTAGGAGAACAGCTGGAACTAATGACGTAACAAGGCTATCGGTTGGCAAGGCACTATCTGGAAAGGGGCGTCTAACCGTTGCCTTTATTGATCTTCTACAGCAGTATTATGGCCAGGCTGTTAGGGGAACAGCTGGACTTAATGATGTAACAAGGCTGTCAGTTGGCAACACACTATCTGGAAAGGGGCGTCTAACTGTTGCCAATATTGATCTTCTACAGCAGAATTATGGCCAGGCTGTTAGGAGAACAGCTGGACTTAATGATGTAACAAGGCTGTCAGTTGGCAACACACAATCTGGAAAGGGGCGTCTAACTGTTGCCAATATTGATCTTCTACAGCAGTATTATGGCCAGGCTGTTAGGAGAACAGCTGGACTTAATGATGTAACAAGGCTGTCAGTTGGCAACACACTATCTGGAAAAGGGCGTCTAACTGTTGCCTATATTGATCTTCTACTGCAGTATTATGGCCAGGCTGTTAGGAGAGCAGCTGGACTTAATGATGTAACAAGGCTGTCAGTTGGCAAGACACTATCTGGAAAGGGGCGTCTAACTGTTGCCTATATTGATCTTCTACAGCAGTATTATGGCCAGGCTGTTAGGAGAGCAGCTGAACTTATTGATGTAACAAGGCTGTCAGTTGGCAAGACACTATCTGATAAGGGGCGTCTATCTGTTGCCTATATTGATCTTCTACAGCAGTATTATGGCCAGACTGTTAGGAGAACAGCGTGACTTATTGGTGTAACAAGGCTGTCAGTGGGCAAGACACTATCTGGAAAGGGGCGTCTAACTGATGCCAATATTGATCTTCTACAGCAGTACTATGGCCAGACTGTTAGGAGAACAGCTGGACTTAATTATGTAACAAGGCTGTCATTTGCGAAGACACTATCCGGAAAGGGGCGTCTAACTGTTGCCTATATTGATCTTCTACAGCAGTATTATGGCCAGACTGTTAGGAGAACAGCTGGACTTAATGATGTAACAAGGCTGTTATTTGGCAAGACACTATCAGGAAAGGGGCGTCTAACTGTTGCCTATATTTATCTTATAGAGCAGAATTATGGCCAGCCTGTTAAGAGAACAGCGTGACTTATTGATGTAACAAGGCTGTCATTTGGGAAGACACTATCTGGAAAGGGGCGTCTAACTGATGCCTATATTGATCTTCTACAGCAGTATTATGGCCAGGCTGTTAGGAGAACAGCTGGACTTAATGGTGTAACAAGGCTGTCAGTTGGCAAGACACTATCTGGAAAGGGGCGTCTAACTGTTGCCTATATTGATCTTCTACAGCAGTATTATGGCCAGGTTGTTAGGAGAACAGCGTGACTTATTGATGTAACAAGGCTGTCAGTGGGCAAGACACTATCTGGAAAGGGGCGTCTAACTGATGCCTATATTGATCTTCTACAGCAGTATTATGGCCAGGCTGTTAGGAGAACAGCGTGAGTTAATGATGTAACAAGGCTGTCAGTTGGCAAGACATTATCTGGAAAAGGGCGTCTAACTGTTGCCTATATTGATCTTCTACAGCAGTATTATGGCCAGACTGTTAGGAGAACAGCTGGACTTAATGATGTAACAAGGCTGTCAGTTGGCAAGACACTATCTGGATAGGGACGTCTAACTGTTCCCTATATTTATCTTATAGAGCAGAATTATGGCCAGCCTGTTAGGAGAACAGCGTGACTTATTGATGTAACAAGGCTGTCAGTGGGCAAGAAACTATCTGGAAAGGGGCGTCTAACTGATGCCTATATTGATCTTCTACAGCAGTATTATGGCCAGGCTGTTAGGAGAAGAGCGTGAGTTAATGATGTAAAAGGCTGTCAGTTGGCAAGACATTATCTGGAAAAGGGCGTCTAACTGTTGCCTATATTGATCTTCTACAGCAGTATTATGGCCAGACTGTTAGGAGAACACCGTGACTTAATGATGTAAAAAGGCTGTCAGTTGGCAAGACACTATCTGGAAAGGGACGTCTAACTAATGCCAATATTGATCTTCTACAGCAGTATTATGGCCACGCTGTTAGGAGAACAGCTGGACTTAATGATGTAACAAGGCTGTCGTTTGGCAAGACACTATCTGGAAAGGGCCGTCTAACTGTTTACTATATTGAACTTCTACGGCAATATTATGGCCAGGCTGATAGGAGAACAGCTGGAATTAATGATGTAACAAGGCTGTCAGTTGGCAAGACACTATCTGGAAAGGGGCGTCTAACTGACGCCTATATTGATCTTCTACAGCAGTATTATTGCCAGCCTGTTTGGAGAACAGCTGGACTTAATGATGTAACAAGGCTGTCAATTGGCAAGTTACTATCTGAAAGGGGCATCTAACAGTTGCCTATATTGATCTTCTACAGCAGTATTATGGCCAGGCTGTTAGGAGAACAGCTGGACTTAATGATGTAACAAGGCTGTCAGTTGCAAGACACTATCTGGAAAGGGGCGTCTAACTGTTGCCTATATTGATCTTATAGAGCTGTATTATGGCCAGGCTGTTAGGAGAACAGCGTGACTTATTGATGTAACAAGGCTGTCAGTGGGCAAGACACTATCAGGAAAGGGGCGTCTAACTGATGCCAATATTGATCTCCTACAGCAGTACTATGGCCAGGCTGTTAGGGGAACAGCTGGACTTAATGATGTAACAAGGCTGTCATTTGGCAAGACACTACCTGGAAAGGGGCGTCTAACTGTTGCCTATATTTATCTTATAGAGCAGAATTATGGCCAGACTGTTAGGAGAACAGCGTGACTTATTGATGTAACAAGGCTGTCAGTGGGCAAGACACTATCTGGAAAGGGGCGTCTAACTGATGCCAATATTGATCTTCTACAGCAGTACTATGGCCAGACTGTTAGGAGAACAGCTGGACTTAATTATGTAACAAGGCTGTCATTTGGGAAGACACTATCCGGAAAGGGGCGTCTAACTGTTGCCTATATTGATCTTCTACAGCAGTATTATGGCTAGACTGTTAGGAGAACAGCTGGACTTAATGATGTACCAAGGCTGTTATTTGGCAAGACACTATCTGGAAATTGGCGTCTAACTGTTGCCTATATTTATCTTATAGAGCAGAATTATGGCCAGCCTGTTAAGAGAACAGCGTGACTTATTGATGTAACAAGGCTGTCATTTGGGAAGACACTATCTGGAAAGGGGCGTCTAACTGATGCCTATATTGATCTTCTACAGCAGTATTATGGCCAGGCTGTTAGGAGAACAGCTCGACTTAATGGTGTAACAAGGCTGTCAGTTGGCAAGACATTATCTGGAAAAGGGCGTCTAACTGTTGCCTATATTGATCTTCTACAGCAGTATTATGGCCAGACTGTTAGGAGAACACCGTGACTTAATGATGTAAAAAGGCTGTCAGTGGGCAAAACACTATCTGGAAAGGGGCGTCTAACTGATGCCAATATTGATCTTCTACAGCAGTACTATGGCCAGACTGTTAGGAGAACAGCTGGACTTAATTATGTAACAAGGCTGTCGGTTGGCAAGACACTATCTGGAAAGGGGCGTCTAACTGATGCCAATATTGATCTTCTACAGCAGTGTTATGGCCAGGCTGTTAGGAGAACAGCTGGACTTAATGATGTAACAAGGCTGTCAGTTGGCAAGACACTATCTGGAAAGGGGCGCCTAGCTGTTGCCTATATTGATCTTCTACAACAGTATTATTGCCAGGCTGATAGGAGAACAGCTGGACTTAATGATGTAACAAAGCAGTCAGTTGGCAAGACACTATCTGGAAAGGGGCGTCTAACTGTTGCCTATATGGATCTTTTACGGCAGGATTATGGCCAGGCTGTTAGGTGAACAGCTGGACTTAATGATGTAACAAGGCTGTCATTAGGCAAGACATTATCTGGAAAGGAGCGTCTAACTGGTGCTAATATTGATCTTCTACGGCAGTATTATGGCCAGGCTGTTAGGAGAACAGCTGGAATTAATGATGTAACAAGGCTGACAGTTGGCAACACTATCTGGAAGGGGGCGTCTAACTGTTTCCTATATATTGATCTTCTACAGCAGTATTATGGCCAGGCTGTTAGGAGAACAGCTGGACTTAATGATGTAACAAAGCAGTCAGTTGGCAAGACACTATCTGGAAAGGGGTGTCTAACTGATGCCAATATTGATCTTCTGCAGCAGTATTATGGCCAGGCTGTTAGGAGAACAGCTGGACCTAATGATGTAACAAGGCTGTCAGTTGGCAAGACACTATCTGGAAAGGGGCGTCTAACCGTTGCCTATATTGATCTTATCGAGCAGTATTATGGCCAGGCTGTTAGGAGACCAGCAGGACTTAATGATGTAACAAGGCTGTCTGTTGGCAAGACATTATCTGGAAAGGGGCGTCTAACTGATGCCTATATTGATCTTTTACGGCAGTATTATGGCCAGGCTGTTAGGAGAACAGCTGGACTTAATGATGTAACAAGGCTGACGGTTGGCAAGACACTATCTGGAAAGGGGCGTCTAACTGTTTCCTATATTGATCTTATAGAGCAGTATTATGGCCAGGCTGTTAGGAGAACAGCTGGACTTAATGATGTAACAAGGCTGTCAGTTGGCAAGACACTATCTGGAAAGGGGAGTCTAACTGTTGCCTATATTGATCTTATAGAGTAGTATTATGGCCAGGCTGTTAGGAGAACAGCTGGACATAATGATGTAACAAGGCTGTCAGTTGGCAAGACGCTATCTGGTAAGGGGCGTCTAACTGTTGCCTATATTTATCTTATAGAGCTGTATTTTGGCCAGGCTGTTAGGAGAACCGCTGGACTTAATGCTGTAACAAGGCTGTCAGTTGGCAAGACACTATCTGGAAAGGGGCGTCTAACTGTTGCCTATATTGATCTTCTACAGCAGTATTATGGCCAGGCTGTTAGGAGAACAGCTGGACTTAATGATGTAACAAGGCTGTCGTTTGGCAAGACACTATCTGGAAAGGGCCGTCTAACTGTTTACTATATTGAACTTCTACGGCAGTATTATGGCCAGGCTGATAGGAGAACAGCTGGAATTAATGATGTAACAAGGCTGACAGTTGGCAAGACACTATCTGGAAAGGGGCGTCTAACTGACCCCTATATTGATCTTCTACAGCAGTATTATTGCCAGCCTGTTTGGAGAACAGCTGGACTTAATGATGTAACAAGGCTGTCAGTTGGCAAGACACTATCTGGAAAGGGGCATCTAACTGTTGCCTATATTGATCTTCTACAGCAGTATTATGGCCAGGCTGATAGGAGCACAGCTGGACTTAATGATGTAACAAGGCTGTCAGTTGCAAGACACTATCTGGAAAGGGGCGTCTAACTGTTGCCTATATTGATCTTATAGAGCAGTATTATGGCCAGGCTGTTAGGAGAACAGCTGTACTTAATGATGTAACAAGGCTGTCAGTTGGCAAGACACTATCTGGAAAGGGGCGCCTAACTGGTGCCTATATTGTTCTTCTACAGCAGTATTATGGCCAGGCTGTTAGGAGAACAGCTGGAATTAATGATGTAACAAAGCAGTCAGTTGGCAATACACTATCTGGAAAGGGGCGTCTAACTGATGCCTATATTGATCTTCTACGGCAGGATTATGTCCAGGATGTTTGGAGAACAGGTGGACTTAATGATGTAGCAATGCTGTCAGTTGGCAAGACACTATCTGGAAAGGGGCGTCTAACTGATGCCTATATTGATCTTCTACAGCATTATTATGGCCAGGCTGTTAGGAGAACAGCTGGATTTAATGATGTAACAAGGCTGTCAGATGGCAAGACTCTATCTGGAAATGGTCGTCTATCTGATGCCTATATTGATCTTGTACGGCAGAATTATGGCCAGGCTGTTAGGAGAACAGCTGGACTTAATGATGTAACAAGGCTGTCAGTTGGCAAGACACTATCTGGAAATGGGCGTCTAACTGATGCCAATATTGATCTTCTACAGCAGTATTATGTCCAGGCTGTTAGGAGAACAGCTGGACTTAATGATGTAACAAGGCTGTCATTTGGCAAGACACTATCTGGAAAGGGGCGTCTAACTGTTGCCAATATTGATCTTCTACAGCAGAATTATGGCCAGGCTGTTAGGAGAACAGCTGGACTTAATGATGTAACAAGGCTGTCAGTTGGCAACACACAATCTGGAAAGGGGCGTCTAACTGTTGCCAATATTGATCTTCTACAGCAGTATTATGGCCAGGCTGTTAGGAGAACAGCTGGACTTAATGATGTAACAAGGCTGTCAGTTGGCAACACACTATCTGGAAAAGGGCGTCTAACTGTTGCCTATATTGATCTTCTACTGCAGTATTATGGCCAGGCTGTTAGGAGAGCAGCTGGACTTAATGATGTAACAAGGCTGTCAGTTGGCAAGACACTATCTGGAAAGGGGCGTCTAACTGTTGCCTATATTGATCTTCTACAGCAGTATTATGGCCAGGCTGTTAGGAGAGCAGCTGAACTTATTGATGTAACAAGGCTGTCAGTTGGCAAGACACTATCTGATAAGGGGCGTCTATCTGTTGCCTATATTGATCTTCTACAGCAGTATTATGGCCAGACTGTTAGGAGAACAGCGTGACTTATTGATGTAACAAGGCTGTCAGTGGGCAAGACACTATCTGGAAAGGGGCGTCTAACTGATGCCAATATTGATCTTCTACAGCAGTACTATGGCCAGACTGTTAGGAGAACAGCTGGACTTAATTATGTAACAAGGCTGTCATTTGCGAAGACACTATCCGGAAAGGGGCGTCTAACTGTTGCCTATATTGATCTTCTACAGCAGTATTATGGCCAGACTGTTAGGAGAACAGCTGGACTTAATGATGTAACAAGGCTGTTATTTGGCAAGACACTATCAGGAAAGGGGCGTCTAACTGTTGCCTATATTTATCTTATAGAGCAGAATTATGGCCAGCCTGTTAAGAGAACAGCGTGACTTATTGATGTAACAAGGCTGTCATTTGGGAAGACACTATCTGGAAAGGGGCGTCTAACTGATGCCTATATTGATCTTCTACAGCAGTATTATGGCCAGGCTGTTAGGAGAACAGCTGGACTTAATGGTGTAACAAGGCTGTCAGTTGGCAAGACACTATCTGGAAAGGGGCGTCTAACTGTTGCCTATATTGATCTTCTACAGCAGTATTATGGCCAGGTTGTTAGGAGAACAGCGTGACTTATTGATGTAACAAGGCTGTCAGTGGGCAAGACACTATCTGGAAAGGGGCGTCTAACTGATGCCTATATTGATCTTCTACAGCAGTATTATGGCCAGGCTGTTAGGAGAACAGCGTGAGTTAATGATGTAACAAGGCTGTCAGTTGGCAAGACATTATCTGGAAAGGGGCGTCTAACTGATGCCTATATTGATCTTCTACAGCAGTATTATGGCCAGGCTGTTAGGAGAACAGCGTGAGTTAATGATGTAACAAGGCTGTCAGTTGGCAAGACATTATCTGGAAAAGGGCGTCTAACTGTTGCCTATATTGATCTTCTACAGCAGTATTATGGCCAGACTGTTAGGAGAACAGCTGGACTTAATGATGTAACAAGGCTGTCAGTTGGCAAGACACTATCTGGATAGGGACGTCTAACTGTTCCCTATATTTATCTTATAGAGCAGAATTATGGCCAGCCTGTTAGGAGAACAGCGTGACTTATTGATGTAACAAGGCTGTCAGTGGGCAAGAAACTATCTGGAAAGGGGCGTCTAACTGATGCCTATATTGATCTTCTACAGCAGTATTATGGCCAGGCTGTTAGGAGAAGAGCGTGAGTTAATGATGTAAAAGGCTGTCAGTTGGCAAGACATTATCTGGAAAAGGGCGTCTAACTGTTGCCTATATTGATCTTCTACAGCAGTATTATGGCCAGACTGTTAGGAGAACACCGTGACTTAATGATGTAAAAAGGCTGTCAGTTGGCAAGACACTATCTGGAAAGGGACGTCTAACTAATGCCAATATTGATCTTCTACAGCAGTATTATGGCCACGCTGTTAGGAGAACAGCTGGACTTAATGATGTAACAAGGCTGTCGTTTGGCAAGACACTATCTGGAAAGGGCCGTCTAACTGTTTACTATATTGAACTTCTACGGCAATATTATGGCCAGGCTGATAGGAGAACAGCTGGAATTAATGATGTAACAAGGCTGTCAGTTGGCAAGACACTATCTGGAAAGGGGCGTCTAACTGACGCCTATATTGATCTTCTACAGCAGTATTATTGCCAGCCTGTTTGGAGAACAGCTGGACTTAATGATGTAACAAGGCTGTCAATTGGCAAGTTACTATCTGAAAGGGGCATCTAACAGTTGCCTATATTGATCTTCTACAGCAGTATTATGGCCAGGCTGTTAGGAGAACAGCTGGACTTAATGATGTAACAAGGCTGTCAGTTGCAAGACACTATCTGGAAAGGGGCGTCTAACTGTTGCCTATATTGATCTTATAGAGCTGTATTATGGCCAGGCTGTTAGGAGAATAGCGTGACTTATTGATGTAACAAGGCTGTCAGTGGGCAAGACACTATCAGGAAAGGGGCGTCTAACTGATGCCAATATTGATCTCCTACAGCAGTACTATGGCCAGGCTGTTAGGGGAACAGCTGGACTTAATGATGTAACAAGGCTGTCATTTGGCAAGACACTACCTGGAAAGGGGCGTCTAACTGTTGCCTATATTTATCTTATAGAGCAGAATTATGGCCAGACTGTTAGGAGAACAGCGTGACTTATTGATGTAACAAGGCTGTCAGTGGGCAAGACACTATCTGGAAAGGGGCGTCTAACTGATGCCAATATTGATCTTCTACAGCAGTACTATGTCCAGACTGTTAGGAGAACAGCTGGACTTAATTATGTAACAAGGCTGTCATTTGGGAAGACACTATCCGGAAAGGGGCGTCTAACTGTTGCCTATATTGATCTTCTACAGCAGTATTATGGCTAGACTGTTAGGAGAACAGCTGGACTTAATGATGTACCAAGGCTGTTATTTGGCAAGACACTATCTGGAAATTGGCGTCTAACTGTTGCCTATATTTATCTTATAGAGCAGAATTATTGCCAGCCTGTTAAGAGAACAGCGTGACTTATTGATGTAACAAGGCTGTCATTTGGGAAGACACTATCTGGAAAGGGGCGTCTAACTGATGCCTATATTGATCTTCTACAGCAGTATTATGGCCAGGCTGTTAGGAGAACAGCTCGACTTAATGGTGTAACAAGGCTGTCAGTTGGCAAGACATTATCTGGAAAAGGGCGTCTAACTGTTGCCTATATTGATCTTCTACAGCAGTATTATGGCCAGACTGTTAGGAGAACACCGTGACTTAATGATGTAAAAAGGCTGTCAGTTGACAAGACACTATCTGGAAAGGGACGTCTAACTAATGCCAATATTGATCTTCTACAGCAGTATTATGGCCACGCTGTTAGGAGAACAGCTGGACTTAATGATGTAACAAGGCTGTCGTTTGGCAAGACACTATCTGAAAAAGGGCCGTCTAACTGTTTACTATATTGAACTTCTACGGCAATATTATGGCCAGGCTGATAGGAGAACAGCTGGAATTAATGATGTAACAAGGCTGTCAGTTGGCAAGACACTATCTGGAAAGGGGCGTCTAACTGACGCCTATATTGATCTTCTACAGCAGTATTATTGCCAGCCTGTTTGGAGAACAGCTGGACTTAATGATGTAACAAGGCTGTCAGTTGGCAAGTTACTATCTGAAAGGGGCATCTAACTGTTGCCTATATTGATCTTCTACAGCAGTATTATGGCCAGGCTGTTAGGAGAACAGCTGGACTTAATGATGTAACAAGGCTGTCAGTTGCAAGACACTATCTGGAAAGGGGCGTCTAACTGTTGCCTATATAGATCTTATAGAGCAGTATTATGGCCAGGCTGTTAGGAGAACAGCTGTACTTAATGATGTAACAAGGCTGTCAGTTGGCAAGACACTATCTGGAAAGGGGCGCCTAACTGTTGCCTATATTGATCTTCTACAGCAGTATTATGGCCAGGCTGTTAGGAGAACAGCTGGACTTAATGATGTATTAAAGCAGTCAGTTGGCAATACACTATCTGGAAAGGGGCGTCTAACTGATGCCTATATTGATCTTCTACAGCAGTATTATGGCCAGGCTGTTAGGAGAACAGCTGGACTTAATGATGTAACAAGGCTGTCAGATGGCAAGACACTAACTGGAAAGGGTCGTCTATCTGATGGCTATATTGATCTTCTACAGCAGTATTATGGCCAGGCTGTTAGGAGAACAGCTGGACTTAATGATGTAACAAGGCTGTCAGTTGGCAAGACACTATCTGGAAATGGGCGTCTAACTGATGCCAATATTGATCTTCTACAGCAGTATTATGGCCAGGCTGTTAGGAGAACAGCTGGACTTAATGATGTAACAAGGCTGTCATTTGGCAAGACACTATCTGGAAAGGGGCGTCTAACTGTTGCCAATATTGACCTTCTACAGCAGAATTATGGCCAGGCTGTTAGGAGAAAAGCTGGACTTAATGATGTAACAAGGCTGCCAGTTTGCAAGACACTATCTGGAAAGGGGCGTCTAACTGTTGCCTATATTGATCTTATAGAGCGGTATTATGGCCAGGCTGTTAGGAGAACAGTTGGACTTAATGATGTAACAAGGCTGTCCGTTGGCAAGACACTATCTGTAAAGGGCGTCTAATTGATGCCAATATTGATCTTCTACAGCAGTATTGTGGCCAGGCTGTTAGGAGAACAGCTGGACTTAATGATGTAACAAGGCTGTCATTTGGCAAGACACTATCTGGAAAGGGGCGTCTAACTGTTGCCAATATTGATCTTCTACAGCAATATTATGGCCAGGCTGTTAGGAGAACAGCTGGACTTCATGATGTAACAAGGCTGTCAGTTGGCAAGACACTATCTGGAAAAGGGCGTCCAACTGTTGCCTATATTGATCTTCTACGGCAGAATTATGGCCAGGCTGTTAGGAGAACAGCTGGAATTAATGACGTAACAAGGCTATCGGTTGGCAAGGCACTATCTGGAAAGGGGCGTCTAACCGTTGCCTTTATTGATCTTCTACAGCAGTATTATGGCCAGGCTGTTAGGGGAACAGCTGGACTTAATGATGTAACTAGGCTGTCAGTTGGCAAGACACTATCTGGAAAGGGGCGTCTAACTGTTGCCTATATTGACCTTCTACAGCAGTATTATGGCCAGGCTGTTAGGAGAACAGCTGGACATTAATGATGTAACAAGGCTGTCAGTTTACAAGACACTATCTGGAATTGGGCGTCTAACTGTTGCCTATATTGATCTTCTACAGCAGTATTATGGCCAGGCTGTTAGGAGAACAGCTGGACTTAATGATGTAACAAGGCTGTCAGTTGGCAACACACTATCTGGAAAAGGGCGTCTAACTGTTGCCTATATTGATCTTCTACTGCAGTATTATGGCCAGGCTGTTAGGAGAACAGCTGGACTTAATGATGTAACAAAGCTGTCAGTGGGCAAGACACTATCTGGAAAGGGGCATCTAACTGATGCCAATATTGATCTTCTACAGCAGTACTATGGCCAGTCTGTTAGGAGAACAGCTGGACTTAATTATGTAACAAGGCTGTCGGTTGGCAAGACACTATCTGGAAAGGGGCGTCTAAATGATGCCAATATTGATCTTCTACTGCAGTGTTATGGCCAGGCTGTTAGGAGAACAGCTGGACTTAATGATGTAACAAGGCTGTTAGTTGGCAAGACACTATCTGGAAAGGGGCGTCTAGCTGTTGCCTATATTGATCTTATAGAGTAGTATTATGGCCAGGCTGTTAGGAGAACAGCTGGACTTAATGATGTAACAAGGCTGTCAGTTGGCAACACACTATCTGGAAATGGGCGTCTAACCGTTGCCAATATTGATCTTCTACAGCAGAATTATGGCCAGGCTGTTAGGAGAACAGCTGGACTTAATGATGTAACAAGGCTGTCAGTTGGCAACACACAATCTGGAAAGGGGCGTCTAACTGTTGCCAATATTGATCTTCTACAGCAGTATTATGGCCAGGCTGTTAGGAGAACAGCTGGACTTAATGATGTAACAAGGCTGTCAGTTGGCAACACACTATCTGGAAAAGGGCGTCTAACTGTTGCCTACATTGATCTTCTACTGCAGTATTATGGCCAGGCTGTTAGGAGAGGAGCTGGACTTAATGATGTAACAAGGCTGTCAGTTGGCAAGACACTATCTGGAAAGGGGCGTCTAACTGTTGCCTATATTGATCTTCTACAGCAGTATTATGGCCAGGCTGTTAGGAGAACAGCTGGACTTAATGATGTAACAAGGCTGTCAGTGGGCAAGACACTATCTGGAAAAGGGCGTCTAACTGTTGCCTATATTGATCTTTTACAGCAGTATTATGGCCAGGCTGTTAGGAGAGCAGCTGGACTTAATGATGTAACAAGGCCGTCATTTGGCAAGACACTATCTGGTAAGGGGCGTCTATCTGTTGCCTATATTGATCTTCTACAGCAGTATTATGGCCAGACTGTTAGGAGAACAGCGTGACTTATTGATGTAACAAGGTTGTCAGTGGGCAAGACACTATCTCTAATGGGGCGTCTAACTGATGTCAATATTGATCTTCTACAGCAGTACTATGGCCAGGCTGTTAGGGGAACAGCTGGACTTAATGATGTAACAAGGCTGTCATTTGGCAAGACACTATCTGGAAAGGGGCGTCTAACTGTTGCCTACATTGATCTTCTACTGCAGTATTATGGCCAGGCTGTTAGGAGAGCAGCTGGACTTAATGATGTAACAAGGCTGTCAGTTGGCAAGACACTATCTGGAAAGGGGGGTCTAACTGTTGCCTATATTGATCTTCTACAGCAGTATATGGCCAGGCTGTTAGGAGAACAGCTGGACTTAATGATGTAACAAGGCTGTCAGTGGGCAAGACACTATCTGGAAAAGGGCGTCTAACTGTTGCCTATATTGATCTTTTACAGCAGTATTATGGCCAGGCTGTTAGGAGAGCAGCTGGACTTAATGATGTAACAAGGCCGTCATTTGGCAAGACACTATCTGGTAAGGGGCGTCTATCTGTTGCCTATATTGATCTTCTACAGCAGTATTATGGCCAGACTGTTAGGAGAACAGCGTGACTTATTGATGTAACAAGGTTGTCAGTGGGCAAGACACTATCTCTAATGGGGCGTCTAACTGATGTCAATATTGATCTTCAACAGCAGTACTATGGCCAGGCTCTTAGGGGAACAGCTGGACTTAATGATGTAACAAGGCTGTCATTTGGCAAGACACTATCTGGAAAGGGGCGTCCAACTGTTGCCTATATTGATCTTCTACGGCAGAATTATGGCCAGGCTGTTAGGAGAACAGCTGGAATTAATGACGTAACAAGGCTATCGGTTGGCAAGGCACTATCTGGAATGGGGCGTCTAACCGTTGCCTTTATTGATCTTCTACAGCAGTATTATGGCCAGGCTGTTAGCGGAACAGCTGGACTTAATGATGTAACTAGGCTGTCAGTTGGCAAGACACTATCTGGAAAGGGGCGTCTAACTGTTGCCTATATTGACCTTCTACAGCAGTATTATGGCCAGGCTGTTAGGAGAACAGCTGGACATTAATGATGTAACAAGGCTGTCAGTTTGCAAGACACTATCTGGAATTGGGCGTCTAACTGTTGCCTATATTGATCTTCTACAGCAGCATTATGGCCAGGCTGTTAGGAGAACAGCTGGACTTAATGATGTAACAAGGCAGTCAGTTGGCAACACACTATCTGGAAAAGGGCGTCTAACTGTTGCCTATATTGATCTTCTACTGCAGTATTATGGCCAGGCTGTTAGGAGAACAGCTGGACTTAATGATGTAACAAAGCTGTCAGTGGGCAAGACACTATCTGGAAAGGGGCGTCTAACTGATGCCAATATTGATCTTCTACAGCAGTACTATGGCCAGTCTGTTAGGAGAACAGCTGGACATAATTATGTAACAAGGCTGTCGGTTGGCAAGACACTATCTGGAAAGGGGCGTCTAGCTGTTGCCTATATTGATCTTATAGAGTAGTATTATGGCCAGGCTGTTAGGAGAACAGCTGGACTTAATGATGTAACAAGGCTGTCAGTTGGCAACACACAATCTGGAAAGGGGCGTCTAACTGTTGCCAATATTGATCTTCTACAGCAGTATTATGGCCAGGCTGTTAGGAGAACAGCTGGACTTAATGATGTAACAAGGCTGTCAGTTGGCAACACACTATCTGGAAAAGGGCGTCTAACTGTTGCCTACATTGATCTTCTACTGCAGTATTATGGCCAGGCTGTTAGGAGAGCAGCTGGACTTAATGATGTAACAAGGCTGTCAGTTGGCAAGACACTATCTGGAAAGGGGCGTCTAACTGTTGCCTATATTGATCTTCTACAGCAGTATTATGGCCAGGCTGTTAGGAGAACAGCTGGACTTAATGATGTAACAAGGCTGTCAGTGGGCAAGACACTATCTGGAAAAGGGCGTCTAACTGTTGCCTACATTGATCTTTTACAGCAGTATTATGGCCAGGCTGATAGGAGAGCAGCTGGACTTAATGATGTAACAAGGCTGTCATTTGGCAAGACACTATCTGGTAAGGGGCGTCTATCTGTTGCCTATATTGATCTTCTACAGCAGTATTATGGCCAGATTGTTAGGAGAACAGCGTGACTTATTGATGTAACAAGGTTGTCAGTGGGCAAGACACTATCTCTAATGGGGCGTCTAACTGATGTCAATATTGATCTTCTACAGCAGTACTATGGCCAGGCTGTTAGGGGAACAGCTGGACTTAATGATGTAACAAGGCTGTCATTTGGCAAGACACTATCTGGAAAGGGGCGTCTAACTGTTGCCTATATTGATCTTCTACAGCAGTATTATGGCCAGACTCTTAGGAGAACAGCGTGACTTATTGATGTAACAAGGCTGTCAGTGGGCAAGACACTATCTGGAAAGGGGCGTCTAACTGATGCCAATATTGATCTTCTACAGCAGTACTATGGCCAGACTGTTAGGAGAACAGCTGGACTTAAATATGTAACAAGGCTGTCATTTGGGAAGACACTATCTGGAAAGGGGCGTCTATCTGTTGCCTATATTGATCTTCTACAGCAGTATTATGGCCAGACTGTTAGGAGAACAGCGTGACTTATTGATGTAACAAGGCTGTCAGTGGGCAAGACACTATCTGGAAAGGGGCGTCTAACTGATGCCTATATTGATCTTCTACAGCAGTATTATGGCCAGGTTGTTAGGAGAACAGCGTGACTTATTGATGTAACAAGGCTGTCAGTGGGCAAGACACTATCTGGAAAGGTGCGTCTAACTGATGCCTATATTGATCTTCTACAGCAGTATTATGGCCAGGCTGTTAGGAGAACAGCGTGAGTTAATGATGTAACAAGGCTGTCAGTTGGCAAGACACTATCTGGAAAACGGCGTCTAACTGTTGCCTATATTGATCTTCTACAGCAGTATTATGGCCAGACTGTTAGGAGAACAGCGTGACTTATTGATGTAACACGGTTGTCAGTGGGCAAGACACTATCTCTAATGGGGCGTCTAACTGATGTCAATATTGATCTTCTACAGCAGTACTATGGCCAGGCTCTTAGGGGAACAGCTGGACTTAATGATGTAACAAGGCTGTCATTTGGCAAGACACTATCTGGAAAGGGGCGTCCAACTGTTGCCTATATTGATCTTCTACGGCAGAATTATGGCCAGGCTGTTAGGAGAACAGCTGGAATTAATGACGTAACAAGGCTATCGGTTGGCAAGGCACTATCTTGAATGGGGCGTCTAACCGTTGCCTTTATTGATCTTCTACAGCAGTATTATGGCCAGGCTGTTAGGGGAACAGCTGGACTTAATGATGTAACTAGGCTGTCAGTTGGCAAGACACTATCTGGAAAGGGGCGTCTAACTGACGCCTATATTGATCTTCTACAGCAGTATTATTGCCAGCCTGTTTGGAGAACAGCTGGACTTAATGATGTAACAAGGCTGTCAATTGGCAAGTTACTATCTGAAAGGGGCATCTAACTGTTGCCTATATTGATCTTCTACAGCAGTATTATGGCCAGGCTGTTAGGAGAACAGCTGGACTTAATGATGTAACAAGGCTGTCAGTTGCAAGACACTATCTGGAAAGGGGCGTCTAACTGTTGCCTATATTGATCTTATAGAGCTGTATTATGGCCAGGCTGTTAGGAGAACAGCGTGACTTATTGATGTAACAAGGCTGTCAGTGGGCAAGACACTATCTGGAAAGGGGCGTCTAACTGATGCCAATATTGATCTCCTACAGCAGTACTATGGCCAGGCTGTTAGGGGAACAGCTGGACTTAATGATGTAACAAGGCTGTCATTTGGCAAGACACTACCTGGAAAGGGGCGTCTAACTGTTGCCTATATTTATCTTATAGAGCAGAATTATGGCCAGACTGTTAGGAGAACAGCGTGACTTATTGATGTAACAAGGCTGTCAGTGGGCAAGACACTATCTGGAAAGGGGCGTCTAACTGATGCCAATATTGATCTTCTACAGCAGTACTAAGGCCAGACTGTTAGGAGAACAGCTGGACTTAATTATGTAACAAGGCTGTCATTTGGGAAGACACTATCCGGAATGGGGCGTCTAACTGTTGCCTATATTGATCTTCTACAGCAGTATTATGGCTAGACTGTTAGGAGAACAGCTGGACTTAATGATGTACCAAGGCTGTTATTTGGCAAGAAACTATCTGGAAAGGGGCGTCTAACTGTTGCCTATATTTATCTTATAGAGCAGAATTATGGCCAGCCTGTTAAGAGAACAGCGTGACTTATTGATGTAACAAGGCTGTCATTTGGGAAGACACTATCTGGAAAGGGGCGTCTAACTGATGCCTATATTGATCTTCTACAGCAGTATTATGGCCAGGCTGTTAGGAGAACAGCTCGACTTAATGGTGTAACAAGGCTGTCAGTTGGCAAGACATTATCTGGAAAAGGGCGTCTAACTGTTGCCTATATTGATCTTCTACAGCAGTATTATGGCCAGACTGTTAGGAGAACACCGTGACTTAATGATGTAAAAAGGCTGTCAGTTGGCAAGACACTATCTGGAAAGGGACGTCTAACTAATGCCAATATTGATCTTCTACAGCAGTATTATGGCCACGCTGTTAGGAGAACAGCTGGACTTAATGATGTAACAAGGCTGTCGTTTGGCAAGACACTATCTGGAAAGGGCCGTCTAACTGTTTACTATATTGAACTTCTACGGCAATATTATGGCCAGGCTGATAGGAGAACAGCTGGAATTAATGATGTAACAAGGCTGTCAGTTGGCAAGACACTATCTGGAAAGGGGCGTCTAACTGACGCCTATATTGATCTTCTACAGCAGTATTATTGCCAGCCTGTTTGGAGAACAGCTGGACTTAATGATGTAACAAGGCTGTCAGTTGGCAAGTTACTATCTGAAAGGGGCATCTAACTGTTGCCTATATTGATCTTCTACAGCAGTATTATGGCCAGGCTGTTAGGAGAACAGCTGGACTTAATGATGTAACAAGGCTGTCAGTTGCAAGACACTATCTGGAAAGGGGCGTCTAACTGTTGCCTATATTGATCTTATAGAGCAGTATTATGGCCAGGCTGTTAGGAGAACAGCTGTTCTTAATGATGTAACAAGGCTGTCAGTTGGCAAAACACTATCTGGAAAGGGGCGCCTAACTGTTGCCTATATTGATCTTCTACAGCAGTATTATGGCCAGGCTGTTAGGAGAACAGCTGGACTTAATGATGTAACAAAGCAGTCAGTTGGCAATACACTATCTGGAAAGGGGCGTCTAACTGATGCCTATATTGATCTTCTACAGCAGTATTATGACCAGGCTGTTAGGAGAACAGCTGGACTTAATGATGTAACAAGGCTGTCAGATGGCAAGACACTATCTGGAAAGGGTCGTCTATCTGATGCCTATATTGATCTTCTACAGCAGTATTATGGCCAGGCTGTTAGGAGAACAGCTGGACTTAATGATGTAACAAGGCTGTCAGTTGGCAAGACACTATCTGGAAATGGGCGTCTAACTGATGCCAATATTGATCTTCTACAGCAGTATTATGGCCAGGCTGTTAGGAGAACAGCTGGACTTAATGATGTAACAAGGCTGTCATTTGGCAAGACACTATCTGGAAAGGGGCGTCTAACTGTTGCCAATATTGACCTTCTACAGCAGAATTATGGCCAGGCTGTTAGGAGAAAAGCTGGACTTAATGATGTAACAAGGCTGCCAGTTTGCAAGACACTATCTGGAAAGGGGCGTCTAACTGTTGCCTATATTGATCTTATAGAGCGGTATTATGGTCAGGCTGTTAGGAGAACAGTTGGACTTAATGATGTAACAAGGCTGTCCGTTGGCAAGACACTATCTGTAAAGGGCGTCTAATTGATGCCAATATTGATCTTCTACAGCAGTATTGTGGCCAGGCTGTTAGGAGAACAGCTGGACTTAATGATGTAACAAGGCTGTCATTTGGCAAGAGACTATCTGGAAAGGGGCGTCTATCTGATGCCTATATTGATCTTCTAGAGCAGTATTATGGCCAGGCTGTTAGGAGAACAGCTGGACTTAATGATGTAACAAGGCTGTCAGTTGGCAAGACACTATCTGGAAATGGGCGTCTAACGGATGCCAATATTGATTCTCTACAGCAGTATTTTGGCCAGGCTGTTAGGAGAACAGCTGGACTTAATGATGTAACAAGGCTGTCGGTTGGCAAGACACTATCTGGAAAGGGGCGTCTAACTGTTGCCTATATTGACCTTCTACAGCAGTATTATGGCCAGGCTGTTAGGAGAACAGGTGGACTTAATGATGTAACAAGGCTGTCAGTTGGCAAGACACTATCTGGTTAGGGGCGTCTAACTGTTGCCTATATTGTACTTCTACAGCAGTAATATGGCCAGACTGTTAGGAGAACAGCGTGACTTAATGATGTAACAAGGCTGTCAGTTTCAAGACACTATCTGGAAAGGGGCGTCTAACTGATGCCAATATTGATCTTCTACAGCAATATTATGGCCAGGCTGTTAGGAGAACAGCTGGACTTCATGATGTAACAAGGCTGTCAGTTGGCAAGACACTATCTGGAAAAGGGCGTCCAACTGTTGCCTATATTGATCTTCTACGGCAGAATTATGGCCAGGCTGTTAGGAGAACAGCTGGAATTAATGACGTAACAAGGCTATCGGTTGGCAAGGCACTATCTGGAAAGGGGCGTCTAACTGTTGCCTATATTGACCTTCTACAGCAGTATTACGGCCAGGCTGTTAGGAGAACAGCTGGACATTAATGATGTAACAAGGCTGTCAGTTTGCAAGACACTATCTGGAATTGGGCGTCTAACTGTTGCCTATATTGATCTTCTACAGCAGTATTATGGCCAGGCTGTTAGGAGAACAGCTGGACTTAATGATGTAACAAGGCTGTCAGTTGGCAACACACTATCTGGAAAAGGGCGTCTAACTGTTGCCTATATTGATCTTCTACTGCAGTATTATGGCCAGGCTGTTAGGAGAACAGCTGGACTTAATGATGTAACAAAGCTGTCAGTGGGCAAGACACTATCTGGAAAGGGGCATCTAACTGATGCCAATATTGATCTTCTACAGCAGTATTATGGCCAGACTGTTAGGAGAACAGCGTGACTTATTGATGTAACACGGTTGTCAGTGGGCAAGACACTATCTCTAATGGGGCGTCTAACTGATGTCAATATTGATCTTCTACAGCAGTACTATGGCCAGGCTCTTAGGGGAACAGCTGGACTTAATGATGTAACAAGGCTGTCATTTGGCAAGACACTATCTGGAAAGGGGCGTCCAACTGTTGCCTATATTGATCTTCTACGGCAGAATTATGGCCAGGCTGTTAGGAGAACAGCTGGAATTAATGACGTAACAAGGCTATCGGTTGGCAAGGCACTATCTTGAATGGGGCGTCTAACCGTTGCCTTTATTGATCTTCTACAGCAGTATTATGGCCAGGCTGTTAGGGGAACAGCTGGACTTAATGATGTAACTAGGCTGTCAGTTGGCAAGACACTATCTGGAAAGGGGCGTCTAACTGACGCCTATATTGATCTTCTACAGCAGTATTATTGCCAGCCTGTTTGGAGAACAGCTGGACTTAATGATGTAACAAGGCTGTCAATTGGCAAGTTACTATCTGAAAGGGGCATCTAACTGTTGCCTATATTGATCTTCTACAGCAGTATTATGGCCAGGCTGTTAGGAGAACAGCTGGACTTAATGATGTAACAAGGCTGTCAGTTGCAAGACACTATCTGGAAAGGGGCGTCTAACTGTTGCCTATATTGATCTTATAGAGCTGTATTATGGCCAGGCTGTTAGGAGAACAGCGTGACTTATTGATGTAACAAGGCTGTCAGTGGGCAAGACACTATCTGGAAAGGGGCGTCTAACTGATGCCAATATTGATCTCCTACAGCAGTACTATGGCCAGGCTGTTAGGGGAACAGCTGGACTTAATGATGTAACAAGGCTGTCATTTGGCAAGACACTACCTGGAAAGGGGCGTCTAACTGTTGCCTATATTTATCTTATAGAGCAGAATTATGGCCAGACTGTTAGGAGAACAGCGTGACTTATTGATGTAACAAGGCTGTCAGTGGGCAAGACACTATCTGGAAAGGGGCGTCTAACTGATGCCAATATTGATCTTCTACAGCAGTACTAAGGCCAGACTGTTAGGAGAACAGCTGGACTTAATTATGTAACAAGGCTGTCATTTGGGAAGACACTATCCGGAATGGGGCGTCTAACTGTTGCCTATATTGATCTTCTACAGCAGTATTATGGCTAGACTGTTAGGAGAACAGCTGGACTTAATGATGTACCAAGGCTGTTATTTGGCAAGAAACTATCTGGAAAGGGGCGTCTAACTGTTGCCTATATTTATCTTATAGAGCAGAATTATGGCCAGCCTGTTAAGAGAACAGCGTGACTTATTGATGTAACAAGGCTGTCATTTGGGAAGACACTATCTGGAAAGGGGCGTCTAACTGATGCCTATATTGATCTTCTACAGCAGTATTATGGCCAGGCTGTTAGGAGAACAGCTCGACTTAATGGTGTAACAAGGCTGTCAGTTGGCAAGACATTATCTGGAAAAGGGCGTCTAACTGTTGCCTATATTGATCTTCTACAGCAGTATTATGGCCAGACTGTTAGGAGAACACCGTGACTTAATGATGTAAAAAGGCTGTCAGTTGGCAAGACACTATCTGGAAAGGGACGTCTAACTAATGCCAATATTGATCTTCTACAGCAGTATTATGGCCACGCTGTTAGGAGAACAGCTGGACTTAATGATGTAACAAGGCTGTCGTTTGGCAAGACACTATCTGGAAAGGGCCGTCTAACTGTTTACTATATTGAACTTCTACGGCAATATTATGGCCAGGCTGATAGGAGAACAGCTGGAATTAATGATGTAACAAGGCTGTCAGTTGGCAAGACACTATCTGGAAAGGGGCGTCTAACTGACGCCTATATTGATCTTCTACAGCAGTATTATTGCCAGCCTGTTTGGAGAACAGCTGGACTTAATGATGTAACAAGGCTGTCAGTTGGCAAGTTACTATCTGAAAGGGGCATCTAACTGTTGCCTATATTGATCTTCTACAGCAGTATTATGGCCAGGCTGTTAGGAGAACAGCTGGACTTAATGATGTAACAAGGCTGTCAGTTGCAAGACACTATCTGGAAAGGGGCGTCTAACTGTTGCCTATATTGATCTTATAGAGCAGTATTATGGCCAGGCTGTTAGGAGAACAGCTGTTCTTAATGATGTAACAAGGCTGTCAGTTGGCAAAACACTATCTGGAAAGGGGCGCCTAACTGTTGCCTATATTGATCTTCTACAGCAGTATTATGGCCAGGCTGTTAGGAGAACAGCTGGACTTAATGATGTAACAAAGCAGTCAGTTGGCAATACACTATCTGGAAAGGGGCGTCTAACTGATGCCTATATTGATCTTCTACAGCAGTATTATGACCAGGCTGTTAGGAGAACAGCTGGACTTAATGATGTAACAAGGCTGTCAGATGGCAAGACACTATCTGGAAAGGGTCGTCTATCTGATGCCTATATTGATCTTCTACAGCAGTATTATGGCCAGGCTGTTAGGAGAACAGCTGGACTTAATGATGTAACAAGGCTGTCAGTTGGCAAGACACTATCTGGAAATGGGCGTCTAACTGATGCCAATATTGATCTTCTACAGCAGTATTATGGCCAGGCTGTTAGGAGAACAGCTGGACTTAATGATGTAACAAGGCTGTCATTTGGCAAGACACTATCTGGAAAGGGGCGTCTAACTGTTGCCAATATTGACCTTCTACAGCAGAATTATGGCCAGGCTGTTAGGAGAAAAGCTGGACTTAATGATGTAACAAGGCTGCCAGTTTGCAAGACACTATCTGGAAAGGGGCGTCTAACTGTTGCCTATATTGATCTTATAGAGCGGTATTATGGTCAGGCTGTTAGGAGAACAGTTGGACTTAATGATGTAACAAGGCTGTCCGTTGGCAAGACACTATCTGTAAAGGGCGTCTAATTGATGCCAATATTGATCTTCTACAGCAGTATTGTGGCCAGGCTGTTAGGAGAACAGCTGGACTTAATGATGTAACAAGGCTGTCATTTGGCAAGAGACTATCTGGAAAGGGGCGTCTATCTGATGCCTATATTGATCTTCTAGAGCAGTATTATGGCCAGGCTGTTAGGAGAACAGCTGGACTTAATGATGTAACAAGGCTGTCAGTTGGCAAGACACTATCTGGAAATGGGCGTCTAACGGATGCCAATATTGATTCTCTACAGCAGTATTTTGGCCAGGCTGTTAGGAGAACAGCTGGACTTAATGATGTAACAAGGCTGTCGGTTGGCAAGACACTATCTGGAAAGGGGCGTCTAACTGTTGCCTATATTGACCTTCTACAGCAGTATTATGGCCAGGCTGTTAGGAGAACAGGTGGACTTAATGATGTAACAAGGCTGTCAGTTGGCAAGACACTATCTGGTTAGGGGCGTCTAACTGTTGCCTATATTGTACTTCTACAGCAGTAATATGGCCAGACTGTTAGGAGAACAGCGTGACTTAATGATGTAACAAGGCTGTCAGTTTCAAGACACTATCTGGAAAGGGGCGTCTAACTGATGCCAATATTGATCTTCTACAGCAATATTATGGCCAGGCTGTTAGGAGAACAGCTGGACTTCATGATGTAACAAGGCTGTCAGTTGGCAAGACACTATCTGGAAAAGGGCGTCCAACTGTTGCCTATATTGATCTTCTACGGCAGAATTATGGCCAGGCTGTTAGGAGAACAGCTGGAATTAATGACGTAACAAGGCTATCGGTTGGCAAGGCACTATCTGGAAAGGGGCGTCTAACTGTTGCCTATATTGACCTTCTACAGCAGTATTACGGCCAGGCTGTTAGGAGAACAGCTGGACATTAATGATGTAACAAGGCTGTCAGTTTGCAAGACACTATCTGGAATTGGGCGTCTAACTGTTGCCTATATTGATCTTCTACAGCAGTATTATGGCCAGGCTGTTAGGAGAACAGCTGGACTTAATGATGTAACAAGGCTGTCAGTTGGCAACACACTATCTGGAAAAGGGCGTCTAACTGTTGCCTATATTGATCTTCTACTGCAGTATTATGGCCAGGCTGTTAGGAGAACAGCTGGACTTAATGATGTAACAAAGCTGTCAGTGGGCAAGACACTATCTGGAAAGGGGCATCTAACTGATGCCAATATTGATCTTCTACAGCAGTACTATGGCCAGTCTGTTAGGAGAACAGCTGGACTTAATTATGTAACAAGGCTGTCGGTTGGCAAGACACTATCTGGAAAGGGGCGTCTAAATGATGCCAATATTGATCTTCTACAGCAGTGTTATGGCCAGGCTGTTAGGAGAACAGCTGGACTTAATGATGTAACAAGGCTGTTAGTTGGCAAGACACTATCTGGAAAGGGGCGTCTAGCTGTTGCCTATATTGATCTTATAGAGTAGTATTATGGCCAGGCTGTTAGGAGAACAGCTGGACTTAATGATGTAACAAGGCTGTCAGTTGGCAACACACTATCTGGAAATGGGCGTCTAACCGTTGCCAATATTGATCTTCTACAGCAGAATTATGGCCAGGCTGTTAGGAGAACAGCTGGACTTAATGATGTAACAAGGCTGTCAGTTGGCAACACACAATCTGGAAAGGGGCGTCTAACTGTTGCCAATATTGATCTTCTACAGCAGTATTATGGCCAGGCTGTTAGGAGAACAGCTGGACTTAATGATGTAACAAGGCTGTCAGTTGGCAACACACTATCTGGAAAAGGGCGTCTAACTGTTGCCTACATTGATCTTCTACTGCAGTATTATGGCCAGGCTGTTAGGAGAGGAGCTGGACTTAATGATGTAACAAGGCTGTCAGTTGGCAAGACACTATCTGGAAAGGGGCGTCTAACTGTTGCCTATATTGATCTTCTACAGCAGTATTATGGCCAGGCTGTTAGGAGAACAGCTGGACTTAATGATGTAACAAGGCTGTCAGTGGGCAAGACACTATCTGGAAAAGGGCGTCTAACTGTTGCCTATATTGATCTTTTACAGCAGTATTATGGCCAGGCTGTTAGGAGAGCAGCTGGACTTAATGATGTAACAAGGCCGTCATTTGGCAAGACACTATCTGGTAAGGGGCGTCTATCTGTTGCCTATATTGATCTTCTACAGCAGTATTATGGCCAGACTGTTAGGAGAACAGCGTGACTTATTGATGTAACAAGGTTGTCAGTGGGCAAGACACTATCTCTAATGGGGCGTCTAACTGATGTCAATATTGATCTTCTACAGCAGTACTATGGCCAGGCTGTTAGGGGAACAGCTGGACTTAATGATGTAACAAGGCTGTCATTTGGCAAGACACTATCTGGAAAGGGGCGTCTAACTGTTGCCTACATTGATCTTCTACTGCAGTATTATGGCCAGGCTGTTAGGAGAGCAGCTGGACTTAATGATGTAACAAGGCTGTCAGTTGGCAAGACACTATCTGGAAAGGGGGGTCTAACTGTTGCCTATATTGATCTTCTACAGCAGTATATGGCCAGGCTGTTAGGAGAACAGCTGGACTTAATGATGTAACAAGGCTGTCAGTGGGCAAGACACTATCTGGAAAAGGGCGTCTAACTGTTGCCTATATTGATCTTTTACAGCAGTATTATGGCCAGGCTGTTAGGAGAGCAGCTGGACTTAATGATGTAACAAGGCCGTCATTTGGCAAGACACTATCTGGTAAGGGGCGTCTATCTGTTGCCTATATTGATCTTCTACAGCAGTATTATGGCCAGACTGTTAGGAGAACAGCGTGACTTATTGATGTAACAAGGTTGTCAGTGGGCAAGACACTATCTCTAATGGGGCGTCTAACTGATGTCAATATTGATCTTCAACAGCAGTACTATGGCCAGGCTCTTAGGGGAACAGCTGGACTTAATGATGTAACAAGGCTGTCATTTGGCAAGACACTATCTGGAAAGGGGCGTCCAACTGTTGCCTATATTGATCTTCTACGGCAGAATTATGGCCAGGCTGTTAGGAGAACAGCTGGAATTAATGACGTAACAAGGCTATCGGTTGGCAAGGCACTATCTGGAATGGGGCGTCTAACCGTTGCCTTTATTGATCTTCTACAGCAGTATTATGGCCAGGCTGTTAGCGGAACAGCTGGACTTAATGATGTAACTAGGCTGTCAGTTGGCAAGACACTATCTGGAAAGGGGCGTCTAACTGTTGCCTATATTGACCTTCTACAGCAGTATTATGGCCAGGCTGTTAGGAGAACAGCTGGACATTAATGATGTAACAAGGCTGTCAGTTTGCAAGACACTATCTGGAATTGGGCGTCTAACTGTTGCCTATATTGATCTTCTACAGCAGCATTATGGCCAGGCTGTTAGGAGAACAGCTGGACTTAATGATGTAACAAGGCAGTCAGTTGGCAACACACTATCTGGAAAAGGGCGTCTAACTGTTGCCTATATTGATCTTCTACTGCAGTATTATGGCCAGGCTGTTAGGAGAACAGCTGGACTTAATGATGTAACAAAGCTGTCAGTGGGCAAGACACTATCTGGAAAGGGGCGTCTAACTGATGCCAATATTGATCTTCTACAGCAGTACTATGGCCAGTCTGTTAGGAGAACAGCTGGACATAATTATGTAACAAGGCTGTCGGTTGGCAAGACACTATCTGGAAAGGGGCGTCTAGCTGTTGCCTATATTGATCTTATAGAGTAGTATTATGGCCAGGCTGTTAGGAGAACAGCTGGACTTAATGATGTAACAAGGCTGTCAGTTGGCAACACACAATCTGGAAAGGGGCGTCTAACTGTTGCCAATATTGATCTTCTACAGCAGTATTATGGCCAGGCTGTTAGGAGAACAGCTGGACTTAATGATGTAACAAGGCTGTCAGTTGGCAACACACTATCTGGAAAAGGGCGTCTAACTGTTGCCTACATTGATCTTCTACTGCAGTATTATGGCCAGGCTGTTAGGAGAGCAGCTGGACTTAATGATGTAACAAGGCTGTCAGTTGGCAAGACACTATCTGGAAAGGGGCGTCTAACTGTTGCCTATATTGATCTTCTACAGCAGTATTATGGCCAGGCTGTTAGGAGAACAGCTGGACTTAATGATGTAACAAGGCTGTCAGTGGGCAAGACACTATCTGGAAAAGGGCGTCTAACTGTTGCCTACATTGATCTTTTACAGCAGTATTATGGCCAGGCTGATAGGAGAGCAGCTGGACTTAATGATGTAACAAGGCTGTCATTTGGCAAGACACTATCTGGTAAGGGGCGTCTATCTGTTGCCTATATTGATCTTCTACAGCAGTATTATGGCCAGATTGTTAGGAGAACAGCGTGACTTATTGATGTAACAAGGTTGTCAGTGGGCAAGACACTATCTCTAATGGGGCGTCTAACTGATGTCAATATTGATCTTCTACAGCAGTACTATGGCCAGGCTGTTAGGGGAACAGCTGGACTTAATGATGTAACAAGGCTGTCATTTGGCAAGACACTATCTGGAAAGGGGCGTCTAACTGTTGCCTATATTGATCTTCTACAGCAGTATTATGGCCAGACTCTTAGGAGAACAGCGTGACTTATTGATGTAACAAGGCTGTCAGTGGGCAAGACACTATCTGGAAAGGGGCGTCTAACTGATGCCAATATTGATCTTCTACAGCAGTACTATGGCCAGACTGTTAGGAGAACAGCTGGACTTAAATATGTAACAAGGCTGTCATTTGGGAAGACACTATCTGGAAAGGGGCGTCTATCTGTTGCCTATATTGATCTTCTACAGCAGTATTATGGCCAGACTGTTAGGAGAACAGCGTGACTTATTGATGTAACAAGGCTGTCAGTGGGCAAGACACTATCTGGAAAGGGGCGTCTAACTGATGCCTATATTGATCTTCTACAGCAGTATTATGGCCAGGTTGTTAGGAGAACAGCGTGACTTATTGATGTAACAAGGCTGTCAGTGGGCAAGACACTATCTGGAAAGGTGCGTCTAACTGATGCCTATATTGATCTTCTACAGCAGTATTATGGCCAGGCTGTTAGGAGAACAGCGTGAGTTAATGATGTAACAAGGCTGTCAGTTGGCAAGACACTATCTGGAAAACGGCGTCTAACTGTTGCCTATATTGATCTTCTACAGCAGTATTATGGCCAGACTGTTAGGAGAACAGCGTGACTTATTGATGTAACACGGTTGTCAGTGGGCAAGACACTATCTCTAATGGGGCGTCTAACTGATGTCAATATTGATCTTCTACAGCAGTACTATGGCCAGGCTCTTAGGGGAACAGCTGGACTTAATGATGTAACAAGGCTGTCATTTGGCAAGACACTATCTGGAAAGGGGCGTCCAACTGTTGCCTATATTGATCTTCTACGGCAGAATTATGGCCAGGCTGTTAGGAGAACAGCTGGAATTAATGACGTAACAAGGCTATCGGTTGGCAAGGCACTATCTTGAATGGGGCGTCTAACCGTTGCCTTTATTGATCTTCTACAGCAGTATTATGGCCAGGCTGTTAGGGGAACAGCTGGACTTAATGATGTAACTAGGCTGTCAGTTGGCAAGACACTATCTGGAAAGGGGCGTCTAACTGACGCCTATATTGATCTTCTACAGCAGTATTATTGCCAGCCTCTTTGGAGAACAGCTGGACTTAATGATGTAACAAGGCTGTCAATTGGCAAGTTACTATCTGAAAGGGGCATCTAACTGTTGCCTATATTGATCTTCTACAGCAGTATTATGGCCAGGCTGTTAGGAGAACAGCTGGACTTAATGATGTAACAAGGCTGTCAGTTGCAAGACACTATCTGGAAAGGGGCGTCTAACTGTTGCCTATATTGATCTTATAGAGCTGTATTATGGCCAGGCTGTTAGGAGAACAGCGTGACTTATTGATGTAACAAGGCTGTCAGTGGGCAAGACACTATCTGGAAAGGGGCGTCTAACTGATGCCAATATTGATCTCCTACAGCAGTACTATGGCCAGGCTGTTAGGGGAACAGCTGGACTTAATGATGTAACAAGGCTGTCATTTGGCAAGACACTACCTGGAAAGGGGCGTCTAACTGTTGCCTATATTTATCTTATAGAGCAGAATTATGGCCAGACTGTTAGGAGAACAGCGTGACTTATTGATGTAACAAGGCTGTCAGTGGGCAAGACACTATCTGGAAAGGGGCGTCTAACTGATGCCAATATTGATCTTCTACAGCAGTACTAAGGCCAGACTGTTAGGAGAACAGCTGGACTTAATTATGTAACAAGGCTGTCATTTGGGAAGACACTATCCGGAATGGGGCGTCTAACTGTTGCCTATATTGATCTTCTACAGCAGTATTATGGCTAGACTGTTAGGAGAACAGCTGGACTTAATGATGTACCAAGGCTGTTATTTGGCAAGAAACTATCTGGAAAGGGGCGTCTAACTGTTGCCTATATTTATCTTATAGAGCAGAATTATGGCCAGCCTGTTAAGAGAACAGCGTGACTTATTGATGTAACAAGGCTGTCATTTGGGAAGACACTATCTGGAAAGGGGCGTCTAACTGATGCCTATATTGATCTTCTACAGCAGTATTATGGCCAGGCTGTTAGGAGAACAGCTCGACTTAATGGTGTAACAAGGCTGTCAGTTGGCAAGACATTATCTGGAAAAGGGCGTCTAACTGTTGCCTATATTGATCTTCTACAGCAGTATTATGGCCAGACTGTTAGGAGAACACCGTGACTTAATGATGTAAAAAGGCTGTCAGTTGGCAAGACACTATCTGGAAAGGGACGTCTAACTAATGCCAATATTGATCTTCTACAGCAGTATTATGGCCACGCTGTTAGGAGAACAGCTGGACTTAATGATGTAACAAGGCTGTCGTTTGGCAAGACACTATCTGGAAAGGGCCGTCTAACTGTTTACTATATTGAACTTCTACGGCAATATTATGGCCAGGCTGATAGGAGAACAGCTGGAATTAATGATGTAACAAGGCTGTCAGTTGGCAAGACACTATCTGGAAAGGGGCGTCTAACTGA
Organism: Meconema thalassinum; assembly: GCA_946902985.2. Taxonomy (NCBI): domain Eukaryota; kingdom Metazoa; phylum Arthropoda; class Insecta; order Orthoptera; family Tettigoniidae; genus Meconema; species Meconema thalassinum. The sequence continues at coordinate 19,103,736 of OX336397.1, forward strand.
CGCCTATATTGATCTTCTACAGCAGTATTATTGCCAGCCTGTTTGGAGAACAGCTGGACTTAATGATGTAACAAGGCTGTCAGTTGGCAAGTTACTATCTGAAAGGGGCATCTAACTGTTGCCTATATTGATCTTCTACAGCAGTATTATGGCCAGGCTGTTAGGAGAACAGCTGGACTTAATGATGTAACAAGGCTGTCAGTTGCAAGACACTATCTGGAAAGGGGCGTCTAACTGTTGCCTATATTGATCTTATAGAGCAGTATTATGGCCAGGCTGTTAGGAGAACAGCTGTTCTTAATGATGTAACAAGGCTGTCAGTTGGCAAAACACTATCTGGAAAGGGGCGCCTAACTGTTGCCTATATTGATCTTCTACAGCAGTATTATGGCCAGGCTGTTAGGAGAACAGCTGGACTTAATGATGTAACAAAGCAGTCAGTTGGCAATACACTATCTGGAAAGGGGCGTCTAACTGATGCCTATATTGATCTTCTACAGCAGTATTATGACCAGGCTGTTAGGAGAACAGCTGGACTTAATGATGTAACAAGGCTGTCAGATGGCAAGACACTATCTGGAAAGGGTCGTCTATCTGATGCCTATATTGATCTTCTACAGCAGTATTATGGCCAGGCTGTTAGGAGAACAGCTGGACTTAATGATGTAACAAGGCTGTCAGTTGGCAAGACACTATCTGGAAATGGGCGTCTAACTGATGCCAATATTGATCTTCTACAGCAGTATTATGGCCAGGCTGTTAGGAGAACAGCTGGACTTAATGATGTAACAAGGCTGTCATTTGGCAAGACACTATCTGGAAAGGGGCGTCTAACTGTTGCCAATATTGACCTTCTACAGCAGAATTATGGCCAGGCTGTTAGGAGAAAAGCTGGACTTAATGATGTAACAAGGCTGCCAGTTTGCAAGACACTATCTGGAAAGGGGCGTCTAACTGTTGCCTATATTGATCTTATAGAGCGGTATTATGGTCAGGCTGTTAGGAGAACAGTTGGACTTAATGATGTAACAAGGCTGTCCGTTGGCAAGACACTATCTGTAAAGGGCGTCTAATTGATGCCAATATTGATCTTCTACAGCAGTATTGTGGCCAGGCTGTTAGGAGAACAGCTGGACTTAATGATGTAACAAGGCTGTCATTTGGCAAGAGACTATCTGGAAAGGGGCGTCTATCTGATGCCTATATTGATCTTCTAGAGCAGTATTATGGCCAGGCTGTTAGGAGAACAGCTGGACTTAATGATGTAACAAGGCTGTCAGTTGGCAAGACACTATCTGGAAATGGGCGTCTAACGGATGCCAATATTGATTCTCTACAGCAGTATTTTGGCCAGGCTGTTAGGAGAACAGCTGGACTTAATGATGTAACAAGGCTGTCGGTTGGCAAGACACTATCTGGAAAGGGGCGTCTAACTGTTGCCTATATTGACCTTCTACAGCAGTATTATGGCCAGGCTGTTAGGAGAACAGGTGGACTTAATGATGTAACAAGGCTGTCAGTTGGCAAGACACTATCTGGTTAGGGGCGTCTAACTGTTGCCTATATTGTACTTCTACAGCAGTAATATGGCCAGACTGTTAGGAGAACAGCGTGACTTAATGATGTAACAAGGCTGTCAGTTTCAAGACACTATCTGGAAAGGGGCGTCTAACTGATGCCAATATTGATCTTCTACAGCAATATTATGGCCAGGCTGTTAGGAGAACAGCTGGACTTCATGATGTAACAAGGCTGTCAGTTGGCAAGACACTATCTGGAAAAGGGCGTCCAACTGTTGCCTATATTGATCTTCTACGGCAGAATTATGGCCAGGCTGTTAGGAGAACAGCTGGAATTAATGACGTAACAAGGCTATCGGTTGGCAAGGCACTATCTGGAAAGGGGCGTCTAACTGTTGCCTATATTGACCTTCTACAGCAGTATTACGGCCAGGCTGTTAGGAGAACAGCTGGACATTAATGATGTAACAAGGCTGTCAGTTTGCAAGACACTATCTGGAATTGGGCGTCTAACTGTTGCCTATATTGATCTTCTACAGCAGTATTATGGCCAGGCTGTTAGGAGAACAGCTGGACTTAATGATGTAACAAGGCTGTCAGTTGGCAACACACTATCTGGAAAAGGGCGTCTAACTGTTGCCTATATTGATCTTCTACTGCAGTATTATGGCCAGGCTGTTAGGAGAACAGCTGGACTTAATGATGTAACAAAGCTGTCAGTGGGCAAGACACTATCTGGAAAGGGGCATCTAACTGATGCCAATATTGATCTTCTACAGCAGTACTATGGCCAGTCTGTTAGGAGAACAGCTGGACTTAATTATGTAACAAGGCTGTCGGTTGGCAAGACACTATCTGGAAAGGGGCGTCTAAATGATGCCAATATTGATCTTCTACAGCAGTGTTATGGCCAGGCTGTTAGGAGAACAGCTGGACTTAATGATGTAACAAGGCTGTTAGTTGGCAAGACACTATCTGGAAAGGGGCGTCTAGCTGTTGCCTATATTGATCTTATAGAGTAGTATTATGGCCAGGCTGTTAGGAGAACAGCTGGACTTAATGATGTAACAAGGCTGTCAGTTGGCAACACACTATCTGGAAATGGGCGTCTAACCGTTGCCAATATTGATCTTCTACAGCAGAATTATGGCCAGGCTGTTAGGAGAACAGCTAGACTTAATGATGTAACAAGGCTGTCAGTTGGCAACACACAATCTGGAAAGGGGCGTCTAACTGTTGCCAATATTGATCTTCTACAGCAGTATTATGGCCAGGCTGTTAGGAGAACAGCTGGACTTAATGATGTAACAAGGCTGTCAGTTGGCAACACACTATCTGGAAAAGGGCGTCTAACAGTTGCCTACATTGATCTTCTACTGCAGTATTATGGCCAGGCTGTTAGGAGAGGAGCTGGACTTAATGATGTAACAAGGCTGTCAGTTGGCAAGACACTATCTGGAAAGGGGCGTATAACTGTTGCCTATATTGATCTTCTACAGCAGTATTATGGCCAGGCTGTTAGGAGAACAGCTGGACTTAATGATGTAACAAGGCTGTCAGTGGGCAAGACACTATCTGGAAAAGGGCGTCTAACTGTTGCCTATATTGATCTTTTACAGCAGTATTATGGCCAGGCTGTTAGGAGAGCAGCTGGACTTAATGATGTAACAAGGCCGTCATTTGGCAAGACACTATCTGGTAAGGGGCGTCTATCTGTTGCCTATATTGATCTTCTACAGCAGTATTATGGCCAGACTGTTAGGAGAACAGCGTGACTTATTGATGTAACAAGGTTGTCAGTGGGCAAGACACTATCTCTAATGGGGCGTCTAACTGATGTCAATATTGATCTTCTACAGCAGTACTATGGCCAGGCTGTTAGGGGAACAGCTGGACTTAATGATGTAACAAGGCTGTCATTTGGCAAGACACTATCTGGAAAGGGGCGTCTAACTGTTGCCTACATTGATCTTCTACTGCAGTATTATGGCCAGGCTGTTAGGAGAGCAGCTGGACTTAATGATGTAACAAGGCTGTCAGTTGGCAAGACACTATCTGGAAAGGGGCGTCTAACTGTTGCCTATATTGATCTTCTACAGCAGTATATGGCCAGGCTGTTAGGAGAACAGCTGGACTTAATGATGTAACAAGGCTGTCAGTGGGCAAGACACTATCTGGAAAAGGGCGTCTAACTGTTGCCTATATTGATCTTTTACAGCAGTATTATGGCCAGGCTGTTAGGAGAGCAGCTGGACTTAATGATGTAACAAGGCCGTCATTTGGCAAGACACTATCTGGTAAGGGGCGTCTATCTGTTGCCTATATTGATCTTCTACAGCAGTATTATGGCCAGACTGTTAGGAGAACAGCGTGACTTATTGATGTAACAAGGTTGTCAGTGGGCAAGACACTATCTCTAATGGGGCGTCTAACTGTTGCCTATATTGATCTTCTACGGCAGAATTATGGCCAGGCTGTTAGGAGAACAGCTGGAATTAATGACGTAACAAGGCTATCGGTTGGCAAGGCACTATCTGGAATGGGGCGTCTAACCGTTGCCTTTATTGATCTTCTACAGCAGTATTATGGCCAGGCTGTTAGGGGAACAGCTGGACTTAATGATGTAACTAGGCTGTCAGTTGGCAAGACACTATCTGGAAAGGGGCGTCTAACTGTTGCCTATATTGACCTTCTACAGCAGTATTATGGCCAGGCTGTTAGGAGAACAGCTGGACATTAATGATGTAACAAGGCTGTCAGTTTGCAAGACACTATCTGGAATTGGGCGTCTAACTGTTGCCTATATTGATCTTCTACAGCAGCATTATGGCCAGGCTGTTAGGAGAACAGCTGGACTTAATGATGTAACAAGGCTGTCAGTTGGCAACACACTATCTGGAAAAGGGCGTCTAACTGTTGCCTATATTGATCTTCTACTGCAGTATTATGGCCAGGCTGTTAGGAGAACAGCTGGACTTAATGATGTAACAAAGCTGTCAGTGGGCAAGACACTATCTGGAAAGGGGCGTCTAACTGATGCCAATATTGATCTTCTACAGCAGTACTATGGCCAGTCTGTTAGGAGAACAGCTGGACATAATTATGTAACAAGGCTGTCGGTTGGCAAGACACTATCTGGAAAGGGGCGTCTAGCTGTTGCCTATATTGATCTTATAGAGTAGTATTATGGCCAGGCTGTTAGGAGAACAGCTGGACTTAATGATGTAACAAGGCTGTCAGTTGGCAACACACAATCTGGAAAGGGGCGTCTAACTGTTGCCAATATTGATCTTCTACAGCAGTATTATGGCCAGGCTGTTAGGAGAACAGCTCGACTTAATGATGTAACAAGGCTGTCAGTTGGCAACACACTATCTGGAAAAGGGCGTCTAACTGTTGCCTACATTGATCTTCTACTGCAGTATTATGGCTAGGCTGTTAGGAGAGCAGCTGGACTTAATGATGTAACAAGGCTGTCAGTTGGCAAGACACTATCTGGAAAGGGGCGTCTAACTGTTGCCTATATTGATCTTCTACAGCAGTATTATGGCCAGGCTGTTAGGAGAACAGCTGGACTTAATGATGTAACAAGGCTGTCAGTGGGCAAGACACTATCTGGAAAAGGGCGTCTAACTGTTGCCTACATTGATCTTTTACAGCAGTATTATGGCCAGGCTGTTAGGAGAGCAGCTGGACTTAATGATGTAACAAGGCTGTCATTTGGCAAGACACTATCTGGTAAGGGGCGTCTATCTGTTGCCTATATTGATCTTCTACAGCAGTATTATGGCCAGATTGTTAGGAGAACAGCGTGACTTATTGATGTAACAAGGTTGTCAGTGGGCAAGACACTATCTCTAATGGGGCGTCTAACTGATGTCAATATTGATCTTCTACAGCAGTGTTATGGCCAGGCTGTTAGGGGAACAGCTGGACTTAATGATGTAACAAGGCTGTCATTTGCCAAGACACTATCTGGAAAGGGGCGTCTAACTGTTGCCTATATTGATCTTCTACAGCAGTATTATGGCCAGACTCTTAGGAGAACAGCGTGACTTATTGATGTAACAAGGCTGTGGTGGGCAAGACACTATCTGGAAAGGGGCGTCTAATTGATGCCAATATTGACCTTCTACAGCAGTACTATGGCCAGACTGTTAGGAGAACAGCTGGACTTAATTATGTAACAAGGCTGTCATTTGGGAAGACACTATCTGGAAAGGGGCGTCTATCTGTTGCCTATATTGATCTTCTACAGCAGTATTATGGCCAGACTGTTAGGAGAACAGCGTGACTTATTGATGTAACAAGGCTGTCAGTGGGCAAGACACTATCTGGAAAGGGGCGTCTAACTGATGCCTATATTGATCTTCTACAGCAGTATTATGGCCAGGTTGTTAGGAGAACAGCGTGACTTATTGATGTAACAAGGCTGTCAGTGGGCAAGACACTATCTGGAAAGGGGCGTCTAACTGATGCCTATATTGATCTTCTACAGCAGTATTATGGCCAGGCTGTTAGGAGAACAGCGTGAGTTAATGATGTAACAAGGCTGTCAGTTGGCAAGACACTATCTGGAAAACGGCGTCTAACTGTTGCCTATATTGATCTTCTACAGCAGTATTATGGCCAGACTGTTAGGAGAACAGCGTGACTTATTGATGTAACACGGTTGTCAGTGGGCAAGACACTATCTCTAATGGGGCGTCTAACTGATGTCAATATTGATCTTCTACAGCAGTACTATGGCCAGGCTCTTAGGGGAACAGCTGGACTTAATGATGTAACAAGGCTGTCATTTGGCAAGACACTATCTGGAAAGGGGCGTCCAACTGTTGCCTATATTGATCTTCTACGGCAGAATTATGGCCAGGCTGTTAGGAGAACAGCTGGAATTAATGACGTAACAAGGCTATCGGTTGGCAAGGCACTATCTAGAATGGGGCGTCTAACCGTTGCCTTTATTGATCTTCTACAGCAGTATTATGGCCAGGCTGTTAGGGGAACAGCTGGACTTAATGATGTAACTAGGCTGTCAGTTGGCAAGACACTATCTGGAAAGGGGCGTCTAACTGTTGCCTATATTGACCATCTACAGCAGTATTATGGCCAGGCTGTTAGGACAACAGCTGGACATTAATGATGTAACAAGGCTGTCAGTTTGCAAGACACTATCTGGAATTGGGCGTCTAACTGTTGCCTATATTGATCTTCTACAGCAGTATTATGGCCAGGCTGTTAGGAGAACAGCTGGACTTAATGATGTAACAAGGCTGTCAGTTGGCAACACACTATCTGGAAAAGGGCGTCTAACTGTTGCCTATATTGATCTTCTACTGCAGTATTATGGCCAGGCTGTTAGGAGAACAGCTGGACTTAATGATGTAACAAAGCTGTCAGTGGGCAAGACACTATCTGGAAAGGGGCGTCTAACTGATGCCAATATTGATCTTCTACAGCAGTACTATGGCCAGTCTGTTAGGAGAACAGCTGGACATAATTATGTAACAAGGCTGTCGGTTGGCAAGACACTATCTGGAAAGGGGCGTCTAACTGATGCCAATATTGATCTTCTACAGCAGTGTTATGGCCAGGCTGTTAGGAGAACAGCTGGACTTAATGATGTAACAAGGCTGTTAGTTGGCAAGACACTATCTGGGAAGGGGCGTCTAGCTGTTGCCTATATTGATCTTATAGAGTAGTATTATGGCCAGGCTGTTAGGAGAACAGCTGGACTTAATGATGTAACAAGGCTGTCAGTTGGCAACACACAATCTGGAAAGGGGCGTCTAACTGTTGCCAATATTGATCTTCTACAGCAGTATTATGGCCAGGCTGTTAGGAGAACAGCTGGACTTAATGATGTAACAAGGCTGTCAGTTGGCAACACACTATCTGGAAAAGGGCGTCTAACTGTTGCCTACATTGATCTTCTACTGCAGTATTATGGCCAGGCTGTTAGGAGAGCAGCTGGACTTAATGATGTAACAAGGCTGTCAGTTGGCAAGACACTATCTGGAAAGGGGCGTCTAACTGTTGCCTATATTGATCTTCTACAGCAGTATTATGGCCAGGCTGTTAGGAGAACAGCTGGACTTAATGATGTAACAAGGCTGTCAGTGGGCAAGACACTATCTGGAAAAGGGCGTCTAACTGTTGCCTATATTGATCTTTTATAGCTGTATTATGGCCAGGCTGTTAGGAGAGCAGCTGGACTTAATGATGTAACAAGGCTGTCATTTGGCAAGACACTATCTGGTAAGGGGCGTCTATCTGTTGCCTATATTGATCTTCTACAGCAGTATTATGGCCAGATTGTTAGGAGAACAGCGTGACTTATTGATGTAACAAGGTTGTCAGTGGGCAAGACACTATCTCTAATGGGGCGTCTAACTGATGTCAATATTGATCTTCTACAGCAGTACTATGGCCAGGCTGTTAGGGCAACAGCTGGACTTAATGATGTAACAAGGCTGTCATTTGGCAAGACACTATCTGGAAAGGGGCGTCTAACTGTTGCCTATATTGATCTCCTACAGCAGTATTATGGCCAGACTGTTAGGAGAACAGCGTGACTTATTGATGTAACAAGGCTGTCAGTGGGCAAGACACTATCTGGAAAGGGGCGTCTAACTGATGCCAATATTGATCTTCTACAGCAGTACTATGGCCAGACTGTTAGGAGAACAGCTGGACTTAATTATGTAACAAGGCTGTCATTTGGGAAGACACTATCTGGAAAGGGGCGTCTAACTGTTGCCTATATTGATCTTCTACAGCAGTATTATGGCCAGACTGTTAGGAGAACAGCGTGACTTATTGATGTAACATGGCTGTCAGTGGGCAAGACACTATCTGGAAAGGGGCGTCTAACTGATGCCTAAATTGATCTTCTACAGCAGTATTATGGCCAGGTTGTTAGGAGAACAGCGTGACTTATTGATGTAACAAGACTGTCAGTGGGCAAGACACTATCTGGAAAGGGGCGTCTAACTGATGCCTATATTGACCTTCTACAGCAGTATTATGGCCAGGCTGTTAGGAGTGCAGCTGGACTTAATGATGTAACAAGGCTGTCAGTTGGCAAGACACTATCTGGAAAGGGGCGTCTAACTGTTGCCTATATTGATCTTCTACAGCAGTATTATGGCCAGGCTGTTAGGAGAACTGCTGGACTTAATGATGTAACAAGGCTGTCAGTGGGCAAGACACTATCTGGAAAAGGGCGTCTAACTGTTGCCTATATTGATCTTTTACAGCAGTATTATGGCCTGGCTGTTAGGAGAGCAGCTGGACTTAATGATGTAACAAGGCCGTCATTTGGCAAGACACTATCTGGTAAGGGGCGTCTATCTGTTGCCTATATTGATCTTCTACAGCAGTATTATGGCCAGACTGTTAGGAGAACAGCGTGACTTATTGATGTAACACGGTTGTCAGTGGGCAAGACACTATCTCTAATGGGGCGTCTAACTGATGTCAATATTGATCTTCTACAGCAGTACTATGGCCAGGCTCTTAGGGGAACAGCTGGACTTAATGATGTAACAAGGCTGTCATTTGGCAAGACACTATCTGGAAAGGGGCGTCCAACTGTTGCCTATATTGATCTTCTACGGCAGAATAATGGCCAGGCTGTTAGGAGAACAGCTGGAATTAATGACGTAACAAGGCTATCGGTTGGCAATGCACTATCTGGAATGGGGCGTCTAACCGTTGCCTTTATTGATCTTCTACAGCAGTATTATGGCCAGGCTGTTAGGGGAACAGCTGAACTTAATGATGTAACTAGGCTGTCAGTTGGCAAGACACTATCTGGAAAGGGGCGTCTAACTGTTGCCTATATTGACCTTCTACAGCAGTATTATGGCCAGGCTGTTAGGAGAACAGCTGGACATTAATGATGTAACAAGGCTGTCAGTTTGCAAGACACTATCTGGAATTGGGCGTCTAACTGTTGCCTATATTGATCTTCTACAGCAGTATTATGGCCAGGCTGTTAGGAGAACAGCTGGACTTAATGATGTAACAAGGCTGTCAGTTGGCAACACACTATCTGGAAAAGGGCGTCTAACTGTTGCCTATATTGATCTTCTACTGCAGTATTATGGCCAGGCTTTTAGGAGAACAGCTGGACTTAATGATGTAACAAAGCTGTCAGTGGGCAAGACACTATCTGGAAAGGGGCGTCTAACTGATGCCAATATTGATCTTCAACAGCAGTACTATGGCCAGTATGTTAGGAGAACAGCTGGACATAATTTTGTAACAAGGCTGTCGGTTGGCAAGACACTATCTGGAAAGGGGCGTCTAACTGATGCCAATATTGATCTTCTACAGCAGTGTTATGGCCAGGCTGTTAGGAGAACAGCTGGACTTAATGATGTAACAAGGCTTTTAGTTGGCAAGACACTATCTGGAAAGGGGCGTCTAGCTGTTGCCTATATTGATCTTATAGAGTAGTATTATGGCCAGGCTGTTAGGAGAACAGCTGGACTTAATGATGTAACAAGGCTGTCAGTTGGCAACACACAATCTGGAAAGGGGCGTCTAACTGTTGCCAATATTGATCTTCTACAGCAGTATTATGGCCAGGCTGTTAGGAGAACAGCTGGTCTTAATGATGTAACAAGGCTGTCAGTTGGCAACACACTATCTGGAAAAGGGCGTCTAACTGTTGCCTATATTGATCTTTTACAGCAGTATTATGGCCAGGCTGTTAGGAGAGCAGCTGGACTTAATGATGTAACAAGGCTGTCATTTGGCAAGACACTATCTGGAAAGGGGCGTCTAACTGTTGCCTATATTGATCTTCTACAGCAGTATTATGGCCAGACTGTTAGGAGAACAGCGTGACTTATTGATGTAACAAGGCTGTCAGTGGGCAAGACACTATCTCTAATGGGGCGTCTAACTGATGTCAATATTGATCTTCTACAGCAGTACTATGGCCAGGCTGTTAGGGGAACAGCTGGACTTAATGATGTAACAAGGCTGTCATTTGGCAAGACACTATCTGGAAAGGGGCGTCTAACTGTTGCCTATATTGATCTTCTACAGCAGTATTATGGCCAGACTGTTAGGAGAACAGCGTGACTTATTGATGTAACAAGGCTGTCAGTGGGCAAGACACTATCTGGAAAGGGGCGTCTAACTGATGCCAATATTGATCTTCTACAGCAGTACTATGGCCAGACTGTTAGGAGAACAGCTGGACTTAATTATGTAACAAGGCTGTCATTTGGGAAGACACTATCTGGAAAGGGGCGTCTAACTGTTGCCTATATTGATCTTCAACAGCAGTATTATGGCCAGACTGTTAGGAGAACAGCGTGAATTATTGATGTAACAAGGCTGTCAGTGGGCAAGACACTATCTGGAAAGGGGCGTCTAACTGATGCCTATATTGATCTTCTACAGCAGTATTATGGCCAGGTTGTTAGGAGAACAGCGTGACTTATTGATGTAACAAGGCTGTCAGTGGGCAAGACACTATCTGGAAAGGGGCGTCTAACTGATGCCTATATTGATCTTCTACAGCAGTATTATGGCCAGGCTGTTAGGAGAACAGCTGGACTTAATGATGTATCAAGGCTGTCAGTTGGCAAGACACTATCTGGAAAGGGACGTCTAACTGTTGCCTATATTGATCTTCTACAGCAGTATTATGGCCAGGCTGTTAGGAGAACAGCTGGACTTAATAATGTAACAAGGCTGTCAGTTGGCAAGACACTATCTGGAAAGGTGCGTCTAACCGTTGCCTACATTGATCTTATCGAGCAGTATTATGGCCAGGCTGTTAGGAGACCAGCAGGACTTAATGATGTAACAAGGCTGTCAGTTGGCAAGACATTATCTGGAAAGGGGCGTCTAACTGATGCCTATATTGATCTTTTACGGCAGTATTATGGCCAGGCTGTTAGGAGAACAGCTGGACTTAATGATGTAGCAAGGCTGACAGTTGGCAAGACACTATCTGGAAAGGGGCGTCTAACTGTTGCCTATATTGATCTTATAGAGCAGTATTATGGCCAGGCTGTTAGGAGAACAGCTGGACTTAATGATGTAACAAGGCTGTCAGTTGGCAAGACACTATCTGGAAAGAGGCGTCCAACTGTTGCCTATATTGATCTTTTAAAGCAGTATTATGGCCAGGCTGTTAGGAGAACAGCTTGACTTAATGATGTAACAAGGCTGTCAGTTGGCAAGACACTATGTGGAATGGGACGTCTAACTGATGCCAATATTGATCTTCTACAGCAGTACTATGGCCAGACTGTTAGGAGAACAGCGTGACTTATTGATGTAACAATGCTCTCAGTGGGCAAGACACTATCTGGAAAGGGGCGTCTAACTGATGCCAATATTTATCTTCTACAGCAGTACTATGGCCAGGCTGTTAGAGGAACAGCTGGACTTAATGATGTAACAAGGCTGTCATTTGGCAAGACACTATCTGGAAAGGGGCGTCTAACTGTTGCCTATATTGATCTTCTACAGCAGTATTATGGCCAGGCTGTTAGGAGAACAGCTGGACTTAATAATGTAACAAGGCTGTCATTTGGCAAGACTCTATCTGGAAAGGGGCGTCTAACTGTTGCCTATATTGATCTTCTACAGCAGTATTATGGCCAGACTGTTAGGAGAACAGCGTGACTTATTGATGTAACAAGGCTGTCAGTGGGCAAGACACTATCTGGAAAGGGGCGTCTAACTGATGCCAATATTGATCTTCTTCAGCAGTACTATGGCCAGACTGTTAGGAGAACAGCTGGACTTAATTATGTAACAAGGCTGTCATTTGTCAAGACTCTATCTGGAAAGGGGCGTCTAACTGTTGCCTATATTGATCTTCTACAGCAGTATTATGGCCAGACTGTTAGGAGAACAGCGTGACTTATTGATGTAACAAGGCTGTCAGTGGGCAAGACACTATCTGGAAAGGGGCGTCTAACTGATGCCTATATTGATCTTCTACAGCAGTATTATGGCCAGGCTGTTAGGAGAACAGCGTGAGTTAATGATGTAACAAGGCTGTCAGTTGGCAAGACACTATCTGTAAAAGGGCGTCTAACTGTTGCCTATATTGATCTTCTACAGCAGTATTATGGCCAGACTGTTAGGAGAACAGCGTGACTTAATGATGTAACAAGGCTGTCAGTTGGCAAGACACTATCTGGAAAGGGACGTCTAACTAATGCCAACATTGATCTTCTACAGCAGTATTATGGCCACGCTGTTAGGAGAACAGCTGGACTTAATGATGTAACAAGGCTGTCAGTTGGCAAGACACTATCTGGAAAGGGACGTCTAACTGTTGCCTATATTGATCTTCTACAGCAGTATTATGGCCAGGCTGTTAGGATAACAGCTGGACTTAATGATGTAACAAGGCTGTAAGTTGGCAAGACACTATCTGGAAAGGGGCGTCTAACTGTTGCCTATATTGATCTTCTACAGCAGCATTAGGGCCAGGCTGTTAGGAGAACAGCTGGACTTAATGAAGTAACAAAGATGAAGGCAAATATTTGGCCAACATAGCACTGATGAACATCCCCAGCATTACTTACGCCCCAAGGGTGCTGACAACTGGTGCAAATTCAACAAGTTGGAGTCCACGCAGCACGACCTGCTTTGATGAGACGGTGGCGCACCAGCAAGGGGCCAGCAAGAATGGTTATAATCTCAAACAACAACTTCGTTGGCGGCAAGGCCTGCGGAATTGCATTTCGGACCTTCGACCCGATTGCAAGGAAATGTAGGAAAATTATAAAATGTTATTCTAGGCAATGCTGACACCATCACATGGTTATGAAAGCCGGACGTCCTCGGAAGTGGAAAATATCTTACTGCTGTAAATACATGATTCAACTTGTTGAAAATGTTAAAACGAGTAATTCTAGATAATTTTCCGTAGAATTCAATTAGATCATAAGTTGAATTTTTACCAGTTGTTATATACATTTGGGCCACATTTTTTTTTCAAAAACCAAAACATTTAATAACATCAAAACGGTGAGAGATATCAAAATATGATAAGGGGTAGAAAAGTTGCAAATCACTGAGATCTTACACCTGTAGATTTAACTTTTTTCGATAGGATCGACGCTTTCCGATATATAACGATTCGAAGAAAAGAATGAAATTCACGGCCCCAAAAAAGGAAAATGGTGAGAGATATCAAAAAATCATGAGTTAAAAAAGTTGCTAATCGCTGAGGTCCTATATCTGTAGATTTTACTTTGTTCGATACGTTCAACCGTTTCTCAAATATAACGGTTCGAAAAAGAGGAAGAAATTCATGGCCGCAGAAAATCAAATCGGTGAGAGATATCAAAAAATCTTAAGGGTTGAAAAAGTTGATAACCACTGAGATCTTACACCTGTAGATTTAACTTTGTTAGATACGGCCAACCGTTTCCGAGATATATCGATTCCAAAAAAATGTTTGAAATTCAGGGCCCCCCAAAAAGATTCGGCCCTGTACCGTCTTTAACGCCCGACAATTGGTTTCCTCACAGGGTCAAACTCTTTCACCGCACCAAATTTCAGTTCGTTATCTCGAAAATTGCGACCTGTACTTCGCTAAACCCAAATATGTCACGCACAATGGACATCTTCAGGGCTCCAAAAAGGAAAACGGTGAGAGATATCAAAATATCATTATGAGTAAAAAAGTTGCATACCGCGGATATCTTACACCTGCACATTTAACGTTTTTCGATACGACCAACTGTTTCCGAGATATATCGATTCCAAAAAAAAGGTTGAAATTCAGGGCCCCCCCAAAAAAATCGGGCCGTGCACCGTTTTTAACGCCCGACAACAGGTTTCCTCACAGGGTCTAACCCGTTCACCGCTCCAAATTTCAGCTCGATATCATGAAAATTAAGACCTATACTTCGCTAAACTCAAAAATGTCATGCACAATTGACTTTTTCAGGGCCCTAAAAAAACAAAACGGTGAGAGATATCAAAAAATCGTTTTTAGTAAAAAAGGTGCATACCGCGGAGATCTTACACCTATACATTTAACATTTTTCGATACGACCAACCGTTTCCGAGATATATCGATTCCAAGAAACAGTTAGAAATTCAGGGCCCCCAAAAAAGATCCGGCCCTGCACCGATTTTAACGCCCAAAAAAAGAGTTCGTCACAGGCACTAACTCTTTCACCGTACCAAATTTCAGCTTAATATCTTGAAAATTGCGACCAGTACTTAGCTAAACGCAAAAATGTAACACACAATGGACATTTTCAGGGCCCCAAAAAAAGAAAACGGTGAGAGATATCAAAAAATCGTTTTGAGTAAAAAAGTTGCATACCGCGGAGATCTTACACCTGTTCATTTAACATTTTTCGATACGATCAACCGTTTACGACATAGGCCTATATCGATTCCAAAAAACAGTTTGAAATTCAGGGCCCCCAAAAAAGATCCGGCCCTGCACCGATTTTAACGCCCAACAATTGGATTCCTCACAGTCACTAACTCTTTCATCGTACCAAATTTCAGCTTAGTATCTTGAAAATTGCCACCAAGACTTAGCTAAACGCAAAAATGTCACGCACAATGGACATCTTCAGGGCCCCAAAAAAAGAAAACGGTGAGAGATATCAAAAAATCATTATGAGTAAAAAAGTTGCATGCTGAGCTTCTATGCCCAAGATAGCGGGTTCAAACCCGGCCGAAGCCGTAGGATTTTTTAAGAGCGTTAAAAATCCCTCAGTATGCCTTCCTTCGGAGGGGAAGTAAAGCCGGCGGTCCCATGTCATAGATTTATGGCATGTTAAAGATCTTTCCACTAATTACACCTGTGTGAAACTAAATTGGATAGGTTAAGAATGTAAACAACGCTCTTAGGTTGCTACGTTCGTTGCCAAGAGCCGACTGCGGTGGCGTCTAGTAGCTAGTTCTGAACTAGGCCTAGTAGTCGTTGACGGTGGCGTTTGGCGGCAAAAGTAGGAACTATTTGAAAATTCAAAGTTGCAGTCTCTACTTGAATTAAAAAACAGATACACACACTAATACAGTCATCACAATTAACACCGGTTATCAGACAGATTCTACACACACCCAAAGTACACGGGGCTACATGACCGCGTTGTCGCAGCCCCTAAACTAAGGAACCAACCAACCAACCAAAAACGTTGCATACCGCGGAGATCTTACACCCGTAGATTTAACGTTTTTCGATACGACCAGCCGTTTCCGAGATATATCGATTCAAAAAAATAGGATGAAATTCAGGGCCCCCAAAAAAGGTCCGGCCCTGGACCGATTTTAACGCCCAACAATAGGGTTCGTCACAGGCCCAAACTCTTTCATCGTACCAAATTTCAGCTCGATATCTTGAAAATTGCGACCTGTACTTTGCTAAACGCAAAAACGTCACGCACATACGTACGTACGTACATACATACAGACTTTTTTTGAATTTTTTTTTCGACTCTGATTCGATTGGTATAGGTTTGAACCGTGGGCGACGCTTAGTTTCCGAGATCTCGAAAAATCCTACCACGGCTATATGAAAGCCTATAGGATCTTTAGATCCGGCTTTCATAACAAGGCGGCCAAGCGAAGTTGCGACTTTAAATAGACGTTTCTCGCGATTTTACCAACCAAACGTAATGAGACTTGGTACAGTATATGTTTATTCACATTGTAATGCCCTGACATCTAACTTCGTTCAATTGTTTACATAACCTCAAGATGGCGGTTGTGCGAAATATTTCACCGGCATTCTATATCTCTGAAATTATTACCGGTATCACCCTTAAATTTTGTACGGAGATAAGGGGCACCACTGGAAGTTCATTTATGAGACTTTCAAAATACGGTGAACTACGAAACGAACATGGCGGCCACGCGAAGTTGAAAGTTTTATATAGACTTTTCTCGCGATTTAATGATCCAAACGCAATGAAACTTGGCACAGGAAATGTTTATACACATTATAATGCACTGATATTTAATTTGGTTCAATTGTTTACATAACCTCAAGATGGCGGCTGTGCTAATTTTCAAATTAAGTTTTTATTTTCTTGTGTCGTAATCATGCGATCGAACTGAAAGTTTGAATAATGAACCTACGCAATATTTTTCCTTTAATGGTACATGACTCTATGGCCAATACATATAACAATCCAACATGGCGACCATCCGAAATATTTAGATGGTTCTCAATATCTACGAATCTATTATGTCAATCAAACTGAATTTTTAAATGTTCTTAGGGGCTATGAACATAAGTTCACCTATAGGACTTTCAATAACCTGGTTACCAAAAATCCAACATGGTGGTGACGGCACCAAATTTCAGTTTGATATCTTGAAAATTGCGACCTGTACTTCTCTAAATCCAAATATGTCACGCACAATGGACATTTTGAGGGCCCCGAAAAGAGAAAACGGTGAGAGATATCAAAAAATCGTTATGAGTAAAATAGTTCCATACCCTGGTGATCTTACACCTTTACATTTGACGTTTTTCGATACGACCATCCGTTTCCGAGAAATATTGATTCCAAAAAAGGGGATGAAATTCAGGGCCCCAAAAAAAGGTCCGGCCCTGCACCGATTTTAACGCCCAACAATAGGATTCGTCACAGTCACTAACTCTTTCACCGCACCAGATTTCAGCTTAATATCTTGAAAATAGCGACCAGTACTTAGCTAAACGCAAAAATGTCACGCACAATGGACATATTCAGGGCCCCAAAAAATGAAAACGGTGAGAGATATCAAAAAATCGTTTTGAGTAAAAAAGTTGCATACCGCGGAGATCTTACACCTGTACGTTTAACATTTTTCGATACGACCAACCGTTTCCGAGGTATATCGATTCAAAAAAATAGGATGAAATTCAGGGCCCCAAAAGAAGGTCCTTCCCTGCACCGATCTTAACGCCCAACAATAGGGTTCGTCACAGGCCCCAACTCTTTCACCGTACCAAATTTCAGCTCGATATCTTGAAAATTGCGACCTGTACTTTGCTAGACGCAAAAACGTCACACACATACGTACGTACGTACATACAGACAGACTTTTTCCCACATACCACGGCTATATGAAAGCCTATAGGATCTTTAGATCCGGCTTTCATAACAAGGGCAAAGAAACAGGACAACTGTATAGCCATAAGAACTCATAGCCAGAACCTGTCTTACTGGCAATCAAACAAGTATTTACGGACCTGACTGACAAAAGGCTTCTTGAAAAGTGTTTACATGGGAACACTCAAAATCCAAATGAGAATTTCAACAATTGCCTTTGGACTAGACTGCCAAAAACAACATTTGTAAGTATGAAAACAATGCAGTTAGGCGTTTTGGATGCAATTATTTGCTTTAATGGAGAGGTCATAAGCAGGGTGCAAGTATTGCGAAATCTAGGCATACAGGTAGGGACCAACATGCTGTCAGGTCTGAACATTATTGACAACAATCGCATTGAGGCTGCAGAAAAGACATTTTACAGCCAACCAAACAGGTTAGGGCGAACAAAAGGGTTCAGAAGAAGAAGGATATGGAGACAGAAAAAAGAAGCGAGGATGAATATGTCCCAGGAAAGTTCTGAGAACAAGTAAGGTTCATGATAAACTTTAAACAGATTTTCTAAAAAAAACATTTTTTTAGATTAAGGTGCACTTTTCTCAGAAATTATTGTAGATATTCAGCTGCTATTTTCCATGTTATTGGTGTGAATGTTTATCTGTAAAACAGACTAAGAAAAATCATATATTTGTTATTTACTGACACATAGGAACTGAAAATGTTAATAAAATTTATTCAATTTTCAGAGACCAAAATTTAAAATGGCTGTAAAAAACATAAAAGCAATTCAATTTCAAGTAATAAGTCTATTATATCAAACCAAGCCTTTTAAACACAGATCTGAAATTTTATTTCCTTAATCGCAGTTGTGGTAGAGCAAAGTGTACCTGAAACTCAGGATTTATAATAAAACAAGTAGTTCCGTGAGGAACTAAATAGCCTGTTTTCATATATCCTACTAATATTAATTGCCTCTATCAACATTCAAATTGTCAGTTTGATTGCTGTAATAGATACGTAGATATTGAGAACCGTCTAAATATTTTGGACGGTCACCATGTTGGATTTCTATATTATAGGCCTTAGATTTATGAACTATTATATGAAGATTAATAGCATCATTAGAGCACAAGAAATAAAAGCGGGATTTTTAAATTTCGCTCAGCCACCATCTTGTGGATATGAAAATAATTTAAATGAATTAGATGCCAGTCTATTACAATTTGTATAAGCATGTGCCGTATCGACTTTCACTGCGCTCGGATGGTTAAAAACGCAAGAAACGTCTATTTGAATATTTAAATGTCGTGTCGCCGCCATGTTGGATTTGTGCTCGCCAGGTTATTAAAGGTCCGGTAGGTGAACTTATGCTTATAGCCTCTATACCCTTACAAAATTTCAGTTTAATTGCTGTAGTAGATTAATACATATTGAGAACCGTCTAAATATTTCGGATGGTCGCCATGTTGGATTTTAATATATGTAGGCCATAGAGTTATGTACTATTAGATGATGATTATTGTGTACGTTCATTATGCAAATGTTGATTTCGATCGCATGATTACAACAGAAGAAATAATAACTTAATTTTCGAAATTCGCACAGCGCCATCTTGAGGTTACGTAAACGATTGAACTAAATTACATACCAGTCCTTTACAATGTGTATAAACATTTGCTGTACGAAGTTTCATTGCGTTTGGATCATTAAATCGCGAGAAAAGTCTATTTAAATTTTTCAACATTATTGGCCGCCATGTTCGTTTTGTAGTTAACCGGTTTCTGAAAGTCTCATCGATGAATTTCCAGTAGTCCCCTATATTTCCGTACAAAACTTCATGGTGATACCGGTAATAGTTTCAGAGATATAGAATGCCGGTGAAATCATTTCCACAGGCGCCATCTCGAGGTTATATAAACAATTGAACGAAGTTAGATGTCGGTGCATTACAATGTGTTTAAACATATACTGTACCAAGTTTCATTGCGTTTGGTTGGTTAAATCGCGAGAAACGTCTATTTAAAAATCGTTATTTCGCTTGGCCGCCATGCTGGTTTTGTAGTTACCAGGTTTTCAAAAGTTACATAGGTGAACTTCTAGTAGTCCTCTTTATCGCCATACAAAATTCCAGGGTGATATGGGTAATTGTTTCGGAGATATTGAATGCTGGTGAAATATTTCGCACAGCCACCAGGTTGGATTGGTGAGACGTAACAAAATTTGAAGGGCACGGTCGGGGTCGCCCGTAATAGTGCAATGAACTTACCGAGTTTCATTGAAATCGCTTTAGCCGTTTAGAATTTATTAGGGGGGGGGGCACACAAAAATCCTCGCACACACACACACAGACACCCGGACCACAGGTGATCTCATAAGCCTATTTTTTCATAAATGAAAATAGGCTAAAAATACCACATATTATTTTCAAAATACAATAACATCACTCTCCAGAAATATATATATGACTTTAAATAAGCTTAAAATGCTAGTTAACAGAATCTGAGAAATTGAGTGAGATATAATGAGTTGAATACCTATAATATTTTACGAGACTTTCCCTGTGATGACGTCCCCCTCCCCAATTCCCCACCGCATTTATCGCAAATTAAAATGATCAAAAATTATCCAAGCAATAATTCTTGAATTCGAAAGTCTAAATATCGAAAAAACTCGCTCTAAAAACACACACAAATTTCTAAATCGTAATCGAAACTTGACTGATTCTAAAATAAACGGTTTACAAAAATCCAAACCCTAATTAAGATCCTAATAACAAATTAAATTAATAACCATGGTGAAATGGTTTACTCTAAAATAGTTGTAAACGACCAAAACTACAGATAATGAAATTTTCTTCTACCTTTGTCGAATCTAGATGATGGTATTACATATACCAGGACATACAGCGTTCTCCTCCGAGATGGGTTTCCTTCTTCGATTCTCGTCCTGCCATTCGAACTGCCTCCTTGAGTATCGAACTGCACTCTGGCTCTGGTTTTAGATTTGATCTGCTCTCGTATGGGGATACTGCTTTCTTTCATCATCTTCTTAGACAATGTAGATTTCGAAGTTCCCTTCTTGCTTTTATAAATTTCACCTTCATGTATGCTTGGTTTAGCCTCAGTCTTTCCATGATTTTGAATAACGTTGAAGGTTACTTTAAGCATTCGCTTTACTTCATATGTCGTGTTCCTTCTGTGATTTACTCTTGCATCATAACTTTGTTGATGGAATTGTTAATCCTTCCTCTCAACTTCGAATACTTTGAAATAATTTTCATTACGTAACTTCAAGTCCGATAACTTTTGTGTAGGCACAACAATATTTGTAGGTTTATCACAATGCTCAAGTATGTTGCGTGATGTCCTTGAAATGTTTATTACTGGCCAATAATGATGTAGTTTAACGAAATCTAGAATATGTGACTTTGTTTTCGAGAAACCTTCGTAATTTCTTCTGTCTAGAAATATTCAAATAGGATAATATTATATTAATGTCGAGACTGAATTTCTAATCTTTTGTTCACTTTCAAAGTCTTAAAGTTCATCACGAAATGTAGATTTATATTGGCGATTCTAATGTACAATTATCGTTCATGTGCACTTTTAATAATAATAAAACTTCGCACTATATTCAACAGAATTCATGTCCGTTCAATTCCAATAATTGTCCGATAATATAGTCGCGTTCTCCGTTTAAATTACTGAGATCCGATGACCCCACTCTGGTCTCGAACAAATACGTCTTTCACGTCCAACGTTCAAAGATAGAAGAAGCCACCTCTCCCTCCTAGGTTCCACCTTAGCGTCGTTTTGCAATCCGCAGGTGATTACAAAAGTATTTACCCTCGTTGTACTGCCTATCCAATTATCAAGATCAAAATACGGAAATATTTCGTTTTAGATACTGCATTTTCTGGTGTACAACAGTATCTACTCATTATTCTAGATGTAATTCATTTACTAAAACAATTACTCCCATAGATGTCCTTTCCCTGATTGGCTACATTAAGATACGTGGTTACTCTCTCCCACTATTCTTCTCTTTGGCGCGTGTTGCTAGGCGAGTTGGTGCGTGATTGACACCGGCGCGTGGCTTGGACCGTGTTAATCATCTCCCCCTTCCACTGTCGGAAATCTCTTTGTCAAACAGTTCTCGCTGACTCCCTTGGCTCTGCAGGTAGCATCGCCTCATCGCTCTCTCACGTGACTTCCTTCACTGACTAGTGTCAAAACTGTTTCTTGGTCAAGTTCCAGCTCTCAATTTGTACATGTAATATTATCATACACAATAATGTCTTGAAAACACAATATACAGATCGAAATACCGGGTCAGTTCTGAGCAAAGTTTTCTCATAAAGGTGCCCTCAAGACACACATAATCTTTCATAGTGGTCTAAAGCCACAATCCTTTTGCGCATGCAGAGCAAAGTTTACTCAGAAAGGCACTTTGAATATGAACATGTTCATCTATAGTGGCCTTAGGGCCATCATGTGGTACATGTAGAGCTAATTTTCTCTAGGAAAGGATCCTTGAAGGAAAACATCGTAATCCACAGTGGCTTGAAGTCCTCAAGTCAGAATCGTGTATTACATGCGGAAGCTATTTTTCATTTTGTTTCTTTTGTCAGGAAACAGTATTTTTCCCCCGAAGTTGTTATTAAATTATTCATTCCTTGTTTCTTCATGGCTTTTCACCTAAATATATGGCCCACATATATATATCTATTATATAAAATCAAGTGTCCTGACTGACTGACTGACTGACTGACTGACTGACTCATCATCGCCCAGCCAAAACTATTAAAGTTAGAAACATGAAATTTTGGGGATATGTTCGTGGTAAGTCGAAAACGCGCACTAAGGAAGGATTTTTGGATATTCAGGTTCTAAAGGGGTGTTAAGGGGGTACACCTGCATTTCATTGAATAACAATATCTCCGGATTGGTTTCATTGGGGGATTTGATACTCGGCATATAAACTCTTCATTAAAAATAAGAAGATACGTGTCTGAGGGTTTTTCGATTTGGTGAATATTTTGAGGTGAAAGGGGTGAAAAGTGGGGGTTGAAGGATTCCTAACAGAGCGTGTATCCCTTAAACGACATAGGCGAGAAATTTTAAACTCAGCGGAAAAAAATCAGCTTAAAAAATAAGTAAATAGGTGTTTGACCGTTTTTTTCATAAATCCAATTTAAGGGGCCCATGGGGAGGGGTGAAATTCTGGGGGGAAAAAAACAGGAAATAGAATGTCCTAACTGATTGACAGACTGACTCACTCATCAAACTCAGGGGAAAAAATGCTTAAAAAATAAATAGATGTTCGGCAGTTTTTTTCATAAATCCAATTTAAGGGGTTCATGGGGAGGGTTGAAATTTTGAAAAAACAAAATTGAAAGAAAATATCCTAACTCACTCACTCACCATTGCCCAGCCAAAATTATTGAAGTTAGAAACATGACATTTTTGGGATATGTTCATTGTAAGTCAATACCGTCCACTAAGGGAGGATTTCCGGATATTCAGGTTCTAAAGGGGTCTTAAGGGGGGTTAAACTTGCATTTAATTGTATAACAATATCTCCCGATTGGTTTCATTGGGGGATGTGATACTCGGCATATAAACTCACCATTAAAAATAAGAAGACACGTTACTGAGAGTTTTTCTATGTGGTGTATATTATGAGGTGAAAGGGGTAAATTGGGGGTTGAAGGAATCCTAACGGAGCGTGTATGCCTTTAACGACATAGGCGAGGAGTTTGAAATTCAGCGGAAAAAATCAGCTTAAAAAAAGAGTAAATAGGTGTTCGACTGTCTTTCGTCATACTTCCAATTTAAGGGGCACATTGGGGATGGGTGAAATTCTGCGGGAGAAAAAAAAGGAAAGAAATTGTCCTAACTGATTGACTAACTCACTTACTCTTCAAACTCAGGGGGAAAACTGCTTAAAAATAAGTAAATAAGTGTTCGACAGTTTCTTTTTCATAAATAAAATTTAAGGTGTTCATGGGGAAGGGTGAAATTCTAAAAAAAAAAAAAAAAAAAAAAAAATGTCCTGACTCACCCACTCACTCATCATCGCCCAGAAAAAAATATTGAAGTTAGAAACATGATATTTTGGGGATATGTTCGTTGTATGTCAAAACCGTACACTAAGGGAGGATTTTTGGATATTCAGGTTCTAAAGGGGTCTTAAGGGGGTTAAACCTGATTTTCATTGAATAACAATATCTCAAGAGTGGTTTCATTTGTGGATGTGATACTCAGCATATAAACTAATCATTAAAAATAAGCAGACATGTGTCTAATGGTTTTTGATGTGGTGTATATTATAGGATGAAAGGGGTGACAAGTGAGGGTTGAAGGATTCCTAACGGAGTGTGTATCTCTTAAACGACATAGGCGAGAAGTTTGAAACTCAGCGGAAAAATATCAGCTTATTTGATAAGTAAATCGGTGTTCGACTGTTTTTTCACAAATTCAATATAAGGGGCCAATGGGGTGGGGTGAAATTCTGGAAAAGAAAAGGAGGGAAAGTGTCCTAACTGACTGTCAAACTCACTCAATCATCAAACTCAGGGGAAAGAGACAGCTTAAAAATAAGTTAATAGGTGTTCGAGCGTTTTTTCATAGATCCAAATTAAGCGGCCCATGGGGAGGAGTGAAATTCTGGTAAAGAATATGTCCTGACTGACTCACTCACTCATCATCGCCCAGCGAAAACTATTGAAGTTGAAAACATGAAATGTTGGGAATATGTTCGCTGTATGTCGAAAACGTCAACTAAGGATGGATTTTCGTTTATTCGGGTTCTAAAGAGGTGTTAAGGGGGTAAACGTGCATTTCATTGAATAACTATATCTCATGAGTTGTTTCTTTGGGGATATGATATTCGGCATATAAACTAATCATTAAAAATAAGCAGACATATGTCGAAGGGTTTATCGATATGGTGTATATTATCAGGTGAAATGGTTGAAAATTAGGGGTTGAAGGATTCTTAACGGAGTGTGTATCTCTTAAACGACATAGGCGAGAAGTTCACTGGAAAAAACAGCTCAAAATATAAGTACAGTAAATAGGTGTTCGACCATTTTTTTTTTCAAAAATCCAATTTAAGGGACCCTTGGAGAAGGATGAATTTCTGGGGGAACAAAACAGAAAAGAAAGTGTTCTAACTGATTAATACACTCACTCATCAAACTCAGGGGGGAAGAACAGCTTAAAAATAAGTAAATACGTGTTCGACCGATTTTTTTCATAAATTCAATTTAAGAGGTTCATAAGAGGGGTGATATTCTGAAAAATAAACGAAAGAAAATGTCTTGACTTACTCACTCACTCATCATCGCCCAGCCAAAATTATTGAAGTTAGAAACATGAAATTTTTGGGTTATATTCATTGTATGTCGAAAACGTACCTTAAGGAAGAATTTTTGGATATTCAGGTACTAAAGGGGTGTTAAGGGGGTAGACCTGAATTTAATTGAATAACAATATCTCCCGATTGGTTTGCTTGGTGGATGTGATACTCGGCATAAAAACTCATCATTAAGAATAAGAAGACATATGTCTGATGGTTTTTCGATGTGGTGTATATTATGAGGCGAAAGGGGTGAAAATTGGGGGTTGAAGGATTCCTAACGGAGCAAGTATCTCTTAAAAGACAGAGGCAAAAAGTGTAAAACTCAGGGGGAAATATCAGCTTGAAAAATAAGTAAATAGGTGTACGATCGTGTTTTCATAAATCCAATTTAAGGGGCCAATGGGGAGGGGTGAAGTTCTGAGAAAGAAGTCCACTAAGGAAGGATTTTTGGATATACACTCATCATCCCCCAGCCAAATCTATAGCAGTTAGAAACTTGAAATTTTGGGGATATGTTTGTTGTATGTCGAAAACGTCCACTAAGGATGGATTTTTGATATTCATGTTCTGAAGGGGTATCAAGGGTGTTAAACTTGCATTTCATTGAATAACAATATCTCACGAGTTGTTTCATTTGGGGATGTGATATTCGGCATATAAACTAATCATTAAAAATATGCAGACATATGTCTAAGGGTTTATCGATATGGTGTATATTATGAGGTGAAAGAGGTGAAAATTGGGGGTTGAAGGATTCTTAACGGAGTGTGTATCTCTTAAACGACATAGGCGTGAAGTTTGAAATTCAGCGGGAAAAAAATCAGCTTAAATATAAGTAAATAGGTGTTCGACCGTTTTTTCATAAATCCAATTCAATGGGCCCATGGGGAGGGGTGAAACTCTGGGGGAAAAACAGGAAAGAAAGTGTCCTAACTGATTGACTCACTTACTCACTCATCAAATTCAGGGGGAAAAACAGCTTAAAAATAAGTAAATATGTGTTCGACCGTTTTTTTTTCATAAATCCAATTTAAGGGGTTCATGGGGATGGGTGAAATTCTTAAAAATAAAATTGAAGAAAATGTTGTCTGACTCACGTTCTCAACATCGCCCAGCCAAAATTATTGAAGTTAGAAACATGAAATTTTGGGGATATGTTCGTTATATGTCAGAAACGTCCACTAAGGTAAAGTTTTTGGATATTCAGATTCTAAAGGGGTGTTAAGGGGGTAAACGGGCATTTCATTGAATAATAATGTCTCAAGAGTGGTTTCATTTGATGATGTGATACTTGGCATATAAACTACTAATCATTAAAAATAAGCTGACACATGTCTAATGGTTTTTCGATGTGGTGTATATTATGAGGTGAAAGGGATAAAAGTGGGGGTTGAAAGATTCCTAACGGAGCGTGTATCTCTTTAACGCCATAGGCGAGAAGTTTCAAACTCAGCGGAGAACAATTAGCTTAAAAATAAATAAATAAATAATTAAATAAATAGGTGTTCATCCGTTGTTTTAATAAATACAATTTAAGGGGCCCATGGGGAGGGTGAAATTCTGTAAGAAAAACGTCCACTAAGGAAGGATTTTTGAATATTCACTCTCATCGACCAACCAAAACTATTAAAGTTAGAAGAATGATATTTGGGGTATAGGTTTGTTGTGTGTCGAAAACTTCTACCAAGGAGGGATTTTTGGATATTCATGTTCTAAAGGGGTGTTAACGGGGTTAACCCTGCATTTCATTGAATAACAATATGACACGACTATGACGCGAGCGAAGCCGCGGGTACCTGCTAGTATATATATAAAAACAAGTGTCCTGACTGACTGACTGACTGACTGACTGACTCATCATCGCCCAGCCAAAACTATTAAAGTTAGAAACATGAAATTTTGGGGATATGTTCGTGGTAAGTCGAAAATGCGCACTAAGAAAGGATTTTTGGATATTCAGGTTCTAAAGGTGTCTTAAGGGGGTACATATGCATTTCATTGAATAGCAATATCTCCGGCTTGGTTTCATTGAGGGACGTGATACTCGGCATATAAACGTATCATTAAAAATAAGAAGACTCATGTCTGAGGGTTTTTCGATGTGGTGTATATTATGAGGTGAAAGGGGTGAAAAGTGGGGGTTGAAGGGTTCCTAACGGAGCGTGTATCTCTTAAACGACATAGGCGAGGAGTTTGAAACTCAGAGGAAAAAAATCAGCTTAAAAAATAAGTAAATAGGTGTTTGACTGTTTTTTCATAAATCGAATTTAAGGGGCCCATGGGGAGGGGTGAAATTCTGAAAAAAGAAAATTGAAAGATGCAAAGTCCTGACACACTCATCATCGCCCAGCCTAAATTATTGAAGTTAGAAACAAGACATTTTGGGGATATGATCATTATATGTCCAAACCGTCCACTAAGGGAGGTTTTTCGGATATTCAGGTTCTAAAGGGGTGTTAAGGGGGTAAGACCTGCATTTCATTGAATAACAATAACTCCGGATTGGTTTCATTTGTGGATGTGATACTCGGCATATAAACTGATCATTAAAAATAAGAAGACACGTGTCTGAGGGTTTTTCGATGTGGTGTATATTATGAGGTGAATGGGGTGAAAAGTGGGGGTTGAAGAATTCCTAACGGAGCGTGTATCTCCTAAACGACATAGGCGAGGAGTTTGAACTCAGCGGAAAAACATCAGCCTAAAAGATAAGTAAATAGGTGTTGACCGTTATTTTTTTCATAAATCCAATTTAAGGGGCCCATGGGAAGGGGTGAAATTCGGGGGGGGGGGGGCGGGGGACAGGAAAGAAAGTGTCCTAACTGATTGACTGACCCACTCACTCTTCAATCTCAGGAAGTGAAAACTGCTTAAAAATAAGTAAATAAGTGTTCGACAGTTTCTTTTTCATAAATCAAATTTAAGGGGTTCATGGGGAGGGGTGAAATTCTGGAGAAAAAAATGAAAGAAAATGTCCTGACTCACTCACTCACTCATCATCGCCCAGCCAAAATTAATGAAGTTAGAAACATGACATTTTGGGGATATGTTCGTTGTATGTCAAAACCGTACACTAAGGGAGGATTTTCGGATATTCAGGTTCTAGAGGGGTCTTAAGGGGGTTGAACCTGCATTTTATTGAATAACAATATATCACGAGTGGTTTCATTTGTGGATGTGATACTCGGCACATAAACTAATCATTAAAAATAAGCAGACATGTGTCTAAGGGTTTTTCGATGTGGTGTATATTATAAGGTGAAAGGGGTGAAAAGTGGGGATTGAAGGTTTCCTAACGGAGCGTGTATCTCTTAAAAGACATAGGTGAGAAGTTTGAAACTCAGCGGAAAAAATCAGCTTAAAAATTAAGTAAATCGGTGTTCGAACGTTTTTTCATAAATTCAACTTAAGGGGCCGATGGTGTGGGGTGAAATTCTGCGAAAAAAGGAGAGAAAGTGTCCTAACTGACTGACTAACTCACTCACTCATCAAACTCAGGGGAAAAAGACAGCTTAAAAAATAAGTTAATAGGTGTTCGAGCGTTTCTTCATAAATTCAATTTAAGGGGCCCATGGGGAGGGGTAAAATTCTGGTAAAAATAATTGAAAGAAAATGACCTGATTGACTCACTCACTCATCATCGCCCAGCCAAAATTATAGAAGTTAGAAACATGAAATTTTGGGGATATGTTCATTGTATGTCGAAAACGTCCACTAAGGAAAGATTTTTGGATATTCAGCTTCTAAATGGGTGTTACGGGGGTAAACCTGCATTTAATTGAATAACAATATCTCACGAGTGGTTTCATTTGGTGATGTGATACTTGGCATATAAACCAATCATTAAAAATAAGCTGACACATGTCTAATGATTTTTCGATGTAATGTATATTAAGAGTAAAGGGGTGAAAAGTGGGGGTTGAAGGGTTCCTAACGGAGCATGCATCTCCTAAACGACATAGGCGAGGAGTTTGAAACTCAGAGGAAAACAATCAGCTTAATAATAATAAATAAATAAATAAATAAATAAATAAATAAATAAATAAATAAATAAATAAATAAATAAATAAATAAATAAATAATTTAATAAATAGGTGTTCGACCGTATTTTCATAAATCCAATTTAAGGGGCTCATGGGGAGGGGTGAAATTCTGGAAGAAAAACGTCCACTAAGGAAGGAATTTTGGATATTCACTCTCATCGACCAACCAAAACTATTAAAGTTAGAAGAATGATATTTTGGGATTATGTTTGTTGGTTGGTTGGTTGGTTCTTAAGTTTAGGGGCTGCGACAACGCGGTCATGTAGCCCCGTGTACTTTGGGTGTGTGTAGAATCTGTCTGATAACCGGTGTTAATTGTGATGACTGTAATAGAGTGTGTTATCTGTCTTTTTTAATTTAAGTACTGCAACTTAGAATTTTTCAAATAGTTCCTACTTTTGCCGCCAAGCGCCACCGTCAACGACTACTAGGCCAAGTTCGAAACTCAGCTACTAGACGCCACCGCAGTCGGCTCTTGGCAACGAACATAGAAACCTAAGAGCGTTGTTTACATTAACCTATCCAATTTAGCTTCACACAGGTGCAATTAGTGGAAGGTTCTTTAACATGCCATAAATCTATGACATGGGACCGCCGGCTTTACTTCCCCTCCAACGGAAGGCATACTGAGGGGTTTTTAACGCTCTTAAAAAATCCGACGGCTTCGGCCGGGTTTGAACCCGCTATCTTGGGCATAGAAGCTCAGCATGCTACCGACTACGCCACCGAAGCCGCTTATGTTTGTTGTGCGTCGAAAACGTCTACTAAGGAGGGATTTTTGGATATTCAAGTTCTAAAGGGGTGTGAACGGGGTTAAACCTGCATTTCATTGAAGAACAATATGACACGACTATGACGCGAGCGAAGCCGCGGGTACCTGCTAGTATATATATATAAGCAAACATTAATATATTTCCTGTCTAGACGAAATAATTTTCGTCGACTGATATCGAATTCCACTGAATATTTTTAAAACTACACCCTTTCTTATATTTGAAAGTAATTTTCTTCTGCTAATATCTTCATAGAGTTCATAATACTTGTCTCGACTATATTATTCTAATGTAATGTTTATCTGGTTATTCGTGTACCTTTAATTTGTATGAAAATTGAAAAATTGTTAATTATAATTTTTTAGTCTGATAGAGTTTTTTATTTCATTTTTATAGGCTACTATGTAAATTTATGATTAACAATTTCTAAGCGTTTCTTGTGCTGCATCGTGAGAGGGTCTCTTAGGACCACGGAGAATCAACATTGGTAGGCCTTTGTTTTTGCCTAGCATTGCTTTATACTCTGTGAATGGGTTTGTTTTCGTTGCAGGGAGCAAATATGGTGGATAGACATTATCTCTTCGTCCTCGAATCTCCATGTGAGTGAAAGTTTCTTATCATTAGTTCGGTTTAGTAAATATGGCGATTCTAATTTTATCAGGTTTTCCTCAGCTGTTTGTACCAATGTGATCTAGTTATATTGTTCTTTAGGTACTATGTTTGAATTGTATAAGTTAGTCTGTTTGGGTACATTCATTGTAAGTGCCGTATGAATCGTATATTTTTGGAGTGAAATTTCTGAAGCGCGGAATGTTTTGGGTATAATTACTTTTGCATAGTGTCGGATTTTGCATTGTAAGTAATTGTAGTTAAGTGAATTGCAGTCTTCATTTTTTGAATTATTGTACTAAGCATTTGATTTATAAGCCTTGTGATTATAGTGCATTTGGCCTGACAATGACCTCATGTTATAATACATTACATGTTAAAATACTAAGAGATGTCTTACTATGTACATTTAAACGACCTACTGCATTACGTTCAGAAAGAATGAGGGAAATATTGGACAGCGATAGAGAAAGGCTACACCGATCACATGAAGCAAATTAACAGTCCAAGACTCATTTAAACACTGTAGAATAATATTAAATAACCATGTGTTTAGCAAACATGCACACGCTTTAAATTAATATTATTACGAAATATGGTATATATATTATATCATGTAATGGCCCCTGATTGTTTTACCATGGAATTCAATACAAAATGAAATTTTTTTCATGCCTGTCGCCCCAGAGCCCAGTTCGATTCCCGGTTATTCCAAGAAATTTTACATGTGGTCGAAAAAAATGGAAGAGGGGAGAGCGTCCTCACCAAAGTGACTTGGGAGAGGAGGAGGGGAAACGAACCCGCAATCCTAGGAATCATCAACTTCCGATCATGGTAGCCGTGAGGATGTAGCTTTAACCGGAACCCTTTACAGTAGGCAGGATATACCGTGAAAAGAGAATAGGGGAGGTCTACGGTAACATGGTAGCCGTGAGGATGTAGCTTTATCCAGAACCCTTTACAGTAGGCAGGATATACCGTGAAAAGAGAATAGGGGAGGTCTAGGGTAACATGGTAGCCGCGAGGATGTAGCTTTATCCAGAACCCTTTACAGGAAGCAGGAGATACCGTGAATAGAGAATAGGGGAGGTCTGGGGTAACATGGTAGCCGTGAGGATGTAGCTTTAACCGGAACCCTTTACAGTAGGCAGGATATACCGTGAAAAGAGAACAGGGGAGGTCTACGGTAACATGGTAGCCGTGAGGATGTAGCTTTATCCAGAACCCTTAACAGTAGGCAGGATATACCGTGAAAAGAGAATAGGGGAGGCCTAGGGTAACATGGTAGCCGTGAGGATGTAGCTTTATCCAGAACCCTTTACAGTGTGCAGGAGATACCGTGAAAGGAGAATAGGGGAGGTCTAGGGTAACAGGCTAGAACAAGGAAAGTGAAAGCCTCGAGTCCCCCAAACCGTCGGGGTCGGAAGGAAACTTGCTCTCGTCAACTTCACAACGTCACTGGCAACAAACCGTTTGTCACGTGACGATCGGTTTCCTTAATCTTACGTCAGTCATTTAATGGTATAAAATAAGCCCTCAATCCTGTTGGTTTGGGATAATCTCAGGAGCCACTGGATTGTTTAATAAAGCAGACTAAACATTCACCAATGCGCAAAGGAAGCTGAGCAATAAAACATGTGCGTTCATTTTCAATCGGTGAACACCAGTGTACCTTCAGTTGGATGTAACAATCACCTAGTGCTTGAAATAAACACAGTTTTACACGTGGGAGTTTAAGCCTTCTGGTGTATGATTGGTGATTTTGTTCATTAGCAAAGTACTATGGGCATCATCAGTGGCGTACGCAGGATTTCCTTCTGGGGTGGGGGGTTCATTAATATATTAGGGTACCGGTAATTGAGTACATTAGCCTACCGTTATTACAGGAACAGATGACCTTGCTGTTCCGCCCCTTAAAACGACAGTCATCATCATAATTATTATTCATAAAAAACAACAATTAAATAACCGCTCTCTTTGCATGAAAAATATTTTAGGTCTCATTTTTTCGACACAATAAAAAAAATGAAAAGAAATTCTAAAAAAATATGGACAACAGTAACTAAATATTGAGACAGATACGATGCAGTGGTATCATCATGACCATAGTGACGTGGTAGCTTAAAATATTGATATTATATGAGAGAAAAATAACGTTTTGCTCTCCGTGTTTCTACTGAAATTGCTATTGGCTCTCAAAATCTGCTATCTTGATTATTTTATCTGTATCATTAATTGGAATAAATTGCAGATACTCCTCGTGTACCTAATTATCTTTAAGGAAACGGGCACACACAATTAAAGCGACCCGAAGCGACGTGAAAAGGGTTACCGATCACACACTTTAACAGCAAAACTGATCCATGGGTAGCTCCAACACTGCGAGTAGCGTGCAGGGCATTTATTAAGTGAGGAACGTGATCACACCTAAGGTATGTGCGGGAGTTAAGACGCCTAACGAGCGATGCCGTAAAACAGGTGATAGATGGGACAATATATAGATTCAAGTAAAGGAAAATCTCCTGGGGGGGGGGGGTTCAACCCTGAACCCCCGTCGGTACGCCACTGGGCATCATGATATTCGTGTGGCGATCGGAGTGAGTTTTGTCACAAACAATCACTTGTTTAGATTTTGGTATCATCAAGGTTACTTTACACTTGTGCATTTCAAACCGACCAAAAAATTTTAATGTTTGAAATATAGGAAACGAAAGACAAAGAGTTTTGTCCACCTCAGGTGTTCAATCAGCCAATCACATGGTATATAATCATGGTATCCTTTGAAAACGCTACCCTCTAAGCTTTGAGTTTCTTGCTGTTTAATAAGCGTTTTCAATTAATATTAGACTGAGTGCTTGTGAGTTTGTTGTGTGTATTTCTAATTTCGTTTGCTCTTACTTAACATGAGTGAGTTAGATGACACTTTAAGGACTGTGCGTGCAGGGAACGATGGCTCGAGAATACAGGCAGTTAATCGCAGAAAACAAAAAGAGGAAGCGGATTCTTATCTAGATTTGGCAACGTCACACAAATAAACATTGCACTGACCTCAGACAGAACAAAAAGGGGGGAGAAAGGAAAAACGAGTTTCGTCCAGATAACACCCGGGTTCAGTCGACCACAACTGGTGCTAGAGTGAACACGAAACTGCTCGAAGTTCCGGCCAGGAAGACAACCGGATATGTATCAGCCTGTATTATTACAGTATAACTATAGTTGATTTTTTACAACCATATAATCACCCCAAATAGACAAACTCCGGATTTCTATCACCATTTTAGCATTTCACCTAACATTAGGTATACTACATTTAGCATACACCGACAGTTGCAATACCAATACTGCAAGTAAATAATTGTACATATTGTAAATATTTTTCACTTGTATTCTCAATAACATAGATGTTATAGCCAAAGTGTAATGGATCTGATTATGATCGCTTGACGATCGAAACTGATCATCCTAGTGTATTTATTAATCTCATGTAATTTATTTCAGGATTAGGGCGTAACCCATCTCTTTTGGGTACATTCGTGTTGACCGACCGAAAAGCACCAAACTTTTGTTTACTTAGGCAACACTGAAAATGGCTTCAAACCTCACAATATGTTTCTAATCAAGAGGAACGGGCCTATCAACAGGAGGAGGTTAGGCTTTCAGTTTTCAAACAACAGTCAAACGTTTGCTCGTTTTGAGTGCACGTTGATTTAAGCTCTACCCACAATGCGCTGTGGGCAGACGGTAGACTGTAGTTGAAGGCTGACCCGTGCTCTCTTATGGCGTCATTCACAATGTGAAGTTGCTTGTCGGTAGTAGATAGTTGACAATCGACAGCGTGTAGTCGGCTGTCGCCAATTTTATCTTTGACAGCCAACTGCATATTTGAGAGCCAATGAGAAAAGATCACAAGATGGCGTCACTTTGTCGTCACCAGCTGTGTAGTTCACTAGTTGCATTCGCGGTATATTCTTCGCATAATTACAGTATATAAAAATATGATGACTGGGATAGAAGATATATTAATTGATCTTGTGAGGGAACGCCGTTGGATGTATGACATGAGTGAGCCCAAGTATCTAAAAGGAAACTGTTCATTATTATGTTTTCCTTTGTAGCAAATGTAACGCTGAATGAGAGCGAAAACATTTTCTAAAGTAGGGCCTACCGGTACTGAAACTAGCCAAAATACATTTTGTAATGACGAAAAATAAATTAGGAAATGATGTAGTAATAGATTGAATAGATAGGAGCCCTCGGGCGCTCAATCAAAAATGACCAGCTACAAAAAAACAATTCTGTTCAAAAAAAAGTAGGCCTAATTCAGAGTTGGATTTGTTATTAATTATTTACAAGAGGGGATACTGGATGTACGAGTATGTTTCCTCAATTTTAACAATGCTATACCAGTTAGCAGCATTAAAAATAAACCGTACCGCTCCAAGTCATGCATCCTTGCAAATTATAGGTTAGGTTGTCGACAATGACAACCTTCTCAAGGAATAAATGAAAGTCAAGTTATTATTTACTCCTAGCATTTTAACGACTGCGCATTGTGGGTGGCTATGTTGTGAACTACCGACTTCTGACTTCATATGCCGGCTACCGTCTGCCCACTACCGTCTACCGACAGCGCATTGTGGGTAGACCTTCAGGCTTCGCAAAAATATCTTTATATGGGACATCCTAGTTATATCTACAAGATTACGTAACATTGTATTTCCTTTCAGCGAAGGTGAGTAAATCACCGAAAAAAGGGTTTGACATCGTAAAATCTATAATCTCAGCTAAAAAGGAACAGCTTATCGCATCTTTACCGAGAATTTCCGTGGCAAGAAGGCACATTATTCAAGACAACAAATCAGAGATTCATTACCTCAATGCTAATTTAAACGATACAACGGTGCGGTAAATATACAATGATACTTGAGTTGAAATTGTCAACAAAGTGTCCATATCCTGACATTATTTTCTATACTTCATTATTGGATTTCGCTACCCATCTTTAGAAGTTTGTAGTTATTGATGTAATATGAAACATTTCATTAGGACAACTGATTCAGTAAAATGACTGAATACATGTCCATTAAACGACTTCTCAGCCTTCGTTCATCAACGTTTTATAATTAAATGTAAACAAAGAATATTGTTGCGCCTCCACCAATTGCAGTGTCCCCATCTGATGGCACGGACTTAAGCCATAGGCCGATCAGGGGCTCTCCAATATCAAGTACTAGGATCTTTATCGTATCCCTTCCGATAACTTCTGATAGTGATTACAGCACACTCCTATTACACATGGAAATGGGAGTGGGAGGAGATTCAGGAATCAGGGAATGCTCCCCAATTAAAGATATTGAAAGCTTAACTCCCAGTTTATTCCTTAAGGGAGTAAAGGAATCCGCCGCATGTATACAAGGATAGAATTGATAATTCAATCCTGAAAGGAAATAGAAATATTGGTTCTCTCCTGTTGTCTCAGCTGGTGCTCTTAAGTACCGGCTCAGCCCCGTGCACGTTGGTCAACGAGCGTTCGCCCCAACTTGCCCGATCTCCCGATCGGCAGGCAAACGACCTCTCGCTCTCAGACTTCCGTCTCGGCAGTGCCTGACTGACCGCTCACACCTGAGTCCGCAGCTTTTTATAATATGGCAGCACGGTTGTTGCTGACCAAGTTGGACTGAGGTTGAATGCCCGGTACGGTTTTGCCTAGAACCGACACCGGGACATAACAATATTTCCCATCCAACGGCTGTTTCTTTGTAAGAAAACAATTAATATCTGTTCCTAATAAAGATGCAAAAGCTTTGTTTTATAAAAGCCTGTCAAGAGGAGGAGGTCTAGGCCTTCAGGTAACAAGCAACAGTCATTCCAGTGCTCACTTGAGTACACGTTGATTGAGAAAAACGACAAACTCCTTAGAGTTTGCAAAATAAAATCTTAATAGGTGGCATGCTAGTAAAACCTAAAAGGTGACTGTATCACCAATGAAAAAAAAAGGGGGGGGGGGGGCGAGGAGGTCGAAAAGTCTAAAACGTCAACGAAAAAGAAACAGCTTGTGAAGGTTTTCATTTAGAATTTCTGGGGCAAGAATGCACATTATTCAAGACATAAATCAAAGCTAATTTACCTCGATTCTAATTTAAACAAAGCAAAGGTGTGGAAAATGTACAATGGAATTCTTTCCATACAAGAGGCATATAATTCCTGGCAAGTGAGGTTGTATTGTATATGTATTGCTGAAATAATCCTAACATTCATTTATGGACAGAAGATCAAGCCGTAATTGGTTTTATCGAAGTTTCGTCTGCTCTGTTACATCATCTTGTTGGCCTGCAACTTACTGAGACTGTTTCAAGTATTAGACTGTTCTTTGATGGATGTAGCGCTCATAACAAATGTTGTTTTGCGTACGTTTATGCATTCTTTGTAGAAAACAAATCCTTAAGTGAACACGTTTCACATAACGTTCCCCGTACGAGGCCACAGCCTTTAACATTCTGATCGGGTGTTTTGGTCAGGTTGATAAGCCAGTGATGAATCAACTAACCATTATTCATAAAGCCAATTACATTAAAAAACTTTCTTCGTCTTATCCCAATTATTTGGGGTCGCCGGAGCCAACCAGGTTCATGTTTTGTTTTGGCCGAGGATTTACGGCTGGATGCCCATCCTGACGCCACGTGATTTTTCAGGTGAAAATTTCACCTCGTTGTCACCAAGATTCGAACTCCGGCCGTTCAGATGAAAGACGAGCAGCAAAGCCACTGCGCCATCACACTCCCTATAAACCCGAATACTTTGATGTTTATAAAGCAGTGGGAGTGATTAAACTGCTTGGGGAAGACTGGAAACTCCATGACACCGATGGCCTTCCTTTGAAACAACAAGTTGATTCTGGCATCTAGGTGGTATTTCAGATTGCGAAGTATTTCTTATAAAAAGGAAGTGATCATTCAAAAGAAAAAATGCAAGATAAAGTCATTCTGAAATTTATTTTTGAGTCTGAGACTGAACCATGGCAAATCCTTCAGAAGTAAGGTTGGTCTGCAGATAGAAAATATGTCTCAGTCGAACTAGAACACTTTCATAATGTTCACAACCTATATCTGGAAAACAAGAAATATATTGACATCCTTCTGTAACATGTCTACGGAGAGGAGTGGAAGAACGACGACACCCACAAATTGAACCTAAACATCGTCACAAATCATGCGAATGAAGAAACATACAATGCAGAGGAAGAACACAACTGCTTGGAGGATGATACAGGACGCCATATTCAAAACAAGGGGCAAGGTAGGCTTCTCCTGAAACAGACTACTTTCGCTACTATTAGAAAATGCAAATGAAGTTACGTGATCCACACGGGCACAAATGTCCGTGTGTCAGTTTGTGTTCATGTATGTGTGTGTGTATCATTTAAACACGAAGAGACCGAATTGCTTCAGAGGTAGCACTAGCAAAGGACACCTCAATGTCCGTGTGTCAGTTTGTGTTCATGTATGTGTGTGTGTATCATTTAAACACGAAGAGGTAGCACTAGCAAAGGACACCTCAATGTCCGTGTGTCAGTGTGTGTTCATGTATGTGTGTGTGTATCATTTAAACACGAAGAGACCGAATTGCTTCAGAGGTAGCACTAGCAAAGGACACCTCAATGTCCGTGTGTCAGTTTGTGTTCATGTATGTGTGTGTGTATCATTTAAACACGAAGAGACCGAATTGCTTCAGAGGTAGCACTAGCAAAGGACACCTCAATGACATGATTAAATTGTTGAACTCGAGCGTTTGAGTATCAAGTTCAAGGGGTGTGCGTAGTAATGTACATACACTGCACAAGAGAATGCCTCCCTCTCCCTCCGTCACACCCCCACAAGCTTGTTTTTAATGTTAAGTTGTTCCAATTCTTCAACTAGGCTCTCAGCAGTTATATCAGAAACAGCTAAAAAGCGTATGAAACGTTCCACGGCCTTCCCTTCATTAACATACCTCAAAATTAAAACAAACTGAGTTGTGCAACAAACATCTGTTGTTTCATCGACCTGCACTGCAATATAATAAGCCCTTTCAATTTCTGCCTGTACATGGAATCGAGAAGCTCATTTTGGATTGTTTAGGAAGTGTTCGTAGCAATTGTTGCATTATTGAGGCGACAGTCTAATACACTATCTGATTTTGCGGTGTAGGGTAGGTAGATTTCACCGGTCAAACTAGGGGATAGGCTATAATAGGCAAAATATGCAGGTTTTCGTGGAAGGATCAGACCTCATTTATTGCGAGAAAGTATTTTACAATGTAATTGGAGCTTAATGAACTTTTCTCGACTTTCTATGCATATTTTTAACATTTTATTGTCTTATGAGAACGGTAACCTTCTTGTCATTTGTGGTCCTTTTTTATACTTGTGGTCACACTGTCCTTATGCAAGGTTTGGAACTGATGTGTAACTATCTAACAGTCTGTTACTTCTTCACGCAAAATTGTATCTCCCGCAGAGATGATGGTTGGTTCTTCAGTTTAGGGGCTGTGACAACGCGGTTATATAACCCCATGTACTTTGGGTGTGTGTCTGAAAAACGGTGTTAATTGTGATGACTGTATTAGTTTGTAATTCAGGTAAGGACTGCAGACGGTCAATTTCAAGTAGTGGTTCCTAATTTTGGTACCAAATACTACCATCAGTGACACCTAGCTGTGAACTTGGCAACTACATGCCACCGCAACAAGCAACTTGCAACGAACGTTGGACTTCCCCTCCGAAGGAAAGCATACTGAAGGATTCTTAGCACTCTTAGAAAATCCAACGTCTTCGGGCGGCTTTGAACCCGCGACCTTGGGCATAGAAGTTCAGCATGCTACCAGTTACGTCACCGAAGCCGCTTCCCACAGTGCCAGATGGAAAACTGAATGTGATCTCGTGCAATGGGGTTGTCATGGCAACATCAGATAGCTCATCCCTTATCAATTTAGAAGCGTTGTCATGGTAACCTCTGATGGCACTTGGCATTTTCTTCTAATTCCGAAATCATTTTTCTTATCCCTTGGCGTAATGGTGGGTCATATCAAAAACCCTTTCAGGCAAAAGTTTTAGATAATTATTAGGGGAATATGTTCCATTTTGTACGGTTTTGATGTTGTGCTTATTCAGAGAGATATGATTAATGTTTCCCGAAAAAAAAACACTTTTTTCACCCCGTTGGTCAATGGTTGGTGCTATCAAAAAAGTTTTTTACATATATTTTTGGCACGTACCCGTCACATAATATGAACTTTGAATGGATTCGATATTTCACGTGTTAAGAGAGTTATAGAGAGATTTCACTTTTTCAAAAAAAGCCCCCCATTTTCACCCCCCTTTGACCGATTTTTCCCATTAACTAACTCGACCGAGATTTTATAGGGATACACATTTTGTAAAACATTCAAAGTGATAGGTGCGAATTTACGGCAGTTATCGTGTCCACCAGAAACTGATACGTATATACATAAATTATGTATAAACATTTGAACTGACGGTGGTTTTGGGGTCTAGGGGATGTGAAACGCGAAGATATGTCAACATTTTCCGGAAGTCGAAACATGGTACCCATTGCAATAGTTAGCTTTCTAATGAAATATACCTAATACCTCACGTTTAAGTGAATGTTCAATTTCATTACGCCCCCTTAACGGTAATTCATGTGCTCCTCAAAAAATCAGGTTATCTATGATTCTGTACAATACGTGTCTAATTTTGTCAACTAGTCCGTTATGTTTCCTAACCGAAATATGATATCCCTCATCTAATTGTGCCAAGAGTTATCACTTTAAAAAAAATCTAATGTGCACATTACTTCAACTTTTCTGACAAGTGTTTTGTTGTTGTTTGAGTCTTCAGTCTTTTGACTGGTTTGATGCAGCACTCCATGCATCCCTGTCCTGAGCTAATCGTTTTATCTCTACATAGCTACCTCACCCTACATCCGAGGCAATCTGTTCAACATATTCTAACCTTGGTCTACTCCTACAGTTCTTGTCCTCGACCCTTCCTTCCATAACTAAGCTAGCTCTTCCTGGGTGTCATAGTATGTGTCCTACCAACCTATCTCTTCTCTTCATTATCAGTTGCCAGAATCATCTCTCCTCTCCCACTCGTCTTAATACCTCTTCGTTTGTAACCCTATCTGCCCATCTGATATTCATCATTCTCCTGTAACACCACATTTCAAACGCTTCAATTCTCCTCTTTTCTGCTGCACCAATAGTTCAAGTTTCACTTCCATAGAGCGCCACACTCCAGACAAAGGTTTTCAAAAATGTCTTCCCAATACCTAAATCTATATTCGTTGTCAACAGACTCCTTTTCTGTAGAAATGCTCTCATTGCCTAAGCCAACCTACTTTTATATCCCCTTTGCTTCGTCCATCACTGGTTTTTTGCTTCCTAAGTAACATAAGTCTCCTACTTCCTTTTGTTTTTCCCCTGCCAATTTGATGCCCATAGAGGTTTCTGATTTATTGAGGCTGCATTCCAATATTTTTGTTTTACATTTATTAATTTTCATCATGAATTCTTTCCTCAAGATGGAGTCCATACCATTCAAAAACTCATTCAAATCCTCAGGCTTGTCGGCCAAGATGACGATGTCATCAGAAAATCTCAGAGTTGAAATTATTTCTCCTTGAATCTTCACTCCCACTTAAAATTTCTCTCTAATGTCCTTCATTGCTTGTTCAATGTAAAGATTGAAAAGTATGGGTGATAAGTTGCAGCCTTGCCTTACACCTTTCTTAATACCAGCTTCTCTCTCATGTCCATCAGCTGGAATGACTGCGGTCTGGTTTCTGTACAGATTGTAGATCACCCTCCAATCCCTGTACTTTATTCCAATAATTTTCAAAATGGCAAACAATTTAGTCCAATCAACGTTATCAAAAGCCTTTTCTAAGTCTACAAATGCCATGAAAGTTCTCTTATTTTTCCTTATTCTACCTTCCAAAATCAGCCTAAGACTTAGTACAGCTTCCCTTGTTCCTAAATTTCTCCTGAAACCATGCTGGTCTTCGCCCAACTCCGCTTCTATCTGGCTTTCCATCCTCTTGTAAATTATTCTAGACAGGATCTTTGATGCCTGAGTAATCAAGCTGGTTGTACGGTAATCCTCACATATGACATCTCCTACTTTCTTCGGTATAGGGATGATAACATTCTTCTTGAAATCAGAGGACCAAACTGTTTCACTGTCGAATAATAGACAGAAAACAGACGCTGTTAACCAATAAACCTTTTCATACCATTGGGGGAGAAAATTCCATCTTGGAACGTTATTATATTATATTTTTGTTGATGTGGACCTAATCTTTTAATTTCTAATTTTGTGTTCCGAGGTAAAGACGAAAATGGATTATTTAATAAATATTCCACTGCATTCATTCATTTCCGTATGTCGCACACAATCAGCAAATTAAATTACTACCACACATTAATTTATATAAATTAACTTATTCACAGAACACTTGCACTGTACTTGGACACCAGACTATAGTTGCCTCACTTTCCTAGTTAACGTGCCTTTGAACTCTAGCTGGGCGGATATGTTTACATTCCATGGCGCCTGGAGCCAAGGCTTTCTCAGCGCGACCCACAGCGTTGTCAACTGATACCGGTGGGAGACACAAGCTAGTCGCCAGGGTGGGACTTAAGAGACCACGTGGAGTGATAAAGGAAGCATTATATTGGTCAACAACCGTCAATTATTGGTCAGTAGTGAAGAATGCTTATTGTCGACGCGTGCTACTGTCTTACGTTTGAGTCGCCGCTAGTTAACCAGGAAAGTGAGGCAACTATATATGTTTGTTTTTCTATAGGCTGTGAACAATGGCAATTAGTGGTCTACCTACGCATGGCATGGGGTAAGGCCGTCCCACTAAGGTGGTATCAAACAGAGACGGAAGCAGACAGAAATAGAGAGATCTTCTACTTCATTCTAAAGCAATGTTATGCGCCAATTCTCCAGGCCCTCGAAAATACTAGAAAATCCTTTCATATCCCACAAGAATTTGCGTGCATGACAGTGCTATGTCCACTGTTTTGTCACCCGGCCCATTACCCCATATACTTAACATGGAAGGTTCTGAGCAGCGGCCCTCGGTATTACAATACACCGTACGAGACTGTCAGGAACTTAAGCTAGGGAAGAGTTGTGTATAGAGGGAAAACCACTTATTTTAAACTCATTTTATAGGATATCAATATAACAAATTTGGTGCAATACGGCCTAACGGCTCAGGGTAGGCAGGGCCCTTTCGGCCCTTCATGCCGCACCGCCCTTCAACTAAATTGTTTTCCAGAGATCTACCAAACTTCTGCAAAACATAACTTTGTGTACCATTTCAATATGGCAGACATGCGTATCCTGGAGTCATCATGATCCATAAGGGATGGTCCAATGAAGCAATGTTTACAGTATTTGGCAATCAGATAAAGTTATTGGAAGGCTTTCGGTAACAAACGAGACGAGTACATAAGATAGCTTATTGCGCGCTGCTGCCATCTTAAAACTACAGAATATAAATAATTAAATAACTCTCAACACTTAAGAATAACCGTGGCAAATGTTAGTGACAAGTGTTAGGACCGTGAATGTGGCCTTGTATGGCCAACACAAAACAACAGACTGTCCACACATCCAAGATGGTGGCTGCACAAACTATTAGAACATAAAAATAGAAAACTCAGAATGAAATTGGGTAATTATGCGAATCTTGCCAAGAGGTGAGTATTACATCTTCTGCTTAGAATTTATCCCGCTGAGATGCAGGGTCTGCACTTTCCTTTCCACTTGCATCGGTCTTGTGCATCTTCAGGATACTTAAGCCACTTGCAGTGTGGTCACCCCCGTGGTCTGCGGCCCTCAGGATAGATGTTTAAGGCTCTTCTCGCAACGGAAGTAAATGGTCATACCAACGCAAACGGTTCTCTCCCATAAGAGGTCATAATTCCGTTGATCAACAGTTTATCACATTGAATACAGTGCACAGCGGCCAATTTAAATTTTCAAAGAAATTATAAAACTTCGGTATCCTAGAGCTATAATTATGAAATTTTATTTAAAAAAACATAAAATTTTCAACATGGTGGCTGGGCGTAATATTAAAACGTTATTGAGAATCATTCAGACTGTGATTGCGAATAATAATGTCAGCTCTGTTCCTTATTGACCAATAATAAGTCCTGACGATTAAAACCTTAAGTCAATATTCATTTGTACTTTTTATTGAACCAGTTTCGGCCACATTGTGCCCATCCTCAGCGCAAATAATAATATGAATAGAAACACACGACTAGGATATAAAAACTTTAACATAAAAGAAGGTTGTTCTCGAAACTATTTCTATAAAATAATCGTCAAATGGCTAAATAACATATTCACTAAAATGTAAAAAGAAAACAGGTATGTTACAAAAATATGTAAAACACGAATTAAATAAATCTTGATATAAAACCAGCTTGAAGAAAGAACAGTGATGTGGATGTATACTATGGAATATTTAATTTCAACGATATCATTCCACAGTTTCTTCATGATTATACCAATTCATTGGATCTTATGTCAAGAATTATAATCCTTTGTCGTAAATTTGTCCAGCAAGCCCCTAAATGATACCCAACAGGCAGTTCTCGCTAAAGGTCTCAATTTTGCTGTAGCGCCTAGAAGAATTCCTATTGAAGAACTTATTACATCCGTAGAATCCTCGGTACATCACCTCACACCTGAAGAGGCCGAAGAAGCCAGGCAAGAATGTTCCCGAGTTCTCTAGACCGCTAAGCCACCTAACACCAACTTAAAACAAGGCGAAAGCCGGGCACTTAAAGATCTAAGGGACAATTCTGATATTATCGTTCTCCCCGCTGACAAGGGTAACGCGACAGTGGTGTTGGATAAGGTTGATTATGATTCCAAGATCTCGTCTTTGTTATCAGATCCTGTATATAGGATTAATAGTCGTGATCCTACTACTCGCTACTCAAATGTCACCGTCAAATTGATCAAGCAATCATCTATTCCAGCGGATGCAGCGAAGACTCTCCTTCCAGGGGATGCTATTCCTCCGAGACTCTATGGTCTTCCTAAAATACATAAGGAAGATGTCCCTCTTAGACGTATTGTTAGTACGATTGGTTCTCCTACATATGCCCTTTCCAAATACCTAGGTAGACTACTTCAGCCGCTTCTGGGTAACACGCCTTCGTACATTAAGGATTCCACACACTTCGTGGAAAAGTTGAAAGCTATAACACTTCAGCCGGGTGATATCCTAGTGAGTCTCGACGTGGTGTCTCTGTTTACGAGAGTACCTATTGATGGTGTTATGTCTCTCATTAATGGCTTTTTTCCTGAAGACATCACTAGACTTTTTTATCACTGCATGACCTCCTCCTACTTTCTATGGAATGGGAATTTTTATGAGCAGACTGATGGTGTGGCCATGGGTAGTCCTCTCTCTCTCCTGTTGTGGCTAAT
The DNA here is from genome assembly GCA_946902985.2 of Meconema thalassinum. Lineage (NCBI taxonomy): Eukaryota > Metazoa > Arthropoda > Insecta > Orthoptera > Tettigoniidae > Meconema > Meconema thalassinum. Next base: position 19,148,607 of record OX336397.1, read on the forward strand.
TTCTTCATGGAGAACTTTGAAGAGAAAGCTTTGTCGTCGGCTCCTTTCAAACCGAAGATCTGGTGGCGTTATGTGGATGACACGTTCGTTGTTTGGACGGAAGGTGAGGAAAATCTTAGCCATTTCCTGGATCACCTTAATCTCCAGCACCCTTCTATTTGTTTCACCATGGAAAAGGAATCTGACGGCAAAATACCTTTTTTAGATGTTCTCGTCACCAAGAAAGAGGATGGATCTTTAGGACACAGCGTTTTTCGTAAGCCAACACACACCAATAGATATCTCCACGCAAGTTCTCACCATCACCCTGCCCAGAAACATGGTATCCTTACAACTCTAACTACCAGGGCTAGGAGGATTTGTGAAGTGTCTTCTTTACAAGAAGAAATTAACACCCTGCGAACCACCTTTGAGAGCAACGGTTATAGCAAGGCTTTGATTTCTACGGTTCTGAAACCAACAAATAATAATAGGACGTCAGTTGAGAAAAGAGATGTAAGAGGAACTGCTTACCTTCCGTACATACATAACACGACGGATCGTATTGCTAAAATCCTACGACGGTACAACATACGGACTGTATTTGGAACTTCTGATAAGATTAGGCAACTCCTGCGACCAACTAAGGACAGTTTGCCTAAATTGCAACAACCGGGTATCTACAGAGTTCCCCGTACTTGTGGCAAGGTTTACACCGGGCAGACTTCGAGAACAATATGCACTCGCATTAAGGAACATAATAGATGTATCAGGCTCATTCAACCTGATAAATCAGCTGTTGCCGATCATGCTTTAACACCTGGCCATGATGTCATGTTCCAAGGAGTGGATGTTCCTGCCCGTATAAAGATATATCGTCCCAGAATCATCAGGGAGGCGGTTGGAATACGTTAACACCCAGATAATTTCAACCGCGACACCGGCTACAATCTCGGTGAATCCTGGCTACCTATTATCAGAACCTTGAGAAAGTAATTCACTGCTGCTTTCCGTTGTCCCTAACATGGGGCTATAATGGCGTCCATCTTTGGGCACCTTCTATATGTTCTTCGTTGCTTTCTCTTAGCAACATTGTCGTATTCCAGATTATTCCTGACGAAGAAAGACATGGTTTCTTTCGAAACGCGTCGAATATTAATATAATAAAACACGGCATAAGCCCAAAATTCAACATTATGAATAACTCTATTCTTATTTTTGCTCGGTGTAGTTTTAAGAGCATCCAGCTTAATTTTGATCCGGTGATTCAAATCTGTATCCGAATCTTCTAGTTCCTTTTCCAGCCAATAATTGGATATAAACCAGGAGTCAATATTCTCCATTTCCCACACATATCCAACTTTATGTCTATATACTATTGGTTTTACTGCCTCAATAATTAGTTCTGTTACTTTTCCAAACTTTCTAACCGAGAGCACTTGCGAAATTTTATTTGGCCTTTGATTCCTGCATAATAATGTTATTAAGTAGATCAACGTCTCTTTGCGTATACGATGTCGACTCTACTCTATAATCTGTTTGCATGCTTGTGAAACACTTAAAATTCTCGATTTTAGCAAACGAGTTACCATTAAATAAAGTCATTCCATTGGTGTTGAATTCTGCAAACGGTTTTTCAGTTTCCAGATGCACAATGTCCAATCCACCAAATGGAGTTACAATAAATCCATACTTTTTAAGCAAGTCTAAATTACTATGACTCTTTAAAAACATAGATTTTAAATATCCTCTTAAGTAGCAAACATGTTTACATTTTTCACTTTCTACAAGCACCCTAACGCGTGGATAAGTTCCTTTGTAATTAGCAGTAAATGCTGAGAGTTTGTATTTCCCACTCACATCGAGATTTTGCCAGGGACTTTGTTTAAAGTAAACTGTAAACCTGTTTCTTGCATCCACAATCGCCTGTTCTTTCTGCAACACTGCTTCGTACTCTTCCTTTAGGGCAGTAGTCTCAGCAACATACTCCATTTTCCTTTTGTGACCTCAATTTCCTCCAACTCCAATTTTCGTTTCCTTACACATAGCACATTAACTGTACTCAATGGGGTAATTTCCCTAAGAGGGTATGGTTTAAGTCTGTTAGTTTTATTGGTTCCTTTTCTCAACACCTGGGGGAGAATATTATTTGTAGGAGTCAATCCTAATTCGCTAATGTTTATGTTTGCGGGAATTGTGGAAAACAATGTCCTGGATTGAGAAAAGGATGTTTCCCCAGCTTTAATGTAGAATTTCTGTATAATGCGAACATTGTTGTTTCCAGAAACATCGTTAACAATTTCTATCAAGTTTACGGGTAAGTAATTAAAACTATAGGCAGAGAGAGCATAGTTTATCATCGTTTCCCGATCTTGTCCATCGCGCAGTTCGATTTGCACACCAGTCAATTTCCGAGTATTTTTATTACCCCAATACACAAATTGCAAAACTTTGTTAAACACCACACAGCAACTATTTTGTAGGTTATCCGATAGTTTGGTCCACATGGACGCGATCGGCACTGAGTACAGGGGCGCTTCTTTTAAGTAATGTTTGTTGGCGTTTAATACACTAACACAATCTTCGAGTGGGTCAAATACACAATCCATTTTGTAATTGTAAATTGTTGCCTCTAGTCTTGTAATGCCATGTTCCTTAGCTACGGAAGACGTAAACGTTTCCCTTAGACGGGTGTCTGGACATCGGATAAAGTCTATAATATGGTTTCCAATTACTTTGTATACACCAGGACTTGTAATTTGACATATAATTTGTTATATATTTTTATTCTAGAATTATAGTTCATCCATGTTAAACAGTCTATACCAACTGTTTTATCATTGTTCACAATCACATTATACTTTTCTCGATACTCTCCTTGCACACAAAAGTTGTGATTCGATATTAGATAATCACACATCTCCACCTTGTTAAAAACACCAGCCAAATCTTGGGTTATGTCCAAATCCATAAGATAAAACTCCTCAGCACGAAGCTGTTGCAATATCTCTGGAAGTTAGGCTAACAGAACGTCTAATTTAACATCAGCTAGCTCCACTTTGTATGGTATAGCCACAGGATTTTTATACTTTTCCATAATGTTAACCATTCCTTTCTCCCCAAGTTGTGCCCTGAGTCCCCGTGCCATTGCACGCTCGTTGTTGAGTAGAGGAAATGGTAGCTTTGCATTAACACCATGTTTAGCAGAAATGAACTTGGAGAATTTACCACGTAAATAGAGGTTGAAAGCACCACACACTTCTTTCTTTAGCAGCACAGACTTACTATTTTCCAATTGTTATTGGCAGGCCACTTGGTCACATATCCTAACCACCATAATGTTATCACAAAACGGATCCGTAATCGGTGTAAGTAGATTAACATTTTTATCACTTAGGAGCGTCTTGTTTTCTGTGTAGTTTATATTACCAATGTCTGTAACCAGATTGTCCAGGTTGTCCAACAACAACCACAACCCAAACCGCTCGTTGGTAGGCTGTATTCTGTTCCCCATAAGTTGGGGGACACTAAACACTTTAGATAGAGACATCTTCACACTTTCAACTACCACGAAGCACTGATGGAATGCATTTGTAGCGTCTCTTATATATACCATTAATCAATTCAATTTTTAGATTATGACGTAACTGACAACGCTTGTCAGCAGAAAGCAGTACACACATAAATACACAATCTCTCGAACATTGCCGGAGACTGCAGAAGGTTAACGATTGGAACTCTAACAAGATTTAACTTGTCGCATGATATAACAAAAAGTTAAATGGCGTAATTGTATGGGAATGTTGCTTTACCTAAAATGTAATACTATGCAAGTGTCTAACATTTTACAATCAGCTTGTGTATTGGCTTTTATGTTGGCTTTTTGTCAGCTTTTGTTGGCTTTTTTTGGCTTTTGTTTGCGTTTTGATTGATTTTGTTGGCTTTTTGTGTTGGCTTTTTATGTTGGCTTTTTATTGGCTTTTTTTGGCCCCATATGTTGGCTTTTGTATTAGCTCTTTCTTATTTGCTCTTACTTGTAGGCTTATTTGGTCTTAGAAAGTATCTGAGCCCTTTTATGACAGCATAATGCTTACCACCATGTTTGTAAACAACAACAACAACGACACACTAATATTCTAAAAATCAAAAGTATTCTAAGGTTAATGATTGATTCTCAACTCTTACTCTTACCTCTATCCCACGCCTAGTCAAAAACAATATATTTTTTAATTTTTCCTTAAAGTTGAATTGGGAAAATAGGCTATATGTTAAACTAAAAATCCTGAAAAGACATATGTTCACTCCAACACCTACCTCTATACCACTCTCAGTACAAAAATAGTGTACTTTTCAAAATTTCCAAAACATATTTCCAAAATGGTTTATATTTCCAAAATTAGAACTTTTACAGAAATGTTTGTTTGACATAAGTTCAATTTTGAATTTTTTTGCATTTTGTAAACTAGAAATTCTACAAAAAAATTTTGGACATAAATGAATGGCCCTTACCCCCGCAAAATAAATTTCAAGCCTCAAGGACTAAAACTGTGCAGTCCTACTTGCAGGCTTGAAATTTATTTTGCGGGTAGAGAGGGTTAGGGCCATTCATTTATGTCCAATTTTTTTTTGTAGAATTCCAAGTTTCCTAAATATAAAAATTTAAAATTGAACTTTTTTCAAAAAACATGAAAAATAAAAAAGGTTTATTATTAAAAATAAAGGACATAGCGACCATTCTTCTATGCACATAGAACAGTTTTTAGAATGTTTGGTTTTATGAAAAATCGTCTACTTTCCCAATTGATCGTTTTTCATTTTTATCCTACAGATCTGGGACTTGGTTTACAGGTAGAGGGGATAGAGACCTTTCATTTATTTTAAACAAACTATTTTGTAGAATTCCTAGTTTCCAAAACACTGACCATTTTTCAAAATTAAATTTCTTTTGTCCTAGAAACTTGAAATTTGGTTTATTGCTAGAGGAGGTAAAGGCCATTGATTTATGTAAAACAAACATTTTTATAGAATTAATAATTTTGGAAATATAGCCCATTCTCAAAATTTTATTTATATTGTCCTAGAGACCTGGGACTTGGTACGGCGGTAGAACAGGAAGAGGCCATTCATTTATGTCAAACAAACGTTTTTGTAAAATTTCTAATTTTGGAAATATAACCCATTTTGGAAATATGTTTTGGAAAGTTCGAAAAGTACACTATTTTTGGACTGAGAGTGGTATAGAGGTACGTGTTGGAGTTAACATATGTCTTTTCAGGATTTTTAGTTTAACATATAGCCTATTTACCCAATTCAACTTTTTAGGAAAAATTAAAAATTATATTGTTTTTGACTAGGCGTGGGATAGAGGTAAGAGTAAGAGTTGAGAGTCAATCATTAACCTTAGAATACTTTTGATTTATAGAATGTTAGTATGTCGTTGTTGTTGTTATTATTATTATTATTATTATTATTATTATTATTATTATTATTATTATAATTGTTGCTGTTGTTGTTGCTTACAAACATGGTGGTAAGCATTATGCTGTCATAAAAGGGCTCAGATACTTTCTAAGACCAAATAAGCCTACAAGTAAGAGCAAATATGAAAGAGCTAATACAAAAGCCAACATATGGGGCCAAAACTAAAGCCAATACAAAAAGCCAACATAAAAAGCCAACACAAATAGCCAACAAAATACATCAAAACGCCAACAAAAGCCAACAAAACGCCAACAAAAGCTAACAAAAAGCCAACATAAAAGCCAATACACAAGCTGATTGTAAAATGTTAGACACTTGCATAGTATTACATTTTAGGTAAAGCAACATTCCCATACAATTACGCCATTTAACTTTTTGTTATATCATGCGACAAGTTAAATCTTGTTAGAGTTCCAATCGTTAAAAATCGGCAGTCTCCGGGAATATTCGAGAGATTGTGTATTTAAGTTTGTACTGCTTTCTGCCGACGAGCGTTGTCAGTTACGTCATAATCTAAAAATTGAATTGATTAATGGTATATATAAGAGACGCTACGAATGCATTCCATCAGTGCTTCGTGGTAGTTGAAAGTGTGAAGATGTCTCTATCTAAAGTGTTTAGTGTCCCCCAACTTATGGGGAACAGAATACAGCCTACCAACGAGCGGTTTGGGTTGTGGTTGTTGTTGGACAACCTGGACAATCTGGTTACAGACATTGGTAATATAAACTACACAGAAAACAAGACGCTCCTAAGTGATAAAAATGTTAATCTACTTACACCGATTACGGATCCGTTTTGTGATAACATTATGGTGGTTAGGATATGTGACCAAGAGGACTGCCAATAACAATTGGAAAATAGTAAGTCTGTGCTGCTAAAGAAAGAAGTGTGTGGAGCTTTCAGCCACTATTTACGTGGTAAATTCTCCAAGTTCATTTCTGCTAAACATGGTGTTAAGGCAAAGCTACCATTTCCTCTACTCAACAACGAGCGTGCAATGGCACGGGGACTCAGGGCACAACTTGGGGAGAAAGGAATGGTTAACATTATGGAAAAGTATAAAAATCCTGTGGCTATACCATACAAAGTGGAGCTAGCTGATGTTAAATTAGACGTTCTGTTAGCCTAACTTCCAGAGGAGTTTTATCTTATGGATTTGGACATAACCCAAGATTTGGCTGGTGTTTTTAACAAGGCGGAGATGTGTGATTATCTAACATCGAATTACAACTTTTGTGTGCAAGGAGAGTATCGAGAAAAGTATAATGTGATTGTGAACAATGATAAAACGGTTGGTATAGGCTGTTTAACATGGATGAACTCTAATTCTAGAAAATAAATATATAACAAATTGATATGTCAAATTACAAGTCCTGGTGTAAACAAAGTAATTGGAAACCATATTATAGACTTTATCCGATGTCCAGACACCCGTCTAAGGGAAACGTTTACGTCTTCCGTAGCTAAGGAACATGGCATTACAAGACTAGAGGCAACAATTTACAATTACAAAATGGATTGTGTATTTGACCCACTCGAAGATTGTGTTAGTGTATTAAACGCCAACAAACATTACTTAAAAGAAGCGCCCTGTACTCGGTGCCTATCGCGTCCATGTGGACCAAACTATCGGATAACCTACAAAATAGTTGCTGTGTGGTGTTTAACAAAGTTTTGCAATTTGTGTATTGGGGTAATAAAAATACTCGGAAATTGACTGGTGTGCAAATCGAACTGCGCGATGGACAAGATCGGGAAACGATGATAAACTATGCTCTCTCTGACTATAGTTTTAATTACTTACCCGTAAACTTGATAGAAATTGTTAACGATGTTTCTGGAAACAACAATGTTCGCATTATACAGAAATTCTACATTAAAGCTGGGGAAACATCCTTTTCTCAATCCAGGACATTGTTTTCCACAATTCCCGCAAACATAAACATTAGCGAATTAGGATTGACTCCTACAAATAATATTCTCCCCCAGGTGTTGAGAAAAGGAACCAATAAAACTAACAGACTTAAACCATACCCTCCTAAGGAAATTACCCCCCTTGAGTACAGTTAATGTGCTATGTGTAAGGAAACGAAAATTGGAGTTGGAGGAAATTGAGATCAAAAAAGGAAAATGGAGTATGTTGCAGAGACTACTGCCCTAAAGGAAGAGTACGAAGCAGTGTTGCAGAAAGAACAGGCGATTGTGGATGCAAGAAACAGGTTTACAGTTTACTTTAAACAAAGTCCCTGGCAAAATCTCGATGTGAGTGGGAAATACAAACTCTCAGCATTTACTGTTATTTACAAAGGAACTTATCCACGCGTTAGGGTGCTTGTAGAAAGTGAAAAATGTAAACATGTTTGCTACTTAAGAGGTTATTTAAAATCTATGTTTTTAAAGAGTCATAGTAATTTAGACTTGCTTAAAAAGGATGGATATATTGTAAATCCATGGGGTGGATTGGACATTGTGCATCTGGAAACTGAAAAACCGTTTGCAGAATTCAACACAAATGGAATGACTACATTTAATGGTAACTCGTTTGCTAAAATCGAGAATTTTAAGTGTTTCACAAGCATGCAAACAGATTATAGAGTAGAGTCGACATCGTATACGCAAAGAGACGTTGATCTACTTAATAACATTATTATGCAGGAATCAAAGGCCAAATAAAATTTCGCAAGTGCTCTCGGTTAGATAGTTTGGAAAAAGGAACAGAACTAATTATTAAAGCAATAAAACCAATAGTATATAGACATAAAGTTGGATATGTGTGGAAAATGGAGAATATTGACTCTTTGTTTATACCCAATTATTGGCTGGAAAAGGAACTAGAAGATTCGGATACAGATTTGAATTATTGGATCAAAATTAAGCTGGATGCTCTTAAAACTACACCAAGCAAAAATAAGGAAAGAGTTGTGTTCTCTGTGTAAATAAGCATGACAAATCAAGAATTTGGGCTGCCCTGTTCGTATTAAACTAATGGATACAAAAGGGACCTAAGAGATTTAAGCAAAAATTTAAGTTAAAATGTAGAAAAATGAAAATGAATGTTACTACTAAATTAAGAAAAGAGTGTATTATATGTAAAAATTGTATATACATGTAGTTTATAAAACTATTGCATGGGTACCGCTTGAGTTTCTTGTTACCCGTCTGACACTCTTAATCCAATCGTTAACCCTCGGCAGTCTCCGGCAATGCTCGGTGAGCTTGGCCTTGAAAAGTAGTTGAAACTATTGTAGTTGAAAGTATACTATGACCCGTTTCTTACCTATATGAAACACATACACCCAGCAGTATCGTCTCTCTCAACAACCACGCTTCATGAATATTTTAAACAGGTAAAGAAAAATTATTATTTTTTCAACAAAAGTGTCGTTAGGCCCTTTGTCAAAATTTCAAACATAGTATCGAACAGGGGGCATTAGCCCGAGTCCTATGACACCTCGTACACGTCGCTAGCTCTATTGGTTTGCGAGATAGAGCAAAAAGTCTAAAATCACGGTTTTACCTCAAAATGGTTATTCATTCCTGCTCAACACGAACTTTCTCGGCAAAAGGACAACGCGACGAAATAAATGGCATCTCGTACAAGACTCTAGGCTTATTGGTTCGTGAGATATCAGCAAAAATCACAAAAAACACTTGTTTACCCCAAAATCGAGTTTCCATTTAAAAAATATATATAACGAGTAGTCCATAGCAAAGAGGACGTTACCCCGAGTCCTTGGACCTCTCATACATGCCTCTGGCATCATTGGTTCGCGAGATATAATTAAAGTCTAAAATCACGGTTTTACCCCCCAAAAAACATGTTTCCAGATTTTCACCTTTTCGACACCTATATCTCCGTAAAGAGCGCAACGAGACGAAAAAAAACACGAATCCATGCACGCCCTCCTAGCATGACTCCTTCCATTCCAAGGTCGCAGGGACTCACAACTTCCTAAGTGCCGCAGCTTCCCCATTATGACACTACTTACAAAATACAAATTTTTGCCCTAGAGATTTGAAATTTATTTTGGGGGTAGAGGGCGTACCGGCCGTTCATTTACGTCAAATAAACTTTTTTGTATAATTCACAGTTTCCAAAATATAGGTTTCTCAACATTCGAAAAAGAAAAGTCTTGTTATAGAAAATAAAGGTCATAAAGACCATTCGTTTGAGCCATGGCACAACGTTCTATCATGTTTGGTTTTCAAACTATCACCTATTTTCAAAAACAAAATGATTCAAAAAATTTTTGAAAAATATGATGAGTGGTCCATAGCAAAGGGGGCGTCACTTCAAGTCCTACGACACCTCAATCGTGAAACTCCGACCATGAGTTCGCGAGATATGAATAAGCAAAAAGTATGTACTAACTTTTTGAGCACCTTGTGCGTTAGAACCATCACTACTCCACTACTGACGAATATATAACTCCCAAGCCCCGCGCCTTCTGGCTCCAGATGGAAATATTCAGTAAGGGCCCCCGGCTAGGGTTACTAGGTGAATCCTGGTCAAGCGTCTCAAAGGCGGATGAAGAAAGCGCAAGCGAGAGCGAAAGGACCTAGTGGAGTATACCACGAATAAACAATCATCTCGGAATAACAATCCGATCTAACTTTGGAATATAATTAGTTGGGGGGTAAGGCGGTTTCTGCCCCCCCCCCCCTTCGCCCTCCACCACTACTCCCAATGCGAGTTGATAACTCCCGAACCCGTGGTCGGAGATTCACGAATGAGGTGTCGTTGGACTCGAGCTGACGGGGGCTTTCCTATGGACCACTCGTTATATTGTTTAAATTTTTTGAGAATTTTTGTTTTTGAAAGTAGGCGATTGTTTGAAAACCAAACATGATAGAACGTTGTGCCAAGGTTCAAACCAATGGTATTTATGTCCTTTATATTTTGTAACAAAAGTTTTTTTTTATTTTTAATGTTTTTTTGAAAAGAGTCCAATTTTGAAATTCCTATATTTTGTAAACTAGTAACTTTCCAAAAAAGTGTGTATGACGTAAATGAATGGTCCCTACCCCTTTACCCCCAAAATAAATTTCATGTCTCTAGGATAAAAACTTGACAGTAGTGGGATGATAGCGGATCTACCTATAATCGCGCGTGTGCTTGAATACGTATGGCTATGTTGGAAAAAGTTGGTGGTGGGGGAGGACTAGGGTCGAGTGAGGTGTCGTTTAGATGGTATTTATTCCGCTCTATTTGATGGTGAGGTTATTTTTTAAAATGGGCGAAATTTGGAAACGCAATTTGAGGTAAACGTGCGTTTTTAACATTTTGGTGATATTTAATGAGCTTGTAAGTCTAGAACGATGTGTTGTTTAGGAACTAGGTGACGTCCTCTTTGCTAAGAATGTGTGTCGATTTTTTAAAAAATAATTGATAATTCTTGTTTTTGGATTGGCGCTATTTTAAAAACGGTGAATTTTGGAAAAACGTTTGTTTGACGTTAATGAAAGGTGCGTATGCCCTCTAGGTACACTTCAAGTTTCAAGGGTGTAGGAGGATAGAAAATGTTAGCCTACTTTCTCGGGAACATTGGTGATAATTGGCGAAGGGGTGGTCGGATTTTAACAAATGAGATGTTGTTGGACTCGGGCTGACGTCTTCCTAACTATGGACGACTCGTTATATTTTTCAAAAAAAAAAAAATGAATTTTTTTGCTTTGAAAGTAGGCGATAGTTTGAAAACCAAACTTGATAGAGTGTTGTGCCATAGTTGAAACGAATGGTCTCTATGACCTTTATTTTTTATAATAAAACGTTCTTATTTTTTGAGATTTTTTGAAAACACGTAAAATTTATTATTTTTATTTTGGAAACTAACAAGTTGACAAAAAACGTTTGTTTGACATGAATGGTTGGTATTTACCCCCTCTACCAGGAAAATAAATATCAAGTCTCTAGGACAAAAAAACTGTGCATTTTGAAACTTTACTTAATTTTATTTTAAATAAAGAGTGTTTGTAGACAGAGAGCCGGTACTGCTTGACGTATGTTACAACGAGGCTACGACTGGCCATGGTGGATACAGGAAATGGCTATTTCGTGGGGCAGCAGGGCGAGGGAGCGCTTTCTGGTGTTTTATTATGACGAAAGAATGAAGGCGAATATTTTTTCAAAAAAACATCCCTCATGGCGATCTTTAAAACATGTTAGTAAACGGATCGTGGGTAAAATGACAAATGATAATAATGGTATGAGGTGAATAAAAGCGGGAAACGTTTTGATAGTTGTCATTAAGAACTTTAATAACTTGCTTTGTGTATGTATGTCTGACTGGCGGCCAGAACGGAAAGAATATCTTCTTGAGGCATGGCTAGTCGGCTAACAGAATGGAACGTTAGACAAGCTGACAACACTGCTGCCATATGATAACAGGTGGAACCATGTGGCAACTCTGTAAAAAGGTGATAACGGCTAGCCAGGCGAGCCGAGCAGCAGCAGACAGGGCCCTACAGAGAGGAAAGGGGGAGAGATGGGAAAGGGTGAACATTAAGAGAGAGAGAACAGGAAATCACGTGACCACTGCAAAGCGGTGAGGGACGTGGGGGCGGGGCCAGAGAGCCGGGGGAGAGGTGTGGGGAGGAGTGGAGAACCCATGATAGCCAATAGCTGAACGAGTTGTATGTCAACATGGAGTGATGGAGTGAGACGTGGTGTGAAGAGAGAAATAGAAACATGTATGGACATGCATGAAGCGTGGAGCGCCGTACACAGAGCTCTCGTACAACACGATTCAATAAAATTAAAAAAGTGCACAGGTTCACACGACATGTAATTTATTGATCCAAGAATTAAACGTAGAAATAAATCCTAACCATTTGACATATAGTTTATTTCCTTTTTGTTTCAACACTTTTTCCACAAGATAATGTTTAGGAAATGCTGTTTTTTGAAGTTCATGGAGATAAAATCTGACTTTTATGGGTTGATGGTTGAGATCTTGGACTAAATAGGTGACTGGACTGTCCAAGTTGACTTGACGAATTCGGAATAGTTCAGTCCCCCACTGAGGTGTGTAGCCCTTATTGAAAGCAGACTTAAATTTGCTCACACGAACAATATCCCAAATTTTCAGCGGTGACGTTTAGGATCTGCTGTTTTTATGGGGTTAAACAGTTTAACCAGTCGCTGAATATTTTTGGTCACGAGGCGTGGCTTGGTCCCAATGGTTCTATATTTGGTGTCATTTTAACGTGACACTAGATCTGGTAACATGTTCAACCAGCGATAAGTGCCCTGAGCGGTAAACGCTTTCCACATATGGGTTTTCAATGTTCGGTTAAACCACTCGACCACGCTGGCTTTGAGATGGTGAATATCCTTAGATTTGAGAAAATTGGAGAACACCTTGTTGAAAAATTATTTTCCCTGATCAGTTTGTAGCAACTGAGGTTGGCGTTTGGATTGTTGAATAATATTTTTAAAGGCATTGGTAACTAGTGGACCAGACTTGCGACGCACAGGTTCAAAAAGGCCATATTGGAATAGACATCAATGACGGTCAACATATAGCGTACACTGTCATTAACGCCAGCACAGGGTATCATTTCAACCAAGTCAGCCTGCCAAAGTTCATCCACACCTCGTGAAATCACCTTGAGTCGCGGATAGTGACGCCTAGCTGGGGGATACAACTCGTGAGCAATACCCATTTTAATGGGTGAGGGCTTAAACAATAATTTTGGCATTTCGAAGTTCTTGTTCAATTTCTTGAATTGCCCAATCGTGACCCGTATGGCCGGCTTGACGTGAAGCATGCAACAACTGTAGCCGCTGGACGAGCTTATTGGGATTGAGCCAGTAGGTAACATCCACAAGGGGTTTTATTGGTTTAAATGTCACTCCCGAAGCGGACACTTTACGACGACCACTTTGACTGGTGGGAAACATTTTTGCAATGATGATTTTATCTTTTTGAGATATATTGGCATTCACTTGTTGAGCTGGATCATACTGTCTTTTGTGGGCATGTGTATCCAATAAAATGGATTTATATTTGCCAAGGTCCTCTGACGTATAATCATGGAATGAGGGTGTTCGAGAAAAGAGCAACTTTAACAGTCCTGGTGTTAATTTATAGTTGATGTTTTTAATGACAGCTTTAGTACGAGCAAATTTAATGGATGAATCCCCTAATTTAAAACTATCATCCTCATAGCAAACACCATACGTGGTATCTGTGTTTCCAATGAATAGATCGGTGAAATAGGGTTCTAGTGTTAATCCATAATATTTTATTAAAATGTTTTTCAGTTGAGCTTTATTTTGAGGGGTGGCCAAGACTTGTGAAAACGGAGACGATCTGGAAGGGCAAGGTGTTTCGACCATGGCCAAGGATTTATTTTTTCTCAAAAACTCTGCAAGGGGTGCGGCCTTTTCTTTGAGGCGTAAACACTTGTTCCTCGTCATCCTCAACTTCGCTAACACTAGTCAAATCTTACTGTTCCTGTTCCTCTTCCTCTTCCTCAGGGTCCTCTTGCAGCGTCTGAGTGGCTTGTGAAACGGTAGGTAGCGTTTCAGATGGCTTGAAAGAGGGTGCTAAATGTTGTTGAATAAACAAAGCATGATCCGCACGTGATCGTTATAATTGACGAAACTTTTGGCGAATAGTATTTTTTGCTCTATTAATATGCTTTTTCAATTGGCTCTGTTCTAACGCCATGGGGTCTCGATAAATGAATTGAGAGGGAATGAGACAGTGCCTTAAATAGCAATAAAATTATCAAACCCTAAGCGATATCGTCCTTGGTTGAGTTCACTTTGTTTGTCAATCACTAAACAGGCATGACGTTGAGTGTTCCAGCACTTGGCACACAATCCAGTAAACATTTGAAAGGTCATATCAGGATTCACATGATCATTATAAATGTGACGACTGTTTCTCTCGTCCTGACGAAATAAAGCAATGACAATGGCATTGTCACGAATCAACTGTTTGGACATTTTAGAATACGTGTGTCCTAGATAGAAGCAATCGATATGTTTGTGTCGACCCATGCTGAAATAGCTTTGAATAATGCCTTGACGTTCAGTGGATACAGCATCGAAAATCATGAGTGAATCAGGCTTTACCTCATCCGGTGAAATAACATTTTCTTGCATGGCAAATGAGAAATAACCCATATTCTATTTTTGTAATTCAGACATGACTTGATCCAGAAACGGGTATAATATAAATATTTTGAAAACGCAGACCATTGGGCGCTCTAATGAGTGTTAGCAAAAGATTGGTCTTTCCACAGCCGGAAGGTGCCACAATGATGCAGCGAATGGAAGATGGAAACAGTAAACCATGGCGTTGTTCACGTGATGTAGGGCAGAGAGAGGGAAACCATGTCCCCCACGGGGAATGACACTTGCTGCGTAATAATCTTCATTTCAACTAAGGCTTAGAGAGGCTAGCAGGCTGTCTATATACAGGACACCGAGCCTTGTCATAGAAACAGTAGACTCGTACTACAGGTTGACGATGGATGTCTTTGGACGTGCGTTGATGGCCAAAGCTAGGTCTGTCCCCATACATGATCCTAAACAAGAAACAGATCCTGCTAATAAACACTATGTGGATAGGTCAGTAGTGCTACGCACAAAACAGGGAGATTATGACTTTAAGGGAGAGCGGTTAACCCATGTAAAACATCCTCAAGTGTCTACAGACGTTACTACAAAAAAGTATGTGGATAACAAGGTGTATGAGTTATATGATAAAGTGCCTCAGCTAACAGTGAATGGCTATAGTGCTCATCACCATCGGATTATTCACGTGGAAGACCCGCAAGACGAAGACGATGTCTGTACCAAGCGTTACGTGACCTATGAAATGAAAAGGCTTTATAAATTCATCCCATCTGTATTTTTAGTGTATCTGACAAATGAAAAACCTGTGAATGATAGAAACCATTTACCACTAGTCCATGACCAGCATCTGACCTATGTGCTTGCTTCAGGTTTAAGCCAATATCGATTACACTATGATGGAACCATTCACATGAAATATGCCATGAGTAGGGGGGCAAGGCGGGTTCTGCTTCACCCATTTTATTTGTACCCGACTGTACATGTTAAATCATTAATATCTTGTGAACCCACAGTCGAATGTTGACAAATGACTTCTCGTTGGACTCGAGCTGAAGTCTTCTTTCCTATGGACCACTCGTCATATTAAAAAAAAAAAATGAAAATTTTTGTTTTTGAAAGTAGGTGATAGTTTGAAAACCAAACATGATCGAACGTTGTGCCATAGTTGAGATGAATGGTCTCTATGACCTTTATTTTTTATAAAAAACTTTTTTAATTTTTGAGTTTTTTTTGAAAACACTTAAATTTTGAAATTTTTATATTTTGGAAACTTAAGAGTTTACAAAAAAAATTGTTTGACGTAAATGAATGGTCCTGACCCCCTCTACCCTCAAAATAAATTTCAAGTCTCTAGGACTAAAACTGGGCAGTAGTGTGGTACGGGGGGTTCTGAGTCGCCCCCTACTTTCATATAAACTTTGCCCGTTATCTCTCGAACGCGTGGTTTGATTTTAACGAACGAGGTATGGTTGGCGTTGGGAGGACGATCTCTTGGCTAAGCATGTGTGATGGTATTTTTTTTTTAATTTAGAAAATTTTTGTTTTTTGGATTGGGCTATTTTGGAAACGGTGAACCGGAAAAATGTTTGTTTAACGTTAATGAAAGGTGTGTATGCCCTCTAGGCGGGCAGCAAGTTTTAAGGGTGTAGGAGGAAAAACAAAATGATAGCCTACTTTCTCGCGAACATTGGTGATCATTGGCGAACGGATGGTCGTATTTTAACAAATGAGGCGTTGTTGGACTCGAGATGACGTCCTCTTTCTTATAGAAATTTTTGAAAAATTTTGTTTTTAAAAGTAGGCGATGGTTTGAAAACCATACATGATAGAATGTTGTGCCATAGATCAAACCAATGGTCTCTATGACCTTAATTTTTCTATAATAAAACTTTTTTATATTTTGAGAGTTTTTGAAAAACCTAAAATTTTGAATTTTTACTATTTTGGAAACTATGAACTTAACAGAAAAAATGTTTGACATAAATGAATGGCCCTGACCCCCTCTACCAGGAAAATAAATGTCAAGTCTCTAGGACAAAAAACTAGGCATTTTATTTTTTAATTTTTTTATTTCTTTATTTTTAAATAAAAGCGTGTTTGTAGACAAAGAGCCGCTAGCGCTTGACGTATGTTACAACGAGGCTATGATTGGCCATGGTGGATATGGGAAATGGCTCTTTCGACGGGGGCGATGTATGGCAAAACGAGGGATTGCTTTTCAATATTTTTCCTATGACGAATGAATAAGGGCGAATATTTTGAAATGTGACAAGCATGCTAAGACTTTTACCCCTGAAGGGGATCTTTAACGTTTTAGTTAACGGTGATGAGCGAGATCGCTCTCTGACACAACAGACGGTTGTAGGATATGACCAAGTGATTCTTAGACGTTGGCAATCTCGGTGACCGTGCCCGGAAGAAATGAATAGCTATTTTGGTGGGTTGGCGGGGGCAGCTTATGACGGTTGGTTTTGTGACATTTCCTATGACGGATAGAGCCGAATATTTGAAAATGTGTTAAGTGTGCTAGGATTTCTTTTTACCCCTGAAGGGGATCTTTAACATGCTAGTAAACGGTGATAAGCGAGACTGCTGTCTGGCACAGTAAATGGTTTTAGAATATGGAAACCTATAACATTTGCTCGACCAAGTCATGTGCATGTACGCAAAGAGCCAAAACGGTAAGGTCATTGGCCTGAAATGTTATAAACTAAATATTGAACTGGGTAATGTCATGTGTTTTAGGATGAAAGTATGTGGTTAACACGATCATGTATTGAGGATGGCCGCTTGCTAGTAATTATTATTAAAGTAAAATGTTTAATAATAATAATAATAATAGGGTCCCAGGAATAAACCTGGGAGGAGTCATTGTGACTCTGGCAAATGGGAGTGAAATGTGTCGTTGCTAACATCTGCTACATTAACCTATTGGATTCAGCAAGAGAATCCAACTTAGCTTCTATCTCTCCAACTCCAGCACGTAACCTACACGAGGTGCCCCTGTTAAGTCGAGCAACCCAGTGGAAAGTTGGGTAACCAATCCCAGCTGGAAGCTGGGTCGACGAACCGATCAGTGCTGGGGGACTCCCAGGCTTGAAGCCTTGGTAGTATTGAGAAGCCAGAAAACACCTTGAGGCAACCTCTAGGGCTAACAACCTTAGTTGCAACATGGATGCGTATGCGTCCAAAACAAACTCAAGTCAAGTGAGCATGATGGCAAAACATTTCAAAATTTCTTTTACCCCAGGGGGTAAGTCTTCGGATAAATCCCTCGTCGTGAAACCTACGACGCACGAGTCTCATTCGGATTCTGGGGGAGACTCGACATCATGCGAGAGACGAGTCGGGGCGTCTCGGCGTATCCCAACCAGTCAGAAACTCAGAACCAAATCAAAAACCTTTCTAGCAACGTTCAACATTAACACCCTTACACAAATTGGCAAACTGAAAACTCTCACCGACGCACTACATGAAAATCAGATATGTATCATTGCCCTACAAGAAACATGTTACCCAGACGAAGAGACTTTCGAATCTGAAGGTTACCGCTTTTTCAAGAGCAGAGCTCAAAAGAGGGTCCTCAATGGATCTGTGATGCTTGGAACAGCGTTTGCCGTGAGAACCAGAATCCTTAAGTCGGTCGCAAATTTTGAGCCAGTTAATGACCGATTATCCATATTAACAATCAAATGCGCCAACAAAACCTGCAGCCTAGTTAACGCACATGCCCCCACAAATGACAAAAACAGATCTGACCCGGACGAAGAGGATAACTTTTGGGACCTACTGGATGAAAAGCTCGCCAAAATTCCTAAACACCATGTTAAACTTCTTATGGGGGACTTCAATGCTCAACTTGGTCGAGAACACAAGTATAGGAAAATCATTGGAAACTATCCTGCCCACAAAAGAACCAATCAAAATGGTGAGAGATTGGTCTCCATTTGCGAAAACCATAACTTGCAGATCATGTCGACACACTTTTGCCATCTTCCCAGAAAGCAGACAACATGGCGATCTCCTGTCGACGCCATCGGAGAGTTTCAAATAGATCACGTCGCAATCTCTAGGAAAAACAGCCCTGAGATTATGAATGTTAAGGTTAAAAAAGGCATAAACGTGGCTTCAGACCACTATATGTCCATAATTAAATTCAAACCGGTCCCTTCAAACTCCAACAAGACGCCCAAACAAATTATTCACTTCGACACTGATAAACTCAAACAGAATGTAACCGAGTTCCAGGAAAAGGCTCGACCAATCGACTGTGATTTTAGCAACACAAAAAACCGCCTGATCGAGGCTGCCAAGGAAATTGCTGAAATTAAAAGAAGCAAGAAACTTGCCTGGTGGAATGATACAAGTGTTTCAGTTCTCAAGAAAAGGCTCGATGCATGGAAACAATATTACTCAACAAAATCGCAAACTGATTGGGAAACCTACAAAGCCCAACGAGCCCAGACAGCTAAAGTGCTCCGAGCTGAGAAACGTAAATATGAAAAGTCACTTATTGAGAAGATCGACCAAGACATTAAAAGAAACAACACCAGAGAGTACTACGGAACGTTCAAAAGGAAACTTACGGGTTATAAACCTCCGTCGTTATGCTTTCAGCGAAGGGACGGTACACTGGCGACCTCAAATGAAGAAAATTGTACCATCCTAGCTGATTACTTTAAGAATTTACTAAATTTCGACCAACCCAAAAATCCCATCAAGACCGAGGAACCCATTCGCAGATGCCCAGAATCAAGACCACCCAACAAAGACGAAATCAGCGTCACATTGCTGGACTAAAAAACAACAAAGCGCCCGGGGAAGACTCTGTAGTTGCAGAACTTTGGAAATATGCTCCCGAAGAAGCAGTTGAAATCTTGCAGAAGCAAATAGAACAAATTTGGAAAAATGAAATTCTACCAGAAGATTGGAAAACGACCTTGATCCATCCGTTACACAAGAAAGGCAGCATGAAAAACGTCAACAACTACAGAGGAATATCCCTCCTACCGGTAACATACTAAAATTATCTCACTTGCTATCCTGGAGCGATTAGAAGCCGAAGTCGAGCATCAAATAGGAGAATACCAAGGGGGATTCAGAAAGGGTCGTTCAACTGCCGAACAGATCCACAACCTCAAAACAATCATTAGATATTGCAATCTCAGGTCCAAATCGTACGTATCAGTCTTTGTGGACTTTAAGAAGGCTTACGATTCGATCGACCGCGAAGTTCTGTTGAACATCCTCAACGAATTCGGGGTTGACCTGAAACTGCTGGCATTAATTAGAGCCACCCTAACTGAAACAAAATCCAAAGTAAAGTTCCTGGGATGTCTGTCGGATTCCTTTGAGGTCAAAACGGGAGTCAGATAAGGTGACGGGCTCTCTCCAATGATTTTCAACTGCGTCCTCGAAAAAGTCATTCGGACCTGGCGAACAAAATTATTAGAAACTGAGTATAGCCCTCTGAGAATGGGAGCAAAATCCAAGGGGATCATAGTCGACTGTCTAGCATTCGCTGATGACATCTCCATTCTGTCGAACGACGTAGAAACTGCTAAGATGCAAATCGATCTTTTAAAAGAAATCGCTGAACAAACTGGCTTGCAGATATCATTCGAAAAAACAGAAGTAATGACCAACTTCAAAGACGCCCCAGCAAAACTGCAGACAAAATACGGGAAGATCAACAGAGTGGAAAAATTTAAGTACATGGGAGAGATCATCATGAAAAGTGGACTGGACAAAGAAGCACTCAAGGAACGAGTACGCAAACTCGAAATAGCCTATCAAACATCGCGCTCAATATACAACAAAAAATGCCTGTCCAAAAATACTAACCTACGTCATTATGAAACTGTTCTGAAACCAGTAGTAATGTATGCAGCCGAAACCCTATCCCTAAATGCTAATAAAGGACTCCTTGCAGAACTGGAGAAAAAAGAGCGCAAAATCGTCACAGGTATAATGGGATCAAATTACAAGAATGGTATCCACTATAAAAAAAATCCAACAAAGAAGTCTACAGTGAAATAGAGAAAATTTCAGAATCGATCCGTAAAAGGCAGGCACGGTATTACGGTCATCTCAAACGAATGGACGGAAACAGGCTGACTAAACAGATTTTTCATTTCTTTGACTCCAAACCCAAAACCAGAATGCCCTGGTTTATGAATACCAAAGACGACCTCAAAATGCTGCATCTAAAACCCGACGACGCCTTCAATAGAGATCTCTTCCGCAAAAAGATACTGACTAATGGGCTAACCCGAGACGAGACATCGAACCCGAAAAGAAGACAAGGTACCACTTGGACAGCGAAGCGCAAGATGGCCCACTCACAGAGAAGGAATTCTGGGCTCAGAGGAAAGCGAAACAAAAATGCCAAGTGTAGCAAGACTTAACGTGGTCCTAGATGGCCTCAACGAATTATATATATATATATATATATATATATATATATATAAATAATAATAATAATAAGAAGAAGAAGAAGAAGAAGAAGAAGAAGACACACACATGTTTTGAATGCTAACACGCTCACAGTCCAGCTCACAGGTGACTGAATATTGTACCTAGCCAGAGGACTCGTGAGAGAGACTGCTGATAAGACAAAAAATGTCTACGTCAGCAGGAAGTGTGATATCAGCTTACTTTCCTCGTGGTGGCTATCAGGTGTGCTGTTTAAGCAGTGACCGCCATTTTGGTTCAGTGACAGTAGGACTACCGATGTAAAAGAGGCAGCCATTTTGGTTCCTTATTAAAAACATGAAACTAGTATATGGTACACGAATCTTATTCAGATTGAGGAATGTGAAGAGGCGTGGGAACACGTGCGAGAAAGAGACATAGAACCATTCAAGGTCAAAACGCTGAGAAAATACAAATTTTTCTGTTGCTAGGCTAACTGATAACGATTGCGTTAGTCATGCACTTGCCATTTTAGCACACGGACGTATACAGTAGAGCTGTGGAAGAAAAATCCTTTTTAGTTTTTGGCAAGTACGTATGAATGATTATTTTAATAATGTCATGCTAATGAACCTTAAATTTGTAGTTATTGATTAGGTAATTATTGATTTTTTAATTTATTTGTTTGCAGATAACCGGTATACCTTACATGTCTGAGATACAAGAAACCAGTTTACTTTTGAGCCCACTAGAAGGAAACAGCAACAAGCCATTGCAAGTGAAGGTGGGGTTATTTTTTTTAACTAACTTGTTTCACTTTTTGTTTCATAATTTATTTGATGAAATGCATGTACTAACCTGAATTTAGGTATTTATAA
Organism: Meconema thalassinum; assembly: GCA_946902985.2. NCBI lineage: Eukaryota > Metazoa > Arthropoda > Insecta > Orthoptera > Tettigoniidae > Meconema > Meconema thalassinum. The sequence goes on from OX336397.1 coordinate 19,170,453, forward strand.
CGGTTTATTTTATTTATTTTTAGAAACTTGGAAAGAAAAGCCTTACCGCCGTAGCAGTCGCTGAAAACCAGAGACGCAGTAGAGTGCAACCATTGTTTCCAGGCAGTGAACTATTTAAAACTCAGGTAAGCCTAACATAAAATGCTATTCCATTTTACCACTACTGAAAACTCGTGGACAAAAAATTCATTACCTGTCCACGACTAGGACGAAGATTGCTTTCTTGATTAATGACTATGTATTGGCAACCGGTACAAGACCATATTGGTTGTTTACCGGGAAAGTACAAGGCCATATTGGATTTTGTAAAAAACAAAAATTTTAATTTAACTGACATGTCGTTCCCTATAATAATAATAATAATAATATTGATATCGTATGGCCTCGGGTGCCGGGTGCAAGCTTTGTTATTGGACACACAGAGGGTAGCTTGCATGTCGAATTTAGTTGTTCCTTGACTACGAAAGCCAAGGAGGTTAGATGTTAGATATCTAATATCTTTACACTCTATAGCGCTTTCTAGTAGAAAAATGAGGAACTTTGTACCCTATGAACTCAATGAATATTCACAGGTTTGAACATGATTATCTGAACAAAATGACATGACATTATTATTTTTTGTTTATGTATTGGTAAAAGAAAAATGTAAATGACTGCAGCTTTATAAAAAGATAATAAGTACATGGGTTACTGTTAGTGCCGACATACAGTTTATTATAATTTTTATGGTGTTTTGATATATTAATGCCAATTAACGTTAAAGTTTTATTTACAAGTATTGATTGAATGATTGATTGAGTGATTGGTTATTTTGTTTGCTTTTAGGTGTCGTCATGCGCCATTAACGTAATGAACAGACAGTGAACAAGCGTACATTGTGCTTTAAAGTACTCTGTGCAACGTTAATAACTTACAATAAGAAAAAGTTATATTATAACACATGGCGTTAGTACCAAATACACCAAGTGAGCAAGTTGGTTTACCACGTGGGTTAAATTTAAAATCAGAACATGATCGTTGGTTAACATTTGAATCCTGGCCTGTAGGCTTTTTGTCGACACATAAACTTGCAAAATCCGTTTTTTTTTTTACTTGAACCGAGAAGATGTGGTGCGCTGTGTGATTTGTCGTGTTGAACTTTCACACTGGGAAGAAGGGGATGATCCCTTTAGAGACCATTTGCGATAGTCTCCTTGTTGTCCTTACATGCTTGGAAAACAAGTGGGTAACATACCCGTGTATTCATTTTACCGAACCACAAGACCATTGGCCGCTACTTACGTTGCTGAATCACAAATAAATAATAATAATAATGATGTATTACCAGCCAACAACGGTAGTGTCGATATATATGGTCCATATGCCATAGACATTGTTGAATTGGCATGTGCTTTTGAAAAATTGGGAGTTTGCAAGACTAAAGCACTGGCACACCCAGAGTACAACTCTATTGAAAAAGGATTAGAATCTTATAAAAATGTTTGGCCATTAATATTAAAACACATTACCAAACAGCTAAGTGAAGCTCGATTCTTTTATACTGGTGAAGGGGATAAAACAATATGTTTTATTGTGGATTTGCTTTAAAGGATTGGCAAATGACTGATGACCCTTTTGTGGAACACGCTCGTTGGTTTCCTAACTGTAGATGGTGTTGGTTAAAGGTCAGGAATTTGTGAACACTATTCGTAAAGAAAACGTGATTGCAGAACAAGACATAAAAGTGCCTTTAGAGTTAGAACATGCAGAGCAAATACATGAGGCTGAAAAAAAAACTTGTCTCACGAACATATACAAAAGTGTGACCAACAATTAGGTAAAATTTGTTATCAAGATGAACTAGGTGTTGTATTTTTGCCTTGTGGACATATGATAGCCTGAATCAAGTGTGCATTTGAACTCAACACTTGTGTTATATGCAGAAAAGCAGTATCTGCTACAGTTAGGGCAATTCTTGCGTAAATGGTACAATTTATCAGCCAGGCATAGTGTTAACTCCCTTATTGCACAATATTATTAAAGCTGTTTTAGAGTGTAATAGATATGCTTTTCTTTTGTTTATAGACTACTACAATGAATATTTTGAATGCTGTGGGTCAAGCATGTGGCTTAGAGACAAAGAAGCTCAGCGTATTGCCAACGCATATTCCATTCCGCATTATCAAGATTCGGAAATTGAAAACAGCATATGGTGATCGTGTACTTTGTGTATGTGAAAACTTTGAGACATTTCTGCCTACACGGTTTAATGATATGTCGGAGAGTGTTTTTGATGAAGTCAATAATGCTGTACAACCTGTACACTTAATTTATGAATGTTTTAAAAACAATAGGTGCATGGTTCGTTTTAATTAAATAAAAAATATCAAATAATAATGGAAGATATAAGTCATGACAATGGACTGAAAGAAAAATATGTGTATAGAATAATAATGTTTTAGTGTTTAGTATTGTCTTAAAAATATTATCATGAAACCTAAGAAATGTATATAAAGTTTGTAAATAAATGAAAATAATGGTACAATGTTGTTTTATTTTCTATAGAAGTCAGAATATTTAACATTGCAGAGAATACACGATTATGACAATAAAAAGCACACTTAATACAAGTCTTTGCCTTTTCGATAATGTGTTATAGTTTTTAAAACAAAGCTTGTTGTCGATCTTTTTTTCTTCCACGGCGAACAATAGGCATGAACACGTTTTTGTCTTGTTTTGGATGATTATCACTATCATCATCATAAGCAGCATGATCTATATCACTATTATTATAATCACTATAATTATCCTCAACATTAACCTCAACATTATTAAACCAGTAAAATATTCCTGTTCCTCTTTCTGTTCCTGTTCCTGTTCCTCTTCTTCTTCCTCTACAGTGTCCTCATGTAGAGTCTGCGTGGCTTTTGATAATGTTAAGGGATTTTTGAACGTTCAATTATTTTCAATAGTAGTATTGTTTTGTAGCACTTGCTTTTTAACATTTTCATGATTTTCTGTTCACTGCAACAGTGTTTCATGCAGTACACTACATTGATGATCACTGAAACATAAAACCTCACTATTTTTACTTTTTAACTCACTGCGACATTGTATTGAACGTTGTTTTGAACAACGCCAAATAACAGTTCCATTTTTATTGGTTCGTTTCACAATATATGAATATCCTTTATAGAAAGCATGAGGCTTACCATACCTAGTCACAGATACTTACATATCAACTGTCATGCATAGACTAAGCTCCTGTAAAGACAACTTGGTAATAAGAACAATAGTTTAATGTGCGAGCATATATGGGTGCAAATGTGGGAGAAAATGTGAGAGCAAAAAGTGGGAGCAAAAAGTGGGAGCAAAAAAAAAGTAGGAGCAAGTATGGGAGCAAATGTGAAAGCAAAAGTGGTAGCAAGTATGGGAGCATATGTGAAAGCAAAAGATGGGGCAAAAAGTGAGAGAAAAAAAGTTGGAGCCAAAAGTGTAAGCAAAAGTGGTAGCAAGTATGGGAGCATATGTGAAAGCAAAAGATGGGGCAAAAAGTGAGAGAAAAAAAGTTGGAGCCAAAAGTGTAAGCAAAAGTGGGAGCAAATATGACAGCAAAAGAACTAGGAGCAAGTATGGGAGCAAATGTGAAAGCAAAAGTGGGAGCAAAAAGTGAGAGAAAAAAGTGGGAGCAAAAAGTGTAAGCAAAAGTGTGAGCGAATAGGAGAGCCAAAAATAAGTGTGAGCAAAAAGTGGGAGCAAAAAGAGGGAGTTAAAAGTGTAAGCAGAGTGGGAGCAAAACGTGGGAGCAAAAAGTGGGATCAAAAATAGGGAGCAAGAAGTGGGATCAGAAAAAAGTAGGAGCAAATATGAGAGCAAATGTGAAAGCAAAAGTGGGAGCAAGTATGGGAGCAAATGTGAAAGCAAAAGTGGGAGCAAAAAGTGAGAGAAAAAAAGTGAGAGCAAAAAGTGTAAGCAAAAGTGGGAGCAAATATGAGAGCAAAAAAAAGTAAGAGCAAGTATGGGAGCAAATGTGAAAGCAAAAGTGGGAGCAAAAAGTGAGAGAAAAAAAGTGGGTGCAAAACGTGTAAGCAAAAATGGGAGCAATCAAGTGTGAGCAAATATGGGAGCAGAAAGTGGGAGCAAATGTGAAAGCAAAAGTGGGAGCAAAAGTGAGTGCACAAAGTTGGAGCAAAATGTGTGAGTAAAAAGTGGGGGAAAATGTGGTGTTTTACTAAAACAATCTCCCCTAACCTAACCTAACCTAACTTCACCTAACTTAACTTCACCTAACCTAACCTTCCAACTCTCAGATCAAATATCAAATTCTGGCCATAGTCGAGTGGAAACCAAAACCTCTGGGATAACACCCAAGTATACTAGCCACTACACCGCGAAATGGGCAAATTATCATGCAACACAACTCAAAAATAAAAGTTTCCTGTAGTGTAACTCATTGGCTGACAAACGTAATTGATAATTCAAACCCAAGACCTCAGGACTTTTGTTTTGAACATTATCAGAAATATTATTCCATTTACATTTTGCTGTTGCTTATAGTTATAAGATTTGGCATTAATATGGGAGCAAAAGTGAAAGCAAAAAGTGGGTGCAAGCATGGCTGGTTGTTGAGACTTTCATATCAACTAATGCACATAAATTAAATATTAGTAACGTGACTTGGCTAATAATAATAATAATAACAGTTTAAAAAAAGTCAAGGGGATTGATATTTTTCAGGGTGTAATTTCCAAAGTACTGTCAAGAATAATAATAACATGAACAGATTCCAAGAACTCTAGAGTGCTTTCAAGGTTAATGATTGGCTAGGAGTGAGATAGAGCTAGCTAACCTAAGTTAACCTCAGCTCACTAAACCGAACCTTGTCACATGACATGTTCTACAAGTATAGACTTGCTTTGAGACTGGCTATGATGTCACAGATGAATGGCGGTGGGAGGCTGGACATGACTTTTTATTACACAAAAACATTTTCCATGCCCCTATTTTTTTAAACCTTCATAAATGAAGTGTACAGGTTGTACAGCATTATTGACTTTATCAAAAACACTCTCCGACATATCATTGAACCGTGTAGGCAGAAATGTCTCAAAGTTTTCACATACACAAAGTACACGATCACCATATGCTGTTTTCAATTTCCGAATCTTGATAATGCGGAATGGAATATGCGTTGGCAATTCGCTGAGCTTCTTTGTCTCTAAGCCACATGCTTGACCCACGGCATTCAAAACATTCATTGTAGTAGTCTATAAACAAAAGAAAATCATATCTATTACACTCTCAAACAGCTTTAATAATATTGTGCAATTAGGGATTTTACACTATGCATGGCTGATAAATTTTACTATTTATGCAAGAAATGCCCCAACTGTAGCAGATACTGCTTTTCTGCATATAGCACAAGTGTTGAGTTCTAATGCACACTTGACACAGGCTATCATGTGTCCACAAGGCAATAATACAGCACCTAGTTCATCTTGATAACAAATTTTACCTAATTGTTGGTCACACTTTTGTATCTGTTCGTGAGACAAGTCTTTTTTTTTTCAGCCTCATGTATTTGCTCCGCATGTTCTAACTCTAAAGGTAATTTTATGTCTTGTGCTGCAATCACGTTTTCTTTACGAATAGTGTTCACAAATTCCTGACCTGTAAGCAACACCATGTATCTACAGTTAGGTAACCAACGAGCGTGTTCCACAAAAGGGTCACCAGTCATTTGCCAATCTTTTAAAGCAAATCCACAATAAAAACATATTGTTTTATCCCCTTCATCAGTAAAAAAGAATCCAGCTTCACTTAGCTGTTTGGTAATGTGTTTTAATATTAATGGCCAAACATTTTTATAAGATTCTAATCGTTTTTCAATAGAGTTGTACTCTGGGTGTGCTAGTGCTTTAGTCTTGCAAACTCCCAATTTTTCAAAAGCACATGCCAATTCAACAATGTCTATGGCATATGGACCACATATATCGACACTACCGTTGTTGGCTGGTAATACATCATTATTATTATTATTTATTTGTGATTCAGCAACGTAAGTAGCGGCCAATGGTCTTGTGGTTCGGTAAAATGAATACACGGGTATGTTACCCACTTGTTTTCCAAGCATGTAAGGACAACAAGGAGACCATCGCAAATGGTGTGAAAGTTCAACACGACAAATCACACAGCGCACCACATCTTCTCGGTTCAAGTTAAAAAAAAAACGGATTTTGCAAGTTTATATGTCGACAAAAAGCCTACAGGCCAGGATTCAAATGTTAACCAACGATCATGTTCTGATTTTAAATTTAACCCACGTGGTAAACCAACTTGCTCACTTGTTGTATTTGGTACTAACGCCATGTGTTATAATAAAACTTTTTCTTATTGTAAGTTATTAACGTTGCACAGAGTACTTTAAAGCACAATGTACGCTTGTTCACTGTCTGTTCATTACGTTAATGGCGCATGACGACACCTAAAAGCAAACAAAATAACCAATCACTCAATCAATCATTCAATCAATACTTGTAAATAAAACTTTAACGTTAATTGGCATTAATATATCAAAACACCATAAAAATTATAATAAACTGTATGTCGGCACTAACAGTAACCCATGTACTTATTTTCTTTTTATAAAGCTGCAGTCATTTACATTATCCTTTTACCAATACATAAACAAAAAATAATAATGTCATGTCATTTTGTTCAGATACTCATGTTCAAACCTGTGAATATTCGTTGAGTTCATAGGGTACAAAATTCCTCATTTTTCTACTAGAAAGCGCTAACCTCCTTGACTTTCATAGTCAAGGAACAACTAAATTCGACATGCAAGCTACCCTCTGTGTGTCAAATAACAAAGCTTGCACCCGGCAGCCGAGGCCATAAGATATCAATATTATTATTATTATTATTATAGGGAACGACATGTCAGTTAAATTAAAATTTTTGTTTTTTACAAAATCAAATATGGCCTTGTACTTTCTCGGTAAACAACCAATATGGTCTTGTACCGGTTGCCAATACATAGTCATTAATCAAGAAAGCAATCTTCGTCCTAGTCGTGGACAGGTAATGAATTTTTTGTCCACGAGTTTTCAGTAGTGGTAAAATGGAATAGCATTTTATGTTAGGCTTACCTTAGTTTTAAATAGTTCACTGCCTGGAAACAATGGTTGCACTTTACTGCGTCTCGGATTTTCAGCGACTGCTACGGCGGTAAGGCTTTTCTTTCCAAGTTTCTAAAAAAATAAAATAAACCGTTATAAATACCTAAATTCAGGTTAGTACATGCATTTCATCAAATAAAATATGAAACACAAAGTGAAACAAGTTAGTTTAAAAAAATAATCCCACCTTCACTTGCAATGGCTTGTTGCTGCTTCCTTCTAGTGGGCTCAAAAGTAAACTGGTTTCCTGTATCTCAGACATGTAAGGTATACCGGTTATCTGCAAACAAATAAATTAAAAAAATCAATAATTACCTAATCAATAACTACAAATTTAAGGTTCATTAGCATGACATTATTAAAATAATCATTCATACGTACTTACCAAAAAATAAAAAGGATTTTTCTTCCACAGCTCTACTGTATACGTCCGTGTGCTAAAATGGCCAATGCATGACTAACGCAATCGTTATCAGTTAGCCTAGCAACAGAAAAATTTGTATTTTCTCAGCGTTTTGACCTTGAATGGTTCTCTGTCTCTTTCTCGCACGTGTTCCCACGCCTCTTCACATTCCTCAATCTGAATAAGATTCGAGTACCTTATACTAGTTTCATGTTTTTAATAAGGAACCAAAATGGCTGCCTCTTATACTTCGGTAGTCCTACTGTCACAGAACCAAAATGGCGGTCACTGCTTAAACAGCACACCTGATAGCCACCACGAGGCAAGTAAGCTGATATCACACTTCCTGCTGACGTAGACATTTTTTGTCTTATCAGCAGTCTCTCTCACTAGTCCTCTGGCTAGGTACAATATTCAGTCACCAGTGAGCTGGACTGTGGGCGTGTTAGCATTCAAAGCATGTGTGTGTCTTATTATTATTATTATTATTATTAAACATTTTACTGGAATAATAATTACTAGTAAGCGGCCATCCTCAATACATGATCATGTTAACCACATACTTTCATCCTAAAACACATGACATTACGCCGTTCAATATTTAGTTTATAACATTTCAGGCCAATGACCTTACCGTTTTGGCTCTTTGCGTACATGCACATGACTTGGTCGAGCAAATGTTATAGGTTTCCATATTCTAAAACCATTTACAGTGCCAGACAGCAGTATCGCATATCACCGGTTACTAGCATGTTAAAGATCCCCTTCAGGGGTAAAATAAATTCCTAGCACACTTAACACATTTTCAAATATTCGCCTCTATCCGTCATAGGAAATGTCACAAAACCAACCGTCAAAAGCTGCCCCCGCCATCCCACCAAAATACCTATTCATTTCTTCCGGGCACGGTCACCGAGATCGCCAACGTCTAATAATCACTGGGTCATATCCTACAACAGTCTGTTGAGTCAGAGAGCGATCTCGGTCATCACCGTTAACTAAAACGTTAAAGATTCCCTTCAGGGGTAAAAATCATAGCATGCTTGTCACATTTCAAAATATTCGCCTTTATTCATTCGTCATAGGAAAAAATATCGAAAAGCAATCCCTCGTTTTGCCATACATCGCTCCCGTCGAAATAGCCATTTCCCATATCCATCATGGCCAATCATAGCCTCGTTGTAACATACGTCAAGCGCTACCGGCTCTTTGTCTACAAACACGCTTTTATTTAAAAATAAAGAAATAATAACAAAATGCCTAGTTTTTTGTCCTAGAGACTTAACATTTATTTTCGTGGTAGAGGGGGTCAGGGCCATTCATTTATGTCAAACAATTATTTTTGTTAAGTTCCTAGTTTCCAAAATAGTAAAAATTCAAACTTTAAGGTTTTTCGAAAAATCACAAAATATAAAAAAAAAATTATAAAAGAATTGAGGTCATATATACCATTGGTTTGAACTATGGTGGTACATTCTTGGAATACACGGTAAGGTAGAGTATATTTGCTAATGCTCTTTGCTTGTTCATTCCTTCCTTTTTCTCAAACACCAACAGTGATCTCCTATGTTCTCTTTGCTGTTTTGGGTTCTCATGTTACTTGTGAGTCTGTTCCAGATATATATCTTCCATGACCCACCTAGCGTCATCTAGCAGCGAATCTCTGAAATTCTTCAATTCTTCCCGGTGCAAGAGGACTTCCTTATCAATCTGGCCACCAGATCTCGTCGCCATCGCCAACTATCATCTCCGTGATCAAGAGAACTTCGTCTACTTTTTCACCCACCAGGCTGTGATAGTGTCGCCTACTATCAACTCTTTGAAGAAAATCTCATCAAGAGAAATTAACCTTTCAATGTTGGTTATGTTTATATGGTTTCCTTTCGTCTCCTATCCCCACTCTTTTCCCTTTCCTGGTCCCTCTGCGCTTCGCTGAGTGGGTCTCACTTGTACGTCGGCAGTCGACGTAGTCAGTTCAAGCTGAACTAGAGCTAGCCTCCTCAAATAAAGAGGCATTCTCTTCATTCCACGCCATGTTGGAACTTAAGGTTTATCCGTCAAAGGGAACTTCACCATCATCATGAAGCAAAGATAAGTACAGACTTCAGGTTTTTACCTCATTCTCATCGTCTTTTAATATCTACATGCTTTTAACGACCATTTTATAGACAGTGTGAGATTATTATATTTGGGCAATAATCATCCTTCGCGGGATTTTCCATGTTGAGCTTTTGTCTGTCTAAACCAAGTTTAATAGAAAGCAGCATTTCTTATGAGAAATCTTCTCACAACGTGGGAATTACCCACTGTCTATAAAATACTCAGCTCGTTCCACCGCTGGAATAACTTTGGCCCTATTCTTCAGCCAGGATCGCTCTGGAACCTTCCAGAATCTACCAGTAATACCGTCATGTATTTTCCACTCACATGTGGGGATACTATTTTAAATTAAGGAATCTTCCTTATAAATTACTGCAATAGCTAAATTTTCTTCCACCGTTGGGATTTTCTCTGGCGCATTTAATTGTAATCCACAACTTTCTCAAGCAATAGACTTTCGCCTACCTAGTGCAACTAGTTATTTTCCATCATTGCAATAACTTTCTTTGCCATAAACTTTCGTGCTACTACAGTGAACTTTTCATCCATTTTAACAGACTATAGTGAAAACCAGTGCTTGTTCAACATTTCTACCGAGTCGCGATCGTCCGATTATTACAAATACGGCCATGAACACTCATCCTCAAACCCAGTCGATCTTTCCCAAACACTTTACTAACAAACCAAAATAATAAACTTGTTATTTTAGGTCCTTTTCAATGAGGTCTCACTCTAAAGACGTGCCCTTCCCCTTTGCTTATATCTCATTAATTAATTTCTGCATAACTACGTGTTTGGTACACGTTTCAAACTTACATTGTTTCTTCCTTATAATTAGGGAATACAATTCTCTCAACTCGTAAGTGAGTTATTTCTAGGTTTCACGAAAGGGAAACTTGCCCCATTTGGCTCGTGATTCCTACTTAAACATGGGATGTCTAGAAACTTCCTCTCGACTTTCTCTTCAGGTTTCACATTAGGTGACCTGTCCTAATTGTATAACCACAAAAAAAAGTAATTCAGCTTAAATATAAGAAGTTATAGGAACTTCTATTTTGTTCTTCCTGTTTTTGTTATTGTTAATTCCGAAGTTGTTACTCCTTCTAGAATATTTTCTCAGAAATGTCTTGAAGTATACACCTTGTACTCGATTTACTGTCTAACTTAAATCACTTTAATTGTCTTTAACTTTTGTACTTTATCTTCTCTATTTTAAAATCTTGCGAGGATTTTGAAACATATAAGGGTTTCAAACCAAAAGAATTGTTAATTGTCTGGCGCAAACTTTAGATGTTTTTCGGAGGTCTGTGACCCCATTTGTTATAAAGTCTAAATTACGGTATATATTTGTCAAAAAACTACTACCTATTTGATAAATTCATTACGCTCTTGTGCATTGTTAAAATAAGTTTAAAGTTTCTTTCTTTGACTCATCATTTCTCTAACACAACAGTTAGGCAAGATCCTTTCTTCCCTGACTCTTCCTAGGTTCATGCCCTCGTTAATGCAAATAAATCTCGTGATAGGGTTTTAACCACTTTTTGCATTTGAGCAAGAACTCTTAGTTGACAACTCGGTAAAGTCTCTCTTAGCTTTAATAGCTAATTCTAACTGGCCAGTAAGGCAAGCATAGCTCGCTACGCCAGCTTCCTGCTTGTGGAGATTCTCTCGAACATTTATGGTTGGTTTTTCAAAATATAAGTGTTTCTCCTTGCCTAAACTTTTAGTCGGCTCTTTGCTGGGTAAAACTTAGCCATTTCCAAGTGCAACTCTTGATTTACTTACCAACATTATTCCCTAAGGCATAGTTGTTTTACCTCTATCCTTCTTGGAGGCATTTGGTCGTTCTTTAGGAATTCTACAATTTCGAAAACAAAAAATATCGAAACCTATTCAAAATATTGGCATTCTTCAAATTACTTTGAACAGATACATAATAAATCTGTTACTCTTTGTCTTGCCAGACCATCACCCTTCCCCATAGTAGGCATATGTATGCTTGAGAGGGAATACTCTAAAGCCACTCTCTCGCAAACCGCTCAAGTTCCAGCTGCGTCTCCCGTTAGCTTTGCCCAGGTCCTTACTCACTTTAGGTATCTGAGAGCTGATTTGCAGTGGCAGTCACCTTTTAGGACATTTAAAGTTAAACTTATAACTTTGTGGGATTCTCCTCCTATTTCTCCATACTTTTTTCCAATCCGAAACCCACTTCCTTTTCTTTATCATCTTCCCTTGGTGGTTAGGTTATTCCCCAGTCAATAATCTACCCAAAATTTGGTCCCAGAAACCCGGGAGAGTCCATTTGTTATTTTATATTCTTTTTCAAGGGTCATTTGACAATACTTTGCAAATTATTAATATCTGCTTTGAATCTTTCAGCTATAACTACATCGTGCCAAGCCTGTGAAGTGGAAAGAGGCCGCTCCTGTCTCCATTGGTGTGTCCCTTTCCTTCAACTTATTTGCTGCTGCCAGCCTGACAGCATTTCCAAGGTTCCACAGTTTCGTAAGTTATACTTTAATCTACCTACCTTGTCATGGCTCCTACTGAAAAGGATAAGGATGAAAAACTTACTTCTAAACGATCATCCTATAAAGGACAACTTACCCGATTCAGAAAATACATCAAAGAGCTAGATCCCTCAGAAGCTCAATTAGACTTGTTGAAACATCGTGTAAGGGATTTTGAACGTTCATATGAAAATTATTATAACATTCAAACTGAAATAGACACTTGTATGCTCAATCAAACTGAAGATCGAGTCGAAGTAGAAAACCAATATTACGAAGGTATAGGTTCTGCTTTCAAAATAATACGCCAACTCGAAGAAGAACAGAAAAAAGACGCTTCTGTTCATGGTTCCCTTCACGAACAACAAACTTCTTTTCGCGATGGTACTCATAAGCCCAAACCAATTCTACCTAAAATTAATTTGCCCCACTTCTCTGGAGACGAATCTACTTGGGATTCTTACTACGAATTATTTTGCTCTCTTGTTCATGACAATGAAGACATTCAAGTCATATACAAGTTTCATTACTTAAATCTATCCTCCAAGGTCATGCTCTGCAGTTAGTTGAACACTCCCTTTAAGTGCCGAAAATTACGCCACTGCCTTTAACTTACTGAAAGAAAGATACGGAAATTTACAGTTACGTATTCAACGCCATATGAAGGCTCTATTTGACCTACCTGCGTCACAACACAATGACGTCACTAGTTTGCGTACTCTCATTGATACTACTCAGCTTCACGTTAAAGCTCTGTCCCAATTAGATCAACCCACTGAACACTGGGACACTTTCCTAATACATTTAGTGGTTTCTAAAGTTGATGTTGCTACCCTCAAAGCTTGGGAAATTGAACTTTCTAGAGAAGACGATTACTCTTACGAGCATTTAGTCACTTTCATAAATGCTAGATGCCAACTCTTAACTGCTTTAGCTAATCGAAGTGAACCCTCATCCCCGAATTCTAAATTTGAATTAATGTCTCTTAAACCCAAAAGCGAACGCTTAGCGTCTAGTACTCAAAAACCTGGGTCCAGCTCATCTAAACTTAAATCAAACACTACTGGTTACCCAACTAGGTCTAGTGAACACCGTATTGCTAGCTCTCTTGTTTTAAACACTCAAAGTGAACCCCGCAAGAGTTTAAATGAACCTTTAAAGTGCATACTTTGTAAAGATTCACATGCCTTATATCTCTGTAAATCCTTTAAAGAACTGTCAGTCGACGACAGAAGAAAATTAGTTTCCCAAAACAAACATTGCTTCAACTGCCTAGCACCCACGCATTCTGCTTCAAATTGCAAGTCTACAAGACTTTGCTTCCATTGTGAAAAGGCTCATCATACTTTGCCACATCGTCATGATCAGGCAAGGTCAACGACAGCATCTACTTCTCAGAAAAGTGATAATGCTAACAGTTCCATTGCTTCGTCGTACATTCAAAATGCCAAGTCCATTCGTATTGCCCAAGTATTATTGTCTACTGTCCAAATCGAAGTTCAGGATAACTTTGGCAACTGGGTCCGTGCACGCGGTCTTCTCGATTCAGCGGCAACTCATGATTTTGTGTCTAATTCTTTGATTAGAAAACTAGGCCTACCTGCAAACCCCACTTCTATTAACGTATCGGGCATTAACAGCTCAAAATCGCAAGCTTTACATGTCTCAAAGCTAACCATAAGAGATATTTGTCACAGAAACAACTTTCTCAAACTGAATTGTCTAATTCTCAATAGCATTGGAGAAGACACTCCAAGTCACTCTGTGGATATTTCAGGGTTAAACATTCCCTCGCATTTAAGGCTAGCCGATCCTTTGTTCAACATACAAAACCCCATTGACATACTCTTCAGTGCAAATGTTTTCTGGAATTGCCTTCGTAAACAGGATCGCAAGTTATCCTCAAACGTGGTCGCCAGAGACACTAATTTTGGATGGATCGTCACCGGTCAACTTCCCCATTATTCTCCCCAACCCGCATCGCAATGTTACTTCGCCAATACTGACCTGGAACAGTTCTGGAGGCTCGGAAGTGTTGATCCTCCTAACGTGACCTCTTCAGAAAATGAATTCTGTGAGCAACTTTTTCTGAACACCACCACTCGCTCTTCTGATGGCCGGTTCATTGTTAAAATGCCAAGATTACATAATCCCCCTAAACTTATTAACTCTCAACCCAAAGCTCGAAAAGCTCTCTTCGCTATCGAGAGCAAATTCAAGAAAGAACCTCTCGTTAAACAGCAGTACACCGATTTCATGGATGAGTATGAAAGCTTAGATCATATGGAAGTTGTTAACAAATCTGATGATGAATTGCACCCCCCAATTGAAACGGTTTTCTTAAATCATCATCCCGTGTGGAAAAACCCTCTTGTAAAGGATAAAATCCGAGTTGTTTTCAATGGTTCATCACCTGACGTTAATGGCAACAGCCTTAACGATACTCTTTACTCTGGTCCTGCTATTCAGTCAGATCTAACTGCTATACTCTTAAACTTTCGATTATTTCCCATAGCTGTTATAGCGGATATAAAACAGATGTACCGCCAAGTTTTAATTCAGCCTGAACAACGAGATCTCCAAAGAATCTTGTGGCGCGATGAAATCAGTAAGCCTATTAAGGTATTTCGTTTAAACACAGTTACTTATGGCTTAAAACCTTCCGCTTTCCTTGCTATCCGATCCCTACACTTGTTAGCCTCTCAAGACGATCATTTATTTGATTCTAAAGCTTCTGAAGCACTAACTACGTCATTCTATGTTGACGATTATTTGCAGTCCTTCCCCACTCTGGAGGAAGCTTCTTTCGTATCCTTAGAACTTCAGGCATTGCTAAGGAATGGAGGTTTCCCACTTCATAAGTGGAATTCCAACTCCGCTGAGTTTCTCTCCCAGTTTCCTATTGAAGACGTAGATCCCTCCTCTGTCGAAATTTGTGGAAACTCCGAATCCATAAAAACCCTTGGAGTTCATTGGACACTCTCATCTATAAAGTATCGCTCGCCGAAGAGCTCCCTAACACAAAAAGACAAATTCTCTCTGAAATTGCAAAATTTTTTGATCCGCTTCAATTCCTTGCCCCAGTAATCGTTATAGCCAAACTCTTCATGCAAGAGCTGTTGTCGCTCAAATGTGAATGGGATGACACTGTTCCCCTTTCTTTTCTTAACAGATGGCTTTCTTTTCGCAGCAATTTGCTTGATCTTTCCCTTATTGAAATTCCTAGGAATTTAATTAAGGCTCATTCTAATGCATCTTTTATCCTTCATGTGTTCGCGGACAGTTCCGATAAAGCTTACGGTTGCTGCGCATATTTGGTTTATCGCGGTTCATTAAATGGATCTTCAGTTTCCAACCTTGTTTGTGCCAAATCGAAGGTGGCTCCTCTTAAAACTATCACTTTGCCTAGGCTTGAATTGCGTGCTGCACTCACGGCTGCAGAATTATTAAGAAATAACGGGAAGTATTAAAAGTCGAATTCTCTCAAATCTATCTCTGGAGCGATTCCATGATCAACCTTTCTTGGATCGCCAAGAACCCCGCTCACTGGCAAACTTTTGTTGCAAATAGTGTTTCCAAAATTCAAACTCTTTCTTCGGGATGTCAATGGAGGCATGTGCCCAGCGCTGACAACCCAGCCGACATTATCTCTCGTGGAAGTTTATTGGCACTCTTCTTGTTGGCCTTCTAAACCTCCAGCTACAAACTCCAACTTGCCTGAAGCAAAAGTATCTCTATCTACTGCTTCGTGTCTCGTTTCCAACGTTTCTCATCCCTTGTTGTCCCGCTATTCTTCCTTTCACAAATTAATTCGAATTGTCGCCTATCTCCTTAGTTGGAAATATCTTGTGGTTGACCAACCTCTTCTCCCCAAACCACACATTACCAATCATGAATTGAATCTCGCTACCATTAAGGTTTTACAACTGACACAGCAAGAAGCCTTTTCTTCTGAATTGTCTTTACTTTCTTCTAAAAGGGATCTTCCCAAATCCAGTCGTCTTCGTGCTTTGGCCCCGTTCCTTGATGACAATGGGTTACTCAGGGTAGGTGGTAGGCTCTCTCAATCTTTGCTCTCTGATGACAAAAAGCATCCCGTTATTTTGCCTTCTAAACATCGCGTAACTTCCTTAATTATACGTGACTTTCATTATCGCAATCTGCATGTTGGTACACGCACTCTGCTTTGCCTCTTAAGGGAAAAGTACTGGATTATAAATGGAATTCACGAAGTTTCCTCTGTAAATCACAAGTGCATTCCTTGCTTCAAAGCGAAACCTAAAGTCAATGCTCAATTAATGAGCGATCTGCCTTCTTTTCGCTCTTCTCCTATACGTCCGTTTGCTCTCACTGGTGTGGACTATATGGGTCCGTTCCAATTTCAACGAAATTCCCCTGAAGCTAAACGCAAATTGTTTGGGAAGCTCTATGTTTCTAACTTTGTTTGCATGGTTACTGGCGCAATCCATTTGGAACTAGTAACGAATGCTTCTACTTCTTACTTTTTATCAGCTGTCTCTCGCTTCGCTGCTAGGCGTGGTGTTCCTTCAGAGATGTTCTCTGATAACGCTTCCACCTTTCAGGGCGCAGCGTTCTTGTGGAAGAAAGCTCTCACATCTTCTCCTGCCATGGAACAGATCTCTAATTTTTCCTATTCAAATGGTTTCAAATGGCGTTTTATACCTCCCTACGCTCCTCATCACGGTGGTAGGTGGGAATCCTGCGTAAAGCTCACTAAACGTCATTTAAGAAAGGTT
Source organism: Meconema thalassinum (assembly GCA_946902985.2). Taxonomy (NCBI): domain Eukaryota; kingdom Metazoa; phylum Arthropoda; class Insecta; order Orthoptera; family Tettigoniidae; genus Meconema; species Meconema thalassinum. Next base: position 19,187,383 of record OX336397.1, read on the forward strand.
TTAGGTAATCGCATTCTGACTTATGAAGAATTTAATTCACTGTCCGTTCTGATTGACGTTGTTGTTAAATCTCGCCCTTTAACTCCGCTTTCCTATGACCCTGATGACCTGCTTCCACTCACACCTGGTCACTTCCTTATAGGCAATTCTCTTTCTGCCCCTCCTCCCCTTTCCAGCTCTTACAGGGATTCTAATCTACCTATTGTTTGGCGTAAACTTGAAGCCCTCCGCAATTCTTTCTGGAAGAGGTGGAACTTGGAATATTTAACTTCCTTGCAACGGAGACAGAAGTGGTTTCTTTCCAGTCCCAACATTAAAGTGGGGGACTTGGTCCTGGTTACGGATGTTTCTCCTCCCCTGATCTGAATTTCTGGTAGCGTGACCGAGTGTTATCCCGGAAGGGATGGGAGAGTCAGGATGGCCAGAATCTTGACCACTAGCGGTCAGATCACAAGACCATTGTCTTTAATTGCTGCATTACCTTTAAATGTTTAATTGTTTATCCTGCTCTCTGTTGGTGTTTGACCCTCCCAGCTTGGTGTATTTTTGGAATACACGGTAAGATAGAGTATATGTTTAATGCTCATTGCTTGTTCATTCCTTCCTTTTTCTCAAACAACAAAAGTGATCTCCTATGTTCTCTTTGCTGTTTAGGGTTCTCATGTTACTCGTGAGTCTGTTCTAGATATATATCTTCCATGACCCACCTAGCGTCATCTAGCAGCGAATCTCTGAAGTTCCTCAATTCTTCCCGGTGCAAGAGGACTTCCTTATCAATCTGGCCACCAGATCTCGTCGCCATCGCCAGCTATCATCTCCGTGATCAAGAGAACTTCGTCTACCTTTTCACCCACCAGGCTGCGATAGTGTCGCCTACTATCAACTCATTGAAGACCATCTCATCAAGAGAAATTAATTTTTCAATGTTGGTTATGTTTATATGGTTTCCTTTTGTCTCCTACCCCACCCTTTTCCCTTCCCTGGTCACTCTGCGCTTCGCTAAGTGGGTCGCACTTGTACGTCGTCAGTCGACTTAGTCAGTCAAAGTTCAACTAGAGCTAGCCTCCTTAAATAAAGAGGCATTCTCTTCATTCCACGCCATGTTGGAACTTTAAGTTTATCCGTCAAAGGGAACTTCACCATCATCATGAAGCAAAGATAAGTACAGACTTCAGGTTTTTACGTCAATCTCATCGTCTTTTAATATCTACATGCTTTTAACGACCATTTTATAGACATTGTGTGATTATTATATTTGGGGCAATAATCATCCTTCGCGGGATTTTCCATGTTGAGCTTTTGTCTGTCTAAACCAAGTTTAATAGAAAGCAGCATTTCTTATGAGAAATCTTCTCACAACGTGGGAATTATCCACTGTCTATAAAATACTCTGCTCGTTCCACCGCTGGAATAACTTTGGCCCTATTCTTCAGCCAGGATCGCTCTGGAACCTTCCAGAATCTACCAGTCATACCGTCATGTATTTTCCACTCACATGTGGGGATACTATTTTAAATTAAGGAATCTTCCTTATAAATTACTGCAATAGCTAAATTTTCTTCCACCGTTGGGATTTTCTCTGGCGCATTTAATTGTAATCCACAACTTTCTCAAGCAATAGACTTTCGCCTGCCTAGTGCAACTAGTTATTTTCCATCATTGCAATAACTTTCTTTGCCATAAACTTTCGTGCTACTACAGTGAACTTTTCATCCATTTTAACAGACTATAGTGAAAACCAGTGCTTGTTCAACATTTCTACCACGTCGCAATCATCCGTTTATTATAAATACGGCCATGAATACTCAGCCTCAATCCCAGTCGATCTTTCCCAAACCCTTTACTAACAAACCAAAATAATAAACTTGTTATTTTAGGTCCTTTTCAATGAGGTGTCACTCTAAAGACGTGCCCTTCCTCTTTGCTTATATCTCATTGATTAATTTCTGCATAACTACGTGTTTGGTACACGTTTCAAACTTACATTGTTTCTCCCTTATAATTAGGGAATACAATTCTCTCAACTCATAAGTGAGTTATTTCTAGGTTTCACGAAAGGGAAACTTGCCCCATTTGGCTCGTGATTCCTACTTAAACATGGGATGTCTAGAAACTTCCTCTCGACTTTCTCTTCAGGTTTCACATTAAGTGACCTGTCCTATTTGTATAACCACAAATAAGTAATTCAGCTTAAATATAAGAAGTTATAGGAACTTCTATTTTGTTCTTCCTGTTTTTGTTATTGTTATTTCCGAAGTTGTTACTCCTTCTAGAATATTTTCTCAGAAATGTCTTGAAGTATACACCTTGTACTCGATTTACTGTCTAACTTTAATCACTTTAATTGTCTTTAACTTTTGTACTTTATCTTCTCTATTTTAAAATCTTGCGAGGATTTTGAAACATATAAGGGTTTGAAACCAAAAGAATTGTTAATTGCCGGGCGCAAACTTTAGATATTTTTCGGAGGTCTGTGACCCCATTTGTTATAAAGTCTAAATTATATATTTGTCAAAAAACTACTACCTATTTGATAAATTCATTACGCTCTTGTGCATTGTTAAAATAAGTTTAAAGTTTCTTTCTTTGACTCATCATTTCTCTAACACAACAGTTAGGCAAGATCCTGTCTTCCCTGACTCTTCCTAGGTTCATGCCCTCGTTAATGCAAATAAATCTCGTGATAGGGTTTTAATCACTTGTTGCATTTGAGCAAGAACTCTTAGTTGACAACTCGGTAAAGTCTCTCTTAGCTTTAATAGCTAATTCTAACTGGCCAGTAAGGCAAGCATAGCTCCTGCTTGTGGAGATTCTCTCGAACACTTATGGTTGGTTTTTCAAAATATAAGTGTTTCTCCTTGCCTAAACTTTTAGTCGGCTCTTTGCTGGGTAAAAGCTTAGCCATTTCCAAGTGCAACTCTTGATTTACTTACCAAAATTATTCCCTAAGGCATAGTTGTTTTACCCCTATCCTTCTTGGAAGCATTTGGTCGCTCTTTAGGAATTCTACAATTTCGAAAACAAAAAATATCGAACCCTATTCAAATTATTGGCATTCTTCAAATTACTTTGAATAGATACATAATAGATCTGTTACTCTTTGTCTTGCCAGACCATCACCCTTCCCCATAGTAGGCATATGTATGCTTGAGAGGGAATACTCTAAAGCCACTCTCTCGCAATCCGCCCAAATTCCAGCTGCGTCTCCCGTTAGCTTTGCCCAGGTCCTTACTCACTTTAGGTATCTGAGAGCTGATTTGCAGTGGCAGTCACCTTTTAAGACATTTAAAGCTAAACTTATAACTTTATGGGACTCTCCTCCTATTTCTCCATACTTTTTTTTAAAAATCCGAAACCCACTTCCTTTTCTTTATCATCTTCCCTTGGTGGTTAGGTTATTCCCCAGTCAATAATCTACCCAAAATTTGGTCCCAGAAACCCGGGAGAGTCCATTTGTTATTTTATATTCTTTTTCAAGGGTCATTTGACAATACTTTGCAAATTATTAATATCTGCTTTGAATCTTTCAGCCGCTCCTGTCTCCTTTGGTGTGTCCCTTTCCTTCAACTTATTTGCTGCTGCCAGCCTGACAGTATTTCCAAGGTTCCACAGTTTCGTAAGTTATACTTTAATCTACCTACCTTGTCATGGCTCCTACTGAAAAGGATAAGGATGAAAAACTTACTTCTAAACGATCATCCTATAAAGGACAAATTACCCGATTCAGAAAATACATCAAAGAGCTAGAACCCTCAGAAGCTCAATTAGACTTGTTGAAACATCGTGTAAGGGATTTTGAACGTTCATATGAAAATTATTGTAACATTCAAACTGAAATAGACACTTGTATGCTCAATCAAACCGAAGATCGAGTCGAAGTAGAAAACCAATATTACGAAGGTATAGGTTCTGCTTTCAAAATAATACACCAACTCGAAGAAGAACAGAAAAAAGACGCTTCTGTTCTTGGTTCCCTTCACGATCAACAAACTTCTTTTCGCGATGGTACTCATAAGCCCAAACCAATTCTACCTAAGATTAATTCACCCCACTTCTCTGGAGACGAATCTACTTGGGATTCTTTCTCTCTTGTTCATGACAATGAAGACATTCAAGTCATATACAAGTTTCATTACTTGAAATCTATCCTCCGAGGTCAAGCTCTGCAGTTAGTTGAAGCACTCCCTTTAAGTGCCGAAAATTACCCCACTGCCTTTAACTTACTGAAAGAAAGATACGGAAATTTACGGTTACGTATTCAACGCCATATTTACCCGTTCGTCCTGGGGATGCGATGACCCATCTGCTATTACATCGCATTCCGGGATTTCCAGGACAGAGCGGAGTTAAATGAACATCTAGTCAAATAAGGAATGTGTCGGAAATTCAGTTGAAATATCTCAAAAGCAGAGGGTAACACGAGATAAAGTATCTCCAGGGTCGTTACGGGTTTAAATTTAATAAAAAAGATACAAATATAAATGGGCGCCATCAACTGAATCCCTAGCAAACCACATCCTTCCTGGTTAAGCCTTAATTAAGACAAGGAAAGAAAAAGGAAAATCACATCACCATCAGATCACAACTAAGATAAAAACAAATTTATTCAACTTTGATAGTCAGACAGACATATTAAACACTCATCCTACCTGAGAGCATGGTCGAATGCCAACGTTAAATTGTTATTGTCCAGAAAATCGAACCATCTCTATTCTACTCAAAGTGTATTTAATCCACATAAAATAGGAAAAATTTCTAAAAATCTCTTGGGTTCTCAGGATCACCGTAGCACTATGTTTTTGCGTCACTGACATTCGTGATAACTGAGACCTAACTTCTCTTTAAATTAACATCATGAATGTGGATGTAAAAATATTATTAATCTCTCTAAACACACATATTATAATCACATATTTTAAATATCACATGATTTATGGCTTGCATGGCATTATTCAAATACTGAATATGTTAGTAAAATGCTCCTAAACATCGAATAATTAATGTACACTATTTACACTGTCATTAATAATTGCTTGTTTGTGAATCACAGAAAATCCACTACTCATTGGTTATAATCATCATCATCATCAAAATTAAATATTTCTCACATTAGTTCTCATCTCAAAATTCAATATATTCAAGTCAGAATAATTAATTCATTATCATTAAATCATTTAAATGAATATTATAATGATCAATTCTTTATGCTCTAATTATTCACACACTCTCCTTTCATCATCTCCTTCAGATTAAATCATCTTAAATCATCAATATAAATTGTTTAATTCATCAACTCAGGTTGCAATTCTTCAAATCATATCTCAATTAAATTTATTTAAATCCATTCAAATTTATTAATCATCAGCTTCTTTAGTAAATTATCACCTTCTAATTCAGTTATTCATCATCTATTCAATCATCTATTAATTTATTTAAATCAGCTTATTTATTCAATCTTTAATTCATCCATTTATTTAATTCTTTGATTTATTCCAAACTTTAATTTACCAATTTATTTAAATTTTATTCATCTGGTTATTTAGATTTCATTATTTCATCTAGTCATTCTGATTTTTATTTCATTAGGTCAGAACATTAATATGCTTAAATTTCAGATTATTATTTCATTAATTATTATTATCAGAAAATTTTGTATTATCAACATTATTTATTTGTTTAATTTCCTAACAAATTGTTTAATATGGGTTATAGAACGTTGTCTTACAGTTTTATCACTTCCAAGTTATATCTCGTATTTAATTATCATGCCAAAAAATATTATTGCCTTCACAAATTCACGTTGGATCTCACTATCCACAACTACAGTATATATTCTCACTTTATCAAATATCACATTTGAATACAACAATTATTCCACAAAACTCCATAAATATTCAGCGCACAGCATGAATCTCAAAAATTATGCTAGACTGGTTTCGACAACCTCACGTCTGCTTCAAAATACATTAGCAATATTGCAACTTCCACTTGGCAACTTCCACAAAATGCCTATCACAAACTTCACTTAATCACGTTGCATGATCTACAAAAAATACATAACTGGCTTCAAATTATCAACGCACACAATCTCCAATAACTGTAATTAATCTGATCACATCTAGACAACTTCTTAAACAATTGGGAAAAATATTACCTTTGTAATCGAAATCAAATTCAAGATCTGCTTTCAAATAGCATAAATTCTCTCAAAATTCTCATAATTCACTTCACAGAAAAACACCAATGTGCTATAATCTCTCATATCAAAATATGCAATACTGATCTGCCTTATAATAAATCTGACCATTAATGATTCATCTTTCAAGATTCAATTACTTTAAATCCTTCTCAAAGGTGTTAAATTCAATCATAAAAATTATCAAAAGCATCAGCTGTATCAGCTGTTAAATTGAAAGTACTCTCAAAAGAGTATAGCAACAAAATATTGGATTGGCAAACAAGAATTACAAAATGTAACCCTGCTGGCATGTATATTTTAACTTATTTAATAAAATTCGACTGATATGTGACTAGTAGTTTCTTGTTTGATCCTCTTACAATCTCAAGTACACTCGGATGATAAAAATGAGTTCCTCAATGGCAAGTAAGATGAGTATCCACCACACAATCGTATAAATACGAAAGGCCTTGCCCCGTCGTCTAACATGATAATGCCCTGAACGATGGGTAAAGATTTGTACCACCACGCAATCGCCTAAAGCGAAAGGCTCCATCTCGTCGTCTGGTGAGTGAATGTACCAGATTGGAATCAACAAGTCTCTAGTTCTCACATAAAAACGATATTCATTCACTTGAGTGAATAACATCTTAATGTCTCCAAACAATCCAATGGAAAAAATCCCTACTGATGAATAATACACACTCGCTAGTATGCAATGAACTGACGAAGTAATTTAAATAATCAAATTGCAGATCACGAGTTCGAAATACTCGCCACAAAAAAAATAACTATCCAAGAAAACTATCCTTACTGGAAAATGTCTAAAAGACCAAACATCTGCATAATAAAGCCAACCAATGGTGAGAATTTCGTATAATGGTGCCTGCCATATCATATGGTAACGCCATATTCCAGCAAAATTTGGAGCAAATAATGTTTAAGCCATGTCTCAATAAACGTATAACTCCTACTAGAAAATATACAAGTATGCCCAGTGTTCATGAAAATATCATATCAGAAAGTCATAACTCTTACAGTACCTTCTCATATCAGCTGTTAATATATTTCAAAGATCGTCGATTATCCTCGTGTGTAATAAATTTCTCGAAAGATCGACGTGAATATCGTATCACCCACGCGATAACGATCGCCTTCATATCCCAAGTGAATCAGCTGTTAGACCTCCTCTTCTTCAGGAATCGAATCCATCGCTCCGTGGTGCCATCGCGTCTCTGTCTTCGTTTACTCCGACATGATGAACTGCATGTTATCCATAGCGGATACTGTCCAAATTCTTACGTAAATGTTCATAAAAGCAGCGTACCCCATATTCTTCTTCTATGTTACGCCACTGTCCCATACAATGTTCGGTTTGCTTGTTAAAAGTTCAATCTCCACAGCGGTTAAGTCTCACTTGCAGAAAATAAATTTTATTTATGAGAGTGTATAAGTTTTTGAAACACCCTGTAGCTGTGTTCGTACTCGATATTTTATGATAATTCACGAAAAAGAATTCCATTAATGCACGTGCCAATGTTCATAAGTGCGTATAATTGTAACATTTCGTTTGCTTAAAAGCGTTAATGTTAGCTGGACCCCATGGTCGCTCTACATGTTCCGTTATGAAATGCATAGTCGTAATGTCATTCGAATATCTAAGTTCATTATTGCAGTATATTACAACTATCTGCCTGCACAATTCTATTACCGAATACAAGTCCCAACTCGATGTTGTAACTGAATGTTGAAATGAAGTTCAGCTTCTTTAATATTGTCTGCGTATAAAAGTCGGAAACAGCCCGCTCGAATCTACTGCACTGTTCCAGAATGATCTACGCTTAAAGCCGGCCTCGCTATGGCGCTTCGCTATACTGTTCTGCGTTACAAAATGCAGCTCGAAATAAAGTTCTCAAACTCGTATTATAATGCTGTTCTGACCCCGGCCTCTCTCCTGCTTCCACGGCCCGCACAGCTTGCCTCCTAACCGGTCCTCGCCGTCTACCGTGCGTTGCTCGCCTTGGCTACTTGACCTACATCCTGCTCTCTGCCTGGTGAAGCAATACTGTCGCTTTCACTTTACGTAACAAGTGCTGTGCTCCGCTCAGCTTTGCCGTACGCTCTGCGCATGTGTTCTACTCAGCCCTGACGACTGAACTCGACTGATGTCTCTAGACTGCCTTAAGGAGCTCCTACCCTGGCGCTGTCACGTGATGCTCCCCCACTTCCTACGGTCGTGCGTCACAAGTATACTCTCGACCACCATCATCTCGGCTATTAAGCGATTATCGGTCTTTCTTCAAGTTATTACCATATATATTGCTTGACATTTCTTCTCTTTTGAGATGATATAATACCATGTTCCAATTAAATCTTAATAAAACTTTAGTATTCCTCCCATAATTCCATCTACTAGACTGGTAGTGCCTTCTTGATGCTTGGCCTTCTACGTCATTACCTAACATTCCTCTCGAATCGATGTGAGCGCTATCTTTACAATTTTTCCCATAAATCTCAACTACGGCTCAATGTCATCTGGCGTAGCCGATAGCCTCAACTGGGTATCGGGTACAATATGAAGGCTCTATTTAACCTACCTGCGTCACAACACACTGACGTCACTAGTTTGCGTACTCTCATTGATACTACTCAGCTTCACGTTAAAGCTCTGTCCCAATTAGATCAACCCACTGAACACTGGGACACTTTCCTAATTCATTTAGTGGTTTCTAAAGTTGATGTTGCTACCCTCAAAGCTTGGGAAATTGAACTTTCTAGAGAAGACGATTACTCTTACGAGCATTTAGTCACTTTCATAAATGCTAGATGCCAACCCTTAACTGCTTTAGCTAATCAAAGTGAACCCTCATCCCCGAGTTCTAAATTTGAATTAATGTCTCTTAAACCCGAAAGCGAACGCTTAGCGTCTAGTACTCACAAACCTGGGTCCAGCTCGTCTAAACTTAAATCAAACACTACTGGTTACCCAACTAGGTCTAGTGAACACCGTATTGCTAGCTCTCTTGTTTTAAACACTCAAAGTGAACCCCGCAAGAGTTTAAATGAACCTTTAAAGTGCATACATTGTAAAGATTCCCATGCCTTATATCCCTGTAAATCCTTTAAAGAACTGTCAGTCGACGACAGAAGAAAATTAGTTTCCCAAAACAAACATTGCTATAACTGCCTAGCGCCCACGCATTCTGCTTCAAATTGCAAGTCTACAAGACTTTGCTTCCATTGTGAAAAGGCTCATCATACTTTGCTATATCATCATGATCAGGCAAGGTCATCGACAGCATCTACTTCTCACGAAAGTGATAATGCTAACAGTTCCAATGCTTCATTGTACATTCAAAATGCCAAGTCCATTCGTATTGCCCAAGTATTATTGTCTACTGTCCAAATCGAAGTTCAGGATAACTTTGGCAACTGGGTCCGTGCACGCGGTCTTCTCGATTCAGCGGCAACTCAAGATTTTGTGTCTAATTCTTTGATTAGAAAACTAGGCCTACCTGTAAACCCCACTTCTATTAACGTATCGGGCATTAACAGCTCAAAATCGCAAGCTTTACAGTTCTCAAAGCTAACCATAAGAGATACTTGTCACAGAAACAACTTTCTCAAACTGAATTGTCTAATTCTCAATAGCATTGGAGAAGACACTCCAAGTCACTCTGTGGATATTTCAGGGTTAAACATTCCCTCGCATTTAAGGCTAGCCGATCCTTTGTTCAACATACAAAACCCCATTGACATACTCTTCAGTGCCAATGTTTTCTGGAATTGCCTTCGTAAACAGGTTCGCAAGTTATCCTCTAACGTGACCTCTTCAGAAAATGAATTCTGTGAGCAACTTTTTCTGAACACCACCACTCGCTCTTCTGATGGCCGGTTCATTGTTCAAATGCCAAGATTACATAATCCCCCTAAACTTATTAACTCTCAACCCAAAGCTCGAAAAGCTCTCTTTGCTATCGAGAGCAAATTCAAGAAAGAACCTCTCGTTAAACAGCAGTACACCGATTTCATGGATGAGTATGAAAGTTTAGATCATATGGAAGTTGTTAACAAATCTGATGATGAATTGCACCCCCCAATTGAAACGGTTTTCTTAAATCATCATCCCGTGTGGAAAAACCCTCTTGTAAAGGATAAAATCCGAGTTGTTTTCAATGGTTCATCACCTGACGTTAATGGCAACAGCCTTAACGTTACTCTTTACTCTGGTCCTGCTATTCAGTCAGATCTATCTGCTATACTCTTAAACTTTCGATTATTTCCCATAGCTGTTATAGCGGATATAAAACAGATGTACCGCCAAGTTTTAATTCAGCCTGAACAACGAGATCTCCAAAGAATCTTGTGGCGCGATGAAATCAGTAAGCCTATTAAGGTATTTCGTTTAAACACAGTTACTTATGGCTTAAAACCCTCTGCTTTCCTTGCTATCCGATCCCTACACTTGTTAGCCTCTCAAGACGATCATTTATTTGATTCTAAAGCTTCTGAAGCACTAACTACGTCATTCTATGTTGACGATTATTTGCAGTCCTTCCCCACTCTGGAGGAAGCTTCTTTCGTGTCCTTAGAACTTCAGGCATTGCTAAGGACTGGAGGTATCCCACTTCATAAGTGGAATTCCAACCCCGCTTAGTTTCTCGCCCAGTTTCCTATTGAAGACGTAGATCCCTCCTCTGTCGAAATTTGTGGAAACTTCGAATCCATTAAAATTCTTGGTGTTCTTTGGACACTCTCATCTATAAAGTATCGCTCGCCGAAGAGCTCCCTAAAACAAAAAGACAAATTCTCTCTGAAATTGCAAAATTTTTTGATCCGCTTCAATTCCTTGCCCCAGTAATCGTTATAGCCAACCTCTACATGCAAGAGCTGTTGTCGCTCAAATGTGAATGGGATGACACTGTTCCCCTTTATTTTCTTAACAGATGGCTTTCTTTTCGCAGCAATTTGCTTGATCTTTCCCTTATTGAAATTCCTAGGAATTTAATTAAGGCTCATTCTAATGCATCTTTTTTCCTTCAAGTGTTCGCGGACAGTTCCGAAAAAGCTTACGGTTCCTGCGCATATTTGGTTGATCGCAGTTCATTAAATGGATCTTCAGTTTCCAACCTTGTTTGTGCCAAATCGAAAGTGGCTCCTCTTAAAACTATCACTTTGCCTAGGCTTGAATTGTGTGCTGCACTCATGGCTGCAGAACTTGTTAAGAAATTACGGGAAGTATTAAAAGTGGAATTCTCTCAAATCTATCTCTGGAGCAATTTCATGATCACCCTTTCTTGGATCGCCAAGAACCCCGCTCACTGGCAAACTTTTGTTGCAAATAGTGTTTCCAAAATTCAAACTCTTTCTTCGGGATGTCAATGGCGGCATGTGCCCAGCGCTGACAACCCAGCCGACATTATCTCTCGTGGAAGTTTATTGGTACTCTTCTTGTTGGCCTTCTAAACCTCCAGCTACAAACTCCAACTTGCCTGAAGCAAAAGTATCTCTATCTACTGCTTCGTGTCTCGTTTCCAACCTTTCTCATCCCTTGTTGTCCCGCTATTCTTCCTTTCACAAATTAATTCGAATTGTCGCCTATCTCCTTAGATGGAAATATCTTGTGGTTGACCAACCTCTTCTCCCCAAACCACACATTACCAATCATGAATTGAATCTCGCTACCATTAAGGTTTTACAACTGACACAGCAAGAAGCCTTTTCTTCTGAATTGTCTTTACTTTCTTCTAAAAGGGATCTTCCCAAATCCAGTCGTCTTCGTGCTTTGGCCCCGTTCCTTGATGACAATGGGTTACTCAGGGTAGGTGGTAGGCTCTCTCAATCTTTGCTCTCTGATGACAAAAAGCATCCCGTTATTTTGCCTTCTAAACATCACGTAACTTCCTTAATTATACGTGACTTTCATTATCGAAATCTGCATGTTGGTACACGCACTCTGCTTTGCCTCTTAAGGGAAAAGTACTGGATTATAAATGGAATTCACGAAGTTTCCTCTGTAATTCACAAGGGCATTCCTTGCTTCAAAGCGAAACCTAAAGTCAATGCTCAATTAATGAGCGATCTGCCTTCTTTTCGCTCTTCTCCTATACGTCCGTTTGCTCTCACTGGTGTGGACTATATGGGTCCGTTCCAATTTCAACGAAATTCCCCTGAAGCTAAACGCAAATTGTTTGGTAAGCTCTATGTTTCTCTCTTTGTTTGCATGGTTACTGGCGCAATCCATTTGGAACTAGTAACGAATGCTTCTACTTCTTACTTTTTATCAGCTGTCTCTCGCTTCGCTGCTAGGCGTGGTGTTCCTTCAGAGATGTTCTCTGATAACGCTTCCACCTTTCAGGGCGCAGCGTCCTTGTGGAAGAAAGCTCTCACATCTTCTCCTGCCATGGAACAGATCTCTAATTTTTCCTATTCAAAGGGTTTCAAATGGCGTTTTATACCTCCCTACGCTCCTCATCACGGTGGTAGGTGGGAATCCTGCGTAAAGCTCACTAAACGTCATTTAAGAAAGGTTTTAGGTAATCGCATTCTGACTTATGAAGAATTTAATTCACTGTCCGTTCTGATTGAAGATGTTGTTAATTCTCGCCCTTTAACTCCGCTTTCCAATGACCCTGATGACCTGCTTCCTCTCACACCTGGTCACTTCCTTATAGGCAATTCTCTTTCTGCCCCTCCTCCCCTTTCCAGCTCTTACAGGGATTCTAATCTACCTATTGTTTGGCGTAAACTTGAAGCCCTCCGCAATTCTTTCTGGAAGAGGTGGAACTTGGAATATTTAACTTCCTTGCAACGGAGACAGAAGTGGTTTCTTTCCAGTCCCAACATTAAAGTGGGGGACTTGGTCCTGGTTACGGATGTTTCTCCTCCCCTGGCCTGGATTTCTGGTAGAGTGACCGAGTGTTATCCCGGAAGGGATGGGAGAGTCAGGATGGCCAGAATCTTGACCACTAACGGTCAGATCACAAGACCACTGTCTTTAATTGCAGCATTACATTTAAATGTTTAATTGTTTATCCTGCTCTCTGTTGGTGTTTGACCCTCCCAGCTTGGTGTATTCTTTGAATACACGGTAAGATAGAGTATATTTTTAATGCTCTTTGCTTGTTCATTCCTTCCTTTTTCTCAAACACCAACAGTGATCTCCTATGTTCTCTTTGCTGTTTAGGGTTCTCATGTTACTTGTGAGTCTGTTCTAGATATTTATCTTCCATGACCCACCTAGCGTCATCTAGCAGCGAATCTCTGAAGTTCCTCAATTCTTCCCGGTGCAAGAGGACTTCCTTATTAAACTGGCCACCAGATCTCGTCGCCATCGCCAGCTATCATCTCCGTGATCAAGAGAACTTCGTCTACCTTTTCACCCACCAGGCTGCGATAGTGCCGCCTACTATCAACTCTTTGAAGACCATCTCATCAAGAGAAATTAACTTTTCAATGTTGGTTATGTTTATATGGTTTCCTTTTGTCTCCTATCCCCACTCCTTTCCCTTTCCTGGTCCCTCTGCGCTTCGCTGAGTGGGTCTCACTTGTACGTCGGCAGTCGACTTAGTCAGTCAAAGTTCAACTAGAGCTAGCCTCCTCAAATAAAGAGGCATTCTCTTCATTCCACGCCATGTTGGAACTTTAAGTTTATCCGTCAAAGGGAACTTCACCATCGTCATGAAGCAAAGATAAGTACAGACTTCAGGTTTTTACCTCATTCTCATCGTCTTTTAATATCTACATGCTTTTAACGAACATTTTATAGACAGTGTGAGATTATTATATTTGGGCAATAATCATCCTTCGCGGGATTTTCCATGTTGAGCTTTTGTCTGTCTAAACCAAGTTTAATAGAAAGCAGCATTTCTTATGAGAAATCTTCTCACAACGTGGGAATTACCCACTGTCTATAAAAAACTCAGCTCGTTCCACCGCTGGAATAACTTTGGCCCTATTCTTCAGCCAGGATCGCTCTGGAACCTTCCAGAATCTACCAGTCATACCGTCATGTTTTTTCCACTCACATGTGGGGATACTATTTTAAATTAAGGAATCTTCCTTATTACTGCAATAGCTAAATTTTCTTCCACCGTTGGGATTTTCTCTGGCACATTTAATTGTAATCCACAACTTTCTCAAGCAATAGACTTTCGCCTACCTAGTGCAACTAGTTATTTTCCATCATTGCAATAACTTTCTTTGCCATAAACTTTCGTGCTACTACAGTGAACTTTTCATCCATTTTAACAGACTATAGTGAAAACCAGTGCTTGTTCAACATTTCTACCGCGTCGCGATCGTCCGATTATTATAAATACGGCCATGAACACTCATCCTCAATCCCAGTCGATCTTTCCCAAACCCTTTACTAACAAACCAAAATAATAAACTTGTTATTTTAGGTCGTTTTCAATGAGGTGTCACTCTAAAGACGTGCCCTTCCCCTTTGCTTATATCTCTTTAATTAATTTCTGCATAACTACGTGTTTGGTACACGTTTCAAACTTACATTGTTTCTCCCTTATAATTAGGGAATACAATTCTCTCAACTCATAAGTGAGTTATTTCTAGGTTTCACGAAAGGGAAACTTGCCCCATTTGGCTCGTGATTCCTACTTAAACATGGGATGTCTAGAAACTTCCTCTCGACTTTCTCTTCAGGTTTCACATTAAGTGACCTGTCCTATTTGTATAACAACAAAAAAAGTAATTCAGCATAAATATAAGAAGTTATAGGAACTTAAATTTTGTTCTTCCTGTTTCTGTTATTGTTATTTCCGAAGTTGTTACTCCTTCTAGAATATTTTCTCAGAAATGTCTTGAATTATACACCTCGTACTCGATTTACTGTCTTACATTAATCACTTTAATTGTCTTTAACTTTTGTACTTTATCTTCTCTATTTTAAAATCTTGCGAGGATTCTCAAATGTGAATGGGATGACACTGTTTCCCTTTCTTTTCTTAACAGATGGCTTTCTTTTCGCAGCAATTTGCTTGATCTTTCCCTTATTGAAATTCCTAGGAATTTAATTAAGGCTCATTCTAATGCATTTTTTTTCCTTCAAGTGTTCGCGGACAGTTCCGAAAAAGCTTACGGTTGCTGCGCATATTTGGTTTATCGCAGTTCATTAAATGGATCTTCAGTTTCCAACCTTGTTTGTGCCAAATCGAAAGTGACTCCTCTTAAAACTATCACTTTGCCTAGGCTTGAATTGTGTGCTGCACTCATGGCTGCAGAACTTGTTAAGAAATTACGGGAAGTATTAAAAGTCGAATTCTCTCAAATCTATCTCTGGAGCGATTCCATGATCACCCTTTCTTGGATCGCCAAGAACCCCGCTCACTGGCAAACTTTTGTTGCAAATAGTGTTTCCAAAATTCAAACTCTTTCTTCGGGATGTCAATGGAGGCATGTGCCCAGCGCTGACAACCCAGCCGACATTATCTCTCGTGGAAGTTTATCGGCACTCTTCTTGTTGGCCTTCTAAACCTCCAGCTACAAACTCCAACTTGCCTGAAGCAAAAGTATCTCCAACTACTGCTTCGTGTCTCGTTTCCAACGTTTCTCATCCCTTGTTGTCCCTCTATTCTTCCTTTCACAAATTAATTCGAATTGTCGCCTATCTCCTTAGATGGAAATATCTTGTGGTTGACCAACCTCTTCTCCCCAAACCACACATTACCAATCATGAATTGAATCTCGCTACCATTAAGGTTTTACAACTGACACAGCAAGAAGCCTTTTCTTCTGAATTGTCTTTACTTTCTTCTAAAAGGGATCTTCCCAAATCCAGTCGTCTTCGTGCTTTGGCCCCGTTCCTTGATGACAATGGGTTACTCAGGGTAGGTGGTAGGCTCTCTCAATTTTTGCTCTCTGATGACAAAAAGCATCCCGTTATTTTGCCTTCTAAACATCACGTAACTTCCTTAATTATACGTGACTTTCATTATCGCAATCTGCATGTTGGTACACGCACTCTGCTTTGCCTCTTAAGGAAAAAGTACTGGATTATAAATGGAATTCACGAAGTTTCCTCTGTAATTCACAAGGGCATTCCTTGCTTCAAAGCGAAACCTAAAGTCAATGCTCAATTAATGAGCGATCTGCCTTCTTTTCGCTCTTCTCCTATACGTCCATTTGCTCTCACTGGGGTGGACTATATGGGTTCGTTCCAATTTCAACGAAATTCCCCTGAAGCTAAACGCAAATTGTTTGGTAAGCTCTATGTTTCTCTCTTTGTTTGCATGGTTACTGGCGCAATCCATTTGGAACTAGTAACGAATGCTTCTACTTCTTACTTTTTATCAGCTGTCTCTCGCTTCGCTGCTAGGCGTGGTGTTCCTTCAGAGATGTTCTCTGATAACGCTTCCACCTTTCAGGGCGCAGCGTCCTTGTGGAAGAAAGCTCTCACATCTTCTCCTGCCATGGAACAGATCTCTAATTTTTCCTATTCAAAGGGTTTCAAATGGCGTTTTATACCTCCCTACGCTCCTCATCACGGTGGTAGGTGGGAATCCTGCGTAAAGCTCACTAAACGTCATTTAAGAAAGGTTTTAGGTAATCGCATTCTGACTTATGAAGAATTTAATTCACTGTCCGTTCTGATTGAAGGTGTTGTTAAATCTCGCCCTTTAACTCCGCTTTCCAATGACCCTGATGACCTGCTTCCACTCACACCTTGTCACTTCCTTATAGGCAATTCTCTTTCTGCCCCTCCTCCCCTTTCCAGCTCTTACAGGGATTCTAATCTACCTATTGTTTGGCGTAAACTTGAAGCCCTCCGCAATTCTTTCTGGAAGAGGTGGAACTTGGAATATTTAACTTCCTTGCAACGGAGACAGAAGTGGTTTCTTTCCAGTCCCAACATTAAAGTGGGGGACTTAGTCCTGGTTAGGGATGTTTCTCCTCCCCTGGTCTGGATTTCTGGTAGAGTGACCGAGTGTTATCCCGGAAGGGATGGGAGAGTCAGGATGGCCAGAATCTTGACCACTAACGGTCAGATCACAAGACCACTGTCTTTAATTGCAGCATTACATTTAAATGTTTAATTGTTTATCCTGCTCTCTGTTGGTGTTTGACCCTCCCAGCTTGGTGTATTCTTGGAATACACGGTAAGATAGAGTATATTTTTAATGCTCTTTGCTTGTTCATTCCTTCCTTTTTCTCAAACACCAACAGTGATCTCCTATGTTCTCTTTGCTGTTTAGGGTTCTCATGTTACTTGTGAGTCTGTTCTAGATATTTATCTTCCATGACCCACCTAGCGTCATCTAGCAGCGAATCTCTGAAGTTCCTCAATTCTTCCCGGTGCAAGAGGACTTCCTTATCAATCTGGCCACCAGATCTCGTCGCCATCGCCAGCTATCATCTCCGTGATCAAGAGAACTTCGTCTACCTTTTCACCCACCAGGCTGCGATAGTGTCGCCTACTATCAACTCTTTGAAGACCATCTCATCAAGAGAAATTAACTTTTCAATGTTGGTTATGTTTATATGGTTTCCTTTTGTCTCCTATCCCCACTCTTTTCCCTTTCCTGGTCCCTCTGCGCTTCGCTGAGTGGGTCTCACTTGTACGTCGGCAATCGACTTAGTCAGTCTAAGTTCAACTAGAGCTAGCCTCCTCAAATAAAGAGGCATTCTCTTCATTCCACGCCATGTTGGAACTTTAAGTTTATCCGTCAAAGGGAACTTCACCATCGTCATGAAGCAAAGATAAGTACAGACTTCAGGTTTTTACCTCATTCTCATCGTCTTTTAATATCTACATGCTTTTAACGACCATTTTATAGACAGTGTGAGATTATTATATTTGGGCAATAATCATCCTTCGCGGGATTTTCCATGTTGAGCTTTTGTCTGTCTAAACCAAGTTTAATAGAAAGCAGCATTTCTTATGAGAAATCTTCTCACAACGTGGGAATTACCCACTGTCTATAAAATACTCAGCTCGTTCCACCGCTGGAATAACTTTGGCCCTATTCTTCAGCCAGGATCGCTCTGGAACCTTCCAGAATCTACCAGTCATACCGTCATGTATTTTCCACTCACATGTGGGGATACTATTTTAAATTAAGGAATCTTCCTTATAAATTACTGCAATAGCTAAATTTTCTTCCACCGTTGGGATTTTCTCTGGCACATTTAATTGTAATCCACAACTTTCTCAAGCAATAGACTTTCGCCTACCTAGTGCAACTAGTTATTTTCCATCATTGCAATAACTTTCTTTGCCATACACTTTCGTGCTACTACAGTGAACTTTTCATCCATTTTAACAGACTATAGTGAAAACCAGTGCTTGTTCAACATTTCTACCGCGTCGCGATCGTCCGATTATTATAAATACGGCCATGAACACTCATCCTCAATCCCAGTCGATCTTTCCCAAACCCTTTACTAACAAACCAAAATAATAAACTTGTTATTTTAGGTCCCTTTCAATGAGGTGTCACTCTAAAGACGTGCCCTTCCCCTTTGCTTATATCTCATTAATTAATTTCTGCATAACTACGTGTTTGGTACACGTTTCAAACTTACATTGTTTCTCCCTTATAATTAGGGAATACAATTCTCTCAACTCATAAGTGAGTTATTTCTAGGTTTCACGAAAGGGAAACTTGCCCCATTTGGCTCGTGATTCCTACTTAAACATGGGATGTCTAGAAACTTCCTCTCGACTTTCTCTTCAGGTTTCACATTAAGTGACCTGTCCTATTTGTATAACAACAAAAAAAGTAATTCAGCATAAATATAAGAAGTTATAGGAACTTAAATTTTGTTCTTCCTGTTTCTGTTATTGTTATTTCCGAAGTTGTTACTCCTTCTAGAATATTTTCTCAGAAATGTCTTGAATTATACACCTCGTACTCGATTTACTGTCTTACATTAATCACTTTAATTGTCTTTAACTTTTGTACTTTATCTTCTCTATTTTAAAATCTTGCGAGGATTCTCAAATGTGAATGGGATGACACTGTTTCCCTTTCTTTTCTTAACAGATGGCTTTCTTTTCGCAGCAATTTGCTTGATCTTTCCCTTATTGAAATTCCTAGGAATTTAATTAAGGCTCATTCTAATGCATTTTTTTTCCTTCAAGTGTTCGCGGACAGTTCCGAAAAAGCTTACGGTTGCTGCGCATATTTGGTTTATCGCAGTTCATTAAATGGATCTTCAGTTTCCAACCTTGTTTGTGCCAAATCGAAAGTGACTCCTCTTAAAACTATCACTTTGCCTAGGCTTGAATTGTGTGCTGCACTCATGGCTGCAGAACTTGTTAAGAAATTACGGGAAGTATTAAAAGTCGAATTCTCTCAAATCTATCTCTGGAGCGATTCCATGATCACCCTTTCTTGGATCGCCAAGAACCCCGCTCACTGGCAAACTTTTGTTGCAAATAGTGTTTCCAAAATTCAAACTCTTTCTTCGGGATGTCAATGGAGGCATGTGCCCAGCGCTGACAACCCAGCCGACATTATCTCTCGTGGAAGTTTATCGGCACTCTTCTTGTTGGCCTTCTAAACCTCCAGCTACAAACTCCAACTTGCCTGAAGCAAAAGTATCTCCAACTACTGCTTCGTGTCTCGTTTCCAACGTTTCTCATCCCTTGTTGTCCCTCTATTCTTCCTTTCACAAATTAATTCGAATTGTCGCCTATCTCCTTAGATGGAAATATCTTGTGGTTGACCAACCTCTTCTCCCCAAACCACACATTACCAATCATGAATTGAATCTCGCTACCATTAAGGTTTTACAACTGACACAGCAAGAAGCCTTTTCTTCTGAATTGTCTTTACTTTCTTCTAAAAGGGATCTTCCCAAATCCAGTCGTCTTCGTGCTTTGGCCCCGTTCCTTGATGACAATGGGTTACTCAGGGTAGGTGGTAGGCTCTCTCAATTTTTGCTCTCTGATGACAAAAAGCATCCCGTTATTTTGCCTTCTAAACATCACGTAACTTCCTTAATTATACGTGACTTTCATTATCGCAATCTGCATGTTGGTACACGCACTCTGCTTTGCCTCTTAAGGAAAAAGTACTGGATTATAAATGGAATTCACGAAGTTTCCTCTGTAATTCACAAGGGCATTCCTTGCTTCAAAGCGAAACCTAAAGTCAATGCTCAATTAATGAGCGATCTGCCTTCTTTTCGCTCTTCTCCTATACGTCCATTTGCTCTCACTGGGGTGGACTATATGGGTTCGTTCCAATTTCAACGAAATTCCCCTGAAGCTAAACGCAAATTGTTTGGTAAGCTCTATGTTTCTCTCTTTGTTTGCATGGTTACTGGCGCAATCCATTTGGAACTAGTAACGAATGCTTCTACTTCTTACTTTTTATCAGCTGTCTCTCGCTTCGCTGCTAGGCGTGGTGTTCCTTCAGAGATGTTCTCTGATAACGCTTCCACCTTTCAGGGCGCAGCGTCCTTGTGGAAGAAAGCTCTCACATCTTCTCCTGCCATGGAACAGATCTCTAATTTTTCCTATTCAAAGGGTTTCAAATGGCGTTTTATACCTCCCTACGCTCCTCATCACGGTGGTAGGTGGGAATCCTGCGTAAAGCTCACTAAACGTCATTTAAGAAAGGTTTTAGGTAATCGCATTCTGACTTATGAAGAATTTAATTCACTGTCCGTTCTGATTGAAGGTGTTGTTAAATCTCGCCCTTTAACTCCGCTTTCCAATGACCCTGATGACCTGCTTCCACTCACACCTTGTCACTTCCTTATAGGCAATTCTCTTTCTGCCCCTCCTCCCCTTTCCAGCTCTTACAGGGATTCTAATCTACCTATTGTTTGGCGTAAACTTGAAGCCCTCCGCAATTCTTTCTGGAAGAGGTGGAACTTGGAATATTTAACTTCCTTGCAACGGAGACAGAAGTGGTTTCTTTCCAGTCCCAACATTAAAGTGGGGGACTTAGTCCTGGTTAGGGATGTTTCTCCTCCCCTGGTCTGGATTTCTGGTAGAGTGACCGAGTGTTATCCCGGAAGGGATGGGAGAGTCAGGATGGCCAGAATCTTGACCACTAACGGTCAGATCACAAGACCACTGTCTTTAATTGCAGCATTACATTTAAATGTTTAATTGTTTATCCTGCTCTCTGTTGGTGTTTGACCCTCCCAGCTTGGTGTATTCTTGGAATACACGGTAAGATAGAGTATATTTTTAATGCTCTTTGCTTGTTCATTCCTTCCTTTTTCTCAAACACCAACAGTGATCTCCTATGTTCTCTTTGCTGTTTAGGGTTCTCATGTTACTTGTGAGTCTGTTCTAGATATTTATCTTCCATGACCCACCTAGCGTCATCTAGCAGCGAATCTCTGAAGTTCCTCAATTCTTCCCGGTGCAAGAGGACTTCCTTATCAATCTGGCCACCAGATCTCGTCGCCATCGCCAGCTATCATCTCCGTGATCAAGAGAACTTCGTCTACCTTTTCACCCACCAGGCTGCGATAGTGTCGCCTACTATCAACTCTTTGAAGACCATCTCATCAAGAGAAATTAACTTTTCAATGTTGGTTATGTTTATATGGTTTCCTTTTGTCTCCTATCCCCACTCTTTTCCCTTTCCTGGTCCCTCTGCGCTTCGCTGAGTGGGTCTCACTTGTACGTCGGCAATCGACTTAGTCAGTCTAAGTTCAACTAGAGCTAGCCTCCTCAAATAAAGAGGCATTCTCTTCATTCCACGCCATGTTGGAACTTTAAGTTTATCCGTCAAAGGGAACTTCACCATCGTCATGAAGCAAAGATAAGTACAGACTTCAGGTTTTTACCTCATTCTCATCGTCTTTTAATATCTACATGCTTTTAACGACCATTTTATAGACAGTGTGAGATTATTATATTTGGGCAATAATCATCCTTCGCGGGATTTTCCATGTTGAGCTTTTGTCTGTCTAAACCAAGTTTAATAGAAAGCAGCATTTCTTATGAGAAATCTTCTCACAACGTGGGAATTACCCACTGTCTATAAAATACTCAGCTCGTTCCACCGCTGGAATAACTTTGGCCCTATTCTTCAGCCAGGATCGCTCTGGAACCTTCCAGAATCTACCAGTCATACCGTCATGTATTTTCCACTCACATGTGGGGATACTATTTTAAATTAAGGAATCTTCCTTATAAATTACTGCAATAGCTAAATTTTCTTCCACCGTTGGGATTTTCTCTGGCACATTTAATTGTAATCCACAACTTTCTCAAGCAATAGACTTTCGCCTACCTAGTGCAACTAGTTATTTTCCATCATTGCAATAACTTTCTTTGCCATACACTTTCGTGCTACTACAGTGAACTTTTCATCCATTTTAACAGACTATAGTGAAAACCAGTGCTTGTTCAACATTTCTACCGCGTCGCGATCGTCCGATTATTATAAATACGGCCATGAACACTCATCCTCAATCCCAGTCGATCTTTCCCAAACCCTTTACTAACAAACCAAAATAATAAACTTGTTATTTTAGGTCCCTTTCAATGAGGTGTCACTCTAAAGACGTGCCCTTCCCCTTTGCTTATATCTCATTAATTAATTTCTGCATAACTACGTGTTTGGTACACGTTTCAAACTTACATTGTTTCTCCCTTATAATTAGGGAATACAATTCTCTCAACTCATAAGTGAGTTATTTCTAGGTTTCACGAAAGGGAAACTTGCCCCATTTGGCTCGTGATTCCTACTTAAACATGGGATGTCTAGAAACTTCCTCTCGACTTTCTCTTCAGGTTTCACATTAAGTGACCTGTCCTATTTGTATAACAACAAAAAAGTTATTCAGCTTAAATATAAGAATTTATAGGAACTTAAATTTTGTTCTTCCTGTTTCTGTTATTGTTATTTCGGAAGTTGTTACTCCTTCTAGAATATTTTCTCAGAAATGTCTTGAATTATACACCTTGTACTCGATTTACTGTCTAACATTAATCACTTTAATTGTCTTTAACTTTTGTACTTTATCTTCTCTATTTTAAAATCTTGCGAGGATTCTCAAATGCGAATGGGATGACACTGTTCCCCTTTCTTTTCTTAACAGATGGCTTTCTTTTCGCAGCAATTTGCTTGATCTTTCCCTTATTGAAATTCCTAGGAATTTAATTAAGGCTCATTCTAATGCATCTTTTTTCCTTCAAGTGTTCGCGGACAGTTCCGAAAAAGCTTACGGTTGCTGCGCATATTTGGTTTATCGCAGTTCATTAAATGTATCTTCAGTTTCCAACCTTGTTTGTGCCAAATCGAAAGTGGCTCCTCTTAAAACTATCACTTTGCCTAGGCTTGAATTGTGTGCTGCACTCATGGCTGCAGAACTTGTTAAGAAATTACGGGAAGTATTAAAAGTCGAATTCTCTCAAATCTATCTCTGGAGCGATTTCATGATCACCCTTTCTTGGATCGCCAAGAACCCCGCTCACTGGCAAACTTTTGTTGCAAATAGTGTTTCCAAAATTCAAACTCTTTCTTCGGGATGTCAATGGAGGCATGTGCCCTGCGCTGACAACCCAGCCGACATTATCTCTCGTGGAAGTTTATTGGCACTCTTCTTGTTGGCCTTCTAAACCTCCAGCTACAAACTCCAACTTGCCTGAAGCAAAAGTATCTCTATCTACTGCTTCGTGTCTCGTTTCCAACGTTTCTCATCCCTTGTTGTCCCGCTATTCTTCCTTTCACAAATTAATTCGAATTGTCGCCTATCTCCTTAGATGGAAATATCTTGTGGTTGACCAACCTCTTCTCCCCAAACCACACATTACCAATCATGAATTGAATCTCGCTACCATTAAGGTTTTACAACTGACACAGCAAGAAGCCTTTTCTTCTGAATTGTCTTTACTTTCTTCTAAAAGGGATCTTCCCAAATCCAGTCGTCTTAGTGCTTTGGCCCCGTTCCTTGATGACAATGTGTTACTCAGGGTAGGTGGTAGGCTCTCTCAATCTTTGCTCTCTGATGACAAAAAGCATCCCGTTATTTTGCCTTCTAAACATCACGTAACTTCCTTAATTATACGTGACTTTCATTATCGCAATCTGCATGTTGGTACACGCACTCTGCTTTGCCTCTTAAGGGAAAAGTACTGGATTATAAATGGAATTCACGAAGTTTCCTCTGTAATTCAAAGCGAAACCTAAAGTCAATGCTCAATTAATGAGCGATCTGCCTTCTTTTCGCTCTTCTCCTATACGTCCGTTTGCTCTCACTGGTGTGGACTATATGGGTCCGTTCCAATTTCAACGAAATTCCCCTGAAGCTAAACGCAAATTGTTTGGTAAGCTCTATGTTTCTCTCTTTGTTTGCATGGTTACTGGCGCAATCCATTTGGAACTAGTTACGAATGCTTCTACTTCTTACTTTTTATCAGCTGTCTCTCGCTTCGCTGCTAGGCGTGGTGTTCCTTCAGAGATGTTCTCTGATAAAGCTTCCACCTTTCAGGGCACAGCGTCCTTGTGGAAGAAAGCTCTCACATCTTCTCCTGCCATGGAACAGATCTCTAATTTTTCCTATTCAAAGGGTTTCAAATGGCGTTTTATACCTCCCTACGCTCCTCATCACGGTGGTAGGTGGGAATCCTGCGTAAAGCTCACTAAACGTCATTTAAGAAAGGTTTTAGGTAATCGCATTCTGACTTATGAAGAATTTAATTCACTGTCCGTTCTGATTGAAGATGTTGTTAATTCTCGCCCTTTAACTCCGCTTTCCAATGACCCTGTTGACCTGCTTCCACTCACACCTGGTCACTTCCTTATAGGCAATTCTCTTTCTGCCCCTCCTCCCATTTCCAGCTCTTACAGGGATTCTAATCTACCTATTGTTTGGCGTAAACTTGAAGCCCTCCGCAATTCTTTCTGGAAGAGGTGGAACTTGGAATATTTAACTTCCTTGCAACGGAGACAGAAGTGGTTTCTTTCCAGTCCCAACATTAAAGTGGGGGACTTGGTCCTGGTTAGGGATGTTTCTCCTCCCCTGGTCTGGATTTCTGGTAGAGTGACCGAGTGTTATCCCGGAAGGGATGGGAGAGTCAGGATGGCCAGAATCTTGACCACTAACGGTCAGATCACAAGACCACTGTCTTTAATTGCAGCATTACATTTAAATGTTTAATTGTTTATCCTGCTCTCTGTTGGTGTTTGACCCTCCCAGCTTGGTGTATTCTTGGAATACACGGTAAGATAGAGTATATTTTTAATGCTCTTTGCTTGTTCATTCCTTCCTTTTTCTCAAACACCTACAGTGATCTCCTATGTTCTCTTTGCTGTTTAGGGTTCTCATGTTACTTGTGAGTCTGTTCTAGATATTTATCTTCCATGACCCACCTAGCGTCATCTAGCAGCGAATCTCTGAAGTTCCTCAATTCTTCCCGGTGCAAGAGGACTTCCTTATCAATCTGGCCACCAGATCTCGTCGCCATCGCCAGCTATCATCTCCGTGATCAAGAGAACTTCGTCTACCTTTTCACCCACCAGGCTGCGATAGTGTCGCCTACTATCAACTCTTTGAAGACCATCTCATCAAGAGAAATTAACTTTTCAATGTTGGTTATGCTTATATGGTTTCCTTTTGTCTCCTATCCCCACTCTTTTCCCTTTCCTGGTCCCTCTGCGCTTCGCTGAGTGGGTCTCACTTGTACGTCGGCAGTCGACTTAGTCAGTCTAAGTTCAACTAGAGCTAGCCTCCTCAAATAAAGAGGCATTCTCTTCATTCCACGCCATGTTGGAACTTTAAGTTTATCCGTCAAAGGGAACTTCACCATCGTCATGAAGCAAAGATAAGTACAGACTTCAGGTTTTTACCTCATTCTCATCGTCTTTTAATATCTACATGCTTTTAACGACCATTTTATAGACAGTGTGAGATTATTATATTTGGGCAATAATCATCCTTCGCGGGATTTTCCATGTTGAGCTTTTGTCTGTCTAAACCAAGTTTAATAGAAAGCAGCATTTCTTATGAGAAATCTTCTCACAACGTGGGAATTACCCACTGTCTATAAAATACTCAGCTCGTTCCACCGCTGGAATAACTTTGGCCCTATTCTTCAGCCAGGATCGCTCTGGAACCTTCCAGAATCTACCAGTCATACCGTCATGTATTTTCCACTCACATGTGGGGATACTATTTTAAATTAAGGAATCTTCCTTATAAATTACTGCAATAGGTAAATTTTCTTCCACCGTTGGGATTTTCTCTGGCACATTTAATTGTAATCCACAACTTTCTCAAGCAATAGACTTTCGCCTACCTAGTGCAACTAGTTATTTTCCATCATTGCAATAACTTTCTTTGCCATAAACTTTCGTGCTACTACAGTGAACTTTTCATCCATTTTAACAGACTATAGTGAAAACCAGTGCTTGTTCAACATTTCTACCGCGTCGCGATCGTCCGATTATTATAAATACGGCCATGAACACTCATCCTCAATCCCAGTCGATCTTTCCCAAACCCTTTACTAACAAACCAAAATAATAAACTTGTTATTTTAGGTCCGTTTCAATGAGGTGTCACTCTAAAGACGTGCCCTTCCCCTTTGCTTATATCTCATTAATTAATTTCTGCATAACTACGTGTTTGGTACACGTTTCAAACTTACATTGTTTCTCCCTTATAATTAGGGAATACAATTCTCTCAACTCATAAGTGAGTTAATTCTAGGTTTCACGAAAGGGAAACTTGCCCCATTTGGCTCGTGATTCCTACTTAAACATGGGATGTCTAGAAACTTCCTCTCGACTTTCTCTTCAGGTTTCACATTAAGTGAACTGTCCTATTTGTATAACAACAAAAAAGTAATTCAGCTTAAATATAAGAAGTTATAGGAACTTAAATTTTGTTCTTCCTGTTTCTGTTATTGTTATTTCCGAAGTTGTTACTCCTTCTAGAATATTTTCTCAGAAATGTCTTGAATTCTACACCTTGTACTCGATTTACTGTCTTACATTAATCACTTTAATTGTCTTTAACTTTTGTACTTGATCTTCTCTATTTTAAAATCTTGCGAGGATTCTCAAATGTGAATGGGATGACACTGTTCCCCTTTCTTTTCTTAACAGATGGCTTTCTTTTCGCAGCAATTTGCTTGATCTTTCCCTTATTGAAATTCCTAGGAATTTAATTAAGGCTCATTCTAATGCATCTTTTTTCCTTCAAGTGTTCGCGGACAGTTCCGAAAAAGCTTACGGTTGCTGCGCATATTTGGTTTATCGCAGTTCATTAAATGGATCTTCAGTTTCCAACCTTGTTTGTGCCAAATCGAAAGTGGCTCCTCTTAAAACTATCACTTTGCCTAGGCTTGAATTGTGTGCTGCACTCATGGCTGCAGAACTTGTTAAGAAATTACGGGAAGTATTAAAAGTCGAATTCTCTCAAATCTATCTCTGGAGCGATTCCATGATCACCCTTTCTTGGATCGCCAAGAACCCCGCTCACTGGCAAACTTTTGTTGCAAATAGTGTTTCCAAAATTCAAACTCTTTCTTCGGGATGTCAATGGAGGCATGTGCCCAGCGCTGACAACCCAGCCGACATTATCTCTCGTGGAAGTTTATTGGCACTCTTCTTGTTGGCCTTCTAAACCTCCAGCTACAAACTCCAACTTGCCTGAAGCAAAAGTATCTCTATCTACTGCTTCGTGTCTCGTTTCCAACGTTTCTCATCCCTTGTTGTCCCGCTATTCTTCCTTTCACAAATTAATTCGAATTGTCGCCTATCTCCTTAGATGGAATTATCTTGTGGTTGACCAACTTCTTCTCCCCAAACCACACATTACCAATCATGAATTGAATCTCGCTACCATTAAGGTTTTACAACTGACACAGCAAGAAGCTTTTCTTCTGAATTGTCTTTACTTTCTTCTAAAAGGGATCTTCCCAAATTCAGTCGTCTTCGTGATTTGGCCCCGTTCCTTGATGACAATGGGTTACTCAGTGTAGGTGGTAGGCTCTCTCAATTTTTGCTCTCTGATGACAAAAAGCATCCCGTTATTTTGCCTTCTAAACATCACGTAACTTCCTTAATTATACGTGACTTTCATTATCGCAATCTGCATGTTGGTACACGCACTCTGCTTTGCCTCTTAAGGGAAAAGTACTGGATTATAAATGGAATTCACGAAGTTTCCTCTGTAATTCACAAGGGCATTCCTTGCTTCAAAGCGAAACCTTAAGTCAATGCTCAATTAATGAGCGATCTGCCTTTTTTTCGCTCTTCTCCTATACGTCCATTTGCTCTCACTGGTGTGGACTATATGGGTCCGTTCCAATTTCAACGAAATTCCCCTGAAGCTAAACGCAAATTGTTTGGTAAGCTCTATGTTTCTCTCTTTGTTTGCATGGTTACTGGCGCAATCCATTTGGAACTAGTAACGAATGCTTCTACTTCTTACTTTTTATCAGCTGTCTCTCGCTTCGCTGCTAGGCGTGGTGTTCCTTCAGAGATGTTCTCTGATAACGCTTCCACCTTTCAGGGCGCAGCGTCCTTGTGGAAGAAAGCTCTCACATCTTCTCCTGCCATGGAACAGATCTCTAATTTTTCCTATTCAAAGGGTTTCAAATGGCGTTTTATACCTCCCTACGCTCCTCATCACGGTGGTAGGTGGGAATCCTGCGTAAAGCTCACTAAACGTCATTTAAGAAAGGTTTTAGGTAATCGCATTCTGACTTATGAAGAATTTAATTCACTGTCCGTTCTGATTGAAGTTGTTGTTAAATCTCGCCCTATAACTCCCCTTTCCAATGACCCTGATGACCTGCTTCCACTCACACCTGGTCACTTCCTTATAGGCAATTCTCTTTCTGCCCCTCCTCCCCTTTCCAGCTCTTACAGGGATTCCAATCTACCTGTTGTTTGGCGTAAACTTGAAGCCCTCCGAAATTCTTTCTGGAAGGGGTGGAACTTGGAATATTTAACTTCCTTGCAACGGAGACAGAAGTGGTTTCTTTCCAGTCCCAACATTAAAGTGGGGGACTTGGTCCTGGTTAGGGATGTTTCTCCTCCCCTGGTCTGGATTTCTGGTAGAGTGACCGAGTGTTATCCCGGAAGGGATGGGAGAGTCAGGATGGCCAGAATCTTGACCACTAACGGTCAGATCACAAGACCACTGTCTTTAATTGCAGCATTACCTTTAAATGTTTAATTGTTTATCCTGCTCTCTGTTGGTGTTTGGCCCTCCCAGCTTGGTGTATTCTTGGAATACACGGTAAGATAGAGTATATTTTTAATGCTCTTTGCTTGTTCATTCCTTCCTTTTTCTCAAACACCAACAGTGATCTCCTATGTTCTCTTTGCTGTTTAGGGTTCTCATGTTACTTGTGAGTCTGTTCTAGATATTTATCTTCCATGACCCACCTAGCGTCATCTAGCAGCGAATCTCTGAAGTTCCTCAATTCTTCCCGGTGCAAGAGGACTTCCTTATCAATCTGGCCACCAGATCTCGTCGCCATCGCCAGCTATCATCTCCGTGATCAAGAGAACTTCGTCTACCTTTTCACCCACCAGGCTGCGATAGTGTCGCCTACTATCAACTCTTTGAAGACCATCTCATCAAGAGAAATTAACTTTTCAATGTTGGTTATGTTTATATGGTTTCCTTTTGTCTCCTATCCCCACTCTTTTCCCTTTCCTGGTCCCTCTGCGCTTCGCTGAGTGGGTCTCACTTGTACGTCGGCAGTCGACTTAGTCAGTCAAAGTTCAACTAGAGCTAGCCTCCTCAAATAAAGAGGCATTCTCTTCATTCCACGCCATGTTGGAACTTTAAGTTTATCCGTCAAAGGGAACTTCACCATCGTCATGAAGCAAAGATAAGTACAGACTTCAGGTTTTTACCTCATTCTCATCGTCTTTTAATATCTACATGCTTTTAACGACCATTTTATAGACAGTGTGAGATTATTATATTTGGGCAATAATCATCCTTCGCGGGATTTTCCATGTTGAGCTTTTGTCTGTCTAAACCAAGTTTAATAGAAAGCAGCATTTCTTATGAGAAATCTTCTCACAACGTGGGAATTACCCACTGTCTATAAAATACTCAGCTCGTTCCACCGCTGGAATAACTTTGGCCCTATTCTTGAGCCAGGATCGCTCTGGAACCTTCCAGAATCTACCAGGCATACCTTCATGTATTTTCCACTCACATGTGGGGATACTATTTTAAATTAAGGAATCTTCCTTATAAATTACTGCAATAGCTAAATTTTCTTCCACCGTTGGGATTTTCTCTGGCACATTTAATTGTAATCCACAACTTTCTCAAGCAATAGACTTTCACCTACCTAGTGCAACTAGTTATTTTCCATCATTGCAATAACTTTCTTTGCCATAAACTTTCGTGCTACTACAGTGAACTTTTCATCCATTTTAACAGACTATAGTGAAAACCAGTGCTTGTTCAACATTTCTACCGCGTCGCGATCGTCCGATTATTATAAATACGGCCATGAACACTCATCCTCAACCCCAGTCGATCTTTCCCAAATCCTTTACTAACAAACCAAAATAATAAACTTGTTATTTTAGGTCCTTTTCAATGAGGTGTCACTCTAAAGACGTGCCCTTCCCCTTTGCTTATATCTCATTAATTCATTTCTGCATAACTAAGTGTTTGGTACACGTTTCAAACTTACATTGTTTCTCCCTTATAATTAGGGAATACAATTCTCTCAACTCATAAGTGAGTTATTTCTAGGTTTCACGAAAGGGAAACTTGCCCCATTTGGCTCGTGATTCCTACTTAAACATGGGATGTCTAGAAACTTCCTCTCGAC
The DNA here is from genome assembly GCA_946902985.2 of Meconema thalassinum. Classification (NCBI taxonomy): domain Eukaryota; kingdom Metazoa; phylum Arthropoda; class Insecta; order Orthoptera; family Tettigoniidae; genus Meconema; species Meconema thalassinum. The sequence goes on from OX336397.1 coordinate 19,218,315, forward strand.
TTTCTCTTCAGGTTTCACATTAAGTGACCTGTCCTATTTGTATAACAACAAAAAAAGTAATTCTGCTTAAATGTAAGAAGTTATAGGAACTTAAATTTTGTTCTTCCTGTTTCTGTTATTGTTATTTCCGAAGTTGTTACTCCTTCTAGAATATTTTCTCAGAAATGTCTTGAATTATACACCTTGTACTCGATTTACTGTCTAACATTAATCACTTTAATTGTCTTTAACTTTTGTACTTTATCTTCTCTATTTTAAAATCTTGCGAGGATTCTCAAATGTGAATGGGATGACACTGTTCCCCTTTCTTTTCTTAACAGATGGCTTTCTTTTCGCAGCAATTTGCTTGATCTTTCCCTTATTGAAATTCCTAGGAATTTAATTAAGGCTCATTCTAATGCATCTTTTTTCCTTCAAGTGTTCGCGGACAGTTCCGAAAAAGCTTACGGTTGCTGCGCATATTTGGTTTATCGCAGTTCATTAAATGGATCTTCAGTTTCCAACCTTGTTTGTGCCAAATCGAAAGTGGCTCCTCTTAAAACTATCACTTTGCCTAGGCTTGAATTGTGTGCTGCACTCATGGCTGCAGAACTTGTTAAGAAATTACGGGAAGTATTAAAAGTCGAATTCTCTCAAATCTATCTCTGGAGCGATTCCATGATCACCCTTTCTTGGATCGCCAAGAACCCCGCTCACTGGCAAACTTTTGTTGCAAATAGTGTTTCCAAAATTCAAACTCTTTCTTCGGGATGTCAATGGAGGCATGTGCCCAGCGCTGACAACCCAGCCGACAGTATCTCTCGTGGAAGTTTATTGGCACTCTTCTTGTTGGCCTTCTAAACCTCCAGCTACAAACTCCAACTTGCCTGAAGCAAAAGTATCTCTATCTACTGCTTCGTGTCTCGTTTCCTACGTTTCTCATCCCTTGTTGTCCCGCTATTCTTCCTTTCACAAATTAATTCGAATTGTCGCCTATCTCCTTAGATGGAAATATCTTGTGGTTGACCAACCTCTTCTCCCCAAACCACACCTTATCAATCATGAATTGAATCTCGCTACCATTAAGGTTTTACAACTGACACAGCAAGAAGCCTTTTCTTCTGAATTGTCTTTACTTTCTTCTAAAAGGGATCTTCCCAAATCCAGTCGTCTTCGTGCTTTGGCCCCGTTCCTTGATGACAATGGGTTACTCAGGGTAGGTGGTAGGCTCTCTCAATCTTTGCTCTCTGATGACAAAAAGCATCCCGTTATTTTGCCTTCTAAACATCACGTAACTTCCTTAATTATACGTGTCTTTCATTATCGCAATCTGCATGTTGGTACACGCACTCTGCTTTGCCTCTTAAGGGAAATGTACTGGATTATAAATGGAATTCACGAAGTTTCCTCTGTAATTCACAAGGGCATTCCTTGCTTCAAAGCGAAACCTAAAGTCAATGCTCAATTAATGAGCGATCTGCCTTCTTTTCGCTCTTCTCCTATACGTCCGTTTGCTCTCACTGGTGTGGACTATATGGGTCCGTTCCAATTTCAACGAAATTTCCCTGAAGCTAAACGCAAATTGTTTGGTAAGCTCTATGTTTCTCTCTTTGTTTGCATGGTTACTGGCGCAATCCATTTGGAACTAGTAACGAATGATTCTACTTCTTACTTTTTATCAGCTGTCTCTCGCTTCGCTGCTAGGCGTGGTGTTCCTTCAGAGATGTTCTCTGATAACGCTTCCACCTTTCAGGGCGCAGCGTCCTTGTGGAAGAAAGCTCTCACATCTTCTCCTGCCATAGAACAGATCTCTAATTTTTCCTATTCAAAGGGTTTCAAATGGCGTTTTATACCTCCCTACGCTCCTCATCACGGTGGTAGGTGGGAATCCTGCGTAAAGCTCACTAAACGTCATTTAAGAAAGGTTTTAGGTAATCGCATTCTGACTTATGAAGAATTTAATTCACTGTCCGTTCTGATTGAAGGTGTTGTTAAATCTCGCCCTTTAACTCCGCTTTCCAATGACCCTGATGACCTGCTTCCACTCACACCTGGTCACTTCCTTATAGGCAATTTTCTTTCTGCCCCTCCTCCCCTTTCCAGCTCTTACAGGGATTCTAATCTACCTATTGTTTGTCGTAAACTTGAAGCCCTCCGCAATTCTTTCTGGAAGAGGTGGAACTTGGAATATTTAACTTCCTTGCAACGGAGACAGAAGTGGTTTCTTTCCTGTCCCAACATTAAAGTGGGCGACTTGGTCCTGGTTAGGGATGTTTCTCCTCCCCTGATCTGGATTTCTGGTAGAGTGACCGAGTGTTATCCCGGAAGGGATGGGAGAGTCAGGATGGCCAGAATCTTGACCACTAACGGTCAGATCACAAGACCACTGTCTTTAATTGCAGCATTACCTTTAAATGTTTAATTGTTTATCCTGCTCTCTGTTGGTGTTTGGCCCTCCCAGGTTGGTGTATTCTTGGAATACACGGTAAGATAGAGTATATTTTTAATGCTCTTTGCTTGTTCATTCCTTCCTTTTTCTCAAACACCAACAGTGATCTCCTTTGTTCTCTTTGCTGTTTAGGGTTCTCATGTTACTTGTGAGTCTGTTCTAGATATTTATCTTCCATGACCCACCTAGCGTGATCTAGCAGCGAATCTCTGAGGTTCCTCAATTCTTCCCGGTGCAAGAGGACTTCCTTATCAATCTGGCCACCAGATCTCGTCGCCATCGCCAGGTATCATCTCCGTGATCAAGAGAACTTCGTCTACCTTTTCACCCACCAGGCTGCGATAGTGTCGCCTACTATCAACTCTTTGAAGACCATCTCATCAAGAGAAATTAACTTTTCAATGTTGGTTATGTTTATATGGTTTCCTTTTGTCTCCTATCCCCACTCTTTTCCCTTTCCTGGTCCCTCTGCGCTTCGCTGAGTGGGTCTCACTTGTACGTCGGCAGTCGACTTAGTCAGTCAAAGTTCAACTAGAGCTAGCCTCCTCAAATAAAGAGGCATTCTCTTCATTCCACGCCATGTTGGAACTTTAAGTTTATCCGTCAAAGGGAACTTCACCATCGTCATGAAGCAAAGATAAGTACAGACTTCAGGTTTTTACCTCATTCTCATCGTCTTTTAATATCTACATGCTTTTAACGACCATTTTATAGACAGTGTGATATTATTATATTAGGGCAATAATCATCCTTCGCGGGATTTTCCATGTTGAGCTTTTGTCTGTCTAAACCAAGTTTAATAGAAAGCAGCATTTCTTATGAGAAATCTTCTCACAACGTGGGAATTACCCACTGTCTATAAAATACTCAGCTCGTTCCACCGCTGGAATAACTTTGGCCCTATTCTTCAGCCAGGATCGCTCTGGAACCTTCCAGAATCTACCAGGCATACCGTCATGTATTTTCCACTCACATGTGGGGATACTATTTTAAATTAAGGAATCTTCCTTATAAATTACTGCAATAGCTAAATTTTCTTCCACCGTTGGGATTTTCTCTGGCACATTTAATTGTAATCCACAACTTTCTCAAGCAATAGACTTTCGCCTACCTAGTGCAACTAGTTATTTTCCATCATTGCAATAACTTTCTTTGCCATAAACTTTCGTGCTACTACAGTGAACTTTTCATCCATTTTAACAGACTATAGTGAAAACCAGTGCTTGTTCAACATTTCTACCACGTCGCGATCGTCCGATTATTATAAATACGGCCATGAACACTCATCCTCAATCCCAGTCGATCTTTCCCAAACTGGTGTATTCTTTGAATACACGGTACCTGAGATATAATGTTTACTGCTCCTTGCATGTTCATTTCTTCCTTCTTCTTTGTCAAACACCAACAGTGATCATCTGTTTTCTCCTTGTTGGGCATATCTCTTATGTCTTCATAAGTATGTTTCAGATATATAACTTCTGTGACCCACCTAGCGTCACCTCGCAGCGAATCTCTGAAGCTCCTCAATTCTTCCTGGTGCTAGTGGACTTATTTATCCATTTGACCACCAGATCCTGTACCATCGCCAGCAATTTTCTCCTTGAGCAAGAGGACTACGTCTACTTCTTTACTCACGATGCTGCGCTAGTATCATCTGTTATCAACTCTTAGAAGATCAGCTCAGCAAGAAATTATTTTTTATTTTTTATAAGTTGGTTATGCTGATATGTATACCTTTTGTTTTCTACCCCCACTCTCTCCCCTTCCTAGGACCTTCCGTGCTTCTTTGAGCAAGTCTCACTTCTTAGTCTGCAGTTGACTCGTTAAGTCAAAGCTCCGCTCGAGCTTGCCTCCTCAAACCAAGAGGCTCACACTCTTCTACGCCATGTTGGCATAGTAGTAGGAAACTTCAACTTCAACATGAAATCAAGATAAGTACAATTTTAAAGGTTTTAACCTCATCTTCATCATTTTAGCTACATGCTTTTATAGATTATTTTATAGACAGCGTGAGATTACTTGTGGGGCGGTAATCATTCTTCGCGAGATTTGCCATGTTGAGCTTCTGCTTGTATAAGCCAACCTTACTAAAAAAGAGCTTTTCTTAAGCTATTTAAACGAGAAACCCTCTCGCTACGTGGGATATTATTTAGTACCCGCTGTCTATAAATATAAAGCTATTTCCTCCGTTGGATTTTCTCAACCCCATTTTCTGCTAAGGTTGTTCTGGAACCTTCGAGATCTTGTTCTCTATCTACGAGTCTTGCCGTCACGTATTGTTCACGCACTTGTGAAAATGCTAGTTAAAATGAGGAATCTTCCTTACAAATTTTTGCAATAGCTAACTTTCCTCCACCGCTGGAACCTCTGGAACATTCTATGGCGCATTTAATTGTAAATCACAACCTTTTCAAGAAATAGACTCTCACCTATATAGTGCAATCAGTTATTTCCATAATTGCAATAACTTTCTTTTTCATGAACTTTAGTGTTTCTATAGTGAACTTTGCATCCATCTTCATAGACTATAGTGACAAACAGTGCTTGCTCTACGTTTCTACCGCGTCGCGATCGTCCGGTTATATTAAATACGGCCATGAACATTTATCCTATATCCCAATGATCTTTCCTCAACCTTCTACTAACCATCATTATTAATAAAATTGTAACTTTCTATAAGGTGTCACCCACAAGGTGCCCTTCCCTCTTTGCTAGTTTAACATTAATTAAATTCTGCTTAATTGCTTGTGTGATACAAGTTTTAGATTTACGTTGTTTCTTTCCCATAATCAGGGAAAACAATTCTTTAAACTCTTGAGCGAGTCATGTTCAGGTTTCACGAAATGGAAACTGTCCCATTTGGCGAGTGATTCCTGCCCAAACTTGGGAAGTCCAGAACTTTCCCTTTCACTTTCTTCAGGTTTCACAGTAAGTGACCTGCCCTCTTTGTATAATTCTCATATATTAATTCTGTATAAATATAAGAAGTTGTAGGAACTTCTATCTTATTTTTCACGTTGTTATTATTGTTATTTTCAAAGTTGTCACTTTCTCTAGAACATTCTCTCCTGAATTTCTTAAGGTGCACTTTTGTACTCCAATTCACGTTTAAGCTTTAATTATTTCATTGCTCATTTGTTTAAATCTTATAAAGATTTTAAAAACATGTAAGGTTTGAAACCTTGTAAATTGTCAATTGCCTGGAGCAACCGTTTAATGTTGAGAGGTCTGCGACCCTATTTGTTAAAAAGTTCAAATGAACTATGTTTATTAAAATTATATTGTATAATTGTTAATTTCCTCAAACTTCTTCTAATTGTAAATGAATTAAATATTTGTTTTTGGATTCATCATTTCTCTGATACTACAGTTAGGCAGGATCCTGGCTTTCCTAGCCCTTCCTAGGTTTATGCCCTCGTTCATGCTTAATAAAGCTTTTACTATCTGTCTGGCCAGACCATCACCCTTCCCTATAGTACTTTTATTCGTGCTTGGGAGGAAAGACACTAAAGCCTCTCTCTGGCAAACTGCCCAAGTCTTAGCTGCAGTTCCCGTTGGCCTCGACCAAGCTCGTACCTATTTTAGATATCAGGAGGTTAAGTTTCTGTGGCAATCGCCTTTAAGTGTGTTTAAAGTGAAACTTATTATTTTTGTGGGACTCTCCTCCTATTTTTCTATCCTTCTTTTCCAATCCCAAATCTACTTCCTTCTCTTAATCATCTTCCCTTGGTGGGTGGGTTATTCCTCAGCCAATAAACTACCCAAAATTTGGTACCAGAAACCCGGGAGAGTCCATTTTTTATTTCTATTGTTTGTCAAGTGTCATTAGACAATACTTGGCAAATTATTAATATCTGCTTTGGATTTTTCAGCTATATCCACATCATGCAAAGCCTGTGAACGGGAAAGAGGCCGCTCCTGTCTCCTTTGGTGTGTCCTGTTCTTTATACCCATTTGCTGCTGCAAACTTGACAGCATCTCCAAGGTTCTACAGTTTCGTGAGTTGTATTTCAATTTATTCTTTTTGTCATGGCTCCTACTGAAAAAGATGAAACTCTCATTGCTAGACGTTCTTCCTATAAAGGGCATCTCACTAGATTCAGAAATTTCATCAGAAAATTAAATCCCGCAGAGTGTGATTTAGACATCTTGACACATCGCCTTAAGTTGTACGAACGGTCTTATGATTATTATGACCAAATTCAAACCGAGATTGAATCCGCTTGCCCAGAACTCCAATCGGATCGGGACGAGGTCGAACCCTTGTACTTTGAAGGGATTGCAAAGGCCCACCAATTGATCCGCAATATCTCAGAACCGGACACTAGGGTCATCAATCCGGCCCAGTTCGCACCCGCTTCAGTTCACGAGAACAAACCGAAACCGTTACTTCCTAAGATAAGCCTACCGCACTTCTCAGGCAAGGAAGGTGAATGGTATTCTTTTTACGAACTTTACTGCTCCCTAATTCATGAAAATATCGAGATCCCTGACATACATAAGTTCTACTTCCTCCGTACTTCTTTGGAATGTGAGGCCTTAGCCTTAGTGGAGTCACTGCCTTTAAGCGCAGACAACTACCACATCGCCTTTAATCTCCTTAAAGAGAGATATGGCAATTTACGTTTGAGTGTAGCTCGTCATATCCGCTGTCTCTTCAACTTACCAGCCGTCAAACCTAATGACGTCACATCTTTAAGAGACCTCTTAGATTCTATGCAGTTAAATGTCAGAGCGTTATACCAACTAAAACAGCCTGTCCAAACATGGGACACCATACTCATTCATCTGGCTACATCAAGATTCGATTTTTCAACCTTAAAGGCTTGGGAAATTGAACTCGCTCGCAAGGAAGAATTTTCGTTCGAACACCTTATCTCGTTTCTCAACAGTCGATGTCAATTCCTTACAGCACTCGCATTTCAGTGCGAAAAGGTCGAAACGAATCCTCAGTGTCAAATTTTTGAAAAAAAACTTGCTTCTTCAAAGGGACATCAGCCCCCATTTGTCGAAAACAAACAAACCCGTTCTTCTTTCAATCATTCAAGAGAAGATATCAGGCCGCTTAACAAATCGTTAAAATGCACGCTCTGTAAAAAGCTTCACACATTGTATTTGTGCAAATCCTTTAAAGAATTGTCTGTCGAAGATCGAAGGAAGTTTGTGTTGAATAGCAAACATTGTTTCAATTGCTTGTCACCTAAGCATTCTTCTTCGAACTGTACGTCATCAAATCTCTGTTTCCATTGTAAAAAACCGCATCATTCTTTATTGCACGTTCACGATAAATCGAGGTCATCAGTACCTGCCTCTTCAAGCTCCATGCAGAGCAGCTCCGAACAAACTAATGCTTCTTCCTGCATTTCTAATGCCGAACCTTCTCACAGTGCGCAAATCCTTTTGACCACTGTACAATTTGAAATCCAAGATAAATTTGGAAATTGGTTTCGAACCCGTGGTCTTCTCGATTCCGCTTCAACGCACAACTTTGTTTCGCAATCGTTGATTAAAAAACTAGGTCTTTCGTCATCGCCTACTTCTATCAGTGTGACCGGCATTGACAATTTGAAAACTCAAGTTTTGCAGTCTTCAAAATTGAAAATCAGAGACGTTTGCCAAAGAAACACCAATCTTAATTTAAACTGTCTCATTCTTACCAGTATTGGCAAGGACACTCCAAGTCACTCTATTAATACCTCCGGATTAAAGATTCCTTCGCACTTAAGGTTAGCTGATCCTCAGTTTAATGCTCAAGGTCCCATTGATGTACTTTTCAGTGCCAATGTTTTTTGGAATTGCATTCGCAAACAAACACGCAAGTTATCTTCAACCGTGGTCGCCAGAGACACCGATTTTGGTTGGGTTATTACTGGTGAAATCAAACATACCAGTGCTCAAACCAAAGCGCAATGTCATTTCGTTACATCTGACATAAATCCTATTTCTGAAAAAGAGAACGCTCATGTTTCAAATCTCAATATTTTTGAAAAACACTTGTCGAAACGATGTCTTATCGTGAACAACTACGCTACCTCTGTAAGTTGTTTAAATGGTTTTTCCTTCTTCCCGCACAAAATGGCAATTCAAGTTCGCCTTGCTTTGTGTTATTTCGTTTACCTTCTCATGTCATTTTTTATAGCAGGTAATTGCTTAAACTTTTTCTCGAAAACTATCTTTCCCTTGTGTAAAACCATGGCTATCAGTCACCATCACTTTGCTGTAAGCCATGTCTCACTTCTTTCGTTATTTAGAAGGATGGCCACGGTCGGCTCCTCCCCCCTTCCTCACAATTGGAAGTCGCTTATGAAACCGCTTGAATATCTGAATTCTATGGCATCTAGAATAACTGTTCTTATGCATAACCTTCTTCTCAATGTCCCAGCTTGTCTTCTTTGCTCGGAAGAATTAAGCTTCTTTTTGTTGAAAATTGTCGGATTCCGTGATCCTCTCAATTATGCGAAATTGATTTCCTACTCTATTTCATATATCTTTAAATCGTTTGTTCACGTCCAAGTTACGATTGACTGCATTCCGTTCAACCTGAATATTTGCTTTAAGTTACAGCTGATTCAACAAATGTTGTTTGTGTACTCCGAACTGCTTGTTTTTCAAACTTGTTTGTATACACGCCGGAGTAAGGTCAAGTTGTTGTTTATTTCCTGTACGCTTGACACAGTTCAAAGCAAGTTTCTCTTATCTCAACTCTGGCTGATTGCCAACCATTGTCTGGCGAGTCGCTACTGCAAGTACGGAAGCCGCTCACCTATTTCCCAAAATAAACTTGTTCCAGTTAAGGACTCGTTCAGCTATTTATATGCCTTATCTCGTTGTACTATGTGTGTCAAGGCCGCGCTTGCCTGTGTCTTTCATTTACACATGCTCGTATTCTATAACTGCTTCGTTCCTTGTTTCAAAACTTCGTTGCGTATTTCTCACGCGTTCATGTATTTCACTTTGCTTACATCCTTTGCGATCTTAATGTTCATTGATGAACAAACTTGTTTTTTCTCGTCGTCACATTCGATGTGTTTTTGCATTTATACTTGTTATGTCACGTTTCTCGCTGACTCAAGTATTTTTGTGAGTGACCCCTTTGATGCTTATTGTGACTTAAGGTCATTGCTTATGGTTACTCGTTTGTTACCTATAGCGTTCTTGCTTTCTACTCGCATAGTTCCTTTGTTTATTTGGTACATTCTTGTCCTGAATAGATGTACTTGTTTCTATACGCTTTGTTTAAACTTGTTAATTCTCCTTTTGCATTGTATCGCAATCTTTACTAGTGCTTTATTTCCCTCAGCTTCTAGTTATTTTGTGATGGAATATGTTGATAATTCTCGCCTTTTTACTCCGCTTTCTAATGACCCTGATGACCTCCTTCCACTCACACCTGGTCACTGTCTTACACGCACTTCTCTCTCTGCCCCTCCTCCCCTTCCTAATTCTTTCAGGGATTCTGATTTACCTATTGTTTGGTGTAAACTTGAAGCCCTCCGCAATTCCTTTTGGAAGAGGTGGAACTTGGAATATTTAACTTCCTTGCAAGGGAGACAGAAGTGGTTTCTTTCCAGTCCCGACATTAAAGTGGGAGACTTGGTCTTAGTTAGGGATGTTTCACCCCCCCCCCCCCTAGTCTGGCCTTTTGGAAAAATGACCCAGTGTTACCCTGGAAGAGATGGGAGAGTCAGGGAAGTCAGAGTCTTAACTATTAATGGTCCGATCACAAGACCTCTGTCTTTGATCTCTCCATTACCTTTAAATGTTTACTTGTTTTTCTTGTACCCTGTTGGTGTTTGTCCCCCCAGTATGATGTATTCTTTGAATACACGGTACCTGAGATATAATGTTTACTGCTCCTTGCATGTTCATTTCTTCCTTCTTCTTTGTCAAACACCAACAGTGATCATCTGTTTTCTCCTTGTTGGGCATATCTCTTATGTCTTCATAAGTATGTTTCAGATATATAACTTCTGTGACCCACCTAGCGTCACCTCGCAGCGAATCTCTGAAGCTCCTCAATTCTTCCTGGTGCTAGTGGACTTATTTATCCATTTGGCCACCAGATCCTGTACCATCGCCAGCTATTTTCTCCTTGAGCAAGAGGACTACGTCTACTTCTTTACTCACCATGCTGCGCTAGTATCATCTGTTATCAACTCTTAGAAGATCAGCTCAGCAAGAAATTAATTTTTATTTTTTATAAGTTGGTTATGCTGATATGTATACCTTTTGTTTCCTACCCCCACTCTCTCCCCTTCCTAGGACCTTCCGTGCTTCTTTGAGCAAGTCTCACTTCTTAGTCTGCAGTTGACTCGTTAAGTCAAAGCTCCGCTCGAGCTTGCCTCCTCAAACCAAGAGGCTCACACTCTTCTACGCCATGTTGGCATAGTAGTAGGAAACTTCAACTTCAACATGAAATCAAGATAAGTACAATTTTAAAGGTTTTAACCTCATCTTCATCATTTTAGCTACATGCTTTTATAGATTATTTTATAGACAGCGTGAGATTACTTGTGGGGCGGTAATCATTCTTCGCGAGATTTGCCATGTTGAGCTTCTGCTTGTATAAGCCAACCTTACTAAAAAAGAGCTTTTCTTAAGCTATTTAAACGAGAAACCCTCTCGCTACGTGGGATATTATTTAGTTCCCGCTGTCTATAAATATAAAGCTATTTCCTCCGTTGGATTTTCTCAACCCCATTTTCTGCTAAGGTTGTTCTGGAACCTTCGAGATCTTGTTCTCTATCTACGAGTCTTGCCGTCACGTATTGTTCACGCACTTGTGAAAATGCTAGTTAAAATGAGGAATCTTCCTTACAAATTTTTGCAATAGCTAACTTTCCTCCACCGCTGGAACCTCTGGAACATTCTATGGCGCATTTAATTGTAAATCACAACCTTTTCAAGAAATAGACTCTCACCTATATAGTGCAATCAGTTATTTCCATAATTGCAATAACTTTCTTTTTCATGAACTTTAGTGTTTCTATAGTGAACTTTGCATCCATCTTCATAGACTATAGTGACAAACAGTGCTTGCTCTACGTTTCTACCGCGTCGCGATCGTCCGGTTATATTAAATACGGCCATGAACATTTATCCTATATCCCAATGATCTTTCCTCAACCTTCTACTAACCATCATTATTAATAAAATTGTAACTTTCTATAAGGTGTCACCCACAAGGTGCCCTTCCCTCTTTGCTAGTTTAACATTAATTAAATTCTGCTTAATTGCTTGTGTGATACAAGTTTTAGATTTACGTTGTTTCTTTCCCATAATCAGGGAAAACAATTCTTTAAACTCTTGAGCGAGTCATGTTCAGGTTTCACGAAATGGAAACTGTCCCATTTGGCGAGTGATTCCTGCCCAAACTTGGGAAGTCCAGAACTTTCCCTTTCACTTTCTTCAGGTTTCACAGTATGTGACCTGCCCTCTTTGTATAATTCTCATATATTAATTCTGTATAAATATAAGAAATTGTAGGAACTTCTATCTTATTTTTCACGTTGTTATTATTGTTATTTTCAAAGTTGTCACTTTCTCTAGAACATTCTCTCCTGAATTTCTTAAGGTGCACTTTTGTACTCCAATTCACGTTTAAGCTTTAATTATTTCATTGCTCATTTGTTTAAATCTTATAAAGATTTTAAAAACATGTAAGGTTTGAAACCTTGTAAATTGTCAATTGCCTGGAGCAACCGTTTAATGTTGAGAGGTCTGCGACCCTATTTGTTAAAAAGTTCAAATGAACTATGTTTATTAAAATTATATTGTATAATTGTTAATTTCCTCAAACTTCTTCTAATTGTAAATAAATTAAATATTTGTTTTTGGATTCATCATTTCTCTGATACTACAGTTAGGCAGGATCCTGGCTTTCCTAGCCCTTCCTAGGTTTATGCCCTCGTTCATGCTTAATAAAGCTTTTACTATCTGTCTGGCCAGACCATCACCCTTCCCTATAGTACTTTTATTCGTGCTTGGGAGGAAAGACACTAAAGCCTCTCTCTGGCAAACTGCCCAAGTCTTAGCTGCAGTTCCCGTTGGCCTCGACCAAGCTCGTACCTATTTTAGATATCAGGAGGTTAAGTTTCTGTGGCAATCGCCTTTAAGTGTGTTTAAAGTGAAACTTATTATTTTTGTGGGACTCTCCTCCTATTTTTCTATCCTTCTTTTCCAATCCCAAATCTACTTCCTTCTCTTAATCATCTTCCCTTGGTGGGTGGGTTATTCCTCAGCCAATAAACTACCCAAAATTTGGTACCAGAAACCCGGGAGAGTCCATTTTTTATTTCTATTGTTTGTCAAGTGTCATTTGACAATACTTGGCAAATTATTAATATCTGCTTTGGATTTTTCAGCTATATCCACATCATGCAAAGCCTGTGAACGGGAAAGAGGCCGCTCCTGTCTCCTTTGGTGTGTCCTGTTCTTTATACCCATTTGCTGCTGCAAACTTGACAGCATCTCCAAGGTTCTACAGTTTCGTGAGTTGTATTTCAATTTATTCTTTTTGTCATGGCTCCTACTGAAAAAGATGAAACTCTCATTGCTAGACGTTCTTCCTAAAAAGGGCAACTCACTAGATTCAGAAATTTCATCAGCAAATTAAATCCCGCAGAGTGTGATTTAGACATCTTGACACATCGCCTTAAGTTGTACGAACGGTCTTATGATTATTATGACCAAATTCAAACCGAGATTGAATCCGCTTGCCCAGAACTCCAATCGGATCGGGACGAGGTCGAACCCTTGTACTTTGAAGGGATTGCAAAGGCCCACCAATTGATCCGCAATATCTCAGAACCGGACACTAGGGTCATCAATCCGGCCCAGTTCGCACCCGCTTCAGTTCACGAGAACAAACCGAAACCGTTACTTCCTAAGATAAGCCTACCGCACTTCTCAGGCAAGGAAGGTGAATGGTATTCTTTTTACGAACTTTACTGCTCCCTAATTCATGAAAATATCGAGATCCCTGACATACATAAGTTCTACTTCCTCCGTACTTCTTTGGAATGTGAGGCCTTAGCCTTAGTGGAGTCACTGCCTTTAAGCGCAGACAACTACCACATCGCCTTTAATCTCCTTAAAGAGAGATATGGCAATTTACGTTTGAGTGTAGCTCGTCATATCCGCTGTCTCTTCAACTTACCAGCCGTCAAACCTAATGACGTCACATCTTTAAGAGACCTCTTAGATTCTATGCAGTTAAATGTCAGAGCGTTATACCAACTAAAACAGCCTGTCCAAACATGGGACACCATACTCATTCATCTGGCTACATCAAGATTCGATTTTTCAACCTTAAAGGCTTGGGAAATTGAACTCGCTCGCAAGGAAGAATTTTCGTTCGAACACCTTATCTCGTTTCTCAACAGTCGATGTCAATTCCTTACAGCACTCGCATTTCAGTGCGAAAAGGTCGAAACGAATCCTCAGTGTCAAATTTTTGAAAAAAAACTTGCTTCTTCAAAGGGACATCAGCCCCCATTTGTCGAAAACAAACAAACCCGTTCTTCTTTCAATCATTCAAGAGAAGATATCAGGCCGCTTAACAAATCGTTAAAATGCACGCTCTGTAAAAAGCCTCACACATTGTATTTGTGCAAATCCTTTAAAGAATTGTCTGTCGAAGATCGAAGGAAGTTTGTGTTGAATAGCAAACATTGTTTCAATTGCTTGTCACCTAAGCATTCTTCTTCGAACTGTACGTCATCAAATCTCTGTTTCCATTGTAAAAAACCGCATCATTCTTTATTGCACGTTCACGATAAATCGAGGTCATCAGTACCTGCCTCTTCAAGCTCCATGCAGAGCAGCTCCGAACAAACTAATGCTTCTTCCTGCATTTCTAATGCCGAACCTTCTCACAGTGCGCAAATCCTTTTGACCACTGTACAATTTGAAATCCAAGATAAATTTGGAAATTGGTTTCGAACCCGTGGTCTTCTCGATTCCGCTTCAACGCACAACTTTGTTTCGCAATCGTTGATTAAAAAACTAGGTCTTTCGTCATCGCCTACTTCTATCAGTGTGACCGGCATTGACAATTTGAAAACTCAAGTTTTGCAGTCTTCAAAATTGAAAATCAGAGACGTTTGCCAAAGAAACACCAATCTTAATTTAAACTGTCTCATTCTTACCAGTATTGGCAAGGACACTCCAAGTCACTCTATTAATACCTCCGGATTAAAGATTCCTTCGCACTTAAGGTTAGCTGATCCTCAGTTTAATGCTCAAGGTCCCATTGATGTACTTTTCAGTGCCAATGTTTTTTGGAATTGCATTCGCAAACAAACACGCAAGTTATCTTCAACCGTGGTCGCCAGAGACACCGATTTTGGTTGGGTTATTACTGGTGAAATCAAACATACCAGTGCTCAAACCAAAGCGCAATGTCATTTCGTTACATCTGACATAAATCCTATTTCTGAAAAAGAGAACGCTCATGTTTCAAATCTCAATATTTTTGAAAAACACTTGTCGAAACGATGTATTATCGTGATCAACTACGCTACCTCTGTAAGTTGTTTAAATGGTTTTTCCTTCTTCCCGCACAAAATGGCAATTCAAGTTCGCCTTGCTTTGTGTTATTTCGTTTACCTTCTCATGTCATTTTTTATAGCAGGTAATTGCTTAAACTTTTTCTCGAAAACTATCTTTCCCTTGTGTAAAACCATGGCTATCAGTCACCATCACTTTGCTGTAAGCCATGTCTCACTTCTTTCGTTATTTAGAAGGATGGCCACGGTCGGCTCCTCCCCCCTTCCTCACAATTGGAAGTCGCTTATGAAACCGCTTGAATATCTGAATTCTATGGCATCTAGAATAACTGTTCTTATGCATAACCTTCTTCTCAATGTCCCAGCTTGTCTTCTTTGCTCGGAAGAATTAAGCTTCTTTTTGTTGAAAATTGTCGGATTCCGTGATCCTCTCAATTATGCGAAATTGATTTCCTACTCTATTTCATATATCTTTAAATCGTTTGTTCACGTCCAAGTTACGATTGACTGCATTCCGTTCAACCTGAATATTTGCTTTAAGTTACAGCTGATTCAACAAATGTTGTTTGTGTACTCCGAACTGCTTGTTTTTCAAACTTGTTTGTATACACGCCGGAGTAAGGTCAAGTTGTTGTATATTTCCTGTACGCTTGACACAGTTCAAAGCAAGTTTCTCTTATCTCAACTCTGGCTGATTGCCAACCATTGTCTGGCGAGTCGCTACTGCAAGTACGGAAGCCGCTCACCTATTTCCCAAAATAAACTTGTTCCAGTTAAGGACTCGTTCAGCTATTTATATGCCTTATCTCGTTGTACTATGTGTGTCAAGGCCGCGCTTGCCTGTGTCTTTCATTTACTCATGCTCGTATTCTATAACTGCTTCGTTCCTTGTTTCAAAACTTCGTTGCGTATTTCTCACGCGTTCATGTATTTCACTTTGCTTACATCCTTTGCGATCTTAATGTTCATTGATGAACAAACTTGTTTTTTCTCGTCGTCACATTCGATGTGTTTTTGCATTTATACTTGTTATGTCATGTTTCTCGCTGACTTAAGTATTTTTGTGAGTGACCCCTTTGATGCTTATTGTGACTTAAGGTCATTGCTTATGGTTACTCGTTTGTTACCTATAGCGTTCTTGCTTTCTACTCGCATAGTTCCTTTGTTTATTTGGTACATTCTTGTCCTGAATAGATGTACTTGTTTCTATACGCTTTGTTTAAACTTGTTAATTCTCCTTTTGCATTGTATCGCAATCTTTACTAGTGCTTTATTTCCCTCAGCTTCTAGTTATTTTGTGATGGAAGATGTTGATAATTCTCGCCTTTTTACTCCGCTTTCTAATGACCCTGATGACCTCCTTCCACTCACACCTGGTCACTGTCTTACACGCACTTCTCTCTCTGCCCCTCCTCCCCTTCCTAATTCTTTCAGGGATTCTGATTTACCTATTGTTTGGTGTAAACTTGAAGCCCTCCGCAATTCCTTTTGGAAGAGGTGGAACTTGGAATATTTAACTTCCTTGCAAGGGAGACAGAAGTGGTTTCTTTCCAGTCCAGACATTAAAGTGGGAGACTTGGTCTTAGTTAGGGATGTTTCACCCCCCCTAGTCTGGCCTTTTGGAAAAATGACCCAGTGTTACCCTGGAAGAGATGGGAGAGTCAGGGAAGTCAGAGTCTTAACTATTAATGGTCCGATCACAAGACCTCTGTCTTTGATCTCTCCATTACCTTTAAATGTTTACTTGTTTTTCTTGTTCCCTGTTGGTGTTTGTCCCCCCAGTATGGTGTATTCTTTGAATACACGGTACCTGAGATATAATGTTTACTGCTCCTTGCATGTTCATTTCTTCCTTCTTCTTTGTCAAACACCAACAGTGATCATCTGTTTTCTCCTTGTTGGGCATATCTCTTATGTCTTCATAAGTATGTTTCTGATATATAACTTCTGTGACCCACCTAGCGTCACCTCGCAGCGAATCTCTGAAGCTCCTCAATTCTTCCTGGTGCTAGTGGACTTATTTATCCATTTGGCCACCAGATCCTGTACCATCGCCAGCTATTTTCTCCTTGAGCAAGAGGACTACGTCTACTTCTTTACTCACCATGCTGCGCTAGTATCATCTGTTATCAACTCTTAGAAGATCAGCTCAGCAAGAAATTAATTTTTATTTTTAATAAGTTGGTTATGCTGATATGTATACCTTTTGTTTCCTACCCCCACTCTCTCCCCTTCCTAGGACCTTCCGTGCTTCTTTGAGCAAGTCTCACTTCTTAGTCTGCAGTTGACTCGTTAAGTCAAAGCTCCGCTCGAGCTTGCCTCCTCAAACCAAGAGGCTCAAACTCTTCTACGCCATGTTGGCATAGTAGTAGGAAACTTCAACTTCAACATGAAATCAAGGTAAGTACAATTTTAAAGGTTTTAACCTCATCTTCATCATTTTAGCTACATGCTTTTATAGATTATTTTATAGACAGCGTGAGATTACTTGTGGGGCGGTAATCATTCTTCGCGAGATTTGCCATGTTGAGCTTCTGCTTGTATAAGCCAACCTTACTAAAAAAGAGCTTTTCTTAAGCTATTTAAACGAGAAACCCTCTCGCTACGTGGGATACTATTTAGTACCCGCTGTCTATAAATATAAAGCTATTTCCTCCGTTGGATTTCCTCAACCCCATTTTCTGCTAAGGTTGTTCTGGAACCTTCGAGATCTTGTTCTCTATCTACGAGTCTTGCCGTCACGTATTGTTCACGCACTTGTGAAAATGCTAGTTAAAATGAGGAATCTTCCTTACAAATTTTTGCAATAGCTAACTTTCCTCCACCGCTGGAACCTCTGGAACATTCTATGGCGCATTTAATTGTAAATCACAACATTTTCAAGAAATAGACTCTCACCTATATAGTGCAATCAGTTATTTCCATAATTGCAATAACTTTCTTTTTCATGAACTTTAGTGTTTCTATAGTGAACTTTGCATCCATCTTCATAGACTATAGTGACAAACAGTGCTTGCTCTACGTTTCTACCGCGTCGCGATCGTCCGGTTATATTAAATACGGCCATGAACATTTATCCTATATCCCAATGATCTTTCCTCAACCTTCTACTAACCATCATTATTAATAAAATTGTAACTTTCTATAAGGTGTCACCCACAAGGTGCCCTTCCCTCTTTGCTAGTTTAACATTAATTAAATTCTGCTTAATTGCTTGTGTGATACAAGTTTTAGATTTACGTTGTTTCTTTCCCATAATCAGGGAAAACAATTCTTTAAACTCTTGAGCGAGTCATGTTCAGGTTTCACGAAATGGAAACTGTCCCATTTGGCGAGTGATTCCTGCCCAAACTTGGGAAGTCCAGAACTTTCCCTTTCACTTTCTTCAGGTTTCACAGTAAGTGACCTGCCCTCTTTGTATAATTCTCATATATTAATTCTGTATAAATATAAGAAGTTGTAGGAACTTCTATCTTATTTTTCACGTTGTTATTATTGACATTTTCAAAGTTGTCACTTTCTCTAGAACATTCTCTCCTGAATTTCTTAAGGTGCACTTTTGTACTCCAATTCACGTTTAAGCTTTAATTATTTCATTGCTCATTTGTTTAAATCTTATAAAGATTTTAAAAACATGTAAGGTTTGAAACCTTGTAAATTGTCAATTGCCTGGAGCAACCGTTTAATGTTGAGAGGTCTGCGACCCTATTTGTTAAAAAGTTCAAATGAACTATGTTTATTAAAATTATATTGTATAATTGTTAATTTCCTCAAACTTCTTCTAATTGTAAATAAATTAAATATTTGTTTTTGGATTCTTCATTTCTCTGATACTACAGTTAGGCAGGATCCTGGCTTTCCTAGCCCTTCCCAGGTTTATGCCCTCGTTCATGCTTAATAAAGCTTTTACTATCTGTCTGGCCAGACCATCAACCTTCCCTATAGTACTTTTATTCGTGCTTGGAAGGAAAGACACTAAAGCCTCTCTCTGGCAAACTGCCCAAGTCTTAGCTGCAGTTCCCGTTGGCCTCGACCAAGCTCGTACCTATTTTAGATATCAGGAGGTTAAGTTTCTGTGGCAATCGCCTTTAAGTGTGTTTAAAGTGAAACTTATTATTTTTGTGGGACTCTCCTCCTATTTTTCTATCCTTCTTTTCCAATCCCAAATCTACTTCCTTCTCTTAATCATCTTCCCTTGGTGGGTGGGTTATTCCTCAGCCAATAAACTACCCACAAACCCGTTACTAACAAACCAAAATAATAAACTTGTTATTTTAGGTCCTTTTCAATGAGGTGTCACTCTAAAGACGTGCCCTTCCCCTTTGCTTATATCTCATTAATTAATTTCTGCATAACTACGTGTTTGGTACACGTTTCAAACTTACATTGTTTCTCCCTTATAATTAGGGAATACAATTCTCTCAACTCATAAGTGAGTTATTTCTAGGTTTCACGAAAGGGAAACTTGCCCCATTTGGCTCGTGATTCCTACTTAAACATGGGATGTCTAGAAACTTCCACTCGACTTTCTCTTCAGGTTTCACATTAAGTGACCTGTCCTATTTGTATAACAACAAAAAAAGTAATTCAGCTTAAATATAAGAAGTTATAGGAACTTAAATTTTGTTCTTCCTGTTTCTGTTATTGTTATTTCCGAAGTTGTTACTCCTTCTAGAATATTTTCTCAGAAATGTCTTGAATTATACACCTTGTACTCGATTTACTGTCTAACATTAATCAATTTAATTGTCTTTAACTTTTGTACTTTATCTTCTCTATTTTAAAATCTTGCGAGGATTCTCAAATGTGAATGGGATGACACTGTTCCCCTTTCTTTTCTTAACAGATGGCTTTCTTTTCGCAGCAATTTGCTTGATCTTTCCCTTATTGAAATTCCTAGGAATTTAATTAAGGCTCATTCTAATGCATCTTTTTTCCTTCAAGTGTTCGCGGACAGTTCCGAAAAAGCTTACGGTTGCTGCGCATATTTGGTTTATCGCAGTTCATTAAATGGATCTTCAGTTTCCAATCTTGTTTGTGCCAAATCGAAAGTGGCTCCTCTTAAAACTATCACTTTGCCTAGGCTTGAATTGTGTGCTGCACTCATGGCTGCAGAACTTGTTAAGAAATTACGGGAAGTATTAAAAGTCGAATTCTCTCAAAACTATCTCTGGAGCGATTCCATGATCACCCTTTCTTGGATCGCCAAGAACCCCGCTCACTGGCAAACTTTTGTTGCAAATAGTGTTTCCAAAATTCAAACTCTCTCTTCGGGACGTCAATGGAGGCATGTGCCCAGCGCTGACAACCCAGCCGACATTATCTCTCGTGGAAGTTTATTGGCACTCTTCTTGTTGGCCTTCTAAACCTCCAGCTACAAACTCCAACTTGCCTGAAGCAAAAGTATCTCTATCTACTGCTTCGTGTCTCGTTTCCTACGTTACTCATCCCTTGTTGTCCCGCTATTCTGCCTTTCACAAATTAATTCGAATTGTCGCCTATCTCCTTAGATGGAAATATCTTGTGGTTGACCAACCTCTTCTCCCCAAATCACACATTACCAATCATGAATTGAATCTCGCTACCATTAAGGTTTTACAACTGACACAGCAAGAAGCCTTTTCTTCTGAATTGTCTTTACTTTCTTCTAAAAGGGATCTTCCCAAATCCAGTCGTCTTCGTGCTTTGGCCCCGTTCCTTGATGACAATGGGTTACTCAGGGTAGGTGGTAGGCTCTCTCAATCTTTGCTCTCTGATGACAAAATGCATCCCGTTATTTTGCCTTCTAAACATCACGTAACTTCCTTAATTATACGTGACTTTCATTATCGCAATCTGCATGTTGGTACACGCACTCTGCTATGCCTCTTAAGGGAAAAGTACTGGATTATAAATGGAATTCACGAAGTTTCCTCTGTAATTCACAAGGGCATTCCTTGCTTCAAAGCGAAACCTAATGTCAATGCTCAATTAATGAGCGATCTGCCTTCTTTTCGCTCTTCTCCTATACGTCCGTTTGCTCTCACTGGTGTGGACTATATGGGTCCGTTCCAATTTCAACGAAATTCCCCTGAAGCTAAACGCAAATTGTTTGGTAAGCTCTATGTTTCTCTCTTTGTTTGCATGGTTACTGGCGCAATCCATTTGGAACTAGTAACGAATGCTTCTACTTCTTACTTTTTATCAGCTGTCTCTCGCTTCGCTGCTAGGCGTGCTGTTCCTTCAGAGATGTTCTCTGATAACGCTCCCACCTTTCAGGGCGCACCGTCCTTGTGGAAGAAAGCTCTCACATCTTCTCCTGCCATGGAACAGATCTCTAATTTTTCCTATTCAAAGGGTTTCAAATGGCGTTTTATACCTCCCTACGCTCCTCATCACGGTGGTAGGTGGGAATCCTGCGTAAAGCTCACTAATCGTCATTTAAGAAAGGTTTTAGGTAATCGCATTCTGACTTATGAAGAATTTAATTCACTGTCCGTTCTGATTGAAGGTGTTGTTAAATCTCGCCCTTTAACTCCGCTTTCCAATGACCCTGGTGACCTGCTTCCACTCACACCTGGTCACTTGCTTATAGGCCATTCTCTTTCTGCCCCTCCTCCCCTTTCCAGCTCTTACAGGGATTCCAATCTACCTATTGTTTGGCGTAAACTTGAAGCCCTCCGCAATTCTTTCTGGAAGAGGTGGAACTTGAATATTTAACTTCCTTGCAACGGAGACAGAAGTGGTTTCTTTCCAGTCCCAACATTAAAGTGGGGGACTTGGTCCTGGTTAGGGATGTTTCTCCTCCCCTGGTCTGGATTTCTGGTAGAGTGACCGAGAATTATCCCGGAAGGGATGGGAGAGTCAGGATGGCCAGAATCTTGACCACTAATGGTCAGATCACAAGACCACTGTCTTTAATTGCTGCATTACCTTTAAAGGTTTAATTGTTTATCCTGCTCTCTGTTGGTGTTTGACCCTCCCAGCTTGGTGTATTCTTGGAATACACGGTAAGATAGAGTATATTTTTAATGCTCTTTGCTTGTTCATTCCTTCCTTTTTCTCAAACACCAACAGTGATCTAATATGTTCTCTTTGTGGTTTAGGGTTCTCATGTTAATTGTGAGTCTGTTCTAGATATTTATCTTCCATGACCCACCTAGCGTCATCTAGCAGCGAATCTCTGAAGTTCCTCAAATCTTCCCGGTGCAAGAGGACTTCATTATCAATCTGGCCACCAGATCTCGTCGCCATCGCCAGCTATCATCTCCGTGATCAAGAGAACTTCGTCTATCTTTTCACCCACCAGGCTGCGATAGTGTCGCCTACAATCAACTCTTTGAAGACCATCTCATCAAGAGAAATTAACTTTTCAATGTTTGTTATGTTTATATGGTTTCCTTTTGTCTCCTATCCCCACTCTTTTCCCTTTCCTGGTCCCTCTGCGCTTCGCTGAGTGGGTCTCACTTGTACGTCGGCAGTCGACTTAGTCAGTCAAAGTTCAACTAGAGCTAGCCTCCTCAAATAAAGAGGCATTCTCTTCATTCCACGCCATGTTGGAACTTTAAGTTTATCCGTCAAAGGGAACTTCACCATCGTCATGAAGCAAAGATAAGTACAGACTTCAGGTTTTTACCTCATTCTCATCGTCTTTTAATATCTACATGCTTTTAACGACCATTTTATAGACAGTGTGAGATTATTATATTTGGGCAATAATCATCCTTCGCGGGATTTTCCATGTTGCGCTTTTGTCTGTCTAAACCGAGTTTAATAGAAAGCAGCATTTCTTATGAGAAATCTTCTCACAACGTGGGAATTACCCACTGTCTATAAAATACTCAGCTCGTTCCACCGCTGGAATAACTTTGGCCCTATTCTTCAGCCAGGATCGCTCTGAAACCTTCCAGAATCTACCAGTCATACCGTCATGTATTTTCCACTCACATGTGTGGATACTATTTTAAATTAAGGAATCTTACTTATAAATTACTGCAATAGCTAAATTTTCTTCCACCGTTGGGATTTTCTCTGGCGCATTTAATTGTAATCCACAACTTTCTCAAGCAATAGACTTTCGCCTACCTAGTGCAACTAGTTATTTTCCATCATTGCAATAACTTTCTTTGCCATAAACTTTCGTGCTACTACAGTGTACTTTTCATCCATTTTAACAGACTATAGTGAAAACCAGTGCTTGTTCAACATTTCTACCACGTCGCAATCGTCCGTTTATTATAAATACGGCCATGAACACTCATCCTCAATCCCAGTCGATCTTTCCCAAACCCTTTACTAACAAACCAAAATAATAAACTTGTTATTTTAGGTCCTTTTCAATGAGGTGTCACTCTAAAGACGTGCCCTTCCCCTTTGCTTATATCTCATTGATTAATTTCTGCATAACTACATGTTTGGTACACGTTTCAAACTTACATTATTTCTCCCTTATAATTAGGGAATACAATTCTCTCAACTCGTAAGTGAGTTATTTCTAGGTTTCACGAAAGGGAAACTTGCCCCATTTGGCTCGTGATTCCTACTTAAACATGGTATGTCTAGAAACTTCCTCTCGACTTTCTCTTCAGGTTTCACATTAAGTGACCTGTCCTATTTGTATAACCACAAAAAAGTAATTCAGCTTAAATATAAGAAGTTATAGGAACTTCTATTTTGTTCTTCCTGTTTTTGTTATTGTTTTTCCGAAGTTGTTACTCCTTCTAGAATATTTTCTCAGAAATGTCTTGAAGTATACACCTTGTACTCGATTTACTGTCTAACTTTAATCACTTTAATTGTCTTTAACTTTTGTACTTTATCTTCTCTATTTTAAAATCATGCGAGGATTTTGAAACATATAAGGGTTTCAAACCAAAAGAATTGTTAATTGTCTGGCGCAAACTTTAGATGTTTTTCGGAGGTCTGTGACCCCATTTGTTATAAAGTCTAAATTATATATTTGTCAAAAAACTACTACCTATTTGTTAAATTCATTACGCTCTTTTGCATTGTTAAAATAAATTTAAAGTTTCTTTCTTTGACTCATCATTTCTCTAACACAACAGTTAGGCAATATCCTGTCTTCCCTGACTCTTCCTAGGTTCATGCCCTCGTTAATGCAAATAAATCTCGTGATAGGGTTTTAACCACTTGTTGCATTTGAGCAAGACCTCTTAACTCGGTAAAGTCTCTCTTAGCTTTAATAGCTAATTCTAACTGGCCAGTAAGGCAAGCATAGCTCGCTACGCCAGCTTCCTGCTTGTGGAGATTCTCTCGAACACTTATGGTTGGTTTTTCAAAATAAAGTGTTTCTCCTTGCCTAAACTTTTAGTCGGCTCTTTGCTGGGTAAAAGCTTAGCCATTTCCAAGTGCAACTCTTGATTTACTTACCAAAATTATTCCCTAAGGCATAGTTGTTTTACCCCTATCCTTCTTGGAAGCATTTGGTCGCTCTTTAGGAATTCTACAATTTCCAAAACAAAAAATATCGAACCCTATTCAAATTATAGGCATTCTTCAAATTACTTTGAATAGATACATAATAAATCTGTTACTCTTTGTATTGCCAGACCATCACCCTTCCCCATAGTAGGCATATGTATGCTTGAGAGGGAATACTCTAAAGCCACTCACTCGCAATCCGCCCAAGTTCCAGCTGCGTCTCCCGTTAGCTTTGCCCAGGTCCTTACTCACTTTAGGTATCTGAGAGCTGATTTTCAGTGGCAGTCACCTTTTAGGACATTTAAAGCTAAACTTATAACTTTATGGGACTCTCCTCCTATTTCTCCATACTTTTTTTCCAATCCGAAACCCACTTCGTTTTCTCTATCATCTTCCCTTGGTGGTTAGGTTATTCCCCAGTCAATAATCTACCCAAAATTTGGTCCCAGAAACCCGGGAGAGTCCATTTGTTATTTTATATTCTTTTTCAAGGGTCATTTGACAATACTTTGCAAATTATTAATATCTGCTTTGAATCTTTCAGCTATAACTACATCGTGCAAAGCCTGTGAAGTGGAAAGAGGCCGCTCCTGTCTCCTTTGGTGTGTCCCTTTCCTTCAACTTATTTGCTGCTGCCAGCCTGACAGTATTTCCAAGGTTCCACAGTTTCGTAAGTTATACTTTAATCTACCTACCTTTTCATGGCTCCTACTGAAAAGGATAAGGATGAATAACTTACTTCTAAACGATCATCCTATAAAGGACAAATTACCCGATTCAGAAAATACATCAAAGAGCTAGATCCCTCAGAAGCTCAATTAGACTTGTTGAAACATCGTGTAAGGGATTTTGAACGTTCATATGAAAATTATTGTAACATTCAAACTGAAATAGACCCTTGTATGCTCAATCAAACCGAAGATCGAGTCGAAGTAGAAAACCAATATTACGAAGGTGTAGGTTCTGCTTTCAAAATAATACACCAACTCGAAGAAGAACAGAAAAAAGACGCTTCTGTTCTTGGTTCCCTTCACGAACAACAAACTTCTTTTCGTGATGGTACTCATAAGCCCAAACCAATTCTACCTAAGATTTATTCACCCCACTTCTCTGGAGACGAATCTACTTGGGATTCTTTCTCTTTTGTTCATGACAATGAAGACATTCAAGTCATATACAAGTTTCATTACTTGAAATCTATCCTCCGAGGTCAAGCTCTGCAGTTAGTTGAAGCACTCCCTTTAAGTGCCGAAAATTACCCCACTGCCTTTAACTTACTGAAAGAAAGATACGGAAATTTACGGTTACGTATTCAAGGCCATATTTACCCGTTCGTCCTGGGGATGCGATGACCCATCTGCTATTACATCGCATTGCTGGATTTCCAGGACAGAGCGGAGTTAAATGAACATCTAGTCAAATAAGGAATGTGTCGGAAATTCAGTTGAAATATCTCAAAAGCAGAGGGTAACACGAGATAAAGTATCTCCAGGTTCGTTACGGGTTTAAATTTAATAAAAAAGATACAAATATAAATGGGCGCCATCAACTGAATCCCTAGCAAACCACATCCTTCCTGGTTAAGCCTTAATTAAGACAAGGAAAGAAAAAGGAAAATCACATCACCATCAGATCACAACTAAGATAAAAACAAATTTATTCAACTTTGATAGTCAGACAGACATATTAAACACTCATCCTACCTGAGAGCATGGTCGAATGCCAACGTTAAATTGTCATTGTCCAGAAAATCGAACCATCTCTATTCTACTCAAAGTGTATTTAATCCACATAAAATAGGAAAAAATTCTAAAATTCTCTTGGGTTCTCAGGATCACCGTAGCACTATGTCTTTGCGTCACTGACATTCGTGAAAACCGAGACCTAACTTCTCTTTAAATTAACATCATGAATGTGGATGTAAAATATTATTAATCTGTCTAAAAACACATATTATAATCACATATTTTAAATATCACATAATTTATGGCTTGCATGGCATTATTCAAATACTGAATATGTTAGTAAAATGCTCCTAAACATCGAATAATTAATTTACACTATTTACACTGTCATTAATAATTGCTTGTTTGTGAATCACAGAAAATCCACTACTCATTGGTTATAATCATCATTATCATCAAAATTAAATATTTCTCACATTAGTTCTCATCTCAAAATTCAATATATTCAAGTCAGAATAATTAATTCATTATCATTAAATCATTTAAATGAATATTATAATCATCAATTCTTTATGCTCTAATTATTCACACACTCTCCTTTCATCATCTCCTTCAGATTAAATCATCTTAAATCATCAATATAAATTGTTTAATTCATCAACTCAAATTGCAATTCTTCAAATCATATCTCAATTAAATTTATTTAAAACCATTCAAATTTATTAATCATCAGCTTCTTTAGTTAATTATCACCTTCTAATTCAGTTATTCATCATCTATTCAATCATCTATTAATTTATTTAAATCAGCTTATTTATTCAATCTTTAATTCATCCATTTATTTAATTCTTTGATTTATTCCAAAATTTAATTTACCAATTTATTTAAATTTTATTCATCTGGTTATTTAGATTTCATTATTTCATCTAGTCATTCTGATTTTTATTTCATTAGGTCAGAACATTAATATGCTTAAATTTCAGATTATTATTTCATTAATTATTATTATCAGAAAATTTTGTATTATCAACATTATTTATTTGTTTAATTTCCTAACAAATTGTTTAATATGGGTTATAGAACGTTGTCTTACAGTTTTATCACTTCCAAGTTATATCTCGTATTTAATTATCATGCCAAAAAATATTATTGCCTTCACACATTCACGTTGGATCTCACTATCCACAACTACATTATATATTCTCACTTTATCAAATATCACATTTGAATACCACAATTATTCCACAAAACTCCATAAATATTCAGCGCACAGCATGAATCTCAAAAATTATGCTAGACTGGTTTCGACAACCTCACGTCTGCTTCAAAATACATTAGCAATATTGCAACTTCCACTTGGCAACTTCCACAAAATGCCTATCACAAACTTCACTTAATCACGTTGCATGATCTACAAAAAATACATAACTGGCTTCAAATTATCAACGCACACAATCTCCAATAACTGTAATTAATCTGATCACATCTAGACAACTTCTTAAACAATTGGGAAAAATATTACCTTTGTAATCGAAATCAAATTCAAGATCTGCTTTCAAATAGCATAAATTCTCTCAAAATTCTCATAATTCACTTCACAGAAAAACACCAATGTGCTATAATCTCTCATATCAAAATATGCAATACTGATCTGCCTTAAAATAAATCTGACCATTAATGATTCATCTTTCAAGATTCAATTACTTTAAATCCTTCTCAAAGGTGTTAAATTCAATCATAAAAATTATCAAAAGCATCAGCTGTATCAGCTGTTAAGTTGAAAGTACTCTCAAAAGAGTATAGCAACAAAATATTGGATTGGCAAACAAGAATTACAAAATGTAACCCTGCTGGCATGTATATTTTAATTTATTTAATAAAATTCGACTGATATGTGACTAGTAGTTTCTTGTTTGATCCTCTTACAATCTCAAGTACACTCGGATGATAAAAATGAGTTCCTCAATGGCAAGTAAGATGAGTATCCACCACACAATCGTATAAATACGAAAGGCCTTGCCCCGTCGTCTAACATGATAATGCCCTGAACGATGGGTAAAGATGTGTACCACCACGCAATCGCCTAAAGCGAAAGGCCCCATCTCGTCGTCTGATGAGTGAATGTACCAGATTGGAATCAACAAGTCTCTAGTTGTCACATGAAAACGATATTCATTCACTTGAGTGAATAACATCTTAATATCTCCAAACAATCCAATGGAAAAACTCCCTACTGATGAATAATACACACTCGCTAGTATGCATTGAACTGACGAAGTAATTTAAATAATCCAATTGCAGATCACGAGTTCGAAATACTCGCCACAAAAAAATAACTATCCAAGAAAACTATCCTTACTGGAAAATGTCTAAAAGACCAAACATCTGCTTAATAAAGCCAACCAATGATGAGAATTTCGTATAATGGTGCCTGCCATATCATATGGTAACGCCATATTCTAGCAAAATTTGGAGCAAATAATGTTTAAGCCATGTCTCAATAAACGTATAACTCCTACTAGAAAATATACAAGTATGCCCAGTGTTCATGAAAATATCATATCAGAAAGTCATAACTCTTACAGTACCTTCTCATATCAGCTGTTAATATATTTCAAAGATCGTCGATTATCCTCGTGTGCAATAAATTTCTCGAAAGATCGACGTGAATATCGTATCACCCACGCGATAACGATCGCCTTCATATCCCAAGTGAATCAGCTGTTAGACCTCCTCTTCTTCATGAATCGAATCCATCGCTCCGTGGTGCCATCGCGTCTCTGTCTTCGTTTACTCCGACATGATGAACTGCATGTTATCCATAGCGGATACTGTCCAAATTCTTACGTAAATGTTCATAAAAGCAGCGTACCCCATATTCTTCTTCTATGTTACGCCACTGTCCCATACAAAGTTCGGTTTGCTTGTTAAACGTTCAATCTCCACAGCGGTTAAGTCTCACTTGCAGAAAATAAATTTTATTTATGAGAGTGTATAAGTTTTTGAAACACCCTGTAGCTGTGTTCGTACTCGATATTTTATGATAATTCACGAAAAAGAATTCCATTAATGCACGTGCCAATGTTCATAAGTGCGTATAATTGTAACATTTCGTTTGCATAAAAGCGTTAATGTTAGCTGGACCCCATAGTCGCTCTACATGTTCCGTTATGAAATGCATAGTCGTAATGTCATTCGAATATCGAAGTTCATTATTGCAGTATATTACAACTATCTGCCTGCACAATTCTATTACTGAATACAAGTCCCAACTCGATGTTGTAACTGAATGTTGAAATGAAGTTCAGCTTCTTTAATATTGCCTGCGTATAAAAGTCGGAAACAGCCCGCTCGGATCTACTGCACTGTTCCAGAATGATCTACGCTTAAAGCCGGCCTCGCTATGCCGCTTCGCTATACTGTTCTGCGTTACAAAATGCAGCTCGAAATAAAGTTCTCAAACTCGTATTATAATACTGTTCTGACCCCGGCCTTTCTCCTGCTTCCACGGCCCGCACAGCTTGCCTCCTAACCGGTCCTCGCCGTCTACCGTGCGTTGCTCGCCTTGGCTCACTGACCTACTTCCTGCTCTCTGCCTGGTGAAGCAATACTGTCGCATTCACTTTACGTAACAAGTGTTTTGCACCGCTCAGCTTTGCCGTACGCTCTGCGCATGTGTTCTACTCAGCCCTGACGACTGAACTCGACTGATGTCTCTAGACTGCCTTAAGGAGCTCCTACCCTGCCGCTGTCACGTGATGCTCCCCCACTTTCTACGGTCGTGCGTCACAAGTATACTCTCGACCACCATAATCTCGGCTATTAAGTTATACAATAACTTAAGGGATTATCGGTCTTTCTTCAAGTTATTATCATATATATTGCTTGACATTTCTTCTCTTTTGAGATGATATAATACCATGTTCCAATTAAATCTTAATAAAACTTTAGTATTCCTCCCATAATTCCATCTACTAGACTGGTAGTGCCTTCTTGATCCTTGGCCTTCTACGTCATTACCTGACATTCCTCTCGAATCGATGTGAGCGCTATCTTTACAATTTTTCCCATAAATCTCAACTACGGCTCAATGTCAGCAGGCGTAGCCGATAGCCTCAACTGGGTATCGGGTACAATATGAAGGCTCTATTTAACCTACCTGCGTCACAACACACTGACGTCACTAGTTTGCGTACTCTCATTGATACTACTCAGCTTCACGTTAAAGCTCTGTCCCAATTAGATCAACCCACTGAACACTGGGACACTTTCCTAATTCATTTAGTGGTTTCTAAAGTTGATGTTGCTACCCTCAAAGCTTGGGAAATTGAACTTTCTAGAGAAGACGATTACTCTTACGAGCATTTAGTCACTTTCATAAATACTAGATGCCAACTCTTAACTGCTTTAGCTAATCAAAGTGAACCCTCATCCCCGAGTTCAAAATTTGAATTAATGTCTCTTAAACCCGAAAGCGAACGCTTAGCGTCTATTACTCACAAACCTGGGTCCAGCTCATCTAAACTTAAATCAAACACTACTGGTTACCCAACTAGGTCTAGTGAACGCCGTATTGCTAGCTCTCTTGTTTTAAACACTCAAAGTGAACCCCGCAAGAGTTTAAATGAACCTTTAAAGTGCATACATTGTAAAGATTCCCATGCCTTATATCTCTGTAAATCCTTTAAAGAACTGTCAGTCGACGACAGAAGAAAATTAGTTTCCCAAAACAAACATTGCTTCAACTGCCTAGCGCCCACGCATTCTGCTTCAAATTGCAAGTCTACAAGACTTTGCTTCCATTGTGAAAAGGCTCATCATACTTTGCTATATCATCATGATCAGGCAAGGTCATCGACAGCATCTACTTCTCAGGAAAGTGATAATGCTAACAGTTCCAATGCTTCATCGTACATTCAAAATGCCAAGTCCATTCGTATTGCCCAAGTATTATTGTCTACTGTCCAAATCGAAGTTCAGGATAACTTTGGCAACTGGGTCCGTGCACGCGGTCTTCTCGATTCAGCGGCAACTCATGATTTTGTGTCTAATTCTTTGATTAGAAAACTAGGCCTACCTGTAAACCCCACTTCTATTAACGTATCGGGCATTAACAGCTCAAAATCGCAAGCTTTACAGTTCTCAAAGCTAACCATAAGAGATACTTGTCACAGAAACAATTTTCTCAAACTGAATTGTCTAATTCTCAATAGCATTGGAGAAGACACTCCAAGTCACTCTGTGGATATTTCAGGGTTAAAAATTCCCTCGCATTTAAGGCTAGCCGATCCTTTGTTCAACATACAAAACCCCATTGACATACTCTTCAGTGCCAATGTTTTCTGGAATTGCCTTCGTAAACAGGTTCGCAAGTTATCCTCTAACGTGACCTCTTCAGAAAATGAATTCTGTGAGCAACTTTTTCTGAACACCACCACTCGCTCTTCTGATGGCCGGTTCATTGTTCAAATGCCAAGATTACATAATCCCCCTAAACTTATTAACTCTCAACCCAAAGCTCGAAAAGCTCTCTTTGCTATCGAGAGCAAATTCAAGAAAGAACCTCTCGTTAAACAGCAGTAAACCGATTTCATGGATGAGTATGAAAGCTTAGATCATATGGAAGTTGTTAACAAATCTGATGATGAATTGCACCCCCCCATTGAAACGGTTTTCTTAAATCATCATCCCGTGTGGAAAAACCCTCTTGTAAAGGATAAAATCCGAGTTGTTTTCAATGGTTCATCACCTGACGTTAATGGCAACAGCCTTAACGTTACTCTTTACTCTGGTCCTGCTATTCAGTCAGATCTATCTGCTATACTCTTAAACTTTCGATTTTTTTCCATAGCTGTTATAGCGGATATAAAACAGATGTACCGCCAAGTTTTAATTCAGCCTGAACAACGAGATCACCAAAGAATCTTGTGGCGCGACGAAATCAGTAAGCCTATTAAGGTATTTCGTTTAAACACAGTTACTTATGGCTTAAAACCTTCCGCTTTCCTTGCTATCCGATCCCTACACTTGTTAGCCTCTCAAGACGGTCATTTATTTGATTCTAAAGCTTCTGAAGCACTAACTACGTCATTCTATGTTGACGATTATTTGCAGTCCTTCCCCACTCTGGAGGAAGCTTCTTTCGTGTCCTTAGAACTTCAGGCATTGCTAAGGACTGGAGGTTTCCCACTTCATAAGTGGAATTCCAACTCCGCTGAGTTTCTCGCCCAGTTTCCTATTGAAGACGTAGATCCCTCCTCTGTCGAAATTTGTGGAAACTCCGAATCCATTAAAATTCTTGGTGTTCTTTGAACACTCTCATCTATAAAGTATCGCTCGCCGAAGAGCTCCCTAACACAAAAAGACAAATTCTCTCTGAAATTGCAAATTTTTTTGTTCCGCTTCATTTCCTTGCCCCAGTAATCGTTATAGCCAAATTCTTCATTCAAGAGCTGTTGTCGCTCAAATGTGAATGGAATGACACTGTTCCCCTTTCTTTTCTTAACAGATGGCTTTCTTTTCGCAGCAATTTGCTTGATATTTCCCTTATTGAAATTCCTAGGAATTTAATTAAGGCTCATTCTAATGCATCTTTTTTCCTTCAAGTGTTCGCGGACAGTTCCAAAAAAGCTTACGGTTGCTGCGCATATTTGGTTTATCGCAGTTCATTAAATGGATCTTCAGTTTCCAACCTTGCTTGTGCCAAATCGAAAGTGGCTCCTCTTAAAACTATCACTTTGCCTAGGCTTGAATTGTGTGCTGCACTCATGGCTGCAGAATTGTTAAGAAATTACGGGAAGTATTAAAAGTCGAATTCTCTCAAATCTATCTCTGGAGCGATTCCATGATCACCCTTTCTTGGATCGCCAAGAACCCCGCTCACTGGCAAACTTTTGTTGCAAATAGTGTTTCCAAAATTCAAACTCTTTCTTCGGGATGTCAATGGACGCATGTGCCCAGCGCTGACAACCCAGCCGACATTATCTCTCGTGGATGTTTTCCCTCTCAATTGGCAGCTTCCCAGTTGTACAGGCATGGGCCCTCGTGGTTAATCAATGACTCTTCTTGTTGGCCTTCTAAACCTCCAGCTACAAACTCCAACTTGCCTGAAGCAAAAGTATCTCTATCTACTGCTTCGTGTCTCGTTTTCAACGTTTCTCATCCCTTGTTGTCCCGCTATTCTTCCTTTCACAAATTAATTCGAATTGTCGCCTATCTCCTTAGATGGAAATATCTTGTGGTTGACCAACCTCTTCTCCCCAAACCACACATTACCAATCATGAATTGAATCTCGCTACCATTAAGGTTTTACAACTGACACAGCAAGAAGCCTTTTCTTCTGAATTGTCTTTACTTTCTTCTAAAAGGGATCTTCCCAAATCCATTCGTCTTCGTGCTTTGGCCCCGTTCCTTGATGAGAATGGGTTACTCAGGGTAGGTGGTAGGCTCTCTCAATCTTTGCTCTCTGATGACAAAAAGCATCCCGTTATTTTGCCTTCTAAACATCACGTAACTTCCTTAATTATACGTGACTTTCATTATCGCAATCTGCATGTTGGTACACGCACTATGCTTTGCCTCTTAAGGGAAAAGTACTGGATTATAAATGGAATTCACGAAGTTTCCTCTGTAATTCACAAGGGCATTCCTTGCTTCAAAGCGAAACCTAAAGTCAATGCTCAATTAATGAGCGATCTGCCTTCTTTTCGCTCTTCTCCTATACGCCCGTTTGCTCTCACTGGTGTGGACTATATGGGTCCGTTCCAATTTTAACGAAATTCCCCTGAAGCTAAACGCAAATTGTTTGGTAAGCTCTATGTTTCTCTCTTTGTTTGCATGGTTACTGGCGCAATCCATTTGGAACTAGTAACGAATGCTTCTACTTCTAACTTTTTAACAGCTGTCTCTCGCTTCGCTGCTAGGCGTGGTGTTCCTTCAGAGATGTTCTCGGATAACGCTTCCACCTTTCAGGGCGCAGCGTCCTTGTGGAAGAAAGCTCTCACATCTTCTCCTGCCATGGAACAGATCTCTAATTTTTCCTATTCAAAGGGTTTCAAATGGCGTTTTATACCTCCCTATGCTCCTCATCACGGTGGTAGGTGGGAATCCTGCGTAAAGCTCACTAAACGTCATTTAAGAAAGGTTTTAGGTAATCGCATTCTGACTTATGAAGAATTTAATTCACTGTCCGTTCTGATTGAAGGTGTTGTTAAATCTCGCCCTTTAACTCCGCTTTCCAATGACCCTGATGACCTGCTTCCACTCACACCTGGTCACTTCCTTATAGGCAATTCTCTTTCTGCCCCTCCTCCCCTTTCCAGCTCTTACAGGGATTTTAATCTACCTATTGTTTGGCGTAAACTTGAAGCCCTCCGCAATTCTTTCTGGAAGAGGTGGAACTTGGAATATTTAACTTCCTTGCAACGGAGACAGAAGTGGTTTCTTTCCAGTCCCAACATTAAAGTGGGGGACTTGGTCCTGGTTAGGGATGTTTCTCCTCCCCTGGTCTGGATTTCTGGTAGAGTGACCGAGTGTTATCCCGGAAGGGATGGGAGAGTCAGGATGGCCAGAATCTTGACCACTAACGGTCAGATCACAAGACCACTGTCTTTAATTGCAGCATTACATTTAAATGTTTAATTGTTTATCCTGCTCTCTGTTGGTGTTTGACCCTCCCAGCTTGGTGTATTCTTGGAATACACGGTAAGATAGAGTATATTTTTAATGCTCTTTGCTTGTTCATTCCTTCCTTTTTCTCAAACACCAACAGTGATCTCTTATGTTCTCTTTGCTGTTTAGGGTTCTCATGTTACTTGTGAGTCTGTTCTAGATATTTATCTTCCATGACCCACCTAGCGTGATCTAGCAGCGAATCTCTGAAGTTCCTCAATTCTTCCCGGTGCAAGAGGACTTCCTTATCAATCTGGCCACCAGATCTCGTCGCCATCGCCAGCTATCATCTCCGTGATCAAGAGAACTTCGTCTACCTTTTCACCCACCAGGCTGCGATAGTGTCGCCTACTATCAACTCTTTGAAGACCATCTCATCAAGAGAAATTAAATTTTCAATGTTGGTTATGTTTATATGGTTTCCTTTTGTCTTCTATCCCCACTCTTTTCCCTTTCCTGGTCCCTCTGCGCTTCGCTGAGTGGGTCTCACTTGTACGTCGGCAGTCGACTTAGTCAGTCAAAGTTCAACTAGAGCTAGCCTCCTCAAATAAAGAGGCATTCTCTTCATTCCACGCCATGTTGGAACTTTAAGTTTACCGTCAAAGGGAACTTCACCATCGTCATGAAGCAAAGATAAGTACAGACTTCAGGTTTTTACCTCATTCTCATCGTCTTTTAATATCTACATGCTTTTAACGACCATTTTATAGACAGTGTGAGATTATTATATTTGGGCAATAATCATCCTTCGCGGGATTTTCCATGTTGAGCTTTTGTCTGTCTAAACCAAGTTTAATAGAAAGCAGCATTTCTTATGAGAAATCTTCTCACAACGTGGGAATTATCCACTGTCTATAAAATACTCAGCTCGTTCCACCGCTGGAATAACTTTGGCCCTATACTTCAGCCAGGATCGCTCTGGAACCTTCCAGAATCTACCAGTCATACCGTCATGTATTTTCCACTCACATGTGTGGATACTATTTTAAATTAAGGAATCTTCCTTATAAATTACTGCAATAGCTAAATTTTCTTCCACCGTTGGGATTTTCTCTTTCACATTTAATTGTAATCCACAACTTTCTCAAGCAATAGACTTTCGCCTACCTAGTGCAACTAGTTATTTTCCATCATTGCAATAACTTTCTTTGCCATAAACTTTCGTGCTACTACAGTGAACTTTTCATCCATTTTAACAGACTATAGTGAAAACCAGTGCTTGTTCAACATTTATACCGCGTAGCGATCGTCCGATTATTATAAATACGGCCATGAACACTCATCCTCAATCCCAGTCGATCTTTCCCAAACCCTTTACTAACAAACCAAAATAATAAACTTGTTATTTTAGGTCCTTTTCAATGAGGTGTCACTCTAAAGACGTGACCTTCCCCTTTGCTTATTTCTCATTAATTAATTTCTGCATAACTACGTGTTTGGTACACGTTTCAAACTTACATTGTTTCTCCCTTATAATTAGGGAATACAATTCTCTCAACTCATAAGTGAGTTATTTCTAGGTTTCACGAAAGGGAAACTTGCCCCATTTGGCTCGTGATTCCTACTTAAACATGGGATGTCTAGAAACTTCCTCTCGACTTTCTCTTCAGGTTTCACATTAAGTGACCTGTCCTATTTGTATAACAACAAAAAAAGTAATTCAGCTTAAATATAAGAAGTTATAGGAACTTAAATTTTGTTCTTCCTGTTTCTGTTATTGTTATTTCCGAAGTTGTTACTCCTTCTAGAATATTTTCTCAGAAATGTCTTGAATTATACACCATGTACTCGATTTAATGTCTAACATTAATCACTTTAATTGTTTTTAACTTTTGTACATTATCTTCTCTATTTTAAAATCTTGCGAGAATTTTGAAACATATAAGGGTTTGAAACCAAAAGAATTGTTAATTGCCGGGCGCAAACTTTAGATGTTTTTCGGAGGTCAGTGACCCCATTTGTTATAAGGTCTAAAGTATATATTTGTCAAAAAACTACTACCTATTTGTTAAAAATTCATTACGCT
The DNA here is from genome assembly GCA_946902985.2 of Meconema thalassinum. Taxonomy (NCBI): domain Eukaryota; kingdom Metazoa; phylum Arthropoda; class Insecta; order Orthoptera; family Tettigoniidae; genus Meconema; species Meconema thalassinum. The sequence continues at coordinate 19,255,054 of OX336397.1, forward strand.
CTTTTATATTGTTAAAATAAATTTAAAGTTTCTTTCTTTGACTCATCATTTCTCTAACACAACAGTTAGGCAAGATCCTGTCTTCCCTGACTCTTCCTAGGTTCATGCCCTCGTTAATGCAAATAAATCTCGTGATAGGGTTTTAACCACTTTTTGCATTTGAGCAAGAACTCTTAGTTGACAACTCGGTAAAGTCTCTCTTAGCTTTAATAGCTAATTCTAACTGGCCAGTAAGGCAAGCATAGCTCGCTACGCCAGCTTCCTGCTTGTGGAGATTCTCTCGAACACTTATGGTTGGTTTTTCAAAATAAAGTGTTTCTCCTTGCCTAAACTTTTGGTCGGCTCTTTGCTGGTTAAAAGCTTAGCCATTTCCAAGTGCAACTCTTGATTTACTTACCAAAATTATTCCCTAAGGCATAGTTGTTTTACCCCTATCCTTCTTGGAAGCATTTGGTCGCTCTTTAGGAATTCTACAATTTCGAAAACAAAAAATATCGAACCCTATTCAAATTATTGGCATTCTTCAAATTACTTTGAATAGATACATAATAAATCTGTTACTCTTTGTCTTGCCAGACCATCACCCTTCCCCATAGTAGGCATATGTATGCTTGAGAGGGAATACTCTAAAGCCACTCACTCGCAATCCGCCCAAGTTCCAGCTGCGTCTCCCGTTAGCTTTGCCCAGGTCCTTACTCACTTTAGGTATCTGAGAGCTGATTTGCAGTGGCAGTCACCTTTTAGGACATTTAAAGCTAAACTTATAACTTTATGGGACTCTCCTTCTTTTTCTCCATACTTTTTTTTCCAATCCGAAACCCACTTCCTTTTCTTTATCATCTTCCCTTGGTGGTTAGGTTATTCCCCAGTCAATAATCTACCCAAAATTTGGTCCCAGAAACCCGGGAGAGTCCATTTGTTATTTTATATTATTTTTCAAGGGTCATTTGACAATACTTTGCAAATTATTAATATCTGCTTTGAATCTTTCAGCTATAACTACATCGTGCAAAGCCTGTGAAGTGGAAAGAGGCCTCTCCTGTCTCCTTTGGTGTGTCCCTTTCCTTCAAATTATTTGCTGCTGCCTGCCTGACAGTATTTCCAAGGTTCCACAGTTTCGTAAGTTATACTTTAATCTACCTACCTTGTCATGGCTCCTACTGAAAAGGATAAGGATGAAAAACTTACTTCTAAATGATCATCCTATAAAGGACAAATTACCCGATTCAGAAAATACATCAAAGAGCTAGATCCCTCAGAAGCTCAATTAGACTTGTTGAAACATCGTGTAAGGGATTTTGAACGTTCATATGAAAATTATTGTAACATTCAAACTGAAATAGACCCTTGTATGCTCAATCAAACCGAAGATCGAGTCGAAGTAGAAAACCAATATTACGAAGGTATAGGTTCTGCTTTCAAAATAATACACCAACTCGAAGAAGAACAGAAAAAGGACGCTTCTGTTCTTGGTTCCCTTCACGATCAACAAACTTCTTTTCTCGATGGTACTCATAAGCCCAAACCAATTCTACCTAAGATTAATTCACCCCACTTCTCTGGAGACGAATCTACTTGGGATTCTTTCTATGAATTATTTTGCTCTCTTGTTCATGACAATGAAGACATTCAAGTCATATACAAGTTTCATTACTTGAAATCTATCCTCCGAGGTCAAGCTCTGCGGTTAGTTGAAGCACTCCCTTTAAGTGCCGAAAATTACCCCACTGCCTTTAACTTACTGAAAGAAAGATACGGAAATTTACGGTTACGTATTCAACGCCATATTTACCCGTTTGTCCTGGGGATGCGATGACCCATCTGCTATTACATCGCATTGCTAGATTTCCAGGACCGAGCGGAATTAAATGAACATCTAGTCAAATAAGGAATGTGTCGGAAATTCAGTTGAAATATCTCAAAAGCAGTGGGTAACACGAGATATAGTATCTCCAGGGTCGTTACGGGTTTAAATCTAATAAAAAAGATACAAATATAAATGGGCGCCATCAACTGAATCCCTAGCAAACCACATCCTTCCTGGTTAAGCCTTAATTAAGACAAGGAAAGGAAAAGGAAAATCACATCACCATCAGATCACAACTAAGATAAAAACAAATTTATTCAACTTTGATAGTCAGGCAGACATATTAAACACTCATCCTACCTGAGAGCATGGTCGAATGCCAACGTTAAATTGTCATTGTCCAGAAAATCGAACCATCTCTATTCTACTCAAAGTGTATTTAATCCACATAAAATAGGAAAAATTTCTAAAATTCTCTTGGGTTCTCAGGATCACCATAGCACTATGTCTTTGCGTCACTGACATTCGTGATAACTGAGACCTAACTTCTCTTTAAATTAACATCATGAATGTGGATGTAAAAATATTATTAATCTGTCTAAAAACACATATTATAATCACATATTTTAAATATCACATAATTTATGGCTTGCATGGCATTATTCAAATACTGAATATGTTAGTAAAATGCTCCTAAACATCGAATAATTAATTTACACTATTTACACTGTCATTAATAATTGCTTGTTTGTGAATCACAGAAAATCCACTACTCATTGGTTATAATCATCATCATCATCAAAATTAAATATTTCTCACAATAGTTCTCATCTCAAAATTCAATATATTCAAGTCAGAATAATTAATTCATTATCATTAAATCATTTAAATGAATATTATAATCATCAATTCTTTATGCTCTAATTATTCACACACTCTCCTTTCATCATCTCCTTCAGATTAAATCATCTTAAATCATCAATATAAATTGTTTAATTCATCAACTCAAATTGCAATTCTTCAAATCATATCTCAATTAAATTTATTTAAAACCATTCAAATGTATTAATCATCAGCTTCTTTAGTTAATTATCACCTTCTAATTCAGTTATTCATCATCTATTCAATCATCTATTAATTTATTTAAATCAGCTTATTTATTCAATCTTTAATTCATACATTTATTAAATTCTTTGATTTATTCCAAAATTTAATTTTCCAATTTATTTAAATTTTATTCATCTGGTTATTTAGATTTCATTATTTCATCTAGTCATTCTGATTTTTATTTCATTAGGTCAGAACATTAATATGCTTAAATTTCAGATTATTATTTCATTAATTATTATTATCAGAAAATTTTGTATTATCAACATTATTTATTTGTTTAATTTCCTAACAAATTGTTTAATATGGGTTATAGAACGTTGTCTTACAGTTTTATCACATCCAAGTTATATCTCGTATTTAATTATCATGCCAAAAAATATTATTGCCTTCACACATTCACGTTGGATCTCACTATCCACAACTACATTATATATTCTCACTTTATCAAATATCACATTTGAATACCACAATTATTCCACAAAACTCCATAAATATTCAGCGCACAGCATGAATCTCAAAAATTATGCTAGACTGGGTTCGACAACCTCATGTCTGCTTCAAAATACATTAGCAATATTGCAACTTCCACTTGGCAACTTCCACAAAATGCCTATCACAAACTTCACTTAATCACGTTGCATGATCTACAAAAAATACATAACTGGCTTCAAATTATCAACGCACACAATCTCCAATAACTGTAATTAATCTGATCACATCTAGACAACTTCTTAAACAATTGGGAAAAATATTACCTTTGTAATCGAAATCAAATTCAAGATCTGCTTTCAAATAGCATAAATTCTCTCAAAATTCTCATAATTCACTTCACAGAAAAACACCAATGTGCTATAATCTCTCATATCAAAATATGCAATACTGATCTGCCTTAAAATAAATCTGACCATTAATGATTCATCTTTCAAGATTCAATTACTTTAAATCCTTCTCAATGGTGTTAAATTCAATCATAAAAATTATCAAAAGTATCAGCTGTATCAGCTGTTAAATTGAAAGTACTCTCAAAAGAGTATAGCAACAAAATGTTGGATTGGCAAACAAGAATTACAAAATGTAACCCTGCTGACATGTATATTTTAATTTATTTAATACAATTCGACTGATATGTGACTAGTAGTTTCTTGTTTGATCCTCTTACAATCTCAAGTACACTCGGATGATAAAAATGAGTTCCTCAATGGCAAGTAAGATGAGTATCCACCACACAATCGTATAAATACGAAAGGCCTTGCCCCGTCGTCTAACATGATAATGCCCTGAACGATGGGTAAAGATGTGTACCACCACGCAATCGCCTAAAGTGAAAGGCTCCATCTCGTCGTCTGATGAGTGAATGTACCAGATTGGAATCAACAAGTCTCTAGTTCTCACATAAAAACGATATTCATTCACTTGAGTGAATAACATCTTAATATCTCCAAACAATCCAATGGAAAAAATCCCTACTGATGAATAATACACACTCGCTAGTATGCAATGAACTGACGAAGTAATTTAAATAATCCAATTGCAGATCACGAGTTCGAAATACTCGCCACAAAAAAATAACTATCCAAGAAAACTATCCTTACTGGAAAATGTCTAAAAGACCAAACATCTGCTTAATAAAGCCAACCAATGGTGAGAATTTCGTATAACGGTGCCTGCCATATCATATGGTAACGCCATATTCTAGCAAAATTTGGAGCAAATAATGTTTAAGCCATGTCTCAATAAACGTATAACTCCTACTAGAAAATATACAAGTATGCCCAGTGTTCATGAAAATATCATATCAGAAAGTCATAACTCTTACAGTACCTTCTCATATCAGCTGTTAATATATTTCAAAGATCGTCGATTATCCTCGTGTGTAATAAATTTCTCGAAAGATCGACGTGAATATCGTATCACCCACGCGATAACGATCGCCTTCATATCCCAAGTGAATCAGCTGTTAGACCTCCTCTTCTTCAGGAATCGAATCCATCGCTCCGTGGTGCCATCGCGTCTCTGTCTTCGTTTACTCCGACATGATGAACTGCATGTTATCCATAGTGGATACTGTCCAAATTCTTACGTAAATGTTCATAAAAGCAGCGTACCCCATATTCTTCTTCTATGTTACGCCACTGTCCCATACAATGTTCGGTTTGCTTGTTAAAAGTTCAATCTCCACAGCGGTGAAGTCTCACTTGCAGAAAATAAATTTTATTTATGAGAGTGTATAAGTTTTTGAAACACCCTGTAGCTGTGTTCGTACTCGATATTTTATGATAATTCATGAAAAAGAATTCAATTAATGCACGTGCCAATGTTCATAAGTGCGTATAATTGCAACATTTCGTTTGCTTAAAAGCGTTAATGTTAGCTGGACCCCATGGTCGCTCTACATGTTCCGTTATGAAATGCATAGTCGTAATGTCATTCGAATATCTAAGTTCATTATTGCAGTATATTACAACTATCTGCCTGCACAATTCTATTACTGAATACAAGTCCCAACTCGATGTTGTAACTGAATGTTGAAATGAAGTTCAGCTTCTTTAATATTGCCTGCGTATAAAAGTCGGAAACAGCCCGCTCGGATCTACTGCACTGTTCCAGAATGATCTACGCTTAAAGCCGGCCTCGCTATGCCGCTTCGCTATACTGTTCTGCGTTACAAAATGCAGCTCGAAATAAAGTTCTCAAACTCGTATTATAATGCTGTTCTGACCCCGGCCTTTCTCCTGCTTCCACGGCCCGCACAGCTTGCCTCCTAACCGGTCCTCGCCGTCTACCGTGCGTTGCTCGCCTTGGCTCACTGACCTACTTCCTGCTCTCTGCCTGGTGAAGCAATACTGTCGCTTTCACTTTACGTAACAAGTGTTGTGCACCGCTCAGCTTTGCCGTACGCTCTGCGCATGTGTTCTACTCAGCCCTGACGACTGAACTCGACTGATGTCTCTAGACTGCCTTAAGGAGCTCCTACCCTGGCGCTGTCACGTGATGCTCCCCCACTTTCTACGGTCGTGCGTCACAAGTATACTCTCGACCACCATAATCTCGGCTATTAAGTTATACAATAACTTAAGGGATTATCGGTCTTTCTTCAAGTTATTATCATATATATTGCTTGACATTTCTTCTCTTTTGAGATGATATAATACCATGTTCCAACTAAATCTTAATAAAACTTTAGTATTCCTCCCATAATTCCATCTACTAGACTGGTAGTGCCTTCTTGATCCTTGGCCTTCTACGTCATTACCTAACATTCCTCTCGAATCGAGGTGAGCGCTATCTTTACTATTTTTCCCATAAGTCTCAACTACGGCTCAATGTCAGCTGGCGTAGCCGATAGCCTCAACTGGGTATCGGGTACAATATGAAGGCTCTATTTAACCTACCTGCGTCACAACACACTGACGTCACTAGTTTGCGTACTCTCATTGATACTACTCAGCTTCACGTTAAAGCTCTGTCCCAATTAGATCAACCCACTGAACACTGGGACACTTTCCTAATTCATTTAGTGGTTTCTAAAGTTGATGTTGCTACCCTCAAAGCTTGGGAAATTGAACTTTCTAGAGAAGACGATTACTCTTACGAGCATTTAGTCACTTTCATAAATGCTAGATGCCAACTCTTAACTGCTTTAGCTAATCAAACTGAACCCTCATCCCCGAGTTCAAAATTTGAATTAATGTCTCTTAAACCCGAAAGAGAACGCTTAGCGTCTAGTACTCACAAACCTGGGTCCAGCTCATCTAAACTTAAATCAAACACTACTGGTTACCCAACTAGGTCTAGTGAACGCCGTATTGCTAGCTCTCTTGTTTTAAACACTCAAAGTGAACCCCGCAAGAGTTTAAATGAACCTTTAAAGTGCATAATTTGTAATGATTCCCATGCCTTATATCTCTGTAAATCATTTAAAGAACAGTCAGTCGACGACAGAAGAAAATTAGTTTCCCAAAACAAACATTGCTTCAACTGCCTAGCGCCCTCGCATTCTGCTTCAAATTGCAAGTCTACAAGACTTTGCTTCCATTGTGAAAAGGCTCATCATACTTTGCTATATCATCATGATCAGGCAAGGTCATCGACAGCATCTACTTCTCAGGAAAGTGATAATGCTGACAGTTCCAATGCTTCATCGTACATTCAAAATGCCAAGTCCATTCGTATTGCCCAAGTATTATTGTCTACTGTCCAAATCGAAGTTCAGGATAACTTTGGCAACTGGGTCCGTGCACGCGGTCTTCTCGATTCAGCGGCAACTCATGATTTTGTGTCTAATTCTTTGATTAGAAAACTAGGCCTACCTGTAAACCCCACTTCTATTAACGTATCGGGCATTAACAGCTCAAAATCGCAAGCTTTACAGTTCTCAAAGCTAACCATAAGAGATACTTGTCACAGAAACAACTTTCTCAAACTGAATTGTCTAATTCTCAATATCATTGGAGAAGACAATCCAAGTCACTCTGTGGATATTTCAGGGTTAAACATTCCCTCGCATTTAAGGCTAGCCGATCCTTTGTTCAACATACAAAACCCCATTGACATACTCTTCAGTCCCAATGTTTTCTGGAATTGCCTTCGTAAACAGGTTCGCAAGTTATCCTCAAACGTGGTCGCCAGAGACACTAATTTTGGTTGGATCGTCACCGGTCAACTTCCCCATTATTCTCACCAACCCGCATCGCAATGTTACTTCGCCAATACTGACCTGGAACAGTTCTGGAGGCTCGAAAGTGTTGATCCTCCTAACGTGACCTCTTCAGAAAATGAATTCTGTGAGCAACTTTTTCTGAACACCACCACTCGCTCTTCTGATGGCCGGTTCATTGTTCAAATGCAAAGATTACATAATCCCCCTAAACTTATTAACTCTCAACCCAAAGCTCGAAAAGCTCTCTTTGCTATCGAGAGCAAATTCAAGAAAGAACCTCTCGTTAAACAGCAGTACACCGATTTCATGGATGAGTATGAAAGCTTAGATCATATGGAAGTTGTTAACAAATCTGATGATGAATTGCACCCCCCAATTGAAACGGTTTTCTTAAATCATCATCCCGTGTGGAAAAACCCTCTTGTAAAGGATAAAATCCTAGTTGTTTTCAATGGTTCATCACCTGACGTTAATGGCAACAGCCTTAACGTTACTCTTTACTCTGGTCCTGCTATTCAGTCAGATCTATCTGCTATACTCTTAAACTTTCGATTATTTCCCATAGCTGTTATAGCGGATATAAAACAGATGTACCGCCAAGTTTTCATTCAGCCTGAACAACGAGATCTCCAAAGAATTTTGTGGCGCGATGAAATCAGTAAGCCTATTAAGGTATTTCGTTTAAACACAGTTACTTATGGCTTAAAACCTTCCGCTTTCCTTGCTATCCGATCCCTACACTTGTTAGCCTCTCAAGACGGTCATTTATTTGATTCTAAAGCTTCTGAAGCACTAACTACGTCATTCTATGTTGACGATTATTTGCAGTCCTTCCCCACTCTGGAGGAAGCTTCTTTCATGTCCTTAGAACTTCAGGCATTGCTAAGGAATGGAGGTTTCCCACTTCATAAGTGGAATTCCAACTCCGCTGAGTTTCTCGCCCAGTATCCTATTGAAGACGTAGATCCCTCCTCTGTCGAAATTTGTGGAAACTCCGAATCCATTAAAATTCTTGGTGTTCATTGGACACTATCATCTATAAAGTATCGCTCGCCGAAGAGCTCCCTAACACAAAAAGACAAATTCTCTCTGAAATTGCAAAATTTTTTGATCCGCTTCAATTCCTTGCCCCAGTAATCGTTATAGCCAAACTCTTCATGCAAGAGCTGTTGTCGCTCAAATGTGAATGGGATGACACTGTTCCCCTTTCTTTTCTTAACAGATGGCTTTCTTTTCGCAGCAATTTGCTTGATCTTTCCCTTATTGAAATTCCTAGGAATTTAATTAAGGCTCATTCTAATGCATCTTTTTCCCTTCATGTGTTCGCGGACAGTTCCGAAAAAGCTTACGGTAGCTGCGCATATTTGGTTTATCGCAGTTCATTAAATGGATCTTCAGTTTCCAACCTTGTTTGTGCCAAATCGAAGGTGCCTCCTCATAAAACTATCACTTTGCCTAGGCTTGAATTGTGTGCTGCACTCATGGCTGCAGAACTTGTTAAGAAATTACGGGAAGTATTAAAAGTCGAATTCTCTCAAATCTATCTCTGGAGCGATTCCATGATCACCCTTTCTTGGATCGCCAAGAACTCCGCTCACTGGCAATCTTTTGTTGCAAATAGTGTTTCCAAAATTCAAAATCTTTCTTCGGGATGTCAATGGAGGCATGTGCCCAGCGCTGACAACCCAGCCGACATTATCTGTCGTGGATGTTAATTGGCACTCTTCTTGTTGGCCTTCTAAACCTCCAGCTACAAACTCCAACTTGCCTGAAGCAAAAGTATCTCTATCTACTGCTTCGTGTCACGTTTCCAACGTTTCTCATCCCTTGTTGTCCCGCTATTCTTCCTTTCACCAATTAATTCGAATTGTCGCCTATCTCCTTAGATGGAAATATCTTGTGGTTGACCAACCTCTTCTCCCCAAACCACACCTTACCAATCATGAATTGAATCTCGCTACCATTAAGGTTTTACAACTGACACAGCAAGAAGCCTTTTCTTCTGAATTGTCTTTACTTTCTTCTAAAAGGGATCTTCCCAAATCCATTCGTCTTCGTGCTTTGGCCCCGTTCCTTGATGAGAATGGGTTACTCAGGGTAGGTGGTAGGCTCTCTCAATCTTTGCTCTCTGATGACAAAAAGCATCCCGTTATTTAGCCTTCTAAACATCACGTAACTTCCTTAATTATACGTGACTTTCATTATTGAAATCTGCATGTTGGTACACGCATTCTGCTTTGCCTCTTAAGGGAAAAGTACTGGATTATAAATGGAATTCACGAAATTTCCTCTGTAATTCACAAGTGCATTCCTTGCTTCAAAGCGAAACCTAAAGTCAATACTCAATTAATGAGCCATCAGCCTTCTTTTCGCTCTTCTCCTATACGTCCGTTTGCTCTCACTGGTGTGGACTATATGGGTCCGTTCCAATTTCAACGAAATTCCCCTGAAGCTAAACGCAAATTGTATGGTAATCTGTATGTTTCTCTCTTTGTTTGAATGGTTACTGGCGCAATCCATTTGGAACTAGTAACGAATGCTTCTACTTCTTACTTTTAATCAGCTGTCTCTCGCTTCGCTGCTAGGCGAGGTGTTCCTTCAGAGATGTTCTCTGATAACGCTTCCACCTTTCAGGGCGCAGCGTCCTTGTGGAAGAAAGCTCTCACCTCTTCTCCTGCCATGGAACAGATCTCTAATTTTTCCTATTCAAAGGGTTTCAAATGGCGTTTTATACCTCCCTACGCTCCTCATCAATGTGGTAGGTAGGAATCCCGCGTAAAGCTCACTAAACATCATTTAAAAAAGGTTTTAGGTAATCGCATTCTGACTTATGAAGAATTTAATTCACTGTCCGTTCTGATTGAAGTTGCTATTAATACTCGCCCTTTAACTCCGCTTTCCAATGACCCTGATAACCTGCTTCCACTCACACCTGGTCACTTCTTTATAGGCACTTCTCTTTCTGACCCTCCTCCCCTTTCCAGCACTTACAGGGATTCTAATCTACCTATTGTTTGGCGTAAACTTGAAGCCCTCCGCAATTCTTTCTGGAAGAGGTGGAACTTGGAATATTTAACTTCCTTGCAACGGAGACAGAAGTGGTTTCTTTCCAGTGCCGACATTAAAGTGGGGGACTTGGTCCTGGTTAGGGATGTTTCTCCTCACCTGGTCTGGATATCTGGTAGAGTGACCGAGTGTAATCCTGGAAGGGATGGGAGAGTCAGGATGGCCAGAATCTTGACCACTAATGGTCAGATCACAAGACCACTGTCTTTAATTGCTGCATTACCTTTAAATGTTTAATTGTTTATCCTGCTCTCTGTTGGTTTATCCCTCCCACCTTGGTGTATTCTTGGAATACACGGTAAGATAGAGTATATTTTTAATGCTCTTTGCTTGTTCATTCCTTCCTTTTTTCTCAAACACCAACAGTGATCTCCAATGTTCTCTTTGCTGTTTAGGATTCTCATGTTACTTGTGAGTCTGTTCTAGATATATATCTTCCATAACCCACCTAGCGTCATCTAGCAGCGAATCTCTGAAGTTCCTCAATTCTTCCCGCTGCAAGAGGACTTCCTTATCAATCTGGCTACCAGATCTCGTCGCCATCGCCAGCTATCATCTCCGTGATCAAGAGAACTTCGTCTACTTTTTCACCCACCAGGCTGCGATAGTGTCGCCTACTATCAACTCTTTGAAGACCATCTCATCAAGAGAAATTAACTTTTCAATGTTGGTTATGTATATATGGTTTCCTTTTGTCTCCTACCCCCACTCTTTTCCCTTTCCTGGTCCCTCTGCGCTTCGCTGAGTGGGTCTCACTTGTACGTCGGCAGTCGACTTAGTCAGTCAAAGCTCAACTAGAGCTAGCCTCCTCAAATAAAGAGGCATTCTCTTCATTCCACGCCATGTTGGAACTTTAAGTTTATCCATCAAAGGGAATTTCACCATCGTCATGAAGCAAAGATAAGTACAGACTACGGGTTTTTACCTCATTCTCATCGTCTTTAATATCTACATGCTTTTAACGACCATTTTATAGACAGTGTGAGATTATTATATTTGGGGCAATAATCATCCTTCGCGGGATTTTCCATGTTGAGCTTTTGTCTGTCTAAACCAAGTTTAATAGAAAACAGCATTTCTTATGAGAAATCTTCTCACAACGTGGGAATTACCCACTGTCTATAAAATACTCAGCTCGTTCCACCGCTGGAATAACTTTGGCCCTATTCTTCAGCCAGGATCGCTGTGGAACCTTCCAGAATCTACCAGTCATACCGTCATGTATTTTCCACTCACATGTGGGGGTACTATTTTAAATTAAGGAATCTTCCTTATAAATTACTGCAATAGCTAAATTTTCTTCCACCGTTGGGATTTTCTCTGGCCCATTTAATTGTAATCCACAACTTTCTCAAGCAATAGACTTTCGCCTGCCTAGTGCAACTAGTTATTTTCCATCATTGCAATAACTTTCTTTGCCATAAACTTTCGTGCTACTACAGTGAACTTTTCATCCATTTTAACAGACTATAGTGAAAACCAGTGCTTGTTCAACATTTCTACCGCGTCGCGATCGTCCGATTATTATAAATACGGCCATGAACGCTCATCCTCAATCCCAGTTGATCTTTCCCAAACCCTTTACTAACAAACCAAAATAATAAACTTGTTATTTTAGGTCCTTTTCAATGAGGTGTCACTGTAAAGACGTGCCCTTCCCCTTTGCTTATATCTCATTAATTAATTTCTGCATAACTACGTGTTTGGTACACGTTTCAAACTTACATTGTTTCTCCCTTATAATTAGGGAATACAATTCTCTCAACTCATAAGTGAGTTATTTCTAGGTTTCACAAAAGGGAAACTTGCCCCATTTGGCTCGTGATTCCTACTTAAACATGGGATGTCTAGAAACTTCCTCTCGACTTTCTCTTCAGGTTTCACATTAGGTGACCTGTCCTATTTGTATAACCACAAATAAGTAATTCAGCTTAAATATAAGAAGTTATAGGAACTTCTATTTTGTTCTTCCTGTTTTTTTATTGTTATTTCCGAAGTTGTTACTCCTTCTAGAATATTTTCTCAGAAATGTCTTGAAGTACACACCTTGTACTCGATTTACTGTCTAACTTTAATCACTTTAATTGTCTTTAACTTTTGTACTTTATCTTCTCTATTTTAAAATCTTGCGAGGATTTTGAAACATATAAGGGTTTGAAACCAAAAGAATTGTTAATTGCCTGGCGCATACTTTAGATGTTTTTCGGAGGTCTGTGACCCCATTTGTTATAAAGTCTAAATTATATATTTGTCAAAAAACTACTACCTATTTGTTAAATTCATTACGCTCTTTTGCATTGTTAAAATAAATTTAAAGTTTCTTTCTTTGACTCATCATTTCTCTAACACAAGAGTTAGGCAAGATCTTGTCTTCCCTGACTCTTCCTAGGTTCATGCCCTCGTTAATGCAAATACATCTCGTGATAGGGTTTTCACCACTTGTTGCATTTGAGCAAGAACTCTTAGTTGACAACTCGGTAAAGTCTTAGCTTTAATAGCTAATTCTAACTAGCCAGTAAGGCAAGCGTAGCTCGCTACGCCAGCTTCCTGCTTGTGGAGATTCTCTCGAACACTTATGGTTGGTTTTTCAAAATATAAGTGTTTCTCCTTGCCTAAACTTTTAGTCGGCTCTTTGCTGGGTAAAAGCTTAGCCATTTCCAAGTGCAACTCTTGGTTTACTTACCAAAATTATTTGGTCGCTCTTTAGGAATTCTACAATTTCGAAAACAAAAAATATCGAAACCTATTCAAATTATTGGCATTCTTCAAATTACTTTGAACAGATACATAATAAATCTGTTACTCTTTGTCATGCCAGACCATCACCCTTCCCCATAGTATGCATGTGTATGCTTGAGAGGGAATACTCTAAAGCCACTCTCTCGCAAACCGCCCAAGTTCCAGCTGCGTCTCCCGTTAGCTTTGCCCAGGTCCCTACTCACTTTAGGTATCTGAGAGCTGATTTGCAGTGGCAGTCACCTTTTAGGACATTTAAAGTTAAACTTATAACTTTGTGGGACTCTCCTCCTATTTCTCCATCCTTTTTTTCCAATCCGTAACCCACTTCCTTTTCTTTATCATCTTCCCTTGGTGAATAGGTTATTCCCAAGTCAATAATCCACCCATATGGCACAACATTCTATCATATTTGGTTTTCAAACTATCGCCTAATTTTAAAACAAAATTTTTCCAAAAAATTTGAAAAATATAACGAGTGGTCTATAGGAAAGAGGACGTCAGTTCGAGTCCAACGACACCTCATTTGTTAAAATCCGACAATCCATTCGCCAATGATCACCAATGTTGGCGAGAAAGTAGGCTATCATTTTGTTTTTCCTCCTACACCCTTAAAACTTGTTGGCCCCCTAGAGGGCATACCCACCTTTCATTAACGTCAAACAAACTTTTTTCCAATTCACCGTTTCAAAAATAGCACCAATCAAAAAACAATAATTTTCTAATTTTTTTTAATACCATCACACATGCTTAGCCAAGAGAACGTCCTCCCTACGCCAACAATACCGACCACGGGCAGAGTTTATATGAAAGTAGGGGACGACTCAGACCCCCCCCCCGTACCGCACTACTGCACAGTCTTAGTCCTAGTTCATTTACGTCAAACTAATTTTTTGTAAACTCTTTCAAAATTTAAGTGTTTTCAAAAAATCTCAAAAAATAAAAAAGTTTCATTATGAAAACTAAAAGTCATAGAGACCATTCATCTCATGGCACAAACGTTCTATCTTTCTAAAACAAACATTTTCAAATATTTTTTCAGAAATATGACGATTGGTCCATAAGAAAGAGGACGTCAGCGCGAGTCCAACGACACCTCATTTGTCAACATCCGACCATGGGTTCACCAGATATTAATGATTTAACATGTACAGTCGGGTACAAATAAAATGGGTGAAGTAGAACCCACCTTGCCCCCCTACTGCCATGCCTGATGAGAACCATTTACAAATAGAGATAAATGGTCATAGGATGTTGGTCCATAACCATGAAATGGTCAATGCAGGTGACGAATTATCCTTTCATCTCCTGTTGACATGGGATGAAAAGCAAGCGGGAATAACCATAAATGATTTCCCACTTTATGTGGAATTGGAATATACAGCCATGAAATAACAATTTGACGTTAGTTGTGATTTAAACTTTCTTGTGAACGGTTGTTGGTCATTATCATCATGGTGAAACAAAGGTATGTGGTGAGAAAGACTAAAAATACAAAAAATAAGACCCTGTCCTTGGCAAAGCCTGGGCTTACGACATTCGTGGACAAGCCCTTGCGAAGGAAAAAAAAGAAAAAATAATGTATTGTCCATAAGGAAAGCCATTCGAGCAGCACATAGACATGTTATTCCAAAACGTCGGCGACAGGGTTCAAAACATGGGCGAGTGACTCCTGTCCCCAAACGAGCGGGATTTTTACCTGCTTTATTTGCCAGTCTGGCTGCACTGGGTTCACATTTGGGTGGTGCCAGTGCAGTGGCGAAAACCATTAAAGCCGTGCAGCAGGGCAAGCAACAACTAAAAGAATGTCAGCGACATAATGAAACGATGGAAGCGATTGGTATGGGTCTAGAAATGCAAATTTAAAGCCAGCTTTTTATCAACAAGGATATGGGATTTCACCATTTCGAAATATAAAAAAATTAATTTTAACCTCAGCCATAGCAAGACATTCCCTGACGAAACAACAAGTGGAAAGCTATGCTAAGCAACTAAAGCTTTCTCATTTTGGAGGTGTGTTTATGGGAAACCAATTACCCCCTCGACCCTGGAAACAGGAATGTACTGTTGTCAATTTGGATGATCACAGAGGACAGGAACGCATTATGTAGCTTATGTCAAAGAGGGATCCACCGTTTGACAGTTTTGGGAATTTGCCCCCACCCATGGAACTAGTGACCTATTTTGGAAACAGGATCAAGATATATTATAATGTGAAACGTGAGCAAACGTTTAACAGCCAACAGTGTGGACGTTTGTGATTATTTTTTTTATATAAGACGCACCATAAGCAAAAACGTCAACAGTATGTCGGCAGAAAGTAAAACGTTTACACTCCATGGACGTGGACCTGAAGTCAGCCTAGACTTTTACCTGCCCATCGAATTGAGTGAAAAACCCTATGGTTTAGGACTTGTTTCACTTGAAACGTACAATCGAATCTACAATATACGTGAAAATGTGAACAACAAGTTTTACTATGATGAGTCTGTGCTCACCCTGAACTCTGATGGATATACCATCGATGATATTTATGAACACATTTATGTGGTGTTGATCAATGGATATGGTTTAAAGTCAATTCTCGATGGATCGCGCAAGGTGGAACTTGTAGGAAATACCAACACTCATCGCTGCAGTATTTTCTCCACATTCAAAATTGACTTTAAAACACGCCCCGATTCCATTGGTCCATTACTAGGATTTAAACCACACGTGTTGGAGCCCAACAAAAAACATGAATCAGACCACGAAGTGAAATTCATTGAGGACCATCATGTGTCGGTGACGTGTAATTTTATTAGCCAAGTGTACGCCAATCAACAACCATCGCATTCGCTTTATGACTTTATTGTTACATCACCCAATGGCTATATTTTTCGTGAAAACCCTCCAGTGGTGCTTTTTCATTCTGTGGCTGTCGATGGTATTAGTAATATAACGTTAAGACTGATCAATAAAGATCAACAACTCATTGATCTAGATTCTACCACAACAGTGACTTACAAATTGGTGCTAAAGCCACTATGAAATTTGTATATAAAGCAACAACACCGTCTATGAATGGTGTTAGTTGTTTGCCACGTGAATACACGTTAATATCTCAGGACGAGCAGATTTTACAGCATTTGGGTTACCACGTCCACCCTCATGATGAATTCTATCCTAGAGTTAGCGAACCGCATCGAGGAGCAATCAGGAGTGGTAAGAATTGATCTCCATTCCTATCAAGCTCAAACACCTGGACTCAATAACAATGATGAAATTCAATTTGTTATCAACAACCAAGATATTTACACCCTACCGCATGAAAGTGTCATTCAGATCGAAGGTCGGCTCACCAAAGCCGATAGCTCTACACCCACCACATCCAAGTTGGCCAACCATGCTTTTGCCTTTCTGTTTTCTGAGGTGCGGTATGTCATTAACGATATCGTAGTGGATAGCACTCGAAATGTGCGTATTTCCGGTGTCATGAAACTTTACCCCTCTTATAGTGAGGAAGAAGGTAAAACACTTTGCTTGGCGGGTTGGTGCCCTGACTCGACCAATGACTGGATGGTACACACCGATGGGACCTTTACAGGATATTTACCTCTTAAACTGATTTTAGGCTTTGCCGAAGATCACTAGCGCATTGTGGTCAACGCAAGGCAAGTGCTTTATCTGGTGAGAGGCAAGAGTGATAATAATGCACTCAAGGGAGCCGACAATGCCCCCATAGATTCAAAAATTCAACTACAACGCTTGCTATGGAAAGAGTCCCATGTGACCCTTGACGATAGCAAAAAACTGGACATACTCAGAGTGGTAAAGAGAGATATGCCTCTGCCCATGGAATTTAGAAGCTGACATTCCATTATTATCCGCTATTGCCCACCACCAACACACACAGTTGGTCTGTAAAAACAGCCCGCTATACAGAGAGACCTCTGTACATGATCGTGGGTTTTCAAACGAATCGCCAGTATCAACACACCAAAGATGCCACGCAATTTGATCACCTGCAATTGAGAAATGCACGGCTTTTCCTCAACGGAGCTGTGTTTCCCTATGAAGGACTGGATTTGGACTTTTCAAAAAATAAGTTTGCCCCCTGTACGACTTGTTTTGTAAATTTCGATGGTCGTATTATCAAAAAGAGAACGGCCCCATGCTGCTAACCCAAGTGTTTAAGGCAAGAACGCCACTGATTGTCTTTGACTGTTCTTACCTGGAAGAGTCTGTCAAGCCATCCAATATTGACATTGGACTAGATTTTGAAACGCATGACAATGTACCAGCCAATACGACGGCCTACTGTTTGATTATTCATCACAAACAAGTCAACTATTATCCACTGTCCAACCAAGTGACCAGTGTATAAATAACAGGTCAACGCACGTTAAGCCGCTCAGTCATGTCTTGCTTTAAAGCCTCAAGAGACGTCACATCCATGAATTTAAACTCTGAGGAACAACGTTTCAAGACTTTTGCAAAATGGCCAGTGCCTTTCATAAACCCTCAAGCCTTAACGGCTGCTGGGTTCTACTATTTGAAAACAAGAGATGAAGTGAAATGTGCCTTTTGTCCCATCATCATAGACCAATGGCAAGAGAGCGATGAACCCATGCAGGAACATCAGCGCTGGTCACCTGCCTGCCCCTACCTATGCAGAATAGAGGTGGGTTAATATACCCTGTCATTCAAGCTATCCGTCACTCGTGTCCCTGAGTGATGAAAAAACAAGTTACGATACGTGTGGACCGTATGGTGTCCATGGTGCTTCAGTAAGCAGCTCACCATCGAAAACGCCCAGTTTAGACACATTGGGACATCATCGGTGTTATGGACGTTACAAACACAAAAGACTATATTGTTGTATGAATTGGTATCGTCCTTATCCCAAAATGACAAAAGCCTGTAAGACGTGTTATGATAATAAAATTATGTAATTCTAAAATTCTTATTTTTTCAAGTCCTCCTGTCCTACCGTAACCTTTTTTTTTTTTTCAAACTAGCATGGCTGGTAAGTCCATGTCATGACCACACCGTAGTCATTGATTGTCAGTCAGTCGTCAGTTGAACTTGGTCCAGGCAAGCGGCAACATGTTGCGCAAACTCATTGTGGATTGCCAAGGGTTTAAAATTGGTGACAACAAATTTATATTTAAACAAGTGGCCATTATCGATTGTACCACGTTTTGGATATCGCAAGCTACGCATTTGCTATTAGAACCGCCCCTTACTTTTGATTTGTTGTGTGAAAAAGATCGTAAACAAACCCAGTGGATTGAAAATCATAGGCAACTAGACTGGAATCAAGGAACCATTTCCTATAAATATTTGGACGTGGTCATGAAAGCCTTGTCCTCGGCCAATGTGGTATTTGTGAAAGGTAATGAAAAACGTGAATGGTTGCAACCATTTTTGGCTTCTTACTGTCAATGTATCGACCTCATGGAGTTGGGCTGCCCATCCCTGCAAACGCTCTTGGATACTTGTTCCTGTGGCAACATTACCCATAGAGCCCTAGCGCATGCGTGCCATCTCTTTCATTGGTTAACCACTCATGCCTGCTGGGAGTCGTTGAACAAAATTATAAATCAAGATTTACCTGTGAATGACGCCAGTGATATTTCTACAAGCAACGTGTAAACATCTACAACACGTGATACCACGGAGAAAGACAATGCTACGGACAAAGCCATCGGCAAGTTCTTAGTGTGCAAAAAGAAACTAGACAGTTTTACCAAAGAGGAACTCTTAGCGCTGCCCAAGTCGTTCATTTATTATGTGGCCGCCAACGCGGTGAAAGAAATCTGGTAACATGTACCAAAATCATGGATTCAAGACCCTGTGTTGAGTGAATTGCAACCCTGTACGGATTACGATCATCATAAGCAAGTGGCCATGGCAAAAATACCCTCTATGCGTCAGTGCGCGACTTGTCAGCTAGTGAAACTATATCACGGTCATAAAAGTCCGTGTAAAGACTTTGTTGAATCATTCCACGGGTGTCATGGCGAGAAAAAGCAGCAACAACAATAACAACAAACACAAACTTCGTCCACAGAGGAGGAGGAAGACCAAACCTTTTTACCATTCATGGAAAAGGATATGACAGACCTGTACTGGCAATGGCGATATTGACAAAGTGATTCAATACTTACCTTTCGAAATCCATCTCCCAGGTTATCGATTTTGTGGCCCTGGAACTCAACTTGAAAAACGTTTGCAGCGTGGTGATGTACCCATTACCCTTTTGGATCAAGCATGCAAAGAGCATGATCTTTCTTATCGACATAGTCATCGTGGTTTAAGACATGTGGCAGATAAATTGTTATTGCAAAAAGCTAAACAACGTTTTGCATCCTGTGATGCCTCAGTGGGTGAGAGGATGGCAGCCCTGATTGTGATGAGTGCAATGAAAGGAAAGTTGATAATGCATGGACATAAACATTAAGGAATGGAGGAGTGAGGAATTGGGATGTGTTTGTATTCTTCTTTTGTCAATCCCTATGGTTATGAAATAAGAAACAAAGGTTTACCAGAACTCGATGTTTTCTTTTTTTTTTAAATCATGATGTTGATGGGCTGATTGTTCATTTTCACGTTTTTACACATGACCAATTTACACATTGCCATTTGTCAATTTGCAATTTACATTTTTTTTTAAATGTTCGTTTCAAGTTTTGTGTTTTTGATGATATGGATTTTCCATTTTGTTGATGACACTTTTTTTAAATGTCCCTTTGAAGTTTTATATTTCACACATGGCCATTTCCAGTTTTTAAAAATGACCGTTTTAAGTTCTTGAATTTTGGTGATATGGAAACATGGATTTTGCATTTTGCTGTTTTCACATTTTTCCATTTGGTGTATGTTGAAAGTTGAGATTTGTCAATGATGTTGATAGGAGTGTTTGACCATAATGATGCTGCAATGTGTTTATGGGATTGCGGAAACGTAGAGGTATACGACTACTGCAGGTAAGACTGTTTTACAAAAATAATGTCTATTCACAGCTACATTTCAAAGAAACCAAACTATTGTCAAAACAAAATGACTATATAAGTGACGCTTTCCCCCTCCCCACCCACCCAACCTACCTCACGTTGTTTGCACTGGTCATACATACACACTTGCTTTCTCTCTACTCATACATTCACACCTGTCTTTGGGAACAAACACAACCACTTTATTTATTCCCAAAAGCAGATTCTCTACATGCACACTCACCCCAAAATAACTTTTTAGTTTACCATTTACATTACAAAATATATATAAATACTAGTCATTAAAGTAATAAAAATATACTATTACTCATTTTATAAATACAAAACACAACAACTTTGTACAGCTTTAAAAGAATCAAACTATAGGCAGTTAAGGTAGATCTCATATTTTAATAGCATCTTTTTACTATCATTTTTAACACATGGCATTTAATTATTTGCAAGCTTTTCCATTTTTGATTTAAAACACTTTTTGTAAGACCTCTGTCACTACAGTTTTTCGATCAAAATTATTGGAGTATTGACGTAAGCAGTTTATAAGGTCGATCTCATATTTTAATAGCATCTTTTTGCTATCATTTTTAATACATTGCATTTAATTAATTGCAAGCTTTTCCATTTTTTTATTTAAAACAATTTTTGAAAAGATATCCATTTCTTTTTGGCTTTGTTAACTAGGTTTAAGATTTAATATCAATCACGCTGAGGAAGGTATCAATGAAATACCGAAACATGTACGTTTAGTAATGTAATTAAACGTTTCATTAGTGTTCGACTAGGCGGTTTTAATAAGAGAATCAAACTATATGCCATTTTCCAATTCCCAACTCTGTTAAATTTAAAACAAAAAAATAGGTTGCATAGAACTTTTTAAAGAGCAAAAGGTACAAGTGAATTGCCACTATTTAGAAAATCTACTATTTACAATGAGAAATAAAACAATATTTACAAAATACAAAATACTAAATTTATGAGTTACAAAAAGCCATGTCACTAAACGAACAAACAGAAAAATCACACCTCCTCCTCCTTGCGGTCATAACCCCAGGGCAGGCTGGTAAGCAAGTCATCAGCCCACACACGTTTGTTATCCATGGAGGCGAGGGTGCGTTTTCCCTGTTCTACAAGATACAAATGATGGTATCCTGTACTGTGTATGGGACATAGGTTTGCCAGTGCGTAAAACCGCCAGGTAGTGATCTACACGTAGCAATTTTACCACTGCCCTACCTACACCTTTTGCTCTTTTGGCTTCCTTACAGTCTAGTGTGCGATAAGCATACATTTTCGAGGCCAAACCTACGAAATCCGAATTAAGGGAATCACCGCATTCATCTTTTAAAACACCCATTACCTTCTTGTTTTTATGGGCAGCTGAAACACGTTGTCAGCGCTATACGAAGAGGTGTCAAACCAGTCACTATGCTGCATCATGACGTCATAGGGGTGTCAATGGCGAATGTGGTAAATGAATGAGTCTGTATCCATATACAAAAGAGAGACGTCCTCAAAATGGCGTTTGGCAAACTCATAGTGGAATCGATACATGACCGATTTAGAAAAGTCTGAAATGACTTGGCCCAAGTAAATGGGCTTATCCATGGTCACACTTGTCCTACTCATTTCAATAGTGGCCAAATCCTCATCGGTAATTTTGATTGATTTGAAGTTTGTCTTGGCAATGTACCGCCGGACACCGTAACGTCCTTCCCAGACATTCACCAATTTAATGTCGCGGTATTTGCGGACATTCTCCATGGACTTGCCTTAGATGCAGTTGTTCATTAATTTTAAAAAAATAATTTCAAACTGCTGTGTTGCCATTTGTCGGTGCTCTGTGTTGAGTTGCATGTATGGCTTGAGCCATGGTTTTTGGGCAAAGGAAATACCCCTATGGATTTTCTCCTACACCAAGCCTTGGGCTAGACATTGCACCAACATTTGTATATGCAGCACATACCGATTTTTGTTGTAAAGTGTGCCCGTGAGTTTTTCAATTTTCACATTACTCTCAGGGGGAACCATTTGCTCAAGGCAGAATGGGAAATCGGCATGTTCATCATACAAGGATTAGGGATATTCAATATCCACTTCTAGTACATATCCACGGCCTGTTTCTGGACTAGCCATGTTTAAATCAAATTCTGACACTTGTTTCTCTGTCAGCCAAGCAAACTTCCCATAGGGCAAAGGCTGACTCATGGCGTAGCCGTACAATTTATTTACGTCATAGTACATTAAGTACGATTCTGGTTTGTCTTGTGAATAATCAGGCATGTAGACATTGTTCGCTTCGGCATGGCGCTGGTTAAGCGACACAAAGCTACCGCGAATGCCCTTTTCAAAGAATAGAACCATGTCTACATCAGTGAGTAAATCCAATTCCACATGAGTGTATTTAAAAGCGCCATCAAACGAGAGCCCAGGACTCGTATAATAGTGAGCCGGGTCAAGACCCTAAATGTGCTAACACAACGAAATTTTTCAAACACATCAATGAGCAGGAATTCATCCAGTTTTAGGTAATGCATAGCATATTCACTTAGCGTCTTAGTGTCAAACACTCGCCAAACTTGACATGCATGTACATAGTCTTCTTCGGAAACGGTACTGCGTGTTAGTTTTGAGTAAAAGTTGTCTTGTGGTGGGAGTTTTGTTTGCTTTAACACGTCCCAGCTGTTGCAGAAATCATACGGGAATATACCTTTCCGAATGCACAATTGAAATTGCTTAGGATCATTAAAATGCATTCTGGTATTTTTTAATTCCTCTTCATCCAAGCCATTCACAAGACTGTCTAGCGAGGATGCCATAAACTTAAAGGAATCCAAAAATCTAATGATAAAGTTGCTCAACCGCCATGTCAGGGCTGTAAAACGCTCATGGTTTTGGGGGATAATGGTAAACGAGCCCTTGTTGACATGACCAAATTCACGAATCAAAAACTGAATGTCATAATTTGCCAGATTGTGTAAAAAGACACTGGTGAAACGAGGAGCTGAAAAGTTCAAATTGCATTTACTATGTGCAGCTCCACGAAACTCTCCCGTAAAGTGCGAGTGATCACGAACGGTGTCTTCAGCACTGATCAGTGGCTTTTCGCAAATATGGTATGTCGTGGCGTGCTCATACCGCTCCTGCTGTTCTGGAGATAGGTTCATGGGTACTGGGTGATCTAGTAATCCCTGTACATGGTCGGCCAACTTTACATGTTCATCCAAGAACATCTGGCGCAATCTGGCCCCTCACGATATTTGTAAACGGATTGTGTGGGGTCATAGGCACACACCACATTAAATCCCATGGCAAAAGGTTCATGTTTTTGAATGGGTGTGATTGAGCTAATGGTGGGATCTGGTTCACATCCCGCCATGGGTGTGGTAAGAGCTTCGAAATCTGCATACACCACATAGGGAACAGTGTCACTCTTATGAATGTCCTTAAACTTTAACACAGCCTTGTCCCCTTGTGGCAATATCAATCTCACCGCTTCCTGAGAAACACAATCTACCCTATGGCGTTCGAAATGCGTAGGAGTGGTAAATTATTGCAAGCATCGATCGCAAATATGTTTTACCATGTGCTTTGGACGCTTGACTGCTTAGCAATCTACATAAGCTTTTAATAAGGCAATAGTGATTTACCTTTCCCACAGATAAATATAAAAGATGAATGTGATGTCGTTTCGGTTCTTTTGTGGCATAAAGAGGACCCACAATCTCATCACCATCAAGGCCATACACCATGAACGAACAGCCCTGGTTATCTTGTTCAAACCTATGGATCTTGATTAAATCCATAGGGAACGACACTCTAGTTAAATTTAATGTTTGTTTTAATTCATCAAACTTGGCCTGGTACTTTGCTGGTCTGTTAACATGACGATCTTGAATTGGCTGCAAATAGGCAGCCACAGCCCACAGAAAGCAATCATTTTCCTGGTTCTCAATATTCACCACCGCCGTTTTCGAAGCTATTGCTGGTGGTATGTCAATAATGCTAGACCCAGCATTCAACGGGTTGAAATGACAAATATTGATTTGTAGGTAACGGATTTTGTCTAACGCTAAACCACTGGGTCCTTGTTGCAGTTTATCAAATTTTGATAGCAAGGCATTGACCACATGGCTTTGATACCACTCGTTCATATTATTGGCTATCAAAATCTCTTGCATTTTACTGCCAATATAAAATGTTTTTTAAGCTCACCGTCCTTGTTTTTATATATGAAATCGCACACGAGTCGGGTATTGACCTTTAAAGCCGTATGCAACCTTTGCGCTGTACAAATTTGTTCTTTAAAAATTTCGAAACAAGATTCTACAAAGTCTTTTGGGATTATACTCTCTCTAACATTCACCACGTGGCCGGAACACACGCGTGACTTGAAACAGGACTCTAGGGGCTCCCAAGTTAAGCTATCGGTAGCAGTAAAAGACATGATATTTTAAAATAAAAAACAATCTCACCCGAGTTTTCAGCCGTAGACTTTCCAGCAATGTTCCCAAACACTCAAGTTCCTGGTTTTCAACAGCTACTTCTGTAGTGGTTGTCGCGGCCACACTCTAAAAAGAAATAAAATAAACCACCATGAGTACATCCATTTCAAATAGCACCTCCCATAAACAAAAGTAAACCAGGTATTTTGTATATATAATTTAAAAAAAATCTTACCGTGCTTTGTAAAAAGCCCAGCGTTTCTCTTTTCCTAGGCTTTAGTGAAATGGGGTCTCTGTCTCTCACACCAGGTATGCAGTTTATCTAAAACAAAAAAATAACAATCCATCAATGAAATGGTAAACCGATAATAATTTAAGCATAAATTAGCATTAAAATAAACTAAACAGTGTTAATTCCACACTTACCTCAAATATATAATGTATCCAAAATAGTAACCAACTGAGGTTAAGCACACGAATGCAATCACTTTTATACAGATAAGACACGTGGCATATGTTAACACAGTAACGTTAAAAACAGGAATGACATGCAATGTGCAATGACAAGCTCAATACTGTCTTACTTCCCCTCTCCCCAACGCTCTAACCCCGCCTCCTCACCGCTCTTACCCGGCAATTGGCTGTGGGAATGGTAGGGGGCGGAGTTGTCGTTGCTTACTGAGTTATATGTCTAACGTCATTGTCATATTGTTCGACCTCCAAGTGACCTCTACGTCGCTGTAATTTTCCATTGGCCTGTTGCACCGTCCCCTCCCAATCCTGAATCGCGATAACATGTTACATCCTGTCACCCAGCCAGCCAAGCTTCAAGCAGACCCTCGAGAAGATATTCTATTTTTCCGTTCCAGCTGCCTGTCAGACATACATACAAAGCAAGTTTTTCTTAAAGTTATTAATGACAACTATCAAAACGTTTCCCGCTTTTTATTTACCTCATACCAATATTATTATCATCTATCATGTTATCCACGACCCGTTTACTAACATGTTTAAAGATCACCATGAGGAATCTTTATGAAATATTCGCTTTCATTCATCTGTCATAGGAAAATATCCAAAAGCGACCCCTCGTTTTGCCATTCATCGCCCCGTCGAAATAGCCATTTCCTATATTCACCATGGCCAGTCATAGCCTCATTGTAACATACCTCAAGCGCTACCGGCTCTCTATCTACAAACACTCTTTTATTTAAAAAAATCAATATTTTTTTAAAATTCATAGTTCTTGTCCTAGAGACTTGACATTTATTTTCAAGGTAGAGGGGGTAAAGACCTTTCATTTATGGCCAACAAACTTACTTGTAATCTTGTTAGTTTCCAAAATAGTAAAAATTCAAAATTTAATTGTTTTCAAAACTTCTCAAAAAATAAAAAAGTTTTATTATAAAAATAAAGATTATAGAGACCATTCGTTTCAACTATGGCACAACGTTCTATCAAGTTCGGTTTTCAAACTCTCTCCTACTTTTAAAAACAACAATTTTCTAAAAAATTAAAAAAATATAATACAAGGTCCAGAGCAAAGAGCCCGTCAGCTCGAGTCCAACGACACCTCATTTGTTAAAATCCGACCATCCATTCGCCAATTATCGCCAATGTTCGCGAGAAAGTAGGCTATCGTTTTTTCCTCCTACACTCTTGAAACTTGCTGCCCACCTAAAGGGCATACCCACCTTTCATTAACGTCAAACAAACTTTTTTCCAACATTTACCGTTTTCAAAATAGTGCCAATCCAAAAAAAAACAAGAATTTAAAAAAAATGTAAAAATATCAACACACATTCTTAGCAAAGAGGACGTCACCCCGTTCCTAAACAGCACATCGTTCTAGACTTACAAGCTCATTAAATCACCAAAATGTTAAAAACCCACGTTTACCTCAATTTGCGTTTCCGAATTTCACCCATTTAAAAAAATTACCTCACCATCAAATAGAGCGGGAAAATACCATCTTAGCGATCCCTCACTCGACCCTAGTCCTCCCCCACCACCAACGTTATCCAACATAGCCATACGTATTCGAGCACACACGCGATTATAGGTAGAACTGCCCTTACCCCACTACTACAAGTTTTTATTTTGGGAGTGGAGGGGGTAGGGATCATTCATTTACGTCAAACAAACTTTTTTGTAAACTTGTTAGTTTCCAAAATATAGGAATTTCAAAATAGGACTGTTTAAAAAAAACCATCAAAAATAAAAATAAAAATGTTTTATTTAAAAAAAATAAAGACATAACGTTCTATCATGTTTGGTTTTCAAACTATCGCTTATTTTCAAAGACTAAAATTTTCAATTTTTTAAAAATATATAACGAGTGGTCCAAGCCTCCGTGGCTTAGGCGGCCTCTCACCGCTGGGTCCGTGGTTCAAATCCCGGTCACTCCATGTGAGATCTGTGCTGGACAAACCGGAGGCAGGCAGGTTTTTCTCCGGGTACTCCGGTTTTCCCAGTCAAAATTTCATTCCAGCAACACTCTCCCCCATCATTTCATTTCATCTGTCATTCATTTAATCATTTCCCCAGAGGAGTGCGTCAGGCCTCGGCAGCCGGCACAGTTCATATCCTCGCCGCTAGATGGAGGCTTCATTCATTCCATTCCTGACCTGGTCGGAGACTGGAAGCAGGCTGTGGATTTTCATTATAACGAGTGGTCCATAGGAAAGAAGACGTCAGCCTAAGTTCAACGACACCTCATTTGCCAACATCCGACCATGGGTTCACCAGATATTAATTATTTACCATGTACAGTCGGGTACAAATAAAATGGGTGGGGCAGAACTCCTATTGCTCCCCTACTACCAGGTGTAAAGGTTTGGGGCGCAACTGCCTATAACAGGCGATCGTGCCTCGTACGTCTTGTGGGCAATCTGAACAGTGAGCGCTACGTTCGGGAAGTTTCAGAGCCCGTAGCACTGCCTCTCTTGCTGGCCGTTCCACATGCTTTATATTATCAGGACAATGCCCGTACGCATGTGGCGAGGAATGTGCAAGCCTTCATCGCAGAACAACGGATGCCTCTGCTTCCCTGGCCTGCCCGTTCCCCTGACATGTCGCCTATCGCACATGTCTGGGATAAGGTCGATCGGCATCTAGTTCGTTCATGTCCACCTGCCACCACTTTTGATGCTTTGTGGACGCGCCTACAAACTGCGTGGGACGGTATTCAAGCGCTGTATGATTCCATGGCACGGCGTCTAGCGGCTCTGAGTGCAGCACGTGGTGGCGCAACGCCGTACTGAAGATCGACCGTCAACGTGCATGTACCGGACAGTCCTTCAAATCAGTAATGTACTGTCATTTCCATAACATGGGGTTTAAAGTGCAATGCGGTCACATCTCTTGTTCTTGGTGTTTCACTTTCTACAAACAGTAGTTTGTAATTCACAGCAAGTACCGGTATGTTCTTTTAAAGAAGCTTTCAAATACAGATATACGTGATAGTAAAAATTTCTCTGACAACCTGTGTTTTAGTGGTATCTGCAATTGTGTGTGTGATCTTGTAATTAAGGCGAGGAAACACACACACTAGTGTAGCCCGTTCTAACCCTGAGGCCTGAATTAATCGTGAATCGAACCCCAACCTCTTCGGAGACAGCTAGCCACTACACCAGAAGGTGAACATATTGAATTGATTTCTGCGTTTCTATTACGTTCCGGTACCTACCTTATATAGTGTCCATGTAGCATTGTTACCCAGAATGACCTGGGGTGAAGATTACGTCATGTTGTTGTTTAATATGTGCGCCTTGAACATCTTCATGATTTAGCCCCGTGTACTGCTCGGGTTTAAGCTGCGTGAACCTGAGAGGAATGCGCATCGCAGACAACGAGTAGTGGTGGTGACGAGTGATGAGGTTTCTCGGTCCTTGCGTAGTAACAGAAGCAAATACATTCGTCGGTGACTCACTCACTCATTCCCAACGCCACAGTGGTTTCAGAAAAGACCCTATGTTAGCAGTATTGGAATAGACGAGAATGTCAGGTAACACGGCGGGCTGTCGACAGGCTTGTCAATTCTCGCCTGCTCCCTACCCTGCCTCTGCCCTTCATCCCGCAAGTTCACAGAGCTTAGACGCGAGTAGTACTTGGGTGTGTGTAGAATTTGATAATCTTTGTTACTGAGGTGTCTGTATTAAAGTGTGTATATATTTAATTCAGGTGAATATTGGGAAAGAGGTGGCCGTGGCCTCGATTTAGGAACCATCTGGGTAATTGCCTGGAGTTTAATTGGGCATAAGGACATAAAATAAAAGAGTAACTGATATTCTCTGTATTGTGTTAGAAATGTATCCAATATATTACAATTTCTCTTACACCGTGCCTGTTTATCAACAGTGGAGTGTTTTTTTTTTTCACAGGTACGTTGCTAACAATATCAACATTGAGTTCGTGTTTGATGAAAATCGCGGCGAAATTTTAAGACCTGAGAATTTTCAGTTCAATTTTGGGATATTTGAAATCCTCTGTACAGACGTGACTACGAAATTGAACTGTATTACCTCGAGTTTAATGAACTAAGTTAATTAACAATAACAATTTAATCAGTGGCATCACAAGGGGGGGGGGGGTGCGCACTGCACCGGGTGACACCATCACAAGGGGGGGGGGGGGGGGTGCGCACTGCACCGGGTGACACCATCACAAGGGGGGGGGGGGGGGGGGGTGCGCACTGCACCGGGTGACACCATCACAAGGGGGGGGGGGGGGGGGGGGTGCGCACTGCACCGGGTGACACCATCACAAGGGGGGGGGGGGGTGCGCACTGCACCGGGTGACACCATCACAAGGGGGGGGGGGTGCGCACCGCACACCGGGTGACACCATCACAAGGGGGGGGGGGGGTGCGCACTGCACCGGGTGACACCATCACAAGGGGGGGGGGGGGTGCACTGCACCGGGTGACACCATCACAAGGGGGGGGGGGTGCGCACTGCACCGGGTGACACCATCACAAGGGGGGGGGGGGGGTGCGCACTGCACCGGGTGACACCATCACAAGGGTGGGGGGGTGTGCACTGCACCGGGTGACACCATCACAAGGGGGGGGGGGGGGTGCGCACTGCACCGGGTGACACCATCACAAGGGGGCACTCGGCGGGGGTCTATAGTGATGGCTTTAGGGGGGGGGGGGGTGACACCAACCCTAGTGACGTCACTGCCAGTAATAATATTTTACAACCGTAGTTTTGTCTGTATGGATAATTTTACAATATTTAGTTGTCGAGGATACACGGGCTTGAATGTGTAACTAGGGACTCGTTTATGATGGCAATTATACGAGTTACCCACTGATAGTATTTATAAGTTAAATACATCTTTCAGTCTCTTCTGTTCAATGTTGGTTCTATGAAGGACTTTGGATTGTTTTCATTTGAAGTGGGTTCCTTGTAACACGAGACGGAACTATCGTCTTGTGTTTTCTGAAACTCGCAGCATCCTCTCTCTACCAATATCTTAATACTCGTGCAGTAACTTGAGTTTACATTTACGTTGATAGGTTTGTAATGTAATTTAACGTCGGACAATTATATTTATTCCACGTGCCCCATCACATTGTGCTCAGGTTTGTGTGTAGCCTACTTAGGAACAGAGAAACCAATTATAGGTTGCTTCATTTCACTGCTCCCCAAGCTTGCACCAGTAATTCCTCATTCTATTAATATTTCACTCGATATTATACCCTAACTCACATCTTATAATGTATAGCGTCATTGTCGAATACGTTTGTTGTTAACTTCTTCTCACTGTGCGCCTGGAGGGTTATATTTGGATTACCAGTAGCCTAACTTGAATACGGTGTTCTGAAATTACTCATTTCATGTGTTATATATGATAATGATTTGTGTGTTCTAGCTTCCTAAACATTATGGACCAACAACCATTAATTAAGAGTGAGCCGGATGAATTCCTTAATATTGTGAGTATTTTATAATTCATATATCGTGTAACATGATGTGCATGACGAGCTTGCTACCAAATAGTAGGCTAACCAGTATGTTGTTCTTGTTATTGTTACACGTAACTTATAAGTGTTATTCTGTCGGTATGTTTCATGTTGGCTCATACGTGTATAACTCTTTCTAGGTGTCAAAGGACCAATTACCCACTTCTAACCTGCTGGATGAATCTTGTGATATATTTGAGTACGAAAACACGGCGGTCAAAGTGGAACATCAAATAGAGGTGATCATAGATTCTTTATTTCTTTTCTAATAGGCGGCTTCGGTGGCGTAGTAGGTAGCATGCTCAGCTTGTATGCCCAAGATCGCGGGTTAAAACCCGGCTGAAGTTGTCGGATTTTTAAGAGCGTTATAAATCCCTCAGTATGCCTTCCTTCGGAGGGGAAGTAAAGCCAGAGGTCCAATGTTATAGATTTATGGCATGATAAAGAACCTTCCGCTAATTACACTTGTGTGAAGCTAAATTAAAAGTTTAAATTGACTAACGCTCTTAGGTTCCATCTTTAGTCACCAGAGCTAGTTGGTCGTTGACGGTAGCGTTTGGTAGCAAATGTGGGAACTAATTGGAAATTGAATGTCTGCAATCTTTACTTGAATTGAAAACCGATAACACACACCAATACAGCCATCACAATTAACACCGGATATCAGACAGATTCCACACACACCCAAAGTACACGGGGCTACATGACCGCGTTGTCGCAGCCCCTTAACTGAGGAACCAACCATCTTTTCTAATTAATTTATTTATTTGTCGTATAACTTTTAGTGCCGGGAGTGTCCGAGGACATGTTCGGCTCGCCAGAGGCTGTAGCTGCTTCAAGCGGACACCCATAGGGTGAGCTACAAGTTGCGTTCAATTTAAATTAGTTCCAACTTTCGCTACCAGGTGTCACTGATACCTAGTGGTGAACGTTGGAACTTTGATATAGCGTTCCAACGAAATATAACCTTGAAATTTAGCTTCACACAAATTTAGTCTGTAGATGGATCTTCTACATGCCATAAATCTATAAGATGGGACCACCGGCTTTACTTCCCCTCCGAAGGAAGGAATACTGAGCGTATTTTAACGCTCTTAAAAATATGTCTACTTCGGCCAGGTTTGAACCCGCGATCTTGGGAATAGAAGCTCAGCATGCTACCAACTACGCCACCGAAGCCGCTATAACTCTGCGCAGCGTATTGTTCTGTACGTTGGCAACATTTACGTGTTCTGTGAATACTTATCACTTTCTGCAAATTGTGTCTTGTTATGTTTTCTCAACGACAAATATCTAGCTGCCTCCCTTGCCGGCATTAGCAAGCACTGGGCCAGTAGCTGAATTGGAGGTGAAAAATCACTTCTGGAATGGGTTCAGTTGTCCATGATCGTCTTCATGGTATCTTTAAACACTATTGATAATAGAAGGAATATTGGCTTTCATGGCCAGTGAATTAAAACTCACCAAGCTTGATGTCCTAGGCGAAACCCCACACATGACGCGGCATAAACCTAGTTTTAACTATTGAGAATACCTTGCCAATTGTTCCAACAGTTTAGGACGAAACACACATGAATATTGAGGCAGGGTGTCCATTTGTATGACAATAATTGTTCCTGCTAAAATCTAGACTAGCCCGTGAGACTTAAAACATGTTTCTGCTGAAGCGCACCGGGCTTCAACTGGAAATCTACATTATGAGACCAGTATCCGAACACTCATATGAAAATGACTGTGAGGTTTGGGTTGACCTCCACTGCTTCACATGGCCAACAACTTGGTATTGACACACACTTGATGACAGCCTTCACCGCTAGCTCTTACTGCAAGTAAGGTGATGGCCCACCCTCCACCTTCATGACAGCCTCCAGTGTTGCACACATACTGTTAATTTCATGGCGAGGGTTTCTCGGTTCTTCTCGGAGCGTTGTATGGAGGATAAAGAGGAATGTGGGTTGTTTTTGACAGGCACGAATTCATCTTGAAAGACACCCCAGATATGGTCTAAGGCGCTGTGTCTCAGCCTTAATTGGACCGTGGTCGGCAATTTCATTTATAAAACCTCTCTAGGCATTGTCTATAAAAATATTCATGTTCAGTTCTCTATTTTTAATACATTGCATAATCTTGGCAACGTCAATTGGTCATATATTATGAATTACAAGTGAATTGGTTTGCATTGAAATTTCAAGTAGCTGCCACTGTTTTTACGAATAAACCTCGAATTCTTTCTCGTTCTCGTTTTATTTCTCTCTGCCTCAAGCATCTTTGATTTAATCTGGCCTCAAGAGGGTAAAGCGATCACGATATTTATCAACTATGCTTGTCCTTATTAACGTTCTATTGCAACTCTCAGTAACTGCATCTACGGCGTGAAGTCACAACATACTCACGCGATGCTAGGAACAATATGCCAGCCCTACGTTTGGCGAGTGTATACGAACTGAAATGCTTTCTGAAGTAAACTCCGCAAAATCTGTCAGGTTGATGTAACAAAGCTATGAATGTGGTTTTCAATTAGCTTTGGTACGTTATTTTATTCCTTGATTTCTTCAGTGCAAATCATCTGAAAAATATTATTAAACATTTAATGCAGCCAAGTGGCCATAGGTTTACAAACATACTATTTATATAAACTTAATTTCTATTGATTCGCATAATCACTGATTGTCCTTGTTCTTTTTGTACAGATTTCCAAGTGGTCATAGTGACCGCATGTATGTCCACACAGTTGACACTTTCATGTAATTGATGGCTCATGATACGTCTTTTAGTGCCAAATGATGTGATGGAAGCCGTGTACTGCCATTCTTGTATAGACGTGACGCATTTCAAAGTTTGCTGTCGACCATGATCGGTCTATCATGGCGCCAGATGCAAAAAACTCCGGATATACGTCTTCTCGCTTTTGGATGAGTGTTGCCAATAGATTCTCTGTTGCTTTTGTGTTGGGTAGATGTATTTGTGTCCTAAGATCTTCTATGGGGTAGGATTCTCTTTCCAGGAGATAAACTAATCTGGATATTGTTGTCTTTGAAACTCCAATTGCTTTCTTAATGTATACTGCCTTTACCCTTTCTAATGAGGAGAGGTTTTTCATTGAGAGATACGGCCAGATAATTTCTAAGCCATACGTCGATATTGGCAGTATTTTTGCTTTGAATAGAGACATTGTTGCCTTTAATCTGAGGGATCTTATGTAACTTATTCCATGCATAGCCATTATTGGGCCGATAACCTAGATGTTAGGCCCCTTAAAACAACAACATCGCCATTATTGCATGTGTCACTTTTTGTAATACATGTTTTGTGAAACACTTAGCGGTTGTTTGAAATGTGACTCCTAGATACTTGAAATATGGAGTGAGCTTTAGTTGCTGTTCTTGTATGTAGATTTTTGGTGTTGCGGGAAATTTTCCTCCATTCCGGAATACCATCATTTCTGATTTTGGAACATTTAGTTCAAACTCATGCATGTAGCACCATTCTTCTACATCCCTTATTGTTTTTGTAATATTTTCACGTCTTTTGATGCTATTACTATGTCATCGGCATAGGCGCCAGAAATTATGCCTTCTCTTTGGATTATTGTTAATACTTCCTCCGCAGCAAGAATGAAAAGCAAAGGACTTAGCGGGTCGACCTGTTGAA
This sequence comes from Meconema thalassinum, assembly GCA_946902985.2. Lineage (NCBI taxonomy): Eukaryota > Metazoa > Arthropoda > Insecta > Orthoptera > Tettigoniidae > Meconema > Meconema thalassinum. The sequence continues at coordinate 19,289,489 of OX336397.1, forward strand.
CTCTTTTGTTTGAAGTATTGGCTCTGATATTGAGAGACTGTCTGAAACTAGAATTGTATTCCATTGCAGTATTGATTCTATGACTTGTGTCAATATGCTATTTTCGTTTAAGACCTTTCAATTTCTTCATTATTAAGCTTCTATTTATGAGGTCAAATGCTTTAGTAAAGTCAATATACACAGTATACAGTTGTTCTTTCCCTTCAACAGCTTCCCAAGCATTTTGTAATAGGAATTCAATAGCAGCCAAGGTCGATTTTCCCTTCTTGAATCCTTGTTGAGTTTCCGGAAGATGGCCTTCTACGGTCTCTTGAATTCTTTCTGTTATTGCTCTCGTGAATATTTTGAAGGGGATATTTTCCAAAGCAATACCTCTGTATTTAATTGGATCACTGGGGTTTCCTTTGCCCTTATATAATACCTTTATGATGAACTGTCTCCACTGCGCAGGTATGGAGGCCATTTCAGTGCATTTATTTTAGAGTTTTGTTCACACTGGTAAATGTATGTAAGCAATGTCTTTTATTTACTCACTATATAATCTATCAGGTCCCGTAGCCTTTTTATTTTTTGTGCTGTTTATGACATTGTAAACTTCGGTTGTGGTTAATGGTGTCCACTCCGCCTGGCTTTGTTGGGTCAGTTGCTGAGTGTTTTCTGGTATAACCCTCTGGTGTTTTTTGTTTAGTATGATGACAAAATGTGTCTCCCTCTCTCTCATATTAATATAATGTGTTTGTGTTTGTTTCTTGTTGCATATTGCAATATATGGTTCTCTTGTAACTTCGTCCACCAGTCTCTTTCCCAAAATGTTTTCATATTTTCTTTTAACATTTTCTTGTAATTTCTCCTCTTTTCAGAATATCTTCGCAGGATTATCGGATTAGCAGGGTTCTGTCTCAAGTGATGTGGAGTTTCTAGTACTTCCCTTTGTAAGAAGTAGCACTCCCTTGTCAAACCATTGTTTTCCTATCCGTTTATACCTAGGCGTTGTGGCTTGTCGTAGAGGGTCCTGCAAGCTTTGCATTGCTTCCGTTAGTCTGGAATCAATTATTAGCTCAGCTGATTTGACTTCTACCTTCTCAATGTCTATTTTTCTTGTCTACTGCCGGTCGGTGTGTTATTCGCCAATCACCTTGTAATTTTATCTGCATGGGAATATTGTAACGTGTTTTTCGAGGATATTGTATGCCACTGAAATATTTCAGATGAAAGCCATTCAATGTTTGTTTACGCGGCAACTTGTTCTGCCAAGATAATTTTCATTTAACTTATTATTTTTATTAATGTCCTTTTTTGGAGCTTTTTCTTTAAAGATTATAACTATACAGATAGGTTTTCAATTTTATAGAAAACACTATCAAACGATTTATTACAAACAACATTATCACGGTAAATTATATGATTGCGGAGATTTACGGATTTTTATTCAGTTAATGGTTTATTGCGAGAGAGTTGGGTCATCGGAAATTTCCGCTACAGGAATAATCTTGTCGTGAAGCGATGACGACATCGAGGAACATTTACAACTGGCTGTTTCAAGAAAAGGCGAATTGGACTGGAACGGTAAATTTACCGAGTGCGATGTAGTTGTGGCGGGAGGTCCCGCGTGCCGGTCTCAGGCCAAGGAGGGGAGATGTGACCCACGGTGATTGGTGTACAGGCGAGGCGAGTAGCTGAGGAGTGGAACTTTGGTGAGGGTACTGGCGAGTCATTATAGTGTTCGCGCGCCGTGAAGAGAGGGCTATTAACCTTGTAAAACTTGTCCGATGTGGACGCTCTTTAGGTTGGTTCCGTTGTGATCGGGCCGTAACTTGAACATTGTATTTGCATAGTCTACGGACTTCGTACTCGTGTTCGATGGCGAACTTTTCAGTACTGCTATTCTCAACTGACACATTAGTCATGAGAAATACGCGAGCTCTTGTGAACAGGGAGTCATCGTAAGTGGCTAACGGATTTTGATCCACCAATATCTAGCATTTAACGTCAATCTATGTATGACGATCTCCGCAAGTAACGGAGAAGATGGCGACGTCCAAAAGCTGATGGAAGTTCTCGCGATTCATCACGTACGAGGGAAATACTACTGCTATTTCCAATGGTAAGCGCGAATGACTCAGAACTACGTAATCTCTCTCTCTCTTCATTGTTTCATAATCAGAATTTCAGTAACTTCTTAGCTTGGTCGTAATAGTAAATTCAGTAATGCATCCGACTCCGTTTTCCCGTAATTTTGCTTGTGGTAAAATTCAAATCGTAATACTCCATTTTAAATTATTATTACTATTATTAAAATTGCCACTTCTTGTTTTTTTATATAATAAATTCATTTCTTATACTATGAAATCTTTGCTTTCAGTAGGTAGCATTAGATATAGACCTAATTCCTTCTCCTGATACAATTGTTAGTTGGGTTAATGATCAAATCATGCTACGGTCTGAGTGTGAAGATTCTTAAAGGTGTTCTGCCCGAGCTAGGCGTTGATAATATAAATTTAGATTTCAACTTAGTATTGAGGTCTTGGCGCCCATTAATTCAACGTATCTTAGTCAGAATAAACATTACATGTACCGTTCTAACGTGGGACTTGTTGTGGTTTAGCATCAATCACCCCAGTGAAAACCATTACATTTGTCGCTACCAACGTGAGGCCGAAAACCTAATAACATTTGTGGAAGGAGAAGGGTACATATTTTTGTGCCTGTATTTTGTTTTTGTTTTTACATTTATCGGTGTGTATCAGCATGGGTAGTCTTGAGGAAGAGATGATGTTGCGTAGTGGTCACCAGTTGGATAGTGAAGATACGAGCAGTATGGCTAGTCTTGAGAATGAAAGCAGTACAGGGATGTCGGAGGTAAATCCCGATACTGAGGGGGGTAATCATAACGGTCAAGCAGGGTTAGAGAGTTTGCTTCTCCAGTTTATGCAACAAAATAAAATAAGTACAAACTAAAGAGAGTAATAGGGAACTGAGCGATAGTTTAAACGCTAGACTAGAACAAAACAGTAGGGAAAATAAAGAGAGTACAGATGCTTTAAACGCTAAATTGGATCAAGACAGTAGGGAAAATTAAGAGAGTACTGAAACTTTAAATGCTAATCTTGAACAGAATAATGCTAAACTTGAACAAAACAGAAGGGAAATTAGTGATAAATTTGAGCTGATTAGAGGTGAGATCAAAGGGGTGATGGAAGAAAAAGCTAAAGAGATTATTGCAGATGTAGATAGAAAATTGGGAAAAGTACAGGAAGAGCTGGAAAGTAGAATCAGTACACAGTCTGAGAATTTGAAAGAATTAGTTCAACTAGAAACAAAGCAAGTTAAAAAGCAATTGGGGGGAGAAAATGATAAGATTCAGGTAGCAACTTAAGAGGTTAAAGAACAGCTGGGGGGAAGAATTGATAAAGTTCATGCAGAAATAATCACTGAAGTTAATGATTTAAGGGAGAGGAATAAGGAAAGCATTAGTAAGATTCAGGAGAAACAATCTAACGTAAGTGATAAAGTTGAAACATCGGAAGGGAGCATTAGGTTAACTGTAACTAGTATTGAAAGAAAAGCTGAGGAGAAAATTGTTGAATTAGAACAGAAGTTGAAAGCTAGAATTAGGCAGGAAAATAGTCAGAGTAGGCCAGTTTATGTGAATAGCACACACAGGGAGATAGAGTTGGGAAAGTTCAGCAATCGACAGGGTTGTCCCATGGAATTAATGAATGCAATAGAAAATAAATTCAAGGAGAGGTTGGAAGATGGTAGTATTGAGTGGTGCCAGGTAGTTGAGATTTTAGAGCAAGCGTTTGTAGGGGAGACAAGAAACTGGTTTGCTGTCTACAGAGGCAATTTTGGGGACATTTCAGATTTTAAAGTTAAATTTTGTGAGAAGTTTTGGAATGAGGTCATTCAGTCTCAGCATCGTGAGGGAATTGTGTGTGGGAAATATAACCCGAGAGGAAACTACACTATGACAGAATACTTTTTAGGACAGGTATTGACGTGTAAATATCTGGATGGTTTGAGGGAGGAAAGTGATATAGTCAGGCTATTACTAAGACATTTTCCATATAGAATCAAAGAAGCTGCCTGTCTCCAAAATGTTAAATCTATTTCGCAAGTGGAAAATCTATTAAGTACATTCGATGCTCTGGGAAGAGGTGGTTACGAGGAGAATTTCGGTATGAACCAGGGTAACCATAATAACAGGCCTAATGAGAATAGGAATCAGGATGTTCAGGGGAACAGTGGCGAAGGAGCCAATATCCAAAATAGGGGGAACCAAAATCAGAATAACAACCAGCAAAATCAGTACAGAGGAAATGGGTATGGTACGCAGTACCAAGGTAGAAATAATGATTTCAGGGGAAATCAAGGTAGAAATTTTAGGGGTAACCAAGGGAGGAATTATAATAATAATAATTATTATTATTACCAGAACAGGGGTCAAGGAAGGGATCAGCCCAATGGTAATAACGGACAGAGAAATACCGTTAACACAGCCCAGAACGACCAGACCAGTGCAGTAGTGAGTAGTACTACACCAAGCGGTAGCGGTACTTTAAACACGAACCAGGCTGCGATGTAAGGTCAGAATCTCAGTCTGTAACATGCCCTGTCCATACACTTATACAGGAACCCTATGACCTAAATGTAAGAAGTGAATTATTACGTGAACTAAATGATGAAGGTATTATTCAGGAGGTGGCTAGTAAGAGCCCCATAGTTAAATTTAACGTGTCTGAGGCGTACACAGATGTTTTAAATGATAGTGGTTGCATGAAGAGTTGCATAAGTAGTGCATTTTATGATAAAATGAAAGGAACTGGAGTAAATTTTGAGGAGATGCCAATTGAAAGCACTTTTGTTATTACAGCTGTTGGGAAGAGGTCTAAAGTAATTTCTAAGCAAGTTTTAGTAGACATTAAAATTAGTAATCATGTAGAAAAGCAGATTTGTCTTGTAATTCCAAATTTAGTATTCAGTGTTATTTTGGGTTCAGATTGGCTAAGTAGAGTGTCTGGTAACTTATGTTATGAGATAGGAAGTTTGAAATTTAAATGGGATAATTCTGAAGTAGAAGTAGCGTTTAACGACCATGTTCAGAGAAGTAGTGTTGTATGTGTAATTTGTACTTTGAATGAGATATCGCCAGCCGTAGAGCAGGATTCTCCAAGTTTTGTGGGCAGTGTGATTACGAACGGTAGTCTAGAGGACTCGTTACGTGATGCTGCATTTCAGGGAAATATAGAGGAAAAACAGTGTGTTCTGCTCTATGATGTGTTATTGTGTAATAAGGGAGTTTTTGAGGATCGCATTGGTATGGCCAATTGCTATACACATTCATTGAACGTTATTGATAGGTCAGTATTCACAGGACATAGATATCCTGTACTTTTTTTCTTATCAGAGTGCAGTTGAGGCACAAATTAACCAGATGCTTGAAGATGGCATTATTGAACACTCCAACAGTCCATATGTTAATTCTTTGATCACCGTGCCCAAGGCAGATGACACAGTCCGTATTTGTTTTGACGCTCGTTTGGTTAACAGTAGAATTAGTTCAGACCAGCTGAAATCCATGTCAATAGAGGAATTAATGCAAACATTTGAGGGAAAGAAGTGTTTCACTTGTGCAGATTTGAGTTCCAGTTTCTGGCAAGTGCCACTTATGTACGAAGATAGACCATTTACAGCTTTTAGTCATAAATATAACCTTTATCAATTTTTTAGAACACCTTACGGATTAAAGAGTAGTTCAGCTGCTTTAATTAGAGCATTAAATATCGCATTAGGGGATGACACAGGAGAGTTTGTATCCATTTACATTGATGATATGGTAATTAGTTCATGCAGTTTTGAGGAGCATCTACGTCATTTAGATATGGTTTTACAGAAGTTAGATCAGGCAGGGTTCACTTTGAAACTGTCTAAGTCGTCATTCTGTCAGTCAGAAGTGACATTTTTAGGTCATAGATTGTCAAGTAGAGGTGTAACACCAGAGGAAAGTAGGGTTAATATGATAACTCAATGCAGACGTGCCACAGAATGTTAAACAGTTGAAAACATACCTGGGAATTCGCAACTTTTTCAGAAGGTTCGTTCTTAAATACTCAGGGTTAGTAGAACCATTCAGGGAATTGCTTAAAAGTGGGACTCGGTGGAGATGGGAGCCCAAGCATGCTCAGGCTTTTAGAGCGCTGAAGGAAGGGTTTGAGAATGCTGTAGTGCTGAAGTGTCCTTTGAAAGATAAGGAATATGTGGTTATGACAGATGAGTCGCATATAGGCATTGCCGGAGTATTGGGTCAGAAAGATGATGAGGGTAATTGGTGCATTGTATGTTTAGCCTCGCGAGGGCTGACAGCAGCAGAGAAAAGATACACGATTACTGAATTAGAGCTTTTAGGTATTGTTTTCAGTTTAGGGAAATATAGAATGTATTTAGTAGGGGGGAAATTTGAGATCCATACAGATCACCATGCATTACTGTACATGAGGACTTGTAAACTCAGTTCTAACAGGGTTAGTAGATGGATTCTTGCACTTCAGGAATACGAATTCACAGTTAAATATATTAAAGGTAAAGATAACATTCTTGCAGATATGCTATCAAGGGACTCTAATTTATGTAGGGATTATCCTGTTGTTAAAGCAGAGGATGGTATTTTATTATGTGCATGTGTGGACAGTAGCAACAGGGCATCATTACAGACACGGAGAAATAGGTAAGTAGAGGAACGTGATGACGTTCATTTAAGGGAGCCACTGGCAAGGTTGGAAGCAGGTGACGCAGTAACATTTATAGTTTCCAAACGTATTGGCAAAACAGCATATGTGCTGGAGGATGGTAAGGGAAGCAGATTATACGGGACGTATAATATACATAGTCTACGAAAGTATATGTCATAAAGTGAGTGTGTTTAGCTGGCGAGCCAGCCTATCAAATGAGTAAGTGTGGTATTTGGTGCGTGGGAGATCTGGTCTTCCAGGCAGGCGTATCAGAGGTCACAAAGGGGGGTAGAATATAAGTAATTGAGAGTTTTAAGGTACAGGGAAATATGACGGGATTGTCGGATGCTGTTGAGCACTAAAATGTCTCGATACACCAGGGCCAGAATTCGGTAGCGCTGGTGAATTCCCATTTGTCTCCAAGAGATGGGTGAGCGCTTGTACAGGGTATGTTTGCTTATGGCGTCCACGAGACAAAAGATGGGCCACCAGAATGCGAGACAGTCCTTCATGAAACTCATACATAACAGCACACGTGATTTCTGTTTACGACCTCGCCATGTCAGAATTGTAGGTGTGAATTTAAGGTAATTAGGTGAACTAGTATTAAGTAAAATATGGTCTACGGGAACTTAGTAAGACAGGGCGATTACGGCACAGAAATATTTGGTGTTATGTGTAATGCGCACTTACTGTTTTTTTTTTCAGAAGTCAATATTAATTTTATCTAATACACAGAGAGATTATGTATTATGGTCACGATGCGCAGCCACAATAGTGTGATCGTGTGCTCGTGTGATCAGTTAGATTAAGTTACACCAGAAAAATCGACAACCACTGATATTAGGAAGTGTGATGTGACTTCATGTATACACAGTGTTCACACATTATTTATGTATATTTTCCCCAACATAGAGATATTTGAGAGGCGGAAATATCCGTGGAACATTAATCGAAATGAAAAACTTTGGACTGATTGCATAAGGGTAATCCAATGTAACATCAGACTTTGACGCAAAGTGCGTGAAGAAAAATGATGTGTGTATTATGTAGTTTAGGGTGATTTAATTTGTGTAATATGTATTTTGGATGGGGACTTTTATGAAGTGTCTGGGATAATCACATGATGTACCGTGGTCACGGTAAATCATCTGATGATCCGAGGCGAATATGTAACGTGTTTTTCGAGGGTATTTTATGCCACTGAAATATTTCAGATGGAAGCCATTCAATGTTTGTTTACGCGGCAACTTGTTCAGCCAAGATAATTTTCATTTAACTTATTATTATTATTAATGCCCTTTTCTTGGAGCTTTTTCTTTAAAGATTATAACTATACAGATAGGTTTTCAATTTTATAGAAAACACTATCAAGCGATTTATTACAAACAACATTATCACGGTAAATTATATGATTGCGGAGATTTACGGATTTTTATTCAGTTAATGGTTTATTGCGAGAGAGTTGATTCATCGGAAATTTCCGCTACAGGAATAATCTTGTCGTGAAGCGATGACGACATCGAGGAACATTTACAACTGGCTGTTTCAAGAAAAGGCAAATTGGACTGGAACGGAAAATTTACCGAGTGCGATGTAGTTGTGGCGGGAGGTCCCGCGTGCCGGTCTCAAGCCAAGGAGGGGAGACGTGACGCACGGTGATTGGTCTACTGGCGAGGCGAGTAGCTGAGGAGTGGAACTTTGGTGGGGGTACCGGCGAGTCATTATAGTGTTCGCGTGCCGTTTAGAGAGGACTATTAACATTGTAAAACTAGTCCAAAGTGGGCGCTCTTTAGATTGGTTCCGTAGTGATCGGGCCGTAACTTGAATATTGTAATTGCATAGTCTACGGACTTCGTACTCGTGTTCGATGGCGAACTTTTCAGTACTGCTATTCTCAACTGACACATTAGTCATGAGAAATACGCGAGCTCTTGTGAACAGGAAGTCAGCGTAAGTGGCTAACGGATTTTGATCCACCACTATCTAGCATTTAACTTCAACATATTAACGACGATCTCCGCAAGTAACGAAGAAGATGGCGACGTCCAAAAAGCTGATGGAAGTTCTCGCGATTCATCACGTACGATGGAAATGCTACTGCTATTTCCAATGGTAAGCCCGAATGACTCAGAACTATATAATCTCTCTCTCTTCATTGTTTCATAATCAGAATTTCAGTAACTTCTTAGCTTGGTCGTAATAGTAAATTCAGTAATGCATCCGACTCCGTTTTCACGTAATTTTCTAGTGGTAAAATTCAAATCGTAATGCTCCATTTTAAATTATTATTGTTATTAAAATTGCCACTACTTGTTTTTTATATAATAAATTCATTTCTTATACTATGAAATCTTTGCTTTCAGTAGGTAGCATTAGATATAGACCTAATTCCTTCTCCTGATACAATTGTTAGTTGGGTTAATGATCAAATCATGCTACGGTCTGAGTGTGAAGATTCTTAAAGGTGTTCTGCCCGAGCTAGGCGTTGATAAATATACATTTAGATTTCAACTTAGTATTGAGGTCTTGGCGCCCATTAATTCATCGTATCTTAGTCAGAATAAACATTACATGTACTGTTCTAACGTGGGTGGTTGTGGTTTAGCATCAATCACCCCAGTGAAAACATTACAATATTTTTTCGCAACGGGGTGTGAGTTACTTTCCATAGAGGTGTTACAACACCCACAATCGGACCCTTAATTAGAGCGATGTCCATTGTGTGTTAGCCATTATGGGATATGTATGCTGGAATATTTGGTTTATTTAGTAGAAGGAAGCATTCCTCCTCTAGCTTATCCATTGCTAGCTTTGTTTTGTAACTCTGAATATCCAGTCTACAGTTTAAATCTCTGCTATGATTATTGGCTTGTTCTGATTACTCTGGACGCACAACTGGCCTATTTCATCTAGTATGTCAATAGCTGTTTTGTTCGGCTGGAAGAAGACTGCAATTATTGTAATGATATTAGTTTCAATTATAAGGGTATGTACCCTTAGGGCAGTAGGGATTATCGGTGTTAGACTAGGTTTTATAAGGATTGTTATGCCTCCAGTTGGTCTTCCTATTTCCCCTTCTTTTGCTTGAAGATGTGTGCTATAATAACCTGGGTGTTGCCATTCGTCTGTTAGAAACATTACCGTTAGAATTACTATATCATATCGTATTAAGAAATCTCCTGGGTCTATATTTCATGCATTTTTTTAATCCTTCTATGTTCCACAGCATTATCGTTAAATATTCTTTTGCTTTATTGTCTTTATAAATTTCTGGACATTTCGTTTGTGCCTTATCCAAGAAACACCCCTTCGTTCCTCCGAAAGAAACGAGAACGTCTGACAGTGCTCCCCACTGGCCAGATCTCAGCGTCGGTTACCCTTTGAAGACAGACAAAAGGAATTCCTAGTTTGAAAGATTTTGTACTTCCATTTGTTGTCACCTCTTCGTATATATCACATTGTGCTTGTTACTCCTCTTAACATGGACATTTTCAATAGATTCCGAAGTTGTCGCAGGTTTTACTCGACCCGCAAAGATCCATGCTGTCTTATCTGCTGCTTGCAAGTCTTCGTCTCCTGATCCAGTACCTGTTATGAATGGTTGCTGTCTTAATGGACGTTCCCTTCTACGGTTTACTATTGTCCACTGATTATTAGTTATATCATCTTCTACATCTTTTTCGTCATGGGACTGTAGTATCGTTAATTGACGGTATCATATCATCTTCTACAGTAAGGTCCGTTATTTCTGCACCTTCCGTCCCAGGGATATTTGAGCCAGAAAATATATTCAGGCTAGTTTTCGTTTTCTTCATCGTTGAAATGGTTCAGCTAGGAATTCTGCATCTGTTCCAAAGTAATTTTTTATTTCTTCTTGTATCAAGCTTTTTATATTGTTTGAGAATGATTGCATCATTGAGTGAAGCTGTTGGGAGATTTTATTGCTAATGCTTTCCTGTATTGCAGTACAAGTGACGGAAGTTTCGTTGTTGGAATTCATTAATCCCCCATCTGATTGCGTTGTGTGTTGATTGCCCTTTATGCTTTTGCTTTGTTGATGTTCAATTACGTGACCACTTGGTGTCGTTAGTTGCAGGCTATTTACTTGCACCGGATGAACGCCAGACAGCGTCACATGTCTTCCATGCTCAATGCTTCTATGTGATCTTTGATAACCTGTCTTTCAGACTTGTCCTTTTCATTGATATCATGAGCCAGATTTAAATTCCGTGCTAAGATATAATTCCTGATAACACTTACTGCTTCTGCTATGTCTTCTTTCGTTTCTTCTTCATATATTCTACGGCTTCGCCGATGTCTTGAAGCGTTGTAAGAGCACATTCAATACGTATTTCTAACTTATCCGCCATCTTGCTTAGATTCTATTCCACCTACGCAAAGGATCATATTTGTAAAACAAGTCATTTCTTTGCAGAATGATACAGACCTTCACACGGACATTAAGATTGAGGAGTCTTCTATTCCTGAGCTAATTCCTTGCGGTAAAACTGAAACACCATCTGCTGATCTGAATGAGGTAAGTATCATTATGCCTCTTTACAAGACACCTAATAGCATTTCAATATAAAGAGTGGTATTTTTACAACTGTGTTGATGACAAAACTGCTTGGTTGTAATTTGTACTGCCAGCACCACCTTTGTGCGATATTGCTCTGATCACTGAGCTACAATGGGATGAATTTTATATGTCATTTAGGAAGGTACATTATGTGAAGCTAGCATATGTTTGGCACTATCATGTTTCACTAGTTACCCATTATGATCTCCCTTACTCTAGCAGACGTATAATTCTTGTAGTTACCAGCATAATATAGCAACAATATTGATGTTACAAACTCTACAATAGACTCCCTCTAGCATTTAATTTAACTGAGGATTATAATCACTTATCTGTGTAATGTTCATCTCTAGCAGTAAGATGTGTTGGACCGTACGTTAAGCGTATATATCTTCACTTCATCTGAGAAGTGATGTACAATTACATGGTGTGTTACGTGTGTAAACGTTTAAGGTGGTAGCACAGAAATAAATTATTCCATCTTATCCCTAGGATGAGAAAAAAGAAATCCAGGAATGCGAAGATGATGGAAGAGAGAATCCATTAAATGAGTAAGTGTTCAACAAACATAACATATTATCTTCCGCTTTAAGCGTGGATAGCTGTAAGTTTCAAAGTTCTGTTGGTAAGGTCAGATGTGTGTCTTATTCTTATGTAACCCAAATTAAAAGCGTAAATAGCTTGCTCCTGATCCAAAGTTGCACGAAGTAAAATCCTGTATGTTCTTTTTTTTTCTTCAATAGAGTAGCTTACCCAGTGTGGGTAGACAAGACTTGTAGAGAGGAAGACATTGGGCAGACAGGTCCTGTAGAGTAGTACAATATGGTCTAATACATGATAAAGTCTAACATGTGTTTTAAGTACTGTAAACCAAAACAATTTTCACTTTATGCAAGTACTTAGAATATTGCATTGTAGTATAGGTCAAGACAACGATCACTTGATACATGTGTTTAAATAGTGAATTTAGCCTGTTACTGTATAGCCTTGTGCATGTGAGAGTAAGTGACAGGAGAATGCCGACTAGACATGGATTGCAGTATAGACTTTTAACGTATTGTAATAAATTTACTAGGCTATTTAGTTGACAAGTTTTTTAAAAAATCGCAAGAAAGAGATAGAAGAGGAGCTTCGTCATGCCAAAATCATTGTTAAAGCCCTCACCGATCAAGACGGGAATTGCTCGCGAGTTGCACATCCCTGCCAGACGTAACTATAAGCGACTCAAAGTTATTTCACGTTGCGTGGACGAACTCTGGCAAGCCGATCTCGTTGAAATGATCCCATAAGCTAAAACCAACAACGGTTTCAAGTACATGCTGACTGTCATCGATGTTTACTCACAAATGTCATTCGTAGAACCTGTGCTTAATAACACCGGGCAAAGATTAACCGAGGCGTTTAAACGCGTCGTTCAGAGTTCAAGGCGGAAACCCAAGCTCCTGCAAACAGGCCAGGGTAAGGAGTTTTTAACTAGTATTTCTCTACCTATTTACAGTCTTGAGGCGTTAAGCATTAGGCTACACCACGTCGTTGTCGGCCGATACTCGTACCCGAGTTTGCGGTCCTTGACTGCAGTCCCATAATCCTTACTCCAGACGATTAAGATGGCGCCGCTGGCTTATCTGACCAATTCCTGCATAAAATATGCGGCCACATATGTTGCATCGGATGGAGGGTGGAGGTCGTGGTACTGTCTGACGTTTCTTCTACCACTGGCGAATTTCCTCTTCCTATCTTCGACGTTCCTGCTCAAACTGTGCAATTGTAGCTGTGATGGTAGCACGCCAGCGAGGGCGATCCAGTGCTAGAGTATGCCAAATATTTGGGTTTATCTCTACATTTCTCAAGGTCTGCTTAAGTTGGTCTTTAGGTCTTTTAAAAGAAGCACCACATGGCCTCTTGCCAATGGTGATTGCTCTATACAGGATTTGCCGTGGGAGTCTGCTGTCACTCATACGATGGATATGGTCTGCCCATCCATGCCAATAACCAACAATGGTGGCTTCAATACTGTTTAGCATTGCTTTCTCAAGGACTGCTATATTAGTTATATAGTCATCCCATTTGATGTTCATTATGGATCTAAGTTTTTGTTGTTGAAAACGTTCCAGTTTCTTGATGTCCCGACGATCTGGGGTCCAGATTTCACATTCGTAGAGTAATGTAGAAATTAAAACAACTTGGTACACCAATACTTTCGAGGAGATACTTAGATCATAGTTCAGGAACACACGATGTGAGAGACGTCCAAAAGCCACACGGGCAGCCTGTATTCTGTTTACCACTTCCTTCTCAGAGGTACAGTTCGCTGATAGAATACTACCAAGGTACAAGGAGTGTTCCACCCTTTTCAGAGATGAGCCAGATATGTTGATATCAAACTATGGGAGGATAGTTCCAAGAGCAGGCTGAGTTAGCACTTTGGTCTTCTAAATATTGACAGTTGGCAGACTGCTGAGGCTCTTCTGGGGTGTGAGCTGGAGAAGCATTGCCATCTGCATATTGCAATTCTGTGACCCGAGTGGAGTAGGTTAATCTTCTGAAGTGGAATCTGGCCTGCTTGAATAGCCCCCCGTTATACCGATATTTAATTTCCACACCTGATTTGTTTGCAGGCGATGTCTCATAAAGCATAGCTGCCAGGCACTGGGCAAAAAGTGTAGGTGCAAGTATACATCCTTGCTTGAATCCATTTGTATTTGGAAATTCCTCTGAGATATAATTCTGATATATCACCTGAACAACCATGCCATCATGGAGATCTTGGAGCAAACTTACAAAATATTCAGTGCATCCAAAGCGCCTCAATACCATCCACAGAGCGCTACGAGGAACGTTTTCAAAGGCCCTTTTAAGATCATAGAACACTATGGACAGAGGTGTCATTTGTTTTCTGCACTTCTCCTGGAGTTGTCTTGCGCCGAAGATCATCTCGATTCTACCACGAGAGGCCCGAACCCCACACCGAGATTCAGGTAGTAACCTCTCCGAAACAACTACAATCGATTCAGTAAGATTCGTGCAAATATTGTTCCAGCTATGCCAAACACCACGGTGGTTGCCACAGATACCGCGATCACCTTTCTTGTAGATTGTGACTATTCTGGAGTTTTTCAAGATAGCAGGAACACTTTTGGTTCCCAAATCACCTTGGTCTTTAGAGGTAAGCCTCCACAATGAATGAGTTCAAGAGGAATGTTGTCTTATCCTGGAGCCTTCCCTGTTTTCATTCAGCTGGGAGCTTTGATAAACTTCTTGAAGTTTGGAGGAGTGTCCATCCAGGTCTGGGGAGTATGTTGAGGGATATGCTGAAGAAAATCGTCAACAGCAGTAGAACTGTGGTTCGAGGGTGAACCTCAGTGCTCTTTCCATCTTTTCAAGATGTTCTGCCTGTCTGTAAGAATGGTGGAGTTATCAACAGCTTTCAAGGTTCCTGATGATGATCGGATCGGTCCATACAGCTCTTTCAGTCCAGCGTAGAAGTTGCGTGTGTCCCTGATATCTGAGAATTTCTGTAGTTACATAGCTTTTTGTTGCCACCAGTTGTGCTTTATTTCCCTGATTTTAGACTGACACTTCCGTTTCTTCTCTCTGGAGGATGGATCTTGATAACCAGATAGATAGGCTTCCCGTTTAGCTTTGACGAGGTTCAAAGTTTCTTCATTGTTATTTTCAAACCAGTCTTGTCTCTTCCTTTCCTCATAGCCAATGACTTTCTGTGCAGACTCTGTAATGACATTTTGAAGTGTATTCCATTCAAATTCTACATCTTTGTTGTTCTAGAACAGAGTTTTGATATTCTGTGGCAACGCCATCAAGTTGAAGCTTAGAGTTGAACTTCTTCCTTGTTTGATTCATGAAATGGGTACGTGGCTTTTTATGGATAGAAATCCTGAATCGACTTATTAGAAGTTTATGATCTGTGCAGTAGTCATCAACATTCCGTTTTTTTTTTTCGTGATTAGGACATCACTCTTGTCGCACTGTCGAGTAATGACATACTCAATCATTCTTTTCTTCTGTGGTGTTCAATCCGAAGATTGGTTTGTAGCAGCTTTCCATGAACTCCGGTCTGTGGCTAGCCTCTTCAAGTACAAGTAATTATCACAACCTTTGTCGTGAATGATTTGTTTTATGTATCCCAGCCGTGGTCTACCTCTACAGTTCTTTCCTTCAACATTGCCCTCCAGTATTGTGTGCAGAAGACTTTCATGCCTCAAGATATGTCCAATCCAATTGTCTCTTCGGTGAGTAAGCATATTCCATAAACATGGCTTCTCTCCAATCCTCAATCATATGCCAATGTTAAGAGTGTGGGTGCATCCATGTGATATTGAAGAGATTTGGCGGTTGGAACTGGGTATTGGTGATAAAGAACTCACGCTCAGCACACAGGCCAAGAAGTAACAGACCATTAGCATTGCAGTTCCCATATCCATGTTTACCCATGACTTTTCCCCAAAAGAGGCTGTCCCTCCCCACTCTGGCGTTGAAATCTCCTGTTAGTGCACCTTAGTGACGACTGTGTTCAGTTGGTGGTAGAAGCGGTTCTTAGAATCCTCGTCATCCGTAAGATTGGGGGCATATGAAGAGATGAGAGTAAAGAACCTGCCTCCTTCAAGAGGTTGCGGAGAGTCATCAGTCTTTCATTTACTGCAATGGGAATGGATCGATGATCATTCACCAATTTGGTATTTACCAAAAAAAAAAAAAAATCACCATGGATGCGACGTTCATTTTCCTCCTTTCCTTTCCAGAAGATGATGTTGCCTGATGAATTGTCAAATATTTTTCCGTCTCTCGCGAATCTGATTTCTCTGACTGCAATGACATCAAAGTTAAGTCCGTTCAGCTCAAGGTTGATGAAAGCTCTTCTCCTTCCTGGTCTCTTATCGTTGTCTAATAATGTTCTGACGTTTCATGCACTAATTGTGATGAACGTAGATATCTTTCTTTGAAGATTTTGACCGCAGGTTGGGGTAACCCTCTGAGTGCGGCTTCCCAGACAGGTGCAGGTCCAGACTAGAAGTCTCCAGTTTATCCAAATCTGCTTCCGTCATACTTATCCCATCGCCGTTGGCCTTGTTGGGAAACATCAGGAGGGAATGCTCTACACATGAGTTTGTTTAAGGTGGATCGCAACTTGCCAGGAAGTGGCCCACACAGTAGGGTCCTAGAGCCAATGACTGTGGCACATAGAGTATGAGCACCAGAAATGCAAAGGAACGCTGCAGACCCAAATATAATTAATTGAGTTGCGCCTTGACAGCCAAGCCATCTGGCATGACCTCTTCCACCTCCACAACCGTTCCTCCTCCGCCTGCTTAGCTGTTGGGTCGATACACATTGGACTTCATTGGCATTTCCTCCACTGGGGGCCAACACCCAATCCTAAGGCGGCTCCTCCGCCCAATGCCATTGGCCTACCTTAGGAGTTGAGTTATTTATCGCCGCTCAACACTCGGCGTTAGCTGTCCTTACAAGCTAGTTACCAACCCACCTATGTCCGGTTCTGTGGCTAAATGGTTAGCGCGCTTGGCTGTGGCCCAAAGTGCCCCGGGTTTGATTCCCGGCCGAGCCAATCTCCTGGGGTTAATTCCCGTCGCTCGGGGACTGGGTGTATCATCATCACTTCATCCTCATTACGACGCGCAGGTCGCCCATGGGCGTCCCCTAGAGAGACCTGCACTCGGCCTCTCCGGAGGCCACAAGATCATTCATCCATTCAACCCACCTATATCTCCTTCTTTCTCATTCCGGGTTTGGGACCGGACAACGGAGGGGTGTACACCTCGTACAGCAACGCAAAAGCAAGAGTGTTAGAGCGTTTCAATCTAACGTTAAAATCACGCACGTGGCGAGACTTTACAGCGCAGGGGTCCTATCGCTGGGTCGACTTAATAACAGTGACACGTTGCAACGATACCAAACACAGGACCATTGGCACAAAGCCTCGTCTCGTAATAAAAAAAGTATTCCTCGTCTGGACAGGCTCTTTAATCCCATCAAAACAGTCGATACTTGACGCCACCACCTTCAAATAGGCAACCACGTTCGCATCAGTCAACACAAGTCCGTATTCGACAAAGGATATACCCCAATTGGAGCACTGAGCTGTTTCATATTAAAGAAGTGAAACTTGGCAAACCTGTTACTTATTTGCCGGTAGACGTTAGTGATGAGCCCATTAAATGCAGGTTTTATCTCGAAGCTAACAAACTATCCTAAACATTATCTAGTAAAGAAGGTTTTACGTAAGAAGGGCTAAGAGCCTATGTACGTTTGTTGGGATTTAGCTCGGCATTTAATTCCTGGATTGATCAAAAGTGCCTAGAGTCTGTAGTGTTTGTGAACACTGCGAAAAATACCTATGTTAGCTTAGCTTATATGGAGACATTGTAAACGAGACGAAGAAATGGACGGCAAATAATTTGAATTACTAGGCTTAAGAGTATGAGAATGCTTTAAAGAGCATTGAAAAAATCATCGATGAACAGCAAAGAAATAAAAATGCAAAGGAATTCATAGAATATACAATCAAAGAGTTACTCATCTCTTGCTGAACTGCTGTACCCAAGATCGCGGTTTCAAACCTGGCCGAAGGCGTCAATTTTTTTAAGAAGTTAAAATCCTGCAGTATGCGTCGGAGGGGAAGTAAAGCCGGTGGTCCCATGTCATAGATTTATGGCATGTAACAGATCCTTCCACTAACTAAACTTGAGTGAAGCTAAATTTCTAGGTTAGATTGCGTTGTAACGCTCTATTAAAGTTCCAATTTGTAATTGAAAACACAGTCAGCATCCCTTTCAATAAATTTTGACAGCATTGCACAGAAGAAACAACAGTCATCATTGTTTTTATTGTATATACATGCTTTCTTAGCGCTAACTTTTTGCGGAGTTGTAGGTATACAGAGGGTTATACTTGTTTATTCTAACCCGCAAACCATCTACACCCAACAGAGACCAACCACTACCTTTCATTTCAGATTTATGCAATTCCGAGTATATTTTCTTATACGGTTTCTTAACAAATTCCTTTAGATCCGTTCCCTTAAAAACAGCCTCATTCTTCGTTTTAAAAGCTCGATCACGTACCTCCTCGTGCACGTTGATAAACAAACATTTGGGCATAAAATCATCTTTATTGAATTATGGAAAATGAGTTATATTATAAGCTTAATTACCCGCTCTTTCACTTCCTGGAGATATACGTGATATGCTTCCGCGTCATCACACGTTTCACATCGAATAAAGTAATATCGCATTCGGTCTGCAAATGCCGATTCATAGACCACAACTCCCTCGCCATCAGGAACTCTTGACACAAGAGCATTCTTTGTAGGCTCGCTCCTTCTTTATCTACGCTTGTTAGTTTTTCGTGACCACCAGACTCCTGCATATTTTTACATTGTTAAAAGGTTCCACATGAATGTATCTGGCCTTTACCACTTGATTCTGGAGTAAAAGCTCTACCACATTTTTCACAGAGTGAGGTTGATACGTTAGCCATAATGCTTAAACTTTCTCTCTCAGTAGCTTGCAGAACACTAGCAATCCCAACATTAGGGCCTCCATTTTATACCTGTCACAGAGTGCAACACCTAGCCAAATCTAACAGTGAGTGCAATAAAGCGTGTTGTGTATACATACTAACATTCGACTTTTATTTACTTGTACAGTCATACTTAAGACCAAATGGCTACATAACAGTGAGTGCAAGACAGCTTGTTCTGCATACATACTAACTTTCGACTTTCGGATATTTTGACATATATGTGCCTGTAGAAAAAATAGTTCAAGTCCCTATAATAGTATAAAGTTTATTAGCATTGATCGCTTGTTGCTATGACAGAACACAGAGTACTAACATTGCTTATAACAAAAAAAAAACACAATTCCTTATAATAGAACACAGAAAGCAGAACCAAAAATCGAACCCGGGTTTTCTTTACCAGTTTGCACAACTGCAAAATAAAATTCAAAAAGTACAAGGCACCATGATATAGAACATACAAATAGCCCACACAACAAAATGACGGCGAGAGGATTGAGGATCCTAGCGACGGTTAACCTTCATCCGCGCCCGCGGTAAATTACCGTCCATTTGAAATGAACACGCGTAGAGCACCTCTGATCGTTATAAAGTGCGCAAAAGGCAAATCTATTCTCAAGGTACGATAACCCTGTAAATTTAAAAAATGGATTACGCTGATACCCAATCATCGGGATGTGAACACCTCCAGTCGAACACGTCCACACAAAACATGAATACCAGGTGAAGACATCAACCATTCGCATTCACATAGAAACGAAATCACTAGAACTAGGGAATCTTTTAATCCACGACACAAGGATAAAAAGCATGACTGAGAATGTTTTATTGTAAAGACCACGTCATTTCTTTATGAAAATAATTAATGATTCACTCTTCTCGCATTAATAACGAACAAACGTTAATAGAGGCCCGAAACTGGTATATCCATGTTTCTAGCACCGGAGATTAATTTAGAAATACTGTTTACATAGTAAGAACTAGCTGGATTGAAATTCAGGTCGAAAATTAGTAATACTACTTCAGAGGAAGGGGATTGAGTCGTTGTTTTGAGATAACTGAACGTTTATGAGAAATGGTGCCAGCCAGAAAGTGGGACGCTCAGTTCAAGTAAATCAATCATATGCACAGAGTCGGGGTAGCCCTAAGTTCTGCTATCCATTCATCCCTTATTTATTAAACAGTGAAGTATAATAACCCTTATGAAGTCATGTGGCCTGTATATTCCTGCTAGCCAGAATGGTTATCCTATAGTGAATTAAATGTAGATTAATTTGTGTCACTTGAATGTGCAGGCACATTGCTAATTACTTGGTATTCAGTTGCCCGTTTCAATGAATTAATCGTGATGTCCTCGTACAGCCTTTTTTCTTTACGTAAATTTCTTGTGTACTCGTTACAGGACAAGAATGTGAATGAAAACATTCCTCTGTAATGAGTGATAGAAAATAATATTGAATGCTCGTTCTTGAGATATAAACAGCACCCAATTACTATATAATTTAATTCGATACGATGAAAGAACATCTTGACCTTAAGGAAATAACAGCCGTATGTGAATGTTATTAACCCAGCCCAGGCACAATATTCTTTTTCGTGCCGGGGAAGGAATATCACGTTTATCCAGAATAACTCTTACTCCAAGATCTCCGACATATAAAATAGCATTGTCTGTATAATATGTATTCGCACTGCATGATACTTCATCATTGAAGATAAGAAACGCGCTCGGTTCCTCATATTTGAGGAAAACGTACAAAGTAATGATACTACTGAACGTTACACTAATTAACTTTACACTAGTTAGATCTCTGCATCATCTTACGTAACGAAATTAAATGTTATTCAGTCGGTCTACACGATTGAACCCATGTTGTAATGGGTGTTATTCCCTAACACTGAGACAAATTATATGAGCTTTAATAATTCATTGTCAACAAATGCACAGAAAAAGGAAATATGCCACAGTGCTTGAGGTATTCCAAAGTTAATATTTTCTTTTATAGAGGTATCGCACTAGAGAACAACGGTTCGAAAGTGTTCACTAAAATCCTATGTAATAGATTGACCGAGTTGATTGATACCTCTTTTCCGGACTTTCAATTTGGCTATAAAAGGGGAAGATGAACTCTCCGTGCAGTGAGGAATTTATTGACTGACATAGACGATGTCTTATTAAATGAATAGGGAAATTTCTTCGCAGTTTTCATAGACTTCAATAAGGCTTTTGACTTACTTGATAAGGAAGTACGTATCATGGAATTAGAGCGCTTTATAGGACGGGAAATCTATCTTGCCATTATCATCAGAAACATACTATTTGACACGACTACAAGACTAATTTAACCTAGGAGATAAACAAATTAGCCATTAAGAATCAGTTCAAATATCTGGGCATTTGCCTTCAAACTGTAAAGGCCACCTACTATTTTCTTGGTTAAAACAAAACTATATAAGCGATTTGAGCTATGAAACACATTCCGGAACCCATAAAACTATCCCTGACTATCTCAATGAAACTCATTCAAATGAATATAATACCGTTCTGACTTATGGAATTGAACTTAATGGGATCAATTAAAAGTGAGTGTGGAAACTCTAGAGAATGTAGAGGCCTCTTTCTTCCTGAGAACATTTGGTGTAACGAAATTCACTCGATCGAGATTCGTATATGTACTAATTATGGAAGACAATCTGATACAAGAGATCAGAAATAGATTGTTTCGCTCATCGAGGACTGCTTTCCAAGATACTTTAAGAAGACGAGAACAAAATGAGCACACATTTGGTGGTAATTTTGCAGCACTGACGCAATGACGAATTGTCACTGGACTCAGACTATTTACGAGTAGAGGCATGTTGTCGCCAGGTTTGCACGTCATGGTTTACATCGTGTGGTCTGGACTAATAAGAGACTTCATGAACTATTTGATTGTCTGTGTGTGTGGACTGTGTGATGTTTGGTGTGGCGAATACCTCTTGCAATTTGGCAAAAAGAGATACAAATCATTGTAAGATTATGCAAATCAAATCTCATGCACATTGTGCGCATTTATTTCAATAAATCAGCTATTTATTTGGATGACTAATTACGGTCTTCAAGCGATGATTATCTGATGCTTTACATTTGGATTTATAATCTATGTCCACAATTGCGTAATCAAATTATAAATTATTTTGGTCACAGAATGGAATTGTATAGTTATGAGTAATTGTACGTCGTATATGATTTTTTTATATTAAAATATTAGTGGCTACTTACCGAGATTGCTTCAGTGGATATTTTCTATTGCCAGCACTATGTTCCTCAGGTCGGAGAACACCCTTACAAATTATACCCCTGGAACCTCTCATTTTCCAAATGGTAACAGGAACATGGCAGCTTGCAGTGACATGAGGAAACAAATCTCAAGTGGTAACGGTTCAAAGCCTTATTCATGTAGCACATGCGGATCAAACTTTACTAAGAAGGGAAGTTTGAAGACACACATGATCACTCATAGTGGTGTAAAGCCTTATTCATGTAGCACATGTGGGTTAAACTTTCCTCTGAAGGGAAGTTTGAAGACACACATGGTCACTCATAGTGGTGTGAAGCCTTATGCATGTAGTATATGTGGATCAAACTTTTCTCAGAAGCAACATATGAAGACACACCTGTTGATCCATAGTGGTGTAAAGGCATATTCATGTAGCACATGCGGAAAGAACTTTGCAAGGAATGGAATTTTGAAGGAACACATGCTGATTCATAGTGGTGATAGGCCATATTCATGTAGCACATGCGGAAAGAAGTTTGCAAGGAATGGAATTTTGAAGATACACCTGCTGATTCATAGTGGTGAAAGGCCATATTCATGTATCACATGCGGAGCAAACTTTTCTCAGATGGCACATATGAATGCTCACATGAAGACACACATGGTAAATCATACTAGTGTAAAGCAATATTCATGTGGCACATGTGGAAAGAAATTTGCAAGGAATGGATATTTGAAGACACACATGGCGAATCATACTAGTGTAAAGCCATATCCATGTAGCACATGCGGAAAGAACTTTGCAAGTAAGGGATATTTGAAGACACACATGCGGATTCATATTGGTGAAAGGCCATATTTATGTAGCACATGCGGAAAGAACTTTTCTTTCAGTGGAAGTTTAAAGAGACACATGCCCACTCATAGTGGTGTCAAGCCATATTCAAGTAGCTCATGCGGAGCAAACTTTATAACGAAGGAACACATGAATATTCACATGAAGAATCATAATGGTATAAAGCCATATTCATGTAGCACATGTGGATCAAAATTTGCACTGAATAGATCTTTGAAAATTCACATGCTGATTCATAGAGGTATAAAGCCGTACTCATGTAGCACATGCGGAGCAAACTTTTCTCAGAAGGGTGCTATGAAGAGACACATGCTGAAACATACTGTTGCAAAGCCATATTCATGAAGCACATGCGGAAAGAACTTTGCAGAGAATGGAGATTTGAAGAGACACATGTTCACTCATACTGGTGTAAAGCCATATTGATGTAGCACATGCGGAATGAACTTTGCACAGAATGGAGATTTAAAGACACACATGCTCACTCATAGTGGTTGAGCCGTTTTTATAACGTTCATTATTTTTTCTCATTATTATAATTATCTTTCTTTGGTGTCGCATTATTGTGACTTCAGTTTCTCTGTCTTTCGTACTGCGCCCAAACTACATACATACCTGTAATACCTCCCAATATGGTGAAATATTTCACCCTTTGCTAACTCACTTTATGTATAATTTTACCCATTTTCTGAAACACAACTTGTTGTGAAGCTTTGCTTTCGCTATTGCACCCCCTCCGCCCTTGTATACGGAGAGGGGATGTTTGTCGTATCAACGACTCATTTTTCTCGGGATCGTTACTGTGCTCTATAAAGGAAAGCTTCCTTCTTCCAATTATGGCCGTCATGTAAAACGGACGTGTCTGCGCATGTCGGGCTTTAGCACGCGCCCAAAAAGGCAACTAAATGTAAGTACGATTCAGTTTCTGAATTCATCTAACATGAAGTTATTTAATATTTTTGTTCCTCCATTTTTCATTTTGTGTCTCCTTTTGTTTCACTTATTTTCTTTTTCTTTCTTATGACGATGTGACGTCATTCCTGTGAACCCAAGTCCTTTCGTTGCGTTAATTTAGCGAAGTGTCTGTGTTTATTTGTCTTCCCCCCCCCCTCCCGTTTTAATGTAAGTAATTTTCAGTTTACATAAATCTCTCAGGTCTGGGCTTATTTACACTCTGGATTTCGTCACCATTCGGTTCAGTGTTCTTTCGAAACACCTCCATTTGGATTGTCTCATCAGAGTTTGTTTTTAGGGTTAAGGTATCAGTCAATTAACGGAGCTGAGTCTCATTCGTCCACGACTTGATCCTTCCCTCTGTTTTATGAAATAAAGTTTGTGAGCGATGGTCTAAGTGCTAATCACCGTCCATTCGCCACAGTCACTTTCTTTATCTCATCAAATGTCGCCGTGTATCGTCATTTCTACGTAAGCCTATATTTTCCTACAAAGCATATTTTCTTAGCTGATTGATTTTCCCTTTCATTTTTGTACTCTGGTAACGTCAAGAAATTTAATGAAATTTTCATTTCCGTTTCTTATGTGTTAATATTGCGTTGCTTCCTCTGACTTTGCTATATTACGTAATTCAGTGTCATCCTCCACCCCCCGATTCCTACATACAGACAACTCCACTCCCTACCCTTTTACCCCCTCCTCTTACCCCATGATTTCACAACATCATAAACGCCGTAGTTCTGTTTTACGGCTGGTAGTCCAGTTCATGTGATCTCGGTAAGTAGTCGTTCTTTTAGTCAATCCCTGAAATTTCTTCGATTCCTTAATTTTACTTTATCTTTTAAATTTTGTTATTGAATCGTGTTTTCAATTAGTTGTTATTGTAATTTAAATTCACTTCTAAATTTACTTTTGTTTTTATTTTTCTCGTGTTTTATGTTAGTCCTTGTTTTGTTTATTCGTGTACACGTCCCTTCTTTTAATACATTTCTATATTTTAAGTAATTTTTGTTCCCTTGTGTTTTCATTTCTTATATTTAAGTTCCTAGTGTACCTTTCGTTCAACGTCAGTCTTGGCTCCGCACTGTAGCGAAGTTGCGACTCACATGGCCCCTGGGACTTTTGATTTAATTATTTAAATTTAATTTTGCCTTTTTTGATTTTTGTCTTAAACTATTTGTTTTGTTTATCTTTTGTGGTAGGCATCTTTCTTTCGATTCGGAATCATGGGCCCAGCACGCATCGAAAGAGGTATTCCTTCCCCTGCTCCTTGCAATCCTGTTAGTTTTTTTTTTGCTTCCACTGTATTATCTGCGACTCTGCTATCTTTAGTAACGTACAAGCACAACCGGTGCGTGGTGTAATGCCATACTCATGTGGCATATGCGGAGCAAACTTGACTGAAAATGGACGTTTAAGTCAAACATGCTCATTCATAGGGTTGAAAAGTCATATTCATGTGGCACATGCGGAGCACACTTATCAGACAAGGGAAATTTGAAGAGACACATGCTCATTCATATGCGGGGTAAACCCTACTCTCAAGAAGGATTTAAAGACACACGTGCCCATTCATACTAGTGTAAAACTAGAGTAAAACTTTAGTCGGAATGGTAATTTGGAGACGTACTTGCTTTTTCATAGAGCCTCCGTGGCTTAGGCGGCAGCACGCCGGCCTCTCACCGCTGAGTCCGTGGTTCAAATCCCGGTCACTCCATGTGAGATCTGTGCTGGACAGAACGGAGGCAGACAGGTTTTTCTCCGGGTACTCCGGTTTTCCCTGTCAAAATTTCATTCCAGCAACACTCTCCACTATCATTTCATTTCATTTCATCTATCATTCATTTAATCATTGCCCCAGAGGAGTGCGTCAGGCCTCGGCAGCCGGCACAGTTCATATCCTCGCCGCTAGATAGGGGCTTCATTCATTCCATTCCTGACCCGGTCGGAGACTGGAAGCAGGCTGTGGATTTTCACTTGCTTTTTCATAGTGGTGACAAACGACATTCGGGTAGTGCGTGCGGAAAGAACTTTACTTTCAAACCACATTTGAAAAGACACATTTTCATGCAATTAGGTGTAAAGCCATAATTATGTAGTACATGCGCAGTAGTCTTTACACTAAAGGATATCTTGGACACAAATGTGCTGATCCATAAAGGTAAATATGCGGTTTCATAAGGTACACGTGGAACATGTGGAGTTTGGCTAGTAAATTTTCTGATAGAAAGGTAGAAAATGCGCGTTTGAGTAGCACATGTGAAGAAAACTTTGCTATGAAACTATATTTTGAGACACACATGCTTATTCTTAGCAGCTTACAGCCCTTTTCATGCAGTACATATTGAACCCTTGTAGAGAAGCGTAATGAGACTCTTTCCGGGGACGTGTTGCGGTCCATACCGTTGTTGTTAAAAATATTTGCTTCTTATCATAACAAGGAACATAGATAAACTTTTATCACAGAAAGAAAAGTTAGGCCAAGATTTAACTAACATGAATTTAATTTCAGATCAAAAAAATAACAAACAACAAAATAAACAACTCCCATAGTTACACCCGCAAGTTAATTTAATGACAAAATAAACAAAATCTCTCTGACGAGATTAACATACGTTTCCAGGCCAACAATGGTCCTGTTCTCACTTCAAATCATGTGTGGCGATGTGACGAGGACATTTAAAAGAATAAGTACTTTTTACACGCGACCCGCGACCATAGGCTACAGCACGACAAGCTGCGGGTATAATAGGAGGTAGACATTGTACTGGGAATACAACTATAACTAAACATATATTTAAAAATACCCGACACTCGCTAGCCTTACAAAATATAATACTGAGATTCCCGCTCGGAATCTTGATCAGGTGTCAAAGACACGAAGAATGCCTAATCAGGACTTCAATCAAACAAAAACAAGTACGAACGCGCGTGAATATACTGACTGACATCACCCGATGACCGTTGTCACCTTACAAGAACACACAACAGGGTGTGAAACAAATCAAATATTACATGGAAAATCAAACACAAACATATTGCTCAGTAGCAATTATATACAACACAAGAATTTATTTTAAACGAAACATGAGATTACTTTTCATGCGTGAGCAACATTCCCTTTAAATATCGAAGTTTCAACTAAACAGGCACACTCAATAACTAGGTCACAAGAAACCCAGTTCCCCCAACTCATTAGCGTGTCTTATCTAGATCTGTGGCAGGTGGGATGTCTCGCCGGCCAGTGTCAATAACCCAGTACGTGAACGGAAATATCCCAATGCAGCGCGGAGGCGTGCACCAGGAACGTAGCTTCTTTACTGAACATCAGTAAAATAATGTGTGTGTCATAAATATCCCAGGCTAGCCTATCCCGTAGCGCCAAGAACGAAGCAATACCAAGTGTGTCACAAAATACCATCAGTTCCAATAATTCTCACGGAATTAAAGAACCATCCCGGGATCGTTCAGAGTCTCGTAATTAGTACCCTCTGCGCCCATACAGCAGCAGACAAGGAAAAGCCGTAGCAAATTCCTCCGCGCAGAAAATCACACATTTGACACATGACACATTAGCACACTCGCACCACCAGGTTTGACAATCCCTGAAAAAAATACATAATAATATTCCATCCACACGCAGCGCGTCAAATCATAGATTCAGCCGAAGAAAATAAAACTAACAGAAAAATTTTAATTTACTAAAATCAAGACCAGAACAGACATTTCCCTTTGCAGAAGCAAACACCAGATTTATTCAATATAAAATTACGCCTGTTTCATTCAGACAGCTACGAAAATATCAAGTATCCCCCATTTTATTCTGAAATCAACCCTATAAACGTCTCACTTTTCACACGACCCGTAACTCATGTTCGGAACAAATTATACACTCAAGTACACGCGGCACTTGGACTAACATTAACAATGAATATTTGCATAATAAACTCAAACAATTGTCACGCAAAATTCTACATTTAAAATATGAGTGTCGGTACAAACCCTATCACAGAACATCCAAACAACGCGAACAAAATCTAAATTTAACTATTTACAAACCCCAGTCCAAAATCTAACTACAAGCTTGAATTAAATCAATGCGGTACGTATCCCTTCAGCCACTCGATTCAGCTCACGTCACATGGCATGGTCCCATAGGGCCTCTCTACTCCTCCATCACCATCTCCACAGCAGATACCATGGTCACCATCCCAAAGCAGGTCCTCGTTTTCGACATCTTGGCCTTCTTAAATGATGAAATGTTCATCATACAAATTGTGCTACAACAACCTACTAAATTGTAACGTGAGTTACTCACTTCGCTCACAGTCCATTTACAATTTTTATACCGCCGACTTTCCCTAATTAAATAATATGTTTTTAAATGTTCGTTTAAGGTTTTTAAGTTTTGTCTATATGGAAACATGGATTTACCATTTGCTGTTTGCACATTTTTTATTTATTTTGTGTATGTTGAAAAACGATATTTCCAAACAAGATTTTTTATTTTAATTTTCATTTTATATTTTTGTAAATGATCTTAATTTGAGTGCTTGACCATGGCATTAGTACAGTCTGTCTTTGTGTGTTAGTTGAACCGTCGAGGCTTATTACTACTGCAAGTAAGAATGTTTTACAAAATAACGGCTATCTACCACTGCATTTGAAAAACAAAACTATTGAAAAAACAAAAATACTATTTACCATTCATATATAAGTGTTAATTCTCCCTCTCCCCAATCTACCTCACCGTATTTTCTCTGGTCAAACAATCAATGCTACCCATACATATACAAGCTTTCTATTCTATCTCTCTCTCTCTCTCTCTATATATATATATATATATATATTGAACCCTTGCAAAGAAGCATATGAGACACAGTTTCGGGGGGTGTAACTGTCCATTTCGTTAAGTTGTTGTTAAGCGCTTCTTATAACATGCAGGGTACCATATAACAAAATAACATGCAGGAAGAAGTGAATACCAAGGTTAAAACATATGAATTGAATAACAGATCAACTATTTTACACTATTTACAATAAAATAAAGCAAACAAGGACCCCCAAATGACTCCCACTTGATTTAATAAACTGCCAAATTTAGGCCTAATCTCAGGAGAGATTGTAAACGGCTGGACCAAATGTCCCAAAATACTGCAATGACAATGTGCGTGTGCGGCTGTTCTACATGCGTTACGATGTGTACAAATTAATGCGAGATTCGTTACCATCCAGTAAACCTTCAGGGGACGAATCTGCATTGTCTTAGAGCTAGACAGACACGAGGAACCAACTAAACACTAATTAAACTAATCCGACACTTCCTACACTAAATAAAACAACAAATAATTTCCGCATGAAATTGGAATCAAGGAACTGCCGTAGCAAACAACATTAACGCCTAAAATTAGGACTTTTCAAATCAACACAAGTAAGTTAACACGTGACCAAATAAGAAAAATACACATATGGCCGCTTGCCATTTTTACAAGAAAATACAAGTACACCCAATGGTGTCACACAGACAAATCTAACAATGAAATGAGTCATAAAATCACTAGGCTCACAGCCAACATTTACATCATAAAACAATATTACATTCATACGATATGCGGTAATCCGTAACGGACATGGTGAACTCCCAATAAATTATGGTCCAAAGACCATAAAAAAGAACAGGTTTGCTACTGATAGCTTACAGGGTCAGTCGGTCAGCTGGACTGCCTAAAACGAATAATCACCAGACATAGACTGGCGCTAAGTGGAATCTGCACATCTGTCAACCCACGTGTCAATGACCTCGACCTGCCGTGGCACTGGTTCGAGTCTCGAAGAAGCGTGCTCCCAAAAGCACATAATATACGTGTGTGTGTCAGAATAAAATATCTCAGCATTTCCCAAGGAAATCCAAGAATCAGCACTGGACAAGGTACAGTAGTCTCTGAGAGTGCTCTACCATTCCATAAAATACAACCACAAAATTTGAGGGCGGTAGCACATCCTACCCCTCATCACGGAGAATCAATACACACACCTGACACAAGAACACACACAGAATCACACGTATGGGTTTGACAGAATCCTGAAATAAAAGACATAAAATATTTTCCACCAACTTGCGCTCCTAATCTAGTCCGTGACTAAAGAACCTGAAAAGGACTCAAAAAACTCAAAACTATAGAACTAAGGTGTTCTACGGTGACATCTTAATTTGTTGCGCTCGGCAACCCTAGTATGAATAAAAACCTGTTCGTAACAAGATCATACAACATTTACCCCCTTTTCCTACAAAAAAATGAACTTGATTAAAGCACCACTTGTCGACCGTGACGAGTTTCGCATTCGCATGGATAAAATCAAATACACACGCCGTGTACACTAAATATGACTCATAAGAAAAATATACAATCAAACAACTTTGGCCACGTGCCAACGTACATTTAAAGATAGTAGTGTCGGCACACAAAAAAATCTAAATACAAGAAAAACAATGAATAAAATATTTACAACGTTCCCGCGTCTAATCTAACTACATATTGAGTAAATCAATGGTTTGTACATCACCGTTGCAGCTTGTAGAACTTAACCTCCATCCCAGAACATTTCCCTACGGGAAATCTAGTCGTCCATCGTCGACGTATTGGTAGAGGCGATGCACTTCATTCCATCACACGACTTTTCAGCAGACATCTTGGCGTAGCTTCTTGGAAAGAAATGTTCAAAGTTATTAGTTTGCCTATCTAGAATCGCTATGAACTACTACTTTCACTCACAATAATGTCCTAGGCGATTACTTAACGTAGAACTGTCCCTATCTCAGCATTTGCTTATCACACTCACATATACATCTCTCAAAATATAACACAAAAATTTACATAAATTACACTCATCAATCACCACGCAACTGGCTTCTAACCAGTCTCAAATATGTCTACCACGTAGCGCTTATCTCGACTAGAGATCTCCCCCGCTAAGCGTGAACTCTGCTCCCTTGAGCACAACATGAAATGTTTGTCAAACAGACGGGTAGTATTCTCACTAGAGTTTGATAAATCGTGACGCAAACTGGCGTGAATGTTGCTCACCAGAGCTCAATAAAGTTGTGTCCCAAACAGCTCATCACCGATCAATTTATTAGAAACTGACTGAATGGGGTAGGGTGGGGGAAATTTGTGAAAATAAACTGTAGTTTTCACCTCACAAACTTGGGACTAGTATCAATCTTCTTCTTTTCATCCACACGTCTCAATGGACTTATGCGGAATTATATCGTATCGGCGGTTCTTTAGATACGCGTTTTTGCGCCTGTTTCTAAGGTACGCGATCCACCGCGTGGCTTTGGCTTCCGCTCTCCTGATTTGCTGATTCAATCGTGGATCGGTTGAAACTTCACTTCTGACACTCCCATAATGACGCCGATTGAGGTGCGCGTTGGTACAGAATTTGTCCTTGAACTCGGCTTAACCGGTCATCTTCAGGAACAACTACCAAGCTGCTTCTGTTGTAATCGTTGCGACACACTACCTGACTCCCCTTTGTCAATTTCAACATGTACTGCCTGGGCATCAGTAATAATAATAATAAAAATCATGAAGACTTATTGATCGTCAAATCAATAAGTGTTCATTAATCCTCAGCAAGGTTTTGAAATTCGAAGCAAGTGATTGATTTGGATTTTAAAAACAATATCCACAGTAGCATAGATAACATCTCTTAAGTACCTCACTCGTCTGCCTGAGTGTACATTCCACTGTCCCAATTAGTGTGCGCGCTCCTCGCTGCAATGTCATTCATACGTCTCGCCAGACCTTCCCCCTCTCACTCACACAATTACAACTTCTGCCGGACCGGCTGTCTTGTTTACAAACAAAGCTTGCTCTCCCCAGTTACTACGTAGCCACGTACATTTGAGGGTGTGTTCTCAAATTAAATTTTGCAATAATGATTCTGCATCCATAGTCCTTATCACTCATCAAATGGTTCCCGTCTGTAATACGGCTTGAGATTAGCGCTATTGAAAACAGATTTAGCGCCAGTGCTCAATTCTTCAAGTCTGTAAGCATTATTACCCAAATTTTTGATAATACGGAACGGGCCGATAAATTTTGGACAGAACTTGGCAAATACTTTGTTCTTAGGATCTGATATCGGTGGTCTCCGAACAAGCACTAGTTCCTGTTCCTGTAGTTCACGATGAAATTTCTTCCCTCTATATCTCCTCAGTCTTCGGTCCGCTTGGCTCCTCACGTGTTCTCTGGTTCTCTGAATACGCAGCTCATGTGCTAATAACGGGTCCCTTGGGCATGGAATAATCTTGTCCCAAGATCTTTCAGGCATTCTGTTGTGGTGTACAACTAGTGGGACTTGACCTGTCGACTCGTGCTTCGAAGTATTCATGCACATCTCAATATCTCCTACTCGGTCGACCCATTTATTATCATCATTTGGAATCATGACGCGGTAATACTTGGCAACACAGCGAATCGTTCTCTCGCTCGGATTTCCACAAGGGTGGCGAATGCTAGATCGAACATGCTTTATTCCTAAGCTCTCCAGACCTTGTCTAAAAACATTGCTTGTAAAATACGTCCCATGGTCCGATAAGATGAAATCCGGCTTCCCAAGCGTCGGAATGACTTTGTTCTGGATTCTGCTGAGGACTTGCTTTGATGTCGTCTTCTGGATTGGACATAATACTACCATCTTGGAAATACATCGACACATACAAGAAGGTGTCGGCATCCTCGTTTTTCCTTAACTAGAGGACCAAAAGAGTCAATAGCGACCAGCTCGCACGGTTTCTGTGGTAATTAAGGTTTTGGAAGCTGTTTCAGTATGAAATTATTGGGCTTAGTACGCTGACACGCATCACAAGTTCTAATTACTTCAACAATGGTATATCGCATCTTTGGCCAAGTAAAAGTTTCTCCTATTGTCGCTTCTGTTTTGTCAGTGCCGATATGTGCTAAGCTTTCATGGACATGCCACGTCAGTCCTCTCTGTAACGATGCAGGAACTAGAATTCGAAGTTTGGTGTGATCATCATCCACGAACTTGTGAAGAAGGTTATTGAGGTAGTGGAATTTCGCTTCCTTGGCACGGGCTTCTCGATATTCAGGTGAATCTGGCTGTAGTTCCTTCTTGTAGATCTTGATCATCAACATCATCCATGGGTCCTTTTCTTGTTCCTTCTGAATTTCTTTCAACTTGTCCAAAAACTCACCAGCCTTAGTGGTTAATGCTATGTGTTGTACTTCTACTGCTGTCTCGTTCTCATCTTCAGGATTCCTGCTTAAAGCATCTGGTATGATGTTCATCCTTCCAGGGCAGTGTTCTATGGTAATATCGAACTACTGTATATAAATGGACCAACGCGTAACTCTTTCACTTGCCATTGTTGTCTTGAATAAGAAGGTCAGTGCATGGTGGTCAGTTCTGACAACAATGGAGTATCCGAAGATCATCTTGCGCCATTGTTGAAGTGAGTACAAAATCGCTAACAACTCAAGTTCTGTAACAGTGTAGTTCCTCTCGTGCTTCCTATGTTTACGACTAGTAAATGCCAAATATGATCGATTCTTGGGTTCATCAGCGTCCTCTAGGTAAAGCATGGCGCCGATTCCAATCAATGAAGCGTCTGCCTGAATTACAAATTTCTTCGCGAAGTCTGGGTACCCTAGCTTCACACAATTCTCCAGTAGGTCTTTCGTGGCTCTAAAGGACCTGTCGCACTCCTCATTCCATGACCATCGATTAGATTTCTTTAGCATCTCTTGCATCGGTGCTACTGTTTCCGTGTACCCAGGACAATTCTCCTTAAAGAAACCTGTCACTCCCAAAAATGCTCTAACATGTTTCACTTTAGTTGGTGTAGGGAATTTCTTAATTACGTCTATTTTCGCCGGATTTGGTCTCACGCCTTCAACATCAATTATGTGACCCAAATACAGAATCTCGCTCTGGCAAAAGTGCGATTTCTTCAAATTAATTTTGAAATTCACGGTTCTCAAATTATCCAAAAGTTTGTTTAGGTTTTCCAAATGTTCCTCCATTGTTTCTGACGCTATGAGTATGTCATCAACATATCTTGTAGTGAAGCTCTTGACCTCCTCGGTTAGATTCCTGTCTAGTGCTCTTATCAATGCACATCCTGCTGTTTTAACACCAAAGGGCATGCGAGACCAGATATAGCTTTGGTTATCAAATAAAAACCCCATCAACAATTGGGATTTTTCCTCAAGTTCCAGATGGTGGAAATTATTCGCGGAAGCCCTTCAATACATCCTTGATCCTTGGTGCTTGGTCGTGCTCGACTAACAGTTTGCTATTTAAAACCCGTGCATCTAGGCATAATCTGATTGATCCGTTTGGCTTGGCCACAGCCAATATTGCATTTAAATACGGGGTTGCTGCTTTTCTAATCATTCCAGAATCTAATAGGTTAGTAATAATGTCCTTGACCTGAGCAAAAGGTTTCTCAGGGATCGGGTACAATTTACTCTTTAATGGTGTCCAATCGGTAATTTGCATGGCATACTGAAAATTTAATACTTTTCCAGGGATCGTGTCGAAAACTCCCTTATGATGTCTCAAAATCTCTTCTAATTTTCTTCTGTCAGGTTCCCCTACTATTGCCTCCTTAAGTCGCTCCTGAAGTAAAATTTCAAACTTGGACCCGCTAATTTCTTCCTCCGCCAAATGTATCCAAAGTTCCTGCGAAATATTTTGAGCGTCAATTTCAATAACTGCTGTCTGGCTTACTCGTCCCTCCGTCGAGTTCTTATCTTCGATTGCCTCATTAGTGCATTCTTCAATGACCCAAGTATTCGCCTCTCTCTCTAGTGGACTCTCTTCCATGTTCAGACCAACATGACTCAACCCCTCAACTTGTTTAAAGCTCACAGTGTTATTATGTAAACCAATTATAGCGTGAAAATCACAAATGAAGTTGGCTCCCAGAATGACATTATAATTCATCTTTGGTATCACGATGAAAGTTTGTGAAAATGTGTGGTTTAATATCTCCAGATCAAAATATGCTTGGTGCTTGCAAACTATGGTCTTGTCAGGAATGACCCCTCGGACTTTCATTAATGGTTTAGGCATAATAGGAATGGTTTGTTTATTTCCAATTTCTTTCAACAATGCTTCCGTGACTAAGCTCACCTGGCTACCCGTGTCGATCAGGCACCTCACTCTAAGACCTCCAATATGAGCATAAATAATTGGCAATTGTCTGACTACATTCTCTCGGTCCTTCACAACTTCCTCCAGGCAATCGTTCCGAAATGCTACCCATTCTTCAATGTTCGCAACAATCAACTCCCCCCGTTCCCTGGTGTCCTCCGTTCTCAGGCTATCTGGTTTTGATTTAATCGTGTTTTTTTTATCCTGGGACCCATTTGTTGAGTTTCGCCGGTTGTCATCGCGTCTCTCCTGCTGACGTAATAAACTTTCCGCCCCCGCATCCTGGTGATTATCTGGACTTTGTTTATTTGCCATCGCACGTCCCCACTTCTCTTTCTCTGTTTCTTCTGCATTTAATTCGTCCAAATATTTTTGTGACTCAGCGTACCGCTCGTTCCAGTCATTTCGATAATCTCCCTGGTTATATTGCCGATAATTCCTCTGATTGTTCCATCTGCCGTCCCCGTTCTTTTGGTATGGTCTGTCCTGCCTTTGGTGTCCTCTCCAGTTAGTATTTTCTCGCTGGTACGTCCTCTGATTGTGATTGTTGCTCTGATTATTATTATAATTATCACGGCGATTCTGGAAGTTCCTATTGTTATTATTATATTGGTTTCGGCCGTCGAACTCCTGCCGTCTGGGCGTAAATTGTGTGCTGGTGGATTGTGTCTTTGTCTGATTATTCTGATTGTGACTATTTTGATGCCCTTGAACTACTTCTGCGGTGTTTACGCACTCCATATTCCGTCTCCCTGTCTGCGGACTGACCATACTCGTCTCATCCAAGTGGCGGAGTATCTCCTCGGCCTGAACTGCGGTTTTGATATTTCCAGCCACTAAAAATTGCTAAATGTTCATCGGAAGCTGCTTGCCGATAGTTAAAACCATGTTTTCCTCTGAAGGGGGCTCATCAAAATCCCGGAATTTAACCAGCTGTTGGCTAAAGAACTCAGAAAAACTTTTAGGGTGTGTGCTATGACATTTCCTGGTATATAAATCCATCCTCAACCCCTGCTGCAGTGAAGGACTCCAGAACTTCCTCAAGAATGCCTCTTTGAACTGGGCCATGTCATTAAACGTATACTTGAAGCTTTGGAACAAGATTAAACTTGGGCCCTCTAAAAATTTCTCAACCAGTCGCAGCTGTTTTGCGGGACTGACGTGTTGGTCATTAAAGTAATCATCCAGCTGGTGCAAAAATGCTTTTGGAGTAGATCCTGATTTCTCCCTGAATTTGTCGGGTTTAAAGTCGTTTCCCCTAATTACTTGTATGACTTGGGCAGGTGCCAAACCAGGTTGTGGAGTTGATGTCTCCCCTCTGTAATTTTGGAATGTGTCGCACGTTATCTTTGGACTCTGATCTCGGCTCGTATCCTCAGCTAGCTTCGAGCCCTCCGGACTTCCAATACTTCCCTGTTTCCCTAGTGCGTTTTCTGAAGAGAATAAAGTAGCATTGTCTAAAGATCTTATCTCGTTCTTAACGATGAGGTCTGCGTGTTCCTGGAACTTGGACTTGATACTTTCCTCCAGAGCCTGCATTCTGGAGTTATTCTCGCCTAGCCGCTTTAATATATTCAGCCTATCTCCTTAAGTCTCATTCACCTGCTGTTCCCAATCTTTCCGGATCCTACTCTTCAAATTATTGATTTTTTCTTCGTTTCTTTCCTGATTCTTCTCAAGCTGTTCCCCTATTTGCTCTTGTATCAACAGCAGAGTTTTAATTAATTGTTCTCCTACCTCTTCTCGTATTTGCTCTTGGGTTTTAGTTAACTGGTCTTCCAGGTTTTCGCGCAAGTGCATCCGTTCTTTCTCCGTTTTTATCTCCAGCTTGTCAAGTTCCTTTATCACTTCTAACACATTGTTGTCGACCGAATTAATCTGCTCCTGTATGTTTACGTTTTTCGCCTCGATTCTATTGAATTGCCCCTGTAATTCATCCTGCGTGCTTTTGATCCCTGACGTGTTGTTCACGCATGCTGTCTCAATTTGTTTCAATTTGCCGG
Source organism: Meconema thalassinum (assembly GCA_946902985.2). NCBI lineage: Eukaryota > Metazoa > Arthropoda > Insecta > Orthoptera > Tettigoniidae > Meconema > Meconema thalassinum. The sequence goes on from OX336397.1 coordinate 19,326,616, forward strand.
CTGCCATTTCATCTAACTGTACTAGTTTATCGTCGAATTTAGATTCTAGCATCTTAATTTCTCCTAATTGCCTCGAATTATTTTCTGCCAACTCTCCTGCCAGTTTCTCTAATTCTACTTTGATACTCTGATTTATTTCAAGGGTGATCTTCTCTAACTGAACTGTTTGTAATGTTGCCTGCTCTGATAACGTATGGTTTAGTTCCGCTAACTGTTTATAATTATTGTTACGTGCAAAGCCCGTTCCAACGTTTTTAAAATGCATCTCCCCTACATATTGGTACTTCCTACCTTTAAAACGCCCGCCTGGATGGCTTGGTTGGGCTTATGAACTCGAGGTGGCAGCATCTATCGACTCCTCTTGCCGGAGTTGTAGCCTCTAGCCGAACTGTATCTTCGACTGCTAGAGTGTGTTTGTGGTGTCTTCTGATCTCATCCTAATCGAGACATATTTGAAGGGTATTGTATTCTACGTCATTGAACGAAAGACTATATATACATCATGCCGCCAAAATAATTATATAATATGCACATTGTTACTTGATGTGTCAATCTGTGATTGGACAATTACAATTAACATTAATGCAGTGCGGTTTTGACTTTGGATTTCCCGCCATCTTGGCATCTATATAGTCTGTCGTCATGAAAGCAACAAGCCGGCTGCTGGTGAAAGAGTATCTCTCCGTGTGCTGGGGGCTTTGGCCCCTAGCCTCTACGAAATATGGATATATGCTAAAAAGGGAATGCCTGTGCTCTTAAGGCTGTATTTTCGCCATTTCGCCGTGAAGAAGAAGTGTGAAATAGTAATCGCAACTAGATGCAAACAGGAGTGCTTGTTCACAAAACAGCGCATGTGCGGGTTAGCCATTTTGAGGCAATCTAGTGCCTTATAATATTATTTAATTTGTGGGTTAATTTTTTTTATTATTATTGTGTCTCCACAGAGAAGTTTTTAAGGTACGTTATTATTTAATATATATATATATATATATTGTTATGGGAGCTCCGATATTGGCCTTATATTAATGTTTTAATACTGTATTTTGTTTCGCCTGGTAGGCCTAATTTTTCTGTTTTGCTAATGTTACCAGATATGTAAATTTTATTGTTTCCCTTCGTACCTTCTGGAGACACGTTTCTAGTTTATCTTACGTTGTAAATTATTATTTATTTAGTTTTTTGTAATCTTTGGGATTGCCCTATTATTAATTTGACTTACGATCCGTTGCAGCCTAAATTGCTTCGTGTCAATAGTGTTAAGGTGTAATTCTTTCCTCCCTTTCTGTTCTCTCTGGTGACTTTAAATTTAATTTTAAGCTAATTGATTGCCGTGATTCGACTGAACATGCAAGCATGTAATTTGTGGCCATGTTTGTTTTTTGTTTTGCCCGAGTGCATTCAGGTCTTGAGAGTGTATTCTCTAGGCGTCGAGCGGGATACTCAAACGTGTTGTGGTGGTAGCTTAGTATGTTTTTGTTAATCTTGTTGGTTTAACTTTGTGTTTTTGTGAGTGTTCCCGAGTATTTCTCCGTCATGAAAATTGTGGATTTGTTAATTGATCCTATTTATTTTATTAATTTAATTTTAAATTTTTCGTTTCATCGTGGCCTTGATGTCTGCATGTCGGGTCGGTATTGCGTACCTTAGTAAATTATCAAGCCCTTTCTCATTTGGTAATACCTGTGTTCTGGTTTTCTATCTTTTGGGCGTTATTATTTTAATTTTAAATTAAATGTTTTCATTTCGCCAAGCAAGCATGTTAAGCCGTCTCTTGCCTACTTATGTAAATTACTTATGTTGGCCTTACGCCATATGCATCACCAGAGAGAGGTTGTTGTGGCAATAGAGTTTCCTTTTTTTTTGATTTTGTTATTTTTTTTTCTTGGCCCCTTTTGGTAATTAAATTTTCTTTTAAATTTTAAGCAACTGTTGTGGCATTATTTCGTCGGTGGCAGTTCTATTGGTACTCGGGTCTGTCCGTAGACCAGCCTGTGCGTTTTCCCCTTCTCCACCTTCTTCATCCCTTTAGGTGTTCTTCTGTTGGGGCATGTCATCTGGCGGTGATTTTGCAGCAAGCGCCGCGGACCTCTGAAAACAAGGCAGGTTAGGCCCATCTCCACTCCAGGTGTCTCAGTGGTAGCAGACCGAGCTCGTGTAGCGCTTCTGCAGCCATCCGCAGGCTCGTTTTATGGACCCTTCTGATTCTGATGGAGCGGTTGCTGATGGGATGTGTCATGTCAGTGCACTTAATGTTATTTAATTCTAATCCTTGTCGTTTGTTCGGTTTCATGTTTGCCTCTTAATATCCATGTGGTGATTTGTAAGTGACCTGTTCCAAGCGAGGTTTGTGTGCTGAATTTTATCCTGTTTGTGATGCAACATTCCCGGTGAAAAAACAAGCTTGGTAAGTGACTGGCATGTGTTCTTGGCATGGGAAATGTGGGTTTCTTGATTTTCTGATAGCCTACTTGCTACGAGTGAAGGCAGCGAGGAGCCCTGTCTAAGGCTGATCGCCATGTGGTTTGTGGCAATTTTTGTGATTTAGCTTCCTGTTCTCGAGTCAAGCAAGCGATGACGTCTGCAGTCCTGAGCAACGTTGTGCATGATGTTTTTGTCGAAATTTCTGGTATCGAGGCAGTGTCGGTGTTTAAGAAGACTGTTGTGTTCCTGTATGTTTCTTTTGCATGAAATTCTGTTGTGAAATGCTGACTTTGTGATATTTTTATTATGGAACTCTCACGCCAGTTGGTGTTATGGAGAAGTGTAGTCCGATTAAAAGGGATAAATTATGGAAATCAGCCCTCCCTATGTCCCTACTGTGATGCCAAAGGGCACATTTTACGTGCATGTCACTATTATTTGGCTAGAAATTCTTCCTAAACTCATTAAAGGTGTTTGTTTTGTGATGTTTTTATTCAGTGTGCGATTTGTAATTTTTTGTTCTTACACTTACCTCATGCTTCAATCGTTCTGGTATAAGTGTGTATGTTGTGCAAATCGTGTCTGGATGAATGTGTTAACGTTAGATTTTGATTTAGATTTGTAGGGTGGGGTAATTCAGGCGTTGTTTTGTTTGCAGAAGTAAGTATAGGATCGTATTTTTATTAGTTGCTTTCCTTGTAATTAAGAACTAAACCGAATATGTAGGTCTGTTTTACGTGGAGATATCTACTGTCTGGGCTTCGCTAGGTTAGAAGTATGGGATTCTTTCTTGGGTTGACCCCTGGGCAGGTTGTATATAGGACTTGCACTATCCAAAGAACATCAGGTATGGGAATGATCTGTTCGATGACATGCAAGCATATGTGTCATGTAATGTAATTGTAAGGGTATTGTGTTTTTAATTGTATTTGTTTGTGTTATGATATCTCTACGACTACATGACTTGCATATTTGAATATTAATGGTAATTATTTTTGTGGGTGGTGAAAATTATGTATCGCTGTTATTGGAGTATGTTGTGCGATGAATATGTTATGGTGAATACGAGGTCTCAGTTCGTGAACAGCCATAATGTAATGTGCTTTTCTGCTTAATTAATTAATTTAGGTCTTCTATATTTACTGGGGTTAAATTTCTGTTGGAAACTATGGTCATCAGCTTCTGTAAGTCAGCTTGTTTTGGGATGTAAGCCAGTAATCTGTTGTTGCTGGAAATCAGGGTCATCAGTTGCCTCATGCTAACTGTAAATGACATAGGCCTTCTGTTTTAGTTCATGCTATGGCAGTAGGGGGGTTATGAGAGTTCTAAATAATGTCATGGCCGCCGCGTGAGTTCAAGCCAATATCTCGCGAACCCATCGTCGGATGTTGACAAATGAGGTGTCGTTGGACTAGGGCTAACGCCCTCTTTCCAATGGACCATTCATTTCAACCCCTAAATAAAACCCACTCCTATTAGGGGGTGAAATTTTATTTTTTTAGTGAAAGTCTCTTTTCAAATGCAACATGTATAAGGTGCGCTGCTAAAATGAACTTAAACGTTGTTGCTAATATAGCGCATGCGTTTTTCTGGCTGCCGCTATGGATTAACATTTTTGTTTTTGTTTTTTACGCATGCGCACTTGGGATTTTTTAAGAGGGCGAGCTCCTTGAAAAAAATGATAGATAAGAAGGGGTTTTGGTGGTGAGAACCAGATAGTCGCCTACTTTCCTACGAAGTTTGCCAATATCTCTCGAACGCAAGGTCGGATTTAAACGTGTGACGTGTCAAATCGCTTGTGTCGAAGCCCTATATATGTTATTAATAGGTTAAAGTTTTGAGAATGAGGGAGACAGGCTTTTTGGGGGTAAAACCATGATTTTAGACTTTTTCTGATATTTCACAAATGCATGGTCGGATTTGGTCCTATGACGTGTCAAATAGCTTGTCTTGAAACCCTGTTTATTTTGGTAATAGGTTAAAGTTTTTGAGAATGAGAGAGATAGGCTTTTTTGGGGGGTAAAACCGTGATTTTAGACTTTTTTCGATATTTCACGAATGCATGGTTGGATTTGGTCCTATGTCGTGTCAAATGGCTTGTCTCGAAACCCTGTTTATTTTGGCAATAGGTTAAAGTTTTTGAGATTGAGGGAAACAGGCTTTTTGGGGGTAAAACTGTGATTTTAGACTTTTTTCGATATTTCACGAATGCATGGTCGGATTTGGTCCTATGACGTGTCAAATGGCTTGTCTTGAAACCCTGTTTATTTTGATAATACACACATCAAAAAAAGTTTTGCATCACCTCGGTTCCCAGATCTCCGGCATATAGACGTTGACTGTGTATATTGTATCAAAGATACAGTCCCTTTGACTGTTCATAGATGTCACTAAAACTGCTCAAAGATGTAAACAACCATGCATGAGCAGGGCCTATTAGACGGAGGGGGTACGACAGCCGATCAGTTCCAGTCATTCCACCAGGACGAAGGTACGCTGCTCATGTTGTCTGTATTTCTACCATGCCTAGAAGGTCAATACCGCAGTTCGATCGCGTCCGCATTGTTACTTTGTGTCAAGAAGGGCTCTCAACAAGGGAAGTTTCCAGGCGTCACAGTGTGAATCAAAGCGATGTTGTTCGGACATGGAGGAGGTACAGAGATACAGGAACTGTCGATGACAGGCCTCGCTCAGGCCGCCCAAGGGCTACTACTGTAGTGGATGACCGCTACTTACGGATTGCCGCTCGGAGGAACCCTGACAGCAATGCCACCATGTTGAATAATGCGTTTCGTTCAGTCACAGGACGTCGTGTTTCAACTCAAACTGTGCGCAATAGGCTGCATGATGCGCAACTTCACTCCCGACGTCCTTGGCGAGGTCCAGCTTTGCAACCCCGACACCATGCAGCGCGGTACAGATGGGCCCAACAACATGCTGAATGGACCCCACAGAATTGGCATCACGTTCTCTTCACCGATGAGTGTCGCATATGCCTTCAACCAGACAATCGTCTGAGACGGGTTTGGAGGCACCCTGGTCAGGCTGAACGTCTTAGACACACTGTCCAGCGAGTGCAGCAAGGTGGTGGTTCCCTGATGTTTTGGGGTGGCATTATGTGGGGCCGACGTACGCCACTGGTGGTCATGGAAGGCTCCGAAACGGCTTTACGATACCTGAATGACATCCTCCGACCCATAGTGCACCCATATCGGCAGAATATTGGAGAGGCATTTGTCTTCATGGACGACAATTCTCGACCTCATCGTGCACATCTTGTGAATGCGTTCCTTCAAGATAACGACATCGCTCGACTACAGTGGCCGGCATGTTCGCCAGACATGAACCCTATCGAACATGCCTGGGATATGTTGAAAAGGGCTGTTTATGGACGTCTTGACCCACCAACCACTCTGAGAGATTTACGCCGAATTGTCGTTGAGGAGTGGGACAATTTGGACCAACAGTGTCTTGATGAACTTGTGGATAGTATGCCACGACGAATACAGGCATGCATCAATGCAAGAGGACGTGCTACTGGGTATTAGAGGTAGTGGTGTGTACTGCAATCTGGACCACAAATGCTGAAAGTCTAGCTGTATGATGGTACAACATGCAATGTGTGGGTCTCATGAGCAATAAAACGAGCTGAAATGTTGTTTGTGTTGATCTCTATTCCCTTTGTATTTAAAGGTTCCGGAACTCTTGGAACCGGGGTGATGCAAAACTTTTTTTGATGTGTGTAGGTTAAAGTTTTTGAGAATGAGGGAAACAGAATGTTTTGGGGTAAAACCGTGATTTTAAACATTTTGCTATATTTCGCGCACCAATGATGCTAGAGACGTGTACGAGGGGTCCAAAGACTCGGGATGACGTCCTCTAAAGACTCGGGCAGACGTCATCTTTGCTATGGACCACTCGTTATATATTTTTTTTTAAAATTGGAAACTCGATTTTGGGGGTAAACGAGTGTTTTTTGTGATTTTTGCCGATATTTCACGAACTAATAACGCTAGAGACGTGTACGAGGTGTCCTAGGACTTGGGCTAACGCCCCCTTTCAAATGTGATAGATATTTGTTACAAAAAATTATTCACAATGGGCCTAACGCCAGACATGTTGAAAAACGTTTTTCTTTTTCTTTACCTGTTTATAATGTTTATGAAGCGTGGTGGTTGAGAGAGACGATACTCCTGGGTGTGTGTTTGAACGAACCTGTCGCTAACCACAGTGGCTGTGCTCAATAGATCAATCGCTATTTCGACGGGTCGGTTTATGACAGAGCGAGGGTGCTTTTTTCTGATATTTTACCCCCGAAGATGATCTTTAACGTGTAAACGGTGATGAGAACTTGGTTCTATGTTGGTCGAAGCGAGTACAGAAAAAAAACTTGCTGATGGCCAGGAGGCGAATGTCATTTGAGCTTATTGGAAGGCGTTGATCTGACTTAACAACAGGTGCAATGGAAAATGACAAAGACGCTTGAAGGTGACCATCGTGGTGGCAGGGAAGAGCGAAAGGCATGTGAACACATGTGAAACCACATGCACGCTAAACAAGTTACATCCTGTTTGCTTCGTACGTGACAAAATGCAAGTTCAGGTGAAATTTGACCCGGCACAGGTGTTCACCTCGGGCGTTGGCTGTCCACGTGTTTGATAACAGGATGTTCAAAGCGTGGGGAAAAAATGATTATACATGCAACGTAACATATATAAAGACATGTCGTTATCATTTCCTCTCTCACTTAGGTGACTACCTTTGAACACATTACATTGCGTGAAACCCCTGGTCTTGTTTAACAGTTTTTGTGTTGGTGGAAAATACTTAACCTTGTTGAGAGGTAGGTATATATTTATTCATTTATATATTTATTGATTTATATATATATTTACAAGCAATTATTTATTGATTAGGTAATTAATGATTTTATTTATTTATTTATTTGTTTGCAGATAACTGGTATACCTTACATGTCTAAGAGAGAAGAAACCATTGCACTTTTGAGCTCACTAGAAGGAAACAGTAACAAGCCACTGCAAGTAAAGGTGAAATGATTTTTTTAAACTAACTTGTTTCATTTTTTTGTTTTATATTTTATTTTATGAAATGCACGTATTAACTTGAATTTAGGTATTTATAACGGTTTATTTTATTTATTTTTAAAAACATGGAAAGAAAAGCCTTACCGCCGTAGCAGTCGCTGAAAACCCGAGAAGCAGTAAAGTACAATCATTGTTTCCAGGCAGTGAACTATTTAAAACTCAGGTAAGCCTAACATAAAATGCTATTCCATTTTACCACTACTGAAAACTCGTAGACAAAAATTTCATTACCTGTACATGACTAGGACGATGATTGCTTTCTTGATTAATGACTATGTATTGGCAACCGGTACAAGACCATATTGGTTGTTTACCGGGTAAGTACAAGGCCATATTGGATTTTGTAAAAAACAAAATTTTTAACTTAACTGATATGTCGTCCCTATAATAATAATAATAATAATAATAATAATAATAATAATAATATCGTATGGCCTCGGTTTCCGGGTGCAAGCTTTGTTATTTGACAAGCTTGCATGTCGAATTTGGTTGTTCCTTGACTATGAAAGTCATGGAGGTTACATGTTAGATATCTAATTTCTTTAAACTCTATAGCGCTTTCTAGTAGAAAAATGAGGATCTTTGTACCCTATGAACTCAATGAATATTCACAGGTTTGAACATGATAATCTGAACAAAATGACATGACATTATTATTTTTTGTTTATGTATTTGTTAAAGGGGAATGTAAATGACTGCAGTTTTATAAAAAGAAAATAAGTACATGGGTTACTGTTAGTGCCGACGTACAGTTTATTATAATTTTTATGGTGTTTTGATATATTAATGCCAATTAACGTTAAAGTTTTATTTACAAGTATTGATTGATTGATTGAGTGATTGGTTATTTTGTTTGCTTTTAGGTGTTGTCATGCGCCATTAACGTAATGAACAGACAGTGCACAAGCATACATTGTGCTTTAAAGTACTCTGTGCAAGGTTAATAACTTACAATAAGAAAAAGTTTTATTATAAATCATGGCGTTAGTACCAAATACAACAAGTGAGCAAGTTGGTTTACCACGTGGGTTAAATTTAAAATCAGAACATGACCGTTGGTTAACATTTGAATCCTGGCCTGTAGGCTTTTTGTCGACACATGAACTTGCAAAAGCAGGTTTTTTTTAACTTGAACCGAGAAGATGTGGTGCGCTGTGTGTTTTGTCGTATTGAACTTTCCCACTGGGAAGAAGGGGATGATCCCTTTAGTGACCATTTGCGATGGTCTCCATGTTGTCCTTACATGCTTGGAAAACAAGTGGGTAACATACCTGTGTATTCATTTTACCGAACCACAAGACCATTGGCCGCTACTTACGTTGCTGAATCACAAATAAACCAGCCAACGGTAGTGTCGATATTTGTGGTCCATATGCCATTGACAGTGTTGAATTGGCGTGTGCTTTTTGAAAAATTGGGAGTTTGCAAGACTAAAGCACTAGCACACTCAGAGTTCAGCTCTGTTGAAAAACGTTTAGAATCTTATAAAAATGTTTGGCCATTAATATTAAAACACTTTACCAAACAGCTAAGTGAAGCTGGATTTTTTTATACTGGTGAAAAGTATAAAACAATATGTTTTTATTGTGGATTTGCTTTAAAGGATTGGCAAATGACTGATGACCCTTTAGTGCAACACGCTCGTTGGTTACCAAACTGTAAATACATGGTGTTGCTTAAAGGTCAGGAATTTGTGAACACTATTCGTAAAGAAAACATGATTGCAGTACAAGACATAAAAGTGCCTTTAGAGTTAGAACACGCAGAGCAAATACATAAGGCTGAAAGAAAAGACTTGTCTCACGAACAGATACAAAAGTGTAACCAACAATTATGTAAAATTTGTTATCAAGATGAACTAGGTGTTGTATTTTTGCCTTGTGGACACATGATAGCCTGTGTCAAGTGTGCATTAGAACTCAACACTTGTGCTATATTCAGAAAAGCAGTATCTGCTACAGTTAGGGCATTTCTTGCATAACTAGTATAATTTATTCGCCATGCATAGTGCAAAATCCCTAATTGCACAATATTATTAAAACTGTTTTAGAGTGTAATAGGTATGCTTTTCTTTTGTTTATAGACTACTACAATGAATGTTTTGAATGCTGTGGGACAATCATGTGGCTTAGATACAAAGAAGCACTGCGAATTGCCAACGCATATTCCATTCCACATTATCAAGATTCGGAAATTGAAAACAGCATATGGTGATCGTGTACTTTGTGTATGTGAAAACTTTGAGACATTTCTACCTATACGGTTTAATGATATGTGGGAAAGTGTTTTTGATGAAGTCAATAATGCTGTGCCAACTGTACACTTAATTTATGAAGGTTTTAAAAACAATAGGTGCATGATTCGTTTTAATTAAATAAAAAGTCAAATAATAATGGAAGATATAAGTCATGAAAATGGACTGAAAGAAAAAATATGTGTATAGAATAATAATGTCTTAGTGTTTAGTATTGTCTTAAAAATATTATCATGAAACCAAAAAAGTATATAAAGTTTGTAAATAAATGAAAATAATGGTACAATGTTGTTTTATTTTCTATAGAAGTCAGAATATTTAACATTGCAGAGTATACATGATTATGACAATAAAAAGCACACTTAATACAAGTCTTTGCCTTTACGATAGTGTGTTATAGTTTTAAAAACAAAGCTTGTTGTAGATCTTTTTCTTCCACGGTAAACAATAGGCATGAAAACGTTATTGTCCTATTTTGGATCATTATTACTATCATAATCATAGCAGCATGATCTATATCACTATTATTATAATCACTATAATTATCCTCAACATTATCCTCAACATTACTAAAACCAGTTAAATATTCCCCGTACTCTTCCTGTTCCTGTTCCTCTTCCTCTTTCTCTACAGTGTCCTGATGTAGAGTCTGCGTGGCTTTTGATAATGTTAAGTTTTTTTTTTGAACATTGAATTATTTTCAATAGTAGTATTGTTTTCTATCACTTGCTTTTTTAACATTTTCATGATTTTCTCTTGACAGCAACAGTGTTTCATGCAGTACACTACATTGATGATCACTGACACTTAAAACCTCACAATTATTGCTTTTTAGCTCACTGCGACATTGTTTTGAACGTTGTTTTGTACAACGCCAAATAACAGTTCCATTTTTATTGGTTCGTTTCACAATATACGAATATCCTTTATAGAATGTATGAGGTTTACCATACCTAGTCACAGATACTTCCATATCAACTGTCAAGCTTAGACTAAGCTCTTGTTAAGACAACTTGGTAATAAGAACAATAGATTAATGTGCGAGCATATATGGGTGCAAATGTGGGAGCAAAAAAATGTGGGAGCAAAAAGTGGGAGCAAAAATTGGGAGCAAAAAGTGTGAGCAAAAAGTGGGAGCAAAAATTGGGAGCAAAAAGTGGGAGCAAAAATTGGGAGCAAAAAGTGAGAGCAAAAATTGGGAGCAAAAATTAAGACAAAAAGTGGGAGCAAAAAAAAGTAGGAGCAAGTATGGGAGAAAATGTGAAAGCAAAAGTGGGAGCTAGTATGGGAGAAAATGTGAAAGCAAAAGTGGGAGCTAGTATGGGAGCAGATGTGAAAGCAAAAGTGGGAGCAAAAAAAGTGAGAGAAGAAAGTGGTAGCAAAAATTGGGAGCAAAAAGTGGGAGCATATATGGGTGCAAATGTGGGAGAAAAAATTGGGAGCTAAAAGTAGGAGCAAAAATTGGGAGCAAAAAGTGGGAGCATATATGGGTGCAAATGTGGGAGCAAAAATTGGGAGCAAAAAGTGGGAGCAAAAATTGGGAGCAAAAAGTGGTAGCAAAAAGTGGGAGCAAAAAGTGGGAGCAAAAATTGAGAGCAAAAAGTGGGAGCAAAAAGTGGGAGCAAAAATTGAGAGCAAAAAGTGGGAGCAAAACAAAAGTAGGAGCAAGTATGGGAGCAAATGTGAAAGCAAAAGTGGTAGCAAGTATGGGAGCATATGTGAAAGCAAAAGTGGGAGCAAAAAAGTGAGAGAAAAAAGTGGGAGCAAAAAGTGTAAGCAAAAGTGGGAGCAAATATGAGAGCAAATGTGAAAGCAAAAGTGGGAGCAAAAATTGAGAGAAAAAAATTGGGAGCAAAAAGTGTAAGCAAAAGTGGGAGCAAATATGAGAGCAAAAGAAAGTGTGAGCAAATGTGGGAGCAAAAAGTGGGAGCAAAAAGTGAGAGCTAAAAGTGTAAGCAAAAGATGGAGCAAAAAATTGGGAGCAAAAAAGTGGGAGCAAAAATTGGGAGCAAAAAGAGGGATCAAAAGAAAGTAGGAGCAAGTATGAGAGTAAATGTGAAAGCAAAAGTGGGAGCAAGTATGGGAGCAAAAGTGGGAGCAAAAAGTGAAGGAAAAAAGTGAGAGCAAAAAGTGGGAGAAAATATGAGAGCAAAAAAAAGTAGGTGCAAGAATGGGAGCAAATGTCAAAGGAAAAGTGGGAGCAAAAAGTGAGAGAAAAAAAGCGGGACCAAAAAGTGTAAGCGAAAGTGGGAGCAAATATGAGAGCAAAGAAAAGTTGGAGGAAAAATGTGGGAGCAAAAAGTGGGAGCAAAACGTGTAAGCATAAGTGGGAGCAAACAACTGTGAGCAAATATGGGAGGAGAAAGTGGGAGCAAATGTGAAAGCAAAAGTGGGAGCAAAAAGAACGAGCAAAAGTGAGTGCACAAAGTGGGAGCAAAATATGTAAGTAAAAAGTGGGGGCAAATGTAGTGTTTTACTAAAACAATCTCCCCTAACCTAACCTAACCTAACCTAACTTCACCCAACCTAATTTCACCTAACCTAACTTCACCAAACCTAACAACTCTCAGATCAAAAATTAAATTCTTGCCATAGTCGAGTTGCAACCCAAAACCTCTGGGATAACACCCAAGTATACTAGCCACTACACCGCGAAATGGGCAAATTATCATGCAACACAACACGAAAATAAAAAGTTTTCTGTAGTGTAACTCATTGGCTGACAACCATAGTTGAGAATTCAAACCTGAGACCTCAGGACTTTTGTTTTGAACAGTATCAGAAATATTATTCCATTTACATTTTGCTGTTGCTTATAGTTATAAGAGTTGGCATTAATATGGGAGCAAAAGTGACAGCAAAAAGTGGGTGCAAGCATGGATGGTTGTAGAGACTTTCATATCAACTAATACACATAAATTAAATTTTAGTAAAGTGACTTGGCTAATAATAATAATATTAATAGTTTTAAAAAAATTCAAGGGATTGATATTTTTCAGGGTGTAATTTCCAAAGTACTGTCAAGAATAATAACTACATGAACAGATTCCAAGAACTCTAGAGTGCATTTAAGGTTAATGATTAGCTAGGGGTGAGATAGAGCTAGCTAACCTAAGTTAACCTCAGCTCAGTAAACCTAACCTTGTCACATGACATGTTCTACAAGTATAGACTTGCTTTGAGACTGGCTATGACGTCACAGATGAATGGCGGTGGGAGGCTGGCAAAAAGGAAAATGTTTTTGTGTAATAAAAAGTCATGTCCAGCCTCCCACCGCCGTAATAATACTTCTGATAATGTTCAAAACAAAAGTCCTGAGGTCTCGGGATTGAATTCTCAACTATGGTTGTCAGCCAATGAGTTACACTACAGAAAACCTTTTATTTTCGTGTTGTGTTGCATGATAATTTGCCCATTTCGCGGTGTAGTGGCTAGTATACTTGGGTGTTATCCCAGAGGTTTTAGGTTCCAACTCGACTATGGCCAGTATTTAATTTTTTATCTGAGAGTTGGAAGGTTAGGTTAGGTGAAGTTAGGTTAGGTGAAATTAGGTTGGGTGAAGTTAGGTTAGGTTAGGTTAGGGGAGATTGTTTTAGTAAAACACTACATTTGCCCCCACTTTTTACTTACACATTTTGCTCCCACATTGTGCACTCACTTTTGCTCGCTCTTTTTCCTCCCACTTTTGCTTTCACATTTGCTCCCTCTTTCTGCTCTCATATTGGCTCACACTTGTTTGCTCCCACTTATGCTTACAAGTTTTTCTCCCACTTTTTGCTCCCACATTTTTGCTCCCACTTTTCTTTGCTCTCATATTTGCTTACACTTTTTGGTCCCGCTTTTTTTCTCTCACTTTTTGCTCCCACTTTTGCTTTGATATTTGCTCCCATACTTGCTCCTACTTTTTTTGCTCTCATATTTGCTCCCACTTTTTGCTCTCACTTTTTTCTCTCACGTTTTGCTCCCACTTTTGCTTTCACATTTGCTCCCATACTTGCTCCCACTTTTCTTTCACATTTACTCTCATACTTGCTTCTACTTTCTTTTGATCCCCTTTTTTGCTCCCAATTTTTGCTCCCACTTTTTTGCTCCCAATTGTTTGCTCCCACTTTTGCTTACACTTTTAGCTCTCAATTTTTGCTCCCTCTTTTTCCTCCCACATTTGCTCACACTTTTTTTTTTGTTGTCATATTTGCTCCCTCTATTGCTTACACTTTTTGCTCCCACTTTTTTTTTCTCACTTTTAGCTCCCACTTATGCTTTCACATTTGCTCCCATACTTGCTCCTATTTTTTTGCTCTCATATTTGCTCCCACTTTTGCTCCCACATTTGCTCACACTTTTTTTTTGCTCTCATATTTGCTCCCACTTTTGCTTTCACATATGCTCCCATACTTGCTCCCACTTTTGCTTTGACATTTGCTCCCATACTTGCTCCTACTTTTTTTTGCTCCCATTTTTTGCTCTCAATTTTTGCTCCCACTTTTTGCTCCCACTTTTTGCTCTCAATTTTTGCTCCCACTTCTTGCGACCACTTTTTGCTCCCAATTTTTGCTCCCACTTTTTGCTCCCAGGTTTTTCTCCCACATTTGCACCCTTATATGCTCCCACTTTTTGCTCCCACTTTTTGCTCCCAATTTTTGCTCCCACTTTTTGCTCCCACTTTTTGCTCCCAATTTTTGCTCCCACTATTTTCTCTCACTTTTTTTTGCTCCCACTTTTGCTTTCACATATGCTCCCATACTTGCTCCCACTTTTGCTTTCACATTTGCTCCCATACTTGCTCCTAGTTTTTTGCTCCCACTTTTTGCTCTCAATTTTTGCTCCCACTTTTTGCTCCCAATTTTTGCTCCCAATTTTTGCTCCCACTTTTTGCTCCCACTTTTTGCTCCCAATTTTTGCTCCCACTTTTTGCTCCCACTTTTTGCTCCCACTCTTTGCTCCCAATTTTTGCTCCCACTATTTGCTCCCACTTTTTTTTGCTCCCATATTTGCACGTATATATGCTCGCACATTAATCTATTGTTCTTATTACCAAGTTGTCTTTACTGGAGCTTAGTCTATGCCTGACAGTTGATATGGAAGTATCTGTGACTAGCTATGGTAAGCCTCATGCATTCTATAAAGGATATTCGTATATTGTGAAACGAACCAATAAAAATGGAACTGTTATTTGGCGTTGTACAACACAACGTTCAAAACAATGTCGCAGTGAGCTAAAAAGCAAAAATAGTGTGGTTTTAAGTGTCAGTGATCATCAATGTAGTGTACTGCATGAAACACTGTTGCTGTCAACAGAAAATCATGAATATGTTAAAAAGCAAGTGCTACAAAACAATACTACTATTGAAAATAATTCAAGGTCCAAAAAAACCCTTAACATTATCAAAAGCCACGCAGACTCTACATGAGGATACTGTAGAGAAATAGGAAGAGGAAGAGGAACAGGAAGAGGACCAGGAATATTTAACTGGTTTTAGTAATGTTGAGGATAATGTTGAGGATAATTATAGTGATTATAATAATAGTGATATAGATCATGCTGCTTATGATTATGATAGTAATAATGATCCAAAACAGTACAATAACGTTTTCATGCCTATTGTTTACCGTGGAAGAAAAAAGATCTACAACAAGCCTTGCTTTTAAAACTATAACACACTATCGTAAAGGCAAAGACTTGTATTAAGTGTGCTTTTTATTGTCATAATCATGTATACTCTGCAATGTTAAATATTCTGACTTCTATAGAAAATAAAACAACATTGTACCATTATTTTCATTTATTTACCAACTTTATATACATTTTTTGGTTTCATGACAATATTTTTAAGACAATACTAAACACTAAGACATTATTATTCTATACACATATTTTTTCTTTCAGTCCATTTTCATGACTTATATCTTCCATTATTATTTGACTTTTTTATTTAATTAAATCGAATCATGCACCTATTGTTTTTAAAACCTTCATAAATTAAGTGTACAGTTGGCACAGCATTATTGACTTCATCAAAAACACTTTCCCACATATCATTAAACCGTATAGGTAGAAATGTCTCAAAGTTTTCACATACACAAAGTACACGATCACCATATGCTGTTTTCAATTTCCGAATCTTGATAATGCGGAATGGAATATGCGTTGGCAATTCGCTGTGCTTCTTTGAATCTAAGCCACATGATTGTCCCACAGCATTCAAAACATTCATTGTAGTAGTCTATAAACAAAAGAAAAGCATACCTATTACACTCTAAAACAGTTTTAATAATATTGTGCAATTAGGGATTTTGCACTATGCATGGCGAATAAATTATACTAGTTATGCAAGAAATGCCCTAACTGTAGCAGATACTGCTTTTCTGAATATAGCACAAGTGTTGAGTTCTAATGCACACTTGACACAGGCTATCATGTGTCCACAAGGCAAAAATACAACACCTAGTTCATCTTGATAACAAATTTTACATAATTGTTGGTTACACTTTTGTATCTGTTCGTGAGACAAGTCTTTCCTTTCAGCCTTATGTATTTGTTCTGCGTGTTCTAACTCTAAAGGCACTTTTATGTCTTGTACTGCAATCATGTTTTCTTTACGAATAGTGTTCACAAATTCCTGACCTTTAAGCAACACCATGTATTTACAGTTTGGTAACCAACGAGCGTGTTGCACTAAAGGGTCATCAGTCATTTGGCAATCCTTTAAAGCAAATCCACAATAAAAACATATTGTTTTATACCTTTCAACAGTATAAAAAAATCCAGCTTCACTTAGCTGTTTGGTAAATTGTTTTAATATTAATGGCCAAACATTTTTATAAGATTCTAAACGTTTTTCAACAGAGCTGTACTCCAAGTGTGCTAGGGCTTTTGTCTTGCAAACTCCCAATTTTTCAAAAAGCACACGCCAATTCAACACTGTCAATGGCATATGGACCACATATATCGACATTACCGTTGGCTGGTTTATTTGTGATTCAGCAACGTAAGTAGCGGCCAATGGTCTTGTGGTTCGGTAAAATGAATACACAGGTATGTTACCCACTTGTATTCCAAGCATGTAAGGACAACATGGAGACCATCGCAAATGGTCTCTAAAGGGATGATCCCCTTCTTCCCAGTGGGAAAGTTCAATACGACAAATCACACAGCGCACCACATCTTCTCGGTTCAAGTTAAAAAAAACTGCTTTTGCAAGTTCATGTGTCGACAAAAAGCCTACAGGCCAGGATTCAAATGTTAACCAACGATCATGTTCTGATTTTAAATTTAACCCACGTAGTAAACCAACTTGCTCACTTGTTGTATTTGGTACTAACGCCATGTTTTATAATAAAACATTTTCTTATTGTAAGTTATTAACCTTGCACAGAGTACTTTAAAGCACAATGTATGCTTGTTCACTGTCTGTTCATTACGTTAATGGCGCATGACAACACCTAAAAGCAAACAAAATAACCAATCACTCAATCAATCAATCAATACTTGTAAATAAAACTTTAACGTTAATTGGCATTAATATATCAAAACACCATAAAAATTATAATAAACTGTACGTCGGCACTAACAGTAACCCATGTACTTATTTTCTTTTTATAAAACTGCAGTCATTTACATTCCCCTTTAACAAATACATAAACAAAAAATAATAATGTCATGTCATTTTGTTCAGATTATCATGTTCAAACCTGTGAATATTCATTGAGTTCATAGGGTACAAAGATCCTCATTTTTCTACTAGAAAGCGCTATAGAGTTTAAAGAAATTAGATATCTAACATGTAACCTCCATGACTTTCATAGTCAAGGAACAACCAAATTCGACATGCAAGCTTGTCAAATAACAAAGCTTGCACCCGGCAACCGAGGCCATACGATATTATTATTATTTTTATTATTATTATTATTATTATTATTATTATAGGGACGACATGTCAGTTAAGTTAAAAATTTTGTTTTTAACAAAATCCAATATGGCCTTGTACTTACCCGGTAAACAACCAATATGGTCTTGTACCGGTTGCCAATACATAGTCATTAATCAAGAAAGCAATCATCGTCCTAGTCATGTACAGGTAATGAAATTTTTGTCTACGAGTTTTCAGTAGTGGTAAAATGGAATAGCATTTTATGTTAGGCTTACCTGAGTTTAAAATAGTTCACTGCCTGGAAACAATGATTGCACTTTACTGCTTCTCGGGTTTTCAGCGACTGCTACGGCGGTAAGGCTTTTCTTTCCAATTTTCTAAAAATAAATAAAATAAACCGTTATAAATACCTAAATTCAAGTTAATACATGCATTTCATAAAATAAAATATAAAACAAAAAAATGAAACAAGTTAGTTTTAAAAAATCATTTCACCTTTACTTCCAGTGGCTTGTTACTGTTTCCTTCTAGTGAGCTCAAAAGTGCAATGGTTTCTTCTCTCTTAGACATGTAAGGTATACCAGTTATCTGCAAACAAATAAATAAATAAAATCATTAATTACCTAATCAATAAATAATTGCTTGTAAATATATATAAATCAATAAATATATAAATGAATAAATATATACCTACCTCACAACAAGGTTAAGTATTTTCCACCAACACAAAAACTGTTAAACAAGACCAGGGGTTTCACGCAATGTAATGTGTTCAAAGGTAGTCACCTAAGTGAGAGAGGAAATGATAACGACATGTCTTTATATATGTTACGTTGCATGTATAATCATTTTTTCCCCACGCTTTGAACATCCTGTTATCAAACACGTGGACAGCCAACGCCCGAGGTGAACACCTGTGCCGGGTCAAATTTCACCTGAACTTGCATTTTGTCACGTACGAAGCAAACAGGATGTAACTTGTTTAGCGTGCATGTGGTTTCACATGTGTTCACATGCCTTTCGCTCTTCCCTGCCACCACGATGGTCACCTTCAAGCGTCTTTGTCATTTTCCATTGCACCTGTTGTTAAGTCAGATCAACGCCTTCCAATAAGCTCAAATGACATTCGCCTCCTGCTCATCTGCAAGTTTGTTTTCTGTACTCGCTTCGACCAACATAGAACCAATTTCTCATCACCGTTTACACGTTAAAGATCATCTTCGGGGGTAAAATATCAGAAAAAAGCACCCTCGCTCTGTCATAAACCGACCCGTCGAAATAGCGATTGATCTATTGAGCACAGCCACTGTGGTTAGCGACAGGTTCGTTCAAACACACACCCAGGAGTATCGTCTCTCTCAACCACCACGCTTCATAAACATTATAAACAGGTAAAGAAAAAGAAAAACGTTTTTCAACATGTCTGGCGTTAGGCCCATTGTGAATTATTTTTTGGAAAAAATATCTATCACATTTGAAAGGGGCGTTAGCCCAAGTCCTAGGACACCTCGTACACGTCTCTAGCGTTATTAGTTCGTGAAATATCGGCAAAAATCTCAAAAAACACTCGTTTACCCCAAAGTCGAGTTTCCAAATTTAAAAAAAATATATAACGAGTGGTCCATAGCAAAGATGACGTCAGCCCGAGTATTTGGACCCCTCGTACACGTCTCTAGCATCATTGGTTCGCGAAGTATAGCAAAAAGTTTAAAATCACGGTTTTACCCCAAAACATTCTGTTTCCCTCATTCTCAAAAACTTTAACATATTATCAAAATAAACAGGGTTTCGAGACAAGCCATTTGACACGTCATAGGACCAAATCCGACCATGCATTCGTAAAATATCGAAAAAAGTCTAAAATCTCGGTTTTACCCCCAAAAAGCCTGTTTGCCTCATTCTCAAAAACTTTAGCCAGTTACCAAAATAAACAGGGTTTCGAGACAAGCCATTTGACACGTCATAGGACCAAATCCGACCGTGCATTCGTGAAATATCGAAAAAATTCTAAAATCATGGTTTTACCCCCAAAAAAGCCTGTTTCCCTCATTCTCAAAAACTTTAACCTATTACCAAAATAAACAGGGTTTCGAGACAAGCCATTTGACACGTCATAGGACCAAATCCGACCATGCATTTGTGAAATATCAGAAAAAGTCTAAAATCAAGGTTTTACCCCCAAAAAGCCTGTTTCCCTCATTCTCAATACTTTAAGCTATTAATAACATATATAGGGCTTCGAGACAAGCTATTTGACACGTCACACGTCCAAATCCGACCTTGCGTTCGAGAGATATCGGCAAACGTCGTAGGAAAGTAGGTGACTATCTGGTTCTCACCACCTAAACCCCTTCTTATCAATCATTTTTTTCAAAGAGCTCGCCCTCTTACAAATATCCCAAGTGCGCATGCGTAAAAAACAAAAACTAAAATGTTAATCCATAGCGGCAGCCAGAAAAACGCATGCGCTATATGAGCAACAACGTTTAAGTTCATTTAACAGCGCACCTTATACATGTCGCATTTGAAAAGAGACTTTCACTAAAAAAATACAATTTCACCCCCTAGTAGGTGTGGGTTTTATTTGGGGGTTGAAATGAATGGTCCGTTGGAAAGAGAGCGCTAGCCCGAGTCCAATGACACCTCATTTGTCAACATCCGACCATGGGTTCGCGAGATATTGGCTTGGACTCACGCGGCGGCGATGACACTATTTAGAACTCTCATCACCCCCCCCTACTTATGGCAATCACGGTCATCAGCCACTGTAACTGGAGTAAACCTTTCTGCTTTTGACTGGTAATTCTAAACTTTTTCTGCTTAAATCGTTTGGAATGGTGCGTATGTGTTCTCTGTTAGCCTCGTCTTTCGAAAAGAGCGGCTTGTTTCTCATCTGACCGTATTTTCGGGCCATGTTAGGCATCCTTTGGTTGTACGTATCCGTGTCTTAAACCTGAACAAGGAAACCTCATTGTACCCCTTGTACTGTTGAACTTAGTTCTTTTTATGTTGGATTTTTCTCACCCAGGCGGATTTCGGCTGTATAGTCATCTGGTGTCGAACCTCAATTTCGTTACCCGTGTTAGTGTATTGGTGTTTGGTTTTCTGCGCTGCCATTTCCTCTTCGTTTTTTGTCGTTTCTGTAACTGCGTTTGTATTCCTCATTGTCCCCATGCCAAGCAGTGTGTGCCATCACGTACCAATAAATGTAGATGCATACTTGTCAGCATAATTAATCTTCCTTTTCAAAGGCCCCTGTTATGTAGAGGCATTCTTGACTCCCGTTACTCTTCTTATTCAAAACCCTAAGGCCAACAAAATTTCCAGAGTGCATCTGTCGCACATAAAACGAGGTGGAGAGATTTGTAATGAAGAAATGCTACCATAAATTTGTAAACTGATTTTTGTATAATGTAGAGTATCCCTTAGCTTCATTGAAGCCTTCAGGCATCTGTTCCTACTGGAATTTTGAATTGGATTTGCAAACTCTACAGGGATACAGCTTGTAACTGTTGGGTAATTTCCATTAAATGGTAAAATGTTAACATCGTGTAATAGCCTAACCTTTGTAAAATTTTAATTAATTTTGATGTTCTCGTAGAAGATGCTAGCGTGTAAGTAGGACTCGGTGGGAGACCTAACTCATGGTGATCTTGTATACCTGTTTCCTTGGGAATTTGAGTGGTCATTCCTCTACCATAGTTCCTTCTAAATGTATAGTCGTTCAACTCGCATATTATAGAAAAGTACTACTGGTCTGTAAAAAGGTAACTTGTTAATGAAATTTTGTAAGCACGGATCTAGGTCTTGGTCAGGATTTTCTTCATATAAATTCAACCTTGTTTCTCATTTTTAAAATGTATTAAGAATTAGTAATTTCTGTAAACTTTTATTTTTAAAATTAGATTAACTTCTGTTTTGTAAATGGCTGCCCACGCGTCGCATGATATCTTGCACATTGCTTCCTCCTACTTCGTCTAAAGCTAACAACATTGTACTTTTGAAAATTTACCTAACGTGTCTCGGACTCTGAAAGCACTGCAGGTGCTGGTGTTCTGCATTTCTGAAGACTTATGGACACAGTGATGCGGTTGACTAAGTGGTTTGCGAGGTGATCAATTATCCCATCACTGATAATCTGGCCCTGCACTCTTCCTAACCAAAACGATGTGGTTTTTATCCATCAATTGGAGTTAACTGGTGAACATTATCTTCTGGAAACATGCTTGATGAATCGACTAGTTATGGAGTACTGCCTATGCCTAGGCATATTCGTGAACGGTGTTCACGCTTAAGGGAGGGAGACTGTTACGTGCAAAGCCCATTCCAACGTTTTTAAAATGCATCTCCCCTACATATTGGTACTTCCTACCTTTAAAACGCCCGCCTGGATGGCTTGGTTGGGCTTATAAACTCGAGGTGGCAGCATCTATCGACTCCTCTTGCCGGAGTTGTAGCCTCTAGCTGAGTTGTATCTTCGACCGCTAGAGTGTGTTTGTGGTGTCTTCTGATCTCATCCTAATCGAGACATATTTGAAGGGTATTGTATTCTACGTCATTGAACAAAAGACTATATATACATCATGCCGCCAAAATAATTATATAATATGCACAATGTTACATGATGTGTCAATCTGTGATTGGACAATTACAATTAACATTAATGCAGTGCGGCTTTTGACTTTGGATTTTCCGCCATCTTGGCATCTATATAGTCTGTCGTCAAGAAAGCAACAAGCCGGCTGCTGGTGAAAGAGTATCTCTCCGTGTGCTGGGGGCTTTGGCCCCTAGCCACTACGAAATATGGATATATGCTAAAAAAAAGGGAATGCCTGTGCTCTTAAGGCTGTATTTTCGCCATTTCGCCGTGAAGAAGAAGTATGAAATAGTTATCGCAACTAGATGCAAACAGGAGTGCTTGTTAACAAAACAGCGCATGTGCGGGTTAGCCATTTTGAGGCAATCTAGTGCCTTATAATATTATTTAATTTGTGGGTTAATTTTTTATTATTATTGTGTCTCCACAGAGAAGTTTTTAAGGTACGTTATTATTTAATATATATATATATATATATATATATATATATATATTGTTATGGGAGCTCCGATATTGGCTTTATATTAATGTTTTAATACTGTATTTTGTTTCGCCTGGTAGGCCTAATTTTTCTGTTTGGCTAATGTTACCAGATATGTAAATTTTGTTGTTTCCCTTCGTACCTTCTGGAGACACGTTTCTAGTTTATCTTACGTTGTAAATTATTATTTATTTAGTTTTTTGTAATCTTTGGGATTGCCCTATTATTAATTTGACTTACGATCCGTTGCAGCCTAAATTCCCTCGTGTCAATAGTGTTAAGGTGTAATTCTTTCCTCCCTTTCTGTTCTCTCTGGTGACTTTAAATTTAATTTTAAGCTAATTGATTGCCGTGATTCGACTGAACATGCAAGCATCTAATTTGTGGCCGTGTTTGTTTTTTTTTGTTTTGCCCTAGTGCATTCTGGTATTGAGAGTGTATTCTCTAGGCGTCGAGCGGGAGAATCAAACGTGTTGTGGTGGTAGCTTAGTATGTTTTTGTTAATCTTGTTGGTTTAACTTTGTGTTTTTGTGAGTGTTCCCGAGTTTTTCTCCGTCAAAAAAATTGTGGATTTGTGAATTGATCCTATTTATTTTATTAATTTAATTTTAAATTTTTCGTTCCATCGTGGCCCTGATTTCTGCATGTCGGGTCGGTATTGCGTACCTTCGTACATTATCAAGCCCTTTCTCATTTGGTAATACCTGTATTCTGGTTTTCTATCTTTTGGGCGTTATTATTTTAATTTTAAATTAAATATTTTCATTTCGCCAAGCAAGCATGTTAGGCCCATTCCAGGTGTCTGTTCACGTCATTTAATTGTTTATCATTCTGTTCAGGTAATTGAGTCGTTATGTCATTTAATTGTTTGTCACTATCCAATTTCTGGATCTGCAATTGTACCATAATGTTACTGTTCACGTCCTGTAATTGTGTTCACGCAACTCGTGTGATTGTGTATCACTATGTTCACTCTGAATTTTTAACTGTTCCTCCGTCTTTGCAGACAATTGCACAGTCATCTGCTCCATCAACGCTTTAATCTCCTCGATGCTAGTCATCGCAAAACACACAAATATTTACTGAGAAAAACAGGGTCATGCAATGGGATTTCAGTCGTACACACACACATGTCTTGATATTTAAATGACATTGATTCTAATTTAATAAATTTTCAGTAATCATAATCTTACTGAATAATGACTCTTATTTCCAAACAACAAAATAACTCCCTTGTGATCAGCTTTTAAATTCCTAACTAACAGAATTTACGAACAACACCTTAATTAACCGAAGTTAATTAAATGTAAAGTAAGGCAACACCTTCCTGCTTTTGACTGAGTTCACTAAATATGCATTTCTAATTTTAAGCCGGGCGCCAGAACAAGTTAACAACAAATACAATATCAATTTCTAACCTTGTTCAACATTTCTAACTTTAAGAACTCAGTGATTTTACTAATACACATGGCGGTACAACTTCGCCTCAATTTACTGAATGTACTCTTTTCCTGCTGACCTGGCATCATTTCTTAGCGAAATAAGTATGAGGTCAACAAAGCAACAACAACAACAATCCCCACTTGGGCAGCCATTTTTGATATATGAACCCTTGCAAAGAAGCATATGAGACTCAGTTTCGGGGGGTGTAACAGTCCATTTCGTTAAGTTGTTGTTAAGTGCTTCTTATAACATGCAGGGTACCATATAACAAAATAACATGCAAGAAGAAGTGAATACCAAGCTTAAAACATATGAATTTAATAACAGATCAACTATTTTACACTATTTACAATAAAATAAAGCAAACAAGGACCCCCAAATGACTCCCACTTGATTTAATAAACTGCCAAATTTAGGCCTAATCTCAGGAGAGATTGTAAACAGCTGGACCAAATGTCCCAAAATACTGCAATGACATGTGCGTGTGTGGCTGTTCTACATGCGTTGCGATGTGTACAAATTAATGCGAGATTCGTCACCATCCAGTAAACCTTCAGGGGACGAATCTGCATTGTCTTAGAGCTAGACAGACACGGGGAACCAACTAAACACTAATTAAATTAATCCGACACTTCCTACACTAAATAAAACAACAAATAATTTCCGCATGAAATTGGAATCAAGGAACTGCCGTAGCAAACAACATTAACGCCTAAAATTAGGACTTTTCAAATCAACACAAGTAAGTTAACATGTGACCAAACAAGAAAAATACACATATGGCCGCTTGCCATTTTTACAAGAAAATACAAGTACACCCAATGGTGTCACACAGACAAATCTAACAATGAAATGAGTCATAAAATCACTAGGCTCACAGCCAACATTTACATCATAAAACAATATTACATTCATACGATATGCGGTAATCCGTAACGGACATGGCGTACTCCCAATAAATTATGGTCCAATGACCATCAAAAAGGAACGGGTTTCCTACTGATAGCTTACAGGGTCAGTCGGTCAGCTGTACTGCCTAAAACGAAGAATCACCAGACATAGACGGGCGCTAAGAGGAATCTGCACATGTGTCAACTCACGTGTCAATGACCTCGACCTGCCGTGGCACTGGTTCGAGTCTCGAAGAAGCGTGCTCCCTAAAGCACATAATATACGTGTGTGTGTCAGAATAAAATATCTCAGCATTTCCCAAGGAAATCCAAGAATCAGCACTGGACAAGGTACAGTAGCCTCTGAGAGTGCTCTACTTTTCCATAAAATACAACCACAAAATTTGAGGGCGGTAGCACATCCTACCCCTCATCACGGAGAATCAATACACACACCTGACACAAGAACACACACAGAATCACACGTATGGGTTTCACAGAAACCTGAAATAAAAGACATAAAATATTTTCCACCAACTTACGCTCCCAATCTAGTCCGTGACTAAAGAACCTGAAAAGGACTCAAAAAACTCAAAACTGTAGAACTAAGGTGTTCTACGGTGACATCATAATTTGTTGCGCTCGGCAACCCTAGTATGAATAAAAACCTGTTCGTAACAAGATCTTACAACATTTACCCCCTTTTTCTACAAAAAAAAAGATGAACTTGAATAAAGCACCACTTGTCGACCGTGACGAGTTTCGCATTCGCATTGATAAAATCAAATACACACGCCGTGTACACTAAATATGACTCATAAGAAAAATATACAATCAAACAACTTTGGCCACGTGCCAACGTACAATTAAAGATAATAGTGTCGGCACACAAAAAAATCTAAATACAAGAAAAACAATGAATAAAATATTTACAACGTTCCTGCGTCTAATCTAACTACATATTTAGTAAATCAATGGTTTGTACATCACCGTTGCAGCTTGTAGAACTTAACCTCCATCCCAGAACATTTCCCTACGGGAAATCTAGTCGTCCATCGTCGACGTATTGGTAGAGGCGATGCACTTCATTCCATCACACGACCTTTCAGCAGACATCTTGGCGTAGCTTCTTGGAAAGAAATGTTCAAAGTTATTAGTTTGCCTAGCTAGAATCGCTATGAGCTACTACTTTCACTCACATACTCTACTTAACGTAGAACTGTCCCTATCTCAGCATTTGCGTATCACCCGCACATATACATCTCTCAAAATATAACACAAAAATTTACATAAATTACACTCATCAATCACCACGCAACTGGCTTCTAACAATTCTCAAATATGTCTACCACGTAGTGCTTATCTCGACTAGAGATCTCCTCCGCTAAGCGTGAACTCTGCTCCCTTGAGCACAACATGAAATGTTTGTCAAACAGACGTGAAGTATGCTCACTAGAGTTTGATAAATCGTGACGCAAACTGGCGTGAATGTTGCTCACCAGAGTTCAATAATGTTGTGTCCCAAACAGCTCATCACCGATCAATTTATTAGAAACTGACAGAATGGGGTAGGGTGGGGGAAATTTGTGAAAATAAACTGTAGTTTTCACCTCACAAACTTGGGACTAGTATCAATCTTCTTCTTTTCATCCACACGTCTCAATGGACTTATGCGGAATTATATCGTATCGGCGGTTCTTTAGATACGCGTTTTTGCGCCTGTTTCTAAGGTACGCGATCCACCGCGTGGCTTTGGCTTCCTCTCTCCTGATTTGCTGATTCAATCGTGGATCGGTTGAAACTTCACTTCTGACACTCCCATAATGACGCCGATTGAGGTGCGCGTTGGTACAGAATTTGTCCTTGAACTCGACAAGGACACCGTGTAGAGTTCGCCTTGGAACTGACCACAATATTTCAATAAATTTTGAGGCCATCTTACTTCAATACTATTAATTTCAAAGCATTGAAACTTTGCACATGCATTTAGTGATATCTCCTCAACTCAGGGAAAGAATATTGGTAAGATCCAAATGCCCAGTTTATGTAAAATACATTTTAAATTTTACCTGAAAAATAATTTTTGAGTATGTTTTAATCTCATTAGGTACACTTTTCTCAGAAAGTAGCAGACAGAGAGCAACTAAACTGCCCACATATGTCGTAAATGCTTTGTTGTACACAGTAGGTGAAAGAATTTATTCATTAGATTATTATTTGGCCAATTAAAAAATATTATATTTGATGTACCAAATTTTGGTAAATGTTTTGAAATATTTAATTTTTTATAAGACTTGATACCTGTTAATATCCAAAATCTTTCACCTACTGTGTAAATCAAAGCCTATACGACATATGTGCGCAGTTTAGTTGCTCTCTGTCTGCTACTTTCTGAGAAAAGTGTACCTAATGAGATTAAAACATACTCAAAAATTATTTTTCAGGTAAAATTTAAAATGTATTTTACATAAACTGGGCATTTGGATCTTACCAATATTCTTTCCGTGAGTTGAGGAGATATCACTAAATGCATATGCAAAGTTTCAATGCTTTGAAATTAATGGTATAGAAGTAAGATGGCCTCAAAATTTATTGAAATATTGTGGTCAGTTCCAAGGCGAACTCTACACGGTGTCCTAACCGGTCATCTTCAAGAATAACTACCAAGCTGCTTCTGTTGTAATCGTTGCAACACACTACCGGACTCCCCTTTGTCAATTTCAACATGTACTGCCTGGGCATCAGTAATAATAATAATAAAAATCATGAAGACTTATTGATCGACAAATCAATAAGGGTTCAATATATATACGTTTTCTCTGTTCCACAAGATACAAATTATGGTTGCTGGATTGTATCCTGCACTGTTTATGCGACATACCTTTGCCAGTTCATAAAACCGTTAGGTAGTTCTCTACACAGCGATTTTACCACTGCTCTACCTACACCTTTTGTTTGTTTGGCTTTCTTACAGGCTAGTATGCGATAGGTTGCATTAACTGTATATCAAACCCCGTCCACCTTTGTATTTGTAATCTAAGTAATAATTTGAAAAGGGAGAAGTGTAATCAGTTTTAAACATTATCTCTGCTTTTTTTGTTTGTTTGTTTATGATATGCATCTTAACCCAAAATCAAACCCTAGTCTCCCTTAGTGAAAGGCAAACAGTTTAACCACTGCGTCACCATACCCTTCTTTCTTAGTTTGATTCGTTCTAGGCCTTAGAGCTAGAAATCGAGTTACGATCTCCAGTGCAAGTGACACATGTGCTCACCACTATAGCACGTAATGGTTGGCTGGTAATATTAGACAACCGAAAATGATTGTATTTCTGTTAACCAAGCATTTCTGTCATTTGCCTGCAATTTGAAGTGTTCCTAGGAAACACTAAAAGCCGCAAACGAAAACTAAATAACGGCCTACCACAGGGATCTGTTTTAGCCCCACTGCTATTCAATTTGTACATCCATGATTTACCAACTACAACATCAAGTAAGTTCATCTATGCTGATGATATCGCGCTGGTAGCTCAGAGCAATAACTTTGAAGATGGCGAACAAATCATTACGGAGGACCTGGAGAAGATGTCAACTTTCTTTAAAACCTGGAGATTGATCCCAAGCACAACAAAAACTGAAGTCTCTTGTTTCCATCTAGCGAATCGTGTCGCAAACTACAAACCTAGAGTCCTGTTCAATGGACAAGAGCTGAGGTACAATCCTTTCCCAAAATATCTCGGAGTCACTTTAGATAGAACCCTGAGCTACAAAGAGCACATCACCAAGCTCTCTCACAAAGTCGCCGCAAGAAACAACATACTGCATAAGCTCAGTGGTACCTCCTGGGGAGCCTCTGCTGACTGTCTACGTTTAACTGGCATCAGTCTTGTTTACTCAGCTGCTGAGTACTGTGCGCCTGTCTGGTTGGAAAGCGTACATGTGAAGAAGATAGACACGAAACTGAACGATACAATGCGTTGCATTACTGGTACCATCAAATCAACTCCATGTCACTGGTTACCCGTGCTGAGCCACATCCCTCCACCTCACTTAAGGCGGAAGCAAGCTCTACTGAGGGAGGCTAAGAAAATCTTTGCATCACCCTCTTTGCCACTGCATCAGGAATTCTGCCATCCGTCACAACAACGATTGCAATCCAGAAGACCGGCAAGTGTCACTGCAAGGCAACTCATCGCGGATGGATTTGACATAAAGGAAAGCTGGAAGCATGAGTGGTCAACAAAAACATTGGGAACAAGTGTCCACCATCTTGATCCCACAAAGAAACCAAATGGTTTTGACCTACCAAGGAACCTCTGGTGCCGTATCAACAGGTTGAGGACTGGACATGGGTGTTGTAATTATTTCAGGTACAAGTGGGGCTGGATCAGTTCACCAATGTGTGAATGTAACTTAGAAGAACAGACGATTGAACACCTGGTCCTACGCTGTCCTCTTCATTCATACCCTGGAATTCCTGACGACTTGTTTGATCTCACACCTAGTCTAATCGAATGGTTGAAAAGGAAGGACTTTAAAGTTTAATTTTGTCTTATTTGTATTCTGTATTGTATCACCATACGATTAAATAAATAACTGTGTCAGCACTGCCAGCAAGACAGTTTAGTTTTGAACAAGCGAGTGTGTGTGTGTATATAGATTATTAGCCTCAAGTATTTAAAGCTTGTTGTGTGTAGCGACCATCTTGTCCCAGTAACCACTGAGCAACTGCATAGGATAGTTGTGTGTGGTTCATGTACTTGGGTGTGTGCATTAGCACCATGCACTACCTTTACCTTACCTTCTATGGGTAGAGTGTTATCCCTTTCCTTTTTGACATTACCAATGACCACATCCACCAAGTTTTACACTTAATCCCTTGGCTTGTTTTCGATTAGGTTTGGTTGGGTTTGATTCAGCTTGGTTCAGTTTAGTTCAATGTAGTCATCATTTTGTTTCTTTAGCTATCCTCTTTAACCAATCAATTAAAGATAGTCTACTCATAATTCTTGAATCAATAAATCAGATTTTGTGTACACCGTTTGTCATCTATTAACCCATGCCTGCAACCTATACTGTCTCTGTACTACAGACTGATCTGAACACAAGTTCAAATAGTGGAAGACTTGTCAGTCAACATACATGTAGCCTACACTAATTCTTTCTCTACCTAGCTATGTTTCAACACTCACGGTAAACATCTCACATGTCCGTATCCAATTATTAATTTATAAAATCTCAGGTCAATGACCTTAATGTTTTGGATATTTTTGGTAAATTCAATGGCCATGGGAAAGGGTTGACCATTTTAAGTCCTAAGACACCTCACATGTCGATATCCGATTATTAGTTTATATAATCTCAGATCAATGACCCTGTTGTTTTTGAATATTTTGGGTAAATTCGTTAGTCATGGGAAAGGGTTGGCCATCCTAAGTATTATTACACCTCACTTGACTCTCTCCCATTATTAGTTATCGAGATATTAACAACAGTGCAATTAGACCCTTGATTCTCTCCCATTATTAGTTATCGAGATATTAACAACAGTGCAGTTAGACCCTTTTGGCAAACATTAAAAGTACATTCAAAAACGGGGTGTCATCCCAAGTCCAACGACCCCTCATACAAGTCCCTAGCCTTATTGGTTCATGAGATTTTAAAAAGCCAATGACCTATTAGTTTTGGATCGTTTGGTTATTTTTTAATAACTCATCCATAAATCATTATTTAAAAAGTCCGCCCTCTTACGAAAACCTCTAGTGCGCATGCGTAAAAACAGAAAACAAACATGTTAATTCAAAGTAGCAATCGGCTCTTCACATGCGTTTCATGTGGAACAACGTTTAATTTCATCATAGCATTAGGGACCAGTCCAAAGGGATTAGTCAAAAGGGACTCGTCTACAAGAACTCTTCCACAAGGACCTGCCAACAAGGACTCGTCAACAATGACCTCTCAACAAGGATCCGTCAATAATGACCCGTCAACAAGGACCCGTGAACAGGGACTCGTCAACAAGGACCCATCAACAATGACTCGTCAACAATGACCTGTCAACAATGACCCGTCCGCAGGGACTCGTCAACTATAATCCGACAAAAATGACCCGTCAACAATAACCCATCAACAGGGACCCGACAACAGGGGCTCGTCAACAATAACAGGGGCTCTTGCTTCAAGGCCAGACAAGACCCTCTTTGATTATCAGTTTGCCTATCGACAAGCGCCGCTTAAAATACTTTTTGATCAGCCCTCGTGGGTGGGGTAAGGTTAGGTTATACTACAGCCGCCATCCTTAAAAAGCCCGCCCTCTTACAAAAGCTATGAGTGGGCATGTGTAAAAACAAACAAGCATGTTAATTCATATTGGCTTTCCACC
This sequence comes from Meconema thalassinum, assembly GCA_946902985.2. Taxonomy (NCBI): domain Eukaryota; kingdom Metazoa; phylum Arthropoda; class Insecta; order Orthoptera; family Tettigoniidae; genus Meconema; species Meconema thalassinum. The sequence continues at coordinate 19,358,059 of OX336397.1, forward strand.
GCACACATGTCTATTGTGTGGCACAACGTTTAATTTCATATTGGCATTCATACTCCCACATGCCACACTTGGAAAGCGAGATTCTCCAAAAAATTACAATTTCACCCCCTAGTAGGGGCAGGTTTTATTTTAAGGTTGAAATTTGGTGTCCATTGGAAAGGGGGTGTCAGCCCGAGTTCAACGACACCTCATTCGTCAAAATCCGACCATGAGTTGGAGAGATATCGCACCGCCGCCATATTGTGAGGTGGGTGAGGTGGAGGTGGGGCTGGAACCGCCCAAAGACAACTACTAGCTCTCAATGTTGCAGTATTTGCAACCCCCGTTAGCCGAAAGTAAGCTAATACATGCCATATCGCGACAGCTGCCTAATGACTTCAGGAGACCCTGATAGCCGCAGGAGTCAAGACGCTTGAGGAAATGGCAGAAATCTTGAGAAGACTCGACCATACATCTTCTACACCGAATTTTGTATCGAACAGCCACACTAGGCAGAGGCCAGAGCACAGAGACGTGCATACTGTATTGGTTGACCAGGTGCAACAAACAGAAGACGAAAGAAGTAGGCCAGGTCCCACGCGAAGAAACGACTACGGGAGTATTCGCAATGAACCATCATATCGCAGAGGAAGAGAAGGACGACCATATCAGACAAGATATTGGAACAATGGTCAGGGAAGTACGGGTTACCATCGTAGTAACGACCGTCGTAGAAACGATTATTACGACAGGAGTAACAGAGGTTCAGGAGGTGGTTATAGGAGATACCACGACTGGAACAATGAGAACTACGCGCGGAGGCAACAACAACAACAACAACAGCCTAGGCAACAACAGCAACAACAACAAAATAGAGGCTGGCGAAATAATGATAACATTAGACGTTATTACCAAGAAAGAGACCGAGAAAGCCAGGAGTATAGGGAAGGCTTAAGAGAAAACAGAGGTCGAAATAATCCACGGAATGAGGAAGTGGAACCTCAACCCTCAACTTCAGATTTTGGACAACAGCAAAATCCAAATGAGGATCATAAAAAAACGCCAATTGGGAAAAGCAAGTAGAGAAGAAAGAACTGTTCACAAACGAAGGGCATGAGATCGCCATAAACGAATTTTACCAAGTTTTGGACGAAGACTTACTTTATGAAAGGGAGGAACCAGAGAAGGGAAAGATAGCTAGACTGCCTATACTACAAATTATGATTGAAGGTGAAAGTCTAAGAACACTGTTAGACACAGGAGCTCATGCATCTATACTAACTTAAAGCTGTTATAACAAATTGAAGGACGGGAAGACTTTAATCTCCAAGCCAGTGTCATATATAAAGGTCTGAGGAGTCTTTAATGATAAGACAATGAAGTGCAGAGTTCAAGCACTGATGAACTTTACAATCAATGGTCATGTTGACGAACAAATATTCAGTGTTCTAAACAAGATTAGTTTTGATGCTATACTGGGTATAGACTTCATAACTAAAACTGGAGCCGTTATTGATCTTAGAAATGGCATAATTAAATTTCAGGAGAGGAGCAGTGAAGCCAAAATTCAAGAAAATGAGTGCCTCATGGAAAGTGAAATCTCGGAGGAGAACTTGGAAAGAATTATTTCTGAAGTAGAACTGGAAGGTAAAGGTCATTATGGGATGAAATTAGAAGATTTTGAAATTTATGAAGGAAAATTAGAAGAATTAATCCACAGTGATGCCGTTGTTTTCAATGATAAACCAGGATTAATCAAGGGATTCAAATATCAGATAAAGCTTAAGGACAACTCTCCATTTCAAAGGAAAGTGTATCCCATTCCTGAGAAATACCAAGCTGAGGTAGGAGAGTTTATAAAAGTATGGAAAGGGACGGCATTATTCGGAAACAAGCAATCCCCATACTTAAATCCGATTACTGCAGTTAGGAAAGCAGACGGTACTTTACGGGTTTGTTTAGACGCCAGAAATTTGAACTCTCTTCTCCTGAAAGAAAATTACCGTCCACCCAAAATTAGAGAAATCCTGAGGAAGTTTAAGGGAAAGTCATGTTTCTCAGTTATAGACTTAACTAGTACCTTTTATCAAATTGAGTTGACAGAGGATAGCAAGTGCTATACCGGCTCTCTATTCAACCAAACGAGTTTTATTTTCGAACGTGTTCCGTTCGGCCTTATAAACTCGAGTCCAGCACTGATATGAGCTTTGGATTGCAAGCTGCCAGAGGAAGTGAAAGCCTATGTTATTTGCTACGTAGATGATCTGATTGTTAATTCGGAAAACCATGAGCAACATCTATTGCATTTGAGGAAGCTACTAGAAAACATGAGAGAGGCAAACATCAAGGTAAAGTTCAGTAAGTGCCACTTTTTCCAGCAGAAAATTAATTTTCTGGGGCACACCATCGATCAATTTGGTTACCATCCCAACCAAGAGAAAATAAATGCCATCCTACAGTTCCCAAGACCCAAGAAGACAAGAGATGTACGAGCATTCGCGGGTCTCTGTCAATTTTTAGCGGTCATTGTCCTCGCTATTCTGAGACTATGGCACCGCAACACGAACTCTTGAGAAAGATTAATCGTTGGAAATGGGGCGTAGAAGCTGAAAATGCATTTATTTTGGCCAAGCAGATGATACGAGACAACATCAAGCTCGAGTATCCGGACTTCAAACGTTCATTTATTGTGAAAACGGGCACTTCGAAAGTTGGAATAAGCGCCGTTCTTTATCAGATAGACCAGGAGGGAAACAACCATTATATCTCATTTAATAGCAGAAAGTTAAGGTCCCACGAATTGAACTATTTCACCAAGGAACTAGAAGTTTTAGCCGTGATTAACGCCTTGCATCATTGGAAGAGAATTTTGATAGGACACTACAAAATTATAAGAACTGACCATAAAGCTTTAGAGTTCATGCTAAAGTCAGATTTATCCAGCGACAGGATGACTCGATGGACGTTATTTCTACAACAATTTAACGCCACGATTGTTCATGTTCCCGGCAAGGATAACATATTGGCTGACATTTTATCCAGGAATCCTACAGTTGACAAGGACGTCAGATTCAATGTGATAGAACTAGATGACGAATCATCGGTGGAACAGAGGATTGAAACAGCCAGAGAACATCTCAACAAACAAGCGGAGAAGAGGTTGAAGAGAGGACAAGGCAAGAGATACAGTAGACCACTGAAATTGGGAGAACTAGTACTGGTCAGGATGTCTGTGAAAGCTGATGTTCTAATGAAGACATATGTCAAATTTGCTAATATTTTTCGAGGCCCGTTTAAGGTCGGAAGAGTTTATGGAAACAATTGCTACCTTATAGTTAGAATTGAGGATGACCGACCAATTGGAAAATTCAACCACAAAAAACTCAGAAGATTCTATCCCAGGATTCATTAAGGGATGAATTTGGTCTCAATAAAGGGTGGAGACTGATTAAATAAAGTCTATGTTATACATTAATGAACAAGTCAGGAGAGGATCTGAGCCCTAATTCACACGAGCTCAAGTTATTGCCAGAGTCGAGGATCGAACCGATCTATCATAATTTTGATCTATAATTTGGTTATTGGAGATAATAGTTTAGTTTTCTCAAGGATATGTTTTGGGAAGTGAATTGCGTCATTTAGAAACATTTCTGGAGAATTTTGGACTATTTTGAGATATTTGGATTTGGAAATTATGTAGTGAATGAAGTTTTAGCCAAAGGAGAGATGATTATTAGGAGCTGGAAATTGTCAAAAGCTCCAAGTTAGCACTCTCAAGACCGGTTTTGGTTATCCGAGTCGGCAACAACAAGTCATGCACACGACCCTTCTATAAGCGGTTAGAACAGGGAGAGTTTTCAACAATAAACTCATAGCCAATCAAATTGGATCACAAAATTTGTGAGGGACACGTTATTAAACCATATTTGCTTTTATTAAGAGAAATAAGCACTTCTAGAGACCCACAACATTATTCGACACTTATTTGGAAATTTGGAATTATATGATTTTGGCTAATAGAAGAGAAAATAGCTAATTCTATTATAAGTGGTCCGGACGCGAGGCTACAACTGGATTTCTAGCGGCACGCGCCCGACCACACGCCAGAGCGAGAGAGACTTCCTTTTTGACGCTTGAAGAGCGAGGATCTGTATTGTATAGTGCTCCGCCAAGCTACGGTAACAATGGGAAGCGCGAGCGAGAGACTGATAATCTGCGGGAGACGCATCGATCGCCGAGGAAAGGAAGGAGACTGTCCGGCAAAAGTATTGGAGAGAAATATTGAGCATTTAAACTAGCAAGTTCTATATCTACGGCAAACGAACAGAAAGACTACAGCAGTATCATTATAAATTGTATTCAATAATTCTACGAATACTTCACTCATAGCAAGCCATTACATTTATGAAGCAAGCTACTACATTATTGAAATATTACTATTGCATTATTTAAGCAGATATTATACTAAAATTCACCATGTCTGCAACCACATGTCAGGGAGGATGTTTATGTTAGGCATACTCTATGAAGACTTTGATGATTCATTAAAGCATGAATGATCTACACTATGGACTGGGAAGCTCAGAGATGATCACAGAGTCTTTGGATCGATGTTACCACGACTGCTTCACCAACACGCAGTTCGCTTATTTTCAACAATGCTACTCATTCAACTAACAAGATCCAGAAGAGATATAAACCATGGACGCTCGTAACTACTTTGATGATGAAGAGAAGAAGAGAGAAGTAGATGGTATCCGGTGTTCAATGCTCCAGGTTCCCGTTTCTAGACCGCATACAGTCGGGAAGAGAGAAGAATACTGTGCGGACGGCCAGGAAACAGGTGGTTTCCAGACCAGCAGAGACGAGGCGGCCAGCTGTGGGTCCCGTTACCTGCACGATTCAAGCCAGAAGCAACTTCAGCACGAGCCGAGGAGGGAGCAGAATATCGAGGCCATTCGACTAGGTATTTTCATCGCAGAACTTCATAAAGGTACAGGAATGACTGATCTATCTCTGTAGTTCTAAATGTAGTATTTGTTTGAAATTAGCAGGGTGACCAATTCATATTTTAGATATTTTTCTCATAACTCATGTTATTACTTTGTCCATATTGGAGATTTTCTTAGTTAAATTTTTATACACGTCACGTGTGTCGTTTTAGACGTGATTTTGATAGTTTTGAACATAGAAAATTGTTTAACATTTTTATAGAAACGTTCTTAATACTCACTTTAAGCGAAAACTGTTCCATACAAGGGAATGCACAGATAGGAATGATTCGATTGGAATGTTTCGATAGGAAACGCTCTGATAAATGTTTTGATAAGTAATCCGTTTGGAAATATAAGGTTACGAATGATATGATAAATTTGTTTATGCTATAAACAATATAAATGCGTTGTTATTACTAGAATTTTTCGATATTCTAAACAAGATTTATTATAAAGGATCAGAATGTTGTTATTAACTATAAACAATGTTTTAACAATTTTTGCAACTATTTAAAGAGTTATAAACAGTAACTTGGAAACGAGTAAAATTCCAATTAAGGAATATTAAGATTATGTGACGTTAATGAAGTCATGGATAATTTCTGTAACTATATTATTGTCAGAAAGGATCACTATTAAGACAATGGAAGTCAGGTGATGCCGATAAATAGCAACAATATTTAACAACAATTTTGTTAACTCGAAATGAAGACCAGAAGACTTGTAGGTCTGTCTGAAGTCAAATATATGTAAATGAAGCTGTTAAATGAATATCGTATTCATAGATGTTTATTAGAAACGGAATGAAGGTAGATATTATTATTAACTTTGGAAGACGAGCGGACTACAAGGTATTTTGAAACTTACACTCATGTTACGTGGAATTGAAGCATAATGCTATGGTCTATTATGAAAGCATTATTTAAAAGTTACGTGGAATGTTAAACGAAGGTGTACAGCTGTGAACAAGAGTATTATGAAAAGTTTACGCACGATGATTTTAAATTTAGAGAAGGAGGATGTTAGGAGTGTTTCATGAAACATGTACACAGTAGTGTCATGTAGTAAGATCACTGATTCTTCTACATGTGTGTAGTAAGATGGGTTTTATTTGATTGTGAAGGAATTCCGTGCAGTATGTTATGAAAAGTTAATATGTTATGGAGAGGAAGGAAGTTGTGTTATTTTGGAAGCGCTTGAGACGCTAAATTAGAGTATAGTTCACGTATTTGAAACGAAGCAAGCATTGCCGGGAAAGCAAGCTATTGCCACAGAGTGTTAAGAAAGTAACTGACATCTATGAGCGTATTTATGTGTTGTTCATGTCAGTTAGCGTTAATGTTATTTCCACAACGTCGTTTATTTAGGGTGTAGTTCTGTCTCGATCTTTATTAATGTAATTATTATTATTATTACTGGATTTGAATTCTTAGAACTATAACTAACTTTATTGTTCGTTAATTTTAGTCCATTGATAGTGACATAATACCCAATATTGTGAGAACTTGTCGTTAATATGAACCAGTGTTTGTTTATTTGTTATGTGGAAGGAAGGAACATTTTTGGAAGAGATAGCGCTAATAGTTTTGACATATCAAAACTAGTTCAGATTTTGATACTGCGTTAGACGTAGGTATTGGATCCTTGTAAATATGTCATAAATATTATTATTATTATTTGAAGTAGAGTTTTCAACTACGTTTGTCAACGATTCATGTATATATTAGGGTTATTTTATTGTACAGTGTTTTAAAGCGAACAGCTGATTATATCAAGCTATAACATTTTACCAAGTCACAGGAAGACTAATTATTTAATTGTTCGGAATCTATATTCGAATTTTATTAAGCCTGCAACGAAATTCTTACAGAATTTACTCATTGTGAAGTAGATATTTGATCTACTAACGATGATATTTCTTATTATTGATATTAATATTGTTTATTTGATGATAGGGATTTCTATCTTGTATATATATTTTGGGAATAAATCCCAGGCACCTTTGATGCCTGTGTGTTTGTTTTTATAGAAACTGATCTACTTTTCACTACGCAATCGCCGTGCGATAATACTACCAGTTAGTAACTAGAACTCACTTAGTCTCAATTTTCACCGTTCACGTCCGAGATCCGAGATTCTCGTACTACCATCTTATTATGGATTTAGATTTGTTTTGATAAATGTGTAACTGATTCGTTGTGTTATTGTACGTCTGTATGCGTCAAGGGTTTCCTAGTCATCCGCCCTGAAGGGAATTGTTGATGTGTCTAGCTGGGGATCGACGTCCTTACAATCCTTTACTATCTCAGCGAATTTGGGTGGTGGCTAATGTGAGATCCGGGCGCAGTACCAGGGTGTAAGTGGAAGTTGGCAAGGAGGGGCGAGGTTAAACTGAGTGAAACTATTAATATTGTAGCTTACAGTGGTTTCCCACCTCTACTCCACGCAAATGCTGGGATAGCACCAGGGTTTAAGTGGCAGTTGGCGAGGACGGGCGAGGTGAAACTGAGTGAAACGGTTAATATTGTAGCTTTTAGTGGTTTCCCACTGCTACTCCACGCAAATGCTGGGAGAGTACAAGTGTTGAAGTGGCAGTTGGCAAGGAGGGGCAAGGTTAAACAGAGTGAAACGATTAATATTGTAGCTTACAGTGGTTTACCACTGTTACTCCACGCAAATGCTGGGATAGTACTGAACCAATAATTTAAAGGACATAAAATATGGTATGTGTCGGGATATGAACCGACAGCTCTTGAGAACAAAAGCGCCAAGCGTTACGTGTCTGGTTAGGCAACCTGCAGCATGGTATTGTGTAATGCTAGTGTCGAATTGAAAGATTTCCGTGTACTTTTAGCACGGCAAATTGAGGAAATGTAAAATGTTGTTTCATTAACATGGAGATGAATGAGATTTAATACATGCTGGATACTGGCGACGTTGGCGAGTTTACTGAGGGCGACGCTTTGGAAAATTCAGTTTTGGAGAGGCACGTGTCAATGTGACTTTGAAGCGTGCGAAAAGGAAGATTTGACCGCGTAAAGCAAGGAGTTTCATCACGTGACCGCGAAATGATCAATAGAAAAATTACATTTTGGCGGTTCTTAACATTTTATTAATTATTGAAAAATAACTTTCAGAAGATATTAAATGGCAGAAATGGAAAGAAGACGAGAAATGAAAACCGTTGTTGTAAACTTTAATAAAAAGATTTGAAAGGATGAGACAGATATTTATTGATAAAGAAAGTTGCAAGGTCGAATTCAAGAAACGCCATTTTTAATTGTTATCAGAGTGGGGAGACAGCCAGAAGAAATCATTCTCCACTTGTCTGTGAAGTTGAACGAACGTGTTAGTCGAGAGTGGAAAAAGTTGATCGAGCTATCTGAAGAATACTTGACGGGGAGGAGAGTATTTCCACCGGGTCATGATGAAGACGAGTATCGCTGAAAGTTAATAAACCAGAAAGTCAAAGTTATATCCAACTAAATAAGCAACATAATTGACAGAGGTAAGGAAGATAATTTATTGATATATCCAAGGGAAATTCAACCTACGGTGTGGAGCTATTAATGTCAAGCAGAAGCAACGTTTTTAGAGAAATACAAGAGTTATTCGAAAACTAAGTAAATTCTACGAAGCCCCACTCAACGATTTAGTTCAGACTGCTATTGAGAAATACGAATATGTTATTTGAACTGGGGTCAACAAGGATATCTGACATTAAATATTATTTGATTGTCATGGAGGGTTACTAAATTATGAACTATTTGCAATATGAGGATTCCGGCAGTGACTTAGCCAACATATCACGGCTTTGTCAAGGAAGGTGGAAGCTTATCATCATGCTTCACCGAATTAACACAATTGCATCTACGACTACAAGGTATTACTATAACAACGAAAAAATACCTTTTAACTACAACAACAACTACTATTCAACGGAGAACTTCAAGAATGCTGTTCGCTAGAACACGATCGCAGGAAGCGCCCTGGTTCAGAGGAATGCAGAGAGAGTCGAGTCCTGACGCGAGTAGGGAGGTGCGACAGACGATCTCGGCTGATGGACGGACGAGGGAGCAGCAAGAAGGTGTCCCCAATGCAGCCTGGCACGTGACTCCTACCGATCCCGTTATGTCAGCTGACTGGCAAGCTTCTCTACGAGGAGACTGCTGCGTGGGGAGTTCAGGTCCAAATTGGATTTTGAAAAAAGATTCTGGCAGAAGGTAAAAATACGCAACGAATATTATTGTAGTTAGAAATGCAGTAACCTAGTTTTGTGTGGCAAATTTGATATATTTTTCGAAACTATTTAATTAAGTTAACTGAGAGAATAGCATCGTTAATGTCGCTTAATGTTCAAGTAATTGGTTTCTGTAATTTCGTCATTAGGATTTTGACGTATTTAGGATTTTTAGTCGTCATTGTTTGTCATTGCGAGTTTATTTATGAATTTATTAGGATTTTCTAAATTAATTGGTATATTAAAAATGCGTTAGTTCTGATATTTTATTCTTGTTGAAGAAAGTCGCTATAGACATATTTCTGAGTATGATTTTCGAGGCAGAGATTTATTTGAATTCTGCATAGACAAATAAGTTATTGTTTGTTCTTTTGAGAACAACAACGAACTTGTTTTCTTTAAAACAGACTTATAGTGAAGTTGACGTCTCATTGAACAATCTGATGTATTGACACACATGAAAAACGCTATATTACTGCACGGAAAAATACGGAATGTATAAAGTAATACTTATGTAACTGAATTGTTGTGAGAAATGAAATAAACTTGTTAGGTAAAATGTAGCAATACAGAAATACTAAAAAGGAGATGTAATGTAACGTACTTTTATTTTATTACGACGAGAATATACAGACCGTTCTCTAAATTTAGGAAGTTCTATGAACTTTGGTTCCGTAAAATAATAGAAGGTAAATAAGATTGCATACTGAAATACTTTAAATGATGATGTGACAGATCATGTATAAGAAAGGAAAAGGAACAAAAATACAAGAGGTATTTAAGTAAATGTGAGAGGAAATGAATGCATAAAAGATAGAAGAATTGTAATTTGAACTCTATAAATAAATTTACTGAATTTCGTGGATACCTAGAGTGTGCACAGAAATGGGATTATTCATTATTATTGCGTGTACAGGAAATGAATACGAAAGCGTAGGTGTTGACGCTAACCTGTGTTTTGTGGTGAAATATTATGATGTTCCTATAGAAGTACAGAAAGCAATGCGATTGTATAATGGATTTCCGCCCAAGTTGTCGAGGTGTGATATGTTAAAAGATGCGATGAAGATAAAAAGTAACTATTGGAGTAACGTATGAGGAACCGAAGAGTCGTCTGTTATATGTCCGTCTTATCTTATTAAATTTGTATTAATGGATTTGTCTATACCGAGCAGTTTTAGCTTCATTGTTTGAAACGCTATGCTCTTTGGAAGTGAAAGTTAACCAGGAAATGACATTGAAGTAGTAGTTTTCATTATTAGAAGTGACAAAAGTACAATGCTACGAGAAGGATCAGGGGGATCAAACCATTATCGAGTAGCTAACGATAATATTGTATATATGTGTATATAATAATAATAAGATTGTTATTACGGTTATTTAAAATGTGTGGAGTTTAGGTTTAAATAAATGTCATTATGGAATGTATCATATAGAGGATGAATGTTTAACGATTGCGTGAGACAAGATTTACGAGAACAATGAGTACAGTATGGGCCACAAGTGTGACTAGTTTAACGATTGCGTGAGACAAGATTTACGAGAACAATGAGTACAGTATGGGCCACAAGTGTGACTAGTTTAACGATTGCGTGAGACAAGATTTACGAGAACAATGAGTACAGTATGGGCCACAAGTGTGACTAGTTTAACGATTGCGTGAGACAAGATTTACGAGAACAATGAGTACAGTATGGGCCACAAGTGTGACTAGTTTAACGATTGCGTGAGACAAGATTTACGAGAACAATGAGTACAGCATGGGCCACAAGTGTGACTAGTTTAACGATTGCGTGAGACAAGATTTACGAGTACAATGAGTACAGTATGAGCCACAAGTGTGACTAGTTTAACGATTGCCTGAGACAAGATTTACGAGAACAATGAGTACAGTATGGGCCACAAGTGTGACTAGTTTAACGATTGCGTGAGACAAGATTTACGAGTACAACGAGTACAGTATGGGCCACAAGTGTGACTAGTTTAACGATTGCGTGAGACAAGATTTACGAGAACAATGAGTACAGTATGGGCCACAAGTGTGACTAGTTTAACGATTGCGTGAGACAAGATTTACGAGAACAATGAGTACAGTATGAGCCACAAGTGTGACAAGATTTACGAGAACAATGAGTACAGTATGGGCCACAAGTGTGATTAGGTTTTATTTCTAAATGTTTTATGTTAAAAGATGGGAGAAATATTTTCTCTGTGTCATTAGGACTGATAATTAGTGACAGGAAGCTCACTACGTTTTTATCCTATTTTAAATATACTACTTATTTTAATTTTTATTTTGTGTATTAATTGTTAAGTGTGAATGTAGGTGTGTTTGGACTGGAAGTTTCCCTATTTTGATGAATAAATTTGCAGGCACGTGTACGTTTGCCTGTCCGAATTTTTTATAGAACATCTCGACTTTCTGTCTTTAATAATCTGAAACGATAGTACTACTAGTTTGGTACTGGCCCTCATTGCAACTTAGTAACCGTTCACCCTCGAGATTCCAAGAATCTCGTCCTACCATATTTTGATTGTAGGATGTTTTTATTTTGTAACTAAGTAGGAGTACTTGTATTCAGAGGTTAGTAGCCTTTCGCCTAGCGAGGTTCCGTTGATTTATCTAGCTGGGTATCAACGCCCTTAGCCATCCCTTCCATCCCCAGGATAATAAGTGAGGGCTACGTCAACTTCGGGTGCAGTACAAGGGTTTAAGTAGCAGTTGGCAAGGAAGGGCGAGGTTTAACTGAGTGAAGCGATTAATATTTTAACTTTCAGTCGGTCGACACTAATTACTAGAATATGTGAACAATAACCTGTAATAAATTACATATATAAAACTTATTCACATGTATTTTATTTCAGGTTATTTTCCCGTATTCCAGTAATTGTTGTGTTGACCGACTGAATGTTACAATATTAATATTGTTAATAAAGCAACACTGAAATATGGCTTCAAAGCTATCTTTACTGAATGGAACTGCCACGGACACCTCCTGCCAAAATTCTCCCTAAATTACAAATAACAACAATTATAAGGCACTTGTTCAGTTATCACAGTGACACAAGTTATCAGATATAATCTACACACACCCAAGTACACGGGGCCAATGAATCAAAAGCGACGACTAGTCGTACTACAAGCACCGTAGTGGCCGTTTTGAGGAAAATTAAATATGGTGGTGAATTCACAGGTGGATCCGTTCATTAGGTACCCTGAAATGTATTTAAAATGCACTATAAACAAGCTAGGTACTCAGAAGAAATAATTCGCCGGCACTAATGAGATCGATCCGGGAAAATTTCTGACTGTCTGTATGTCTGTCCTTCTGTCTGTCTCTGTGGTGTCCCCCCCCCCCTATCAACTCCTAAACGGCTGCAGCAATCGAAACAAAATTTGGTAGGAGCAAAGATCTATACCTGAATATCTCAATGCCGTATTTGAAAATGAAGTCAGTGCAACCAACCGCTGAAAAATCACAATTGAAATTTGAGCTCCTTGTTGGATATCTTCGAAGGTATGAATGGGAGCTATTTCAAAATTTGCACACGTATAGATAATAATATTTCAGTTTAATTTCCAGGAGGACATACATGGCAGTGTTGCCAAAATGATTATAAGCCTGCTGATAGGTCCAATTTTTTAATTTTTTAAACTTCTACACTATCATTTGGATTTCAACCAAATTTCGAATGTGCGATGTGTACCATTACAAATATGACTATGCGTATTCTTAAGAGCAACCAGGGCTGCCAACTGTTAATAAATCCTGTCTCTACTTTTGTTACCCTAATATAAATATATCAGAAAGTATGCAAGCCAACAGCTCTGAACATTTCACACGTATAGTACCTGGCATTCTAGATTAATTTGGAGTAACTTATAAACGTCAGTGCTGCCAACATGATTCTAAGCCTGCCAATTTTAAAATGCATGTAACTTCTATACGAACAAATGGATGTCATTCAAAATTGACACGACAATAGAACAGATTATTTCCGACCAATACTTGCATGACATTGTTGCCAACATGATTTTACGCGCGCTGTTAGATCCAATGTTTAACTGCATGTAACGTCCATGCTATCCGAATTTTGTATTCTGTACTGTACCCGTTCGTCCTGGGGATGCGATGACCCATCTGCTATAACATCGCATTCCTGGAGTTCCAGGACAGAGCGGAGTTAAATGAACCTCTAGTCAAATAAGGAATGTGTCGGAAATTCAGCTGAGTTATCGAAAAAGCAGTGGGTATCACGAGACAAAGTATCTCTAGGGTCGTTACGGGCTTAAGTTTAATAGAAATAATGCAAATATAAATGGGCGCCATCAACTGAATTCCTAGCAAACCACTTCCTTTCCGGATAAGCCTTACTCAAAACAAGGAAAGAAAAAGGAACATCACACCATCATCAGATCACAACTAAGATAAAAACAAATTTATTTTACTTTGATAGTCAGACAGACATTTTAAATATAACTCCTACCTGAGAGTATGGTCGAATGCCAAAGTTAAATTGTCATTGTCCAAAAATCGAACCATCTCTTTTCTAATCCAAAATTATTTCATCCACATAACAAGAAAAATCTCTAAAGTTCTCTTGGGTTCTCAGGATCACTGTAGCACTATGTCTTTCGTCACTGACATTTGTGAAACCTGAGACCAAAATTCTCTTTAATTTAACATCATAAATGTGGATTTGATAAAAAGTTATTAATCTGTCTAAACATACACATATTGCAATCACACATATTAAACATCACGTAATTTATGGCTTGCATGGCATAATTTAAATGTTGAACATGTTAGTCAAATGCTCCTAAACATTGAATAATTAATTTACACTATTTACATTGTCATTCATAATCACTTATCTGTGAATTACAGAAAATTCATGGCTCATTGGTCATCGTTATCGTCATCATCAAAATTAAATATTTCTCACATTAATTCTCACTTCAAAATTCTACATATTCCTGTCAGAATCGTTAATTCATCACCATTACATCATTTAAATTCTCAACTCAAGTTGCAATTCCTCAAATTATATCTCAATTAAATTTATTTAATTCCATGTAAATTCATTAATCATCAGCTTCTTTAGTTAATCATCACCTTCTAATTCAGTTATTCATCATCATTACAATCGTCTATTAATTTATTTCAATCAGTTTAATTTATCCAATCTTTAATTCATCCATTTATTTAATTCATTGATTTATTCCAAAATTTAATTTATCAAATTATTTAAATTTCAATCATCTGGTTATTTAGTTTTTCATTATTTCATCTAGTCATTCTGATTTTTATTTCATTAGGTCAGATCGTTAATATGCTTAAATCTCAGATTATTATTTCATTAATTATTATTTTCAGAAAATCTTGTATTATCAACTTTATTTATTTGTTTAATTTCCTAACAAATTGTTTAATATGGTTTATAGAACGTTGTCTTACAGTTTTATCACTTCCAAGTTATATCTCGTATTTAATTTATCATGACAAAAAAATATTATTGTCTCCACGACATCACGTTGGATCTAACTATTGTTTTAGATCCCTTATTGGGGGGGGGGGGGTGGTTGGATCTAAAACGGAAGAGTTATTGTGTTAATTTATAAAGAAGTGCCAAAAAGGGGGTAGCTTCCCGTAGTCGGGCAAGCTGACCAGTGTAGAGTGTTGTTTGGTGTTAGGGTGCTAGGGGTTGCTCTTGTAAAAGATCTAGGTGTATTTTAGGGGATGGACTTAGCGTAAGGTCAACGCGCTGGCTTATGTGGTCGTCCAGCTGGCTAGTTAGATAATCGACTTGCACGCGTCAGCTATATGGCGCGTGCCGCTCCTGCAGTCAGGCCGGTACGGGAATACAATGATGCTTGCCCTAGCAAGTATCTGGCTACTGAAAGTCACGTCTAACTGTGACGGAGAGTTCAGGAAGGGAGTTAGGGCGTAAAGAAGCGTGTAAACAGTAATGCAGGTGTAATGTACTGACCACGTGTTTATTGGCCAGTAATATTGAATTATGAGTCCCTTTTAAGGGATGTAGTGATGTTACAATGTGAGAGTACAACTGGTGTATACAAATTGGTGGGTAAGGTTACAAAGTTATAGGATTCTGAACAACTGCTGACTCACTCACCTGATGATACCAGCATAGCCTCGGGCCGCCACACTATAAGACTGATAATTGATTGAGAGCCTGACCTCCTTACGACGCCTTCTTATATTCTTCGGCGCTGTGCTGTCAGCATTGTGCTGAATAGATGTCCTAGTTAATAGTGTGTCGCTGTTTGTAGTAGTGATGCAAGGATTGGGCCAGCTTTTCAGAATGGCTAGCTGTCCTTGCGGTGTTAGTAGATGTTGGTCTGGACTTATAAGGATTGCCAGTTAGGAGATTTAAATAGATGATGGGGGGATGGTCTCCAAGGGGTGCATACCCCTGGGGTACTGTACAAGCCTCTTCCCCTATTTAGTTCGCGTCCCCGCGAACGGGAACGGAACTTGGGGATGGGATGTTGATGTTATAGATGTAGTCGATGTGGTTGTTTTTGAAGTCCCCTCGTATCTTCTGTAGATGTCTTCCTCGTCGTCGTCGTCGTCGTCGTGTGGTGATGTCGTGTTGATGTGTGTGCGTGAGATCAGCTCGTGTTCAGAGGGGAGGGTTATGGGATATACATATATACATAACATTGACATTGGCATAAAAATATTGCAAATGAAATCGACATTGGCATTTTGGAAGTTTGATGAAGAAGAAAAATACATGGTGCTGATGTTACATTGTTGTGCAGGGAGGAAAAAAACCCAGGGCCGAACGGATGATTGCGTCGTCCGCCCTATCTTAGGGAAAAAGTGCTCCCTGCAATAAGAAAGGTAGAAGAAAATAGAAAAAATGGGTGTTCCAGGGTATAATTTAAGCGAAATATTCAAAAGGCATTTATTGGTTTGGGATAAAACGGAACACCCTGACAAATGTGGAAGTTAGAAGAAAGAAAAATGAAAGAAACAAAAGCATAGACATTGTATACATTGGTGGTCTTGATAATGATGACAGATATGACCTGATAATAATAATAATAATCATTACATTTGTAATATTCCTGACGATTTATAAGTGAACATAGTAAACATAGTAATAATGATGAACATAGAAAAAATAATGGTTGCCATGTTGGTACCCTGTATGTATAGGTATGTTGGCCACCCTTGTGGAACCTTTCAATTGTATGATATGGCGAGAAAATACAAAATAATTTACAATTTACAATTATCAACTATCATATATACCTTGTAGAGCTCTGTTACATGGCCAGTTATTGTATACCTCTTATTCTTTGTGCGCACCTTACCATCATGCCTCGACTACCGCTCTCTATTCGGCCATTCCTGGTGCGGTTTAGTGGCTAGTCCACTATTCTC
Source organism: Meconema thalassinum (assembly GCA_946902985.2). NCBI lineage: Eukaryota > Metazoa > Arthropoda > Insecta > Orthoptera > Tettigoniidae > Meconema > Meconema thalassinum. The sequence goes on from OX336397.1 coordinate 19,374,690, forward strand.
TCCTTGTACTTATCATATAACCTCGTGGTTTTCCGTCGTGGGTCGGAATTCCACCTTAGGGTCGAAGGTTCGGCACTTACAACCTCCGTGTCGCCCTTCGATCCTGAAGTAACGCTTCATTTGCGTGTGCTGAGTGTGTTTGCGTTCAGCAATGTTCATCATCCCACGTATGCTGTCCACCGCTGACCGCTGACGTTGTCACCTTTAAGGGTGCAACTAAAATCGATGAGTAGTGTGTTTGTGTGTGACATAGATGAAGGTATGTGTATTTTGGTGCGGGTAATATATTTACCACAGACATATTCATGCTCCTGGTTATCTGTAAATCAAAAAATGTATCCATGTAAAAATGTTCATCTCTTCGTTGCTCCGTGGTCTTCCTGTGTGGGTGAAAGTGGATTAATCATTAATAAGACATTACAATACATTGCAATGCATTACATGTATATATGTAACCTTCATTGGTAGCGCTTAATTTGTAAAACTAAGTGTGGCGCCACTGAAGTCTAACTTAATCTAGGTTAGCCTATGTTAACCTATCTTAGCCTAGTGTTGTCGGGCTTACCTTGGTAACGGATTTTTAGTCACCAAGTGCCGAGATATTCTACCGTAATCTAAAAAGAAATTTCCTTAATTTTAAAACTATGCTGTAAGTACAAGCCGAGTAGACTTTATTCTAAAGCCGAAATGTGCTGTGCTCAATTGTAGCAACAGCGGTTAGTAAATTTGCTTACATCTAAGTGACCTTAAAAATGGCACTGTACTTAAATACTAAAATTTAGATGGAGGCTCGTCCGTCCGATTTCTCTCGCGGGGGCCCTTGTAGTACATTGTTGAGACCGGAACCCAACAATGCCTCGTAGTCCCCTCCGTTTTAATCCTATTGTCGACATCTATGCTAAATGATTATGAACTAGTATTAACCTAGTCACAGGCGGCTTACGTTGCCATAAAGCAAAACGTTCCGCCTGCTGTACCATCCTGCTCGTTGCCATTGTTCTCCATATGTTGTCATAGTTGGGTCCGCCCACTGTAACCCCTGTAGACAGCTCGTTGCATGTCTATTTAATGCCCTCTGACTGCCCGCTGCGTCGCCATTTATGTGGGCATTGGACATCGTCCAATGGCATAATGTTATCTCCGCCTTTATCGGCCGCAGTAGTATGCTTTTCGCAATAATATTTCTCTTCGCCTTTATCGGCCGCAGTAGTATGCTTTTCGCAATAATATTTCTCTTCGCCTTTATCGGCCGCAGTAGTATGCTTTTCGCAATAATATTTCACTCCAGCGCACAGGAGGCTTGCTTCCCGCTGTAGAAGCCTTACTTACTTCATTTTAGCTAGAAGTCTAGTCATAATGGGGTCGTCTCTAGGACCATCCCCTGAGTCCAGCGCGGAGTGAGCTATTTCTCCCACCATCCTCAGAAAGACTACCCTGCAGGTCTTGGCGTCGCTGACCGTGGCACAGAGTGGGTGTAGCATCCCGTCCTCCCAGGGGCAGTTTAGGTGCACCTAGGATTCCAGAGCTTGTCCGGCCAGGCCGCGAGTGCCTCAACCTTACGTGGTTCGTCTGTTTGGTCTAGTCAGTGAGTTGTTGAGCCAACTGGGGTAAGGGTCCACATCACCTTCCCCAGCTCTACTCCAGTGTGGTGCCTTTTGCCTTCGGCTTGTGCCGCTATCATCAATCAGAGTGTTTCAGATTCCTTTAAAAATAAAAATAAATGGGCGTAACCTGTGTAAATAATTTAAAAATGTAAAATGTAAAATATTTCAAGTGTTGTGGGGTTGTAGAGCTTCTAAGTACATAGACTACTTCTGGTCTACTATTGCTACGTCAGCTTTCCAGCGATAATGCTCTTTTTACCTTAATGGAGGTGTTAGTAGGGTCTGTGTCGTCAGGTACCCTGTTATTAGGATCTGGGGGTAGTTATTTGTAGAGTGGGCTGAAAGCATGGTAGGAAGAGGTTGCGCATCATTGGGCTCCAATAAATGGTGGCCTTGAGCCGGTAATGCTACTAGGACTGCTCCTACAATGAGTGGACTGGGGCAGGTAATTCCCAGGATTGCAAAAATATGAAAATTCCATGCAGGTTTGATAGTAATATCCCTGGTAAATGGATGGGATACTCATGCATGTATCTGGATATGAGGCATCTGCACTCATGTACGGATAGGTGTAGGGTGAGGCATAATAATAATATATCCCTGTCATGCGGGAGTATTTAATTAACAAAGAATGGTTAATATATATAATTGTGGCCTCATCTCTCATTTGGAGATGCGCATTATGCTTATTTGATGTTTGCCGACCCACCCCTAATACTCAGGTGGTAGCATCGTGATCCAAGGCGTAGTAAGCCTTCTCTTTAGACGCATGAAGTCTATCAACCCCTTGTGTATACTTTGTAATGTGTGTAGCTGTTTTGATCGTGTTCATATGTCTGCGTTGGTCGTGTTGGACGTGTGAAGGTTATTGGAAGGGGGTAAGGTGGTACGATGGTAGCGTGTGCTCCTGTCATCCTCCCTTGGTCCATGTCTGCTTTCTATCCGCTCCTTGGGATAGTAAAGCGTCACGACCTAATCTGGTCTGCCATTTGTAGTGTGAATGTGGCCAGTGGTTGTAGTGCGACTGGCCATGTCCTAATCGCTTGGAATGATTTATTTTAGGAATATAATCGCGAAAGGAAGTTATTAGGGGGGAGGTCTTGTTTCCTCAGAGCCCCTGTCTGTGTTCGCCCTTGATTAGTGAGCGCGTGTGTGTGTGACTATGTTCCGCTACACCACGCGGACGGTTGGTCTGTTACAGGCTAAGTCGTAATGTGTATCGCGTGTGTGGGCAGGAGGTGCCCGTGGCCTGTCAACGTCTTTGAGAACGTGCTCCTATGGGCCCAAGATAAGTTCCGATCTGTCACGTCTTGTCCATTGCTAAATGTTTTTGCAGTGTTAAAAAAAATGTATGGTGTTATGATTGTTTTGCGTTTGTAATTTCACGGTCACTGCCGATACAACAATCGTGTCTGTTACTAGCAGTATTGCAGTATGACGAGATCTGCAAGTCAGTATTTTCGTCATGTTGTGCTTACATTTGTCTGCGTACGTGATTTTTCGCCAGTATGTGAGTGTTGTCACCGTTCTAGATTCCGGACGGTCCAATGTGTCAATTTGTACTATTTGCTAATACTATTGTGTGGTCGCTATTCCGTAAGACCTTTGTCTTACGAAATTTCTATACTTGTTTCTGGGAAATCTATTTTCCCTGTCAGGTGTCACTGAAATTCTATGCCTGGCTTTTGGCCGAAGGAAATGTGGTATTATCTGGTTCTGTAGTTGTATGGGCCAATTTTGGTGTGATTGGAAGCCTGTATAGCTGTTTTCCTGGTGTCCGATTTTCGCTGGGATTTGAACCCGTGATTTTATGTCATTCTCTGTGTTCTATGTCTGCGTTGTGTTTCAGGGGTTGAGGTGTCCTCAGTGTGGTTTTTGCTTGTGTTTCTCGTACCAAAAATACCGTTGGCTAGTTAGTTTTTGGTACGAGTGTGGTGTGTGATCATGGGTTCAGACCCGGGGTGCTGTAAAGACTTGGTATGCCGCTATTTGTGCCGTATATATTATGGCACATTCCCCGTGTATTTGCAATGCGCAAATGAAAGTACGCATACCTGTGAAGAGTTTGCGTATTTTTGATTTCTCCTCGTAGTGTAATTTTCGGATTTGTGGGGTTCTGAACTCGGCTTAAATGATGTCGTGAGTTCTGCTGTGAGAGCTGCTAGTATATTGCTGTCGGTAAGCGTGGAGGTTATCCATGAGACTTGCGTTATCGCTGAGAGTGGCGTATTGGATTACAATGTCTTGCGCGCTCGCTTGTTACTTGTTTTGATAATGCTTTGTGTCCGGCACGTGTGTGTCTAATCGGCTTGCTCTCTGTGACTGTGAGTAGTGCTTTCCGCACTGTAAAAAGGAAGGAAACTTGTAGTTTAACGTGACCGTTAATCTGTAGATCATGAGCCACGGGACTTCTGTTTTACGTGGAATCCCAACTACAGGCCATGGCATTTCACTTCGAAAGTCCCACATGCATTGGCCGCGCTGTAAAAGAACCTCTCATTAACTACATTTGTGTCCCTAAATTTTGTGTTACTGTGACGTGGTTCGAGTATGTCGCTATCCGTTGTACAAAATGTCGTTATACACGAGTGTGTCCGGGCCGCTAGTCGCGTGTTTGGTGACTAGATGCCGGAGGCGATTTTGTTGTTTTTCATTTATGACATTGTTAGTGGAACTGTCCCAATCTATTTTAGCTTCCTGTTTTTCTATCCTGTAATTGGATAGCTACCCGACCTTATGGTCCTGGTATTCAGAAGGTTGCGGGTTTTGAGACCGTCTTTTACCCAGAGTAATTGTTTCTGGCGCTATTCATGTTGTGTCTCCGGGACATTTTAGTAGTGTTAGGATCGTATCCCGGTGCGGTCAGTGAGGTTCGAAGGCTATTTCTTGGCCTTCTTTCCACGTCTGCCAGTGGGATTACTTCCCTTTGTTTTACTGTCATGTGGCAATGTAAATTGATTGTGTGATTTCCAAAAATGTGCAGGGTTTCCCAAAGTCTGGGATTTTCATCCTACGGTGTGTTAGCGTTTTAGCTTGCGTGTAGTTGCGGAAGTGAGAAAAAGTCATATTATAGGCAGTGTAACGTGTCACGTGTGCCTATGGATGCAATATATATAGTTCAACTTGGCCAATTTTTCCTTCATCGGGCCTAATGCCTGAGGCAAAGAGAAAAAAAAATGAGCTATGCCCCGCTCCGTATTAAGAGAGCACTTTGAAAAGGTATAAAAAATATATTGTATCTCGTCTGCCCACTGCTGTAAGCTTTATTAAAGTGGGTTGGCAGGTGGCGATAGTCTGTAAAAATTATGTCGTGAGCAATATGAAAAATGTTTAAAAGTGAGAGGTAGGACCTGAGTGTAGTATCCACCTATTTGGTGGCGTTAGTACTACGGTAATCTAGTTACGTCTCAGGGAAATCTACCACTTTTGGAAAATAGTTTGAGATTCTTAATTCTTGCTACAATCAGGGCTTTTGCCCGCCGCAAGAGAATCTATCAAACTGTGGGACCGGATCATAGAACATTTAGTCATTTCCACCTAGAAAGACCCGCTTAAGCTCTATGCTGTAATTTGATGCTTAAGCTGTGTCCGGAATATCTCTTTCCGGCCTTAAGCCGCGTAGCTCACCTGATGGGCTTCTACTTGGCTTTGGATATTAGCAACTTTACGTTATCCAAGCTATAATATGAACCCTATGTTCAGTAACCATTAATGGCCTGAGAAAAAAAATGCTAGGTGCCCAAAATAAAAATCAAGAAGGATTTAGAATTATATACTTTTGGTTTAGCCATGTTGTACTGCATATAGATGCAAAAAAAATGTATCGTTTATGTTAGTGAGTCTGTATGTATTTATTGGCGTATTTTTCCCGTGTAAACGAGCTTATGTGTGTCCCTAATATAGGTTCAAGTGTTATTAGCTTGTTTCTGTGTCCCTGGTGGAAGTCGTTACTGCCGTCCGAGCGTCCTTGCTCGGAAAGGTGAAGGGTTCTGCCCTGTTATGAGATTATAGGCCCCTGAAATCTACTGAGGCGCTTCTTTGCCATTTTCCGGGGGAGTTTGTAGCAAAGTAAGCCTGGGCCTACTTCCACCGTAGCGCGTGTCTGTAGGTTTGAGTGTGCCTGTATTCGAGGGCCTAACTGCGCTCTGCGCTACCCTATTCGAGTTTACGGGGGTGTGTGTGTTTTTGCCTGAGTGGTTTTGTGGGGTAGGTAATAACACCTTTCCTGTACCCCGTGTACCGTGTGTGAGTGCGTGGTCACAATGTGCAGGCGTGTATCGTGCATCCTGAGGGACTGAATGCAACACCCTCTTATGCATTCGCACCTGGGGTACTAATGCCGGTGTTCGCCTTCGTTCTGGCAAACCTGCCCTTTGAACTGGCGGTATAGGCCGCTTAATTGCCTGTCTTTGCCCTGGCAATGTGGTGGCGTGTAGCCTGACCGCTTTCTGGCCTGTGGCCACGGCAGACTCCTGCCATTGTGTTTGCCTATCTGTGTGGGTGTATGTAGGCTTTATGTACTGTAGGGCGGGCTCTACGTCCTCAGCCCATGACGTGGTTACGTCCCGTTGTCTCCCTGTCATATCATATGTGTCTGAGGGTCCTGGCTTCAACTCCCTCTCGTTCGTCTGTTCAGAGGGGATTGACCTAGGGTCTGCTGCTCGGTTTGGCAAAATTGCCTTCCGCACCGGAGCTAAGGGATGTGTAGTGGTGTAAGCTTGTCCCCGCAGTGTATTGGAGTCTAGCCTGGCCGTCTCCTGGACTGTGGCTATGGTATCCTCCTTCCCATGTGTGGCAGTACATGGCGAGAGAGACATCCTCGCAAATTGCCGAGTCAGCGTATCCACGCTTATGTCCTCTCTCGGCTGGGCTGGTGGCCCTGCCATGTACTCGAAAATGGCCTTATTGTTCTGGAGTTCGCGGTACTCGTCCCAAATTTGGGTGTACTGACCGTTGAGGCTCATGGCCTGCTCAGCGACTTTTGTGCCATTGGTCCCTATGCGTCGGTGTTCCCTGATAAGTGTCTCCCATTGTTGGAACATAAACTCGTGTCGGCAGTGTAGTTGCCAGTGTGCTTTAATGATCTGTGTACGGAGGGTGGGGATTTTCGCCCGAATCTTGCGATTCTTAGCGCTGCGGATTGGCCGGACAAGGGCTCTTATGATCCGCATGTACTGGGCGTGCAGGAGCTGCTGAAACCTTCTGAGGTAGTCCTGCCTAGTTTCAAAAACTCTGTGCCAGGCAATTAATTCCTGGTACTCCCCAATGCTCCTCAACACAGCTAGGCGGTATAGAGGGGCCATTCTGAATGAAGTGTATGCGTCTTCTAAGAGAAAATAAAAACTGTGCGTGTTTGTCAGTGTATTCTTATTCTCTCTGATTCCTTCTGGGGCTGGGGGGTTGGTTTGGGAGAAAAAAATTCCCCGTGTAAGTAGTACGGAGCAAAAATGCTGCTCTCTGTCTGGGAAAAAAAATTCACAATTTTTTTGCTTGGCTTTTTGCGGTACGGAAGGGGTCGTTTTTACTACGAGGGCTCGTTGGTTGAGTCCTATTTTACTGTGCGTAGTACCCCGCCTCCACCATCTGTTTTAGATCCCTTATTGGGGGGTGGTTGGATCTAAAACGGAAGAGTTATTGTGTTAATTTATAAAGAAGTGCCAAAAAGGGGGTAGCTTCCCGTAGTCGGGCAAGCTGACCAGTGTAGAATGTTGTTTGGTGTTAGGGTGCTAGGGGTTGCTCTTGTAAACGATCTAGGTGTATTTTAGGGGATGGACTTAGCGTAAGGTCAACGCGCTGGCTTATGTGGTCGTCCAGCTGGCTAGTTAGATAATCGACTTGCACGCGTCAGCTATATGGCGCGTGCCGCTCTTGCAGTCAGGCCGGTACGGGAATACAATGATGCTTGCCCTAGCAAGTATCTGGCTACTGTAAGTCACGTCTAACTATGACGGAGAGTTCAGGAAGGGAGTTAGGGCGTAAAGAAGCGTGTAAACAGTAATGCAGGTGTAATGTACTGACCACGTGTTTATTGGCCAGTAATATTGAATTATGAGTCCCTTTTAAGGGATGTAGTGATGTTACAATGTGAGAGTACAACTGGTGTATACAAATTGGTGGGTAAGGTTACAAAGTTATAGGATTCTGAACAACTGCTGACTCACTCACCTGATGATACCAGCATAGCCTCGGGCCGCCACACTATAAGACTGATAATTGATTGAGAGCCTGACCTCCTTACGACGCCTTCTTATATTCTTCGGCGCTGTGCTGTCAGCATTGTGCTGAATAGATGTCCTAGTTAATAGTGTGTCGCTGTTTGTAGTAGTGATGCAAGGATTGGGCCAGCTTTCCAGAATGGCTAGCTGTCCTTGCGGTGTTAGTAGATGTTGGTCTGGACTTATAAGGATTGCCAGTTAGGAGATTTAAATAGATGATGGGGGGATGGTCTCCAAGGGGTGCATACCCCTGGGGTACTGTACACTATCCACAAAGACATTACATTTCCTCAATACTTCAAATATCACATTTGAATACAAAAATTACTCCACAAAACTCCATAAATATTCAGCACATACAGCATGAATCTCAACAATTACGCTAGACTGGGTACGACGACCTCATGTCTGCTTCAAAATACATTAGCAACGTTGCTACTATCACTTGGCAACTTCCACAAAATGCCTACCACAAACTCCACTTAACCATGTTGCATGATCTACAAAAAATATATAACTGGCTTCAAATTATCAACGCACACAATCTCCAATAACTGTAATTAATCTGATCACATCTAGACAACTTCTTAAACAATTGGAAAAAATATATTACCTCAGTAATTTAAGATCTGCTTTCAAATAGCATAAATTCTCTTACAATTCTTATAATTCACATCACAGAAAAACACCAATGTGCTATAATTTCTCATGTCAAAATCTGCAATACTGATCTGCCTTGAAGTAAATCTGACCATTAATGATTAATCTTACAAGATTCAATTACTTTAAATCCTTCTCAAAGGTATCAAACACAATTACAAAACTCATCAAAAGCATCAGCTGTAACAGCTGTTAAACTGAAATTACTCTCAAAAGAGTATAGCAACAAAATATTGGATTGGCAAACAAGAATTACTAAATGCAATCCTGCTGACATTTATCGTTACTTTATTTAACAAAATTTCGACTGATATGTGACTAGTAGTTCCTTGTTTGATTCACTGACAATCTCGTGTACACTCGGATGATAAAAATGAGTCCCTCAATGGCGAGTAAGATGTGTAACCACCGTACAGTCGTATAAATATGAAAGACCTCGCCCCGTCGACTTGGATGATATTGCCCTGAACGATGGGTAAGATGAGTACCACCATACAATCGTATAAATACGAAAGACCCCACTCGACGACTAAAATGAGTGAATGTACCAGATAGGAATCAACAAGTTTCTAGTTGTCATATAAAAGCGATGTTCATTCACTAAAGTGAATAACTTCATAATATCTCCAAACAATCCAATGGAAAAAATCCCTACTGATGAATAATACACACTCGCTTGTATGCAATGAACTGACGAAGTAATTTTAGATAATCAATTGCAGATCACGAGTTCGAAATACTCGTTGCACAAAAAAACTATTTATGAAAAATATCCTAGCTGGAAAAATGTCTAAAAGACCAAACATCTGCTTAATAAAGCCAACCAATGGTGAGAATTTCGTATAATGATGCCTGCCATATCATATGGTCACTCCATATTCTAGCAAATTTGAAGTATATAAAGTCAAATCATGTCTATATAATCGTATCACTCCTATTAGAAAAATATACATGTGTGCCCAGTATTCATGAAAATAATCGTATCAGGTAGTTATAACACTTACAGTACCTTTCATAATCAGCTGTAATTAAATTTCCAAGATCGTCGATTTACCCTACATGATGAATTTCTCGAAAGATCGGCGTGAATATCATTCCATCCATGAAATGACGATTGCATTCGAAATCCCAAGTGAATCAGCTGGTGGACCTCCTCTCGTCAGGAATCGAATCCATCGCTCTGCGGTGCCATCTTGTCTCTATCTGCGTCTACTCTGACATGTTTGAACTTCGAATTACCCATAGCGGATATAGTCCAACTCCTCTCGAAAATGTTCATGGAAACAGCGGACCCCCTATTCCTCTTCTAAGTTACGCCACTGTTCCATTAAATGTTCAGTTTGAGTATTGAAAGATCAGTCTCCAATAACTGCTAAGTCTCACTTTCGTAAAATAAAATTTTACATGAGAGTGTCCAAGTTTATTAAACACCCTGTAGTTGTCTGTATTTGGTAACTCATGAAACTGCATAAGAAATAAATTTCATTAATGCACGATCTAATGTTCATCAGTGCCTATGCTAACAACATTCCGTTTGCTTGAAATTGTTAAAGTAACTTTGAATGCGTTATAGAAAAGCATAGTCATAAAGTTATTCATAATAGCTGTGTTCAAACTGCGTTGAAATGTAGCTTGTAATAAAGTCTCCAACTACTTGCAGTGCTGTTCTAACTTATCCCGGCCGTCTGTGATTGCTTGCTCGGCAAGTCCGCCTGGATCAATGACCTGCTTGGCGTTCGCTGCTCGGCGATGCTGAAACTGTCGCCTACACTCTGCCGTGACAGTTTCGGTACGCTACGTGACCTTCACCGTGCGTCTGGCTTGCGCTATAGAGCTCGACCCTACTTGCTCGACTGACAGAGCTCCACTGAATGTGCCGGCACTGTCTTCTCACTTATCTGCCTGGCGCAGACACGTGGTGTAGTCCCCCACCACTGTGCTCTCGCGTCACGATATAGTCTCGAACCCACATCATCTCGGCTGTTCCGTTATAAAATAACTTAAGGGTTATCTAACTTCCTTACAATTATTTCCACATATAATGCATGTTATATATCCTCTTCTCAGATGTTTAATTACCATATTCCATAAATATCTTAATAAAGCTTCACATCTCCATCCATAATTCCATCTTCTTACAGATGTCAGTGCCTCCTTGATCCTAGACCTCCTACGTCATCTTGACATTCTTCTTGACTCGATCGGTGCGCTATCTTTTCCTAACTCTTCCCAAAACCTCAACTACGGCTTAATGTCTGCTGGCGTAGCCGATAGCCTAAACTAGGTATCGGGTACATCTCTCCCGTACATCTCCTTTTTTATCAGGATTGAGAAAAAAAAATACACTCTCAGGCATTCTATATATAATACATGTACACGATAGCTCTACAATTCCCTTACTCAGCATGATGGTATTTCTGACTCTCAATAATGATGATTTACTTCCAATGATTAGCATCTTGATTCCGTGTTATTCTGATGTCTGTTTCTTCCTTCGCCACTCGTGCTTGCTCGATTGACATCTCTCACTGTCTCCTCGAGTGGTGCACTAGGCTGTCTATCTTCTTGCCTCGACCTCTCATGTCCACGATTATCTCGTCTGTCGTTAGGATCGTTTCTTCGGCCATCCTGCCTGTCGTTCCCATTAAACTGTTGACCTTGGCTCCAGTTATTTCTGCCCCGATATCTATTGTTATATCGATTCCTGTCTTGATATCTGGAATTCTGGTTATAATTTCTATATCGGCTATCTCTTGCTTCTTGATCGTATGGCCTCTCATATGGTCCTCTATATCGATCATTTCCTCGAGCGTTACGGATGTTTCCTCGATTCCCTTCGTTCCGTCGGTTTTCCCAGGAATCTCTTCTGTCCGTTTGAGCTGCATTGTCTACGACTACCGCATTCACTTCTTGCGTGTTTCTATTGTCGTTTCTGGTATTTCTAGGCGTAACTTGTGCGCTTTTATAGTCCAATCGCCGTAAAATGTCGTCATAATGCTCAAGTGTATTGGCTCCCGACGCTATTAGTGATCGCTGTTCCTCAATCGGTAACTGTCTCGCTATAGCTTGCAAAAGCTCTTCTTCTGGCAACGGAGGAATCAGAAACTGTAAATTAGCCAGCTGTGACGTGAAATAATTGGCATAATGCGTCGGATGTGACGTAGAATAGCGCTTTGAGTACATTTCCGCTCTTACGTTAAGTTGATCCTCGGCACTCCAAAATCTCCTCAAGAAAGCTATGGCAAATTGCTCCATGTTCGCAAAATTGCTTCTGAACGCCCTAAACCAAGTAAGCGCAGACCCATCTAAGGCGCGTTCGACTATCCTTAGCTCTCTTTCTATGGCTACCCTATGTTCCGCCATGTAGTCTCGAATATCTCGCAGAAATTCGACTGGTGTGACTCCTGTATTTCCCGAAAACTTTCTCGGCTTGTCATCCAGATTTCTAATAATGGTGACTGGACCTGAGTATCGTTCGCTTGGACCCAACCTACTCCTATTCGAACTTGGATTATCCTGAGGGGTTGAACTGGCCCTTTCGAATGTCACATTCGGTTGCATTTGACGGTCTTCTCCCATGCTCGCTTCTTGATTACTCATACTGCGGTCTATCGCTGTCTGATTTATCAACGTTTCCCCTGATGTTATATTCTGACTGGTGAAACTGTTAAACATGGATTCTAGTTTAGTTATCCTGTCTTCTGCTAATTTCTCCACAGTCTTGACCTGCGTCTTCAACTCATCTAGCGACGTAACATTCTGCGTTTTGTTACTCTCGTCTAAATCGTTTTTTAACTTGTCAATTTTGCCTTCGCACGTGTTCTTTACTAACGCGACTTGTTCCTTTAACAGATCAACATCTGTTCTAAATAGAGTAGAATCTATCTTCATCGCTTCCTTGTTTTCCGTAAACCTCGCTTCTAAGTTTGCCATACCTGCGATTAATTTTTCATCTAACCCTTCACGTTTCTCTTTTGCTTCGGCATCGACCTCACTATACCGTTCTTCCACAATTGCACCGACTCTATTTTTGAATAAAGCTAAGTTTTCATTAACCTTTTGCTCTATATCGTCATCTATCTTCCTAATATCTTTCTGCAATTGATTTTCTAATGATTTTAAATTAGAATTAACCTCTCCTAAGACTTCCTCTTTAATGGTACCAATTACTGTCTTTAAATCTTTAATCTCATTACCTAGATTCATTTCTAGACCTTTAATTTTAGTCTCGAAAGATACTTCGGTAGACCACTCTTGAATTTTGCCTACATCTGCCACTAAACCATCGATGTCGAATCTCAACTTCGATACATCTGATTTAATGTCTTTCTGTATGGACATAACGTCTGTTCTTAAAGTAAAAATATTTTCTTCTCCTCTACTTTCTAATTCAATAATATTTTTTCTCAATATTTGAACATTTTCCTCTCCTTTCATATTTACTGCAATTATGTCGAATTGTAAAGTCTTTAGCATTTCATTATTCTTTAAAGTTAAACTATTCTCTAATCTAGTTAACTTGTTTTCTAATTCATTGTTAGTTTCTTCACTACGAGCTTGTAATTTCTCTTCCAATGATTTAAAGTTATCCTTCAAGTTAGCTTCACTAGCTTTTAAATGACTTTCAGTACTAGTCTGTAATCTAGTCTCTAATGACTTTAAATTATCTTCACTATTTAACTGTAACCTAGTCTCTAATGATTTTAAACTGTCGTTTAGATTGCCTTCGTTACTAGCCTGTAATGATTTTACATTTTCTTTACATCTAGCTTCTAATCTAGCTTCTGAATTATTAATTTGTTCTTTAACTTCCGTTTCCATCTTAGAAATAGTTTCTGCAATACCAGACATACCCGTCTGTAACTCTCCTAACACCTTAGCTAAATCTTCTGGCAACATAATTATATTTTCAATATACGTTTTATACAGAGACGTTAGACAACAACACATCACAATGTCTCAATTCCTGCATTCACTTGGGTATAGGAAAAATGTCTTATAACTAACATGATATTACTAATACGATTAACATGAACACTGGAATGGGCACACAAGTACATTGTCTGACTAAGTTTAATAAATTTTGTAACACACTTAAATGAACTTGAGATCAATCTCTCAGTAATCTAAATCTGATGTGATTCCATAGAATAAACAAAATCGAATCCCCACGTTGGGCGCCAATTCTCCCTCTCTCTCTGTACCCGTTCGTCCTGGGGATGCGATGACCCATCTGCTATAACATCGCATTCCTGGAGTTCCAGGACAGAGCGGAGTTAAATGGACCTCTAGTCAAATAAGGAATGTGTCGGAAATTCAGCTGAGTTATCGAAAAAGCAGTGGGTATCACGAGACAAAGTATCTCTAGGGTCGTTACGGGCTTAAGTATAATAGAAATAATGCAAATATAAATGGGCGCCATCAACTGAATTCCTAGCAAACCACTTCCTTTCCGGATAAGCCTTACTCAAAACAAGGAAAGAAAAAGGAACATCACACCATCATCAGATCACAACTAAGATAAAAACAAATTTATTTTACTTTGATAGTCAGACAGACATTTTAAATATAACTCCTACCTGAGAGTATGGTCGAATGCCAAAGTTAAATTGTCATTGTTCAAAAATCGAACCATCTCTTTTCTAATCCAAAATTATTTCAACCACATAACAAGAAAAATCTCTAAAGTTCTCTTGGGTTCTCAGGATCACTGTAGCACTATGTCTTTCGTCACTGACATTTGTGAAACCTGAGACCTAAATTCTCTTTAATTTAACATCATAAATGTGGATTTGATAAAAAGTTATTAATCTGTCTAAACATACACATATTACAATCACGCATATTAAACATCACATAATTTATGGCTTGCATGGCATAATTTAAATGTTGAACATGTTAGTCAAATGCTCCTAAACATTGAATAATTAATTTACACTATTTACATTGTCATTCATAATCACTTATCTGTGAATTACAGAAAATTCATGGCTCATTGGTCATCGTTATCGTCATCATCAAAATTAAATATTTCTCACATTAATTCTCACTTCAAAATTCTACATATTCCTGTCAGAATCGTTAATTCATCACCATTGCATCATTTAAATTCTCAACTCAAGTTGCAATTCCTCAAATTATATCTCAATTAAATTTATTTAATTCCATGTAAATTCATTAATCATCAGCTTCTTTAGTTAATCATCACCTTCTAATTCAGTTATTCATCATCATTACAATCGTCTATTAATTTATTTCAATCAGTTTAATTTATCCAATCTTTAATTCATCCATTTATTTAATTCATTGATTTATTCCAAAATTTAATTTATCAAATTATTTAAATTTTATTCTTCTGGTTATTTAGTTTTTCATTATTTCATCTAGTCATTCTGATTTTTATTTCATAGGTCAGATCGTTAATATGCTTAAATCTCAGATTATTATTTCATTAATTATTATTTTCAGAAAATCTTGTATTATCAACTTTATTTATTTGTTTAATTTCCTAACAAATTGTTTAATATGGTTTATAGAACGTTGTCTTACAGTTTTATCACTTCCAAGTTATATCTCGTATTTAATTTATCATGCCAAAAAAATATTATTGTCTCCACGACATCACGTTGGATCTAACTATCCACAACGACATTACATTTCCTCAATATTTCAAATATCACATTTGAATACAACAATTACTCCACAAAACTCCATAAATATTCAGCACATACAGCATGAATCTCAACAATTACGCTAGACTGGGTACGACGACCTCATGTCTGCATCAAAATACATTAGCAACGTTGCTACTATCACTTGGCAACTTCCACAAAATGCCTACCACAAACTCCACTTAACCATGTTGCATGATCTACAAAAAATATATAACTGACTTCAAATTATCAACGCACACAATATCCAATAACTGTAATTAATCTGATCACATCTAGACAACTTCTTAAACAATTGGAAAAAATATATTACCTCAGTAATTTAAGATCTGCTTTCAAATAGCATAAATTCTCTTACAATTCTTATAATTCACATCACAGAAAAACACCAATGTGCTATAATTTCTCATATCAAAATCTGCAATACTGATCTGCCTTGAAGTAAATCTGACCATCAATGATTAATCTTACAAGATTCAATTACTTTATATCCTTCTCAAAGGTATCAAACACAATTATAAAACTCATCAAAAGCATCAGCTGTAACAGCTGTTAAACTGAAATTACTCTCAAAAGAGTATAGCAACAAAATATTGGATTGGCAACAAGAATTACTAAATGCAATCCTGCTGACATTTATCGTTACTTTATTTAACAAAATTTCGACTGATATGTGACTAGTAGTTCCTTGTTTGATTCACTTACAATCTCGTGTACACTCGGATGATAAAAATGAGTCCCTCAATGGCGAGTAAGATGTGTAACCACCGTACAGTCGTATAAATACGAAAGACCTCGCCCCGTCGACTTGGATGATATTGCCCTGAACGATGGGTAAGATGAGTACCACCATACAATCGTATAAATACGAAAGACCCCATCTCGACGACTAAAATGAGTGAATGTACCAGATAGGAATCAACACGTTTCTACTGTCATCGCGGCAGGAGATGGCAGTTAAACACGCTGCGACGGGGTGCGGGGGGTTCGCAGTACGCATGCGCGGTTCACCTATTCCAGATCTAAATATATCGGCTCCCTGCATGCCAATCGTTGTCATCGCAGCACACAACACGCAGCCAGAGAGAGAAGGAATGTGCTGAGTGAGTGAAGCAGTGAGCGGGAACATATCTGCAGTTCAAACCCAACTGCCTACTCCTGGCGCGATATCAGTAGTTGTCATATAAAAGCGATGTTCATTCACTAAAGTGCATAACTTCTTAATATCTCCAAACAATTCAATGGAAAAAATCCCTACTGATGAATAATACACACTCGCTAGTATGCAATGAACTGACGAAGTAATTTTAGATAATCAATTGCAGATCACGAGTTCGAAATACTCGTTACACAAAAAAACTATTTATGAAAAATATCCTAGCTGGAAAAATGTCTAAAAGACCAAACATCTGCTTAATAAAGCCAACCAATGGTGAGAATTTCGTATAATGATGCCTGCCATATCATATGGTCACTCCATATTCTAGCAAATTTGAAGTATATAAAGTCAAATCATGTCTATATAATCGTATCACTCCTATTAGAAAAATATACATGTGTGCCCAGTATTCATGAAAATAATCGTATCAGGTAGTTATAACACTTACAGTACCTTTCATAATCAGCTGTAATTAAATTTCCAAGATCGTCGATTTTCCCTTCATAATGAATTTCTCGAAAGATCGGCGTGAATATCATTCCATCCATGAAATGACGATTGCATTCGAAATCCCAAGTGAATCAGCTGGTGGACCTCCTCTCGTCAGGAATCGAATCCATCGCTCTGCGGTGCCATCTTGTCTCTATCTGCGTCTACTCTGACATGTTGAACTTCGAATTACCCATAGCGGATATAGTCCAACTCCTCTCGAAAATGTTCATGGAAACAGCGGACCCCCTATTCCTCTTCTAAGTTACGCCACTGTTCCATTAAATGTTCAGTTTGAGTATTGAAAGATCAGTCTCCAATAACTGCTAAGTCTCACTTTCGTAAAATAAAATTTTACATGAGAGTGTCCAAGTTTATTAAACACCCTGTAGTTGTCTGTATTTGGTAACTCATGAAACTGCATAAGAAATAAATTTCATTAATGCACGATCTAATGTTCATCAGTGCCTATGCTAACAACATTCCGTTTGCTTGAAATTGTTAAAGTAACTTTGAATGCGTTATAGAAAAGCATAGTCATAAAGTTATTCATAATAGCTGTGTTCAAACTGCGTTGAAATGTAGCTTGTAATAAAGTCTCCAACTACTTGCAGTGCTGTTCTAACATATCCCGGCCGTCTGTGATTGCTTGCTCGGCAAGTCCGCCTGGATCAATGACCTGCTTGGCGTTCGCTGCTCGGCGATGCTGAAACTGTCGCCTACACTCTGCCGTGACAGTTTCGGTACGCTACGTGACCTTCACCGTGCGTCTGGTTTGCGCTATAGAGCTCGACCCTACTTGCTCGACTGACAGAGCTCCACTGAATGTGCCGGCACTGTCTTCTCACTTATCTGCCTGGCGCAGACACGTGGTGTAGTCCCCCACCACTGTGCTCTCGCGTCACGATATAGTCTCGAACCCACATCATCTCGGCTGTTCCGTTATAAAATAACTTAAGGGTTATCTAACTTCCTTACAATTATTTCCACATATAATGCATGTTATATATCCTCTTCTCAGATGTTTAATTACCATATTCCATAAATATCTTAATAAAGCTTCACATCTCTATCCATAATTCCATCTTCTTACAGATGTCAGTGCCTCCTTGATCCTAGACCTCCTACGTCATCTTGACATTCTTCTTGACTCGATCGGTGCGCTATCTTTTCCTAACTCTTCCCAAAACCTCAACTACGGCTTAATGTCTGCTGGCGTAGCCGATAGCCTAAACTAGGTATCGGGTACAGTACATTAAGAGATGGTACTAAGAACATATTCAGTCACCAGGGCTGCCAACTGTAGTGCTCAGTTAGGCTACATTATGCCAGGTAAACAGTATTTCGCACTAATTAGAAATGTCGATACTACCAACTTAATTCCGTCATTATTCTAGATAGATCCTTATAGATTAATCATTGGCGTGAATCATAAATTTTAAGAAAAGTAGGCTCTTTAGTTCGTCACGGAACTTCTTGTTAATTTATATTTTTGTTTTGTTCCATGTCTTCGTACATGTAGACGTTAATGAGTATACCCGCAAGCTAGTATTGGAAATACGGAGGTATTAACACTGCCACATCGATTGAACTTGAACTTGAGAAATATGATGTTCTAAAACCCGTTATAAAGGAGAGAGCATCCCTGCCTCCCCGCTCTGCTGTCAAGAATGACAATAGTAGAGCACGATCTAATACAGAAGGAAACTCCCTAGGTACTAGTAGGGATTTACCACAACAGAGGCAAGACTTTATAGATACAGAGGAAGAGAGCAACACTAATGAGGATGATTGCCACTTCTCAGACGTGGCAAACAGAAGAACTAGGGACAGAAATTTCCAACAGCCCAAGGGGGCAGCAGTTGTTAGTACTGTCCATGATATGTCATGTGTCAAGCTGTAAGAACGCACCACGTGATCCAAGGGCGGACAGATGACGTGTATGAAAGCTGTGATGTCACTGCTATGGTCATTTAAATTCTAAAATGTCTGAAGACCTTGATATATGCAAGGATATGGCTCATGATTTTACCGTTATTGCTTGTGGATTTGTGAAAGAGTCTCTAATGACGTAGTAACGTGTGAGACGAGAAGGGGAAGAAGCAGGCCACGTGACCAGGAAGTACTCTACAGAGGGCTCTGTACTCAGAAAGCGAGCTTAGAAGGTGAGACGATAACAAGAAGACAACCACTTGCTTCCTATACACCGACTGGTCAATACAGTTCCGGGACCGTGCATAAGTTATACTCAAGTATAGTCTAGTGGCGAAGGACCTACCACATCGCTATGCCATCAGGGCAAACGTTCAAAAAGATTTCTACAACCAGCCGGAATAATTTATAGAACACAGAGTTTACGCAGTATGATGAGACTTTATAGTTCAAAAGTGCGGGCAGTACGTGTACAGTGACAGGCTATATGTTTTCAAGAAAGTAACGCCCTGTAGAAAGTGCTACTTGCGCTGCTCTGAACATTGGAACATCAATGGAATCATTGAATCTGTAAGTGGAGGAGGCGAGACAGTGTTTACGAGGAAGCGAGGTCGTTGTACCGAGATATGAGGGCCAATCACTTGTGACGCACACGACACACCTGTCTTTCGAGGCCATACTCGTTGTAGAGAGGGGTGTGACTCAAACCTCACAGCGTATTTCATACGAACTTTGCCTTTCGGAAACGGCCCTAGTTTGTGAACCAATAAGTTTGTCGAAGTGCGGGTTGCGCGACTGTGTCGAGAAACTTATAAACTGCCATTTTATACGAGCAGAAATTTTTGGAAATGTTGATCATGACGATCATCAGGCTCAGTGACTGTGCGAAGGTCTTCCAATACCGCAGGACGGATCACTAAGAAGCACGCGACATGGGGAGTTTAGGAGACTGCTGACATTCCTGGATACGGGTATGGAGGCTCACGATCACTTGCAAGTTGACCACGAGGCTTGGAGATGGGTAAGAACCAAATGGAAATGGCGTGGACGAGGGGAGTCGCCATTTGTCCTGCAATAACTCCATACAGCGTCAAGAAGAATTAGCAGGTACTGACGACATCACCATGATTCTTAATAAATAGAATAATTAGTAAAGTGGATTTTAGTGGTTTGGATTGCACTCATCAAATTCTATTGCAATAACTTAAGGGGGTCTATAGTCATAAATTAGGCAAGGGAACATTAAACCATTTTGTTTTTGTTTTCAAGAGAAACGACTGATACTTATGGAAATAGTGGATGTAATTCTTGTTAATTAGTAGATAATCTAAGTCATGAAAACGGTAAATTAGTGAGACATGGATGAGACGCCGTCAATAAATTTGGTCACCGTTACACTGTAATACCCGTAAGTTCGTTAGGAATGTTTGACAGATAATACTCATTTAAACTACAGCTATGCAATGAAATTTACCGAATGCTGCGGAGTTCACCCAATTTAAACACATAAATGAGCTAATTAAATTTTTCTTTGAACACGCTGATAGCTTAGAATGTTTGAGTTAGACGCGACATGATGTTATAAGGCTTCGATGATTCAGTTAAGGAGAATAAATGACAGGTAGCCATAACGCTGCGATGATATAATAAATATGACATAGTTTAGGAAAGGTAAATGTGGTTATTTAATGACGAGATCAGAAGATCATAAATATGTAAAGAAGTAAGAAGTAATTGTGTGATTAAAGAGTCACTGTGGTATAATGAGGCACATAATGAAGTGCGAATATGCAGAGTATTATAGCTTTGGTTGAAAATACGCCTGTGAACATTTTAAAGCAAAGCCAGGAGGGCCACATAACATATATGTGTGTGTGAATTTAGTGAAAGGTCACTTTGTCAAAGTTGTAGCCAATAATTTTGTCTGATGAATATTTTCATTATTCTTTCTGAGATAAGATTATTCAACATCAATGAGTATTACCCCCAATCAAAGCTATCAGTGGAATAATTTACCCACGACGAAATAAAATGTGAATCAAGACAGCAGTAACAATTTGCGATAAATTTTAGGACTTGATTGAAGACTGAACATTCATGAAAGCAAGGAAATTTTGGGTACATTTTGAGTTAAAAATGTTGCTATAATGTGATGTGAACACTCAAATGTGTATATATGATGTAAATTTAATTATAGAATAAGCACGAATATCCATAATGCACCTGCTATAATTTACCTAGAAGTGATGTGTTGGAATAATCCCAGCGATATTTTGTGTATGTGTTTTTCATAATGCTGTCAGTTTTTTTTATGAACATCCAAAAATGAACTCTAAGATAGGCTATGGATGAAACATAGATATGTAACAAAAATTTAATCCATTGGAGTCAATATGTGGGATCTCCATAAGTTTATTTAGACCAAAGGCAGGACACGAGGAGATTTTGCTCCTATTAAAATGCATTTCATTTCTTTGTTTGCACACCAAGGCTTAATTTAGTCAATCTCCAAGTGCGGGGGTTAGGAATATTTATTTTTATTGGCTGTATTAGTGCATCATTGAATAAAAATGTGGAGTTTCATCTAATTTGTGCAAATTCATTTTCCGTGGCTACGCAACGTAACGTGGAAGATTGGAAATGATGTTAGGCGGTAAAATATGAATCCCAGTCCATATTCACACCCCGAGGTCAGTTGAGATCTCATCTTCATGCCGGCGTATATCTAGTCATCCATGTTTTTCTTTTGTATTTTTTTTGATTTTGTTTTATCGAATGTTAACATGGGATCGCGATAAGTTGGGCCACGCAATCCAAGTTTGGAATATCGGGCACAGCAAAATGGCGGCCAACGTGGCTGGCTCGAGTAAAACTGGGGTACCAGAGCGAGAACCAGCAAAATGGCGCCGAGCAACGTCGTGGGCTCGAACAAGATGGGACATAAGTTAATTGGATTGCATATATTGTTTTGGATGAGCGTTCAAGCATGTGGATCAGGTGAGGTTGGGGAAATAAAACCAATTGAGATCTGGTACCCAAATTAACTCTTCTACATGACTGCGACGTTGTTTAAGTTGCGTATGCAAAGACTATGGAATGGAGAAGGTTACTTCATATAATTTCTCACTGATATTACAGTGGATAAAAGTCGCATTTATCACGACCGCAATCTGTTAAATTTGAGTCCAACCACTAAAATCTACGTAGCTTTAAGTTTTTAGGATAAGTCAGTGTTTCCGACAATTTCACATGTCCGTTGTGAATTATATTTTGTGTAAGAATGGATGATTTGGCGGAGTTTAAGAAAGTGTTTATGGAACTCAGTCAGGAAATTTGGAGTTATCCAGTAGCCAAAAAAGTGTGGAGCGACAGCTCAAAGATTCCCAAAAAGAGATGACGGAAGTATTAGGTGATCATGAACGTAAATTAAAATCTAATTTAACAGGACTAGAGAGTCAATTAGCAACACAAAACGATAGCTTAAATACACAATTAGATGCGAAAAATTATAGCCTAAAAACATGCCTGATCGATAAATTAAAAGATTTAGATGAAACTTGGGCACCCAATTAAACAATAAGCTGAAAGGTTTAGAAACCTATCTTAATGAAAGCTTGGGAACCCAATTAAACTACGAGCTAAAAGGTTTAGGAACACAAATAAAATGTTTTGAAGCACGAAACAAATGCTTGGAAACACAAAACAAAAGCTTAGGAACACAAATAAAAGGGTTAGATACACAAAACGAAAGCTTAGAAACGCAAATGAAAGGTTTAGAAACCAAATAAAACGTATAGAAGGGCACGTGAACGAGAGGCTGTAAGTAGGTACACGATTAAATAATAGCATAGGAGCCCAACTTAACTTTAAATTTAAAAGATTAGGAAAGGACTTAGGAAATCAAATATACAAGAAAATTAAAGGTCTGGAGAAGCAGGCAGATGATAAATTGGGAGGATTAAAAGCGGAATTAGAGAAAAATCAGGAAGGAGCTGAGAAACGTGGATTGGAAAGCGTCATGAAGGAGATAGAAGAGAGAGGAAATCGTGAAAGCAGAAGTTACAATTATTTATTTTATTTAGCGTATGATGAATACAATATTATATACAATATATACAGTACAACTACAATCTCAAGTTCATAACTAAAGTTCCATGTTTAAAGTTGAGAGCCAGAGAAGGGCTTCGCTTGAGACACAGTGTAAGTCTTCTATAGAGCCTCTGTATGCACGTAAAGGACACTCGAATGTAATGTGGTCCACTGTCTGTTCCTCTTCTCCGCAGTCACATTGAGGTGATGCCTTCCATCCCCATTTGAAGAGAGTGGCTCCACATCTACCTTGGCCCGTCCTAATACGGTTTAGCGTCCTCCACTGTCGTCTGGGAAGGGAGAATCCATCAGGGCACTTGTAGGGGTTCTTAATGATGTGATGATTTGGTAACGAGGATTGCAGATGCCATTGTTCTTTCCAGGCGTCCGATACATTAAAGGAGGTGTCCTGTAGAATCATTGCAGTACGTCTACGTTGCTTCACGTCCGTAGGTTTAACCAGCACTCTACCCTACACGTGTACCCTGGGTGGTGCTAAGAAAGCAACAGTGATAAGATGAGACCGAACTGTCGGAAACGACCTCTCGGTCAAGGAATATGGAGGAGAAACACACCTAGTGGCCCTTTTTAGGGCCCTCAAGTTCGTATTATTGGCCCTTCATTGAAAATATGCCAGCTTAACGTCGAAGGCATTAGCAGAAGTTACAATACTTAAGGAAAGTACTAAAGAAGAGGAACAGAAACATGACGAAGCGCAGAAGGAGAATGGCAGTTGGAAGGAAGAGTGGTCAAGGAAGTTCGAGGATATAACAGGGCAGATGAAAGAAATTACCATTGGGAATGACACGAAGGTCGAAGGCATCCGTGATCAAATACAAGGGATGAAACAAAATATAAATCATGAGATTCAAACTCAAGTAGCCATCGCTGTTTCTTCTCAAGAAGATAAGGTTAACATTATCAAAGGGACACAGCTAGAAAGGATTACTCAATTGGAAGGAAAGATTCTTAGTTTAATGATCAGAGCGAAATTAAGGAACCGAGTCCTAAAACTGAAATTCAGAGATCAGCTCATATAACTGAAAATAACGAACCGAGTTCTATAACCAGAATTAGGGAATCCACTTTTATAAGTAGCAAAAGGAACCTAGTCCCATTAGAGAGAGTAAAATATGCAATCCTATGGGGATGTATGCAACCCCATTCACGCATCATTCGACTCCGACAGTTACTGTTATTAGAAGCCAAGACTATAAGCCAAAACCTTTTTCAGGAGAGGGAGCTATTACCCCGATATAATTTTTGCGAGATCTTCGGGAATTCCTAGATTAGCAAAGAAACCCGGAAGACCGTGAATTGAGAATTATTGAACGTGCACTTGAAGGACCAGCACTTAACTGGCTGAGAACATTTAGAAGTTAGTACAAGGGGTATAACGATTTCGCAAGAGCTTTCCTGAAGCTATTTTGGGACTCAGATGATCAGCAGAGTATCCGAGCGCAGCATTACTCTAGGAAATACGCTACAACCAGACCAACGCAGTACGCGAGCTATTTTCCACGCAGATCGCGAAGTTCCAGTTTTTGGAACCGCCAATGAGGGAGGAGGACCTCGTGCAAGCAATAATTCACCAATATCCTGTTGAAGTCCAGGGAGTATTGATTGCGTCAGAGGCCAATGCACTCGAGATTTTCGACGAGATACTGAGGAGACTGGTCCATATTAGCGCGTTGACGGAACCTCGTATCGTTAGGTCAGGACCAAGAGACGTCGACAAGATCGTAATGGATCGTACAGCACAGAAAGAACAGCAACAGAGGAGGTATATCAGATATAACAGAGGCCCGGTATATGGTGTAAATAGATACAGGGAACAGAGAAGACCGTATGACCGAAGGCCATATTTTCAGAATAGGAGGGAACAATTAGATTTAAGAGGATCCAGGGGAGAAAATAACTATGGAAGAGAATCATGGTCAAGGGGAAGGAGACCATATAGCAACTACCAAAATCAAAGAGACGATAGGCTAAGAAATCGAGGAAACGATAGGCAAAGTAATCGAGGAGACGATAGACGAGACTACCGTCAAAAGTTAGAGGACAGACATCAGAAAACCCAAAGACACTTAAATCGACTCCGTGAGGAAGAAAGAGATTCTCAATCAAGATCTGATATGAACAGAGACCGTGCACCAGAGATGCCCAACTAGATAGAAGAAAACACCGATCTCGGACCAGAATTAAAAGGCAACAGAATTCTTAACCCAGATGTGAACCGCATTCATGCTTTCCACCAGATGAGCGACGAAGATGTGATTTATGGAGAAGATGAGAGTAGAACGGCAAGATGTACATACTGTGCAGTATAGAAGGCAATGGGATACATGATTGTCAGGCAATTGAAATTGTATAATAACAATAATCGGATTTTCGATCGATTATTATTTTCTGGTTAGGAGGAGTGTGTCCCCGATATGTCATGTGTCAAGCTGTAAGAACGCACCACGTGATCTAAGGGCGGACAGGTGACGTGTATGAAAGCTGTGATGTCACTGCTATGGTCACTTAATTCTAAAATGTCTGAAGACCTTCAATTATGCAAGGATATATGGCTCATGATTTTACCGTTATTGCTTGTGGATTTGTGAAAGAGTCTCTAATGACGTAGTAACGTGTGAGACGAGAAGGGGAAGAAGCAGGCCACGTGACCAGGAAGTACTCTACAGAGGGCTCTGTACTCAGAAAGCGAGCTTAGAAGGTGAGACGATAACAAGAAGACAACCACTTGCTTCCTATACACCGACTAGTCAATACAGTTCCGGGACCGTGCATAAGTTATACTCAAGTATAGTCTAGTGGCGAAGGACTTACCACAGCGCTATGCCATCAGGGCAAACGTTCAAAGTGATTTCTACAACCAGCCGGAATAATTTATAGAACACAGAGTTTACGCAGTATGATGAGACTTTATAGTTCAAAAGTGCGGACAGTACGTGTACAATGACAGCCGATATGTTTTCACGAAAGTAACGCCCTGTATAAAGTGCTATTTGGACTGCACTGAACATTGAAACATCAATGGAATCATTGAATCTGTAAGTGGAGGAGGCGAGACAGTGTTTACGAGGAAGCGAGGTCGTTGTACCGAGATATGAGGGCCAATCACTTGTGACGCGCACGACACACCTGTGTTTCGAGGCCATACTCGTTGTAGAGGGGGTTGTGACTCAAACCTCACGGGATATTTCATACGAAGTTTGCTTTTCGGAAACGGCCCTAGTTTGTGAACCAATAAGTTTGTCGAAGTGCGGGTTGCGCGACTGTGTCGAGAAACTTATAAACTGCGATATTAGATGAGCAGAAATTTTGGGAAATGTTGATCATGACGATCATCAGGCTCAGTGACAGTGCGAAGGTCTTCCAATACCGCAGGACGGAACACTAAGAAGCACGCGACATGGGGAGTTTAGGAGACTGCTGACATTCCTGGATACGGGTATGGAGGCTCACGATCACTTGCAAGTTGACCACGAGGCTTGGAGATGGGTAAGAACCAAATGGAAATGGCGTGGACGAGGGGAGTCGCCATTTGTCCTGCAATAACTCCATACAGCGTCAAGAAGAATTAGCAGGTACTGACGACATCACCATGATTCTTAATAAATAGAATAATTAGTAAAGTGGATTTTAGTGGTTTGGATTGCACTCATCAAATTCTATTGCAATAACTTAAGGGGGTCTATAGTCATAAATTAGGCAAGGGAACATTAAACCATTTTGTTTTTGTTTTCAAGAGAAACGACTGATACTTATGGAAATAGTGGATGTAATTCTTGTTAATTAGTAGATAATCTAAGTCATGAAAACGGTAAATTAGTGAGACATGGATGAGACGCCGTCAATAAATTTGGTCACCGTTACACTGTAATACCCGTAAGTTCGTTAGGAATGTTTGACAGATAATACTCATTTAAACTACAGCTATGCAATGAAATTTACCGAATGCTGCGGAGTTCACCCAATTTAAACACATAAATGAGCTAATTAAATTTTTCTTTGAACACGCTGATAGCTTAGAATGTTTGAGTTAGACGCGACATGATGTTATAAGGCTTCGATGATTCAGTTAAGGAGAATAAATGACAGGTAGCCATAACGCTGCGATGATATAATAAATATGACATAGTTTAGGAAAGGTAAATGTGGTTATTTAATGACGAGATCAGAAGATCATAAATATGTAAAGAAGTAAGAAGTAATTGTGTGATTAAAGAGTCACTGTGGTATAATGAGGCACATAATGAAGTGCGAATATGCAGAGTATTATAGCTTTGGTTGAAAATACGCCTGTGAACATTTTAAAGCAAAGCCAGGAGGGCCACATAACATATATGTGTGTGTGAATTTAGTGAAAGGTCACTTTGTCAAAGTTGTAGCCATTAATTTTGTCTGATGAATATTTTCATTATTCTTTCTGAGATAAGATTATTCAACATCAATGAGTATTACCCCAGTTATAGCTATCAGTTGAATAATTTAACCACGACGAAATAAAATGTGAATCAAGACAGCAGTAACAAATTGTGATAAGATTAGGAACTTGATTGATGACTGAACATTCATGAAACAAGGATATTTTGGGTACATTTTGAGTTAAGAATTTTGCTATAATGTGATGTGAACATTCACATGAGTATATATATGTTGTGAATTTAATTATAGAATAAACACGAATATCCAAAAAAGCACCAGTCATAATTTAGCTAGAAGGAGATCTGTTGGAATATTCCCAGCGATATTTTGTGTGTGTGTTTTTGATAATGCTGTCAGTGTTTTTAACATCCTAAAATGAACTCTAAGATAAGCTATGGATGAAACATAAATATGTAACTAAAATTTAATCTATTCGAGTCAATATGCGGGATGTCCGTAAGTTTATTTATACCAAAGGCAGGACACGAGGAGATTTTTCCCAATTAAAATGCTTTTCATTTTTTTTGTTTGCACTTCAAAGCTTAATTTAGTCAATCTCCAAGTACAGGGGGTTAGGAATATTTATTTTTTATTGGCTGTATTAGTGCATCATTGAATAAAAATGTGGATTTTTATCTAATTTGTGCAAATTCATTTTCCGTGGCTTCGCAACGTAACGTGGAAGATTGGAAATGATGTTAGGCGGTAAAATATGAATCCCAGTCCATATTCACACCCCGAGGTCACTTGAGATGTCATCTTCATGCCGGCGTATATCTAGTCATCCATGTTTTTCTTTTTGTAATTTTTATATATTGTTGTATCGAATTTCAACATGGGATGGCGATGAGTCGGGCCACGCAATCCAAGGCTGGAATATCGGGCACAGTACAAATAGCCCAGTCATTTAGTGCTCAGAAGAGCCTGTTTGAAAAAAAATAGGGTAGAAGGTTTCTCGACGGATTCTTGTGTTTTTTCGGTGTGCTGAATTCGAATCTGAAGTTTGCCAACAACAAAAATGACGGCTTCACAGTGAAAATCGCAAAAATCCCAAATATTTCGGACTTTTTTTTTTTTTCAAAAAATCGCTTATAAGTTGAAAAATATGCAACCTAGTGAATTTCTCGTTATTTACAAAATTAAAGTAAACAAAATTCCATTCAAAATGTACTGGGCACTTTAAGTTTTTGAGTGCAGGGTACTGCCACTAGAGCGCGCTGAAAGAGAGCGACGTTTTGGCACTTTGGCAAAATCGAGAGAAACTCTGCCCTAACTAGCCCCAGACACTTTCTAATCGTGTTTCCTCCATTAATACGTGTTTTATTCATGTTCTATGGTTGTAACATGATTGAAAGTTCGTTGGAAAAAATTTTGATAAATTAATATATTCAAGTTAAGTCCATCTGTACTTATCCACCTAATGGTAAAGTTTGAAAGTGATGAGGTGAGTAATGTAAAACAGTTTTTGTGATTTTTCACTCAACATCTCACCATGTGACACATATCTCACACATTCCTAAAGAGATATATTTAATATATTGATAGTGTGAAACCGGAGTCGTTTCCCCTTTGTGTGAAATGTTCACCCTCAAGCCCTCAATAGGAAGGATCCCTTTTTGCCGACACATCTGCCCTTGACAGGTCCCCCTACATGCCTCTGGCCAACTCCTCTGCCATTCGAGTTTAGTTTAGTTTGCTCTCTCCTCCTCGTGGGACTGCTAAGCGTTCTTCTTCGGGTTTCTGCGGTTCGTTCAGTGTTTACAAGCAAACTAATGTTGTTATTAGTGAATATGTGAGGGACGAAAATGTCGCGTCGTGAATGTGCAATTTGTGAGGAGCCTCTGGATGATCAGACTCGAACTTTCTTTCAAACGACAAGAACAAGAGTAGATTAATAGAGCTCCTCAGGAGTAGACTGAGTGAGGCAGGGATTGAATCACGACAAGCCATTGAGGATGCTGATGACCTCATCATAAGAACGGCTCGATCCATAGCTTCCACGCATGGCACAGTTGCAGTGGTGGGAGAAGATGTTGACCTTCTCGTCATCATGATAGGCATCCGCACTTCTCCTAATGTGTTCTTCCTGAAACCAGGAAAAGGAAAAGTACCACTGACGCTATATAGCACTGGCAGCTCGCTAGAGGAGCCTCAGAGCCACCATATTTTATTCCTCCACACTGTCAGTGATTGTGACTCCACATCCGCCATGTTCAACCAGGGTAAGACGAAATTCTTGAAGACCCTCAAGAAGAACCCAGATCTTGTAAACTACCATGAGCATTACATGGACCCCACAGCACAAGTCCAGGAGCTTGTGAATGCTGGCGAAAAATTTCTAGTGGCCTTATATGGTGGTGACCACCATACCACTCGTCTAAACGAACTGAGGTGCAAACTGTACCTCAGTCCAGCATATAAAGTCACCGGAAACATGGCCTCGATCCTTCCCACTGAAGCTGCAGCCCGTGAGCACTTTCTGCGAGTTTACCTCCTGATCCAGCAGTGGCTCGACAATCAGCTCAACCCAGAACAGTGTGTGTGGGGGGGGGGTTGGAAGTCGTCGAGGAACGGCCTCATTCCCACGAGAACAGCTAAGGCCACAGATCCTGACAAGCTTCTCCGCAAGGTCTCTTGCAAATGTAAAGGCGACTGTCGAGGAACCTGCGGTTGTCGACGTGTGGGTCTATATTGCTCTAGGCTTTGTACCAACTGCGAGGGAAACTGTCTGAACGTTGACAACTCATGCGACATCGACATTGAAGGTGACCCTGATGACCCTTCTCCGGTTGAGTCACCACCTACAATCCTGGAGACATCAGCACAAGGTAAATATCATGTTTGTACACCACCATATTCCATTGCGGTTTGCTTACTTCACCCTCTAATGTATTCGTACGATTTCTCTTTTAGAGGTGTCCGAGAATCCTGACGATTCCATCCAGGTCGAATCACCAACGACGATAGCGGAGACTTCAGCAGAAGGTAAACTACATGTTTGTAATACACCCTATTTCACTGGGATTCGAACAGTTTTCCAACTAGACACCTGAAAGTATTGTGTACAATAATAAGTACAATTCCTTTTGCAGTGGAGTTACTGACCGATAGCGATCAACCAGGGCCTTCTGATCGGAAACCGGAGGCTGCTCCATCGAGGCCAAAAAGGAGGAAGGTCAATTAAAGAATTGAGAATAATTGTAATTGCTATTACATTCCTTTTCATTATATTCATTTCATTTAATTTTGAAATAAGTTATAAAACGGCTTCATCGGTCCTTTATGAATTCCTACCACTCCGTGGGCAATGTTTTTCAAGGGCTCCGTAATCTTGTAACCACCATAGAACATGAATAAATACGTATTCATGGAGGAAACACGATAAGAAAGCGTCTGGGGCTTGTTAGGGCTGAGTTTCTCTCGTTTTTGCCTAAGTGCCAAAACGTTGCTCTTTTTCAGAGCGCTCTAGCAGTAGTGCCCTGCACTCAAAAATTAAAAGTGACCAGTGAATTTTGAAGGAAATTTCGGCTACTTTAATTTTGTAAATAATGAGAAATTCACTAGGAAGCATACCTATCAACGTATAAGCGATTTTGTGAAAATAGTCCGAAATTTTTAGTTTTTTCTGCTATTTTCACTGTGTAGCCGTCATTATTTTTGTTGGCGAACTTCAGATTCGGATTCAGCACACTGAGAAACATAAGAATCCGTCGAGAAACCTTCTACCCTAATTATTTTTGATCAAAACTACCATTTGACTTGGCTAAAAGGAAGTCGTGGAACTTCAAGCCATATAGGTAATGGCGTGACTTTCCGAAGGACGTCACTACTGTCACAATACTCTAGAAATAACTTGAGAGTAATCGAATACACAGTGACATAGATGTTTTAGAAGGTCACTGAACGAGAGAGTTAAACTTTACGAATAAGAGACGGGTAACGATAATGCATTGAAACGTCAAAGGCCTAGTCACGGCTTTCCAACAACTAAATCCCAATATTTCAGCCGATTGTTCTAACAGAGACTTTCCTCACCAAAAATTGGCCTTCTCCCAACCAATACACAATACATTCCTTCGCCTCACAAGAGATTTAGGAAGACCCAAAGGAGGAATAACCATACCTCTAAAACTTCGGTTATGTCCCTTTCGCATAATCCTCGAAACAGAAAATATTCTGGCTGCAATGACCAAATCCAATGTCATGGTGGCCGCATATTTCCAACCAGAGCTAGAATTAAAATATATTATTACCGAAGTGAGCCAGGCCGCCATCATCATCATCAGCATTACCCCTTATCCAGCTCCTGCCTTGTCAGGGTATTTATGGCACTTCTCCACTTTCCTCTTTCCTTCCACCATTCTTCTTTCACGATCTTGTCCCAGTCCAGATTTCTTTTTCTTATGCTGTTCTTCACTGAATCAATCCACCTTGTTCTAGGTCTTCCTCTTGCTCTCTTACCCTTGCACTTTGCCTCCAGCATCTGTCTTGGTATTCTATTTTCCTCCATCCTCTTTACATGACCTAACCACCTTAGTTTATTCTTCCTAATTCTCTCATTTAGTTTTCCCATCCCAACTTCCTTCCTAACATCTTCATTCCTCACTCTGTCTTTCCTTGTCTTTCCTATCATACTTCTTAGGAATATCATTTCACTGGCTTGGATTCTACTCTCTTGCCTGCTTGTCAGGGTCCAAGTCTCGGCTGCATAAGTTAATATGGGAACATAGTACACTTAATACATTACCTCCTTGCTTTTCCTTGGTACTTCCTTATCCCAAACAAGTTTTCTTACACTTTGATAGAATGCATTGCTCTGCTGTACTCTCCTGCCAATCTCCATGTCCAACCTACCAGTTTGCATCAATTCACTTCCTAGGTATTTGAACGTGTCCAAAATTTCCAAACTCTGACTTCCAATTTTCACAGTGCCCTTTCATTGTCTTTCCCCTCTTGGCATCACCATGGTCTTGCTTTTCTCTATACTGATTTTCAGGCCGTACTTCTGAATATTTTCGTTCAGTGCATCTAGTTGTTTTTGCACATCTTCGGTGTTCCTTCCCCAGACCACAATATCATCTGCAAATAACAGTAACTTCATTTCTTTATGTCCATATGCTTCCTTTGTTTCCTTTACAATTTCATCCATCACCATTATGAACAAGAGAGGTGACAGCACACTCCCCTGTCTTAGTCCAGTCTTGTTCCTAAACCACTCTGTCTTTCCAACTGGGGTCAGTACCCTGCTAACACAGTTGTTGTACATTGCTTGCACCATTTCCAACATTTCTCTTCCCAGTCTCTTCTTAACCATGGTTTCCCATACCTTCTCTCTGGGGACACTATCATATGACTTTTCTAGATCTATGAAAGTCATGATGAAATCCTCTCCATATTCCCAGTTCTTTTCCATCACCTGCCTCAAGCTAAAGATTGGGTCCACTGTGGATCTTCCACTCCTGAAGCCATACTGTTCCTCTTGCAACTCTCCTTCCACCTTTCTTCTCATTCTTCTTTCTAATATCCTTTCCAGTATTTTTACTCTCTGTGATATGAGGGTGATCCCTATATAGTTATCACACACCTTCTTGTCCCCCTTCTTAAACACTGGTATTATTAGCCCTTTCTGCCAGTCTTCTGGTACACATTTCCGTTTCCACACACACTTTAGCAGTCGATACAACCATTGCATACCAACAGGTCCAGCAGCCTTTATCATTTCTACACAGATTTCATCCACCCCTGTTGCTTTTCCCATCTTCATTTTCTGTACTGCTAATTCCACCTCCAGCATTGTTATATCATCTTCTGTTATAGAGTCGTCAGGTTGTGACACTTCCATCTCACCAGTACAATTGCTCATATTCAATAGCTTATCGAAATACTCCTTCCATCGTCCCTTTATCTCTTCTGGGTGTGTTAATAACTCTCCATCTTCCTTTTTCACTAGCTTTGTAGTAACTCTTTCTTTCCTCTTACTTCTTAGAAGCCCATACCGCATCCTTTTACTGCCACTTACATCTGTTTCCATTCTTCGTGTAAATTCTCCCCAACTTTTCTTCTTTTCTTCTCCTACCACTTTCTTACACCTCCGTTTGCTGTCGTGATACTTCCTTTTGCTTTCTTCTGTTTGATCTCGGTTCCATTCTTTCCATGCAGACTTCTTTTCTTTCACTGCTTTCCTCACTTCCTAATTCCACCACGGTGTCTCCTTCTCTTTCACTCATGATGACGTCCTACCACAAGCACTCTCTGCTGCACCAACAAATGCCTTTTTAAAGTGGGACCATTCCTCTTCTATGTTTTCCACTTCAATAACTGGGATTTGTTGCTTCAATCTCTCCTGAAAATCTTCCTGTACAGTTTTGTCTTTCAATTTCCATACTTTTCCTTTACAGGCCATAAACATGATAAATAAAGAGGAGACTGTAATAATTGCTGTTGATCTGAATTATCGCATTGATATTGTTACGAACAGAAACGTCACTTCGTACTCTTTGGGAAAATGAAAGATATTTATTTACAAATGAAAGTTAGTTAGTTATTGTTGTTTTAAGGGGCGGAACTACGAGATCATCTGCCCCTTTACAAATGAAATGCATTATGAAGATGGTGTTAAATATTCTCCGTGTTGACTGATACCAATCTCAAGTTATAAGAGCCACCTTGTCAAACTCTAGAAGGTACATGTTTCGTTACATCAATGATACCTTAGTCAGCGTGAAAAATCTTAGAAACTAGGATATCTTAACAGAAACCTAACACAAAAATTGATTTCCTTATAAAAAGTAATTAATTTAAATAAATGAAAAGTCACATTACACTCATTACTTGTTCCACATTTGATGCACTGGTTTATGATGTTATCAAAATCCAAATATTGTACACATCCCATTATTATATAATTACCTAGCAAATATACATTAACCATTTTTAACAACTGACGGAGGTAACCAACAACCAGATTCGGGGTCCATGTCCTGAAGCACACCTTTCCTATGTGCAAAATTATTGAAATGACTGATATCTCAGGTGGATATGATACGACCAAATATTTCACACATCCTATAATTATTTATTGATTCTTTTTTATGACTTTTCATTTATTTGAATTAATGACTTTTTGTGAGGATATCCATTCTCTTTTTAGGTTTTTATTAAGATACCGTAGATTCTATGATTTTTCACGCTGACGAAGTTATCATTGATGTAACGAAACATGTACGTGTTGATGTAATTGTGAAATTACTTTCCAGTGTTGGACAAGGCGGCTCTTATAACTTGAGATTTATTTACAAAAAAAAACACATACGGTATTATAAATAACACTCAGGAAATAACACACTAAAACATAAACTCATAACACCGGAATTACTACATCACATTGACGAGACAAAACCCACATTCATACACGTTGATGCCAGTCAGTATGGTATCGGAGCAGCATTAGTACGGGAGCACAGACACCCTGTAGCTTATGCTAGCAGAAGACTTACACAAACAGAAACTAGGTACTCCTGGGCGGTGAACTATTTTCGTACATACATATACGGAATACATTTTACAGTAATCACAGACCACGTCAGCCTCACACAATGGGACAGATTTAAGAATCCCAACTCCCGACTGAACAGATTCAAACTGTTTGACTATGACTTTGACGTGAAACACCGCAAGCGCGCTAGACATTCAGATGCTGACGCTCCATCACGGCTTCCCATCCTCGACGCTCCCAATGAAGACCAACACAATGAATGGGACAGCATACCTACATACTCCATCGCACAACAGAACATCATACAAGCACAAACAGAGGATGCACATATCAAACAAGTCAGGGATGCTTTACACAATTTTGACAACGCAGACAATAAACACGCACGATTGGCACGCAGATTCTCTTTGACAGATTCAAGTATACTGAAATGCAAGACAACCACACGATAACACGTCCATCGCCGTACCAGACTCACTCAAAACACAAATTATTACTGATTATCACTGCTCGGCGGTGCGCACCAAGGAACACACAAGACATATCACAAGATCAGGGCTAAATATTACTGGAATAACATGAAAACCGACATAAACAACTTTCTCAAACCATGCCACTTGCCAACAATTCAAATACAGGGTGGGTAAACCACAGGGTTTCTTGTAGCATATAACAACAGGGGATATCTTTCACAGGATAGGTATAGACATCAAGGGACCCATATGCAATTCGAAACACGGTAACAAGTACATACTCGTAGCCACAGAATGCCTCATAGAATACATAATCACCAGAGCCGTACCCAAAGCAGGCACACAACACGTAGCAGCATTTCTTATGGACATCATAACACGAAAGGGCTCATTTCAGACATTACTCTCAGACAGGGGAACTGTATTCACAGCCAAAGTCACACAATAGCTCCTCAAGCTATTATATTACACATTAAATCCTACACAACAACTAGGTTCGCTCCCGCGCTCGGTATGTTTACAAATGGCATAGGAGACAACTGGGACCGATACTTCCCTCTCTTCACATTTAGCTACAACACACTCCCACAGGTTACAGTCCACACTTCCTCCTACAAGGATATTATCCCAGAATCTAAATAGATAATATACACATGTACCCACAGACAACAGGGAGAGAAATCACATCTTAACACAGATATACAGATCGAAAAAGGGAACTATCACTAAAGCACAACGCAAACAAAAGACAGCACATGACAAGACAAGAGTACGCAAAGAATGCAGACCCGGCCAAACTGTAATGGTGTGGACTCCTAGACAGCAGAAACACGTGTCCGAGTTCCTCATACCAAAATGGAAGGGCCCTTACACTATACATCGAAAAGTTTCAGACCACAATTACATCATCAACATTAGACACAATCACAAAATCACACGAGATAAAGTACATATCCGTCACATGAATTGATACCATCGGAGGACTAAACAACTCACACAGAACCCATAAAGG
Source organism: Meconema thalassinum (assembly GCA_946902985.2). Taxonomy (NCBI): domain Eukaryota; kingdom Metazoa; phylum Arthropoda; class Insecta; order Orthoptera; family Tettigoniidae; genus Meconema; species Meconema thalassinum. The sequence continues at coordinate 19,410,923 of OX336397.1, forward strand.
CAACAAAGAGAATCAGACAATCACTACAATAACACGCGTTACCACACACTCACCACAATAACACAGTTTATTAGACACATTCCACCCACACACATTAATACAAGCTAATAGACATACATTAACACAGGCAGCACAATAACACAGGCTAACTGACAAACCTCACGAACACACATTAACACAGCCAGCACAATAACAGAGACCAACAGACAAACCTCACGAACATACCTTAACACAACCAGCACAATGACACAGTCTATCAGACAAACCTCACGAACATACCTTAACACAGCCAGCACAATAGCACAGTCTAACAGACAAACCTCTTGAGCACACATTACCACAGCCAGCACAATAACTCTGGCTAACAGACAAACCTTACGAACACACATTAATACAGCCAGCACAATAACACATGTCATCAAACAGATCACGCTTAACACACAACAGCCACATACAATGACGCAGGTTAGCAAACAAGATCACGCTGAACACACAGCCACCACAATAATACAGGTTACCAGTCTGATGACAAAGATTACCAATTTTGCAGCACAAAAACAGAATATCAGACGACCATAACAACTCAATACGTCACAATCAGCATATATGTCACCCGCTAACATAACAATAGTGACGTAAGACAATAGCGTGACGTCAGGCGACAAGCACAGCACGTCATCAGTGCAGCCACCACGCAAGAAAAAGCCACCCACCGCACGTCTCCAGCCAACTACAACGCCCAAACTCCACAGGGAGTCACCATTAAAACCGTCCCAACCAACCAGCAAACAGAACGACACAACACACGGAACACGCGCGAACATTTAAACACACCAAGGCCTCAGTACTAGCAGTTCACTAACGTACCAACGCAATTTACAAACAACATTACCTCAACTGACAAATATGGGATCCAACCTCCATGCACTAACAGAATGAACAATTAACAGGCCCACTGATATGCATGGACTAATTCCACTAACCCATTAGCAACTAACCAACTAAGAAATCGCCACATGGTAACGAGGCACCGAGGAATCCACGCAAACACAAACGCTCTGTCTCCAACAACGATCAACACGAAAACATCCATGAAAGAACCAAATAAACTGCAGTCCCCCATAACCAAATTGACAACCATCCCACACTACACATACCAGCCCCGATAAAACATACCACCAGCAACCAGCGCAATATCACAGGCCAAAAAATAAAGCCACTTGTATACAACCACACGACCCCAGCACACGTACAGGGATCTAGAACAAAAAATCATGCCCCAATCTCACAACCCCCTAACAGGCAAACGTCACAACACCCCAAACCATCCCCCGAAACACCTATCTCTCTTGCTACCCCTATAGTATACTAACTATGCAACTTTCTAATCATTGTTCCCAGCTAGCAAACAGTACATACAAGACACTTATACACATCTTGAAGCTCTTACTACCCCTAGCATACATTTTAATCTACACACAATCACCATAGCACTGCCCTACGAAAAGCGCCACCTTCCCCCCCACCCCCCCCCCCACCCCCTTGCACCCAAATCAAGGATCAAAAAGAAAGAAGAAAATAAGAATAAATTATTAATACAACACATTACACAGACGTGATCACGCGACACAAACAACAAAACAGCGAATCAGGTAAAGTAGAATCATCAAGAATCAAGAACCAAGAATCAATAACCAAAACGGAAGAGTCATGAAGATACATTAATACAACACTTACACAAGTCGTTCAACGCAATTACCAACAATTACGCATTGCGTCTAGAAAGAAGAATACTGTTAGTACGGTGCAATTAGACCCAAACCTCAACATCCAAAGTAAAAGTTTCCCTTCAGCTCCAAATTGTTCTATACAGTCCACATGTTGTTCGGTAAAAAGTCTCACCATTTTGAGCGTCGGGTTTCGGGGCGAAAGAAGTTGGTAAATAATTAGTTTTTATCAGTTTTTCTTAAATATTTCCACAGCTATGCGGTTTAGCGCAAACAGTGTCATATACAAAAATAATCTACATGTAATTGCGAACAAAAATGGTTCCGTGCATAATTTTGCTAAAGGGAACGGTTCCAGAGTTACGGAGGGTGTAAAAGTGGAATTTTTTCGTATTTTTTGTTTTTTGGAAACAATATGACATTATCACTATGGAAACTAATTTTGTTTATACAGGATTGTGTTTTGTAAAAGCAAATGCCGATTTTATTGACCGCTAGTATACAAAACAAAAGTTTGGTGCTTTTCAGTCGGTCAACACGAATGTACCCAAACGAGTTGGGTAATATCCTAATCCTGGAAAAAATACATGAGATTAACAAATACCTACCATCTTATGTAATTTTTTTCAGGATTGGGGTATTACCCGATTCTTTTGGATACATTCGTGTTGACCGACTGAAAAGCACCCAACATTTGTTTACTAAGGCTACACTGAAAATTGGCTCCAAACCCCATAATGACCGGTGGTGTGTTAGTGATAAGCCCTTGAAAGAACGTCAACCTCACCACCTTCTCAAGGGGCGCTACTTTTTAAGGGAAAAGAGGCTTCCTCAGGCCTAGGCCATATAAACCTGTGGTACGGAGAAACCCACTCTGAACTATTAAAACTAATAAAAATGTACAATGTTAAATGCGACCTTAAATTAATGTAAAGTAGGCTATTCATGAGTATTCAGTCCTCTTCAAACAAAGCACTTTCCTCTTCTAGATCTTCGTCTATGATGTACGTGTACTATGAGGAAAAGTAATTCCTGGGGAGCTGCAGGACGTGCTGTTGTAATTGATCTCAATGTTCGCCAATCTTCTTCCACCCCCACTCGAGCGGATTCTCCTTCTCACTCAGCCACTGCTGCACCTGGTAGTAGGTTCTAAATGAATGCTGCCTGGAAGCTGCCGCAGTGGGAGGAAGTGCAGCCAACTTGAACAATGAATGTATAGGCTGCTTTGCAATAGCCTGCAAGTAACACTGGTAGCGAAAACAATCTAGATATTCAGTATTCTTGGCTCCAAACATTGCAAGAAGGAAATGCTTTCCAGCGTCAGCCACTGCACTGGGGCCAGCTTTGGGATAGCTGAAGACTAGAAGTTTCGTACGAAGAGCAATATTGGCTTGCACTTTCCCATACGGTGTAATTTTACCCTTCTTGTAGATAGCTGGTAAAGTGTCACATCCTGTGAAGGCGTATATTGCTAAGAAACCTTTCATATCCCAATGCCTCGCTGACTGTCAGAAATAGTGTACACTTAATCCCGCTGATTTTTTATTTGGTACAACCATTTCCAATTTGTTCTCTGAGGGTGCGTGGACAGTCAACAAGACTAGTAAGTCCGTGTCGTCACCAATTACACAAACGTCAACTCCTTTCTTAGCTTCATCAATCGCTGTTAAAACAATTAATAAGTCAGCGTCACCCGATGCTTGATCAACTGTGAAACCACCTATTTGCAAGTGCACTGTAAGAACAGAAATAAGGCCCATTTTGTTTTTAGCGTTAGCTAGAAATTCACTTTGATTGATATTTACATGAATTGAGTCTTCTACTTTCACTTCAATGTTAGTGGTAGAAGATGATCTGCGTAAGTGTTCTTAATCTTGTGTGTTTCCTTGCTCGTATCCATCAAAAACAACATAATGAGTAATTATGTAATCTGTGTAATGCTCGCAAATATGTCTGAAGGTAGCTGGGCGTCGCCACACAACACGATGAAGGAGGTGTAGGACACTTTCTCTGAATCTGGAGTGATGGATGATTCATTTGCATCTGGAACCAAAACAGTTACCATTGAAGATTTGCTTCCCTTCCTCATCAAGCCAGATTTGTCGAAGAGGGATGGAGGATAAGCACATAATTAAAATTGAAATATTACTTCAAATCTCTCACCACTCGTTACTGTGCACATCAACCGATGTAATAGAGTGTTAGGGTCCACACATACAGTGTTGCTGTTAATTGTCATAGACTTGGTTATAGAGGCTAGAGGCTTAACAGCTAACTTTCTTTTCAAGTGTATCTCATTGAATGTTTTGTTCCCAAACTCTTTCGAGGCTAGTGTTCCAACTTCAAACGCTTTATCACAGTTCACGTTTTCATCTGCTACAACCCCTGTTGATAAGGAAGAGAGTTCAGGTGTTTTAGAAAACGGATTATGTTCCTCAAGCCAAGATATAAAAGTTTGCAAGTCCTTGCAATTTGTTTTCTGCCTTGCCTCTCGTAGCACCACGTGCTGCTCTGAAGAGACGCTACGCACACCTGGCTGCCGCGCTTGTACTAAACCGGTTTTTGTTTCCTGTATTGTTACGCTCCTAACTCTTTGTGGTGCCTCAGCCTCTTTTGGACTACAATACGATTGTACAATATTACTTTTTAATCAAATTGTTTAGTTCTTTTGTTTATATAGTAGTTTTAATTTAATTTTTCCAAAAATCTAACAAAGTTCGAAAAATTGCTACTTTCGCACCCTCATTAACTCTGGAACCGTTCACTTTAGCAAGATTATGCATGGGATATTTTTTGTTTGCAATTTAATGTAGATTATTTATGTATATGACACATTTTGCGCTAAAGCGCATATTTTTCGAAATATTTAAGTAAAACTGATAAGAACTACAAATTTACCAACTTCTGCAACCCCCCCCCCCCTCTCCCCAAACCCGACGCTCAAAATGGTGAGACTTTTTACCGAACAACATGTGGACTGTATAGCACAATTTGGGCTTGGAGGGAAAATTTTACTTTGGATGTTGAGGTTAGGCCGTTTTTAGGACTAATTGCACCGTACTATATACGAAAATTTAAGAAAAGATATTAATACAACACAAGACACAAGCCGTTCAACTAACGCACAAACAATCACACGTTACGTCAAGAAAAGAAGAACATAACGAGAAGATATAATACGACAACACATCACACGAGAAGTGTCACGCATTTCACAATTGCACATTCCGTCAAGATAAAGAAATAAACACTGCGAAGATCAATGAACACAACACCTCACACTGAACACTACAATCACACGTTATTCGACGAAGAAACAAAGACAGAGAAGATACACTTACATTACCATTAATAAGATTAATATCACTAACATGCAAATTTTCCATTCCAGGAACATAATGAAAAAGACCAACAATATGATCCTCGCAGCCACCTTCTTCACTATGCTCACATGACTCTAAGGAACTGCAGCAGACGCACACCAGAACCACGAACCAAAATCTCCACCGGAGAACTATATACCAGGACAACATGCCAATCAATTACAACATACTGACACATCAAACCCACGTCCTCTCCCTCCCTTCGTACCACAGGACCAGTACCGCACACAAATCACAGACGAAAATCCACAATTTCACGCACAATGGGAATCCATAGACGACATAATCAAAATCCAAAACAACACAAACCACATCCAGACACAATGCAATAACACGCGCCACTCACAACCACGACACAAGAGGGAGCTAACGTTCATCTGTAACTTCCTCCAATACTGTTGCGACGTCGCCACTACCGAAGACGCAAAATCATTACAGATGTCAGAACAACAAATTACGGACTACACAAATAATCTCATCACCATGATACACGCAAACCAAAAATACCTCACACAGAGAACCTTCAAACTCAACAATCTAACGCACCCAATTCAACAAACAATCGCGGTAATCACAAACCAAGGGGGAGACACTCGCGAATACAACACAAAAATACATGGACTCACACTCGATTATACTCGCTTCCACCATCCAAATGATCGCGAGCAACACCATTAACGTATACAGCATGCAAATGGACTGGACATACAGAAACAACACGAGCTCACACTATGCAAACTAAACAAAATCCCAGAAAACGCTATACCGGCAGACATCCTTACCACCGACCTCACACAATTAAACACTAAACTCCGCAGACATGGCAATCAATTAGCGACACCCACACACCATATCTCATGGTATTACAGAAAGTCAATCTGCACATGCATCTACAATGGAAACAAAATACACGTCACATTCAAGATACCCATTATCGAACTACACGAAAACTTGGAAGCTATAACTGGTACAACTGGTACAACCACACGTGCACAATCATACACGATCCGACACCCCTAGCTATCAACAAACGCGATATCCACGTAATAACGGGCAACACCCTCCCCAGCTGCTTAACACAAATCAATGCACTCTGCTATGTCCAAAGATTCCAGGGATACACAACCACACGTGCACACTCATACACGATCCGACACTCCTAGCTATCAATGAACGTGATACCCACGTATTAACGGGCAACACCCTCCCCAGCTGCTTAACACAAATCAATGCCCTCTGCTATGTCCAAAGATTCCAGGGATACACAACCACACAGCCTGCCTGTGCCATCAATCTCTGTAATAACGCTCCAACTAGAAAATTCCTGTTCATACAGCTGCGACCAGGGTTCCTAACGTGCACTGATCACACAATTCGGATTAGACAGTTTCATAGTAATGAACCCTACACCAGACATGAACATCATATGCACAAACACCACAGAACACCATTCACGGACATTTTACAGAACGCTTCCAGGAGCCATCGAAATATGCCTCCCATGCTACTGGAAACTCACACTCAACACGGATACGGTGATACCCACTACATTCCCCTGCGAAACAAAATACCAGAGGAAGTCAAAATCACACACACCATACCGGCCACCTGGACAAGACACAGAGAGATGCAGATACATGACTTTACACACCTAAACAATTACCCATTACTCTACAACAATATCTCTGCAATACTCAACCACGACTGGCTCTCAACAACACCTAAATTCAAGGTCACCCACAGGCCATTTTATGCACACGAACAACCGCTAAACATACCTTCACACTCACTAAACTAGTACAACTCAAATACACCCCTTACAGCCACCATGGCCTGGAACATCAAGATCACTATCCTCACTATCCTCGTAATTGATACCATAATCAAACAGATATTACTCGTCCCAGCCCTACGGAATCTAAACACACACAGAACACACTCAACACACAAGAAAGCCCCTATATTCACACGCACCTATTTCACGAAAATTCACAGACACGCCCAGGCACCAATGTAGGCTAACCCAGCCAACGACCCGGAAGAGATCAGCACACACATCTCCACATACGCTGGATGGACCAGAACTACCACCACAGCGAACCCACACCGACAGGATGGAAAACATACACGACATGACCCAAAAATGTAATTAACATAGTCTTCCATGTTTCAGAAGACAGGCAGAGAATTCAATCCACACTATCTTTTTCAACTGCCTTCCAGGAAGACACCAGCACGACAATTTTCGATGACCGTGGGCATCGAACATTGGACACGTAACTGCACACCGACGAAATTATACACATAAAATCAGTGTCACCACTTCCAGCCATAAAGCTTATAGAGGGACTCCTTCACTAAACCAATGCACACATGAAGCAGCTAATACCTCACGCTATGTGTAACAGCATAAACACAAGACGCAGCTCCAGCTTACAAACAAAATACCGCTGACAGGTGACCCCGATACGGACTATCGAATAAGTAGCAGCGAGGACAGGACCCCAAGATCAGTTGCTACCGATCCTGCTGCCACACTTACCTCCGGCATCGCCACTCTACACTGTATACGACAACAACACCAATCTCTGGGTGTGTACTTATGTTCTCCCCGCTCCTACCCACAATCGAACCTTCATAACTATGTCATTTCAAGTTGCATTGTTGGTTACCTGAATAAATCCCCAGGCACATTGCCTCCAGTGTCTGCACATAATCAGCTGTTAATACTCCTAGCATAAGCAGCCAAGTTCCCCTTCAATCATCATTCCCCGCTTACACTGCCAAACACGTTATCTTTCACTCAACACACTTTGGATCGCAACAAGGCCACTTCGCTGCGTTCAGTGTGACCAACCTCATTCAAGTCAACACGCACATCTCGTTCTGTGCCCTGGGCTCCTCACCAATCTTCCCTCACTCGCCAAGCCAGTACGACCCCCGAGTAACATTTCAAGGGGAGGCGGAACAATATCATTCAGCTTACTACTCCGAGGCACCCACGTATACGGTGAGAGTTGGTTCCTCTTAGAGGTAGTAACATACTGGAGTGTTTTCAAGCTCAAAGCATGAAGTTTAGAGCTCCTATGTACCTACCCACACTGTGAACGAATGGTTCCTCTGAAAGTATCGACTCATCTGGAGCGTCATTCAGGTATTATCATTCAGATTTGTCTCCAAAGTACCTACACAGAGTGTGACTAGACTGTTTCTCTTATAGGCATTTAGGCATTGGAGTGTCTTTAAGCTAAAATCATTAAGTATTTAACTCCTAGGAACCCACCATACTGTATGCGAATTGTTAACGTTATTGATGAATCTGGAGTGTATTTAAGCTAATATCATTCAGGTTAAAGCTCTTAGGTACCCACCTGCATTGAGCAGATTGTTCTTCTTAGAGGTGTTGACAATCTGGAGTGTATTTAAGCTAATATAATTTAGATTACAGCTCATACCCACCCACCCCGACTGTGAGCACATGTTTCTTCTTTGAGGTCTTAAGACTCTGGAGTGTCTTTTAGTGAATGTCATTCAGGTCAGGGCTCTTAGGTACCCACCCTGTTAGCAGATTGTTTTTATACAGTTAATGACACGAGGGAGTGTTCTAATGCTAATATAATTCAGTTTAGAACTGATAGGTACCCACTCAGACTGTGAGCCTATGGTTCCTCTTAGGAGTATTGACAAACCTGGTGTGTTTCAAGTTAATATAATTCAATTTAGAGCTGCTCGGTTGCCACCATACTGTAAGTGCGTGGTTCCCTTGAAATTATTTATAAGGTATCCAAAAATCTGGAGTGTCTTTAAACTAATATGAACCCATCCAGACTGTGAGCGGAGGGAATGTCATTAGGCAATCATCACATTCTCCTCTCCTATTATGATTAGGACCACGGTTTAAAACATTAAGTAGAAGAAATATAAATATACAATAGTGCTGATTTAAAGACTTGCTGCTGGGGAAATAATCATATTACCTTATTCTTAATGATGCTTTGCTCAGCTGAATTGTACAATGTTTGGAACGTAATGATAAGGAGGTTCTCTTATTGACGTTATAGTCAGAAGTATGTACTCCACATAGGCAATAAATAATAAAGAGAGAATATATTGCACCACATTTTGGAACTCTTCATTAATTGTCTTCTAAATTAATTAAAAGTAATTGAGCTACGAGGAAAGTCGATCAATATTTACCTTGGTTTTTCCCTTTCCGTAATAAAAAATATTCATAAAAGGTATTAAAAGAACAGATCTGTAACAATGTGTGTTTTAGTTGATGATACTGTAAAATAATATTCCGGAAGTTCCTATGTCAAAAATATCTGGTGATTGTAAAATTATGTTATAAATAGGTTTTAAAATGTCTTGGGATTGTTTCTCACAAGACGAAATGAGGATTTTGCCCCTGGGGAGCATTTATTGTATTTATTCCTTGCTTTATTGAAAGTTTTATACTGTACATGGTATGGATGAAGCTGATGGTCTTCGTCTGAGAAAAGTTGCGAATATATCTTTGGTGAAATTGGATTCAATAGGTGATACTGTATGCGTTGGTTCTTATTGAATGGGTAACTGGAAGGCATGAAGCCATGTCCCCTTATTGAATTTTCATAAGTCTATTCCAGCATTCCATCCATTATTATTTTCTAACCACCTTTTGGGCACTTATTTTGTAAACTCAATTCATAACCATTCCTGCCAAAAATGCAATTATTTTCGTTTTCAACCGTAGAAAAAGGAAATGTCGTTATTCTTTTATCCTTGAATTTTCTTGATTCCAACTCCTGTAAATCTCGCTATCCTAAACATAAGATTAATATTGACCTCAGGCTCCAGCGATGGGATTTTTAACGCAGAAATGGCCGTTGCATGCCATCTAATCTTTTCGCCCCACCTATCCTGTTATTTTCCGCAGAGCCTGTGATTGGCCAACGAGATAGTGGCTTTAGGTAGAAGTTCTTCTCACTTTGCATGACATGCAGGTGGATAAACCTTCATTCTTCGTTGTCTTGTACCCTCCAGACCTTAAGCCTTCTCCCTGAATCACATTTCTCCAAATTTGAAATTCTCAAGATTTTATCAAGCCTGCGCGAATAACTGTCATGAAATGTAATATTTGTAAGAAAAACTTGGTCACGGTCTGTCGATTAGCAAATGAAACTGATCTCATAACACAGCTCATTGATATACTTTTTTTAACAAGATAAACATGCTGTAAGGTTGTAATTATCTACTCTCTTATTTCAAAATAACTCTCCAAACGTCATGTCATTGATGCTGGACAAATTTCTGACTTGATGTGACTCATTACATGAAGATATACTGAATCAATTTCTACACGGAACTCTTCAAAAACATGGTATCATGAACGATATATTATTTCAAAGTACACATAATATGCGTACGTGCACAAGCAAAATATATATAACATGTATGCGTGAAACCCTCCGCTCTCCCTAAAAAATTGCCAATACATATATAGATGTACACAAAAACCCTCTATAAATTACATTCCCAGAACATATCATTTGGCTGTACACTAAAACCCTCTTCTATAACAACTACGGAGCACATCAGTTTGATGTGTTCAAACCCCACTCCCTAAAATAATCATAGTACATATCTTATGGATGTGAGAAAAAAAAACTCTCTGTAACTTTCGCAGAACATCTATTGATTGATGTACAAATCCCACTAACTATAACATTCGAGGAAAATATAACATGTGGAATCATGTCTTACCCCCTCTTCCTGTAAAATTCCAAGAATATTTCATTCCAATGTGTTCAAAATCCTTTCCGTATGTCTCTTCACTTGAAAACATTCATAACATGCTTCAAATATTATGTCAAAGTGCCTTCCGGCGATTAAGGATATACAGGTTGTCTTTTAAACCTTCTCTATCAAATGAAAGCTGGGCACTATTTGCGAACATCTACTTTAGGGCAATACATTATTTCTCTCTCTTCACTACGACGGAAATATCAGTGGATTTATATTTTTCACAACTACAGTACTCACGATTAACCGGCACAATGACCTGGGTGAATGGCATGGATAGTCCAAAAGCATGTGTTTATTTTAAGAAGATTGCCTTCTATTATTTCCTTTAAGTAAACAATTTCATATAAAGTAGACTATAATACATTTATTAAGATAACACACCCACATTATAATGCTGTCTTTAATAGTTCTATGCTTGCTTACTTCGAGATGTATTTTGCGTGCGGCTATAATGTCACCATATTCAAACCTTCTTTGTCCCATATAATCTATACATTGAAGAGCCATCTTACTGAATGACAACTTGTTAGAGCGGATCCGTCAATGGCATGCAGACAGCACATACCTTCCGGCAACCTTGAAAAAAGCCTGTCTCCACCTCCTTATGAAACTTACACTTCGCTATTACAAAACAAGTCTCGACAAAGCAAGAAATCGTGAACCTGCCACAAAGAACCGCACTTAATATAACTTTCCTCCACCAGGACTACACTGGAAAATTATGTACAAAAAGAAGTCAAACGTATTCAGTTTACAGTACAGTTTGAAACAGATATTGTTGTAATGTATACTGTATTCTCGATAAGTTTTAATTAGGCGAAAACGCGCAAGGTAAATCCGGAAACCAGATAATCCCGAGTATACCGTACATCACATAGTAAGTTTGTTTACGCATAATTACATGAATGTGACTGATGGCCACTATAAGTTATGAGCCTTAAACTGACTCGTATACTGAATGGCAAATCAAATAAATTACATGAATTTAGCTACCTGTGGAACTGTATTACAATATGAGTTTTCAATTTACTCAAACCCGTTTATTGAAATCACATGAAAGCGCGCTAGTAGTTCTGGCTAACAGGCGAGAATTGTGTTTCAAATGTCCTGCCCAGTGATTGAGTGATTCACGAGAAATATGGCATTTGCCTGTTGCCAATAAAATTAGTTATAGCTTAAGATACTCTTTTAAGAACCCTGTTTAGAATGTACACACGTCAGGTTACACACGTGTCTCATTAGACTATCTTTCGAGCAGACTCTTTTCCAACGTATATCACTTAAACGTAACCTTTTCCTGTAAGAATAAAAATATGTTTCAACAAGGATACATGCGAGCTATGGTATAACATACCTTCCATGAATTAAATCGCACTTCACGAATATCCAACATTCTAACTAACTTATCCCAGCTTATATTTCGTGAATTTTATTCAGTCCGCATTACGACATTATTTGAAATTAAAACTCAATTTACATAACATGAATATAACTTCTGACCACTATCAATTAAAGTGTGCTTCTTGAAATCTCCCTTCGTACCTTTCACCACAAGTACCACATGAATATGGCTTTTGCCCCAACGATGAACAAGTGATTCTTCTGAGCCTCCCAATCAATGAATTATAATCCGTACATACTATATGAACACTGCTTTTGGTAAGTATGAATTATCACATGTGTCGTTATACACCCTAAAGTAAAAGCAGCTGAGCATGTTCTCTTTGAATATGCCTTCTGGCAACTAAGTAACAAGCTATTCTAAACAGATACTTTGAGTAAATGTTGCTGCGTATATAATACATAAGTTTGGCGTGAATTCTTCTTGACTAAAGTTTGCTCGGCATGTTATATGTAGATGCGTATATAAGCCCAAATGAATAAACATGTGTATACAATTTTGTTTCCAAATTAACGTTTTCTCCTAATGAGTTTTTCCAAAGATCCTTTCCTAATTATGATTCCACAAATGCTCCATGATTATGGCTTCAGGCCATATGAACTACCATGTGATATCAAAGCTCCTATCCCGGCTCCCCATTAAAACCTGAAAGCTCATTTGGCCACTAATAATCAGCATGTGTCTGTCTAAAGCACTTCGCAGAGTAAAGTTTGGTCTGGAAGTACTATGGTTATTGTTTCATCCCACTATGGAATAGGAGGTGTCTCTTCAAAGACCCTTGGCCAGAAGAGTAGCTCCATATGTACTGCATGATAAGGGCTGCAGGCTGCTATGAATAAGCATGTGTGTCTCAAAATATAGTTTCATGGCTAGGTTTTCTTCACATGAGCTACTCAAATGCGCATTTCCTAACTTCCTATCAGAAAATTTACTAGCCAAGCTCTGCATGTTCCACATGTACCTAAAGAAAGCACATCTTTACCTTTATTCATTAGCACACTTGTTTCCAAGATATCCTTTAGTGTAAAGTTTGCTGCGCATGTACTACATGATTAAGGCTTCACACTTTAATGTATGAAAATGTGTATTTTCAAATGTGGTTAGAAAGTAAAGTTATTTCTGCATGTACTACCAGAATGTAGTTTGTCACTACTATGAATGAACGAGTTCGTCTTCAAATTTCCATTCCGACATAAGTTTGCTCCGCAAGTACTACATGCATATAGCTTTACACTATCATGAATGAGCATGTGTTTTCTTAAACTTCTGAGCCAAGTAAATTTATTTCCGTATCTAGTACGTGAATATGAATTGATAGCACTATGAATGAACTCGTGTACATTCAATCTTCCCTACTCGGGAAAGTTGGATCAGCATGTGCTACGTGAATATGGCATATCACCAATAATGAACATGTGTTCTCTTCAAATTTACATTCTCAGTAAAGTTTGCTCCGCACGAGCTACATAAATATACCTTTAATCCATTATAAAGGAGAATAAGTATCTTCAAATCTCTATTCTGAGTAGTTCCTTCCGCATGTGATACATGAATAAGGCTTAACACACAATGATTTAGCATGTCTCTCCTCAAATCTCGATTCCTAGTAAATTTTGAACCACATATGCTACAAGGCTATTTTTTTACACCACTATGAATGAGCATGTGTTTCTTTAAGCTACCTTTCACAGTAAAGTTTGATCCACATGTGCTACATGAATATGGCTTTGCACCACTATGAATTAACATGTGGTTCTTTAAATTTTCCTTCAGACTAAAGTTTGATCCGCATGTGCTACATGAATATGGCTTTACACCGCTATGAATGACGATGTGTTTCTTCAAATCTCCTTTCTGTACAAAGCTTTTTAAGCATGTACTACAAGAATATGGCTTTGCACCAGTATGGATGAGCATGTGTGTCTTCAAAACTCCCTTCTGTGTAAAGTTCTTTCCGCATATGCTACATGAATATGGCTTTACACCTCTATGTATGACCATGTGTTTCTTCAAATATCCAGGAAGTGTAAAGTTTAGTCCGCATGTACAACATGAATATGGCTTAACACCTCTATGAATGACCATGTGTCTCTTCAAATCTCCATTCTGTATAAAGCTTTTTAAGCATGTACTACATGAATATGGCTTTACACCAATATGGATGAGCATGTGTCTCTTCAAATCTCCATTCTGTGTGAAGTTTTTTCCGCATGTGCTACATGAATATAGCTTTACACCATTATGAAAGAGAATGTGTCTCTTCAAATTGCCTCTCCTAGTAAAATTTATTCCGCATATACTACATGAATAGGGCTTCAGACCGTTATCAGTTGTGATTTGTTTCCTCTTGTCACTGCAGGCTGCCATGTTCCTGTTACTATTTTGAAAATTTGAGGCTACAAAGGTATTATTTGTAAGAGTGTTCTCCGACCTGTGGAACATAATACTGGTAATAGAAAATATCCACTGAAGCAAGCTGGGTAAGTAGCCAACATTATAATAACATTATAATAAAATGAATCACATACGACATACAATTACTCATAATTATAAAATTATATTCTCTGACCAAAATAATTGATACTTTTACTAAGCATTATATAGATTATACATCCTAAATGTAAAGCATCAGATGTTCTTCGTTTGAATATCGTAATTAGTCATCCAAATAAATTATTACCGTGGTGTTGGGATAGCGCGCCTGCCTCTCGCCCGGAGGCTCCAGGTTCGCTTCCCGGCTCCGTCAGGGATTTTAGAAACAGACGTGGGGGGATGGAACACGGTGCACTCAGCCTCCTGAGGACAATTGAGTAGCCGTCTGACAGTGAGGCAGCGGGCCGATCACGAAAACCAAGATTAACGGCCGAGGGGACCCGATGAGCTGATCACGCGTCACCCCAACATCTGCAGGCAAAATGGCTGGACAGCGGTCACTTGGTAGGCCTTGGCCCTCTAGGGGCTGTAGTGCCCGGGGTAATGTTTCTTTAAATAAATAAATGATTAATTTATTAAAACAATTAAGTACAATTTGCATTAGATTTGATTTGCATAATCTTATTATGATGATTATCTCTTTCTGCAAAATTGAAGTGGTATTCGCCACACAGAACATCACACAGTTCACTCACACACGAATCAAAAAGTCCAGGAAGTATCTTATTAGTCCAGACCGCATGATGTAAACCATGATGTGCAAACCTGGCGACAACTTGCCTCTACTCGTAAATAGTCCGAGTCCAGTGCCAATTCGTCATTGCGTCAGTGCTGTAAAATTACCACCAAATTACTGCTCATGTTGTTTTCGTCTTCATATAGTATCTTGGAAACCAGTCGTCGATGACAGATTATTTAGTACATATACATGTCTCGATGGGGTGAATTTCGAGACGCAAAGTGTTCTCCTGAGGAAAGAGGCCCTTATATTCGCTACAGTTTCCACACTCACTTTTATTCGATCGCATATAAGTTCAATTCTATAAGTCAAAACCGGTATAATTTCCATTTGAAAGAGTTCCATTGAGGTAGTCAGGGATAGTTTCATAGTTTTGTCTATAACATGGCCCTTGCAGTTTGAAGGCAAATGCCCAGATATTTAACTGATTTTTAATGGCTAATTTGGTTTGCTCCTAGGAACAAATGGTCTTGTGATGCATTTCTTCCTCTCTTCCAAAACGTCATTTGGTATGTCCTTTTATTTATAATTGTAAACTTATTTCCCACTGCCATTTCCGAGAGTCTATCGATCGCATCCTAGACGTATTTCAGGATTGATCCTCCTATGACATTGTCATCAACATACAAGTATACAGCGACCTTCATATCCGTCCCATGAGTGACATTGGCTGTTATTATATTGAAAAACAAGATGTTCAGTAAAGAACATATAGCCTACTTTCTACTAAATGCATGGGTATTGTTATAACCCTTTGTCCTTTTCAAGGAGTATAATTCAATGTTGGTTGTATTAGCTTGTTGAAATACAACGTGCTATAGGGATATTAAACATGAATATGAGGTGACCTTTGCTAGTGCTACCTGTGTAAAAAATGTCATTCAATTAGGTTTCACCGTGTTTGAATTGATATGGGGAATGGATTTGCACACATACATGGCCGCTATTTGCAAACTATTGGGCCGATGACCTTGTAGTCAGTCATAAGATGATTTCCACAAAAATGCATGTTGTTGCAAAATCTGGTAGAGATCAAATTATTAGGAGGGTCATAATTTGATTTAAGCTTTTAACATTTGGGTGCCCGTCATTAAATTTCCGTCAAGATGGCGGCGATATAAACCATGACACTGAGGTGCCCTTTGCTAGTGCTACCTCTGTACCAAATTTCGTTCCATTCGGTTTCACCGTGTTCGAATTGATAGGGGGAATCGATTTTCACACAAAGATGGCCGCCATCTGCAAAATATTAGGCTAATGACGTATTAGTTTGGTCAAAGGATGCTCCCTCCATAAAGGTATATTGTTGCAAAATTTGGTAGAGATCGGATGATTAGGTTAATCGTAATTTGATTTAAGCTTTGAAGATTTGTGAGGCCGCCATTACGTTTCCGTCAAGATGGCGGCGATATAAAACATGACACTGAGGTGCCCTTTGCTAGTGCTACCTCTGTACCAAATTTCGTTCCATTCGGTTTCACCGTGTTCTAATTAATAGGGGGAATCGATTTTCACACAAAGATGGCCGCCATCCGCAAACTATTAGGCTAATGACCTACTAGATTGGTCAAAGGCTGCTCCCTTCATAAAGGTATGTTGTTGCAAAATTTGGTAGAGATCGGATGATTATGTTAGTCGTAATTTGATTTAAGCTTTGAACATTTGTGTGGTCGCCATTACGTTCCCGACACGATGGCGGCGATATAAAACATGACCCTGAGGTGCCCTTTGCTAGTGCTACCTGTGTACCAAATTTCGTTCCATTCGGTTTCACTGTGTTTGAATTAATAGGGGGAATCTATTTTGAAACAAAGATGGCCTTCATCCGCAAACTATTAGGCTGATGACCTATTAATTTGGTCAAAGGATGCTCCCCCAATAAAGGTATATTGTTGCAAAATTTGGTAGAGATCGGATGATTAGGTTAATCGTAATTTGATTTAAGCTTTGAAGATTTGTGAGGCCGCCATTACGTTTCCGTCAAGATGGCGGCGATATAAAACATGACACTGAGGTGCCCTTTGCTAGTGCTAACTCTGTGCCAAATTTCGTTCCATTCGGTTTCACCGTGTTCGAATTAATAGGTGGAATCGATTTTCACACAAAGATGGCCGCCATCCGCAAACTATTAGGCTAATGACCTACTAGATTGGTCAAAGGCTGCTCCCTTCATAATGGTATGTTGTTGCAAAATTTGGTAGAGATCGGATGATTATGTTAGTCGTAATTTGATTTAAGCTTTGAACATTTGTGTGGTCGCCATTACGTTCCCGACAAGATGGCGGCGATATAAAGCATGACCCTGAGGTGCCCTTTGCTAGTGCTACCTGTGTACCAAATTTCGATCCATTCGGTTTCACTGTGTTTGAATTTATAGGGGGAATCTATTTTGACACAAAGATGGCCGCCATCCGCAAACTATAAGGCTGATGACCTATTAATTTGGTCAAATGATGCTTCCTCTATAAAGGTATGTTGTTGCAAAATTTGGTAGAGATCGGATGATTAGGTTAATCGTAATTTGATTTAAGCTCTGAAGATTTGTGAGGCCGCCATTACGTTTCCGTCAAGATGGCGGCGATATAAAACATGACACTGAGGTGCCCTTCGCTAGTACTACCTCTGTACCAAATTTCGTTCCATTCGGTTTCACCGTGTTCGAATTGATAGGGTGGGACAGACATTCAGAGTACACACACTCACACACACACACACACAGACTCACACACACACATACACACACACAGACAGACACACTATTTTCGCCCTGTGTTGATCTCATAAGTCTACTTTCATTTTTTGCAAAAATCGAAAGTAGGCTAATAAGGGACTCATGTGGTCACCCTGTAGTACACTGTTCGCTTGCGTCATGACAGTGGATGTTGTAATGCCATCATCTAGGACCTCTCGTGACAGATAGTATGTTTCTGATGATTATGGCAAGATAGATTTCCCGTCCTATAAAGCGCTCTTATTTCGTGGTAAGTACTTCCCTATCCAGTAATTCGAAGGCCTTATTAAAGTCTACGGAAACGGCGAAGAATTTCCCCCACTTATTAAGACATCTTCTCTGTCAGTCAATAAATTCCTTACTGCATGGAGAGTTGATATTCCCCTTCTAAAGCCAAATTGAAAGTCCGGAATAGAGGTACCAACCAACTCGGTCAATGTATTACATTGGATTTTAGTGAACACTTTGGAACCGTCGTTCTCTACTGCGATACCTCATAGGAGTTAGGATCTTCTGTTACCTTTCCCTTTATAGAGAATATTAACTTTGGAGTACCTCAAGCACTGTGGCATATTTCCTTTCTCTAAGCATTTGTTGACAATGAATTATTTCATCTCATGTAATTTGCCTCAATGTTAGGGAATAAAACGATTACAATTTGGGTTCAATCGTGTTGACCGACTGAATAGCATTTAATTACGCTACGTTAGATGATGCAGAGATCTAACTAGTGTAAAGTTAATTAGTGTAACTTTCAGCAGTACCAATCCTATGCAAGATTTCCTCAAATATGAGGAACCGAACGCGATCCTACTCTTCAATGACGAAGTATCATCCACTCCGATTACATATTATACAGACAATACTGTTTTACAAGTCGGAGATCTTGGAGTAACAGTTCTTCTGGCTAACGTGGTATTCCTTCTCCTTTACGAAAAATATTATTCAGCATGGGGCAAGGTTAAATAACATTCACATACGGCTGTTATTTCCTGAACGTCAAGATGTTCTTTCATCGTCTCGAATAAAATTATATGGTAATTGGGTGCAGCTTTATATCTCAAGACCGAGCATTCAATTTTAGTTTCTATCACTCATTACAGAGGAAAGTTGTCATTGATATTCTTTTCCTGTAACGAGTACACAAGAAATGTATGTTGAAAATAAAAGCTGTAAGAGGACATCACGATTAATTCATGGAAACGGGCAACTGAATACCAAGTAACTAGTGATCTGTCTGCTCATTCAAGTGACACAAATTAATTCTCATTTAATTCACTATAGAATGACCATTCTGGCTAGTTGGAATATACAGGCCGCATGACTTCATAAGGATTATTATACTTCACTGTTGAATACATAACGGATGAATGGATAGCAGTATTTAGGGCTACACCGATTGTGTGGAGATGATTGATTTACTTGAATTGAGCCTTCTACTTTCTGGCCGGTACCTTTTATTTTAAACGCTCACTTTTCTCAACACAACGACTTAATCCCCTTCCTCCGAAGTAAGTTAGTACCGGTATTACAAATTTTCGACCTGAATTTCATTCCAGCAAGTTCATACTATGATAAATGTGTTTCTAAATTAATTCCCGGTGCCAAAAACATGGATATACCAGTATCGGGCCACTATTAACGTTCGTTATTAATGTTGAAGTGTACGTCATTAATTATTTTCTTAAAGAAATGACGTTGCCTTTTCAATAAAACATTGCCAGTCATGCTTTTCATCCTTGTGTCGTGGATTAAAGGATTGCCCAGTTCTGGTGATTTTGTTTCTATGTGGATGCGAATGGTTGATGGCTTGACCTGGTATACATGTTTCGTGGGGACGTGTTCGACTGGAGGTGTTCACATCCCAATGCTTGGGTTTCAGCGTAATCTATTATTTGTATTTATTTATAGGCTTATGGTTTCAAATTTGTCCCCCGCGGTGGAAATAAGCGGTAATAACCACTTACTGAATGAGCCAAATCGTCAACAGTGTTCAGTTAGCCACAGAAGAGTTAGTGAGACGGCGCAGTAATTCCTGCCTCAACTCCTTTATAAAATACACCACAAGTGAGTTGCCATTCAGCTGGTATTTGCAAGTGAGTGAAAGTAAATTAGTGTCAATTTTTAAAATGAATTTCAGTTGTAATATTATGTTAAGTTATTTCTAGCAAACTGTGGTTCATTTAAGTTTATAGAATATAAGGTAGAATTGGTTAATGTTATATTATTATTATTATTAATATTATTGTTACGTGACAAATATTCCTGGAAATATTGCCACTTGTATCTTTTAGAAAGGTGATCTTCGGTAGTTGCATGTATCGACTTCTGGTGGAGGAATTGGAAAGTATGCTACGGCCAGGCGACTGGATTAACTCGGGTTGTGCCTACTAGATGGCAGGTCAGTTCCTATTTGCACTGCTGGATCGATATCGATTGGTATCCCCGTGGATCGAACTGATTGTCATTGCGAGGGAGTTGTATTTTGTTATGAAAGGGGATTATTGACCAGGCTCCATGATGTGAAGTCACGAAGAGGAAATGTTCCCGAGAATTGAGGGGAGGATTCGCCTTTTTAGGCATCCTAACCCTGGGAACTATCAACGACATGCACAGTTATTTGCATCCAGATTGTTCGACATTTTAATTTATATTCAAATATTTCCTCAAAATTATCTTCTATCAGATGCGAAGATGCCAACCAAAGTTCGACAACCGTGTCCCAGGGATATTATACTATGCCATAACATAGCGGAGTTGGAGTTATGTGGGATGTGACCTGTCTACGGTAACGTGTGTTAAAAATCTTCTTGAAATATGTAGGCCTAACCTACTTATGGTTATTTTCCTTTTCATCTTTGAAGACTTCCCAAGCCGTTCTGCTTGGAAGAACGTCTGTCATCTTTTCTCAAATATCGAGCAGGTTTCTTTAACTAACTATTTTAATTTATTTATTTTTCCTCTTGCTCGATATATAATAGTGTGCCTAATAGGGGTCTGTTTTAAATAGTCATTCACTTGACGATTAGGTATTCTTGGCTGGGACAGTAAGTTTTATTCCATGACTGTAGATAGTCAGCTGATCATGCTTGAGCACATATTTGATGTAACTTTCATCTACGTACCTATTTGGTATCTTTTTTTTATATTGACTGTGATCTAAATTATTAATTATGCAGGGCTTAACTTCTAACGTTTACACGATCCTTCGTTTACTTGGTATTTATCTGATATTTTGTTATTCTTTATCTTCTGGCCTACTGTTTTATTTGTTTCAGGGACGTTTTTAAAATGTAATTGTTTAATGTAAATTATATGTGAATGTCCTTGAAGAAGACTGCGTTTTATTTTTTTTAGCATTAGTTTATCTGAATTAGTTTTCTCCTCACCTATTGTTAAATTTGAAACCTCTGAGGTTAGCTTAGCACGTCTTCCACGAAATCTTGTTTTATTGGTAGCTCTGTACGAAAGCTCTCTTCTTTAACTTAACCTTAAGTAAATGTAAACATTACCTTGCAATTTATTCTGCTCTGTCTTGTGCGACTGCTCATTGGTAGCAGAGCTCGTCGATTCATATTTCATATTAAACATATTAAGGGTGGGGGTGACAATATTAGGTTAGGGCTTTATTACTGAAAATTGTACTAATGTTTGATATGAATTCTTTTTTTTTCATGCTTGATTGTACGAGACTACATGAATCTACCAAGAAAGCTGTGCTCTATTTCGTCACTAATAAAGATGTACTTTCATAAGTGTTGCTGCTACGTGGAATATTATCAGCTGGTAATTGTTTCGATGTTTGGCTGTTCTTTATCCTTTGGAGGAAGTTCTTGTTAATCTTGGGAACATCTTTTATGGCCTAAAGGTGAGTGCAACATTGATATTGTGTCTTGTGTATTCTTGAATTGCATTAGGGCAGGTTGTTGGAAAATAGGTCTTCGTCTTCTCAAACTCATCGTGTTTTATTCTGAAGTGTACCTTGATACTTAGGCTTCGGTGTCTACGCCTATTGTATAATTGGGCTACGCATGACCCTGATTTTGTGCTGTTGTTAAAAGATCTTCTAGTTATGTTGCTCGTGTGTTTTGAAATATTATTTTATGGTGTTAATGATGGTTAGGCCTATTCGGTTTGTGATTCCGTGTGTTCTGTATGAGGTGAAAGCTGGTTTTAGTGATGCTAGTTGTTTTATTCTGTCCGTAATAACTTCAGCCAGAAAGTGTTGTTAATGAATTAGATGTGTCGTTGAATTATTTCTGATGAAAACGCAGGTAACCTGAAGGGTCTGCCAATTATAAATAGTTTTGAGCGAGTAGGGTCACCCAATGATTTACAAGCAACACCATCGAAGCCTGATAGAGTAAATGTTTTTCATGTTGGCGAAGCTGCTAAGTATTTTCCTCCTAATTGTCTGATTTTTCTTCACCTAGGTCTCGAATTATTTTGTTAATAATAGTTCTACCTATCCTCGGCCAGTGTATAGAAAAAGAAGGGTTAGGTTTGACCATAACCTACCCATGATGCCAATCATATGCCAATTATTCTTTAATCTGTTAATATTATTTGAAAATTTGTTCCCTACTTATGACAGTGATGACTAGGCCTACTTAGATTCTCTTGCATTCCCCATTCTATTTCTTCTGGTATGTTTACCTGGCTGATGTGTTCGTGTAACGATATAAGGGAATTGATATCCTAGTTAAATAACTTGGTAGAATTAAGGAATGTTCCTGCTGTTTTTGGGTATCAGAGTAACCTGCTTGATCTTTCAATTAGTGTTTCCTTATACCTCGAGGTTCATTTTCTCTTGTTAATTAGGGTACCTATTTATCCTATAACTAGGTTAGTAAGATTTTCTAAATTGTGTGGCACAAACTGTATGTGTAAGGCATGAGTGAGTTTGGTGTGAATGTGGTAAGTCAGCTTTGCATTTGTAACTTGGGTGAGATTTGTTGTTTTTGCTTCGTGGCTTAAAGTAAGGTTAGGTTTTGTTTTATTAAATTTGTTTGCTCTTTAATGATTTTATACCGTGTATATAAATTAGTATTTCGTTGAAATATCTTTCAACTGGAGTTCACTGGGTAATTTTATGGGAAGTTATTTAGTTGCACGAAGGTTGAAATTCTGCTCACGATCCTTTATATACTTGCTATGTGTGTCATGTTTGTTAATTGCCTGTGTGTCTGGGTGTGGTGACATTGAATTAGCTGGTGAGTAAAATTCTGTATTTTGGTCAGTACTACTGAAATGTGATCGGGGTAATGATGGTGGTTCTATTTGTTTGTGTGGGTGATGATCTGGCCTAGGTTTGCAACTATGCTATTATGTTTTAGATATCAGTATCTGTGAGTGACTGACCAAGTTTTATTAATTTAGGTTTGGTAATGTTGAATCGCCTGGTTAGTAAAATTATTTATTTGGGTCTGTACTACTGATTTGGTAACTGGAGGTACTGATTGTGTTGTTAATTACTTAAGGGTGACGTTAGTCTCACCTAGGGTTGTCGCTACGCTATTATTGTTTTAGTGGCCAGTATCTGTGAGTGACTGACCTAATTTTGTTGATCTAGGTTTGGTGGTGATGTGGTTCCTGGTCAATAGAATTATGTATTAGGGTCGGTACTACTGGTTGATAACTTTAGGTGCTGATTGAGTTATTATTTACTGGTGTGAGACTATGATCTCATCTAGGGTTGCCACTGCGCTACTTTGGTTTTGTTGTCAGTATCTTTGAGTGACTGACCAGGTTTTATTGACCCAGCTGTATTTAAGGAAACTATCAGAAAGAGTTGTTAGGCTAAAACATACACACTGGGTGAGTATAATGTGGATTATGAAGTTAATTATTTTGTTTGCTGTTGGGAATATGCTAGGGCTCACTATGGATCTCATGAAACTACGTACTCGATGACGTTTTGTTGTTTCTGTTTGATCCGAGTCAGCATATATGGTAAGTGTTTGTTTTAATGTATTATGTGTTTTGTGTTGGTATTTTAACAAATAATGATTTATATTCTGGTAGATTTGTTGGGAATATTATTTTGTGGGTGATAAATAGTAGTCAGTAATAGTGGGAATTTTGTGGTTATGTATGAGTGTGTGAAAGATTTTGTGCGTTTGAGTTTGTCTGCACGTGTGGTCTATTTCTGGTTTAATTTTATGGTCTTCTAAATTTTGATTCTTGTGAATTATTATTTGTCCTTTATTTTGGATCTGGTTGCTCATTATCATTGCAATTTTTTGGGTGGCGTTTCTTAGTTGTATCATGAGAATCGTTCATGATTTTGCTTGACAAGATACAATATTAGGTGTACTTATCTATGGGTAGTTAAACTTGTAAGGGGATATCTATGGGGAGCACTGTTTTCTTTGATTCGTGTATGATCATTTCTAAAAGACATGTCGGGCGATTGTATTATATGAAAATGGATAAAGGATGCTAATTTATTGTCTTGGAATCTCTGGTTATACTTTTTAAATTAACTTATTCTTATATAAACAATTCTGATTGTTTAAGAAATGGATTGTAAGATGGATGTTTTATTATGTAGCTCATATTTAATTCTGTTTTGTAAAAAAAATGAAGGATCAGTCGATTTTTAGGGTATGTAATTCTTGGTTGACCATCTTCGTAAATTCAGTTATATTTTAATTTTTCTTCGGGGAGTTTCTTTGAAGTAACTGTAGTGAGTAGTGAACTCAAGAACGATTACTCGTTGGAGCACTATATGGTTTCAGATAACCATCATCGACTAAAGAGTGAAGAAAACTGGCAGTCTTGATCATCGCTATATGTATCCATGGGCCCGAATACTGTGATGGACTTGTACTTGTCAGCGTACCCTGAATACGTCGAAATTATGGAACAACAAATATGTATATTTCAAACTTGTAATTTTAAAAAAATCTTCTTTTTTTGGTCCTAAAGTAAGAACTTACTACACTTGGCATGCTTGGGATATCTACTGGACATGAAGACCTGTGTACATGAACATTTTGTAATGATCTATCATGTATTCGCATGTGAATGTACTTTTGGGGTTATGTGTTCATGATCGACTTATCTGGTGGTTGTATTCTTTCGCTATTTCTACATCTGCATGTCTTATCCTCTGGAGTGTCGACATGATTGGCAGGGGGGAAATCTGTTACGTGACAAATATTCCTGGAAATATTGCCACTTGTATCTTTTAAAAAGGTGATCTTCGGTAGTTGCATGTATCGACTTCTGGTGGAGGAATTGGAAACTATGCTACGGCCAGGCGACTGGATTAACTCGGGTTGTGCCTACTAGATGGCAGGTCAGTTCCTATTTGCACTGCTGGATCGATATCGATTGGTATCCCCGTGGATCGAACTGATTGTCATTGCGAGGGAGTTGTATTTTGTTATGAAAGGGGATTATTAACCAGGCTAGGATTCGCCTTTTTAGGCATCCTAACCCTGGGAACTATCAACGACATGCACAGTTATTTGCATCCGGTTTGTTCGACATTTTAATTTATATTCAAATATTTCCTCAAAATTATCTTCTATCAGATGCGAAGATGCCAACCAAAGTTGGACAACCGTATCCCAGGGATATTATACTATGGCATAACATAGCGGAGTTGGAGTTATGTGGGATGTGACCTGTCTACGGTAACGTGTGTTAAAAATCTTCTTGAAATATGTAGGCCTAACCTACTTATGGTTATTTTCCTTTTCATCTATGAAGACGTCCCGAGCTGTTCTGCTTGGAAGAATGTCTGTCATCTTTTATCAAATATCGAGCATGTTTCTTTAACTAACTATTTTAATTTATTTATTTTTCCTCTTGCTCGATATATAATAGAGTGCCTAATAGGGGTCTGTTTTAAATAGTCATTCACTTGACGATTAGGTATTCTTGGCTGGGACAGTAAGTTTTATTCCATGACTCTAGATAGTCAGCTGATCATGCTTGAGCACATATTTGATGGAACTTTCATTTACGTACGTATTTGGTATCTTTTTTATTTTGACTGTGATCTAAATTATTAATTATGCAGGGTTTAACTTCTAACGTTTACACGATCCTTCGTTTTCTTGGTATTTATCTGATATTTTGTTATTCTTTATCTTCTGGCCTACTGTTTTATTTGTTTCGGGGACATGTTTTTAAAATGTAATTGTTTTATGTAAATTACATGTGAATGTCCTTGAAGAAGACTGCGTTTTATTTATTTTAACATTAGTTTATCTGAATTAGTTTTCTCCTCAACGATTGTTTAATTTGAAACCTCTGAGGTTAGCTTAGCACGTCTTCCACGAAATCTTGTTTTATTGGTAGCTTTGTACGAAAGCTCTCTTCTTTAACTGAACCTTAAGTAAATGTAAACATTACCTTGTAATTTATTCTGCTCTGTCTTGTGCGACTGCTCAATTATTATTTTAAATAGGGTGTTATACCTTGAACTAGCCCAGGCAACAGGAAACACACACAGTTTAAATAAAAAAAAATCTAAAAGACATCAGAGCTACGAGTATCCCTCTTTCTCAGGGTCGGAGACATAAATTTGAGGCGATCACAACATCGATAACAAATGTTAAATAGATTAGACTACGCAAGTACAAGACACGCCGCTTACTACTTAGTCAGGCGCAGACCACACACACACACACACAAACTCACACCTCAACACTAAACACTGGGGAATTCCAATATTCCCTGTCAGCAGCGACTTTAAAAACAGAACACCATCTCGTTAGTCACTAAACTGCAGAACAGTTCTTGATGATTTAATTTTCATTCATATGCAAAGTACGGTACAATAAAAAATACTCGGCACGCCAGAACTTCCGCTGTGTTTGTACCCGCAATCTTGGGTTTAGAAGCTCCGCATGTTACGCTACCGAAACCTCCAAAGTGAGATATTTATATATATAGACTAACAACCTGCCCCGGGAACAGTTATGAATGCACTACGTGAAAAACGTAAAAACCCTTATAGTGAGCGATGTATTGAAGATAGAGATATGCTCTTTTGTACATCATTTCTTACAATGCTGATATTTTTAACGGTTTGCCCAGCGTAAGCTTAAAACGTGAACGGACGCCCGGATTTTTTTCGACTTTCTCACAGAAATCGTTACTGCTTGGTTTCCTTTCTTCATAAATAAATTATTTTCAACAGAAACCTTCCTCGAGATATTCTTTATAGAATGGTGAAACCCGCATCAAAATCACACCAGTGGTTCTCGAGATTACCCGTGACATCCAAGAATCGGGGATTTTGTTTTATAGTAAGTAGAGATATATTAATTTCATATAAACCTTTGAACTGCAAGAGGGTTTGGCATCTGGGGGATGTGAAGGGCAAAAATTGGTCAACATTTATGAATTGAGAATTTAGAGTTAAATAAATGAAGATTTATCAGAGATACCATTTTGGAGAAATATGTTTCAATAAGGCAGAAAGTGGATTGGAAAGAATCCCGCCTAAGACACGCGTGGATTGTCTTGATGACGTCAAATGTGAGTGGAGAAGGGGAATCGCGGCTTCTTGTTCGGGAGACGAATCGAACCTCGGTCTCCGAGTGCGCGCTTTCTGTGATACATTACAGTGATCGGTAAAAAAGTGTCTTGACTCATAGCAAAGTGTATTTGCTTGAATGCAAACGTGTGAGTACAGTTATATACAAGTGTAATTGTGCAGATGTAGTGAAAATTATTAAAAGAATTGAAAATACGTGAAATAAGCAATTTTGTTCTAGGAGCGAACGCAAGGAAAAGTAGTCAGACTTTGTGAAGGAACAGTTCAGAAGCGGTGATAAGAACATTTCGTAGAGTGAAATTACAGAACCGAACAGACTAGTTATATTTCTGTCGGGAGAAGAAAGTATTAGATGTTTAAATACAATAATCGTCACTACGCCACAGAGTGCAGTTATTGAACATACGTTTCGAGCAACTTTGGAAACGTTAACAAGTTAACAGATATTATTTCTACTAATAACATTTCTTCGATATGATTATGAATATGTTGTTACAATCGAGATTGAAAGGGACATTTTCAAACAATATAAAGTTGTGACGATGCAGTGCTAAATATGCAGCGGGTAACGTAACCTACAAGATGAAGACGAGAATATCAGGAGTGACTTAGAATATCGGTGAAGATATTTTCTCGATAGTTCAATAAACATTAATCAATGAAAATAAAATGGACAAAGCTTGGATGAGATTGAAGGAATTCTACGCAGAAGACATGAAGAACAAAAGAGCAGAAGAGGTCGGAACGAGAAGAAGAACCAGAGTGGAGGGCCTCAACCAGGAATCGAACGAGGAGGAGATCGAAGACGGGGAGATGCCGTTCGGATTGGTGTAACATCTTGGTCCAGTCAGGTGAAACATCTTGGAGGTGTAAGGCGAATGCTAGGATGGAACTAAAATCCAGGAATGTAGGAGGTGGACGAAGTGGGTTATGGAAACCAGTTCATGGTCTTCTACTAGACGTCTATACGCGACATAAAGTAAGAAAAGAGTTCTCTTCAGTAGCCCATGTTTGTAGATAGAGATCTATGATAAAATCCGTGTGACCATTTTCGAGGTTGATTTCCATTTAATGTTTAATTAGTATTTTTGTTGGAGTTTTCGTAGTCGGTTTTCTCTATTTTTGATTTAATAAGTAAGGATTGGTAGATAATTCGTTAGTTGAGCGTCGAGATATTTTATGATGGTAGATTTTAGTCCGAGTTTTGACATTTTACTGTATTTTGCTATTTTGAGTTTGGATTAGAGATTTGTGCGATGAAGATTTTCGTTTGTTGTCATTTGTATTTTTTGATTCGATATTTTCAGTTATATTTACATTTAATGAAGTTAGGATGACGATATGTTCTGATCAATGGTAGGACGTATATTTTGTCAACATAACGACAAGTCAGATGAAGAACATTTCTCGTAAAAATGTTCAAATTGTGTGAAAGTTAAATGATGAAAATGAACATTATTACTGTCTTCATGATGGAAAATATTTTGAATAAATAGGATAATTTTCACAAATATTCGAATACCTGGAAAAATGTTTTGAGAAACATAGAATGAAACTATGTTACATAAAAACAAGATGTTCAGTAAAGAACTTATAGCCTACTTTCTCCTAAATGCATTGGTATTGTTATAACACTTTGTCCTTTTCAAGGAGT
Organism: Meconema thalassinum; assembly: GCA_946902985.2. NCBI lineage: Eukaryota > Metazoa > Arthropoda > Insecta > Orthoptera > Tettigoniidae > Meconema > Meconema thalassinum. The sequence continues at coordinate 19,440,296 of OX336397.1, forward strand.
ATAATTGAATGCTGGTTGTAGTAGCTTGTTGAAATACAACGTGTTATACGGATATTAAACATGAATATGAGGTGCCCTTTGATAGTACTACCTCTATGGAAACTTTCATTCAATACGGTTTCACCGTGTTTGAATTGATATGGTGAATCGATTTGCACACATACATGGCCGCTTTCTGCAAACTATTGGGCCGATGACCTTGTTGTCCAGTCAAAAGATGCTTTCTATAAAAAGGTATGTTGTTGCAAAATTTGGTACAGATCAAATGATTCGGTTGGTCGTAATTTGATTTAAGCCTTTACCGTTAAGGTGGCCACCATTCCGTTTCCGTCAAGATGGCGGCAATAATACATGACACTGAGGTGCCCTTTGCTAGTGCTACCACTGTAGCAAATTTAAGCTTTTAACATTTCGGTGGCCGTCATTACGTTTCCGTCAAGATGGCGACGATGTAAAATATGATACTGAGTTGCCTTTTGCGAGTGCTACCTCTGTACCAAATTTCGTTCAATTCGATTTCACCGTGTTTGACTTGACATGGGGAATCAATTTTCACACATACATGGGCGCCATCCCCAAATTATTGGGCTGATGACCTTGTAGTTTAGTCAAAAGATTCTTCTTACATAAAAGTATAACGTTGCAAAATTTGGTAGAGATCAGATGATTAGGTTGGTCGTAATTTGATTCAAGCTTTTAACATTTGGGTGACCGCCATTACGTTTCCGTCAGGATGGCGGCGATATAAAACATGACACGGATGTGCCCTTTGCAAGAGCTACCTCTGTTCCAAATTTCGTTAAATTCGGTTTCGTCGTGTTTGAGTAGATATGGGGAATATATTTGCACACATACATGGCCGCCAGCCGCAAATTATTGGGCTGATGACCTTGTAGTTTAGTCAAAAGTAACTTCATACATAAAAGTATAATGTTGCAAAATTTGGTAAAGATCAGATAATTAGGTTGGTTGTAATTTGATTTAAACTTTTAACATTTGGGTGGCCGCCATTACTTTTTAGTTAGGATGGCGGCGATATAAAACATGACACTGAAGTGCCCTTTGTTAGTGCTACCTCAGCACCAAATTTTGTTCAATTCGGTTTCACCGTGTTTGAATAGATAGGGAGAATCGATTTGCACACATACATGGCCTCCATCCGCAAATTATTGGGCGGATGACCTTGTAGTTTGGTCAAAAGATTCTCCATTCATAAATATATAATGTTGCAAAAATTGGTAGAGATGAGATGATTAGGTTTGGTCGTAATTAGAATTAAGCTTTTAAAATTTTGGTGACCACCATTACGTTTTCGTCAAGATGGCTGCGATATAGAACATGACACTGAAGTGCCCTTTGCTACAGCTACCTCTGTACCAAATTTCATTCAATTCGGTTTCACCTTGTTTGAATTGATAGGGGGAATCGATTTGCACACATATATGGCCGCCATCTGCAAGCTATTGGGCTGATGACCTTGCAGTTCAGTCAAAACACGCTCGCTATATAGATATATGTTGTTGCAAATTTTGGTAGAGGTCGGATGATTAGGTAAGTCGTAATTTCATTTAAGCTTTGAACATTTGGGTGGCCGCCCTTTACTGGTGCTAACTCGGTACCAAATTTCGGTTTTACCGTGTTCGAATTGATAGGGGGGGGGGGGGGGACGACAGACATTCAGAGTACACACACTTACACACGGACACACACACACAGACACACAATTTTCGCCCTGTGTTGATCTCATAAGTCTACTTTCCTTTTTTTATTGATGAGCGTAGAGGAAGGCAAGAAACAATATTGTGAAACATACAAGTTATGTGGTCAGCTGATATTATGGAGTATTATTGGAATGTTTTGTTGAAAAGGTGGACAGCTACGACGAGGTTTATTGAAAGTAATGGTAACGAGAGTATTCCCAAATATTGGAGGAAAATATATGCATATTGGAGTGCAGTAACAATGAGCTATAATGGCGTTGGTAGTGTTGGGAGGACATTTGTTAAGAGAATTATTCTGAGATTATATACGGTCTGTGTAGAAAGGAATGCACATTATAATGGAACACGAGATGTTTTAATGAAGTAATTGTGTTGAACGGAATTAGGACTCGCTGGTTTTAAGCGATATTTCGTCGTAGATGTTTGAAACAAGACAAGGTGTCAATAAACAGCTGATCGAGAATTAGATGACGGTTATAGTCAGATCATATGGTTCAATGTCAACAGAGAGTAATTGATTTTGGTATTTATCGGAAGTGCGTATTAGATTATTATTATTATTATTATTATTATTATTATTATTTCTGTTTTTGAAAGACTTGGAGGAAGTTCGATCATGAGATAATAATCTAGGCTTCATGATTCATCCCTATATTGTCTGTTATTCCTAATTATGACTCAAGTTAGTGTAAAGTTGTCTTATGAACGGAGGGGAAATTGAAAATGCAACGAAACTTGTAATATATGTAAATATTAACAATAGTTTAAATGATAGAGTAAATATAATCGTATTTAGACTAGGATTAGCGTAGGAATCAGGAGTCCTGTATAGAATAAGACTTAGTTATTGTAATAGCGACGGGCCATCGTTAAATAACATCTTTTACGACGGTATTAAATAACTTAATATTAATTCTTGGATTCTCCCGAAATCTTGGACACAGCGGTGAGGTGTCAAATATAGGTTTATTATTTACGCAGCATTAAATTCATAGCTAGCAGCACCTATTATGAGGTTTTGAATTCGTTTTGGTTTTGAACTTGACTTTGTTTTTCGTTGTTAATTGTTTTTATTATGAATAAAACTGACAGGCACATTTTCAGGTATGCTTGCAATATTTTCTGTAACTTTTGCGTTATATTTCGTAATAGTATGGTTAAGGTAAGAATGGTATAGCAGTAGAATAGTGGCACAACCTATATTCTATTCCCGTTACGCCCGAGATTCCAAAGTTTCTCTCTCTCCAGTGTGCTTAGTTAACCGAACCCAGTAGAGTAGAACCACAGTATAGTCAGCATGTTCCTTATTCCGGTGTGCGTTTGCCAGTAGCTATTTGCGGTTATTTCTAGCCGGGTACTACAAGTTGCTGCGATCCTCTTCCATCTTCGGATTTTGGCTGACATCTCAGAAGGAAATAACGGCACAGTCCCATTGCAATAGGTAGCTTTCTAATGAAATCTACCAAAAACAAGCAATTTATATTCAATTTACCGCTATTTACCAAAGTCAACAACACGTCGCCAATAGTTGCCTAGGTTACCAGAAGACTTATTGACCCGAGCACGCAGTTCAAACTACAATGCAACATATTACTCTCCATTTATTTCCTCAATCCAGTACAAAACTACCAACATCTTACCATCTCGCCTCATTTCTGGTCACTGATTTGGATCAATAACTCTCTGAGAAAGAAAACACAGCTATAATTCTCGATTTTAATCCAGACCTGGTCAAGAAGGTCATGAGACCAAAAATATTCGAGCTCCAGAGGGCTCTCGCATGATTTAGAAGTCGGTCAAACTAACGAGAGCAATGCCCTGGCAGCGGATCTGACTGCGGCCGCCACACTTCACCCTCCTTACGGCTGTTCTGTTCCAGAAAGGGTTGTCTTATCCCAGGAGTTTTGAAGTGTCCCGATGTCCAGTTCATCAGAAGTGAGAGTGTCCTCCCTCTTCCTTCTGCAGACCTTGGGTTAGTAGACGCAAAATAAGATAGAAACATCATTTCGGAATGCCAACCTCTTTAATCCCAAGGGGGTTAGATGACGTCTCAAGTTGATCAAACTCTTCCAAATGGCACGATAAGTTGGCTTCCCACAACACCACTTGCTTGTAACAGGTAGAAGAGGTTCCTATCGTTCCGAAACAGGTGCATGGATTCACCAACATTGGGACTCTGGTGTTCCGGATGTTCATTAACCCCGAACTTGCTTCTAAAGACCCTTGCGATTACTCCTGTCATCTGGAGATCTGAAGCAACACAGTGTGCCAGTGCATATTCCGATGGAACAGTGAAGAGGTCCCGGGGAATAACCTTTGTTACTCCATGGGAGAAGTTAGAGTTTGCTGCTACACAACTCTTCGAAAGACATTGTTTGGGGATTACAAGCTCGAAGAATGTGATCCTTTTTCGGTCCGTTGTCTCCTTTATAAGGTGCCAGTCGATTGATGTGGACAACCCGAGGTTTTTCATTTGATTGTTTCTTGTTCTTGTTGTTTGAGTCTTCGACTGGTTTGATACTGCTTTCCATGCACCCCTGTCCTGAGCAAATCATTTTTTCTCTACATAGCTACCACACACTACATCAGAGGCGATCACTTAAACATATTCTAAACTTTGTCTACCCCTAGAGTTCTTGTCCTAGACCCTATCTTCCATAACTAAGCTTGCTATTCCTGGGTGTTTTAGTATGTGCCCTACCAACCTATCTCTTCTCTTCATTAGCAGTCACCAGAAACATCTCTCCTCTCCCACTCGTCTTAAGTCCTATTCGTTTGAAATCCCATCTACCCATCTGATTTTCATCATCCTGCTGTAATACCACATTTCAAACGCTTCAATTCTCTTCTTCTCTGCTGCACCAATAGTCCAAGTTTCACTTCCATAGAGTGCCACGCTCCAGACTATGGCTTTCAAAACTAACTTCCGAATACCTAAATCTATATTCGTTATCAACAGATTCCTTTTTTGTAGAAATGCTTCCCTTGCCTGAGCCAACCTACTTTTTATATCCTCTTTGCTTCGTCCATCACTGGTTATTTTGCTTCCATAGTAAGGGAAGTCTCCTACTTCCTTTAGTTTTTCACCTGCCAATTTGATGTCCATAGAGGTTTTTGATTTATTGCGGCTGCATTCCAATATTTTTGTTTTACATTTATTAATTTTCATCATGAATTCTTTCCTCAAGACGGAGTGCATACCTTTCAAAAACTCTTTCAAATCCTCAGGGTTTCGGCCAAAATGACGATGTCATCAGCAAATCTCAGAGTTGAAATTATTTCTCCTTGAATCTTCACTCCAATTTAAAATATTTCTCCAATTTCCTTCAATGCTTGTTCAATGTAAAGATTGAAAAGTATGGGTGATAAGTTGCTGCCTTGCCTTATACCTCTTTGAATTCCAGCTTCTCTCTCATGCCCTTCAGCTCGAATTATTGCTGTCTGGTTTCTGTATAGATTGTAGATCACCCTCTTATCCCTGTACTTTATTCCAATCGTTTTCAAAATGTCAAACAATTTAGCCCAATCAACGTTATCAAAAGCCATTTCTAAGTCAACAAATGCCATGAACGTTCCCTTATCTTTCCTTATTCTACCTTCCAAGATCAGCCAAAAACTTAGTACTGGTTCCCTTGTTTCTCCTGACACCAAACTGGTCTTCACTCAACTCCGTTTCCATCTGACTTTCCATCTTCTTTTAAATTATTCGAGACAGGATCTTTGGGGCAGGAGTTATCAAGCTGATTGTACGGTAATCTTCACATCTGTCAGCTCCCACTTTCTTTGGTATAGGGATAATAACCTTCTTCTTGAAATCAGGGGGTACCTCACTTGTCTCATAAATCCTACACACCAAGTGAAATTACCTGATCAGACCTTCATCTCCTATGCAGCGTAGCAACTCAATCGGTCTATCATCTATGCCTGGTGCTTTGTTCCTGCTCAAGTCCTCCAATGCTCTGTCAAATTCTGATCTCAATATTAAATCTCCTTTTGCATCCTCATCAATTTCCTCCTCCCTTTCCATTACATGATTCTCAATCTCCTTTCCCTTATACAAACACTCTGTAAGCTTTCCATCTCTCAACCTTTTCTTGCATATCTGTTAGAAGCTTTCCATCTGTCTCCTTAATATTACAGCACGTAGTCTTCTTTTTACAAAAATAATTATTAATCCTTCGATAAGCTGTGTCTTCTTTTCCTAAATTCATACAATTTTCTTTAGCTGCACATTTCTCTTTCAACCATTCTTCTTTCGCTTACTTGCATTTCTTGTTTACCTCATTTCTCAGACGTCTGAATTCTGCTTTCCCCTTTTCATCTCTTACATTCTTGTGTTTCCGCCTTTCAACCACTCACTCAAATATATCCTGATTGATCCACGGTTTTCTGCCTATTCTTTCTTTCCTACCAATGTTCTCTTCTGAGGATTTTGTTATTTCAATCTTCAGTTGCGCAAATGAAGTTTGTTTAGGGTTTTTCATTAGTCGTTCCTTTATGCTCTTCTTAAATCTTTCGTTTACATCCTTCTCTTTCAGTCTGTCAATTGCCCACCATTTTGGCTTTTGACTTAACTTCAGTTTCTTCCACATTAATCTGCATTTCATAAAAACCAGATTGTGGTCAGAGTTTAAGTCAGCACCGGGATATGTTTTACAATCCAAAATCTGGTTTCGAGATCTCTGCTTGACTATAATAATGTCGATTGGGTAACGACCTGTATCTCTTGATCTCATCCGTGTGTATATTATTCTATTGTGGTTATTGAATAAGGTGTTAGATATGACCAACTCATGCTCGGTACAGAATTCCATCAGCCTGCTTCCTCGATCATTCCTTTCACCTAATCCGAAATCTCCAACTATATCCCCTTCTCTTCCTTTTCCTACCACAGCATTCTAATCTCCCATTACTATAACATTTTCATCACCCTTGACATACCTCAGAATTTCATCTATCTCTTCGTAGACCGTTTCAACATATTCATCATCAGTTTGACTGGTAGGCATATAGACTTGTACAACTGTGGTGCATGTAGGTTTTGTATTGATTTTAGCTACAATAATCAGTTCACTATATTGCTCATAATATTCCACCCACTGTCCAAGTTTCGTACTTAATATCAGGCCTGCCCCCACATAGCCGCTGTTTGATTTAGTGCAAATGATCCTATAGTCTCCTGGCAAAGTTCCTGTTCTTCTTGCCAGAGCATTTCACTAATCTCAACCAAATCCAACCTCACCCTATCATTTCCTTTTCAAAGCTTTCTAACCTTCCACTGCCTTGCAGACTTCTAACATTCCACGCTCCGATCCGTAGAATGTCATATTTTCTTTTTGTCCCTTCTGTGATGTTACCCCCTCTTGAGTAGTCACCACCCGCAAATACGAACGGGGAACTAGTTTACCTCCGGATTGGAATTTTACAAGAGAGGATGCTTTCATCACACGTAATTATGCATAGAGGGGTGCATATCCTCGGAAGAGCAATATGGCTGTAGTTTCCCGTTGCCTTCAGCCTTGGAGAAGAACGCAGTGTAGCCATTAGTTGGCTAATGTTATTAATATCTTAACCGTCCATAAGAAAAGTCGAGAATTGATTTATTCCGAAAGGCTGCAACGCCCTTTCAGAATTAAGTAATAGAGCAATTCTACTAACAAAAATACTAACCTTTTACTAACTAAATACAAAAATACTACTAACGAAAAATACTTAAGTTCTACCAACAAATACTACCACTAAAACAGTCTCTTACCAGGCACACTCACATGGACCCTCGCACATCATAATCCAATGAACTATATCTAATAAACAATCTAACTGTCACCAGGCACACTCACATGGACCCTCACACATCACAGTCTAAAGAAACAATGAACATTATCTAACTGTCTCCTAATCTTATCAATTACATCATTGATCCTGGTCACAATGGCCATCCCAAGATCGTTGCAGTTTTGGGGAGTACCCACGACTTCTCCTCGGGTCATACAACCATACGAGGTCTCCAGGATGATAAATTCCCCTGTCCGCCTTGAGGCCATAACGTGTCTTAATTCGGCCACTCTCATGCTGTATGTTACTACGGACTCTGTCATAGATGTCAACCATACGTTCTTTAAGCCTTGAGTCGTAATCTTTATCTGGCATGCAAATTAACTGAAGATTGCACGGCAACCGAAGTTCTCGACTGAAGAGAACGTTTGCAGGTGTCTCTCCAGTGGTTTCATGTACGAAACTGCGATAGGCCAATAAAAAAGAAAGGCGGATGATGGTCCCCATCTCGCTGATGCTCTGAGACGATTTTGGACAGTTACTTTCCAATTGTCTTGTTCATGCGCTCCACCATCCCATCAGACTGGGGATGCAGAGATGTATTCCTCGTCTTTCGGATCTCCAAAATTCGACAAAATTCTGTGTGAACAGTTGTGACACAAAATTTCGCCCCTGATCACAATGCTGTTCCAGCGGAACCCCGAAGTGTCTGAACAATTCCTTGACCAAAACTTCGACGATGGTAACCGCTTCTTGGTTTGTTAGGGCGTATGCTTCAACCCATTTCCTGAATAGTCCATTACGACTAATATAGAGTGTACCTGTTCCCTCCTTCTTTTCAAACGGTGATCCAAGGTTGTACTGTCGCATAAGGGCTACCCTCCGTTTCTGGCGACCGTTGGCGGAAGCACATATCTCACATTTCCTGCACCAATCTTTGACGTCTTTCCTTAGATTAGTCCAATAGAATCTTTCACGTGTCTTCTCCAGAGTCATGAAGCTGCTTCAGCACTTCAGGTACCGCCTTCTTGAGAACCAGGAGCTGCAGTCTCTTCCGCATTCCATCTGCGGATTCCAAGACACGCATCAGAACCCCACCTTCTAAGGTAATCGAGTCCCATTGGCCCCAGTAGGCCTTCAAGCTCGGAGAGAGGTGAGCTACTTCATTCCAAGCACTTCCCCTTCCTGCCAGGAGACATTAATGGTGGTCATCCATAGAACGGTGCCAGCTTTGTCTTCCACTCTGTAATAGTGTTTCCAGCCTGCCGCACACGGCCTCCTTGATAAAGCGTTAACATGTTTGTGGCTATTGCCAGACAGGTGTTCCGAAGCAAAGTCGTATACTTGGAGTCGCTCAATCCAGTTGGGTACCTGACCTTCTGAGGCCTTGCACCGAAAAATCCATCTCAAGGACGCATGGTCCATTCTAAGTAGGAACTTCCTTCCATACGGATATTTATGAATGTGTTCTACACCCTTGACAACGGCTAATAGTTCCCTCCTGGTCATGCAGTAATACCGTTCCGCCCTCGATAAGACCTTGCTGAAGTAACCAAACACCCGTTCATGTCCGTCTTGAATTTGTGAAAGATCTCCTCCAATGCCAAAGGTACTGGCGCCCATGTCAAGGATTAACTCCCCTTCAGGCCTAGAGTAACTTAAAATGGGTGCACTGCTCAGCGTACTCTTAAGGTCTTCTAACGCTTGTCGACAGTCGAAGTCCCATTCAAAAACGCTTCGCTCTTCGTTGAGTCTCGTCAATGGCTTAGCGATATTGGCAAACCCAGGAACGTAACGAGGGTAGTAAGTCCACAACCCTAGAAAGCTTCTCACTGCGTGCTTGTCCCTATGCACTGTCCATTCCCGGATGGCGGTGATCTTCGCCGGGTCTACTGAAACTCCCTCTGCAGAGACCTCATGACCCTGAAACTTGACCTCACTCCGGAAGAGATTACAATTCTTCGGAATAAGTTCCAGGTTAGCCTCTCACGGTCGCTAAAAACCTGACCGAAGTTCTGCAGATGGTTACAAACTGACCTACTAGGCACAATAATGTCGTCCAAGTACACTAAACAGGTTTCCCAGGACAGTCCTCTGAGCACGCTTTCCATTGAACACTCATATGATGCAGGAGCGTTGCAAAGTTCGAATGGCATCACAGTGAACAGCCGCAATCCATTTCCTATGGAAAACGCTCTGTTCTCCCGGTCTTTGGAAGCGACTTGCCAGGATCCACTCTTAAGGTCCAAAGTGGAGAAAAGCTCACAGCCGACCAACGTGTCCATAGTGTCATCAATTCGGGACGGAGGGTAGCTGTCTTTGCCACGTTATAGAGTAATCGATAGTCCACGCAAAATCTTGAGGTTCCGTCCTTCTTCATATCAAGTACAACCGGAGAAATCCACGGGCTGATTGAAGGCTCGATCACACCATCTTGCTCCAGTTCCTGGATGATTTTCTCGTCCCCCTCACGCTTCGCCAATGGCAATCTTCTGGGAACTTGGCAGATAGGTGTTGCGTCCCCAGTGCCTAACTGGTGTTCGATTATATTTGTTCCTCCCGTAGGCCCATTCCCAGTTTCAAAGATGTCCTGGTAACGCGTAATAAAATCCTTCATATTGTCTTTATGCTCAGCAGATAATTAGCGGAAAGCGTCCTGGACGAAGGGTTCTAAAGAATCCGGGAGTTCTCTAAATACTGGGGTGCTATTCACAGACCGTTGCACAACGGATGAGATGGTTGAAATATGTCCTAGACCGCTCCCTCCCTTCATAATCACTGGATAACTATTGACATTCATCAAGCGTACTGGGATCTGCTTCCCAGTCAAGAGTAAAATTCTTGCAACGAGTAAACAACACCCAAGTTTGTCATCACTTATATCCGGTTCCAGCTCTACACTTCGACCTTCAGGAACAGCTCTGTCCAGACGAGCCTTAGCTATAATTTGGCTGCGCTCTGCCAACGTGTTATATTCATCTAGAACCAAACGAGCTGTCAAATTCTTCCCACGCTAAAGGATTACCTCTTCTTTACCGATGGTGATAACTCCTCTGTTTAGGTCTAGCAAAAAACCAAATCGCCTCATAACGTCTGTCCCCGTCCTAACAACCCTTCTTAGTTTTCCTGCTGCAGCTGTCTTTGAGCGCCATTATTTTTGCACTTATTCCGAGGATAGCCTAGTTCCCCATAGCCCCAGCAACGAAACTCCTTCCTCTTCGTGCAGGTTGATAGTTTCCCCGTCCTAACAACCCTTCTTAGTTTTCCTGCTGCTGCTGCTGTCTTTGAGCGCCATTATTTTTGCACTTATTCCGAGGATGGCCTTGTTCCCCATAGCCCCAGCAACGAAACTCCTTCCTCTTTGTCTTCAATGCCTCCAAAACCTTCTGGAACTTCATCAATGCGGGCCATGAGAGCATGATGTAGAAAACTGGTGCCGCCAATAAGCAAGTTGGCAACTGTCTCCCCGTAGACCTCAGCATAAGCCCTCGTATCCGTGTACAACATCCTTGACGATTATTGGATGCCTTTACCATCTAATACTGACTCTGGGCTGAAAATAATCATCGTTGGACCTATGTTCAGAAGTAGACTCTTCAGCAATCCATTCACCACACCGTCCACGAAAACCTGGCCGATCTCCCACCCATAGATGCAACATTCACACTTGAACATGGAGCCTTCTTCGTGCAGGTAGATAGTTGCCCCGTCCTAACAACCCTTATTAGTTTTCCTGCTGCTGCTGCTGCTGTCTTAGAGCGCTATTATTTTTGCACTTATTCCGAGGATGGCCTAGTTCCCCACAGCCCCAGCAACGAAACTCCTTCCTCTTTGTCTTCAATGCCTCCAAAACCTTCTGGACCATTTCCTCCACGCTCCATTGAAGCTCTGATTTCTCTGCGTTGGCAGCGCACACTCGGACCAGACCTCACACGGACTGCCTGGCAGCCTCAAACTCGATGGCTTGCATTAGTTCCTCGCTTAAGGATTTGGGACGAGCTCTTGACCACCTGTTGTGTCTCAGATTCTTGCAGACCATGGAGGAAGCAGTCGATTGCCAAGCTTTCGCATTCAGTACGTCATTCGGCACCGTGGGGGTAGGTACTCTTTATCAGGCGGGCGACGTCTTGCTCTAACTCCTGTAGGCTCTCATTTGGTTTTTGGTGCCGCCTTTTCAGCAGCGACCGGTATACCTGCTCCATATGTTGATGGCCGAAACGCATCGTAGTTTGGCGATCTCGCTAGCGGGCGGACTGTAAAACTGCCAAGGCATCACCACGCAATGCTTTGGTAACCGTCCACCACTGGTATGCCATTGACGCTGTCTCAAAGAGTGCCATGCATTCGCCCAATGGCATCTTACCATCAAACGAGGTTAGGCCGGAGTGTCCATCGGACATGGGTACGTACAGCACTGGAACCTGGACCTCAGCTTGCCCACCAACCTTATGCATGCCCACAATACACCCTTTACTTGGCTGCTTCAAGCCCTCTTCTAACAGTTTAATGCGTTTGTCCGCTTCCTCTAATTCATTCTTAAAGTCAATTTATGCATTCGGTATTCTTCCTCCTAGGATTTTAGAATTTCCTTCGAATTGATTTTCCACACTTTTAAAAGTTTCTCTCAATACCTCTTTCAAGTTCATACAGTTCTCTTCGAACTTATCTTCTAAGCTTTCAAATTTATCTTCTAAGATTTTAGACTTACTTTCAACAACTTACCTATTTCACTGGTACCGCAGTTTGTCTCTAATAGGAGGCTGTGTGGGTCTCTGCCAGCGTCCAAATTGTCCCGCCTTAAACCTTGCTGAAGCACTGACTCCATTCCGGACGTGCCCATTTCACGCTCTTCCAGTTCACGTTTTTAATCGGCCACTTTCAGTTCACATAAGCTCACTAATTTTTAAGCCATGTTTACAGCCAAAATGACGCACAAATGCATTTAATAAGTGATTGTCGCCTTATCCCAACTTCTGAGAACAATTTTTCCCGTGCTCTTAGTTCAAATTACAATTCACCCTCGACTATTTATTTTCTTACTCCAGTACAAAACCACCAACATCTTAACATATCGCCTCATTTCTGGTCAGTTTTGGATCAATAACTTTCTGAGAAGGAAAACACAGCTATCATTCTTGTTTTTAATCCAGACCTGGTCTAGAAGGCCATGAGACCAAAGAGATTCGAGTTCCAGACGGCTCTCGCATGACTTAGAAGCCGGTCAAACTAACGACAGCAACTCGCTGGCGGCGGATCTGATTGCGCCCGCCACAGTATGGACTTCACAATAACAAAATAAATCCCTCTCCACACGCCGGAAGGCAGAGGTAGATTTCTCCGGTTAAAATTCTTTCAAACGTTTAGAGGACTATGGTCCTTTCTAAACTGATTTGATATTGTGTCTATCAAGGGAGGTATGATATTTTCTCTCTCAAAACTCCATTTGTCCCACCTCTTTGGGCAATGGTTAGAGCCATCGATAAACTATATTGAGCTTATTTTTGTCTCAAGGAGGACACTGAACATTTTCGGAACATACTACGAGTTTTAATGGTATTATAGGAGGTGTATGAGGCCTTTGGAACAATGCACGAGGGTGCTAACAGTACTTAACATATTCCAAAGCACTTGGTGTACACTGATATATCTGTCGTTTTATCTTCTTTGACTTCAACTTCAGATTTTCTGATGAGCTTAGTTTGTGACTAGCTCTAGTGTTAACGAACCTGTAAATAAGTGTATATTTAAGTCATATGAGCTACAGATAGGACTGTGGTTTTGTAAGTTCAAAATATAATAATGCATTCTGATTTGAAAAGGCGATGTCGCACCATGAACATTGTCATTCTAGTGGAGGTGTGTGGCCGGTTGATTCAAGGTCAAGCCGCATGTTACGACCTGATATTACCCAGCATTCATTGTGATGCTTATAGCGATCTACTGCAGTTTCTCTTTCAGACGCATGACAGATTGTTCCCATGAATGTCTGATTCAATGCTAAGTTATGATACAAATTGAGGTCACAGCTGATCGCTGGAATTTATTGTAAGACCGTTACATCACTCGTCTATGCTTACGACAGTTAATTGATGTTGTTTTCATGAGTTTGTGATCTATAGGAGGAAATTATAGTAGGGTAAATAAACCTATCCTGGGCCAGGGGCTAATGTGCAAGATGGCCGCCGCGCGCAACTGAACTCGTTACTGGCGGACTTTTCAAATAATTATTTATTCGTTATTGACTATGAATTATTTATTATTGATTTATTATTTATTTATTTAATTAATGATTATATATATATATATAATTTATTTCATTGATTATTCAACTTTTATTACTTAGAAATTATTAATATTATTACTATTTATGTATTTATTTAATTTCTTTTATTAAATTATGTAATTATGTAGGAGGCTAAAGTTATACGGGCACCTACAACGAATGATCTGCAACAGGCTTACCAAGATGATCTTCTCATTGGTTAAATGCTACAAGACTGGAAGCATGTGGCTTAATGAAGTACTAAAGGACTTGGATTCGGCTGGAATTGCTGACCTTGATGTAGAATATCGTTCTAAATGTTGTGCTATGGTGGAATCTTGGACTCCACCACCTAGAGTCCCTAAATGTCGGAAGCCCCTTTCGCAGGAGAGAAAGGATAAATTATCAGCAGGGCTCAAGAGATATTGGGAACGGAAAAGAGCATCAACGAAGAACTAGTCATAAGCGCTCCGTAGAGGGCTTACAACAATACAAATAATGTAATATTATTATTCCTTTATTTTATTATTTATTTAGGATCGTTTCAACCTCCTATGGATTACTATTACACAACTGCCTTGACTGTTGATGTTCTTTCCTGTTACGCCAATACTCTTCCATTCGTTGGCTCACTCTTGCTCGTTCCTCGACCGAGAACACCCTTCCAGTTCTCTTGGGTTTCTCTACGGACAGATCTGTCACCTCCGCAATTTTCCTTCCGAACACTTTTCTGTTTGCAATATCTCCCTCCTCAATGCCGCATTTTACCATGGTACTTGAGTCTTTCTCCTTTCCTGAAAGATGAAGATTTTATTTGCTAGGCGTTCCGGTCCCATTCTTCTCAAGTGTCCATAGAAAGTTAGTCGTCTTTTCGTCATAGATTTATTTTGTATTTATTATTATTTGTAGATTTCGATTTATGCCAAAAGAGCAGAAGTATACATTTATAAAAATTCAGTTTTTATTTATTTTCATTTTAATAATCAATTTTTATTTTTTTTTAGCACAGGGCTACTACGCGAGATGACACCACGCACAAACACTTACATAAATGGCGTGTTAACCTATTCTACCTAACCTAAGCTAAGCTAAGCTAACCTCCAAAGCTGAGCCAGGGGCTAAGGGATACACTCAATGTAAACACGCAACTACCCCATGCTAGTCTTATAGAGAGTAAGATAAAGCCAGCGCAGGGGCTACTGTGCAAAATGACCGCCAAGCACAACGAGCTCAGGATTACCAAGTCAGTTAAATTTAAAAAAGTAAAAGCTTTTCTGCCTCTCTTCCTTTACCCGGGCTTCAGACGGCACTAGGGCGTAGCCATAGAGGCGGAGTTAACACACACACAGGCTTGCAGAGAAATTAATCTAGCACCAGAGACCTTTTCATTCACACACAGGCTTACAGAGAAATTAATCTCGCACCAGAGGCCTCTTCATTCACACACAGGCTTACAGAGAAATGCATCTCGCACCAGAGGCCTCTTCATTCACACACAGGCTTACAGAGAAATTCATCTCGCGCCAGAGACCTCTTCATTCACACACAGGCTTACAGAAAATTTAATCCCACACCAGAGGCCTTTCAATTATAAGTACAAGACCTGAGTTTACGTGCGGTAGTGTGGCAAATTTCTTCCCACTTCTCATCCCACCACAGCATTCTGCAGGTTCCCATTAAATATATTGAGGCTGGATACCCCATCCCAGAGCATATAAGTAATAAATGGGTCATACTATACTTTCGACTACCGTCCACTTCTAAAATGTTTGTCTTCGTATCCTTTCATTTCATAAGGAGCACGCAGAGACCAAGTTCGTTGATAAAATCGTAAATGGTTACATGTTTAGTGGTATATTCTGATTCATAAGAAGTAAAGGTGATCCAATTTCGAAATCATGTTTACAATAATGTTTTCATCACTTACAGTTGAAATTTTCCGGCTTATTTTCTCGGTGTAAAAAATCATGTGTGGTGTGACTCATAAATAACGACGATTGCGAAACGTTCCGATTTTTGAAATGGTAATTTTTGTCAGTCAGAAATAGATAGATAGAAATAGATATTGGCTTTGTATTATTCTTTAATTTAATAAGGAGCCCGTATATAGCAGGTTCGTTACTAGAAAAATTCCTCTCGGCACGCCGGAAGGCAGAGGTAGATTTCACCGGGCAAACTAGGGGATAGGCTATAATAGGCAAAATATGCAGGTTTTCGTAGAAGCATCAGACCTCATTTATTGCGAGAAAATATTTTACAATAATTGGAGCTTAATTAACTTTTTTTTCGTCTTTTTAGGCATAGTACTTTTTACAACATTTTACTGTCTTATGGAGAAGGTAAACCATCTTGTCATTTGGGGTTCATATTTATACTTGTAGTCACACAGTCCTTATGCAAGGTTTGGAACTGATGTGTAACTATCTAACAGTCTGTTACTTCTTCACGCAAATTTTACCTCCCGCCGATATGTTGGTTGGTTCCTCAGTTTAGGGGCTGCGACAACGTGGTCATGTAACCGCGTGTACATTGGGTGTGTGTAGAATCTGTCTGATAAACGGTGTTAATTGTGATGACTGTATTAGTCTGTAATTTAGGTAAGGACTGCAGACGCTCAAATTCAAGTAGTAATTCGTAATTTTGCTATCAAATACTACCTTCAACGACACCTAGCTGTGAACTTGGCTACTAGATGCCACCGCAACCAGCAACTTGCAACGAACCTTGGAAGTTCCCCTCCGAAGGAAAGCATGCTGAGAGATTTTTAGCGCTCTTAGAAAATCCGACGACTTTGGCCGGCTTTGAACCCGCGACCTTGGGCATAGAAGTTCAGCATGCTACCAGTTACGTTACCGAAGCCGCTTCCCACAGAGTCAGATGGTGATCTCGTGCAATGGCGTTGTCATGGCAACCTCTGATAGCTCGTCCCTCACAAATTTAGTACCCTGTGATGGCACTTGGCATTTCCTTGTAATTCCGAAATCATTTTTCTCATCCCTTGGCGTAATGGTGGGTCATATCAAAAATTATTTCAGACAAAAGTTTTAGGTAATTATTAGGGAAATAAGTTCCATTGTGTACGGTTTTGATATTGTACCTATTAAGAGAGATATGATTAATGTTTACCGAAAACCCACTTTTTTCCACCCCTTTGGTCAATGGTCGGTGCTATCAAATAACATTTTAAACATTTATTATTGGCACTTATCCGACACATAGTATGAACTTTGAATGGACTAGACATTTCATGTATTAAGAGAGTTATAGCGATATTTCACTCTTTCGAAAAAGCCCCCCATTTTCACCCCCTTCGACCGATTTTGCCCATTAACGAACTCGACCGAGAATTTATAGGGATACATATTATTAAAAATTTTCGGAGCGATTGGTGCAAAATTATGGCAGTTATCATTTCCACAAGGAACGGATATATATACATATATATATATATATACATAAATTGTTAATAAACCTTTGAATTGACGGTGGTTTGGGGGGTCGGGGGATATGAATCGCGAAGTTATGTCGAAATTTTCCAAAAGTCGAAACATGGTACCCATTGCAATAGTTAGCTTTCTAATGGAATCTACCTAAAACAGTATGAGGTGCATATTTGCTATACAGTATTTTGACTTGTAAGTAGAGAAGGGAACGTTCCTCCTCAGGAATAAAAGGGATAAAATCGTGTCTTAAGGGCGAAGGATTCAGGGCGCACCATGATATAATGCTAAAACTTCTATACCACATGTCTCGGTGCGTCTGCAATAATATTAAAGGTACAGATACAAAACATTTACCATTTTCAGTCCAAGTCCTGCTGATTCCAAATAATTACTCTTTATCGAAAAGAGTAATTCCTTCATCCAAGAGACAAATCCATGTCTTAATAATACTGTCCTGTGGTCATATGAAATAATCCAATATCCAGTCTCAAAATCAAGAAATGGACTCGGTAACACAGTCCAATTTAGATCTTGGTAGATTGCGAAAAAAAACAAATGACATTTTCTTTGTATGCCACTTCCATTATTCCTTCTTCCCAACTATACCCACTAGTACACAGAAGCAAAACTTTTTGCCGTCTTGTTTCTAATAAGAAGAATAAAGGTGATCCTTCCGAGCAAATGTGGTGTTTATAATATGACGGGTCATTATTCTACGCAAATGTATTTTGATCGAATCCTTGCTGTCGAAAGCCCTACATCACTCGGAAAAATCTTATAGATCTTCCTAAGTTGGTGTACTCATTATTTTTCCTGTGTTCGCCAACCGGTGAGTGTCTGCCGTGTTTTGGTGCATATCCTTGCTCATTTTAACATGTGTCAAGTCTCCTTCCACTCTATCAATTGAATGAAGTTGTAACTACTACTTAAACGTAAAGAATCTAAAAATATCTGGGGCTGGAATTACTTTACAAAGTGGTGTACGTTATCGATTCTGGAACTCTCTCATCACTACTATAAACCATTTAATTCCCACATCAGAGCGTACATAAATTCCATATTTGCTTGCAATCGGTCTTAAAGTTGAGATAGAACTGCCTGCCTGAGGCTTTGGTTTGTTGAGAATAGGCATAGGGTGCATTCTTCTTAAAAACATGATTCCCTAATTATTCTTTCACATATGCATTCATTATCTCCTCTAAACATTATGAATGTGGACTCACCTTATTTAGCAGTACGAATAGTGGGGATCTTTCTAGCATCATGAGTTCATTTAAATTCTCGAGATTATCTCTCTTGGCTAGATATATTTCAATGGACACTTTAATGTGAAGAGCTCTGCCCCTTGAATCGTTGTGTAAAATCTTTAGATCTGTTTCTATGTCAGTGAAATGATGGGTATTGTCATGCGGGTTTTCACAAATAGCTGAGTGTTCATTGTCTTTCATTGTATTTTGTGTTCTTTATATAGTGTTGAAAACTGTCCCTCACTTTGACCTACATAGATACCTTTACATCCTTCTTCTTTGAATGTGAACAAATACACACCTGACTTCGAATGGGTTTTCCTTCGTTAGGTTGCTGTTATATATGTGCTTACCGAGTGTGTTGTTCATCCTGAATGCTATATTGAGTCCTTGTTTCTTGTAAATATTCGTTAATCTTATGAATTGAACCGCACATGATTCCCTCTTTTGGAGGGCTCGTTAATAATGTCCCCTATTTTGTTCTGACGTTTCATTAATATTCGGTTTATTGTTGGGTGGGAACTTGTTTTATCCTTTCTTTTTTAGGTTCTGTATTGACATCGGAATACTGTCTCAACTCCGTTGCCTTCTTCAAAACACTTCCTACTAAATAAGGTACTTAATGCACATGTTAGACTTAATGCATGTACTAGACTATATTGTACTACTCTAGAGGACCTGTCTAACCAATGCTTTACTCTCTACAAGTATTGTCTACCCACACAGGGTTAGCTGGTCTTGTGAAAAAGTAAGACCTTATTGGATTTTACTTCCTGATACTTTGGATCAGGAGGAAGTTATTTACGCTATTAATTTGGGTTACAGAAGAATCATTTGGGGTTTAGGGCACAGTGGAGGGGGGATTGAAGTAACGGATGTTCCTTAAAAGACTACTTTCACATTCCCATCACTGCGGCATGTGTACTACCTCCAAGCATACTTCCACAAGACAGAAATAGCTCCCATCAACAGACTGACAAACGTTTCTTAAATACTTCAAGACAGAGAGATCACTGAATGAGAAAGCATAATTTGTGGGCTGCTAAATACAACGCTAATATCTATATCTACTTCAATGACGAGACACATACAATAGAAGACACATCTGACATTAGCAAGAGAATTTTTAAAAACCCAAAATTTACAGCTATCTACGCTTAAAGCGGATGATAATATTTTATGTATGTTGAACACTTACTCTTTTAATTGATTTCCACTGCCATCACCTTCTCGCTCCTGGATTTCTTCATTCTCATCCTAGTGATAAGATGGAATAATTTATTTCTGTGCTATCACCTCATACGTTTACACACATAACACACCATGTAATTGTACAGCACTGCTCCGCTGAAGTGAAGATATATACCCTTATCGACTTTCGTACGGTCCATCACATCATACTGCTAGAGATGAACATTATACAGATAAGTGGTTATAATCCTCAGTTAAATTAAATGCTAGAGGGAGACTATTGTAGAGTATGTAACATCAATACTGTTGTTATATTATGCTGGTAACTACACGAATTATACGTCTGCTAGAGTAAGGGAGATCATAATGGGCAACTTGTAAAACGTGATTGTACCAAACATATGCTAGCTTCACATAATGTACCTTTCTAAAAGACATATAAGATGTGTTCCCCAGTAGCTCAGTGATCAGAGCAACATCGCACAAAGGCGGCGATTGCGGCTAGAAGTATCGCATGAGACAGAAATTTCAATTCACTGTCCTTCCAACAAAATGGATTGTGCTGGCAGTACAAAACGTACCACCAAACAATTTTTTCATCAACAATTTATTTTTATTTTGGAATGCTATTAGGTGATAAGGAGATGCCTTGTAAACAGGCATAAAAATACTTACCTCTTCCAGATCTGAAGATGTTGTTTCTGTTTTGAAGCAAGGAATGAGGTCAGGAATAGAAGCTTCCTCAATCTTAATGTCCGTGTGAAGGTCTGAATCATTCTGCAAAGAAAAGAATTGTTTTACAAATATGTTCCTTTGTGTAGGTGGAATAATATCCATCAGATGATTTGCACTGAAGGTATCAAGGAATAAAATAACCTACCAAAGGTAATAATGAAAACGACATTCATACTTTTGTAACGTCAACCTGACAGTTTATGTGGACTTTACATCAGAAAGCATTTCAGTGCATAAACACTCGTAAAACGTGGGCCTGGCATATTGTTACTAGCATTGTGTGTGTATGTTCAGACTTTGGGGCGTAGTTACTTAGAGTTACCATAGAACGTTGAAAAGGACAAGCATCGTTGATAAATATCGTGACTGTGTTACCATTTTGAAACCAGATTAAACCTAAGATGCTTAAGGTAGAGAACAATTTAACAAGAACGAGAAAGAAATCAAGATTTATTGGTAGGTACATTGGCAGCTCCTTAAAATTTCATTGCATACCAATTCACTTGTAATTCATAATACATGACCAATTGACGTTGCCAATATTACGCAATATATTAATATAGAGAACTGAACATGAATACTGTATGTTTATAGACAAGAGCTGGAAAGTTTTTCTAAATGAAATTGGCGAACACGATCTAACTTAGTAAAGGCTGAGACACAGCATCATAGACCATATATGGCGTGTTTTTCAAGTTGAGTTTATGCCAGTAAAGAAACCACATCCCTCTTTCTCCTCCGTACAACGCTCAAAGAGAAACCCTCCCCATCAATTAACAGTATCTGTGCAACATTGGAGGCTGTCATGAAGGTGGAGGGTGGGCCATCACCTTACTTACAGTAAGAGCTAGCAGTGAAGGCTGTCATCAAGTGTGTGTCAATACCAAGTTGTTGGCCATGTGAAGCAGTGGAGGTCAACCCAAGCCTCACATTCATTTTCATATGAGTTTTCGGATACTGATCTCATCATGTAAACTCCCAGTTGAAGCCCGATGCGCTCCAGAACACATGGGCTAGTCTAGGTTTTGGCAGGAACTATTATTTTCGTACAAATGGTCACCCTACCTCAACATTCCTGTGTGTTTTGTCCTAAATGGTTGGGACAATTTGCAAGGCATTCTCAATAATGTTTAAAGATACCATGAAGACCATCATGGACAACTGAAACCATTCCAGAAGTGAGTTTTCACCTTCAAGTCAGCTACTTGCCCAGGGCTTGCTAATGCCGGCAAGGGAGGCTGCTAGATATTTGTCGTTGAGAAAACATAACAAGACACAGTTTGCAGAAAGTGATAAGTATTCACAGAACACCTAAATGTTGCCAACTTACGGAACAATACACTGCGCAGAGCTATAGCGTCTTCGGTGGCGTAGTTGGTAGCATGCTGAGCTTCTATTCCCAAGATCGCGGGTTCAAACCTGGCCGAAGTAGTCATATTTTTTAAGAGCCTTAAAAACGCTCAGTATGCCTTCCTTCGGAGGGGAAGTAAAGCCGGCGGTCCCATGTTATAGATTTATGGCATGTAGAAGATCCTTCCACAGGCTAAAATTGTGTGAAGCAAAATTTCTGGGTTAGATTTCATTGGAACGCTCTATCAAAGTTCCAACGTTCTCCACCAGGTATCAGTGACACCTGGAAATGAGAGTTGGATCTACTTTAAACTGAACGGAACTTGTAGCTCTCCCTATGGATGTCCGCTTGAAGCAGCTACAGCCTCTGGCAAGCCGAACTTGTCCTCGGACACTCCCGGCATTAAAAGTTATACGATAAATAAATAAATTAATTAGAAAAGATGGTTGGTTCCTCAGTTAAGGGGCTGAGACAACGCGGTCATGTAGCCCCGTGTACTTTGGGTGTGTGTAGAACCTGTCTGATAACCGGTGTTAATTGTGATGGCTGTATTGGTGTGTGTTATCTGTTTTCAATTCAAGTAAGGACTGCAGACATTGAATTTCCAAGAAGTTCCCACTTTTACTACCAAACGCTATCGACAATGAGCAATTAGTTCTGAACTTCGTTACTAGATGCCACCGCACTCGGCTCCCGGTGACAAAAGATGAACCTACCAGCGTTAGTCAAGTTAAACTTTTAATTTAGCTTCACACAAGTGTAATTAGTGGAAGATTCTTTATCATGCCATAAATCTATGATATTGGACCGCCTGCTTTACTTCCCCTCCGAAGGAAGGCATACTGAGGGATTTATAACGCTCTTAAAATTTCCGACGACTAACTTACGGCCGGGTTTGAACCCGCGATTTTGGACATAAAAGCTCAGCATGCTACCTACTACGCCACCGAAGCCGCCTATTAGAAAAGAAAGAAATAAAGAATCTATGATCACCTCTATTTGATGTTCCACTTTGACCGCCGTGTTTTCGTATTCAAATATATCACAAGATTCATCCAGCAGGTTAGAAGTGGGTAATTGGTCCTTTGACTCCTAGAAAGAGTTATACAAGTAAGACCCAACATGAAACATACCGACAGAATAACAGTTATAAGTTACGTGTAACAATAAAAAGAAGAACATACTCGTTAGCCTACTATTTGGTAGCAAGCTCGCCATGCACATCATGTTACACGATATATGAATTAAATAAAACTCACAATATTAAGGAATTCATCCGGCTCACTCTTAATTATTGGTTGTTGGTCCATAATGTTTAGGAAGCTAGAACACACAAATCATTATCATATATAACACATGAAATGAGTAATTTCAGAACACCGAATTCAAGTTAGGCTACTGGTAATCCAAATATAACCCTCCAGGTGCACAGTGAGAAGAAGAAGTTAACAACAAACGTATTCGACAATGACGCTCGACATTATAAGATATGAGTTAGGGTATAATATCGAGTGAAATATTAATAGAATGAGGAATTACTGGTGGCAGCTTGTGGAGCAGTGAAATGAAGTAACCTATTGGTTTCTCTATTCCTAAGTAGGCTACACACAAACATGAGCACAATGTGATGGGGCACGCGGAATAAATATAATTGTCCGACGCTAAATTACATTACAAACCTATCAACGTAAAAGTAAACTCAAGTTACTGCACGAGTATTAAGATATTGGCAGAAAGAGGATGCAGTGAGTTTCAGATTCACAAGACAATAGTTCCGCGTCGTGTTACAAGGAACGCACTTCAAATGAAAACCATCCAAAGTCCTTCATAGAACAGAAGGGTCTGATGATGTAGGCTATTACAAACTTATAAATACCATCAGTGAGTAACTTGCATAATTGCCGTCATAAACGTGTCACTAGTTACACATTTAAACCTGTGTATCCTCGACAATTAAATAATGAAAAATTAACCACACAGGTAAAACTACGGTTGTAAAATGTTACCACGGTATTAAATTATTATTGTTATTTAACTTAGTCTATTCAACTCTACGTAATACATATAGTTCAATGACTTAGTCACGTCTGTAAAGAACATTTCAAATATCCCAACATGGAACTGCAAATTCTCAGATCTAATATTTCAACGCGAGTTTCATCAAAGACACGAACTCGATGTTGATATTGCAAGCAACGCACCCGTGAATAAAACACACTTTACCGTTGATAAATAGGTACCGGTTATAGGGTGACCAACTGTACATTTTCAAATGGAGGACAGACTCTTTATAAAAGGAGGGCTTTTCACAAAAATGTTCTAAAATTGGAGGACAAAAGGAATTTTAATATTTACATGCAAAATTTAATATTACATACCGTACCTTATCACCGCGGCAGGTGCAGCTTGTAGAGGGGGGGGGGGGGAGCTCTGAACTAAGTAGGGGCTTCTCTGTACTCTGTGGAAGACGGATCTGGGCGGGGAAGTCCTAAACCCCGACACGGCACGTCCCAATGGCTGATAGGGGCTCTCGTGAGAGAGTCGTGCTTGCACCCGCGGATCAACTGAGGACATGATATAGTGGCAGCAGCTATATCATTATTGCTGATACAAAGATCGATACGTCGACCTTGTATCAGCAAAAAGCTGCTTCCCGTCCTGTCATCCTTGGATGATGAGATGTGAGGTGGTTACTGCGCATTGAGGAAGGCAACGGGAAACAACCTCAATTAATTTTCCCTAGAATATGCATGCATGATGGATTCTTCCCAAGTTAAATTGGTATCCGGAGGTAAAATAGTGCCCTGCTCGGATCTCCGGAGGAGGCAATGTAAGAAGATTCCGAGAATTGATCAAATATATAGAATGGGAACATAGAATGTTCGATCACTCAAAAGGACTGGAAAACTGGAAAATGTCAAAAAGGAAATGGATGGACTTGAGATCGACGATCTAGGACAAAGCGAAGTGAGATGGCCAAATAATGGAGACTTCTGGAGTGGTCATAGTACTATTCTGTCCGACTCAGGCCGTGCCCTTTAAAATTTACCACGTCTGATCAATCCAACATGGCGGCTGTGCGAAGTATTTCACGGATATTCTATATGTCCGAAACTATAACCGATATAACCCTGAAATTTTGTGCGGTGATAAAGGGCACCACTAGAAATTCACGTATGAGACTTTCAGAAACCAGTTAAGTACAAAACGAACATGATGGCCAAGTAAAATTGAAATATGTAA
This sequence comes from Meconema thalassinum, assembly GCA_946902985.2. Classification (NCBI taxonomy): domain Eukaryota; kingdom Metazoa; phylum Arthropoda; class Insecta; order Orthoptera; family Tettigoniidae; genus Meconema; species Meconema thalassinum. The sequence goes on from OX336397.1 coordinate 19,465,264, forward strand.
ATCGACCTTTCTCGCGATTTAACCACCCGTGCGCAATGAAACATGGTACAGCAATTTTTAAACACATTGTAATGCACAGACAACTAATTTAGTTCAAATGTTTACATAACCTCAAGATGGCGGCTGTGCGAAATTTTAAAAGTTAAAATTTTATTCCTTTTGTCCTAATTGTTACGTGCAATGCCCGTCCCAATGTTTTTAAAATCCCTCTTCCCTGTATTCTGGTGTTCCATGACATTTTGAATCGACCGCCTGGTGATTTGGTTCGGTTTGTGAACACGAGATGGCACCTGCTGTCGGACTTCGGGGTTCCTTCAAATAGTTCCTTCCTCTCCGATAGAGAGTGTTGCTTGTTGCTTATAAAACTCTTCCTATTCGTGGAATAATTGAAGGCAATTATATTCTACGTCATGAAACAAATGCCTGTGTATTCATGATACCGCCAAATTATTTACTTAATAATGACATTGTTGATTGATGTGTCAAGCCTTGATTGGACGATAAATATTTACATGAATTCAGTTCGGTATCTGACGCGGGATTCTCCGCCATCTTGTGGAGTCCATTGTCTGTCGTCTGAGAAGCAACTTAACTGCTGGTGTGACAGAGTATCTCTTCGTGGGCTGGGGGCGCCCTTGGCCCCCAGTTTTTACAAATATGAAAGCCAATTCTACTAGGAAATTGCCTGTGCTCTTCAAGCTTTGAATTTCATCGTTTCGCCGTGAAGAGGACGTGTGAAATGTAATCGCATCTCGATGCAGACCTGTGCTTGAGACCAAAACGAAGCATGTGCTGGGTGGGCCAGTTTCAGGCAATATAGTGCCGTATTATATTTTATTTATATTATGTGTTAAATATTTTTATTTTTCTTGTGTCTCCACTGTGAAGTTTTAAGGTACGTTATTATTTTTAATATTTAATTATTTTATTTTGGGAGCTCCAATATTGGCCTTGTATGAATGTTTGATCTTGTGTTTTGTTTTGCCTGGTAGACCTAAATTTTTTTATGTTTTAATGATGTTTCCATATATATATTAATTTTGTTATTGTTTTTTGTACCTTCTGGAGACACATTTCTAAGTTTATTTTACGTTTTAAATTATTATTTATTTTCTTTTGGCAATCTTGGGATTGGCATATTATTAATCTGATGTAAGATCCGTCGCAACATAAACCGACTAGTGTTAATAGTTATTAGATGTAACTGTTTTCCTCCTTTCATTCCTCTCTGGGGATTCTAAATTAATTTAATGCTAATTGTTTGCTGTAGTTTCGATTTGACATGCGGTCTCCTGTTTTTAGTGGCCATGTTTGTTTTTTGTTTTGCCGAGATGCATTCTGGTCTCGAGGTCAGTCAGTTGGCGCCGACCACGAAACTCAAACGTGTTGTGGTGTTATCTTAATACTTTTTTAAAATTTAATCTTGTTGGTTTAACCTTGTGTTTTTGGTGAATGTTCCTGTGTTTTTCTCAGTCACGTATATCGGAGATTTCTTAGTTGATCATATTTTATTTTATTAATTTAATTTTAAATTTTTCGTTTTTGCGTCGTGGCCTGGATCTCTACATGTCGGATCGGTATTGCATTCCCTTGTAAATTATCAAACCCTTTCTCATTTAATTATGCCTGTAATTTTTATTTTAATCTTTGGGCTTTATAACATTTTTATTTCAATTTAATTCTTGTCCTTTTTTTTTTTGCTTTGCAAGCAAGCATGTTCTGTTTCTGGTGGAGGTGCTCCTTTAAATTTTAACATTAAATTTTTATTTTAAATTTTTAATCAACTGTTGTGGTATTATTTCGTCGGCAGCAGTTCTGTCGGTTATTGGGGGGTGTTCCCCTTCTCCACCTTCCTTCCACCCCTTTGGAGCTCTTCTCTTGGGACATGTCATCTGGAGGTGATTTTGCTGTGGAAGCGACGCGGACCTCTAAAGACAGGTAAGTCTTGACCCTGGCCATGCGGTGTCACTAATCACGTGATCGAAGTCAACGCTTGAATATTGAATCCACGCAATAATCGTTATCTAATAGTACATAACTCTATGGCGTGCATAACATGGTGACCATCCAAAATATTTAGACGGATCTCAATATGGCCATTTTATTTTCTTGTTTTGCGTGTGACTTGTGAGCAATATCATATTTTTATACTACCGTATTTGAGCGTTATTTTCATTTATTTTGTATCCATGGAAAATGGCTTGTGATATACAACGTTCTAAGTCTGTTGTGATATACGACTATCTTGCTGGAAAACTGCACTAAAATCAAGGTGAGTCCTACATGTTGCCATTTAAGAGAAATATAGTCCCCTGGTGTTGGAAGAGGGACTGCAACTTTAAGGTATAGACCTGTATATAACATATTTCCGTATTAAATTAGGCACATGACGTTTACTTTTAATACTGAAAATTTAACTAATGTGACATACACCGTTCTTGTAGGGCAGGCTACAATTAATATTGTAGCTTACAGTAGTTTCCCACGCAAATGCTGGGATAGTACAAGGGTTTTAGTGGCAGTCGACAAGGAGGAGCAAGGTTAAACTGAGTGAAACGATTAATATTGTAGCTTAGAGTGGTTTCCCACCTCTACTGCACGCAAATGCTGGGATAGTACAAGGGTTTAAGTGGCAGTTGGCAACGAGGGGCGAGGTTAAACTGAGTAAAACGATTAATATTGTAGCTGACAGTCAGTGGACACAAATTACTAGAATATGTGAAGAATAACCTGTAATAAATTACATATATAAAACATATTCACATGTATTTTATTTCAGGTTATTTTCCCATATTCCAGTAATTGTTGTGTGGACCGACTGAAAGTTACAATATTAATTGTTAATAAAGCAACACTGAAATATGGCTTCAAAGCTGTCTTTACTGAATGGAACGGCCACGGCCACCTCCTGCCCAAATCCTGCCTAAATTACAACACACGAGTTCAGGCATCACAGTAACACAGGTTATCAGACAACGTCCACACATCCCTAAGTACACGGGGCTAATGAATCAAAAGCAACAACTAGTCGTTCTACAAGGACCGTAGTGGCCTTTTCGAGGAAAATTAAATATGGTGGTGAATTCAGAGGTGAATCCGTTGAATGAAATCCCTGAAATGTAATTAAGATGCACTCTAAACACGCTAGATAAAAGGATTATTCAGAAGAAATAATTCGCCGGCACCACAAAGTATGTGCCACAGTCCTCCTCGGTTGTATCTAATCCGCTAAGGATTTAATCAGGTAGATGATCTATCATTTGTTATTGTAGAGCAGTATAGATGGCAGTCAAGTTGTAAAATGACGAAACTGAAGAGTTCGGAATATACGGTATTGAGTTTTCGTTTGAGTGATTGAAATAATGGACTCTTGATCTATACGTTTGTTTTGGTCCATGTTGTCGTACATGTAGACGTTAATATGAGTATTCCCGCAAGCTAGTATTGGAAACACACTACACTGGTAGTCTCCCCCAATTACGGGAAACTACCCTTATTCGGAAACATCCCTTAAATTAACACACCTACACTACCCTGTTTATCCCACCCCCAACAGAGGGATAAAACACTAGGGACCATAAAGTGGTATTGTAGGATGAAGGACAAATGTAACTAAGGACCATAAAGTGGTACTGTACGATGAAGGACTAATGTAACTAGGGACCATAAAGTGGTATTGTACGATGAAGGACTAATGTAACTAGTGATCATAAAGTGGATCTGTACGATGAAGGACTAATGTAACTAGGGACCATAAAGTGGTATTGTACGATGAAGGACTAATGTAACTAGGGACCATCAAGTGGTACTGCACGATGAAGGACTAATGTAACTAGGGACCATAAAGTGGTATTGTACGATGAAGGACAAATGTAACTAGGGACCATAAAGTGGATCTGTACGATGAAGGACTAATGTAACTAGGGACCATAAAGTAGTATTGTACGATGAAGGACTAATGTAACTAGGGACCATAACGTGGTACTGCCCGATGAAGGACTAAGGTAACTAGGGACCACAAAGTGGTATTGTACGATAAGGACTAATGTAACTACGGACCATAAAGTGGTATTGTACGATGAAGGACTAATGTAACTAGGGACCATAATGTGGTATTGTACGATAAGGAATAATGTAACTAGGGACCATAAAGTGGTATTGTACGATGAAGGACTAATGTAACTAGGGACAATAAAGTGGTATTGTACGATAAGGACTAATGTAACTAGGGACCATAAAGTGGTATTGTACGATAAGGACTAATGTAACTAGGGACCATAAATTGGTATTGTTCGATAAGGACTAATGTAACTAGGGACCATAAAGTGGTATTGTAGGATGAAGGACTAATGTAACTAGGGACCATAAAGTGGTATTGTACGATGGAGGACTAATGTAACTAGGGACCATGAAGTGGTATTGTACGATAAGGACTAATGTAACTAGGGACCATAAAGTGGTATAGTACGATGAAGGACTAATGTAACTAGGGACCATAAAGTGGTATTGTACGATGAAGGACTAATTTAACTAGGGACCATAAAGTGGTATTGTACGATAAGGACCAATGTAACTAGGGACCATAAAGTGGTATTGTATGATGAAGGACTACTGTAACTAGGGACCATAAACTGGCACTGCACGATGAAGGACCAATGTAAATAGGGACCATCAATTGGTATTGTACGATAAGGACTAATGTAACTAGGGACCATAAAGTGGTACTGTACGATGGAGGACTAATGTCACTAGGGACCATAAAGTGGTATTGTACGATGATGGACTAATGTAACTAGGGACCATAAAGTGGTATTGTACGATAAGGACTAATGTAACTAGGGATCATAAAGTGGTATTGTACGATAAGGACTAAAGTAACTAGGGACCATAAAGTGGTATTGTACGATAAGGACTAATGTAACTAGGGACCATAAAGTGGTATTGTACGATAAGGACTAATGTAACTAGGGACCATAAAGTGGTATTGTACGATAAGGACTAATGTAACTAGGGACCATAAATTGGTATTGTATGATGAAGGACTAATGTAACTAGGGACCATAAAGAGGTATTGTACGATAAGGACCAATGTAACTAGAGACCATAAAGTGGTATTGTACGATAAGGACTAATGTAACTAGAGACCATAAAGTGGTATTGTACGATAAGGACTAATGTAACTAGAGACCATAAATTGGTATTGTAGGATGAAGGACTAATGTAACTAGAGACCATAAAGTGGTATTGTACGATAAGGACTAATGTAACTAGAGACCATAATGTGGTATTGTAGGATAAGGACTAATGTAACTAGGGACCATGAAGTGGTATTGTACGATGAAGGACTAATGTAACTAGGGACCATAAAGTGGTATTGTACGATGAAGGACTAATGTAACTAGGGACCAGAAAGTGGTATAGTACGATGAAGGACTAATGTAACTAGGGACCATAAAGTGGTATTGTACGATGAAGGACTAATTTAACTAGGGACCATAAAGTGGTATTGTACGATGAAGGACTAATGTAACTAGGGACCATAAAGTGGTATTGTACGATAAGGACTAATGTAACTAGAGACCATAAAGTGGTATTGTACGATAAGGACTAATGTAACTAGAGACCATAAAGTGGTATTGTACGATAAGGACCAATGTAACTAGGGACCATAAATTGGTATTGTATGATGAAGGACTAATGTAACTAGGGACCATAAATAGGTATTGTACGATAAGGACTAATGTAACTAGAGACCATAAAGTGGTATTGTACGATAAGGACTAATGTAACTAGAGACCATAAATTGGTATTGTAGGATGAAGGACTAATTTAACTAGAGACCATAAAGTGGTATTTTACAATAAGGACTAATTTAACTAGAGACCATAAAGTGGTATTGTAGGATAAGGACTAATGTAACTAGAGACCATAAAGTGGTATTGTACGATAAGGACTAATGTAACTAGAGACCATAAATTGGTATTGTAGGATGAAGGACTAATGTAACTAGAGACCATAAATTGGTATTGTAGGATGAAGGACTAATGTAACTAGAGACCATAAAGTGGTATTGTACGATAAGGACTAATGTAACTAGAGACCATAAAGTGGTATTGTACGATAAGGACTAATGTAACTAGGGACCATAAAGTGGTATTGTACGATGAAGGACTAATGTAACTAGGGACCATAAAGTGGTATTGTACGATGAAGGACTAATGTAACTAGGGACCAGAAAGTGGTATAGTACGATGAAGGACTAATGTAACTAGGGACCATAAAGTGGTATTGTACGATGAAGGACTTATTTAACTAGGGACCATAAAGTGGTATTGTACGATAAGGACCAATGTAACTAGGGACCATAAAGTGGTATTGTATGATGAAGGACTACTGTAACTAGGGACCATAATGTGGTACTGTGGAATGAAGGACTAATGTAACTAGGGGCCATAAAGTGGTATTGTACGATAAGGACTAATGTAACTAGGGACCATAAAGTGGTATAGTACGATAAGGACTAATATAACTAGGGACCACAAAGTGGTATTGTACGATAAGGACTAATGTAACTAGGGACCATAAATTGGTATTGTATGATGAAGGACTACTGTAACTAGGGACCATAAAGTGGTACTGTAGAATGAAGGACTAATGTAACTAGGGGCCATAAAGTGGTATTGTACGATAAGGACTAATGTAACTAGGGACCATAAAGTGGTATAGTACGATAAGAACTAATATAACTAGGGACCATAAAGTGGTAATGTACGATAAGGACTAATGTAACTAGGGACCATAAAGTGTTATTGTACGATGAGGGACTAATGTAACTAGGGACCATAAAGTGGTATTGTACGATGGAGGACTAATGTAACTAGGGATCATAAAGTGGTATTGTACGATAAGGACTAATGTAACTAGGGACCATAAAGTGGTATTGTACGATGATGGACTAATGTAACTAGGGACCATAAAGTGGTATTGTACGATAAGAACTCATGTAACTAGGGACCATAAAGTGGTATTGTGCCATGAAGGACTAATGTAATTAGGGACCATAAAGTGGTATTGTACTAAGAGGACTAATGTAACTAGGGACCATAAAGTGGTATTGTACGATGGAGGACTAATGTAACTAGGGATCATAAAGTGGTATTGTACGATAAGGACTAATGTAACTAGGGACCATAAAGTGGTATTGTACGATGAGGACTAATGTAACTAGGGACCATAAAGTGTTATTGTACGATGAGGGACTAATGTAACTACGGACCATAAAGTGGTATTGTACGATGAGGACTAATGTAACTAGGGACCATAAAGTGGTATTGTACGATAAGGACTAATGTAACTAGGGACCATAAAGTGGTATTGTACGATGAGGGACTAATGTAACTAGGGGCCATAAAGTGGTATTGTACGATGAGGACTAATGTATCTAGGGACCATAAAGTGGTATTGTACGATGAGGACTAATGTAACTAGGGACCATAAAGTGGTATTGTACGATGAAGGACTAATGTAACTAGGGAACATAAAGTGGTATTGTACGATGAGGACTAATGTAACTAGGGACCATAAAGTGGTATTGTACGATGAGGACTAATGTAACTAGGGACCATTAAGTGGTACTGTACGTTAAGGACTAATGTAACTAGGGACCATAAAGTAGTATTGTACGATAAGGACTAATGTAACTAGGGACCATAAAATGGTATTGTACGATGAAGGACTAATGTAACTAGGGACCATAAAGTGGTATTGTACGATAAGGACTAATGTAACTAGGGACCATAAAGTGGTATTGTACGATAAGGACTCATGTAACTAGGGACCATAAATTGGTAGTGTATGATGAAGGACTACTGTAACTAGGGACCATAAAGTGGTACTGTAGGAAGAAGGATTAATGTAACTAGGGACCATAAAGTGGTATTGTACGATAAGGACTAATGTAACTAGGGAGCATAACGTGGTATTGTACGATAAGGACTAATGTAACTAGGGACCATAAAGTGGTATTGTACGATAAGGACTCATGTAACTAGGGAACATAAAGTGGTAGAGTATGATGAAGGACTAATGTAACTAGGGATCATAAAGTGGTATTGTACGATAAGGACTAATGTAACTAGGGACCATAAAGTGGTATTGTACGATAAGGACACATGTAACTAGGGACCATAAATTGGTAGTGTATGATGAAGGACTACTGTAACTAGGGACCATAAAGTGGTACTGTAGGAAGAAGGACTAATGTAACTAGGGACCATAAAGTGGTATTGTACGATGAAGGACTAATGTAACTAGGGACCATAAAGTGGTATTGTATGATGAAGGACTAATGTAACTAGGGACCATAAAGTGGTATTGTACGATAAGGACTAATGTAACTAGGGACCATAAAGTGGTATTGTACGATGAAGGACTAATGTAACTAGGGACCATAAAGTGGTATTGTATGATGAAGGACTAATGTAACTAGGGACCATAAAGTGGTATTGTACGATGAGGACTAATGTAACTAGGGACCATAAAGTGGTATTGTACGATCAGGACTAATGTAACTAGGGACCATAAAGTGGTATTGTACGATTAGGACTCATGTAACTAGGGACCATAAATTGGTAGTGTATGATGAAAGACTACTGTAACTAGGGACCATAAAGTGGTACTGTAGGAAGAAGGACTAATGTAACTAGGGACCATAAAATGGTATTGTACGATAAGGACTAATGTAACTAGGGACCATAAAGTGCTATTGTACGATAAGGATTAATGTAACTAGGGACCATAAAGTAGTATTGTATGATAAGGGACTAATGTAACTAGGGATCATAAAGTGGTATTGTACGATGAGGGACTAATGTAACTAGGGACCATAAAGTGGTACTGTACGATAAGGACTAATGTAACTAGGGACCATAAAGTGGTATTGTACGATAAGGATTAATGTAACTAGGGACCATAAAGTGGTATTGTACGATAAGGACTAATGTAACTAGGGAGCATAACGTGGTATTGTACGATAAGGATTAATGTAACTAGGGACCATAAAGTGGTATTGTACGATAAGGACTAATGTAACTAGGGAGCATAAAGTGGTACTGTACGATAAGGACTAATGTAACTAGGGACCATAAAGTGGTATTGTACGATAAGGATTAATGTAACTAGGGACCATAAAGTGGTATTGTACGATAAGGACTAATGTAACTAGGGAGCATAACGTGGTATTGTACGATAAGGACTAATGTAACTAGGGACCATAAAGTGGTATTGTACGATAAGGACTAATGTAACTGGGGACCATAAAGTAGTATTGTATGATGAGGGACTAATGTAACTAGGGATCATAAAGTGGTATTGTACGATGAGGGACTAATGTAACTAGGGTCCATAAAGTGGTATTGTACGATGAGGGACTAATGTAACTAGGCACCATAAATTGTTTTATTTGCGATGAAGGACTAATGTAACTAGGGAACATAAAGTGGTATTGTACGATGAGGGACTAATGTAACTAGGGACCATCAAGTGGTATTGTACGATAAGGACTAATGTAACTAGGGACCATAAAGTAGTATTGTACGATGAGGGACTAATGTAACTAGGGTCCATAAAGTGGTATTGTACGATAAGGGACTAATGTAACTAGGGTCCATAAAGTGGTATTGTACGATGAGGGACTAATGTAACTAGGGTCCATAAAGTGGTATTGTACGATAAGGGACTAATGTAACTAGGGACCATAAAGTGGTATTGTACGATGAAGGACTAATGTAACTAGGGAACATAAAGTGGTATTGTACGATGAGGGACTAATGTAACTAGGGTCCATAAAGTGGTATTGTACGATAAGGGACTAATGTAACTAGGGTCCATAAAGTGGTATTGTACGATGAGGGACTAATGTAACTAGGGTCCATAAAGTGGTGTTGTACGATAAGGGACTAATGTAACTAGGGTTCATAAAGAGGTATTGTACGATAAGGATTAATGTAACTAGGGAACATAAAGTGGTATTGTATGATAAGGGACTAATGTAACTAGGGATCATAAAGTGGTATTGTACGATGAGGGACTAATGTAACTAGGGTCCATAAAGTGGTATTGTACGATGAGCAACTAATGTAACTAGGCACCATAAAGTGTTATTGTGCGATGAAGGACTAATGTAACTAGGGAACATAACGTGTTATTGTGCGATGAAGGACTAATGTAACTAGGCACCATAAAGTGTTATTGTGCGATGAAGGACTAATGTAACTAGGGAACATAAAGTGGTATTGTACGATGAAGGACTAATGTAACTAGGGACCATAAAGTGGTATTGTACGATGAAGGACTAATTTAACTAGGGTCCATAAAGTGGTATTGTACGATAAGGACTAATGTAACTAGGGTCCATAAAGTGGTATTGTACGATGAGGGACTAATGTAACTACGGACCATAAAGTGGTATTGTACGATGAAGGACTAATGTAACTAGGGACCATAAAGTGGTATTGTACGATGAAGGACTAATGTAACTAGGGACCATAAAGTGGTATTGTACGATGAAGGACTAATGTAACTAGGGACCATAAAGTGGTATTGTACGATAAGGACTAATGTAACTAGGGACCATAAAGTAATATTGTACGATAAGGACTAATGTAACTACGGAACATAAAGTAGTATTGTACGATGAGGGACTAATGTAACTAGGGACCATAAAGTGGTATTGTACGATAAGGACTAATGTAACTAGGGACCATAAAGTGGTATTGTATGATGAGGGACTAATGTAACTAGGGTCCATAAAGTGGTATTGTACGATGAAGGACTAATGTAACTAGGGACCATAAAGTGGTATTGTATGATGAGGGACTAATGTAACTAGGGTCCATAAAGTGGTATTGTACGATGAAGGACTAATGTAACTAGGGACCATAAAGTTGTATTGTACGATGAGGGACTAATGTAACTAGGGACCATAAAGTGGTATTGTTCGATAAGGACTAATGTAACTAGGGACCATAAAGTAGTATTGTATGATGAGGGACTAATGTAACTAGGGACCATGAAGTGGTATTGTACGATGAGGGACTAATGTAACTAGGGACCATAAAGTGGCATTTTACGATGAGGGACTAATGTAACTAGGGACCATAAAGTGGTATTGTACGATAAGGACTAATGTAAATACGGACCATAAAGTGGTATTGTACGAAAAGGACTAATGTAACTAGGGACCATAAAGTGGTATTGTACGATGGAGGACTAATGTAACTAGGGACCATAAAATGGTACTGTACGATGAAGGACTAATGTAACTAGGGATCATAAAGTGGTATTGTACGATAAGGACTAATGTAACTACGGACCATAAAGTGGTATTGTACGATAAGGACTAATGTAACTACGGACCATAAAGTGGTATTGTACGATGGAGGACTAATGTAACTAGGGACCATAAAATGGTACTGTACGATGGAGGACTAATGTACCTAGCGACCATAAAATGGTACTGTACGATGAAGGACTAATGTAAATAGGGATCATAAAGTGGTATTGTACGATAAGGACTAATGTAACTAGGGACCATAAAGTGGCATTGTACGATGAAGGACTAATGTAACTAGGGACCATAAAATGGTACTGTACGATGAAGGACTAATGTAACTAGGGACCATAAAGTGGTATTGTACGATAAGGACTAATGTAAATACGGACCAGAAAGTGGTACTGTACGATGATGGACTAATGTAACTACGGACCATAAAGTGGTATTGTACGATGGAGGACTAACGTAACTAGGGACCATAAAATGGTACTGTACGATGAAGGACTTATGTAACTAGGGATCATAAAGTGGTATTGTACGATAAGGACTAATGTAACTACGGACCATAAAGTGGTATTGTACGATAAGGACTAATGTAACTAGGGACCATAAAGTGGCATTGTACGATGAAGGACTAATGTAACTAGGGACCATAAAATGGTACTGTACGATGAAGGACTAATGCATCTAGGGTCCGTAAAGTGGTATTGTACGATGGAGGACTAATGTAACTAGGGACCATAAAGTGGTACTGTACGATGAAGGACTAATGTAACTAGGGACCATAAAGTGGTATTGTACAATGAAGGACTAATGTAACTAGGGACCACAAAGTGGTATTGTACGATGGAGGACTAATGTAACTAGGGACCATAAAGTGTTATTGTACGATGAGGGACTAATGTAACTACGGACCATAAAGTGGTATTGTACGATGAGGACTAATGTAACTAGGGACCATAAATTGGTATTGTACGATAAGGACTAATGTAACTAGGGACCATAAAGTGGTACTGTACGATGAAGGACTTATGTAACTAGGGACCATAAAGTGGTATAGTACGATAAGGACTAATATAACTAGGGACCACAAAGTGGTATTGTACGATAAGGACTAATGTAACTAGGGACCATAAATTGGTATTGTATGATGAAGGACTACTGTAACTAGGGACCATAAAGTGGTACTGTAGAATGAAGGACAAATGTAACTAGGGGCCATAAAGTGGTATTGTACGATAAGGACTAATGTAACTAGGGACCATAAAGTGGTATAGTACGATAAGAACTAATATAACTAGGGACCATAAAGTGGTAATGTACGATAAGGACTAATGTAACTAGGGACCATAAAGTGGTATTGTACGATAAGGACTCATGTAACTAGGGACCATAAAGTGGTATTGTGCCATGAAGGAATAATGTAATTAGGGACCATAAAGTGGTATTGTACTAAGAGGACTAATGTAACTAGGGACCATAAAGTGGTATTGTACGATGGAGGACTAATGTAACTAGGGATCATAAAGTGGTATTGTACGATAAGGACTAATGTAACTAGGGACCATAAAGTGGTATTGTACGATGAGGACTAATGTAACTAGGGACCATAAAGTGTTATTGTACGATGAGGGACTAATGTAACTACGGACCATAAAGTGGTATTGTACGATGAGGACTAATGTAACTAGGGACCATAAATTGGTATTGTACGATAAGGACTAATGTAACTAGGGACCATAAAGTGGTACTGTACGATGAAGGACTTATGTAACTAGGGACCATAAAGTGGTATAGTACGATAAGGACTAATATAACTAGGGACCACAAAGTGGTATTGTACGATAAGGACTAATGTAACTAGGGACCATAAATTGGTATTGTATGATGAAGGACTACTGTAACTAGGGACCATAAAGTGGTACTGTAGAATGAAGGACAAATGTAACTAGGGGCCATAAAGTGGTATTGTACGATAAGGACTAATGTAACTAGGGACCATAAAGTGGTATAGTACGATAAGAACTAATATAACTAGGGACCATAAAGTGGTAATGTACGATAAGGACTAATGTAACTAGGGACCATAAAGTGTTATTGTACGATGAGGGACTAATGTAACTAGGGACCATAAAGTGGTATTGTACGATGGAGGACTAATGTAACTAGGGATCATAAAGTGGTATTGTACGATAAGGACTAATGTAACTAGGGACCATAAAGTGGTATTGTACGATGAAGGACTAATGTAACTAGGGACCATAAAGTGGTATTGTACGATAAGGACTCATGTAAATAGGGACCATAATGTGGTATTGTGCCATGAAGGACTAATGTAATTAGGGACCATAAAGTGGTATTGTACTAAGAGGACTAATGTAACTAGGGACCATAAAGTGGTATTGTACGATGGAGGACTAATGTAACTAGGGATCATAAAGTGGTATTGTACGATAAGGACTAATGTAACTAGGGACCATAAAGTGGTATTGTACGATGAGGACTAATGTAACTAGGGACCATAAAGTGTTATTGTACGATGAGGGACTAATGTAACTACGGACCATAAAGTGGTATTGTACGATGAGGACTAATGTAACTAGGGACCATAAAGTGGTATTGTACGATAAGGACTAATGTAACTAGGGACCATAAAGTGGTATTGTACGATGAGGGACTAATGTAACTAGGGGCCATAATGTGGTATTGTACGATGAGGACTAATGTAACTAGGGACCATAAAGTGGTATTGTACGATGAGGACTAATGTAACTAGGGACCATAAAGTGGTATTGTACGATGAAGGACTAATGTAACTAGGGAACATAAAGTGGTATTGTACGATGAGGACTAATGTAACTAGGGACCATAAAGTGGTATTGTACGATGAGGACTAATGTAACTAGGGACCATAAAGTGGTATTGTACGATGAAGGACTAATGTAACTAGGGACCATAAAGTGGTACTGTACGATAAGGACTAATGTAACTAGGGACCATAAAGTAGTATTGTACGATAAGGACTAATGTAACTAGGGACCATAAAATGGTATTGTACGATGAAGGACTAATGTAACTAGGGACCATAAAGTGGTATTGTACGATAAGGACTAATGTAACTAGGGACCATAAAGTGGTATTGTACGATAAGGGACTCATGTAACTAGGGACCATAAATTGGTAGTGTATGATGAAGGACTACTGTAACTAGGGACCATAAAGTGGTACTGTAGGAAGAAGGATTAATGTAACTAGGGACCATAAAGTGGTATTATACGATAAGGACTAATGTAACTAGGGAGCATAACGTGGTATTGTACGATAAGGACTAATGTAATTAGGGACCATAAAGTGGTATTGTACGATAAGGACTCATGTAACTAGGGAACATAATGTGATAGAGTATGATGAAGGACTAATGTAACTAGGGATCATAAAGTGGTATTGTACGATAAGGACTAATGTAACTAGGGACCATAAAGTGGTATTGTACGATAAGGACTCATGTAACTAGGGACCATAAATTGGTAGTGTATGATGAAGGAATACTGTAACTAGGGACCATAAAGTGGTACTGTAGGAAGAAGGACTAATGTAACTAGGGACCATAAAGTGGTATTGTACGATGAAGGACTAATGTAACTAGGGACCATAAAGTGGTATTGTATGATGAAGGACTAATGTAACTAGGGACCATAAAGTGGTATTGTACGATAAGGACTAATGTAACTAGGTACCATAAAGTGGTATTGTACGATGAAGGACTAATGTAACTAGGGACCATAAAGTGGTATTGTATGATGAAGGACTAATGTAACTAGGGACCATAAAGTGGTATTGTACGATGAGGACTAATGTAACTAGGGACCATAAAGTGGTATTGTACGATCAGGACTAATGTAACTAGGGACCATAAAGTGGTATTGTACGATTAGGACTCATGTAACTAGGGACCATAAATTGGTAGTGTATGATGAAAGACTACTGTAACTAGGGACCATAAAGTGGTACTGTAGGAAGAAGGACTAATGTAACTAGGGACCATAAAATGGTATTGTACGATAAGGACTCATGTAACTAGGGACCATAAAGTGCTATTGTACGATAAGGATTAATGTAACTAGGGACCATAAAGTAGTATTGTATGATAAGGGACTAATGTAACTAGGGATCATAAAGTGGTATTGTACGATGAGGGACTAATGTAACTAGGGTCCATAAAGTGGTATTGTACGATGAGGGACTAATGTAACTAGGCACCATAAATTGTTATTGTGCGATGAAGGACTAATGTAACTAGGGAACATAAAGTGGTATTGTACGATGAGGGACTAATGTAACTAGAGACCATAAAGTGGTATTGTACGATGAGGGACTAATGTAACTAGGGACCATAAAGTGGTATTGTACGATGAAGGACTAATGTAACTAGGGACCATAAAGTGGTACTGTACGATAAGGACTAATGTAACTAGGGACCATAAAGTGGTATTGTACGATAAGGATTAATGTAACTAGGGACCATAAAGTGGTATTGTACGATAAGGACTAATGTAACTAGGGAGCATAACGTGGTATTGTACGATAAGGACTAATGTAACTAGGGACCATAAAGTGGTATTGTACGATAAGGACTAATGTAACTGGGGACCATAAAGTAGTATTGTATGATGAGGGACTAATGTAACTAGGGATCATAAAGTGGTATTGTACGATGAGGGACTAATGTAACTAGGGTCCATAAAGTGGTATTGTACGATGAGGGACTAATGTAACTAGGCACCATAAATTGTTTTATTTGCGATGAAGGACTAATGTATCTAGGGAACATAAAGTGGTATTGTACGATGAGGGACTAATGTAACTAGGGACCATAAAGTGGTATTGTACGATAAGGACTAATGTAACTAGGGACCATAAAGTAGTATTGTATGATGAGGGACTAATGTAACTAGGGTCCATAAAGTGGTATTGTACGATAAGGGACTAATGTAACTAGGGTCCATAAAGTGGTATTGTACGATGAGGGACTAATGTAACTAGGGTCCATAAAGTGGTATTGTACGATAAGGGACTAATGTAACTAGGGACCATAAAGTGGTATTGTACGATGAAGGACTAATGTAACTAGGGAACATAAAGTGGTATTGTACGATGAGGGACTAATGTAACTAGGGTCCATAAAGTGGTATTGTACGATAAGGGACTAATGTAACTAGGGTCCATAAAGTGGTATTGTACGATGAGGGACTAATGTAACTAGGGTCCATAAAGTGGTATTGTACGATAAGGGACTAATGTAACTAGGGTTCATAAAGAGGTATTGTACGATAAGGATTAATGTAACTAGGGAACATAAAGTGGTATTGTATGATAAGGGACTAATGTAACTAGGGATCATAAAGTGGTATTGTACGATGAGGGACTAATGTAACTAGGGTCCATAAAGTGGTATTGTACGATGAGCAACTAATGTAACTAGGCACCATAAAGTGTTATTGTGCGATGAAGGACTAATGTAACTAGGGAACATAACGTGTTATTGTGCGATGAAGGACTAATGTAACTAGGCACCATAAAGTGTTATTGTGCGATGAAGGACTAATGTAACTAGGGAACATAAAGTGGTATTGTACGATGAAGGACTAATGTAACTAGGGACCATAAAGTGGTATTGTACGATGAAGGACTAATTTAACTAGGGTCCATAAAGTGGTATTGTACGATAAGGACTAATGTAACTAGGGTCCATAAAGTGGTATTGTACGATGAGGGACTAATGTAACTACGGACCATAAAGTGGTATTGTACGATGAAGGACTAATGTAACTAGGGACCATAAAGTGGTATTGTACGATGAAGGACTAATGTAACTAGGGACCATAAAGTGGTATTTTACGATGAAGGACTAATGTAACTAGGGACCATAAAGTGGTATTGTACGATAAGGACTAATGTAACTAGGGACCATAAAGTATTATTGTACGATAAGGACTAATGTAACTACGGAACATAAAGTAGTATTGTACGATGAGGGACTAATGTAACTAGGGACCATAAAGTGGTATTGTACGATAAGGACTAATGTAACTAGGGACCATAAAGTGGTATTGTATGATGAGGGACTAATGTAACTAGGGTTCATAAAGTGGTATTGTACGATGAAGGACTAATGTAACTAGGGACCATAAAGTGGTATTGTATGATGAGGGACTAATGTAACTAGGGACCATAAAGTGGTACTGTAGGAAGAAGGACTAATGTAACTAGGGACCATAAAGTGGTATTGTACGATGAAGGACTAATGTAACTAGGGACCATAAAGTGGTATTGTATGATGAAGGACTAATGTAACTAGGGACCATAAAGTGGTATTGTTCGATAAGGACTAATGTAACTAGGGACCATAAAGTAGTATTGTACGATAAGGACTAATGTAACTAGGGACCATAAAATGGTATTGTACGATGAAGGACTAATGTAACTAGGGACCATAAAGTGGTATTGTACGATAAGGACTAATGTAACTAGGGACCATAAAGTGGTATTTTTCGATAAGGGACTCATGTAACTAGGGACCATAAATTGGTAGTGTATGATGAAGGACTACTGTAACTAGGGACCATAAAGTGGTACTGTAGGAAGAAGGATTAATGTAACTAGGGACCATAAAGTGGTATTATACGATAAGGACTAATGTAACTAGGGAGCATAACGTGGTATTGTACGATAAGGACTAATGTAACTAGGGACCATAAAGTGGTATTGTACGATAAGGACTCATGTAACTAGGGAACATAAAGTGGTAGAGTATGATGAAGGACTAATGTAACTAGGGATCATAAAGTGGTATTGTACGATAAGGACTAATGTAACTAGGGACCATAAAGTGGTATTGTACGATAAGGACTCATGTAACTAGGGACCATAAATTGGTAGTGTATGATGAAGGACTACTGTAACTAGGGACCATAAAGTGGTACTGTAGGAAGAAGGACTAATGTAACTAGGGACCATAAAGTGGTATTGTACGATGAAGGACTAATGTAACTAGGGACCATAAAGTGGTATTGTATGATGAAGGACTAATGTAACTAGGGACCATAAAGTGGTATTGTACGATAAGGACTAATGTAACTAGGGACCATAAAGTGGTATTGTACGATGAAGGACTAATATAACTAGGGACCATAAAGTGGTATTGTATGATGAAGGACTAATGTAACTAGGGACCATAAAGTGGTATTGTACGATGAGGACTAATGTAACTAGGGACCATAAAGTGGTATTGTACGATCAGGACTAATGTAACTAGGGACCATAAAGTGGTATTGTACGATTAGGACTCATGTAACTAGGGACCATAAATTGGTAGTGTATGATGAATGACTACTGTAACTAGGGACCATAAAGTGGTACTGTAGGAAGAAGGACTAATGTAACTAGGGACCATAAAATGGTATTGTACGATAAGGACTCATGTAACTAGGGACCATAAAGTGCTATTGTACGATAAGGATTAATGTAACTAGGGACCATAAAGTAGTATTGTATGATAAGGGACTAATGTAACTAGGGATCATAAAGTGGTATTGTACGATGAGGGACTAATGTAACTAGGGTCCATAAAGTGGTATTGTACGATGAGGGACTAATGTAACTAGGCACCATAAATTGTTATTGTGCGATGAAGGACTAATGTAACTAGGGAACATAAAGTGGTATTGTACGATGAGGGACTAATGTAACTAGAGACCATAAAGTGGTATTGTACGATGAGGGACTAATGTAACTAGGGACCATAAAGTGGTATTGTACGATGAAGGACTAATGTAACTAGGGACCATAAAGTGGTACTGTACGATAAGGACTAATGTAACTAGGGACCATAAAGTGGTATTGTACGATGAAGGACTAATATAACTAAGGACCATAAAGTGGTATTGTATGATGAAGGACTAATGTAACTAGGGACCATAAAGTGGTATTGTACGATGAGGACTAATGTAACTAGGGACCATAAAGTGGTATTGTACGATCAGGACTAATGTAACTAGGGACCATAAAGTGGTATTGTACGATTAGGACTCATGTAACTAGGGACCATAAATTGGTAGTGTATGATGAAAGACTACTGTAACTAGGGACCATAAAGTGGTACTGTAGGAAGAAGGACTAATGTAACTAGGGACCATAAAATGGTATTGTACGATAAGGACTCATGTAACTAGGGACCATAAAGTGCTATTGTACGATAAGGATTAATGTAACTAGGGACCATAAAGTAGTATTGTATGATAAGGGACTAATGTAACTAGGGATCATAAAGTGGTATTGTACGATGAGGGACTAATGTAACTAGGGTCCATAAAGTGGTATTGTACGATGAGGGACTAATGTAACTAGGCACCATAAATTGTTATTGTGCGATGAAGGACTAATGTAACTAGGGAACATATAGTGGTATTGTACGATGAGGGACTAATGTAACTAGAGACCATAAAGTGGTATTGTACGATGAGGGACTAATGTAACTAGGGACCATAAAGTGGTATTGTACGATGAAGGACTAATGTAACTAGGGACCATAAAGTGGTACTGTACGATAAGGACTAATGTAACTAGGGACCATAAAGTGGTATTGTACGATAAGGATTAATGTAACTAGGGACCATAAAGTGGTATTGTACGATAAGGACTAATGTAACTAGGGAGCATAACGTGGTATTGTACGATAAGGACTAATGTAACTAGGGACCATAAAGTGGTATTGTACGATAAGGACTAATGTAACTGGGGACCATAAAGTAGTATTGTATGATGAGGGACTAATGTAACTAGGGATCATAAAGTGGTATTGTACGATGAGGGACTAATGTAACTAGGGTCCATAAAGTGGTATTGTACGATGAGGGACTAATGTAACTAGGCACCATAAATTGTTTTATTTGCGATGAAGGACTAATGTATCTAGGGAACATAAAGTGGTATTGTACGATGAGGGACTAATGTAACTAGGGACCATAAAGTGGTATTGTACGATAAGGACTAATGTAACTAGGGACCATAAAGTAGTATTGTATGATGAGGGACTAATGTAACTAGGGTCCATAAAGTGGTATTGTACGATAAGGGACTAATGTAACTAGGGTCCATAAAGTGGTATTGTACGATGAGGGACTAATGTAACTAGGGTCCATAAAGTGGTATTGTACGATAAGGGACTAATGTAACTAGGGACCATAAAGTGGTATTGTACGATGAAGGACTAATGTAACTAGGGAACATAAAGTGGTATTGTACGATGAGGGACTAATGTAACTAGGGTCCATAAAGTGGTATTGTACGGTAAGGGACTAATGTAACTAGGGTCCATAAAGTGGTATTGTACGATGAGGGACTAATGTAACTAGGGTCCATAAAGTGGTATTGTACGATAAGGGACTAATGTAACTAGGGTTCATAAAGAGGTATTGTACGATAAGGATTAATGTAACTAGGGAACATAAAGTGGTATTGTATGATAAGGGACTAATGTAACTAGGGATCATAAAGTGGTATTGTACGATGAGGGACTAATGTAACTAGGGTCCATAAAGTGGTATTGTACGATGAGCAACTAATGTAACTAGGCACCATAAAGTGTTATTGTGCGATGAAGGACTAATGTAACTAGGGAACATAACGTGTTATTGTGCGATGAAGGACTAATGTAACTAGGCACCATAAAGTGTTATTGTGCGATGAAGGACTAATGTAACTAGGGAACATAAAGTGGTATTGTACGATGAAGGACTAATGTAACTAGGGACCATAAAGTGGTATTGTACGATGAAGGACTAATTTAACTAGGGTCCATAAAGTGGTATTGTACGATAAGGACTAATGTAACTAGGGTCCATAAAGTGGTATTGTACGATGAGGGACTAATGTAACTACGGACCATAAAGTGGTATTGTACGATGAAGGACTAATGTAACTAGGGACCATAAAGTGGTATTGTACGATGAAGGACTAATGTAACTAGGGACCATAAAGTGGTATTGTACGATGAAGGACTAATGTAACTAGGGACCATAAAGTGGTATTGTACGATAAGGACTAATGTAACTAGGGACCATAAAGTATTATTGTACGATAAGGACTAATGTAACTACGGAACATAAAGTAGTATTGTACGATGAGGGACTAATGTAACTAGGGACCATAAAGTGGTATTGTACGATAAGGACTAATGTAACTAGGGACCATAAAGTGGTATTGTATGATGAGGGACTAATGTAACTAGGGTCCATAAAGTGGTATTGTACGATGAAGGACTAATGTAACTAGGGACCATAAAGTGGTAATTTATGATGAGGGACTAATGTAACTAGGGATCAAAAAGTGGTATTGTACGATGAGGGACTAATGTAACTAGGGACCATAAAGTGGTAATTTATGATGAGGGACTAATGTAACTAGGGATCATAAAGTGGTATTGTACGATGGAGGACTAAAGTAACTAGGGACCATAAAGTGGTATTGTATGATAAGGACTGATGTGTCTAGGGACCATAAAGTGGTATTGTACGATGAGGACTAATGTAACTAGGGACCATAAAGTGGTATTGTACGATGGATGACTAATGTAACTAGGGACCATAAAGTGGTATTGTATGATGAGGGACTAATGTAACTAGGGATCATAAAGTGGTAATTTATGATGAGGGACTAATGTAACTAGGGATCATAAAGTGGTATTGTACGATGAAGGACTAATGTAACTAGGGACCATAAAGTGGTATTGTACGATGAGGGACTAATGTAACTAGGGACCATATAGTGGTATTGTACGATAAGGACTAATGTAACTACGGACCATAAAGTGGTATTGTACGATGAGGGACTAATGTAACTAGGAACCATAAAGTGGTATTGTACGATGAAGGACTAATGTAACTAGGGACCATAAAGTGGTATTGTACGATGAGGGACTAATGTAACTAGGGACCATAAAGTATTATTGTACGATGAAAGACTAATGTATCTAGGGACCATAAAGTGGTATTGTACGATGAAGGACTAATGTAACTAGGAACCATGAAGTGGTATTGTACGATGAGCGACTAATGTAACTAGAGACCATAAAGTGGTATTGTACGATGGAGGACTAATGTAACTAGGGACCACAAAGTAGTATTGTACGATAAGGACTAATGTAACTAGGGACCACAAAGTAGTATTGTAGGATAAGGACTAATGTAACTAGGGACCATAAAGTGGTATTGTACGATGAAGGACTAATGTAACTAGGGATCATAAAGTGGTATTGTACGATGAGGGACTAATGTAACTAGGGACCACAAAGTAGTATTGTTTGATGAAGGAGTAATGTAACTAGGGACCATAAAGTGGTATTGTACGATAAGGACTAATGTAACTAGGGACCATAAAGTGGTATTGTACGATAAGGACTAATGTAACTAGGGACCACAAAGTGGTATTGTACGATAAGGACTAATGTAACTAGGGACAATAAAGTGGTATTGTTCGATGGAGGACTAATGTAACTAGGGACCATAAAGTAGTATTGTACGATAAGGACTAACGTAACTAGGGACCATAAAGTAGTATTGTATGATGAAGGACTAATGTAACTACGGACCATAAAGTGGTATTGTACGATGAGGGACTAATGTAACTACGGACCATAAAGTGGTATTGTACGATGAAGGACTAATGTAACTAGGGAACATAAAGTGGTATTGTATGATGAAGGACTAATGTAACCAGGGACCATAAAGTGGTATTGTACGATGAGGACTAATGTAACTAGGGACCATAAAGTGGTATTGTACGATGAAGGACTAATGTAACTAGGGACCATAAAGTGGTATTGTACGATGAAGGACTAATGTAACTAGGGACCATAAAGTGGTATTGTACGATGAAGGACTAATGTAACTAGGGACCACAAAGTAGTATTGTACGATAAGGACTAATGTAACTAGGGACCACAAAGTAGTATTGTACGATAAGGACTAATGTAGTTAGGGACCATAAAGTGGTATTGTACGATGAAGGACTAATGTAACTAGGGACCATAAAGTGTTATTGTACGATGAGGGACTAATGTAACTAGGGACCACAAAGTAGTATTGTATGATGAAGGACTAATGTAACTAGGGACCATAAAGTGGTATTGCACGATGAAGGACTAATGTAACTAGGGACAATAAAGTGGTATTGTACGATAAGGACTAATGTAACTAGGGACAATAAAGTGGTATTGTACGATGGAGGACTAATGTAACTAGGGACCATAAAGTGGGATTGTACGATGAGGGACTAACGTAACTAGGGACCATAAAGTTGTATTGTATGATGAAGGACTAATGTAACTAGGGACCATAAAGTGGTATTGCACGATGAAGGACTAATGTAAGTAGGGACAATAAAGTGGTATTGTATGATGGAGGACTAATGTAACTAGGGACCATAAAGTAGTATTGTATGATGAAGGACTAATGTAACTAGGGACCATAAATTGGTATTGTACGATAAGGACTAATGTAACTAGGGACAATAAAGTGGTATTGTACGATGGAGGACTAATGTAACTAGGGACCATAAAGTGGTATTGTACGATGAGGGACTAATGTAACTAGGGACCATAAAGTGGAATTGTACGATAAGGACTAATGTAACTAGGGACCATAAAGTGGTATTTTACGATGAGGACTAATGTAACTAGGGACCATAAAGTGGTATTGTACGATGAAGGACTAATGTAACTAGGGACCATAAAGTGGTATTGTACGATAAGGACTAATGTAACTAGGGACCATAAAGTGGTATTGTACGATGAGGACTAATGTAACTAGGGACCATAAAGTGGTATTGTACGATGAAGGACTAATGTAACTATGGACCATAAAGTGGTATTGTACGATGAGGACTAATGTAACTAGGGACCATAAAGTGGTATTGTACGATGAAGGACTAATGTAACTAGGGAACATAAAGTGGTATTGTACGATGAGGGACTAATGTAACTAGGGACCATAAAGTGGTATTGTACGATGAGGGACTAATGTAACTAGGGACCATAAAGTGGTATTGTACGATGAGGGACTAATGTAACTAGGGACCATAAAGTGGTATTGTACGATGAGGGACTAATGTAACTAGGGACCATAAATTGCTATTGTACGATAAGGACTAATGTAACTAGGGACCATAGAGTGGTATTGTACGATGAGGACTAATGTAACTAGGGACCATAAATTGGTATTGTACGATGAAGGACTGATGTAACTAGGGACCATAAAGTGGTATTGTACGATGAAGGACTAATGTAACTAGGGACCATAAAGTGTTATTGTACGATGAGGACAAATGTATTTAGAGACCATAAAGTGTTATTGTACGATGAGGACTAATGTAACTAGAGACCATAAAATGTTATTGTACGATAAGGACTAATGTAGCTAGGGACCACAAAGTGGTATTGTACGATGAGGACTAATGTAACTAGGCACCATAAAGTGGTATTGTACGATAAGGACTAATGTAACTAGGGACCACAAAGTGGTATTATACGATGAAAGACTAATGTAACTAGGGACCATAAAGTGGTATTGTACGATGAGGGACTAATGTAACTAGGGACCATAAAGTGGTATTGTACGATAAGGACTAATGTAACTAGGGACCAAAAAGTGGTATTGTACGATGAGGGACTAATGTAACTAGGGACCATAAAGTGGTAATTTATGATGAGGGACTGATGTAACTAGAGACCATAAAGTGGTATTGTACGATAAGGACTAATGTAACTAGGGACCATCAAGTGGTTAATTTATGATGAGGGACTAATGTAACTAGGGATCATAAAGTGGTATTGTACGATGAGGGACTAATGTAACTAGGGACCATAAAGTGGTATTGTACGATAAGGACTAATGTAACTAGGGACCATAAAGTGGTAATTTATGATGAGGGACTAATGTAACTAGGGATCATTAAGTGGTATTGTACGATGAGGGACTAATGTAACTACGGACCATAAAGTGGTATTGTACGATGAGGACTAATGTAATTAGGGACCATAAAGTGGTATTGTACGATGGAGGACTAATGTAACTAGGGACCATAAAGTGGTATTGTACGATGAGGGACTAATGTAACTAGGGACCATAAAGTGGTATTATATGATGGAGGACTAATGTAACTAGGGACCATAAAGTGGTATAGTACGATGAAGGACTAATGTAACTAGGGACCATAAAGTAGTATTGTACGATAAAGGACTAATGTAACTAGGGACCATAAAGTGGTATTGTACGATGAAGGACTAATGTAACTAGGGACCATAAAGTAGTATTGTACGATGAGGACTAATGTAACTAGGGACCATAAAGTGGTATTGTACGATGAAGGACTAATGTAACTAGGGACCATAAAGTAGTATTGTACGATGAAGGACTAATGTAACTAGGGACCATAAAGTAGTATTGTACGATGAAGGACTAATGTAACTAGGGACCATAAAGTGGTATTGTACGATGAAGGACTAATGTAACTAGGGACTATAAAGCGGTATTGTACGATAAGGACTAATGTAACTAGGGACCATAAAGTAGTATTGTACGATGAAGGACTAATGTAACTATGGACCATAAAGTGGTACTGTACGATAAGGACTAATGTAACTAGGGTCCATAAAGTGGTATTGTACGATGAGGGACTAATGTAACTAGGCACCATAAATTGTTTTATTTGCGATGAAGGACTAATGTATCTAGGGAACATAAAGTGGTATTGTACGATGAGGGACTAATGTAACTAGGGACCATAAAGTGGTATTGTACGATAAGGACTAATGTAACTAGGGACCATAAAGTAGTATTGTATGATGAGGGACTAATGTAACTAGGGTCCATAAAGTGGTATTGTACGATAAGGGACTAATGTAACTAGGGTCCATAAAGTGGTATTGTACGATGAGGGACTAATGTAACTAGGGTCCATAAAGTGGTATTGTACGATAAGGGACTAATGTAACTAGGGACCATAAAGTGGTATTGTACGATGAAGGACTAATGTAACTAGGGAACATAAAGTGGTATTGTACGATGAGGGACTAATGTAACTAGGGTCCATAAAGTGGTATTGTACGATAAGGGACTAATGTAACTAGGGTCCATAAAGTGGTATTGTACGATGAGGGACTAATGTAACTAGGGTCCATAAAGTGGTATTGTACGATAAGGGACTAATGTAACTAGGGTTCATAAAGAGGTATTGTACGATAAGGATTAATGTAACTAGGGAACATAAAGTGGTATTGTATGATAAGGGACTAATGTAACTAGGGATCATAAAGTGGTATTGTACGATGAGGGACTAATGTAACTAGGGTCCATAAAGTGGTATTGTACGATGAGCAACTAATGTAACTAGGCACCATAAAGTGTTATTGTGCGATGAAGGACTAATGTAACTAGGGAACATAACGTGTTATTGTGCGATGAAGGACTAATGTAACTAGGCACCATAAAGTGTTATTGTGCGATGAAGGACTAATGTAACTAGGGAACATAAAGTGGTATTGTACGATGAAGGACTAATGTAACTAGGGACCATAAAGTGGTATTGTACGATGAAGGACTAATTTAACTAGGGTCCATAAAGTGGTATTGTACGATAAGGACTAATGTAACTAGGGTCCATAAAGTGGTATTGTACGATGAGGGACTAATGTAACTACGGACCATAAAGTGGTATTGTACGATGAAGGACTAATGTAACTAGGGACCATAAAGTGGTATTGTACGATGAAGGACTAATGTAACTAGGGACCATAAAGTGGTATTGTACGATGAAGAACTAATGTAACTAGGGACCATAAAGTGGTATTGTACGATAAGGACTAATGTAACTAGGGACCATAAAGTATTATTGTACGATAAGGACTAATGTAACTACGGAACATAAAGTAGTATTGTACGATGAGGGACTAATGTAACTAGGGACCATAAAGTGGTATTGTACGATAAGGACTAATGTAACTAGGGACCATAAAGTGGTATTGTATGATGAGGGACTAATGTAACTAGGGTTCATAAAGTGGTATTGTACGATGAAGGACTAATGTAACTAGGGACCATAAAGTGGTATTGTATGATGAGGGACTAATGTAACTAGGGACCATAAAGTGGTACTGTAGGAAGAAGGACTAATGTAACTAGGGACCATAAAGTGGTATTGTACGATGAAGGACTAATGTAACTAGGGACCATAAAGTGGTATTGTATGATGAAGGACTAATGTAACTAGGGACCATAAAGTGGTATTGTTCGATAAGGACTAATGTAACTAGGGACCATAAAGTAGTATTGTACGATAAGGACTAATGTAACTAGGGACCATAAAATGGTATTGTACGATGAAGGACTAATGTAACTAGGGACCATAAAGTGGTATTGTACGATAAGGACTAATGTAACTAGGGACCATAAAGTGGTATTTTTCGATAAGGGACTCATGTAACTAGGGACCATAAATTGGTAGTGTATGATGAAGGACTACTGTAACTAGGGACCATAAAGTGGTACTGTAGGAAGAAGGATTAATGTAACTAGGGACCATAAAGTGGTATTATACGATAAGGACTAATGTAACTAGGGAGCATAACGTGGTATTGTACGATAAGGACTAATGTAACTAGGGACCATAAAGTGGTATTGTACGATAAGGACTCATGTAACTAGGGAACATAAAGTGGTAGAGTATGATGAAGGACTAATGTAACTAGGGATCATAAAGTGGTATTGTACGATAAGGACTAATGTAACTAGGGACCATAAAGTGGTATTGTACGATAAGGACTCATGTAACTAGGGACCATAAATTGGTAGTGTATGATGAAGGACTACTGTAACTAGGGACCATAAAGTGGTACTGTAGGAAGAAGGACTAATGTAACTAGGGACCATAAAGTGGTATTGTACGATGAAGGACTAATGTAACTAGGGACCATAAAGTGGTATTGTATGATGAAGGACTAATGTAACTAGGGACCATAAAGTGGTATTGTACGATAAGGACTAATGTAACTAGGGACCATAAAGTGGTATTGTACGATGAAGGACTAATATAACTAGGGACCATAAAGTGGTATTGTATGATGAAGGACTAATGTAACTAGGGACCATAAAGTGGTATTGTACGATGAGGACTAATGTAACTAGGGACCATAAAGTGGTATTGTACGATCAGGACTAATGTAACTAGGGACCATAAAGTGGTATTGTACGATTAGGACTCATGTAACTAGGGACCATAAATTGGTAGTGTATGATGAATGACTACTGTAACTAGGGACCATAAAGTGGTACTGTAGGAAGAAGGACTAATGTAACTAGGGACCATAAAATGGTATTGTACGATAAGGACTCATGTAACTAGGGACCATAAAGTGCTATTGTACGATAAGGATTAATGTAACTAGGGACCATAAAGTAGTATTGTATGATAAGGGACTAATGTAACTAGGGATCATAAAGTGGTATTGTACGATGAGGGACTAATGTAACTAGGGTCCATAAAGTGGTATTGTACGATGAGGGACTAATGTAACTAGGCACCATAAATTGTTATTGTGCGATGAAGGACTAATGTAACTAGGGAACATAAAGTGGTATTGTACGATGAGGGACTAATGTAACTAGAGACCATAAAGTGGTATTGTACGATGAGGGACTAATGTAACTAGGGACCATAAAGTGGTATTGTACGATGAAGGACTAATGTAACTAGGGACCATAAAGTGGTACTGTACGATAAGGACTAATGTAACTAGGGACCATAAAGTGGTATTGTACGATGAAGGACTAATATAACTAGGGACCATAAAGTGGTATTGTATGATGAAGGACTAATGTAACTAGGGACCATAAAGTGGTATTGTACGATGAGGACTAATGTAACTAGGGACCATAAAGTGGTATTGTACGATCAGGACTAATGTAACTAGGGACCATAAAGTGGTATTGTACGATTAGGACTCATGTAACTAGGGACCATAAATTGGTAGTGTATGATGAAAGACTACTGTAACTAGGGACCATAAAGTGGTACTGTAGGAAGAAGGACTAATGTAACTAGGGACCATAAAATGGTATTGTACGATAAGGACTCATGTAACTAGGGACCATAAAGTGCTATTGTACGATAAGGATTAATGTAACTAGGGACCATAAAGTAGTATTGTATGATAAGGGACTAATGTAACTAGGGATCATAAAGTGGTATTGTACGATGAGGGACTAATGTAACTAGGGTCCATAAAGTGGTATTGTACGATGAGGGACTAATGTAACTAGGCACCATAAATTGTTATTGTGCGATGAAGGACTAATGTAACTAGGGAACATATAGTGGTATTGTACGATGAGGGACTAATGTAACTAGAGACCATAAAGTGGTATTGTACGATGAGGGACTAATGTAACTAGGGACCATAAAGTGGTATTGTACGATGAAGGACTAATGTAACTAGGGACCATAAAGTGGTACTGTACGATAAGGACTAATGTAACTAGGGACCATAAAGTGGTATTGTACGATAAGGATTAATGTAACTAGGGACCATAAAGTGGTATTGTACGATAAGGACTAATGTAACTAGGGAGCATAACGTGGTATTGTACGATAAGGACTAATGTAACTAGGGACCATAAAGTGGTATTGTACGATAAGGACTAATGTAACTGGGGACCATAAAGTAGTATTGTATGATGAGGGACTAATGTAACTAGGGATCATAAAGTGGTATTGTACGATGAGGGACTAATGTAACTAGGGTCCATAAAGTGGTATTGTACGATGAGGGACTAATGTAACTAGGCACCATAAATTGTTTTATTTGCGATGAAGGACTAATGTATCTAGGGAACATAAAGTGGTATTGTACGATGAGGGACTAATGTAACTAGGGACCATAAAGTGGTATTGTACGATAAGGACTAATGTAACTAGGGACCATAAAGTAGTATTGTATGATGAGGGACTAATGTAACTAGGGTCCATAAAGTGGTATTGTACGATAAGGGACTAATGTAACTAGGGTCCATAAAGTGGTATTGTACGATGAGGGACTAATGTAACTAGGGTCCATAAAGTGGTATTGTACGATAAGGGACTAATGTAACTAGGGACCATAAAGTGGTATTGTACGATGAAGGACTAATGTAACTAGGGAACATAAAGTGGTATTGTACGATGAGGGACTAATGTAACTAGGGTCCATAAAGTGGTATTGTACGATAAGGGACTAATGTAACTAGGGTCCATAAAGTGGTATTGTACGATGAGGGACTAATGTAACTAGGGTCCATAAAGTGGTATTGTACGATAAGGGACTAATGTAACTAGGGTTCATAAAGAGGTATTGTACGATAAGGATTAATGTAACTAGGGAACATAAAGTGGTATTGTATGATAAGGGACTAATGTAACTAGGGATCATAAAGTGGTATTGTACGATGAGGGACTAATGTAACTAGGGTCCATAAAGTGGTATTGTACGATGAGCAACTAATGTAACTAGGCACCATAAAGTGTTATTGTGCGATGAAGGACTAATGTAACTAGGGAACATAACGTGTTATTGTGCGATGAAGGACTAATGTAACTAGGCACCATAAAGTGTTATTGTGCGATGAAGGACTAATGTAACTAGGGAACATAAAGTGGTATTGTACGATGAAGGACTAATGTAACTAGGGACCATAAAGTGGTATTGTACGATGAAGGACTAATTTAACTAGGGTCCATAAAGTGGTATTGTACGATAAGGACTAATGTAACTAGGGTCCATAAAGTGGTATTGTACGATGAGGGACTAATGTAACTACGGACCATAAAGTGGTATTGTACGATGAAGGACTAATGTAACTAGGGACCATAAAGTGGTATTGTACGATGAAGGACTAATGTAACTAGGGACCATAAAGTGGTATTGTACGATGAAGGACTAATGTAACTAGGGACCATAAAGTGGTATTGTACGATAAGGACTAATGTAACTAGGGACCATAAAGTATTATTGTACGATAAGGACTAATGTAACTACGGAACATAAAGTAGTATTGTACGATGAGGGACTAATGTAACTAGGGACCATAAAGTGGTATTGTACGATAAGGACTAATGTAACTAGGGACCATAAAGTGGTATTGTATGATGAGGGACTAATGTAACTAGGGTCCATAAAGTGGTATTGTACGATGAAGGACTAATGTAACTAGGGACCATAAAGTGGTAATTTATGATGAGGGACTAATGTAACTAGGGATCAAAAAGTGGTATTGTACGATGAGGGACTAATGTAACTAGGGACCATAAAGTGGTAATTTATGATGAGGGACTAATGTAACTAGGGATCATAAAGTGGTATTGTACGATGGAGGACTAAAGTAACTAGGGACCATAAAGTGGTATTGTATGATAAGGACTGATGTGTCTAGGGACCATAAAGTGGTATTGTACGATGAGGACTAATGTAACTAGGGACCATAAAGTGGTATTGTACGATGGATGACTAATGTAACTAGGGACCATAAAGTGGTATTGTATGATGAGGGACTAATGTAACTAGGGATCATAAAGTGGTAATTTATGATGAGGGACTAATGTAACTAGGGATCATAAAGTGGTATTGTACGATGAAGGACTAATGTAACTAGGGACCATAAAGTGGTATTGTACGATGAGGGACTAATGTAACTAGGGACCATATAGTGGTATTGTACGATAAGGACTAATGTAACTACGGACCATAAAGTGGTATTGTACGATGAGGGACTAATGTAACTAGGAACCATAAAGTGGTATTGTACGATGAAGGACTAATGTAACTAGGGACCATAAAGTGGTATTGTACGATGAGGGACTAATGTAACTAGGGACCATAAAGTATTATTGTACGATGAAAGACTAATGTATCTAGGGACCATAAAGTGGTATTGTACGATGAAGGACTAATGTAACTAGGAACCATGAAGTGGTATTGTACGATGAGCGACTAATGTAACTAGAGACCATAAAGTGGTATTGTACGATGGAGGACTAATGTAACTAGGGACCACAAAGTAGTATTGTACGATAAGGACTAATGTAACTAGGGACCACAAAGTAGTATTGTAGGATAAGGACTAATGTAACTAGGGACCATAAAGTGGTATTGTACGATGAAGGACTAATGTAACTAGGGATCATAAAGTGGTATTGTACGATGAGGGACTAATGTAACTAGGGACCACAAAGTAGTATTGTTTGATGAAGGAGTAATGTAACTAGGGACCATAAAGTGGTATTGTACGATAAGGACTAATGTAACTAGGGACCACAAAGTGGTATTGTACGATAAGGACTAATGTAACTAGGGACAATAAAGTGGTATTGTTCGATGGAGGACTAATGTAACTAGGGACCATAAAGTAGTATTGTACGATAAGGACTAACGTAACTAGGGACCATAAAGTAGTATTGTATGATGAAGGACTAATGTAACTACGGACCATAAAGTGGTATTGTACGATGAGGGACTAATGTAACTACGGACCATAAAGTGGTTTTTGTACGATGAAGGACTAATGTAACTAGGGAACATAAAGTGGTATTGTATGATGAAGGACTAATGTAACCAGGGACCATAAAGTGGTATTGTACGATGAGGACTAATGTAACTAGGGACCATAAAGTGGTATTGTACGATGAAGGACTAATGTAACTAGGGACCATAAAGTGGTATTGTACGATGAAGGACTAATGTAACTAGGGACCATAAAGTGGTATTGTACGATGCAGGACTAATGTAACTAGGGACCACAAAGTAGTATTGTACGATAAGGACTAATGTAACTAGGGACCACAAAGTAGTATTGTACGATAAGGACTAATGTAGTTAGGGACCATAAAGTGGTATTGTACGATGAAGGACTAATGTAACTAGGGACCATAAAGTGTTATTGTACGATGAGGGACTAATGTAACTAGGGACCACAAAGTAGTATTGTATGATGAAGGACTAATGTAACTAGGGACCATAAAGTGGTATTGCACGATGAAGGACTAATGTAACTAGGGACAATAAAGTGGTATTGTACGATAAGGACTAATGTAACTAGGGACAATAAAGTGGTATTGTACGATGGAGGACTAATGTAACTAGGGACCATAAAGTGGTATTGTACGATGAGGGACTAATGTAACTAGGGACCATAAAGTGGAATTGTACGATAAGGACTAATGTAACTAGGGACCATAAAGTGGTATTGTACGATGAGGACTAATGTAACTAGGGACCATAAAGTGGTATTGTACGATGAAGGACTAATGTAACTAGGGACCATAAAGTGGTATTGTACGATAAGGACTAATGTAACTAGGGACCATAAAGTGGTATTGTACGATGAGGACTAATGTAACTAGGGACCATAAAGTGGTATTGTACGATGAAGGACTAATGTAACTAGGGACCATAAAGTGGTATTGTACGATGAGGACTAATGTAACTAGGGACCATAAAGTGGTATTGTACGATGAAGGACTAATGTAACTAGGGACCATAAAGTGGTATTGTACGATAAGGACTAATGTAACTAGGGACCATAAAGTGGTATTGTACGATGAGGACTAATGTAACTAGGGACCATAAAGTGGTATTGTACGATGAAGGACTAATGTAACTATGGACCATAAAGTGGTATTGTACGATGAGGACTAATGTAACTAGGGACCATAAAGTGGTATTGTACGATGAAGGACTAATGTAACTAGGGAACATAAAGTGGTATTGTACGATGAGGGACTAATGTAACTAGGGACCATAAAGTGGTATTGTACGATGAGGGACTAATGTAACTAGGGACCATAAAGTGGTATTGTACGATGAGGGACTAATGTAACTAGGGACCATAAAGTGGTATTGTACGATGAGGGACTAATGTAACTAGGGACCATAAATTGCTATTGTACGATAAGGACTAATGTAACTAGGGACCATAGAGTGGTATTGTACGATGAGGACTAATGTAACTAGGGACCATAAATTGGTATTGTACGATGAAGGACTGATGTAACTAGGGACCATAAAGTGGTATTGTACGATGAAGGACTAATGTAACTAGGGACCATAAAGTGTTATTGTACGATGAGGACAAATGTATTTAGAGACCATAAAGTGTTATTGTACGATGAGGACTAATGTAACTAGAGACCATAAAATGTTATTGTACGATAAGGACTAATGTAGCTAGGGACCACAAAGTGGTATTGTACGATGAGGACTAATGTAACTAGGCACCATAAAGTGGTATTGTACGATAAGGACTAATGTAACTAGGGACCACAAAGTGGTATTATACGATGAAAGACTAATGTAACTAGGGACCATAAAGTGGTATTGTACGATGAGGGACTAATGTAACTAGGGACCATAAAGTGGTATTGTACGATAAGGACTAATGTAACTAGGGACCAAAAAGTGGTATTGTACGATGAGGGACTAATGTAACTAGGGACCATAAAGTGGTAATTTATGATGAGGGACTGATGTAACTAGAGACCATAAAGTGGTATTGTACGATAAGGACTAATGTAACTAGGGACCATCAAGTGGTTAATTTATGATGAGGGACTAATGTAACTAGGGATCATAAAGTGGTATTGTACGATGAGGGACTAATGTAACTAGGGACCATAAAGTGGTATTGTACGATAAGGACTAATGTAACTAGGGACCATAAAGTGGTAATTTATGATGAGGGACTAATGTAACTAGGGATCATTAAGTGGTATTGTACGATGAGGGACTAATGTAACTACGGACCATAAATTGGTATTGTACGATGAGGACTAATGTAATTAGGGACCATAAAGTGGTATTGTACGATGGAGGACTAATGTAACTAGGGACCATAAAGTGGTATTGTACGATGAGGGACTAATGTAACTAGGGACCATAAAGTGGTATTATATGATGGAGGACTAATGTAACTAGGGACCATAAAGTGGTATAGTACGATGAAGGACTAATGTAACTAGGGACCATAAAGTAGTATTGTACGATAAAGGACTAATGTAACTAGGGACCATAAAGTGGTATTGTACGATGAAGGACTAATGTAACTAGGGACCATAAAGTAGTATTGTACGATGAGGACTAATGTAACTAGGGACCATAAAGTGGTATTGTACGATGAAGGACTAATGTAACTAGGGACCATAAAGTAGTATTGTACGATGAAGGACTAATGTAACTAGGGACCATAAAGTAGTATTGTACGATGAAGGACTAATGTAACTAGGGACCATAAAGTGGTATTGTACGATGAAGGACTAATGTAACTAGGGACTATAAAGCGGTATTGTACGATAAGGACTAATGTAACTAGGGACCATAAAGTAGTATTGTACGATGAAGGACTAATGTAACTATGGACCATAAAGTGGTACTGTACGATAAGGACTAATGTAACTAGGGACCATAAAGTGGTACTGTACGATAAGGACTAATGTAACTAGGGACCATAAAATGGTATTGTACGATGAAGGACTAATGAAACTAGGGAACATAAAGTGGTATTGTACGATGTAGGACTAATGTAACTAGGGACCATAAAGTAGTATTGTACGATAAGGACTAATGTAACTAGGGACCATAAAGTGGTATTGTACGATGAAGGACTAATGTAACTAGGGACCATAAAGTGCTATTGTATGATGAAGGACTAATCTAACTAGAGACCATAAAGTGGTATTGTACGATGAAGGACTAATGTAACTAGGGACCATTAAGTGGTATTGTACGATAAGGACTAATGTAACTAGAGACCATAAAGTGGTATTGTACGATGAAGGACTAATGTAACTAGGGACCATAAAGTGGTATTGTACGATAAGGACTAATGTAACTAGGGACCATAAAGTGGTATTGTACGATGTAGGACTAATGTAACTAGGGACCATAAAGTGGTATTGTACGATGAGGACTTATGTAACTAGGGACCATAAAGTGGTATTGTACGATAAGGACTAATGAAACTAGGGACCATAAAGTGGTATTGTACGATAAGGACTAATGTAACTAGGGAACATTTGTAACTAGGGACCATAAAGTGGTATTGTACGATAAGGACTAATGTAACTAGGGACCATAAAGTGGTATTGTACGATGAAGGACTAATGTAACTAGGGACCATAAAGTGGTATTGTACGATGAGGACTTATGTAACTAGGGACCATAAAGTGGTATTGTACGATAAGGACTAATGAAACTAGGGACCATAAAGTGGTATTGTACGATAAGGACTAATGTAACTAGGGAACATTTGTAACTAGGGACCATAAAGTGGTATTGTACGATAAGGACTAATGTAACTAGGGACCATAAAGTGGTATTGTACGATGAAGGACTAATGTAACTAGGGACCATAAAGTGCTATTGTATGAAGAATGACTAATGTAACTAGAGACCATAAAGTGGTATTGTACGATGAAGGACTAATGTAACTAGGGACCATTAAGTGGTATTGTACGATAAGGACTAATGTAACTAGAGACCATAAAGTGGTATTGTACGATGAAGGACTAATGTAACTAGGGACCATAAAGTGGTATTGTACGATAAGGACTAATGTAACTAGGGACCATAAAGTGGTATTGTACGATGTAGGACTAATGTAACTAGGGACCATAAAGTAGTATTGTACGATAAGGACTAATGTAACTTGGGACCATAAAGTGGTATTGTACGATGAAGGACTAATGTAACTAGGGACCATAAAGTGGTATTGTACGATGAAGGAATAATGTAACTAGGGACCATAAAGTGGTATTGTACGATAAGGACTAACGTAACTTGGGACCATAAAGTGGTATTGTACGATGAAGGACTAATGTAACTAGAGACCATAACGTGGTATTGTACGATGGAGGACTAATGTAACTAGGGACCATAAAGTAGTATTGTACGATGAAGGACTAATGTAACTAGGGACCATAAAGTGGTATTGTACGATGAAGGACTAATGTAACTAGGGACCATAAAGTGGTATTGTACGATGAAGGACTAATGTAACTAGGGACCATAAAGAGGTATTGTACGATGAAGGACTAATGTAACTAGGGACCATAAAGTGGTATTGTACGATGAAGGACTAATGTAACTAGGGATCATAAAGTAGTATTGTACGATGAAGGACTAATGTAACTAGGGACCATAAAGTAGTATTGTACGATGAAGGACTAATGTAACTAGGGATCATAAAGTAGTATTGTACGATGAAGGACTAATGTAACTAGGGACCATAAAGTAGTATTGTACGATGAGGGACTAATGTAACTAGGGACCATAAAGTGGTATTGTACGATGAAGGACTAATGTAACTAGGGACCATAAAGTAGTATTGTACGATGAAGGACTAATGTAACTAGGGATCATAAAGTGGTATTGTACGATGGAGGACTAAAGTAACTAGGGACCATAAAGTGGTATTGTATGATAAGGACTAATGTGTCTAGGGACCATAAAGTGGTATTGTACGATGAGGACTAATGTAACTAGGGACCATAAAGTGGTATTGTACGATGGATGACTAATGTAACTAGGGACCATAAAGTGGTATTGTATGATGAGGGACTAATGTAACTAGGGATCATAAAGTGGTAATTTATGATGAGGGACAAATGTAACTAGGGATCATAAAGTGGTATTGTACGATGAAGGACTAATGTAACTAGGGACCATAAAGTGGTATTGTACGATGAGGGACTAATGTAACTAGGGACCATATAGTGGTATTGTACGATAAGGACTAATGTAACTACGGACCATAAAGTGGTATTGTACGATGAGGGACTAATGTAACTAGGAACCATAAAGTGGTATTGTACGATGAAGGACTAATGTAACTAGGGACCATAAAGTGGTATTGTACGATGAGGGACTAATGTAACTAGGGACCATAAAGTGTTATTGTACGATGAAAGACTAATGTATCTAGGGACCATAAAGTGGTATTGTACGATGAAGGACTAATGTTACTAGGAACCATGAAGTGGTATTGTACGATGAGCGACTAATGTAACTAGAGACCATAAAGTGGTATTGTACGATGGAGGACTAATGTAACTAGGAACCACAAAGTAGTATTGTACGATAAGGACTAATGTAACTAGGGACCACAAAGTAGTATTGTAGGATAAGGACTAATGTAACTAGGGACCATAAAGTGGTATTGTACGATGAAGGACTAATGTAACTAGGGACCATAAAGTGGTATTGTACGATGAGGGACTAATGTAACTAGGGACCACAAAGTAGTATTGTTTGATGAAGGACTAATGTAACTAGGGACCATAAAGTGGTATTGTACGATAAGGACTAATGTAACTAGGGACCATAAAGTGGTATTGTACGATAAGGACTAATGTAACTAGGGACCACAAAGTGGTATTGTACGATAAGGACTAATGTAACTAGGGACAATAAAGTGGTATTGTTCGATGGAGGACTAATGTAACTAGGGACCATAAAGTAGTATTGTACGATAAGGACTAACGTAACTAGGGACCATAAAGTAGTATTGTATGATGAAGGACTAATGTAACTACGGACCATAAAGTGGTATTGTACGATGAGGGACTAATGTAACTACGGACCATAAAGTGGTATTGTACGATGAAGGACTAATGTAACTAGGGAACATAAAGTGGTATTGTATGATGAAGGACTAATGTAACTAGGGACCATAAAGTGGTATTGTACGATGAGGACTAATGTAACTAGGGACCATAAAGTGGTATTGTACGATGAAGGACTAATGTAACTAGGGACCATAAAGTGGTATTGTACGATGAAGGACTAATGTAACTAGGGACCATAAAGTGGTATTGTACGATGAAGGACTAATGTAACTAGGGACCACAAAGTAGTATTGTACGATAAGGACTAATGTAACTAGGGACCACAAAGTAGTATTGTACGATAAGGACTAATGTAGTTAGGGACCATAAAGTGGTATTGTACGATGAAGGACTAATGTAACTAGGGACCATAAAGTGTTATTGTACGATGAGGGACTAATGTAACTAGGGACCACAAAGTAGTATTGTATGATGAAGGACTAATGTAACTAGGGACCATAAAGTGGTATTGCACGATGAAGGACTAATGTAACTAGGGACAATAAAGTAGTATTGTATGATGGAGGACTAATGTAACTAGGGACCATAAAGTAGTATTGTATGATGAAGGACTAATGTAACTAGGGACCATAAAGTGGTATTGTACGATAAGGACTAATGTAACTAGGGACAATAAAGTGGTATTGTACGATGGAGGACTAATGTAACTAGGGACCATAAAGTGGGATTGTACGATGAGGGACTAACGTAACTAGGGACCATAAAGTAGTATTGTATGATGAAGGACTAATGTAACTAGGGACCATAAAGTGGTATTGCACGATGAAGGACTAATGTAAGTAGGGACAATAAAGTGGTATTGTATGATGGAGGACTAATGTAACTAGGGACCATTAAGTAGTATTGTATGATGAAGGACTAATGTAACTAGGGACCATAAATTGGTATTGTACGATAAGGACTAATGTAACTAGGGACAATAAAGTGGTATTGTACGATGGAGGACTAATGTAACTAGGGACCATAAAGTGGTATTGTACGATGAGGGACTAATGTAACTAGGGACCATAAAGTGGTATTGTACGATAAGGACTAATGTAACTAGGGACCATAAAGTGGTATTGTACGATGAGGACTAATGTAACTAGGGACCATAAAGTGGTATTGTACGATGAAGGACTAATGTAACTAGGGACCATAAAGTGGTATTGTACGATGAGGACTAATGTAACTAGGGACCATAAAGTGGTATTGTACGATGAAGGACTAATGTAACTAGGGAACATAAAGTGGTATTGTACGATAAGGACTCATGTAACTAGGGACCATAAAGTGCTATTGTACGATAAGGATTAATGTAACTAGGGACCATAAAGTAGTATTGTATGATAAGGGACTAATGTAACTAGGGATCATAAAGTGGTATTGTACGATGAGGGACTAATGTAACTAGGGTCCATAAAGTGGTATTGTACGATGAGGGACTAATGTAACTAGGCACCATAAATTGTTATTGTGCGATGAAGGACTAATGTAACTAGGGAACATAAAGTGGTATTGTACGATGAGGGACTAATGTAACTAGAGACCATAAAGTGGTATTGTACGATGAGGGACTAATGTAACTAGGGACCATAAAGTGGTATTGTACGATGAAGGACTAATGTAACTAGGGACCATAAAGTGGTACTGTACGATAAGGACTAATGTAACTAGGGACCATAAAGTGGTATTGTACGATAAGGATTAATGTAACTAGGGACCATAAAGTGGTATTGTACGATAAGGACTAATGTAACTAGGGAGCATAACGTGGTATTGTACGATAAGGACTAATGTAACTAGGGACCATAAAGTGGTATTGTACGATAAGGACTAATGTAACTGGGGACCATAAAGTAGTATTGTATGATGAGGGACTAATGTAACTAGGGATCATAAAGTGGTATTGTACGATGAGGGACTAATGTAACTAGGGTCCATAAAGTGGTATTGTACGATGAGGGACTAATGTAACTAGGCACCATAAATTGTTTTATTTGCGATGAAGGACTAATGTATCTAGGGAACATAAAGTGGTATTGTACGATGAGGGACTAATGTAACTAGGGACCATAAAGTGGTATTGTACGATAAGGACTAATGTAACTAGGGACCATAAAGTAGTATTGTATGATGAGGGACTAATGTAACTAGGGTCCATAAAGTGGTATTGTACGATAAGGGACTAATGTAACTAGGGTCCATAAAGTGGTATTGTACGATGAGGGACTAATGTAACTAGGGTCCATAAAGTGGTATTGTACGATAAGGGACTTATGTAACTAGGGACCATAAAGTGGTATTGTACGATGAAGGACTAATGTAACTAGGGAACATAAAGTGGTATTGTAGGATGAGGGACTAATGTAACTAGGGTCCATAAAGTGGTATTGTACGATAAGGGACTAATGTAACTAGGGTCCATAAAGTGGTATTGTACGATGAGGGACTAATGTAACTAGGGTCCATAAAGTGGTATTGTACGATAAGGGACTAATGTAACTAGGGTTCATAAAGAGGTATTGTACGATAAGGATTAATGTAACTAGGGAACATAAAGTGGTATTGTATGATAAGGGACTAATGTAACTAGGGATCATAAAGTGGTATTGTACGATGAGGGACTAATGTAACTAGGGTCCATAAAGTGGTATTGTACGATGAGCAACTAATGTAACTAGGCACCATAAAGTGTTATTGTGCGATGAAGGACTAATGTAACTAGGGAACATAACGTGTTATTGTGCGATGAAGGACTAATGTAACTAGGCACCATAAAGTGTTATTGTGCGATGAAGGACTAATGTAACTAGGGAACATAAAGTGGTATTGTACGATGAAGGACTAATGTAACTAGGGACCATAAAGTGGTATTGTACGATGAAGGACTAATTTAACTAGGGTCCATAAAGTGGTATTGTACGATAAGGACTAATGTAACTAGGGTCCATAAAGTGGTATTGTACGATGAGGGACTAATGTAACTACGGACCATAAAGTGGTATTGTACGATGAAGGACTAATGTAACTAGGGACCATAAAGTGGTAATTTATGATGAGGGACTAATGTAACTAGGGATCAAAAAGTGGTATTGTACGATGAGGGACTAATGTAACTAGGGACCATAAAGTGGTAATTTATGATGAGGGACTAATGTAACTAGGGACCATAAAGTGGTATTGTACGATGGAGGACTAATGTAACTAGGGACCATAAAGTGGTATTGTACGATGAGGGACTAATGTAACTAGGGACCATAAAGTGGAATTGTACGATAAGGACTAATGTAACTAGGGACCATAAAGTGGTATTGTACGATGAGGACTAATGTAACTAGGGACCATAAAGTGGTATTGTACGATGAAGGACTAATGTAACTAGGGACCATAAAGTGGTATTGTACGATAAGGACTAATGTAACTAGGGACCATAAAGTGGTATTGTACGATGAGGACTAATGTAACTAGGGACCATAAAGTGGTATTGTACGATGAAGGACTAATGTAACTATGGACCATAAAGTGGTATTGTACGATGAGGACTAATGTAACTAGGGACCATAAAGTGGTATTGTACGATGAAGGACTAATGTAACTAGGGAACATAAAGTGGTATTGTACGATGAGGGACTAATGTAACTAGGGACCATAAAGTGGTATTGTACGATGAGGGACTAATGTAACTAGGGACCATAAAGTGGTATTGTACGATGAGGGACTAATGTAACTAGGGACCATAAAGTGGTATTGTACGATGAGGGACTAATGTAACTAGGGACCATAAATTGCTATTGTACGATAAGGACTAATGTAACTAGGGACCATAGAGTGGTATTGTACGATGAGGACTAATGTAACTAGGGACCATAAATTGGTATTGTACGATGAAGGACTGATGTAACTAGGGACCATAAAGTGGTATTGTACGATGAAGGACTAATGTAACTAGGGACCATAAAGTGTTATTGTACGATGAGGACAAATGTATTTAGAGACCATAAAGTGTTATTGTACGATGAGGACTAATGTAACTAGAGACCATAAAATGTTATTGTACGATAAGGACTAATGTAGCTAGGGACCACAAAGTGGTATTGTACGATGAGGACTAATGTAACTAGGCACCATAAAGTGGTATTGTACGATAAGGACTAATGTAACTAGGGACCACAAAGTGGTATTATACGATGAAAGACTAATGTAACTAGGGACCATAAAGTGGTATTGTACGATGAGGGACTAATGTAACTAGGGACCATAAAGTGGTATTGTACGATAAGGACTAATGTAACTAGGGACCAAAAAGTGGTATTGTACGATGAGGGACTAATGTAACTAGGGACCATAAAGTGGTAATTTATGATGAGGGACTGATGTAACTAGAGACCATAAAGTGGTATTGTACGATAAGGACTAATGTAACTAGGGACCATCAAGTGGTTAATTTATGATGAGGGACTAATGTAACTAGGGATCATAAAGTGGTATTGTACGATGAGGGACTAATGTAACTAGGGACCATAAAGTGGTATTGTACGATAAGGACTAATGTAACTAGGGACCATAAAGTGGTAATTTATGATGAGGGACTAATGTAACTAGGGATCATTAAGTGGTATTGTACGATGAGGGACTAATGTAACTACGGACCATAAAGTGGTATTGTACGATGAGGACTAATGTAATTAGGGACCATAAAGTGGTATTGTACGATGGAG
Organism: Meconema thalassinum; assembly: GCA_946902985.2. Classification (NCBI taxonomy): domain Eukaryota; kingdom Metazoa; phylum Arthropoda; class Insecta; order Orthoptera; family Tettigoniidae; genus Meconema; species Meconema thalassinum. The sequence goes on from OX336397.1 coordinate 19,509,055, forward strand.
GACTAATGTAACTAGGGACCATAAAGTGGTATTGTACGATGAGGGACTAATGTAACTAGGGACCATAAAGTGGTATTATATGATGGAGGACTAATGTAACTAGGGACCATAAAGTGGTATAGTACGATGAAGGACTAATGTAACTAGGGACCATAAAGTAGTATTGTACGATAAAGGACTAATGTAACTAGGGACCATAAAGTGGTATTGTACGATGAAGGACTAATGTAACTAGGGACCATAAAGTAGTATTGTACGATGAGGACTAATGTAACTAGGGACCATAAAGTGGTATTGTACGATGAAGGACTAATGTAACTAGGGACCATAAAGTAGTATTGTACGATGAAGGACTAATGTAACTAGGGACCATAAAGTAGTATTGTACGATGAAGGACTAATGTAACTAGGGACCATAAAGTGGTATTGTACGATGAAGGACTAATGTAACTAGGGACTATAAAGCGGTATTGTACGATAAGGACTAATGTAACTAGGGACCATAAAGTAGTATTGTACGATGAAGGACTAATGTAACTATGGACCATAAAGTGGTACTGTACGATAAGGACTAATGTAACTAGGGTCCATAAAGTGGTATTGTACGATGAGGGACTAATGTAACTAGGCACCATAAATTGTTTTATTTGCGATGAAGGACTAATGTATCTAGGGAACATAAAGTGGTATTGTACGATGAGGGACTAATGTAACTAGGGACCATAAAGTGGTATTGTACGATAAGGACTAATGTAACTAGGGACCATAAAGTAGTATTGTATGATGAGGGACTAATGTAACTAGGGTCCATAAAGTGGTATTGTACGATAAGGGACTAATGTAACTAGGGTCCATAAAGTGGTATTGTACGATGAGGGACTAATGTAACTAGGGTCCATAAAGTGGTATTGTACGATAAGGGACTAATGTAACTAGGGACCATAAAGTGGTATTGTACGATGAAGGACTAATGTAACTAGGGAACATAAAGTGGTATTGTACGATGAGGGACTAATGTAACTAGGGTCCATAAAGTGGTATTGTACGATAAGGGACTAATGTAACTAGGGTCCATAAAGTGGTATTGTACGATGAGGGACTAATGTAACTAGGGTCCATAAAGTGGTATTGTACGATAAGGGACTAATGTAACTAGGGTTCATAAAGAGGTATTGTACGATAAGGATTAATGTAACTAGGGAACATAAAGTGGTATTGTATGATAAGGGACTAATGTAACTAGGGATCATAAAGTGGTATTGTACGATGAGGGACTAATGTAACTAGGGTCCATAAAGTGGTATTGTACGATGAGCAACTAATGTAACTAGGCACCATAAAGTGTTATTGTGCGATGAAGGACTAATGTAACTAGGGAACATAACGTGTTATTGTGCGATGAAGGACTAATGTAACTAGGCACCATAAAGTGTTATTGTGCGATGAAGGACTAATGTAACTAGGGAACATAAAGTGGTATTGTACGATGAAGGACTAATGTAACTAGGGACCATAAAGTGGTATTGTACGATGAAGGACTAATTTAACTAGGGTCCATAAAGTGGTATTGTACGATAAGGACTAATGTAACTAGGGTCCATAAAGTGGTATTGTACGATGAGGGACTAATGTAACTACGGACCATAAAGTGGTATTGTACGATGAAGGACTAATGTAACTAGGGACCATAAAGTGGTATTGTACGATGAAGGACTAATGTAACTAGGGACCATAAAGTGGTATTGTACGATGAAGAACTAATGTAACTAGGGACCATAAAGTGGTATTGTACGATAAGGACTAATGTAACTAGGGACCATAAAGTATTATTGTACGATAAGGACTAATGTAACTACGGAACATAAAGTAGTATTGTACGATGAGGGACTAATGTAACTAGGGACCATAAAGTGGTATTGTACGATAAGGACTAATGTAACTAGGGACCATAAAGTGGTATTGTATGATGAGGGACTAATGTAACTAGGGTTCATAAAGTGGTATTGTACGATGAAGGACTAATGTAACTAGGGACCATAAAGTGGTATTGTATGATGAGGGACTAATGTAACTAGGGACCATAAAGTGGTACTGTAGGAAGAAGGACTAATGTAACTAGGGACCATAAAGTGGTATTGTACGATGAAGGACTAATGTAACTAGGGACCATAAAGTGGTATTGTATGATGAAGGACTAATGTAACTAGGGACCATAAAGTGGTATTGTTCGATAAGGACTAATGTAACTAGGGACCATAAAGTAGTATTGTACGATAAGGACTAATGTAACTAGGGACCATAAAATGGTATTGTACGATGAAGGACTAATGTAACTAGGGACCATAAAGTGGTATTGTACGATAAGGACTAATGTAACTAGGGACCATAAAGTGGTATTTTTCGATAAGGGACTCATGTAACTAGGGACCATAAATTGGTAGTGTATGATGAAGGACTACTGTAACTAGGGACCATAAAGTGGTACTGTAGGAAGAAGGATTAATGTAACTAGGGACCATAAAGTGGTATTATACGATAAGGACTAATGTAACTAGGGAGCATAACGTGGTATTGTACGATAAGGACTAATGTAACTAGGGACCATAAAGTGGTATTGTACGATAAGGACTCATGTAACTAGGGAACATAAAGTGGTAGAGTATGATGAAGGACTAATGTAACTAGGGATCATAAAGTGGTATTGTACGATAAGGACTAATGTAACTAGGGACCATAAAGTGGTATTGTACGATAAGGACTCATGTAACTAGGGACCATAAATTGGTAGTGTATGATGAAGGACTACTGTAACTAGGGACCATAAAGTGGTACTGTAGGAAGAAGGACTAATGTAACTAGGGACCATAAAGTGGTATTGTACGATGAAGGACTAATGTAACTAGGGACCATAAAGTGGTATTGTATGATGAAGGACTAATGTAACTAGGGACCATAAAGTGGTATTGTACGATAAGGACTAATGTAACTAGGGACCATAAAGTGGTATTGTACGATGAAGGACTAATATAACTAGGGACCATAAAGTGGTATTGTATGATGAAGGACTAATGTAACTAGGGACCATAAAGTGGTATTGTACGATGAGGACTAATGTAACTAGGGACCATAAAGTGGTATTGTACGATCAGGACTAATGTAACTAGGGACCATAAAGTGGTATTGTACGATTAGGACTCATGTAACTAGGGACCATAAATTGGTAGTGTATGATGAATGACTACTGTAACTAGGGACCATAAAGTGGTACTGTAGGAAGAAGGACTAATGTAACTAGGGACCATAAAATGGTATTGTACGATAAGGACTCATGTAACTAGGGACCATAAAGTGCTATTGTACGATAAGGATTAATGTAACTAGGGACCATAAAGTAGTATTGTATGATAAGGGACTAATGTAACTAGGGATCATAAAGTGGTATTGTACGATGAGGGACTAATGTAACTAGGGTCCATAAAGTGGTATTGTACGATGAGGGACTAATGTAACTAGGCACCATAAATTGTTATTGTGCGATGAAGGACTAATGTAACTAGGGAACATAAAGTGGTATTGTACGATGAGGGACTAATGTAACTAGAGACCATAAAGTGGTATTGTACGATGAGGGACTAATGTAACTAGGGACCATAAAGTGGTATTGTACGATGAAGGACTAATGTAACTAGGGACCATAAAGTGGTACTGTACGATAAGGACTAATGTAACTAGGGACCATAAAGTGGTATTGTACGATGAAGGACTAATATAACTAGGGACCATAAAGTGGTATTGTATGATGAAGGACTAATGTAACTAGGGACCATAAAGTGGTATTGTACGATGAGGACTAATGTAACTAGGGACCATAAAGTGGTATTGTACGATCAGGACTAATGTAACTAGGGACCATAAAGTGGTATTGTACGATTAGGACTCATGTAACTAGGGACCATAAATTGGTAGTGTATGATGAAAGACTACTGTAACTAGGGACCATAAAGTGGTACTGTAGGAAGAAGGACTAATGTAACTAGGGACCATAAAATGGTATTGTACGATAAGGACTCATGTAACTAGGGACCATAAAGTGCTATTGTACGATAAGGATTAATGTAACTAGGGACCATAAAGTAGTATTGTATGATAAGGGACTAATGTAACTAGGGATCATAAAGTGGTATTGTACGATGAGGGACTAATGTAACTAGGGTCCATAAAGTGGTATTGTACGATGAGGGACTAATGTAACTAGGCACCATAAATTGTTATTGTGCGATGAAGGACTAATGTAACTAGGGAACATATAGTGGTATTGTACGATGAGGGACTAATGTAACTAGAGACCATAAAGTGGTATTGTACGATGAGGGACTAATGTAACTAGGGACCATAAAGTGGTATTGTACGATGAAGGACTAATGTAACTAGGGACCATAAAGTGGTACTGTACGATAAGGACTAATGTAACTAGGGACCATAAAGTGGTATTGTACGATAAGGATTAATGTAACTAGGGACCATAAAGTGGTATTGTACGATAAGGACTAATGTAACTAGGGAGCATAACGTGGTATTGTACGATAAGGACTAATGTAACTAGGGACCATAAAGTGGTATTGTACGATAAGGACTAATGTAACTGGGGACCATAAAGTAGTATTGTATGATGAGGGACTAATGTAACTAGGGATCATAAAGTGGTATTGTACGATGAGGGACTAATGTAACTAGGGTCCATAAAGTGGTATTGTACGATGAGGGACTAATGTAACTAGGCACCATAAATTGTTTTATTTGCGATGAAGGACTAATGTATCTAGGGAACATAAAGTGGTATTGTACGATGAGGGACTAATGTAACTAGGGACCATAAAGTGGTATTGTACGATAAGGACTAATGTAACTAGGGACCATAAAGTAGTATTGTATGATGAGGGACTAATGTAACTAGGGTCCATAAAGTGGTATTGTACGATAAGGGACTAATGTAACTAGGGTCCATAAAGTGGTATTGTACGATGAGGGACTAATGTAACTAGGGTCCATAAAGTGGTATTGTACGATAAGGGACTAATGTAACTAGGGACCATAAAGTGGTATTGTACGATGAAGGACTAATGTAACTAGGGAACATAAAGTGGTATTGTACGATGAGGGACTAATGTAACTAGGGTCCATAAAGTGGTATTGTACGATAAGGGACTAATGTAACTAGGGTCCATAAAGTGGTATTGTACGATGAGGGACTAATGTAACTAGGGTCCATAAAGTGGTATTGTACGATAAGGGACTAATGTAACTAGGGTTCATAAAGAGGTATTGTACGATAAGGATTAATGTAACTAGGGAACATAAAGTGGTATTGTATGATAAGGGACTAATGTAACTAGGGATCATAAAGTGGTATTGTACGATGAGGGACTAATGTAACTAGGGTCCATAAAGTGGTATTGTACGATGAGCAACTAATGTAACTAGGCACCATAAAGTGTTATTGTGCGATGAAGGACTAATGTAACTAGGGAACATAACGTGTTATTGTGCGATGAAGGACTAATGTAACTAGGCACCATAAAGTGTTATTGTGCGATGAAGGACTAATGTAACTAGGGAACATAAAGTGGTATTGTACGATGAAGGACTAATGTAACTAGGGACCATAAAGTGGTATTGTACGATGAAGGACTAATTTAACTAGGGTCCATAAAGTGGTATTGTACGATAAGGACTAATGTAACTAGGGTCCATAAAGTGGTATTGTACGATGAGGGACTAATGTAACTACGGACCATAAAGTGGTATTGTACGATGAAGGACTAATGTAACTAGGGACCATAAAGTGGTATTGTACGATGAAGGACTAATGTAACTAGGGACCATAAAGTGGTATTGTACGATGAAGGACTAATGTAACTAGGGACCATAAAGTGGTATTGTACGATAAGGACTAATGTAACTAGGGACCATAAAGTATTATTGTACGATAAGGACTAATGTAACTACGGAACATAAAGTAGTATTGTACGATGAGGGACTAATGTAACTAGGGACCATAAAGTGGTATTGTACGATAAGGACTAATGTAACTAGGGACCATAAAGTGGTATTGTATGATGAGGGACTAATGTAACTAGGGTCCATAAAGTGGTATTGTACGATGAAGGACTAATGTAACTAGGGACCATAAAGTGGTAATTTATGATGAGGGACTAATGTAACTAGGGATCAAAAAGTGGTATTGTACGATGAGGGACTAATGTAACTAGGGACCATAAAGTGGTAATTTATGATGAGGGACTAATGTAACTAGGGATCATAAAGTGGTATTGTACGATGGAGGACTAAAGTAACTAGGGACCATAAAGTGGTATTGTATGATAAGGACTGATGTGTCTAGGGACCATAAAGTGGTATTGTACGATGAGGACTAATGTAACTAGGGACCATAAAGTGGTATTGTACGATGGATGACTAATGTAACTAGGGACCATAAAGTGGTATTGTATGATGAGGGACTAATGTAACTAGGGATCATAAAGTGGTAATTTATGATGAGGGACTAATGTAACTAGGGATCATAAAGTGGTATTGTACGATGAAGGACTAATGTAACTAGGGACCATAAAGTGGTATTGTACGATGAGGGACTAATGTAACTAGGGACCATATAGTGGTATTGTACGATAAGGACTAATGTAACTACGGACCATAAAGTGGTATTGTACGATGAGGGACTAATGTAACTAGGAACCATAAAGTGGTATTGTACGATGAAGGACTAATGTAACTAGGGACCATAAAGTGGTATTGTACGATGAGGGACTAATGTAACTAGGGACCATAAAGTATTATTGTACGATGAAAGACTAATGTATCTAGGGACCATAAAGTGGTATTGTACGATGAAGGACTAATGTAACTAGGAACCATGAAGTGGTATTGTACGATGAGCGACTAATGTAACTAGAGACCATAAAGTGGTATTGTACGATGGAGGACTAATGTAACTAGGGACCACAAAGTAGTATTGTACGATAAGGACTAATGTAACTAGGGACCACAAAGTAGTATTGTAGGATAAGGACTAATGTAACTAGGGACCATAAAGTGGTATTGTACGATGAAGGACTAATGTAACTAGGGATCATAAAGTGGTATTGTACGATGAGGGACTAATGTAACTAGGGACCACAAAGTAGTATTGTTTGATGAAGGAGTAATGTAACTAGGGACCATAAAGTGGTATTGTACGATAAGGACTAATGTAACTAGGGACCATAAAGTGGTATTGTACGATAAGGACTAATGTAACTAGGGACCACAAAGTGGTATTGTACGATAAGGACTAATGTAACTAGGGACAATAAAGTGGTATTGTTCGATGGAGGACTAATGTAACTAGGGACCATAAAGTAGTATTGTACGATAAGGACTAACGTAACTAGGGACCATAAAGTAGTATTGTATGATGAAGGACTAATGTAACTACGGACCATAAAGTGGTATTGTACGATGAGGGACTAATGTAACTACGGACCATAAAGTGGTTTTTGTACGATGAAGGACTAATGTAACTAGGGAACATAAAGTGGTATTGTATGATGAAGGACTAATGTAACCAGGGACCATAAAGTGGTATTGTACGATGAGGACTAATGTAACTAGGGACCATAAAGTGGTATTGTACGATGAAGGACTAATGTAACTAGGGACCATAAAGTGGTATTGTACGATGAAGGACTAATGTAACTAGGGACCATAAAGTGGTATTGTACGATGCAGGACTAATGTAACTAGGGACCACAAAGTAGTATTGTACGATAAGGACTAATGTAACTAGGGACCACAAAGTAGTATTGTACGATAAGGACTAATGTAGTTAGGGACCATAAAGTGGTATTGTACGATGAAGGACTAATGTAACTAGGGACCATAAAGTGTTATTGTACGATGAGGGACTAATGTAACTAGGGACCACAAAGTAGTATTGTATGATGAAGGACTAATGTAACTAGGGACCATAAAGTGGTATTGCACGATGAAGGACTAATGTAACTAGGGACAATAAAGTGGTATTGTACGATAAGGACTAATGTAACTAGGGACAATAAAGTGGTATTGTACGATGGAGGACTAATGTAACTAGGGACCATAAAGTGGTATTGTACGATGAGGGACTAATGTAACTAGGGACCATAAAGTGGAATTGTACGATAAGGACTAATGTAACTAGGGACCATAAAGTGGTATTGTACGATGAGGACTAATGTAACTAGGGACCATAAAGTGGTATTGTACGATGAAGGACTAATGTAACTAGGGACCATAAAGTGGTATTGTACGATAAGGACTAATGTAACTAGGGACCATAAAGTGGTATTGTACGATGAGGACTAATGTAACTAGGGACCATAAAGTGGTATTGTACGATGAAGGACTAATGTAACTAGGGACCATAAAGTGGTATTGTACGATGAGGACTAATGTAACTAGGGACCATAAAGTGGTATTGTACGATGAAGGACTAATGTAACTAGGGACCATAAAGTGGTATTGTACGATAAGGACTAATGTAACTAGGGACCATAAAGTGGTATTGTACGATGAGGACTAATGTAACTAGGGACCATAAAGTGGTATTGTACGATGAAGGACTAATGTAACTATGGACCATAAAGTGGTATTGTACGATGAGGACTAATGTAACTAGGGACCATAAAGTGGTATTGTACGATGAAGGACTAATGTAACTAGGGAACATAAAGTGGTATTGTACGATGAGGGACTAATGTAACTAGGGACCATAAAGTGGTATTGTACGATGAGGGACTAATGTAACTAGGGACCATAAAGTGGTATTGTACGATGAGGGACTAATGTAACTAGGGACCATAAAGTGGTATTGTACGATGAGGGACTAATGTAACTAGGGACCATAAATTGCTATTGTACGATAAGGACTAATGTAACTAGGGACCATAGAGTGGTATTGTACGATGAGGACTAATGTAACTAGGGACCATAAATTGGTATTGTACGATGAAGGACTGATGTAACTAGGGACCATAAAGTGGTATTGTACGATGAAGGACTAATGTAACTAGGGACCATAAAGTGTTATTGTACGATGAGGACAAATGTATTTAGAGACCATAAAGTGTTATTGTACGATGAGGACTAATGTAACTAGAGACCATAAAATGTTATTGTACGATAAGGACTAATGTAGCTAGGGACCACAAAGTGGTATTGTACGATGAGGACTAATGTAACTAGGCACCATAAAGTGGTATTGTACGATAAGGACTAATGTAACTAGGGACCACAAAGTGGTATTATACGATGAAAGACTAATGTAACTAGGGACCATAAAGTGGTATTGTACGATGAGGGACTAATGTAACTAGGGACCATAAAGTGGTATTGTACGATAAGGACTAATGTAACTAGGGACCAAAAAGTGGTATTGTACGATGAGGGACTAATGTAACTAGGGACCATAAAGTGGTAATTTATGATGAGGGACTGATGTAACTAGAGACCATAAAGTGGTATTGTACGATAAGGACTAATGTAACTAGGGACCATCAAGTGGTTAATTTATGATGAGGGACTAATGTAACTAGGGATCATAAAGTGGTATTGTACGATGAGGGACTAATGTAACTAGGGACCATAAAGTGGTATTGTACGATAAGGACTAATGTAACTAGGGACCATAAAGTGGTAATTTATGATGAGGGACTAATGTAACTAGGGATCATTAAGTGGTATTGTACGATGAGGGACTAATGTAACTACGGACCATAAATTGGTATTGTACGATGAGGACTAATGTAATTAGGGACCATAAAGTGGTATTGTACGATGGAGGACTAATGTAACTAGGGACCATAAAGTGGTATTGTACGATGAGGGACTAATGTAACTAGGGACCATAAAGTGGTATTATATGATGGAGGACTAATGTAACTAGGGACCATAAAGTGGTATAGTACGATGAAGGACTAATGTAACTAGGGACCATAAAGTAGTATTGTACGATAAAGGACTAATGTAACTAGGGACCATAAAGTGGTATTGTACGATGAAGGACTAATGTAACTAGGGACCATAAAGTAGTATTGTACGATGAGGACTAATGTAACTAGGGACCATAAAGTGGTATTGTACGATGAAGGACTAATGTAACTAGGGACCATAAAGTAGTATTGTACGATGAAGGACTAATGTAACTAGGGACCATAAAGTAGTATTGTACGATGAAGGACTAATGTAACTAGGGACCATAAAGTGGTATTGTACGATGAAGGACTAATGTAACTAGGGACTATAAAGCGGTATTGTACGATAAGGACTAATGTAACTAGGGACCATAAAGTAGTATTGTACGATGAAGGACTAATGTAACTATGGACCATAAAGTGGTACTGTACGATAAGGACTAATGTAACTAGGGACCATAAAGTGGTACTGTACGATAAGGACTAATGTAACTAGGGACCATAAAATGGTATTGTACGATGAAGGACTAATGAAACTAGGGAACATAAAGTGGTATTGTACGATGTAGGACTAATGTAACTAGGGACCATAAAGTAGTATTGTACGATAAGGACTAATGTAACTAGGGACCATAAAGTGGTATTGTACGATGAAGGACTAATGTAACTAGGGACCATAAAGTGCTATTGTATGATGAAGGACTAATCTAACTAGAGACCATAAAGTGGTATTGTACGATGAAGGACTAATGTAACTAGGGACCATTAAGTGGTATTGTACGATAAGGACTAATGTAACTAGAGACCATAAAGTGGTATTGTACGATGAAGGACTAATGTAACTAGGGACCATAAAGTGGTATTGTACGATAAGGACTAATGTAACTAGGGACCATAAAGTGGTATTGTACGATGTAGGACTAATGTAACTAGGGACCATAAAGTGGTATTGTACGATGAGGACTTATGTAACTAGGGACCATAAAGTGGTATTGTACGATAAGGACTAATGAAACTAGGGACCATAAAGTGGTATTGTACGATAAGGACTAATGTAACTAGGGAACATTTGTAACTAGGGACCATAAAGTGGTATTGTACGATAAGGACTAATGTAACTAGGGACCATAAAGTGGTATTGTACGATGAAGGACTAATGTAACTAGGGACCATAAAGTGGTATTGTACGATGAGGACTTATGTAACTAGGGACCATAAAGTGGTATTGTACGATAAGGACTAATGAAACTAGGGACCATAAAGTGGTATTGTACGATAAGGACTAATGTAACTAGGGAACATTTGTAACTAGGGACCATAAAGTGGTATTGTACGATAAGGACTAATGTAACTAGGGACCATAAAGTGGTATTGTACGATGAAGGACTAATGTAACTAGGGACCATAAAGTGCTATTGTATGAAGAATGACTAATGTAACTAGAGACCATAAAGTGGTATTGTACGATGAAGGACTAATGTAACTAGGGACCATTAAGTGGTATTGTACGATAAGGACTAATGTAACTAGAGACCATAAAGTGGTATTGTACGATGAAGGACTAATGTAACTAGGGACCATAAAGTGGTATTGTACGATAAGGACTAATGTAACTAGGGACCATAAAGTGGTATTGTACGATGTAGGACTAATGTAACTAGGGACCATAAAGTAGTATTGTACGATAAGGACTAATGTAACTTGGGACCATAAAGTGGTATTGTACGATGAAGGACTAATGTAACTAGGGACCATAAAGTGGTATTGTACGATGAAGGAATAATGTAACTAGGGACCATAAAGTGGTATTGTACGATAAGGACTAACGTAACTTGGGACCATAAAGTGGTATTGTACGATGAAGGACTAATGTAACTAGAGACCATAACGTGGTATTGTACGATGGAGGACTAATGTAACTAGGGACCATAAAGTAGTATTGTACGATGAAGGACTAATGTAACTAGGGACCATAAAGTGGTATTGTACGATGAAGGACTAATGTAACTAGGGACCATAAAGTGGTATTGTACGATGAAGGACTAATGTAACTAGGGACCATAAAGAGGTATTGTACGATGAAGGACTAATGTAACTAGGGACCATAAAGTGGTATTGTACGATGAAGGACTAATGTAACTAGGGATCATAAAGTAGTATTGTACGATGAAGGACTAATGTAACTAGGGACCATAAAGTAGTATTGTACGATGAAGGACTAATGTAACTAGGGATCATAAAGTAGTATTGTACGATGAAGGACTAATGTAACTAGGGACCATAAAGTAGTATTGTACGATGAGGGACTAATGTAACTAGGGACCATAAAGTGGTATTGTACGATGAAGGACTAATGTAACTAGGGACCATAAAGTAGTATTGTACGATGAAGGACTAATGTAACTAGGGATCATAAAGTGGTATTGTACGATGGAGGACTAAAGTAACTAGGGACCATAAAGTGGTATTGTATGATAAGGACTAATGTGTCTAGGGACCATAAAGTGGTATTGTACGATGAGGACTAATGTAACTAGGGACCATAAAGTGGTATTGTACGATGGATGACTAATGTAACTAGGGACCATAAAGTGGTATTGTATGATGAGGGACTAATGTAACTAGGGATCATAAAGTGGTAATTTATGATGAGGGACAAATGTAACTAGGGATCATAAAGTGGTATTGTACGATGAAGGACTAATGTAACTAGGGACCATAAAGTGGTATTGTACGATGAGGGACTAATGTAACTAGGGACCATATAGTGGTATTGTACGATAAGGACTAATGTAACTACGGACCATAAAGTGGTATTGTACGATGAGGGACTAATGTAACTAGGAACCATAAAGTGGTATTGTACGATGAAGGACTAATGTAACTAGGGACCATAAAGTGGTATTGTACGATGAGGGACTAATGTAACTAGGGACCATAAAGTGTTATTGTACGATGAAAGACTAATGTATCTAGGGACCATAAAGTGGTATTGTACGATGAAGGACTAATGTTACTAGGAACCATGAAGTGGTATTGTACGATGAGCGACTAATGTAACTAGAGACCATAAAGTGGTATTGTACGATGGAGGACTAATGTAACTAGGAACCACAAAGTAGTATTGTACGATAAGGACTAATGTAACTAGGGACCACAAAGTAGTATTGTAGGATAAGGACTAATGTAACTAGGGACCATAAAGTGGTATTGTACGATGAAGGACTAATGTAACTAGGGACCATAAAGTGGTATTGTACGATGAGGGACTAATGTAACTAGGGACCACAAAGTAGTATTGTTTGATGAAGGACTAATGTAACTAGGGACCATAAAGTGGTATTGTACGATAAGGACTAATGTAACTAGGGACCATAAAGTGGTATTGTACGATAAGGACTAATGTAACTAGGGACCACAAAGTGGTATTGTACGATAAGGACTAATGTAACTAGGGACAATAAAGTGGTATTGTTCGATGGAGGACTAATGTAACTAGGGACCATAAAGTAGTATTGTACGATAAGGACTAACGTAACTAGGGACCATAAAGTAGTATTGTATGATGAAGGACTAATGTAACTACGGACCATAAAGTGGTATTGTACGATGAGGGACTAATGTAACTACGGACCATAAAGTGGTATTGTACGATGAAGGACTAATGTAACTAGGGAACATAAAGTGGTATTGTATGATGAAGGACTAATGTAACTAGGGACCATAAAGTGGTATTGTACGATGAGGACTAATGTAACTAGGGACCATAAAGTGGTATTGTACGATGAAGGACTAATGTAACTAGGGACCATAAAGTGGTATTGTACGATGAAGGACTAATGTAACTAGGGACCATAAAGTGGTATTGTACGATGAAGGACTAATGTAACTAGGGACCACAAAGTAGTATTGTACGATAAGGACTAATGTAACTAGGGACCACAAAGTAGTATTGTACGATAAGGACTAATGTAGTTAGGGACCATAAAGTGGTATTGTACGATGAAGGACTAATGTAACTAGGGACCATAAAGTGTTATTGTACGATGAGGGACTAATGTAACTAGGGACCACAAAGTAGTATTGTATGATGAAGGACTAATGTAACTAGGGACCATAAAGTGGTATTGCACGATGAAGGACTAATGTAACTAGGGACAATAAAGTGGTATTGTATGATGGAGGACTAATGTAACTAGGGACCATAAAGTAGTATTGTATGATGAAGGACTAATGTAACTAGGGACCATAAAGTGGTATTGTACGATAAGGACTAATGTAACTAGGGACAATAAAGTGGTATTGTACGATGGAGGACTAATGTAACTAGGGACCATAAAGTGGGATTGTACGATGAGGGACTAACGTAACTAGGGACCATAAAGTAGTATTGTATGATGAAGGACTAATGTAACTAGGGACCATAAAGTGGTATTGCACGATGAAGGACTAATGTAAGTAGGGACAATAAAGTGGTATTGTATGATGGAGGACTAATGTAACTAGGGACCATTAAGTAGTATTGTATGATGAAGGACTAATGTAACTAGGGACCATAAATTGGTATTGTACGATAAGGACTAATGTAACTAGGGACAATAAAGTGGTATTGTACGATGGAGGACTAATGTAACTAGGGACCATAAAGTGGTATTGTACGATGAGGGACTAATGTAACTAGGGACCATAAAGTGGTATTGTACGATAAGGACTAATGTAACTAGGGACCATAAAGTGGTATTGTACGATGAGGACTAATGTAACTAGGGACCATAAAGTGGTATTGTACGATGAAGGACTAATGTAACTAGGGACCATAAAGTGGTATTGTACGATGAGGACTAATGTAACTAGGGACCATAAAGTGGTATTGTACGATGAAGGACTAATGTAACTAGGGAACATAAAGTGGTATTGTACGATAAGGACTCATGTAACTAGGGACCATAAAGTGCTATTGTACGATAAGGATTAATGTAACTAGGGACCATAAAGTAGTATTGTATGATAAGGGACTAATGTAACTAGGGATCATAAAGTGGTATTGTACGATGAGGGACTAATGTAACTAGGGTCCATAAAGTGGTATTGTACGATGAGGGACTAATGTAACTAGGCACCATAAATTGTTATTGTGCGATGAAGGACTAATGTAACTAGGGAACATAAAGTGGTATTGTACGATGAGGGACTAATGTAACTAGAGACCATAAAGTGGTATTGTACGATGAGGGACTAATGTAACTAGGGACCATAAAGTGGTATTGTACGATGAAGGACTAATGTAACTAGGGACCATAAAGTGGTACTGTACGATAAGGACTAATGTAACTAGGGACCATAAAGTGGTATTGTACGATAAGGATTAATGTAACTAGGGACCATAAAGTGGTATTGTACGATAAGGACTAATGTAACTAGGGAGCATAACGTGGTATTGTACGATAAGGACTAATGTAACTAGGGACCATAAAGTGGTATTGTACGATAAGGACTAATGTAACTGGGGACCATAAAGTAGTATTGTATGATGAGGGACTAATGTAACTAAGGATCATAAAGTGGTATTGTACGATGAGGGACTAATGTAACTAGGGTCCATAAAGTGGTATTGTACGATGAGGGACTAATGTAACTAGGCACCATAAATTGTTTTATTTGCGATGAAGGACTAATGTATCTAGGGAACATAAAGTGGTATTGTACGATGAGGGACTAATGTAACTAGGGACCATAAAGTGGTATTGTACGATAAGGACTAATGTAACTAGGGACCATAAAGTAGTATTGTATGATGAGGGACTAATGTAACTAGGGTCCATAAAGTGGTATTGTACGATAAGGGACTAATGTAACTAGGGTCCATAAAGTGGTATTGTACGATGAGGGACTAATGTAACTAGGGTCCATAAAGTGGTATTGTACGATAAGGGACTTATGTAACTAGGGACCATAAAGTGGTATTGTACGATGAAGGACTAATGTAACTAGGGAACATAAAGTGGTATTGTAGGATGAGGGACTAATGTAACTAGGGTCCATAAAGTGGTATTGTACGATAAGGGACTAATGTAACTAGGGTCCATAAAGTGGTATTGTACGATGAGGGACTAATGTAACTAGGGTCCATAAAGTGGTATTGTACGATAAGGGACTAATGTAACTAGGGTTCATAAAGAGGTATTGTACGATAAGGATTAATGTAACTAGGGAACATAAAGTGGTATTGTATGATAAGGGACTAATGTAACTAGGGATCATAAAGTGGTATTGTACGATGAGGGACTAATGTAACTAGGGTCCATAAAGTGGTATTGTACGATGAGCAACTAATGTAACTAGGCACCATAAAGTGTTATTGTGCGATGAAGGACTAATGTAACTAGGGAACATAACGTGTTATTGTGCGATGAAGGACTAATGTAACTAGGCACCATAAAGTGTTATTGTGCGATGAAGGACTAATGTAACTAGGGAACATAAAGTGGTATTGTACGATGAAGGACTAATGTAACTAGGGACCATAAAGTGGTATTGTACGATGAAGGACTAATTTAACTAGGGTCCATAAAGTGGTATTGTACGATAAGGACTAATGTAACTAGGGTCCATAAAGTGGTATTGTACGATGAGGGACTAATGTAACTACGGACCATAAAGTGGTATTGTACGATGAAGGACTAATGTAACTAGGGACCATAAAGTGGTATTGTACGATGAAGGACTAATGTAACTAGGGACCATAAAGTGGTATTGTACGATGAAGGACTAATGTAACTAGGGACCATAAAGTGGTATTGTACGATAAGGACTAATGTAACTAGGGACAATAAAGTATTATTGTACGATAAGGACTAATGTAACTACGGAACATAAAGTAGTATTGTACGATGAGGGACTAATGTAACTAGGGACCATAAAGTGGTATTGTACGATAAGGACTAATGTAACTAGGGACCATAAAGTGGTATTGTATGATGAGGGACTAATGTAACTAGGGTCCATAAAGTGGTATTGTACGATGAAGGACTAATGTAACTAGGGACCATAAAGTGGTATTGTATGATGAGGGACTAATGTAACTAGGGACCATAAAGTGGTACTGTAGGAAGAAGGACTAATGTAACTAGGGACCATAAAGTGGTATTGTACGATGAAGGACTAATGTAACTAGGGACCATAAAGTGGTATTGTATGATGAAGGACTAATGTAACTAGGGACCATAAAGTGGTATTGTTCGATAAGGACTAATGTAACTAGGGACCATAAAGTAGTATTGTACGATAAGGACTAATGTAACTAGGGACCATAAAGTGGTATTGTACAATGAAGGACTAATGTAACTAGGGAACATAAAGTGGTATTGTACGATAAGGACTCATGTAACTAGGGACCATAAAGTGCTATTGTACGATAAGGATTAATGTAACTAGGGACCATAAAGTAGTATTGTATGATAAGGGACTAATGTAACTAGGGATCATAAAGTGGTATTGTACGATGAGGGACTAATGTAACTAGGGTCCATAAAGTGGTATTGTACGATGAGGGACTAATGTAACTAGGCACCATAAATTGTTATTGTGCGATGAAGGACTAATGTAACTAGGGAACATAAAGTGGTATTGTACGATGAGGGACTAATGTAACTAGAGACCATAAAGTGGTATTGTACGATGAGGGACTAATGTAACTAGGGACCATAAAGTGGTATTGTACGATGAAGGACTAATGTAACTAGGGACCATAAAGTGGTACTGTACGATAAGGACTAATGTAACTAGGGACCATAAAGTGGTATTGTACGATAAGGATTAATGTAACTAGGGACCATAAAGTGGTATTGTACGATAAGGACTAATGTAACTAGGGAGCATAACGTGGTATTGTACGATAAGGACTAATGTAACTAGGGACCATAAAGTGGTATTGTACGATAAGGACTAATGTAACTGGGGACCATAAAGTAGTATTGTATGATGAGGGACTAATGTAACTAGGGATCATAAAGTGGTATTGTACGATGAGGGACTAATGTAACTAGGGTCCATAAAGTGGTATTGTACGATGAGGGACTAATGTAACTAGGCACCATAAATTGTTTTATTTGCGATGAAGGACTAATGTATCTAGGGAACATAAAGTGGTATTGTACGATGAGGGACTAATGTAACTAGGGACCATAAAGTGGTATTGTACGATAAGGACTAATGTAACTAGGGACCATAAAGTAGTATTGTATGATGAGGGACTAATGTAACTAGGGTCCATAGAGTGGTATTGTACGATAAGGGACTAATGTAACTAGGGTCCATAAAGTGGTATTGTACGATGAGGGACTAATGTAACTAGGGTCCATAAAGTGGTATTGTACGATAAGGGACTTATGTAACTAGGGACCATAAAGTGGTATTGTACGATGAAGGACTAATGTAACTAGGGAACATAAAGTGGTATTGTAGGATGAGGGACTAATGTAACTAGGGTCCATAAAGTGGTATTGTACGATAAGGGACTAATGTAACTAGGGTCCATAAAGTGGTATTGTACGATGAGGGACTAATGTAACTAGGGTCCATAAAGTGGTATTGTACGATAAGGGACTAATGTAACTAGGGTTCATAAAGAGGTATTGTACGATAAGGATTAATGTAACTAGGGAACATAAAGTGGTATTGTATGATAAGGGACTAATGTAACTAGGGATCATAAAGTGGTATTGTACGATGAGGGACTAATGTAACTAGGGTCCATAAAGTGGTATTGTACGATGAGCAACTAATGTAACTAGGCACCATAAAGTGTTATTGTGCGATGAAGGACTAATGTAACTAGGGAACATAACGTGTTATTGTGCGATGAAGGACTAATGTAACTAGGCACCATAAAGTGTTATTGTGCGATGAAGGACTAATGTAACTAGGGAACATAAAGTGGTATTGTACGATGAAGGACTAATGTAACTAGGGACCATAAAGTGGTATTGTACGATGAAGGACTAATTTAACTAGGGTCCATAAAGTGGTATTGTACGATAAGGACTAATGTAACTAGGGTCCATAAAGTGGTATTGTACGATGAGGGACTAATGTAACTACGGACCATAAAGTGGTATTGTACGATGAAGGACTAATGTAACTAGGGACCATAAAGTGGTATTGTACGATGAAGGACTAATGTAACTAGGGACCATAAAGTGGTATTGTACGATGAAGGACTAATGTAACTAGGGACCATAAAGTGGTATTGTACGATAAGGACTAATGTAACTAGGGACCATAAAGTATTATTGTACGATAAGGACTAATGTAACTACGGAACATAAAGTAGTATTGTACGATGAGGGACTAATGTAACTAGGGACCATAAAGTGGTATTGTACGATAAGGACTAATGTAACTAGGGACCATAAAGTGGTATTGTATGATGAGGGACTAATGTAACTAGGGTCCATAAAGTGGTATTGTACGATGAAGGACTAATGTAACTAGGGACCATAAAGTGGTATTGTATGATGAGGGACTAATGTAACTAGGGACCATAAAGTGGTACTGTAGGAAGAAGGACTAATGTAACTAGGGACCATAAAGTGGTATTGTACGATGAAGGACTAATGTAACTAGGGACCATAAAGTGGTATTGTATGATGAAGGACTAATGTAACTAGGGACCATAAAGTGGTATTGTTCGATAAGGACTAATGTAACTAGGGACCATAAAGTAGTATTGTACGATAAGGACTAATGTAACTAGGGACCATAAAATGGTATTGTACGATGAAGGACTAATGTAACTAGGGACCATAAAGTGGTATTGTACGATAAGGACTAATGTAACTAGGGACCATAAAGTGGTATTTTTCGATAAGGGACTCATGTAACTAGGGACCATAAATTGGTAGTGTATGATGAAGGACTACTGTAACTAGGGACCATAAAGTGGTACTGTAGGAAGAAGGATTAATGTAACTAGGGACCATAAAGTGGTATTATACGATAAGGACTAATGTAACTAGGGAGCATAACGTGGTATTGTACGATAAGGACTAATGTAACTAGGGACCATAAAGTGGTATTGTACGATAAGGACTCATGTAACTAGGGAACATAAAGTGGTAGAGTATGATGAAGGACTAATGTAACTAGGGATCATAAAGTGGTATTGTACGATAAGGACTAATGTAACTAGGGACCATAAAGTGGTATTGTACGATAAGGACTCATGTAACTAGGGACCATAAATTGGTAGTGTATGATGAAGGACTACTGTAACTAGGGACCATAAAGTGGTACTGTAGGAAGAAGGACTAATGTAACTAGGGACCATAAAGTGGTATTGTACGATGAAGGACTAATGTAACTAGGGACCATAAAGTGGTATTGTATGATGAAGGACTAATGTAACTAGGGACCATAAAGTGGTATTGTACGATAAGGACTAATGTAACTAGGGACCATAAAGTGGTATTGTACGATGAAGGACTAATATAACTAGGGACCATAAAGTGGTATTGTATGATGAAGGACTAATGTAACTAGGGACCATAAAGTGGTATTGTACGATGAGGACTAATGTAACTAGGGACCATAAAGTGGTATTGTACGATCAGGACTAATGTAACTAGGGACCATAAAGTGGTATTGTACGATTAGGACTCATGTAACTAGGGACCATAAATTGGTAGTGTATGATGAATGACTACTGTAACTAGGGACCATAAAGTGGTACTGTAGGAAGAAGGACTAATGTAACTAGGGACCATAAAATGGTATTGTACGATAAGGACTCATGTAACTAGGGACCATAAAGTGCTATTGTACGATAAGGATTAATGTAACTAGGGACCATAAAGTAGTATTGTATGATAAGGGACTAATGTAACTAGGGATCATAAAGTGGTATTGTACGATGAGGGACTAATGTAACTAGGGTCCATAAAGTGGTATTGTACGATGAGGGACTAATGTAACTAGGCACCATAAATTGTTATTGTGCGATGAAGGACTAATGTAACTAGGGAACATAAAGTGGTATTGTACGATGAGGGACTAATGTAACTAGAGACCATAAAGTGGTATTGTACGATGAGGGACTAATGTAACTAGGGACCATAAAGTGGTATTGTACGATGAAGGACTAATGTAACTAGGGACCATAAAGTGGTACTGTACGATAAGGACTAATGTAACTAGGGACCGTAAAGTGGTATTGTACGATAAGGATTAATGTAACTAGGGACCATAAAGTGGTATTGTACGATGAGGACTAATGTAACTAGGGACCATAAAGTGGTATTGTACGATCAGGACTAATGTAACTAGGGACCATAAAGTGGTATTGTACGATTAGGACTCATGTAACTAGGGACCATAAATTGGTAGTGTATGATGAAAGACTACTGTAACTAGGGACCATAAAGTGGTACTGTAGGAAGAAGGACTAATGTAACTAGGGACCATAAAATGGTATTGTACGATAAGGACTCATGTAACTAGGGACCATAAAGTGCTATTGTACGATAAGGATTAATGTAACTAGGGACCATAAAGTAGTATTGTATGATAAGGGACTAATGTAACTAGGGATCATAAAGTGGTATTGTACGATGAGGGACTAATGTAACTAGGGTCCATAAAGTGGTATTGTACGATGAGGGACTAATGTAACTAGGCACCATAAATTGTTATTGTGCGATGAAGGACTAATGTAACTAGGGAACATAAAGTGGTATTGTACGATGAGGGACTAATGTAACTAGAGACCATAAAGTGGTATTGTACGATGAGGGACTAATGTAACTAGGGACCATAAAGTGGTATTGTACGATGAAGGACTAATGTAACTAGGGACCATAAAGTGGTACTGTACGATAAGGACTAATGTAACTAGGGACCATAAAGTGGTATTGTACGATAAGGATTAATGTAACTAGGGACCATAAAGTGGTATTGTACGATAAGGACTAATGTAACTAGGGAGCATAACGTGGTATTGTACGATAAGGACTAATGTAACTAGGGACCATAAAGTGGTATTGTACGATAAGGACTAATGTAACTGGGGACCATAAAGTAGTATTGTATGATGAGGGACTAATGTAACTAGGGATCATAAAGTGGTATTGTACGATGAGGGACTAATGTAACTAGGGTCCATAAAGTGGTATTGTACGATGAGGGACTAATGTAACTAGGCACCATAAATTGTTTTATTTGCGATGAAGGACTAATGTATCTAGGGAACATAAAGTGGTATTGTACGATGAGGGACTAATGTAACTAGGGACCATAAAGTGGTATTGTACGATAAGGACTAATGTAACTAGGGACCATAAAGTAGTATTGTATGATGAGGGACTAATGTAACTAGGGTCCATAAAGTGGTATTGTACGATAAGGGACTAATGTAACTAGGGTCCATAAAGTGGTATTGTACGATGAGGGACTAATGTAACTAGGGTCCATAAAGTGGTATTGTACGATAAGGGACTAATGTAACTAGGGACCATAAAGTGGTATTGTACGATGAAGGACTAATGTAACTAGGGAACATAAAGTGGTATTGTACGATGAGGGACTAATGTAACTAGGGTCCATAAAGTGGTATTGTACGATAAGGGACTAATGTAACTAGGGTCCATAAAGTGGTATTGTACGATGAGGGACTAATGTAACTAGGGATCATAAAGTGGTATTGTACGATAAGGACTAATGTAACTAGGGACCATAAAGTGGTATTGTACGATAAGGACTCATGTAACTAGGGACCATAAATTGGTAGTGTATGATGAAGGACTACTGTAACTAGGGACCATAAAGTGGTACTGTAGGAAGAAGGACTAATGTAACTAGGGACCATAAAGTGGTATTGTACGATGAAGGACTAATGTAACTAGGGACCATAAAGTGGTATTGTATGATGAAGGACTAATGTAACTAGGGACCATAAAGTGGTATTGTACGATAAGGTCTAATGTAACTAGGGACCATAAAGTGGTATTGTACGATGAAGGACTAATATAACTAGGGACCATAAAGTGGTATTGTATGATGAAGGACTAATGTAACTAGGGACCATAAAGTGGTATTGTACGATGAGGACTAATGTAACTAGGGACCATAAAGTGGTATTGTACGATCAGGACTAATGTAACTAGGGACCATAAAGTGGTATTGTACGATTAGGACTCATGTAACTAGGGACCATAAATTGGTAGTGTATGATGAATGACTACTGTAACTAGGGACCATAAAGTGGTACTGTAGGAAGAAGGACTAATGTAACTAGGGACCATAAAATGGTATTGTACGATAAGGACTCATGTAACTAGGGACCATAAAGTGCTATTGTACGATAAGGATTAATGTAACTAGGGACCATAAAGTAGTATTGTATGATAAGGGACTAATGTAACTAGGGATCATAAAGTGGTATTGTACGATGAGGGACTAATGTAACTAGGGTCCATAAAGTGGTATTGTACGATGAGGGACTAATGTAACTAGGCACCATAAATTGTTATTGTGCGATGAAGGACTAATGTAACTAGGGAACATAAAGTGGTATTGTACGATGAGGGACTAATGTAACTAGAGACCATAAAGTGGTATTGTACGATGAGGGACTAATGTAACTAGGGACCATAAAGTGGTATTGTACGATGAAGGACTAATGTAACTAGGGACCATAAAGTGGTACTGTACGATAAGGACTAATGTAACTAGGGACCATAAAGTGGTATTGTACGATAAGGATTAATGTAACTAGGGACCATAAAGTGGTATTGTACGATGAGGACTAATGTAACTAGGGACCATAAAGTGGTATTGTACGATCAGGACTAATGTAACTAGGGACCATAAAGTGGTATTGTACGATTAGGACTCATGTAACTAGGGACCATAAATTGGTAGTGTATGATGAAAGACTACTGTAACTAGGGACCATAAAGTGGTACTGTAGGAAGAAGGACTAATGTAACTAGGGACCATAAAATGGTATTGTACGATAAGGACTCATGTAACTAGGGACCATAAAGTGCTATTGTACGATAAGGATTAATGTAACTAGGGACCATAAAGTAGTATTGTATGATAAGGGACTAATGTAACTAGGGATCATAAAGTGGTATTGTACGATGAGGGACTAATGTAACTAGGGTCCATAAAGTGGTATTGTACGATGAGGGACTAATGTAACTAGGCACCATAAATTGTTATTGTGCGATGAAGGACTAATGTAACTAGGGAACATAAAGTGGTATTGTACGATGAGGGACTAATGTAACTAGAGACCATAAAGTGGTATTGTACGATGAGGGACTAATGTAACTAGGGACCATAAAGTGGTATTGTACGATGAAGGACTAATGTAACTAGGGACCATAAAGTGGTACTGTACGATAAGGACTAATGTAACTAGGGACCATAAAGTGGTATTGTACGATAAGGATTAATGTAACTAGGGACCATAAAGTGGTATTGTACGATAAGGACTAATGTAACTAGGGAGCATAACGTGGTATTGTACGATAAGGACTAATGTAACTAGGGACCATAAAGTGGTATTGTACGATAAGGACTAATGTAACTGGGGACCATAAAGTAGTATTGTATGATGAGGGACTAATGTAACTAGGGATCATAAAGTGGTATTGTACGATGAGGGACTAATGTAACTAGGGTCCATAAAGTGGTATTGTACGATGAGGGACTAATGTAACTAGGCACCATAAATTGTTTTATTTGCGATGAAGGACTAATGTATCTAGGGAACATAAAGTGGTATTGTACGATGAGGGACTAATGTAACTAGGGACCATAAAGTGGTATTGTACGATAAGGACTAATGTAACTAGGGACCATAAAGTAGTATTGTATGATGAGGGACTAATGTAACTAGGGTCCATAAAGTGGTATTGTACGATAAGGGACTAATGTAACTAGGGTCCATAAAGTGGTATTGTACGATGAGGGACTAATGTAACTAGGGTCCATAAAGTGGTATTGTACGATAAGGGACTAATGTAACTAGGGACCATAAAGTGGTATTGTACGATGAAGGACTAATGTAACTAGGGAACATAAAGTGGTATTGTACGATGAGGGACTAATGTAACTAGGGTCCATAAAGTGGTATTGTACGATAAGGGACTAATGTAACTAGGGTCCATAAAGTGGTATTGTACGATGAGGGACTAATGTAACTAGGGTCCATAAAGTGGTATTGTACGATAAGGGACTAATGTAACTAGGGTTCATAAAGAGGTATTGTACGATAAGGATTAATGTAACTAGGGAACATAAAGTGGTATTGTATGATAAGGGACTAATGTAACTAGGGATCATAAAGTGGTATTGTACGATGAGGGACTAATGTAACTAGGGTCCATAAAGTGGTATTGTACGATGAGCAACTAATGTAACTAGGCACCATAAAGTGTTATTGTGCGATGAAGGACTAATGTAACTAGGGAACATAACGTGTTATTGTGCGATGAAGGACTAATGTAACTAGGCACCATAAAGTGTTATTGTGCGATGAAGGACTAATGTAACTAGGGAACATAAAGTGGTATTGTACGATGAAGGACTAATGTAACTAGGGACCATAAAGTGGTATTGTACGATGAAGGACTAATTTAACTAGGGTCCATAAAGTGGTATTGTACGATAAGGACTAATGTAACTAGGGTCCATAAAGAGGTATTGTACGATGAGGGACTAATGTAACTACGGACCATAAAATGGTATTGTACGATGAAGGACTAATGTAACTAGGGACCATAAAGTGGTATTGTACGATGAAGGACTAATGTAACTAGGGACCATAAAGTGGTATTGTACGATGAAGGACTAATGTAACTAGGGACCATAAAGTGGTATTGTACGATAAGGACTAATGTAACTAGGGACCATAAAGTATTATTGTACGATAAGGACTAATGTAACTACGGAACATAAAGTAGTATTGTACGATGAGGGACTAATGTAACTAGGGACCATAAAGTGGTATTGTACGATAAGGACTAATGTAACTAGGGACCATAAAGTGGTATTGTATGATGAGGGACTAATGTAACTAGGGTCCATAAAGTGGTATTGTACGATGAAGGACTAATGTAACTAGGGACCATAAAGTGGTATTCTATGATGAGGGACTAATGTAACTAGGGACCATAAAGTGGTACTGTAGGAAGAAGGACTAATGTAACTAGGGACCATAAAGTGGTATTGTACGATGAAGGACTTATGTAACTAGGGACCATAAAGTGGTATTGTATGATGAAGGACTAATGTAACTAGGGACCATAAAGTGGTATTGTTCGATAAGGACTAATGTAACTAGGGACCATAAAGTAGTATTGTACGATAAGGACTAATGTAACTAGGGACCATAAAATGGTATTGTACGATGAAGGACTAATGTAACTAGGGACCATAAAGTGGTATTGTACGATAAGGACTAATGTAACTAGGGACCATAAAGTGGTATTTTTCGATAAGGGACTCATGTAACTAGGGACCATAAATTGGTAGTGTATGATGAAGGACTACTGTAACTAGGGACCATAAAGTGGTACTGTAGGAAGAAGGATTAATGTAACTAGGGACCATAAAGTGGTATTATACGATAAGGACTAATGTAACTAGGGACCATAAAGTGGTATTGTACGATGAGGGACTAATGTAACTAGGGACCATATAGTGGTATTGTACGATAAGGACTAATGTAACTACGGACCATAAAGTGGTATTGTACGATGAGGGACTAATGTAACTAGGAACCATAAAGTGGTATTGTACGATGAAGGACTAATGTAACTAGGGACCATAAAGTGGTATTGTACGATGAGGGACTAATGTAACTAGGGACCATAAAGTGTTATTGTACGATGAAAGACTAATGTATCTAGGGACCATAAAGTGGTATTGTACGATGAAGGACTAATGTTACTAGGAACCATGAAGTGGTATTGTACGATGAGCGACTAATGTAACTAGAGACCATAAAGTGGTATTGTACGATGGAGGACTAATGTAACTAGGAACCACAAAGTAGTATTGTACGATAAGGACTAATGTAACTAGGGACCACAAAGTAGTATTGTAGGATAAGGACTAATGTAACTAGGGACCATAAAGTGGTATTGTACGATGAAGGACTAATGTAACTAGGGACCATAAAGTGGTATTGTACGATGAGGGACTAATGTAACTAGGGACCACAAAGTAGTATTGTTTGATGAAGGACTAATGTAACTAGGGACCATAAAGTGGTATTGTACGATAAGGACTAATGTAACTAGGGACCATAAAGTGGTATTGTACGATAAGGACTAATGTAACTAGGGACCACAAAGTGGTATTGTACGATAAGGACTAATGTAACTAGGGACAATAAAGTGGTATTGTTCGATGGAGGACTAATGTAACTAGGGACCATAAAGTAGTATTGTACGATAAGGACTAACGTAACTAGGGACCATAAAGTAGTATTGTATGATGAAGGACTAATGTAACTACGGACCATAAAGTGGTATTGTACGATGAGGGACTAATGTAACTACGGACCATAAAGTGGTATTGTACGATGAAGGACTAATGTAACTAGGGAACATAAAGTGGTATTGTATGATGAAGGACTAATGTAACTAGGGACCATAAAGTGGTATTGTACGATGAGGACTAATGTAACTAGGGACCATAAAGTGGTATTGTACGATGAAGGACTAATGTAACTAGGGACCATAAAGTGGTATTGTACGATGAAGGACTAATGTAACTAGGGACCATAAAGTGGTATTGTACGATGAAGGACTAATGTAACTAGGGACCACAAAGTAGTATTGTACGATAAGGACTAATGTAACTAGGGACCACAAAGTAGTATTGTACGATAAGGACTAATGTAGTTAGGGACCATAAAGTGGTATTGTACGATGAAGGACTAATGTAACTAGGGACCATAAAGTGTTATTGTACGATGAGGGACTAATGTAACTAGGGACCACAAAGTAGTATTGTATGATGAAGGACTAATGTAACTAGGGACCATAAAGTGGTATTGCACGATGAAGGACTAATGTAACTAGGGACAATAAAGTGGTATTGTATGATGGAGGACTAATGTAACTAGGGACCATAAAGTAGTATTGTATGATGAAGGACTAATGTAACTAGGGACCATAAAGTGGTATTGTACGATAAGGACTAATGTAACTAGGGACAATAAAGTGGTATTGTACGATGGAGGACTAATGTAACTAGGGACCATAAAGTGGGATTGTACGATGAGGGACTAACGTAACTAGGGACCATAAAGTAGTATTGTATGATGAAGGACTAATGTAACTAGGGACCATAAAGTGGTATTGCACGATGAAGGACTAATGTAAGTAGGGACAATAAAGTGGTATTGTATGATGGAGGACTAATGTAACTAGGGACCATTAAGTAGTATTGTATGATGAAGGACTAATGTAACTAGGGACCATAAATTGGTATTGTACGATAAGGACTAATGTAACTAGGGACAATAAAGTGGTATTGTACGATGGAGGACTAATGTAACTAGGGACCATAAAGTGGTATTGTACGATGAGGGACTAATGTAACTAGGGACCATAAAGTGGTATTGTACGATAAGGACTAATGTAACTAGGGACCATAAAGTGGTATTGTACGATGAGGACTAATGTAACTAGGGACCATAAAGTGGTATTGTACGATGAAGGACTAATGTAACTAGGGACCATAAAGTGGTATTGTACGATGAGGACTAATGTAACTAGGGACCATAAAGTGGTATTGTACGATGAAGGACTAATGTAACTAGGGAACATAAAGTGGTATTGTACGATAAGGACTCATGTAACTAGGGACCATAAAGTGCTATTGTACGATAAGGATTAATGTAACTAGGGACCATAAAGTAGTATTGTATGATAAGGGACTAATGTAACTAGGGATCATAAAGTGGTATTGTACGATGAGGGACTAATGTAACTAGGGTCCATAAAGTGGTATTGTACGATGAGGGACTAATGTAACTAGGCACCATAAATTGTTATTGTGCGATGAAGGACTAATGTAACTAGGGAACATAAAGTGGTATTGTACGATGAGGGACTAATGTAACTAGAGACCATAAAGTGGTATTGTACGATGAGGGACTAATGTAACTAGGGACCATAAAGTGGTATTGTACGATGAAGGACTAATGTAACTAGGGACCATAAAGTGGTACTGTACGATAAGGACTAATGTAACTAGGGACCATAAAGTGGTATTGTACGATAAGGATTAATGTAACTAGGGACCATAAAGTGGTATTGTACGATAAGGACTAATGTAACTAGGGAGCATAACGTGGTATTGTACGATAAGGACTAATGTAACTAGGGACCATAAAGTGGTATTGTACGATAAGGACTAATGTAACTGGGGACCATAAAGTAGTATTGTATGATGAGGGACTAATGTAACTAGGGATCATAAAGTGGTATTGTACGATGAGGGACTAATGTAACTAGGGTCCATAAAGTGGTATTGTACGATGAGGGACTAATGTAACTAGGCACCATAAATTGTTTTATTTGCGATGAAGGACTAATGTATCTAGGGAACATAAAGTGGTATTGTACGATGAGGGACTAATGTAACTAGGGACCATAAAGTGGTATTGTACGATAAGGACTAATGTAACTAGGGACCATAAAGTAGTATTGTATGATGAGGGACTAATGTAACTAGGGTCCATAAAGTGGTATTGTACGATAAGGGACTAATGTAACTAGGGTCCATAAAGTGGTATTGTACGATGAGGGACTAATGTAACTAGGGTCCATAAAGTGGTATTGTACGATAAGGGACTAATGTAACTAGGGACCATAAAGTGGTATTGTACGATGAAGGACTAATGTAACTAGGGAACATAAAGTGGTATTGTAGGATGAGGGACTAATGTAACTAGGGTCCATAAAGTGGTATTGTACGATAAGGGACTAATGTAACTAGGGTCCATAAAGTGGTATTGTACGATAAGGGACTAATGTAACTAGGGTTCATAAAGAGGTATTGTACGATAAGGATTAATGTAACTAGGGAACATAAAGTGGTATTGTATGATAAGGGACTAATGTAACTAGGGATCATAAAGTGGTATTGTACGATGAGGGACTAATGTAACTAGGGTCCATAAAGTGGTATTGTACGATGAGCAACTAATGTAACTAGGCACCATAAAGTGTTATTGTGCGATGAAGGACTAATGTAACTAGGGAACATAACGTGTTATTGTGCGATGAAGGACTAATGTAACTAGGCACCATAAAGTGTTATTGTGCGATGAAGGACTAATGTAACTAGGGAACATAAAGTGGTATTGTACGATGAAGGACTAATGTAACTAGGGACCATAAAGTGGTATTGTACGATGAAGGACTAATTTAACTAGGGTCCATAAAGTGGTATTGTACGATAAGGACTAATGTAACTAGGGTCCATAAAGTGGTATTGTACGATGAGGGACTAATGTAACTACGGACCATAAAGTGGTATTGTACGATGAAGGACTAATGTAACTAGGGACCATAAAGTGGTATTGTACGATGAAGGACTAATGTAACTAGGGACCATAAAGTGGTATTGTACGATGAAGGACTAATGTAACTAGGGACCATAAAGTGGTATTGTACGATAAGGACTAATGTAACTAGGGACCATAAAGTATTATTGTACGATAAGGACTAATGTAACTACGGAACATAAAGTAGTATTGTACGATGAGGGACTAATGTAACTAGGGACCATAAAGTGGTATTGTACGATAAGGACTAATGTAACTAGGGACCATAAAGTGGTATTGTATGATGAGGGACTAATGTAACTAGGGTCCATAAAGTGGTATTGTACGATGAAGGACTAATGTAACTAGGGACCATAAAGTGGTATTGTATGATGAGGGACTAATGTAACTAGGGACCATAAAGTGGTACTGTAGGAAGAAGGACTAATGTAACTAGGGACCATAAAGTGGTATTGTACGATGAAGGACTAATGTAACTAGGGACCATAAAGTGGTATTGTATGATGAAGGACTAATGTAACTAGGGACCATAAAGTGGTATTGTTCGATAAGGACTAATGTAACTAGGGACCATAAAGTAGTATTGTACGATAAGGACTAATGTAACTAGGGACCATAAAATGGTATTGTACGATGAAGGACTAATGTAACTAGGGACCATAAAGTGGTATTGTACGATAAGGACTAATGTAACTAGGGACCATAAAGTGGTATTTTTCGATAAGGGACTCATGTAACTAGGGACCATAAATTGGTAGTGTATGATGAAGGACTACTGTAACTAGGGACCATAAAGTGGTACTGTAGGAAGAAGGATTAATGTAACTAGGGACCATAAAGTGGTATTATACGATAAGGACTAATGTAACTAGGGAGCATAACGTGGTATTGTACGATAAGGACTAATGTAACTAGGGACCATAAAGTGGTATTGTACGATAAGGACTCATGTAACTAGGGAACATAAAGTGGTAGAGTATGATGAAGGACTAATGTAACTAGGGATCATAAAGTGGTATTGTACGATAAGGACTAATGTAACTAGGGACCATAAAGTGGTATTGTACGATAAGGACTCATGTAACTAGGGACCATAAATTGGTAGTGTATGATGAAGGACTACTGTAACTAGGGACCATAAAGTGGTACTGTAGGAAGAAGGACTAATGTAACTAGGGACCATAAAGTGGTATTGTACGATGAAGGACTAATGTAACTAGGGACCATAAAGTGGTATTGTATGATGAAGGACTAATGTAACTAGGGACCATAAAGTGGTATTGTACGATAAGGACTAATGTAACTAGGGACCATAAAGTGGTATTGTACGATGAAGGACTAATATAACTAGGGACCATAAAGTGGTATTGTATGATGAAGGACTATTGTAACTAGGGACCATAAAGTGGTATTGTACGATGAGGACTAATGTAACTAGGGACCATAAAGTGGTATTGTACGATCAGGACTAATGTAACTAGGGACCATAAAGTGGTATTGTACGATTAGGACTCATGTAACTAGGGACCATAAATTGGTAGTGTATGATGAATGACTACTGTAACTAGGGACCATAAAGTGGTACTGTAGGAAGAAGGACTAATGTAACTAGGGACCATAAAATGGTATTGTACGATAAGGACTCATGTAACTAGGGACCATAAAGTGCTGTTGTACGATAAGGATTAATGTAACTAGGGACCATAAAGTAGTATTGTATGATAAGGGACTAATGTAACTAGGGATCATAAAGTGGTATTGTACGATGAGGGACTAATGTAACTAGGGTCCATAAAGTGGTATTGTACGATGAGGGACTAATGTAACTAGGCACCATAAATTGTTATTGTGCGATGAAGGACTAATGTAACTAGGGAACATAAAGTGGTATTGTACGATGAGGGACTAATGTAACTAGAGACCATAAAGTGGTATTGTACGATGAGGGACTAATGTAACTAGGGACCATAAAGTGGTATTGTACGATGAAGGACTAATGTAACTAGGGACCATAAAGTGGTACTGTACGATAAGGACTAATGTAACTAGGGACCATAAAGTGGTATTGTACGATAAGGATTAATGTAACTAGGGACCATAAAGTGGTATTGTACGATGAGGACTAATGTAACTAGGGACCATAAAGTGGTATTGTACGATCAGGACTAATGTAACTAGGGACCATAAAGTGGTATTGTACGATTAGGACTCATGTAACTAGGGACCATAAATTGGTAGTGTATGATGAAAGACTACTGTAACTAGGGACCATAAAGTGGTACTGTAGGAAGAAGGACTAATGTAACTAGGGACCATAAAATGGTATTGTACGATAAGGACTCATGTAACTAGGGACCATAAAGTGCTATTGTACGATAAGGATTAATGTAACTAGGGACCATAAAGTAGTATTGTATGATAAGGGACTAATGTAACTAGGGATCATAAAGTGGTATTGTACGATGAGGGACTAATGTAACTAGGGTCCATAAAGTGGTATTGTACGATGAGGGACTAATGTAACTAGGCACCATAAATTGTTATTGTGCGATGAAGGACTAATGTAACTAGGGAACATAAAGTGGTATTGTACGATGAGGGACTAATGTAACTAGAGACCATAAAGTGGTATTGTACGATGAGGGACTAATGTAACTAGGGACCATAAAGTGGTATTGTACGATGAAGGACTAATGTAACTAGGGACCATAAAGTGGTACTGTACGATAAGGACTAATGTAACTAGGGACCATAAAGTGGTATTGTACGATAAGGATTAATGTAACTAGGGACCATAAAGTGGTATTGTACGATAAGGACTAATGTAACTAGGGAGCATAACGTGGTATTGTACGATAAGGACTAATGTAACTAGGGACCATAAAGTGGTATTGTACGATAAGGACTAATGTAACTGGGGACCATAAAGTAGTATTGTATGATGAGGGACTAATGTAACTAGGGATCATAAAGTGGTATTGTACGATGAGGGACTAATGTAACTAGGGTCCATAAAGTGGTATTGTACGATGAGGGACTAATGTAACTAGGCACCATAAATTGTTTTATTTGCGATGAAGGACTAATGTATCTAGGGAACATAAAGTGGTATTGTACGATGAGGGACTAATGTAACTAGGGACCATAAAGTGGTATTGTACGATAAGGACTAATGTAACTAGGGACCATAAAGTAGTATTGTATGATGAGGGACTAATGTAACTAGGGTCCATAAAGAGGTATTGTACGATAAGGGACTAATGTAACTAGGGTCCATAAAGTGGTATTGTACGATGAGGGACTAATGTAACTAGGGTCCATAAAGTGGTATTGTACGATAAGGGACTAATGTAACTAGGGACCATAAAGTGGTATTGTACGATGAAGGACTAATGTAACTAGGGAACATAAAGTGGTATTGTACGATGAGGGACTAATGTAACTAGGGTCCATAAAGTGGTATTGTACGATAAGGGACTAATGTAACTAGGGTCCATAAAGTGGTATTGTACGATGAGGGACTAATGTAACTAGGGATCATAAAGTGGTATTGTACGATAAGGACTAATGTAACTAGGGACCATAAAGTGGTATTGTACGATAAGGACTCATGTAACTAGGGACCATAAATTGGTAGTGTATGATGAAGGACTACTGTAACTAGGGACCATAAAGTGGTACTGTAGGAAGAAGGACTAATGTAACTAGGGACCATAAAGTGGTATTGTACGATGAAGGACTAATGTAACTAGGGACCATAAAGTGGTATTGTATGATGAAGGACTAATGTAACTAGGGACCATAAAGTGGTATTGTACGATAAGGTCTAATGTAACTAGGGACCATAAAGTGGTATTGTACGATGAAGGACTAATATAACTAGGGACCATAAAGTGGTATTGTATGATGAAGGACTAATGTAACTAGGGACCATAAAGTGGTATTGTACGATGAGGACTAATGTAACTAGGGACCATAAAGTGGTATTGTACGATCAGGACTAATGTAACTAGGGACCATAAAGTGGTATTGTACGATTAGGACTCATGTAACTAGGGACCATAAATTGGTAGTGTATGATGAATGACTACTGTAACTAGGGACCATAAAGTGGTACTGTAGGAAGAAGGACTAATGTAACTAGGGACCATAAAATGGTATTGTACGATAAGGACTCATGTAACTAGGGACCATAAAGTGCTATTGTACGATAAGGATTAATGTAACTAGGGACCATAAAGTAGTATTGTATGATAAGGGACTAATGTAACTAGGGATCATAAAGTGGTATTGTACGATGAGGGACTAATGTAACTAGGGTCCATAAAGTGGTATTGTACGATGAGGGACTAATGTAACTAGGCACCATAAATTGTTATTGTGCGATGAAGGACTAATGTAACTAGGGAACATAAAGTGGTATTGTACGATGAGGGACTAATGTAACTAGAGACCATAAAGTGGTATTGTACGATGAGGGACTAATGTAACTAGGGACCATAAAGTGGTATTGTACGATGAAGGACTAATGTAACTAGGGACCATAAAGTGGTACTGTACGATAAGGACTAATGTAACTAGGGACCATAAAGTTGTATTGTACGATAAGGATTAATGTAACTAGGGACCATAAAGTGGTATTGTACGATGAGGACTAATGTAACTAGGGACCATAAAGTGGTATTGTACGATCAGGACTAATGTAACTAGGGACCATAAAGTGGTATTGTACGATTAGGACTCATGTAACTAGGGACCATAAATTGGTAGTGTATGATGAAAGACTACTGTAACTAGGGACCATAAAGTGGTACTGTAGGAAGAAGGACTAATGTAACTAGGGACCATAAAATGGTATTGTACGATAAGGACTCATGTAACTAGGGACCATAAAGTGCTATTGTACGATAAGGATTAATGTAACTAGGGACCATAAAGTAGTATTGTATGATAAGGGACTAATGTAACTAGGGATCATAAAGTGGTATTGTACGATGAGGGACTAATGTAACTAGGGTCCATAAAGTGGTATTGTACGATGAGGGACTAATGTAACTAGGCACCATAAATTGTTATTGTGCGATGAAGGACTAATGTAACTAGGGAACATAAAGTGGTATTGTACGATGAGGGACTAATGTAACTAGAGACCATAAAGTGGTATTGTACGATGAGGGACTAATGTAACTAGGGACCATAAAGTGGTATTGTACTATGAAGGACTAATGTAACTAGGGACCATAAAGTGGTACTGTACGATAAGGACTAATGTAACTAGGGACCATAAAGTGGTATTGTACGATAAGGATTAATGTAACTAGGGACCATAAAGTGGTATTGTA
Source organism: Meconema thalassinum (assembly GCA_946902985.2). Lineage (NCBI taxonomy): Eukaryota > Metazoa > Arthropoda > Insecta > Orthoptera > Tettigoniidae > Meconema > Meconema thalassinum. The sequence goes on from OX336397.1 coordinate 19,544,994, forward strand.
CGATAAGGACTAATGTAACTAGGGAGCATAACGTGGTATTGTACGATAAGGACTAATGTAACTAGGGACCATAAAGTGGTATTGTACGATAAGGACTAATGTAACTGGGGACCATAAAGTAGTATTGTATGATGAGGGACTAATGTAACTAGGGATCATAAAGTGGTATTGTACGATGAGGGACTAATGTAACTAGGGTCCATAAAGTGGTATTGTACGATGAGGGACTAATGTAACTAGGCACCATAAATTGTTTTATTTGCGATGAAGGACTAATGTATCTAGGGAACATAAAGTGGTATTGTACGATGAGGGACTAATGTAACTAGGGACCATAAAGTGGTATTGTACGATAAGGACTAATGTAACTAGGGACCATAAAGTAGTATTGTATGATGAGGGACTAATGTAACTAGGGTCCATAAAGTGGTATTGTACGATAAGGGACTAATGTAACTAGGGTCCATAAAGTGGTATTGTACGATGAGGGACTAATGTAACTAGGGTCCATAAAGTGGTATTGTACGATAAGGGACTAATGTAACTAGGGACCATAAAGTGGTATTGTACGATGAAGGACTAATGTAACTAGGGAACATAAAGTGGTATTGTACGATGAGGGACTAATGTAACTAGGGTCCATAAAGTGGTATTGTACGATAAGGGACTAATGTAACTAGGGTCCATAAAGTGGTATTGTACGATGAGGGACTAATGTAACTAGGGTCCATAAAGTGGTATTGTACGATAAGGGACTAATGTAACTAGGGTTCATAAAGAGGTATTGTACGATAAGGATTAATGTAACTAGGGAACATAAAGTGGTATTGTATGATAAGGGACTAATGTAACTAGGGATCATAAAGTGGTATTGTACGATGAGGGACTAATGTAACTAGGGTCCATAAAGTGGTATTGTACGATGAGCAACTAATGTAACTAGGCACCATAAAGTGTTATTGTGCGATGAAGGACTAATGTAACTAGGGAACATAACGTGTTATTGTGCGATGAAGGACTAATGTAACTAGGCACCATAAAGTGTTATTGTGCGATGAAGGACTAATGTAACTAGGGAACATAAAGTGGTATTGTACGATGAAGGACTAATGTAACTAGGGACCATAAAGTGGTATTGTACGATGAAGGACTAATTTAACTAGGGTCCATAAAGTGGTATTGTACGATAAGGACTAATGTAACTAGGGTCCATAAAGTGGTATTGTACGATGAGGGACTAATGTAACTACGGACCATAAAATGGTATTGTACGATGAAGGACTAATGTAACTAGGGACCATAAAGTGGTATTGTACGATGAAGGACTAATGTAACTAGGGACCATAAAGTGGTATTGTACGATGAAGGACTAATGTAACTAGGGACCATAAAGTGGTATTGTACGATAAGGACTAATGTAACTAGGGACCATAAAGTATTATTGTACGATAAGGACTAATGTAACTACGGAACATAAAGTAGTATTGTACGATGAGGGACTAATGTTACTAGGGACCATAAAGTGGTATTGTACGATAAGGACTAATGTAACTAGGGACCATAAAGTGGTATTGTATGATGAGGGACTAATGTAACTAGGGTCCATAAAGTGGTATTGTACGATGAAGGACTAATGTAACTAGGGACCATAAAGTGGTATTGTATGATGAGGGACTAATGTAACTAGGGACCATAAAGTGGTACTGTAGGAAGAAGGACTAATGTAACTAGGGACCATAAAGTGGTATTGTACGATGAAGGACTTATGTAACTAGGGACCATAAAGTGGTATTGTATGATGAAGGACTAATGTAACTAGGGACCATAAAGTGGTATTGTTCGATAAGGACTAATGTAACTAGGGACCATAAAGTAGTATTGTACGATAAGGACTAATGTAACTAGGGACCATAAAATGGTATTGTACGATGAAGGACTAATGTAACTAGGGACCATAAAGTGGTATTGTACGATAAGGACTAATGTAACTAGGGACCATAAAATGGTATTTTTCGATAAGGGACTCATGTAACTAGGGACCATAAATTGGTAGTGTATGATGAAGGACTACTGTAACTAGGGACCATAAAGTGGTACTGTAGGAAGAAGGATTAATGTAACTAGGGACCATAAAGTGGTATTATACGATAAGGACTAATGTAACTAGGGAGCATAACGTGGTATTGTACGATAAGGACTAATGTAACTAGGGACCATAAAGTGGTATTGTACGATAAGGACTCATGTAACTAGGGAACATAAAGTGGTAGAGTATGATGAAGGAGTAATGTAACTAGGGATCATAAAGTGGTATTGTACGATAAGGACTAATGTAACTAGGGACCATAAAGTGGTATTGTACGATAAGGACTCATGTAACTAGGGACCATAAATTGGTAGTGTATGATGAAGGACTACTGTAACTAGGGACCATAAAGTGGTACTGTAGGAAGAAGGACTAATGTAACTAGGGACCATAAAGTGGTATTGTACGATGAAGGACTAATGTAACTAGGGACCATAAAGTGGTATTGTATGATGAAGGACTAATGTAACTAGGGACCATAAAGTGGTATTGTACGATAAGGACTAATGTAACTAGGGACCATAAAGTGGTATTGTACGATGAAGGACTAATATAACTAGGGACCATAAAGTGGTATTGTATGATGAAGGACTAATGTAACTAGGGACCATAAAGTGGTATTGTACGATGAGGACTAATGTAACTAGGGACCATAAAGTGGTATTGTACGATCAGGACTAATGTAACTAGGGACCATAAAGTGGTATTGTACGATTAGGACTCATGTAACTAGGGACCATAAATTGGTAGTGTATGATGAATGACTACTGTAACTAGGGACCATAAAGTGGTACTGTAGGAAGAAGGACTAATGTAACTAGGGACCATAAAATGGTATTGTACGATAAGGACTCATGTAACTAGGGACCATAAAGTGCTATTGTACGATAAGGATTAATGTAACTAGGGACCATAAAGTAGTATTGTATGATAAGGGACTAATGTAACTAGGGATCATAAAGTGGTATTGTACGATGAGGGACTAATGTAACTAGGGTCCATAAAGTGGTATTGTACGATGAGGGACTAATGTAACTAGGCACCATAAATTGTTATTGTGCGATGAAGGACTAATGTAACTAGGGAACATAAAGTGGTATTGTACGATGAGGGACTAATGTAACTAGAGACCATAAAGTGGTATTGTACGATGAGGGACTAATGTAACTAGGGACCATAAAGTGGTATTGTACGATGAAGGACTAATGTAACTAGGGACCATAAAGTGGTACTGTACGATAAGGACTAATGTAACTAGGGACCATAAAGTGGTATTGTACGATATGGATTAATGTAACTAGGGACCATAAAGTGGTATTGTACGATAAGGACTAATGTAACTAGGGAGCATAACGTGGTATTGTACGATAAGGACTAATGTAACTAGGGACCATAAAGTGGTATTGTACGATAAGGACTAATGTAACTGGGGACCATAAAGTAGTATTGTATGATGAGGGACTAATGTAACTAGGGATCATAAAGTGGTATTGTACGATGAGGGACTAATGTAACTAGGGTCCATAAAGTGGTATTGTACGATGAGGGACTAATGTAACTAGGCACCATAAATTGTTTTATTTGCGATGAAGGACTAATGTATCTAGGGAACATAAAGTGGTATTGTACGATGAGGGACTAATGTAACTAGGGACCATAAAGTGGTATTTTACGATAAGGACTAATGTAACTAGGGACCATAAAGTAGTATTGTATGATGAGGGACTAATGTAACTAGGGTCCATAAAGTGGTATTGTACGATAAGGGACTAATGTAACTAGGGTCCATAAAGTGGTATTGTACGATGAGGGACTAATGTAACTAGGGTCCATAAAGTGGTATTGTACGATAAGGGACTAATGTAACTAGGGACCATAAATTGGTATTGTACGATGAAGGACTAATGTAACTAGGGAACATAAAGTGGTATTGTACGATGAGGGACTAATGTAACTAGGGTCCATAAAGTGGTATTGTACGATAAGGGACTAATGTAACTAGGGTCCATAAAGTGGTATTGTACGATGAGGGACTAATGTAACTAGGGTCCATAAAGTGGTATTGTACGATAAGGGACTAATGTAACTAGGGTTCATAAAGAGGTATTGTACGATAAGGATTAATGTAACTAGGGAACATAAAGTGGTATTGTATGATAAGGGACTAATGTAACTAGGGATCATAAAGTGGTATTGTACGATGAGGGACTAATGTAACTAGGGTCCATAGAGTGGTATTGTACGATGAGCAACTAATGTAACTAGGCACCTTAAAGTGTTATTGTGCGATGAAGGACTAATGTAACTAGGGAACATAACGTGTTATTGTGCGATGAAGGACTAATGTAACTAGGCACCATAAAGTGTTATTGTGCGATGAAGGACTAATGTAACTAGGGAACATAAAGTGGTATTGTACGATGAAGGACTAATGTAACTAGGGACCATAAAGTGGTATTGTACGATGAAGGACTAATTTAACTAGGGTCCATAAAGTGGTATTGTACGATAAGGACTAATGTAACTAGGGTCCATAAAGTGGTATTGTACGATGAGGGACTAATGTAACTACGGACCATAAAGTGGTATAGTACGATGAAGGACTAATGTAACTAGGGACCATAAAGTGGTATTGTACGATGAAGGACTAATGTAACTAGGGACCATAAAGTGGTATTGTACGATGAAGGACTAATGTAACTAGGGACCATAAAGTGGTATTGTACGATAAGGACTAATGTAACTAGGGACCATAAAGTAATATTGTACGATAAGGACTAATGTAACTACGGAACATAAAGTAGTATTGTACGATGAGGGACTAATGTAACTAGGGACCATAAAGTGGTATTGTACGATAAGGACTAATGTAACTAGGGACCATAAAGTGGTATTGTATGATGAGGGACTAATGTAACTAGGGTCCATAAAGTGGTATTGTACGATGAAGGACTAATGTAACTAGGGACCATAAAGTGGTATTGTATGATGAGGGACTAATGTAACTAGGGTCCATAAAGTGGTATTGTACGATGAAGGACTAATGTAACTAGGGACCATAAAGTTGTATTGTACGATGAGGGACTAATGTAACTAGGGACCATAAAGTGGTATTGTTCGATAAGGACTAATGTAACTAGGGACCATAAAGTAGTATTGTATGATGAGGGACTAATGTAACTAAGGACCATAAAGTGGTATTGTACGATGAGGGACTAATGTAACTAGGGACCATAAAGTGGCATTTTACGATGAGGGACTAATGTAACTAGGGACCATTAAGTGGTATTGTACGATAAGGACTAATGTAAATACGGACCATAAAGTGGTATTGTACGAAAAGGACTAATGTAACTAGGGACCATAAAGTGGTATTGTACGATGGAGGACTAATGTAACTAGGGACCATAAAATGGTACTGTACGATGAAGGACTAATGTAACTAGGGATCATAAAGTGGTATTGTACGATAAGGACTAATGTAACTACGGACCATAAAGTGGTATTGTACGATAAGGACTAATGTAACTACGGACCATAAAGTGGTATTGTACGATGGAGGACTAATGTAACTAAAGACCATAAAATGGTACTGTAGGATGGAGGACTAATCTAACTAGGGACCATAAAATGGTACTGTACGATGAAGGACTAATGTAAATAGGGATCATAAAGTGGTATTGTACGATAAGGACTAATGTAACTAGGGACCATAAAGTGGTACTGTACGATGAAGGACTAATGTAACTACGGACCATAAAGTGGTATTGTACGATGGAGGACTAACGTAACTAGGGACCACAAAATGGTACTGTACGATGAAGGACTTATGTAACTAGGGATCATAAAGTGGTATTGTACGATAAGGACTAATGTAACTACGGACCATAAAGTGGTATTGTACGATAAGGACTAATGTAACTAGGGACCATAAAGTGGCATTGTACGATGAAGGACTAATGTAACTAGGGACCATAAAATGGTACTGTACGATGAAGGACTAATGCAACTAGGGTCCGTAAAGTGGTATTGTACGATGGAGGACTAATGTAACTAGGGACCATAAAGTGGTACTGTACGATGAAGGACTAATGTAACTAGGGACCATAAAGTGGTATTGTACAATGAAGGACTAATGTAACTAGGGACCACAAAGTGGTATTGTACGATGGAGGACTAATGTAACTAGGGACCATAAAGTGGTATTGTACGATAAGGAATAACGTAACTAGGGAACATAAAGTGGTATTGTACGATGAAGGACTAATGTAACTAGGGACCATAAAGTGGTATTGTACGATGGAGAACTGATGTAACTAGGGACCACAAAGTGGTATTGTACGATGGAGGACTAATGTAACTAGGGACCATAAAGTGGTATTGTACGATGAAGGACTAATGTAACTATGGACCATAAAGTGGTATTGTACGATAAGGACTAATGTAACTAGGGACCATAAAGTGGTATTGTACGATGATGGACTAATGTAACTAGGGACCATAAAGTGGTATTGTACGATGAGGACTAATGTAACTAGGGACCATAAAGTGTTATTGTACGATGAGGGACTAATGTAACTACGGACCATTTAGTGGTATTGTACGATAAGGACTAATGTTACTAGGGACCATAAAGTGGCATTGTACGATGAAGGACTAATGTAACTAGGGACCATAAAATGGTACTGTACGATGAAGGACTAATGTAACTAGGGACCATAAAGTGGTATTGTACGATAAGGACTAATGTAACTAGGAACCATAAAGTGTTATTGTACGATAAGGACTAATGTAACTACGGACCATAAAGTGGTATTGTACGATAAGGACTAATGTAACTAGGGACCATAAAGTGGCATTGTACGATGAAGGACTAATGTAACTAGGGACCATAAAATGGTACTGTACGATGAAGGACTAATGTAACTAGGGACCATAAAGTGGTACTGTACGATGAAGGACTAATGTAACTAGGGACCATAAAGTGGTATTGTACGATAAGGACTAATGTAACTAGGGACCATAAAGTGGTATTGTACGATAAGGACTAATGTAACTAGGGACCATAAAGTAGTATTGTATGATGAGGGACTAATGTAACTAGGGTCCATAAAGTGGTATTGTACGATAAGGGACTAATGTAACTAGGGTCCATAAAGTGGTATTGTACGATGAGGGACTAATGTAACTAGGGTCCATAAAGTGGTATTGTACGATAAGGGACTAATGTAACTAGGGACCATAAAGTGGTATTGTACGATGAAGGACTAATGTAACTAGGGAACATAAAGTGGTATTGTACGATGAGGGACTAATGTAACTAGGGTCCATAAAGTGGTATTGTACGATAAGGGACTAATGTAACTAGGGTCCATAAAGTGGTATTGTACGATGAGGGACTAATGTAACTAGGGTCCATAAAGTGGTATTGTACGATAAGGGACTAATGTAACTAGGGTTCATAAAGAGGTATTGTACGATAAGGATTAATGTAACTAGGGAACATAAAGTGGTATTGTATGATAAGGGACTAATGTAACTAGGGATCATAAAGTGGTATTGTACGATGAGGGACTAATGTAACTAGGGTCCATAAAGTGGTATTGTACGATGAGCAACTAATGTAACTAGGCACCATAAAGTGTTATTGTACGATGAAGGACTAATGTAACTAGGGAACATAACGTGTTATTGTGCGATGAAGGACTAATGTAACTAGGCACCATAAAGTGTTATTGTGCGATGAAGGACTAATGTAACTAGGGAACATAAAGTGGTATTGTACGATGAAGGACTAATGTAACTAGGGACCATAAAGTGGTATTGTACGATGAAGGACTAATTTAACTAGGGTCCATAAAGTGGTATTGTACGATAAGGACTAATGTAACTAGGGTCCATAAAGTGGTATTGTACGATGAGGGACTAATGTAACTACGGACCATAAAGTGGTATTGTACGATGAAGGACTAATGTAACTAGGGACCATAAAGTGGTATTGTACGATGAAGGACTAATGTAACTAGGGACCATAAAGTGGTATTGTACGATGAAGGACTAATGTAACTAGGGACCATAAAGTGGTATTGTACGATAAGGACTAATGTAACTAGGGACCATAAAGTAATATTGTACGATAAGGACTAATGTAACTACGGAACATAAAGTAGTATTGTACGATGAGGGACTAATGTAACTAGGGACCATAAAGTGGTATTGTACGATAAGGACTAATGTAACTAGGGACCATAAAGTGGTATTGTATGATGAGGGACTAATGTAACTAGGGTCCATAAAGTGGTATTGTACGATGAAGGACTAATGTAACTAGGGACCATAAAGTGGTATTGTATGATGAGGGACTAATGTAACTAGGGTCCATAAAGTGGTATTGTACGATGAAGGACTAATGTAACTAGGGACCATAAAGTTGTATTGTACGATGAGGGACTAATGTAACTAGGGACCATAAAGAGGTATTGTTCGATAAGGACTAATGTAACTAGGGACCATAAAGTAGTATTGTATGATGAGGGACTAATGTAACTAGGGACCATAAAGTGGTATTGTACGATGAGGGACTAATGTAACTAGGGACCATAAAGTGGCATTTTACGATGAGGGACTAATGTAACTAGGGACCATAAAGTGGTATTGTACGATAAGGACTAATGTAAATACGGACCATAAAGTGGTATTGTACGAAAAGGACTAATGTAACTAGGGACCATAAAGTGGTATTGTACGATGGAGGACTAATGTAACTAGGGACCATAAAATGGTACTGTACGATGAAGGACTAATGTAACTAGGGATCATATAGTGGTATTGTACGATAAGGACTAATGTAACTACGGACCATAAAGTGGTATTGTACGATAAGGACTAATGTAACTACGGACCATAAAGTGGTATTGTACGATGGAGGACTAATGTAACTAGGGACCATAAAATGGTACTGTACGATGGAGGACTAATGTAACTAGGGACCATAAAATGGTACTGTACGATGAAGGACTAATGTAAATAGGGATCATAAAGTGGTATTGTACGATAAGGACTAATGTAACTAGGGACCATAAAGTGGTACTGTACGATGAAGGACTAATGTAACTACGGACCATAAAGTGGTATTGTACGATGGAGGACTAATGTAACTAGGGACCATAAAATGGTACTGTACGATGAAGGACTTATGTAACTAGGGACCATAAAGTGGTATTGTACGATGGAGGACTAATGTAACTAGGGACCATAAAATGGTACTGTACGATGAAGGACTAATGCAACTAGGGTCCGTAAAGTGGTATTGTACGATGGAGGACTAATGTAACTAGGGACCATAAAGTGGTACTGTACGATGAAGGACTAATGTAACTAGGGACCATAAAGTGGTATTGTACAATGAAGGACTAATGTAACTAGGGACCACAAAGTGGTATTGTACGATGGAGGACTAATGTAACTAGGGACCATAAAGTGGTATTGTACGATAAGGAATAACGTAACTAGGGAACATAAAGTGGTATTGTACGATGAAGGACTAATGTAACTAGGGACCATAAAGTGGTATTGTACGATGGAGGACTGATGTAACTAGGGACCATAAAGTGGTATTGTACGATGAAGGACTAATGTAACTAGGGACCATAAAGTGGTATTGTACGATAAGGACTAATGTAACTAGGGACCATAAAGTGGTATTGTACGATGATGGACTAATGTAACTAGGGACCATAAAGTGGTATTGTACGATGAGGACTAATGTAACTAGGGACCATAAAGTGTTATTGTACGATGAGGGACTAATGTAAATACGGACCATAAAGTGGTATTGTACGATAAGGACTAATGTAACTAGGGACCATAAAGTGGTATTGTACGATAAGGACTAATGTAACTAGGGACCATAAAGTAATATTGTACGATAAGGACTAATGTAACTACGGAACATAAAGTAGTATTGTACGATGAGGGACTAATGTAACTAGGGACCATAAAGTGGTATTGTACGATAAGGAATAACGTAACTAGGGAACATAAAGTGGTATTGTACGATGAAGGACTAATGTAACTAGGGACCATAAAGTGGTATTGTACGATGGAGGACTGATGTAACTAGGGACCATAAAGTGGTATTGTACGATGAAGGACTAATGTAAATAGGGATCATAAAGTGGTATTGTACGATAAGGACTAATGTAACTAGGGACCATAAAGTGGTACTGTACGATGAAGGACTAATGTAACTACGGACCATAAAGTGGTATTGTACGATGGAGGACTAACGTAACTAGGGACCATAAAATGGTACTGTACGATGAAGGACTTATGTAACTAGGGATCATAAAGTGGTATTGTACGATAAGGACTAATGTAACTAGGGATCATAAAGTGGTATTGTACGATAAGGACTAATGTAACTACGGACCATAAAGTGGTATTGTACGATAAGGACTAATGTAACTAGGAACCATAAAGTGGCATTGTACGATGAAGGACTAATGTAACTAGGGACCATAAAATGGTACTGTACGATGAAGGACTAATGCAACTAGGGTCCGTAAAATGGTATTGTACGATGGAGGACTAATGTAACTAGGGACCATAAAGTGGTACTGTACGATGAAGGACTAATGTAACTAGGGACCATAAAGTGGTATTGTACAATGAAGGACTAATGTAACTAGGGACCACAAAGTGGTATTGTACGATGGAGGACTAATGTAACTAGGGACCATAAAGTGGTATTGTACGATAAGGAATAACGTAACTAGGGAACATAAAGTGGTATTGTACGATGAAGGACTAATGTAACTAGGGACCATAAAGTGGTATTGTACGATGGAGGACTGATGTAACTAGGGACCACAAAGTGGTATTGTACGATGGAGGACTAATGTAACTAGGGACCATAAAGTGGTATTGTACGATGAAGGACTAATGTAACTAGGGACCATAAAGTGGTATTGTACGATAAGGACTAATGTAACTAGGGACCATAAAGTGGTATTGTACGATGATGGACTAATGTAACTAGGGACCATAAAGTGGTATTGTACGATGAGGACTAATGTAACTAGGGACCATAAAGTGTTATTGTACGATGAGGGACTAATGTAACTACGGACCATAAAGTGGTATTGTACGATAAGGACTAATGTAACTAGGGACCATAAAGTGGCATTGTACGATGAAGGACTAATGTAACTAGGGACCATAAAATGGTACTGTACGATGAAGGACTAATGTAACTAGGGACCATAAAGTGGTATTGTACGATAAGGACTAATGTAACTAGGAACCATAAAGTGTTATTGTACGATAAGGACTAATGTAACTACGGACCATAAAGTGGTATTGTACGATAAGGACTAATGTAACTAGGGACCATAATGTGGCATTGTACGATGAAGGACTAATGTAACTAGGGACCATAAAATGGTACTGTACGATGAAGGACTAATGTAACTAGGGACCATAAAGTGGTATTGTACGATAGGGACTAATGTAACTAGGAACCATAAAGTGGTATTGTACGATAAGGACTAATGTAACTAGGGACCATAATGTGGTATTGTACGATAAGGACTAATGTAACTAGGGACCATAAAGTGGTATTGTACGATAAGGACTAATGTAACTAGGGACCATAAAGTGGTATTGTACGATAAGGACTAAAGTAACTAGGGATCATAAAGTGGTATTGTACGATAAGGACTAATGTAACTAGGGACCATAAAGTGGTATTGTACGATAAGGACTAATGTAACTAGGGATCATAAAGTGGAATTGTACTATGAAGGACTAATGTAACTAGGGACCATAAAGTGGTATTGTACGATAAGGACTAATGTAACTAGGGACCATAAAGTGGTATTGTACGATAAGAACTAATTTAACTAGGGCCATAAAGTGGTATTGTACGATAAGGACTAATGTAACTAGGGACCATAAAGTGGTATTGTACGATAAGGACTAATGTAACTAGGGACCATAAAGTGGTATTGTACGATGAGGGACTAATGTAACTAGGGACCATAAAGTGGTATTGTACGATGAGGGACTAATGTAACTAGGGACCATAAAGTGGTATTGTACGATGAAGGACTAATGTAACTAGGGACCATAAAGTTGTATTGTACGATGAGGGACTAATGTAACTAGGGAACATAAAGTGGTATTGTACGATGGAGGACTAATGTAACTAGGGACCATAAAGTGGTAATTTATGATGAGGGACTAATGTAACTAGGGATCAAAAAGTGGTATTGTACGATGAGGGACTAATGTAACTAGGGACCATAAAGTGGTAATTTATGATGATGGACTAATGTAACTAGGGATCATAAAGTGGTATTGTACGATGGAGGAATAAAGTAACTACGGACCATAAAGTGGTATTGTATGATAAGGACTAATGTGTCTAGGGACCATAAAGTGGTATTGTACGATGAGGACTAATGTAACTAGGGACCATAAGGTGGTATTGTACGATGGATGACTAATGTAACTAGGGACCATAAAGTGGTATTGTATGATGAGGGACTAATGTAACTAGGGATCATAAAGTGGTAATTTATGATGAGGGACTAATGTAACTAGGGATCATAAAGTGGTATTGTACGATGAAGGACTAATGTAACTAGGGACCATAAAGTGGTATTGTACGATGAGGGACTAATGTAACTAGGGACCATAAAGTGGTATTGTACGATAAGGACTAATGTAACTACGGACCATAAAGTGGTATTGTACGATGAGGGACTAATGTAACTAGGAACCATAAAGTGGTATTGTACGATAAGGACTAATGTAACTAGGGACCATAAAGTGGTATTGTATGATGAGGGACTAATGTAACTAGGGTCCATAAAGTGGTATTGTACGATGAAGGACTAATGTAACTAGGGACCATAAAGTGGTATTGTATGATGAGGGACTAATGTAACTAGGGTCCATAAAGTGGTATTGTACGATGAAGGACTAATGTAACTAGGGACCATAAAGTTGTATTGTACGATGAGGGACTAATGTAACTAGGGACCATAAAGAGGTATTGTTCGATAAGGACTAATGTAACTAGGGACCATAAAGTAGTATTGTATGATGAGGGACTAATGTAACTAGGGACCATAAAGTGGTATTGTACGATGAGGGACTAATGTAACTAGGGACCATAAAGTGGCATTTTACGATGAGGGACTAATGTAACTAGGGACCATAAAGTGGTATTGTACGATAAGGACTAATGTAAATACGGACCATAAAGTGGTATTGTACGAAAAGGACTAATGTAACTAGGGACCATAAAGTGGTATTGTACGATGGAGGACTAATGTAACTAGGGACCATAAAATGGTACTGTACGATGAAGGACTAATGTAACTAGGGATCATATAGTGGTATTGTACGATAAGGACTAATGTAACTACGGACCATAAAGTGGTATTGTACGATAAGGACTAATGTAACTACGGACCATAAAGTGGTATTGTACGATGGAGGACTAATGTAACTAGGGACCATAAAATGGTACTGTACGATGGAGGACTAATGTAACTAGGGACCATAAAATGGTACTGTACGATGAAGGACTAATGTAAATAGGGATCATAAAGTGGTATTGTACGATAAGGACTAATGTAACTAGGGACCATAAAGTGGTACTGTACGATGAAGGACTAATGTAACTACGGACCATAAAGTGGTATTGTACGATGGAGGACTAATGTAACTAGGGACCATAAAATGGTACTGTACGATGAAGGACTTATGTAACTAGGGACCATAAAGTGGTATTGTACGATGGAGGACTAATGTAACTAGGGACCATAAAATGGTACTGTACGATGAAGGACTAATGCAACTAGGGTCCGTAAAGTGGTATTGTACGATGGAGGACTAATGTAACTAGGGACCATAAAGTGGTACTGTACGATGAAGGACTAATGTAACTAGGGACCATAAAGTGGTATTGTACAATGAAGGACTAATGTAACTAGGGACCACAAAGTGGTATTGTACGATGGAGGACTAATGTAACTAGGGACCATAAAGTGGTATTGTACGATAAGGAATAACGTAACTAGGGAACATAAAGTGGTATTGTACGATGAAGGACTAATGTAACTAGGGACCATAAAGTGGTATTGTACGATGGAGGACTGATGTAACTAGGGACCATAAAGTGGTATTGTACGATGAAGGACTAATGTAACTAGGGACCATAAAGTGGTATTGTACGATAAGGACTAATGTAACTAGGGACCATAAAGTGGTATTGTACGATGATGGACTAATGTAACTAGGGACCATAAAGTGGTATTGTACGATGAGGACTAATGTAACTAGGGACCATAAAGTGTTATTGTACGATGAGGGACTAATGTAAATACGGACCATAAAGTGGTATTGTACGATAAGGACTAATGTAACTAGGGACCATAAAGTGGTATTGTACGATAAGGACTAATGTAACTAGGGACCATAAAGTAATATTGTACGATAAGGACTAATGTAACTACGGAACATAAAGTAGTATTGTACGATGAGGGACTAATGTAACTAGGGACCATAAAGTGGTATTGTACGATAAGGAATAACGTAACTAGGGAACATAAAGTGGTATTGTACGATGAAGGACTAATGTAACTAGGGACCATAAAGTGGTATTGTACGATGGAGGACTGATGTAACTAGGGACCATAAAGTGGTATTGTACGATGAAGGACTAATGTAAATAGGGATCATAAAGTGGTATTGTACGATAAGGACTAATGTAACTAGGGACCATAAAGTGGTACTGTACGATGAAGGACTAATGTAACTACGGACCATAAAGTGGTATTGTACGATGGAGGACTAACGTAACTAGGGACCATAAAATGGTACTGTACGATGAAGGACTTATGTAACTAGGGATCATAAAGTGGTATTGTACGATAAGGACTAATGTAACTAGGGATCATAAAGTGGTATTGTACGATAAGGACTAATGTAACTACGGACCATAAAGTGGTATTGTACGATAAGGACTAATGTAACTAGGAACCATAAAGTGGCATTGTACGATGAAGGACTAATGTAACTAGGGACCATAAAATGGTACTGTACGATGAAGGACTAATGCAACTAGGGTCCGTAAAATGGTATTGTACGATGGAGGACTAATGTAACTAGGGACCATAAAGTGGTACTGTACGATGAAGGACTAATGTAACTAGGGACCATAAAGTGGTATTGTACAATGAAGGACTAATGTAACTAGGGACCACAAAGTGGTATTGTACGATGGAGGACTAATGTAACTAGGGACCATAAAGTGGTATTGTACGATAAGGAATAACGTAACTAGGGAACATAAAGTGGTATTGTACGATGAAGGACTAATGTAACTAGGGACCATAAAGTGGTATTGTACGATGGAGGACTGATGTAACTAGGGACCACAAAGTGGTATTGTACGATGGAGGACTAATGTAACTAGGGACCATAAAGTGGTATTGTACGATGAAGGACTAATGTAACTAGGGACCATAAAGTGGTATTGTACGATAAGGACTAATGTAACTAGGGACCATAAAGTGGTATTGTACGATGATGGACTAATGTAACTAGGGACCATAAAGTGGTATTGTACGATGAGGACTAATGTAACTAGGGACCATAAAGTGTTATTGTACGATGAGGGACTAATGTAACTACGGACCATAAAGTGGTATTGTACGATAAGGACTAATGTAACTAGGGACCATAAAGTGGCATTGTACGATGAAGGACTAATGTAACTAGGGACCATAAAATGGTACTGTACGATGAAGGACTAATGTAACTAGGGACCATAAAGTGGTATTGTACGATAAGGACTAATGTAACTAGGAACCATAAAGTGTTATTGTACGATAAGGACTAATGTAACTACGGACCATAAAGTGGTATTGTACGATAAGGACTAATGTAACTAGGGACCATAATGTGGCATTGTACGATGAAGGACTAATGTAACTAGGGACCATAAAATGGTACTGTACGATGAAGGACTAATGTAACTAGGGACCATAAAGTGGTATTGTACGATAGGGACTAATGTAACTAGGAACCATAAAGTGGTATTGTACGATAAGGACTAATGTAACTAGGGACCATAATGTGGTATTGTACGATAAGGACTAATGTAACTAGGGACCATAAAGTGGTATTGTACGATAAGGACTAATGTAACTAGGGACCATAAAGTGGTATTGTACGATAAGGACTAAAGTAACTAGGGATCATAAAGTGGTATTGTACGATAAGGACTAATGTAACTAGGGACCATAAAGTGGTATTGTACGATAAGGACTAATGTAACTAGGGATCATAAAGTGGAATTGTACTATGAAGGACTAATGTAACTAGGGACCATAAAGTGGTATTGTACGATAAGGACTAATGTAACTAGGGACCATAAAGTGGTATTGTACGATAAGAACTAATTTAACTAGGGCCATAAAGTGGTATTGTACGATAAGGACTAATGTAACTAGGGACCATAAAGTGGTATTGTACGATAAGGACTAATGTAACTAGGGACCATAAAGTGGTATTGTACGATGAGGGACTAATGTAACTAGGGACCATAAAGTGGTATTGTACGATGAGGGACTAATGTAACTAGGGACCATAAAGTGGTATTGTACGATGAAGGACTAATGTAACTAGGGACCATAAAGTTGTATTGTACGATGAGGGACTAATGTAACTAGGGAACATAAAGTGGTATTGTACGATGGAGGACTAATGTAACTAGGGACCATAAAGTGGTAATTTATGATGAGGGACTAATGTAACTAGGGATCAAAAAGTGGTATTGTACGATGAGGGACTAATGTAACTAGGGACCATAAAGTGGTAATTTATGATGATGGACTAATGTAACTAGGGATCATAAAGTGGTATTGTACGATGGAGGAATAAAGTAACTACGGACCATAAAGTGGTATTGTATGATAAGGACTAATGTGTCTAGGGACCATAAAGTGGTATTGTACGATGAGGACTAATGTAACTAGGGACCATAAGGTGGTATTGTACGATGGATGACTAATGTAACTAGGGACCATAAAGTGGTATTGTATGATGAGGGACTAATGTAACTAGGGATCATAAAGTGGTAATTTATGATGAGGGACTAATGTAACTAGGGATCATAAAGTGGTATTGTACGATGAAGGACTAATGTAACTAGGGACCATAAAGTGGTATTGTACGATGAGGGACTAATGTAACTAGGGACCATAAAGTGGTATTGTACGATAAGGACTAATGTAACTACGGACCATAAAGTGGTATTGTACGATGAGGGACTAATGTAACTAGGAACCATAAAGTGGTATTGTACGATGAAGGACTAATGTAACTAGGGACCATAAAGTGGTATTGTACGATGAGGGACTAATGTAACTAGGGACCATAAAGTGTTATTGTACGATGAAAGACTAATGTATCTAGGGACCATAAAGTGGTATTGTACGATGAAGGACTAATGTAACTAGGAACCATGAAGTGGTATTGTACGATGAGCGACTAATGTAACTAGAGACCATAAAGTGGTATTGTACGATGGAGGACTAATGTAACTAGGGACCATAAAGTGGTATTGTACGATGAGGGACTAATGTAACTAGGGACCATAAAGTGGTATTGTACGATGAGGGACTAATGTAACTAGAGACCATAAAGTGGTATTGTACGATGAGGGACTAATGTAACTAGGGACCATAAAGTGGTATTGTACGATGAGGGACTAATGTAACTAGGGACCATAAAGTGGTATTGTATGATGGAGTACTAATGTAACTAGGGACCATAAAGTGGTATTGTACGATGAGGGACTAATGTAACTAGAGACCATAAAGTGGTATTGTATGATGGAGGACTAATGTAACTAGAGACCATAAAGTGGTATTGTACGATGAGGGACTAATGTAACTAGAGACCATAAAGTGGTATTGTACGATGAGGGACTAATTTAACTAGGGACCATAAAGTGGTATTGTACAATGAAGGACTAATGTAACTAGGGACCATAAAGTGGTATTGTACGATGAAGGACTAATGTAACTAGGGACCATAAAGTGGTTTTGTACGATGAGGACTAATGTAACTAGGGACCATAAAGTGGTATTGTACGATGAAGGACTAATGTAACTAGGGACCATAAAGTGGTATTGTACGATGAAGGACTAATGTAACTAGGGACAAAAATTAGTATTGTACGATGGAGGACTAATGTAACTACGGACCATAAAGTGGTATTGTACGATGAGGACTAATGTAACTAGGGACCATAATGTGGTATTGTACGATGAAGGACTAATGTAACTAGGGACCATAAAGTGGTATTGTACGATGAGGACTAATGTAACTAGGGACCATAAAGCGGTATTGTACGATGAAGGACGAATGTAACTAGGGACCATAAAGTGGTATTTAACGATGAAGGACTAATGTAACTAGGGAACATAAAGTGGTATTGTACGATGAGGACTAATGTAACTAGGGACCATAAAGTGGTATTGTACGATGAAGACTAATGTAACTAGGGACCATAAAGTGGTATTGTACGATGAGGACTAATGTAACTAGGGACCATAAAGTGGTATTGTACGATGAAGGACTAATGTAACTAGGGACCATAAAGTGGTATTGTACGATGAAGGACTAATGTAACTAGGGAACATTAAGTGGTATTGTACGATGAAGGACTAATGTAACTAGGGACCACAAAGTAGTATTGTACGATAAGGACTAATGTAACTAGGGACCATAAAGTGGCATTTTACGATGAGGGACTAATGTAACTAGGGACCATAAAGTGGTATTGTACGATAAGGACTAATGGAAATACGGACCATAAAGTGGTATTGTACGAAAAGGACTAATGTAACTAGGGACCATAAAGTGGTATTGTACGATGGAGGACTAATGTAACTAGGGACCATAAAATGGTACTGTACGATGAAGGACTAATGTAACTAGGGATCATAAAGTGGTATTGTACGATAAGGACTAATGTAACTACGGACCATAAAGTGGTATTGTACGATAAGGACTAATGTAATACGGACCATAAAGTGGTATTGTACGATGGAGGACTAATGTAACTAGGGACCATAAAATGGTACTGTACGATGGAGGACTAATGTAACTAGGGACCATAAAATGGTACTGTACGATGAAGGACTAATGTAAATAGGGATCATAAAGTGGTATTGTACGATAAGGACTAATGTAACTAGGGATCATAAAGTGGTATTGTACGATAAGGACTAATGTAACTACGGATCATAAAGTGGTATTGTACGATAAGGACTAATGTAACTAGGGACCATAAAGTGGCATTGTACGATGAAGGACTAATGTAACTAGGGACCATAAAATGGTACTGTACGATGAAGGACTAATGCAACTAGGGTCCGTAAAGTGGTATTGTACGATGGAGGACTAATGTAACTAGGGACCATAAAGTGGTACTGTACGATGAAGGACTAATGTAACTAGGGACCATAAAGTGGTATTGTACAATGAAGGACTAATGTAACTAGGGACCACAAAGTGGTATTGTACGATGGAGGACTAATGTAACTAGGGACCATAAAGTGGTATTGTACGATAAGGAATAACGTAACTAGGGAACATAAAGTGGTATTGTACGATGAAGGACTAATGTAACTAGGGACCATAAAGTGGTATTGTACGATGGAGGACTGATGTAACTAGGGACCACAAAGTGGTATTGTACGATGGAGGACTAATGTAACTAGGGACCATAAAGTGGTATTGTACGATGAAGGACTAATGTAATTAGGGACCATAAAGTGGTATTGTACGATAAGGACTAATGTAACTAGGGACCATAAAGTGGTATTGTACGATGATGGACTAATGTAACTAGGGACCATAAAGTGGTATTGTACGATGAGGACTAATGTAACTAGGGACCATAAAGTGTTATTGTACGATGAGGGACTAATGTAACTACGGACCATAAAGTGGTATTGTACGATAAGGACTAATGTAACTAGGGACCATAAAGTGGCATTGTACGATGACGGACTAATGTAACTAGGGACCATAAAATGGTACTGTACGATGAAGGACTAATGTAACTAGGGACCATAAAGTGGTATTGTACGATAAGGACTAATGTAACTAGGAACCATAAAGTGTTATTGTACGATAAGGACTAATGTAACTACGGACCATAAAGTGGTATTGTACGATAAGGACTAATGTAACTAGGGACCATAAAGTGGCATTGTACGATGAAGGACTAATGTAACTAGGGACCATAAAATGGTACTGTACGATGAAGGACTAATGTAACTAGGGACCATAAAGTGGTATTGTACGATAAGGACTAATGTAACTAGGAACCATAAAGTGGTATTGTACGATAAGGACTAATGTAACTAGGGACCATAAAGTGGTATTGTACGATAAGGACTAATGTAACTAGGGACCATAAAGTGGTATTGTACGATAAGGACTAATGTAACTAGGGACCATAAAGTGGTATTGTACGATAAGGACTAAAGTAACTAGGGATCATAAAGTGGTATTGTACGATAAGGACTAATGTAACTAGGGACCATAAAGTGGTATTGTACGATAAGGACTAATGTAACTAGGGATCATAAAGTGGTATTGTACTATGAAGGACTAATGTAACTAGGGACCATAAAGTGGTATTGTACGATAAGGACTAATGTAACTAGGGACCATAAAGTGGTATTGTACGATAAGAACTAATTTAACTAGGGCCATAAAGTAGTATTGTACGATAAGGACTAATGTAACTAGGGACCATAAAGTGGTATTGTACGATAAGGACTAATGTAACTAGGGACCATAAAGTGGTATTGTACGATGAGGGACTAATGTAACTAGGGACCATAAAGTGGTATTGTACGATGAGGGACTAATGTAACTAGGGACCATAAAGTGGTATTGTACGATGAAGGACTAATGTAACTAGGGACCATAAAGTTGTATTGTACGATGAAGGACTAATGTAACTAGGGAACATAAAGTGGTATTGTACGATGGAGGACTAATGTAACTAGGGACCATAAAGTGGTAATTTATGATGAGGGACTAATGTAACTAGGGATCAAAAAGTGGTATTGTACGATGAGGGACTAATGTAACTAGGGACCATAAAGTGGTAATTTATGATGAGGGACTAATGTAACTAGGGATCATAAAGTGGTATTGTACGATGGAGGACTAAAGTAACTAGGGACCATAAAGTGGTATTGTATGATAAGGACTGATGTGTCTAGGGACCATAAAGTGGTATTGTACGATGAGGACTAATGTAACTAGGGACCATAAAGTGGTATTGTACGATGGATGACTAATGTAACTAGGGACCATAAAGTGGTATTGTATGATGAGGGACTAATGTAACTAGGGATCATAAAGTGGTAATTTATGATGAGGGACTAATGTAACTAGGGATCATAAAGTGGTATTGTACGATGAAGGACTAATGTAACTAGGGACCATAAAGTGGTATTGTACGATGAGGGACTAATGTAACTAGGGACCATATAGTGGTATTGTACGATAAGGACTAATGTAACTACGGACCATAAAGTGGTATTGTACGATGAGGGACTAATGTAACTAGGAACCATAAAGTGGTATTGTACGATGAAGGACTAATGTAACTAGGGACCATAAAGTGGTATTGTACGATGAGGGACTAATGTAACTAGGGACCATAAAGTATTATTGTACGATGAAAGACTAATGTATCTAGGGACCATAAAGTGGTATTGTACGATGAAGGACTAATGTAACTAGGAACCATGAAGTGGTATTGTACGATGAGCGACTAATGTAACTAGAGACCATAAAGTGGTATTGTACGATGGAGGACTAATGTAACTAGGGACCACAAAGTAGTATTGTACGATAAGGACTAATGTAACTAGGGACCACAAAGTAGTATTGTAGGATAAGGACTAATGTAACTAGGGACCATAAAGTGGTATTGTACGATGAAGGACTAATGTAACTAGGGATCATAAAGTGGTATTGTACGATGAGGGACTAATGTAACTAGGGACCACAAAGTAGTATTGTTTGATGAAGGACTAATGTAACTAGGGACCATAAAGTGGTATTGTACGATAAGGACTAATGTAACTAGGGACCATAAAGTGGTATTGTACGATAAGGACTAATGTAACTAGGGACCACAAAGTGGTATTGTACGATAAGGACTAATGTAACTAGGGACAATAAAGTGGTATTGTTCGATGGAGGACTAATGTAACTAGGGACCATAAAGTAGTATTGTACGATAAGGACTAACGTAACTAGGGACCATAAAGTAGTATTGTATGATGAAGGACTAATGTAACTACGGACCATAAAGTGGTATTGTACGATGAGGGACTAATGTAACTACGGACCATAAAGTGGTATTGTACGATGAAGGACTAATGTAACTAGGGAACATAAAGTGGTATTGTATGATGAAGGACTAATGTAACCAGGGACCATAAAGTGGTATTGTACGATGAGGACTAATGTAACTAGGGACCATAAAGTGGTATTGTACGATGAAGGACTAATGTAACTAGGGACCATAAAGTGGTATTGTACGATGAAGGACTAATGTAACTAGGGACCATAAAGTGGTATTGTACGATGAAGGACTAATGTAACTAGGGACCACAAAGTAGTATTGTACGATAAGGACTAATGTAACTAGGGACCACAAAGTAGTATTGTACGATAAGGACTAATGTAGTTAGGGACCATAAAGTGGTATTGTACGATGAAGGACTAATGTAACTAGGGACCATAAAGTGTTATTGTACGATGAGGGACTAATGTAACTAGGGACCACAAAGTAGTATTGTATGATGAAGGACTAATGTAACTAGGGACCATAAAGTGGTATTGCACGATGAAGGACTAATGTAATTAGGGACAATAAAGTGGTATTGTATGATGGAGGACTAATGTAACTAGGGACCATAAAGTAGTATTGTATGATGAAGGACTAATGTAACTAGGGACCATAAAGTGGTATTGTACGATAAGGACTAATGTAACTAGGGACAATAAAGTGGTATTGTACGATGGAGGACTAATGTAACTAGGGACCATAAAGTGGGATTGTACGATGAGGGACTAACGTAACTAGGGACCATAAAGTAGTATTGTATGATGAAGGACTAATGTAACTAGGGACCATAAAGTGGTATTGCACGATGAAGGACTAATGTAAGTAGGGACAATAAAGTGGTATTGTATGATGGAGGACTAATGTAACTAGGGACCATAAAGTAGTATTGTATGATGAAGGACTAATGTAACTAGGGACCATAAATTGGTATTGTACGATAAGGACTAATGTAACTAGGGACAATAAAGTGGTATTGTACGATGGAGGACTAATGTAACTAGGGACCATAAAGTGGTATTGTACGATGAGGGACTAATGTAACTAGGGACCATAAAGTGGTATTGTACGATAAGGACTAATGTAACTAGGGACCATAAAGTGGTATTGTACGATGAGGACTAATGTAACTAGGGACCATAAAGTGGTATTGTACGATGAAGGACTAATGTAACTATGGACCATAAAGTGGTATTGTACGATGAGGACTAATGTAACTAGGGACCATAAAGTGGTATTGTACGATGAAGGACTAATGTAACTAGGGAACATAAAGTGGTATTGTACGATGAGGGACTAATGTAACTAGGGACCATAAAGTGGTATTGTACGATGAGGGACTAATGTAACTAGGGACCATAAAGTGGTATTGTACGATGAGGGACTAATGTAACTAGGGACCATAAAGTGGTATTGTACGATGAGGGACTATTGTAACTAGGGACCATAAATTGGTATTGTACGATAAGGACTAATGTAACTAGGGACCATAGAGTGGTATTGTACGATGAGGACTAATGTAACTAGGGACCATAAAGTGGTATTGTACGATGAAGGACTGATGTAACTAGGGACCATAAAGTGGTATTGTACGATGAAGGACTAATGTAACTAGGGACCATAAAGTGTTATTGTACGATGAGGACAAATGTATTTAGAGACCATAAAGTGTTATTGTACGATGAGGACTAATGTAACTAGAGACCATAAAATGTTATTGTACGATAAGGACTAATGTAGCTAGGGACCACAAAGTGGTATTGTACGATGAGGACTAATGTAACTAGGCACCATAAAGTGGTATTGTACGATAAGGACTAATGTAACTAGGGACCACAAAGTGGTATTATACGATGAAAGACTAATGTAACTAGGGACCATAAAGTGGTATTGTACGATGAGGGACTAATGTAACTAGGGACCATAAAGTGGTATTGTACGATAAGGACTAATGTAACTAGGGACCAAAAAGTGGTATTGTACGATGAGGGACTAATGTAACTAGGGACCATAAAGTGGTAATTTATGATGAGGGACTGATGTAACTAGAGACCATAAAGTGGTATTGTACGATAAGGACTAATGTAACTAGGGACCATCAAGTGGTTAATTTATGATGAGGGACTAATGTAACTAGGGATCATAAAGTGGTATTGTACGATGAGGGACTAATGTAACTAGGGACCATAAAGTGGTATTGTACGATAAGGACTAATGTAACTAGGGACCATAAAGTGGTAATTTATGATGAGGGACTAATGTAACTAGGGATCATTAAGTGGTATTGTACGATGAGGGACTAATGTAACTACGGACCATAAAGTGGTATTGTACGATGAGGACTAATGTAATTAGGGACCATAAAGTGGTATTGTACGATGGAGGACTAATGTAACTAGGGACCATAAAGTGGTATTGTACGATGAGGGACTAATGTAACTAGGGACCATAAAGTGGTATTATACGATGGAGGACTAATGTAACTAGGGACCATAAAGTGGTATAGTACGATGAAGGACTAATGTAACTAGGGACCATAAAGTAGTATTGTACGATAAAGGACTAATGTAACTAGGGACCATAAAGTGGTATTGTACGATGAAGGACTAATGTAACTAGGGACCATAAAGTAGTATTGTACGATGAGGACTAATGTAACTAGGGACCATAAAGTGGTATTGTACGATGAAGGACTAATGTAACTAGGGACCATAAAGTAGTATTGTACGATGAAGGACTAATGTAACTAGGGACCATAAAGTAGTATTGTACGATGAAGGACTAATGTAACTAGGGACCATAAAGTGGTATTGTACGATGAAGGACTAATGTAACTAGGGACTATAAAGCGGTATTGTACGATAAGGACTAATGTAACTAGGGACCATAAAGTAGTATTGTACGATGAAGGACTAATGTAACTATGGACCATAAAGTGGTACTGTACGATAAGGACTAATGTAACTAGGGACCATAAAGTGGTACTGTACGATAAGGACTAATGTAACTAGGGACCATAAAATGGTATTGTACGATGAAGGACTAATGAAACTAGGGAACATAAAGTGGTATTGTACGATGTAGGACTAATGTAACTAGGGACCATAAAGTAGTATTGTACGATAAGGACTAATGTAACTAGGGACCATAAAGTGGTATTGTACGATGAAGGACTAATATAACTAGGGACCATAAAGTGCTATTGTATGATGAAGGACTAATGTAACTAGAGACCATAAAGTGGTATTGTACGATGAAGGACTAATGTAACTAGGGACCATTAAGTGGTATTGTACGATAAGGACTAATGTAACTAGAGACCATAAAGTGGTATTGTACGATGAAGGACTAATGTAACTAGGGACCATAAAGTGGTATTGTACGATAAGGACTAATGTAACTAGGGACCATAAAGTGGTATTGTACGATGTAGGACTAATGTAACTAGGGACCATAAAGTGGTATTGTACGATGAGGACTTATGTAACTAGGGACCATAAAGTGGTATTGTACGATAAGGACTAATGAAACTAGGGACCATAAAGTGGTATTGTACGATAAGGACTAATGTAACTAGGGAACATTTGTAACTAGGGACCATAAAGTGGTATTGTACGATAAGGACTAATGTAACTAGGGACCATAAAGTGGTATTGTACGATGAAGGACTAATGTAACTAGGGACCATAAAGTGGTATTGTACGATGAGGACTTATGTAACTAGGGACCATAAAGTGGTATTGTACGATAAGGACTAATGAAACTAGGGACCATAAAGTGGTATTGTACGATAAGGACTAATGTAACTAGGGAACATTTGTAACTAGGGACCATAAAGTGGTATTGTACGATAAGGACTAATGTAACTAGGGACCATAAAGTGGTATTGTACGATGAAGGACTAATGTAACTAGGGACCATAAAGTGCTATTGTATGATGAAGGACTAATGTAACTAGAGACCATAAAGTGGTATTGTAAGATGAAGGACTAATGTAACTAGGGACCATAAAGTGGTATTGTACGATAAGGACTAATGTAACTAGGGACCATAAAGTGGTATTGTACGATAAGAACTAATTTAACTAGGGCCATAAAGTGGTATTGTACGATAAGGACTAATGTAACTAGGGACCATAAAGTGGTATTGTACGATAAGGACTAATGTAACTAGGGACCATAAAGTGGTATTGTACGATGAGGGACTAATGTAACTAGGGACCATAAAGTGGTATTGTACGATGAGGGACTAATGTAACTAGGGACCATAAAGTGGTATTGTACGATGAAGGACTAATGTAACTAGGGACCATAAAGTTGTATTGTACGATGAGGGACTAATGTAACTAGGGAACATAAAGTGGTATTGTACGATGGAGGACTAATGTAACTAGGGACCATAAAGTGGTAATTTATGATGAGGGACTAATGTAACTAGGGATCAAAAAGTGGTATTGTACGATGAGGGACTAATGTAACTAGGGACCATAAAGTGGTAATTTATGATGATGGACTAATGTAACTAGGGATCATAAAGTGGTATTGTACGATGGAGGAATAAAGTAACTAGGGACCATAAAGTGGTATTGTATGATAAGGACTAATGTGTCTAGGGACCATAAAGTGGTATTGTACGATGAGGACTAATGTAACTAGGGACCATAAGGTGGTATTGTACGATGGATGACTAATGTAACTAGGGACCATAAAGTGGTATTGTATGATGAGGGACTAATGTAACTAGGGATCATAAAGTGGTAATTTATGATGAGGGACTAATGTAACTAGGGATCATAAAGTGGTATTGTACGATGAAGGACTAATGTAACTAGGGACCATAAAATGGTATTGTACGATGAGGGACTAATGTAACTAGGGACCATAAAGTGGTATTGTACGATAAGGACTAATGTAACTACGGACCATAAAGTGGTATTGTACGATGAGGGACTAATGTAACTAGGGACCATAAAGTGGTATTGTATGATGGAGTACTAATGTAACTAGGGACCATAAAGTGGTATAGTACGATGAGGGACTAATGTAACTAGAGACCATAAAGTGGTATTGTATGATGGAGTACTAATGTAACTAGGGACCATAAAGTGGTATTGTACGATGAGGGACTAATGTAACTAGGGACCATAAAGTGGTATTGTACGATGAAGGACTAATGTAACTAGGGACCATAAAGTAGTATTGTACGATGAAGGACTAATGTAACTAGGGATCATAAAGTGGTATTGTACGATGAAGGACTAATGTAACTAGGGACCATAAAGTGGTATTGTACGATGAAGGACTAATGTAACTAGGGATCATAAAGTAGTATTGTACGATGAAGGACTAATGTAACTAGGGACCATAAAGTAGTATTGTACGATGAAGGACTAATGTAACTAGAGATCATAAAGTAGTATTGTACGATGAAGGACTAATGTAACTAGGGACCATAAAGTAGTATTGTACGATGAGGGACTAATGTAACTAGGGACCATAAAGTGGTAGTGTACGATGAAGGACTAATGTAACTAGGGACCATAAAGTGCTATTGTATGATGAAGGACTAATGTAACTAGATACCATAAAGTGGTATTGTACGATGAAGGACTAATGTAACTAGGGACCATTAAGTGGTATTGTACGATAAGGACTAATGTAACTAGAGACCATAAAGTGGTATTGTACGATGAAGGACTAATGTAACTAGGAACCATGAAGTGGTATTGTACGATGAGCGACTAATGTAACTAGAGACCATAAAGTGGTATTGTACGATGGAGGACTAATGTAACTAGGGACCATAAAGTGGTATTGTACGATGAGGGACTAATGTAACTAGGGACCATAAAGTGGTATTGTACGATGAGGGACTAATGTAACTAGAGACCATAAAGTGGTATTGTACGATGAGGGACTAATGTAACTAGGGACCATAAAGTGGTATTGTACGATGAGGGACTAATGTAACTAGGGACCATAAAGTGGTATTGTATGATGGAGTACTAATGTAACTAGGGACCATAAAGTGGTATTGTACGATGAGGGACTAATGTAACTAGAGACCATAAAGTGGTATTGTATGATGGAGGACTAATGTAACTAGAGACCATAAAGTGGTATTGTACGATGAGGGACTAATGTAACTAGAGACCATAAAGTGGTATTGTACGATGAGGGACTAATTTAACTAGGGACCATAAAGTGGTATTGTACAATGAAGGACTAATGTAACTAGGGACCATAAAGTGGTATTGTACGATGAAGGACTAATGTAACTAGGGACCATAAAGTGGTTTTGTACGATGAGGACTAATGTAACTAGGGACCATAAAGTGGTATTGTACGATGAAGGACTAATGTAACTAGGGACCATAAAGTGGTATTGTACGATGAAGGACTAATGTAACTAGGGACAAAAATTAGTATTGTACGATGGAGGACTAATGTAACTACGGACCATAAAGTGGTATTGTACGATGAGGACTAATGTAACTAGGGACCATAATGTGGTATTGTACGATGAAGGACTAATGTAACTAGGGACCATAAAGTGGTATTGTACGATGAGGACTAATGTAACTAGGGACCATAAAGCGGTATTGTACGATGAAGGACGAATGTAACTAGGGACCATAAAGTGGTATTTAACGATGAAGGACTAATGTAACTAGGGAACATAAAGTGGTATTGTACGATGAGGACTAATGTAACTAGGGACCATAAAGTGGTATTGTACGATGAAGACTAATGTAACTAGGGACCATAAAGTGGTATTGTACGATGAGGACTAATGTAACTAGGGACCATAAAGTGGTATTGTACGATGAAGGACTAATGTAACTAGGGACCATAAAGTGGTATTGTACGATGAAGGACTAATGTAACTAGGGAACATTAAGTGGTATTGTACGATGAAGGACTAATGTAACTAGGGACCACAAAGTAGTATTGTACGATAAGGACTAATGTAACTAGGGACCATAAAGTGGCATTTTACGATGAGGGACTAATGTAACTAGGGACCATAAAGTGGTATTGTACGATAAGGACTAATGGAAATACGGACCATAAAGTGGTATTGTACGAAAAGGACTAATGTAACTAGGGACCATAAAGTGGTATTGTACGATGGAGGACTAATGTAACTAGGGACCATAAAATGGTACTGTACGATGAAGGACTAATGTAACTAGGGATCATAAAGTGGTATTGTACGATAAGGACTAATGTAACTACGGACCATAAAGTGGTATTGTACGATAAGGACTAATGTAATACGGACCATAAAGTGGTATTGTACGATGGAGGACTAATGTAACTAGGGACCATAAAATGGTACTGTACGATGGAGGACTAATGTAACTAGGGACCATAAAATGGTACTGTACGATGAAGGACTAATGTAAATAGGGATCATAAAGTGGTATTGTACGATAAGGACTAATGTAACTAGGGATCATAAAGTGGTATTGTACGATAAGGACTAATGTAACTACGGATCATAAAGTGGTATTGTACGATAAGGACTAATGTAACTAGGGACCATAAAGTGGCATTGTACGATGAAGGACTAATGTAACTAGGGACCATAAAATGGTACTGTACGATGAAGGACTAATGCAACTAGGGTCCGTAAAGTGGTATTGTACGATGGAGGACTAATGTAACTAGGGACCATAAAGTGGTACTGTACGATGAAGGACTAATGTAACTAGGGACCATAAAGTGGTATTGTACAATGAAGGACTAATGTAACTAGGGACCACAAAGTGGTATTGTACGATGGAGGACTAATGTAACTAGGGACCATAAAGTGGTATTGTACGATAAGGAATAACGTAACTAGGGAACATAAAGTGGTATTGTACGATGAAGGACTAATGTAACTAGGGACCATAAAGTGGTATTGTACGATGGAGGACTGATGTAACTAGGGACCACAAAGTGGTATTGTACGATGGAGGACTAATGTAACTAGGGACCATAAAGTGGTATTGTACGATGAAGGACTAATGTAATTAGGGACCATAAAGTGGTATTGTACGATAAGGACTAATGTAACTAGGGACCATAAAGTGGTATTGTACGATGATGGACTAATGTAACTAGGGACCATAAAGTGGTATTGTACGATGAGGACTAATGTAACTAGGGACCATAAAGTGTTATTGTACGATGAGGGACTAATGTAACTACGGACCATAAAGTGGTATTGTACGATAAGGACTAATGTAACTAGGGACCATAAAGTGGCATTGTACGATGACGGACTAATGTAACTAGGGACCATAAAATGGTACTGTACGATGAAGGACTAATGTAACTAGGGACCATAAAGTGGTATTGTACGATAAGGACTAATGTAACTAGGAACCATAAAGTGTTATTGTACGATAAGGACTAATGTAACTACGGACCATAAAGTGGTATTGTACGATAAGGACTAATGTAACTAGGGACCATAAAGTGGCATTGTACGATGAAGGACTAATGTAACTAGGGACCATAAAATGGTACTGTACGATGAAGGACTAATGTAACTAGGGACCATAAAGTGGTATTGTACGATAAGGACTAATGTAACTAGGAACCATAAAGTGGTATTGTACGATAAGGACTAATGTAACTAGGGACCATAAAGTGGTATTGTACGATAAGGACTAATGTAACTAGGGACCATAAAGTGGTATTGTACGATAAGGACTAATGTAACTAGGGACCATAAAGTGGTATTGTACGATAAGGACTAAAGTAACTAGGGATCATAAAGTGGTATTGTACGATAAGGACTAATGTAACTAGGGACCATAAAGTGGTATTGTACGATAAGGACTAATGTAACTAGGGATCATAAAGTGGTATTGTACTATGAAGGACTAATGTAACTAGGGACCATAAAGTGGTATTGTACGATAAGGACTAATGTAACTAGGGACCATAAAGTGGTATTGTACGATAAGAACTAATTTAACTAGGGCCATAAAGTAGTATTGTACGATAAGGACTAATGTAACTAGGGACCATAAAGTGGTATTGTACGATAAGGACTAATGTAACTAGGGACCATAAAGTGGTATTGTACGATGAGGGACTAATGTAACTAGGGACCATAAAGTGGTATTGTACGATGAGGGACTAATGTAACTAGGGACCATAAAGTGGTATTGTACGATGAAGGACTAATGTAACTAGGGACCATAAAGTTGTATTGTACGATGAAGGACTAATGTAACTAGGGAACATAAAGTGGTATTGTACGATGGAGGACTAATGTAACTAGGGACCATAAAGTGGTAATTTATGATGAGGGACTAATGTAACTAGGGATCAAAAAGTGGTATTGTACGATGAGGGACTAATGTAACTAGGGACCATAAAGTGGTAATTTATGATGAGGGACTAATGTAACTAGGGATCATAAAGTGGTATTGTACGATGGAGGACTAAAGTAACTAGGGACCATAAAGTGGTATTGTATGATAAGGACTGATGTGTCTAGGGACCATAAAGTGGTATTGTACGATGAGGACTAATGTAACTAGGGACCATAAAGTGGTATTGTACGATGGATGACTAATGTAACTAGGGACCATAAAGTGGTATTGTATGATGAGGGACTAATGTAACTAGGGATCATAAAGTGGTAATTTATGATGAGGGACTAATGTAACTAGGGATCATAAAGTGGTATTGTACGATGAAGGACTAATGTAACTAGGGACCATAAAGTGGTATTGTACGATGAGGGACTAATGTAACTAGGGACCATATAGTGGTATTGTACGATAAGGACTAATGTAACTACGGACCATAAAGTGGTATTGTACGATGAGGGACTAATGTAACTAGGAACCATAAAGTGGTATTGTACGATGAAGGACTAATGTAACTAGGGACCATAAAGTGGTATTGTACGATGAGGGACTAATGTAACTAGGGACCATAAAGTATTATTGTACGATGAAAGACTAATGTATCTAGGGACCATAAAGTGGTATTGTACGATGAAGGACTAATGTAACTAGGAACCATGAAGTGGTATTGTACGATGAGCGACTAATGTAACTAGAGACCATAAAGTGGTATTGTACGATGGAGGACTAATGTAACTAGGGACCACAAAGTAGTATTGTACGATAAGGACTAATGTAACTAGGGACCACAAAGTAGTATTGTAGGATAAGGACTAATGTAACTAGGGACCATAAAGTGGTATTGTACGATGAAGGACTAATGTAACTAGGGATCATAAAGTGGTATTGTACGATGAGGGACTAATGTAACTAGGGACCACAAAGTAGTATTGTTTGATGAAGGACTAATGTAACTAGGGACCATAAAGTGGTATTGTACGATAAGGACTAATGTAACTAGGGACCATAAAGTGGTATTGTACGATAAGGACTAATGTAACTAGGGACCACAAAGTGGTATTGTACGATAAGGACTAATGTAACTAGGGACAATAAAGTGGTATTGTTCGATGGAGGACTAATGTAACTAGGGACCATAAAGTAGTATTGTACGATAAGGACTAACGTAACTAGGGACCATAAAGTAGTATTGTATGATGAAGGACTAATGTAACTACGGACCATAAAGTGGTATTGTACGATGAGGGACTAATGTAACTACGGACCATAAAGTGGTATTGTACGATGAAGGACTAATGTAACTAGGGAACATAAAGTGGTATTGTATGATGAAGGACTAATGTAACCAGGGACCATAAAGTGGTATTGTACGATGAGGACTAATGTAACTAGGGACCATAAAGTGGTATTGTACGATGAAGGACTAATGTAACTAGGGACAATAAAGTGGTATTGTACGATGGAGGACTAATGTAACTAGGGACCATAAAGTGGTATTGTACGATGAGGGACTAATGTAACTAGGGACCATAAAGTGGTATTGTACGATAAGGACTAATGTAACTAGGGACCATAAAGTGGTATTGTACGATGAGGACTAATGTAACTAGGGACCATAAAGTGGTATTGTACGATGAAGGACTAATGTAACTATGGACCATAAAGTGGTATTGTACGATGAGGACTAATGTAACTAGGGACCATAAAGTATTATTGTACGATGAAAGACTAATGTATCTAGGGACCATAAAGTGGTATTGTACGATGAAGGACTAATGTAACTAGGAACCATGAAGTGGTATTGTACGATGAGCGACTAATGTAACTAGAGACCATAAAGTGGTATTGTACGATGGAGGACTAATGTAACTAGGGACCACAAAGTAGTATTGTACGATAAGGACTAATGTAACTAGGGACCACAAAGTAGTATTGTAGGATAAGGACTAATGTAACTAGGGACCATAAAGTGGTATTGTACGATGAAGGACTAATGTAACTAGGGACCATAAAGTGTTATTGTACGATGAGGGACTAATGTAACTAGGGACCACAAAGTAGTATTGTATGATGAAGGACTAATGTAACTAGGGACCATAAAGTGGTATTGCACGATGAAGGACTAATGTAATTAGGGACAATAAAGTGGTATTGTATGATGGAGGACTAATGTAACTAGGGACCATAAAGTAGTATTGTATGATGAAGGACTAATGTAACTAGGGACCATAAAGTGGTATTGTACGATAAGGACTAATGTAACTAGGGACAATAAAGTGGTATTGTACGATGGAGGACTAATGTAACTAGGGACCATAAAGTGGGATTGTACGATGAGGGACTAACGTAACTAGGGACCATAAAGTAGTATTGTATGATGAAGGACTAATGTAACTAGGGACCATAAAGTGGTATTGCACGATGAAGGACTAATGTAAGTAGGGACAATAAAGTGGTATTGTATGATGGAGGACTAATGTAACTAGGGACCATAAAGTAGTATTGTATGATGAAGGACTAATGTAACTAGGGACCATAAATTGGTATTGTACGATAAGGACTAATGTAACTAGGGACAATAAAGTGGTATTGTACGATGGAGGACTAATGTAACTAGGGACCATAAAGTGGTATTGTACGATGAGGGACTAATGTAACTAGGGACCATAAAGTGGTATTGTACGATAAGGACTAATGTAACTAGGGACCATAAAGTGGTATTGTACGATGAGGACTAATGTAACTAGGGACCATAAAGTGGTATTGTACGATGAAGGACTAATGTAACTATGGACCATAAAGTGGTATTGTACGATGAGGACTAATGTAACTAGGGACCATAAAGTGGTATTGTACGATGAAGGACTAATGTAACTAGGGAACATAAAGTGGTATTGTACGATGAGGGACTAATATAACTAGGGACCATAAAGTGGTATTGTACGATGAGGGACTAATGTAACTAGGGACCATAAAGTGGTATTGTACGATGAGGGACTAATGTAACTAGGGACCATAAAGTGGTATTGTACGATGAGGGACTAATGTAACTAGGGACCATAAATTGGTATTGTACGATAAGGACTAATGTAACTAGGGACCATAGAGTGGTATTGTACGATGAGGACTAATGTAACTAGGGACCATAAAGTGGTATTGTACGATGAAGGACTGATGTAACTAGGGACCATAAAGTGGTATTGTACGATGAAGGACTAATGTAACTAGGGACCATAAAGTGTTATTGTACGATGAGGACAAATGTATTTAGAGACCATAAAGTGTTATTGTACGATGAGGACTAATGTAACTAGAGACCATAAAATGTTATTGTACGATAAGGACTAATGTAGCTAGGGACCACAAAGTGGTATTGTACGATGAGGACTAATGTAACTAGGCACCATAAAGTGGTATTGTACGATAAGGACTAATGTAACTAGGGACCACAAAGTGGTATTATACGATGAAAGACTAATGTAACTAGGGACCATAAAGTGGTATTGTACGATGAGGGACTAATGTAACTAGGGACCATAAAGTGGTATTGTACGATAAGGACTAATGTAACTAGGGACCAAAAAGTGGTATTGTACGATGAGGGACTAATGTAACTAGGGACCATAAAGTGGTAATTTATGATGAGGGACTGATGTAACTAGAGACCATAAAGTGGTATTGTACGATAAGGACTAATGTAACTAGGGACCATCAAGTGGTTAATTTATGATGAGGGACTAATGTAACTAGGGATCATAAAGTGGTATTGTACGATGAGGGACTAATGTAACTAGGGACCATAAAGTGGTATTGTACGATAAGGACTAATGTAACTAGGGACCATAAAGTGGTAATTTATGATGAGGGACTAATGTAACTAGGGATCATTAAGTGGTATTGTACGATGAGGGACTAATGTAACTACGGACCATAAAGTGGTATTGTACGATGAGGACTAATGTAATTAGGGACCATAAAGTGGTATTGTACGATGGAGGACTAATGTAACTAGGGACCATAAAGTGGTATTGTACGATGAGGGACTAATGTAACTAGGGACCATAAAGTGGTATTATACGATGGAGGACTAATGTAACTAGGGACCATAAAGTGGTATAGTACGATGAAGGACTAATGTAACTAGGGACCATAAAGTAGTATTGTACGATAAAGGACTAATGTAACTAGGGACCATAAAGTGGTATTGTACGATGAAGGACTAATGTAACTAGGGACCATAAAGTAGTATTGTACGATGAGGACTAATGTAACTAGGGACCATAAAGTGGTATTGTACGATGAAGGACTAATGTAACTAGGGACCATAAAGTAGTATTGTACGATGAAGGACTAATGTAACTAGGGACCATAAAGTAGTATTGTACGATGAAGGACTAATGTAACTAGGGACCATAAAGTGGTATTGTACGATGAAGGACTAATGTAACTAGGGACTATAAAGCGGTATTGTACGATAAGGACTAATGTAACTAGGGACCATAAAGTAGTATTGTACGATGAAGGACTAATGTAACTATGGACCATAAAGTGGTACTGTACGATAAGGACTAATGTAACTAGGGACCATAAAGTGGTACTGTACGATAAGGACTAATGTAACTAGGGACCATAAAATGGTATTGTACGATGAAGGACTAATGAAACTAGGGAACATAAAGTGGTATTGTACGATGTAGGACTAATGTAACTAGGGACCATAAAGTAGTATTGTACGATAAGGACTAATGTAACTAGGGACCATAAAGTGGTATTGTACGATGAAGGACTAATGTAACTAGGGACCATAAAGTGCTATTGTATGATGAAGGACTAATGTAACTAGAGACCATAAAGTGGTATTGTACGATGAAGGACTAATGTAACTAGGGACCATTAAGTGGTATTGTACGATAAGGACTAATGTAACTAGAGACCATAAAGTGGTATTGTACGATGAAGGACTAATGTAACTAGGGACCATAAAGTGGTATTGTACGATAAGGACTAATGTAACTAGGGACCATAAAGTGGTATTGTACGATGTAGGACTAATGTAACTAGGGACCATAAAGTGGTATTGTACGATGAGGACTTATGTAACTAGGGACCATAAAGTGGTATTGTACGATAAGGACTAATGAAACTAGGGACCATAAAGTGGTATTGTACGATAAGGACTAATGTAACTAGGGAACATTTGTAACTAGGGACCATAAAGTGGTATTGTACGATAAGGACTAATGTAACTAGGGACCATAAAGTGGTATTGTACGATGAAGGACTAATGTAACTAGGGACCATAAAGTGGTATTTTACGATGAGGACTTATGTAACTAGGGACCATAAAGTGGTATTGTACGATAAGGACTAATGAAACTAGAGACCATAAAGTGGTATTGTACGATAAGGACTAATGTAACTAGGGAACATTTGTAACTAGGGACCATAAAGTGGTATTGTACGATAAGGACTAATGTAACTAGGGACCATAAAGTGGTATTGTACGATGAAGGACTAATGTAACTAGGGACCATAAAGTGCTATTGTATGATGAAGGACTAATGTAACTAGAGACCATAAAGTGGTATTGTACGATGAAGGACTAATGTAACTAGGGACCATTAAGTGGTATTGTACGATAAGGACTAATGTAACTAGAGACCATAAAGTGGTATTGTACGATGAAGGACTAATGTAACTAGGGACCATAAAGTGGTATTGTACGATAAGGACTAATGTAACTAGGGACCATAAAGTGGTATTGTACGATGTAGGACTAATGTAACTAGGGACCATAAAGTAGTATTGTACGATAAGGACTAATGTAACTTGGGACCATAAAGTGGTATTGTACGATGAAGGACTAATGTAACTAGGGACCATAAAGTGGTATTGTACGATGAAGGAATAATGTAACTAGGGACCATAAAGTGGTATTGTACGATAAGGACTAACGTAACTTGGGACCATAAAGTGGTATTGTACGATGAAGGACTAATGTAACTAGAGACCATAACGTGGTATTGTACGATGGAGGACTAATGTAACTAGGGACCATAAAGTAGTATTGTACGATGAAGGACTAATGTAACTAGGGACCATAAAGTGGTATTGTACGATGAAGGACTAATGTAACTAGGGACCATAAAGTGGTATTGTACGATGAAGGACTAATGTAACTAGGGACCATAAAGAGGTATTGTACGATGAAGGACTAATGTAACTAGGGACCATAAAGTGGTATTGTACGATGAAGGACTAATGTAACTAGGGATCATAAAGTAGTATTGTACGATGAAGGACTAATGTAACTAGGGACCATAAAGTAGTATTGTACGATGAAGGACTAATGTAACTAGGGATCATAAAGTAGTATTGTACGATGAAGGACTAATGTAACTAGGGACCATAAAGTAGTATTGTACGATGAGGGACTAATGTAACTAGGGACCATAAAGTGGTATTGTACGATGAAGGACTAATGTAACTAGGGACCATAAAGTAGTATTGTACGATGAAGGACTAATGTAACTAGGGATCATAAAGTGGTATTGTACGATGGAGGACTAAAGTAACTAGGGACCATAAAGTGGTATTGTATGATAAGGACTAATGTGTCTAGGGACCATAAAGTGGTATTGTACGATGAGGACTAATGTAACTAGGGACCATAAAGTGGTATTGTACGATGGATGACTAATGTAACTAGGGACCATAAAGTGGTATTGTATGATGAGGGACTAATGTAACTAGGGATCATAAAGTGGTAATTTATGATGAGGGACTAATGTAACTAGGGATCATAAAGTGGTATTGTACGATGAAGGACTAATGTAACTAGGGACCATAAAGTGGTATTGTACGATGAGGGACTAATGTAACTAGGGACCATATAGTGGTATTGTACGATAAGGACTAATGTAACTACGGACCATAAAGTGGTATTGTACGATGAGGGACTAATGTAACTAGGAACCATAAAGTGGTATTGTACGATGAAGGACTAATGTAACTAGGGACCATAAATTGGTATTGTACGATGAGGGACTAATGTAACTAGGGACCATAAAGTGTTATTGTACGATGAAAGACTAATGTATCTAGGGACCATAAAGTGGTATTGTACGATGAAGGACTAATGTTACTAGGAACCATGAAGTGGTATTGTACGATGAGCGACTAATGTAACTAGAGACCATAAAGTGGTATTGTACGATGGAGGACTAATGTAACTAGGGACCACAAAGTAGTATTGTACGATAAGGACTAATGTAACTAGGGACCACAAAGTAGTATTGTAGGATAAGGACTAATGTAACTAGGGACCATAAAGTGGTATTGTACGATGAAGGACTAATGTAACTAGGGACCATAAAGTGGTATTGTACGATGAGGGACTAATGTAACTAGGGACCACAAAGTAGTATTATTTGATGAAGGACTAATGTAACTAGGGACCATAAAGTGGTATTGTACGATAAGGACTAATGTAACTAGGGACCATAAAGTGGTATTGTACGATAAGGACTAATGTAACTAGGGACCACAAAGTGGTATTGTACGATAAGGACTAATGTAACTAGGGACAATAAAGTGGTATTGTTCGATGGAGGACTAATGTAACTAGGGACCATAAAGTAGTATTGTACGATAAGGACTAACGTAACTAGGGACCATAAAGTAGTATTGTATGATGAAGGACTAATGTAACTAGGGACCATAAAGTGTTATTGTACGATGAGGGACTAATGTAACTAGGGACCACAAAGTGGTATTGTACGATAAGGACTAATGTAACTAGGGACAATAAAGTGGTATTGTACGATGGAGGACTAATGTAACTAGGGACCATAAAGTGGGATTGTACGATGAGGGACTAACGTAACTAGGGACCATAAAGTAGTATTGTATGATGAAGGACTAATGTAACTAGGGACCATAAAGTGGTATTGCACGATGAAGGACTAATGTAAGTAGGGACAATAAAGTGGTATTGTATGATGGAGGACTAATGTAACTAGGGACCATAAAGTAGTATTGTATGATGAAGGACTAATGTAACTAGGGACCATAAATTGGTATTGTACGATAAGGACTAATGTAACTAGGGACAATAAAGTGGTATTGTACGATGGAGGACTAATGTAACTAGGGACCATAAAGTGGTATTGTACGATGAGGGACTAATGTAACTAGGGACCATAAAGTGGTATTGTACGATAAGGACTAATGTAACTAGGGACCATAAAGTGGTATTGTACGATGAGGACTAATGTAACTAGGGACCATAAAGTGGTATTGTACGATGAAGGACTAATGTAACTATGGACCATAAAGTGGTATTGTACGATGAGGACTAATGTAACTAGGGACCATAAAGTGGTATTGTACGATGAAGGACTAATGTAACTAGGGAACATAAAGTGGTATTGTACGATGAGGGACTAATGTAACTAGGGACCATAAAGTGGTATTGTACGATGAGGGACTAATGTAACTAGGGACCATAAAGTGGTATTGTACGATGAGGGACTAATGTAACTAGGGACCATAAAGTGGTATTGTACGATGAGGGACTAATGTAACTAGGGACCATAAATTGGTATTGTACGATAAGGACTAATGTAACTAGGGACCATAGAGTGGTATTGTACGATGAGGACTAATGTAACTAGGGACCATAAAGTGGTATTGTACGATGAAGGACTGATGTAACTAGGGACCATAAAGTGGTATTGTACGATGAAGGACTAATGTAACTAGGGACCATAAAGTGTTATTGTACGATGAGGACAAATGTATTTAGAGACCATAAAGTGTTATTGTACGATGAGGACTAATGTAACTAGAGACCATAAAATGTTATTGTACGATAAGGACTAATGTAGCTAGGGACCACAAAGTGGTATTGTACGATGAGGACTAATGTAACTAGGCACCATAAAGTGGTATTGTACGATAAGGACTAATGTAACTAGGGACCACAAAGTGGTATTATACGATGAAAGACTAATGTAACTAGGGACCATAAAGTGGTATTGTACGATGAGGGACTAATGTAACTAGGGACCATAAAGTGGTATTGTACGATAAGGACTAATGTAACTAGGGACCAAAAAGTGGTATTGTACGATGAGGGACTAATGTAACTAGGGACCATAAAGTGGTAATTTATGATGAGGGACTGATGTAACTAGAGACCATAAAGTGGTATTGTACGATAAGGACTAATGTAACTAGGGACCATCAAGTGGTTAATTTATGATGAGGGACTAATGTAACTAGGGATCATAAAGTGGTATTGTACGATGAGGGACTAATGTAACTAGGGACCATAAAGTGGTATTGTACGATAAGGACTAATGTAACTAGGGACCATAAAGTGGTAATTTATGATGAGGGACTAATGTAACTAGGGATCATTAAGTGGTATTGTACGATGAGGGACTAATGTAACTACGGACCATAAAGTGGTATTGTACGATGAGGACTAATGTAATTAGGGACCATAAAGTGGTATTGTACGATGGAGGACTAATGTAACTAGGGACCATAAAGTGGTATTGTACGATGAGGGACTAATGTAACTAGGGACCATAAAGTGGTATTATACGATGGAGGACTAATGTAACTAGGGACCATAAAGTGGTATAGTACGATGAAGGACTAATGTAACTAGGGACCATAAAGTAGTATTGTACGATAAAGGACTAATGTAACTAGGGAC
Source organism: Meconema thalassinum (assembly GCA_946902985.2). NCBI lineage: Eukaryota > Metazoa > Arthropoda > Insecta > Orthoptera > Tettigoniidae > Meconema > Meconema thalassinum. The sequence continues at coordinate 19,586,650 of OX336397.1, forward strand.
CATAAAGTGGTATTGTACGATGAAGGACTAATGTAACTAGGGACCATAAAGTAGTATTGTACGATGAGGACTAATGTAACTAGGGACCATAAAGTGGTATTGTACGATGAAGGACTAATGTAACTAGGGACCATAAAGTAGTATTGTACGATGAAGGACTAATGTAACTAGGGACCATAAAGTAGTATTGTACGATGAAGGACTAATGTAACTAGGGACCATAAAGTGGTATTGTACGATGAAGGACTAATGTAACTAGGGACTATAAAGCGGTATTGTACGATAAGGACTAATGTAACTAGGGACCATAAAGTAGTATTGTACGATGAAGGACTAATGTAACTATGGACCATAAAGTGGTACTGTACGATAAGGACTAATGTAACTAGGGACCATAAAGTGGTACTGTACGATAAGGACTAATGTAACTAGGGACCATAAAATGGTATTGTACGATGAAGGACTAATGAAACTAGGGAACATAAAGTGGTATTGTACGATGTAGGACTAATGTAACTAGGGACCATAAAGTAGTATTGTACGATAAGGACTAATGTAACTAGGGACCATAAAGTGGTATTGTACGATGAAGGACTAATGTAACTAGGGACCATAAAGTGCTATTGTATGATGAAGGACTAATGTAACTAGAGACCATAAAGTGGTATTGTACGATGAAGGACTAATGTAACTAGGGACCATTAAGTGGTATTGTACGATAAGGACTAATGTAACTAGAGACCATAAAGTGGTATTGTACGATGAAGGACTAATGTAACTAGGGACCATAAAGTGGTATTGTACGATAAGGACTAATGTAACTAGGGACCATAAAGTGGTATTGTACGATGTAGGACTAATGTAACTAGGGACCATAAAGTGGTATTGTACGATGAGGACTTATGTAACTAGGGACCATAAAGTGGTATTGTACGATAAGGACTAATGAAACTAGGGACCATAAAGTGGTATTGTACGATAAGGACTAATGTAACTAGGGAACATTTGTAACTAGGGACCATAAAGTGGTATTGTACGATAAGGACTAATGTAACTAGGGACCATAAAGTGGTATTGTACGATGAAGGACTAATGTAACTAGGGACCATAAAGTGGTATTTTACGATGAGGACTTATGTAACTAGGGACCATAAAGTGGTATTGTACGATAAGGACTAATGAAACTAGAGACCATAAAGTGGTATTGTACGATAAGGACTAATGTAACTAGGGAACATTTGTAACTAGGGACCATAAAGTGGTATTGTACGATAAGGACTAATGTAACTAGGGACCATAAAGTGGTATTGTACGATGAAGGACTAATGTAACTAGGGACCATAAAGTGCTATTGTATGATGAAGGACTAATGTAACTAGAGACCATAAAGTGGTATTGTACGATGAAGGACTAATGTAACTAGGGACCATTAAGTGGTATTGTACGATAAGGACTAATGTAACTAGAGACCATAAAGTGGTATTGTACGATGAAGGACTAATGTAACTAGGGACCATAAAGTGGTATTGTACGATAAGGACTAATGTAACTAGGGACCATAAAGTGGTATTGTACGATGTAGGACTAATGTAACTAGGGACCATAAAGTAGTATTGTACGATAAGGACTAATGTAACTTGGGACCATAAAGTGGTATTGTACGATGAAGGACTAATGTAACTAGGGACCATAAAGTGGTATTGTACGATGAAGGAATAATGTAACTAGGGACCATAAAGTGGTATTGTACGATAAGGACTAACGTAACTTGGGACCATAAAGTGGTATTGTACGATGAAGGACTAATGTAACTAGAGACCATAACGTGGTATTGTACGATGGAGGACTAATGTAACTAGGGACCATAAAGTAGTATTGTACGATGAAGGACTAATGTAACTAGGGACCATAAAGTGGTATTGTACGATGAAGGACTAATGTAACTAGGGACCATAAAGTGGTATTGTACGATGAAGGACTAATGTAACTAGGGACCATAAAGAGGTATTGTACGATGAAGGACTAATGTAACTAGGGACCATAAAGTGGTATTGTACGATGAAGGACTAATGTAACTAGGGATCATAAAGTAGTATTGTACGATGAAGGACTAATGTAACTAGGGACCATAAAGTAGTATTGTACGATGAAGGACTAATGTAACTAGGGATCATAAAGTAGTATTGTACGATGAAGGACTAATGTAACTAGGGACCATAAAGTAGTATTGTACGATGAGGGACTAATGTAACTAGGGACCATAAAGTGGTATTGTACGATGAAGGACTAATGTAACTAGGGACCATAAAGTAGTATTGTACGATGAAGGACTAATGTAACTAGGGATCATAAAGTGGTATTGTACGATGGAGGACTAAAGTAACTAGGGACCATAAAGTGGTATTGTATGATAAGGACTAATGTGTCTAGGGACCATAAAGTGGTATTGTACGATGAGGACTAATGTAACTAGGGACCATAAAGTGGTATTGTACGATGGATGACTAATGTAACTAGGGACCATAAAGTGGTATTGTATGATGAGGGACTAATGTAACTAGGGATCATAAAGTGGTAATTTATGATGAGGGACTAATGTAACTAGGGATCATAAAGTGGTATTGTACGATGAAGGACTAATGTAACTAGGGACCATAAAGTGGTATTGTACGATGAGGGACTAATGTAACTAGGGACCATATAGTGGTATTGTACGATAAGGACTAATGTAACTACGGACCATAAAGTGGTATTGTACGATGAGGGACTAATGTAACTAGGAACCATAAAGTGGTATTGTACGATGAAGGACTAATGTAACTAGGGACCATAAATTGGTATTGTACGATGAGGGACTAATGTAACTAGGGACCATAAAGTGTTATTGTACGATGAAAGACTAATGTATCTAGGGACCATAAAGTGGTATTGTACGATGAAGGACTAATGTTACTAGGAACCATGAAGTGGTATTGTACGATGAGCGACTAATGTAACTAGAGACCATAAAGTGGTATTGTACGATGGAGGACTAATGTAACTAGGGACCACAAAGTAGTATTGTACGATAAGGACTAATGTAACTAGGGACCACAAAGTAGTATTGTAGGATAAGGACTAATGTAACTAGGGACCATAAAGTGGTATTGTACGATGAAGGACTAATGTAACTAGGGACCATAAAGTGGTATTGTACGATGAGGGACTAATGTAACTAGGGACCACAAAGTAGTATTATTTGATGAAGGACTAATGTAACTAGGGACCATAAAGTGGTATTGTACGATAAGGACTAATGTAACTAGGGACCATAAAGTGGTATTGTACGATAAGGACTAATGTAACTAGGGACCACAAAGTGGTATTGTACGATAAGGACTAATGTAACTAGGGACAATAAAGTGGTATTGTTCGATGGAGGACTAATGTAACTAGGGACCATAAAGTAGTATTGTACGATAAGGACTAACGTAACTAGGGACCATAAAGTAGTATTGTATGATGAAGGACTAATGTAACTACGGACCATAAAGTGGTATTGTACGATGAGGGACTAATGTAACTACGGACCATAAAGTGGTATTGTACGATGAAGGACTAATGTAACTAGGGAACATAAAGTGGTATTGTATGATGAAGGACTAATGTAACTAGGGACCATAAAGTGGTATTGTACGATGAGGACTAATGTAACTAGGGACCATAAAGTGGTATTGTACGATGAAGGACTAATGTAACTAGGGACCATAAAGTGGTATTGTACGATGAAGGACTAATGTAACTAGGGACCATAAAGTGGTATTGTACGATGAAGGACTAATGTAACTAGGGACCACAAAGTAGTATTGTACGATAAGGACTAATGTAACTAGGGACCACAAAGTAGTATTGTACGATAAGGACTAATGTAGTTAGGGACCATAAAGTGGTATTGTACGATGAAGGACTAATGTAACTAGGGACCATAAAGTGTTATTGTACGATGAGGGACTAATGTAACTAGGGACCACAAAGTAGTATTGTATGATGAAGGACTAATGTAACTAGGGACCATAAAGTGGTATTGCACGATGAAGGACTAATGTAACTAGGGACAATAAAGTGGTATTGTATGATGGAGGACTAATGTAACTAGGGACCATAAAGTAGTATTGTATGATGAAGGACTAATGTAACTAGGGACCATAAAGTGGTATTGTACGATAAGGACTAATGTAACTAGGGACAATAAAGTGGTATTGTACGATGGAGGACTAATGTAACTAGGGACCATAAAGTGGGATTGTACGATGAGGGACTAACGTAACTAGGGACCATAAAGTAGTATTGTATGATGAAGGACTAATGTAACTAGGGACCAAAAAGTGGTATTGCACGATGAAGGACTAATGTAAGTAGGGACAATAAAGTGGTATTGTATGATGGAGGACTAATGTAACTAGGGACCATAAAGTAGTATTGTATGATGAAGGACTAATGTAACTAGGGACCATAAATTGGTATTGTACGATAAGGACTAATGTAACTAGGGACAATAAAGTGGTATTGTACGATGGAGGACTAATGTAACTAGGGACCATAAAGTGGTATTGTACGATGAGGGACTAATGTAACTAGGGACCATAAAGTGGTATTGTACGATAAGGACTAATGTAACTAGGGACCATAAAGTGGTATTGTACGATGAGGACTAATGTAACTAGGGACCATAAAGTGGTATTGTACGATGAAGGACTAATGTAACTAGGGACCATAAAGTGGTATTGTACGATGAGGACTAATGTAACTAGGGACCATAAAGTGGTATTGTACGATGAAGGACTAATGTAACTAGGGAACATAAAGTGGTATTGTACGATGAGGGACTAATGTAACTAGGGACCATAAAGTGGTATTGTACGATGAGGGACTAATGTAACTAGGGACCATAAAGTGGTATTGTACGATGAGGGACTAATGTAACTAGGGACCATAAAGTGGTATTGTACGATGAGGGACTAATGTAACTAGGGACCATAAATTGGTATTGTACGATAAGGACTAATGTAACTAGGGACCATAGAGTGGTATTGTACGATGAGGACTAATGTAACTAGGGACCATAAAGTGGTATTGTACGATGAAGGACTGATGTAACTAGGGACCATAAAGTGGTATTGTACGATGAAGGACTAATGTAACTAGGGACCATAAAGTGTTATTGTACGATGAGGACAAATGTATTTAGAGACCATAAAGTGTTATTGTACGATGAGGACTAATGTAACTAGAGACCATAAAATCTTATTGTACGATAAGGACTAATGTAGCTAGGGACCACAAAGTGGTATTGTACGATGAGGACTAATGTAACTAGGCACCATAAAGTGGTATTGTACGATAAGGACTAATGTAACTAGGGACCACAAAGTGGTATTATACGATGAAAGACTAATGTAACTAGGGACCATAAAGTGGTATTGTACGATGAGGGACTAATGTAACTAGGGACCATAAAGTGGTATTGTACGATAAGGACTAATGTAACTAGGGACCAAAAAGTGGTATTGTACGATGAGGGACTAATGTAACTAGGGACCATAAAGTGGTAATTTATGATGAGGGACTGATGTAACTAGAGACCATAAAGTGGTATTGTACGATAAGGACTAATGTAACTAGGGACCATCAAGTGGTTAATTTATGATGAGGGACTAATGTAACTAGGGATCATAAAGTGGTATTGTACGATGAGGGACTAATGTAACTAGGGACCATAAAGTGGTATTGTACGATAAGGACTAATGTAACTAGGGACCATAAAGTGGTAATTTATGATGAGGGACTAATGTAACTAGGGATCATTAAGTGGTATTGTACGATGAGGGACTAATGTAACTACGGACCATAAAGTGGTATTGTACGATGAGGACTAATGTAATTAGGGACCATAAAGTGGTATTGTACGATGGAGGACTAATGTAACTAGGGACCATAAAGTGGTATTGTACGATGAGGGACTAATGTAACTAGGGACCATAAAGTGGTATTATACGATGGAGGACTAATGTAACTAGGGACCATAAAGTGGTATAGTACGATGAAGGACTAATGTAACTAGGGACCATAAAGTAGTATTGTACGATAAAGGACTAATGTAACTAGGGACCATAAAGTGGTATTGTACGATGAAGGACTAATGTAACTAGGGACCATAAAGTAGTATTGTACGATGAGGACTAATTTAACTAGGGACCATAAAGTGGTATTGTACGATGAAGGACTAATGTAACTAGGGACCATAAAGTAGTATTGTACGATGAAGGACTAATGTAACTAGGGACCATAAAGTAGTATTGTACGATGAAGGACTAATGTAACTAGGGACCATAAAGTGGTATTGTACGATGAAGGACTAATGTAACTAGGGACTATAAAGCGGTATTGTACGATAAGGACTAATGTAACTAGGGACCATAAAGTAGTATTGTACGATGAAGGACTAATGTAACTATGGACCATAATGTGGTACTGTACGATAAGGACTAATGTAACTAGGGACCATAAAGTGGTACTGTACGATAAGGACTAATGTAACTAGGGACCATAAAATGGTATTGTACGATGCAGGACTAATGAAACTAGGGAACATAAAGTGGTATTGTATGATGAGGGACTAATGTAACTAGGGACCATAAAGTGGTATTGTATGATGAAGGACTAATGTAACTAGAGACCATAAAGTGGTATTGTACGATGAAGGACTAATGTAACTAGGGACCATAAAGTGGTATTGTACGATGAGGACTTATGTAACTAGGGACCATAAAGTGGTATTGTACGATAAGGACTAATGAAACTAGGGACCATAAAGTGGTATTGTACGATAAGGACTAATGTAACTAGGGAACATTTGTAACTAGGGATCATAAAGTGGTATTGTACGATAAGGACTAATGTAACTAGGGACCATAAAGTGGTATTGTACGATGAAGGACTAATGTAACTAGGGACCATAAAGTGCTATTGTATGATGAAGGACTAATGTAACTAGAGACCATAAAGTGGTATTGTACGATGAAGGACTAATGTAACTAGGGACCATTAAGTGGTATTGTACGATAAGGACTAATGTAACTAGAGACCATAAAGTGGTATTGTACGATGAAGGACTAATGTAACTAGGGACCATAAAGTGGTATTGTACGATAAGGACTAATGTAACTAGGGACCATAAAGTGGTATTGTACGATGTAGGACTAATGTAACTAGGGACCATATAGTAGTATTGTACGATAAGGACTAATGTAACTTGGGACCATAAAGTGGTATTGTACGATGAAGGACTAATGTAACTAGGGACCATAAAGTGGTATTGTACGATGAAGGAATAATGTAACTAGGGACCATAAAGTGGTATTGTACGATAAGGACTAACGTAACTTGGGACCATAAAGTGGTATTGTACGATGAAGGACTAATGTAACTAGAGACCATAACGTGGTATTGTACGATGGAGGACTAATGTAACTAGGGACCATAAAGTAGTATTGTACGATGAAGGACTAATGTAACTAGGGACCATAAAGTGGTATTGTACGATGAAGGACTAATGTAACTAGGGACCATAAAGTGGTATTGTACGATGAAGGACTAATGTAACTAGGGACCATAAAGAGGTATTGTACGATGAAGGACTAATGTAACTAGGGACCATAAAGTAGTATTGTACGATGAAGGACTAATGTAACTAGGGATCATAAAGTAGTATTGTACGATGAAGGACTAATGTAACTAGGGACCATAAAGTAGTATTGTACGATGAGGGACTAATGTAACTAGGGACCATAAAGTGGTATTGTACGATGAAGGACTAATGTAACTAGGGACCATAAAGTAGTATTGTACGATGAAGGACTAATGTAACTAGGGATCATAAAGTGGTATTGTACGATGAAGGACTAATGTAACTAGGGACCATAAAGTGGTATTGTACGATGAAGGACTAATGTAACTAGGGATCATAAAGTAGTATTGTACGATGAAGGACTAATGTAACTAGGGACCATAAAGTAGTATTGTACGATGAAGGACTAATGTAACTAGAGATCATAAAGTAGTATTGTACGATGAAGGACTAATGTAACTAGGGACCATAAAGTAGTATTGTACGATGAGGGACTAATGTAACTAGGGACCATAAAGTGGTAGTGTACGATGAAGGACTAATGTAACTAGGGACCATAAAGTGGTATTGTACGATGAAGGACTAATGTAACTAGGGACCATAAAGTAGTATTGTACGATGAAGGACTAATGTAACTAGGGACCATAAAGTGGTATTGTACGATGAAGGACTAATGTAACTAGAGACCATAACGTGGTTTTGTACGATGGAGGACTAATGTAACTAGGGACCATAAAGTAGTATTGTACGATGATGGACTAATGTAACTAGGGACCATAAAGTGGTATTGTACGATGAAGGACTAATGTAACTAGGGACCATAAAGTGGTATTGTACGATGAAGAACTAATGTAACTAGGGACCATAAAGAGGTATTGTACGATGAAGGACTAATGTAACTAGGGACCATAAAGTGGTATTGTACGATGAAGGACTAATGTAACTAGGGATCATAAAGTAGTATTGTACGATGAAGGACTAATGTAACTAGGGACCATAAAGTAGTATTGTACGATGAAGGACAAATGTAACTAGGGATCATAAAGTAGTATTGTACGATGAAGGACTAATGTAACTAGAGACCATAAAGTGGTATTATACGATGAAGGACTAATGTAACTAGGGACCATAAAGTGTTATTGTATGATGAAGGACTAATGTAACTAGGGACCATAAAGTGTTATTGTACGATGAAGGACAAATGTAACTAGGGACCATAAAGTATTATTGTACGATGAAGGACTAATGTAACTAGGGACCATAAAGTAGTATTGTACGATGAACGACTAATGTAACTAGAGACCATAAAGTGGTATTTTACGATGAAGGACTAATGTAACTAGAGACCATAACGTGGTATTGTACGATGAAGGACTAATGTAACTAGGGACCATAAAGTGGTATTGTACGATGAAGGACTAATGTAACTAGGGACTATAAAGTGGTATTGTACGATGAAGGACTAATGTAACTAGAGACCATAAAGTGGTATTGTACGATGAAGGACTAATGTATCTAGAGATCATAAAGTAGTATTGTACGATGAAGGACTAATGTAACTAGGGACCATAAAGTAGTATTGTACGATGAAGGACTAGTGTAACTAGGGATCATAAAGTGGTATTGTACGATGAAGGACTAATGTAACTAGAGACCATAAAGTGGTATTGTACGATGAAGGACTAATGTAACTAGGGATCATAAAGTGGTATTGTACGATGAAGGACTAATGTAACTAGGGACCATAAAGTGGTATTGTGCGATGGAGGACTAATGTAACTAGGGACCATAAATTAGTATTGTACGATGAAGGACTAATGTAACTAGGGATCATAAAGTAGTATTGTACGATGAAGGACTAATGTAACTAGGGACCATAAAGTAGTATTGTACGATGAAGGACTAATGTAACTAGAGACCATAAAGTGGTATTATACGATGAAGGACTAATGTAACTAGGGATCATAAAGTGGTATTGTACGATGAAGGACTAATGTAACTAGGGACCATCAAGTGGTATTGTGCGATGGAGGACTAATGTAACTAGAGACCAAAACGTGGTATTGTACGATGAAGGACTAATGTAACTAGGGACCATAAAGTGGTATTGTACGATGAAGGACTAATGTAACTATAGACCATAAAGTAGTATTGTACGATGAAGGACTAATGTAACTAGGGATCATAAAGTGGTATTGTACGATGAAGGACTAATGTAACTAGAGACCATAAAGTAGTATTGTACGATGAAGGACTAATGTAACTAGGGATCATAAAGTGGTATTGTACGATGAAGGACTAATATAACTAGGGACCATAAAGTGGTATTGTACGATGAAGGACTAATGTAACTAGGGAACATAAAGAGGTATTGTACGATGTAGGACTAATGTAACTAGGGACCATAAAGTGGTATTGTACGATGAAGGACTAATGTAACTAGGGATCATAAAGTAGTATTGTACGATGAAGGACTAATGTAACTAGGGACCATAAAGTAGTATTGTACGATGAATGACTAATGTAACTAGGGATCATAAAGTAGTATTGTACGATGAAGGACTAATGTAACTAGGGACCATAAAGTAGTATTGTACGATGAGGGACTAATGTAACTAGGGACCATAAAGTGGTATTGTACGATGAAGGACTAATGTAACTAGGGACCATAAAGTGGTATTGTACGATGAAGGACTAATGTAACAAGGTACCATAAAGTAGTATTGTACGATGAAGGATTAATGTAACTAGGGACCATAAAGTAGTATTGTACGATGAAGGACTAATGTAACTAGAGACCATAAAGTGGTATTATACGATGAAGGACTAATGTAACTAGGGAACATAAAGAGGTATTGTACGATGTAGGACTAATGTAACTAGGGACCATAAAGTGGTATTGTACGATGAAGGACTAATGTAACTAGGGATCATAAAGTAGTATTGTACGATGAAGGACTAATGTAACTAGGGACCATAAAGTAGTATTGTACGATGAAGGACTAATGTAACTAGAGACCATAAAGTGGTATTATACGATGAAGGACTAATGTAACTAGGGATCATAAAGTGGTATTGTACGATGAAGGACTAATGTAACTAGGGACCATAAAGTGGTATTGTGCGATGGAGGACTAATGTAACTAGAGACCAAAACGTGGTATTGTACGATGAAGGACTAATGTAACTAGGGACCATAAAGTGGTATTGTACGATGAAGGACTAATGTAACTAGAGACCATATAGTGGTATTATACGATGAAGGACTAATGTAACTAGAGACCATAACGTGGTATTGTACGATGAAGGACTAATGTAACTAGGGACCATAAAGTGGTATTGTACGATGAAGGACTAATGTAACTAGAGATCATAAAGTAGTATTGTACGATGAAGGACTAATGTAACTAGGGACCATAAAGTAGTATTGTACGATGAAGGACTAATGTAACTAGGGACCATAAAGTAGTATTGTACGATGAAGGACTAATGTAACTAGGGACCATAAAGTAGTATTGTACGATGATGGACTAATGTAACTAGGGACCATAAAGTGGTATTGTACGATGAGGACTAATGTAACTAGGGACCATAACGTGGTATTGTACGATGAGGGACTAATGTAACTAGGGACCATAAAGTGGTATTGTACGATGAGGGACTAATGTAACTAGGGACCATAAAGTGTTATTGTATGATGGAGGACTAATGTAACTAGGGAACATAAAGTGGTATTGTACGATGAGGGACTAATGTAACTAGGGACCATAAAGTGGTATTGTACGATGAGGGACTAATGTAACTAGGGACCATAAAGTGGTATTGTATGATGGATGACTAATGTAACTAGGGACCATAAAGTGGTATTGTACGATGAAGGACTAATGTAACTAGGGACTATAAAGCGGTATTGTACGATAAGGACTAATGTAACTAGGGACCATAAAGTAGTATTGTACGATGAAGGACTAATGTAACTATGGACCATAAAGTGGTACTGTACGATAAGGACTAATGTAACTAGGGACCATAAAGTGGTACTGTACGATAAGGACTAATGTAACTAGGGACCATAAAATGGTATTGTACGATGCAGGACTAATGAAACTAGGGAACATAAAGTGGTATTGTATGATGAGGGACTAATGTAACTAGGGACCATAAAGTGGTATTGTATGATGAAGGACTAATGTAACTAGAGACCATAAAGTGGTATTGTACGATGAAGGACTAATGTAACTAGGGACCATAAAGTGGTATTGTACGATGAGGACTTATGTAACTAGGGACCATAAAGTGGTTTTGTACGATAAGGACTAATGAAACTAGGGACCATAAAGTGGTATTGTACGATAAGGACTAATGTAACTAGGGAACATTTGTAACTAGGGACCATAAAGTGGTATTGTACGATAAGGACTAATGTAACTAGGGACCATAAAGTGGTATTGTACGATGAAGGACTAATGTAACTAGGGACCATAAAGTGCTATTGTATGATGAAGGACTAATGTAACTAGAGACCATAAAGTGGTATTGTACGATGAAGGACTAATGTAACTAGGGACCATTAAGTAGTATTGTACGATAAGGACTAATGTAACTAGAGACCATAAAGTGGTATTGTACGATGAAGGACTAATGTAACTAGGGACCATAAAGTGGTATTGTACGATAAGGACTAATGTAACTAGGGACCATAAAGTGGTATTGTACGATGTAGGACTAATGTAACTAGGGACCATAAAGTAGTATTGTACGATAAGGACTAATGTAACTTGGGACCATAAAGTGGTATTGTACGATGAAGGACTAATGTAACTAGGGACCATAAAGTAGTATTGTACGATGAAGGACTAATGTAACTAGAGACCATAACGTGGTATTGTACGATGGAGGACTAATGTAACTAGGGACCATAAAGTAGTATTGTACGATGAAGGACTAATGTAACTAGGGACCATAAAGTGGTATTGTACGATGAAGGACTAATGTAACTAGGGACCATAAAGTGGTATTGTACGATGAAGGACTAATGTAACTAGGGACCATAAAAAGGTATTGTACGATGAAGGACTAATGTAACTAGGGACCATAAAGTGGTATTGTACGATGAAGGACTAATGTAACTAGGGATCATAAAGTAGTATTGTACGATGAAGGACTAATGTAACTAGGGACCATAAAGTAGTATTGTACGATGAAGGACTAATGTAACTAGGGATCATAAAGTAGTATTGTACGCTGAAGGACTAATGTAACTAGGGACCATAAAGTAGTATTGTACGATGAGGGACTAATGTAACTAGGGACCATAAAGTGGTATTGTACGAGGAAGGACTAATGTAACTAGGGACCATAAAGTAGTATTGTACGATGAAGGACTAATGTAACTAGGGATCATAAAGTGGTATTGTACGATGAAGGACTAATGTAACTAGGGACCATAAAGTGGTATTGTACGATGAAGGACTAATGTAACTAGGGATCATAAAGTAGTATTGTACGATGAAGGACTAATGTAACTAGGGACCATAAAGTAGTATTGTACGATGAAGGACTAATGTAACTAGAGATCATAAAGTAGTATTGTACGATGAAGGACTAATGTAACTAGGGACCATAAAGTAGTATTGTACGATGAGGGACTAATGTAACTAGGGACCATAAAGTGGTAGTGTACGATGAAGGACTAATGTAACTAGGGACCATAAAGTGGTATTGTACGATGAAGGACTAATGTAACTAGGGACCATAAAGTAGTATTGTACGATGAAGGACTAATGTAACTAGGGACCATAAAGTGGTATTGTACGATGAAGGACTAATGTAACTAGAGACCATAACGTGGTTTTGTACGATGGAGGACTAATGTAACTAGGGACCATAAAGTAGTATTGTACGATGAAGGACTAATGTAACTAGGGACCATAAAGTGGTATTGTACGATGAAGGACTAATGTAACTAGGGACCATAAAGTGGTATTGTACGATGAAGAACTAATGTAACTAGGGACCATAAAGAGGTATTGTACGATGAAGGACTAATGTAACTAGGGACCATAAAGTGGTATTGTACGATGAAGGACTAATGTAACTAGGGATCATAAAGTAGTATTGTACGATGAAGGACTAATGTAACTAGGGACCATAAAGTAGTATTGTACGATGAAGGACTAATGTAACTAGGGATCATAAAGTAGTATTGTACGATGAAGGACTAATGTAACTAGAGACCATAAAGTGGTATTATACGATGAAGGACTAATGTAACTAGGGACCATAAAGTGTTATTGTATGATGAAGGACTAATGTAACTAGGGACCATAAAGTGTTATTGTACGATGAAGGACAAATGTAACTAGGGACCATAAAGTATTATTGTACGATGAAGGACTAATGTAACTAGGGACCATAAAGTAGTATTATACGATGAACGACTAATGTAACTAGAGACCATAAAGTGGTATTTTACGACGAAGGACTAATGTAACTAGAGACCATAACGTGGTATTGTACGATGAAGGACTAATGTAACTAGGGACCATAAAGTGGTATTGTACGATGAAGGACTAATGTAACTAGGGACTATAAAGTGGTATTGTACGATGAAGGACTAATGTAACTAGAGACCATAAAGTGGTATTGTACGATGAAGGACTAATGTATCTAGAGATCATAAAGTAGTATTGTACGATGAAGGACTAATGTAACTAGGGACCATAAAGTAGTATTGTACGATGAAGGACTAGTGTAACTAGGGATCATAAAGTGGTATTGTACGATGAAGGACTAATGTAACTAGAGACCATAAAGTGGTATTGTACGATGAAGGACTAATGTAACTAGGGATCATAAAGTGGTATTGTACGATGAAGGACTAATGTAACTAGGGACCATAAAGTGGTATTGTGCGATGGAGGACTAATGTAACTAGGGACCATAAATTAGTATTGTACGATGAAGGACTAATGTAACTAGGGATCATAAAGTAGTATTGTACGATGAAGGACTAATGTAACTAGGGACCATAAAGTAGTATTGTACGATGAAGGACTAATGTAACTAGAGACCATAAAGTGGTATTATACGATGAAGGACTAATGTAACTAGGGATCATAAAGTGGTATTGTACGATGAAGGACTAATGTAACTAGGGACCATAAAGTGGTATTGTGCGATGGAGGACTAATGTAACTAGAGACCAAAACGTGGTATTGTACGATGAAGGACTAATGTAACTAGGGACCATAAAGTGGTATTGTACGATGAAGGACTAATGTAACTATAGACCATAAAGTAGTATTGTACGATGAAGGACTAATGTAACTAGGGATCATAAAGTGGTATTGTACGATGAAGGACTAATGTAACTAGAGACCATAATGTAGTATTGTACGATGAAGGACTAATGTAACTAGGGATCATAAAGTGGTATTGTACGATGAAGGACGAATATAACTAGGGACCATAAAGTGGTATTGTACGATGAAGGACTAATGTAACTAGGGAACATAAAGAGGTATTGTACGATGTAGGACTAATGTAACTAGGGACCATAAAGTGGTATTGTACGATGAAGGACTAATGTAACTAGGGATCATAAAGTAGTATTGTACGATGAAGGACTAATGTAACTAGGGACCATAAAGTAGTATTGTACGATGAATGACTAATGTAACTAGGGATCATAAAGTAGTATTGTACGATGAAGGACTAATGTAACTAGGGACCATAAAGTAGTATTGTACGATGAGGGACTAATGTAACTAGGGACCATAAAGTGGTATTGTACGATGAAGGACTAATGTAACTAGGGACCATAAAGTGGTATTGTACGATGAAGGACTAATGTAACAAGGTACCATAAAGTGGTATTGTACGATGAAGGACTAATGTAACTAGGGACCATAAAGTAGTATTGTACGATGAAGGACTAATGTAACTAGAGACCATAAAGTGGTATTATACGATGAAGGACTAATGTAACTAGGGAACATAAAGAGGTATTGTACGATGTAGGACTAATGTAACTAGGGACCATAAAGTGGTATTGTACGATGAAGGACTAATGTAACTAGGGATCATAAAGTAGTATTGTACGATGAAGGACTAATGTAACTAGGGACCATAAAGTAGTATTGTACGATGAAGGACTAATGTAACTAGAGACCATAAAGTGGTATTATACGATGAAGGACTAATGTAACTAGGGATCATAAAGTGGTATTGTACGATGAAGGACTAATGTAACTAGGGACCATAAAGTGGTATTGTGCGAAGGAGGACTAATGTAACTAGAGACCAAAACGTGGTATTGTACGATGAAGGACTAATGTAACTAGGGACCATAAAGTGGTATTGTACGATGAAGGACTAATGTAACTAGAGACCATATAGTGGTATTATACGATGAAGGACTAATGTAACTAGAGACCATAACGTGGTATTGTACGATGAAGGACTAATGTAACTAGGGACCATAAAGTGGTATTGTACGATGAA
Organism: Meconema thalassinum; assembly: GCA_946902985.2. NCBI lineage: Eukaryota > Metazoa > Arthropoda > Insecta > Orthoptera > Tettigoniidae > Meconema > Meconema thalassinum. The sequence goes on from OX336397.1 coordinate 19,602,821, forward strand.
GGACTAATGTAACTAGAGATCATAAAGTAGTATTGTACGATGAAGGACTAATGTAACTAGGGACCATAAAGTAGTATTGTACGATGAAGGACTAATGTAACTAGGGACCATAAAGTAGTATTGTACGATGAAGGACTAATGTAACTAGGGACCATAAAGTAGTATTGTACGATGATGGACTAATGTAACTAGGGACCATAAAGTGGTATTGTACGATGAGGACTAATGTAACTAGGGACCATAAAGTGGTATTGTACGATGAGGGACTAATGTAACTAGGGACCATAAAGTGGTATTGTACGATGAGGGACTAATGTAACTAGGGACCATAAAGTGGTATTGTATGATGGAGGACTAATGTAACTAGGGACCATAAAGTGGTATTGTACGATGAGGGACTAATGTAACTAGGGACCATAAAGTGGTATTGTACGATGAGGGACTAATGTAACTAGGGACCATAAAGTGGTATTGTATGATGGAGGACTAATGTAACTAGGGACCATAAAGTGGTATTGTACGATGAGGGACTAATGTAACTAGAGACCATAAAGTGGTATTGTATGATGGAGGACTAATGTAACTAGAGATCATAACGTGGTATTGTACGATGAGGGACTAATGTAACTAGGGACCATCAAGTGGTATTGTACGATGATGGACTAATTTAACTAGGGACCATAAAGTGGTAGTGTACGATGAAGGACTAATGTAACTAGGGACCATAAAGTGGTATTGTACGATGAAGGACTAATGTAACTAGGGACCATAAAGTGGTATTGTACGATGAGGACTAATGTAACTAGGGACCATAAAGTGGTATTGTACGATGAAGGACTAATGTAACTAGGGACCATAAACTGGTATTGTACGAAGAGGACTAATGTAACTAGGACCATAAAGTGGTATTGTACGATGACGGACTAATGTAACTAGGGATCATAAAGTGGTATTGTACGATGGAGGAATAATGTAACTAGGGACCATAAAGTAGTATTGTACGATGGAGGACTAATGTAACTACGGACCATAAAGTGGTATTGTACGATGAGGACTAATGTAACTAGGGACCATAAAGTGGTATTGTACGATGAAGGACTAATGTAACTAGGGACCATAAAGTGGTATTGTACGATGAGGACTAATGTAACTAGGGACCATAAAGTGGTATTGTACGATGAAGGACTAATGTAACTAGGGACCATAAAGTGGTATTGTACGATGAAGGACTAATGTAACTAGGGAACATAAAGTGGTATTGTACGATGAGGACTAATGTAACTAGGGACTATAAAGTGGTATTGTACGATGAAGACTAATGTAACTAGGGACCATAAAGTGGTATTGTACGATGAGGACTAATGTAACTAGGGACCATAAAGTGGTATTGTACGATGAAGGACTAATGTAACTAGGGACCATAAAGTGGTATTGTACGATGAAGGACTAATGTAACTAGGGAACATAAAGTGGTATTGTACGATGAAGGACTAATGTAACTAGGGACCACAAAGTAGTATTGTACGATAAGGACTAATGTAACTAGGGACCACAAAGTAGTATTGTACGATAAGGACTAATGTAACTAGGGACCATAAAGTGGTATTGTACGATGAAGGACTAATGTAACTAGGGACCATAAAGTGGTATTGTACGATGAGGGACTAATGTAACTAGGGACCACAAAGTAGTATTGTATGATGAAGGACTAATGTAACTAGGGACCATAAAGTGGTATTGTACGATAAGGACTAATGTAACTAGGGACCATAAAGTGGTATTGAACGATCAGGACTAATGTAACTAGGGACCACAAAGTGGTATTGTACGATAAGGACTAATGTAACTAGGGACAATAAAGTGGTATTGTACGATGGAGGACTAATGTAACTAGGGACCATAAAGTAGTATTGTACGATAAGGACTAACGTAACTAGGGACCATAAAGTAGTATTGTATGATGAAAGACTAATGTAACTACGGACCATAAAGTGGTATTGTACGATGAGGGACTAATATAACTACGGACCATAAAGTGGTATTGTACGATGAAGGACTAATGTAACTAGGGAACATAAAGTGGTATTGTATGATGAAGGACTAATGTAACTAGGGACCATAAAGTGGTATTGTACGATGAGGGCTAATGTAACTAGGGACCATAAAGTGGTATTGTACGATGAAGGACTAATGTAACTAGGGACCATAAAGTGGTATTGTACGATGAAGGACTAATGTAACTAGGGAACATAAAGTGGTATTGTACGATGAAGGACTAATGTAACTAGGGACCACAATGTAGTATTGTACGATAAGGACTAATGTAACTAGGGACCACAAAGTAGAATTGTACGATAAGGACTATTGTAACTAGGGACCATAAAGTGGTATTGTACGATGAAGGACTAATGTAACTAGGGACCATAAAGTGTTATTGTACGATGAGGGACTAATGTAACTAGGGACCACAAAGTAGTATTGTATGATGAAGGACTAATGTAACTAGGGACCATAAAGTGGTATTGTACGATAAGGACTAATGTAACTAGGGACCATAAAGTGGTATTGTACGATAAGGACTAAAGTAACTAGGGACCACAAAGTGGTATTGTAGGATAAGGACTAATGTAACTAGGGACAATAAAGTGGTATTGTACAATGGAGGACTAATGTAACTAGGGACCATAAAGTAGTATTGTACGATAAGGACTAATGTAACTAGAGACCATAAAGTGGTATTTTACGATGGAGGACTAATGTAACTAGGGACCATAAAGTGGTATTGTACGATGAGGGACTAACGTAACTAGGGACCATAAAGTAGTATTGTATGATGAAGGACTAATGTAACTAGGGACCATAAAGTGGTATTGCACGATGAAGGACTAATGTAACTAGGGACAATAAAGTGGTATTGTATGATGGAGGACTAATGTAACTAGGGACCATAAAGTAGTATTGTATGATGAAGGACTAATGTAACTAGGGACCATAAAGTGGTATTGTACGATAAGGACTAATGTAACTAGGGACAATAAAGTGGTATTGTACGATGGAGGACTAATGTAACTAGGGACCATAAAGTGGTATTGTACGATGAGGGACTAACGTAACTAGGGACCATAAGGTAGTATTGTATGATGAAGGACTAATGTAACTAGGGACCATAAAGTTGTATTGCACGATGAAGGACTAATGTAACTAGGGACAATAAAGTGGTATTGTATGATGGAGGACTAATGTAACTAGGGACCATAAAGTAGTATTGTATGATGAAGGACTAATGTAACTAGGGACCATAAAGTGGTATTGTACGATAAGGACTAATGTAACTAGGGACAATAAAGTGGTATTGTACGATGGAGGACTAATGTAACTAGGGACCATAAAGTGGTAATTTATGATGAGGGACTAATGTAACTAGGGACCATAAAGTAGTATTGTACGATGAGGGACTAATGTAACTAGGGACCATAAAGTGGTATTGTACGATGAGGGACTAATGTAACTAGGGACCATAAAGTGGTATTGTACGATGAGGGACTAATGTAACTAGGGACCATAAAGTGGTATTGTACGATGAGGGACTAATGTAACTAGGGACCATAAAGTGGTATTGTACTATGAGGGACTAATGTAACTAGGGACCATAAAGTGGTATTGTACGATAAGGACTAATGTAACTAGGGACCATAAAGTGGTATTGTACGATGAGGACTAATGTAACTAGGGACCATAAAGTGGTATTGTACGATGAAGGACTAATGTAACTAGGGACCATAAAGTGGTATTGTACGATGAAGGACTAATGTAACTAGGGACCATAAAGTGTTATTGTACGATAAGGACTAATGTAGCTAGGGACCACAAAGTGGTATTGTACGATGAGGACTAATGTAACTAGGCACCATAAAGTGGTATTGTACGATAAGGACTAATGTAACTAGGGACCACAAAGTGGTATTATACGATGAAGGACTAATGTAACTAGGGACCATAAAGTGGTATTGTACGATGAGGGACTAATGTAACTAGGGACCATAAAGTGGTATTGTACGATAAGGACTAATGTAACTAGGGACCAAAAAGTGGTATTGTACGATGAGGGACTAATGTAACTAGGGACCATAAAGTGGTAATTTATGATGAGGGACAAATGTAACTAGGGACCATAAAGTGGTATTGTACGATAAGGACTAATGTAACTAGGGACCATCAAGTGGTTAATTTATGATGAGGGACTAATGTAACTAGGGATCATAAAGTGGCATTGTACGATGAGGGACTAATGTAACTAGGGACCATAAAGTGGTATTGTACGATAAGGACTAAGGTAACTAGGGACCATAAAGTGGTAATTTATGATGAAGGACTAATGTAACTAGGGATCATTAAGTGGTATTGTACGATGAGGGACTAATGTAACTACGGACCATAAAGTGGTATTGTACGATGGGGACTAATGTAATTAGGGACCATAAAGTGGTATTGTACGATGGAGGACTAATGTAACTAGGGACCATAAAGTGGTATTGTACGATGAGGGATTAATGTAACTAGGGACCATAAAGTGGTATTGTACGATGGATGACTAATGTAACTAGGGACCATAAAGTGGTATAGTACGATGAAGGACTAATGTAACTAGGGACCATAAAGTAGTATTTTACGATGAAGGACTAATGTAACTAGGGACCATAAAGTGGTATTGTACGATGAAGGACTAATGTAACTAGGGACCATAAAGTAGTATTGTACGATGAGGACTAATGTAACTAGGGACCATAAAGTGGTATAGTACGATGAAGGACTAATCTAACTAGGGACCATAAAGTGGTATTGTACGATGAAGGACTAATGTAACTAGGGACTATAAAGCGGTATTGTACGATAAGGACTAATGTAACTAGGGACCAAAAAGTAGAATTGTACGATGAAGGACTAATGTAACTAGGGACCATAAAGTGGTACTGTACGATAAGGACTAATGTAACTAGGGACCATAAAGTGGTACTGTACGATAAGGACTAATGTAACTAGGGACCATAAAATGGTATTGTATGATGAAGGACTAATGTAACTAGAGACCATAAAGTGGTATTGTACGATGAAGGACTAATGTAACTAGGGACCATAAAGTGGTATTGTACGATAAGGACTAATGTAACTAGGGACCATAAAGTGGTATTGTACGATGTAGGACTAATGTAACTAGGGACCATAAAGTAGTATTGTACGATAAGGACTAATGTAACTAGGGACCATAAAGTGGTATTGTACGATGAAGGACTAATGTAACTAGGGACCATAAAGTGGTATTGTACGATGAAGGACTAATGTAACTAGGGACCATAAAGTGGTATTGTACGATAAGGACTAACGTAACTAGGGACCATAAAGTGGTATTGTACGATGAAGGACTAATGTAACTAGAGACCATAACGTGGTATTGTACGATGGAGGACTAATGTAACTAGGGACCATAAAGTAGTATTGTACGATGAAGGAATAATGTATCTAGGGACCATAAAGTGGTGTTGTACGATGAAGACTAATGTAACTAGGGAACATAAAGTGGTATTGTACGATGAAGGACTAATGTAACTAGGGACCATAAAGAGGTATTGTACGATGAAGGACTAATGTAACTAGGGACCATAAAGTGGTATTGTACGATGAAGGACTAATGTAACTAGGGATCATAAAGTAGTATTGTACGATGAAGGACTAATGTAACTAGGGACCATAAAGTAGTATTGTACGATGAAGGACTAATGTAACTAGGGATCATAAAGTAGTATTGTACGATGAAGGACTAATGTAACTAGGGACCATAAAGTAGTATTGTACGATGAGGGACTAATGTAACTAGGGACCATAAAGTGGTATTGTACGATGAAGGACTAATGTAACTAGGGACCATAAAGTGGTATTGTACGATGAAGGACTAATGTAACTAGGGACCATAAAGTAGTATTGTACGATGAAGGACTAATGTAACTAGGGACCATAAAGTAGTATTGTACGATGAAGGACTAATGTAACTAGAGACCATAAAGTGGTATTATACGATGAAGGACTAATGTAACTATGGACCATAAAGTAGTATTGTACGATGAAGGACTAATGTAACTAGAGACCATAAAGTGGTATTATACGATGAAGGACTAATGTAACTAGGGACCATAAAGTGTTATTGTATGATGAAGGACTAATGTAACTAGGGACCATAAAGTGTTATTGTACGATGAAGGACTAATGTAACTAGGGACCATAAAGTAGTATTGTACGATGAAGGACTAATGTAACTAGGGACCATAAAGTAGTATTGTACGATGAAGGACTAATGTAACTAGAGACCATAAAGTGGTATTATACGATGAAGGACTAATGTAACTAGAGACCATAACGTGGTATTGTACGATGAAGGACTAATGTAACTAGGGACCATAAAGTGGTATTGTACGATGAAGGACTAATGTAACTAGAGATCATAAAGTAGTATTGTACGATGAAGGACTAATGTAACTAGGAATCATAAAGTGGTATTGTACGATGAAGGACTAATGTAACTAGGGACCATAAATTGGTATTGTACGATGAAGGACTAATGTAACTAGGGATCATAAAGTGGTATTGTACGATGAAGGACTAATGTAACTAGAGACCATAAAGTGGTATTGTACGATGAAGGACTAATGTAACTAGGGATCATAAAGTGGTATTGTACGATGAAGGACTAATGTAACTAGGGACCATAAAGTGGTATTGTGCGATGGAGGACTAATGTAACTAGGGACCATAAATTGGTATTGTACGATGAAGGACTAATGTAACTAGGGATCATAAAGTAGTATTGTACGATGAAGGACTAATGTAACTAGGGACCGTAAAGTAGTATTGTACGATGAAGGACTAATGTAACTAGAGACCATAAAGTGGTATTATACGATGAAGGACTAATGTAACTAGGGATCATAAAGTGGTATTGTACGATGAAGGACTAATGTAACTAGGGACCATAAAGTGGTATTGTACGATGAGGACTTATGTAACTAGGGACCATAAAGTGGTATTGTACGATAAGGACTAATGAAACTAGGGACCATAAAGTGGTATTGTACGATAAGGACTAATGTAACTAGGGAACATTAAGTGGTATTGTACGATGATGGACTAATGTAACTAGGGACCATAAAGTGGTATTGTACGATAAGGACTAATGTAACTAGGGACCATAAAGTGGTATTGTACGATGAAGGACTGATGTAACTAGGGACCATAAAGTGCTATTGTACGATGAAGGACTAATGTAACTAGGGACCATTAAGTGGTATTGTACGATAAGGACTAATGTAACTAGAGACCATAAAGTGGTATTGTACGATGAAGGACTAATGTAACTAGGAACCATAAAGTGGTATTGTACGATAAGGACTAATGTAACTAGGGACCATAAAGTGGTATTGTACGATGTAGGACTAATGTAACTAGGGACCATAAAGTAGTATTGTACGATAAGGACTAATGTAACTTGGGACCTTAAAGTGGTATTGTACGATGAAGGACTAATGTAACTAGGGACCATAAAGTGGTATTGTACGATGAAGGAATAATGTAACTAGGGACCATAAAGTGGTATTGTACGATAAGGACTAACGTAACTTGGGACCATAAAGTGGTATTGTACGATTAAGGACTAATGTAACTAGAGACCATAACGTGGTATTGTACGATGGAGGACTAATGTAACTAGGGACCATAAAGTAGTATTGTACGATGAAGGACTTATGTAACTAGGGACCATAAAGTGGTATTGTACGATGAAGGACTAATGTAACTAGGGACCATAAAGTGGTATTGTACGATGAAGGACTAATGTAACTAGGGACCATAAAGAGGTATTGTACGATGAAGGACTAATGTAACTAGGGACCATAAAGTGGTATTGTACGATGAAGGACTAATGTAACTAGGGATCATAAAGTAGTATTGTACGATGAAGGACTAATGTAACTAGGGACCATAAAGTAGTATTGTACGATGAAGGACTAATGTAACTAGGGATCATAAAGTAGTATTGTACGATGAAGGACTAATGTAACTAGGGACCATAAAGTAGTATTGTACGATGAGGGACTAATGTAACTAGGGACCATAAAGTGGTATTGTACGATGAAGGACTAATGTAACTAGGGACCATAAAGTAGTATTGTACGACGAAGGACTAATGTAACTAGGGATCATAAAGTGGTATTGTACGATGAAGGACTAATGTAACTAGGGACCATAAAGTGGTATTGTACGATGAAGGACTAATGTAACTAGGGATCATAAAGTAGTATTGTACGATGAAGGACTAATGTAACTAGGGACCATAAAGTAGTATTGTACGATGAAGGACTAATGTAACTAGGGATCATAAAGTAGTATTGTACGATGAAGGACTAATGTAACTAGGGACCATAAAGTAGTATTGTACGATGAGGGACTAATGTAACTAGGGACCATAAAGTGGTAGTGTACGATGAAGGACTAATGTAACTAGGGACCATAAAGTGGTATTGTACGATGAAGGACTAATGTAACTAGGGACCATAAAGTAGTATTGTACGATGAAGGACTAATGTAACTAGGGACCATAAAGTGGTATTGTACGATGAAGGACTAATGTAACTAGAGACCATAACGTGGTATTGTACGATGGAGGACTAATGTAACTAGGGACCATAAAGTAGTATTGTACGATGAAGGACTAATGTAACTAGGGACCATAAAGTGGTATTGTACGATGAAGGACTAATGTAACTAGGGACCATCAAGTGGTATTGTACGATGAAGAACTAATGTAACTAGGGACCATAAAGAGGTATTGTACGATGAAGGACTAATGTAACTAGGGACCATAAAGTGGTATTGTACGATGAAGGACTAATGTAACTAGGGATCATAAAGTAGTATTGTACGATGAAGGACTAATGTAACTAGGGACCATAAAGTAGTATTGTACGATGAAGGACTAATGTAACTAGGGATCATAAAGTAGTATTGTACGATGAAGGACTAATGTAACTAGAGACCATAAAGTGGTATTATACGATGAAGGACTAATGTAACTAGGGACCATAAAGTGTTATTGTATGATGAAGGACTAATGTAACTAGGGACCATAAAGTGTTATTGTACGATGAAGGACAAATGTAACTAGGGACCATAAAGTATTATTGTACGATGAAGGACTAATGTAACTAGGGACCATAAAGTAGTATTGTACGATGAACGACTAATGTAACTAGAGACCATAAAGTGGTATTTTACGATGAAGGACTAATGTAACTAGAGACCATAACGTGGTATTGTACGATGAAGGACTAATGTAACTAGGGACCATAAAGTGGTATTCTACGATGAAGGACTAATGTAACTAGGGACTATAAAGTGGTATTGTACGATGAAGGACTAATGTAACTAGAGACCATAAAGTGGTATTGTACGATGAAGGACTAATGTATCTAGAGATCATAAAGTAGTATTGTACGATGAAGGACTAATGTAACTAGGGACCATAAAGTAGTATTGTACGATGAAGGACTAGTGTAACTAGGGATCATAAAGTGGTATTGTACGATGAAGGACTAATGTAACTAGAGACCATAAAGTGGTATTGTACGATGAAGGACTAATGTAACTAGGGATCATAAAGTGGTATTGTACGATGAAGGACTAATGTAACTAGGGACCATAAAGTGGTATTGTGCGATGGAGGACTAATGTAACTAGGGACCATAAATTAGTATTGTACGATGAAGGACTAATGTAACTAGGGATCATAAAGTAGTATTGTACGATGAAGGACTAATGTAACTAGGGACCATAAAGTAGTATTGTACGATGAAGGACTAATGTAACTAGAGACCATAAAGTGGTATTATACGATGAAGGACTAATGTAACTAGGGATCATAAAGTGGTATTGTACGATGAAGGACTAATGTAACTAGGGACCATAAAGTGGTATTGTGCGATGGAGGACTAATGTAACTAGAGACCATAACGTGGTATTGTACGATGAAGGACTAATGTAACTAGGGACCATAAAGTGGTATTGTACGATGAAGGACTAATGTAACTATAGACCATAAAGTAGTATTGTACGATGAAGGACTAATGTAACTAGGGATCATAAAGTGGTATTGTACGATGAAGGACTAATGTAACTAGAGACCATAAAGTAGTATTGTACGATGAAGGACTAATGTAACTAGGGATCATAAAGTGGTATTGTACGATGAAGGACTAATATAACTAGGGACCATAAAGTGGTATTGTACGATGAAGGACTAATGTAACTAGGGAACATAAAGAGGTATTGTACGATGTAGGACTAATGTAACTAGGGACCATAAAGTGGTATTGTACGATGAAGGACTAATGTAACTAGGGATCATAAAGTAGTATTGTACGATGAAGGACTAATGTAACTAGGGACCATAAAGTAGTATTGTACGATGAATGACTAATGTAACTAGGGATCATAAAGTAGTATTGTACGATGAAGGACTAATGTAACTAGGGACCATAAAGTAGTATTGTACGATGAGGGACTAATGTAACTAGGGATCATAAAGTGGTATTGTACGATGAAGGACTAATGTAACTAGGGACCATAAAGTGGTATTGTACGATGAAGGACTAATGTAACAAGGTACCATAAAGTAGTATTGTACGATGAAGGACTAATGTAACTAGGGACCATAAAGTATTATTGTACGATGAAGTACTAATGTAACTAGAGACCATAAAGTGGTATTATACGATGAAGGACTAATGTAACTAGGGACCATAAAGTAGTATTGTATGATGAAGGACTAATGTAACTAGGGAACATAAAGTAGTATTGTACGATGAAGGACTAGTGTAACTAGGGATCATAAAGTGGTATTGTACGATGAAGGACTAATGTAACTAGGGACCATAAAGTAGTATTGTACGATGAAGGACTAATGTAACTAGGGATCATAAAGTAGTATTGTACGATGAAGGACTAATGTAACTAGGGACCATAAAGTAGTATTGTACGATGAGGGACTAATGTAACTAGGGACCATAAAGTGGTAGTGTACGATGAAGGACTAATGTAACTAGGGACCATAAAGTGGTATTGTACGATGAAGGACTAATGTAACTAGGGACCATAAAGTAGTATTGTACGATGAAGGACTAATGTAACTAGGGACCATAAAGTGGTATTGTACGATGAAGGACTAATGTAACTAGAGACCATAACGTGGTATTGTACGATGGAGGACTAATGTAACTAGGGACCATAAAGTAGTATTGTACGATGAAGGACTAATGTAACTAGGGACCATAAAGTGGTATTGTACGATGAAGGACTAATGTAACTAGGGACCATCAAGTGGTATTGTACGATGAAGAACTAATGTAACTAGGGACCATAAAGAGGTATTGTACGATGAAGGACTAATGTAACTAGGGACCATAAAGTGGTATTGTACGATGAAGGACTAATGTAACTAGGGATCATAAAGTAGTATTGTACGATGAAGGACTAATGTAACTAGGGACCATAAAGTAGTATTGTACGATGAAGGACTAATGTAACTAGGGATCATAAAGTAGTATTGTACGATGAAGGACTAATGTAACTAGAGACCATAAAGTGGTATTATACGATGAAGGACTAATGTAACTAGGGACCATAAAGTGATATTGTATGATGAAGGACTAATGTAACTAGGGACCATAAAGTGTTATTGTACGATGAAGGACAAATGTAACTAGGGACCATAAAGTATTATTGTACGATGAAGGACTAATGTAACTAGGGACCATAAAGTAGTATTGTACGATGAACGACTAATGTAACTAGAGACCATAAAGTGGTATTTTACGATGAAGGACTAATGTAACTAGAGACCATAACGTGGTATTGTACGATGAAGGACTAATGTAACTAGGGACCATAAAGTGGTATTGTACGATGAAGGACTAATGTAACTAGGGACTATAAAGTGGTATTGTACGATGAAGGACTAATGTAACTAGAGACCATAAAGTGGTATTGTACGATGTAGGACTAATGTATCTAGAGATCATAAAGTAGTATTGTACGATGAAGGACTAATGTAACTAGGGACCATAAAGTAGTATTGTACGATGAAGGACTAGTGTAACTAGGGATCATAAAGTGGTATTGTACGATGAAGGACTAATGTAACTAGAGACCATAAAGTGGTATTGTACGATGAAGGACTAATGTAACTAGGGATCATAAAGTGGTATTGTACGATGAAGGACTAATGTAACTAGGGACCATAAAGTGGTATTGTGCGATGGAGGACTAATGTAACTAGGGACCATAAATTAGTATTGTACGATGAAGGACTAATGTAACTAGGGATCATAAAGTAGTATTGTACGATGAAGGACTAATGTAACTAGGGACCATAAAGTAGTATTGTACGATGAAGGACTAATGTAACTAGAGACCATAAAGTGGTATTATACGATGAAGGACTAATGTAACTAGGGATCATAAAGTGGTATTGTACGATGAAGGACTAATGTAACTAGGGACCATAAAGTGGTATTGTGCGATGGAGGACTAATGTAACTAGAGACCATAACGTGGTATTGTACGATGAAGGACTAATGTAACTAGGGACCATAAAGTGGTATTGTACGATGAAGGACTAATGTAACTATAGACCATAAAGTAGTATTGTACGATGAAGGACTAATGTAACTAGGGATCATAAAGTGGTATTGTACGATGAAGGACTAATGTAACTAGAGACCATAAAGTAGTATTGTACGATGAAGGACTAATGTAACTAGGGATCATAAAGTGGTATTGTACGATGAAGGACTAATATAACTAGGGACCATAAAGTGGTATTGTACGATGAAGGACTAATGTAACTAGGGAACATAAAGAGGTATTGTACGATGTAGGACTAATGTAACTAGGGACCATAAAGTGGTATTGTACGATGAAGGACTAATGTAACTAGGGATCATAAAGTAGTATTGTACGATGAAGGACTAATGTAACTAGGGACCATAAAGTAGTATTGTACGATGAATGACTAATGTAACTAGGGATCATAAAGTAGTATTGTACGATGAAGGACTAATGTAACTAGGGACCATAAAGTAGTATTGTACGATGAGGGACTAATGTAACTAGGGATCATAAAGTGGTATTGTACGATGAAGGACTAATGTAACTAGGGACCATAAAGTGGTATTGTACGATGAAGGACTAATGTAACAAGGTACCATAAAGTAGTATTGTACGATGAAGGACTAATGTAACTAGGGACCATAAAGTATTATTGTACGATGAAGTACTAATGTAACTAGAGACCATAAAGTGGTATTATACGATGAAGGACTAATGTAACTAGGGACCATAAAGTAGTATTGTATGATGAAGGACTAATGTAACTAGGGAACATAAAGTGTTATTGTACGATGAAGGACTAATGTAACTAGGGATCATAAAGTAGTATTGTACGATGAAGGACTAATGTAACTAGGGACCATAAAGTAGTATTGTACGATGAAGGACTAATGTAACTAGAGACCATATAGTGGTATTATACGATGAAGGACTAATGTAACTAGAGACCATAACGTGGTATTGTACGATGAAGGACTAATGTAACTAGGGACCATAAAGTGGTATTGTACGATGAAGGACTAATGTAACTAGAGATCATAAAGTAGTATTGTACGATGAAGGACTAATGTAACTAGGGACCATAAAGTAGCATTGTACGATGAAGGACTAATGTAACTAGGGACCATAAAGTAGTATTGTACGATGAAGGACTAATGTAACTAGGGACCATAAAGTAGTATTGTACGATGATGGACTAATGTAACTAGGGACCATAAAGTGGTATTGTACGATGAGGACTAATGTAACTAGGGACCATAAAGTGGTATTGTACGATGAGGGACTAATGTAACTAGGGACCATAAAGTGGTATTGTACGATGAGGGACTAATGTAACTAGGGACCATAAAGTGGTATTGTATGATGGACTACTAATGTAACTAGGGACCATAAAGTGGTATTGTACGATGAGGGAATAATGTAACTAGGGACCATAAAGTGGTATTGTACGATGAGGGACTAATGTAACTAGGGACCATAAAGTGGTATTGTATGATGGAGGACTAATGTAACTAGGGACCATAAAGTGGTATTGTACGATGAGGGACTAATGTAACTAGAGACCATAAAGTGGTATTGTATGATGGAGGACTAATGTAACTAGAGACCATAACGTGGTATTGTACGATGAGGGACTAATGTAACTAGGGACCATCAAGTGGTATTGTACGATGAGGGACTAATTTAACTAGGGACCATAAAGTGGTAGTGTACGATGAAGGACTAATGTAACTAGGGACCATAAAGAGGTATTGTACGATGAAGGACTAATGTAACTAGGGACCATAAAGTGGTATTGTACGATGAGGACTAATGTAACTAGGGAACATTAAGTGGTATTGTACGATGATGGACTAATGTAACTAGGGACCATAAAGTGGTATTGTACGATAAGGACTAATGTAACTAGGGACAATAAAGTGGTATTGTACGATGAGGACTAATGTAACTAGGGACCATAAAGTAGTATTGTACGATGAAGGACTAATGTAACTAGAGACCATAAAGTGGTATTATACGATGAAGGACTAATGTAACTAGGGATCATAAAGTGGTATTGTACGATGAAGGACTAATGTAACTAGGGACCATAAAGTGGTATTGTACGATGAGGACTTATGTAACTAGGGACCATAAAGTGGTATTCTACGATAAGGACTAATGAAACTAGGGACCATAAAGTGGTATTGTACGATAAGGACTAATGTAACTAGGGAACATTAAGTGGTATTGTACGATGATGGACTAATGTAACTAGGGACCATAAAGTGGTATTGTACGATAAGGACTAATGTAACTAGGGACCATAAAGTGGTATTGTACGATGAAGGACTAATGTAACTAGGGACCATAAAGTGCTATTGTATGATGAAGGACTAATGTAACTAGAGACCATAAAGTGGTATTGTACGATGAAGGACTAATGTAACTAGGGACCATTAAGTGGTATTGTACGATAAGGACTAATGTAACTAGAGACCATAAAGTGGTATTGTACGATGAAGGACTAATGTAACTAGGGACCATAAAGTGGTATTGTACGATAAGGACTAATGTAACTAGGGACCATAAAGTGGTATTGTACGATGTAGGACTAATGTAACTAGGGACCATAAAGTAGTATTGTACGATAAGGACTAATGTAACTTGGGACCATAAAGTAGTATTGTACGATGAAGGACTAATGTAACTAGGGATCATAAAGTAGTATTGTACGATGAAGGACTAATGTAACTAGGGACCATAAAGTAGTATTGTACGATGAGGGACTAATGTAACTAGGGACCATAAAGTGGTATTGTACGATGAAGGACTAATGTAACTAGGGACCATAAAGTAGTATTGTACGATGAAGGACTAATGTAACTAGGGATCATAAAGTGGTATTGTACGATGAAGGACTAATGTAACTAGGGACCATAAAGTGGTATTGTACGATGAAGGACTAATGTAACTAGGGATCATAAAGTAGTATTGTACGATGAAAGACTAATGTAACTAGGGACCATAAAGTAGTATTGTACGATGAAGGACTAATGTAACTAGGGATCATAAAGTAGTATTGTACGATGAAGGACTAATGTAACTAGGGACCATAAAGTAGTATTGTACGATGAGGGACTAATGTAACTAGGGACCATAAAGTGGTAGTGTACGATGAAGGACTAATGTAACTAGGGACCATAAAGTGGTATTGTACGATGAAGGACTAATGTAACTAGGGACCATAAAGTAGTATTGTACGATGAAGGACTAATGTAACTAGGGACCATAAAGTGGTATTGTACGATGAAGGACTAATGTAACTAGAGACCATAACGTGGTATTGTACGATGGAGGACTAATGTAACTAGGGACCATAAATTAGTATTGTACGATGAAGGACTAATGTAACTAGGGACCATAAAGTGGTATTGTACGATGAAGGACTAATGTAACTAGGGACCATAAAGTGGTATTGTACGATGAAGAACTAATGTAACTAGGGACCATAAAGAGGTATTGTACGATGAAGGACTAATGTAACTAGGGACCATAAAGTGGTATTGTACGATGAAGGACTAATGTAACTAGGGATCATAAAGTAGTATTGTACGATGAAGGACTAATGTAACTACGGACCATAAAGTAGTATTGTACGATGAAGGACTAATGTAACTAGGGATCATAAAGTAGTATTGTACGATGAAGGACTAATGTAACTAGAGACCATAATGTGGTATTATACGATGAAGGACTAATGTAACTAGGGACCATAAAGTGTTATTGTATGATGAAGGACTAATGTAACTAGGGACCATAAAGTGTTATTGTACGATGAAGGACAAATGTAACTAGGGACCATAAAGTATTATTGTACGATGAAGGACTAATGTAACTAGGGACCATAAAGTAGTATTGTACGATGAACGACTAATGTAACTAGAGACCATAAAGTGGTATTTTACGATGAAGGACTAATGTAATTAGAGACCATAACGTGGTATTGTACGATGAAGGACTAATGTAACTAGGGACCATAAAGTGGTATTGTACGATGAAGGACTAATGTAACCAGGGACTATAAAGTGGTATTGTACGATGAAGGACTAATGTAACTAGAGACCATAAAGTGGTATTGTACGATGAAGGACTAATGTATCTAGAGATCATAAAGTAGTATTGTACGATGAAGGACTAATGTAACTAGGGACCATAAAGTAGTATTGTACGATGAAGGACTAGTGTAACTAGGGATCATAAAGTGGTATTGTACGATGAAGGACTAATGTAACTAGAGACCATAAAGTGGTATTGTACGATGAAGGACTAATGTAACTAGGGATCATAAAGTGGTATTGTACGATGAAGGACTAATGTAACTAGGGACCATAAAGTGGTATTGTGCGATGGAGGACTAATGTAACTAGGGACCATAAATTAGTATTGTACGATGAAGGACTAATGTAACTAGGGATCATAAAGTAGTATTGTACGATGAAGGACTAATGTAACTAGGGACCATAAAGTAGTATTGTACGATGAAGGACTAATGTAACTAGAGACCATAAAGTGGTATTATACGATGAAGGACTAATGTAACTAGGGATCATAAAGTGGTATTGTACGATGAAGGACTAATGTAACTAGGGACCATAAAGTGGTATTGTGCGATGGAGGACTAATGTAACTAGAGACCATAACGTGGTATTGTACGATGAAGGACTAATGTAACTAGGGACCATAAAGTGGTATTGTACGATGAAGGACTAATGTAACTATAGACCATAAAGTAGTATTGTACGATGAAGGACTAATGTAACTAGGGATCATAAAGTGGTATTGTACGATGAAGGACTAATGTAACTAGAGACCATAAAGTAGTATTGTACGATGAAGGACTAATGTAACTAGGGATCATAAAGTGGTATTGTACGATGAAGGACTAATATAACTAGGGACCATAAAGTGGTATTGTACGATGAAGGACTAATGTAACTAGGGAACATAAAGAGGTATTGTACGATGTAGGACTAATGTAACTAGGGACCATAAAGTGGTATTGTACGATGAAGGACTAATGTAACTAGGGATCATAAAGTAGTATTGTACGATGAAGGACTAATGTAACTAGGGACCATAAAGTAGTATTGTACGATGAATGACTAATGTAACTAGGGATCATAAAGTAGTATTGTACGATGAAGGACTAATGTAACTAGGGACCATAAAGTAGTATTGTACGATGAGGGACTAATGTAACTAGGGATCATAAAGTGGTATTGTACGATGAAGGACTAATGTAACTAGGGACCATAAAGTGGTATTGTA
Source organism: Meconema thalassinum (assembly GCA_946902985.2). Lineage (NCBI taxonomy): Eukaryota > Metazoa > Arthropoda > Insecta > Orthoptera > Tettigoniidae > Meconema > Meconema thalassinum. The sequence continues at coordinate 19,620,839 of OX336397.1, forward strand.
CGATGAAGGACTAATGTAACAAGGTACCATAAAGTAGTATTGTACGATGAAGGACTAATGTAACTAGGGACCATAAAGTATTATTGTACGATGAAGTACTAATGTAACTAGAGACCATAAAGTGGTATTATACGATGAAGGACTAATGTAACTAGGGACCATAAAGTAGTATTGTATGATGAAGGACTAATGTAACTAGGGAACATAAAGTGTTATTGTACGATGAAGGACTAATGTAACTAGGGATCATAAAGTAGTATTGTACGATGAAGGACTAATGTAACTAGGGACCATAAAGTAGTATTGTACGATGAAGGACTAATGTAACTAGAGACCATATAGTGGTATTATACGATGAAGGACTAATGTAACTAGAGACCATAACGTGGTATTGTACGATGAAGGACTAATGTAACTAGGGACCATAAAGTGGTATTGTACGATGAAGGACTAATGTAACTAGAGATCATAAAGTAGTATTGTACGATGAAGGACTAATGTAACTAGGGACCATAAAGTAGCATTGTACGATGAAGGACTAATGTAACTAGGGACCATAAAGTAGTATTGTACGATGAAGGACTAATGTAACTAGGGACCATAAAGTAGTATTGTACGATGATGGACTAATGTAACTAGGGACCATAAAGTGGTATTGTACGATGAGGACTAATGTAACTAGGGACCATAAAGTGGTATTGTACGATGAGGGACTAATGTAACTAGGGACCATAAAGTGGTATTGTACGATGAGGGACTAATGTAACTAGGGACCATAAAGTGGTATTGTATGATGGACTACTAATGTAACTAGGGACCATAAAGTGGTATTGTACGATGAGGGAATAATGTAACTAGGGACCATAAAGTGGTATTGTACGATGAGGGACTAATGTAACTAGGGACCATAAAGTGGTATTGTATGATGGAGGACTAATGTAACTAGGGACCATAAAGTGGTATTGTACGATGAGGGACTAATGTAACTAGAGACCATAAAGTGGTATTGTATGATGGAGGACTAATGTAACTAGAGACCATAACGTGGTATTGTACGATGAGGGACTAATGTAACTAGGGACCATCAAGTGGTATTGTACGATGAGGGACTAATTTAACTAGGGACCATAAAGTGGTAGTGTACGATGAAGGACTAATGTAACTAGGGACCATAAAGAGGTATTGTACGATGAAGGACTAATGTAACTAGGGACCATAAAGTGGTATTGTACGATGAGGACTAATGTAACTAGGGAACATTAAGTGGTATTGTACGATGATGGACTAATGTAACTAGGGACCATAAAGTGGTATTGTACGATAAGGACTAATGTAACTAGGGACAATAAAGTGGTATTGTACGATGAGGACTAATGTAACTAGGGACCATAAAGTAGTATTGTACGATGAAGGACTAATGTAACTAGAGACCATAAAGTGGTATTATACGATGAAGGACTAATGTAACTAGGGATCATAAAGTGGTATTGTACGATGAAGGACTAATGTAACTAGGGACCATAAAGTGGTATTGTACGATGAGGACTTATGTAACTAGGGACCATAAAGTGGTATTCTACGATAAGGACTAATGAAACTAGGGACCATAAAGTGGTATTGTACGATAAGGACTAATGTAACTAGGGAACATTAAGTGGTATTGTACGATGATGGACTAATGTAACTAGGGACCATAAAGTGGTATTGTACGATAAGGACTAATGTAACTAGGGACCATAAAGTGGTATTGTACGATGAAGGACTAATGTAACTAGGGACCATAAAGTGCTATTGTATGATGAAGGACTAATGTAACTAGAGACCATAAAGTGGTATTGTACGATGAAGGACTAATGTAACTAGGGACCATTAAGTGGTATTGTACGATAAGGACTAATGTAACTAGAGACCATAAAGTGGTATTGTACGATGAAGGACTAATGTAACTAGGGACCATAAAGTGGTATTGTACGATAAGGACTAATGTAACTAGGGACCATAAAGTGGTATTGTACGATGTAGGACTAATGTAACTAGGGACCATAAAGTAGTATTGTACGATAAGGACTAATGTAACTTGGGACCATAAAGTAGTATTGTACGATGAAGGACTAATGTAACTAGGGATCATAAAGTAGTATTGTACGATGAAGGACTAATGTAACTAGGGACCATAAAGTAGTATTGTACGATGAGGGACTAATGTAACTAGGGACCATAAAGTGGTATTGTACGATGAAGGACTAATGTAACTAGGGACCATAAAGTAGTATTGTACGATGAAGGACTAATGTAACTAGGGATCATAAAGTGGTATTGTACGATGAAGGACTAATGTAACTAGGGACCATAAAGTGGTATTGTACGATGAAGGACTAATGTAACTAGGGATCATAAAGTAGTATTGTACGATGAAAGACTAATGTAACTAGGGACCATAAAGTAGTATTGTACGATGAAGGACTAATGTAACTAGGGATCATAAAGTAGTATTGTACGATGAAGGACTAATGTAACTAGGGACCATAAAGTAGTATTGTACGATGAGGGACTAATGTAACTAGGGACCATAAAGTGGTAGTGTACGATGAAGGACTAATGTAACTAGGGACCATAAAGTGGTATTGTACGATGAAGGTCTAATGTAACTAGGGACCATAAAGTAGTATTGTACGATGAAGGACTAATGTAACTAGGGACCATAAAGTGGTATTGTACGATGAAGGACTAATGTAACTAGAGACCATAACGTGGTATTGTACGATGGAGGACTAATGTAACTAGGGACCATAAATTAGTATTGTACGATGAAGGACTAATGTAACTAGGGACCATAAAGTGGTATTGTACGATGAAGGACTAATGTAACTAGGGACCATAAAGTGGTATTGTACGATGAAGAACTAATGTAACTAGGGACCATAAAGAGGTATTGTACGATGAAGGACTAATGTAACTAGGGACCATAAAGTGGTATTGTACGATGAAGGACTAATGTAACTAGGGATCATAAAGTAGTATTGTACGATGAAGGACTAATGTAACTAGGGACCATAGAGTAGTATTGTACGATGAAGGACTAATGTAACTAGGGATCATAAAGTAGTATTGTACGATGAAGGACTAATGTAACTAGAGACCATAATGTGGTATTATACGATGAAGGACTAATGTAACTAGGGACCATAAAGTGTTATTGTATGATGAAGGACTAATGTAACTAGGGACCATAAAGTGTTATTGTACGATGAAGGACAAATGTAACTAGGGACCATAAAGTATTATTGTACGATGAAGGACTAATGTAACTAGGGACCATAAAGTAGTATTGTACGATGAACGACTAATGTAACTAGAGACCATAAAGTGGTATTTTACGATGAAGGACTAATGTAATTAGAGACCATAACGTGGTATTGTACGATGAAGGACTAATGTAACTAGGGACCATAAAGTGGTATTGTACGATGAAGGACTAATGTAACCAGGGACTATAAAGTGGTATTGTACGATGAAGGACTAATGTAACTAGAGACCATAAAGTGGTATTGTACGATGAAGGACTAATGTATCTAGAGATCATAAAGTAGTATTGTACGATGAAGGACTAATGTAACTAGGGACCATAAAGTAGTATTGTACGATGAAGGACTAGTGTAACTAGGGATCATAAAGTGGTATTGTACGATGAAGGACTAATGTAACTAGAGACCATAAAGTGGTATTGTACGATGAAGGACTAATGTAACTAGGGATCATAAAGTGGTATTGTACGATGAAGGACTAATGTAACTAGGGACCACAAAATGGTATTGTGCGATGGAGGACTAATGTAACTAGGGACCATAAATTAGTATTGTACGATGAAGGACTAATGTAACTAGGGATCATAAAGTAGTATTGTACGATGAAGGACTAATGTAACTAGGGTCCATAAAGTAGTATTGTACGATGAAGGACTAATGTAACTAGAGACCATAAAGTGGTATTATACGATGAAGGACTAATGTAACTAGGGATCATAAAGTGGTATTGTACGATGAAGGACTAATGTAACTAGGGACCATAAAGTGGTATTGTGCGATGGAGGACTAATGTAACTAGAGACCATAACGTGGTATTGTACGATGAAGGACTAATGTAACTAGGGACCATAAAGTGGTATTGTACGATGAAGGACTAATGTAACTATAGACCATAAAGTAGTATTGTACGATGAAGGACTAATGTAACTAGGGATCATAAAGTGGTATTGTACGATGAAGGACTAATGTAACTAGAGACCATAAAGTAGTATTGTACGATGAAGGACTAATGTAACTAGGGATCATAAAGTGGTATTGTACGATGAAGGACTAATATAACTAGGGACCATAAAGTGGTATTGTACGATGAAGGACTAATGTAACTAGGGAACATAAAGAGGTATTGTACGATGTAGGACTAATGTAACTAGGGACCATAAAGTGGTATTGTACGATGAAGGACTAATGTAACTAGGGATCATAAAGTAGTATTGTACGATGAAGGACTAATGTAACTAGGGACCATAAAGTAGTATTGTACGATGAATGACTAATGTAACTAGGGATCATAAAGTAGTATTGTACGATGAAGGACTAATGTAACTAGGGACCATAAAGTAGTATTGTACGATGAGGGACTAATGTAACTAGGGACCATAAAGTGGTATTGTACGATGAAGGACTAATGTAACTAGGGACCATAAAGTGGTATTGTACGATGAAGGACTAATGTAACAAGGTACCATAAAGTAGTATTGTACGATGAAGGACTAATGTAACTAGGGACCATAAAGTATTATTGTACGATGAAGGACTAATGTAACTAGAGACCATAAAGTGGTATTATACGATGAAGGACTAATGTAACTAGGGACCATAAAGCAGTATTGTACGATGAAGGACTAATGTAACTAGAGACCATAAAGTGGTATTATACGATGAAGGACTAATGTAACTAGGGACCATAAAGTGTTATTGTATGATGAAGGACTAATGTAACTAGGGAACATAAAGTGTTATTGTACGATGAAGGACTAATGTAACTAGGGATCATAAAGTAGTATTGTACGATGAAGGACTAATGTAACTAGGGACCATAAAGTAGTATTGTACGATGAAGGACTAATGTAACTAGAGACCATATAGTGGTATTATACGATGAAGGACTAATGTAACTAGAGACCATAACGTGGTATTGTACGATGAAGGACTAATGTAACTAGGGACCATAAAGTGGTATTGTACGATGAAGGACTAATGTAACTAGAGATCATAAAGTAGTATTGTACGATGAAGGACTAATGTAACTAGGGACCATAAAGTAGTATTGTACGATGAAGGACTAATGTAACTAGGGACCATAAAGTAGTATTGTACGATGAAGTACTAATGTAACTAGGGACCATAAAGTAGTATTGTACGATGATGGACTAATGTAACTAGGGACCATAAAGTGGTATTGTACGATGAGGACTAATGTAACTAGGGACCATAAAGTGGTATTGTACGATGAGGGACTAATGTAACTAGGGACCATAAAGTGGTATTGTACGATGAGGGACTAATGTAACTAGGGACCATAAAGTGGTATTGTATGATGGACTACTAATGTAACTAGGGACCATAAAGTGGTATTGTACGATGAGGGACTAATGTAACTAGGGACCATAAAGTGGTATTGTACGATGAGGGACTAATGTAACTAGGGACCATAAAGTGGTATTGTATGATGGAGGACTAATGTAACTAGGGACCATGAAGTGGTATTGTACGATGAGGGACTAATGTAACTAGAGACCATAAAGTGGTATTGTATGATGGAGGACTAATGTAACTAGAGACCATAACGTGGTATTGTACGATGAGGGACTAATGTAACTAGGGACCATCAAGTGGTATTGTACGATGAGGGACTAATTTAACTAGGGACCATAAAGTGGTAGTGTACGATGAAGGACTAATGTAACTAGGGACCATAAAGTGGTATTGTACGATGAAGGACTAATGTAACTAGGGACCATAAAGTGGTATTGTACGATGAGGACTAATGTAACTAGGGACCATAAAGTGGTATTGTACGATGAAGGACTAATGTAACTAGGGACCATAAAGTGGTATTGTACGATGAGGACTAATGTAACTAGGACCATAAAGTGGTATTGTACGATGACGGACTAATGTAACTAGGGATCATAAAGTGGTATTGTACGATGGAGGAATAATGTAACTAGGGACCATAAAGTAGTATTGTACGATGGAGGACTAATGTAACTACGGACCATAAAGTGGTATTGTACGATGAGGACTAATGTAACTAGGGACCATAAAGTGGTATTGTACGATGAAGGACTAATGTAACTAGGGACCATAAAGTGGTATTGTACGATGAGGACTAATGTAACTAGGGACCATAAAGTGGTATTGTACGATGAAGGACTAATGTAACTAGGGACCATAAAGTGGTATTGTACGATGAAGGACTAATGTAACTAGGGAACATAAAGTGGTATTGTACGATGAGGACTAATGTAACTAGGGACCATAAAGTGGTATTGTACGATGAAGACTAATGTAACTAGGGACCATAAAGTGGTATTGTACGATGAGGACTAATGTAACTAGGGACCATAAAGTGGTATTGTACGATGAAGGACTAATGTAACTAGGGACCATAAAGTGGTATTGTACGATGAAGGACTAATGTAACTAGGGAACATAAAGTGGTATTGTACGATGAAGGACTAATGTAACTAGGGACCACAAAGTAGTATTGTACGATAAGAACTAATGTAACTAGGGACCACAAAGTAGTATTGTACGATAAGGACTAATGTAACTAGGGACCATAAAGTGGTATTGTACGATGAAGGACTAATGTAACTAGGGACCATAAAGTGGTATTGAACGATCAGGACTAATGTAACTAGGGACCACAAAGTGGTATTGTACGATAAGGACTAATGTAACTAGGGACAATAAAGTGGTATTGTACGATGGAGGACTAATGTAACTAGGGACCATAAAGTAGTATTGTACGATAAGGACTAACGTAACTAGGGACCATAAAGTAGTATTGTATGATGAAAGACTAATGTAACTACGGACCATAAAGTGGTATTGTACGATGAGGGACTAATATAACTACGGACCATAAAGTGGTATTGTACGATGAAGGACTAATGTAACTAGGGAACATAAAGTGGTATTGTATGATGAAGGACTAATGTAACTAGGGACCATAAAGTGGTATTGTACGATGAGGACTAATGTAACTAGGGACCATAAAGTGGTATTGTACGATGAAGGACTAATGTAACTAGGGACCATAAAGTGGTATTGTACGATGAAGGACTAATGTAACTAGGGAACATAAAGTGGTATTGTACGATGAAGGACTAATGTAACTAGGGACCACAAAGTAGTATTGTACGATAAGGACTAATGTAACTAGGGACCACAAAGTAGTATTGTACGATAAGGACTATTGTAACTAGGGACCATAAAGTGGTATTGTACGATGAAGGACTAATGTAACTAGGGACCATAAAGTGGTATTGTACGATGAAGGACTAATGTAACTAGAGATCATAAAGTAGTATTGTACGATGAAGGACTAATGTAACTAGGGACCATAAAGTAGCATTGTACGATGAAGGACTAATGTAACTAGGGACCATAACGTGGTATTGTACGATGAAGGACTAATGTAACTAGGGACCATAAAGTGGTATTGTACGATGAAGGACTAATGTAACTAGAGATCATAAAGTAGTATTGTACGATGAAGGACTAATGTAACTAGGGACCATAAAGTAGCATTGTACGATGAAGGACTAATGTAACTAGGGACCATAAAGTAGTATTGTACGATGAAGGACTAATGTAACTAGGGACCATAAAGTAGTATTGTACGATGATGGACTAATGTAACTAGGGACCATAAAGTGGTATTGTACGATGAGGACTAATGTAACTAGGGACCATAAAGTGGTATTGTACGATGAGGGACTAATGTAACTAGGGACCATAAAGTGGTATTGTACGATGAGGGACTAATGTAACTAGGGACCATAAAGTGGTATTGTATGATGGACTACTAATGTAACTAGGGACCATAAAGTGGTATTGTACGATGAGGGACTAATGTAACTAGGGACCATAAAGTGGTATTTTACGATGAGGGACTAATGTAACTAGGGACCATAAAGTGGTATTGTATGATGGAGGACTAATGTAACTAGGGACCATAAAGTGGTATTGTACGATGAGGGACTAATGTAACTAGAGACCATAAAGTGGTATTGTATGATGGAGGACTAATGTAACTAGAGACCATAACGTGGTATTGTACGATGAGGGACTAATGTAACTAGGGACCATCAAGTGGTATTGTACGATGAGGGACTAATTTAACTAGGGACCATAAAGTGGTAGTGTACGATGAAGGACTAATGTAACTAGGGACCATAAAGTGGTATTGTACGATGAAGGACTAATGTAACTAGGGACCATAAAGTGGTATTGTACGATGAGGACTAATGTAACTAGGGAACATTAAGTGGTATTGTACGATGATGGACTAATGTTACTAGGGACCATAAAGTGGTATTGTACGATAAGGACTAATGTAACTAGGGACAATAAAGTGGTATTGTACGATGAGGACTAATGTAACTAGGGACCATAAAGTAGTATTGTACGATGAAGGACTAATGTAACTAGAGACCATAAAGTGGTATTATACGATGAAGGACTAATGTAACTAGGGATCATAAAGTGGTATTGTACGATGAAGGACTAATGTAACTAGGGACCATAAAGTGGTATTGTACGATGAGGACTTATGTAACTAGGGACCATAAAGTGGTATTCTACGATAAGGACTAATGAAACTAGGGACCATAAAGTGGTATTGTACGATAAGGACTAATGTAACTAGGGAACATTAAGTGGTATTGTACGATGATGGACTAATGTAACTAGGGACCATAAAGTGGTATTGTACGATAAGGACTAATGTAACTAGGGACCATAAAGTGGTATTGTACGATGAAGGACTAATGTAACTCGGGACCATAAAGTGCTATTGTATGATGAAGGACTAATGTAACTAGAGACCATAAAGTGGTATTGTACGATGAAGGACTAATGTAACTAGGGACCATTAAGTGGTATTGTACGATAAGGACTAATGTAACTAGAGACCATAAAGTGGTATTGTACGATGAAGGACTAATGTAACTAGGGACCATAAAGTGGTATTGTACGATAAGGACTAATGTAACTAGGGACCATAAAGTGGTATTGTACGATGTAGGACTAATGTAACTAGGGACCATAAAGTAGTATTGTACGATAAGGACTAATGTAACTTGGGACCATAAAGTAGTATTGTACGATGAAGGACTAATGTAACTAGGGATCATAAAGTAGTATTGTACGATGAAGGACTAATGTAACTAGGGACCATAAAGTAGTATTGTACGATGAGGGACTAATGTAACTAGGGACCATAAAGTGGTATTGTACGATGAAGGACTAATGTAACTAGGGACCATAAAGTAGTATTGTACGATGAAGGACTAATGTAACTAGGGATCATAAAGTGGTATTGTACGATGAAGGACTAATGTAACTAGGGACCATAAAGTGGTATTGTACGATGAAGGACTAATGTAACTAGGGATCATAAAGTAGTATTGTACGATGAAAGACTAATGTAACTAGGGACCATAAAGTAGTATTGTACGATGAAGGACTAATGTAACTAGGGATCATAAAGTAGTATTGTACGATGAAGGACTAATGTAACTAGGGACCATAAAGTAGTATTGTACGATGAGGGACTAATGTAACTAGGGACCATAAAATGGTAGTGTACGATGAAGGACTAATGTAACTAGGGACCATAAAGTGGTATTGTACGATGAAGGACTAATGTAACTAGGGACCATAAAGTAGTATTGTACGATGAAGGACTAATGTAACTAGGGACCATAAAGTGGTATTGTACGATGAAGGACTAATGTAACTAGAGACCATAACGTGGTATTGTACGATGGAGGACTAATGTAACTAGGGACCATAAATTAGTATTGTACGATGAAGGACTAATGTAACTAGGGACCATAAAGTGGTATTGTACGATGAAGGACTAATGTAACTAGGGACCATAAAGTGGTATTGTACGATGAAGAACTAATGTAACTAGGGACCATAAAGAGGTATTGTACGATGAAGGACTAATGTAACTAGGGACCATAAAGTGGTATTGTACGATGAAGGACTAATGTAACTAGGGATCATAAAGTAGTATTGTACGATGAAGGACTAATGTAACTAGGGACCATAAAGTAGTATTGTACGATGAAGGACTAATGTAACTAGGGATCATAAAGTAGTATTGTACGATGAAGGACTAATGTAACTAGAGACCATAATGTGGTATTATACGATGAAGGACTAATGTAACTAGGGACCATAAAGTGTTATTGTATGATGAAGGACTAATGTAACTAGGGACCATAAAGTGTTATTGTACGATGAAGGACAAATGTAACTAGGGACCATAAAGTATTATTGTACGATGAAGGACTAATGTAACTAGGGACCATAAAGTAGTATTGTACGATGAACGACTAATGTAACTAGAGACCATAAAGTGGTATTTTACGATGAAGGACTAATGTAATTAGAGACCATAACGTGGTATTGTACGATGAAGGACTAATGTAACTAGGGACCATAAAGTGGTATTGTACGATGAAGGACTAATGTAACTAGGGACTATAAAGTGGTATTGTACGATGAAGGACTAATGTAACTAGAGACCATAAAGTGGTATTGTACGATGAAGGACTAATGTATCTAGAGATCATAAAGTAGTATTGTACGATGAAGGACTAATGTAACTAGGGACCATAAAGTAGTATTGTACGATGAAGGACTAGTGTAACTAGGGATCATAAAGTGGTATTGTACGATGAAGGACTAATGTAACTAGAGACCATAAAGTGGTATTGTACGATGAAGGACTAATATAACTAGGGATCATAAAGTGGTATTGTACGATGAAGGACTAATGTAACTAGGGACCACAAAATGGTATTGTGCGATGGAGGACTAATGTAACTAGGGACCATAAATTAGTATTGTACGATGAAGGACTAATGTAACTAGGGATCATAAAGTAGTATTGTACGATGAAGGACTAATGTAACTAGGGTCCATAAAGTAGTATTGTACGATGAAGGACTAATGTAACTAGAGACCATAAAGTGGTATTATACGATGAAGGACTAATGTAACTAGGGATCATAAAGTGGTATTGTACGATGAAGGACTAATGTAACTAGGGACCATAAAGTGGTATTGTGCGATGGAGGACTAATGTAACTAGAGACCATAACGTGGTATTGTACGATGAAGGACTAATGTAACTAGGGACCATAAAGTGGTATTGTACGATGAAGGACTAATGTAACTATAGACCATAAAGTAGTATTGTACGATGAAGGACTAATGTAACTAGGGATCATAAAGTGGTATTGTACGATGAAGGACTAATGTAACTAGAGACCATAAAGTAGTATTGTACGATGAAGGACTAATGTAACTAGGGATCATAAAGTGGTATTGTACGATGAAGGACTAATATAACTAGGGACCATAAAGTGGTATTGTACGATGAAGGACTAATGTAACTAGGGAACATAAAGAGGTATTGTACGATGTAGGACTAATGTAACTAGGGACCATAAAGTGGTATTGTACGATGAAGGACTAATGTAACTAGGGATCATAAAGTAGTATTGTACGATGAAGGACTAATGTAACTAGGGACCATAAAGTAGTATTGTACGATGAATGACTAATGTAACTAGGGATCATAAAGTAGTATTGTACGATGAAGGACTAATGTAACTAGGGACCATAAAGTAGTATTGTACGATGAGGGACTAATGTAACTAGGGACCATAAAGTGGTATTGTACGATGAAGGACTAATGTAACTAGGGACCATAAAGTGGTATTGTACGATGAAGGACTAATGTAACAAGGTACCATAAAGTAGTATTGTACGATGAAGGACTAATGTAACTAGGGACCATAAAGTATTATTGTACGATGAAGGACTAATGTAACTAGAGACCATAAAGTGGTATTATACGATGAAGGACTAATGTAACTAGGGACCATAAAGTAGTATTGTACGATGAAGGACTAATGTAACTAGAGACCATAAAGTGGTATTATACGATGAAGGACTAATGTAACTAGGGACCATAAAGTGTTATTGTATGATGAAGGACTAATGTAACTAGGGAACATAAAGTGTTATTGTACGATGAAGGACTAATTTAACTAGGGATCATAAAGTAGTATTGTACGATGAAGGACTAATGTAACTAGGGACCATAAAGTAGTATTGTACGATGAAGGACTAATGTAACTAGAGACCATATAGTGGTATTATACGATGAAGGACTAATGTAACTAGAGACCATAACGTGGTATTGTACGATGAAGGACTAATGTAACTAGGGACCATAAAGTGGTATTGTACGATGAAGGACTAATGTAACTAGAGATCATAAAGTAGTATTGTACGATGAAGGACTAATGTAACTAGGGACCATAAAGTAGTATTGTACGATGAAGGACTAATGTAACTAGGGACCATAAAGTAGTATTGTACGATGAAGGACTAATGTAACTAGGGACCATAAAGTAGTATTGTACGATGATGGACTAATGTAACTAGGGACCATAAAGTGGTATTGTACGATGAGGACTAATGTAACTAGGGACCATAAAGTGGTATTGTACGATGAGGGACTAATGTAACTAGGGACCATAAAGTGGTATTGTACGATGAGGGACTAATGTAACTAGGGACCATAAAGTGGTATTGTATGATGGACTACTAATGTAACTAGGGACCATAAAGTGGTATTGTACGATGAGGGACTAATGTAACTAGGGACCATAAAGTGGTATTGTACGATGAGGGACTAATGTAACTAGGGACCATAAAGTGGTATTGTATGATGGAGGACTAATGTAACTAGGGACCATAAAGTGGTATTGTACGATGAGGGACTAATGTAACTAGAGACCATAAAGTGGTATTGTATGATGGAGGACTAATGTAACTAGAGACCATAACGTGGTATTGTACGATGAGGGACTAATGTAACTAGGGACCATCAAGTGGTATTGTACGATGAGGGACTAATTTAACTAGGGACCATAAAGTGGTAGTGTACGATGAAGGACTAATGTAACTAGGGACCATAAAGTGGTATTGTACGATGAAGGACTAATGTAACTAGGGACCATAAAGTGGTATTGTACGATGAGGACTAATGTAACTAGGGACCATAAAGTGGTATTGTACGATGAAGGACTAATGTAACTAGGGACCATAAAGTGGTATTGTACGATGAGGACTAATGTAACTAGGACCATAAAGTGGTATTGTACGATGACGGACTAATGTAACTAGGGATCATAAAGTGGTATTGTACGATGGAGGAATAATGTAACTAGGGACCATAAAGTAGTATTGTACGATGGAGGACTAATGTAACTACGGACCATAAAGTGGTATTGTACGATGAGGACTAATGTAACTAGGGACCATAAAGTGGTATTGTACGATGAAGGACTAATGTAACTAGGGACCATAAAGTGGTATTGTACGATGAGGACTAATGTAACTAGGGACCATAAAGTGGTATTGTACGATGAAGGACTAATGTAACTAGGGACCATAAAGTGGTATTGTACGATGAAGGACTAATGTAACTAGGGAACATAAAGTGGTATTGTACGATGAGGACTAATGTAACTAGGGACCATAAAGTGGTATTGTACGATGAAGACTAATGTAACTAGGGACCATAAAGTGGTATTGTACGATGAGGACTAATGTAACTAGGGACCATAAAGTGGTATTGTACGATGAAGGACTAATGTAACTAGGGACCATAAAGTGGTATTGTACGATGAAGGACTAATGTAACTAGGGAACATAAAGTGGTATTGTACGATGAAGGACTAATGTAACTAGGGACCACAAAGTAGTATTGTACGATAAGAACTAATGTAACTAGGGACCACAAAGTAGTATTGTACGATAAGGACTAATGTAACTAGGGACCATAAAGTGGTATTGTACGATGAAGGACTAATGTAACTAGGGACCATAAAGTGGTATTGAACGATCAGGACTAATGTAACTAGGGACCACAAAGTGGTATTGTACGATAAGGACTAATGTAACTAGGGACAATAAAGTGGTATTGTACGATAGAGGACTAATGTAACTAGGGACCATAAAGTAGTATTGTACGATAAGGACTAACGTAACTAGGGACCATAAAGTAGTATTGTATGATGAAAGACTAATGTAACTACGGACCATAAAGTGGTATTGTACGATGAGGGACTAATATAACTACGGACCATAAAGTGGTATTGTACGATGAAGGACTAATGTAACTAGGGAACATAAAGTGGTATTGTATGATGAAGGACTAATGTAACTAGGGACCATAAAGTGGTATTGTACGATGAGGACTAATGTAACTAGGGACCATAAAGTGGTATTGTACGATGAAGGACTAATGTAACTAGGGACCATAAAGTGGTATTGTACGATGAAGGACTAATGTAACTAGGGAACATAAAGTGGTATTGTACGATGAAGGACTAATGTAACTAGGGACCACAAAGTAGTATTGTACGATAAGGACTAATGTAACTAGGGACCACAAAGTAGTATTGTACGATAAGGACTATTGTAACTAGGGACCATAAAGTGGTATTGTACGATGAAGGACTAATGTAACTAGGGACCATAAAGTGGTATTGTACGATGAAGGACTAATGTAACTAGAGATCATAAAGTAGTATTGTACGATGAAGGACTAATGTAACTAGGGACCATAAAGTAGCATTGTACGATGAAGGACTAATGTAACTAGGGACCATAACGTGGTATTGTACGATGAAGGACTAATGTAACTAGGGACCATAAAGTGGTATTGTACGATGAAGGACTAATGTAACTAGAGATCATAAAGTAGTATTGTACGATGAAGGACTAATGTAACTAGGGACCATAAAGTAGCATTGTACGATGAAGGACTAATGTAACTAGGGACCATAAAGTAGTATTGTACGATGAAGGACTAATGTAACTAGGGACCATAAAGTAGTATTGTACGATGATGGACTAATGTAACTAGGGACCATAAAGTGGTATTGTACGATGAGGACTAATGTAACTAGGGACCATAAAGTGGTATTGTACGATGAGGGACTAATGTAACTAGGGACCATAAAGTGGTATTGTACGATGAGGGACTAATGTAACTAGGGACCATAAAGTGGTATTGTATGATGGACTACTAATGTAACTAGGGACCATAAAGTGGTATTGTACGATGAGGGACTAATGTAACTAGGGACCATAAAGTGGTATTTTACGATGAGGGACTAATGTAACTAGGGACCATAAAGTGGTATTGTATGATGGAGGACTAATGTAACTAGGGACCATAAAGTGGTATTGTACGATGAGGGACTAATGTAACTAGAGACCATAAAGTGGTATTGTATGATGGAGGACTAATGTAACTAGAGACCATAACGTGGTATTGTACGATGAGGGACTAATGTAACTAGGGACCATCAAGTGGTATTGTACGATGAGGGACTAATTTAACTAGGGACCATAAAGTGGTAGTGTACGATGAAGGACTAATGTAACTAGGGACCATAAAGTGGTATTGTACGATGAAGGACTAATGTAACTAGGGACCATAAAGTGGTATTGTACGATGAGGACTAATGTAACTAGGGAACATTAAGTGGTATTGTACGATGATGGACTAATGTAACTAGGGACCATAAAGTGGTATTGTACGATAAGGACTAATGTAACTAGGGACAATAAAGTGGTATTGTACGATGAGGACTAATGTAACTAGGGACCATAAAGTAGTATTGTACGATGAAAGACTAATGTAACTAGAGACCATAAAGTGGTATTATACGATGAAGGACTAATGTAACTAGGGATCATAAAGTGGTATTGTACGATGAAGGACTAATGTAACTAGGGACCATAAAGTGGTATTGTACGATGAGGACTTATGTAACTAGGGACCATAAAGTGGTATTCTACGATAAGGACTAATGAAACTAGGGACCATAAAGTGGTATTGTACGATAAGGACTAATGTAACTAGGGAACATTAAGTGGTATTGTACGATGATGGACTAATGTAACTAGGGACCATAAAGTGGTATTGTACGATAAGGACTAATGTAACTAGGGACCATAAAGTGGTATTGTACGATGAAGGACTAATGTAACTAGGGACCATAAAGTGCTATTGTATGATTAAGGACTAATGTAACTAGAGACCATAAAGTGGTATTGTACGATGAAGGACTAATGTAACTAGGGACCATTAAGTGGTATTGTACGATAAGGACTAATGTAACTAGAGACCATAAAGTGGTATTGTACGATGAAGGACTAATGTAACTAGGGACCATAAAGTGGTATTGTACGATAAGGACTAATGTAACTAGGGACCATAAAGTGGTATTGTACGATGTAGGACTAATGTAACTAGGGACCATAAAGTAGTATTGTACGATAAGGACTAATGTAACTTGGGACCATAAAGTGGTATTGTACGATGAAGGACTAATGTAACTAGGGACCATAAAGTGGTATTGTACGATGAAGGAATAATGTAACTAGGGACCATAAAGTGGTATTGTACGATAAGGACTAACGTAACTTGGGACCATAAAGTGGTATTGTACGATGAAGGACTAATGTAACTAGAGACCATAACGTGGTATTGTACGATGGAGGACTAATGTAACTAGGGACCATAAAGTAGTATTGTACGATGAAGGACTAATGTAACTAGGGACCATAAAGTGGTATTGTACGATGAAGGACTAATGTAACTAGGGACCATAAAGTGGTATTGTACGATGAAGGACTAATGTAACTAGGGACCATAAAGAGGTATTGTACGATGAAGGACTAATGTAACTAGGGACCATAAAGTGGTATTGTACGATGAAGGACTAATGTAACTAGGGATCATAAAGTAGTATTGTACGATGAAGGACTAATGTAACTAGGGACCATAAAGTAGTATTGTACGATGAAGGACTAATGTTACTAGGGATCATAAAGTAGTATTGTACGATGAAGGACTAATGTAACTAGGGACCATAAAGTAGTATTGTACGATGAGGGACTAATGTAACTAGGGACCATAAAGTGGTATTGTACGATGAAGGACTAATGTAACTTGGGACCATAAAGTAGTATTGTACGATGAAGGACTAATGTAACTAGGGATCATAAAGTGGTATTGTACGATGAAGGACTAATGTAACTAGGGACCATAAAGTGGTATTGTACGATGAAGGACTAATGTAACTAGGGATCATAAAGTAGTATTGTACGATGAAAGACTAATGTAACTAGGGACCATAAAGTAGTATTGTACGATGAAGGACTAATGTAACTAGGGATCATAAAGTAGTATTGTACGATGAAGGAATAATGTAACTAGGGACCATAAAGTAGTATTGTACGATGAGGGACTAATGTAACTAGGGACCATAAAGTGGTAGTGTACGATGAAGGACTAATGTAACTAGGGACCATAAAGTGGTATTGTACGATGAAGGACTAATGTAACTAGGGACCATAAAGTAGTATTGTACGATGAAGGACTAATGTAACTAGGGACCATAAA
This sequence comes from Meconema thalassinum, assembly GCA_946902985.2. NCBI lineage: Eukaryota > Metazoa > Arthropoda > Insecta > Orthoptera > Tettigoniidae > Meconema > Meconema thalassinum. Next base: position 19,638,668 of record OX336397.1, read on the forward strand.
GTGGTATTGTACGATGAAGGACTAATGTAACTAGAGACCATAACGTGGTATTGTACGATGGAGGACTAATGTAACTAGGGACCATAAAGTAGTATTGTACGATGAAGGACTAATGTAACTAGGGACCATAAAGTGGTATTGTACGATGAAGGACTAATGTAACTAGGGACCATAAAGTGGTATTGTACGATGAAGAACTAATGTAACTAGGGACCATAAAGAGGTATTGTACGATGAAGGACTAATGTAACTAGGGACCATAAAGTGGTATTGTACGATGAAGGACTAATGTAACTAGGGATCATAAAGTAGTATTGTACGATGAAGGACTAATGTAACTAGGGACCATAAAGTAGTATTGTACGATGAAGGACTAATGTAACTAGGGATCATAAAGTAGTATTGTACGATGAAGGACTAATGTAACTAGAGACCATAATGTGGTATTATACGATGAAGGACTAATGTAACTAGGGCCCATAAAGTGTTATTGTATGATGAAGGACTAATGTAACTAGGGACCATCAAGTGTTATTGTACGATGAAGGACAAATGTAACTAGGGACCATAAAGTATTATTGTACGATGAAGGACTAATGTATCTAGGGACCATAAAGCAGTATTGTACGATGAACGACTAATGTAACTAGAGACCATAAAGTGGTATTTTACGATGAAGGACTAATGTAACTAGAGACCATAACGTGGTATTGTACGATGAAGGACTAATGTAACTAGGGACCATAAAGTGGTATTGTACGATGAAGGACTAATGTAACTAGGGACTATAAAGTGGTATTGTACGATGAAGGACTAATGTAACTAGAGACCATAAAGTGGTATTGTACGATGAAGGACTAATGTATCTAGAGATCATAAAGTAGTATTGTACGATGAAGGACTAATGTAACTAGGGACCATAAAGTAGTATTGTACGATGAAGGACTAGTGTAACTAGGGATCATAAAGTGTTATTGTACGATGAAGGACTAATGTAACTAGAGACCATAAAGTGGTATTGTACGATGAAGGACTAATGTAACTAGGGATCATAAAGTGGTATTGTACGATGAAGGACTAATGTAACTAGGGACCATAAAGTGGTATTGTGCGATGGAGGACTAATGTAACTAGGGACCATAAATTAGTATTGTACGATGAAGGACTAATGTAACTAGGGATCATAAAGTAGTATTGTACGATGAAGGACTAATGTAACTAGGGTCCATAAAGTAGTATTGTACGATGAAGGACTAATGTAACTAGAGACCATAAAGTGGTATTATACGATGAAGGACTAATGTAACTAGGGATCATAAAGTGGTATTGTACGATGAAGGACTAATGTAACTAGGGACCATAAAGTGGTATTGTGCGATGGAGGACTAATGTAACTAGAGACCATAACGTGGTATTGTACGATGAAGGACTAATGTAACTAGGGACCATAAAGTGGTATTGTACGATGAAGGACTAATGTAACTATAGACCATAAAGTAGTATTGTACGATGAAGGACTAATGTAACTAGGGATCATAAAGTGGTATTGTACGATGAAGGACTAATGTAACTAGAGACCATAAAGTAGTATTGTACGATGAAGGACTAATGTAACTAGGGATCATAAAGTGGTTTTGTACGATGAAGGACTAATATAACTAGGGACCATAAAGTGGTATTGTACGATGAAGGACTAATGTAACTAGGGAACATAAAGAGGTATTGTACGATGTAGGACTAATGTAACTAGGGACCATAAAGTGGTATTGTACGATGAAGGACTAATGTAACTAGGGATCATAAAGTAGTATTGTACGATGAAGGACTAATGTAACTAGGGACCATAAAGTAGTATTGTACGATGAATGACTAATGTAACTAGGGATCATAAAGTAGTATTGTACGATGAAGGACTAATGTAACTAGGGACCATAAAGTAGTATTGTACGATGAGGGACTAATGTAACTAGGGACCATAAAGTGGTATTGTACGATGAAGGACTAATGTAACTAGGGACCATAAAGTGGTATTGTACGATGAAGGACTAATGTAACAAGGTACCATAAAGTAGTATTGTACGATGAAGGACTAATGTAACTAGGGACCATAAAGTATTATTGTACGATGAAGGACTAATGTAACTAGAGACCATAAAGTGGTATTATACGATGAAGGACTAATGTAACTAGGGACCATAAAGTAGTATTGTACGATGAAGGACTAATGTAACTAGAGACCATAAAGTGGTATTATACGATGAAGGACTAATGTAACTAGGGACCATAAAGTGTTATTGTATGATGAAGGACTAATGTAACTAGGGAACATAAAGTGTTATTGTACGATGAAGGACTAATGTAACTAGGGATCATAAAGTAGTATTGTACGATGAAGGACTAATGTAACTAGGGACCATAAAGTAGTATTGTACGATGAAGGACTAATGTAACTAGAGACCATATAGTGGTATTATACGATGAAGGACTAATGTAACTAGAGACCATAACGTGGTATTGTACGATGAAGGACTAATGTAACTAGGGACCATAAAGTGGTATTGTACGATGAAGGACTAATGTAACTAGAGATCATAAAGTAGTATTGTACGATGAAGGACTAATGTAACTAGGGACCATAAAGTAGTATTGTACGATGAAGGACTAATGTAACTAGGGACCATAAAGTAGTATTGTACGATGAAGGACTAATGTAACTAGGGACCATAAAGTAGTATTGTACGATGATGGACTAATGTAACTAGGGACCATAAAGTGGTATTGTACGATGAGGACTAATGTAACTAGGGACCATAAAGTGGTATTGTACGATGAGGGACTAATGTAACTAGGGACCATAAAGTGGTATTGTACGATGAGGGACTAATGTAACTAGGGACCATAAAGTGGTATTGTATGATGGACTACTAATGTAACTAGGGACCATAAAGTGGTATTGTACGATGAGGGACTAATGTAACTAGGGACCATAAAGTGGTATTGTACGATGAGGGACTAATGTAACTAGGGACCATAAAGTGGTATTGTATGATGGAGGACTAATGTAACTAGGGACCATAAAGTGGTATTGTACGATGAGGGACTAATGTAACTAGAGACCATAAAGTGGTATTGTATGATGGAGGACTAATGTAACTAGAGACCATAACGTGGTATTGTACGATGAGGGACTAATGTAACTAGGGACCATCAAGTGGTATTGTACGATGAGGGACTAATTTAACTAGGGACCATAAAGTGGTAGTGTACGATGAAGGACTAATGTAACTAGGGACCATAAAGTGGTATTGTACGATGAAGGACTAATGTAACTAGGGACCATAAAGTGGTATTGTACGATGAGGACTAATGTAACTAGGGACCATAAAGTGGTATTGTACGATGAAGGACTAATGTAACTAGGGACCATAAAGTGGTATTGTACGATGAGGACTAATGTAACTAGGACCATAAAGTGGTATTGTACGATGACGGACTAATGTAACTAGGGATCATAAAGTGGTATTGTACGATGGAGGAATAATGTAACTAGGGACCATAAAGTAGTATTGTACGATGGAGGACTAATGTAACTACGGACCATAAAGTGGTATTGTACGATGAGGACTAATGTAACTAGGGACCATAAAGTGGTATTGTACGATGAAGGACTAATGTAACTAGGGACCATAAAGTGGTATTGTACGATGAGGACTAATGTAACTAGGGACCATAAAGTGGTATTGTACGATGAAGGACTAATGTAACTAGGGACCATAAAGTGGTATTGTACGATGAAGGACTAATGTAACTAGGGAACATAAAGTGGTATTGTACGATGAGGACTAATGTAACTAGGGACCATAAAGTGGTATTGTACGATGAAGACTAATGTAACTAGGGACCATAAAGTGGTATTGTACGATGAGGACTAATGTAACTAGGGACCATAAAGTGGTATTGTACGATGAAGGACTAATGTAACTAGGGACCATAAAGTGGTATTGTACGATGAAGGACTAATGTAACTAGGGAACATAAAGTGGTATTGTACGATGAAGGACTAATGTAACTAGGGACCACAAAGTAGTATTGTACGATAAGAACTAATGTAACTAGGGACCACAAAGTAGTATTGTACGATAAGGACTAATGTAACTAGGGACCATAAAGTGGTATTGTACGATGAAGGACTAATGTAACTAGGGACCATAAAGTGGTATTGTACGATGAGGGACTAATGTAACTAGGGACGACAAAGTAGTATTGTATGATGAAGGACTAATGTAACTAGGGACCATAAAGTGGTATTGTACGATAAGGACTAATGTAACTAGGGACCATAAAGTGGTATTGAACGATCAGGACTAATGTAACTAGGGACCACAAAGTGGTATTGTACGATAAGGACTAATGTAACTAGGGACAATAAAGTGGTATTGTACGATGGAGGACTAATGTAACTAGGGACCATAAAGTAGTATTGTACGATAAGGACTAACGTAACTAGGGACCATAAAGTAGTATTGTATGATGAAAGACTAATGTAACTACGGACCATAAAGTGGTATTGTACGATGAGGGACTAATATAACTACGGACCATAAAGTGGTATTGTACGATGAAGGACTAATGTAACTAGGGAACATAAAGTGGTATTGTATGATGAAGGACTAATGTAACTAGGGACCATAAAGTGGTATTGTACGATGAGGACTAATGTAACTAGGGACCATAAAGTGGTATTGTACGATGAAGGACTAATGTAACTAGGGACCATAAAGTGGTATTGTACGATGAAGGACTAATGTAACTAGGGAACATAAAGTGGTATTGTACGATGAAGGACTAATGTAACTAGGGACCACAAAGTAGTATTGTACGATAAGGACTAATGTAACTAGGGACCACAAAGTAGTATTGTACGATAAGGACTATTGTAACTAGGGACCATAAAGTGGTATTGTACGATGAAGGACTAATGTAACTAGGGACCATAAAGTGTTATTGTACGATGAGGGACTAATGTAACTAGGGACCACAAAGTAGTATTGTATGATGAAGGACTAATGTAACTAGGGACCATAAAGTGGTATTGTACGATAAGGACTAATGTAACTAGGGACCATAAAGTGGTATTGTACGATAAGGACTAATGTAACTAGGGACCACAAAGTGGTATTGTAGGATAAGGACTAATGTAACTAGGGACAATAAAGTGGTATTGTACGATGGAGGACTAATGTAACTAGGGACCATAAAGTAGTATTGTACGATAAGGACTAATGTAACTAGAGACCATAAAGTGGTATTTTACGATGGAGGACTAATGTAACTAGGGACCATAAAGTGGTATTGTATGATGGAGGACTAATGTAACTAGGGACCATAAAGTGGTATTGTACGATGAGGGACTAATGTAACTAGAGACCATAAAGTGGTATTGTATGATGGAGGACTAATGTAACTAGAGACCATAACGTGGTATTGTACGATGAGGGACTAATGTAACTAGGGACCATCAAGTGGTATTGTACGATGAGGGACTAATTTAACTAGGGACCATAAAGTGGTAGTGTACGATGAAGGACTAATGTAAGTAGGGACCATAAAGTGGTATTGTACGATGAAGGACTAATGTAACTAGGGACCATAAAGTGGTATTGTACGATGAGGACTAATGTAACTAGGGACCATAAAGTGGTATTGTACGATGAAGGACTAATGTAACTAGGGACCATAAAGTGGTATTGTACGATGAGGTCTAATGTAACTAGGACCATAAAGTGGTATTGTACGATGACGGACTAATGTAACTAGGGATCATAAAGTGGTATTGTACGATGGAGGAATAATGTAACTAGGGACCATAAAGTAGTATTGTACGATGGAGGACTAATGTAACTACGGACCATAAAGTGGTATTGTACGATGAGGACTAATGTAACTAGGGACCATAAAGTGGTATTGTACGATGAAGGACTAATGTAACTAGGGGCCATAAAGTGGTATTGTACGATGAGGACTAATGTAACTAGGGACCATAAAGTGGTATTGTACGATGAAGGACTAATGTAACTAGGGACCATAAAGTGGTATTGTACGATGAAGGACTAATGTAACTAGGGAACATAAAGTGGTATTGTACGATGAGGACTAATGTAACTAGGGACCATAAAGTGGTATTGTACGATGAAGACTAATGTAACTAGGGACCATAAAGTGGTATTGTACGATGAGGACTAATGTAACTAGGGACCATAAAGTGGTATTGTACGATGAAGGACTAATGTAACTAGGGACCATAAAGTGGTATTGTACGATGAAGGACTAATGTAACTAGGGAACATAAAGTGGTATTGTACGATGAAGGACTAATGTAACTAGGGACCACAAAGTAGTATTGTACGATAAGAACTAATGTAACTAGGGACCACAAAGTAGTATTGTACGATAAGGACTAATGTAACTAGGGACCATAAAGTGGTATTGTACGATGAAGGACTAATGTAACTAGGGACCATAAAGTGGTATTGTACGATGAGGGACTAATGTAACTAGGGACGACAAAGTAGTATTGTATGATGAAGGACTAATGTAACTAGGGACCATAAAGTGGTATTGTACGATAGGGACTAATGTAACTAGGGACCATAAAGTGGTATTGAACGATCAGGACTAATGTAACTAGGGACCACAAAGTGGTATTGTACGATAAGGACTAATGTAACTAGGGACAATAAAGTGGTATTGTACGATGGAGGACTAATGTAACTAGGGACCATAAAGTAGTATTGTACGATAAGGACTAACGTAACTAGGGACCATAAAGTAGTATTGTATGATGAAAGACTAATGTAACTACGGACCATAAAGTGGTATTGTACGATGAGGGACTAATATAACTACGGACCATAAAGTGGTATTGTACGATGAAGGACTAATGTAACTAGGGAACATAAAGTGGTATTGTATGATGAAGGACTAATGTAACTAGGGACCATAAAGTGGTATTGTACGATGAGGACTAATGTAACTAGGGACCATAAAGTGGTATTGCACGATGAAGGACTAATGTAACTAGGGACCATAAAGTGGTATTGTACGATGAAGGACTAATGTAACTAGGGAACATAAAGTGGTATTGTACGATGAAGGACTAATGTAACTAGGGACCACAAAGTAGTATTGTACGATAAGGACTAATGTAACTAGGGACCACAAAGTAGTATTGTACGATAAGGACTATTGTAACTAGGGACCATAAAGTGGTATTGTACGATAAGGACTAATGTAACTAGGGACCACAAAGTGGTATTGTAGGATAAGGACTAATGTAACTAGGGACAATAAAGTGGTATTGTACGATGGAGGACTAATGTAACTAGGGACCATAAAGTAGTATTGTACGATAAGGACTAATGTAACTAGGGACAATAAAGTGGTATTGTACGATGGAGGACTAATGTAACTAGGGACCATAAAGTGTTATTGTACGATGAGGGACTAATGTAACTAGGGACCACAAAGTAGTATTGTATGATGAAGGACTAATGTAACTAGGGACCATAAAGTGGTATTGTACGATAAGGACTAATGTAACTAGGGACCATAAAGTGGTATTGTACGATAAGGACTAATGTAACTAGGGACCACAAAGTGGTATTGTAGGATAAGGACTAATGTAACTAGGGACAATAAAGTGGTATTGTACGATGGAGGACTAATGTAACTAGGGACCATAAAGTAGTATTGTACGATAAGGACTAATGTAACTAGAGACCATAAAGTGGTATTTTACGATGGAGGACTAATGTAACTAGGGACCATAAAGTGGTATTGTACGATGAGGGACTAACGTAACTAGGGACCATAAAGTAGTATTGTATGATGAAGGACTAATGTAACTAGGGACCATAAAGTGGTATTGCACGATGAAGGACTAATGTAACTAGGGACAATCAAGTGGTATTGTATGATGGAGGACTAATGTAACTAGGGACCATAAAGTAGTATTGTATGATGAAGGACTAATGTAACTAGGGACCATAAAGTGGTATTGTACGATAAGGACTAATGTAACTAGGGACAATAAAGTGGTATTGTACGATGGAGGACTAATGTAACTAGGGACCATAAAGTGGTATTGTACGATGAGGGACTAACGTAACTAGGGACCATAAGGTAGTATTGTATGATGAAGGACTAATGTAACTAGGGACCATAAAGTTGTATTGCACGATGAAGGACTAATGTAACTAGGGACAATAAAGTGGTATTGTATGATGGAGGACTAATGTAACTAGGGACCATAAAGTAGTATTGTATGATGAAGGACTAATGTAACTAGGGACCATAAAGTGGTATTGTACGATAAGGATTAATGTAACTAGGGACAATAAAGTGGTATTGTACGATGGAGGACTAATGTAACTAGGGACCATCAAGTGGTAATTTATGATGAGGGACTAATGTAACTAGGGACCATAAAGTAGTATTGTACGATGAGGGACTAATGTAACTAGGGACCATAAAGTGGTATTGTACGATGAGGGACTAATGTAACTAGGGACCATAAAGTGGTATTGTACGATGAGGGACTAATGTAACTAGGGACCATAAAGTGGTATTGTACGATGAGGGACTAATGTAACTAGGGACCATAAAGTGGTATTGTACTATGAGGGACTAATGTAACTAGGGACCATAAAGTGGTATTGTACGATAAGGACTAATGTAACTAGGGACCATAAAGTGGTATTGTACGATGAGGACTAATGTAACTAGGGACCATAAAGTGGTATTGTACGATGAAGGACTAATGTAACTAGGGACCATAAAGTGGTATTGTACGATGAAGGACTAATGTAACTAGGGACCATAAAGTGTTATTGTACGATAAGGACTAATGTAGCTAGGGACCACAAAGTGGTATTGTACGATGAGGACTAATGTAACTAGGCACCATAAAGTGGTATTGTACGATAAGGACTAATGCAACTAGGGACCACAAAGTGGTATTATACGATGAAGGACTAATGTAACTAGGGACCATAAAGTGGTATTGTACGATGAGGGACTAATGTAACTAGGGACCATAAAGTTGTATTGTACGATAAGGACTAATGTAACTAGGGACCAAAAAGTGGTATTGTACGATGAGGGACTAATGTAACTAGGGACCATAAAGTGGTAATTTATGATGAGGGACTAATGTAACTAGGGACCATAAAGTGGTATTGTACGATAAGGACTAATGTAACTAGGGACCATCAAGTGGTTAATTTATGATGAGGGACTAATGTAACTAGGGATCATAAAGTGGTATTGTACGATGAGGGACTAATGTAACTAGGGACCATAAAGTGGTATTGTACGATAAGGACTAAGGTAACTAGCGACCATAAAGTGGTAATTTATGATGAGGGACTAATGTAACTAGGGATCATTAAGTTGTATTGTACGATGAGGGACTAATGTAACTACGGACCATAAAGTGGTATTGTACGATGAGGACTAATGTAATTAGGGACCATAAAGTGGTATTGTACGATGGAGGACTAATGTAACTAGGGACCATAAAGTGGTATTGTACGATGAAGACTAATGTAACTAGGGACCATAAAGTGGTATTGTACGATGAGGACTAATGTAACTAGGGACCATAAAGTGGTATTGTACGATGAAGGACTAATGTAACTAGGGACCATAAAGTGGTATTGTACGATGAAGGACTAATGTAACTAGGGAACATAAAGTGGTATTGTACGATGAAGGACTAATGTAACTAGGGACCACAAAGTAGTATTGTACGATAAGAACTAATGTAACTAGGGACCACAAAGTAGTATTGTACGATAAGGACTAATGTAACTAGGGACCATAAAGTGGTATTGTACGATAAAGGACTAATGTAACTAGGGACCATAAAGTGGTATTGTACGATGAGGGACTAATGTAACTAGGGACCACAAAGTAGTATTGTATGATGAAGGACTAATGTTACTAGGGACCATAAAGTGGTATTGTACGATAAGGACTAATGTAACTAGGGACCATAAAGTGGTATTGAACGATCAGGACTAATGTAACTAGGGACCACAAAGTGGTATTGTACGATAAGGACTAATGTAACTAGGGACAATAAAGTGGTATTGTACGATGGAGGACTAATGTAACTAGGGACCATAAAGTAGTATTGTACGATAAGGACTAACGTAACTAGGGACCATAAAGTAGTATTGTATGATGAAAGACTAATGTAACTACGGACCATAAAGTGGTATTGTACGATGAGGGACTAATATAACTACGGACCATAAAGTGGTATTGTACGATGAAGGACTAATGTAACTAGGGAACATAAAGTGGTATTGTATGATGAAGGACTAATGTAACTAGGGACCATAAAGTGGTATTGTACGATGAGGACTAATGTAACTAGGGACCATAAAGTGGTATTGTACGATGAAGGACTAATGTAACTAGGGACCATAAAGTGGTATTGTACGATGAAGGACTAATGTAACTAGGGAACATCAAGTGGTATTGTACGATGAAGGACTAATGTAACTAGGGACCACAAAGTAGTATTGTACGATAAGGACTAATGTAACTAGGGACCACAAAGTAGTATTGTACGATAAGGACTATTGTAACTAGGGACCATAAAGTGGTATTGTACGATGAAGGACTAATGTAACTAGGGACCATAAAGTGTTATTGTACGATGAGGGACTAATGTAACTAGGGACCACAAAGTAGTATTGTATGATGAAGGTCTAATGTAACTAGGGACCATAAAGTGGTATTGTACGATAAGGACTAATGTAACTAGGGACCATAAAGTGGTATTGTACGATAAGGACTAATGTAACTAGGGACCACAAAGTGGTATTGTAGGATAAGGACTAATGTAACTAGGGACAATAAAGTGGTATTGTACGATGGAGGACTAATGTAACAAGGGACCATAAAGTAGTATTGTACGATAAGGACTAATGTAACTAGAGACCATAAAGTGGTATTTTACGATATAGGACTAATGTAACTAGGGACCATAAAGTGGTATTGTACAATGAGGGACTAACGTAACTAGGGACCATAAAGTAGTATTGTATGATGAAGGACTAATGTAACTAGGGCCCATAAAGTGGTATTGCACGATGAAGGACTAATGTAACTAGGGACAATAAAGTGGTATTGTATGATGGAGGACTAATGTAACTAGGGACCATAAAGTAGTATTGTATGATGAAGGACTAATGTAACTAGGGACCATAAAGTGGTATTGTACGATAAGGACTAATGTAACTAGGGACAATAAAGTGGTATTGTACGATGGAGGACTAATGTAACTAGGGACCATAAAGTGGTAATTTATGATGAGGGACTAATGTAACTAGGGACCATAAAGTAGTATTGTACGATGAGGGACTAATGTAACTAGGGACCATAAAGTGGTATTGTACGATGAGGGACTAATGTAACTAGGGACCATAAAGTGGTATTGTACGATGAGGGACTAATGTAACTAGGGACCATAAAGTGGTATTGTACGATGAGGGACTAATGTAACTAGGGACCATAAAGTGGTATTGTACTATGAGGGACTAATGTAACTAGGGACCATAAAGTGGTATTGTACGATAAGGACTAATGTAACTAGGGACCATAAAGTGGTATTGTACGATGAGGACTAATGTAACTAGGGACCATAAAGTGGTATTGTACGATGAAGGACTAATGTAACTAGGGACCATAAAGTGGTATTGTACGATGAAGGACTAATGTAACTAGGGACCATAAAGTGTTATTGTACGATAAGGACTAATGTAGCTAGGGACCACAAAGTGGTATTGTACGATGAGGACTAATGTAACTAGGCACCATAAAGTGGTATTGTACGATAAGGACTAATGTAACTAGGGACCACAAAGTGGTATTATACGATGAAGGACTAATGTAACTAGGGACCATAAAGTGGTATTGTACGATGAGGGACTAATGTAACTAGGGACCATAAAGTGGTATTGTACGATAAGGACTAATGTAACTAGGGACCAAAAAGTGGTATTGTACGATGAGGGACTAATGTAACTAGGGACCATAAAGTGGTAATTTATGATGAGGGACTAATGTAACTAGGGACCATAAAGTGGTATTGTACGATAAGGACTAATGTAACTAGGGACCATAAAGTGGTAATTTATGATGAGGGACTAATGTAACTTGGGATCATTAAGTGGTATTGTACGATGAGGGACTAATGTAACTACGGACCATAAAGTGGTATTGTACGATGAGGACTAATGTAATTAGGGACCATAAAGTGGTATTGTACGATGGAGGACTAATGTATCTAGGGACCATAAAGTGGTATTGTACGATGAGGGATTAATGTAACTAGGGACCATAAAGTGGTATTGTACGATGGATGACTAATGTAACTAGGGACCATAAAGTGGTATAGTACGATGAAGGACTAATGTAACTAGGGACCATAAAGTAGTATTTTACGATGAAGGACTAATGTAACTAGGGACCATAAAGTGGTATTGTACGATGAAGGACTAATGTAACTAGGGACCATAAAGTAGTATTGTACGATGAGGACTAATGTAACTAGGGACCATAAAGTGGTATTGTACGATGAAGGACTAATGTAACTAGGGACCATAAAGTGGTATTGTACGATGAAGGACTAATGTAACTAGGGACTATAAAGCGGTATTGTACGATAAGGACTAATGTAACTAGGGACCAAAAAGTAGTATTGTACGATGAAGGACTAATGTAACTAGGGACCATAAAGTGGTACTGTACGATAAGGACTAATGTAACTAGGGACCATAAAGTGGTACTGTACGATAAGGACTAATGTAACTAGGGACCATAAAATGGTATTGTATGATGAAGGACTAATGTAACTAGAGACCATAAAGTGGTATTGTACGATGAAGGACTAATGTAATTAGGGACCATTAAGTGGTATTGTACGATAAGGACTAATGTAACAAGAGACCATAAAGTGGTATTGTACGATGAAGGACTAATGTAACTAGGGACCATAAAGTGGTATTGTACGATAAGGACTAATGTAACTAGGGACCATAAAGTGGTATTGTACGATGTAGGACTAATGTAACTAGGGACCATAAAGTAGTATTGTACGATAAGGACTAATGTAACTAGGGACCATAAAGTGGTATTGTACGATGAAGGACTAATGTAACTAGGGACTATAAAGTGGTATTGTACGATGAAGGACTAATGTAACTAGGGACCATAAAGTGGTATTGTACGATAAGGACTAACGTAACTAGGGACCATAAAGTGGTATTGTACGATGAAGGACTAATGTAACTAGAGACCATAACGTGGTATTGTACGATGGAGGACTAATGTAACTAGGGACCATAAAGTAGTATTGTACGATGAAGGAATAATGTATCTAGGGACCATAAAGTGGTATTGTACGATGAAGGACTAATGTAACTAGGGAACATAAAGTGGTATTGTACGATGAAGGACTAATGTAACTAGGGACCATAAAGAGGTATTGTACGATGAAGGACTAATGTAACTAGGGACCATAAAGTGGTATTGTACGATGAAGGACTAATGTAACTAGGGATCATAAAGTAGTATTGTACGATGAAGGACTAATGTAACTAGGGACCATAAAGTAGTATTGTACGATGAAGGACTAATGTAACTAGGGATCATAAAGTAGTATTGTACGATGAAGGACTAATGTAACTAGGGACCATAAAGTAGTATTGTACGATGAGGGACTAGTGTAACTAGGGACCATAAAGTGGTATTTTACGATGAAGGACTAATGTAACTAGGGACCATAAAGTGGTATTGTACGATAAGGACTAATGTAACTAGGGACCACAAAGTGGTATTGTAGGATAAGGACTAATGTAACTAGGGACAATAAAGTGGTATTGTACGATGGAGGACTAATGTAACAAGGGACCATAAAGTAGTATTGTACGATAAGGACTAATGTAACTAGAGACCATAAAGTGGTATTTTACGATATAGGACTAATGTAACTAGGGACCATAAAGTGGTATTGTACAATGAGGGACTAACGTAACTAGGGACCATAAAGTAGTATTGTATGATGAAGGACTAATGTAACTAGGGCCCATAAAGTGGTATTGCACGATGAAGGACTAATGTAACTAGGGACAATAAAGTGGTATTGTATGATGGAGGACTAATGTAACTAGGGACCATAAAGTAGTATTGTATGATGAAGGACTAATGTAACTAGGGACCATAAAGTGGTATTGTACGATAAGGACTAATGTAACTAGGGACAATAAAGTGGTATTGTACGATGGAGGACTAATGTAACTAGGGACCATAAAGTGGTATTGTACGATGAGGGACTAACGTAACTAGGGACCATAAGGTAGTATTGTATGATGAAGGACTAATGTAACTAGGGACCATAAAGTTGTATTGCACGATGAAGGACTAATGTAACTAGGGACAATAAAGTGGTATTGTATGATGGAGGACTAATGTAACTAGGGACCATAAAGTAGTATTGTATGATGAAGGACTAATGTAACTAGGGACCATAAAGTGGTATTGTACGATAAGGACTAATGTAACTAGGGACAATAAAGTGGTATTGTACGATGGAGGACTAATGTAACTAGGGACCATAAAGTGGTAATTTATGATGAGGGACTAATGTAACTAGGGACCATAAAGTAGTATTGTACGATGAGGGACTAATGTAACTAGGGACCATAAAGTGGTATTGTACGATGAGGGACTAATGTAACTAGGGACCATAAAGTGGTATTGTACGATGAGGGACTAATGTAACTAGGGACCATAAAGTGGTATTGTACGATGAGGGACTAATGTAACTAGGGACCATAAAGTGGTATTGTACTATGAGGGACTAATGTAACTAGGGACCATAAAGTGGTATTGTACGATAAGGACTAATGTAACTAGGGACCATAAAGTGGTATTGTACGATGAGGACTAATGTAACTAGGGACCATAAAGTGGTATTGTACGATGAAGGACTAATGTAACTAGGGACCATAAAGTGGTATTGTACGATGAAGGACTAATGTAACTAGGGACCATAAAGTGTTATTGTACGATAAGGACTAATGTAGCTAGGGACCACAAAGTGGTATTGTACGATGAGGACTAATGTAACTAGGCACCATAAAGTGGTATTGTACGATAAGGACTAATGTAACTAGGGACCACAAAGTGGTATTATACGATGAAGGACTAATGTAACTAGGGACCATAAAGTGGTATTGTACGATGAGGGACTAATGTAACTAGGGACCATAAAGTGGTATTGTACGATAAGGACTAATGTAACTAGGGACCAAAAAGTGGTATTGTACGATGAGGGACTAATGTAACTAGGGACCATAAAGTGGTAATTTATGATGAGGGACTAATGTAACTAGGGACCATAAAGTGGTATTGTACGATAAGGACTAATGTAACTAGGGACCATAAAGTGGTAATTTATGATGAGGGACTAATGTAACTAGGGATCATTAAGTGGTATTGTACGATGAGGGACTAATGTAACTACGGACCATAAAGTGGTATTGTACGATGAGGACTAATGTAATTAGGGACCATAAAGTGGTATTGTACGATGGAGGACTAATGTATCTAGGGACCATAAAGTGGTATTGTACGATGAGGGATTAATGTAACTAGGGACCATAAAGTGGTATTGTACGATGGATGACTAATGTAACTAGGGACCATAAAGTGGTATAGTACGATGAAGGACTAATGTAACTAGGGACCATAAAGTAGTATTTTACGATGAAGGACTAATGTAACTAGGGACCATAAAGTGGTATTGTACGATGAAGGACTAATGTAACTAGGGACCATAAAGTAGTATTGTACGATGAGGACTAATGTAACTAGGGACCATAAAGTGGTATTGTACGATGAAGGACTAATGTAACTAGGGACCATAAAGTGGTATTGTACGATGAAGGACTAATGTAACTAGGGACTATAAAGCGGTATTGTACGATAAGGACTAATGTAACTAGGGACCAAAAAGTAGTATTGTACGATGAAGGACTAATGTAACTAGGGACCATAAAGTGGTACTGTACGATAAGGACTAATGTAACTAGGGACCATAAAGTGGTACTGTACGATAAGGACTAATGTAACTAGGGACCATAAAATGGTATTGTATGATGAAGGACTAATGTAACTAGAGACCATAAAGTGGTATTGTACGATGAAGGACTAATGTAATTAGGGACCATTAAGTGGTATTGTACGATAAGGACTAATGTAACAAGAGACCATAAAGTGGTATTGTACGATGAAGGACTAATGTAACTAGGGACCATAAAGTGGTATTGTACGATAAGGACTAATGTAACTAGGGACCATAAAGTGGTATTGTACGATGTAGGACTAATGTAACTAGGGACCATAAAGTAGTATTGTACGATAAGGACTAATGTAACTAGGGACCATAAAGTGGTATTGTACGATGAAGGACTAATGTAACTAGGGACTATAAAGTGGTATTGTACGATGAAGGACTAATGTAACTAGGGACCATAAAGTGGTATTGTACGATAAGGACTAACGTAACTAGGGACCATAAAGTGGTATTGTACGATGAAGGACTAATGTAACTAGAGACCATAACGTGGTATTGTACGATGGAGGACTAATGTAACTAGGGACCATAAAGTAGTATTGTACGATGAAGGAATAATGTATCTAGGGACCATAAAGTGGTATTGTACGATGAAGGACTAATGTAACTAGGGAACATAAAGTGGTATTGTACGATGAAGGACTAATGTAACTAGGGACCATAAAGAGGTATTGTACGATGAAGGACTAATGTAACTAGGGACCATAAAGTGGTATTGTACGATGAAGGACTAATGTAACTAGGGATCATAAAGTAGTATTGTACGATGAAGGACTAATGTAACTAGGGACCATAAAGTAGTATTGTACGATGAAGGACTAATGTAACTAGGGATCATAAAGTAGTATTGTACGATGAAGGACTAATGTAACTAGGGACCATAAAGTAGTATTGTACGATGAGGGACTAGTGTAACTAGGGACCATAAAGTGGTATTTTACGATGAAGGACTAATGTAACTAGGGACCATAAAGTGGTATTGTACGATGAAGGACTAATGTAACTAGGGACCATAAAGTAGTATTGTACGATGAAGGACTAATGTAACTAGGGACCATAAAGTAGTATTGTACGATGAAGGACTAATGTAACTAGAGACCATAAAGTGGTATTATACGATGAAGGACTAATGTAACTAGGGACCATAAAGTAGTATTGTACGATGAAGGACTAATGTAACTAGAGACCATAAAGTGGTATTATACGATGAAGGACTAATGTAACTAGGGACCATAAAGTGTTATTGTATGATGAAGGACTAATGTAACTAGGGACCATAAAGTGTTATTGTACGATGAAGGACTAATGTAACTAGGGACCATAAAGTAGTATTGTACGATGAAGGACTAATGTAACTAGGGACCATAAAGTAGTATTGTACGATGAAGGACTAATGTAACTAGACACCATAAAGTGGTATTATACGATGAAGGACTAATGTAACTAGAGACCATAACGTGGTATTGTACGATGAAGGACTAATGTAACTAGGGACCATAAAGTGGTATTGTACGATGAAGGACTAATGTAACTAGAGATCATAAAGTAGTATTGTACGATGAAGGACTAATGTAACTAGGGTCATAAAGTAGTATTGTACGATGAAGGACTAATGTAACTAGGGACCATAAAGTGGTATTGTACGATGAAGGACTAATGTAACTAGGGACCATAAAGAGGTATTGTACGATGAAGGACTAATGTAACTAGGGACCATAAAGTGTTATTGTATGATGAAGGACTAATGTAACTAGGGACCATAAAGTGTTATTGTACGATGAAGGACTAATGTAACTAGGGACCATAAAGTAGTATTGTACGATGAAGGACTAATGTAACTAGGGACCATAAAGTAGTATTGTACGATGAAGGACTAATGTAACTAGACACCATAAAGTGGTATTATACGATGAAGGACTAATGTAACTAGAGACCATAACGTGGTATTGTACGATGAAGGACTAATGTAACTAGGGACCATAAAGTGGTATTGTACGATGAAGGACTAATGTAACTAGAGATCATAAAGTAGTATTGTACGATGAAGGACTAATGGAACTAGGGACCATAAAGTAGTATTGTACGATGAAGGACTAGTGTAACTAGGGATCATAAAGTGGTATTGTACGATGAAGGACTAATGTAACTAGAGACCATAAAGTGGTATTGTACGATGAAGGACTAATGTAACTAGGGATCATAAAGTGGTATTGTACGATGAAGGACTAATGTAACTAGGGACCATAAAGTGGTATTGTGCGATGGAGGACTAATGTAACTAGGGACCATAAATTGGTATTGTACGATGAAGGACTAATGTAACTAGGGATCATAAAGTAGTATTGTACGATGAAGGACTAATGTAACTAGGGACCATAAAGTAGTATTGTACGATGAAGGACTAATGTAACTAGAGACCATAAAGTGGTATTATACGATGAAGGACTAATGTAACTAGGGATCATAAAGTGGTATTGTACGATGAAGGACTAATGTAACTAGGGACAATAAAGTGGTATTGATCGATGGAGGACTAATGTAACTAGAGACCATAACGTGGTATTGTACGATGAAGGACTAATGTAACTAGGGACCATAAAGTGGTATTGTACGATGAAGGACTAATGTAACTAGAGACCATAAAGTAGTATTGTACGATGAAGGACTAATGTAACTAGGGATCATAAAGTGGTATTGTACGATGAAGGACTAATGTAACTAGAGACCATAAAGTAATATTGTACGATGAAGGACTAATGTAACTAGGGATCATAAAGTGGTATTGTACGATGAAGGACTAATATAACTAGGGACCATAAAGTGGTATTGTACGATGAAGGACTAATGTAACTAGGGACCATAAAGAGGTATTGTACGATGAAGGACTAATGTAACTAGGGACCATAAAGTGGTATTGTACGATGAAGGACTAATGTAACTAGGGATCATAAAGTAGTATTGTACGATGAAGGACTAATGTAACTAGGGACCATAAAGTAGTATTGTACGATGAAGGACTAATGTAACCAGGGTCATAAAGTAGTATTGTACGATGAAGGACTAAATGTAACTAGGGACCATAAAGTAGTATTGTACGATGAGGGACTAATGTAACTAGGGACCATAAAGTGGTAGTGTACGATGAAGGACTAATGTAACTAGGGACCATAAAGTGGTATTGTACGATGAAGGACTAATGTAACTAGGGACCATAAAGTAGTATTGTACGAAGAAGGACTAATGTAACTAGGGACCATAAAGTAGTATTGTACGATGAAGGACTAATGTAACTAGAGACCATAAAGTGGTATTATACGATGAAGGACTAATGTAACTAGGGACCATAAAGTAGTATTGTACGATGAAGGACTAATGTAACTAGAGACCATAAAGTGGTATTATACGATGAAGGACTAATGTAACTAGGGACAATAAAGTGTTATTGTATGATGAAGGACTAATGTAACTAGGGACCATAAAGTGGTATTGTACGATGAAGGACTAATGTAACTAGGGACCATAAAGTGTTATTGTACGATAAGGACTAATGTAGCTAGGGACCACAAAGTGGTATTGTACGATGAGGACTAATGTAACTAGGCACCATAAAGTGGTATTGTACGATAAGGACTAATGTAACTAGGGACCATAAAGTGGTATTGTACGATGAAGGACTAATGTAACTAGGGACCATAAAGTAGTATTGTACGATGAAGGACTAATGTAACTAGGGATCATAAAGTAGTATTGTACGATGAAGGACTAATGTAACTAGGGACCATAAAGTAGTATTGTACGATGAAGGACTAATGTAACTAGGGTCATAAAGTAGTATTGTACGATGAAGGACTAATGTAACTAGGGACCATAAAGTGGTATTGTATGATGGAGGACTAATGTAACTAGGGACCATAAAGTAGTATTGTATGATGAAGGACTAATGTAACTAGGGACCATAAAGTGGTATTGTACGATAAGGACTAATGTAACTAGGGACAATAAAGTGGTATTGTACGATGGAGGACTAATGTAACTAGGGACCATAAAGTGGTATTGTACGATGAGGGACTAACGTAACTAGGGACCATAAGGTAGTATTGTATGATGAAGGACTAATGTAACTAGGGACCATAAAGTTGTATTGCACGATGAAGGACTAATGTAACTAGGGACAATAAAGTGGTATTGTATGATGGAGGACTAATGTAACTAGGGACCATAAAGTAGTATTGTATGATGAAGGACTAATGTAACTAGGGACCATAAAGTGGTATTGTACGATAAGGACTAATGTAACTAGGGACAATAAAGTGGTATTGTACGATGGAGGACTAATGTAACTAGGGACCATAAAGTGGTAATTTATGATGAGGGACTAATGTAACTAGGGACCATAAAGTAGTATTGTACGATGAGGGACTAATGTAACTAGGGACCATAAAGTGGTATTGTACGATGAGGGACTATTGTAACTAGGGACCATAAAGTGGTATTGTACGATGAGGGACTAATGTAACTAGGGACCATAAAGTGGTATTGTACGATGAGGGACTAATGTAACTAGGGACCATAAAGTGGTATTGTACTATGAGGGACTAATGTAACTAGGGACCATAAAGTGGTATTGTACGATAAGGACTAATGTAACTAGGGACCATAAAGTGGTATTGTACGATGAGGACTAATGTAACTAGGGACCATAAAGTGGTATTGTACGATGAAGGACTAATGTAACTAGGGACCATGAAGTGGTATTGTACGATGAAGGACTAATGTAACTAGGGACCATAAAGTGTTATTGTACGATAAGGACTAATGTAGCTAGGGACCACAAAGTGGTATTGTACGATGAGGACTAATGTAACTAGGCACCATAAAGTGGTCTTGTACGATAAGGACTAATGTAACTAGGGACCACAAAGTGGTATTATACGATGAAGGACTAATGTAATTAGGGACCATAAAGTGGTATTGTACGATGAGGGACTAATGTAACTAGGGACCATAAAGTGGTATTGTACGATAAGGACTAATGTAACTAGGGACCAAAAAGTGGTATTGTACGATGAGGGACTAATGTAACTAGGGACCATAAAGTGGTAATTTATGATGAGGGACTAATGTAACTAGGGACCATAAAGTGGTATTGTACGATAAGGACTAATGTAACTAGGGACCATAAAGTGGTAATTTATGATGAGGGACTAATGTAACTAGGGATCATTAAGTGGTATTGTACGATGAGGGACTAATGTAACTACGGACCATAAAGTGGTATTGTACGATGAGGACTAATGTAATTAGGGACCATAAAGTGGTATTGTACGATGGAGGACTAATGTATCTAGGGACCATAAAGTGGTATTGTACGATGAGGGATTAATGTAACTAGGGACCATAAAGTGGTATTGTACGATGGATGACTAATGTAACTAGGGACCATAAAGTGGTATAGTACGATGAAGGACTAATGTAACTAGGGACCATAAAGTAGTATTTTACGATGAAGGACTAATGTAACTAGGGACCATAAAGTGGTATTGTACGATGAAGGACTAATGTAACTAGGGACCATAAAGTAGTATTGTACGATGAGGACTAATGTAACTAGGGACCATAAAGTGGTATTGTACGATGAAGGACTAATGTAACTAGGGACCATAAAGTGGTATTGTACGATGAAGGACTAATGTAACTAGGGACTATAAAGCGGTATTGTACGATAAGGACTAATGTAACTAGGGACCAAAAAGTAGTATTGTACGATGAAGGACTAATGTAACTAGGGACCATAAAGTGGTACTGTACGATAAGGACTAATGTAACTAGGGACCATAAAGTGGTACTGTACGATAAGGACTAATGTAACTAGGGACCATAAAATGGTATTGTATGATGAAGGACTAATGTAACTAGAGACCATAAAGTGGTATTGTACGATGAAGGACTAATGTAATTAGGGACCATTAAGTGGTATTGTACGATAAGGACTAATGTAACAAGAGACCATAAAGTGGTATTGTACGATGAAGGACTAATGTAACTAGGGACCATAAAGTGGTATTGTACGATAAGGACTAATGTAACTAGGGACCATAAAGTGGTATTGTACGATGTAGGACTAATGTAACTAGGGACCATAAAGTAGTATTGTACGATAAGGACTAATGTAACTAGGGACCATAAAGTGGTATTGTACGATGAAGGACTAATGTAACTAGGGACTATAAAGTGGTATTGTACGATGAAGGACTAATGTAACTAGGGACCATAAAGTGGTATTGTACGATAAGGACTAACGTAACTAGGGACCATAAAGTGGTATTGTACGATGAAGGACTAATGTAACTAGAGACCATAACGTGGTATTGTACGATGGAGGACTAATGTAACTAGGGACCATAAAGTAGTATTGTACGATGAAGGAATAATATATCTAGGGACCATAAAGTGGTATTGTACGATGAAGGACTAATGTAACTAGGGAACATAAAGTGGTATTGTACGATGAAGGACTAATGTAACTAGGGACCATAAAGAGGTATTGTACGATGAAGGACTAATGTAACTAGGGACCATAAAGTGGTATTGTACGATGAAGGACTAATGTAACTAGGGATCATAAAGTAGTATTGTACGATGAAGGACTAATGTAACTAGGGACCATAAAGTAGTATTGTACGATGAAGGACTAATGTAACTAGGGATCATAAAGTAGTATTGTACGATGAAGGACTAATGTAACTAGGGACCATAAAGTAGTATTGTACGATGAGGGACTAGTGTAACTAGGGACCATAAAGTGGTATTTTACGATGAAGGACTAATGTAACTAGGGACCATAAAGTGGTATTGTACGATGAAGGACTAATGTAACTAGGGACCATAAAGTAGTATTGTACGATGAAGGACTAATGTAACTAGGGACCATAAAGTAGTATTGTACGATGAAGGACTAATGTAACTAGAGACCATAAAGTGGTATTATACGATGAAGGACTAATGTAACTAGGGACCATAAAGTAGTATTGTACGATGAAGGACTAATGTAACTAGAGACCATAAAGTGGTATTATACGATGAAGGACTAATGTAACTAGGGACCATAAAGTGTTATTGTATGATGAAGGACTAATGTAACTAGGGACCATAAAGTGTTATTGTACGATGAAGGACTAATGTAACTAGGGACCATAAAGTAGTATTGTACGATGAAGGACTAATGTAACTAGGGACCATAAAGTAGTATTGTACGATGAAGGACTAATGTAACTAGACACCATAAAGTGGTATTATACGATGAAGGACTAATGTAACTAGAGACCATAACGTGGTATTGTACGATGAAGGACTAATGTAACTAGGGACCATAAAGTGGTATTGTACGATGAAGGACTAATGTAACTAGAGATCATAAAGTAGTATTGTACGATGAAGGACTAATGTAACTAGGGTCATAAAGTAGTATTGTACGATGAAGGACTAATGTAACTAGGGACCATAAAGTGGTATTGTACGATGAAGGACTAATGTAACTAGGGACCATAAAGAGGTATTGTACGATGAAGGACTAATGTAACTAGGGACCATAAAGTGTTATTGTATGATGAAGGACTAATGTAACTAGGGACCATAAAGTGTTATTGTACGATGAAGGACTAATGTAACTAGGGACCATAAAGTAGTATTGTACGATGAAGGACTAATGTAACTAGGGACCATAAAGTAGTATTGTACGATGAAGGACTAATGTAACTAGAGACCATAAAGTGGTATTATACGATGAAGGACTAATGTAACTAGAGACCATAACGTGGTATTGTACGATGAAGGACTAATATAACTAGGGACCATAAAGTGGTATTGTACGATGAAGGACTAATGTAACTAGAGATCATAAAGTAGTATTGTACGATGAAGGACTAATGTAACTAGGGATCATAAAGTGGTATTGTACGATGAAGGACTAATGTAACTAGAGACCATAAAGTAGTATTGTACGATGAAGGACTAATGGAACTAGGGACCATAAAGTAGTATTGTACGATGAAGGACTAGTGTAACTAGGGATCATAAAGTGGTATTGTACGATGAAGGACTAATGTAACTAGAGACCATAAAGGGGTATTGTACGATGAAGGACTAATGTAACTAGGGATCATAAAGTGGTATTGTACGATGAAGGACTAATGTAACTAGGGACCATAAAGTGGCATTGTGCGATGGAGGACTAATGTAACTAGGGACCATAAATTAGTATTGTACGATGAAGGACTAATGTAACTAGGGATCATAAAGTAGTATTGTACGATGAAGGACTAATGTAACTAGGGACCATAAAGTAGTATTGTACGATGAAGAACTAATGTAACTAGAGACCATAAAGTGGTATTATACGATGAAGGACTAATGTAACTAGGGATCATAAAGTGGTATTTTACGATGAAGGACTAATGTAACTAGGGACCATAAAGTTGTATTGTGCGATGGAAGACTAATGTAACTAGAGACCATAACGTGGTATTGTACGATGAAGGACTAATGTAACTAGGGACCATAAAGTGGTATTGTACGATGAAGGACTAATGTAACTAGAGACCATAAAGTAGTATTGTACGATGAAGGACTAATGTAACTAGGGATCATAAAGTGGTATTGTACGATGAAGGACTAATGTAACTAGAGACCATAAAGTAGTATTGTACGATGAAGGACTAATGTAACTAGGGATCATAAAGTGGTATTGTACGATGAAGGACTAATATAACTAGGGACCATAAAGTGGTATTGTACGATGAAGGACTAATGTAACTAGGGACCATAAAGTGGTATTGTACGATGAAGGACTAATGTAACTAGGGACCATAAAGTGGTATTGTACGATGAAGGAATAATGTAACTAGGCACCATAAAGTCGTATTTTACGATAAGCACTAATGTAACTAGGGACCATAAAGTGGTATTGTACGATAAGGACTAATGTAACTAGGGATCATAAAGTAGTATTGTACGATGAAGGACTAATGTAACTAGGGATCATACAGTGGTATTGTACGATGAAGGACTAATGTAACTAGGGACCATAAAGTAGTATTGTACGATGAAGGACTAATGTAACTAGGGATCATAAAGTGGCATTGTACGATGAAGGACTAATGTAACTAGAGACCATAAAGTGGTATTGTACGATGGAGGACTAATGTAACTAGGGATCATAAAGTGGTATTGTACGATGGAGGACTAATGTAACTAGGGATCATAAAGTGGTATTGTACGATGAAGGACTAATGTAACTAGAGACCATAAAGTAGTATTGTACGATGAAGGACTAATGTAACTAGGGATCATAAAGTGGTATTGTACGATGAAGGACTAATGTAACTAGAGACCATAAAGTAGTATTGTACGATGAAGGACTAATGTAACTAGGGACCATAAAGTGGTATTGTACGATGAAGGACTAATGTAACTAGAGACCATAAATTAGTATTGTACGATGAAGGACTAATGTAACTAGGGATCATAAAGTGGTATTGTACGATGAAGGACTAATGTAACTAGAGACCATAAAGTAGTATTGTACGATGAATGACTAATGTAACTAGAGACCATAAAGTAGTATTTTACGATGAAGGACTAATGTAACTAGAGACCATAAAGTGGTATTGTGCGATGGAGGACTAATGTAACTAGGGACCATAAAGTGGTATTGTGCGATGGAGGAATAATGTAACTAGAGACCATAAATTAGTATTGTACGATGAAGGACTAATGTAACTAGGGATCATAAAGTGGTAATGTGCGATGGAGGACTAATGTAACTAGGGACCATAAAGTGGTATTGTACGATGAAGGACTAATGTAACTAGAGACCATAAATTAGTATTGTACGATGAAGGACTAATGTAACTAGGGATCATAAAGTGGTATTGTACGATGAAGGACTAATGTAACTAGGGACCATAAAGTGGTATTGTGCGATGGAGGACTAATGTAACTAGAGACCATAACGTGGTATTGTACCATGAAGGACTAATGTAACTAGAGACCATAAAGTAGTATTGTACGATGAAGGACTAATGTAACTAGAGACCATAAAGTGGTATTGTACGATGAAGGACTAATGTAACTAGGGATCATAAAGTGGTATTGTACGATGAAGGACTAATGTAACTAGGGACCATAAAGTGGTATTGTGCGATGGAGGACTAATGTAACTAGAGACCATAACGTGGTATTGTACGATGAAGGACTAATGTAACTAGGGACCATAAAGTGGTATTGTACGATGAAGGACTAATGTAACTAGGGACCATAAAGTGGTATTGTACGATAAGGACTAATGTAACTAGGGACCATAAAGTGGTATTGTATGATGAAACACTAATGTAACTAGGGACCATAAAGTGTTATTGTATGATGAAGGACTAATGTAACTAGAGACCATAAAGTGGTATTGTACGATAAGGACTAATGTAACTAGGGACCATAAAGTAGTATTGTACGATGAAGGACTAATGTAACTAGGGACCATAAAGTAGTATTGTACGATGAAGGACTAATGTAACTAGAGACCATAAAGTGGTATTGTATGATGAAGGACTAATGTAACTAGGGACCATAAAGTACTATTGTACGATGAAGGTCTAATGTAACTAGAGACCATAACGTGGTATTGTACGATGAAGGACTAATGTAACTAGGGACCATAAAGTGGTATTGTATGATGAAGGACTAATGTAACTAGGGACCATAAAGTGTTATTGTATGATGAAGGACTAATGTAACTAGAGACCATAAAGTGGTATTGTACGATGAAGGACTAATGTACCTAGGGACCATAAAGTGGTATTGTATGATGAAGGACTAATGTAACTAGGGACCATAAAGTGTTATTGTATGATGAAGGACTAATGTAACTAGGGACCATAAAGTGGTATTTTATGATGAAGGACTTATGTAACTAGGGACCATAAAGTAGTATTTTACGATGAAGGACTAATGTAACTAGGGACCATAAAGTGGTATTGTACGATGAAGGACTAATGTAACTAGGGACCATAAAATGGTACTGTACGATGGAGGACTAATGTAACTAGGGACCATAAAATGGTACTGTACGATGAAGGACTAATGTAACTAGGGATCATAAAGTGGTATTGTACGATAAGGACTAATGTAACTAGGGACCATAAAGTGGTACTGTACGATGAAGGACTAATGTAACTACGGACCATAAAGTGGTATTGTACGATGGAGGACTAATGTAACTAGGGACCATAAAATGGTACTGTACGATGAAGGACTAATGTAACTAGGGATCATAAAGTGGTATTGTACGATAAGGACTAATTTAACTACGGACCATAAAGTGGTATTGTACGATAAGGACTAATGTAACTAGGGACCTTAAAGTGGTATTGTACGATGAAGGACTAATGTAACCAGGGACCATAAAGTGGTATTGTACGATAAGGACTAACGTAACTAGGGACCATAAAGTGGTATTGTACGATAAGGACTAATGTAACTAGGGACCATAAAGTGGTATTGTACGATGAAGGACTAATGTAACTAGGGACCATAAAGTGGTATTGTATGATGAAGGACTAATGTAACTAGAGACCATAAAGTGGTATTGTACGATGAAGGACTAATGTAACTAGGGACCATTAAGTGGTATTGTACGATAAGGACTAATGTAACTAGAGACCATAAAGTGGTATTGTACGATGAAGGACTAATGTAACTTGGGACCATAAAGTGGTATTGTACGATAAGGACTAATGTAACTAGGGACCATAAAGTGGTATTGTACGATGTAGGACTAATGTAACTAGGGACCATAAAGTAGTATTGTACGATAAGGACTAATGTAACTAGGGACCATAACGTGGTATTGTACGATGAAGGACTAATGTAACTAGGGACCATAAAGTGGTATTGTACGATGAAGGACTAATGTAACTAGGGACCATAAAGTGGTATTGTACGATGAAGGACTAATGTAACTAGGGACCATAAAGTATTATTGTACGAAGAAGGACTAATGTAACTAGGGACCATAAAGTAGTATTGTACGATGAAGGACTAATGTAACTAGAGACCATATAGCGGTATTATACGAAGAAGGACTAATGTAACTAGAGACCATAACGTGGTATTGTACGATGAAGGACTAATGTAACTAGGGACCATAAAGTGGTATTGTACGATGAAGGACTAATGTAACTAGGGACCATAAAGTGGTATTGTACGATGAAGGACTAATGTAACTAGGGACCATAAAGTGGTATTGTACGATGAAGGACTAATGTAACTAGGGACCATAAAGTGGTATTGTACGATGAAGGACTAATGTAACTAGGGACCATAAAGTGGTATTGTACGATGAAGGACTAATGTAACTAGGGACCATAAAGTAGTATTGTACGAAGAAGGACTAATGTAACTAGGGACCATAAAGTAGTATTGTACGATGAAGGACTAATGTAACTAGAGACCATATAGTGGTATTATACGAAGAAGGACTAATGTAACTAGAGACCATAACGTGGTATTGTACGATGAAGGACTAATGTAACTAGGGACCATAAAGTGGTATTGTACGATGAAGGACTAATGTAACTAGGGACCATAAAGTGGTATTGTACGATGAAGGACTAATGTAACTAGGGACCATAAAGTGGTATTGTACGATGAAGGACTAATGTAACTAGGGACCATAAAGTGGTATTGCATGATGAAGGACTAATGTAACTAGGGACCATAAAGTGGTATTGTACGATGAAGGAATAATGTAACTAGGCACCATAAAGTGGTATTGTACGATAAGCACTAATGTAACTAGGGACCATAAAGTGGTATTGTACGATAAGGACTAATGTAACTAGGGATCATAAAGTAGTATTGTACGATGAAGGACTAATGTAACTAGGGATCATAAAGTGGTATTGTACGATGAAGGACTAATGTAACTAGGGACCATAAAGTAGTATTGTACGATGAAGGACTAATGTAACTAGGGATCATAAAGTGGCATTGTACGATGAAGGACTAATGTAACTAGAGACCATAAAGTGGTATTGTACGATGAAGGACTAATGTAACTAGGGATCATAAAGTGGTATTGTACGATGGAGGACTAATGTAACTAGGGATCATAAAGTGGTATTGTACGATGAAGGACTAATGTAACTAGAGACCATAAAGTAGTATTGTACGATGAAGGACTAATTTAACTAGGGATCATAAAGTGGTATTGTACGATGAAGGACTAATGTAACTAGAGACCATAAAGTAGTATTGTACGATGAAGGACTAATGTAACTAGGGACCATAAAGTGGTATTGTACGATGAAGGACTAATGTAACTAGAGACCATAAATTAGTATTGTACGATGAAGGACTAATGTAACTAGGGATCATAAAGTGGTATTGTACGATGAAGGACTAATGTAACTAGAGGCCATAAAGTAGTATTGTACGATGAATGACTAATGTAACTAGAGACCATAAAGTAGTATTGTACGATGAAGGACTATTGTAACTAGAGACCATAAAGTGGTATTGTGCGATGGAGGACTAATGTAACTAGGGACCATAAAGTGGTATTGTGCGATGGAGGAATAATGTAACTAGAGACCATAAATTAGTATTGTACGATGAAGGACTAATGTAACTAGAGACCATAAAGTGGTATTGTGCGATGAAGGACTAATGTAACTAGAGACCATAAAGTGGTATTGTGCGATGGAGGACTAATGTAACTAGAGACCATAAAGTGGTATTGTACGATGAAGGACTAATGTAACTAGAGACCATAAAGTAGTATTGTACGATGAAGGACTAATGTAACTAGAGACCATAAAGTGGTATTGTGCGATGGAGGACTAATGTAACTAGGGACCATAAAGTGGTATTGTGCGATGGAGGAATAATGTAACTAGAGACCATAAATTAGTATTGTACGATGAAGGACTAATGTAACTAGGGATCATAAAGTGGTATTGTACGATGAAAGACTAATGTAACTAGGTACCATAAAGTGGTATTGTGCGATGGAGGACTAATGTAACTAGAGACCATAACGTGGTATTGTACCATGAAGGACTAATGTAACTAGAGACCATAAAGTAGTATTGTACGATGAAGGACTAATGTAACTAGAGACCATAAAGTGGTATTGTACGATGAAGGACTAATGTAACTAGGGATCATAAAGTGGTATTGTACGATGAAGGACTAATGTAACTAGGGACCATAAAGTGGTATTGTGCGATGGAGGACTAATGTAACTCGAGACCATAACGTGGTATTGTACGATGAAGGACTAATGTAACTAGGGACCATAAAGTGGTATTGTACGATGAAGGACTAATGTAACTAGGGACCATAAAGTGGTATTGTACGATAAGGACTAATGTAACTAGGGACCATAAAGTGGTATTGTATGATGAAGGACTAATGTAACTAGGGACCATAAAGTGTTATTGTATGATGAAGGACTAATGTAACTAGAGACCATAAAGTGGTATTGTACGATAAGGACTAATGTAACTAGGGACCATAAAGTAGTATTGTACGATGAAGGACTAATGTAACTAGGGACCATAAAGTAGTATTGTACGATGAAGGACTAATGTAACTAGAGACCATAAAGTGGTATTGTATGATGAAGGACTAATGTAACTAGGGACCATAAAGTACTATTGTACGATGAAGGACTAATGTAACTAGAGACCATAACGTGGTATTGTACGATGAAGGACTAATGTAACTAGGGACCATAAAGTGGTATTGTATGATGAAGGACTAATGTAACTAGGGACCATAAAGTGTTATTGTATGATGAAGGACTAATGTAACTAGAGACCATAAAGTGGTATTGTACGATGAAGGACTAATGTACCTAGGGACCATAAAGTGGTATTGTATGATGAAGGACTAATGTAACTAGGGACCATTAAGTGTTATTGTATGATGAAGGACTAATGTAACTAGGGACCATAAAGTGGTATTTTATGATGAAGGACTAATGTAACTAGGGACCATAAAGTAGTATTGTACGATGAAGGACTAGTGTAACTAGGGACCATAAAGTGGTATTGTACGATGAAGGACTAATGTAACTAGGGACCATAAAATGGTACTGTACGATGGAGGACTAATGTAACTAGGGACCATAAAATGGTACTGTACGATGAAGGACTAATGTAACTAGGGATCATAAAGTGGTATTGTACGATAAGGACTAATGTAACTAGAGACCATAAAGTGGTACTGTACGATGAAGGACTAATGTAATTACGGACCATAAAGTGGTATTGTACGATGGAGGACTAATGTAACTAGGGACCATAAAATGGTACTGTACGATGAAGGACTAATGTAACTAGGGATCATAAAGTGGTATTGTACGATAAGGACTAATTTAACTACGGACCATAAAGTGGTATTGTACGATAAGGACTAATGTAACTAGGGACCATAAAGTGGTATTGTACGATGAAGGACTAATGTAACTAGGGACCATAAAGTGGTATTGTACGATAAGGACTAACGTAACTAGGGACCATAAAGTGGTATTGTACGATAAGGACTAATGTAACTAGGGACCATAAAGTGGTATTGTACGATGAAGGACTAATGTAACTAGGGACCATAAAGTGGTATTGTACGATGAAGGACTAATGTAACTAGGGACCATAAAGTCGTATTGTACGATAAGGACTAATGTAACTAGGGACCATAATGTGGTATTGTATGATGAAGGACTAATGTAACTAGGGACCATAAAGTGTTATTGTATGATGAAGGACTAATGTAACTAGAGACCATAACGTGGTATTGTACGATGAAGGACTAATGTAACTAGGGACCATAACGTGGTATTGTACGATGAAGGACTAATGTAACTAGGGACCATAAAGTGGTATTGTACGATGAAGGACTAATGTAACTAGGGACCATAAAGTCGTATTGTACGATAAGGACTAATGTAACTAGGGACCATAAAGTGGTATTGTATGATGAAGGACTAATGTAACTAGGGATCATAAAGTGTTATTGTATGATGAAGGACTAATGTAACTAGAGACCATAAAGTGGTATTGTACGATAAGGACTAATGTAACTAGGGACCATAAAGTAGTATTGTACGATGAAGGACTAATGTAACTAGGGACCATAAAGTAGAATTGTACGATGAAGGACTAATGTAACTAGGGACCATAAAGTACTATTGTACGATGAAGGACTAATGTAACTAGAGACCATAACGTGGTATTGTACGATGAAGGACTAATGTAACTAGGGACCATAAAGTGGTATTGTATGATGAAGGACTAATGTAACTAGGGACCATAAAGAGTTATTGTATGATGAAGGACTAATGTAACTAGAGACCATAAAGTGGTATTGTACGATGAAGGACTAATGTACCTAGGGACCATAAAGTGGTATTGTATGATGAAGGACTAATGTAACTAGGGACCATAAAGTGTTATTGTATGATGAAGGACTAATGTAACTAGGGACCATAAAGTGGTATTTTATGATGAAGGACTAATGTAACTAGGGATCATAAAGTGGCATTGTACGATGAAGGACTAATGTAACTAGAGACCATAAAGTGGTATTGTACGATGGAGGACTAATGTAACTAGGGATCATAAAGTGGTATTGTACGATGGAGGACTAATGTAACTAGGGATCATAAAGTGGTATTGTACGATGAAGGACTAATGTAACTAGAGACCATAAAGTAGTATTGTACGATGAAGGACTAATGTAACTAGGGATCATAAAGTGGTATTGTACGATGAAGGACTAATGTAACTAGAGACCATAAAGTAGTATTGTACGATGAAGGACTAATGTAACTAGGGACCATAAAGTGGTATTGTACGATGAAGGACTAATGTAACTAGAGACCATAAATTAGTATTGTACGATGAAGGACTAATGTAACTAGGGATCATAAAGTGGTATTGTACGATGAAGGACTAATGTAACTAGAGACCATAAAGTAGTATTGTACGATGAATGACTAATGTAACTAGAGACCATAAAGTAGTATTTTACGATGAAGGACTAATGTAACTAGAGACCATAAAGTGGTATTGTGCGATGGAGGACTAATGTAACTAGGGACCATAAAGTGGTATTGTGCGATGGAGGAATAATGTAACTAGAGACCATAAATTAGTATTGTACGATGAAGGACTAATGTAACTAGGGATCATAAAGTGGTAATGTGCGATGGAGGACTAATGTAACTAGGGACCATAAAGTGGTATTGTACGATGAAGGACTAATGTAACTAGAGACCATAAATTAGTATTGTACGATGAAGGACTAATGTAACTAGGGATCATAAAGTGGTATTGTACGATGAAGGACTAATGTAACTAGGGACCATAAAGTGGTATTGTGCGATGGAGGACTAATGTAACTAGAGACCATAACGTGGTATTGTACCATGAAGGACTAATGTAACTAGAGACCATAAAGTAGTATTGTACGATGAAGGACTAATGTAACTAGAGACCATAAAGTGGTATTGTACGATGAAGGACTAATGTAACTAGGGATCATAAAGTGGTATTGTACGATGAAGGACTAATGTAACTAGGGACCATAAAGTGGTATTGTGCGATGGAGGACTAATGTAACTAGAGACCATAACGTGGTATTGTACGATGAAGGACTAATGTAACTAGGGAACATAAAGTGGTATTGTACGATGAAGGACTAATGTAACTAGGGACCATAAAGTGGTATTGTACGATAAGGACTAATGTAACTAGGGACCATAAAGTGGTATTGTATGATGAAAGACTAATGTAACTAGGGACCATAAAGTGTTATTGTATGATGAAGGACTAATGTAACTAGAGACCATAAAGTGGTATTGTACGATAAGGACTAATGTAACTAGGGACCATAAAGTAGTATTGTACGATGAAGGACTAATGTAACTAGGGACCATAAAGTAGTATTGTACGATGAAGGACTAATGTAACTAGAGACCATAAAGTGGTATTGTATGATGAAGGACTAATGTAACTAGGGACCATAAAGTACTATTGTACGATGAAGGTCTAATATAACTAGAGACCATAACGTGGTATTGTACGATGAAGGACTAATGTAACTAGGGACCATAAAGTGGTATTGTATGATGAAGGACTAATGTAACTAGGGACCATAAAGTGTTATTGTATGATGAAGGACTAATGTAACTAGAGACCATAAAGTGGTATTGTACGATGAAGGACTAATGTACCTAGGGACCATAAAGTGGTATTGTATGATGAAGGACTAATGTAACTAGGGACCATAAAGTGTTATTGTATGATGAAGGACTAATGTAACTAGGGACCATAAAGTGGTATTTTATGATGAAGGACTTATGTAACTAGGGACCATAAAGTAGTATTTTACGATGAAGGACTAATGTAACTAGGGACCATAAAGTGGTATTGTACGATGAAGGACTAATGTAACTAGGGACCATAAAATGGTACTGTACGATGGAGGACTAATGTAACTAGGGACCATAAAATGGTACTGTACGATGAAGGACTAATGTAACTAGGGATCATAAAGTGGTATTGTACGATAAGGACTAATGTAACTAGGGACCATAAAGTGGTACTGTACGATGAAGGACTAATGTAACTACGGACCATAAAGTGGTATTGTACGATGGAGGACTAATGTAACTAGGGACCATAAAATGGTACTGTACGATGAAGGACTAATGTAACTAGGGATCATAAAGTGGTATTGTACGATAAGGACTAATTTAACTACGGACCATAAAGTGGTATTGTACGATAAGGACTAATGTAACTAGGGACCTTAAAGTGGTATTGTACGATGAAGGACTAATGTAACCAGGGACCATAAAGTGGTATTGTACGATAAGGACTAACGTAACTAGGGACCATAAAGTGGTATTGTACGATAAGGACTAATGTAACTAGGGACCATAAAGTGGTATTGTACGATGAAGGACTAATGTAACTAGGGACCATAAAGTGGTATTGTATGATGAAGGACTAATGTAACTAGAGACCATAAAGTGGTATTGTACGATGAAGGACTAATGTAACTAGGGACCATTAAGTGGTATTGTACGATAAGGACTAATGTAACTAGAGACCATAAAGTGGTATTGTACGATGAAGGACTAATGTAACTAGGGACCATAAAGTGGTATTGTACGATAAGGACTAATGTAACTAGGGACCATAAAGTGGTATTGTACGATGTAGGACTAATGTAACTAGGGACCATAAAGTAGTATTGTACGATAAGGACTAATGTAACTAGGGACCATAACGTGGTATTGTACGATGAAGGACTAATGTAACTAGGGACCATAAAGTGGTATTGTACGATGAAGGACTAATGTAACTAGGGACCATAAAGTGGTATTGTACGATGAAGGACTAATGTAACTAGGGACCATAAAGTAGTATTGTACGAAGAAGGACTAATGTAACTAGGGACCATAAAGTAGTATTGTACGATGAAGGACTAATGTAACTAGAGACCATATAGCGGTATTATACGAAGAAGGACTAATGTAACTAGAGACCATAACGTGGTATTGTACGATGAAGGACTAATGTAACTAGGGACCATAAAGTGGTATTGTACGATGAAGGACTAATGTAACTAGGGACCATAAAGTGGTATTGTACGATGAAGGACTAATGTAACTAGGGACCATAAAGTGGTATTGTACGATGAAGGACTAATGTAACTAGGGACCATAAAGTGGTATTGTACGATGAAGGACTAATGTAACTAGGGACCATAAAGTGGTATTGTACGATGAAGGACTAATGTAACTAGGGACCATAAAGTAGTATTGTACGAAGAAGGACTAATGTAACTAGGGACCATAAAGTAGTATTGTACGATGAAGGACTAATGTAACTAGAGACCATATAGTGGTATTATACGAAGAAGGACTAATGTAACTAGAGACCATAACGTGGTATTGTACGATGAAGGACTAATGTAACTAGGGACCATAAAGTGGTATTGTACGATGAAGGACTAATGTAACTAGGGACCATAAAGTGGTATTGTACGATGAAGGACTAATGTAACTAGGGACCATAAAGTGGTATTGTACGATGAAGGACTAATGTAACTAGGGACCATAAAGTGGTATTGCATGATGAAGGACTAATGTAACTAGGGACCATAAAGTGGTATTGTACGATGAAGGAATAATGTAACTAGGCACCATAAAGTGGTATTGTACGATAAGCACTAATGTAACTAGGGACCATAAAGTGGTATTGTACGATAAGGACTAATGTAACTAGGGATCATAAAGTAGTATTGTACGATGAAGGACTAATGTAACTAGGGATCATAAAGTGGTATTGTACGATGAAGGACTAATGTAACTAGGGACCATAAAGTAGTATTGTACGATGAAGGACTAATGTAACTAGGGATCATAAAGTGGCATTGTACGATGAAGGACTAATGTAACTAGAGACCATAAAGTGGTATTGTACGATGAAGGACTAATGTAACTAGGGATCATAAAGTGGTATTGTACGATGGAGGACTAATGTAACTAGGGATCATAAAGTGGTATTGTACGATGAAGGACTAATGTAACTAGAGACCATAAAGTAGTATTGTACGATGAAGGACTAATTTAACTAGGGATCATAAAGTGGTATTGTACGATGAAGGACTAATGTAACTAGAGACCATAAAGTAGTATTGTACGATGAAGGACTAATGTAACTAGGGACCATAAAGTGGTATTGTACGATGAAGGACTAATGTAACTAGAGACCATAAATTAGTATTGTACGATGAAGGACTAATGTAACTAGGGATCATAAAGTGGTATTGTACGATGAAGGACTAATGTAACTAGAGACCATAAAGTAGTATTGTACGATGAATGACTAATGTAACTAGAGACCATAAAGTAGTATTGTACGATGAAGGACTATTGTAACTAGAGACCATAAAGTGGTATTGTGCGATGGAGGACTAATGTAACTAGGGACCATAAAGTGGTATTGTGCGATGGAGGAATAATGTAACTAGAGACCATAAATTAGTATTGTACGATGAAGGACTAATGTAACTAGAGACCATAAAGTGGTATTGTGCGATGAAGGACTAATGTAACTAGAGACCATAAAGTGGTATTGTGCGATGGAGGACTAATGTAACTAGAGACCATAAACTGGTATTGTACGATGAAGGACTAATGTAACTAGAGACCATAAAGTAGTATTGTACGATGAAGGACTAATGTAACTAGAGACCATAAAGTGGTATTGTGCGATGGAGGACTAATGTAACTAGGGACCATAAAGTGGTATTGTGCGATGGAGGAATAATGTAACTAGAGACCATAAATTAGTATTGTACGATGAAGGACTAATGTAACTAGGGATCATAAAGTGGTATTGTACGATGAAAGACTAATGTAACTAGGGACCATAAAGTGGTATTGTGCGATGGAGGACTAATGTAACTAGAGACCATAACGTGGTATTGTACCATGAAGGACTAATGTAACTAGAGACCATAAAGTAGTATTGTACGATGAAGGACTAATGTAACTAGAGACCATAAAGTGGTATTGTACGATGAAGGACTAATGTAACTAGGGATCATAAAGTGGTATTGTACGATGAAGGACTAATGTAACTAGGGACCATAAAGTGGTATTGTGCGATGGAGGACTAATGTAACTCGAGACCATAACGTGGTATTGTACGATGAAGGACTAATGTAACTAGGGACCATAAAGTGGTATTGTACGATGAAGGACTAATGTAACTAGGGACCATAAAGTGGTATTGTACGATAAGGACTAATGTAACTAGGGACCATAAAGTGGTATTGTATGATGAAGGACTAATGTAACTAGGGACCATAAAGTGTTATTGTATGATGAAGGACTAATGTAACTAGAGACCATAAAGTGGTATTGTACGATAAGGACTAATGTAACTAGGGACCATAAAGTAGTATTGTACGATGAAGGACTAATGTAACTAGGGACCATAAAGTAGTATTGTACGATGAAGGACTAATGTAACTAGAGACCATAAAGTGGTATTGTATGATGAAGGACTAATGTAACTAGGGACCATAAAGTACTATTGTACGATGAAGGACTAATGTAACTAGAGACCATAACGTGGTATTGTACGATGAAGGACTAATGTAACTAGGGACCATAAAGTGGTATTGTATGATGAAGGACTAATGTAACTAGGGACCATAAAGTGTTATTGTATGATGAAGGACTAATGTAACTAGAGACCATAAAGTGGTATTGTACGATGAAGGACTAATGTACCTAGGGACCATAAAGTGGTATTGTATGATGAAGGACTAATGTAACTAGGGACCATTAAGTGTTATTGTATGATGAAGGACTAATGTAACTAGGGACCATAAAGTGGTATTTTATGATGAAGGACTAATGTAACTAGGGACCATAAAGTAGTATTGTACGATGAAGGACTAGTGTAACTAGGGACCATAAAGTGGTATTGTACGATGAAGGACTAATGTAACTAGGGACCATAAAATGGT
Source organism: Meconema thalassinum (assembly GCA_946902985.2). Classification (NCBI taxonomy): domain Eukaryota; kingdom Metazoa; phylum Arthropoda; class Insecta; order Orthoptera; family Tettigoniidae; genus Meconema; species Meconema thalassinum. The sequence goes on from OX336397.1 coordinate 19,677,486, forward strand.
ACTGTACGATGGAGGACTAATGTAACTAGGGACCATAAAATGGTACTGTACGATGAAGGACTAATGTAACTAGGGATCATAAAGTGGTATTGTACGATAAGGACTAATGTAACTAGAGACCATAAAGTGGTACTGTACGATGAAGGACTAATGTAACTACGGACCATAAAGTGGTATTGTACGATGGAGGACTAATGTAACTAGGGACCATAAAATGGTACTGTACGATGAAGGACTAATGTAACTAGGGATCATAAAGTGGTATTGTACGATAAGGACTAATTTAACTACGGACCATAAAGTGGTATTGTACGATAAGGACTAATGTAACTAGGGACCATAAAGTGGTATTGTACGATGAAGGACTAATGTAACTAGGGACCATAAAGTGGTATTGTACGATAAGGACTAACGTAACTAGGGACCATAAAGTGGTATTGTACGATAAGGACTAATGTAACTAGGGACCATAAAGTGGTATTGTACGATGAAGGACTAATGTAACTAGGGACCATAAAGTGGTATTGTACGATGAAGGACTAATGTAACTAGGGACCATAAAGTCGTATTGTACGATAAGGACTAATGTAACTAGGGACCATAATGTGGTATTGTATGATGAAGGACTAATGTAACTAGGGACCATAAAGTGTTATTGTATGATGAAGGACTAATGTAACTAGAGACCATAACGTGGTATTGTACGATGAAGGACTAATGTAACTAGGGACCATAACGTGGTATTGTACGATGAAGGACTAATGTAACTAGGGACCATAAAGTGGTATTGTACGATGAAGGACTAATGTAACTAGGGACCATAAAGTCGTATTGTACGATAAGGACTAATGTAACTAGGGACCATAAAGTGGTATTGTATGATGAAGGACTAATGTAACTAGGGATCATAAAGTGTTATTGTATGATGAAGGACTAATGTAACTAGAGACCATAAAGTGGTATTGTACGATAAGGACTAATGTAACTAGGGACCATAAAGTAGTATTGTACGATGAAGGACTAATGTAACTAGGGACCATAAAGTAGAATTGTACGATGAAGGACTAATGTAACTAGGGACCATAAAGTACTATTGTACGATGAAGGACTAATGTAACTAGAGACCATAACGTGGTATTGTACGATGAAGGACTAATGTAACTAGGGACCATAAAGTGGTATTGTATGATGAAGGACTAATGTAACTAGGGACCATAAAGTGTTATTGTATGATGAAGGACTAATGTAACTAGAGACCATAAAGTGGTATTGTACGATGAAGGACTAATGTACCTAGGGACCATAAAGTGGTATTGTATGATGAAGGACTAATGTAACTAGGGACCATAAAGTGTTATTGTATGATGAAGGACTAATGTAACTAGGGACCATAAAGTGGTATTTTATGATGAAGGACTAATGTAACTAGGGACCATAAAGTGGTATTGTACGATGAAGGACTAATGTAACTAGGGACCATAAAATGGTACTGTACGATGGAGGACTAATGAAACTAGGGACCATAAAATGGTACTGTACGATGAAGGACTAATGTAACTAGGGATCATAAAGTGGTATTGTACGATAAGGACTAATGTAACTAGGGACCATAAAGTGGTACTGTACGATGAAGGACTAATGTAACTACGGACCATAAAGTGGTATTGTACGATGGAGGACTAATGTAACTAGGGACCATAAAATGGTACTGTACGATGAAGGACTAATGTAACTAGGGATCATAAAGTGGTATTGTACGATAAGGACTAATTTAACTACGGACCATAAAGTGGTATTGTACGATAAGGACTAATGTAACTAGGGACCATAAAGTGGTATTGTACGATGAAGGACTAATGTAACTAGGGACCATAAAGTGGTATTGTACGATAAGGACTAACGTAACTAGGTACCATAAAGTGGTATTGTACGATAAGGACTAATGTAACTAGGGACCATAAAGTGGTATTGTACGATGAAGGACTAATGTAACTAGGGACCATAAAGTGGTATTGTATGATGAAGGACTAATGTAACTAGAGACCATAAAGTGGTATTGTACGATGGAGGACTAATGTAACTAGGGACCATAAAATGGTACTGTACGATGAAGGACTAATGTAACTAGGGATCATAAAGTGGTATTGTACGATAAGGACTAATTTAACTACGGACCATAAAGTGGTATTGTACGATAAGGACTAATGTAACTAGGGACCATAAAGTGGTATTGTACGATGAAGGACTAATGTAACTAGGGACCATAAAGTGGTATTGTACGATAAGGACTAACGTAACTAGGGACCATAAAGTGGTATTGTACGATAAGGACTAATGTAACTAGGGACCATAAAGTGGTATTGTACGATGAAGGACTAATGTAACTAGGGACCATAAAGTGGTATTGTATGATGAAGGACTAATGTAACTAGAGACCATAAAGTGGTATTGTACGATGAAGGACTAATGTAACTAGGGACCATTAAGTGGTATTGTACGATAAGGACTAATGTAACTAGAGACCATAAAGTGGTATTGTACGATGAAGGACTAATGTAACTAGGGACCATAAAGTGGTATTGTACGATAAGGACTAATGTAACTAGGGACCATAAAGTGGTATTGTACGATGTAGGACTAATGTAACTAGGGACCATAAAGTAGTATTGTACGATAAGGACTAATGTAACTAGGGATCATAAAGTGTTATTGTACGATGAAGGACTAATGTAACTAGGGACCATAAAGTAGTATTGTACGATGAAGGACTAATTTAACTAGGGACCATAAAGTAGTATTGTACGATGAAGGACTAATGTAACTAGAGACCATATAGTGGTATTATACGAAGAAGGACTAATGTAACTAGAGACCATAACGTGGTATTGTACGATGAAGGACTAATGTAACTAGGGACCATAAAGTGGTATTGTACGATGAAGGACTAATGTAACTAGGGACCATAAAGTGGTATTGTACGATGAAGGACTAATGTAACTAGGGACCATAAAGTGGTATTGTACGATGAGGACTAATGTAACTAGGGATCATAAAGTAGTATTGTACGATGAAGGACTAATGTAACTAGGGACCATAAAGTAGTATTGTACGATGAGGGACTAGTGTAACTAGGGATCATAAAGTGGTATTGTACGATGAGGGACTAATGTAACTAGGGACCATAAAGTGGTATTGTACGATGAGGGACTAATGTAACTAGGGACCATAAAGTGGTATTGTATGATGGAGGACTAATGTAACTAGGGACCATAAAGTGGTATTGTACGATGAGGGACTAATGTAACTAGGGACCATAAAGTGGTATTGTACGATGAGGGACTAATGTAACTAGGGACCATAAAGTGGTATTGTATGATGGAGGACTAATGTAACTAGGGACCATAAAGTGGTATTGTACGATGAGGGACTAATGTAACTAGAGACCATAAAGTGGTATTGTATGATGGAGGACTAATGTAACTAGAGACCATAACGTGGTATTGTACGATGAGGGACTAATGTAACTAGGGACCATAAAGTGGTATTGTACGATGAAGGACTAATGTAACTAGGGACCATAAAGTGGTATTGTACGATAAGGACTAATGTAACTAGGGACCATAAAGTGGTATTGTACGATGTAGGACTAATGTAACTAGGGACCATAAAGTAGTATTGTACGATAAGGACTAATGTAACTAGGGACCATAAAGTGGTATTGTACGATGAGGACTAATGTAACTAGGGATCATAAAGTAGTATTGTACGATGAAGGACTAATGTAACTAGGGACCATAAAATGGTACTGTACGATGAAGGACTAATGTAACTAGGGATCATAAAGTGGTATTGTACGATAAGGACTAATTTAACTACGGACCATAAAGTGGTATTGTACGATAAGGACTAATGTAACTAGGGACCATAAAGTGGTATTGTACGATGAAGGACTAATGTAACTAGGGACCATAAAGTGGTATTGTACGATAAGGACTAACGTAACTAGGGACCATAAAGTGGTATTGTACGATAAGGACTAATGTAACTAGGGACCATAAAGTGGTATTGTACGATGAAGGACTAATGTAACTAGGGACCATAAAGTGGTATTGTATGATGAAGGACTAATGTAACTAGAGACCATAAAGTGGTATTGTACGATGAAGGACTAATGTAACTAGGGACCATTAAGTGGTATTGTACGATAAGGACTAATGTAACTAGAGACCATAAAGTGGTATTGTACGATGAAGGACTAATGTAACTAGGGACCATAAAGTGGTATTGTACGATAAGGACTAATGTAACTAGGGACCATAAAGTGGTATTGTACGATGTAGGACTAATGTAACTAGGGACCATAAAGTAGTATTGTACGATAAGGACTAATGTAACTAGGGATCATAAAGTGTTATTGTACGATGAAGGACTAATGTAACTAGGGACCATAAAGTAGTATTGTACGATGAAGGACTAATGTAACTAGGGACCATAAAGTAGTATTGTACGATGAAGGACTAATGTAACTAGAGACCATATAGTGGTATTATACGAAGAAGGACTAATGTAACTAGAGACCATAACGTGGTATTGTACGATGAAGGACTAATGTAACTAGGGACCATAAAGTGGTATTGTACGATGAAGGACTAATGTAACTAGGGACCATAAAGTGGTATTGTACGATGAAGGACTAATGTAACTAGGGACCATAAAGTGGTATTGTACGATGAGGACTAATGTAACTAGGGATCATAAAGTAGTATTGTACGATGAAGGACTAATGTAACTAGGGACCATAAAATGGTACTGTACGATGAAGGACTAATGTAACTAGGGATCATAAAGTGGTATTGTACGATAAGGACTAATTTAACTACGGACCATAAAGTGGTATTGTACGATAAGGACTAATGTAACTAGGGACCATAAAGTGGTATTGTACGATGAAGGACTAATGTAACTAGGGACCATAAAGTGGTATTGTACGATAAGGACTAACGTAACTAGGGACCATAAAGTGGTATTGTACGATAAGGACTAATGTAACTAGGGACCATAAAGTGGTATTGTACGATGAAGGACTAATGTAACTAGGGACCATAAAGTGGTATTGTATGATGAAGGACTAATGTAACTAGAGACCATAAAGTGGTATTGTACGATGAAGGACTAATGTAACTAGGGACCATTAAGTGGTATTGTACGATAAGGACTAATGTAACTAGAGACCATAAAGTGGTATTGTACGATGAAGGACTAATGTAACTAGGGACCATAAAGTGGTATTGTACGATAAGGACTAATGTAACTAGGGACCATAAAGTGGTATTGTACGATGTAGGACTAATGTAACTAGGGACCATAAAGTAGTATTGTACGATAAGGACTAATGTAACTAGGGATCATAAAGTGTTATTGTACGATGAAGGACTAATGTAACTAGGGACCTTAAAGTAGTATTGTACGATGAAGGACTAATGTAACTAGGGACCATAAAGTAGTATTGTACGATGAAGGACTAATGTAACTAGAGACCATATAGTGGTATTATACGAAGAAGGACTAATGTAACTAAAGACCATAACGTGGTATTGTACGATGAAGGACTAATGTAACTAGGGACCATAAAGTGGTATTGTACGATGAAGGACTAATGTAACTAGGGACCATAAAGTGGTATTGTACGATGAAGGACTAATGTAACTAGGGACCATAAAGTGGTATTGTACGATGAGGACTAATGTAACTAGGGATCATAAAGTAGTATTGTACGATGAAGGACTAATGTAACTAGGGACCATAAAGTAGTATTGTACGATGAGGGACTAGTGTAACTAGGGATCATAAAGTGGTATTGTACGATGAGGGACTAATGTAACTAGGGACCATAAAGTGGTATTGTACGATGAGGGACTAATGTAACTAGGGACCATAAAGTGGTATTGTATGATGGAGGACTAATGTAACTAGGGACCATAAAGTGGTATTGTACGATGAGGGACTAATGTAACTAGGGACCATAAAGTGGTATTGTACGATGAGGGACTAATGTAACTAGGGACCATAAAGTGGTATTGTATGATGGAGGACTAATGTAACTAGAGACCATAACGTGGTATTGTACGATGAGGGACTAATGTAACTAGGGACCATAAAGTTGTATTGTACGATGAGGGACTAATTTAACTAGGGACCATAAAGTGGTAGTGTACGATGAAGGACTAATATAACTAGGGACCATAAAGTGGTATTGTACGCTGAAGGACTAATGTAACTAGGGACCATAAAGTGGTATTGTACGATGAGGACTAATGTAACTAGGGACCATAAAGTGGTATTGTACGATGAAGGACTAATGTAACTAGGGACCATAAAGTGGTATTGTACGATGAGGACTAATGTAACTAGGGACCATAAAGTGGTATTGTACGATGACGGACTAATGTAACTAGGGACCATAAAGTGGTATTGTACGATGGAGGACTAATGTAACTAGGGACCATAAAGTAGTATTGTACGATGGAGGACTAATGTAACTACGGACCATAAAGTGGTATTGTACGATGAGGACTAATGTAACTAGGGACCATAAAGTGGTATTGTACGATGAAGGACTAATGTAACTAGGGACCATAAAGTGGTATTGTACGATGAGGACTAATGTAACTAGGGACCATAAAGTGGTATTGTACGTTGAAGGACTAATGTAACTAGGGACCATAAAGTGGTATTGTACGATGAAGGACTAATGTAACTAGGGAACATAAAGTGGTATTGTACGATGAGGACTAATGTAACTAGGGACCATAAAGTGGTATTGTACGATGAAGACTAATGTAACTAGGGACCATAAAGTGGTATTGTACGATGAGGACTAATGTAACTAGGGACCATAAAGTGGTATTGTACGATGAAGGACTAATGTAACTAGGGACCATAAAGTGGTATTGTACGATGAAGGACTAATGTAACTAGGGAACATAAAGTGGTATTGTACGATGAAGGACTAATGTAACTAGGAACCACAAAGTAGTATTGTACGATAAGGACTAATGTAACTAGGGACCACAAAGTAGTATTGTACGATAAGGACTAATGTAACTAGGGACCATAAAGAGGTATTGTACGATGAAGGACTAATGTAACTAGGGACCATAAAGTGGTATTGTACGATGAGGGACTAATGTAACTAGGGACCACAAAGTAGTATTGTATGATGAAGGACTAATGTAACTAGGGACCATAAAGTGGTATTGTACGATAAGGACTAATGTAACTAGGGACCATAAGGTGGTATTGTACGATAAGGACTAATGTAACTAGGGACCACAAAGTGGTATTGTACGATAAGGACTAATGTAACTAGGGACAATAAAGTGGTATTGTACGATGAGGGACTAATGTAATTAGAGACCATAAAGTGGTATTGTATGATGGAGGACTAATGTAACTAGAGACCATAAAGTGGTATTGTACGATGAGGGACTAACGTAACTAGGGACCATAAAGTAGTATTGTATGATGAAGGACTAATGTAACTAGGGACCATAAAGTGGTATTGCACGATGAAGGACTAATGTAACTAGGGACAATACAGTGGTATTGTATGATGGAGGACTAATGTAACTAGGGACCATAAAGTAGTATTGTATGATGTAGGACTAATGTAACTAGGGACCATAAAGTGGTATTGTACGATAAGGACTAATGTAACTAGGGACAATAAAGTGGTATTGTACGATGGAGGACTAATGTAACTAGGGACCATAAAGTGGTATTGTACGATGAGGGACTAACGTAACTAGGGACCATAAAGTAGTATTGTATGATGAAGGACTAATGTAACTAGGGACCATAAAGTGGTATTGCACGATGAAGGACTAATGTAACTAGGGACAATAAAGTGGTATTGTATGATGGAGGACTAATGTAACTAGGGACCATAAAGTAGTATTGTATGATGAAGGACTAATGTAACTAGGGACCATAAAGTGGTATTGTACGATAAGGACTAATGTAACTAGGGACAATAAAGTGGTATTGTACGATGGAGGACTAATGTAACTAGGGACCATAAAGTGGTATTGTACGATGAGGTACTAATGTAACTAGGGACCATAAAGTGGTATTGTACGATAAGGACTAATGTAACTAGGGACCATAAAGTGGTATTGTACGATGAGGACTAATGTAACTAGGGACCATATAGTGGTATTGTACGATGAAGGACTAATGTAACTAGGGACCATAAAGTGGTATTGTACGATGAGGACTAATGTAACTAGGGACCATAAAGTGGTATTGTACGATGAAGGACTAATGTAACTAGGGACCATAAAGTGGTATTGTACGATGAGGGACTAATGTAACTAGGGACCATAAAGTGGTATTGTACGATGAGGGACTAATGTAACTAGGGACCATAAAGTGGTATTGTACGATGAGGGACTAATGTAACTAGGGACCATAAAGTGGTATTGTACGATGAGGGACTAATGTAACTAGGGACCATAAAATGGTATTGTACGATAAGGACTAATGTAACTAGGGACCATAGAGTGGTATTGTACGATGAGGACTAATGTAACTAGGGACCATAAAGTGGTATTGTACGATGAAGGACTAATGTAACTAGGGACCATAAAGTGGTATTGTACGAAGAAGGACTAATGTAACTAGGGACCATAAAGTGTTATTGTACGATGAGGACAAATGTATTTAGAGACCATAAAGTGTTATTGTACTATGAGGACTAATGTAACTAGAGACCATAAAGTGTTATTGTACGATAAGGACTAATGTAGCTAGGGACCACAAAGTGGTATTGTACGATGAGGACTAATGTAACTAGGCACCATAAAGTGGTATTGTACGATAAGGACTAATGTAACTAGGGACCACAAAGTGGTATTATACGATGAAAGACTAATGTAACTAGGGACCATAAAGTGGTATTGTACGATGAGGGATTAATGTAATTAGGGACCATAAAGTGGTATTGTACGATAAGGACTAATGTAACTAGGGACCAAAAAGTGGTATTGTACGATGAGGGACTAATGTAACTAGGAACCATAAAGTGGTAATTTATGATGAGGGACTGATGTAACTAGAGACCATAAAGTGGTATTGTACGATAAGGACTAATGTAACTAGGGACCATCAAGTGGTTAATTTATGATGAGGGACTAATGTAACTAGGGATCATAAAGTGGTATTGTACGATGAGGGACTAATGTAACTAGGGACCATAAAGTGGTATTGTACGATAAGGACTAATGTAACTAGGGACCATAAACTGGTAATTTATGATGAGGGACTAATGTAACTAGGGATCATTAAGTGGTATTGTACGATGAGGGACTAATGTAACTACGGACCATAAAGTGGTATTGTACGATGAGGACTAATGTAATTAGGGACCATAAAGTGGTATTGTACGATGGAGGACTAATGTAACTAGGGACCATAAAGTGGTATTGTACGATGAGGGACTAATGTAACTAGGGACCATAAAGTGGTATTGTACGATGGAGGACTAATGTAACTAGGGACCATAAAGTGGTATAGTACGATGAAGGACTAATGTAACTAGGGACCATAAAGTAGTATTGTACGATAAAGGACTAATGTAACTAGGGACCATAAAGTGGTATTGTACGATGAAGGACTAATGTAACTAGGGACCATAAAGTAGTATTGTACGATGAGGACTAATGTAACTAGGGACCATAAAGTGGTATTGTACGATGAAGGACTAATGTAACTAGGGACCATAAAGTAGTATTGTACGATGAAGGACTAATGTAACTAGGGACCATAAAGTAGTATTGTACGATGAAGGACTAATGTAACTAGGGACCATAAAGTGGTATTGTACGATGAAGGACTAATGTAACTAGGGACTATAAAGCGGTATTGTACGATAAGGACTAATGTAACTAGGGACCATAAAGTAGTATTGTACGATGAAGGACTAATGTAACTAGGGACCATAAAGTGGTACTGTACGATAAGGACTAATGTAACTAGGGACCATAAAGTGGTACTGTACGATAAGGACTAATGTAACTAGGGACCATAAAATGGTATTTTATGATGAAGGACTAATGTAACTAGGGACCATAAAGTGGTATTTTATGATGAAGGACTAATGTAACTAGGGACCATAAAGTGGTATTGTACGATAAGGACTAATGTAACTAGGGACCATAAAGTAGTATTGTATGATGAAGGACTAATGTAACTAGGGAACATAAAGTGGTATTGTATGATGAAGGACTAATGTAACTACGGACCATAAAGTGGTATTGTACGATAAGGACTAATGTAACTAGGGACCATAAAGTGGTATTGTACGATGAAGGACTAATGTAACTAGGGACTATAAAGTGGTATTGTACGATAAGGACTAACGTAACTAGGGACCATAAAGTGGTATTGTACGATAAGGACTAATGTAACTAGGGACCATAAAGTGGTAATGTACGATCAAGGACTAATGTAACTAGGGACCATGAAGTGGTATTGTATGATGAAGGACTAATGTAACTAGAGACCATAAAGTGGTATTGTACGATGAAGGACTAATGTAACTAGGGACCATTAAGTGGTATTGTACGATAAGGACTAATGTAACTAGAGACCATAAAGTGGTATTGTACGATGAAGGACTAATGTAACTAGGGACCATAAAGTGGTATTGTACGATAAGGACTAATGTAACTAGGGACCATAAAGTGGTATTGTACGATGTAGGACTAATGTAACTAGGGACCATAAAGTAGTATTGTACGATAAGGACTAATGTAACTAGGGATCATAAAGTGTTATTGTACGATGAAGGACTAATGTAACTAGGGACCATAAAGTAGTATTGTACGATGAAGGACTAATGTAACTAGGGACCATAAAGTAGTATTGTACGATGAAGGACTAATGTAACTAGAGACCATATAGTGGTATTATACGATGAAGGACTAATGTAACTAGAGACCATAACGTGGTATTGTACGATGAGGGACTAATGTAACTAGGGACCATAAAGTGGTATTGTACGATGAAGGACTAATGTAACTAGGGACCATAAAGTGGTATTGTACGATGAAGGACTAATGTAACTAGGGACCATAAAGTAGTATTGTACGAAGAAGGACTAATGTAACTAGGGACCATAAAGTAGTATTGTACGATGAAGGACTAATGTAACTAGAGACCATATAGTGGTATTATACGAAGAAGGACTAATGTAACTAGAGACCATAACGTGGTATTGTACGATGAAGGACTAATGTAACTAGGGACCATAAAGTGGTATTGTACGATGAAGGACTAATGTAACTAGGGACCATAAAGTGGTATTGTACGATGAAGGACTAATGTAACTAGGGACCATAAAGTGGTATTGTACGATGAGGACTAATATAACTAGGGATCATAAAGTAGTATTGTACGATGAAGGACTAATGTAACTAGGGACCATAAAGTAGTATTGTACGATGAGGGACTAGTGTAACTAGAGATCATAAAGTGGTATTGTACGATGAGGGACTAATGTAACTAGGGACCATAAAGTGGTATTGTACGATGAGGGACGAATGTAACTAGGGACCATAAAGTGGTATTGTATGATGGAGGACTAATGTAACTAGGGACCATAAAGTGGTATTGTACGATGAGGGACTAATGTAACTAGGGACCATAAAGTGGTATTGTACGATGAGGGAATAATGTAACTAGGGACCATAATGTGGTATTGTATGATGGAGGACTAATGTAACTAGGGACCATAAAGCGGTATTGTACGATGAGGGACTAATGTAACTAGAGACCATAAAGTGGTATTGTATGATGGAGGACTAATGTAACTAGAGACCATAACGTGGTATTGTACGATGAGGGACTAATGTAACTAGGGACCATAAAGTGGTATTGTACGATGAGGGACTAATTTAACTAGGGACCATAAAGTGGTAGTGTACGATGAAGGACTAATGTAACTAGGGACCATAAAGTGGTATTGTACGATGAAGGACTAATGTAACTAGGGACCATAAAGTGGTATTTTACGATAAGGACTAATGTAACTAGGGACCATAAAGTGGTACTGTACGATGAAGGACTAATGTAACTACGGACCATAAAGTGGTATTGTACGATAAGGACTAATGTAACTAGGGACCATAAAGTGGTATTGTACGATGAAGGACTAATGTAACTAGGGACCATAAAGTGGTATTGTACGATAAGGACTAACGTAACTAGGGACCATAAAGTGGTATTGTACGATAAGGACTAATGTAACTAGGGACCATAAAGTGGTATTGTACGATGAAGGACTAATGTAACTAGGGACCATAAAGTGGTATTGTATGATGAAGGACTAATGTAACTAGAGACCATAAAGTGGTATTGTACGATGAAGGACTAATGTAACTAGGGACCATTATGTGGTATTGTACGATAAGGACTAATGTAACTAGAGACCATAAAGTGGTATTGTACGATGAAGGACTAATGTAACTAGGGACCATAAAGTGGTATTGTACGATAAGGACTAATGTAACTAGGGACCATAAAGTGGTATTGTACGATGTAGGACTAATGTAACTAGGGACCATAAAGTAGTATTGTACGATAAGGACTAATGTAACTAGGGATCATAAAGTGTTATTGTACGATGAAGGACTAATGTAACTAGGGACCATAAAGTAGTATTGTACGATGAAGGACTAATGTAACTAGGGACCATAAAGTAATGTTGTACGATGAAGGACTAATGTAACTAGAGACCATATAGTGGTATTATACGATGAAGGACTAATGTAACTAGAGACCATAACGTGGTATTGTACGATGAAGGACTAATGTAACTAGGGACCATAAAGTGGTATTGTACGATGAAGGACTAATGTAACTAGGGACCATAAAGTGGTATTGTACGATGAAGGACTAATGTAACTAGGGACCATAAAGTAGTATTGTACGAAGAAGGACTAATGTAACTAGGGACCATAAAGTAGTATTGTACGATGAAGGACTAATGTAACTAGAGACCATATAGTGGTATTATACGAAGAAGGACTAATGTAACTAGAGACCATAACGTGGTATTGTACGATGAAGGACTAATGTAACTAGGGACCATAAAGTGGTATTGTACGATGAAGGACTAATGTAACTAGGGACCATAAAGTGGTATTGTACGATGAAGGACTAATGTAACTAGGGACCATAAAGTGGTATTGTACGATGAGGACTAATATAACTAGGGATCATAAAGTAGTATTGTACGATGAAGGACTAATGTAACTAGGGACCATAAAGTAGTATTGTACGATGAGGGACTAGTGTAACTAGAGATCATAAAGTGGTATTGTACGATGAGGGACTAATGTAACTAGGGACCATAAAGTGGTATTGTACGATGAGGGACTAATGTAACTAGGGACCATAAAGTGGTATTGTATGATGGAGGACTAATGTAACTAGGGACCATAAAGTGGTATTGTACGATGAGGGACTAATGTAACTAGGGACCATAAAGTGGTATTGTACGATGAGGAACTAATGTAACTAGGGACCATAATGTGGTATTGTATGATGGAGGACTAATGTAACTAGGGACCATAAAGTGGTATTGTACGATGAGGGACTAATGTAACTAGAGACCATAAAGTGGTATTGTATGATGGAGGACTAATGTAACTAGAGACCATAACGTGGTATTGTACGATGAGGGACTAATGTAACTAGGGACCATAAAGTGGTATTGTACGATGAGGGACTAATTTAACTAGGGACCATAAAGTGGTAGTGTACGATGAAGGACTAATGTAACTAGGGACCATAAAGTGGTATTGTACGATGAAGGACTAATGTAACTAGGGACCATAAAGTGGTATTGTACGATGAGGACTCATGTAACTAGGGACCATAAATTGGTATTGTACGATGAAGGACTAATGTAACTAGGGACCATAAAGTGGTATTGTACGATGAGGACTAATGTAACTAGGGACCATAAAGTGGTATTGTACGATGACGGACTAATGTAACTAGGGACCATTAAGTGGTATTGTACGATGGAGGACTAATGTAACTAGGGACCATAAATTAGTATTGTACGATGGAGGACTATTGTAACTACGGACCATAAAGTGGTATTGTACGATGAGGACTAATGTAACTAGGGACCATAAAGTGGTATTGTACGATGAAGGACTAATGTAACTAGGGACCATAAAGTGGTATTGTTCGATGAGGACTAATGTAACTAGGGACCATAAAGTGGTATTGTACGATGAAGGACTAATGTAACTAGGGACCATAAAGTGGTATTGTACGATGAAGGACTAATGTAACTAGGGAACATAAAGTGGTATTGTACGATGAGGACTAATGTAACTAGGGACCATAAAGTGGTATTGTACGATGAAGACTAATGTAACTAGGGACCATAAAGTGGTATTGTACGATGAGGACTAATGTACCTAGGGACCATAAAGTGGTATTGTACGATGAAGGACTAATGTAACTAGGGACCATAAAGTGGTATTGTACGATGAAGGACTAATGTAACTAGGGAACATAAAGTGGTATTGTACGATGAAGGATTAATGTAACTAGGGACCACAAAGTAGTATTGTACGATAAGGACTAATGTAACTAGGGACCACAAAGTAGTATTGTACGATAAGGACTAATGTAACTAGGGACCATAAAGTGGTATTGTACGATGAAGGACTAATGTAACTAGGGACCATAAAGTGGTATTGTACGATGAGGGACTAATGTAACTAGGGACCACAAAGTAGTATTGTATGATGAAGGACTAATGTAACTAGGGACCATAAAGTGGTATTGTACGATAAGGACTAATGTAACTAGGGACCATAAAGTGGTATTGTACGATAAGGACTAATGTAACTAGGGACCACAAAGTGGTATTGTACGATAAGGACTAATGTTACTAGGGACAATAAAGTGGTATTGTACGATGAGGGACTAATGTAACTAGAGACCATAAAGTGGTATTGTATGATGGAGGACTAATGTAACTAGAGACCATAAAGTGGTATTGTACGATGAGGGACTAACGTAACTAGGGACCATAAAGTAGTATTGTATGATGAAGGACTAATGTAACTAGGGACCATAAAGTGGTATTGCACGATGAAGGACTAATGTAACTAGGGACAATAAAGTGGTATTGTATGATGGAGGACTAATGTAACTAGGGACCATAAAGTAGTATTGTATGATGTAGGACTAATGTAACTAGGGACCATAAAGTGGTATTTTACGATAAGGACTAATGTAACTAGGGACAATAAAGTGGTATTGTACGATGGAGGACTAATGTAACTAGGGACCATAAAGTGGTATTGTACGATGAAGGACTAATGTAACTAGGGACCATAAAGTGGTATTGTACGATGAAGGACTAATGTAACTAGGGACCATAAAGTGGTATTGTACGATGAGGACTAATATAACTAGGGATCAGAAAGTAGTATTGTACGATGAAGGACTAATGTAACTAGGGACCATAAAGTAGTATTGTACGATGAGGGACTAGTGTAACTAGAGATCATAAAGTGGTATTGTACGATGAGGGACTAATGTAACTAGGGACCATAAAGTGGTATTGTACGATGAGGGACTAATGTAACTAGGGACCATAAAGTGGTATTGTATGATGGAGGACTAATGTAACTAGGGACCATAAAGTGGTATTGTACGATGAGGGACTAATGTAACTAGGGACCATAAAGTGGTATTGTACGATGAGGGACTAATGTAACTAGGGACCATAATGTGGTATTGTATGATGGAGGACTAATGTAACTAGGGACCATAAAGTGGTATTGTACGATGAGGGACTAATGTAACTAGAGACCATAAAGTGGTATTGTATGATGGAGGACTAATGTAACTAGAGACCATAACGTGGTATTGTACGATGAGGGACTAATGTAACTAGGGACCATAAAGTGGTATTGTACGATTAGGGACTAATTTAACTAGGGACCATAAAGTGGTAGTGTACGATGAAGGACTAATGTAACTAGGGACCATAAAGTGGTATTGTACGATGAAGGACTAATGTAACTAGAGACCATAAAGTGGTATTGTACGATGAGGACTAATGTAACTAGGGACCATAAAGTGGTATTGTACGATGAAGGACTAATGTAACTAGGGACCATAAAGTGGTATTGTACGATGAGGACTAATGTAACTAGGGACCATAAAGTGGTATTGTACGATGACGGACTAATGTAACTAGGGACCATAAAGTGGTATTGTACGATGGAGGACTAATGTAACTAGGGACCATAAAGTAGTATTGTACGATGGAGGACTATTGTAACTACGGACCATAAAGTGGTATTGTACGATGAGGACTAATGTAACTAGGGACCATAAAGTGGTATTGTACGATGAAGGACTAATGTAACTAGGGACCATAAAGTGGTATTGTTCGATGAGGACTAATGTAACTAGGGACCATAAAGTGGTATTGTACGATGAAGGACTAATGTAACTAGGGACCATAAAGTGGTATTGTACGATGAAGGACTAATGTAACTAGGGAACATAAAGTGGTATTGTACGATGAGGACTAATGTAACTAGGGACCATAAAGTGGTATTGTACGATGAAGACTAATGTAACTAGGGACCATAAAGTGGTATTGTACGATGAGGACTAATGTACCTAGGGACCATAAAGTGGTATTGTACGATGAAGGACTAATGTAACTAGGGACCATAAAGTGGTATTGTACGATGAAGGACTAATGTAACTAGGGAACATAAAGTGGTATTGTACGATGAAGGACTAATGTAACTAGGGACCACAAAGTAGTATTGTACGATAAGGACTAATGTAACTAGGGACCACAAAGTAGTATTGTGCGATAAGGACTAATGTAACTAGGGACCATAAAGTGGTATTGTACGATGAAGGACTAATGTAACTAGGGACCATAAAGTGGTATTGTACGATGAGGGACTAATGTAACTAGGGACCACAAAGTAGTATTGTATGATGAAGGACTAATGTAACTAGGGACCATAAAGTGGTATTGTACGATAAGGACTAATGTAACTAGGGACCATAAAGTGGTATTGTACGATAAGGACTAATGTAACTAGGGACCACAAAGTGGTATTGTACGATAAGGACTAATGTTACTAGGGACAATAAAGTGGTATTGTACGATGAGGGACTAATGTAACTAGAGACCATAAAGTGGTATTGTATGATGGAGGACTAATGTAACTAGAGACCATTAAGTGGTATTGTACGATGAGGGACTAACGTAACTAGGGACCATAAAGTAGTATTGTATGATGAAGGACTAATGTAACTAGGGACCATAAAGTGGTATTGCACGATGAAGGACTTATGTAACTAGGGACAATAAAGTGGTATTGTATGATGGAGGACTAATGTAACTAGGGACCATAAAGTAGTATTGTATGATGTAGGACTAATGTAACTAGGGACCATAAAATGGTATTTTACGATAAGGACTAATGTAACTAGGGACAATAAAGTGGTATTGTACGATGGAGGACTAATGTAACTAGGGACCATAAAGTGGTATTGTACGATGAGGGACTAACGTAACTAGGGACCATAAAGTAGTATTGTATGATGAAGGACTAATGTAACTAGGGACCATAAAGTGGTATTGCACGATGAAGGACTAATGTAACTAGGGACAATAAAGTGGTATTGTATGATGGAGGACTAATGTAACTAGGGACCATAAAGTAGTATTGTATGATGAAGGACTAATGTAACTAGGGACCATAAAGTGGTATTGTACGATAAGGACTAATGTAACTAGGGACAATAAAGTGGTATTGTACGATGGAGGACTAATGTAACTAGGGACCATAAAGTGGTATTGTACGATGGGGGACTAATGTAACTAGGGACCATAAAGTGGTATTGTACGATAAGGACTAATGTAACTAGGGACCATAAAGTGGTATTGTACGATGAGGACTAATGTAACTAGGGACCATAAAGTGGTATTGTACGATGAAGGACTAATGTAACTAGGGACCATAAAGTGGTATTGTACGATGAGGACTAATGTAACTAGGGACCATAAAGTGGTATTGTACGATGAAGGACTAATGTAACTAGGGAGCATAAAGTGGTATTGTACGATGAGGGACTAATGTAACTAGGGACCATAAAGTGGTATTGTACGATGAGGGACTAATGTAACTAGGGACCATAAAGTGGTATTTTACGATGAGGGACTAATGTAACTAGGGACCATAAAGAGGTATTGTACGATGAGGGACTAATGTAACTAGGGACCATAAAATGGTATTGTACGATAAGGACTAATGTAACTAGGGACCATAGAGTGGTATTGTACGATGGGGACTAATGTAACTAGGGACCATAAAGTGGTATTGTACGATGAAGGACTAATGTAACTAGGGACCATAAAGTGGTATTGTACGAAGAAGGACTAATGTAACTAGGGACCATAAAGTGTTATTGTACGATGAGGACAAATGTATTTAGAGACCATACAGTGTTATTGTACGATGAGGACTAATGTAACTAGAGACCATAAAGTGTTATTGTACGATAAGGACTAATGTAGCTAGGGACCACAAAGTGGTATTGTACGATGAGGACTAATGTAACTAGGCACCATAAAGTGGTATTGTACGATAAGGACTAATGTAACTAGGGACCACAAAGTGGTATTATACGATGAAAGACTAATGTAACTAGGGACCATAAAGTGGTATTGTACGATGAGGGACTAATGTAATTAGGGACCATAAAGTGGTATTGTACGATAAGGACTAATGTAACTATGGACCAAAAAGTGGTATTGTACGAAGAGGGACTAATGTAACTAGGGACCATAAAGTGGTAATTTATGATGAGGGACTGATGTAACTAGAGACCATAAAGTGGTATTGTACGATTAGGACTAATGTAACTAGGGACCATCAAGTGGTTAATTTATGATGAGGGACTAATGTAACTAGGGATCATAAAGTGGTATTGTACGATGAGGGACTAATGTAACTAGGGACCATAAAGTGGTATTGTACGATAAGGACTAATGTAACTAGGGACCATAAAGTGGTAATTTATGATGAGGGACTAATGTAACTAGGGATCATTAAGTGGTATTGTACGATGAGGGACTAATGTAACTACGGACCATAAAGTGGTATTGTACGATGAGGACTAATGTAATTAGGGACCATAAAGTGGTATTGTACGATGGAGGACTAATGTAACTAGGGACCATAAAGTGGTATTGTACGATGAGGGACTAATGTAACTAGGGACCATAAAGTGGTATTGTACGATGGAGGACTAATGTAACTAGGGACCATAAAGTGGTATAGTACGATGAAGGACTAATGTAACTAGGGACCATAAAGTAGTATTGTACGATAAAGGACTAATGTAACTAGGGACCATAAAGTGGTATTGTACGATGAAGGACTAATGTAACTAGGGACCATAAAGTAGTATTGTACGATGAGGACTAATGTAACTAGGGACCATAAAGTGGTATTGTACGATGAAGGACTAATGTAACTAGGGACCATAAAGTAGTATTGTACGATGAAGGACTAATGTAACTAGGGACCATAAAGTAGTATTGTACGATGAAGGACTAATGTAACTAGGGACCATAAAGTGGTATTGTACGATGAAGGACTAATGTAACTAGGGACTATAAAGCGGTATTGTACGATAAGGACTAATGTAACTAGGGACCATAAAGTAGTATTGTACGATGAAGGACTAATGTAACTAGGGACCATAAAGTGGTACTGTACGATAAGGACTAATGTAACTAGGGACCATAAAGTGGTATTGTACGATGAAGGACTAATGTAACTAGAGACCATAAAGTGGTATTGTACGATGAAGGACTAATGTAACTAGGGACCATAAAGTGGTATTGTACGATGAGGACTAATGTAACTAGGGACCATAAAGTGGTATTGTACGATAAGGACTAATGAAACTAGGGATCATAAAGTAGTATTGTACGATGAAGGACTAATGTAACTAGGGACCATAAAGTAGTATTGTACGATGAGGGACTAATGTAACTAGGGACCATAAAGTGGTATTGTACGATGAAGGACTAATGTAACTAGGGACCATAAAGTGGTATTGTACGATGAAGGACTAATGTAACTAGGGACCATAAAGTAGTATTGTACGATGAAGGACTAATGTAACTAGGGACCATAAAGTAGTATTGTACGATGAAGGACTAATGTAACTAGAGACCATAAAGTGGTATTATACGATGAAGGACTAATGTAACTAGGGACCATAAAGTGTTATTGTATGATGAAGGACTAATGTAACTAGGGACCATAAAGTGTTATTGTACGATGAAGGACAAATGTAACTAGGGACCATAAAGTATTATTGTACGATGAAGGACTAATGTAACTAGGGACCATAAAGTAGTATTGTACGATGAACGACTAATGTAACTAGAGACCATAAAGTGGTATTATACGATGAAGGACTAATGTAACTAGAGACCATAACGTGGTATTGTACGATGAAGGACTAATGTAACTAGGGACCATAAAGTGGTATTGTACGATGAAGGACTAATGTAACTAGGGACTATAAAGTGGTATTGTACGATGAAGGACTAATGTAACTAGAGATCATAAAGTAGTATTGTACGATGAAGGACTAATGTAACTAGGGACCATAAAGTAGTATTGTACGATGAAGGACTAGTGTAACTAGGGATCATAAAGTAGTATTGTACGATGAAGGACTAATGTAACTAGAGACCATAAAGTGGTATTATACGATGAAGGACTAATGTAACTAGGGATCATAAAGTGGTATTGTACGATGAAGGACTAATGTAACTAGGGACCATAAAGTGGTATTGTGCGATGGAGGACTAATGTAACTAGAGACCATAACGTGGTATTGTACGATGAAGGACTAATGTAACTAGGGACCATCAAGTGGTATTGTACGATGAAGGACTAATGTAACTATAGACCATAAAGTAGTATTGTACGATGAAGGACTAATGTAACTAGGGATCATAAAGTGGTATTGTACGATGAAGGACTAATGTAACTAGAGACCATAAAGTAGTATTGTACGATGAAGGAATAATGTAACTAGGGATCATAAAGTGGTATTGTACGATGAAGGACTAATATAACTAGGGACCATAAAGTGGTATTATACGATGAAGGACTAATGTAACTAGGGAACATAAAGTGGTATTGTACGATGAACGACTAATGTAACTAGGGACCACAATGTGGTATTGTACGATGAAGGACTAATGTAACTAGGGATCATAAAGTAGTATTGTACGATGAAGGACTAATGTAACTAGGGACCATAAAGTAGTATTGTACGATGAATGACTAATGTAACTAGGGATCATAAAGTAGTATTGTACGATGAAGGACTAATGTAACTAGGGACCATAAAGTAGTATTGTGCGATGAGGGACTAATGTAACTAGGGACCATAAAGTGGTATTGTACGATGAAGGACTAATGTAACTAGGGACCATAAAGTGGTATTGTACGATGAAGGACTAATGTAACTAGGGACCATAAAGTGTTATTGTATGATGAAGGACTAATGTAACTAGGGACCATAAAGTGTTATTGTACGATGAAGGACTAATGTAACTAGGGACCATAAAGTAGTATTGTACGATGTAGGACTAATGTAACTAGGGACCATAAAGTAGTATTGTACGATGAAGGACTAATGTAACTAGGGACCATAAAGTAGTATTGTACGATGAAGGACTAATGTAACTAGGGACCATAAAGTGGTATTGTACGATGAGGACTAATGTAACTAGGGACCATAAAGTGGTATTGTACGATGAGGGACTAATGTAACTAGGGACCATAAAGTGGTATTGTACGATGAGGGACTAATGTAACTAGGGAACATAAAGTGGTATTGTATGATGGAGGACTAATGTAACTAGGGACAATAAAGTGGTATTGTACGATGAGGGACTAATGTAACTAGGGACCATAAAGTGGTATTGTACGATGAGGGACTAATGTAACTAGGGACCATAAAGTGGTATTGTATGATGGAGGACTAATGTAACTAGGGACCATAAAGTGGTATTGTACGATGAGGGACTAATGTAACTAGAGACCATAAAGTGGTATTGTATGATGGAGGACTAATGTAACTAGAGACCATAACGTGGTATTGTACGATGAGGGACTAATGTAACTAGGGACCATAAAGTGGTATTGTACGATGAGGGACTAATTTAACTAGGGACCATAAAGTGGTAGTGTACGATGAAGGACTAATGTAACTAGGGACCATAAAGTGGTATTGTACGATGAAGGACTAATGTAACTAGGGACCATAAAGTGGTATTGTACGATGAGGACTAATGTAACTAGGGACCATAAAGTGGTATTATACGATGAAGGACTAATGTAACTAGGGACCATAAAGTGGTATTGTACGATGAGGACTAATGTAACTAGGGACCATAAAGTGGTATTGTACGATGACGGACTAATGTAACTAGGGACCATAAAGTGGTATTGTACGATGGAGGAATAATGTAACTAGGGACCATAAATTAGTATTGTACGATGGAGGACTAATGTAACTACGGACCATAAAGTGGTATTGTACGATGAGGACTAATGTATCTAGGGACCATAAAGTGGTATTGTACGATGAAGGACTAATGTAACTAGGGACCATAAAGTGGTATTGTACGATGAGGACTAATGTAACTAGGGACCATAAAGTGGTATTGTACGATGAAGGACTAATGTAACTAGGGAACATAAAGTGGTATTGTACGATGAGGACTAATGTAACTAGGGACCAT
This sequence comes from Meconema thalassinum, assembly GCA_946902985.2. Taxonomy (NCBI): domain Eukaryota; kingdom Metazoa; phylum Arthropoda; class Insecta; order Orthoptera; family Tettigoniidae; genus Meconema; species Meconema thalassinum. The sequence continues at coordinate 19,700,395 of OX336397.1, forward strand.
AAAGTGGTATTGTACGATGAAGACTAATGTAACTAGGGACCATAAAGTGGTATTGTACGATGAGGACTAATGTAACTAGGGACCATAAAGTGGTATTGTACGATGAAGGACTAATGTAACTAGGGACCATAAAGTGGTATTGTACGATGAAGGACTAATGTAACTAGGGAACATAAAGTGGTATTGTACGATGAAGGACTAATGTAACTAGGGACCACAAAGTAGTATTGTACGATAAGGACTAATGTAACTAGGGACCACAAAGTAGTATTGTACGATAAGGACTAATGTAACTAGGGACCATAAAGTGGTATTGTACGATGAAGGACTAATGTAACTAGGGACCATAAAGTGGTATTGTACGATGAAGGACTAATGTAACTAGGGACCATAAAGTAGTATTGTACGATGAAGGACTAATGTAACTAGAGACCATAAAGTGGTATTATACGATGAAGGACTAATGTAACTAGGGACCATAAAGTGTTATTGTATGATGAAGGACTAATGTAACTAGGGACCATAAAGTGTTATTGTACGATGAAGGACAAATGTAACTAGGGACCATAAAGTATTATTGTACGATGAAGGACTAATGTAACTAGGGACCATAAAGTAGTATTGTACGATGAACGACTAATGTAACTAGAGACCATAAAGTGGTATTATACGATGAAGGACTAATGTAACTAGAGACCATAACGTGGTATTGTACGATGAAGGACTAATGTAACTAGGGACCATAAAGTGGTATTGTACGATGAAGGACTAATGTAACTAGGGACTATAAAGTGGTATTGTACGATGAAGGACTAATGTAACTAGAGATCATAAAGTAGTATTGTACGATGAAGGACTAATGTAACTAGGGACCATAAAGTAGTATTGTACGATGAAGGACTAGTGTAACTAGGGATCATAAAGTAGTATTGTACGATGAAGGACTAATGTAACTAGAGACCATAAAGTGGTATTATACGATGAAGGACTAATGTAACTAGGGATCATAAAGTGGTATTGTACGATGAAGGACTAATGTAACTAGGGACCATAAAGTGGTATTGTGCGATGGAGGACTAATGTAACTAGAGACCATAACGTGGTATTGTACGATGAAGGACTAATGTAACTAGGGACCATCAAGTGGTATTGTACGATGAAGGACTAATGTAACTATAGACCATAAAGTAGTATTGTACGATGAAGGACTAATGTAACTAGGGATCATAAAGTGGTATTGTACGATGAAGGACTAATGTAACTAGAGACCATAAAGTAGTATTGTACGATGAAGGAATAATGTAACTAGGGATCATAAAGTGGTATTGTACGATGAAGGACTAATATAACTAGGGACCATAAAGTGGTATTATACGATGAAGGACTAATGTAACTAGGGAACATAAAGTGGTATTGTACGATGAACGACTAATGTAACTAGGGACCACAATGTGGTATTGTACGATGAAGGACTAATGTAACTAGGGATCATAAAGTAGTATTGTACGATGAAGGACTAATGTAACTAGGGACCATAAAGTAGTATTGTACGATGAATGACTAATGTAACTAGGGATCATAAAGTAGTATTGTACGATGAAGGACTAATGTAACTAGGGACCATAAAGTAGTATTGTGCGATGAGGGACTAATGTAACTAGGGACCATAAAGTGGTATTGTACGATGAAGGACTAATGTAACTAGGGACCATAAAGTGGTATTGTACGATGAAGGACTAATGTAACTAGGGACCATAAAGTGTTATTGTATGATGAAGGACTAATGTAACTAGGGACCATAAAGTGTTATTGTACGATGAAGGACTAATGTAACTAGGGACCATAAAGTAGTATTGTACGATGTAGGACTAATGTAACTAGGGACCATAAAGTAGTATTGTACGATGAAGGACTAATGTAACTAGGGACCATAAAGTAGTATTGTACGATGAAGGACTAATGTAACTAGGGACCATAAAGTGGTATTGTACGATGAGGACTAATGTAACTAGGGACCATAAAGTGGTATTGTACGATGAGGGACTAATGTAACTAGGGACCATAAAGTGGTATTGTACGATGAGGGACTAATGTAACTAGGGAACATAAAGTGGTATTGTATGATGGAGGACTAATGTAACTAGGGACAATAAAGTGGTATTGTACGATGAGGGACTAATGTAACTAGGGACCATAAAGTGGTATTGTACGATGAGGGACTAATGTAACTAGGGACCATAAAGTGGTATTGTATGATGGAGGACTAATGTAACTAGGGACCATAAAGTGGTATTGTACGATGAGGGACTAATGTAACTAGAGACCATAAAGTGGTATTGTATGATGGAGGACTAATGTAACTAGAGACCATAACGTGGTATTGTACGATGAGGGACTAATGTAACTAGGGACCATAAAGTGGTATTGTACGATGAGGGACTAATTTAACTAGGGACCATAAAGTGGTAGTGTACGATGAAGGACTAATGTAACTAGGGACCATAAAGTGGTATTGTACGATGAAGGACTAATGTAACTAGGGACCATAAAGTGGTATTGTACGATGAGGACTAATGTAACTAGGGACCATAAAGTGGTATTATACGATGAAGGACTAATGTAACTAGGGACCATAAAGTGGTATTGTACGATGAGGACTAATGTAACTAGGGACCATAAAGTGGTATTGTACGATGACGGACTAATGTAACTAGGGACCATAAAGTGGTATTGTACGATGGAGGAATAATGTAACTAGGGACCATAAATTAGTATTGTACGATGGAGGACTAATGTAACTACGGACCATAAAGTGGTATTGTACGATGAGGACTAATGTATCTAGGGACCATAAAGTGGTATTGTACGATGAAGGACTAATGTAACTAGGGACCATAAAGTGGTATTGTACGATGAGGACTAATGTAACTAGGGACCATAAAGTGGTATTGTACGATGAAGGACTAATGTAACTAGGGAACATAAAGTGGTATTGTACGATGAGGACTAATGTAACTAGGGACCATAAAGTGGTATTGTACGATGAAGACTAATGTAACTAGGGACCATAAAGTGGTATTGTACGATGAGGACTAATGTAACTAGGGACCATAAAGTGGTATTGTACGATGAAGGACTAATGTAACTAGGGACCATAAAGTGGTATTGTACGATGAAGGACTAATGTAACTAGGGAACATAAAGTGGTATTGTACGATGAAGGACTAATGTAACTAGGGACCACAAAGTAGTATTGTACGATAAGGACTAATGTAACTAGGGACCACAAAGTAGTATTGTACGATAAGGACTAATGTAACTAGGGACCATAAAGTGGTATTGTACGATGAAGGACTAATGTAACTAGGGACCATAAAGTGGTATTGTACGATGAGGGACTAATGTAACTAGGGACCACAAAGTAGTATTGTATGATGAAGGACTAATGTAACTAGGGACCATAAAGTGGTATTGTACGATAAGGACTAATGTAACTAGGGACCATAAAGTGGTATTGTACGATAAGGACTAATGTAACTAGGGACCACAAAGTGGTATTGTACGATAAGGACTAATGTAACTAGGGACAATAAAGTGGTATTGTACGATGGAGGACTAATGTAACTAGGGACCATAAAGTAGTATTTTACGATAAGGACTAACGTAACTAGGGACCATAAAGTAGTGTTGTATGATGAAAGACTAATGTAACTACGGACGATAAAGTGGTATTGTACGATGAGGGACTAATATAACTACGGACCATAAAGTGGTATTGTACGATGAAGGACTAATGTAACTAGGGAACATAAAGTGGTATTGTATGATGAAGGACTAATGTAACTAGGGACCATAAAGTGGTATTGTACGATGAGGACTAATGTAACTAGGGACCATAAAGTGGTATTGTACGATGAAGGACTAATGTAACTAGGGACCATAAAGTGGTATTGTACGATGAAGGACTAATGTAACTAGGGAACATAAAGTGGTATTGTACGATGAAGGACTAATGTAACTAGGGACCACAAAGTAGTATTGTACGATAAGGACTAATGTAACTAGGGACCACAAAGTAGTATTGTACGATAAGGACTATTGTAACTAGGGACCATAAAGTGGTATTGTACGATGAAGGACTAATGTAACTAGGGACCATAAAGTGTTATTGTACGATGAGGGACTAATGTAACTAGGGACCACAAAGTAGTATTGTATGATGAAGGACTAATGTAACTAGGGACCATAAAGTGGTATTGTACGATAAGGACTAATGTAACTAGGGACCATAAAGTGGTATTGTACGATAAGGACTAATGTAACTAGGGACCACAAAGTGGTATTGTAGGATAAGGACTAATGTAACTAGGGACAATAAAGTGGTATTGTACGATGGAGGACTAATGTAACTAGGGACCATAAAGTAGTATTGTACGATAAGGACTAATGTAACTAGAGACCATAAAGTGGTATTTTACGATGGAGGACTAATGTAACTAGGGACCATAAAGTGGTATTGTACGATGAGGGACTAACGTAACTAGGGACCATAAAGTAGTATTGTATGATGAAGGACTAATATAACTAGGGACCATAAAGTGGTATTGCACGATGAAGGACTAATGTAACTAGGGACAATAAAGTGGTATTGTATGATGGAGGACTAATGTAACTAGGGACCATAAAGTAGTATTGTATGATGAAGGACTAATGTAACTAGGGACCATAAAGTGGTATTGTACGATAAGGACTAATGTAACTAGGGACAATAAAGTGGTATTGTACGATGGAGGACTAATGTAACTAGGGACCATAAAGTGGTATTGTACGATGAGGGACTAACGTAACTAGGGACCATAAGGTAGTATTGTATGATGAAGGACTAATGTAACTAGGGACCATAAAGTGGTATTGCACGATGAAGGACTAATGTAACTAGGGACAATAAAGTGGTATTGTATGATGGAGGACTAATGTAACTAGGGACCATAAAGTAGTATTGTATGATGAAGGACTAATGTAACTAGGGACCATAAAGTGGTATTGTACGATAAGGACTAATGTAACTAGGGACAATAAAGTGGTATTGTACGATGGAGGACTAATGTAACTAGGGACCATAAAGAGGTAATTTATGATGAGGGACTAATGTAACTAGGGACCATAAAGTAGTATTGTACGATGAGGGACTAATGTAACTAGGGACCATAAAGTGGTATTGTACGATGGGGGACTAATGTAACTAGGGACCATAAAGTGGTATTGTACGATGAGGGACTAATGTAACTAGGGACCATAAAGTTGTATTGTACGATGAGGGACTAATGTAACTAGGGACCATAAAGTGGTATTGTACGATGAGGGACTAATGTAACTAGGGACCATAAAGTGGTATTGTACGATAAGGACTAATGTAACTAGGGACCATAAAGTGGTATTGTACGATGAGGACTAATGTAACTAGGGACCATAAAGTGGTATTGTACGATGAAGGACTAATGTAACTAGGGACCATAAAGTGGTATTGTACGATGAAGGACTAATGTAACTAAGGACCATAAAGTGTTATTGTACGATGAGGACAAATGTATCTAGAGACCATAAAGTGTTATTGTACGATGAGGACTAATGTAACTAGAGACCATAAAGTGTTATTGTACGATAAGGACTAATGTAGCTAGGGACCACAAAGTGGTATTGTACGATGAGGACTAATGTAACTAGGCACCATAAAGTGGTATTGTACGATAAGGACTAATGTAACTAGGGACCACAAAGTGGTATTATACGATGAAGGACTAATGTAACTAGGGACCATAAAGTGGTATTGTACGATGAGGGACTAATGTAACTAGGGACCATAAAGTGGTATTGTACGATAAGGACTAATGTAACTAGGGACCAAAAAGTGGTATTGTACGATGAGGGACTAATGTAACTAGGGACCATAAAGTGGTAATTTATGATGAGGGACTAATGTAACTAGGGACCATAAAGTGGTATTGTACGATAAGGACTAATGTAACTAGGGACCATCAAGTGGTTAATTTATGATGAGGGACTAATGTAACTAGGGATCATAAAGTGGTATTGTACGATGAGGGACTAATGTAACTAGGGACCATAAAGTGGTATTGTACGATAAGGACTAATGTAACTAGGGACCATAAAGTGGTAATTTATGATGAGGGACTAATGTAACTAGGGATCATTAAGTGGTATTGTACGATGAGGGACTAATGTAACTACGGACCATAAAGTGGTATTGTACGATGAGGACTAATGTAATTAGGGACCATAAAGTGGTATCGTACGATGGAGGACTAATGTAACTAGGGACCATAAAGTGGTATTGTACGATGAGGGATTAATGTAACTAGGGACCATAAAGTGGTATTGTACGATGGAGGACTAATGTAACTAGGGACCATAAAGTGGTATAGTACGATGAAGGACTAATGTAACTAGGGACCATAAAGTAGTATTTTACGATGAAGGACTAATGTAACTAGGGACCATAAAGTGGTATTGTACGATGAAGGACTAATGTAACTAGGGACCATAAAGTAGTATTGTACGATGAGGACTAATGTAACTAGGGACCATAAAGTGGTATTGTACGATGAAGGACTAATGTAACTAGGGACCATAAAGTGGTATTGTACGATGAAGGACTAATGTAACTAGGGACTATAAAGCGGTATTGTACGATAAGGACTAATGTAACTAGGGACCATAAAGTAGTATTGTACGATGAAGGACTAATGTAACTAGGGACCATAAAGTGGTACTGTACGATAAGGACTAATGTAACTAGGGACCATAAAGTGGTACTTTACGATAAGGACTAATGTAACTAGGGACCATAAAATGGTATTGTACGATGAAGGACTAATGTAACTAGGGAACATAAAGTGGTATTGTATGATGAGGGACTAATGTAACTAGGGACCATAAAGTGGTATTGTATGATGAAGGACTAATGTAACTAGAGACCATAAAGTGGTATGTACGATGAAGGACTAATGTAACTAGGGACCATAAAGTGGTATTGTACGATGAGGACTAATGTAACTAGGGACCATAAAGTGGTATTGTAGGATAAGGACTAATGAAACTAGGGACCATAAAGTGGTATTGTACGATAAGGACTAATGTAACTAGGGACCATTAAGTGGTATTGTACGATGATGGACTAATGTAACTAGGGACCATAAAGTGGTATTGTACGATAAGGACTAATGTAACTAGGGACCATAAAATGATATTGTACGATGAAGGACTAATGTAACTAGGGACCATAAAGTGGTATTGTATGATGAAGGACTAATGTAACTAGAGACCATAATGTGGTATTGTACGATGAAGGACTAATGTAACTAAGGACCATTAAGTGGTATTGTACGATAAGGACTAATGTAACAAGAGACCATAAAGTGGTATTGTACGATGAAGGACTAATGTAACTAGGGAACATAAAGTGGTATTGTACGATAAGGACTAATGTAACTAGGGACCATAAAGTGGTATTGTACGATGTAGAACTAATGTAACTAGGGACCATAAAGTAGTATTGTACGATAAGGACTAATGTAACTAGGGACCATAAAGTGGTATTGTACGATGAAGGACTAATATAACTAGGGACCATAAAGTGGTATTGTACGATGAAGGACTAATGTAACTAGGGACCATAAAGTGGTATTGTACGATAAGGACTAACGTAACTAGGGACCATAAAGTGGTATTGTACGATGAAGGACTAATGTAACTAAAGACCATAACGTGGTATTGTACGATGGAGGACTAATGTAACTAGGGACCATAAAGTAGTATTGTACGATGAAGGACTAATGTTACTAGGGACCATAAAGTGGTATTGTACGATGAAGGACTAATGTAACTAGGGACCATAAAGTGGTATTGTACGATGAAGGACTAATGTAACTAGGGACCATAAAGGGGTATTGTACGATGAAGGACTAATGTAACTAGGGACCATAAAGTGGTATTGTACGATGAAGGACTAATGTAACTAGGGATCATAAAGTAGTATTGTACGATGAAGGACTAATGTAACTAGGGACCATAAAGTAGTATTGTACGATGAAGGACTAATGTAACTAGGGATCATAAAGTAGTATTGTACGATGAAGGACTAATGTAACTAGGGACCATAAAGTAGTATTGTACGATGAGGGACTAATGTAACTAGGGACCATAAAGTGGTATTGTACGATGAAGGACTAATGTAACTAGGGACCATAAAGTGGTATTGTACGATGAAGGACTAATGTAACTAGGGACCATAAAGTAGTATTGTACGATGAAGGACTAATGTAACTAGGGACCATAAAGTAGTATTGTACGATGAAGGACTAATGTAACTAGAGACCATAAAGTGGTATTATACGATGAAGGACTAATGTAACTAGGGACCATAAAGTAGTATTGTACGATGAAGGACTAATGTAACTAGAGACCATAAAGTGGTATTATACGATGAAGGACTAATGTAACTAGGGACCATAAAGTGTTATTTTATGATGAAGGACTAATGTAACTAGGGACCATAAAGTGTTATTGTACGATGAAGGACTAATGTAACTAGGGACCATAAAGTAGTATTGTACGATGAAGGACTAATGTAACTAGGGACCGTAAAGTAGTATTGTACGATGAAGGACTAATGTAACTAGAGACCATAAAGTGGTATTATACGATGAAGGACTAATGTAACTAGAGACCATAACGTGGTATTGTACGATGAAGGACTAATGTAACTAGGGACCATAAAGTGGTATTGTACGATGAAGGACTAATGTAACTAGGGATCATAAAGTAGTATTGTACGATGAAGGACTAATGTAACTAGGGATCATAAAGTAGTATTGTACGATGAGGGACTAATGTAACTAGGGACCATAAAGTGGTATTGTACGATGAAGGACTAATGTAACTAGGGACCATAAAGTGGTATTGTACGATGAAGGACTAATGTAACTAGGGACCATAAAGTAGTATTGTACGATGAAGGACTAATGTAACTAGGGACCATAAAGTAGTATTGTACGATGAAGGACTAATGTAACTAGAGACCATAAAGTGGTATTATACGATGAAGGACTAATGTAACTAGGGACCATAAAGTAGTATTGTACGATGAAGGACTAATGTAACTAGAGACCATAAAGTGTTATTATACGATGAAGGACTAATGTAACTAGGGACCATAAAGTGTTATTGTATGATGAAGGACTAATGTAACTAGGGACCATAAAGTGTTATTGTACGATGAAGGACTAATGTAACTAGGGACCATAAAGTAGTATTGTACGATGAAGGACTAATGTAACTAGGGACCGTAAAGTAGTATTGTACGATGAAGGACTAATGTAACTAGAGACCATAAAGTGGTATTATACGATGAAGGACTAATGTAACTAGAGACCATAACGTGGTATTGTACGATGAAGGACTAATGTAACTAGGGACCATAAAGTGGTATTGTACGATGAAGGACTAATGTAACTAGAGATCATAAAGTAGTATTGTACGATGAAGGACTAATGTAACTAGGGATCATAAAGTGGTATTGTACGATGAAGGACTAATGTAACTAGGGACCATAAAGTGGTATTGTACGATGAAGGACTAATGTAACTAGGGATCATAAAGTGGTATTGTACGATGAAGGACTAATGTAACTAGAGACCATAAAGTAGTATTGTACGATGAAGGACTAATGGAACTAGGGACCATAAAGTAGTATTGTACGATGAAGGACTAGTGTAACTAGGGATCATAAAGTGGTATTGTACGATGAAGGACTAATGTAACTAGAGACCATAAAGTGGTATTGTACGATGAAGGACTAATGTAACTAGGGATCATAAAGTGGTATTGTACGATGAAGGACTAATGTAACTAGGGACCATAAAGTGGTATTGTGCGATGGAGGACTAATGTAACTAGGGACCATAAATTGGTATTGTACGATGAAGGACTAATGTAACTAGGGATCATAAAGTAGTATTGTACGATGAAGGACTAATGTAACTAGGGAACATAAAGTAGTATTGTACGATGAAGGACTAATGTAACTAGAGACCATAAAGTGGTATTATACGATGAAGGACTAATGTAACTAGGGATCATAAAGTGGTATTGTACGATGAAGGACTAATGTAACTAGGGACCATAAAGTGGTATTGTGCGATGGAGGACTAATGTAACTAGAGACCATAACGTGGTATTGTACGATGAAGGACTAATGTAACTAGGGACCATAAAGTGGTATTGTACGATGAAGGACTAATGTAACTAGAGACCATAAAGTAGTATTGTACGATGAAGGACTAATATAACTAGGGATCGTAAAGTGGTATTGTACGATGAAGGACTAATGTAACTAGAGACCATAAAGTAATATTGTACGATGAAGGACTAATGTAACTAGGGATCATAAAGTGGTATTGTACGATGAAGGACTAATATAACTAGGGACCATAAAGTGGTATTGTACGATGAAGGACTAATGTAACTAGGGACCATAAAGAGGTATTGTACGATGAAGGACTAATGTAACTAGGGACCATAAAGTGGTATTGTACGATGAAGGACTAATGTAACTAGGGATCATAAAGTAGTATTGTACGATGAAGGACTAATGTAACTAGGGACCATAAAGTAGTATTGTACGATGAAGGACTAATGTAACTAGGGATCATAAAGTAGTATTGTACGATGAAGGACTAATGTAACTAGGGACCATAAAATAGTATTGTACGATGAGGGACTAATGTAACTAGGGACCATAAAGTGGTAGTGTACGATGAAGGACTAATGTAACTAGGGACCATAAAGTGGTATTGTACGATGAAGGACTAATGTAACTAGGGACCATAAAGTAGTATTGTACGATGAAGGACTAATGTAACTAGGGACCATAAAGTAGTATTGTACGATGAAGGACTAATGTAACTAGAGACCATAAAGTGGTATTATACGATGAAGGACTAATGTAACTAGGGATCATAAAGTAGTATTGTACGATGAAGGACTAATGTAACTAGAGACCATAAAGTGGTATTATACGATGAAGGACTAATGTAACTAGGGACAATAAAGTGTTATTGTATGATGAAGGACTAATGTAACTAGGGACCATAAAGTGTTATTGTACGATGAAGGACTAATGTAACTAGGGACCATAAAGTAGTATTGTACGATGAAGGACTAATGTAACTAGGGACCATAAAGTAGTATTGTACGATGAAGGACTAATGTAACTAGAGACCATAAAGTGGTATTATACGATGAAGGACTAATGTAACTAGAGACCATAACGTGGTATTGTACGATGAAGGATTAATGTAACTAGGGACCATAAAGTGGTATTTACGATGAAGGACTAATGTAACTAGAGATCATAAAGTAGTATTGTACGATGAAGGACTAATGTAACTAGGGATCATAAAGTGGTATTGTACGATGAAGGACTAATGTAACTAGAGACCATAAAGTAGTATTGTACGATGAAGGACTAATGGAACTAGGGACCATAAAGTAGTATTGTACGATGAAGGACTAGTGTAACTAGGGATCATAAAGTGGTATTGTACGATGAAGGACTAATGTAACTAGAGACCATAAAGTGGTATTGTACGATGAAGGACTAATGTAACTAGGGATCAAAAAGTGGTATTGTACGATGAAGGACTAATGTAACTAGGGACCATAAAGTGGCATTGTGCGATGGAGGACTAATGTTACTAGGGACCATAAATTAGTATTGTACGATGAAGGACTAATGTAACTAGGGATCATAAAGTAGTATTGTACGATGAAGGACTAATGTAACTAGGGACCATAAAGTAGTATTGTACGATGAAGGACTAATGTAACTAGAGACCATAAAGTGGTATTATACGATGAAGGACTAATGTAACTAGGGATCATAAAGTGGTATTGTACGATGAAGGACTAATGTAACTAGGGACCATAAAGTTGTATTGTGCGATGGAGGACTAATGTAACTAGAGACCATAACGTGGTATTGTACGATGAAGGACTAATGTAACTAGGGACCATAATGTGGTATTGTACGATGAAGGACTAATGTAACTAGAGACCATAAAGTAGTATTGTACGATGAAGGACTAATGTAACTAGGGATCATAAAGTGGTATTGTACGATGAAGGACTAATGTAACTAGAGACCATAAAGTAGTATTGTACGATGAAGGACTAATGTAACTAGGGATCATAAAGTGGTATTTTACGATGAAGGACTAATATAACTAGGGACCATAAAGTGGTATTGTACGATGAAGGACTAATGTAACTAGGGACGATAAAGTGGTATTGTACGATGAAGGACTAATGTAACTAGGGACCATAAAGTGGTATTGTACGATGAAGGAATAATGTAACTAGGCACCATAAAGTGGTATTGTACGATAAGCACTAATGTAACTAGGGACCATAAAGTGGTATTGTACGATAAGGACTAATGTAACTAGGGATCATAAAGTAGTATTGTAGGATGAAGGACTAATGTAACTAGGGATCATAAAGTGGTATTGTACGATGAAGGACTAATGTAACTAGGGACCATAAAGTAGTATTGTACGATGAAGGACTAATGTAACTAGGGATCATAAAGTGGCATTGTACGATGAAGGACTAATGTAACTAGAGACCATAAAGTGGTGTTGTACGATGAAGGACTAATGTAACTAGGGATCATAAAGTGGTATTGTACGATGGAGGACTAATGTAACTAGGGATCATAAAGTGGTATTGTACGATGAAGGACTAATGTAACTAGAGACCATAAAGTAGTATTGTACGATGAAGGACTAATGTAACTAGGGATCATAAAATGGTATTGTACGATGAAGGACTAATGTAACTAGAGACCATAAAGTAGTATTGTACGATGAAGGACTAAGGTAACTAGGGACCATAAAGTGGTATTGTACGATGAAGGACTAATGTAACTAGAGACCATAAATTAGTATTGTACGATGAAGGACTAATGTAACTAGGGATCATAAAGTGGTATTGTACGATGAAGGACTAATGTAACTAGAGACCATAAAGTAGTATTGTACGATGAATGACTAATGTAACTAGAGACCATAAAGTAGTATTGTACGATGAAGGACTAATGTAACTAGAGACCATAAAGTGGTATTGTGCGATGGAGGACTAATGTAACTAGGGACCATAAAGTGGTATTGTGCGATGGAGGAATAATGTAACTAGAGACCATAAATTAGTATTGTACGATGAAGGACTAATGTAACTAGGGATCATAAAGTGGTATTGTGCGATGGAGGACTAATGTAACTAGGGACCATAAAGTGTTATTGTACGATGAAGGACTAATGTAACTAGAGACCATAAATTAGTATTGTACGATGAAGGACTAATGTAACTAGGGATCATAAAGTGGTATTGTACGATGAAGGACTAATGTAACTAGGGACCATAAAGTGGTATTGTGCGATGGAGGACTAATGTAACTAGAGACCATAACGTGGTATTGTACGATGAAGGACTAATGTAACTAGAGACCATAAAGTAGTATTGTACGATGAAGGACTAATGTAACTAGAGACCATAAAGTGGTATTGTACGATGAAGGACTAATGTAACTAGGTATCATAAAGTGGTATTGTACGATGAAGGACTAATGTAACTAGGGACCATAAAGTGGTATTGTGCGATGGAGGACTAATGTAACTAGAGACCATAACGTGGTATTGTACGATGAAGGACTAATGTAACTAGGGACCATAAAGTGGTATTGTACGATGAAGGACTAATGTAACTAGGGACCATAAAGTGGTATTTTACGATAAGGACTAATGTAACTAGGGACCATAAAGTGGTATTGTATGATGAAGGACTAATGTAACTAGGGACCATAAAGTGTTATTGTATGATGAAGGACTAATGTAACTAGAGACCATAAAGTGGTATTGTACGATAAGGACTAATGTAACTAGGGACCATAAAGTAGTATTGTACGATGAAGGACTAATGTAACTAGGGACCATAAAGTAGTATTGTACGATGAAGGACTAATGTAACTAGAGACCATAAAGTGGTATTGTATGATGAAGGACTAATGTAACTAGGGACCATAAAGTACTATTGTACGATGAAGGACTAATGTAACTAGAGACCATAACGTGGTATTGTACGATGAAGGACTAATGTAACTAGGGACCATAAAGTGGTATTGTATGATGAAGGACTAATGTAACTAGGGACCATAAAGTGTTATTGTATGATGAAGGACTAATGTAACTAGAGACCATAAAGTGGTATTGTACGATGAAGGACTAATGTACCTAGGGACCATAAAGTGGTATTGTATGATGAAGGACTAATGTAACTAGGGACCATAAAGTAGTATTGTACGATGAGGGACTAATGTAACTAGGGACCATAAAGTGGTAGTGTACGATGAAGGACTAATGTAACTAGGGACCATAAAGTGGTATTGTACGATGAAGGACTAATGTAACTAGGGACCATAAAGTAGTATTGTACGATGAAGGACTAATGTAACTAGGGACCATAAAGTAGTATTGTACGATGAAGGACTAATGTAACTAGAGACCATAAAGTGGTATTATACGATGAAGGACTAATGTAACTAGGGACCATAAAGTAGTATTGTACGATGAAGGACTAATGTAACTAGAGACCATAAAGTGGTATTATACGATGAAGGACTAATGTAACTAGGGACAATAAAGTGTTATTGTATGATGAAGGACTAATGTAACTAGGGACCATAAAGTGGTATTGTACGATGAAGGACTAATGTAACTAGGGACCATAAAGTAGTATTGTACGATGAAGGACTAATGTAACTAGGGACCATAAAGTAGTATTGTACGATGAAGGACTAATGTAACTAGAGACCATAAAGTGGTATTATACGATGAAGGACTAATGTAACTAGAGACCATAACGTGGTATTGTACGATGAAGGATTAATGTAACTAGGGACCATAAAGTGGTATTGTACGATGAAGGACTAATGTAACTAGAGATCATCAAGTAGTATTGTACGATGAAGGACTAATGTAACTAGGGATCATAAAGTGGTATTGTACGATGAAGGACTAATGTAACTAGAGACCATAAAGTAGTATTGTACGATGAAGGACTAATGGAACTAGGGACCATAAAGTAGTATTGTACGATGAAGGACTAGTGTAACTAGGGATCATAAAGTGGTATTGTACGATGAAGGACTAATGTAACTAGAGACCATAAAGTAGTATTGTACGATGAAGGACTAATGGAACTAGGGACCATAAAGTAGTATTGTACGATGAAGGACTAGTGTAACTAGGGATCATAAAGTGGTATTGTACGATGAAGGACTAATGTAACTAGAGACCATAAAGTGGTATTGTACGATGAAGGACTAATGTAACTAGGGATCATAAAGTGGTATTGTACGATGAAGGACTAATGTAACTAGGGACCATAAAGTGGCATTGTGCGATGGAGGACTAATGTTACTAGGGACCATAAATTAGTATTGTACGATGAAGGACTAATGTAACTAGGGATCATAAAGTAGTATTGTACGATGAAGGACTAATGTAACTAGGGACCATAAAGTAGTATTGTACGATGAAGGACTAATGTAACTAGAGACCATAAAGTGGTATTATACGATGAAGGACTAATGTAACTAGGGATCATAAAGTGGTATTGTACGATGAAGGACTAATGTAACTAGGGACCATAAAGTTGTATTGTGCGATGGAGGACTAATGTAACTAGAGACCATAACGTGGTATTGTACGATGAAGGACTAATGTAACTAGGGACCATAATGTGGTATTGTACGATGAAGGACTAATGTAACTAGAGACCATAAAGTAGTATTGTACGATGAAGGACTAATGTAACTAGGGATCATAAAGTGGTATTGTACGATGAAGGACTAATGTAACTAGAGACCATAAAGTAGTATTGTACGATGAAGGACTAATGTAACTAGGGATCATAAAGTGGTATTTTACGATGAAGGACTAATATAACTAGGGACCATAAAGTGGTATTGTACGATGAAGGACTAATGTAACTAGGGACGATAAAGTGGTATTGTACGATGAAGGACTAATGTAACTAGGGACCATAAAGTGGTATTGTACGATGAAGGAATAATGTAACTAGGCACCATAAAGTGGTATTGTACGATAAGCACTAATGTAACTAGGGACCATAAAGTGGTATTGTACGATAAGGACTAATGTAACTAGGGATCATAAAGTAGTATTGTAGGATGAAGGACTAATGTAACTAGGGATCATAAAGTGGTATTGTACGATGAAGGACTAATGTAACTAGGGACCATAAAGTAGTATTGTACGATGAAGGACTAATGTAACTAGGGATCATAAAGTGGCATTGTACGATGAAGGACTAATGTAACTAGAGACCATAAAGTGGTGTTGTACGATGAAGGACTAATGTAACTAGGGATCATAAAGTGGTATTGTACGATGGAGGACTAATGTAACTAGGGATCATAAAGTGGTATTGTACGATGAAGGACTAATGTAACTAGAGACCATAAAGTAGTATTGTACGATGAAGGACTAATGTAACTAGGGATCATAAAATGGTATTGTACGATGAAGGACTAATGTAACTAGAGACCATAAAGTAGTATTGTACGATGAAGGACTAAGGTAACTAGGGACCATAAAGTGGTATTGTACGATGAAGGACTAATGTAACTAGAGACCATAAATTAGTATTGTACGATGAAGGACTAATGTAACTAGGGATCATAAAGTGGTATTGTACGATGAAGGACTAATGTAACTAGAGACCATAAAGTAGTATTGTACGATGAATGACTAATGTAACTAGAGACCATAAAGTAGTATTGTACGATGAAGGACTAATGTAACTAGAGACCATAAAGTGGTATTGTGCGATGGAGGACTAATGTAACTAGGGACCATAAAGTGGTATTGTGCGATGGAGGAATAATGTAACTAGAGACCATAAATTAGTATTGTACGATGAAGGACTAATGTAACTAGGGATCATAAAGTGGTATTGTGCGATGGAGGACTAATGTAACTAGGGACCATAAAGTGTTATTGTACGATGAAGGACTAATGTAACTAGAGACCATAAATTAGTATTGTACGATGAAGGACTAATGTAACTAGGGATCATAAAGTGGTATTGTACGATGAAGGACTAATGTAACTAGGGACCATAAAGTGGTATTGTGCGATGGAGGACTAATGTAACTAGAGACCATAACGTGGTATTGTACGATGAAGGACTAATGTAACTAGAGACCATAAAGTAGTATTGTACGATGAAGGACTAATGTAACTAGAGACCATAAAGTGGTATTGTACGATGAAGGACTAATGTAACTAGGGATCATAAAGTGGTATTGTACGATGAAGGACTAATGTAACTAGGGACCATAAAGTGGTATTGTGCGATGGAGGACTAATGTAACTAGAGACCATAACGTGGTATTGTACGATGAAGGACTAATGTAACTAGGGACCATAAAGTGGTATTGTACGATGAAGGACTAATGTAACTAGGGACCATAAAGTGGTATTTTACGATAAGGACTAATGTAACTAGGGACCATAAAGTGGTATTGTATGATGAAGGACTAATGTAACTAGGGACCATAAAGTGTTATTGTATGATGAAGGACTAATGTAACTAGAGACCATAAAGTGGTATTGTACGATAAGGACTAATGTAACTAGGGACCATAAAGTAGTATTGTACGATGAAGGACTAATGTAACTAGGGACCATAAAGTAGTATTGTACGATGAAGGACTAATGTAACTAGAGACCATAAAGTGGTATTGTATGATGAAGGACTAATGTAACTAGGGACCATAAAGTACTATTGTACGATGAAGGACTAATGTAACTAGAGACCATAACGTGGTATTGTACGATGAAGGACTAATGTAACTAGGGACCATAAAGTGGTATTGTATGATGAAGGACTAATGTAACTAGGGACCATAAAGTGTTATTGTATGATGAAGGACTAATGTAACTAGAGACCATAAAGTGGTATTGTACGATGAAGGACTAATGTACCTAGGGACCATAAAGTGGTATTGTATGATGAAGGACTAATGTAACTAGGGACCATAAAGTAGTATTGTACGATGAGGGACTAATGTAACTAGGGACCATAAAGTGGTAGTGTACGATGAAGGACTAATGTAACTAGGGACCATAAAGTGGTATTGTACGATGAAGGACTAATGTAACTAGGGACCATAAAGTAGTATTGTACGATGAAGGACTAATGTAACTAGGGACCATAAAGTAGTATTGTACGATGAAGGACTAATGTAACTAGAGACCATAAAGTGGTATTATACGATGAAGGACTAATGTAACTAGGGACCATAAAGTAGTATTGTACGATGAAGGACTAATGTAACTAGAGACCATAAAGTGGTATTATACGATGAAGGACTAATGTAACTAGGGACAATAAAGTGTTATTGTATGATGAAGGACTAATGTAACTAGGGACCATAAAGTGGTATTGTACGATGAAGGACTAATGTAACTAGGGACCATAAAGTAGTATTGTACGATGAAGGACTAATGTAACTAGGGACCATAAAGTAGTATTGTACGATGAAGGACTAATGTAACTAGAGACCATAAAGTGGTATTATACGATGAAGGACTAATGTAACTAGAGACCATAACGTGGTATTGTACGATGAAGGATTAATGTAACTAGGGACCATAAAGTGGTATTGTACGATGAAGGACTAATGTAACTAGAGATCATCAAGTAGTATTGTACGATGAAGGACTAATGTAACTAGGGATCATAAAGTGGTATTGTACGATGAAGGACTAATGTAACTAGAGACCATAAAGTAGTATTGTACGATGAAGGACTAATGGAACTAGGGACCATAAAGTAGTATTGTACGATGAAGGACTAGTGTAACTAGGGATCATAAAGTGGTATTGTACGATGAAGGACTAATGTAACTAGAGACCATAAAGTGGTATTGTACGATGAAGGACTAATGTAACTAGGGATCATAAAGTGGTATTGTACGATGAAGGACTAATGTAACTAGGGACCATAAAGTGGCATTGTGCGATGGAGGACTATTGTTACTAGGGACCATAAATTAGTATTGTACGATGAAGGACTAATGTAACTAGGGATCATAAAGTAGTATTGTACGATGAAGGACTAATGTAACTAGGGACCATAAAGTAGTATTGTACGATGAAGGACTAATGTAACTAGAGACCATAAAGTGGTATTATACGATGAAGGACTAATGTAACTAGGGATCATAAAGTGGTATTGTACGATGAAGGACTAATGTAACTAGGGACCATAAAGTTGTATTGTGCGATGGAGGACTAATCTAACTAGAGACCATAACGTGGTATTGTACGATGAAGGACTAATGTAACTAGGGACCATAAAGTGGTATTGTACGATGAAGGACTAATGTAACTAGAGACCATAAAGTAGTATTGTACGATGAAGGACTAATGTAACTAGGGATCATAAAGTGGTATTGTACGATGAAGGACTAATGTAACTAGAGACCATAAAGTAGTATTGTACGATGAAGGACTAATGTAACTAGGGATCATAAAGTGGTATTTTACGATGAAGGACTAATATAACTAGGGACCATAAAGTGGTATTGTACGATGAAGGACTAATGTAACTAGGGACCATAAAGTGGTATGGTACGATGAAGGAATAATGTAACTAGGCACCATAAAGTGGTATTGTACGATTAGCACTAATGTAACTAGGGACCATAAAGTGGTATTGTACGATGAAGGACTAATGTAACTAGAGACCATAAAGTAGTATTGTACGATGAAGGACTAATGTAACTAGGGATCATAAAGTGGTATTGTACGATGAAGGACTAATGTAACTAGAGACCATAAAGTAGTATTGTACGATGAAGGACTAATGTAACTAGGGATCATAAAGTGGTATTGTACGATGAAGGACTAATGTAACTAGGGACCATAAAGTGGTATTGTGCGATGGAGGACTAATGTAACTAGGGACCATAAATTGGTATTGTACGATGAAGGACTAATGTAACTAGGGATCATAAAGTAGTATTGTACGATGAAGGACTAATGTAACTAGGGAACATAAAGTAGTATTGTACGATGAAGGACTAATGTAACTAGAGACCATAAAGTGGTATTATACGATGAAGGACTAATGTAACTAGGGATCATAAAGTGGTATTGTACGATGAAGGACTAATGTAACTAGGGACCATAAAGTGGTATTGTGCGATGGAGGACTAATGTAACTAGAGACCATAACGTGGTATTGTACGATGAAGGACTAATGTAACTAGGGACCATAAAGTGGTATTGTACGATGAAGGACTAATGTAACTAGAGACCATAAAGTAGTATTGTACGATGAAGGACTAATATAACTAGGGATCGTAAAGTGGTATTGTACGATGAAGGACTAATGTAACTAGAGACCATAAAGTAATATTGTACGATGAAGGACTAATGTAACTAGGGATCATAAAGTGGTATTGTACGATGAAGGACTAATATAACTAGGGACCATAAAGTGGTATTGTACGATGAAGGACTAATGTAACTAGGGACCATAAAGAGGTATTGTACGATGAAGGACTAATGTAACTAGGGACCATAAAGTGGTATTGTACGATGAAGGACTAATGTAACTAGGGATCATAAAGTAGTATTGTACGATGAAGGACTAATGTAACTAGGGACCATAAAGTAGTATTGTACGATGAAGGACTAATGTAACTAGGGATCATAAAGTAGTATTGTACGATGAAGGACTAATGTAACTAGGGACCATAAAATAGTATTGTACGATGAGGGACTAATGTAACTAGGGACCATAAAGTGGTAGTGTACGATGAAGGACTAATGTAACTAGGGACCATAAAGTGGTATTGTACGATGAAGGACTAATGTAACTAGGGACCATAAAGTAGTATTGTACGATGAAGGACTAATGTAACTAGGGACCATAAAATAGTATTGTACGATGAAGGACTAATGTAACTAGAGACCATAAAGTGGTATTATACGATGAAGGACTAATGTAACTAGGGATCATAAAGTAGTATTGTACGATGAAGGACTAATGTAACTAGAGACCATAAAGTGGTATTATACGATGAAGGACTAATGTAACTAGGGACAATAAAGTGTTATTGTATGATGAAGGACTAATGTAACTAGGGACCATAAAGTGTTATTGTACGATGAAGGACTAATGTAACTAGGGACCATAAAGTAGTATTGTACGATGAAGGACTAATGTAACTAGGGACCATAAAGTAGTATTGTACGATGAAGGACTAATGTAACTAGAGACCATAAAGTGGTATTATACGATGAAGGACTAATGTAACTAGAGACCATAACGTGGTATTGTACGATGAAGGATTAATGTAACTAGGGACCATAAAGTGGTATTTACGATGAAGGACTAATGTAACTAGAGATCATAAAGTAGTATTGTACGATGAAGGACTAATGTAACTAGGGATCATAAAGTGGTATTGTACGATGAAGGACTAATGTAACTAGAGACCATAAAGTAGTATTGTACGATGAAGGACTAATGGAACTAGGGACCATAAAGTAGTATTGTACGATGAAGGACTAGTGTAACTAGGGATCATAAAGTGGTATTGTACGATGAAGGACTAATGTAACTAGAGACCATAAAGTGGTATTGTACGATGAAGGACTAATGTAACTAGGGATCATAAAGTGGTATTGTACGATGAAGGACTAATGTAACTAGGGACCATAAAGTGGCATTGTGCGATGGAGGACTGATGTTACTAGGGACCATAAATTAGTATTGTACGATGAAGGACTAATGTAACTAGGGATCATAAAGTAGTATTGTACGATGAAGGACTAATGTAACTAGGGACCATAAAGTAGTATTGTACGATGAAGGACTAATGTAACTAGAGACCATAAAGTGGTATTATACGATGAAGGACTAATGTAACTAGGGATCATAAAGTGGTATTGTACGATGAAGGACTAATGTAACTAGGGACCATAAAGTTGTATTGTGCGATGGAGGACTAATGTAACTAGAGACCATAACGTGGTATTGTACGATGAAGGACTAATGTAACTAGGGACCATAATGTGGTATTGTACGATGAAGGACTAATGTAACTAGAGACCATAAAGTAGTATTGTACGATGAAGGACTAATGTAACTAGGGATCATAAAGTGGTATTGTACGATGAAGGACTAATGTAACTAGAGACCATAAAGTAGTATTGTACGATGAAGGACTAATGTAACTAGGGATCATAAAGTGGTATTTTACGATGAAGGACTAATATAACTAGGGACCATAAAGTGGTATTGTACGATGAAGGACTAATGTAACTAGGGACGATAAAGTGGTATTGTACGATGAAGGACTAATGTAACTAGGGACCATAAAGTGGTATTGTACGATGAAGGAATAATGTAACTAGGCACCATAAAGTGGTATTGTACGATAAGCACTAATGTAACTAGGGACCATAAAGTGGTATTGTACGATAAGGACTAATGTAACTAGGGATCATAAAGTAGTATTGTAGGATGAAGGACTAATGTAACTAGGGATCATAAAGTGGTATTGTACGATGAAGGACTAATGTAACTAGGGACCATAAAGTAGTATTGTACGATGAAGGACTAATGTAACTAGGGATCATAAAGTGGCATTGTACGATGAAGGACTAATGTAACTAGAGACCATAAAGTGGTGTTGTACGATGAAGGACTAATGTAACTAGGGATCATAAAGTGGTATTGTACGATGGAGGACTAATGTAACTAGGGATCATAAAGTGGTATTGTACGATGAAGGACTAATGTAACTAGAGACCATAAAGTAGTATTGTACGATGAAGGACTAATGTAACTAGGGATCATAAAATGGTATTGTACGATGAAGGACTAATGTAACTAGAGACCATAAAGTAGTATTGTACGATGAAGGACTAAGGTAACTAGGGACCATAAAGTGGTATTGTACGATGAAGGACTAATGTAACTAGAGACCATAAATTAGTATTGTACGATGAAGGACTAATGTAACTAGGGATCATAAAGTGGTATTGTACGATGAAGGACTAATGTAACTAGAGACCATAAAGTAGTATTGTACGATGAATGACTAATGTAACTAGAGACCATAAAGTAGTATTGTACGATGAAGGACTAATGTAACTAGAGACCATAAAGTGGTATTGTGCGATGGAGGACTAATGTAACTAGGGACCATAAAGTGGTATTGTGCGATGGAGGAATAATGTAACTAGAGACCATAAATTAGTATTGTACGATGAAGGACTAATGTAACTAGGGATCATAAAGTGGTATTGTGCGATGGAGGACTAATGTAACTAGGGACCATAAAGTGTTATTGTACGATGAAGGACTAATGTAACTAGAGACCATAAATTAGTATTGTACGATGAAGGACTAATGTAACTAGGGATCATAAAGTGGTATTGTACGATGAAGGACTAATGTAACTAGGGACCATAAAGTGGTATTGTGCGATGGAGGACTAATGTAACTAGAGACCATAACGTGGTATTGTACGATGAAGGACTAATGTAACTAGAGACCATAAAGTAGTATTGTACGATGAAGGACTAATGTAACTAGAGACCATAAAGTGGTATTGTACGATGAAGGACTAATGTAACTAGGTATCATAAAGTGGTATTGTACGATGAAGGACTAATGTAACTAGGGACCATAAAGTGGTATTGTGCGATGGAGGACTAATGTAACTAGAGACCATAACGTGGTATTGTACGATGAAGGACTAATGTAACTAGGGACCATAAAGTGGTATTGTACGATGAAGGACTAATGTAACTAGGGACCATAAAGTGGTATTTTACGATAAGGACTAATGTAACTAGGGACCATAAAGTGGTATTGTATGATGAAGGACTAATGTAACTAGGGACCATAAAGTGTTATTGTATGATGAAGGACTAATGTAACTAGAGACCATAAAGTGGTATTGTACGATAAGGACTAATGTAACTAGGGACCATAAAGTAGTATTGTACGATGAAGGACTAATGTAACTAGGGACCATAAAGTAGTATTGTACGATGAAGGACTAATGTAACTAGAGACCATAAAGTGGTATTGTATGATGAAGGACTAATGTAACTAGGGACCATAAAGTACTATTGTACGATGAAGGACTAATGTAACTAGAGACCATAACGTGGTATTGTACGATGAAGGACTAATGTAACTAGGGACCATAAAGTGGTATTGTATGATGAAGGACTAATGTAACTAGGGACCATAAAGTGTTATTGTATGATGAAGGACTAATGTAACTAGAGACCATAAAGTGGTATTGTACGATGAAGGACTAATGTACCTAGGGACCATAAAGTGGTATTGTATGATGAAGGACTAATGTAACTAGGGACCATAAAGTAGTATTGTACGATGAGGGACTAATGTAACTAGGGACCATAAAGTGGTAGTGTACGATGAAGGACTAATGTAACTAGGGACCATAAAGTGGTATTGTACGATGAAGGACTAATGTAACTAGGGACCATAAAGTAGTATTGTACGATGAAGGACTAATGTAACTAGGGACCATAAAGTAGTATTGTACGATGAAGGACTAATGTAACTAGAGACCATAAAGTGGTATTATACGATGAAGGACTAATGTAACTAGGGACCATAAAGTAGTATTGTACGATGAAGGACTAATGTAACTAGAGACCATAAAGTGGTATTATACGATGAAGGACTAATGTAACTAGGGACAATAAAGTGTTATTGTATGATGAAGGACTAATGTAACTAGGGACCATAAAGTGGTATTGTACGATGAAGGACTAATGTAACTAGGGACCATAAAGTAGTATTGTACGATGAAGGACTAATGTAACTAGGGACCATAAAGTAGTATTGTACGATGAAGGACTAATGTAACTAGAGACCATAAAGTGGTATTATACGATGAAGGACTAATGTAACTAGAGACCATAACGTGGTATTGTACGATGAAGGATTAATGTAACTAGGGACCATAAAGTGGTATTGTACGATGAAGGACTAATGTAACTAGAGATCATCAAGTAGTATTGTACGATGAAGGACTAATGTAACTAGGGATCATAAAGTGGTATTGTACGATGAAGGACTAATGTAACTAGAGACCATAAAGTAGTATTGTACGATGAAGGACTAATGGAACTAGGGACCATAAAGTAGTATTGTACGATGAAGGACTAGTGTAACTAGGGATCATAAAGTGGTATTGTACGATGAAGGACTAATGTAACTAGAGACCATAAAGTAGTATTGTACGATGAAGGACTAATGGAACTAGGGACCATAAAGTAGTATTGTACGATGAAGGACTAGTGTAACTAGGGATCATAAAGTGGTATTGTACGATGAAGGACTAATGTAACTAGAGACCATAAAGTGGTATTGTACGATGAAGGACTAATGTAACTAGGGATCATAAAGTGGTATTGTACGATGAAGGACTAATGTAACTAGGGACCATAAAGTGGCATTGTGCGATGGAGGACTAATGTTACTAGGGACCATAAATTAGTATTGTACGATGAAGGACTAATGTAACTAGGGATCATAAAGTAGTATTGTACGATGAAGGACTAATGTAACTAGGGACCATAAAGTAGTATTGTACGATGAAGGACTAATGTAACTAGAGACCATAAAGTGGTATTATACGATGAAGGACTAATGTAACTAGGGATCATAAAGTGGTATTGTACGATGAAGGACTAATGTAACTAGGGACCATAAAGTTGTATTGTGCGATGGAGGACTAATGTAACTAGAGACCATAACGTGGTATTGTACGATGAAGGACTAATGTAACTAGGGACCATAATGTGGTATTGTACGATGAAGGACTAATGTAACTAGAGACCATAAAGTAGTATTGTACGATGAAGGACTAATGTAACTAGGGATCATAAAGTGGTATTGTACGATGAAGGACTAATGTAACTAGAGACCATAAAGTAGTATTGTACGATGAAGGACTAATGTAACTAGGGATCATAAAGTGGTATTTTACGATGAAGGACTAATATAACTAGGGACCATAAAGTGGTATTGTACGATGAAGGACTAATGTAACTAGGGACGATAAAGTGGTATTGTACGATGAAGGACTAATGTAACTAGGGACCATAAAGTGGTATTGTACGATGAAGGAATAATGTAACTAGGCACCATAAAGTGGTATTGTACGATAAGCACTAATGTAACTAGGGACCATAAAGTGGTATTGTACGATAAGGACTAATGTAACTAGGGATCATAAAGTAGTATTGTAGGATGAAGGACTAATGTAACTAGGGATCATAAAGTGGTATTGTACGATGAAGGACTAATGTAACTAGGGACCATAAAGTAGTATTGTACGATGAAGGACTAATGTAACTAGGGATCATAAAGTGGCATTGTACGATGAAGGACTAATGTAACTAGAGACCATAAAGTGGTGTTGTACGATGAAGGACTAATGTAACTAGGGATCATAAAGTGGTATTGTACGATGGAGGACTAATGTAACTAGGGATCATAAAGTGGTATTGTACGATGAAGGACTAATGTAACTAGAGACCATAAAGTAGTATTGTACGATGAAGGACTAATGTAACTAGGGATCATAAAATGGTATTGTACGATGAAGGACTAATGTAACTAGAGACCATAAAGTAGTATTGTACGATGAAGGACTAAGGTAACTAGGGACCATAAAGTGGTATTGTACGATGAAGGACTAATGTAACTAGAGACCATAAATTAGTATTGTACGATGAAGGACTAATGTAACTAGGGATCATAAAGTGGTATTGTACGATGAAGGACTAATGTAACTAGAGACCATAAAGTAGTATTGTACGATGAATGACTAATGTAACTAGAGACCATAAAGTAGTATTGTACGATGAAGGACTAATGTAACTAGAGACCATAAAGTGGTATTGTGCGATGGAGGACTAATGTAACTAGGGACCATAAAGTGGTATTGTGCGATGGAGGAATAATGTAACTAGAGACCATAAATTAGTATTGTACGATGAAGGACTAATGTAACTAGGGATCATAAAGTGGTATTGTGCGATGGAGGACTAATGTAACTAGGGACCATAAAGTGTTATTGTACGATGAAGGACTAATGTAACTAGAGACCATAAATTAGTATTGTACGATGAAGGACTAATGTAACTAGGGATCATAAAGTGGTATTGTACGATGAAGGACTAATGTATCTAGGGACCATAAAGTGGTATTGTGCGATGGAGGACTAATGTAACTAGAGACCATAACGTGGTATTGTACGATGAAGGACTAATGTAACTAGAGACCATAAAGTAGTATTGTACGATGAAGGACTAATGTAACTAGAGACCATAAAGTGGTATTGTACGATGAAGGACTAATGTAACTAGGGATCATAAAGTGGTATTGTACGATGAAGGACTAATGTAACTAGGGACCATAAAGTGGTATTGTGCGATGGAGGACTAATGTAACTAGAGACCATAACGTGGTATTGTACGATGAAGGACTAATGTAACTAGGGACCATAAAGTGGTATTGTACGATGAAGGACTAATGTAACTAGGGACCATAAAGTGGTATTTTACGATAAGGACTAATGTAACTAGGGACCATAAAGTGGTATTGTATGATGAAGGACTAATGTAACTAGGGACCATAAAGTGTTATTGTATGATGAAGGACTAATGTAACTAGAGACCATAAAGTGGTATTGTACGATAAGGACTAATGTAACTAGGGACCATAAAGTAGTATTGTACGATGAAGGACTAATGTAACTAGGGACCATAAAGTAGTATTGTACGATGAAGGACTAATGTAACTAGAGACCATAAAGTGGTATTGTATGATGAAGGACTAATGTAACTAGGGACCATAAAGTACTATTGTACGATGAAGGACTAATGTAACTAGAGACCATAACGTGGTATTGTACGATGAAGGACTAATGTAACTAGGGACCATAAAGTGGTATTGTATGATGAAGGACTAATGTAACTAGGGACCATAAAGTGTTATTGTATGATGAAGGACTAATGTAACTAGAGACCATAAAGTGGTATTGTACGATGAAGGACTAATGTACCTAGGGACCATAAAGTGGTATTGTATGATGAAGGACTAATGTAACTAGGGACCATAAAGTAGTATTGTACGATGAGGGACTAATGTAACTAGGGACCATAAAGTGGTAGTGTACGATGAAGGACTAATGTAACTAGGGACCATAAAGTGGTATTGTACGATGAAGGACTAATGTAACTAGGGACCATAAAGTAGTATTGTACGATGAAGGACTAATGTAACTAGGGACCATAAAGTAGTATTGTACGATGAAGGACTAATGTAACTAGAGACCATAAAGTGGTATTATACGATGAAGGACTAATGTAACTAGGGACCATAAAGTAGTATTGTACGATGAAGGACTAATGTAACTAGAGACCATAAAGTGGTATTATACGATGAAGGACTAATGTAACTAGGGACAATAAAGTGTTATTGTATGATGAAGGACTAATGTAACTAGGGACCATAAAGTGGTATTGTACGATGAAGGACTAATGTAACTAGGGACCATAAAGTAGTATTGTACGATGAAGGACTAATGTAACTAGGGACCATAAAGTAGTATTGTACGATGAAGGACTAATGTAACTAGAGACCATAAAGTGGTATTATACGATGAAGGACTAATGTAACTAGAGACCATAACGTGGTATTGTACGATGAAGGATTAATGTAACTAGGGACCATAAAGTGGTATTGTACGATGAAGGACTAATGTAACTAGAGATCATCAAGTAGTATTGTACGATGAAGGACTAATGTAACTAGGGATCATAAAGTGGTATTGTACGATGAAGGACTAATGTAACTAGAGACCATAAAGTAGTATTGTACGATGAAGGACTAATGGAACTAGGGACCATAAAGTAGTATTGTACGATGAAGGACTAGTGTAACTAGGGATCATAAAGTGGTATTGTACGATGAAGGACTAATGTAACTAGAGACCATAAAGTGGTATTGTACGATGAAGGACTAATGTAACTAGGGATCATAAAGTGGTATTGTACGATGAAGGACTAATGTAACTAGGGACCATAAAGTGGCATTGTGCGATGGAGGACTAATGTTACTAGGGACCATAAATTAGTATTGTACGATGAAGGACTAATGTAACTAGGGATCATAAAGTAGTATTGTACGATGAAGGACTAATGTAACTAGGGACCATAAAGTAGTATTGTACGATGAAGGACTAATGTAACTAGAGACCATAAAGTGGTATTATACGATGAAGGACTAATGTAACTAGGGATCATAAAGTGGTATTGTACGATGAAGGACTAATGTAACTAGGGACCATAAAGTTGTATTGTGCGATGGAGGACTAATCTAACTAGAGACCATAACGTGGTATTGTACGATGAAGGACTAATGTAACTAGGGACCATAAAGTGGTATTGTACGATGAAGGACTAATGTAACTAGAGACCATAAAGTAGTATTGTACGATGAAGGACTAATGTAACTAGGGATCATAAAGTGGTATTGTACGATGAAGGACTAATGTAACTAGAGACCATAAAGTAGTATTGTACGATGAAGGACTAATGTAACTAGGGATCATAAAGTGGTATTTTACGATGAAGGACTAATATAACTAGGGACCATAAAGTGGTATTGTACGATGAAGGACTAATGTAACTAGGGACCATAAAGTGGTATTGTACGATGAAAGACTAATGTAACTAGGGACCATAAAGTGGTATGGTACGATGAAGGAATAATGTAACTAGGCACCATAAAGTGGTATTGTACGATTAGCACTAATGTAACTAGGGACCATAAAGTGGTATTGTACGATAAGGACTAATGTAACTAGGGATCATAAAGTAGTATTGTACGATGAAGGACTAATGTAACTAGGGATCATAAAGTGGTATTGTACGATGAAGGACTAATGTAACTAGGGACCATAAAGTAGTATTGTACGATGAAGGACTAATGTAACTAGGGATCATAAAGTGGCATTGTACGATGAAGGACTAATGTAACTAGAGACCATAAAGTGGTATTGTACGATGAAGGACTAATGTAACTAGGTATCATAAAGTGGTATTGTACGATGAAGGACTAATGTAACTAGGGACCATAAAGTGGTATTGTGCGATGGAGGACTAATGTAACTAGAGACCATAACGTGGTATTGTACGATGAAGGACTAATGTAACTAGGGACCATAAAGTGGTATTGTACGATGAAGGACTAATGTAACTAGGGACCATAAAGTGGTATTTTACGATAAGGACTAATGTAACTAGGGACCATAAAGTGGTATTGTATGATGAAGGACTAATGTAACTAGGGACCATAAAGTGTTATTGTATGATGAAGGACTAATGTAACTAGAGACCATAAAGTGGTATTGTACGATAAGGACTAATGTAACTAGGGACCATAAAGTAGTATTGTACGATGAAGGACTAATGTAACTAGGGACCATAAAGTAGTATTGTACGATGAAGGACTAATGTAACTAGAGACCATAAAGTGGTATTGTATGATGAAGGACTAATGTAACTAGGGACCATAAAGTACTATTGTACGATGAAGGACTAATGTAACTAGAGACCATAACGTGGTATTGTACGATGAAGGACTAATGTAACTAGGGACCATAAAGTGGTATTGTATGATGAAGGACTAATGTAACTAGGGACCATAAAGTGTTATTGTATGATGAAGGACTAATGTAACTAGAGACCATAAAGTGGTATTGTACGATGAAGGACTAATGTACCTAGGGACCATAAAGTGGTATTGTATGATGAAGGACTAATGTAACTAGGGACCATAAAGTAGTATTGTACGATGAGGGACTAATGTAACTAGGGACCATAAAGTGGTAGTGTACGATGAAGGACTAATGTAACTAGGGACCATAAAGTGGTATTGTACGATGAAGGACTAATGTAACTAGGGACCATAAAGTAGTATTGTACGATGAAGGACTAATGTAACTAGGGACCATAAAGTAGTATTGTACGATGAAGGACTAATGTAACTAGAGACCATAAAGTGGTATTATACGATGAAGGACTAATGTAACTAGGGACCATAAAGTAGTATTGTACGATGAAGGACTAATGTAACTAGAGACCATAAAGTGGTATTATACGATGAAGGACTAATGTAACTAGGGACAATAAAGTGTTATTGTATGATGAAGGACTAATGTAACTAGGGACCATAAAGTGGTATTGTACGATGAAGGACTAATGTAACTAGGGACCATAAAGTAGTATTGTACGATGAAGGACTAATGTAACTAGGGACCATAAAGTAGTATTGTACGATGAAGGACTAATGTAACTAGAGACCATAAAGTGGTATTATACGATGAAGGACTAATGTAACTAGAGACCATAACGTGGTATTGTACGATGAAGGATTAATGTAACTAGGGACCATAAAGTGGTATTGTACGATGAAGGACTAATGTAACTAGAGATCATCAAGTAGTATTGTACGATGAAGGACTAATGTAACTAGGGATCATAAAGTGGTATTGTACGATGAAGGACTAATGTAACTAGAGACCATAAAGTAGTATTGTACGATGAAGGACTAATGGAACTAGGGACCATAAAGTAGTATTGTACGATGAAGGACTAGTGTAACTAGGGATCATAAAGTGGTATTGTACGATGAAGGACTAATGTAACTAGAGACCATAAAGTAGTATTGTACGATGAAGGACTAATGGAACTAGGGACCATAAAGTAGTATTGTACGATGAAGGACTAGTGTAACTAGGGATCATAAAGTGGTATTGTACGATGAAGGACTAATGTAACTAGAGACCATAAAGTGGTATTGTACGATGAAGGACTAATGTAACTAGGGATCATAAAGTGGTATTGTACGATGAAGGACTAATGTAACTAGGGACCATAAAGTGGCATTGTGCGATGGAGGACTAATGTTACTAGGGACCATAAATTAGTATTGTACGATGAAGGACTAATGTAACTAGGGATCATAAAGTAGTA
This sequence comes from Meconema thalassinum, assembly GCA_946902985.2. NCBI lineage: Eukaryota > Metazoa > Arthropoda > Insecta > Orthoptera > Tettigoniidae > Meconema > Meconema thalassinum. The sequence continues at coordinate 19,732,671 of OX336397.1, forward strand.
TTGTACGATGAAGGACTAATGTAACTAGGGACCATAAAGTAGTATTGTACGATGAAGGACTAATGTAACTAGAGACCATAAAGTGGTATTATACGATGAAGGACTAATGTAACTAGGGATCATAAAGTGGTATTGTACGATGAAGGACTAATGTAACTAGGGACCATAAAGTTGTATTGTGCGATGGAGGACTAATGTAACTAGAGACCATAACGTGGTATTGTACGATGAAGGACTAATGTAACTAGGGACCATAATGTGGTATTGTACGATGAAGGACTAATGTAACTAGAGACCATAAAGTAGTATTGTACGATGAAGGACTAATGTAACTAGGGATCATAAAGTGGTATTGTACGATGAAGGACTAATGTAACTAGAGACCATAAAGTAGTATTGTACGATGAAGGACTAATGTAACTAGGGATCATAAAGTGGTATTTTACGATGAAGGACTAATATAACTAGGGACCATAAAGTGGTATTGTACGATGAAGGACTAATGTAACTAGGGACGATAAAGTGGTATTGTACGATGAAGGACTAATGTAACTAGGGACCATAAAGTGGTATTGTACGATGAAGGAATAATGTAACTAGGCACCATAAAGTGGTATTGTACGATAAGCACTAATGTAACTAGGGACCATAAAGTGGTATTGTACGATAAGGACTAATGTAACTAGGGATCATAAAGTAGTATTGTAGGATGAAGGACTAATGTAACTAGGGATCATAAAGTGGTATTGTACGATGAAGGACTAATGTAACTAGGGACCATAAAGTAGTATTGTACGATGAAGGACTAATGTAACTAGGGATCATAAAGTGGCATTGTACGATGAAGGACTAATGTAACTAGAGACCATAAAGTGGTGTTGTACGATGAAGGACTAATGTAACTAGGGATCATAAAGTGGTATTGTACGATGGAGGACTAATGTAACTAGGGATCATAAAGTGGTATTGTACGATGAAGGACTAATGTAACTAGAGACCATAAAGTAGTATTGTACGATGAAGGACTAATGTAACTAGGGATCATAAAATGGTATTGTACGATGAAGGACTAATGTAACTAGAGACCATAAAGTAGTATTGTACGATGAAGGACTAAGGTAACTAGGGACCATAAAGTGGTATTGTACGATGAAGGACTAATGTAACTAGAGACCATAAATTAGTATTGTACGATGAAGGACTAATGTAACTAGGGATCATAAAGTGGTATTGTACGATGAAGGACTAATGTAACTAGAGACCATAAAGTAGTATTGTACGATGAATGACTAATGTAACTAGAGACCATAAAGTAGTATTGTACGATGAAGGACTAATGTAACTAGAGACCATAAAGTGGTATTGTGCGATGGAGGACTAATGTAACTAGGGACCATAAAGTGGTATTGTGCGATGGAGGAATAATGTAACTAGAGACCATAAATTAGTATTGTACGATGAAGGACTAATGTAACTAGGGATCATAAAGTGGTATTGTGCGATGGAGGACTAATGTAACTAGGGACCATAAAGTGTTATTGTACGATGAAGGACTAATGTAACTAGAGACCATAAATTAGTATTGTACGATGAAGGACTAATGTAACTAGGGATCATAAAGTGGTATTGTACGATGAAGGACTAATGTAACTAGGGACCATAAAGTGGTATTGTGCGATGGAGGACTAATGTAACTAGAGACCATAACGTGGTATTGTACGATGAAGGACTAATGTAACTAGAGACCATAAAGTAGTATTGTACGATGAAGGACTAATGTAACTAGAGACCATAAAGTGGTATTGTACGATGAAGGACTAATGTAACTAGGGATCATAAAGTGGTATTGTACGATGAAGGACTAATGTAACTAGGGACCATAAAGTGGTATTGTGCGATGGAGGACTAATGTAACTAGAGACCATAACGTGGTATTGTACGATGAAGGACTAATGTAACTAGGGACCATAAAGTGGTATTGTACGATGAAGGACTAATGTAACTAGGGACCATAAAGTGGTATTTTACGATAAGGACTAATGTAACTAGGGACCATAAAGTGGTATTGTATGATGAAGGACTAATGTAACTAGGGACCATAAAGTGTTATTGTATGATGAAGGACTAATGTAACTAGAGACCATAAAGTGGTATTGTACGATAAGGACTAATGTAACTAGGGACCATAAAGTAGTATTGTACGATGAAGGACTAATGTAACTAGGGACCATAAAGTAGTATTGTACGATGAAGGACTAATGTAACTAGAGACCATAAAGTGGTATTGTATGATGAAGGACTAATGTAACTAGGGACCATAAAGTACTATTGTACGATGAAGGACTAATGTAACTAGAGACCATAACGTGGTATTGTACGATGAAGGACTAATGTAACTAGGGACCATAAAGTGGTATTGTATGATGAAGGACTAATGTAACTAGGGACCATAAAGTGTTATTGTATGATGAAGGACTAATGTAACTAGAGACCATAAAGTGGTATTGTACGATGAAGGACTAATGTACCTAGGGACCATAAAGTGGTATTGTATGATGAAGGACTAATGTAACTAGGGACCATAAAGTAGTATTGTACGATGAGGGACTAATGTAACTAGGGACCATAAAGTGGTAGTGTACGATGAAGGACTAATGTAACTAGGGACCATAAAGTGGTATTGTACGATGAAGGACTAATGTAACTAGGGACCATAAAGTAGTATTGTACGATGAAGGACTAATGTAACTAGGGACCATAAAGTAGTATTGTACGATGAAGGACTAATGTAACTAGAGACCATAAAGTGGTATTATACGATGAAGGACTAATGTAACTAGGGACCATAAAGTAGTATTGTACGATGAAGGACTAATGTAACTAGAGACCATAAAGTGGTATTATACGATGAAGGACTAATGTAACTAGGGACAATAAAGTGTTATTGTATGATGAAGGACTAATGTAACTAGGGACCATAAAGTGGTATTGTACGATGAAGGACTAATGTAACTAGGGACCATAAAGTAGTATTGTACGATGAAGGACTAATGTAACTAGGGACCATAAAGTAGTATTGTACGATGAAGGACTAATGTAACTAGAGACCATAAAGTGGTATTATACGATGAAGGACTAATGTAACTAGAGACCATAACGTGGTATTGTACGATGAAGGATTAATGTAACTAGGGACCATAAAGTGGTATTGTACGATGAAGGACTAATGTAACTAGAGATCATCAAGTAGTATTGTACGATGAAGGACTAATGTAACTAGGGATCATAAAGTGGTATTGTACGATGAAGGACTAATGTAACTAGAGACCATAAAGTAGTATTGTACGATGAAGGACTAATGGAACTAGGGACCATAAAGTAGTATTGTACGATGAAGGACTAGTGTAACTAGGGATCATAAAGTGGTATTGTACGATGAAGGACTAATGTAACTAGAGACCATAAAGTGGTATTGTACGATGAAGGACTAATGTAACTAGGGATCATAAAGTGGTATTGTACGATGAAGGACTAATGTAACTAGGGACCATAAAGTGGCATTGTGCGATGGAGGACTAATGTTACTAGGGACCATAAATTAGTATTGTACGATGAAGGACTAATGTAACTAGGGATCATAAAGTAGTATTGTACGATGAAGGACTAATGTAACTAGGGACCATAAAGTAGTATTGTACGATGAAGGACTAATGTAACTAGAGACCATAAAGTGGTATTATACGATGAAGGACTAATGTAACTAGGGATCATAAAGTGGTATTGTACGATGAAGGACTAATGTAACTAGGGACCATAAAGTTGTATTGTGCGATGGAGGACTAATCTAACTAGAGACCATAACGTGGTATTGTACGATGAAGGACTAATGTAACTAGGGACCATAAAGTGGTATTGTACGATGAAGGACTAATGTAACTAGAGACCATAAAGTAGTATTGTACGATGAAGGACTAATGTAACTAGGGATCATAAAGTGGTATTGTACGATGAAGGACTAATGTAACTAGAGACCATAAAGTAGTATTGTACGATGAAGGACTAATGTAACTAGGGATCATAAAGTGGTATTTTACGATGAAGGACTAATATAACTAGGGACCATAAAGTGGTATTGTACGATGAAGGACTAATGTAACTAGGGACCATAAAGTGGTATTGTACGATGAAAGACTAATGTAACTAGGGACCATAAAGTGGTATGGTACGATGAAGGAATAATGTAACTAGGCACCATAAAGTGGTATTGTACGATTAGCACTAATGTAACTAGGGACCATAAAGTGGTATTGTACGATAAGGACTAATGTAACTAGGGATCATAAAGTAGTATTGTACGATGAAGGACTAATGTAACTAGGGATCATAAAGTGGTATTGTACGATGAAGGACTAATGTAACTAGGGACCATAAAGTAGTATTGTACGATGAAGGACTAATGTAACTAGGGATCATAAAGTGGCATTGTACGATGAAGGACTAATGTAACTAGAGACCATAAAGTGGTATTGTACGATGAAGGACTAATGTAACTAGGGATCATAAAGTGGTATTGTACGATGGAGGACTAATGTAACTAGGGATCATAAAGTGGTATTGTACGATGAAGGACTAATGTAACTAGAGACCATAAAGTAGTATTGTACGATGAAGGACTAATGTAACTAGGGATCATAAAGTGGTATTGTACGATGAAGGACTAATGTAACTAGAGACCATAAAGTAGTATTGTACGATGAAGGACTAATGTAACTAGGGACCATAAAGTGGTATTGTACGATGAAGGACTAATGTAACTAGAGACCATTAAGTAGTATTGTACGATGAAGGACTAATGTAACTAGAGACCATAAAGTGGTATTGTACGATGAAGGACTAATGTAACTAGGGATCATAAAGTGGTATTGTACGATGAAGGACTAATGTAACTAGGGACCATAAAGTGGTATTGTGCGATGGAGGACTAATGTAACTAGAGACCATAACGTGGTATTGTACGATGAAGGACTAATGTAACTAGGGACCATAAAGTGGTATTGTACGATGAAGGACTAATGTAACTAGGGACCTTAAAGTGGTATTGTACGATAAGGACTAATGTAACTAGGGACCATAAAGTGGTATTGTATGATGAAGGACTCATGTAACTAGGGACCATAAAGTGTTATTGTATGATGAAGGACTAATGTAACTAGAGACCATAAAGTGGTATTGTACGATAAGGACTAATGTAACTAGGGACCATAAAGTAGTATTGTACGATGAAGGACTAATGTAACTAGGGACCATAAAGTAGTATTGTACGATGAAGGACTAATGTAACTAGAGACCATAAAGTGGTATTGTATGATGAAGGACTAATGTAACTAGGGACCATAAAGTACTATTGTACGATGAAGGACTAATGTAACTAGAGACCATAACGTGGTATTGTACGATGAAGGACTAATGTAACTAGGGACCATAAAGTGGTATTGTATGATGAAGGACTAATGTAACTAGGGACCATAAAGTGTTATTGTATGATGAAGGACTAATGTAACTAGAGACCATAAAGTGGTATTGTACGATGAAGGACTAATGTACCTAGGGACCATAAATTGGTATTGTATGATGAAGGACTAATGTAACTAGGGACCATAAAGTGTTATTGTATGATGAAGGACTAATGTAACTAGGGACCATAAAGTGGTATTTTATGATGAAGGACTAATGTAACTAGGGACCATAAAGTAGTATTGTACGATGAAGGACTAATGTAACTAGGGACCATAAAGTGGTATTGTACGATGAAGGACTAATGTAACTAGGGACCATAAAATGGTACTGTACGATGGAGGACTAATGTAACTAGGGACCTTAAAATGGTACTGTACAATGAAGGACTAATGTAACTAGGGATCATAAAGTGGTATTGTACGATAAGGACTAATGTAACTAGGGACCATAAAGTGGTACTGTACGATGAAGGTCTAATGTAACTAGGGACCATAAAGTGGTATTGTACGATAAGGACTAACGTAACTAGGGACCATCAAGTGGTATTGTACGATAAGGACTAATGTAACTAGGGACCATAAAGTGGTATTGTACGATGAAGGACTAATGTAACTAGGGACCATAAAGTGGTATTGTATGATGAAGGACTAATGTAACTAGAGACCATAAAGTGGTATTGTACGATGAAGGACTAATGTAACTAGGGACCATTAAGTGGTATTGTACGATAAGGACTAATGTAACTAGAGACCATAAAGTGGTATTGTACGATGAAGGACTAATGTAACTAGGGACCATAAAGTGGTATTGTACGATAAGGACTAATGTAACTAGGGACCATAAAGTGGTATTGTACGATGTAGGACTAATGTAACTAGGGACCATAAAGTAGTATTGTACGATAAGGACTAATGTAACTAGGGATCATAAAGTGTTATTGTACGATGAAGGACTAATGTAACTAGGGACCATAAAGTAGTATTGTACGATGAAGGACTAATGTAACTAGGGACCATAAAGTAGTATTGTACGATGAAGGACTAATGTAACTAGAGACCATATAGTGGTATTATACGATGAAGGACTAATGTAACTAGAGACCATAACGTGATATTGTACGATGAAGGACTAATGTAACTAGGGACCATAAAGTGGTATTGTACGATGAAGGACTAATGTAACTAGGGACCATAAAGTGGTATTGTACGATGAAGGACTAATGTAACTAGGGACCATAAAGTAGTATTGTACGAAGAAGGACTAATGTAACTAGGGACCATAAAGTAGTATTGTACGATGAAGGACTAATGTAACTAGAGACCATATAGTGGTATTATACGAAGAAGGACTAATGTAACTAGAGACCATAACGTGGTATTGTACGATGAAGGACTAATGTAACTAGGGACCATAAAGTGGTATTGTACGATGAAGGACTAATGTAACTAGGGACCATAAAGTGGTATTGTACGATGAAGGACTAATGTAACTAGGGACCATAAAGTGGTATTGTACGATGAGGACTAATGTAACTAGGGATCATAAAGTAGTATTGTACGATGAAGGACTAATGTAACTAGGGACCATAAAGTAGTATTGTACGATGAGGGAATAGTGTAACTAGGGATCATAAAGTGGTATTGTACGATGAGGGACTAATGTAACTAGGGACCATAAAGTGGTATTGTACGATGAGGGACTAATGTAACAAGGGACCATAAAGTCGTATTGCATGATGGAGGACTAATGTAACTAGGGACCATAAAGTGGTATTGTACGATGAGGGACTAATGTAACTAGGGACCATAAAGTGGTATTGTACGATGAGGGACTAATGTAACTAGGGACCATAAAGTGGTATTGTATGATGGAGGACTAATGTAACTAGGGACCATAAAGTGGTATTGTACGATGAGGGACTAATGTAACTAGAGACCATAAAGTGGTATTGTATGATGGAGGACTAATGTAACTAGAGACCATAACGTGGTATTGTACGATGAGGGACTAATGTAACTACGGACCATAAAGTGGTATTGTACGATGAGGGACTAATTTAACTAGGGACCATAAAGTGGTAGTGTACGATGAAGGACTAATGTAACTAGGGACCATAAAGTGGTATTGTACGATGAGGGACTAATGTAACTAGGTACCACAAAGTAGTATTGTATGATGAAGGACTAATGTAACTAGGGACCATAAAGTGGTATTGTACGATAAGGACTAATGTAACTAGGGACCATAAAGTGGTATTGTACGATGAGGACTAATGTAACTAGGGACCATAAAGTGGTATTGTACGATGAAGGACTAATGTAACTAGGGACCATAAAGTGGTATTGTACGATGAGGACTAATGTAACTAGGGACCATAAAGTGGTATTGTACGATGACGGACTAATGTAACTAGGGACCATAAAGTGGTATTGTACGATGGAGGACTAATGTAACTAGGGACCATAAAGTAGTATTGTACGATGGAGGACTAATGTAACTACGGACCATAAAGTGGTATTGTACGATGAGGACTAATGTAATTAGGGACCATAAAGTGGTATTGTACGATGGAGGACTAATGTAACTAGGGACCATAAAGTGGTATTGTACGATGAGGGACTAATGTAACTAGGGACCATAAAGTGGTATTGTACGATGGAGGACTAATGTAACTAGGGACCATAAAGTGGTATAGTACGATGAAGGACTAATGTAACTAGGGACCATAAAGTAGTATTGTACGATAAAGGACTAATGTAACTGGGGACCATAAAGTGGTATTGTACGATGAAGGACTAATGTAACTAGGGACCATAAAGTAGTATTGTACGATGAGGACTAATGTAACTAGGGACCATAAAGTGGTATTGTACGATGAAGGACTAATGTAACTAGGGACCATAAAGTGGTAGTGTACGATGAAGGACTAATGTAACTAGGGACCATAAAGTGGTATTGTACGATGAAGGACTAATGTAACTAGGGACCATAAAGTGGTATTGTACGATGAAGGACTAATGTAACTAGGGAACATAAAGTGGTATTGTACGATGAAGGACTAATGTAACTAGGGACTACAAAGTAGTATTGTACGATAAGGACTAATGTAACTAGGGACCACAAAGTAGTATTGTACGATAAGGACTAATGTAACTAGGGACCATAAAGTGGTATTGTACGATGAAGGACTAATGTAACTAGGGACCATAAAGTGGTATTGTACGATGAGGGACTAATGTAACTAGGTACCACAAAGTAGTATTGTATGATGAAGGACTAATGTAACTAGGGACCATAAAGTGGTATTGTACGATAAGGACTAATGTAACTAGGGACCATAAAGTGGTATTGTACGATAAGGACTAATGTAACTAGGGACCACAAAGTGGTATTGTACGATAAGGACTAATGTAACTAGGGACAATAAAGTGGTATTGTACGATGAGGGACTAATGTAACTAGAGACCATAAAGTGGTATTGTATGATGGAGGACTAATGTAACTAGAGACCATAAAGTGGTATTGTACGATGAGGGACTAACGTAACTATGGACCATAAAGTAGTATTGTATGATGAAGGACTAATGTAACTAGGGACCATAAAGTGGTATTGCACGATGAAGGACTAATGTAACTAGGGACAATAAAGTGGTATTGTATGATGGAGGACTAATGTAACTAGGGACCATAAAGTAGTATTGTATGATGAAGGACTAATGTAACTAGGGACCATAAAGTGGTATTGTACGATAAGGACTAATGTAACTAGGGACAATAAAGTTGTATTGTACGATGGAGGACTAATGTAACTAGGGACCATATAGTGGTATTGTACGATGAGGGACTAATGTAACTAGGGACCATAAAGTGGTATTGTACGATAAGGAATAATGTAACTAGGGACCATAAAGTGGTATTGTACGATGAGGACTAATGTAACTAGGGACCATAAAGTGGTATTGTACGATGAAGGACTAATGTAACTAGGGACCATAAAGTGGTATTGTACGATGAGGACTAATGTAACTAGGGACCATAAAGTGGTATTGTACGATGAAGGACTAATGTAACTAGGGACCATAAAGTGGTATTGTACGATGAGGGACTAATGTAACTAGGGACCATAAAGTGGTATTGTACGATGAGGGACTAATGTAACTAGGGACCATAAAGTGGTATTGTACGATGAGGGACTAATGTAACTAGGGACCATAAAGTGGTATTGTACGATGAGGGACTAATGTAACTAGGGACCATAAAGTGGTATTGTACGATAAGGACTAATGTAACTAGGGACCATAGAGTGGTATTGTACGATGAGGACTAATGTAACTAGGGACCATAAAGTGGTATTGTACGATGAAGGACTAATGTAACTAGGGACCATAAAGTGGTATTGTACGAAGAAGAACTAATGTAACTAGGGACCATAAAGTGTTATTGTACGATGAGGACAAATGTATTTAGAGACCATAAAGTGTTATTGTACGATGAGGACTAATGTAACTAGAGACCATAAAGTGTTATTGTACGATAAGGACTAATGTAGCTAGGGACCACAAAGTGGTATTGTACGATGAGGACTAATGTAACTAGGCACCATAAAGTGGTATTGTACGATAAGGACTAATGTAACTAGGGACCACAAAGTGGTATTATACGATGAAAGACTAATGTAACTAGGGACCATAAAGTGGTATTGTACGATGAGGGACTAATGTAATTAGGGACCATAAAGTGGTATTGTACGATAAGGACTAATGTAACTAGGGACCAAAAAGTGGTATTGTACGATGAGGGACTAATGTAACTAGGGACCATAAAGTGGTAATTTATGATGAGGGACTGATGTAACTAGAGACCATAAAGTGGTATTGTACGATAAGGACTAATGTAACTAGGGACCATCAAGTGGTTAATTTATGATGAGGGACTAATGTAACTAGGGATCATAAAGTGGTATTGTACGATGAGGGACTAATGTAACTAGGGACCATAAAGTGGTATTGTACGATAAGGACTAATGTAACTAGGGACCATAAAGTGGTAATTTATGATGAGGGACTAATGTAACTAGGGATCATTAAGTGGTATTGTACGATGAGGGACTAATGTAACTACGGACCATAAAGTGGTATTGTACGATGAGGACTAATGTAATTAGGGACCATAAAGTGGTATTGTACGATGGAGGACTAATGTAACTAGGGACCATAAAGTGGTATTGTACGATGAGGGACTAATGTAACTAGGGACCATAAAGTGGTATTGTACGATGGAGGACTAATGTAACTAGGGACCATAAAGTGGTATAGTACGATGAAGGACTAATGTAACTAGGGACCATAAAGTAGTATTGTACGATAAAGGACTAATGTAACTAGGGACCATAAAGTGGTATTGTACGATGAAGGACTAATGTAACTAGGGACCATAAAGTAGTATTGTACGATGAGGACTAATGTAACTAGGGACCATAAAGTGGTATTGTACGATGAAGGACTAATGTAACTAGGGACCATAAAGTAGTATTGTACGATGAAGGACTAATGTAACTAGGGACCATAAAGTAGTATTGTACGATGAAGGACTAATGTAACTAGGGACCATAAAGTGGTATTGTACGATGAAGGACTAATGTAACTAGGGACTATAAAGCGGTATTGTACGATAAGGACTAATGTAACTAGGGACCATAAAGTAGTATTGTACGATGAAGGACTAATGTAACTAGGGACCATAAAGTAGTATTGTACGATGAAGGACTAATGTAACTAGAGACCATAAAGTGGTATTGTACGATAAGGACTAATGTAACTAGGGACCATAAAGTGGTATTGTATGATGAAGGACTAATGTAACTAGAGACCATAAAGTGGTATTGAACGATGAAGGACTAATGTAACTAGGGACCATAAAGTGGTATTGTACGATGAGGACTAATGTAACTAGGGACCATAAAGTGGTATTGTACGATAAGGACTAATGAAACTAGGGACCATAAAGTGGTATTGTACGATAAGGACTAATGTAACTAGGGAACATTAAGTGGTATTGTACGATGATGGACTAATGTAACTAGGGACCATAAAGTGGTATTGTACGATAAGGACTAATGTAACTAGGGACCATAAAGTGGTATTGTACGATGAAGGACTAATGTAACTAGGGACCATAAAGTGGTATTGTATGATGAAGGACTAATGTAACTAGAGACCATAAAGTGGTATTGTACGATGAAGGACTAATGTAACTAGGGACCATTAAGTGGTATTGTACGATAAGGACTAATGTAACTAGAGACCATAAAGTGGTATTGCACGATGAAGGACTAATGTAACTAGGGACCATAAAGTGGTATTGTACGATAAGGACTAATGTAACTGGGGACCATAAAGTGGTATTGTACGATGTAGGACTAATGTAACTAGGGACCATAAAGTAGTATTGTACGATAAGGACTAATGTAACTAGGGACCATAAAGTGGTATTGTACGATGAAGGACTAATGTAACTAGGGACCATAAAGTGGTATTGTACGATGAAGGAATAATGTAACTAGGGACCATAATGTGGTATTGTACGATAAGGACTAACGTTACTTGGGACCATAAAGTGGTATTGTACGATGAAGGACTAATGTAACTAGATACCATAACGTGGTATTGTACGATGGAGGACTAATGTAACTAGGGACCATAAAGTAGTATTGTACGATGAAGGACTAATGTAACTAGGGACCATAAAGTGGTATTGTACGATGAAGGACTAATGTAACTAGGGATCATAAAGTGGTATTGTACGATGAAGGACTAATGTAACTAGGGACCATAAAGAGGTATTGTACGATGAAGGACTAATGTAACTAGGGACCATAAAGTGGTATTGTACGATGAAGGACTAATGTAACTAGGGACCATAAATTGGTATTGTACGATGAAGGACTAATGTAACTAGGGACCATAAAGTGGTATTGTACGATGAAGGACTAATGTAACTAGGGACCATAAAGTAGTATTGTACGATGAAGGACTAATGTAACTAGGGACCATAAAGTGGTATTGTACGATGAAGAAATAATGTAACTAGGCACCATAAAGTGGTATTGTACGATAAGCACTAATGTAACTAGGGACCATAAAGTGGTATTGTACGATAAGGACTAATGTAACTAGGGATCATAAAGTAGTATTGTACGATGAAGGACTAATGTAACTAGGGATCATAAAGTGGTATTGTACGATGAAGGACTAATGTAACTAGGGACCATAAAGTAGTATTGTACGATGAAGGACTAATGTAACTAGGGATCATAAAGTGGCATTGTACGATAAAAGGACTAATGTAACTAGAGACCATAAAGTGGTATTGTACGATGAAGGACTAATGTAACTAGGGATCATAAAGTGGTATTGTACGATGGAGGACTAATGTAACTAGGGATCATAAAGTGGTATTGTACGATGAAGGACTAATGTAAGTAGAGACCATAAAGTAGTATTGTACGATGAAGGACTAATGTAACTAGGGATCATAAAGTGGTATTGTACGAAGAAGGACTAATGTAACTAGAGACCATAAAGTAGTATTGTACGATGAAGGACTAATGTAACTAGGGACCATAAAGTGGTATTGTACGATGAAGGACTAATGTAACTAGAGGCCATAAATTAGTATTGTACGATGAAGGACTAATGTAACTAGGGATCATAAAGTGGTATTGTACGATGAAGGACTAATGTAACTAGAGACCATAAAGTAGTATTGTACGATGAATGACTAATGTAACTAGAGACCATAAAGTAGTATTGTACGATGAAGGACTAATGTAACTAGAGACCATAAAGTGGTATTGTGCGATGGAGGACTAATGTAACTAGGGACCATAAAGTGGTATTGTGCGATGGAGGAATAATGTAACTAGAGACCATAAATTAGTATTGTACGATGAAGGACTAATGTAACTAGGGATCATAAAGTGGTATTGTGCGATGGAGGACTAATGTAACTAGGGACCATAAAGTGGTATTGTACGATGAAGGACTAATGTAACTAGAGACCATAAATTAGTATTGTACGATGAAGGACTAATGTAACTAGGGATCATAAAGTGGTATTGTACGATGAAGGACTAATGTAACTAGGGACCATAAAGTGGTATTGTGCCTTGGAGGACTAATGTAACTAGAGACCATAACGTGGTATTGTACGATGAAGGACTAATGTAACTAGAGACCATTAAGTAGTATTGTACGATGAAGGACTAATGTAACTAGAGACCATAAAGTGGTATTGTACGATGAAGGACTAATGTAACTAGGGATCATAAGGTGGTATTGTACGATGAAGGACTAATGTAACTAGGGACCATAAAGTGGTATTGTGCGATGGAGGACTAATGTAACTAGAGTCCATAACGTGGTATTGTACGATGAAGGACTAATGTAACTAGGGACCATAAAGTGGTATTGTACGATGAAGGACTAATGTAACTAGGGACCATAAAGTGGTATTGTACGATAAGGACTAATGTAACTAGGGACCATAAAGTGGTATTGTATGATGAAGGACTAATGTAACTAGGGACCATAAAGTGTTATTGTATGATGAAGGACTAATGTAACTAGAGACCATAAAGTGGTATTGTACGATAAGGACTAATGTAACTAGGGACCATAAAGTAGTATTGTACGATGAAGGACTAATGTAACTAGGGACCATAAAGTAGTATTGTACGATGAAGGACTAATGTAACTAGAGACCATAAAGTGGTATTGTATGATGAAGGACTAATGTAACTAGGGACCATAAAGTACTATTGTACGATGAAGGACTAATGTAACTAGAGACCATAACGTGGTATTGTACGATGAAGGACTAATGTAACTAGGGACCATAAAGTGGTATTGTATGATGAAGGACTAATGTAACTAGGGACCATAAAGTGTTATTGTATGATGAAGGACTAATGTAACTAGAGACCATAAAGTGGTATTGTACGATGAAGGACTAATGTACCTAGGGACCATAAATTGGTATTGTATGATGAAGGACTAATGTAACTAGGGACCATAAAGTGTTATTGTATGATGAAGGACTAATGTAACTAGGGACCATAAAGTGGTATTTTATGATGAAGGACTAATGTAACTAGGGACCATAAAGTAGTATTGTACGATGAAGGACTAATGTAACTAGGGACCATAAAGTGGAATTGTACGATGAAGGACTAATGTAACTAGGGACCATAAAATGGTACTGTACGATGGAGGACTAATGTAACTAGGGACCATAAAATGGTACTGTACAATGAAGGACTAATGTAACTAGGGATCATAAAGTGGTATTGTACGATAAGGACTAATGTAACTAGGGACCATAAAGTGGTACTGTACGATGAAGGACTAATGTAACTAGGGACCATAAAGTGGTATTGTACGATAAGGACTAACGTAACTAGGGACCATAAAGTGGTATTGTACGATAAGGACTAATGTAACTAGGGACCATAAAGTGGTATTGTACGATGAAGGACTAATGTAACTAGGGACCATAAAGTGGTATTGTATGATGAAGGACTAATGCAACTAGAGACCATAAAGTGGTATTGTACGATGAAGGACTAATGTAACTAGGGACCATTAAGTGGTATTGTACGATAAGGACTAATGTAACTAGAGACCATAAAGTGGTATTGTACGATGAAGGACTAATGTAACTAGGGACCATAAAGTGGTATTGTACGATAAGGACTAATGTAACTAGGGACCATAAAGTGGTATTGTACAATGTAGGACTAATGTAACTAGGGACCATAAAGTAGTATTGTACGATAAGGACTAATGTAACTAGGGATCATAAAGTGTTATTGTACGATGAAGGACTAATGTAACTAGGGACCATAAAGTAGTATTGTACGATGAAGGACTAATGTAACTAGGGACCATAAAGTAGTATTGTACGATGAAGGACTAATGTAACTAGAGACCATATAGTGGTATTATACGATGAAGGACTAATGTAACTAGAGACCATAACGTGGTATTGTACGATGAAGGACTAATGTAACAAGGGACCATAAAGTGGTATTGTACGATGAAGGACTAATGTAACTAGGGACCATAAAGTGGTATTGTACGATGAAGGACTAATTTAACTAGGGACCATAAAGTAGTATTGTACGATGAAGGACTAATGTAACTAGGGACCATAAAGTGGTATTGTACGATGAAGGACTAATGTAACTAGGGACCATAAAATGGTACTGTACGATGGAGGACTAATGTAACTAGGGACCATAAAATGGTACTGTACAATGAAGGACTAATGTAACTAGGGATCATAAAGTGGTATTGTACGATAAGGACTAATGTAACTAGGGACCATAAAGTGGTACTGTACGATGAAGGACTAATGTAACTAGGGACCATAAAGTGGTATTGTACGATAAGGACTAACGTAACTAGGGACCATAAAGTGGTATTGTACGATAAGGACTAATGTAACTAGGGACCATAAAGTGGTATTGTACGATGAAGGACTAATGTAACTAGGGACCATAAAGTGGTATTGTATGATGAAGGACTAATGCAACTAGAGACCATAAAGTGGTATTGTACGATGAAGGACTAATGTAACTAGGGACCATTAAGTGGTATTGTACGATAAGGACTAATGTAACTAGAGACCATAAAGTGGTATTGTACGATGAAGGACTAATGTAACTAGGGACCATAAAGTGGTATTGTACGATAAGGACTAATGTAACTAGGGACCATAAAGTGGTATTGTACAATGTAGGACTAATGTAACTAGGGACCATAAAGTAGTATTGTACGATAAGGACTAATGTAACTAGGGATCATAAAGTGTTATTGTACGATGAAGGACTAATGTAACTAGGGACCATAAAGTAGTATTGTACGATGAAGGACTAATGTAACTAGGGACCATAAAGTAGTATTGTACGATGAAGGACTAATGTAACTAGAGACCATATAGTGGTATTATACGATGAAGGACTAATGTAACTAGAGACCATAACGTGGTATTGTACGATGAAGGACTAATGTAACAAGGGACCATAAAGTGGTATTGTACGATGAAGGACTAATGTAACTAGGGACCATAAAGTGGTATTGTACGATGAAGGACTAATTTAACTAGGGACCATAAAGTAGTATTGTACGAAGAAGGACTAATGTAACTAGGGACCATAAAGTAGTATTGTACGATGAAGGACTAATGAAACTAGAGACCATATAGTGGTATTATACGAAGAAGGACTAATGTAACTAGAGACCATAACGTGGTATTGTACGATGAAGGACTAATGTAACTAGGGACCATAAAGTGGTATTGTACGATGAAGGACTAATATAACTAGGGACCATAAAGTGGTATTGTACGATGAAGGACTAATGTAACTAGGGACCATAAAGTGGTATTGTACGATGAGGACTAATGTAACTAGGGATCCTAAAGTAGTATTGTACGATGAAGGACTAATGTAACTAGGGACCATAAAGTAGTATTGTACGATGAGGGACTAGTGTAACTAGGGATCATAAAGTGGTATTGTACGATGAGGGACTAATGTAACTAGGGACCATAAAGTGGTATTGTACGATGAGGGACTAATGTAACAAGGGACCATAAAGTGGTATTGTATGATGGAGGACTAATGTAACTAGGGACCATAAAGTGGTATTGTACGATGAGGGACTAATGTAACTAGGGACCATAAAGTGGTATTGTACGATGAGGGACTAATGTAACTAGGGACCATAAAGTGGTATTGTATGATGGAGGACTAATGTAACTAGGGACCATAAAGTGGTATTGTACGATGAGGGACTAATGTAACTAGAGACCATAAAGTGGTATTGTATGATGGAGGACTAATGTAACTAGAGACCATAACGTGGTATTGTACGATGAGGGACTAATGTCACTACGGACCATAAAGTGGTATTGTACGATGAGGGACTAATTTAACTAGGGACCATAAAGTGGTAGTGTACGATGAAGGACTAATGTAACTAGGGACCATAAAGTGGTATTGTACGATGAAGGACTAATGTAACTAGGGACCATAAAGTGGTATTGTACGATGAGGACTAATGTAACTAGGGACCATAAAGTGGTATTGTACGATGAAGGACTAATGTAACTAGGGATCATAAAGTGGTATTGTACGATGAGGACTAATGTAACTAGGGACCATAAAGTGGTATTGTACGATGACGGACTAATGTAACTAGGGACCATAAAGTGGTATTGTACGATGGAGGACTAATGTAACTAGGGACCATAAAGTAGTATTGTACGATGGAGGACTAATGTAACTACGGACCATAAAGTGGTATTGTACGATGAGGACTAATGTAATTAGGGACCATAAAGTGGTATTGTACGATGGAGGACTAATGTAACTAGGGACCATAAAGTGGTATTGTACGATGAGGGACTAATGTAACTATGGACCATAAAGTGGTATTGTACGATGGAGGACTAATGTAACTAGGGACCATAAAGTGGTATAGTACGATGAAGGACTAATGTAACTAGGGACCATAAAGTAGTATTGTACGATAAAGGACTAATGTAACTGGGGACCATAAAGTGGTATTGTACGATGAAGGACTAATGTAACTAGGGACCATAAAGTAGTATTGTACGATGAGGACTAATGAAACTAGGGACCATAAAGTGGTATTGTACGATGAAGGACTATTGTAACTAGGGACCATAAAGTGGTAGTGTACGATGAAGGACTAATGTAACTAGGGACCATAAAGTGGTATTGTACGATGAAGGACTAATGTAACTAGGGACCATAAAGTGGTATTGTACGATGAAGGACTAATGTAACTAGGGAACATAAAGTGGTATTGTACGATGAAGGACTAATGTAACTAGGGACCACAAAGTAGTATTGTACGATAAGGACTAATGTAACTAGGGACCACAAAGTAGTATTGTACGATAAGGACTAATGTAACTAGGGACCATAAAGTGGTATTGTACGATGAAGGTCTAATGTAACTAGGGACCATAAAGTGGTATTGTACGATGAGGGACTAATGTAACTAGGTACCACAAAGTAGTATTGTATGATGAAGGACTAATGTAACTAGGGACCATAAAGTGGTATTGTACGATAAGGACTAATGTAACTAGGGACCATAAAGTGGTATTGTACGATAAGGACTAATGTAACTAGGGACCACAAAGTGGTATTGTACGATAAGGACTAATGTAACTAGGGACAATAAAGTGGTATTGTACGATGAGGGACTAATGTAACTAGAGACCATAAAGTGGTATTGTATGATGGAGGACTAATGTAACTAGAGACCATAAAGTGGTATTGTACCATGAGGGACTAACGTAACTAGGGACCATAAAGTAGTATTGTATGATGAAGGACTAATGTAACTAGGGACCATAAAGTGGTATTGCACGATGAAGGACTAATGTAACTAGGGACAATAAAGTGGTATTGTATGATGGAGGACTAATGTAACTAGGGACCATAAAATGGTACTGTACGATGGAGGACTAATGTAACTAGGGACCATAAAATGGTACTGTACAATGAAGGACTAATGTAACTAGGGATCATAAAGTGGTATTGTACGATAAGGACTAATGTAACTAGGGACCATAAAGTGGTACTGTACGATGAAGGACTAATGTAACTAGGGACCATAAAGTGGTATTGTACGATAAGGACTAACGTAACTAGGGACCATAAAGTGGTATTGTACGATAAGGACTAATGTAACTAGGGACCATAAAGTGGTATTGTACGATGAAGGACTAATGTAACTAGGGACCATAAAGTGGTATTGTATGATGAAGGACTAATGCAACTAGAGACCATAAAGTGGTATTGTACGATGAAGGACTAATGTAACTAGGGACCATTAAGTGGTATTGTACGATAAGGACTAATGTAACTAGAGACCATAAAGTGGTATTGTACGATGAAGGACTAATGTAACTAGGGACCATAAAGTGGTATTGTACGATAAGGACTAATGTAACTAGGGACCATAAAGTGGTATTGTACAATGTAGGACTAATGTAACTAGGGACCATAAAGTAGTATTGTACGATAAGGACTAATGTAACTAGGGATCATAAAGTGTTATTGTACGATGAAGGACTAATGTAACTAGGGACCATAAAGTAGTATTGTACGATGAAGGACTAATGTAACTAGGGACCATAAAGTAGTATTGTACGATGAAGGACTAATGTAACTAGAGACCATATAGTGGTATTATACGATGAAGGACTAATGTAACTAGAGACCATAACGTGGTATTGTACGATGAAGGACTAATGTAACAAGGGACCATAAAGTGGTATTGTACGATGAAGGACTAATGTAACTAGGGACCATAAAGTGGTATTGTACGATGAAGGACTAATTTAACTAGGGACCATAAAGTAGTATTGTACGATGAAGGACTAATGTAACTAGGGACCATAAAGTGGTAGTGTACGATGAAGGACTAATGTAACTAGGGACCATAAAATGGTACTGTACGATGGAGGACTAATGTAACTAGGGACCATAAAATGGTACTGTACAATGAAGGACTAATGTAACTAGGGATCATAAAGTGGTATTGTACGATAAGGACTAATGTAACTAGGGACCATAAAGTGGTACTGTACGATGAAGGACTAATGTAACTAGGGACCATAAAGTGGTATTGTACGATAAGGACTAACGTAACTAGGGACCATAAAGTGGTATTGTACGATAAGGACTAATGTAACTAGGGACCATAAAGTGGTATTGTACGATGAAGGACTAATGTAACTAGGGACCATAAAGTGGTATTGTATGATGAAGGACTAATGCAACTAGAGACCATAAAGTGGTATTGTACGATGAAGGACTAATGTAACTAGGGACCATTAAGTGGTATTGTACGATAAGGACTAATGTAACTAGAGACCATAAAGTGGTATTGTACGATGAAGGACTAATGTAACTAGGGACCATAAAGTGGTATTGTACGATAAGGACTAATGTAACTAGGGACCATAAAGTGGTATTGTACAATGTAGGACTAATGTAACTAGGGACCATAAAGTAGTATTGTACGATAAGGACTAATGTAACTAGGGATCATAAAGTGTTATTGTACGATGAAGGACTAATGTAACTAGGGACCATAAAGTAGTATTGTACGATGAAGGACTAATGTAACTAGGGACCATAAAGTAGTATTGTACGATGAAGGACTAATGTAACTAGAGACCATATAGTGGTATTATACGATGAAGGACTAATGTAACTAGAGACCATAACGTGGTATTGTACGATGAAGGACTAATGTAACAAGGGACCATAAAGTGGTATTGTACGATGAAGGACTAATGTAACTAGGGACCATAAAGTGGTATTGTACGATGAAGGACTAATTTAACTAGGGACCATAAAGTAGTATTGTACGAAGAAGGACTAATGTAACTAGGGACCATAAAGTAGTATTGTACGATGAAGGACTAATGAAACTAGAGACCATATAGTGGTATTATACGAAGAAGGACTAATGTAACTAGAGACCATAACGTGGTATTGTACGATGAAGGACTAATGTAACTAGGGACCATAAAGTGGTATTGTACGATGAAGGACTAATATAACTAGGGACCATAAAGTGGTATTGTACGATGAAGGACTAATGTAACTAGGGACAATAAAGTGGTATTGTACGATGAGGACTAATGTAACTAGGGATCATAAAGTAGTATTGTACGATGAAGGACTAATGTAACTAGGGACCATAAAGTAGTATTGTACGATGAGGGACTAGTGTAACTAGGGATCATAAAGTGGTATTGTACGATGAGGGACTAATGTAACTAGGGACCATAAAGTGGTATTGTACGATGAGGGACTAATGTAACAAGGGACCATAAAGTGGTATTGTATGATGGAGGACTAATGTAGCTAGGGACCATAAAGTGGTATTGTACGATGAGGGACTAATGTAACTAGGGACCATAAAGTGGTATTGTACGATGAGGGACTAATGTAACTAGGGACCATAAAGTGGTATTGTATGATGGAGGACTAATGTAACTAGGGACCATAAAGTGGTATTGTACGATGAGGGACTAATGTAACTAGAGACCATAAAGTGGTATTGTATGATGGAGGACTAATGTAACTAGAGACCATAACGTGGTATTGTACGATGAGGGACTAATGTAACTACGGACCATAAAGTGGTATTGTACGATGAGGGACTAATTTAACTAGGGACCATAAAGTGGTAGTGTACGATGAAGGACTAATGTAACTAGGGACCATAAAGTGGTATTGTACGATGAAGGACTAATGTAACTAGGGACCATAAAGTGGTATTGTACGATGAGGACTAATGTAACTAGGGACCATAAAGTGGTATTGTACGATGAAGGACTAATGTAACTAGGGATCATAAAGTGGTATTGTACGATGAGGACTAATGTAACTAGGGACCATAAAGTGGTATTGTACGATGACGGACTAATGTAACTAGGGACCATAAAGTGGTATTGTACGATGGAGGACTAATGTAACTAGGGACCATAAAGTAGTATTGTACGATGGAGGACTAATGTAACTACGGACCATAAAGTGGTATTGTACGATGAGGACTAATGTAATTAGGGACCATAAAGTGGTATTGTACGATGGAGGACTAATGTAACTAGGGACCATAAAGTGGTATTGTACGATGAGGGACTAATGTAACTAGGGACCATAAAGTGGTTTTGTACGATGGAGGACTAATGTAACTAGGGACCATAAAGTGGTATAGTACGATGAAGGACTAATGTAACTAGGGACCATAAAGTAGTATTGTACGATAAAGGACTAATGTAACTGGGGACCATAAAGTGGTATTGTACGATGAAGGACTAATGTAACTAGGGACCATAAAGTAGTATTGTACGATGAGGACTAATGAAACTAGGGACCATAAAGTGGTATTGTACGATGAAGGACTATTGTAACTAGGGACCATAAAGTGGTAGTGTACGATGAAGGACTAATGTAACTAGGGACCATAAAGTGGTATTGTACGATGAAGGACTAATGTAACTAGGGACCATAAAGTGGTATTGTACGATGAAGGACTAATGTAACTAGGGAACATAAAGTGGTATTGTACGATGAAGGACTAATGTAACTAGGGACCACAAAGTAGTATTGTACGATAAGGACTAATGTAACTAGGGACCACAAAGTAGTATTGTACGATAAGGACTAATGTAACTAGGGACCATAAAGTGGTATTGTACGATGAAGGTCTAATGTAACTAGGGATCATAAAGTGGTATTGTACGATGAGGGACTAATGTAACTAGGTACCACAAAGTAGTATTGTATGATGAAGGACTAATGTAACTAGGGACCATAAAGTGGTATTGTACGATAAGGACTAATGTAACTAGGGACCATAAAGTGGTATTGTACGATAAGGACTAATGTAACTAGGGACCACAAAGTGGTATTGTACGATAAGGACTAATGTAACTAGGGACAATAAAGTGGTATTGTACGATGAGGGACTAATGTAACTAGAGACCATAAAGTGGTATTGTATGATGGAGGACTAATGTAACTAGAGACCATAAAGTGGTATTGTACGATGAGGGACTAACGTAACTAGGGACCATAAAGTAGTATTGTATGATGAAGGACTAATGTAACTAGGGACCATAAAGTGGTATTGCACGATGAAGGACTAATGTAACTAGGGACAATAAAGTGGTATTGTATGATGGAGGACTAATGTAACTAGGGACCATAAAGTAGTATTGTATGATGAAGGACTAATGTAACTAGGGACCATAAAGTGGTATTGTACGATAAGGACTAATGTAACTAGGGACAATAAAGTTGTATTGTACGATGGAGGACTAATGTAACTAGGGACCATAAAGTGGTATTGTACGATGAGGGACTAATGTAACTAGGGACCATAAAGTGGTATTGTACGATAAGGAATAATGTAACTAGGGACCATAAAGTGGTATTGTACGATGAGGACTAATGTAACTAGGGACCATAAAGTGGTATTGTACGATGAAGGACTAATGTAACTAGGGACCATAAAGTGGTATTGTACGATGAGGACTAATGTAACTAGGGACCATAAAGTGGTATTGTACGATGAAGGACTAATGTAACTAGGGACCATAAAGTGGTATTGTACGATGAGGGACTAATGTATCTAGGGACCATAAAGTGGTATTGTACGATGAGGGACTAATGTAACTAGGGACCATAAAGTGGTATTGTACGATGAGGGACTAATGTAACTAGGGACCATAAAGTGGTATTGTACGATGAGGGACTAATGTAACTAGGGACCATAAAGTGGTATTGTACGATAAGGACTAATGTAACTAGGGACCATAGAGTGGTATTGTACGATGAGGACTAATGTAACTAGGGACCATAAAGTGGTATTGTACGATGAAGGACTAATGTAACTAGGGACCATAAAGTGGTATTGTACGAAGAAGGACTAATGTAACTAGGGACCATAAAGTGTTATTGTACGATGAGGACAAATGTATTTAGAGACCATAAAGTGTTATTGTACGATGAGAACTAATGTAACTAGAGACCATAAAGTGTTATTGTACGATAAGGACTAATGTAGCTAGGGACCACAAAGTGGTATTGTACGATGAGGACTAATGTAACTAGGCACCATAAAGTGGTATTGTACGATAAGGACTAATGTAACTAGGGACCACAAAGTGGTATTATACGATGAAAGACTAATGTAACTAGGGACCATAAAGTGGTATTGTACGATGAGGGACTAATGTAATTAGGGACCATAAAGTGGTATTGTACGATAAGGACTAATGTAACTAGGGACCAAAAAGTGGTATTGTACGATGAAGGACTAATGTAACTAGGGACCATAAAGAGGTAATTTATGATGAGGGACTGATGTAACTAGAGACCATAAAGTGGTATTGTACGATAAGGACTAATGTAACTAGGGACCATCAAGTGGTTAATTTATGATGAGGGACTAATGTAACAAGGGATCATAAAGTGGTATTGTACGATGAGGGACTAATGTAACTAGGGACCATAAAGTGGTATTGTACGATAAGGACTAATGTAACTAGGGACCATAAAGTGGTAATTTATGATGAGGGACTAATGTAACTAGGGATCATTAAGTGGTATTGTACGATGAGGGACTAATGTAACTACGGACCATAAAGTGGTATTGTACGATGAGGACTAATGTAATTAGGGACCATAAAGTGGTATTGTACGATGGAGGACTAATGTAACTAGGGACCATAAAGTGGTATTGTACGATGAGGGACTAATGTAACTAGGGACCATAAAGTGGTATTGTACGATGGAGGACTAATGTAACTAGGGACCATAAAGTGGTATAGTACGATGAAGGACTAATGTAACTAGGGACCATAAAGTAGTATTGTACGATAAAGGACTAATGTAACTAGGGACCATAAAGTGGTATTGTACGATGAAGGACTAATGTAACCAGGGACCATAAAGTAGTATTGTACGATGAGGACTAATGTAACTAGGGACCATAAAGTGGTATTGTACGATGAAGGACTAATGTAACTAGGGACCATAAAGTAGTATTGTACGATGAAGGACTAATGTAACTAGGGACCATAAAGTAGTATTGTACGATGAAGGACTAATGTAACTAGGGACCATAAAGTGGTATTGTACGATGAAGGACTAATGTAACTAGGGACTATAAAGCGGTATTGTACGATAAGGACTAATGTAACTAGGGACCATAAAGTAGTATTGTACGATGAAGGACTAATGTAACTAGGGACCATAAAGTGGTACTGTACGATAAGGACTAATGTAACTAGGGACCATAAAGTGGTACTGTACGATAAGGACTAATGTAACTAGGGACCATAAAATGGTATTGTACGATGAAGGACTAATGTAACTAGAGACCATAAAGTGGTATTGAACGATGAAGGACTAATGTAACTAGGGACCATAAAGTGGTATTGTACGATGAGGACTAATGTAACTAGGGACCATAAAGTGGTATTGTACGATAAGGACTAATGAAACTAGGGACCATAAAGTGGAATTGTACGATAAGAACTAATGTAACTAGGGAACATTAAGTGGTATTGTACGATGATGGACTAATGTAACTAGGGACCATAAAGTGGTATTGTACGATAAGGACTAATGTAACTAGGGACCATAAAGTGGTATTGTACGATGAAGGACTAATGTAACTAGGGACCATAAAGTGGTATTGTATGATGAAGGACTAATGTAACTAGAGACCATAAAGTGGTATTGTACGATGAAGGACTAATGTAACTAGGGACCATTAAGTGGTATTGTACGGTAAGGACTAATGTAACTAGAGACCATAAAGTGGTATTGTATGATGAAGGACTAATGTAACTAGGGACCATAAAGTGGTATTGTACGATAAGGACTAATGTAACTAGGGACCATAAAGTGGTATTGTACGATGTAGGACTAATGTAACTAGGGACCATAAAGTAGTATTGTACGATAAGGACTAATGTAACTAGGGACCATAAAGTGGTATTGTACGATGAAGGACTAATGTAACTAGGGACCATAAAGTGGTATTGTACGATGAAGGAATAATGTAACTAGGGACCATAATGTGGTATTGTACGATAAGGACTAACGTTACTTGGGACCATAAAGTGGTATTGTACGATGAAGGACTAATGTAACTAGAGACCATAACGTGGTATTGTACGATGGAGGACTAATGTAACTAGGGACCATAAAGTAGTATTGTACGATGAAGGACTAATGTAACTAGGGACCATAAAGTGGTATAGTACGATGAAGGACTAATGTAACTAGGGATCATAAAGTGGTATTGTACGATGAAGGACTAATGTAACTAGGGATCATAAAGTAGTATTGTACGATGAAGGAATAATGTAACTAGGGACCATAAAGTAGTATTGTACGATGAAGGACTAATGTAACTAGGGATCATAAAGTAGTATTGTACGATGAAGGACTAATGTAACTAGAGACCATAAAGTAGTATTGTACGATGAGGGACTAATGTAACTAGGGACCATAAAGTGGTATTGTACGATGAAGGACTAATGTAACTAGGGACCATAAAGTGGTATTGTACGATGAAGGACTAATGTAACTAGGGACCATAAAGTAGTATTGTACGATGAAGGACTAATGTAACTAGGGACCATAAAGTAGTATTGTACGATGAAGGACTAATGTAACTAGAGACCATAAAGTGGTATTATACGATGAAGGACTAATGTAACTAGGGACCATAAAGTGTTATTGTATGATGAGGGACTAATGTAACTAGGGACCATAAAGTGTTATTGTACGATGAAGGACAAATGTAACTAGGGACCATAAAGTAATATTGTACGATGAAGGACTAATGTAACTAGGGACCATAAAGTAGTATTGTACGATGAACGACTAATGTAACTAGAGACCATAAAGTGGTATTATACGATGAAGGACTAATGTAACTAGAGACCATAACGTGGTATTGTACGATGAAGGACTAATGTAACTAGGGACCATAAAGTGGTATTGTACGATGAAGGACTAATGTAACTAGGGACTATAAAGTTGTATTGTACGATGAAGGACTAATGTAACTAGAGACCATGAAGTGGTATTTTACGATGAAGGACTAATGTAACTAGAGATCATAAAGTAGTATTGTACGATGAAGGACTAATGTAACTAGGGACCATAAAGTAGTATTGTACGATGAAGGACTAGTGTAACTAGGGATCATAAAGTGGTATTGTACGATGAAGGACTAATGTAACTAGAGACCATAAAGTGGTATTGTACGATGAAGGACTAATGTAACTAGGGATCATAAAGTGGTATTGTACGATGAAGGACTAATGTAACTAGGGACCATAAAGTGGTATTGTGCGATGGAGGACTAATGTAACTAGGGACCATAAATTAGTATTGTACGATGAAGGACTAATGTAACTAGGGATCATAAAGTAGTATTGTACGATGAAGGACTAATGTACCTAGGGACCATAAAGTAGTATTGTACGATGAAGGACTAATGTAACTAGAGAGCATAAAGTGGTATTATACGATGAAGGACTAATGTAACTAGGGATCATAAAGTGGTATTGTACGATGAAGGACTAATGTAACTAGGGACCATAAAGTGGTATTGTGCGATGGAGGACTAATGTAACTAGAGACCTTAACGTGGTATTGTACGATGAAGGACTAATGTAACTAGGGACCATAAAGTGGTATTGTACGATGAAGGACTAATGTAACTATAGACCATACAGTAGTATTGTACGATGAAGGACTAATGTAACTAGGGATCATAAAGTGGTATTGTACGATGAAGGACTAATGTAACTAGAGACCATAAAGTAGTATTGTACGATGAAGGACTAGTGTAACTAGGGATCATAAAGTGGTATTGTACGATGAAGGACTAATATAACTAGGGACCATAAAGTGGTATTGTACGATGAAGGACTAATGTAACTAGGGAACATAAAGTGGTATTGTACGATGAAGGACTAATGTAACTAGGGACCATAAAGTGGTATTGTACGATGAAGGACTAATGTAACTAGGGATCATAAAGTAGTATTGTACGATGAAGGACTAATGTAACTAGGGACCATAAAGTAGTATTGTACGATGAATGACTAATGTAACTAGGGATCATAAAGTAGTATTGTACGATGAAGGACTAATGTAACTAGGGACCATAAAGTAGTATTGTACGATGAGGGACTAATGTAACTAGGGACCATAAAGTGGTATTCTACGATGAAGGACTAATGTACCTAGGGACCATAAAGTGGTATTGTACGATGAAGGACTATTGTAACTAGGGACCATAAAATGTTATTGTATGATGAAGGACTAATGTAACTAGGGACCATAAAGTGTTATTGTACGATGAAGGACTAATATAACTAGGGACCATAAAGTAGTATTGTACGATGAAGGACTAATGTAACTAGGGACCATAAAGTAGTATTGTACGATGAAGGACTAATGTAACTAGGGACCATAAAGTAGTATTGTACGATGAAGGACTAATGTAACTAGGGACCATAAAGTGGTATTGTACGATGAGGACTAATGTAACTAGGGACCATAAAGTGGTATTGTACGATGAGGGACTAATGTAACTAGGGACCATAAAGTGGTATTGTACGATGAGGGACTAATGTAACTAGGGACCATAAAGTGGTATTGTATGATGGAGGACTAATGTGACTAGGGACCATAAAGTGGTATTGTACGATGAGGGACTAATGTAACTAGGGACCATAAAGTGGTATTGTACGATGAGGGACTAATGTAACTAGGGACCATAAAGTGGTATTGTATGATGGAGGACTAATGTAACTAGGGACCATCAAGTGGTATTGTACGATGAGGGACTAATGTAACTAGAGACCATAAAGTGGTATTGTATGATGGAGGACTAATGTAACTAGAGACCATAACGTGGTATTGTACGATGAGGGACTAATGTAACTAGGGACCATAAAGTGGTATTGTACGATGAGGGACTAATTTAACTAGGGACCATAAAGTGGTAGTGTACGATGAAGGACTTATGTAACTAGGGACCATAAAGTGGTATTGTACGATGAAGGACTAATGTAACTAGGGACCATAAAGTGGTATTGTACGATGAGGACTAATGTAACTAGAGACCATAAAGTGGTATTGTACGATGAAGGACTAATGTAACTAGGGACCATAAAGTGGTATTGTACGATGAGGACTAATGTAACTAGGGACCATAAAGTGGTATTGTACGATGACGGACTAATGTAACTAGGGACCATAAAGTGGTATTGTACGATGGAGGAATAATGTAACTAGGGACCATAAAGTAGTATTGTACGATGGAGGACTAATGTAACTACGGACCATAAAGTGGTATTGTACGATGAGGACTAATGTAACTAGGGACCATAAAGTGGTATTGTACGATGAAGGACTAATGTAACTAGGGACCATAAAGTGGTATTGTACGATGAGGACTAATGTAACTAGGGACCATAAAGTGGTATTGTCCGATGAAGGACTAATGTAACTAGGGACCATAAAGTGGTATTGTACGATGAAGGACTAATGTAACTAGGGAACATAAAGTGGTATTGTACGATGAGGACTAATGTAACTAGGGACCATAAAGTGGTAATGTACGATGAAGGCTAATGTGACTAGGGACCATAAAGTGGTATTGTACGATGAGGACTAATGTAACTAGGGACCATAAAGTGGTATTGTACGATGAAGGACTAATGTAACTAGGGACCATAAAGTGGTATTGTACGATGAAGGACTAATGTAACTAGGGAACATAAAGTGGTATTGTACGATGAAGGACTAATGTAACTAGGGACCACAAAGTAGTATTGTACGATAAGGACTAATGTAACTAGGGACCACAAAGTAGTATTTTACGATAAGGACTAATGTAACTAGGGACCATAAAGTGGTATTGTACGATGAAGGACTAATGTAACTAGGGACCATAAAGTGGTATTGTACGATGAGGGACTAATGTAACTAGGGACCACAAAGTAGTATTGTATGATGAAGGACTAATGTAACTAGGGACCATAAAGTGGTATTGTACGATAAGGACTAATGTAACTAGGGACCATAAAGTGGTATTGTACGATAAGGACTTATGTAACTAGGGACCACAAAGTGGTATTGTACGATAAGGACTAATGTAACTAGGGACAATAAAGTGGTATTGTACGATGGAGGACTAATGTAACTAGGGACCATAAAGTAGTATTTTACGATAAGGACTAACGTAACTAGGGACCATAAAGTAGTATTGTATGATGAAAGACTAATGTAACTACGGACCATAAAGTGGTATTGTACGATGAGGGACTAATATAACTACGGACCATCAAGTGGTATTGTACGATGAAGGACTAATGTAACTAGGGAACATAAAGTGGTATTGTATGATGAAGGACTAATGTAACTAGGGACCATAAAGTGGTATTGTACGATGAGGACTAATGTAACTAGGGACCATAAAGTGGTATTGTACGATGAAGGACTAATGTAACTAGGGACCATAAAGTGGTATTGTACGATGAAGGACTAATGTAACTAGGGACCATAAAGTGGTATTGTACGATGAGGACTAATGTAACTAGGGACCATAAAGTGGTATTGTACGATGAAGGACTAATGTAACTAGGGACCACAAAGTAGTATTGTATGATGAAGGACTAATGTACTAGGGACCATAAAGTGGTATTGTACGATAAGGACTAATGTAACTAGGGACCACAAAGTGGTATTGTAGGATAAGGACTAATGTAACTAGGGTCAATAAAGTGGTATTGTACGATGGAGGACTAATGTAACTAGGGACCATAAAGTAGTATTATACGATAAGGACTAATGTAACTAGAGACCATAAAGTGGTATTTTATGATGGAGGACTAATGTAACTAGGGACCATAAAGTGGTATTGTACGATGAGGGACTAACGTAACTAGGGACCATAAAGTAGTATTGTATGATGAAGGACTAATGTAACTAGGGACCATAAAGTGGTATTGCACGATGAAGGACTAATGTAACTAGGGACAATAAAGTGGTATTGTACGATGGAGGACTAATGTAACTAGGGACCATAAAGTAGTATTGTATGATGAAGGACTAATGTAACTAGGAACCATAAAGTGGTATTGTACGATAAGGACTAATGTAACTAGGGACAATAAAGTGGTATTGTACGATGGAGGACTAATGTAACTAGGGACCATAAAGTGGTATTGTACGATGAGGGACTAACGTAACTAGGGACCATAAGGTAGTATTGTATGATGAAGGACTAATGTAACTAGGGACCATAAAGTGGTATTGCACGATGAAGGACTAATGTAACTAGGGACAATAAAGTGGTATTGTATGATGGAGGACTAATGTAACTAGGGACCATAAAGTAGTATTGTATGATGAAGGACTAATGTAACTAGGGACCATAAAGTGGTATTGTACGATAAGGACTAATGTAACTAGGGACAATAAAGTGGTATTGTACGATGGAGGATTAATGTAACTAGGGACCATAAAGTGGTAATTTATGATGAGGGACTAATGTAACTAGGGACCATAAAGTAGTATTGTACGATGAGGGACTAATGTAACTAGGGAACATAAAGTGGTATTGTACGATGAGGGACTAATGTAACTAGGGACCATAAAGTGGTATTGTACGATGAGGGACTAATGTAACTAGGGACCATTAAGTGGTATTGTACGAAGAGGGACTAATGTAACTAGGGACCATAAAGAGGTATTGTACGATGAGGGACTAATGTAACTAGGGACCATAAAGTGGTATTGTACGATAAGGACTAATGTAACTAGGGAACATAAAGTGGTATTGTACGATGAGGACTAATGTAACTAGGGACCATAAAGTGGTATTGTACGCTGAAGGACTAATGTAACTAGGGACCATAAAGTGGTATTGTACGATGAAGGACTAATGTAACTAGGGACCATAAAGTGTTATTGTACGATGAGGACAAATGTATCTAGAGACCATAAAGTGTTATTGTACGATGAGGACTAATGTAACTAGAGACCATAAAGTGTTATTGTACGATAAGGACTAATGTAGCTAGGGACCACAAAGTGGTATTGTACGATGAGGACTAATGTAACTAGGCACCATAAAGAGGTATTGTACGATAAGGACTAATGTAACAAGGGACCATAAAGTGGTATTATACGATGAAGGACTAATGTAACTAGGGACCATAAAGTGGTATTGTACGATGAGGGACTAATGTAACTAGGGACCATAAAGTGGTATTGTACGATAAGGACTAATGTAACTAGGGACCAAAAAGTGGTATTGTACGATGAGGGACTAATGTAACTAGGGACCATAAAGTGGTAATTTATGATGAGGGACTAATGTAACTAGGGACCATAAAGTGGTATTGTACGATAAGGACTAATGTAACTAGGGCCCATCAAGTGGTTAATTTATGATGAGGGACTAATGTAACTAGGGATCATATAGTGGTATTGTACGATGAGGGACTAATGTAACTAGGGACCATAAAGTGGTATTGTACGATAAGGACTAATGTAACTAGGGACCATAAAGTGGTAATTTATGATGAGGGACTAATGTAACTAGGGATCATTAAGTGGTATTGTACGATGAGGGACTAATGTAACTACGGACCATAAAGTGGTATTGTACGATGAGGACTAATGTAATTAGGGACCATAAAGTGGTATCGTACGATGGAGGACTAATGTAACTAGGGACCATAAAGTTGTATTGTACGATGAGGGATTAATGTAACTAGGGACCATAAAGTGGTATTGTACGATGGAGGACTAATGTAACTAGGGACCATAAAGTGGTATAGTACGATGAAGGACTAATGTAACTAGGGACCATAAAGTAGTATTTTACGATGAGGGACTAATGTAACTAGGGACCATAAAGTGGTATTGTACGATGAAGGACTAATGTAACTAGGGACCATAAAGTAGTATTGTACGATGAGGACTAATGTAACTAGGGACCAAAAAGTGGTATTGTACGATGAAGGACTAATGTAACTAGGGACCATAAAGTGGTATTGTACGATGAAGGACTAATGTAACTAGGTACTATAAAGCGGTATTGTACGATAAGGACTAATGTAACTAGGGACCATAAAGTAGTATTGTACGATGAAGGACTAATGTAACTAGGGACCATTAAGTGGTACTGTACGATAAGGACTAATGTAACTAGGGACCATAAAGTGGTACTGTACGATAAGGACTAATGTAACTAGGGACCATAAAATGGTATTGTACGATGAAGGACTAATGTAACTAGGGAACATAAAGTGGTATTGTATGATGTGGGACTAATGTAACTAGGGACCATAAAGTGGTATTGTATGATGAAGGACTAATGTAACTAGAGACCATAAAGTGGTATTGTACGATGAAGGACTAATGTAACTAGGGACCATAAAGTGGTATTGTACGATGAGGACTAATGTAACTGGGGACCATAAAGTGGTATTGTACGATAAGGACTAATGAAACTAGGGACCATAAAGTGGTATTGTACGATAAGGAATAATGTAACTAGGGACCATTAAGTGGTATTGTACGATGATGGACTAATGTAACTAGGGACCATAAAGTGGTATTGTACGATAAGGACTAATGTAACTAGGGACCATAAAGTGGTATTGTACGATGAAGGACTAATGTAACTAGGGACCATAAAGTGGTATTGTATGATGAAGGACTAATGTAACTAGAGACCATAAAGTGGTATTGTACGATGAAGGACTAATGTAACTAAGGACCATTAAGTGGTATTGTACGATAAGGACTAATGTAACAAGAGACCATAAAGTGGTATTGTACGATGAAGGACTAATGTAACTAGGGACCATAAAGTGGTATTGTACGATAAGGACTAATGTAACTAGGGACCATAAAGTGGTATTGTACGATGTAGGACTAATGTAACTAGGGACCATAAAGTAGTATTGTACGATAAGGACTAATGTAACTAGGGACCATAAAGTGGTATTGTACGATGAAGGACTAATGTAACTAGGGACCATAAAGTGGTATTGTACGATGAAGGACTAATGTAACTAGGGACCATAAAGTGGTATTGTACGATAGGGACTAACGTAACTAGGGACCATAAAGTGGTATTGTACGATGAAGGACTAATGTAACTAGAGACCATAACGTGGTATTGTACGATGGAGGACTAATGTAACTAGGGACCATAAAGTAGTATTGTACGATGAAGGACTAATGTAACTAGGGACCATAAAGTGGTATTGTACGATGAAGGACTAATGTAACTAGGGACCATAAAGTGGTATTGTACGATGAAGGACTAATGTAACTAGGGACCATAAAGGGGTATTGTACGATGAAGGACTAATGTAACTAGGGACCATAAAGTGGTATTGTACGATGAAGGACTAATGTAACTAGGGATCATAAAGTAGTATTGTACGATGAAGGACTAATGTAACTAGGGAAAAAAGTAGTATTGTACGATGAAGGACTAATGTAACTAGGGATCAAAAAGTAGTATTGTACGATGAAGGACTAATGTAACTAGGGACCATAAAGTAGTATTGTACGATGAGGGACTAATGTAACTAGGGACCATAAAGTGGTATTGTACGATGAAGGACTAATGTAACTAGGGACCATAAAGTGGTATTGTACGATGAAGGACTAATGTAACTAGGGACCATAAAGTAGTATTGTACGATGAAGGACTAATGTAACTAGGGACCATAAAGTAGTATTGTACGATGAAGGACTAA
The DNA here is from genome assembly GCA_946902985.2 of Meconema thalassinum. Lineage (NCBI taxonomy): Eukaryota > Metazoa > Arthropoda > Insecta > Orthoptera > Tettigoniidae > Meconema > Meconema thalassinum. The sequence continues at coordinate 19,767,633 of OX336397.1, forward strand.
TGTAACTAGAGACCATAAAGTGGTATTATACGATGAAGGACTAATGTAACTAGGCACCATAAAGTAGTATTGTACGATGAAGGACTAATGTAACTAGAGACCATAAAGTGGTATTATACGATGAAGGACTAATGTAACTAGGGACCATAAAGTGTTATTGTATGATGAAGGACTAATGTAACTAGGGACCATAAAGTGTTATTGTACGATGAAGGACTAATGTAACTAGGGACCATAAAGTAGTATTGTACGATGAAGGGCTAATGTAACTAGGGACCGTAAAGTAGTATTGTACGATGAAGGACTAATGTAACTAGAGACCATAAAGTGGTATTGTACGATGAAGGACTAATGTAACTAGGGACCATAAAGTAGTATTGTACGATGAGGACTAATGTAACTAGGGACCAAAAAGTGGTATTGTACGATGAAGGACTAATGTAACTAGGGACCATAAAGTGGTATTGTACGATGAAGGACTAATGTAACTAGGTACTATAAAGCGGTATTGTACGATAAGGACTAATGTAACTAGGGACCATAAAGTAGTATTGTACGATGAAGGACTAATGTAACTAGGGACCATTAAGTGGTACTGTACGATAAGGACTAATGTAACTAGGGACCATAAAGTGGTACTGTACGATAAGGACTAATGTAACTAGGGACCATAAAATGGTATTGTACGATGAAGGACTAATGTAACTAGGGAACATAAAGTGGTATTGTATGATGTGGGACTAATGTAACTAGGGACCATAAAGTGGTATTGTATGATGAAGGACTAATGTAACTAGAGACCATAAAGTGGTATTGTACGATGAAGGACTAATGTAACTAGGGACCATAAAGTGGTATTGTACGATGAGGACTAATGTAACTGGGGACCATAAAGTGGTATTGTACGATAAGGACTAATGAAACTAGGGACCATAAAGTGGTATTGTACGATAAGGAATAATGTAACTAGGGACCATTAAGTGGTATTGTACGATGATGGACTAATGTAACTAGGGACCATAAAGTGGTATTGTACGATAAGGACTAATGTAACTAGGGACCATAAAGTGGTATTGTACGATGAAGGACTAATGTAACTAGGGACCATAAAGTGGTATTGTATGATGAAGGACTAATGTAACTAGAGACCATAAAGTGGTATTGTACGATGAAGGACTAATGTAACTAAGGACCATTAAGTGGTATTGTACGATAAGGACTAATGTAACAAGAGACCATAAAGTGGTATTGTACGATGAAGGACTAATGTAACTAGGGACCATAAATTGGTATTGTACGATAAGGACTAATGTAACTAGGGACCATAAAGTGGTATTGTACGATGTAGGACTAATGTAACTAGGGACCATAAAGTAGTATTGTACGATAAGGACTAATGTAACTAGGGACCATAAAGTGGTATTGTACGATGAAGGACTAATGTAACTAGGGACCATAAAGTGGTATTGTACGATGAAGGACTAATGTAACTAGGGACCATAAAGTGGTATTGTACGATAGGGACTAACGTAACTAGGGACCATAAAGTGGTATTGTACGATGAAGGACTAATGTAACTAGAGACCATAACGTGGTATTGTACGATGGAGGACTAATGTAACTAGGGACCATAAAGTAGTATTGTACGATGAAGGACTAATGTAACTAGGGACCATAAAGTGGTATTGTACGATGAAGGACTAATGTAACTAGGGACCATAAAGTGGTATTGTACGATGAAGGACTAATGTAACTAGGGACCATAAAGGGGTATTGTACGATGAAGGACTAATGTAACTAGGGACCATAAAGTGGTATTGTACGATGAAGGACTAATGTAACTAGGGATCATAAAGTAGTATTGTACGATGAAGGACTAATGTAACTAGGGAAAAAAGTAGTATTGTACGATGAAGGACTAATGTAACTAGGGATCAAAAAGTAGTATTGTACGATGGACTAATGTAACTAGGGACCATAAAGTAGTATTGTACGATGAGGGACTAATGTAACTAGGGACCATAAAGTGGTATTGTACGATGAAGGACTAATGTAACTAGGGACCATAAAGTGGTATTGTACGATGAAGGACTAATGTAACTAGGGACCATAAAGTAGTATTGTACGATGAAGGACTAATGTAACTAGGGACCATAAAGTAGTATTGTACGATGAAGGACTAATGTAACTAGAGACCATAAAGTGGTATTATACGATGAAGGACTAATGTAACTAGGCACCATAAAGTAGTATTGTACGATGAAGGACTAATGTAACTAGAGACCATAAAGTGGTATTATACGATGAAGGACTAATGTAACTAGGGACCATAAAGTGTTATTGTATGATGAAGGACTAATGTAACTAGGGACCATAAAGTGTTATTGTACGATGAAGGACTAATGTAACTAGGGACCATAAAGTAGTATTGTACGATGAAGGGCTAATGTAACTAGGGACCGTAAAGTAGTATTGTACGATGAAGGACTAATGTAACTAGAGACCATAAAGTGGTATTATACGATGAAGGACTAATGTAACTAGGGACCATAAAGTGTTATTGTATGATGAAGGACTAATGTAACTAGGGACCATAAAGTGTTATTGTACGATGAAGGACTAATGTAACTAGGGACCATAAAGTAGTATTGTACGATGAAGGACTAATGTAACTAGAGACCATAAAGTGGTATTATACGATGAAGGACTAATGTAACTAGAGACCATAACGTGGTATTGTACGATGAAGGACTAATGTAACTAGGGACCATAAAGTGGTATTGTACGATGAAGGACTAATGTAACTAGAGATCATAAAGTAGTATTGTACGATGAAGGACTAATGTAACTAGGGATCATAAAGTGGTATTGTACGATGAAGGACTAATGTAACTAGGGACCATAAAGTGGTATTGTACGATGAAGGACTAATGTAACTAGGGATCATAAAGTGGTATTGTACGATGAAGGACTAATGTAACTAGAGACCATAAAGTAGTATTGTACGATGAAGGACTAATGGAACTAGGGACCATAAAGTAGAATTGTACGATGAAGGACTAGTGTAACTAGGGATCATAAAGTGGTATTGTACGATGAAGGACTAATGTAACTAGAGAGCATAAAGTGGTATTGTACGATGAAGGACTAATGTAACTAGGGATCATAAAGTGGTATTGTACGATGAAGGACTAATGTAACTAGGGACCATAAAGTGGTATTGTGCGATGGAGGACTAATGTAACTAGGGACCATAAATTGGTATTGTACGATGAAGGACTAATGTAACTAGGGATCATAAAGTAGTATTGTACGATGAAGGACTAATGTAACTAGGGACCATAAAGTAGTATTGTACGATGAAGGACTAATGTAACTAGAGACCATAAAGTGGTATTATACGATGAAGGACTAATGTAACTAGGGATCATAAAGTGGTATTGTACGATGAAGGACTAATGTAACTAGGGACCATAAAGTGGTATTGTGCGATGGAGGACTAATGTAACTAGAGACCATAACGTGGTATTGTACGATGAAGGACTAATGTAACTAGGGACCATAAAGTGGTATTGTACGATGAAGGACTAATGTAACTAGAGACCATAAAGTAGTATTGTACGATGAAGGACTAATGTAACTAGGGATCATAAAGTGGTATTGTACGATGAAGGACTAATGTAACTAGAGACCATAAAGTAATATTGTACGATGAAGGACTAATGTAACTAGGGATCATAAAGTGGTATTGTACGATGAAGGACTAATATAACTAGGGACCATAAAGTGGTATTGTACGATGAAGGACTAATGTAACTAGGGACCATAAAGATGTATTGTACGATGAAGGACTAATGTAACTAGGGACCATAAAGTGGTATTGTACGATGAAGGACTAATGTAACTAGGGATCATAAAGTAGTATTGTACGATGAAGGACTAATGTAACTAGGGACCATAAAGTAGTATTGTACGATGAAGGACTAATGTAACTAGGGATCATAAAGTAGTATTGTACGATGAAGGACTAATGTAACTAGGGACCATAAAGTAGTATTGTACGATGAGGGACTAATGAAACTAGGGACCATAAAGTGGCAGTGTACGATGAAGGACTAATGTAACTAGGGACCATAAAGTGGTATTGTACGATGAAGGACTAATGTAACTAGGGACCATAAAGTAGTATTGTACGATGAAGGACTAATGTAACTAGGGACCATAAAGTGGTATTGTACGATGAAGGACTAATGTAACTAGAGACCATAAAGTGGTATTATACGATGAAGGACTAATGTAACTAGGGACCATAAAGTAGTATTGTACGATGAAGGACTAATGTAACTAGAGACCATAAAGTGGTATTATACGATGAAGGACTAATGTAACTAGGGACAATAAAGTGTTATTGTATGATGAAGGACTAATGTAACTAGGGACCATAAAGTGTTATTGTACGATGAAGGACTAATGTAACTAGGGACCATAAAGTAATATTGTACGATGAAGGACTAATGTAACTAGGGACCATAAAGTAGTATTGTACGATGAAAGACTAATGTAACTAGAGACCATAAAGTGGTATTACACGATGAAGGACTAATGTAACTAGAGACCATAACGTGGTATTGTACGATGAAGGACTAATGTAACTAGGGACCATAAAGTGGTATTGTACGATGAAGGACTAATGTAACTAGAGATCATAAAGTAGTATTGTACGATGAAGGACTAGTGTAACTAGGGATCATAAAGTGGTATTGTACGATGAAGGACTAATGTAACTAGAGACCATAAAGTAGTATTGTACGATGAAGGACTAATGGAACTAGGGACCATAAAGTAGTATTGTACGATGAAGGACTAGTGTAACTAGGGATCATAAAGTGGTATTGTACGATGAAGGACTAATGTAACTAGAGACCATAAAGTGGTATTGTACGATGAAGGACTAATGTAACTAGGGATCATAAAGTGGTATTGTACGATGAAGGACTAATGTAACTAGGGACCATAAAGTGGCATTGTGCGATGGAGGACTAATGTAACTAGGGACCATAAATTAGTATTGTACGATGAAGGACTAATGTAACTAGGGATCATAAAGTAGTATTGTACGATGAAGGACTAATGTAACTAGGGACCATAAAGTAGTATTGTACGATGAAGGACTAATGTAACTAGAGACCATAAAGTGGTATTATACGATGAAGGACTAATGTAACTAGGGATCATAAAGTGGTATTGTACGATGAAGGACTAATGTAACTAGGGACCATAAAGTTGTATTGTGCGATGGAGGACTAATGTAACTAGAGACCATAACGTGGTATTGTACGATGAAGGACTAATGTAACTAGGGACCATAAAGTGGTATTGTACGATGAAGGACTAATGTAACTAGAGTCCATAAAGTAGTATTGTACGATGAAGGACTAATGTAACTAGGGATCATAAAGTGGTATTGTACGATGAAGGACTAATGTAACTAGAGACCATAAAGTAGTATTTTACGATGAAGGACTAATGTAACTAGGGATCATAAAGTGGTATTGTACGATGAAGGACTAATATAACTAGGGACCATAAAGTGGTATTGTACGATGAAGGACTAATGTAACTAGGGACCATAAAGTGGTATTGTACGATGAAGGACTAATGTAACTAGGGACCATAAAGTGGTATTGTACGATGAAGGAATAATGTAACTAGGCACCATAAAGTGGTATTGTACGATAAGCACTAATGTAACTAGGGACCATAAAGTGGTATTGTACGATAAGGACTAATGTAACTAGGGATCATAAAGTAGTATTGTACGATGAAGGACTAATGTAACTAGGGATCATAAAGTGGTATTGTACGATGAAGGACTAATGTAACTAGGGACCATAAAGTAGTATTGTACGATGAAGGACTAATGTAACTAGGGATCATAAAGTGGTATTGTACGATGAAGGACTAATGAAACTAGGGATCATAAAGTGGTATTGTACGATGAAGGACTAATGTAACTAGGGACCATAAAGTGGTATTGTGCGATGGAGGACTAATGTAACTAGAGACCATAACGTGGTATTGTACGATGAAGGACTAATGTAACTAGGGACCATAAAGTGGTATTGTACGATGAAGGACTAATGTAACTAGAGTCCATAAAGTAGTATTGTACGATGAAGGACTAATGTAACTAGGGATCATAAAGTGGTATTGTACGATGAAGTACTAATGTAACTAGAGACCATAAAGTAGTATTTTACGATGAAGGACTAATGTAACTAGGGATCATAAAGTGGTATTGTACGATGAAGGACTAATATAACTAGGGACCATAAAGTGGTATTGTACGATGAAGGACTAATGTAACTAGGGACCATAAAGTGGTATTGTACGATGAAGGACTAATGTAACTAGGGACCATAAAGTGGTATTGTACGATGAAGGAATAATGTAACTAGGCACCATAAAGTGGTATTGTACGATAAGCACTAATGTAACTAGGGACCATAAAGTAGTATTGTACGATGAAGGACTAATGTAACTAGAGACCATAAAGTGGTATTATACGATGAAGGACTAATGTAACTAGGCACCATAAAGTAGTATTGTACGATGAAGGACTAATGTAACTAGAGACCATAAAGTGGTATTATACGATGAAGGACTAATGTAACTAGGGACCATAAAGTGGTATTGTACGATGAAGGACTAATGTAACTAGAGACCATAAATTAGTATTGTACGATGAAGGACTAATGTAACTAGGGATCATAAAGTGGTATTGTACGATGAAGGACTAATGTAACTAGAGACCATAAAGTAGTATTGCACGATGAATGAGTAATGTAACTAGAGACCATAAAGTAGTATTGTACGATGAAGGACTAATGTAACTAGAGACCATAAAGTGGTATTGTGCGATGGAGGACTAATGTAACTAGAGACCATAACGTGGTATTGTACGATGAAGGACTAATGTAACTAGGGACCATAAAGTGGTATTGTACGATGAAGGACTAATGTAACTAGGGACCATAAAGTGGTATTGTTCGATAAGGACTAATGTAACTAGGGACCATAAAGTGGTATTGTATGATGAAGGACTAATGTAACTAGGGACCATAAAGTGTTATTGTATGATGAAGGACTAATGAACTAGAGACCATAAAGTGGTATTGTACGATAAGGACTAATGTAACTAGGGACCATAAAGAAGTATTGTACGATGAAGGACTAATGTAACTAGGGACCATAAAGTAGTATTGTACGATGAAGGACTAATGTAACTAGAGACCATAAAGTGGTATTGTATGATGAAGGACTAATGTAACTAGGGACCATAAAGTACTATTGTACGATGAAGGACTAATGTAACTAGAGACCATAACGTGGTATTGTACGATGAAGGACTAATGTAACTAGGGACCATAAAGTGGTATTGTATGATGAAGGACTAATGTAACTAGGGACCATAAAGTGTTATTGTATGATGAAGGACTAATGTAACTAGAGACCATAAAGTGGTATTGTACGATGAAGGACTAATGTACCTAGGGATCATAAAGTAGTATTGTACGATGAAGGACTAATGTAACTAGGGAAAAAAGTAGTATTGTACGATGAAGGACTAATGTAACTAGGGATCAAAAAGTAGTATTGTACGATGGACTAATGTAACTAGGGACCATAAAGTAGTATTGTACGATGAGGGACTAATGTAACTAGGGACCATAAAGTGGTATTGTACGATGAAGGACTAATGTAACTAGGGACCATAAAGTGGTATTGTACGATGAAGGACTAATGTAACTAGGGACCATAAAGTAGTATTGTACGATGAAGGACTAATGTAACTAGGGACCATAAAGTAGTATTGTACGATGAAGGACTAATGTAACTAGAGACCATAAAGTGGTATTATACGATGAAGGACTAATGTAACTAGGCACCATAAAGTAGTATTGTACGATGAAGGACTAATGTAACTAGAGACCATAAAGTGGTATTATACGATGAAGGACTAATGTAACTAGGGACCATAAAGTGTTATTGTATGATGAAGGACTAATGTAACTAGGGACCATAAAGTGTTATTGTACGATGAAGGACTAATGTAACTAGGGACCATAAAGTAGTATTGTACGATGAAGGGCTAATGTAACTAGGGACCGTAAAGTAGTATTGTACGATGAAGGACTAATGTAACTAGAGACCATAAAGTGGTATTATACGATGAAGGACTAATGTAACTAGGGACCATAAAGTGTTATTGTATGATGAAGGACTAATGTAACTAGGGACCATAAAGTGTTATTGTACGATGAAGGACTAATGTAACTAGGGACCATAAAGTAGTATTGTACGATGAAGGACTAATGTAACTAGAGACCATAAAGTGGTATTATACGATGAAGGACTAATGTAACTAGAGACCATAACGTGGTATTGTACGATGAAGGACTAATGTAACTAGGGACCATAAAGTGGTATTGTACGATGAAGGACTAATGTAACTAGAGATCATAAAGTAGTATTGTACGATGAAGGACTAATGTAACTAGGGATCATAAAGTGGTATTGTACGATGAAGGACTAATGTAACTAGGGACCATAAAGTGGTATTGTACGATGAAGGACTAATGTAACTAGGGATCATAAAGTGGTATTGTACGATGAAGGACTAATGTAACTAGAGACCATAAAGTAGTATTGTACGATGAAGGACTAATGGAACTAGGGACCATAAAGTAGAATTGTACGATGAAGGACTAGTGTAACTAGGGATCATAAAGTGGTATTGTACGATGAAGGACTAATGTAACTAGAGAGCATAAAGTGGTATTGTACGATGAAGGACTAATGTAACTAGGGATCATAAAGTGGTATTGTACGATGAAGGACTAATGTAACTAGGGACCATAAAGTGGTATTGTGCGATGGAGGACTAATGTAACTAGGGACCATAAATTGGTATTGTACGATGAAGGACTAATGTAACTAGGGATCATAAAGTAGTATTGTACGATGAAGGACTAATGTAACTAGGGACCATAAAGTAGTATTGTACGATGAAGGACTAATGTAACTAGAGACCATAAAGTGGTATTATACGATGAAGGACTAATGTAACTAGGGATCATAAAGTGGTATTGTACGATGAAGGACTAATGTAACTAGGGACCATAAAGTGGTATTGTGCGATGGAGGACTAATGTAACTAGAGACCATAACGTGGTATTGTACGATGAAGGACTAATGTAACTAGGGACCATAAAGTGGTATTGTACGATGAAGGACTAATGTAACTAGAGACCATAAAGTAGTATTGTACGATGAAGGACTAATGTAACTAGGGATCATAAAGTGGTATTGTACGATGAAGGACTAATGTAACTAGAGACCATAAAGTAATATTGTACGATGAAGGACTAATGTAACTAGGGATCATAAAGTGGTATTGTACGATGAAGGACTAATATAACTAGGGACCATAAAGTGGTATTGTACGATGAAGGACTAATGTAACTAGGGACCATAAAGATGTATTGTACGATGAAGGACTAATGTAACTAGGGACCATAAAGTGGTATTGTACGATGAAGGACTAATGTAACTAGGGATCATAAAGTAGTATTGTACGATGAAGGACTAATGTAACTAGGGACCATAAAGTAGTATTGTACGATGAAGGACTAATGTAACTAGGGATCATAAAGTAGTATTGTACGATGAAGGACTAATGTAACTAGGGACCATAAAGTAGTATTGTACGATGAGGGACTAATGAAACTAGGGACCATAAAGTGGCAGTGTACGATGAAGGACTAATGTAACTAGGGACCATAAAGTGGTATTGTACGATGAAGGACTAATGTAACTAGGGACCATAAAGTAGTATTGTACGATGAAGGACTAATGTAACTAGGGACCATAAAGTGGTATTGTACGATGAAGGACTAATGTAACTAGAGACCATAAAGTGGTATTATACGATGAAGGACTAATGTAACTAGGGACCATAAAGTAGTATTGTACGATGAAGGACTAATGTAACTAGAGACCATAAAGTGGTATTATACGATGAAGGACTAATGTAACTAGGGACAATAAAGTGTTATTGTATGATGAAGGACTAATGTAACTAGGGACCATAAAGTGTTATTGTACGATGAAGGACTAATGTAACTAGGGACCATAAAGTAATATTGTACGATGAAGGACTAATGTAACTAGGGACCATAAAGTAGTATTGTACGATGAAAGACTAATGTAACTAGAGACCATAAAGTGGTATTACACGATGAAGGACTAATGTAACTAGAGACCATAACGTGGTATTGTACGATGAAGGACTAATGTAACTAGGGACCATAAAGTGGTATTGTACGATGAAGGACTAATGTAACTAGAGATCATAAAGTAGTATTGTACGATGAAGGACTAGTGTAACTAGGGATCATAAAGTGGTATTGTACGATGAAGGACTAATGTAACTAGAGACCATAAAGTAGTATTGTACGATGAAGGACTAATGGAACTAGGGACCATAAAGTAGTATTGTACGATGAAGGACTAGTGTAACTAGGGATCATAAAGTGGTATTGTACGATGAAGGACTAATGTAACTAGAGACCATAAAGTGGTATTGTACGATGAAGGACTAATGTAACTAGGGATCATAAAGTGGTATTGTACGATGAAGGACTAATGTAACTAGGGACCATAAAGTGGCATTGTGCGATGGAGGACTAATGTAACTAGGGACCATAAATTAGTATTGTACGATGAAGGACTAATGTAACTAGGGATCATAAAGTAGTATTGTACGATGAAGGACTAATGTAACTAGGGACCATAAAGTAGTATTGTACGATGAAGGACTAATGTAACTAGAGACCATAAAGTGGTATTATACGATGAAGGACTAATGTAACTAGGGATCATAAAGTGGTATTGTACGATGAAGGACTAATGTAACTAGGGACCATAAAGTTGTATTGTGCGATGGAGGACTAATGTAACTAGAGACCATAACGTGGTATTGTACGATGAAGGACTAATGTAACTAGGGACCATAAAGTGGTATTGTACGATGAAGGACTAATGTAACTAGAGTCCATAAAGTAGTATTGTACGATGAAGGACTAATGTAACTAGGGATCATAAAGTGGTATTGTACGATGAAGGACTAATGTAACTAGAGACCATAAAGTAGTATTTTACGATGAAGGACTAATGTAACTAGGGATCATAAAGTGGTATTGTACGATGAAGGACTAATATAACTAGGGACCATAAAGTGGTATTGTACGATGAAGGACTAATGTAACTAGGGACCATAAAGTGGTATTGTACGATGAAGGACTAATGTAACTAGGGACCATAAAGTGGTATTGTACGATGAAGGAATAATGTAACTAGGCACCATAAAGTGGTATTGTACGATAAGCACTAATGTAACTAGGGACCATAAAGTGGTATTGTACGATAAGGACTAATGTAACTAGGGATCATAAAGTAGTATTGTACGATGAAGGACTAATGTAACTAGGGATCATAAAGTGGTATTGTACGATGAAGGACTAATGTAACTAGGGACCATAAAGTAGTATTGTACGATGAAGGACTAATGTAACTAGGGATCATAAAGTGGTATTGTACGATGAAGGACTAATGAAACTAGGGATCATAAAGTGGTATTGTACGATGAAGGACTAATGTAACTAGGGACCATAAAGTGGTATTGTGCGATGGAGGACTAATGTAACTAGAGACCATAACGTGGTATTGTACGATGAAGGACTAATGTAACTAGGGACCATAAAGTGGTATTGTACGATGAAGGACTAATGTAACTAGAGTCCATAAAGTAGTATTGTACGATGAAGGACTAATGTAACTAGGGATCATAAAGTGGTATTGTACGATGAAGTACTAATGTAACTAGAGACCATAAAGTAGTATTTTACGATGAAGGACTAATGTAACTAGGGATCATAAAGTGGTATTGTACGATGAAGGACTAATATAACTAGGGACCATAAAGTGGTATTGTACGATGAAGGACTAATGTAACTAGGGACCATAAAGTGGTATTGTACGATGAAGGACTAATGTAACTAGGGACCATAAAGTGGTATTGTACGATGAAGGAATAATGTAACTAGGCACCATAAAGTGGTATTGTACGATAAGCACTAATGTAACTAGGGACCATAAAGTAGTATTGTACGATGAAGGACTAATGTAACTAGAGACCATAAAGTGGTATTATACGATGAAGGACTAATGTAACTAGGCACCATAAAGTAGTATTGTACGATGAAGGACTAATGTAACTAGAGACCATAAAGTGGTATTATACGATGAAGGACTAATGTAACTAGGGACCATAAAGTGGTATTGTACGATGAAGGACTAATGTAACTAGAGACCATAAATTAGTATTGTACGATGAAGGACTAATGTAACTAGGGATCATAAAGTGGTATTGTACGATGAAGGACTAATGTAACTAGAGACCATAAAGTAGTATTGCACGATGAATGAGTAATGTAACTAGAGACCATAAAGTAGTATTGTACGATGAAGGACTAATGTAACTAGAGACCATAAAGTGGTATTGTGCGATGGAGGACTAATGTAACTAGAGACCATAACGTGGTATTGTACGATGAAGGACTAATGTAACTAGGGACCATAAAGTGGTATTGTACGATGAAGGACTAATGTAACTAGGGACCATAAAGTGGTATTGTTCGATAAGGACTAATGTAACTAGGGACCATAAAGTGGTATTGTATGATGAAGGACTAATGTAACTAGGGACCATAAAGTGTTATTGTATGATGAAGGACTAATGAACTAGAGACCATAAAGTGGTATTGTACGATAAGGACTAATGTAACTAGGGACCATAAAGAAGTATTGTACGATGAAGGACTAATGTAACTAGGGACCATAAAGTAGTATTGTACGATGAAGGACTAATGTAACTAGAGACCATAAAGTGGTATTGTATGATGAAGGACTAATGTAACTAGGGACCATAAAGTACTATTGTACGATGAAGGACTAATGTAACTAGAGACCATAACGTGGTATTGTACGATGAAGGACTAATGTAACTAGGGACCATAAAGTGGTATTGTATGATGAAGGACTAATGTAACTAGGGACCATAAAGTGTTATTGTATGATGAAGGACTAATGTAACTAGAGACCATAAAGTGGTATTGTACGATGAAGGACTAATGTACCTAGGGACCATAAAGTGGTATTGTATGATGAAGGACTAATGTAACTAGGGACCATAAAGTGTTATTTTATGATGAAGGACTAATGTAACTAGGGACCATAAAGTGGTATTTTATGATGAAGGACTAATGTAACTAGGGACCATAAAGTACTATTGTACGATGAAGGACTAATGTAACTAGGGACCATAAAGTGGTATTGTACGATGAAGGACTAATGTAACTAGGGACCATAAAATGGTACTGTACGATGGAGGACTAATGTAACTAGGGACCATAAAATGGTACTGTACGATGAAGGACTAATGTAACTAGGGATCATAAAGTGGTATTGTACGATAAGGACTAATGTAACTAGGGACCATAAAGTGGTACTGTACGATGAAGGACTAATGTAACTACGGACCATAAAGTGGTATTGTACGATGGAGGACTAATGTAACTAGGGACCATAAAATGGTACTGTACGATGAAGGACTAATGTAACTAGGGATCATAAAGTGGTATTGTACGATGAAGGACTAATGTAACTAGGGACCATAAAGTGGTATTGTGCGATGGAGGACTAATGTAACTAGAGACCATAACGTGGTATTGTACGATGAAGGACTAATGTAACTAGAGACCATTAAGTAGTATTGTACGATGAAGGACTAATGTAACTAGGGACCATAAAGTGGTATTGTACGATGAAGGACTAATGTAACTAGAGACCATAAATTAGTATTGTACGATGAAGGACTAATGTAACTAGGGATCATAAAGTGGTATTGTACGATGAAGGACTAATGTAACTAGAGACCATAAAGTAGTATTGCACGATGAATGACTAATGTAACTAGAGACCATAAAGTAGTATTGTACGATGAAGGACTAATGTAACTAGAGACCATAAAGTGGTATTGTGCGATGGAGGACTAATGTAACTAGGGACCATAAAGTGGTATTGTGCGATGGAGGAATAATGTAACTAGAGACCATAAATTAGTATTGTACGATGAAGGACTAATGTAACTAGGGATCATAAAGTGGTATTGTGCGATGGAGGACTAATGTAACTAGGGACCATAAAGTGGTATTGTACGATGAAGGACTAATGTAACTAGAGACCATAAATTAGTATTGTACGATGAAGGACTAATGTAACTAGGGATCATAAAGTGGTATTGTACGATGAAGGACTAATGTAACTAGGGACCATAAAGTGGTATTGTGCGATGGAGGACTAATGTAACTAGAGACCATAACGTGGTATTGTACGATGAAGGACTAATGTAACTAGAGACCATAAAGTAGTATTGTACGATGAAGGACTAATGTAACTAGAGACCATAAAGTAGTATTGTACGATGAAGGACTAATGGAACTAGGGACCATAAAGTAGAATTGTACGATGAAGGACTAGTGTAACTAGGGATCATAAAGTGGTATTGTACGATGAAGGACTAATGTAACTAGAGAGCATAAAGTGGTATTGTACGATGAAGGACTAATGTAACTAGGGATCATAAAGTGGTATTGTACGATGAAGGACTAATGTAACTAGGGACCATAAAGTGGTATTGTGCGATGGAGGACTAATGTAACTAGGGACCATAAATTGGTATTGTACGATGAAGGACTAATGTAACTAGGGATCATAAAGTAGTATTGTACGATGAAGGACTAATGTAACTAGGGACCATAAAGTAGTATTGTACGATGAAGGACTAATGTAACTAGAGACCATAAAGTGGTATTATACGATGAAGGACTAATGTAACTAGGGATCATAAAGTGGTATTGTACGATGAAGGACTAATGTAACTAGGGACCATAAAGTGGTATTGTGCGATGGAGGACTAATGTAACTAGAGACCATAACGTGGTATTGTACGATGAAGGACTAATGTAACTAGGGACCATAAAGTGGTATTGTACGATGAAGGACTAATGTAACTAGAGACCATAAAGTAGTATTGTACGATGAAGGACTAATGTAACTAGGGATCATAAAGTGGTATTGTACGA
The DNA here is from genome assembly GCA_946902985.2 of Meconema thalassinum. Lineage (NCBI taxonomy): Eukaryota > Metazoa > Arthropoda > Insecta > Orthoptera > Tettigoniidae > Meconema > Meconema thalassinum. Next base: position 19,782,899 of record OX336397.1, read on the forward strand.
TGAAGGACTAATGTAACTAGAGACCATAAAGTAATATTGTACGATGAAGGACTAATGTAACTAGGGATCATAAAGTGGTATTGTACGATGAAGGACTAATATAACTAGGGACCATAAAGTGGTATTGTACGATGAAGGACTAATGTAACTAGGGACCATAAAGAGGTATTGTACGATGAAGGACTAATGTAACTAGGGACCATAAAGTGGTATTGTACGATGAAGGACTAATGTAACTAGGGATCATAAAGTAGTATTGTACGATGAAGGACTAATGTAACTAGGGACCATAAAGTAGTATTGTACGATGAAGGACTAATGTAACTAGGGATCATAAAGTAGTATTGTACGATGAAGGACTAATGTAACTAGGGACCATAAAGTAGTATTGTACGATGAGGGACTAATGAAACTAGGGACCATAAAGTGGCAGTGTACGATGAAGGACTAATGTAACTAGGGACCATAAAGTGGTATTGTACGATGAAGGACTAATGTAACTAGGGACCATAAAGTAGTATTGTACGATGAAGGACTAATGTAACTAGGGACCATAAAGTGGTATTGTACGATGAAGGACTAATGTAACTAGAGACCATAAAGTGGTATTATACGATGAAGGACTAATGTAACTAGGGACCATAAAGTAGTATTGTACGATGAAGGACTAATGTAACTAGAGACCATAAAGTGGTATTATACGATGAAGGACTAATGTAACTAGGGACAATAAAGTGTTATTGTATGATGAAGGACTAATGTAACTAGGGACCATAAAGTGTTATTGTACGATGAAGGACTAATGTAACTAGGGACCATAAAGTAATATTGTACGATGAAGGACTAATGTAACTAGGGACCATAAAGTAGTATTGTACGATGAAAGACTAATGTAACTAGAGACCATAAAGTGGTATTACACGATGAAGGACTAATGTAACTAGAGACCATAACGTGGTATTGTACGATGAAGGACTAATGTAACTAGGGACCATAAAGTGGTATTGTACGATGAAGGACTAATGTAACTAGAGATCATAAAGTAGTATTGTACGATGAAGGACTAATGTAACTAGGGATCATAAAGTGGTATTGTACGATGAAGGACTAATGTAACTAGAGACCATAAAGTAGTATTGTACGATGAAGGACTAATGGAACTAGGGACCATAAAGTAGTATTGTACGATGAAGGACTAGTGTAACTAGGGATCATAAAGTGGTATTGTACGATGAAGGACTAATGTAACTAGAGACCATAAAGTGGTATTGTACGATGAAGGACTAATGTAACTAGGGATCATAAAGTGGTATTGTACGATGAAGGACTAATGTAACTAGGGACCATAAAGTGGCATTGTGCGATGGAGGACTAATGTAACTAGGGACCATAAATTAGTATTGTACGATGAAGGACTAATGTAACTAGGGATCATAAAGTAGTATTGTACGATGAAGGACTAATGTAACTAGGGACCATAAAGTAGTATTGTACGATGAAGGACTAATGTAACTAGAGACCATAAAGTGGTATTATACGATGAAGGACTAATGTAACTAGGGATCATAAAGTGGTATTGTACGATGAAGGACTAATGTAACTAGGGACCATAAAGTTGTATTGTGCGATGGAGGACTAATGTAACTAGAGACCATAACGTGGTATTGTACGATGAAGGACTAATGTAACTAGGGACCATAAAGTGGTATTGTACGATGAAGGACTAATGTAACTAGAGTCCATAAAGTAGTATTGTACGATGAAGGACTAATGTAACTAGGGATCATAAAGTGGTATTGTACGATGAAGGACTAATGTAACTAGAGACCATAAAGTAGTATTTTACGATGAAGGACTAATGTAACTAGGGATCATAAAGTGGTATTGTACGATGAAGGACTAATATAACTAGGGACCATAAAGTGGTATTGTACGATGAAGGACTAATGTAACTAGGGACCATAAAGTGGTATTGTACGATGAAGGACTAATGTAACTAGGGACCATAAAGTGGTATTGTACGATGAAGGAATAATGTAACTAGGCACCATAAAGTGGTATTGTACGATAAGCACTAATGTAACTAGGGACCATAAAGTGGTATTGTACGATAAGGACTAATGTAACTAGGGATCATAAAGTAGTATTGTACGATGAAGGACTAATGTAACTAGGGATCATAAAGTGGTATTGTACGATGAAGGACTAATGTAACTAGGGACCATAAAGTAGTATTGTACGATGAAGGACTAATGTAACTAGGGATCATAAAGTGGTATTGTACGATGAAGGACTAATGAAACTAGGGATCATAAAGTGGTATTGTACGATGGAGGACTAATGTAACTAGGGATCATAAAGTGGTATTGTACGATGAAGGACTAATGTAACTAGAGACCATAAAGTAGTATTGTACGATGAAGGACTAATGTAACTAGGGATCATAAAGTGGTATTGTACGATGAAGGACTAATGTAACTAGAGACCATAAAGTAGTATTGTACGATGAAGGACTAATGTAACTAGGGACCATAAAGTGGTATTGTACGATGAAGGACTAATGTAACTAGAGACCATAAATTAGTATTGTACGATGAAGGACTAATGTAACTAGGGATCATAAAGTGGTATTGTACGATGAAGGACTAATGTAACTAGAGACCATAAAGTAGTATTGCACGATGAATGAGTAATGTAACTAGAGACCATAAAGTAGTATTGTACGATGAAGGACTAATGTAACTAGAGACCATAAAGTGGTATTGTGCGATGGAGGACTAATGTAACTAGGGGCCATAAAGTGGTATTGTGCGATGGAGGAATAATGTAACTAGAGACCATAAATTAGTATTGTACGATGAAGGACTAATGTAACTAGGGATCATAAAGTGGTATTGTGCGATGGAGGACTAATGTAACTAGGGACCATAAAGTGGTATTGTACGATGAAGGACTAATGTAACTAGAGACCATAAATTAGTATTGTACGATGAAGGACTAATGTAACTAGGGATCATAAAGTGGTATTGTACGATGAAGGACTAATGTAACTAGGGACCATAAAGTGGTATTGTGCGATGGAGGACTAATGTAACTAGAGACCATAACGTGGTATTGTACGATGAAGGACTAATGTAACTAGAGACCATAAAGTAGTATTGTACGATGAAGGACTAATGTAACTAGAGACCATAAAGTGGTATTGTACGATGAAGGACTAATGTAACTAGGGATCATAAAGTGGTATTGTACGATGAAGGACTAATGTAACTAGGGACCATAAAGTGGTATTGTGCGATGGAGGACTAATGTAACTAGAGACCATAACGTGGTATTGTACGATGAAGGACTAATGTAACTAGGGACCATAAAGTGGTATTGTACGATGAAGGACTAATGTAACTAGGGACCATAAAGTGGTATTGTACGATAAGGACTAATGTAACTAGGGACCATAAAGTGGTATTGTATGATGAAGGACTAATGTAACTAGGGACCATAAAGTGTTATTGTATGATGAAGGACTAATGAACTAGAGACCATAAAGTGGTATTGTACGATAAGGACTAATGTAACTAGGGACCATAAAGAAGTATTGTACGATGAAGGACTAATGTAACTAGGGACCATAAAGTAGTATTGTACGATGAAGGACTAATGTAACTAGAGACCATAAAGTGGTATTGTATGATGAAGGACTAATGTAACTAGGGACCATAAAGTACTATTGTACGATGAAGGACTAATGTAACTAGAGACCATAACGTGGTATTGTACGATGAAGGACTAATGTAACTAGGGACCATAAAGTGGTATTGTATGATGAAGGACTAATGTAACTAGGGACCATTAATTAGTATTGTATGATGAAGGACTAATGTAACTAGAGACCATAAAGTGGTATTGTACGATGAAGGACTAATGTACCTAGGGACCATAAAGTGGTATTGTATGATGAAGGACTAATGTAACTAGGGACCATAAAGTGTTATTTTATGATGAAGGACTAATGTAACTAGGGACCATAAAGTGGTATTTTATGATGAAGGACTAATGTAACTAGGGACCATAAAGTACTATTGTACGATGAAGGACTAATGTAACTAGGGACCATAAAGTGGTATTGTACGATGAAGGACTAATGTAACTAGGGACCATAAAATGGTACTGTACGATGGAGGACTAATGTAACTAGGGACCATAAAATGGTACTGTACGATGAAGGACTAATGTAACTAGGGATCATAAAGTGGTATTGTACGATAAGGACTAATGTAACTAGGGTCCATAAAGTGGTACTGTACGATGAAGGACTAATGTAACTACGGACCATAAAGTGGTATTGTACGATGGAGGACTAATGTAACTAGGGACCATAAAATGGTACTGTACGATGAAGGACTAATGTAACTAGGGATCATAAAGTGGTATTGTACGATGAAGGACTAATGTAACTAGGGACCATAAAGTGGTATTGTGCGATGGAGGACTAATGTAACTAGAGACCATAACGTGGTATTGTACGATGAAGGACTAATGTAACTAGAGACCATTAAGTAGTATTGTACGATGAAGGACTAATGTAACTAGGGACCATAAAGTGGTATTGTACGATGAAGGACTAATGTAACTAGAGACCATAAATTAGTATTGTACGATGAAGGACTAATGTAACTAGGGATCATAAAGTGGTATTGTACGATGAAGGACTAATGTAACTAGAGACCATAAAGTAGTATTGCACGATGAATGACTAATGTAACTAGAGACCATAAAGTAGTATTGTACGATGAAGGACTAATGTAACTAGAGACCATAAAGTGGTATTGTGCGATGGAGGACTAATGTAACTAGGGACCATAAAGTGGTATTGTGCGATGGAGGAATAATGTAACTAGAGACCATAAATTAGTACTGTACGATGAAGGACTAATGTAACTAGGGATCATAAAGTGGTATTGTGCGATGGAGGACTAATGTAACTAGGGACCATAAAGTGGTATTGTACGATGAAGGACTAATGTAACTAGAGACCATAAATTAGTATTGTACGATGAAGGACTAATGTAACTAGGGATCATAAAGTGGTATTGTACGATGAAGGACTAATGTAACTAGGGACCATAAAGTGGTATTGTGCGATGGAGGACTAATGTAACTAGAGACCATAACGTGGTATTGTACGATGAAGGACTAATGTAACTAGAGACCATAAAGTATTATTGTACGATGAAGGACTAATGTAACTAGAGACCATAAAGTGGTATTGTACGATGAAGGACTAATATAACTAGGGATCATAAAATGGTATTGTACGATGAAGGACTAATGTAACTAGGGACCATAAAGTGGTATTGTGCGATGGAGGACTAATGTAACTAGAGACCATAACGTGGTATTGTACGATGAAGGACTAATGTAACTAGGAACCATAAAGTGGTATTGTACGATGAAGGACTAATGTAACTAGGGACCATAAAGTGGTATTGTACGATAAGGACTAATGTAACTAGGGACCATAAAGTGGTATTGTATGATGAAGGACTAATGTAACTAGGGACCATAAAGTGTTATTGTATGATGAAGGACTAATGTAACTAGAGACCATAAAGTGGTATTGTACGATAAGGACTAATGTAACTAGGGACCATAAAGAAGTATTGTACGATGAAGGACTAATGTAACTAGGGACCATAAAGTAGTATTGTACGATGAAGGACTAATGTAACTAGAGACCATAAAGTGGTATTGTATGATGAAGGACTAATGTAACTAGGGACCATAAAGTACTATTGTACGATGAAGGACTAATGTAACTAGAGACCATAACGTGGTATTGTACGATGAAGGACTAATGTAACTAGGGACCATAAAGTGGTATTGTATGATGAAGGACTAATGTAACTAGGGACCATAAAGTGTTATTGTATGATGAAGGACTAATGTAACTAGAGACCATAAAGTGGTATTGTACGATGAAGGACTAATGTACCTAGGGACCATAAAGTGGTATTGTATGATGAAGGACTAATGTAACTAGGGACCATAAAGTGTTATTGTATGATGAAGGACTAATGTAACTAGGGACCATAAAGTGGTATTTTATGATGAAGGACTAATGTAACTAGGGACCATAAAGTAGTATTGTACGATGAAGGACTAATGTAACTAGGGACCATAAAGTGGTATTGTACGATGAAGGACTAATGTAACTAGGGACCATAAAATGGTACTGTACGATGGAGGACTAATGTAACTAGGGACCATAAAATGGTACTGTACGATGAAGGACTAATGTAACTAGGGATCATAAAGTGGTATTGTACGATAAGGACTAATGTAACTAGGGACCATAAAGTGGTACTGTACGATGAAGGACTAATGTAACTACGGACCATAAAGTGGTATTGTACGATGGAGGACTAATGTAACTAGGGACCATAAAATGGTACTGTACGATGAAGGACTAATGTAACTAGGGATCATAAAGTGGTATTGTACGATAAGGACTAATTTAACTACGGACCATAAAGTGGTATTGTACGATAAGGACTAATGTAACTAGGGACCATAAAGTGGTATTGTACGATGAAGGACTAATGTAACTAGGGACCATAAAGTGGTATTGTACGATAAGGACTAACGTAACTAGGGACCATAAAGTGGTATTGTACGATAAGGACTAATGTAACTAGGGACCATAAAGTGGTATTGTACGATGAAGGACTAATGTAACTAGGGACCATAAAGTGGTATTGTATGATGAAGGACTAATGTAACTAGAGACCATAAAGTGGTATTGTACGATGAAGGACTAATGTAACTAGGGACCATTAAGTGGTATTGTACGATAAGGAGTAATGTAACTAGAGACCATAAAGTGGTGATTGTACGATGAAGGACTAATGTAACTAGGGACCATAAAGTGGTATTGTACGATAAGGACTAATGTAACTAGGGACCATTAAGTGGTATTGTACGATGTAGGACTAATGTAACTAGGGACCATAAAGTAGTATTGTACGATAAGGACTAATGTAACTAGGGACCATAAAGTGTTATTGTACGATGAAGGACTAATGTAACTAGGGACCATAAAGTAGTATTGTACGATGAAGGACTAATGTAACTAGGGACCATAAAGTAGTATTGTACGATGAAGGACTAATGTAACTAGAGACCATATAGTGGTATTATACGATGAAGGACTAATGTAACTAGAGACCATAACGTGGTATTGTACGATGAAGGACTAATGTAACTAGGGACCATAAAGTGGTATTGTACGATGAAGGACTAATGTAACTAGGGACCATAAAGTGGTATTGTACGATGAAGGACTAATGTAACTAGGGACCATAAAGTGGTATTGTACGATGAGGACTAATGTAACTAGGGATCATAAAGTAGTATTGTACGATGAAGGACTAATGTAACTAGGGACCATAAAGTAGTATTGTACGATGAGGGACTAGTGTAACTAGGGATCATAAAGTGGTATTGTACGATGAGGGACTAATGTAACTAGGGACCATAAAGTGGTATTGTACGATGAGGGACTAATGTAACTAGGGACCATAAAGTGGTATTGTATGATGGAGGACTAATGTAACTAGGGACCATAAAGTGGTATTGTACGATGAGGGACTAATGTAACTAGGGACCATAAAGTGGTATTGTACGATGAGGGACTAATGTAACTAGGGACCATAAAGTGGTATTGTATAATGGAGGACTAATGTAACTAGGGACCATAAAGTGGTATTGTACGATGAGGGACTAATGTAACTAGAGATCATAAAGTGGTATTGTATGATGGAGGACTAATGTAACTAGAGACCATAACGTGGTATTGTACGATGAGGGACTAATGTAACTAGGGACCATAAAGTGGTATTGTACGATGAGGGACTAATTTAACTAGGGACCATAAAGTGGTAGTGTACGATGAAGGACTAATGTAACTAGGGACCATAAAGTGGTATTGTACGATGAAGGACTAATGTAACTAGGGACCATAAAGTGGTATTGTACGATGAGGACTAATGTAACTAGGGACCATAAAGTGGTATTGTACGATGAAGGACTAATGTAACTAGGGACCATAAAGTGGTATTGTACGATGAGGACTAATGTAACTAGGGACCATAAAGTGGTATTGTACGATGACGGACTAATGTAACTAGGGACCATAAAGTGGTATTGTACGATGGAGGACAAATGTAACTAGGGACCATAAAGTGGTATTGTACGATGAAGGACTAATGTAACTAGGGACCATTAAGTGGTATTGTACGATGAGGTCTAATGTAACTAGGGACCATAAAGTGGTATTGTACGATGAAGGACTAATGTAACTAGGGACCATAAAGTGGTATTGTACGATGAAGGACTAATGTAACTAGGGAACATAAAGTGGTATTGTACGATGAGGACTAATGTAACTAGGGACCATAAAGTGGTATTGTACGATGAAGACTAATGTAACTAGGGACCATAAAGTGGTATTGTACGATGAGGACTAATGTAACTAGGGACCATAAAGTGGTATTGTACGATGAAGGACTAATGTAACTAGGGACCATAAAGTGGTATTGTACGATGAAGGACTAATGTAACTAGGGAACATAAAGTGGTATTGTACGATGAAGGACTAATGTAACTAGGGACCACAAAGTAGTATTGTACGATAAGGACTAATGTAACTAGGGACCACAAAGTAGTATCGTACGATAAGGACTAATGTAACTAGGGACCATAAAGTGGTATTGTACGATGAAGGACTAATGTAACTAGGGACCATAAAGTGGTATTGTACGATGAGGGACTAATGTAACTAGGGACCACAAAAATAGTATTGTATGATGAAGGACTAATGTAACTAGGGACCATAAAGTGGTATTGTACGATAAGGACTAATGTAACTAGGGACCATAAAGTGGTATTGTACGAGAAGGACTAATGTAACTAGGGACCACAAAGTGGTATTGTACGATAAGGACTAATGTAACTAGGGACAATAAAGTGGTATTGTACGATGGAGGACTAATATAACTAGGGACCATAAAATAGTATTGTACGATAAGGACTAACGAAACTAGGGACCATAAAGTAGTATTGTATGATGAAAGACTAATGTAACTACGGACCATAAAGTGGTATTGTACGATGAGGGACTAATATAACTACGGACCATAAAGTGGTATTGTACGATGAGGGACTAATGCAACTAGGGAACATAAAGTGGTATTGTATGATGAAGGACTAATGTAACTAGGGACCATAAAGTGGTATTGTACGATGGGGACTAATATAACTAGGGACCATAAAGTGGTATTGTACGATGAAGGACTAATGTAACTAGGGACCATAAAGTGGTATTGTACGATGAAAGACTAATGTAACTAGGGAACATAAAGTGGTATTGTACGATGAAGGACTAATGTAACTAGGGACCACAAAGTAGTATTGTACGATAAGGACTAATGTAACTAGGGACCACAAAGTAGTATTGTACGATAAGGACTATTGTAATTAGGGACCATAAAGTGGTATTGTACGATGAGGGACTAACGTAACTAGGGACCATAAAGTAGTATTGTATGATGAAGGACTAATGTAACTAGGGACCATAAAGTGGTATTGCACGATGAAGGACTAATGTAACTAGGGACAATAAAGTGGTATTGTATGATGGAGGTCTAATGTAACTAGGGACCATAAAGTAGTATTGTATGATGAAGGACTAATGTAACTAGGGACCATAAAGTGGTATTGTACGATAAGGACTAATGTAACTAGGGACAATAAAGTGGTATTGTACGATGGAGGACTAATGTAACTAGGGACCATAAAGTGGTATTGTACGATGAGGGTCTAACGTAACTAGGGACCATAAGGTAGTATTGTATGATGAAGGACTAATGTAACTAGGGACCATAAAGTAGTATTTTACGATAAGGACTAATGTAACTAGAGACCATAAAGTGGTATTTTACGATGGAGGACTAATGTAACTAGGGACCATAAAGTGGTATTGTACGATGAGGGACTAACGTAACTAGGGACCAATAAAGTAGTATTGTATGATGAAGGACTAATATAACTAGGGACCATAAAGTGGTATTGCACGATGAAGGACTAATGTAACTAGGGACAATAAAGTGGTATTGTATGATGGAGGACTAATGTAACTAGGGACCATAAAGTAGTATTGTATGATGAAGGACTAATGTAACTAGGGACCATAAAGTGGTATTGTACGATAAGGACTAATGTAACTAGGGACAATAAAGTGGTATTGTACGAAGGAGGACTAATGTAACTAGGGACCATAAAATGGTATTGTACGATGAGGGACTAACGTAACTAGGGACCATAAGGTAGTATTGTATGATGAAGGACTAATGTAACTAGGGACCATAAAGTGGTATTGCACGATGAAGGACTAATGTAACTAGGGACAATAAAGTGGTATTGTATGATGGAGGACTAATGTAACTAGGGACCATAAAGTAGTATTGTATGATGAAGGACTAATGTAACTAGGGACCATAAAGTGGTATTGTACGATAAGGACTAATGTAACTAGGGACAATAAAGTGGTATTGTACGATGGAGGACTAATGTAACTAGGGACCATAAAGTGGTAATTTATGATGAGGGACTAATGTAACTAGGGACCATAAAGTAGTATTGTACGATGAGGGACTAATGTAACTAGGGACCATAAAGTGGTATTGTACGATGAGGGACTAATGTAACTAGGGACCATAAAGTGGTATTGTACGATGAGGGACTAATGTAACTAGGGACCATAAAGTGGTATTGTACGATGAGGGACTAATGTAACTAGGGACCATAAAGTGGTATTGTACGATGAGGGACTAATGTAACTAGGGACCATAAAGTGGTATTGTACGATAAGGAATAATGTAACTAGGGACCATAAAGTGGTATTGTACGATGGGGACTAATGTAACTAGGGACCATAAAGTGGTATTGTACGATGAAGGACTAATGTAACTAGGGACCATAAAGTGTTATTGTACGATGAGGACAAATGTATCTAGAGACCATAAAGTGTTATTGTACGATGAGGACTAATGTAACTAGAGACCATAAAGTGTTATTGTACGATAAGGACTAATGTAGCTAGGGACCACAAAGTGGTATTGTACGATGAGGACTAATGTAACTAGGCACCATAAAGTGGTATTGTACGATAAGGACTAATGTAACTAGGGACCACAAAGTGGTATTATACGATGAAGGACTAATGTAACTAGGGACCATCAAGTGGTATTGTACGATGAGGGACTAATGTAACTAGGGACCATAAAGTGGTATTGTACGATAAGGACTAATGTAACTAGGGACCAAAAAGTGGTATTGTACGATGAGAGACTAATGTAACTAGGGACCATAAAGTGGTAATTTATGATGAGGGACTAATGTAACTAGGGACCATAAAGTGGTATTGTACGATAAGGACTAATGTAACTAGGGACCATCAAGTGGTTAATTTATGATGAGGGACTAATGTAACTAGGGATCATAAAGTGGTATTGTACGATGAGGGACTAATGTAACTAGGGACCATAAAGTGGTATTGTACGATAAGGACTAATGTAACTAGGGACTATAAAGTGGTAATTTATGATGAGGGACTAATGTAACTAGGGATCATTAAGTGGTATTGTACGATGAGGGACTAATGTAACTACGGACAATAAAGTGGTATTGTACGATGAGGACTAATGTAATTAGGGACCATAAAGTGGTATTGTACGATGGAGGACTAATGTAACTAGGGACCATAAAGTGGTATTGTACGATGAGGGATTAATGTAACTAGGGACCATAAAGTGGTATTGTACGATGGAGGACTAATGTAACTAGGGACCATAAAGTGGTATAGTACGATGAAGGACTAATGTAACTAGGGACCATAAAGTAGTATTTTACGATGAAGGACTAATGTAACTAGGGACCATAAAATGGTATTGTACGATGAAGGACTAATGTAACTAGGGACCATAAAGTAGTATTGTACGATGAGGACTAATGTAACTAGGGACCATAAAGTGGTATTGTACGATGAAGGACTAATGTAACTAGGGACCATAAAGTGGTATTGTACGATGAAGGACTAATGTAACTAGGGACTATAAAGCGGTATTTTACGATAAGGACTAATGTAACTAGGGACCATAAAGTAGTATTGTACGATGAAGGACTAATGTAACTAGGGACCATAAAGTGGTACTGTACGATAAGGACTAATGTAACTAGGGACCATAAAGTGGTACTGTACGATACGGACTAATGTAACTAGGGACCATAAAATGGTATTGTACGATGAAGGACTAATGTAACTAGGGAACATAAAGTGGTAGTGTATGATGAGGGACTAATGTAACTAGGGACCATAAAACGGTATTGTATGATGAAGGACTAATGTAACTAGAGACCATAAAGTGGTATTGTACGATGAAGGACTAATGTAACTAGGGACCATTAAGTGGTATTGTACGATGAGGACTAATGTAACTAGGGACCATAAAGTGGTATTGTACGATAAGGACTAATGAAACTAGGGACCATAAAGTGGTATTGTACGATAAGGACTAATGTAACTAGGGACCATTAAGTGGTATTGTACGATGATGGACTAATGTAACTAGGGACCATAAAGTGGTATTGTACGATAAGGACTAATGTAACTAGGGACCATAAAGTGGTATTGTACGATGAAGGACTAATGTAACTAGGGACCATAAAGTGGTATTGTATGATGAAGGACTAATGTAACTAGAGACCATAAAGTGGTATTGTACGATCAAGGACTAATGCAACTAGGGACCATTAAGTGGTATTGTACGATAAGGACTAATGTAACAAGAGACCATAAAGTGGTATAGTACGATGAAGGACTAATGTAACTAATGACCATAAAGTGGTATTGTACGATAAGGACTAATGTAACTAGGGACCATAAAGTGGTATTGTACGATGTAGGACTAATGTAACTAGGGACCATAAAGTAGTATTGTACGATAAGGACTAATGTAACTAGGGACCATAAAGTGGTATTGTACGATGAAGGACTAATGTAACTAGGGACCATAAAGTGGTATTGTACGATGAAGGACTAATGTAACTAGGGACCATAAAGTGGTATTGTACGATAAGGACTAACGTAACTAGGGACCATAAAGTGGTATTGTACGATGAAGGACTAATGTAACTAGAGACCATAACGTGGTATTGTACGATGGAGGACTAATGTAACCAGGGACCATAAAGTAGTATTGTACGATGAAGGACTAATGTAACTAGGGACCATAAAGTGGTATTGTACGATGAAGGACTAATGTAACTAGGGACCATAAAGTGGTATTGTACGATGAAGGACTAATGTAACTAGGGACCATAAAGAGGTATTGTCCGATGAAGGACTAATGTAACTAGGGACCATAAAGTGGTATTGTACGATGAAGGACTAATGTAACTAGGGATCATAAAGTAGTATTGTACGATGCAGGACTAATGTAACTAGGGACCATAAAGTAGAATTGTACGATGAAGGACTAATGTAACTAGGGATCATAAAGTAGTATTGTACGATGAAGGACTAATGTAACTAGGGACCATAAAGTAGTATTGTACGATGAGGGACTAATGTAACTAGGGACCATAAAGTGGTATTGTACGATGAAGGACTAATGTAACTAGGGACCATAAAGTGGTATTGTACGATGAAGGACTAATGTAACTAGGGACCATAAAGTAGTATTGTACGATGAAGGACTAATGAAACTAGGGACCATAAAGTAGTATTGTACGATGAAGGACTAATGTAACTAGAGACCATAAAGTGGTATTATACGACGAAGGACTAATGTAACTAGGGACCATAAAGTAGTATTGTACGATGAAGGACTAATGTAACTAGAGACCATAAAGTGGTATTATACGATGAAGGACTAATGTAACTAGGGACCATAAAGTGTTATTGTATGATGAAGGACTAATGTAACTAGGGACCATAAAGTGTTATTGTACGATGAAGGACTAATGTAACTAGGGACCATAAAGTGTTATTGTACGATGAAGGACTAATGTAACTAGAGACCATAAAGTAGTATTGTACGATGAAGGACTAATGGAACTAGGGACCATAAAGTAGTATTGTACGATGAAGGACTAGTGTAACTAGGGATCATAAAGTGGTATTGTACGATGAAGGACTAATGTAACTAGAGACCATAAAGTGGTATTGTACGATGAAGGACTAATGTAACTAGGGATCATAAAGTGGTATTGTACGATGAAGGACTAATGTAACTGGGGACCATAAAGTGGTATTGTGCGATGGAGGACTAATGTAACTAGGGACCATAAATTGGTATTGTACGATGAAGGACTAATGTAACTAGGGATCATAAAGTAGTATTGTACGATGAAGGACTAATGTAACTAGGGACCATAAAGTAGTATTGTACGATGAAGGATTAATGTAACTAGAGACCATAAAGTGGTATTATACGATGAAGGACTAATGTAACTAGGGATCATAAAGTGGTATTGTACGATGAAGGACTAATGTAACTAGGGACCATAAAGTGGTATCGTGCGATGGAGGACTAATGTAACTAGAGACCATAACGTGGTATTGTACGATGAAGGACTAATGTAACTAGGGACCATAAAGTGGTATTGTACGATGAAGGACTAATGTAACTAGAGACCGTAAAGTAGTATTGTACGATGAAGGACTAATGTAACTAGGGATCATAAAGTGGTATTGTACGATGAAGGACTAATGTAACTAGAGACCATAAAGTAATATTGTACGATGAAGGACTAATGTAACTAGGGATCATAAAGTGGTATTGTACGATGAAGGATTAATATAACTGGGGACCATAAAGTGGTATTGTACGATGAAGGACTAATGTAACTAGGGACCATAAAGAGGTATTGTACGATGAAGGACTAATGTAACTAGGGACCATAAAGTGGTATTGTACGATGAAGGACTAATGTAACTAGGGATCATAAAGTAGTATTGTACGATGAAGGACTAATGTAACTAGGGACCATAAAGTAGTATTGTACGATGAAGGAATAATGTAACTAGGGATCATAAAGTAGTATTGTATGATGAAGGACTAATGTAACTAGGGACCATAAAGTGTTATTGTACGATGAAGGACTAATGTAACTAGGGACCATAAAGTAGTATTGTACGATGAAGGACTAATGTAACTAGAGACCATAAAGTAGTATTGTAAGATGAAGGACTAATGTAACTAGAGACCATAAAGTGGTATTATACGATGAAGGACTAATGTAACTAGAGACCATAACGTGGTATTGTACGATGAAGGTCTAATGTAACTAGGGACTATAAAGTGGTATTGTACGATGAAGGACTAATGTAACTAGAGATCATAAAGTAGTATTGTACGATGAAGGACTAATGTAACTAGGGATCATAAAGTGGTATTGTACGATGAAGGAATAATGTAACTAGAGACCATAAAGTAGTATTGTACGATGAAGGACTAATGGAACTAGGGACCATAAAGTAGTATTGTACGATGAAGGACAAGTGTAACTAGGGATCATAAAGTTGTATTGTACGATGAAGGACTAATGTAACTTGAGACCATAAAGTGGTATTGTACGATGAAGGACTAATGTAACTAGGGATCATAAAGTGGTATTGTACGATGAAGGACTAATGTAACTAGGGACCATAAAGTGGTATTGTGCGATGGAGGACTAATGTAACTAGGGACCATAAATTCGTATTGTACGATGAAGAACTAATGTAACTAGGGATCATAAAGTAGTATTGTACGATGAAGGACTAATGTAACTAGGGACCATAAAGTAGTATTGTACGATGAAGGACTAATGTAACTAGAGACCATAAAGTGGTATTAAACGATGAAGGACTAATGTAACTAGGGATCATAAAGTGGTATTGTACGATGAAGGACTAATGTAACTAGGGACCATAACGTTGTATTGTGCGATGGAGGACTAATGTAACTAGAGACCATAACGTGGTATTGTACGATGAAGGACTAATGTAACTAGGGACCATTAAGTGGTATTGTACGATGAAGGACTATTGTAACTAGAGACCATAAAGTAGTATTGTACGATGAAGGACTAATGTAACTAGGGATCATAAAGTGGTATTGTACGATGAAGGACTAATGTAACTAGAGACCATAAAGTAGTATTGTACGATGAAGGACTAATGTAACTAGGGATCATAAAGTGGTATTGTACGATGAAGGACTAATATAACTAGGGACCATAAAGTGGTATTGTACGATGAAGGACTAATGTAACTAGGGACCATAAAGTGGTATTGTACGATGAAGGACTAATGTAACTAGGGACCATAAAGTGGTATTGTACGATGAAGGAATAATGTAACTAGGCACCATAAAGTGGTATTGTACGATAAGCACTAATGTAACTAGGGACCATAAAGTGGTATTGTACGATAAGGACTAATGTAACTAGGGATCATAAAGTAGTATTGTACGATGAAGGACTAATGTAACTTGGGATCATAAAGTGGTATTGTACGATGAAGGACTAATGTAACTAGGGACCATAAAGTAGTATTGTATGATGAAGGACTAATGTAAATAGGGATCATAAAGTGGCATTGTACGATGAAGGACTAATGTAACTAGAGACCATAAAGTGGTATTGTACGATGAAGGATTAATGTAACTAGGGATCATAAATTGGTATTGTACGATGGAGGACTAATGTAACTAGGGATCATAAAGTGGTATTGTACGATGAAGGACTAATGTAACTAGAGACCATAAAGTAGTATTTTACGATGAAGGACTAATGTAACTAGGGATCATAAAGTGGTATTGTACGATGAAGGACTAATGTAACTAGAGACCATAAAGTAGTATTGTACGATGAAGGACTAATGTAACTAGGGACCATAAAGTGGTATTGTGCGATGGAGGACTAATGTAACTAGGGACCATAAAGTGGTATTGTACGATGAAGGACTAATGTAACTAGAGACCATAAAGTAGTATTGTACGATGAAGGACTAATGTAACTAGAGACCATAAAGTGGTATTGTACGATGAAGGACTAATGTAACTAGGGATCATAAAGTGGTATTGTACGATGAAGGACTAATGTAACTAGGGACCATAAAGTGGTATTGTGCGATGGAGGAATAATGTAACTAGAGACCATAAATTAGTATTGTACGATGAAGGACTAATGTAACTAGGGATCATAAAGTGGTATTGTACGATGAAGGACTAATGTAACTAGAGACCATAAAGTAGTATTGTACGATGAATGACTAATGTAACTAGAGACCATAAAGTAGTATTGTACGATGAAGGACTAATGTAACTAGAAACCATAAAGTGGTATTGTGCGATGGAGGACTAATGTAACTAGGGACCATAAAGTGGTATTGTGCGATGGAGGAATAATGTAACTAGAGACCATAAATTAGTATTGTACGATGAAGGACTAATGTAACTAGGGATCATAAAGTGGTATTGTGCGATGGAGGACTAATGTAACTAGGGACCATAAAGTGGTATTGTACGATGAAGGACTAATGTAACTAGAGACCATAAATTAGTATTGTACGATGAAGGACTAATGTAACTAGGGATCATAAAGTGGTATTGTACGATGAAGGACTAATGTAACTAGGGACCATAAAGTGGTATTGTGCGATGGAGGACTAATGTAACTAGAGACCATAACGTGGTATTGTACGATGAAGGACTAATGTAACTAGAGACCATAAAGTAGTATTGTACGATGAAGGACTAATGTAACTAGAGACCATAAAGTGGTATTGTACGATGAAGGACTAATGTAACTAGGGATCATAAAGTGGTATTGTACGACGAAGGACTAATGTAACTAGGGACCATAAAGTGGTATTGTGCGATGGAGGACTAATGTAACTAGAGACCATAACGTGGTATTGTACGATGAAGGACTAATGTAACTAGGGACCATAAAGTGGTATTGTACGATGAAGGACTAATGTAACTAGGGACCATAAAGTGGTATTGTACGATAAGGACTAATGTAACTAGGGACCATAAAGTGGTATTGTATGATGAAGGACTAATGTAACTAGGGACCATAAAGTGTTATTGTATGATGAAGTACTAATGTAACTAGAGACCTTAAAGTGGTATTGTACGATAAGGACTAATGTAACTAGGGACCATAAAGTAGTATTGTACGATGAAGGACTAATGTAACTAGGGACCATAAAGTAGTATTGTACGATGAAGGACTAATGTAACTAGAGACCATAAAGTGGTATTGTATGATGAAGGACTAATGTAACTAGGGAACATAAAGTACTATTGTACGGTGAAGGACTAATGTAACTAGAGACCATAACGTGGTATTGTACGATGAAGGACTAATGTAACTAGGGACCATAAAGTGGTATTGTATGATGAAGGACTAATGTAACTAGGGACCATAAAGTGTTGTTGTATGATGAAGGACTAATGTAACTAGAGACCATAAAGTGGTATTGTACGATGAAGGACTAATGTACCTAGGGACCATAAAGTGGTATTGTATGATGAAGGACTAATGTAACTAGGGACCATAAAGTAGTATTGTACGATGAAGGACTAATGTAACTAGGGACCATAAAGTGGTATTGTACGATGAAGGACTAATGTAACTAGGGACCATAAAATGGTACTGTACGATGGAGGACTAATGTAACTAGGGACCATAAAATGGTACAGTACGATGAAGGACTAATGTAACTAGGGATCATAAAGTGGTATTGTACGATAAGGACTAATGTAACTAGGGACCATAAAGTGGTACTGTACGATGAAGGACTAATGTAACTACGGACCATAAAGTGGTATTGTATGATGGAGGACTAATGTAACTAGGGACCATAAAATGGTACTGTACGATGAAGGACAAATGTAACTAGGGATCATAAAGTGGTATTGTACGATAAGGACTAATTTAACTACGGACCATAAAGTGGTATTGTACGATAAGGACTAATGTAACTAGGGACCATAAAGTGGTATTGTACGATGAAGGACTAATGTAACTAGGGACCATAAAGTGGTATTGTACGATAAGGACTAACGTAACTAGGGACCATAAAGTGGTATTGTACGATAAGGACTAATGTAACTAGGGACCATAAAGTGGTATTGTACGATGAGGGACTAACGTAACTAGGGACCAAAAAAGTAGTATTGTATGATGAAGGACTAATGTAACTAGGGACCATAAAGTGGTATTGCACGATGAAGGACTAATGTAACTAGGGACAATAAAGTGGTATTGTATGATGGAGGACTAATGTAACTAGGGACCATAAAGTAGTATTGTATGATGAAGGACTAATGTAACTAGGGACCATAAAGTGGTATTGTACGATAAGGACTAATGTAACTAGGGACAATAAAGTGGTATTGTACGATGGAGGACTAATGTAACTAGGGACCATAAAATGGTATTGTACGATGAGGGACTAACGTAACTAGGGACCATAAGGTAGTATTGTATGATGAAGGACTAATGTAACTAGGGACCATAAAGTGGTATTGCACGATGAAGGACTAATGTAACTAGGGACAATAAAGTGGTATTGTATGATGGAGGACTAATGTAACTAGGGACCATAAAGTAGTATTGTATGATGAAGGACTAATGTAACTAGGGACCATAAAGTGGTATTGTACGATAAGGACTAATGTAACTAGGGACAATAAAGTGGTATTGTACGATTGAGGACTAATGTAACTAGGGACCATAAAGTGGTAATTTATGATGAGGGACTAATGTAACTAGGGACCATAAAGTAGTATTGTACGATGAGGGACTAATGTAACTAGGGACCATAAAGTGGTATTGTACGATGAGGGACTAATGTAACTAGGGACCATAAAGTGGTATTGTACGATGAGGGACTAATGTAACTAGGGACCATAAAGTGGTATTGTACGATGAGGGACTAATGTAACTAGGGACCATAAAGTGGTATTGTACGATGAGGGACTAATGTAACTAGGGACCATAAAGTGGTATTGTACGATAAGGAATAATGTAACTAGGGACCATAAAGTGGTATTGTACGATGGGGACTAATGTAACTAGGGACCATAAAGTGGTATTGTACGATGAAGGACTAATGTAACTAGGGACCATAAAGTGGTATTGTACGATGAAGGACTAATGTAACTAGGGACCATAAAGTGTTATTGTACGATGAGGACAAATGTATCTAGAGACCATAAAGTGTTATTGTACGATGAGGACTAATGTAACTAGAGACCATAAAGTGTTATTGTACGATAAGGACTAATGTAGCTAGGGACCACAAAGTGGTATTGTACGATGAGGACTAATGTAACTAGGCACCATAAAGTGGTATTGTACGATAAGGACTAATGTAACTAGGGACCACAAAGTGGTATTATACGATGAAGGACTAATGTAACTAGGGACCATAAAGTGGTATTGTACGATGAGGGACTAATGTAACTAGGGACCATAAAGTGGTATTGTACGATAAGGACTAATGTAACTAGGGACCAAAAAGTGGTATTGTACGATGAGAGACTAATGTAACTAGGGACCATAAAGTGGTAATTTATGATGAGGGACTAATGTAACTAGGGACCATAAAGTGGTATTGTACGATAAGGACTAATGTAACTAGGGACCATCAAGTGGTTAATTTATGATGAGGGACTAATGTAACTAGGGATCATAAAGTGGTATTGTACGATGAGGGACTAATGTAACTAGGGACCATAAAGTGGCATTGTACGATAAGGACTAATGTAACTAGGGACCATAAAGTGGTAATTTATGATGAGGGACTAATGTAACTAGGGATCATTAAGTGGTATTGTACGATGAGGGACTAATGTAACTACGGACAATAAAGTGGTATTGTACGATGAGGACTAATGTAATTAGGGACCATAAAGTGGTATTGTACGATGGAGGACTAATGTAACTAGGGACCATAAAGTGGTATTGTACGATGAGGGATTAATGTAACTAGGGACCATAAAGTGGTATTGTACGATGGAGGACTAATGTACTAGGGACCATAAAGTGGTATAGTACGATGAAGGACTAATGTAACTAGGGACCATAAAGTAGTATTTTACGATGAAGGACTAATGTAACTAGGGACCATAAAGTGGTATTGTACGATGAAGGACTAATGTAACTAGGGACCATAAAGTAGTATTGTACGATGAGGACTAATGTAACTAGGGACCATAAAGTGGTATTGTACGATGAAGGACTAATGTAACTAGGGACCATAAAGTGGTATTGTACGATGAAGGACTAATGTAACTAGGGACTATAAAGCGGTATTTTACGATAAGGACTAATGTAACTAGGGACCATAAAGTAGTATTGTACGATGAAGGACTAATGTAACTAGGGACCATAAAGTGGTACTGTACGATAAGGACTAATGTAACTAGGGACCATAAAGTGGTACTGTACGATAAGGACTAATGTAACTAGGGACCATAAAATGGTATTGTACGATGAAGGACTAATGTAACTAGGGAACATAAAGTGGTATTGTATGATGAGGGACTAATGTAACTAGGGACCATAAAACGGTATTGTATGATGAAGGACTAATGTAACTAGAGACCATAAAGTGGTATTGTACGATGAAGGACTAATGTAACTAGGGACCATTAAGTGGTATTGTACGATGAGGACTAATGTAACTAGGGACCATAAAGTGGTATTGTACGATAAGGACTAATGAAACTAGGGACCATAAAGTGGTATTGTACGATAAGGACTAATGTAACTAGGGACCATTAAGTGGTATTGTACGATGATGGACTAATGTAACTAGGGACCATAAAGTGGTATTGTACGATAAGGACTAATGTAACTAGGGACCATAAAGTGGTATTGTACGATGAAGGACTAATGTAACTAGGGACCATAAAGTGGTATTGTATGATGAAGGACTAATGTAACTAGAGACCATAAAGTGGTATTGTACGATGAAGGACTAATGCAACTAGGGACCATTAAGTGGTATTGTACGATAAGGACTAATGTAACAAGAGACCATAAAGTGGTATAGTACGATGAAGGACTAATGTAACTAATGACCATAAAGTGGTATTGTACGATAAGGACTAATGTAACTAGGGACCATAAAGTGGTATTGTACGATGTAGGACTAATGTAACTAGGGACCATAAAGTAGTATTGTACGATAAGGACTAATGTAACTAGGGACCATAAAGTGGTATTGTACGATGAAGGACTAATGTAACTAGGGACCATAAAGTGGTATTGTACGATGAAGGACTAATGTAACTAGGGACCATAAAGTGGTATTGTACGATAAGGACTAACGTAACTAGGGACCATAAAGTGGTATTGTACGATGAAGGACTAATGTAACTAGAGACCATAACGTGGTATTGTACGATGGAGGACTAATGTAACCAGGGATCATAAAGTGGTATTGTACGATGAAGGACTAATGTAACTAGAGACCATAAAGAAGTATTGTACGATGAAGGACTAATGTAACTAGGGACCATAAAGTGGTATTGTGCGATGGAGGACTAATGTAACTAGGGACCATAAAGTGGTATTGTACGATGAAGGACTAATGTAACTAGAGACCATAAAGTAGTATTGTACGATGAAGGACTAATGTAACTAGAGACCATAAAGTGGTATTGTACGATGAAGGACTAATGTAACTAGGGATCATAAAGTGGTATTGTACGATGAAGGACTAATGTAACTAGGGACCATAAAGTGGTATTGTGCGATGGAGGAATAATGTAACTAGAGACCATAAATTAGTATTGTACGATGAAGGACTAATGTAACTAGGGATCATAAAGTGGTATTGTACGATGAAGGACTAATGTAACTAGAGACCATAAAGTAGTATTGTACGATGAATGACTAATGTAACTAGAGACCATAAAGTAGTATTGTACGATGAAGGACTAATGTAACTAGAAACCATAAAGTGGTATTGTGCGATGGAGGACTAATGTAACTAGGGACCATAAAGTGGTATTGTGCGATGGAGGAATAATGTAACTAGAGACCATAAATTAGTATTGTACGATGAAGGACTAATGTAACTAGGGATCATAAAGTGGTATTGTGCGATGGAGGACTAATGTAACTAGGGACCATAAAGTGGTATTGTACGATGAAGGAACAATGTAACTAGAGACCATAAATTAGTATTGTACGATGAAGGACTAATGTAACTAGGGATCATAAAGTGGTATTGTACGATGAAGGACTAATATAACTAGGGACCATAAAGTGGTATTGTACGACGAAGGACTAATGTAACTAGGGACCATAAAGTGGTATTGTGCGATGGAGGACTAATGTAACTAGAGACCATAACGTGGTATTGTACGATGAAGGACTAATGTAACTAAAGACCATAAAGTGGTATTGTACGATGAAGGACTAATGTAACTAGGGACCATAAAGTGGTATTGTACGATAAGGACTAATGTAACTAGGGACCATAAAGTGGTATTGTATGATGAAGGACTAATGTAACTAGGGACCATAAAGTGTTATTGTATGATGAAGTACTAATGTAACTAGAGACCTTAAAGTGGTATTGTACGATAAGGACTAATGTAACTAGGGACCATAAAGTAGTATTGTACGATGAAGGACTAATGTAACTAGGGACCATAAAGTAGTATTGTACGATGAAGGACTAATGTAACTAGAGACCATAAAGTGGTATTGTATGATGAAGGACTAATGTAACTAGGGAACATAAAGTACTATTGTACGGTGAAGGACTAATGTAACTAGAGACCATAACGTGGTATTGTACGATGAAGGACTAATGTAACTAGGGACCATAAAGTGGTATTGTATGATGAAGGACTAATGTAACTAGGGACCATAAAGTGTTGTTGTATGATGAAGGACTAATGTAACTAGAGACCATAAAGTGGTATTGTACGATGAAGGACTAATGTACCTAGGGACCATAAAGAGGTATTGTATGATGAAGGACTAATGTAACTAGGGACCATAAAGTGTTATTGTATGATGAAGGACTAATGTAACTAGGGACCATAAAGTGGTATTTTATGATGAAGGACTAATGTAACTAGGGACCATAAAGTAGTATTGTACGATGAAGGACTAATGTAACTAGGGACCATAAAGTGGTATTGTACGATGAAGGACTAATGTAACTAGGGACCATAAAATGGTACTGTACGATGGAGGACTAATGTAACTAGGGACCATAAAATGGTACAGTACGATGAAGGACTAATGTAACTAGGGATCATAAAGTGGTATTGTACGATAAGGACTAATGTAACTAGGGACCATAAAGTGGTACTGTACGATGAAGGACTAATGTAACTACGGACCATAAAGTGGTATTGTATGATGGAGGACTAATGTAACTAGGGACCATAAAATGGTACTGTACGATGAAGGACAAATGTAACTAGGGATCATAAAGTGGTATTGTACGATAAGGACTAATTTAACTACGGACCATAAAGTGGTATTGTACGATAAGGACTAATGTAACTAGGGACCATAAAGTGGTATTGTACGATGAAGGACTAATGTAACTAGGGACCATAA
Organism: Meconema thalassinum; assembly: GCA_946902985.2. NCBI lineage: Eukaryota > Metazoa > Arthropoda > Insecta > Orthoptera > Tettigoniidae > Meconema > Meconema thalassinum. The sequence goes on from OX336397.1 coordinate 19,807,607, forward strand.
AGTGGTATTGTACGATAAGGACTAACGTAACTAGGGACCATAAAGTGGTATTGTACGATAAGGACTAATGTAACTAGGGACCATAAAGTGGTATTGTACGATGAGGGACTAACGTAACTAGGACCATAAAGTAGTATTGTATGATGAAGGACTAATGTAACTAGGGACCATAAAGTGGTATTGCACGATGAAGGACTAATGTAACTAGGGACAATAAAGTGGTATTGTATGATGGAGGACTAATGTAACTAGGGACCATAAAGTAGTATTGTATGATGAAGGACTAATGTAACTAGGGACCATAAAGTGGTATTGTACGATAAGGACTAATGTAACTAGGGACAATAAAGTGGTATTGTACGATGGAGGACTAATGTAACTAGGGACCATAAAATGGTATTGTACGATGAGGGACTAACGTAACTAGGGACAATAAGGTAGTATTGTATGATGAAGGACTAATGTAACTAGGGACCATAAAGTGGTATTGCACGATGAAGGACTAATGTAACTAGGGACAATAAAGTGGTATTGTATGATGGAGGACTAATGTAACTAGGGACCATAAAGTAGTATTGTATGATGAAGGACTAATGTAACTAGGGACCATAAAGTGGTATTGTACGATAAGGACTAATGTAACTAGGGACAATAAAGTGGTATTGTACGATGGAGGACTAATGTAACTAGGGACCATAAAGTGGTAATTTATGATGAGGGACTAATGTAACTAGGGACCATAAAGTAGTATTGTACGATGAGGGACTAATGTAACTAGGGACCATAAAGTGGTATTGTACGATGAGGGACTAATGTAACTAGGGACCATAAAGTGGTATTGTACGATGAGGGACTAATGTAACTAGGGACCATAAAGTGGTATTGTACGATGAGGGACTAATGTAACTAGGGACTATAAAGTGGTATTGTACGATGAGGGACTAATGTAACTAGGGACCATAAAGTGGTATTGTACGATAAGGAATAATGTAACTAGGGACCATAAAGTGGTATTGTACGATGGGGACTAATGTAACTAGGGACAATAAAGTGGTATTGTACGATGAAGGACTAATGTAACTAGGGACCATAAAGTGGTATTGTACGATGAAGGACTAATGTAACTAGGGACCATAAAGTGTTATTGTACGATGAGGACAAATGTATCTAGAGACCATAAAGTGTTATTGTACGATGAGGACTAATGTAACTAGAGACCATAAAGTGTTATTGTACGATAAGGACTAATGTAGCTAGGGACCACAAAGTGGTATTGTACGATGAGGACTAATGTAACTAGGCACCATAAAGTGGTATTGTACGATAAGGACTAATGTAACTAGGGACCACAAAGTGGTATTATACGATGAAGGACTAATGTAACTAGGGACCATAAAGTGGTATTGTACGATGAGGGACTAATGTAACTAGGGACCATAAAGTGGTATTGTACGATAAGGACTAATGTAACTAGGGACCAAAAAGTGGTATTGTACGATGAGAGACTAATGTAACTAGGGACCATAAAGTGGTAATTTATGATGAGGGACTAATGTAACTAGGGACCATAAAGTGGTATTGTACGATAAGGACTAATGTAACTAGGGACCATCAAGTGGTTAATTTATGATGAGGGACTAATGTAACTAGGGATCATAAAGTGGTATTGTACGATGAGGGACTAATGTAACTAGGGACCATAAAGTGGTATTGTACGATAAGGACTAATGTAACTAGGGACCATAAAGTGGTAATTTATGATGAGGGACTAATGTAACTAGGGATCATTAAGTGGTATTGTACGATGAGGGACTAATGTAACTACGGACAATAAAGTGGTATTGTACGATGAGGACTAATGTAATTAGGGACCATAAAGTGGTATTGTACGATGGAGGACTAATGTAACTAGGGACCATAAAGTGGTATTGTACGATGAGGGATTAATGTAACTAGGGACCATAAAGTGGTATTGTACGATGGAGGACTAATGTAACTAGGGACCATAAAGTGGTATAGTACGATGAAGGACTAATGTAACTAGGGACCATAAAGTAGTATTTTACGATGAAGGACTAATGTAACTAGGGACCATAAAGTGGTATTGTACGATGAAGGACTAATGTAACTAGGGACCATAAAGTAGTATTGTACGATGAGGACTAATGTAACTAGGGACCATAAAGTGGTATTGTACGATGAAGGACTAATGTAACTAGGGACCATAAAGTGGTATTGTACGATGAAGGACTAATGTAACTAGGGACTATAAAGCGGTATTTTACGATAAGGACTAATGTAACTAGGGACCATAAAGTAGTATTGTACGATGAAGGACTAATGTAACTAGGGACCATAAAGTGGTACTGTACGATAAGGACTAATGTAACTAGGGACCATAAAGTGGTACTGTACGATAAGGACTAATGTAACTAGGGACCATAAAATGGTATTGTACGATGAAGGACTAATGTAACTAGGGAACATAAAGTGGTATTGTATGATGAGGGACTAATGTAACTAGGGACCATAAAACGGTATTGTATGATGAAGGACTAATGTAACTAGAGACCATAAAGTGGTATTGTACGATGAAGGACTAATGTAACTAGGGACCATTAAGTGGTATTGTACGATGAGGACTAATGTAACTAGGGACCATAAAGTGGTATTGTACGATAAGGACTAATGAAACTAGGGACCATAAAGTGGTATTGTACGATAAGGACTAATGTAACTAGGGACCATTAAGTGGTATTGTACGATGATGGACTAATGTAACTAGGGACCATAAAGTGGTATTGTACGATAAGGACTAATGTAACTAGGGACCATAAAGTGGTATTGTACGATGAAGGACTAATGTAACTAGGGACCATAAAGTGGTATTGTATGATGAAGGACTAATGTAACTAGAGACCATAAAGTGGTATTGTACGATGAAGGACTAATGACACTAGGGACCATTAAGTGGTATTGTACGATAAGGACTAATGTAACAAGAGACCATAAAGTGGTATAGTACGATGAAGGACTAATGTAACTAATGACCATAAAGTGGTATTGTACGATAAGGACTAATGTAACTAGGGACCATAAAGTGGTATTGTACGATGTAGGACTAATGTAACTAGGGACCATAAAGTAGTATTGTACGATAAGGACTAATGTAACTAGGGACCATAAAGTGGTATTGTACGATGAAGGACTAATGTAACTAGGGACCATAAAGTGGTATTGTACGATGAAGGACTAATGTAACTAGGGACCATAAAGTGGTATTGTACGATAAGGACTAACGTAACTAGGGACCATAAAGTGGTATTGTACGATGAAGGACTAATGTAACTAGAGACCATAACGTGGTATTGTACGATGGAGGACTAATGTAACCAGGGACCATAAAGTAGTATTGTACGATGAAGGACTAATGTAACTAGGGACCATAAAGTGGTATTGTACGATGAAGGACTAATGTAACTAGGGACCATAAAGTGCTATTGTACGATGAAGGACTAATGTAACTAGGGACCATAAAGAGGTATTGTACGATGAAGGACTAATGTAACTAGGGACCATAAAGTGGTATTGTACGATGAAGGACTAATGTAACTAGGGATCATAAAGTAGTATTGTACGATGCAGGACTAATGTAACTAGGGACCATAAAGTAGTATTGTACGATGAAGGACTAATGTAACTAGGGATCATAAAGTAGTATTGTACGATGAAGGACTAATGTAACTAGGGACCATAAAGTAGTATTGTACGATGAGGGACTAATGTAACTAGGGACCATAAAGTGGTATTGTACGATGAAGGACTAATGTAACTAGGGACCATAAAGTGGTATTGTACGATGAAGGACTAATGTAACTAGGGACCATAAAGTAGTATTGTACGATGAAGGACTAATGTAACTAGGGACCATAAAGTAGTATTGTACGATGAAGGACTAATGTAACTAGAGACCATAAAGTGGTATTATACGACGAAGGACTAATGTAACTAGGGACCATAAAGTAGTATTGTACGATGAAGGACTAATGTAACTAGAGACCATAAAGTGGTATTATACGATGAAGGACTAATGTAACTAGGGACCATAAAGTGTTATTGTATGATGAAGGACTAATGTAACTAGGGACCATAAAGTGTTATTGTACGATGAAGGACTAATGTAACTAGGGACCATAAAGTGTTATTGTACGATGAAGGACTAATGTAACTAGAGACCATAAAGTAGTATTGTACGATGAAGGACTAATGGAACTAGGGACCATAAAGTAGTATTGTACGATGAAGGACTAGTGTAACTAGGGATCATAAAGTGGTATTGTACGATGAAGGACTAATGTAACTAGAGACCATAAAGTGGTATTGTACGATGAAGGACTAATGTAACTAGGGATCATAAAGTGGTATTGTACGATGAAGGACTAATGTAACTAGGGACCATAAAGTGGTATTGTGCGATGGAGGACTAATGTAACTAGGGACCATAAAATGGTATTGTACGATGAAGGACTAATGTAACTAGGGATCATAAAGTAGTATTGTACGATGAAGGACTAATGTAACTAGGGACCATAAAGTAGTATTGTACGATGAAGGATTAATGTAACTAGAGACCATAAAGTGGTATTATACGATGAAGGACTAATGTAACTAGGGATCATAAAGTGGTATTGTACGATGAAGGACTAATGTAACTAGGGACCATAAAGTGGTATTGTGCGATGGAGGACTAATGTAACTAGAGACCATAACGTGGTATTGTACGATGAAGGACTAATGTAACTAGGGACCATAAAGTGGTATTGTACGATGAAGGACTAATGTAACTAGAGACCGTAAAGTAGTATTGTACGATGAAGGACTAATGTAACTAGGGATCATAAAGTGGTATTGTACGATGAAGGACTAATGTAACTAGAGACCATAAAGTAATATTGTACGATGAAGGACTAATGTAACTAGGGATCATAAAGTGGTATTGTACGATGAAGGATTAATATAACTAGGGACCATAAAGTGGTATTGTATGATGAAGGACTAATGTAACTAGGGACCATAAAGTGTTATTGTATGATGAAGTACTAATGTAACTAGAGACCTTAAAGTGGTATTGTACGATAAGGACTAATGTAACTAGGGACCATAAAGTAGTATTGTACGATGAAGGACTAATGTAACTAGGGACCATAAAGTAGTATTGTACGATGAAGGACTAATGTAACTAGAGACCATAAAGTGGTATTGTATGATGAAGGACTAATGTAACTAGGGAACATAAAGTACTATTGTACGGTGAAGGACTAATGTAACTAGAGACCATAACGTGGTATTGTACGATGAAGGACTAATGTAACTAGGGACCATAAAGTGGTATTGTATGATGAAGGACTAATGTAACTAGGGACCATAAAGTGTTGTTGTATGATGAAGGACTAATGTAACTAGAGACCATAAAGTGGTATTGTACGATGAAGGACTAATGTACCTAGGGACCATAAAGAGGTATTGTATGATGAAGGACTAATGTAACTAGGGACCATAAAGTGTTATTGTATGATGAAGGACTAATGTAACTAGGGACCATAAAGTGGTATTTTATGATGAAGGACTAATGTAACTAGGGACCATAAAGTAGTATTGTACGATGAAGGACTAATGTAACTAGGGACCATAAAGTGGTATTGTACGATGAAGGACTAATGTAACTAGGGACCATAAAATGGTACTGTACGATGGAGGACTAATGTAACTAGGGACCATAAAATGGTACAGTACGATGAAGGACTAATGTAACTAGGGATCATAAAGTGGTATTGTACGATAAGGACTAATGTAACTAGGGACCATAAAGTGGTACTGTACGATGAAGGACTAATGTAACTACGGACCATAAAGTGGTATTGTATGATGGAGGACTAATGTAACTAGGGACCATAAAATGGTACTGTACGATGAAGGACAAATGTAACTAGGGATCATAAAGTGGTATTGTACGATAAGGACTAATTTAACTACGGACCATAAAGTGGTATTGTACGATAAGGACTAATGTAACTAGGGACCATAAAGTGGTATTGTACGATGAAGGACTAATGTAACTAGGGACCATAAAGTGGTATTGTACGATAAGGACTAACGTAACTAGGGACCATAAAGTGGTATTGTACGATAAGGACTAATGTAACTAGGGACCATAAAGTGGTATTGTACGATGAGGGACTAACGTAACTAGGACCATAAAGTAGTATTGTATGATGAAGGACTAATGTAACTAGGGACCATAAAGTGGTATTGCACGATGAAGGACTAATGTAACTAGGGACAATAAAGTGGTATTGTATGATGGAGGACTAATGTAACTAGGGACCATAAAGTAGTATTGTATGATGAAGGACTAATGTAACTAGGGACCATAAAGTGGTATTGTACGATAAGGACTAATGTAACTAGGGACAATAAAGTGGTATTGTACGATGGAGGACTAATGTAACTAGGGACCATAAAATGGTATTGTACGATGAGGGACTAACGTAACTAGGGACAATAAGGTAGTATTGTATGATGAAGGACTAATGTAACTAGGGACCATAAAGTGGTATTGCACGATGAAGGACTAATGTAACTAGGGACAATAAAGTGGTATTGTATGATGGAGGACTAATGTAACTAGGGACCATAAAGTAGTATTGTATGATGAAGGACTAATGTAACTAGGGACCATAAAGTGGTATTGTACGATAAGGACTAATGTAACTAGGGACAATAAAGTGGTATTGTACGATGGAGGACTAATGTAACTAGGGACCATAAAGTGGTAATTTATGATGAGGGACTAATGTAACTAGGGACCATAAAGTAGTATTGTACGATGAGGGACTAATGTAACTAGGGACCATAAAGTGGTATTGTACGATGAGGGACTAATGTAACTAGGGACCATAAAGTGGTATTGTACGATGAGGGACTAATGTAACTAGGGACCATAAAGTGGTATTGTACGATGAGGGACTAATGTAACTAGGGACTATAAAGTGGTATTGTACGATGAGGGACTAATGTAACTAGGGACCATAAAGTGGTATTGTACGATAAGGAATAATGTAACTAGGGACCATAAAGTGGTATTGTACGATGGGGACTAATGTAACTAGGGACAATAAAGTGGTATTGTACGATGAAGGACTAATGTAACTAGGGACCATAAAGTGGTATTGTACGATGAAGGACTAATGTAACTAGGGACCATAAAGTGTTATTGTACGATGAGGACAAATGTATCTAGAGACCATAAAGTGTTATTGTACGATGAGGACTAATGTAACTAGAGACCATAAAGTGTTATTGTACGATAAGGACTAATGTAGCTAGGGACCACAAAGTGGTATTGTACGATGAGGACTAATGTAACTAGGCACCATAAAGTGGTATTGTACGATAAGGACTAATGTAACTAGGGACCACAAAGTGGTATTATACGATGAAGGACTAATGTAACTAGGGACCATAAAGTGGTATTGTACGATGAGGGACTAATGTAACTAGGGACCATAAAGTGGTATTGTACGATAAGGACTAATGTAACTAGGGACCAAAAAGTGGTATTGTACGATGAGAGACTAATGTAACTAGGGACCATAAAGTGGTAATTTATGATGAGGGACTAATGTAACTAGGGACCATAAAGTGGTATTGTACGATAAGGACTAATGTAACTAGGGACCATCAAGTGGTTAATTTATGATGAGGGACTAATGTAACTAGGGATCATAAAGTGGTATTGTACGATGAGGGACTAATGTAACTAGGGACCATAAAGTGGTATTGTACGATAAGGACTAATGTAACTAGGGACCATAAAGTGGTAATTTATGATGAGGGACTAATGTAACTAGGGATCATTAAGTGGTATTGTACGATGAGGGACTAATGTAACTACGGACAATAAAGTGGTATTGTACGATGAGGACTAATGTAATTAGGGACCATAAAGTGGTATTGTACGATGGAGGACTAATGTAACTAGGGACCATAAAGTGGTATTGTACGATGAGGGATTAATGTAACTAGGGACCATAAAGTGGTATTGTACGATGGAGGACTAATGTAACTAGGGACCATAAAGTGGTATAGTACGATGAAGGACTAATGTAACTAGGGACCATAAAGTAGTATTTTACGATGAAGGACTAATGTAACTAGGGACCATAAAGTGGTATTGTACGATGAAGGACTAATGTAACTAGGGACCATAAAGTAGTATTGTACGATGAGGACTAATGTAACTAGGGACCATAAAGTGGTATTGTACGATGAAGGACTAATGTAACTAGGGACCATAAAGTGGTATTGTACGATGAAGGACTAATGTAACTAGGGACTATAAAGCGGTATTTTACGATAAGGACTAATGTAACTAGGGACCATAAAGTAGTATTGTACGATGAAGGACTAATGTAACTAGGGACCATAAAGTGGTACTGTACGATAAGGACTAATGTAACTAGGGACCATAAAGTGGTACTGTACGATAAGGACTAATGTAACTAGGGACCATAAAATGGTATTGTACGATGAAGGACTAATGTAACTAGGGAACATAAAGTGGTATTGTATGATGAGGGACTAATGTAACTAGGGACCATAAAACGGTATTGTATGATGAAGGACTAATGTAACTAGAGACCATAAAGTGGTATTGTACGATGAAGGACTAATGTAACTAGGGACCATTAAGTGGTATTGTACGATGAGGACTAATGTAACTAGGGACCATAAAGTGGTATTGTACGATAAGGACTAATGAAACTAGGGACCATAAAGTGGTATTGTACGATAAGGACTAATGTAACTAGGGACCATTAAGTGGTATTGTACGATGATGGACTAATGTAACTAGGGACCATAAAGTGGTATTGTACGATAAGGACTAATGTAACTAGGGACCATAAAGTGGTATTGTACGATGAAGGACTAATGTAACTAGGGACCATAAAGTGGTATTGTATGATGAAGGACTAATGTAACTAGAGACCATAAAGTGGTATTGTACGATGAAGGACTAATGACACTAGGGACCATTAAGTGGTATTGTACGATAAGGACTAATGTAACAAGAGACCATAAAGTGGTATAGTACGATGAAGGACTAATGTAACTAATGACCATAAAGTGGTATTGTACGATAAGGACTAATGTAACTAGGGACCATAAAGTGGTATTGTACGATGTAGGACTAATGTAACTAGGGACCATAAAGTAGTATTGTACGATAAGGACTAATGTAACTAGGGACCATAAAGTGGTATTGTACGATGAAGGACTAATGTAACTAGGGACCATAAAGTGGTATTGTACGATGAAGGACTAATGTAACTAGGGACCATAAAGTGGTATTGTACGATAAGGACTAACGTAACTAGGGACCATAAAGTGGTATTGTACGATGAAGGACTAATGTAACTAGAGACCATAACGTGGTATTGTACGATGGAGGACTAATGTAACCAGGGACCATAAAGTAGTATTGTACGATGAAGGACTAATGTAACTAGGGACCATAAAGTGGTATTGTACGATGAAGGACTAATGTAACTAGGGACCATAAAGTGCTATTGTACGATGAAGGACTAATGTAACTAGGGACCATAAAGAGGTATTGTACGATGAAGGACTAATGTAACTAGGGACCATAAAGTGGTATTGTACGATGAAGGACTAATGTAACTAGGGATCATAAAGTAGTATTGTACGATGCAGGACTAATGTAACTAGGGACCATAAAGTAGTATTGTACGATGAAGGACTAATGTAACTAGGGATCATAAAGTAGTATTGTACGATGAAGGACTAATGTAACTAGGGACCATAAAGTAGTATTGTACGATGAGGGACTAATGTAACTAGGGACCATAAAGTGGTATTGTACGATGAAGGACTAATGTAACTAGGGACCATAAAGTGGTATTGTACGATGAAGGACTAATGTAACTAGGGACCATAAAGTAGTATTGTACGATGAAGGACTAATGTAACTAGGGACCATAAAGTAGTATTGTACGATGAAGGACTAATGTAACTAGAGACCATAAAGTGGTATTATACGACGAAGGACTAATGTAACTAGGGACCATAAAGTAGTATTGTACGATGAAGGACTAATGTAACTAGAGACCATAAAGTGGTATTATACGATGAAGGACTAATGTAACTAGGGACCATAAAGTGTTATTGTATGATGAAGGACTAATGTAACTAGGGACCATAAAGTGTTATTGTACGATGAAGGACTAATGTAACTAGGGACCATAAAGTGTTATTGTACGATGAAGGACTAATGTAACTAGAGACCATAAAGTAGTATTGTACGATGAAGGACTAATGGAACTAGGGACCATAAAGTAGTATTGTACGATGAAGGACTAGTGTAACTAGGGATCATAAAGTGGTATTGTACGATGAAGGACTAATGTAACTAGAGACCATAAAGTGGTATTGTACGATGAAGGACTAATGTAACTAGGGATCATAAAGTGGTATTGTACGATGAAGGACTAATGTAACTAGGGACCATAAAGTGGTATTGTGCGATGGAGGACTAATGTAACTAGGGACCATAAAATGGTATTGTACGATGAAGGACTAATGTAACTAGGGATCATAAAGTAGTATTGTACGATGAAGGACTAATGTAACTAGGGACCATAAAGTAGTATTGTACGATGAAGGATTAATGTAACTAGAGACCATAAAGTGGTATTATACGATGAAGGACTAATGTAACTAGGGATCATAAAGTGGTATTGTACGATGAAGGACTAATGTAACTAGGGACCATAAAGTGGTATTGTGCGATGGAGGACTAATGTAACTAGAGACCATAACGTGGTATTGTACGATGAAGGACTAATGTAACTAGGGACCATAAAGTGGTATTGTACGATGAAGGACTAATGTAACTAGAGACCGTAAAGTAGTATTGTACGATGAAGGACTAATGTAACTAGGGATCATAAAGTGGTATTGTACGATGAAGGACTAATGTAACTAGAGACCATAAAGTAATATTGTACGATGAAGGACTAATGTAACTAGGGATCATAAAGTGGTATTGTACGATGAAGGATTAATATAACTAGGGACCATAAAGTGGTATTGTACGATGAAGGACTAATGTAACTAGGGACCATAAAGAGGTATTGTACGATGAAGGACTAATGTAACTAGGGACCATAAAGTGGTATTGTACGATGAAGGACTAATGTAACTAGGGATCATAAAGTAGTATTGTACGATGAAGGACTAATGTAACTAGGGACCATAAAGTAGTATTGTACGATGAAGGACTAATGTAACTAGGGATCATAAAGTAGTATTGTATGATGAAGGACTAATGTAACTAGGGACCATAAAGTGTTATTGTACGATGAAGGACTAATGTAACTAGGGACCATAAAGTAGTATTGTACGATGAAGGACTAATGTAACTAGAGACCATAAAGTAGTATTGTAAGATGAAGGACTAATGTAACTAGAGACCATAAAGTGGTATTATACGATGAAGGACTAATGTAACTAGAGACCATAACGTGGTATTGTACGATGAAGGTCTAATGTAACTAGGGACTATAAAGTGGTATTGTACGATGAAGGACTAATGTAACTAGAGATCATAAAGTAGTATTGTACGATGAAGGACTAATGTAACTAGGGATCATAAAGTGGTATTGTACGATGAAGGACTAATGTAACTAGAGACCATAAAGTAGTATTGTACGATGAAGGACTAATGGAACTAGGGACCATAAAGTAGTATTGTACGATGAAGGACAAGTGTAACTAGGGATCATAAAGTGGTATTGTACGATGAAGGACTAATGTAACTTGAGACCATAAAGTGGTATTGTACGATGAAGGACTAATGTAACTAGGGATCATAAAGTGGTATTGTACGATGAAGGACTAATGTAACTAGGGACCATAAAGTGGTATTGTGCGATGGAGGACTAATGTAACTAGGGACCATAAATTCGTATTGTACGATGAAGAACTAATGTAACTAGGGATCATAAAGTAGTATTGTACGATGAAGGACTAATGTAACTAGGGACCATAAAGAAGTATTGTACGATGAAGGACTAATGTAACTAGAGACCATAAAGTGGTATTATACGATGAAGGACTAATGTAACTAGGGATCATAAAGTGGTATTGTACGATGAAGGACTAATGTAACTAGGGACCATAAAGTTGTATTGTGCGATGGAGGACTAATGTAACTAGAGACCATAACGTGGTATTGTACGATGAAGGACTAATGTAACTAGGGACCATTAAGTGGTATTGTACGATGAAGGACTAATGTAACTAGAGACCATAAAGTAGTATTGTACGATGAAGGACTAATGTAACTAGGGATCATAAAGTGGTATTGTACGATGAAGGACTAATGTAACTAGAGACCATAAAGTAGTATTGTACGATGAAGGACTAATGTAACTAGGGATCATAAAGTGGTATTGTACGATCAAGGACTAATATAACTAGGGACCATAAAGTGGTATTGTACGATGAAGGACTAATGTAACTAGGGACCATAAAGTGGTATTGTACGATGAAGGACTAATGTAACTAGGGACCATAAAGTGGTATTGTACGATGAAGGAATAATGTAACTAGGCACCATAAAGTGGTATTGTACGATAAGCAGTAATGTAACTAGGGACCATAAAGTGGTATTGTACGATAAGGACTAATGTAACTAGGGATCATAAAGTAGTATTGTACGATGAAGGACTAATGTAACTAGGGATCATAAAGTGGTATTGTACGATGAAGGACTAATGTAACTAGGGACCATAAAGTAGTATTGTATGATGAAGGACTAATGTAAATAGGGATCATAAAGTGGCATTGTACGATGAAGGACTAATGTAACTAGAGACCATAAAGTGGTATTGTACGATGAAGGACTAATGTAACTAGGGATCATAAATTGGTATTGTACGATGGAGGACTAATGTAACTAGGGATCATAAAGTGGTATTGTACGATGAAGGACTAATGTAACTAGAGACCATAAAGTAGTATTTTACGATGAAGGACTAATGTAACTAGGGATCATAAAGTGGTATTGTACGATGAAGGACTAATGTAACTAGAGACCATAAAGTAGTATTGTACGATGAAGGACTAATGTAACTAGGGACCATAAAGTGGTATTGTGCGATGGAGGACTAATGTAACTAGGGACCATAAAGTGGTATTGTACGATGAAGGACTAATGTAACTAGAGACCATAAAGTAGTATTGTACGATGAAGGACTAATGTAACTAGAGACCATAAAGTGGTATTGTACGATGAAGGACTAATGTAACTAGGGATCATAAAGTGGTATTGTACGATGAAGGACTAATGTAACTAGGGACCATAAAGTGGTATTGTGCGATGGAGGAATAATGTAACTAGAGACCATAAATTAGTATTGTACGATGAAGGACTAATGTAACTAGGGATCATAAAGTGGTATTGTACGATGAAGGACTAATGTAACTAGAGACCATAAAGTAGTATTGTACGATGAATGACTAATGTAACTAGAGACCATAAAGTAGTATTGTACGATGAAGGACTAATGTAACTAGAAACCATAAAGTGGTATTGTGCGATGGAGGACTAATGTAACTAGGGACCATAAAGTGGTATTGTGTGATGGAGGAATAATGTAACTAGAGACCATAAATTAGTATTGTACGATGAAGGACTAATGTAACTAGGGATCATAAAGTGGTATTGTGCGATGGAGGACTAATGTAACTAGGGACCATAAAGTGGTATTGTACGATGAAGGACTAATGTAACTAGAGACCATAAATTAGTATTGTACGATGAAGGACTAATGTAACTAGGGATCATAAAGTGGTATTGTACGATGAAGGACTAATGTAACTAGGGACCATAAAGTGGTATTGTGCGATGGAGGACTAATGTAACTAGAGACCATAACGTGGTATTGTACGATGAAGGACTAATGTAACTAGAGACCATAAAGTAGTATTGTACGATGAAGGACTAATGTAACTAGAGACCATAAAGTGGTATTGTACGATGAAGGACTAATGTAACTAGGGATCATAAAGTGGTATTGTACGACGAAGGACTAATGTAACTAGGGACCATAAAGTGGTATTGTGCGATGGAGGACTAATGTAACTAGAGACCATAACGTGGTATTGTACGATGAAGGACTAATGTAACTAGGGACCATAAAGTGGTATTGTACGATGAAGGACTAATGTAACTAGGGACCATAAAGTGGTATTGTACGATAAGGACTAATGTAACTAGGGACCATAAAGTGGTATTGTTTGATGAAGGACTAATGTAACTAGGGACCATAAAGTGTTATTGTATGATGAAGTACTAATGTAACTAGAGACCTTAAAGTGGTATTGTACGATAAGGACTAATGTAACTAGGGACCATAAAGTAGTATTGTACGATGAAGGACTAATGTAACTAGGGACCATAAAGTAGTATTGTACGATGAAGGACTAATGTAACTAGAGACCATAAAGTGGTATTGTATGATGAAGGACTAATGTAACTAGGGAACATAAAGTACTATTGTACGGTGAAGGACTAATGTAACTAGAGACCATAACGTGGTATTGTACGATGAAGGACTAATGTAACTAGGGACCATAAAGTGGTATTGTATGATGAAGGACTAATGTAACTAGGGACCATAAAGTGTTATTGTATGATGAAGGACTAATGTAACTAGAGACCATAAAGTGGTATTGTACGATGAAGGACTAATGTACCTAGGGACCATAAAGTGGTATTGTATGATGAAGGACTAATGTAACTAGGGACCATAAAGTGTTATTGTATGATGAAGGACTAATGTAACTAGGGACCATAAAGTGGTATTTTATGATGAAGGACTAATGTAACTAGGGACCATAAAGTAGTATTGTACGATGAAGGACTAATGTAACTAGGGACCATAAAGTGGTATTGTACGATGAAGGACTAATGTAACTAGGGACCATAAAATGGTACTGTACGATGGAGGACTAATGTAACTAGGGACCATAAAATGGTACAGTACGATGAAGGACTAATGTAACTAGGGATCATAAAGTGGTATTGTACGATAAGGACTAATGTAACTAGGGACCATAAAGTGGTACTGTACGATGAAGGACTAATGTAACTACGGAACATAAAGTGGTATTGTATGATGGAGGACTAATGTAACTAGGGACCATAAAATGGTACTGTACGATGAAGGACTAATGTAACTAGGGATCATAAAGTGGTATTGTACGATAAGGACTAATTTAACTACGGACCATAAAGTGGTATTGTACGATAAGGACTAATGTAACTAGGGACCATAAAGTGGTATTGTACGATGAAGGACTAATGTAACTAGGGACCATAAAGTGGTATTGTACGATAAGGACTAACGAAACTAGGGACCATAAAGTGGTATTGTACGATAAGGACTAATGTAACTAGGGACCATAAAGTGGTATTGTACGATGAAGGACTAATGTAACTAGGGACCATAAAGTGGTATTGTATGATGAAGGACTAATGTAACTAGAGACCATAAAGTGGTATTGTACGATGAAGGACTAATGTAACTAGGGACCATTAAGTGGTATTGTACGATAAGGACTAATGTAACTAGAGACCATAAAGTGGTATTGTACGATGAAGGACTAATGTAACTAGGCACCATAAAGTGGTATTGTACGATAAGGACTAATGTAACTAGGGACCATAAAGTGGTATTGTACGATGTAGGACTAATGTAACTAGGGACCATAAAGTAGTATTGTACGATAAGGACTAATGTAACTAGGGACCATAAAGTGGTATTGTGCGATGGAGGACTAATGTAACTAGGGACCATAAATTGGTATTGTACGATAAGGACTAACGTAACTAGGGACCATAAAGTGGTATTGTACGATAAGGACTAATGTAACTAGGGACCATAAAGTGGTATTGTACGATGAGGGACTAACGTAACTAGGGACCATAAAGTAGTATTGTATGATGAAGGACTAATGTAACTAGGGACCATAAAGTGGTATTGCACGATGAAGGACTAATGTAACTAGGGACAATAAAGTGGTATTGTATGATGGAGGACTAATGTAACTAGGGACCATAAAGTAGTATTGTATGATGAAGGACTAATGTAACTAGGGACCATAAAGTGGTATTGTACGATAAGGACTAATGTAACTAGGGACAATAAAGTGGTATTGTACGATGGAGGACTAATGTAACTAGGGACCATAAAATGGTATTGTACGATGAGGGACTAACGTAACTAGGGACCATAAGGTAGTATTGTATGATGAAGGACTAATGTAACTAGGGACCATAAAGTGGTATTGCACGATGAAGGACTAATGTAACTAGGGACAATAAAGTGGTATTGTATGATGGAGGACTAATGTAACTAGGGACCATAAAGTAGTATTGTATGATGAAGGACTAATGTAACTAGGGACCATAAAGTGGTATTGCACGATAAGGACTAATGTAACTAGGGACAATAAAGTGGTATTGTACGATGGAGGACTAATGTAACTAGGGACCATAAAGTGGTAATTTATGATGAGGGACTAATGTAACTAGGGACCAAAAAGTGGTATTGTACGATGAGAGACTAATGTAACTAGGGACCATAAAGTGGTAATTTATGATGAGGGACTAATGTAACTAGGGACCATAAAGTGGTATTGTACGATAAGGACTAATGTAACTAGGGACCATAAAGTGGTAATTTATGATGAGGGACTAATGTAACTAGGGATCATTAAGTGGTATTGTACGATGAGGGACTAATGTAACTACGGACAATAAAGTGGTATTGTACGATGAGGACTAATGTAATTAGGGACCATAAAGTGGTATTGTACGATGGAGGACTAATGTAACTAGGGACCATAAAGTGGTATTGTACGATGGAGGACTAATGTAACTAGGGACCATAAAGTGGTATTGTACGATGGAGGACTAATGTAACTAGGGACCATAAAGTGGTATAGTACGATGAAGGACTAATGTAACTAGGGACCATAAAGTAGTATTTTACGATGAAGGACTAATGTAACTAGGGACCATAAAGTGGTATTGTACGATGAAGGACTAATGTAACTAGGGACCATAAAGTAGTATTGTACGATGAGGACTAATGTAACTAGGGACCATAAAGTGGTACTGTACGATGAAGGACTAATGTAACTAGGGACCATAAAGTGGTATTGTACGATGAAGGACTAATGTAACTAGGGACTATAAAGCGGTATTTTACGATAAGGACTAATGTAACTAGGGACCATAAAGTAGTATTGTACGATGAAGGACTAATGTAACTAGGGACCATAAAGTGGTACTGTACGATAAGGACTAATGTAACTAGGGACCATAAAGTGGTACTGTACGATAAGGACTAATGTAACTAGGGACCATAAAATGGTATTGTACGATGAAGGACTAATGTAACTAGGGAACATAAAGTGGTATTGTATGATGAGGGACTAATGTAACTAGGGACCATAAAACGGTATTTTATGATGAAGGACTAATGTAACTAGAGACCATAAAGTGGTATTGTACGATGAAGGACTAATGTAACTAGGGACCATTAAGTGGTATTGTACGATGAGGACTAATGTAACTAGGGACCATAAAGTGGTATTGTACGATAAGGACTAATGAAACTAGGGACCATAAAGTGGTATTGTACGATAAGGACTAATGTAACTAGGGACCATTAAGTGGTATTGTACGATGATGGACTAATGTAACTAGGGACCATAAAGTGGTATTGTACGATAAGGACTAATGTAACTAGGGACCATAAAGTGGTATTGTACGATGAAGGACTAATGTAACTAGGGACCATAAAGTGGTATTGTATGATGAAGGACTAATGTAACTAGAGACCATAAAGTGGTATTGTACGATGAAGGACTAATGCAACTAGGGACCATTAAGTGGTATTGTACGATAAGGACTAATGTAACAAGAGACCATAAAGTGGTATAGTACGATGAAGGACTAATGTAACTAATGACCATAAAGTGGTATTGTACGATAAGGACTAATGTAACTAGGGACCATAAAGTGGTATTGTACGATGTAGGACTAATGTAACTAGGGACCATAAAGTAGTATTGTACGATAAGGACTAATGTAACTAGGGACCATAAAGTGGTATTGTACGATGAAGGACTAATGTAACTAGGGACCATAAAGTGGTATTGTACGATGAAGGACTAATGTAACTAGGGACCATAAAGTGGTATTGTACGATAAGGACTAACGTAACTAGGGACCATAAAGTGGTATTGTACGATGAAGGACTAATGTAACTAGAGACCATAACGTGGTATTGTACGATGGAGGACTAATGTAACCAGGGACCATAAAGTAGTATTGTACGATGAAGGACTAATGTAACTAGGGACCATAAAGTGGTATTGTACGATGAAGGACTAATGTAACTAGGGACCATAAAGTGCTATTGTACGATGAAGGACTAATGTAACTAGGGACCATAAAGAGGTATTGTACGATGAAGGACTAATGTAACTAGGGACCATAAAGTGGTATTGTACGATGAAGGACTAATGTAACTAGGGATCATAAAGTAGTATTGTACGATGCAGGACTAATGTAACTAGGGACCATAAAGTAGTATTGTACGATGAAGGACTAATGTAACTAGGGATCATAAAGTAGTATTGTACGATGAAGGACTAATGTAACTAGGGACCATAAAGTAGTATTGTACGATGAGGGACTAATGTAACTAGGGACCATAAAGTGGTATTGTACGATGAAGGACTAATGTAACTAGGGACCATAAAGTGGTATTGTACGATGAAGGACTAATGTAACTAGGGACCATAAAGTAGTATTGTACGATGAAGGACTAATGTAACTAGGGACCATAAAGTAGTATTGTACGATGAAGGACTAATGTAACTAGAGACCATAAAGTGGTATTATACGACGAAGGACTAATGTAAGTAGGGACCATAAAGTAGTATTGTACGATGAAGGACTAATGTAACTAGAGACCATAAAGTGGTATTATACGATGAAGGACTAATGTAACTAGGGACCATAAAGTGTTATTGTATGATGAAGGACTAATGTAACTAGGGACCATAAAGTGTTATTGTACGATGAAGGACTAATGTAACTAGGGACCATAAAGTGTTATTGTACGATGAAGGACTAATGTAACTAGAGACCATAAAGTAGTATTGTACGATGAAGGACTAATGGAACTAGGGACCATAAAGTAGTATTGTACGATGAAGGACTAGTGTAACTAGGGATCATAAAGTGGTATTGTACGATGAAGGACTAATGTAACTAGAGACCATAAAGTGGTATTGTACGATGAAGGACTAATGTAACTAGGGATCATAAAGTGGTATTGTACGATGAAGGACTAATGTAACTAGGGACCATAAAGTGGTATTGTGCGATGGAGGACTAATGTAACTAGGGACCATAAATTGGTATTGTACGATGAAGGACTAATGTAACTAGGGATCATAAAGTAGTATTGTACGATGAAGGACTAATGTAACTAGGGACCATAAAGTAGTATTGTACGATGAAGGATTAATGTAACTAGAGACCATAAAGTGGTATTATACGATGAAGGACTAATGTAACTAGGGATCATAAAGTGGTATTGTACGATGAAGGACTAATGTAACTAGGGACCATAAAGTGGTATTGTGCGATGGAGGACTAATGTAACTAGAGACCATAACGTGGTATTGTACGATGAAGGACTAATGTAACTAGGGACCATAAAGTGGTATTGTACGATGAAGGACTAATGTAACTAGAGACCGTAAAGTAGTATTGTACGATGAAGGACTAATGTAACTAGGGATCATAAAGTGGTATTGTACGATGAAGGACTAATGTAACTAGAGACCATAAAGTAATATTGTACGATGAAGGACTAATGTAACTAGGGATCATAAAGTGGTATTGTACGATGAAGGATTAATATAACTAGGGACCATAAAGTGGTATTGTACGATGAAGGACTAATGTAACTAGGGACCATAAAGAGGTATTGTACGATGAAGGACTAATGTAACTAGGGACCATAAAGTGGTATTGTACGATGAAGGACTAATGTAACTAGGGATCATAAAGTAGTATTGTACGATGAAGGACTAATGTAACTAGGGACCATCAAGTAGTATTGTACGATGAAGGACTAATGTAACTAGGGATCATAAAGTAGTATTGTATGATGAAGGACTAATGTAACTAGGGACCATAAAGTGTTATTGTACGATGAAGGACTAATGTAACTAGGGACCATAAAGTAGTATTGTACGATGAAGGACTAATGTAACTAGAGACCATAAAGTAGTATTGTAAGATGAAGGACTAATGTAACTAGAGACCATAAAGTGGTATTATACGATGAAGGACTAATGTAACTAGAGACCATAACGTGGTATTGTACAATGAAGGTCTAATGTAACTAGGGACTATAAAGTGGTATTGTACGATGAAGGACTAATGTAACTAGAGATCATAAAGTAGTATTGTACGATGAAGGACTAATGTAACTAGGGATCATAAAGTGGTATTGTACGATGAAGGACTAATGTAACTAGAGACCATAAAGTAGTATTGTACGAAGAAGGACTAATGGAACTAGGGACCATAAAGTAGTATTGTACGATGAAGGACAAGTGTAACTAGGGATCATAAAGTGGTATTGTACGAAGAAGGACTAATGTAACTTGAGACCATAAAGTGGTATTGTACGATGAAGGACTAATGTAACTAGGGATCATAAAGTGGCATTGTACGATGAAGGACTAATGTAACTAGGGACCATAAAGTGGTATTGTGCGATGGAGGACTAATGTAACTAGGGACCATAAATTCGTATTGTACGATGAAGAACTAATGTAGCTAGGGATCATAAAGTAGTATTGTACGATGAAGGACTAATGGAACTAGGGACCATAAAGAAGTATTGTACGATGAAGGACTAATGTAACTAGAGACCATAAAGTGGTATTATACGATGAAGGACTAATGTAACTAGGGATCATAAAGTGGTATTGTACGATGAAGGACTAATGTAACTAGGGACCATAAAGTTGTATTGTGCGATGGAGGACTAATGTAACTAGAGACCATAACGTGGTATTGTACGATGAAGGACTAATGTAACTAGGGACCATTAAGTGGTATTGTACGATGAAGGACTAATGTAACTAGAGACCATAAAGTAGTATTGTACGATGAAGGACTAATGTAACTAGGGATCATAAAGTGGTATTGTACGATGAAGGACTAATGTAACTAGAGACCATAAAGTAGTATTGTACGATGAAGGACTAATGTAACTAGGGATCATAAAGTGGTATTGTACGATGAAGGACTAATATAACTAGGGACCATAAAGTGGTATTGTACGATGAAGGACTAATGTAACTAGGGACCATAAAGTGGTATTGTACGATGAAGGACTAATGTAACTAGGGACCATAAAGTGGTATTGTACGATGAAGGAATAATGTAACTAGGCACCATAAAGTGGTATTGTACGATAAACAGTAATGTAACTAGGGACCATAAAGTGGTATTGTACGATAAGGACTAATGTAACTAGGGATCATAAAGTAGTATTGTACGATGAAGGACTAATGTAACTAGGGATCATAAAGTGGTATTGTACGATGAAGGACTAATGTAACTAGGGACCATAAAGTAGTATTGTATGATGAAGGACTAATGTAAATAGGGATCATAAAGTGGCATTGTACGATGAAGGACTAATGTAACTAGAGACCATAAAGTGGTATTGTACGATGAAGGACTAATGTAACTAGGGATCATAAATTGGTATTGTACGATGGAGGACTAATGTAACTAGGGATCATAAAGTGGTATTGTACGATGAAGGACTAATGTAACTAGAGACCATAAAGTAGTATTTTACGATGAAGGACTAATGTAACTAGGGATCATAAAGTGGTATTGTACGATGAAGGACTAATGTAACTAGAGACCATAAAGTAGTATTGTACGATGAAGGACTAATGTAACTAGGGACCATAAAGTGGTATTGTGCGATGGAGGACTAATGTAACTAGGGACCATAAAGTGGTATTGTACGATGAAGGACTAATGTAACTAGAGACCATAAAGTAGTATTGTACGATGAAGGACTAATGTAACTAGAGACCATAAAGTGGTATTGTACGATGAAGGACTAATGTAACTAGGGATCATAAAGTGGTATTGTACGATGAAGGACTAATGTAACTAGGGACCATAAAGTGGTATTGTGCGATGGAGGAATAATGTAACTAGAGACCATAAATTAGTATTGTACGATGAAGGACTAATGTAACTAGGGATCATAAAGTGGTATTGTACGATGAAGGACTAATGTAACTAGAGACCATAAAGTAGTATTGTACGATGAATGACTAATGTAACTAGAGACCATAAAGTAGTATTGTACGATGAAGGACTAATGTAACTAGAAACCATAAAGTGGTATTGTGCGATGGAGGACTAATGTAACTAGGGACCATAAAGTGGTATTGTGCGATGGAGGAATAATGTAACTAGAGACCATAAATTAGTATTGTACGATGAAGGACTAATGTAACTAGGGATCATAAAGTGGTATTGTGCGATGGAGGACTAATGTAACTAGGGACCATAAAGTGGTATTGTACGATGAAGGACTAATGTAACTAGAGACCATAAATTAGTATTGTACGATGAAGGACTAATGTAACTAGGGATCATAAAGTGGTATTGTACGATGAAGGACTAATGTAACTAGGGACCATAAAGTGGTATTGTGCGATGGAGGACTAATGTAACTAGAGACCATAACGTGGTATTGTACGATGAAGGACTAATGTAACTAGAGACCATAAAGTAGTATTGTACGATGAAGGACTAATGTAACTAGAGACCATAAAGTGGTATTGTACGATGAAGGACTAATGTAACTAGGGATCATAAAGTGGTATTGTACGACGAAGGACTAATGTAACTAGGGACCATAAAGTGGTATTGTGCGATGGAGGACTAATGTAACTAGAGACCATAACGTGGTATTGTACGATGAAGGACTAATGTAACTAGGGACCATAAAGTGGTATTGTACGATGAAGGACTAATGTAACTAGGGACCATAAAGTGGTATTGTACGATAAGGACTAATGTAACTAGGGACCATAAAGTGGTATTGTATGATGAAGGACTAATGTAACTAGGGACCATAAAGTGTTATTGTATGATGAAGTACTAATGTAACTAGAGACCTTAAAGTGGTATTGTACGATATGGACTAATGTAACTAGGGACCATAAAGTAGTATTGTACGATGAAGGACTAATGTAACTAGGGACCATAAAGTAGTATTGTACGATGAAGGACTAATGTAACTAGAGACCATAAAGTGGTATTGTATGATGAAGGACTAATGTAACTAGGGAACATAAAGTACTATTGTACGGTGAAGGACTAATGTAACTAGAGAACATAACGTGGTATTGTACGATGATTGACTAATGTAACTAGGGACCATAAAGTGGTATTGTATGATGAAGGACTAATGTAACTAGGGACCATAAAGTGTTATTGTATGATGAAGGACTAATGTAACTAGAGACCATAAAGTGGTATTGTACGATGAAGGACTAATGTACCTAGGGACCATAAAGTGGTATTGTATGATGAAGGACTAATGTAACTAGGGACCATAAAGTGTTATTGTATGATGAAGGACTAATGTAACTAGGGACCATAAAGTGGTATTTTATGATGAAGGACTAATGTAACTAGGGACCATAAAGTAGTATTGTACGATGAAGGACTAATGTAACTAGGGACTATAAAGTGGTATTGTACGATGAAGGACTAATGTAACTAGGGACCATAAAATGGTACTGTACGATGGAGGACTAATGTAACTAGGGACCATAAAATGGTACAGTACGATGAAGGACTAATGTAACTAGGGATCATAAAGTGGTATTGTACGATAAGGACTAATGTAACTAGGGACCATAAAGTGGTACTGTACGATGAAGGACTAATGTAACTACGGAACATAAAGTGGTATTGTATGATGGAGGACTAATGTAACTAGGGACCATAAAATGGTACTGTACGATGAAGGACTAATGTAACTAGGGATCATAAAGTGGTATTGTACGATAAGGACTAATTTAACTACGGACCATAAAGTGGTATTGTACGATAAGGACTAATGTAACTAGGGACCATAAAGTGGTATTGTACGATGAAGGACTAATGTAACTAGGGACCATAAAGTGGTATTGTACGATAAGGACTAACGTAACTAGGGACCATAAAGTGGTATTGTACGATAAGGACTAATGTAACTAGGGACCATAAAGTGGTATTGTACGATGAAGGACTAATGTAACTAGGGACCATAAAGTGGTATTGTATGATGAAGGACTAATGTAACTAGAGACCATAAAGTGGTATTGTACGATGAAGGACTAATGTAACTAGGGACCATTAAGTGGTATTGTACGATAAGGACTAATGTAACTAGAGACCATAAAGTGGTATTGTACGATGAAGGACTAATGTAACTAGGGACCATAAAGTGGTATTGTACGATAAGGACTAATGTAACTAGGGACCATAAAGTGGTATTGTACGATGTAGGACTAATGTAACTAGGGACCATAAAGTAGTATTGTACGATAAGGACTAATGTAACTAGGGACCATAAAGTGGTATTGTACGATGAAGGACTAATGTAACTAGGGACCATAAAGTGGTATTGTACGATGAAGGACTAATGTAACTAGGGACCATAAAGTGGTATTGTACGATAAGGACTAACGTAACTAGGGACCATAAAGTGGTATTGTACGATGAAGGACTAATGTAACTAGAGACCATAACGTGGTATTGTACGATGGAGGACTAATGTAACTAGGGACCATAAAGTAGTATTGTACGATGAAGGACTAATGTAACTAGGGACCATAAAGTGGTATTGTACGATGAAGGACTAATGTAACTAGGGACCATAAAGAGGTATTGTACGATGAAGGTCTAATGTAACTAGGGACCATAAAATGGTATTGTACGATGATGGACTAATGTAACTAGGGATCATAAAGTAGTATTGTACGATGAAGGACTAATGTAACTAGGGAACATAAAGTAGTATTGTACGATGAAGGACTAATGTAACTAGGGATCATAAAGTAGTATTGTACGATGAAGGACTAATGTAACTAGGGACCATAAAGTAGTATTGTACGATGAGGGACTGATGTAACTAGGGACCATAAAGTGGTATTGTACGATGAAGGACTAATGTAACTTGGGACCATAAAGTGATATTGTACGATGAAGGACTAATGTAACTAGGGACCATAAAGTAGTATTGTACGATGAAGGACTAATGTAACTAGGGATCATAAAGTAGTATTGTACGATGAAGGACTAATGTAACTAGAGACCATAAAGTGGTATTATACGATGAAGGACTAATGTAACTAGGGACCATAAAGTAGTATTGTACGATGAAGGACTAATGTAACTAGAGACCATCAAGTGGTATTATACGATGAAGGACTAATGTAACTAGGGACCATAAAGTGTTATTGTATGATGAAGGACTAATGTAACTAGGGACCATAAAGTGTTATTATACGATGAAGGACTAATGTAACTAGGGACCATAAAGTAGTATTGTACGATGAAGAACTAATGTAACTAGGGACCATAAAGTAGTATTGTACGATGAAGGACTAATGTAACTAGGGACCATAAAGTAGTATTGTACGATGAAGGACTAATGTAACTAGAGACCATAAAGTGGTATTATACGATGAAGGACTAATGTAACTAGGGATCATAAAGTGGTATTGTACGATGAAGGACTAATGTAACTAGGGACCATAAAGTGGTATTGTGCGATGGAGGACTAATGTAACTAGAGACCATAAAGTAGTATTGTACGATGAAGGACTAATGTAACTAGGGACCATAAAGTAGTATTGTACGATGAAGGACTAATGTAACTAGGGACCATAAAGTGGTATTGTGCGATGGAGGACTAATGTAACTAGAGACCATAAAGTGGTATTGTATGATGAAGGACTAATGTAACTAGGGATCATAAAGAGGTATTGTACGATGAAGGACTAATATAACTAGGGACCATAAAGTGGTATTGTACGATGAAGGACTAATAAAACTAGGGACCATAAAGTAGTATTGTACGATGAAGGACTAATGTAACTAGGGACCATAAAGTAGTATTGTACGATGAAGGACTAATGTAACTAGGGACCATAAAGTAGTATTGTACGATGAAGGACTAATGTAACTAGGGACCATAAAGTAGTATTGTACGATGAATGACTAATATAACTAGAGACCATAAAGTGGTATTATACGATGAAGGACTAATGTAACTAGGGATCATAAAGTGGTATTGTACGATGAAGGACTAATGTAACTAGGGACCATAAAGTGGTATTGTGCGATGGAGGACTAATGTAACTAGGGACCATAAATTAGTATTGTACAATGAAGGACTAATGTAACTAGGGACCATAAAGTAGTATTGTACGATGAAGGACTAATGTAACTAGGGACCATAAAGTAGTATTGTACGATGAAGGACTAATGTAACTAGGGACCATAAAGTAGTATTGTACGATGAAGGACTAATGTAACTAGAGACCATAAAGTGGTATTATACGATGAAGGACTAATGTAACTAGGGACCATAAAGTGGTATTGTACGATGAAGGACTAATGTAACAAGGGACCATAAAGTGGTATTGTGCGATGGAGGACTAATGTAACTAGAGACCATAAAGTGTTATTGTACGATGAAGGACTAATGTAACTAGGGACCATAAAGTAGTATTGTACGATGAAGGACTAATGTAACTAGGGACCATAAAGTAGTATTGTACGATGAGGGACTAATGTAACTAGGGATCATAAAGTGGTATTGTACGATGAAGGACTAATGTAACTAGGGACCATAAAGTGGTATTGTGCGATGGAGGACTAATGTAACTAGGGACCATAAATTAGTATTGTACGATGAAGGACTAATGTAACTAGGGATCATAAAGTAGTATTGTACGATGAAGGACTAATGTAACTAGGGACCATAAAGTGGTATTGTGCGATGGAGGACTAATGAAACTAGAGACCATAAAGTGGTATTGTACGATGGAGGACTAATGTAACTAGGGACCATAAATTAGTATTGTACAATGAAGGACTAATGTAACTAGGGACCATAAAGTAGTATTGTACGATGAAGGACTAATGTAACTAGGGACCATAAAGTGGTATTGTACGATGAAGGACTAATGTAACTAGGGACCATAAAGTAGTATTGTACGATGAAGGACTAATATAACTAGAGACCATAAAGTGGTATTATACGATGAAGGACTAATGTAACTAGGGATCATAAAGTGGTATTGTACGATGAAGGACTAATGTAACTAGGGACCATAAAGTGGTATTGTGCGATGGAGGACTAATGTAACTAGGGACCATAAATTAGTATTGTACAATGAAGGACTAATGTAACTAGGGACCATAAAGTAGTATTGTACGATGAAGGACTAATGTAACTAGGGACCATAAAGCGGTATTGTACGATGAAGGACTAATGTAACTAGGGACCATAAAGTAGTATTGTACGATGAAGGACTAATGTAACTAGAGACCATAAAGTGGTATTATACGATGAAGGACTAATGTAACTAGGGATCATAAAGTGGTATTGTACGATGAAGGACTAATGTAACTAGGGACCATAAAGTGGTATTGTGCGATGGAGGACTAATGTAACTAGAGACCATAAAGTAGTATTGTACGATGAAGGACTAATGTAACTAGAGACCATAAAGTGGTATTATACGATGAAGGACTAATGTAACTAGGGACCATAAAGTAGTATTGTACGATGAAGGACTAATGTAACTAGGGATCATAAAGTGGTATTGTACGATGAAGGACTAATGTAACTAGAGACCATAAAGTAGTATTGTACGATGAAGGACTAATGTAACTAGGGATCATAAAGTGGTATTGTACGATGAAGGACTAATATAACTAGGGACCATAAAGTGGTATTGTACGATGAAGGACTAATGAAACTAGGGACCATAAAGTGGTATTGTACGATGAAGGACTAATGTAACTAGGGACCATAAAGTGGTATTGTACGATGAAGGAATAATGTAACTAGGCACCATAAAGTGGTATTGTACGATAAGCACTAATGTAACTAGGGACCATAAAGTGGTATTGTACGATAAGGACTAATGTAACTAGGGATCATAAAGTAGTATTGTACGATGAAGGACTAATGTAACTAGGGATCATAAAGTGGTATTGTACGATGAAGGACTAATGTAACTAGGGACCATAAAGTAGTATTGTACGATGAAGGACTAATGTAACTAGGGATCATAAAGTGGCATTGTACGATGAAGGACTAATGTAACTAGAGACCATAAAGTGGTATTGTACGATGAAGGACTAATGTAACTAGGGATCATAAAGTGGTATTGTACGATGGAGGACTAATGTAACTAGGGATCATAAAGTGGTATTGTACGATGAAGGACTAATGTAACTAGAGACCATAAAATAGTATTGTACGATGAAGGACTAATGTAACTAGGGATCATAAAGTTGTATTGTACGATGAAGGACTAATGTAACTAGAGACCATAAAGTAGTATTGTACGATGAAGGACTAATGTAACTAGGGACCATAAAGTGGTATTGAACGATGAAGGACTAATGTAACTAGAGACCATAAATTAGTATTGTACGATGAAGGACTAATGTAACTAGGGATCATAAAGTGGTATTGTACGATGAAGGACTAATGTAACTAGAGACCATAAAGTAGTATTGTACGATGAATGACTAATGTAACTAGAGACCATAAAGTAGTATTGTACGATGAAGGACTAATGTAACTAGAGACCATAAAGTGGTATTGTGCGATGGAGGACTAATGTAACTAGCGACCATAAAGTGGTATTGTTCGATGGAGGACTAATGTAACTAGAGACCATTAATTAGTATTGTACGATGAAGGACTAATGTAACTAGGGATCATAAAGTGGTATTGTGCGATGGAGGACTAATGTAACTAGGGACCATAAAGTGGTATTGTACGATGAAGGACTAATGTAACTAGAGACCATAAATTTGTATTGTACGATGAAGGACTAATGTAACTAGGGACCATAAAGTGTTATTGTATGATGAAGGACTAATGTAACTAGGGAACATAAAGTGGTATTTTATGATGAAGGACTAATGTAACTAGGGACCATAAAGTAGTATTGTACGATGAAGGACTAATGTAACTAGGGATCATAAAGTGGTATTGTACGATGAAGGACTAATGTAACTAGGGACCATAAAGTGGTATTGTGCGATGGAGGACTAATGTAACTAGAGACCATAACGTGGTATTGTACGATGAAGGACTAATGTAACTAGGGACCATAAAGTGGTATTGTACGATGAAGGACTAATGTAACTAGGGACCATAAAGTGGTATTGTACGATAAGGACTATTGTAACTAGGGACCATAAAGTGGTATTGTATGATAAAGGACTAATGTAACTAGGGACCATAAAGTGTTATTGTATGATGAAGGACTAATGTAACTAGAGACCATAAAGTGGTATTGTACGATAAGGACTAATGTAACTAGGGACCATAAAGTAGTATTGTACGATGAAGGACTAATGTAACTAGGGACCATAAAGTGTTATTGTACGATGAAGGACTAATGTAACTAGGGACCATAAAGTAGTATTGTACGATGAAGGACTAATGTAACTAGGGACCATAAAGTGGTATTGTACGATGAAGGACTAATGTAACTAGGGACCATAAAGTGGTATTGTGCGATGGAGGACTAATGTAACTAGGGACCATAAATTAGTATTGTACGATGAAGGACTAATGTAACTAGGGATCATAAAGTAGTATTGTACGATGAAGGACTAATGTAACTAGGGACCATAAAGTGGTATTGTGCGATGGAGGACTAATGTAACTAGAGACCATAAAGTAGTATTGTACGATGAAGGACTAATGTAACTAGGGATCATAAAGTGGTATTGTACGATGAAGGACTAATATAACTAGGGACCATAAAGTAGTATTGTACGATGAAGGACTAATGTAACTAGGGATCATAAAGTGGCATTGTACGATGAAGGACTAATGTAACTAGAGACCATAAAGTGGTATTGTACGATGAAGGACTAATGTAACTAGGGATCATAAAGTGGTTTTGTACGTTGGAGGACTAATGTAACTAGGGATCATAAAGTGGTATTGTACGATGAAGGACTAATGTAACTAGGGACCATAAAGTAGTATTGTACGATGAAGGACTAATGTAACTAGAGACCATAAAGTGGTATTATACGATGAAGGACTAATGTAACTAGGGATCATAAAGTGGTATTGTACGATGAAGGACTAATGTAACTAGGGACCATAAAGTGGTATTGTGCGATGGAGGACTAATGTAACTAGAGACCATAAAGTAGTATTGTACGATGAAGGACTAATGTAACTAGGGATCATAAAGTGGTATTGTACGATGAAGGACTAATGTAACTAGGGACCATAAAGTAGTATTGTACGATGAAGGACTAATGTAACTAGGGATCATAAAGTGGCATTGTACGATGAAGGACTAATGTAACTAGAGACCATAAAGTGGTATTGTACGATGAAGGACTAATGTAACTAGGGATCATAAAGTGGTATTGTACGATGGAGGACTAATGTAACTAGGGATCATAAAGTGGTATTGTACGATGAAGGACTAATGTAACTAGAGACCATAAAGTAGTATTGTACGATGAAGGACTAATGTAACTAGGGATCATAAAGTTGTATTGTACGATGAAGAACTAATGTAACTAGAGACCATAAAGTAGTATTGTACGATCAAGGACTAATGTAACTAGGGACCATAAAGTGGTATTGTACGATGAAGGACTAATGTAACTAGAGACCATAAAGTAGTATTGTACGATGAATGACTAATGTAACTAGAGACCATAAAGTAGTATTGAACGATGAAGGACTAATGTAACTAGGGATCATAAAGTAGTATTGTACGATGAAGGACTAATGTAACTAGGGAACATAAAGTAGTATTGTACGATGAAGGACTAATGTAACTAGGGATCATAAAGTAGTATTGTACGATGAAGGACTAATGTAACTAGGGACCATAAAGTAGTATTGTACGATGAGGGACTAATGTAACTAGGGACCATAAAGTGGTATTGTACGATGAAGGACTAATGTAACTTGGGACCATAAAGTGATATTGTACGATGAAGGACTAATGTAACTAGGGACCATAAAGTAGTATTGTACGATGAAGGACTAATGTAACTAGGGATCATAAAGTAGTATTGTACGATGAAGGACTAATGTAACTAGAGACCATAAAGTGGTATTATACGATGAAGGACTAATGTAACTAGGGACCATAAAGTAGTATTGTACGATGAAGGACTAATGTAACTAGAGACCATAAAGTGGTATTATACGATGAAGGACTAATGTAACTAGGGACCATAAAGTGTTATTGTATGATGAAGGACTAATGTAACTAGGGACCATAAAGTGTTATTGTACGATGAAGGACTAATGTAACTAGGGACCATAAAGTAGTATTGTACGATGAAGGACTAATGTAACTAGGGACCATAAAGTAGTATTGTACGATGAAGGACTAATGTAACTAGGGACCATAAAGTGGTATTGTGCGATGGAGGACTAATGTAACTAGAGACCATAAAGTGGTATTGTATGATGAAGGACTAATGTAACTAGGGATCATAAAGAGGTATTGTACGATGAAGGACTAATATAACTAGGGACCATAAAGTGGTATTGTACGATGAAGGACTAATAAAACTAGGGACCATAAAGTAGTATTGTACGATGAAGGACTAATGTAACTAGGGACCATAAAGTAGTATTGTACGATGAAGGACTAATGTAACTAGGGACCATAAAGTAGTATTGTACGATGAAGGACTAATGTAACTAGGGACCATAAAGTAGTATTGTACGATGAATGACTAATATAACTAGAGACCATAAAGTGGTATTATACGATGAAGGACTAATGTAACTAGGGATCATAAAGTGGTATTGTACGATGAAGGACTAATGTAACTAGGGACCATAAAGTGGTATTGTGCGATGGAGGACTAATGTAACTAGGGACCATAAATTAGTATTGTACAATGAAGGACTAATGTAACTAGGGACCATAAAGTAGTATTGTACGATGAAGGACTAATGTAACTAGGGACCATAAAGTAGTATTGTACGATGAAGGACTAATGTAACTAGGGACCATACAGTAGTATTGTACGATGAAGGACTAATGTAACTAGAGACCATAAAGTGGTATTATACGATGAAGGACTAATGTAACTAGGGACCATAAAGTGGTATTGTACGATGAAGGACTAATGTAACAAGGGACCATAAAGTGGTATTGTGCGATGGAGGACTAATGTAACTAGAGACCATAAAGTGTTATTGTACGATGAAGGACTAATGTAACTAGGGACCATAAAGTAGTATTGTACGATGAAGGACTAATGTAACTAGGGACCATAAAGTAGTATTGTACGATGAGGGACTAATGTAACTAGGGATCATAAAGTGGTATTGTACGATGAAGGACTAATGTAACTAGGGACCATAAAGTGGTATTGTGCGATGGAGGACTAATGTAACTAGGGACCATAAATTAGTATTGTACGATGAAGGACTAATGTAACTAGGGATCATAAAGTAGTATTGTACGATGAAGGACTAATGTAACTAGGGACCATAAAGTGGTATTGTGCGATGGAGGACTAATGAAACTAGAGACCATAAAGTGGTATTGTACGATGGAGGACTAATGTAACTAGGGACCATAAATTAGTATTGTACAATGAAGGACTAATGTAACTAGGGACCATAAAGTAGTATTGTACGATGAAGGACTAATGTAACTAGGGACCATAAAGTGGTATTGTACGATGAAGGACTAATGTAACTAGGGACCATAAAGTAGTATTGTACGATGAAGGACTAATATAACTAGAGACCATAAAGTGGTATTATACGATGAAGGACTAATGTAACTAGGGATCATAAAGTGGTATTGTACGATGAAGGACTAATGTAACTAGGGACCATAAAGTGGTATTGTGCGATGGAGGACTAATGTAACTAGGGACCATAAATTAGTATTGTACAATGAAGGACTAATGTAACTAGGGACCATAAAGTAGTATTGTACGATGAAGGACTAATGTAACTAGGGACCATAAAGCGGTATTGTACGATGAAGGACTAATGTAACTAGGGACCATAAAGTAGTATTGTACGATGAAGGACTAATGTAACTAGAGACCATAAAGTGGTATTATACGATGAAGGACTAATGTAACTAGGGATCATAAAGTGGTATTGTACGATGAAGGACTAATGTAACTAGGGACCATAAAGTGGTATTGTGCGATGGAGGACTAATGTAACTAGAGACCATAAAGTAGTATTGTACGATGAAGGACTAATGTAACTAGAGACCATAAAGTGGTATTATACGATGAAGGACTAATGTAACTAGGGACCATAAAGTAGTATTGTACGATGAAGGACTAATGTAACTAGGGATCATAAAGTGGTATTGTACGATGAAGGACTAATGTAACTAGAGACCATAAAGTAGTATTGTACGATGAAGGACTAATGTAACTAGGGATCATAAAGTGGTATTGTACGATGAAGGACTAATATAACTAGGGACCATAAAGTGGTATTGTACGATGAAGGACTAATGAAACTAGGGACCATAAAGTGGTATTGTACGATGAAGGACTAATGTAACTAGGGACCATAAAG
This sequence comes from Meconema thalassinum, assembly GCA_946902985.2. Lineage (NCBI taxonomy): Eukaryota > Metazoa > Arthropoda > Insecta > Orthoptera > Tettigoniidae > Meconema > Meconema thalassinum. The sequence continues at coordinate 19,841,692 of OX336397.1, forward strand.
TGGTATTGTACGATGAAGGAATAATGTAACTAGGCACCATAAAGTGGTATTGTACGATAAGCACTAATGTAACTAGGGACCATAAAGTGGTATTGTACGATAAGGACTAATGTAACTAGGGATCATAAAGTAGTATTGTACGATGAAGGACTAATGTAACTAGGGATCATAAAGTGGTATTGTACGATGAAGGACTAATGTAACTAGGGACCATAAAGTAGTATTGTACGATGAAGGACTAATGTAACTAGGGATCATAAAGTGGCATTGTACGATGAAGGACTAATGTAACTAGAGACCATAAAGTGGTATTGTACGATGAAGGACTAATGTAACTAGGGATCATAAAGTGGTATTGTACGATGGAGGACTAATGTAACTAGGGATCATAAAGTGGTATTGTACGATGAAGGACTAATGTAACTAGAGACCATAAAGTAGTATTGTACGATGAAGGACTAATGTAACTAGGGATCATAAAGTTGTATTGTACGATGAAGGACTAATGTAACTAGAGACCATAAAGTAGTATTGTACGATGAAGGACTAATGTAACTAGGGACCATAAAGTGGTATTGAACGATGAAGGACTAATGTAACTAGAGACCATAAATTAGTATTGTACGATGAAGGACTAATGTAACTAGGGATCATAAAGTGGTATTGTACGATGAAGGACTAATGTAACTAGAGACCATAAAGTAGTATTGTACGATGAATGACTAATGTAACTAGAGACCATAAAGTAGTATTGTACGATGAAGGACTAATGTAACTAGAGACCATAAAGTGGTATTGTGCGATGGAGGACTAATGTAACTAGGGACCATAAAGTGGTATTGTTCGATGGAGGACTAATGTAACTAGAGACCATTAATTAGTATTGTACGATGAAGGACTAATGTAACTAGGGATCATAAAGTGGTATTGTGCGATGGAGGACTAATGTAACTAGGGACCATAAAGTGGTATTGTACGATGAAGGACTAATGTAACTAGAGACCATAAATTTGTATTGTACGATGAAGGACTAATGTAACTAGGGACCATAAAGTGTTATTGTATGATGAAGGACTAATGTAACTAGGGACCATAAAGTGGTATTTTATGATGAAGGACTAATGTAACTAGGGACCATAAAGTAGTATTGTACGATGAAGGACTAATGTAACTAGGGATCATAAAGTGGTATTGTACGATGAAGGACTAATGTAACTAGGGACCATAAAGTGGTATTGTGCGATGGAGGACTAATGTAACTAGAGACCATAACGTGGTATTGTACGATGAAGGACTAATGTAACTAGGGACCATAAAGTGGTATTGTACGATGAAGGACTAATGTAACTAGGGACCATAAAGTGGTATTGTACGATAAGGACTATTGTAACTAGGGACCATAAAGTGGTATTGTATGATAAAGGACTAATGTAACTAGGGACCATAAAGTGTTATTGTATGATGAAGGACTAATGTAACTAGAGACCATAAAGTGGTATTGTACGATAAGGACTAATGTAACTAGGGACCATAAAGTAGTATTGTACGATGAAGGACTAATGTAACTAGGGACCATAAAGTGTTATTGTACGATGAAGGACTAATGTAACTAGGGACCATAAAGTAGTATTGTACGATGAAGGACTAATGTAACTAGGGACCATAAAGTGGTATTGTACGATGAAGGACTAATGTAACTAGGGACCATAAAGTGGTATTGTGCGATGGAGGACTAATGTAACTAGGGACCATAAATTAGTATTGTACGATGAAGGACTAATGTAACTAGGGATCATAAAGTAGTATTGTACGATGAAGGACTAATGTAACTAGGGACCATAAAGTGGTATTGTGCGATGGAGGACTAATGTAACTAGAGACCATAAAGTAGTATTGTACGATGAAGGACTAATGTAACAAGGGATCATAAAGTGGTATTGTACGATGAAGGACTAATATAACTAGGGACCATAAAGTAGTATTGTACGATGAAGGACTAATGTAACTAGGGATCATAAAGTGGCATTGTACGATGAAGGACTAATGTAACTAGAGACCATAAAGTGGTATTGTACGATGAAGGACTAATGTAACTAGGGATCATAAAGTGGTTTTGTACGTTGGAGGACTAATGTAACTAGGGATCATAAAGTGGTATTGTACGATGAAGGACTAATGTAACTAGGGACCATAAAGTAGTATTGTACGATGAAGGACTAATGTAACTAGAGACCATAAAGTGGTATTATACGATGAAGGACTAATGTAACTAGGGATCATAAAGTGGTATTGTACGATGAAGGACTAATGTAACTAGGGACCATAAAGTGGTATTGTGCGATGGAGGACTAATGTAACTAGAGACCATAAAGTAGTATTGTACGATGAAGGACTAATGTAACTAGGGATCATAAAGTGGTATTGTACGATGAAGGACTAATGTAACTAGGGACCATAAAGTAGTATTGTACGATGAAGGACTAATGTAACTAGGGATCATAAAGTGGCATTGTACGATGAAGGACTAATGTAACTAGAGACCATAAAGTGGTATTGTACGATGAAGGACTAATGTAACTAGGGATCATAAAGTGGTATTGTACGATGGAGGACTAATGTAACTAGGGATCATAAAGTGGTATTGTACGATGAAGGACTAATGTAACTAGAGACCATAAAGTAGTATTGTACGATGAAGGACTAATGTAACTAGGGATCATAAAGTTGTATTGTACGATGAAGAACTAATGTAACTAGAGACCATAAAGTAGTATTGTACGATCAAGGACTAATGTAACTAGGGACCATAAAGTGGTATTGTACGATGAAGGACTAATGTAACTAGAGACCATAAAGTAGTATTGTACGATGAATGACTAATGTAACTAGAGACCATAAAGTAGTATTGAACGATGAAGGACTAATGTAACTAGGGATCATAAAGTAGTATTGTACGATGAAGGACTAATGTAACTAGGGAACATAAAGTAGTATTGTACGATGAAGGACTAATGTAACTAGGGATCATAAAGTAGTATTGTACGATGAAGGACTAATGTAACTAGGGACCATAAAGTAGTATTGTACGATGAGGGACTAATGTAACTAGGGACCATAAAGTGGTATTGTACGATGAAGGACTAATGTAACTTGGGACCATAAAGTGATATTGTACGATGAAGGACTAATGTAACTAGGGACCATAAAGTAGTATTGTACGATGAAGGACTAATGTAACTAGGGATCATAAAGTAGTATTGTACGATGAAGGACTAATGTAACTAGAGACCATAAAGTGGTATTATACGATGAAGGACTAATGTAACTAGGGACCATAAAGTAGTATTGTACGATGAAGGACTAATGTAACTAGAGACCATAAAGTGGTATTATACGATGAAGGACTAATGTAACTAGGGACCATAAAGTGTTATTGTATGATGAAGGACTAATGTAACTAGGGACCATAAAGTGTTATTGTACGATGAAGGACTAATGTAACTAGGGACCATAAAGTAGTATTGTACGATGAAGGACTAATGTAACTAGGGACCATAAAGTCGTATTGTACGATGAAGGACTAATGTAACTAGGGACCATAAAGTAGTATTGTACGATGAAGGACTAATGTAACTAGAGACCATAAAGTGGTATTATACGATGAAGGACTAATGTAACTAGGGATCATAAAGTGGTATTGTACGATGAAGGACTAATGTAACTAGGGACCATAAAGTGGTATTGTGCGATGGAGGACTAATGTAACTAGGGATCATAAAGTGGTATTGTACGATGAAGGACTAATGTAACTAGGGACCATAAAGTAGTATTGTACGATGAAGGACTAATGTAACTAGAGACCATAAAGTGGTATTATACGATGAAGGACTAATGTAACTAGGGATCATAAAGTGGTATTGTACGATGAAGGACTAATGTAACTAGGGACCATAAAGTGGTATTGTGCGATGGAGGACTAATGTAACTAGAGACCATAAAGTAGTATTGTACGATGAAGGACTAATGTAACTAGGGATCATAATGTGGTATTGTACGATGAAGGACTAATGTAACGAGGGACCATAAAGTAGTATTGTACGATGAAGGACTAATGTAACTAGGGATCATAAAGTGGCATTGTACGATGAAGGACTAATGTAACTAGAGACCATAAAGTGGTATTGTACGATGAAGGACTAATGTAACTAGGGATCATAAAGTGGTATTGTACGATGGAGGACTAATGTAACTAGGGACCATAAAATGGTACTGTACGATGGAGGACTAATGTAACTAGGGACCATAAAATGGTACAGTACGATGAAGGACTAATGTAACTAGGGATCATAAAGTGGTATTGTACGATAAGGACTAATGTAACTAGGGACCATAAAGTGGTACTGTACGATGAAGGACTAATGTAACTACGGAACATAAAGTGGTATTGTATGATGGAGGACTAATGTAACTAGGGACCATAAAATGGTACTGTACGATGAAGGACTAATGTAACTAGGGATCATAAAGTGGTATTGTACGATAAGGACTAATTTAACTACGGACCATAAAGTGGTATTGTACGATAAGGACTAATGTAACTAGGGACCATAAAGTGGTATTGTACGATGAAGGACTAATGTAACTAGGGACCATAAAGTGGTATTGTACGATAAGGACTAACGTAACTAGGGACCATAAAGTGGTATTGTACGATAAGGACTAATGTAACTAGGGACCATAAAGTGGTATTGTACGATGAAGGACTAATGTAACTAGGGACCATAAAGTGGTATTGTATGATGAAGGACTAATGTAACTAGAGACCATAAAGTGGTATTGTACGATGAAGGACTAATGTAACTAGGGACCATTAAGTGGTATTGTACGATAAGGACTAATGTAACTAGAGACCATAAAGTGGTATTGTACGATGAAGGACTAATGTAACTAGGGACCATAAAGTGGTATTGTACGATAAGGACTAATGTAACTAGGGACCATAAAGTGGTATTGTACGATGTAGGACTAATGTAACTAGGGACCATAAAGTAGTATTGTACGATAAGGACTAATGTAACTAGGGACCATAAAGTGGTATTGTACGATGAAGGACTAATGTAACTAGGGACCATAAAGTGGTATTGTACGATGAAGGACTAATGTAACTAGGGACCATAAAGTGGTATTGTACGATAAGGACTAACGTAACTAGGGACCATAAAGTGGTATTGTACGATGAAGGACTAATGTAACTAGAGACCATAACGTGGTATTGTACGATGGAGGACTAATGTAACTAGGGACCATAAAGTAGTATTGTACGATGAAGGACTAATGTAACTAGGGACCATAAAGTGGTATTGTACGATGAAGGACTAATGTAACTAGGGACCATAAAGAGGTATTGTACGATGAAGGTCTAATGTAACTAGGGACCATAAAATGGTATTGTACGATGATGGACTAATGTAACTAGGGATCATAAAGTAGTATTGTACGATGAAGGACTAATGTAACTAGGGAACATAAAGTAGTATTGTACGATGAAGGACTAATGTAACTAGGGATCATAAAGTAGTATTGTACGATGAAGGACTAATGTAACTAGGGACCATAAAGTAGTATTGTACGATGAGGGACTAATGTAACTAGGGACCATAAAGTGGTATTGTACGATGAAGGACTAATGTAACTTGGGACCATAAAGTGATATTGTACGATGAAGGACTAATGTAACTAGGGACCATAAAGTAGTATTGTACGATGAAGGACTAATGTAACTAGGGATCATAAAGTAGTATTGTACGATGAAGGACTAATGTAACTAGAGACCATAAAGTGGTATTATACGATGAAGGACTAATGTAACTAGGGACCATAAAGTAGTATTGTACGATGAAGGACTAATGTAACTAGAGACCATCAAGTGGTATTATACGATGAAGGACTAATGTAACTAGGGACCATAAAGTGTTATTGTATGATGAAGGACTAATGTAACTAGGGACCATAAAGTGTTATTATACGATGAAGGACTAATGTAACTAGGGACCATAAAGTAGTATTGTACGATGAAGAACTAATGTAACTAGGGACCATAAAGTAGTATTGTACGATGAAGGACTAATGTAACTAGGGACCATAAAGTAGTATTGTACGATGAAGGACTAATGTAACTAGAGACCATAAAGTGGTATTATACGATGAAGGACTAATGTAACTAGGGATCATAAAGTGGTATTGTACGATGAAGGACTAATGTAACTAGGGACCATAAAGTGGTATTGTGCGATGGAGGACTAATGTAACTAGAGACCATAAAGTAGTATTGTACGATGAAGGACTAATGTAACTAGGGACCATAAAGTAGTATTGTACGATGAAGGACTAATGTAACTAGGGACCATAAAGTGGTATTGTGCGATGGAGGACTAATGTAACTAGAGACCATAAAGTGGTATTGTATGATGAAGGACTAATGTAACTAGGGATCATAAAGAGGTATTGTACGATGAAGGACTAATATAACTAGGGACCATAAAGTGGTATTGTACGATGAAGGACTAATAAAACTAGGGACCATAAAGTAGTATTGTACGATGAAGGACTAATGTAACTAGGGACCATAAAGTAGTATTGTACGATGAAGGACTAATGTAACTAGGGACCATAAAGTAGTATTGTACGATGAAGGACTAATGTAACTAGGGACCATAAAGTAGTATTGTACGATGAATGACTAATATAACTAGAGACCATAAAGTGGTATTATACGATGAAGGACTAATGTAACTAGGGATCATAAAGTGGTATTGTACGATGAAGGACTAATGTAACTAGGGACCATAAAGTGGTATTGTTCGATGGAGGACTAATGTAACTAGGGACCATAAATTAGTATTGTACAATGAAGGACTAATGTAACTAGGGACCATAAAGTAGTATTGTACGATGAAGGACTAATGTAACTAGGGACCATAAAGTAGTATTGTACGATGAAGGACTAATGTAACTAGGGACCATAAAGTAGTATTGTACGATGAAGGACTAATGTAACTAGAGACCATAAAGTGGTATTATACGATGAAGGACTAATGTAACTAGGGACCATAAAGTGGTATTGTACGATGAAGGACTAATGTAACAAGGGACCATAAAGTGGTATTGTGCGATGGAGGACTAATGTAACTAGAGACCATAAAGTGTTATTGTACGATGAAGGACTAATGTAACTAGGGACCATAAAGTAGTATTGTACGATGAAGGACTAATGTAACTAGGGACCATAAAGTAGTATTGTACGATGAGGGACTAATGTAACTAGGGATCATAAAGTGGTATTGTACGATGAAGGACTAATGTAACTAGGGACCATAAAGTGGTATTGTGCGATGGAGGACTAATGTAACTAGGGACCATAAATTAGTATTGTACGATGAAGGACTAATGTAACTAGGGATCATAAAGTAGTATTGTACGATGAAGGACTAATGTAACGAGGGACCATAAAGTAGTATTGTACGATGAAGGACTAATGTAACTAGGGATCATAAAGTGGCATTGTACGATGAGGGACTAATGTAACTAGAGACCATAAAGTGGTATTGTACGATGAAGGACTAATGTAACTAGGGATCATAAAGTGGTATTGTACGATGGAGGACTAATGTAACTAGGGACCATAAAATGGTACTGTACGATGGAGGACTAATGTAACTAGGGACCATAAAATGGTACAGTACGATGAAGGACTAATGTAACTAGGGATCATAAAGTGGTATTGTACGATAAGGACTAATGTAACTAGGGACCATAAAGTGGTACTGTACGATGAAGGACTAATGTAACTACGGAACATAAAGTGGTATTGTATGATGGAGGACTAATGTAACTAGGGACCATAAAATGGTACTGTACGATGAAGGACTAATGTAACTAGGGATCATAAAGTGGTATTGTACGATAAGGACTAATTTAACTACGGACCATAAAGTGGTATTGTACGATAAGGACTAATGTAACTAGGGACCATAAAGTGGTATTGTACGATGAAGGACTAATGTAACTAGGGACCATAAAGTGGTATTGTACGATAAGGACTAACGTAACTAGGGACCATAAAGTGGTATTGTACGATAAGGACTAATGTAACTAGGGACCATAAAGTGGTATTGTACGATGAAGGACTAATGTAACTAGGGACCATAAAGTGGTATTGTATGATGAAGGACTAATGTAACTAGAGACCATAAAGTGGTATTGTACGATGAAGGACTAATGTAACTAGGGACCATTAAGTGGTATTGTACGATAAGGACTAATGTATCTAGAGACCATAAAGTGGTATTGTACGATGAAGGACTAATGTAACTAGGGACCATAAAGTGGTATTGTACGATAAGGACTAATGTAACTAGGGACCATAAAGTGGTATTGTACGATGTAGGACTAATGTAACTAGGGACCATAAAGTAGTATTGTACGATAAGGACTAATGTAACTAGGGACCATAAAGTGGTATTGTACGATGAAGGACTAATGTAACTAGGGACCATAAAGTGGTATTGTACGATGAAGGACTAATGTAACTAGGGACCATAAAGTGGTATTGTACGATAAGGACTAACGTAACTAGGGACCATAAAGTGGTATTGTACGATGAAGGACTAATGTAACTAGAGACCATAACGTGGTATTGTACGATGGAGGACTAATGTAACTAGGGACCATAAAGTAGTATTGTACGATGAAGGACTAATGTAACTAGGGACCATAAAGTGGTATTGTACGATGAAGGACTAATGTAACTAGGGACCATAAAGAGGTATTGTACGATGAAGGTCTAATGTAACTAGGGACCATAAAATGGTATTGTACGATGATGGACTAATGTAACTAGGGATCATAAAGTAGTATTGTACGATGAAGGACTAATGTAACTAGGGATCATAAAGTAGTATTGTACGATGAAGGACTAATGTAACTAGGGACCATAAAGTAGTATTGTACGATGAGGGACTAATGTAACTAGGGACCATAAAGTGGTATTGTACGATGAAGGACTAATGTAACTTGGGACCATAAAGTGATATTGTACGATGAAGGACTAATGTAACTAGGGACCATAAAGTAGTATTGTACGATGAAGGACTAATGTAACTAGGGATCATAAAGTAGTATTGTACGATGTAGGACTAATGTAACTAGAGACCATAAAGTGGTATTATACGATGAAGGACTAATGTAACTAGGGACCATAAAGTAGTATTGTACGATGAAGGACTAATGTAACTAGAGACCATCAAGTGGTATTATACGATGAAGGACTAATGTAACTAGGGACCATAAAGTGTTATTGTATGATGAAGGACTAATGTAACTAGGGACCATAAAGTGTTATTATACGATGAAGGACTAATGTAACTAGGGACCATAAAGTAGTATTGTACGATGAAGAACTAATGTAACTAGGGACCATAAAGTAGTATTGTACGATGAAGGACTAATGTAACTAGGGACCATAAAGTAGTATTGTACGATGAAGGACTAATGTAACTAGAGACCATAAAGTGGTATTATACGATGAAGGACTAATGTAACTAGGGATCATAAAGTGGTATTGTACGATGAAGGACTAATGTAACTAGGGACCATAAAGTGGTATTGTGCGATGGAGGACTAATGTAACTAGAGACCATAAAGTAGTATTGTACGATGAAGGACTAATGTAACTAGGGACCATAAAGTAGTATTGTACGATGAAGGACTAATGTAACTAGGGACCATAAAGTGGTATTGTGCGATGGAGGACTAATGTAACTAGAGACCATAAAGTGGTATTGTATGATGAAGGACTAATGTAACTAGGGATCATAAAGAGGTATTGTACGATGAAGGACTAATATAACTAGGGACCATAAAGTGGTATTGTACGATGAAGGACTAATAAAACTAGGGACCATAAAGTAGTATTGTACGATGAAGGACTAATGTAACTAGGGACCATAAAGTAGTATTGTACGATGAAGGACTAATGTAACTAGGGACCATAAAGTAGTATTGTACGATGAAGGACTAATGTAACTAGGGACCATAAAGTAGTATTGTACGATGAATGACTAATATAACTAGAGACCATAAAGTGGTATTATACGATGAAGGACTAATGTAACTAGGGATCATAAAGTGGTATTGTACGATGAAGGACTAATGTAACTAGGGACCATAAAGTGGTATTGTGCGATGGAGGACTAATGTAACTAGGGACCATAAATTAGTATTGTACAATGAAGGACTAATGTAACTAGGGACCATAAAGTAGTATTGTACGATGAAGGACTAATGTAACTAGGGACCATAAAGTAGTATTGTACGATGAAGGACTAATGTAACTAGGGACCATAAAGTAGTATTGTACGATGAAGGACTAATGTAACTAGAGACCATAAAGTGGTATTATACGATGAAGGACTAATGTAACTAGGGACCATAAAGTGGTATTGTACGATGAAGGACTAATGTAACAAGGGACCATAAAGTGGTATTGTGCGATGGAGGACTAATGTAACTAGAGACCATAAAGTGTTATTGTACGATGAAGGACTAATGTAACTAGGGACCATAAAGTAGTATTGTACGATGAAGGACTAATGTAACTAGGGACCATAAAGTAGTATTGTACGATGAGGGACTAATGTAACTAGGGATCATAAAGTGGTATTGTACGATGAAGGACTAATGTAACTAGGGACCATAAAGTGGTATTGTGCGATGGAGGACTAATGTAACTAGGGACCATAAATTAGTATTGTACGATGAAGGACTAATGTAACTAGGGATCATAAAGTAGTATTGTACGATGAAGGACTAATGTAACTAGGGACCATAAAGTGGTATTGTGCGATGGAGGACTAATGAAACTAGAGACCATAAAGTGGTATTGTACGATGGAGGACTAATGTAACTAGGGACCATAAATTAGTATTGTACAATGAAGGACTAATGTAACTAGGGACCATAAAGTAGTATTGTACGATGAAGGACTAATGTAACTAGGGACCATAAAGTGGTATTGTACGATGAAGGACTAATGTAACTAGGGACCATAAAGTAGTATTGTACGATGAAGGACTAATATAACTAGAGACCATAAAGTGGTATTATACGATGAAGGACTAATGTAACTAGGGATCATAAAGTGGTATTGTACGATGAAGGACTAATGTAACTAGGGACCATAAAGTGGTATTGTGCGATGGAGGACTAATGTAACTAGGGACCATAAATTAGTATTGTACAATGAAGGACTAATGTAACTAGGGACCATAAAGTAGTATTGTACGATGAAGGACTAATGTAACTAGGGACCATAAAGCGGTATTGTACGATGAAGGACTAATGTAACTAGGGACCATAAAGTAGTATTGTACGATGAAGGACTAATGTAACTAGAGACCATAAAGTGGTATTATACGATGAAGGACTAATGTAACTAGGGATCATAAAGTGGTATTGTACGATGAAGGACTAATGTAACTAGGGACCATAAAGTGGTATTGTGCGATGGAGGACTAATGTAACTAGAGACCATAAAGTAGTATTGTACGATGAAGGACTAATGTAACTAGAGACCATAAAGTGGTATTATACGATGAAGGACTAATGTAACTAGGGACCATAAAGTAGTATTGTACGATGAAGGACTAATGTAACTAGGGATCATAAAGTGGTATTGTACGATGAAGGACTAATGTAACTAGAGACCATAAAGTAGTATTGTACGATGAAGGACTAATGTAACTAGGGATCATAAAGTGGTATTGTACGATGAAGGACTAATATAACTAGGGACCATAAAGTGGTATTGTACGATGAAGGACTAATGAAACTAGGGACCATAAAGTGGTATTGTACGATGAAGGACTAATGTAACTAGGGACCATAAAGTGGTATTGTACGATGAAGGAATAATGTAACTAGGCACCATAAAGTGGTATTGTACGATAAGCACTAATGTAACTAGGGACCATAAAGTGGTATTGTACGATAAGGACTAATGTAACTAGGGATCATAAAGTAGTATTGTACGATGAAGGACTAATGTAACTAGGGATCATAAAGTGGTATTGTACGATGAAGGACTAATGTAACTAGGGACCATAAAGTGGTATTGTACGATGAAGGACTAATGTAACTAGAGACCATAAAGTGGTATTATACGATGAAGGACTAATGTAACTAGGGACCATAAAGTAGTATTGTACGATGAAGGACTAATGTAACTAGGGATCATAAAGTGGTATTGTACGATGAAGGACTAATGTAACTAGAGACCATAAAGTAGTATTGTACGATGAAGGACTAATGTAACTAGGGATCATAAAGTGGTATTGTACGATGAAGGACTAATATAACTAGGGACCATAAAGTGGTATTGTACGATGAAGGACTAATGAAACTAGGGACCATAAAGTGGTATTGTACGATGAAGGACTAATGTAACTAGGGACCATAAAGTGGTATTGTACGATGAAGGAATAATGTAACTAGGCACCATAAAGTGGTATTGTACGATAAGCACTAATGTAACTAGGGACCATAAAGTGGTATTGTACGATAAGGACTAATGTAACTAGGGATCATAAAGTAGTATTGTACGATGAAGGACTAATGTAACTAGGGATCATAAAGTGGTATTGTACGATGAAGGACTAATGTAACTAGGGACCATAAAGTAGTATTGTACGATGAAGGACTAATGTAACTAGGGATCATAAAGTGGCATTGTACGATGAAGGACTAATGTAACTAGAGACCATAAAGTGGTATTGTACGATGAAGGACTAATGTAACTAGGGATCATAAAGTGGTATTGTACGATGGAGGACTAATGTAACTAGGGATCATAAAGTGGTATTGTACGATGAAGGACTAATGTAACTAGAGACCATAAAGTAGTATTGTACGATGAAGGACTAATGTAACTAGGGATCATAAAGTTGTATTGTACGATGAAGGACTAATGTAACTAGAGACCATAAAGTAGTATTGTACGATGAAGGACTAATGTAACTAGGGACCATAAAGTGGTATTGAACGATGAAGGACTAATGTAACTAGAGACCATAAATTAGTATTGTACGATGAAGGACTAATGTAACTAGGGATCATAAAGTGGTATTGTACGATGAAGGACTAATGTAACTAGAGACCATAAAGTAGTATTGTACGATGAATGACTAATGTAACTAGAGACCATAAAGTAGTATTGTACGATGAAGGACTAATGTAACTAGAGACCATAAAGTGGTATTGTGCGATGGAGGACTAATGTAACTAGCGACCATAAAGTGGTATTGTTCGATGGAGGACTAATGTAACTAGAGACCATTAATTAGTATTGTACGATGAAGGACTAATGTAACTAGGGATCATAAAGTGGTATTGTGCGATGGAGGACTAATGTAACTAGGGACCATAAAGTGGTATTGTACGATGAAGGACTAATGTAACTAGAGACCATAAATTTGTATTGTACGATGAAGGACTAATGTAACTAGGGACCATAAAGTGTTATTGTATGATGAAGGACTAATGTAACTAGGGAACATAAAGTGGTATTTTATGATGAAGGACTAATGTAACTAGGGACCATAAAGTAGTATTGTACGATGAAGGACTAATGTAACTAGGGATCATAAAGTGGTATTGTACGATGAAGGACTAATGTAACTAGGGACCATAAAGTGGTATTGTGCGATGGAGGACTAATGTAACTAGAGACCATAACGTGGTATTGTACGATGAAGGACTAATGTAACTAGGGACCATAAAGTGGTATTGTACGATGAAGGACTAATGTAACTAGGGACCATAAAGTGGTATTGTACGATAAGGACTATTGTAACTAGGGACCATAAAGTGGTATTGTATGATAAAGGACTAATGTAACTAGGGACCATAAAGTGTTATTGTATGATGAAGGACTAATGTAACTAGAGACCATAAAGTGGTATTGTACGATAAGGACTAATGTAACTAGGGACCATAAAGTAGTATTGTACGATGAAGGACTAATGTAACTAGGGACCATAAAGTGTTATTGTACGATGAAGGACTAATGTAACTAGGGACCATAAAGTAGTATTGTACGATGAAGGACTAATGTAACTAGGGACCATAAAGTGGTATTGTACGATGAAGGACTAATGTAACTAGGGACCATAAAGTGGTATTGTGCGATGGAGGACTAATGTAACTAGGGACCATAAATTAGTATTGTACGATGAAGGACTAATGTAACTAGGGATCATAAAGTAGTATTGTACGATGAAGGACTAATGTAACTAGGGACCATAAAGTGGTATTGTGCGATGGAGGACTAATGTAACTAGAGACCATAAAGTAGTATTGTACGATGAAGGACTAATGTAACTAGGGATCATAAAGTGGTATTGTACGATGAAGGACTAATATAACTAGGGACCATAAAGTAGTATTGTACGATGAAGGACTAATGTAACTAGGGATCATAAAGTGGCATTGTACGATGAAGGACTAATGTAACTAGAGACCATAAAGTGGTATTGTACGATGAAGGACTAATGTAACTAGGGATCATAAAGTGGTTTTGTACGTTGGAGGACTAATGTAACTAGGGATCATAAAGTGGTATTGTACGATGAAGGACTAATGTAACTAGGGACCATAAAGTAGTATTGTACGATGAAGGACTAATGTAACTAGAGACCATAAAGTGGTATTATACGATGAAGGACTAATGTAACTAGGGATCATAAAGTGGTATTGTACGATGAAGGACTAATGTAACTAGGGACCATAAAGTGGTATTGTGCGATGGAGGACTAATGTAACTAGAGACCATAAAGTAGTATTGTACGATGAAGGACTAATGTAACTAGGGATCATAAAGTGGTATTGTACGATGAAGGACTAATGTAACTAGGGACCATAAAGTAGTATTGTACGATGAAGGACTAATGTAACTAGGGATCATAAAGTGGCATTGTACGATGAAGGACTAATGTAACTAGAGACCATAAAGTGGTATTGTACGATGAAGGACTAATGTAACTAGGGATCATAAAGTGGTATTGTACGATGGAGGACTAATGTAACTAGGGATCATAAAGTGGTATTGTACGATGAAGGACTAATGTAACTAGAGACCATAAAGTAGTATTGTACGATGAAGGACTAATGTAACTAGGGATCATAAAGTTGTATTGTACGATGAAGAACTAATGTAACTAGAGACCATAAAGTAGTATTGTACGATCAAGGACTAATGTAACTAGGGACCATAAAGTGGTATTGTACGATGAAGGACTAATGTAACTAGAGACCATAAAGTAGTATTGTACGATGAATGACTAATGTAACTAGAGACCATAAAGTAGTATTGAACGATGAAGGACTAATGTAACTAGGGATCATAAAGTAGTATTGTACGATGAAGGACTAATGTAACTAGGGAACATAAAGTAGTATTGTACGATGAAGGACTAATGTAACTAGGGATCATAGAGTAGTATTGTACGATGAAGGACTAATGTAACTAGGGACCATAAAGTAGTATTGTACGATGAGGGACTAATGTAACTAGGGACCATAAAGTGGTATTGTACGATGAAGGACTAATGTAACTTGGGACCATAAAGTGATATTGTACGATGAAGGACTAATGTAACTAGGGACCATAAAGTAGTATTGTACGATGAAGGACTAATGTAACTAGGGATCATAAAGTAGTATTGTACGATGAAGGACTAATGTAACTAGAGACCATAAAGTGGTATTATACGATGAAGGACTAATGTAACTAGGGACCATAAAGTAGTATTGTACGATGAAGGACTAATGTAACTAGAGACCATAAAGTGGTATTATACGATGAAGGACTAATGTAACTAGGGACCATAAAGTGTTATTGTATGATGAAGGACTAATGTAACTAGGGACCATAAAGTGTTATTGTACGATGAAGGACTAATGTAACTAGGGACCATAAAGTAGTATTGTACGATGAAGGACTAATGTAACTAGGGACCATAAAGTAGTATTGTACGATGAAGGACTAATGTAACTAGGGACCATAAAGTGGTATTGTGCGATGGAGGACTAATGTAACTAGAGACCATAAAGTGGTATTGTATGATGAAGGACTAATGTAACTAGGGATCATAAAGAGGTATTGTACGATGAAGGACTAATATAACTAGGGACCATAAAGTGGTATTGTACGATGAAGGACTAATAAAACTAGGGACCATAAAGTAGTATTGTACGATGAAGGACTAATGTAACTAGGGACCATAAAGTAGTATTGTACGATGAAGGACTAATGTAACTAGGGACCATAAAGTAGTATTGTACGATGAAGGACTAATGTAACTAGGGACCATAAAGTAGTATTGTACGATGAATGACTAATATAACTAGAGACCATAAAGTGGTATTATACGATGAAGGACTAATGTAACTAGGGATCATAAAGTGGTATTGTACGATGAAGGACTAATGTAACTAGGGACCATAAAGTGGTATTGTGCGATGGAGGACTAATGTAACTAGGGACCATAAATTAGTATTGTACAATGAAGGACTAATGTAACTAGGGACCATAAAGTAGTATTGTACGATGAAGGACTAATGTAACTAGGGACCATAAAGTAGTATTGTACGATGAAGGACTAATGTAACTAGGGACCATAAAGTAGTATTGTACGATGAAGGACTAATGTAACTAGAGACCATAAAGTGGTATTATACGATGAAGGACTAATGTAACTAGGGACCATAAAGTGGTATTGTACGATGAAGGACTAATGTAACAAGGGACCATAAAGTGGTATTGTGCGATGGAGGACTAATGTAACTAGAGACCATAAAGTGTTATTGTACGATGAAGGACTAATGTAACTAGGGACCATAAAGTAGTATTGTACGATGAAGGACTAATGTAACTAGGGACCATAAAGTAGTATTGTACGATGAGGGACTAATGTAACTAGGGATCATAAAGTGGTATTGTACGATGAAGGACTAATGTAACTAGGGACCATAAAGTGGTATTGTGCGATGGAGGACTAATGTAACTAGGGACCATAAATTAGTATTGTACGATGAAGGACTAATGTAACTAGGGATCATAAAGTAGTATTGTACGATGAAGGACTAATGTAACTAGGGACCATAAAGTGGTATTGTGCGATGGAGGACTAATGAAACTAGAGACCATAAAGTGGTATTGTACGATGGAGGACTAATGTAACTAGGGACCATAAATTAGTATTGTACAATGAAGGACTAATGTAACTAGGGACCATAAAGTAGTATTGTACGATGAAGGACTAATGTAACTAGGGACCATAAAGTGGTATTGTACGATGAAGGACTAATGTAACTAGGGACCATAAAGTAGTATTGTACGATGAAGGACTAATATAACTAGAGACCATAAAGTGGTATTATACGATGAAGGACTAATGTAACTAGGGATCATAAAGTGGTATTGTACGATGAAGGACTAATGTAACTAGGGACCATAAAGTGGTATTGTGCGATGGAGGACTAATGTAACTAGGGACCATAAATTAGTATTGTACAATGAAGGACTAATGTAACTAGGGACCATAAAGTAGTATTGTACGATGAAGGACTAATGTAACTAGGGACCATAAAGCGGTATTGTACGATGAAGGACTAATGTAACTAGGGACCATAAAGTAGTATTGTACGATGAAGGACTAATGTAACTAGAGACCATAAAGTGGTATTATACGATGAAGGACTAATGTAACTAGGGATCATAAAGTGGTATTGTACGATGAAGGACTAATGTAACTAGGGACCATAAAGTGGTATTGTGCGATGGAGGACTAATGTAACTAGAGACCATAAAGTAGTATTGTACGATGAAGGACTAATGTAACTAGAGACCATAAAGTGGTATTATACGATGAAGGACTAATGTAACTAGGGACCATAAAGTAGTATTGTACGATGAAGGACTAATGTAACTAGGGATCATAAAGTGGTATTGTACGATGAAGGACTAATGTAACTAGAGACCATAAAGTAGTATTGTACGATGAAGGACTAATGTAACTAGGGATCATAAAGTGGTATTGTACGATGAAGGACTAATATAACTAGGGACCATAAAGTGGTATTGTACGATGAAGGACTAATGAAACTAGGGACCATAAAGTGGTATTGTACGATGAAGGACTAATGTAACTAGGGACCATAAAGTGGTATTGTACGATGAAGGAATAATGTAACTAGGCACCATAAAGTGGTATTGTACGATAAGCACTAATGTAACTAGGGACCATAAAGTGGTATTGTACGATAAGGACTAATGTAACTAGGGATCATAAAGTAGTATTGTACGATGAAGGACTAATGTAACTAGGGATCATAAAGTGGTATTGTACGATGAAGGACTAATGTAACTAGGGACCATAAAGTAGTATTGTACGATGAAGGACTAATGTAACTAGGGATCATAAAGTGGCATTGTACGATGAAGGACTAATGTAACTAGAGACCATAAAGTGGTATTGTACGATGAAGGACTAATGTAACTAGGGATCATAAAGTGGTATTGTACGATGGAGGACTAATGTAACTAGGGATCATAAAGTGGTATTGTACGATGAAGGACTAATGTAACTAGAGACCATAAAGTAGTATTGTACGATGAAGGACTAATGTAACTAGGGATCATAAAGTTGTATTGTACGATGAAGGACTAATGTAACTAGAGACCATAAAGTAGTATTGTACGATGAAGGACTAATGTAACTAGGGACCATAAAGTGGTATTGAACGATGAAGGACTAATGTAACTAGAGACCATAAATTAGTATTGTACGATGAAGGACTAATGTAACTAGGGATCATAAAGTGGTATTGTACGATGAAGGACTAATGTAACTAGAGACCATAAAGTAGTATTGTACGATGAATGACTAATGTAACTAGAGACCATAAAGTAGTATTGTACGATGAAGGACTAATGTAACTAGAGACCATAAAGTGGTATTGTGCGATGGAGGACTAATGTAACTAGGGACCATAAAGTGGTATTGTTCGATGGAGGACTAATGTAACTAGAGACCATTAATTAGTATTGTACGATGAAGGACTAATGTAACTAGGGATCATAAAGTGGTATTGTGCGATGGAGGACTAATGTAACTAGGGACCATAAAGTGGTATTGTACGATGAAGGACTAATGTAACTAGAGACCATAAATTTGTATTGTACGATGAAGGACTAATGTAACTAGGGACCATAAAGTGTTATTGTATGATGAAGGACTAATGTAACTAGGGACCATAAAGTGGTATTTTATGATGAAGGACTAATGTAACTAGGGACCATAAAGTAGTATTGTACGATGAAGGACTAATGTAACTAGGGATCATAAAGTGGTATTGTACGATGAAGGACTAATGTAACTAGGGACCATAAAGTGGTATTGTGCGATGGAGGACTAATGTAACTAGAGACCATAACGTGGTATTGTACGATGAAGGACTAATGTAACTAGGGACCATAAAGTGGTATTGTACGATGAAGGACTAATGTAACTAGGGACCATAAAGTGGTATTGTACGATAAGGACTATTGTAACTAGGGACCATAAAGTGGTATTGTATGATAAAGGACTAATGTAACTAGGGACCATAAAGTGTTATTGTATGATGAAGGACTAATGTAACTAGAGACCATAAAGTGGTATTGTACGATAAGGACTAATGTAACTAGGGACCATAAAGTAGTATTGTACGATGAAGGACTAATGTAACTAGGGACCATAAAGTGTTATTGTACGATGAAGGACTAATGTAACTAGGGACCATAAAGTAGTATTGTACGATGAAGGACTAATGTAACTAGGGACCATAAAGTGGTATTGTACGATGAAGGACTAATGTAACTAGGGACCATAAAGTGGTATTGTGCGATGGAGGACTAATGTAACTAGGGACCATAAATTAGTATTGTACGATGAAGGACTAATGTAACTAGGGATCATAAAGTAGTATTGTACGATGAAGGACTAATGTAACTAGGGACCATAAAGTGGTATTGTGCGATGGAGGACTAATGTAACTAGAGACCATAAAGTAGTATTGTACGATGAAGGACTAATGTAACTAGGGATCATAAAGTGGTATTGTACGATGAAGGACTAATATAACTAGGGACCATAAAGTAGTATTGTACGATGAAGGACTAATGTAACTAGGGATCATAAAGTGGCATTGTACGATGAAGGACTAATGTAACTAGAGACCATAAAGTGGTATTGTACGATGAAGGACTAATGTAACTAGGGATCATAAAGTGGTTTTGTACGTTGGAGGACTAATGTAACTAGGGATCATAAAGTGGTATTGTACGATGAAGGACTAATGTAACTAGGGACCATAAAGTAGTATTGTACGATGAAGGACTAATGTAACTAGAGACCATAAAGTGGTATTATACGATGAAGGACTAATGTAACTAGGGATCATAAAGTGGTATTGTACGATGAAGGACTAATGTAACTAGGGACCATAAAGTGGTATTGTGCGATGGAGGACTAATGTAACTAGAGACCATAAAGTAGTATTGTACGATGAAGGACTAATGTAACTAGGGATCATAAAGTGGTATTGTACGATGAAGGACTAATGTAACTAGGGACCATAAAGTAGTATTGTACGATGAAGGACTAATGTAACTAGGGATCATAAAGTGGCATTGTACGATGAAGGACTAATGTAACTAGAGACCATAAAGTGGTATTGTACGATGAAGGACTAATGTAACTAGGGATCATAAAGTGGTATTGTACGATGGAGGACTAATGTAACTAGGGATCATAAAGTGGTATTGTACGATGAAGGACTAATGTAACTAGAGACCATAAAGTAGTATTGTACGATGAAGGACTAATGTAACTAGGGATCATAAAGTTGTATTGTACGATGAAGAACTAATGTAACTAGAGACCATAAAGTAGTATTGTACGATCAAGGACTAATGTAACTAGGGACCATAAAGTGGTATTGTACGATGAAGGACTAATGTAACTAGAGACCATAAAGTAGTATTGTACGATGAATGACTAATGTAACTAGAGACCATAAAGTAGTATTGAACGATGAAGGACTAATGTAACTAGGGATCATAAAGTAGTATTGTACGATGAAGGACTAATGTAACTAGGGAACATAAAGTAGTATTGTACGATGAAGGACTAATGTAACTAGGGATCATAAAGTAGTATTGTACGATGAAGGACTAATGTAACTAGGGACCATAAAGTAGTATTGTACGATGAGGGACTAATGTAACTAGGGACCATAAAGTGGTATTGTACGATGAAGGACTAATGTAACTTGGGACCATAAAGTGATATTGTACGATGAAGGACTAATGTAACTAGGGACCATAAAGTAGTATTGTACGATGAAGGACTAATGTAACTAGGGATCATAAAGTAGTATTGTACGATGAAGGACTAATGTAACTAGAGACCATAAAGTGGTATTATACGATGAAGGACTAATGTAACTAGGGACCATAAAGTAGTATTGTACGATGAAGGACTAATGTAACTAGAGACCATAAAGTGGTATTATACGATGAAGGACTAATGTAACTAGGGACCATAAAGTGTTATTGTATGATGAAGGACTAATGTAACTAGGGACCATAAAGTGTTATTGTACGATGAAGGACTAATGTAACTAGGGACCATAAAGTAGTATTGTACGATGAAGGACTAATGTAACTAGGGACCATAAAGTCGTATTGTACGATGAAGGACTAATGTAACTAGGGACCATAAAGTAGTATTGTACGATGAAGGACTAATGTAACTAGAGACCATAAAGTGGTATTATACGATGAAGGACTAATGTAACTAGGGATCATAAAGTGGTATTGTACGATGAAGGACTAATGTAACTAGGGACCATAAAGTGGTATTGTGCGATGGAGGACTAATGTAACTAGGGATCATAAAGTGGTATTGTACGATGAAGGACTAATGTAACTAGGGACCATAAAGTAGTATTGTACGATGAAGGACTAATGTAACTAGAGACCATAAAGTGGTATTATACGATGAAGGACTAATGTAACTAGGGATCATAAAGTGGTATTGTACGATGAAGGACTAATGTAACTAGGGACCATAAAGTGGTATTGTGCGATGGAGGACTAATGTAACTAGAGACCATAAAGTAGTATTGTACGATGAAGGACTAATGTAACTAGGGATCATAATGTGGTATTGTACGATGAAGGACTAATGTAACGAGGGACCATAAAGTAGTATTGTACGATGAAGGACTAATGTAACTAGGGATCATAAAGTGGCATTGTACGATGAAGGACTAATGTAACTAGAGACCATAAAGTGGTATTGTACGATGAAGGACTAATGTAACTAGGGATCATAAAGTGGTATTGTACGATGGAGGACTAATGTAACTAGGGACCATAAAATGGTACTGTACGATGGAGGACTAATGTAACTAGGGACCATAAAATGGTACAGTACGATGAAGGACTAATGTAACTAGGGATCATAAAGTGGTATTGTACGATAAGGACTAATGTAACTAGGGACCATAAAGTGGTACTGTACGATGAAGGACTAATGTAACTACGGAACATAAAGTGGTATTGTATGATGGAGGACTAATGTAACTAGGGACCATAAAATGGTACTGTACGATGAAGGACTAATGTAACTAGGGATCATAAAGTGGTATTGTACGATAAGGACTAATTTAACTACGGACCATAAAGTGGTATTGTACGATAAGGACTAATGTAACTAGGGACCATAAAGTGGTATTGTACGATGAAGGACTAATGTAACTAGGGACCATAAAGTGGTATTGTACGATAAGGACTAACGTAACTAGGGACCATAAAGTGGTATTGTACGATAAGGACTAATGTAACTAGGGACCATAAAGTGGTATTGTACGATGAAGGACTAATGTAACTAGGGACCATAAAGTGGTATTGTATGATGAAGGACTAATGTAACTAGAGACCATAAAGTGGTATTGTACGATGAAGGACTAATGTAACTAGGGACCATTAAGTGGTATTGTACGATAAGGACTAATGTAACTAGAGACCATAAAGTGGTATTGTACGATGAAGGACTAATGTAACTAGGGACCATAAAGTGGTATTGTACGATAAGGACTAATGTAACTAGGGACCATAAAGTGGTATTGTACGATGTAGGACTAATGTAACTAGGGACCATAAAGTAGTATTGTACGATAAGGACTAATGTAACTAGGGACCATAAAGTGGTATTGTACGATGAAGGACTAATGTAACTAGGGACCATAAAGTGGTATTGTACGATGAAGGACTAATGTAACTAGGGACCATAAAGTGGTATTGTACGATAAGGACTAACGTAACTAGGGACCATAAAGTGGTATTGTACGATGAAGGACTAATGTAACTAGAGACCATAACGTGGTATTGTACGATGGAGGACTAATGTAACTAGGGACCATAAAGTAGTATTGTACGATGAAGGACTAATGTAACTAGGGACCATAAAGTGGTATTGTACGATGAAGGACTAATGTAACTAGGGACCATAAAGAGGTATTGTACGATGAAGGTCTAATGTAACTAGGGACCATAAAATGGTATTGTACGATGATGGACTAATGTAACTAGGGATCATAAAGTAGTATTGTACGATGAAGGACTAATGTAACTAGGGAACATAAAGTAGTATTGTACGATGAAGGACTAATGTAACTAGGGATCATAAAGTAGTATTGTACGATGAAGGACTAATGTAACTAGGGACCATAAAGTAGTATTGTACGATGAGGGACTAATGTAACTAGGGACCATAAAGTGGTATTGTACGATGAAGGACTAATGTAACTTGGGACCATAAAGTGATATTGTACGATGAAGGACTAATGTAACTAGGGACCATAAAGTAGTATTGTACGATGAAGGACTAATGTAACTAGGGATCATAAAGTAGTATTGTACGATGAAGGACTAATGTAACTAGAGACCATAAAGTGGTATTATACGATGAAGGACTAATGTAACTAGGGACCATAAAGTAGTATTGTACGATGAAGGACTAATGTAACTAGAGACCATCAAGTGGTATTATACGATGAAGGACTAATGTAACTAGGGACCATAAAGTGTTATTGTATGATGAAGGACTAATGTAACTAGGGACCATAAAGTGTTATTATACGATGAAGGACTAATGTAACTAGGGACCATAAAGTAGTATTGTACGATGAAGAACTAATGTAACTAGGGACCATAAAGTAGTATTGTACGATGAAGGACTAATGTAACTAGGGACCATAAAGTAGTATTGTACGATGAAGGACTAATGTAACTAGAGACCATAAAGTGGTATTATACGATGAAGGACTAATGTAACTAGGGATCATAAAGTGGTATTGTACGATGAAGGACTAATGTAACTAGGGACCATAAAGTGGTATTGTGCGATGGAGGACTAATGTAACTAGAGACCATAAAGTAGTATTGTACGATGAAGGACTAGTGTAACTAGGGACCATAAAGTAGTATTGTACGATGAAGGACTAATGTAACTAGGGACCATAAAGTGGTATTGTGCGATGGAGGACTAATGTAACTAGAGACCATAAAGTGGTATTGTATGATGAAGGACTAATGTAACTAGGGATCATAAAGAGGTATTGTACGATGAAGGACTAATATAACTAGGGACCATAAAGTGGTATTGTACGATGAAGGACTAATAAAACTAGGGACCATAAAGTAGTATTGTACGATGAAGGACTAATGTAACTAGGGACCATAAAGTAGTATTGTACGATGAAGGACTAATGTAACTAGGGACCATAAAGTAGTATTGTACGATGAAGGACTAATGTAACTAGGGACCATAAAGTAGTATTGTACGATGAATGACTAATATAACTAGAGACCATAAAGTGGTATTATACGATGAAGGACTAATGTAACTAGGGATCATAAAGTGGTATTGTACGATGAAGGACTAATGTAACTAGGGACCATAAAGTGGTATTGTTCGATGGAGGACTAATGTAACTAGGGACCATAAATTAGTATTGTACAATGAAGGACTAATGTAACTAGGGACCATAAAGTAGTATTGTACGATGAAGGACTAATGTAACTAGGGACCATAAAGTAGTATTGTACGATGAAGGACTAATGTAACTAGGGACCATAAAGTAGTATTGTACGATGAAGGACTAATGTAACTAGAGACCATAAAGTGGTATTATACGATGAAGGACTAATGTAACTAGGGACCATAAAGTGGTATTGTACGATGAAGGACTAATGTAACAAGGGACCATAAAGTGGTATTGTGCGATGGAGGACTAATGTAACTAGAGACCATAAAGTGTTATTGTACGATGAAGGACTAATGTAACTAGGGACCATAAAGTAGTATTGTACGATGAAGGACTAATGTAACTAGGGACCATAAAGTAGTATTGTACGATGAGGGACTAATGTAACTAGGGATCATAAAGTGGTATTGTACGATGAAGGACTAATGTAACTAGGGACCATAAAGTGGTATTGTGCGATGGAGGACTAATGTAACTAGGGACCATAAATTAGTATTGTACGATGAAGGACTAATGTAACTAGGGATCATAAAGTAGTATTGTACGATGAAGGACTAATGTAACGAGGGACCATAAAGTAGTATTGTACGATGAAGGACTAATGTAACTAGGGATCATAAAGTGGCATTGTACGATGAGGGACTAATGTAACTAGAGACCATAAAGTGGTATTGTACGATGAAGGACTAATGTAACTAGGGATCATAAAGTGGTATTGTACGATGGAGGACTAATGTAACTAGGGACCATAAAATGGTACTGTACGATGGAGGACTAATGTAACTAGGGACCATAAAATGGTACAGTACGATGAAGGACTAATGTAACTAGGGATCATAAAGTGGTATTGTACGATAAGGACTAATGTAACTAGGGACCATAAAGTGGTACTGTACGATGAAGGACTAATGTAACTACGGAACATAAAGTGGTATTGTATGATGGAGGACTAATGTAACTAGGGACCATAAAATGGTACTGTACGATGAAGGACTAATGTAACTAGGGATCATAAAGTGGTATTGTACGATAAGGACTAATTTAACTACGGACCATAAAGTGGTATTGTACGATAAGGACTAATGTAACTAGGGACCATAAAGTGGTATTGTACGATGAAGGACTAATGTAACTAGGGACCATAAAGTGGTATTGTACGATAAGGACTAACGTAACTAGGGACCATAAAGTGGTATTGTACGATAAGGACTAATGTAACTAGGGACCATAAAGTGGTATTGTACGATGAAGGACTAATGTAACTAGGGACCATAAAGTGGTATTGTATGATGAAGGACTAATGTAACTAGAGACCATAAAGTGGTATTGTACGATGAAGGACTAATGTAACTAGGGACCATTAAGTGGTATTGTACGATAAGGACTAATGTAACTAGAGACCATAAAGTGGTATTGTACGATGAAGGACTAATGTAACTAGGGACCATAAAGTGGTATTGTACGATAAGGACTAATGTAACTAGGGACCATAAAGTGGTATTGTACGATGTAGGACTAATGTAACTAGGGACCATAAAGTAGTATTGTACGATAAGGACTAATGTAACTAGGGACCATAAAGTGGTATTGTACGATGAAGGACTAATGTAACTAGGGACCATAAAGTGGTATTGTACGATGAAGGACTAATGTAACTAGGGACCATAAAGTGGTATTGTACGATAAGGACTAACGTAACTAGGGACCATAAAGTGGTATTGTACGATGAAGGACTAATGTAACTAGAGACCATAACGTGGTATTGTACGATGGAGGACTAATGTAACTAGGGACCATAAAGTAGTATTGTACGATGAAGGACTAATGTAACTAGGGACCATAAAGTGGTATTGTACGATGAAGGACTAATGTAACTAGGGACCATAAAGAGGTATTGTACGATGAAGGTCTAATGTAACTAGGGACCATAAAATGGTATTGTACGATGATGGACTAATGTAACTAGGGATCATAAAGTAGTATTGTACGATGAAGGACTAATGTAACTAGGGATCATAAAGTAGTATTGTACGATGAAGGACTAATGTAACTAGGGACCATAAAGTAGTATTGTACGATGAGGGACTAATGTAACTAGGGACCATAAAGTGGTATTGTACGATGAAGGACTAATGTAACTTGGGACCATAAAGTGATATTGTACGATGAAGGACTAATGTAACTAGGGACCATAAAGTAGTATTGTACGATGAAGGACTAATGTAACTAGGGATCATAAAGTAGTATTGTACGATGTAGGACTAATGTAACTAGAGACCATAAAGTGGTATTATACGATGAAGGACTAATGTAACTAGGGACCATAAAGTAGTATTGTACGATGAAGGACTAATGTAACTAGAGACCATCAAGTGGTATTATACGATGAAGGACTAATGTAACTAGGGACCATAAAGTGTTATTGTATGATGAAGGACTAATGTAACTAGGGACCATAAAGTGTTATTATACGATGAAGGACTAATGTAACTAGGGACCATAAAGTAGTATTGTACGATGAAGAACTAATGTAACTAGGGACCATAAAGTAGTATTGTACGATGAAGGACTAATGTAACTAGGGACCATAAAGTAGTATTGTACGATGAAGGACTAATGTAACTAGAGACCATAAAGTGGTATTATACGATGAAGGACTAATGTAACTAGGGATCATAAAGTGGTATTGTACGATGAAGGACTAATGTAACTAGGGACCATAAAGTGGTATTGTGCGATGGAGGACTAATGTAACTAGAGACCATAAAGTAGTATTGTACGATGAAGGACTAATGTAACTAGGGACCATAAAGTAGTATTGTACGATGAAGGACTAATGTAACTAGGGACCATAAAGTGGTATTGTGCGATGGAGGACTAATGTAACTAGAGACCATAAAGTGGTATTGTATGATGAAGGACTAATGTAACTAGGGATCATAAAGAGGTATTGTACGATGAAGGACTAATATAACTAGGGACCATAAAGTGGTATTGTACGATGAAGGACTAATAAAACTAGGGACCATAAAGTAGTATTGTACGATGAAGGACTAATGTAACTAGGGACCATAAAGTAGTATTGTACGATGAAGGACTAATGTAACTAGGGACCATAAAGTAGTATTGTACGATGAAGGACTAATGTAACTAGGGACCATAAAGTAGTATTGTACGATGAATGACTAATATAACTAGAGACCATAAAGTGGTATTATACGATGAAGGACTAATGTAACTAGGGATCATAAAGTGGTATTGTACGATGAAGGACTAATGTAACTAGGGACCATAAAGTGGTATTGTGCGATGGAGGACTAATGTAACTAGGGACCATAAATTAGTATTGTACAATGAAGGACTAATGTAACTAGGGACCATAAAGTAGTATTGTACGATGAAGGACTAATGTAACTAGGGACCATAAAGTAGTATTGTACGATGAAGGACTAATGTAACTAGGGACCATAAAGTAGTATTGTACGATGAAGGACTAATGTAACTAGAGACCATAAAGTGGTATTATACGATGAAGGACTAATGTAACTAGGGACCATAAAGTGGTATTGTACGATGAAGGACTAATGTAACAAGGGACCATAAAGTGGTATTGTGCGATGGAGGACTAATGTAACTAGAGACCATAAAGTGTTATTGTACGATGAAGGACTAATGTAACTAGGGACCATAAAGTAGTATTGTACGATGAAGGACTAATGTAACTAGGGACCATAAAGTAGTATTGTACGATGAGGGACTAATGTAACTAGGGATCATAAAGTGGTATTGTACGATGAAGGACTAATGTAACTAGGGACCATAAAGTGGTATTGTGCGATGGAGGACTAATGTAACTAGGGACCATAAATTAGTATTGTACGATGAAGGACTAATGTAACTAGGGATCATAAAGTAGTATTGTACGATGAAGGACTAATGTAACTAGGGACCATAAAGTGGTATTGTGCGATGGAGGACTAATGAAACTAGAGACCATAAAGTGGTATTGTACGATGGAGGACTAATGTAACTAGGGACCATAAATTAGTATTGTACAATGAAGGACTAATGTAACTAGGGACCATAAAGTAGTATTGTACGATGAAGGACTAATGTAACTAGGGACCATAAAGTGGTATTGTACGATGAAGGACTAATGTAACTAGGGACCATAAAGTAGTATTGTACGATGAAGGACTAATATAACTAGAGACCATAAAGTGGTATTATACGATGAAGGACTAATGTAACTAGGGATCATAAAGTGGTATTGTACGATGAAGGACTAATGTAACTAGGGACCATAAAGTGGTATTGTGCGATGGAGGACTAATGTAACTAGGGACCATAAATTAGTATTGTACAATGAAGGACTAATGTAACTAGGGACCATAAAGTAGTATTGTACGATGAAGGACTAATGTAACTAGGGACCATAAAGCGGTATTGTACGATGAAGGACTAATGTAACTAGGGACCATAAAGTAGTATTGTACGATGAAGGACTAATGTAACTAGAGACCATAAAGTGGTATTATACGATGAAGGACTAATGTAACTAGGGATCATAAAGTGGTATTGTACGATGAAGGACTAATGTAACTAGGGACCATAAAGTGGTATTGTGCGATGGAGGACTAATGTAACTAGAGACCATAAAGTAGTATTGTACGATGAAGGACTAATGTAACTAGAGACCATAAAGTGGTATTATACGATGAAGGACTAATGTAACTAGGGACCATAAAGTAGTATTGTACGATGAAGGACTAATGTAACTAGGGATCATAAAGTGGTATTGTACGATGAAGGACTAATGTAACTAGAGACCATAAAGTAGTATTGTACGATGAAGGACTAATGTAACTAGGGATCATAAAGTGGTATTGTACGATGAAGGACTAATATAACTAGGGACCATAAAGTGGTATTGTACGATGAAGGACTAATGAAACTAGGGACCATAAAGTGGTATTGTACGATGAAGGACTAATGTAACTAGGGACCATAAAGTGGTATTGTACGATGAAGGAATAATGTAACTAGGCACCATAAAGTGGTATTGTACGATAAGCACTAATGTAACTAGGGACCATAAAGTGGTATTGTACGATAAGGACTAATGTAACTAGGGATCATAAAGTAGTATTGTACGATGAAGGACTAATGTAACTAGGGATCATAAAGTGGTATTGTACGATGAAGGACTAATGTAACTAGGGACCATAAAGTAGTATTGTACGATGAAGGACTAATGTAACTAGGGATCATAAAGTGGCATTGTACGATGAAGGACTAATGTAACTAGAGACCATAAAGTGGTATTGTACGATGAAGGACTAATGTAACTAGGGATCATAAAGTGGTATTGTACGATGGAGGACTAATGTAACTAGGGATCATAAAGTGGTATTGTACGATGAAGGACTAATGTAACTAGAGACCATAAAGTAGTATTGTACGATGAAGGACTAATGTAACTAGGGATCATAAAGTTGTATTGTACGATGAAGGACTAATGTAACTAGAGACCATAAAGTAGTATTGTACGATGAAGGACTAATGTAACTAGGGACCATAAAGTGGTATTGAACGATGAAGGACTAATGTAACTAGAGACCATAAATTAGTATTGTACGATGAAGGACTAATGTAACTAGGGATCATAAAGTGGTATTGTACGATGAAGGACTAATGTAACTAGAGACCATAAAGTAGTATTGTACGATGAATGACTAATGTAACTAGAGACCATAAAGTAGTATTGTACGATGAAGGACTAATGTAACTAGAGACCATAAAGTGGTATTGTGCGATGGAGGACTAATGTAACTAGGGACCATAAAGTGGTATTGTTCGATGGAGGACTAATGTAACTAGAGACCATTAATTAGTATTGTACGATGAAGGACTAATGTAACTAGGGATCATAAAGTGGTATTGTGCGATGGAGGACTAATGTAACTAGGGACCATAAAGTGGTATTGTACGATGAAGGACTAATGTAACTAGAGACCATAAATTTGTATTGTACGATGAAGGACTAATGTAACTAGGGACCATAAAGTGTTATTGTATGATGAAGGACTAATGTAACTAGGGACCATAAAGTGGTATTTTATGATGAAGGACTAATGTAACTAGGGACCATAAAGTAGTATTGTACGATGAAGGACTAATGTAACTAGGGATCATAAAGTGGTATTGTACGATGAAGGACTAATGTAACTAGGGACCATAAAGTGGTATTGTGCGATGGAGGACTAATGTAACTAGAGACCATAACGTGGTATTGTACGATGAAGGACTAATGTAACTAGGGACCATAAAGTGGTATTGTACGATGAAGGACTAATGTAACTAGGGACCATAAAGTGGTATTGTACGATAAGGACTATTGTAACTAGGGACCATAAAGTGGTATTGTATGATAAAGGACTAATGTAACTAGGGACCATAAAGTGTTATTGTATGATGAAGGACTAATGTAACTAGAGACCATAAAGTGGTATTGTACGATAAGGACTAATGTAACTAGGGACCATAAAGTAGTATTGTACGATGAAGGACTAATGTAACTAGGGACCATAAAGTGTTATTGTACGATGAAGGACTAATGTAACTAGGGACCATAAAGTAGTATTGTACGATGAAGGACTAATGTAACTAGGGACCATAAAGTGGTATTGTACGATGAAGGACTAATGTAACTAGGGACCATAAAGTGGTATTGTGCGATGGAGGACTAATGTAACTAGGGACCATAAATTAGTATTGTACGATGAAGGACTAATGTAACTAGGGATCATAAAGTAGTATTGTACGATGAAGGACTAATGTAACTAGGGACCATAAAGTGGTATTGTGCGATGGAGGACTAATGTAACTAGAGACCATAAAGTAGTATTGTACGATGAAGGACTAATGTAACTAGGGATCATAAAGTGGTATTGTACGATGAAGGACTAATATAACTAGGGACCATAAAGTAGTATTGTACGATGAAGGACTAATGTAACTAGGGATCATAAAGTGGCATTGTACGATGAAGGACTAATGTAACTAGAGACCATAAAGTGGTATTGTACGATGAAGGACTAATGTAACTAGGGATCATAAAGTGGTTTTGTACGTTGGAGGACTAATGTAACTAGGGATCATAAAGTGGTATTGTACGATGAAGGACTAATGTAACTAGGGACCATAAAGTAGTATTGTACGATGAAGGACTAATGTAACTAGAGACCATAAAGTGGTATTATACGATGAAGGACTAATGTAACTAGGGATCATAAAGTGGTATTGTACGATGAAGGACTAATGTAACTAGGGACCATAAAGTGGTATTGTGCGATGGAGGACTAATGTAACTAGAGACCATAAAGTAGTATTGTACGATGAAGGACTAATGTAACTAGGGATCATAAAGTGGTATTGTACGATGAAGGACTAATGTAACTAGGGACCATAAAGTAGTATTGTACGATGAAGGACTAATGTAACTAGGGATCATAAAGTGGCATTGTACGATGAAGGACTAATGTAACTAGAGACCATAAAGTGGTATTGTACGATGAAGGACTAATGTAACTAGGGATCATAAAGTGGTATTGTACGATGGAGGACTAATGTAACTAGGGATCATAAAGTGGTATTGTACGATGAAGGACTAATGTAACTAGAGACCATAAAGTAGTATTGTACGATGAAGGACTAATGTAACTAGGGATCATAAAGTTGTATTGTACGATGAAGAACTAATGTAACTAGAGACCATAAAGTAGTATTGTACGATCAAGGACTAATGTAACTAGGGACCATAAAGTGGTATTGTACGATGAAGGACTAATGTAACTAGAGACCATAAAGTAGTATTGTACGATGAATGACTAATGTAACTAGAGACCATAAAGTAGTATTGAACGATGAAGGACTAATGTAACTAGGGATCATAAAGTAGTATTGTACGATGAAGGACTAATGTAACTAGGGAACATAAAGTAGTATTGTACGATGAAGGACTAATGTAACTAGGGATCATAAAGTAGTATTGTACGATGAAGGACTAATGTAACTAGGGACCATAAAGTAGTATTGTACGATGAGGGACTAATGTAACTAGGGACCATAAAGTGGTATTGTACGATGAAGGACTAATGTAACTTGGGACCATAAAGTGATATTGTACGATGAAGGACTAATGTAACTAGG
The DNA here is from genome assembly GCA_946902985.2 of Meconema thalassinum. Lineage (NCBI taxonomy): Eukaryota > Metazoa > Arthropoda > Insecta > Orthoptera > Tettigoniidae > Meconema > Meconema thalassinum. The sequence continues at coordinate 19,875,112 of OX336397.1, forward strand.
GACCATAAAGTAGTATTGTACGATGAAGGACTAATGTAACTAGGGATCATAAAGTAGTATTGTACGATGAAGGACTAATGTAACTAGAGACCATAAAGTGGTATTATACGATGAAGGACTAATGTAACTAGGGACCATAAAGTAGTATTGTACGATGAAGGACTAATGTAACTAGAGACCATAAAGTGGTATTATACGATGAAGGACTAATGTAACTAGGGACCATAAAGTGTTATTGTATGATGAAGGACTAATGTAACTAGGGACCATAAAGTGTTATTGTACGATGAAGGACTAATGTAACTAGGGACCATAAAGTAGTATTGTACGATGAAGGACTAATGTAACTAGGGACCATAAAGTCGTATTGTACGATGAAGGACTAATGTAACTAGGGACCATAAAGTAGTATTGTACGATGAAGGACTAATGTAACTAGAGACCATAAAGTGGTATTATACGATGAAGGACTAATGTAACTAGGGATCATAAAGTGGTATTGTACGATGAAGGACTAATGTAACTAGGGACCATAAAGTGGTATTGTGCGATGGAGGACTAATGTAACTAGGGATCATAAAGTGGTATTGTACGATGAAGGACTAATGTAACTAGGGACCATAAAGTAGTATTGTACGATGAAGGACTAATGTAACTAGAGACCATAAAGTGGTATTATACGATGAAGGACTAATGTAACTAGGGATCATAAAGTGGTATTGTACGATGAAGGACTAATGTAACTAGGGACCATAAAGTGGTATTGTGCGATGGAGGACTAATGTAACTAGAGACCATAAAGTAGTATTGTACGATGAAGGACTAATGTAACTAGGGATCATAATGTGGTATTGTACGATGAAGGACTAATGTAACGAGGGACCATAAAGTAGTATTGTACGATGAAGGACTAATGTAACTAGGGATCATAAAGTGGCATTGTACGATGAAGGACTAATGTAACTAGAGACCATAAAGTGGTATTGTACGATGAAGGACTAATGTAACTAGGGATCATAAAGTGGTATTGTACGATGGAGGACTAATGTAACTAGGGATCATAAAGTGGTATTGTACGATGAAGGACTAATGTAACTAGAGACCATAAAGGAGTATTGTACGATGAAGGACTAATGTAACTAGGGATCATAAAGTTGTATTGTACGATGAAGAACTAATGTAACTAGAGACCATAAAGGTGTATTGTACGATGAAGGACTAATGTAACTAGGGACCATAAAGTGGTATTGTACGATGAAGGACTAATGTAACTAGAGACCATAAAGTAGTATTGTACGATGAATGACTAATGTAACTAGAGACCATAAAGTAGTATTGTACGATGAAGGACTAATGTAACTAGGGATCATAAAGTAGTATTGTACGATGAAGGACTAATGTAACTAGGGAACATAAAGTAGTATTGTACGATGAAGGACTAATGTAACTAGGGATCATAAAGTAGTATTGTACGATGAAGGACTAATGTAACTAGGGACCATAAAGTAGTATTGTACGATGAGGGACTAATGTAACTAGGGACCATAAAGTGGTATTGTACGATGAAGGACTAATGTAACTTGGGACCATAAAGTGATATTGTACGATGAAGGACTAATGTAACTAGGGACCATAAAGTAGTACTGTACGATGAAGGACTAATGTAACTAGGGATCATAAAGTAGTATTGTACGATGAAGGACTAATGTAACTAGAGACCATAAAGTGGTATTATACGATGAAGGACTAATGTAACTAGGGACCATAAAGTAGTATTGTACGATGAAGGACTAATGTAACTAGAGACCATAAAGTGGTATTATACGATGAAGGACTAATGTAACTAGAGACCATAAAGTGGTATTATACGATGAAGGACTAATGTAACTAGGGATCATAAAATGGTATTGTACGATGAAGGACTAATGTAACTAGGGATCATAAAATGGTATTGTACGATGAAGGACTAATGTAACTAGAGACCATAAATTTGTATTGTACGATGAAGGACTAATGTAACTAGGGACCATAAAGTAGTATTGTACGATGAAGGACTAATATAACTAGAGACCATAAAGTGGTATTATACGATGAAGGACTAATGTAACTAGGGATCATAAAGTGGTATTGTACGATGAAGGACTAATGTAACTAGGGACCATAAAGTGGTATTGTGCGATGGAGGACTAATGTAACTAGGGACCATAAATTAGTATTGTACAATGAAGGACTAATGTAACTAGGGACCCTAAAGTAGTATTGTACGATGAAGGACTAATGTAACTAGGGACCATAAAGCGGTATTGTACGATGAAGGACTAATGTAACTAGGGACCATAAAGTAGTATTGTACGATGAAGGACTAATGTAACTAGAGACCATAAAGTGGTATTATACGATGAAGGACTAATGTAACTAGGGATCATAAAGTGGTATTGTACGATGAAGGACTAATGTAACTAGGGACCATAAAGTGGTATTGTGCGATGGAGGACTAATGTAACTAGAGACCATAAAGTAGTATTGTACGATGAAGGACTAATGTAACTAGAGACCATAAAGTGGTATTATACGATGAAGGACTAATGTAACTAGGGACCATAAAGTAGTATTGTACGATGAAGGACTAATGTAACTAGGGATCATAAAGTGGTATTGTACGATGAAGGACTAATGTAACTAGAGACCATAAAGTAGTATTGCACGATGAAGGACTAATGTAACTAGGGATCATAAAGTGGTATTGTACGATGAAGGACTAATATAACTAGGGACCATAAAGTGGTATTGTACGATGAAGGACTAATGAAACTAGGGACCATAAAGTGGTATTGTACGATGAAGGACTAATGTAACTAGGGACCATAAAGTGGTATTGTACGATGAAGGAATAATGTAACTAGGCACCATAAAGTGGTATTGTACGATAAGCACTAATGTAACTAGGGACCATAAAGTGGTATTGTACGATAAGGACTAATGTAACTAGGGATCATAAAGTAGTATTGTACGATGAAGGACTAATGTAACTAGGGATCATAAAGTGGTATTGTACGATGAAGGACTAATGTAACTAGGGACCATAAAGTAGTATTGTACGATGAAGGACTAATGTAACTAGGGATCATAAAGTGGCATTGTACGATGAAGGACTAATGTAACTAGAGACCATAAAGTGGTATTGTACGATGAAGGACAAATGTAACTAGGGATCATAAAGTGGTATTGTACGATGGAGGACTAATGTAACTAGGGATCATAAAGTGGTATTGTACGATGAAGGACTAATGTAACTAGAGACCATAAAGTAGTATTGTACGATGAAGGACTAATGTAACTAGGGATCATAAAGTTGTATTGTACGATGAAGGACTAATGTAACTAGAGACCATAAAGTAGTATTGTACGATGAAGGACTAATGTAACTAGGGACCATAAAGTGGTATTGTACGATGAAGGACTAATGTAACTAGAGACCATAAAGTAGTATTGTACGATGAATGACTAATGTAACTAGAGACCATAAAGTAGTATTGTACGATGAAGGACTAATGTAACTAGAGACCATAAAGTGGTATTGTGCGATGGAGGACTAATGTAACTAGGGACCATAAAGTGGTATTGTTCGATGGAGGACTAATGTAACTAGAGACCATTAATTAGTATTGTACGATGAAGGACTAATGTAACTAGGGATCATAAAGTGGTATTGTGCGATGGAGGACTAATGTAACTAGGGACCATAAAGTGGTATTGTACGATGAAGGACTAATGTAACTAGAGACCATAAATTTGTATTGTACGATGAAGGACTAATGTAACTAGGGACCATAAAGTGTTATTGTATGATGAAGGACTAATGTAACTAGGGACCATAAAGTGGTATTGTACGATGAAGGACTAATGTAACTAGGGACCATTAAGTGGTATTGTACGATGAAGGACTAATGTAACTAGAGACCATAAAGTAGTATTGTACGATGAAGGACTAATGTAACTAGGGATCATAAAGTGGTATTGTACGATGAAGGACTAATGTAACTAGAGACCATAAAGTAGTATTGTACGATGAAGGACTAATGTAACTAGGGATCATAAAGTGGTATTGTACGATGAAGGACTAATATAACTAGGGACCATAAAGTGGTATTGTACGATGAAGGACTAATGTAACTAGGGACCATAAAGTGGTATTGTACGATGAAGGACTAATGTAACTAGGGACCATAAAGTGGTATTGTACGATGAAGGAATAATGTAACTAGGCACCATAAAGTGGTATTGTACGATAAGCAGTAATGTAACTAGGGACCATAAAGTGGTATTGTACGATAAGGACTAATGTAACTAGGGATCATAAAGTAGTATTGTACGATGAAGGACTAATGTAACTAGGGATCATAAAGTGGTATTGTACGATGAAGGACTAATGTAACTAGGGACCATAAAGTAGTATTGTATGATGAAGGACTAATGTAAATAGGGATCATAAAGTGGCATTGTACGATGAAGGACTAATGTAACTAGAGACCATAAAGTGGTATTGTACGATGAAGGACTAATGTAACTAGGGATCATAAATTGGTATTGTACGATGGAGGACTAATGTAACTAGGGATCATAAAGTGGTATTGTACGATGAAGGACTAATGTAACTAGAGACCATAAAGTAGTATTTTACGATGAAGGACTAATGTAACTAGGGATCATAAAGTGGTATTGTACGATGAAGGACTAATGTAACTAGAGACCATAAAGTAGTATTGTACGATGAAGGACTAATGTAACTAGGGACCATAAAGTGGTATTGTGCGATGGAGGACTAATGTAACTAGGGACCATAAAGTGGTATTGTACGATGAAGGACTAATGTAACTAGAGACCATAAAGTAGTATTGTACGATGAAGGACTAATGTAACTAGAGACCATAAAGTGGTATTGTACGATGAAGGACTAATGTAACTAGGGATCATAAAGTGGTATTGTACGATGAAGGACTAATGTAACTAGGGACCATAAAGTGGTATTGTGCGATGGAGGAATAATGTAACTAGAGACCATAAATTAGTATTGTACGATGAAGGACTAATGTAACTAGGGATCATAAAGTGGTATTGTACGATGAAGGACTAATGTAACTAGAGACCATAAAGTAGTATTGTACGATGAATGACTAATGTAACTAGAGACCATAAAGTAGTATTGTACGATGAAGGACTAATGTAACTAGAAACCATAAAGTGGTATTGTGCGATGGAGGACTAATGTAACTAGGGACCATAAAGTGGTATTGTGCGATGGAGGAATAATGTAACTAGAGACCATAAATTAGTATTGTACGATGAAGGACTAATGTAACTAGGGATCATAAAGTGGTATTGTGCGATGGAGGACTAATGTAACTAGGGACCATAAAGTGGTATTGTACGATGAAGGACTAATGTAACTAGAGACCATAAATTAGTATTGTACGATGAAGGACTAATGTAACTAGGGATCATAAAGTGGTATTGTACGATGAAGGACTAATGTAACTAGGGACCATAAAGTGGTATTGTGCGATGGAGGACTAATGTAACTAGAGACCATAACGTGGTATTGTACGATGAAGGACTAATGTAACTAGAGACCATAAAGTAGTATTGTACGATGAAGGACTAATGTAACTAGAGACCATAAAGTGGTATTGTACGATGAAGGACTAATGTAACTAGGGATCATAAAGTGGTATTGTACGACGAAGGACTAATGTAACTAGGGACCATAAAGTGGTATTGTGCGATGGAGGACTAATGTAACTAGAGACCATAACGTGGTATTGTACGATGAAGGACTAATGTAACTAGGGACCATAAAGTGGTATTGTACGATGAAGGACTAATGTAACTAGGGACCATAAAGTGGTATTGTACGATAAGGACTAATGTAACTAGGGACCATAAAGTGGTATTGTATGATGAAGGACTAATGTAACTAGGGACCATAAAGTGTTATTGTATGATGAAGTACTAATGTAACTAGAGACCTTAAAGTGGTATTGTACGATAAGGACTAATGTAACTAGGGACCATAAAGTAGTATTGTACGATGAAGGACTAATGTAACTAGGGACCATAAAGTAGTATTGTACGATGAAGGACTAATGTAACTAGAGACCATAAAGTGGTATTGTATGATGAAGGACTAATGTAACTAGGGAACATAAAGTACTATTGTACGGTGAAGGACTAATGTAACTAGAGACCATAACGTGGTATTGTACGATGAAGGACTAATGTAACTAGGGACCATAAAGTGGTATTGTATGATGAAGGACTAATGTAACTAGGGACCATAAAGTGTTATTGTATGATGAAGGACTAATGTAACTAGAGACCATAAAGTGGTATTGTACGATGAAGGACTAATGTACCTAGGGACCATAAAGTGGTATTGTATGATGAAGGACTAATGTAACTAGGGACCATAAAGTGTTATTGTATGATGAAGGACTAATGTAACTAGGGACCATAAAGTGGTATTTTATGATGAAGGACTAATGTAACTAGGGACCATAAAGTAGTATTGTACGATGAAGGACTAATGTAACTAGGGACCATAAAGTGGTATTGTACGATGAAGGACTAATGTAACTAGGGACCATAAAATGGTACTGTACGATGGAGGACTAATGTAACTAGGGACCATAAAATGGTACAGTACGATGAAGGACTAATGTAACTAGGGATCATAAAGTGGTATTGTACGATAAGGACTAATGTAACTAGGGACCATAAAGTGGTACTGTACGATGAAGGACTAATGTAACTACGGAACATAAAGTGGTATTGTATGATGGAGGACTAATGTAACTAGGGACCATAAAATGGTACTGTACGATGAAGGACTAATGTAACTAGGGATCATAAAGTGGTATTGTACGATAAGGACTAATTTAACTACGGACCATAAAGTGGTATTGTACGATAAGGACTAATGTAACTAGGGACCATAAAGTGGTATTGTACGATGAAGGACTAATGTAACTAGGGACCATAAAGTGGTATTGTACGATAAGGACTAACGTAACTAGGGACCATAAAGTGGTATTGTACGATAAGGACTAATGTAACTAGGGACCATAAAGTGGTATTGTACGATGAAGGACTAATGTAACTAGGGACCATAAAGTGGTATTGTATGATGAAGGACTAATGTAACTAGAGACCATAAAGTGGTATTGTACGATGAAGGACTAATGTAACTAGGGACCATTAAGTGGTATTGTACGATAAGGACTAATGTAACTAGAGACCATAAAGTGGTATTGTACGATGAAGGACTAATATAACTAGGGACCATAAAGTGGTATTGTACGATAAGGACTAATGTAACTAGGGACCATAAAGTGGTATTGTACGATGTAGGACTAATGTAACTAGGGACCATAAAGTAGTATTGTACGATAAGGACTAATGTAACTAGGGACCATAAAGTGGTATTGTACGATGAAGGACTAATGTAACTAGGGACCATAAAGTGGTATTGTGCGATGGAGGAATAATGTAACTAGAGACCATAAATTAGTATTGTACGATGAAGGACTAATGTAACTAGGGATCATAAAGTGGTATTGTACGATGAAGGACTAATGTAACTAGAGACCATAAAGTAGTATTGTACGATGAATGACTAATGTAACTAGAGACCATAAAGTAGTATTGTACGATGAAGGACTAATGTAACTAGAAACCATAAAGTGGTATTGTGCGATGGAGGACTAATGTAACTAGGGATCATAAAGTGGTATTGTGCGATGGAGGACTAATGTAACTAGGGACCATAAAGTGGTATTGTACGATGAAGGACTAATGTAACTAGAGACCATAAATTAGTATTGTACGATGAAGGACTAATGTAACTAGGGATCATAAAGTGGTATTGTACGATGAAGGACTAATGTAACTAGGGACCATAAAGTGTTATTGTATGATGAAGGACTAATGTAACTAGAGACCATAAAGTGGTATTGTACGATGAAGGACTAATGTACCTAGGGACCATAAAGTGGTATTGTATGATGAAGGACTAATGTAACTAGGGACCATAAAGTGTTATTGTATGATGAAGGACTAATGTAACTAGGGACCATAAAGTGGTATTTTATGATGAAGGACTAATGTAACTAGGGACCATAAAGTAGTATTGTACGATGAAGGACTAATGTAACTAGGGACCATAAAGTGGTATTGTACGATGAAGGACTAATGTAACTAGGGACCATAAAATGGTACTGTACGATGGAGGACTAATGTAACTAGGGACCATAAAATGGTACAGTACGATGAAGGACTAATGTAACTAGGGATCATAAAGTGGTATTGTACGATAAGGACTAATGTAACTAGGGACCATAAAGTGGTACTGTACGATGAAGGACTAATGTAACTACGGAACATAAAGTGGTATTGTATGATGGAGGACTAATGTAACTAGGGACCATAAAATGGTACTGTACGATGAAGGACTAATGTAACTAGGGATCATAAAGTGGTATTGTACGATAAGGACTAATTTAACTACGGACCATAAAGTGGTATTGTACGATAAGGACTAATGTAACTAGGGACCATAAAGTGGTATTGTACGATGAAGGACTAATGTAACTAGGGACCATAAAGTGGTATTGTACGATAAGGACTAACGTAACTAGGGACCATAAAGTGGTATTGTACGATAAGGACTAATGTAACTAGGGACCATAAAGTGGTATTGTACGATGAAGGACTAATGTAACTAGGGACCATAAAGTGGTATTGTATGATGAAGGACTAATGTAACTAGAGACCATAAAGTGGTATTGTACGATGAAGGACTAATGTAACTAGGGACCATTAAGTGGTATTGTACGATAAGGACTAATGTAACTAGGGACCATAAAGTAGTATTGTACGATGAAGGACTAATGTAACTAGGGACCATAAAGTAGTATTGTACGATGAAGGACTAATGTAACTAGAGACCATAAAGTGGTATTGTATGATGAAGGACTAATGTAACTAGGGAACATAAAGTACTATTGTACGGTGAAGGACTAATGTAACTAGAGAACATAACGTGGTATTGTACGATGAAGGACTAATGTAACTAGGGACCATAAAGTGGTATTGTATGATGAAGGACTAATGTAACTAGGGACCATAAAGTGTTATTGTATGATGAAGGACTAATGTAACTAGAGACCATAAAGTGGTATTGTACGATGAAGGACTAATGTACCTAGGGACCATAAAGTGGTATTGTATGATGAAGGACTAATGTAACTAGGGACCATAAAGTGTTATTGTATGATGAAGGACTAATGTAACTAGGGACCATAAAGTGGTATTTTATGATGAAGGACTAATGTAACTAGGGACCATAAAGTAGTATTGTACGATGAAGGACTAATGTAACTAGGGACCATAAAGTGGTATTGTACGATGAAGGACTAATGTAACTAGGGACCATAAAATGGTACTGTACGATGGAGGACTAATGTAACTAGGGACCATAAAATGGTACAGTACGATGAAGGACTAATGTAACTAGGGATCATAAAGTGGTATTGTACGATAAGGACTAATGTAACTAGGGACCATAAAGTGGTACTGTACGATGAAGGACTAATGTAACTACGGAACATAAAGTGGTATTGTATGATGGAGGACTAATGTAACTAGGGACCATAAAATGGTACTGTACGATGAAGGACTAATGTAACAAGGGATCATAAAGTGGTATTGTACGATAAGGACTAATTTAACTACGGACCATAAAGTGGTATTGTACGATAAGGATTAATGTAACTAGGGACCATAAAGTGGTATTGTACGATGAAGGACTAATGTAACTAGGGACCATAAAGTGGTATTGTACGATAAGGACTAACGTAACTAGGGACCATAAAGTGGTATTGTACGATAAGGACTAATGTAACTAGGGACCATAAAGTGGTATTGTACGATGAAGGACTAATGTAACTAGGGACCATAAAGTGGTATTGTATGATGAAGGACTAATGTAACTAGAGACCATAAAGTGGTATTGTACGATGAAGGACTAATGTAACTAGGGACCATTAAGTGGTATTGTACGATAAGGACTAATGTAACTAGAGACCATAAAGTGGTATTGTACGATGAAGGACTAATGTAACTAGGGACCATAAAGTGGTATTGTACGATAAGGACTAATGTAACTAGGGACCATAAAGTGGTATTGTACGATGTAGGACTAATGTAACTAGGGACCATAAAGTAGTATTGTACGATAAGGACTAATGTAACTAGGGACCATAAAGTGGTATTGTACGATGAAGGACTAATGTAACTAGGGACCATAAAGTGGTATTGTACGATGAAGGACTAATGTAACTAGGGACCATAAAGTGGTATTGTACGATAAGGACTAACGTAACTAGCGACCATAAAGTGGTATTGTACGATGAAGGACTAATGTAACTAGAGACCATAACGTGGTATTGTACGATGGAGGACTAATGTAACTAGGGACCATAAAGTAGTATTGTACGATGAAGGACTAATGTAACTAGGGACCATAAAGTGGTATTGTACGATGAAGGACTAATGTAACTAGGGACCATAAAGAGGTATTGTACGATGAAGGTCTAATGTAACTAGGGACCATAAAATGGTATTGTACGATGATGGACTAATGTAACTAGGGATCATAAAGTAGTATTGTACGATGAAGGACTAATGTAACTAGGGAACATAAAGTAGTATTGTACGATGAAGGACTAATGTAACTAGGGATCATAAAGTAGTATTGTACGATGAAGGACTAATGTAACTAGGGACCATAAAGTAGTATTGTACGATGAGGGACTAATGTAACTAGGGACCATAAAGTGGTATTGTACGATGAAGGACTAATGTAACTTGGGACCATAAAGTGATATTGTACGATGAAGGACTAATGTAACTAGGGACCATAAAGTAGTATTGTACGATGAAGGACTAATGTAACTAGGGATCATAAAGTAGTATTGTACGATGAAGGACTAATGTAACTAGAGACCATAAAGTGGTATTATACGATGAAGGACTAATGTAACTAGGGACCATAAAGTAGTATTGTACGATGAAGGACTAATGTAACTAGAGACCATCAAGTGGTATTATACGATGAAGGACTAATGTAACTAGGGACCATAAAGTGTTATTGTATGATGAAGGACTAATGTAACTAGGGACCATAAAGTGTTATTATACGATGAAGGACTAATGTAACTAGGGACCATAAAGTAGTATTGTACGATGAAGAACTAATGTAACTAGGGACCATAAAGTAGTATTGTACGATGAAGGACTAATGTAACTAGGGACCATAAAGTAGTATTGTACGATGAAGGACTAATGTAACTAGAGACCATAAAGTGGTATTATACGATGAAGGACTAATGTAACTAGGGATCATAAAGTGGTATTGTACGATGAAGGACTAATGTAACTAGGGACCATAAAGTGGTATTGTGCGATGGAGGACTAATGTAACTAGAGACCATAAAGTAGTATTGTACGATGAAGGACTAATGTAACTAGGGACCATAAAGTAGTATTGTACGATGAAGGACTAATGTAACTAGGGACCATAAAGTGGTATTGTGCGATGGAGGACTAATGTAACTAGAGACCATAAAGTGGTATTGTATGATGAAGGACTAATGTAACTAGGGATCATAAAGAGGTATTGTACGATGAAGGACTAATATAACTAGGGACCATAAAGTGGTATTGTACGATGAAGGACTAATAAAACTAGGGACCATAAAGTAGTATTGTACGATGAAGGACTAATGTAACTAGGGACCATAAAGTAGTATTGTACGATGAAGGACTAATGTAACTAGGGACCATAAAGTAGTATTGTACGATGAAGGACTAATGTAACTAGGGACCATAAAGTAGTATTGTACGATGAATGACTAATATAACTAGAGACCATAAAGTGGTATTATACGATGAAGGACTAATGTAACTAGGGATCATAAAGTGGTATTGTACGATGAAGGACTAATGTAACTAGGGACCATAAAGTGGTATTGTGCGATGGAGGACTAATGTAACTAGGGACCATAAATTAGTATTGTACAATGAAGGACTAATGTAACTAGGGACCATAAAGTAGTATTGTACGATGAAGGACTAATGTAACTAGGGACCATAAAGTAGTATTGTACGATGAAGGACTAATGTAACTAGGGACCATAAAGTAGTATTGTACGATGAAGGACTAATGTAACTAGAGACCATAAAGTGGTATTATACGATGAAGGACTAATGTAACTAGGGACCATAAAGTGGTATTGTACGATGAAGGACTAATGTAACAAGGGACCATAAAGTGGTATTGTGCGATGGAGGACTAATGTAACTAGAGACCATAAAGTGTTATTGTACGATGAAGGACTAATGTAACTAGGGACCATAAAGTAGTATTGTACGATGAAGGACTAATGTAACTAGGGACCATAAAGTAGTATTGTACGATGAGGGACTAATGTAACTAGGGATCATAAAGTGGTATTGTACGATGAAGGACTAATGTAACTAGGGACCATAAAGTGGTATTGTGCGATGGAGGACTAATGTAACTAGGGACCATAAATTAGTATTGTACGATGAAGGACTAATGTAACTAGGGATCATAAAGTAGTATTGTACGATGAAGGACTAATGTAACTAGGGACCATAAAGTGGTATTGTGCGATGGAGGACTAATGAAACTAGAGACCATAAAGTGGTATTGTACGATGGAGGACTAATGTAACTAGGGACCATAAATTAGTATTGTACAATGAAGGACTAATGTAACTAGGGACCATAAAGTAGTATTGTACGATGAAGGACTAATGTAACTAGGGACCATAAAGTGGTATTGTACGATGAAGGACTAATGTAACTAGGGACCATAAAGTAGTATTGTACGATGAAGGACTAATATAACTAGAGACCATAAAGTGGTATTATACGATGAAGGACTAATGTAACTAGGGATCATAAAGTGGTATTGTACGATGAAGGACTAATGTAACTAGGGACCATAAAGTGGTATTGTGCGATGGAGGACTAATGTAACTAGGGACCATAAATTAGTATTGTACAATGAAGGACTAATGTAACTAGGGACCATAAAGTAGTATTGTACGATGAAGGACTAATGTAACTAGGGACCATAAAGCGGTATTGTACGATGAAGGACTAATGTAACTAGGGACCATAAAGTAGTATTGTACGATGAAGGACTAATGTAACTAGAGACCATAAAGTGGTATTATACGATGAAGGACTAATGTAACTAGGGATCATAAAGTGGTATTGTACGATGAAGGACTAATGTAACTAGGGACCATAAAGTGGTATTGTGCGATGGAGGACTAATGTAACTAGAGACCATAAAGTAGTATTGTACGATGAAGGACTAATGTAACTAGAGACCATAAAGTGGTATTATACGATGAAGGACTAATGTAACTAGGGACCATAAAGTAGTATTGTACGATGAAGGACTAATGTAACTAGGGATCATAAAGTGGTATTGTACGATGAAGGACTAATGTAACTAGAGACCATCAAGTAGTATTGTACGATGAAGGACTAATGTAACTAGGGATCATAAAGTGGTATTGTACGATGAAGGACTAATATAACTAGGGACCATAAAGTGGTATTGTACGATGAAGGACTAATGAAACTAGGGACCATAAAGTGGTATTGTACGATGAAGGACTAATGTAACTAGGGACCATAAAGTGGTATTGTACGATGAAGGAATAATGTAACTAGGCACCATAAAGTGGTATTGTACGATAAGCACTAATGTAACTAGGGACCATAAAGTGGTATTGTACGATAAGGACTAATGTAACTAGGGATCATAAAGTAGTATTGTACGATGAAGGACTAATGTAACTAGGGATCATAAAGTGGTATTGTACGATGAAGGACTAATGTAACTAGGGACCATAAAGTAGTATTGTACGATGAAGGACTAATGTAACTAGGGATCATAAAGTGGCATTGTACGATGAAGGACTAATGTAACTAGAGACCATAAAGTGGTATTGTACGATGAAGGACTAATGTAACTAGGGATCATAAAGTGGTATTGTACGATGGAGGACTAATGTAACTAGGGATCATAAAGTGGTATTGTACGATGAAGGACTAATGTAACTAGAGACCATAAAGTAGTATTGTACGATGAAGGACTAATGTAACTAGGGATCATAAAGTTGTATTGTACGATGAAGGACTAATGTAACTAGAGACCATAAAGTAGTATTGTACGATGAAGGACTAATGTAACTAGGGACCATAAAGTGGTATTGAACGATGAAGGACTAATGTAACTAGAGACCATAAATTAGTATTGTACGATGAAGGACTAATGTAACTAGGGATCATAAAGTGGTATTGTACGATGAAGGACTAATGTAACTAGAGACCATAAAGTAGTATTGTACGATGAATGACTAATGTAACTAGAGACCATAAAGTAGTATTGTACGATGAAGGACTAATGTAACTAGAGACCATAAAGTGGTATTGTGCGATGGAGGACTAATGTAACTAGGGACCATAAAGTGGTATTGTTCGATGGAGGACTAATGTAACTAGAGACCATTAATTAGTATTGTACGATGAAGGACTAATGTAACTAGGGATCATAAAGTGGTATTGTGCGACGGAGGACTAATGTAACTAGGGACCATAAAGTGGTATTGTACGATGAAGGACTAATGTAACTAGAGACCATAAATTTGTATTGTACGATGAAGGACTAATGTAACTAGGGACCATAAAGTGTTATTGTATGATGAAGGACTAATGTAACTAGGGACCATAAAGTGGTATTTTATGATGAAGGACTAATGTAACTAGGGACCATAAAGTAGTATTGTACGATGAAGGACTAATGTAACTAGGGATCATAAAGTGGTATTGTACGATGAAGGACTAATGTAACTAGGGACCATAAAGTGGTATTGTGCGATGGAGGACTAATGTAACTAGAGACCATAACGTGGTATTGTACGATGAAGGACTAATGTAACTAGGGACCATAAAGTGGTATTGTACGATGAAGGACTAATGTAACTAGGGACCATAAAGTGGTATTGTACGATAAGGACTATTGTAACTAGGGACCATAAAGTGGTATTGTACGATAAGGACTATTGTAACTAGGGACCATAAAGTGTTATTGTATGATGAAGGACTAATGTAACTAGAGACCATAAAGTGGTATTGTACGATAAGGACTAATGTAACTAGGGACCATAAAGTAGTATTGTACGATGAAGGACTAATGTAACTAGGGACCATAAAGTGTTATTGTACGATGAAGGACTAATGTAACTAGGGACCATAAAGTAGTATTGTACGATGAAGGACTAATGTAACTAGGGACCATAAAGTGGTATTGTACGATGAAGGACTAATGTAACTAGGGACCATAAAGTGGTATTGTGCGATGGAGGACTAATGTAACTAGGGACCATAAATTAGTATTGTACGATGAAGGACTAATGTAACTAGGGATCATAAAGTAGTATTGTACGATGAAGGACTAATGTAACTAGGGACCATAAAGTGGTATTGTGCGATGGAGGACTAATGTAACTAGAGACCATAAAGTAGTATTGTACGATGAAGGACTAATGTAACTAGGGATCATAAAGTGGTATTGTACGATGAAGGACTAATATAACTAGGGACCATAAAGTAGTATTGTACGATGAAGGACTAATGTAACTAGGGATCATAAAGTGGCATTGTACGATGAAGGACTAATGTAACTAGAGACCATAAAGTGGTATTGTACGATGAAGGACTAATGTAACTAGGGATCATAAAGTGGTATTGTACGTTGGAGGACTAATGTAACTAGGGATCATAAAGTGGTATTGTACGATGAAGGACTAATGTAACTAGGGACCATAAAGTAGTATTGTACGATGAAGGACTAATGTAACTAGAGACCATAAAGTGGTATTATACGATGAAGGACTAATGTAACTAGGGATCATAAAGTGGTATTGTACGATGAAGGACTAATGTAACTAGGGACCATAAAGTGGTATTGTGCGATGGAGGACTAATGTAACTAGAGACCATAAAGTAGTATTGCACGATGAAGGACTAATGTAACTAGGGATCATAAAGTGGTATTGTACGATGAAGGACTAATGTAACTAGGGACCATAAAGTAGTATTGTACGATGAAGGACTAATGTAACTAGGGATCATAAAGTGGCATTGTACGATGAAGGACTAATGTAACTAGAGACCATAAAGTGGTATTGTACGATGAAGGACTAATGTAACTAGGGATCATAAAGTGGTATTGTACGATGGAGGACTAATGTAACTAGGGATCATAAAGTGGTATTGTACGATGAAGGACTAATGTAACTAGAGACCATAAAGTAGTATTGTACGATGAAGGACTAATGTAACTAGGGATCATAAAGTTGTATTGTACGATGAAGAACTAATGTAACTAGAGACCATAAAGTAGTATTGTACGATCAAGGACTAATGTAACTAGGGACCATAAAGTGGTATTGTACGATGAAGGACTAATGTAACTAGAGACCATAAAGTAGTATTGTACGATGAATGACTAATGTAACTAGAGACCATAAAGTAGTATTGAACGATGAAGGACTAATGTAACTAGGGATCATAAAGTAGTATTGTACGATGAAGGACTAATGTAACTAGGGAACATAAAGTAGTATTGTACGATGAAGGACTAATGTAACTAGGGATCATAAAGTAGTATTGTACGATGAAGGACTAATGTAACTAGGGACCATAAAGTAGTATTGTACGATGAGGGACTAATGTAACTAGGGACCATAAAGTGGTATTGTACGATGAAGGACTAATGTAACTTGGGACCATAAAGTGATATTGTACGATGAAGGACTAATGTAACTAGGGACCATAAAGTAGTATTGTACGATGAAGGACTAATGTAACTAGGGATCATAAAGTAGTATTGTACGATGAAGGACTAATGTAACTAGAGACCATAAAGTGGTATTATACGATGAAGGACTAATGTAACTAGGGACCATAAAGTAGTATTGTACGATGAAGGACTAATGTAACTAGAGACCATAAAGTGGTATTATACGATGAAGGACTAATGTAACTAGGGACCATAAAGTGTTATTGTATGATGAAGGACTAATGTAACTAGGGACCATAAAGTGTTATTGTACGATGAAGGACTAATGTAACTAGGGACCATAAAGTAGTATTGTACGATGAAGGACTAATGTAACTAGGGACCATAAAGTCGTATTGTACGATGAAGGACTAATGTAACTAGGGACCATAAAGTAGTATTGTACGATGAAGGACTAATGTAACTAGAGACCATAAAGTGGTATTATACGATGAAGGACTAATGTAACTAGGGATCATAAAGTGGTATTGTACGATGAAGGACTAATGTAACTAGGGACCATAAAGTGGTATTGTGCGATGGAGGACTAATGTAACTAGGGATCATAAAGTGGTATTGTACGATGAAGGACTAATGTAACTAGGGACCATAAAGTAGTATTGTACGATGAAGGACTAATGTAACTAGAGACCATAAAGTGGTATTATACGATGAAGGACTAATGTAACTAGGGATCATAAAGTGGTATTGTACGATGAAGGACTAATGTAACTAGGGACCATAAAGTGGTATTGTGCGATGGAGGACTAATGTAACTAGAGACCATAAAGTAGTATTGTACGATGAAGGACTAATGTAACTAGGGATCATAATGTGGTATTGTACGATGAAGGACTAATGTAACGAGGGACCATAAAGTAGTATTGTACGATGAAGGACTAATGTAACTAGGGATCATAAAGTGGCATTGTACGATGAAGGACTAATGTAACTAGAGACCATAAAGTGGTATTGTACGATGAAGGACTAATGTAACTAGGGATCATAAAGTGGTATTGTACGATGGAGGACTAATGTAACTAGGGATCATAAAGTGGTATTGTACGATGAAGGACTAATGTAACTAGAGACCATAAAGTAGTATTGTACGATGAAGGACTAATGTAACTAGGGATCATAAAGTTGTATTGTACGATGAAGAACTAATGTATCTAGAGACCATAAAGGTGTATTGTACGATGAAGGACTAATGTAACTAGGGACCATAAAGTGGTATTGTACGATGAAGGACTAATGTAACTAGAGACCATAAAGTAGTATTGTACGATGAATGACTAATGTAACTAGAGACCATAAAGTAGTATTGTACGATGAAGGACTAATGTAACTAGGGATCATAAAGTAGTATTGTACGATGAAGGACTAATGTAACTAGGGAACATAAAGTAGTATTGTACGATGAAGGACTAATGTAACTAGGGATCATAAAGTAGTATTGTACGATGAAGGACTAATGTAACTAGGGACCATAAAGTAGTATTGTACGATGAGGGACTAATGTAACTAGGGACCATAAAGTGGTATTGTACGATGAAGGACTAATGTAACTTGGGACCATAAAGTGATATTGTACGATGAAGGACTAATGTAACTAGGGACCATAAAGTAGTACTGTACGATGAAGGACTAATGTAACTAGGGATCATAAAGTAGTATTGTACGATGAAGGACTAATGTAACTAGAGACCATAAAGTGGTATTATACGATGAAGGACTAATGTAACTAGGGACCATAAAGTAGTATTGTACGATGAAGGACTAATGTAACTAGAGACCATAAAGTGCTATTATACGATGAAGGACTAATGTAAATAGAGACCATAAAGTGGTATTATACGATGAAGGACTAATGTAACTAGGGATCATAAAATGGTATTGTACGATGAAGGACTAATGTAACTAGGGATCATAAAATGGTATTGTACGATGAAGGACTAATGTAACTAGAGACCATAAATTTGTATTGTACGATGAAGGACTAATGTAACTAGGGACCATAAAGTAGTATTGTACGATGAAGGACTAATATAACTAGAGACCATAAAGTGGTATTATACGATGAAGGACTAATGTAACTAGGGATCATAAAGTGGTATTGTACGATGAAGGACTAATGTAACTAGGGACCATAAAGAGGTATTGTGCGATGGAGGACTAATGTAACTAGGGACCATAAATTAGTATTGTACAATGAAGGACTAATGTAACTAGGGACCCTAAAGTAGTATTGTACGATGAAGGACTAATGTAACTAGGGACCATAAAGCGGTATTGTACGATGAAGGACTAATGTAACTAGGGACCATAAAGTAGTATTGTACGATGAAGGACTAATGTAACTAGAGACCATAAAGTGGTATTATACGATGAAGGACTAATGTAACTAGGGATCATAAAGTGGTATTGTACGATGAAGGACTAATGTAACTAGGGACCATAAAGTGGTATTGTGCGATGGAGGACTAATGTAACTAGAGACCATAAAGTAGTATTGTACGATGAAGGACTAATGTAACTAGAGACCATAAAGTGGTATTATACGATGAAGGACTAATGTAACTAGGGACCATAAAGTAGTATTGTACGATGAAGGACTAATGTAACTAGGGATCATAAAGTGGTATTGTACGATGAAGGACTAATGTAACTAGAGACCATAAAGTAGTATTGCACGATGAAGGACTAATGTAACTAGGGATCATAAAGTGGTATTGTACGATGAAGGACTAATATAACTAGGGACCATAAAGTGGTATTGTACGATGAAGGACTAATGAAACTAGGGACCATAAAGTGGTATTGTACGATGAAGGACTAATGTAACTAGGGACTATAAAGTGGTATTGTACGATGAAGGAATAATGTAACTAGGCACCATAAAGTGGTATTGTACGATAAGCACTAATGTAACTAGGGACCATAAAGTGGTATTGTACGATAAGGACTAATGTAACTAGGGATCATAAAGTAGTATTGTACGATGAAGGACTAATGTAACTAGGGATCATAAAGTGGTATTGTACGATGAAGGACTAATGTAACTAGGGACCATAAAGTAGTATTGTACGATGAAGGACTAATGTAACTAGGGATCATAAAGTGGCATTGTACGATGAAGGACTAATGTAACTAGAGACCATAAAGTGGTATTGTACGATGAAGGACAAATGTAACTAGGGATCATAAAGTGGTATTGTACGATGGAGGACTAATGTAACTAGGGATCATAAAGTGGTATTGTACGATGAAGGACTAATGTAACTAGAGACCATAAAGTAGTATTGTACGATGAAGGACTAATGTAACTAGGGATCATAAAGTTGTATTGTACGATGAAGGACTAATGTAACTAGAGACCATAAAGTAGTATTGTACGATGAAGGACTAATGTAACTAGGGACCATAAAGTGGTATTGTACGATGAAGGACTAATGTAACTAGAGACCATAAAGTAGTATTGTACGATGAATGACTAATGTAACTAGAGACCATAAAGTAGTATTGTACGATGAAGGACTAATGTAACTAGAGACCATAAAGTGGTATTGTGCGATGGAGGACTAATGTAACTAGGGACCATAAAGTGGTATTGTTCGATGGAGGACTAATGTAACTAGAGACCATTAATTAGTATTGTACGATGAAGGACTAATGTAACTAGGGATCATAAAGTGGTATTGTGCGATGGAGGACTAATGTAACTAGGGACCATAAAGTGGTATTGTACGATGAAGGACTAATGTAACTAGAGACCATAAATTTGTATTGTACGATGAAGGACTAATGTAACTAGGGACCATAAAGTGTTATTGTATGATGAAGGACTAATGTAACTAGGGACCATAAAGTGGTATTGTACGATGAAGGACTAATGTAACTAGGGACCATTAAGTGGTATTGTACGATGAAGGACTAATGTAACTAGAGACCATAAAGTAGTATTGTACGATGAAGGACTAATGTAACTAGGGATCATAAAGTGGTATTGTACGATGAAGGACTAATGTAACTAGAGACCATAAAGTAGTATTGTACGATGAAGGACTAATGTAACTAGGGATCATAAAGTGGTATTGTACGATGAAGGACTAATATAACTAGGGACCATAAAGTGGTATTGTACGATGAAGGACTAATGTAACTAGGGACCATAAAGTGGTATTGTACGATGAAGGACTAATGTAACTAGGGACCATAAAGGGGTATTGTACGATGAAGGAATAATGTAACTAGGCACCATAAAGTGGTATTGTACGATAAGCAGTAATGTAACTAGGGACCATAAAGTGGTATTGTACGATAAGGACTAATGTAACTAGGGATCATAAAGTAGTATTGTACGATGAAGGACTAATGTAACTAGGGATCATAAAGTGGTATTGTACGATGAAGGACTAATGTAACTAGGGACCATAAAGTAGTATTGTATGATGAAGGACTAATGTAAATAGGGATCATAAAGTGGCATTGTACGATGAAGGACTAATGTAACTAGAGACCATAAAGTGGTATTGTACGATGAAGGACTAATGTAACTAGGGATCATAAATTGGTATTGTACGATGGAGGACTAATGTAACTAGGGATCATAAAGTGGTATTGTACGATGAAGGACTAATGTAACTAGAGACCATAAAGTAGTATTTTACGATGAAGGACTAATGTAACTAGGGATCATAAAGTGGTATTGTACGATGAAGGACTAATGTAACTAGAGACCATAAAGTAGTATTGTACGATGAAGGACTAATGTAACTAGGGACCATAAAGTGGTATTGTGCGATGGAGGACTAATGTAACTAGGGACCATAAAGTGGTATTGTACGATGAAGGACTAATGTAACTAGAGACCATAAAGTAGTATTGTACGATGAAGGACTAATGTAACTAGAGACCATAAAGTGGTATTGTACGATGAAGGACTAATGTAACTAGGGATCATAAAGTGGTATTGTACGATGAAGGACTAATGTAACTAGGGACCATAAAGTGGTATTGTGCGATGGAGGAATAATGTAACTAGAGACCATAAATTAGTATTGTACGATGAAGGACTAATGTAACTAGGGATCATAAAGTGGTATTGTACGATGAAGGACTAATGTAACTAGAGACCATAAAGTAGTATTGTACGATGAATGACTAATGTAACTAGAGACCATAAAGTAGTATTGTACGATGAAGGACTAATGTAACTAGAAACCATAAAGTGGTATTGTGCGATGGAGGACTAATGTAACTAGGGACCATAAAGTGGTATTGTGCGATGGAGGAATAATGTAACTAGAGACCATAAATTAGTATTGTACGATGAAGGACTAATGTAACTAGGGATCATAAAGTGGTATTGTGCGATGGAGGACTAATGTAACTAGGGACCATAAAGTGGTATTGTACGATGAAGGACTAATGTAACTAGAGACCATAAATTAGTATTGTACGATGAAGGACTAATGTAACTAGGGATCATAAAGTGGTATTGTACGATGAAGGACTAATGTAACTAGGGACCATAAAGTGGTATTGTGCGATGGAGGACTAATGTAACTAGAGACCATAACGTGGTATTGTACGATGAAGGACTAATGTAACTAGAGACCATAAAGTAGTATTGTACGATGAAGGACTAATGTAACTAGAGACCATAAAGTGGTATTGTACGATGAAGGACTAATGTAACTAGGGATCATAAAGTGGTATTG
This sequence comes from Meconema thalassinum, assembly GCA_946902985.2. Taxonomy (NCBI): domain Eukaryota; kingdom Metazoa; phylum Arthropoda; class Insecta; order Orthoptera; family Tettigoniidae; genus Meconema; species Meconema thalassinum. The sequence continues at coordinate 19,897,840 of OX336397.1, forward strand.
TACGACGAAGGACTAATGTAACTAGGGACCATAAAGTGGTATTGTGCGATGGAGGACTAATGTAACTAGAGACCATAACGTGGTATTGTACGATGAAGGACTAATGTAACTAGGGACCATAAAGTGGTATTGTACGATGAAGGACTAATGTAACTAGGGACCATAAAGTGGTATTGTACGATAAGGACTAATGTAACTAGGGACCATAAAGTGGTATTGTATGATGAAGGACTAATGTAACTAGGGACCATAAAGTGTTATTGTATGATGAAGTACTAATGTAACTAGAGACCTTAAAGTGGTATTGTACGATAAGGACTAATGTAACTAGGGACCATAAAGTAGTATTGTACGATGAAGGACTAATGTAACTAGGGACCATAAAGTAGTATTGTACGATGAAGGACTAATGTAACTAGAGACCATAAAGTGGTATTGTATGATGAAGGACTAATGTAACTAGGGAACATAAAGTACTATTGTACGGTGAAGGACTAATGTAACTAGAGACCATAACGTGGTATTGTACGATGAAGGACTAATGTAACTAGGGACCATAAAGTGGTATTGTATGATGAAGGACTAATGTAACTAGGGACCATAAAGTGTTATTGTATGATGAAGGACTAATGTAACTAGAGACCATAAAGTGGTATTGTACGATGAAGGACTAATGTACCTAGGGACCATAAAGTGGTATTGTATGATGAAGGACTAATGTAACTAGGGACCATAAAGTGTTATTGTATGATGAAGGACTAATGTAACTAGGGACCATAAAGTGGTATTTTATGATGAAGGACTAATGTAACTAGGGACCATAAAGTAGTATTGTACGATGAAGGACTAATGTAACTAGGGACCATAAAGTGGTATTGTACGATGAAGGACTAATGTAACTAGGGACCATAAAATGGTACTGTACGATGGAGGACTAATGTAACTAGGGACCATAAAATGGTACAGTACGATGAAGGACTAATGTAACTAGGGATCATAAAGTGGTATTGTACGATAAGGACTAATGTAACTAGGGACCATAAAGTGGTACTGTACGATGAAGGACTAATGTAACTACGGAACATAAAGTGGTATTGTATGATGGAGGACTAATGTAACTAGGGACCATAAAATGGTACTGTACGATGAAGGACTAATGTAACTAGGGATCATAAAGTGGTATTGTACGATAAGGACTAATTTAACTACGGACCATAAAGTGGTATTGTACGATAAGGACTAATGTAACTAGGGACCATAAAGTGGTATTGTACGATGAAGGACTAATGTAACTAGGGACCATAAAGTGGTATTGTACGATAAGGACTAACGTAACTAGGGACCATAAAGTGGTATTGTACGATAAGGACTAATGTAACTAGGGACCATAAAGTGGTATTGTACGATGAAGGACTAATGTAACTAGGGACCATAAAGTGGTATTGTATGATGAAGGACTAATGTAACTAGAGACCATAAAGTGGTATTGTACGATGAAGGACTAATGTTACTAGGGACCATTAAGTGGTATTGTACGATAAGGACTAATGTAACTAGAGACCATAAAGTGGTATTGTACGATGAAGGACTAATGTAACTAGGGACCATAAAGTGGTATTGTACGATAAGGACTAATGTAACTAGGGACCATAAAGTGGTATTGTACGATGTAGGACTAATGTAACTAGGGACCATAAAGTAGTATTGTACGATAAGGACTAATGTAACTAGGGACCATAAAGTGGTATTGTACGATGAAGGACTAATGTAACTAGGGACCATAAAGTGGTATTGTACGATGAAGGACTAATGTAACTAGGGACCATAAAGTGGTATTGTACGATAAGGACTAACGTAACTAGGGACCATAAAGTGGTATTGTACGATGAAGGACTAATGTAACTAGAGACCATAACGTGGTATTGTACGATGGAGGACTAATGTAACTAGGGACCATAAAGTAGTATTGTACGATGAAGGACTAATGTAACTAGGGACCATAAAGTGGTATTGTACGATGAAGGACTAATGTAACTAGGGACCATAAAGAGGTATTGTACGATGAAGGTCTAATGTAACTAGGGACCATAAAATGGTATTGTACGATGATGGACTAATGTAACTAGGGATCATAAAGTAGTATTGTACGATGAAGGACTAATGTAACTAGGGAACATAAAGTAGTATTGTACGATGAAGGACTAATGTAACTAGGGATCATAAAGTAGTATTGTACGATGAAGGACTAATGTAACTAGGGACCATAAAGTAGTATTGTACGATGAGGGACTAATGTAACTAGGGACCATAAAGTGGTATTGTACGATGAAGGACTAATGTAACTTGGGACCATAAAGTGATATTGTACGATGAAGGACTAATGTAACTAGGGACCATAAAGTAGTATTGTACGATGAAGGACTAATGTAACTAGGGATCATAAAGTAGTATTGTACGATGAAGGACTAATGTAACTAGAGACCATAAAGTGGTATTATACGATGAAGGACTAATGTAACTAGGGACCATAAAGTAGTATTGTACGATGAAGGACTAATGTAACTAGAGACCATCAAGTGGTATTATACGATGAAGGACTAATGTAACTAGGGACCATAAAGTGTTATTGTATGATGAAGGACTAATGTAACTAGGGACCATAAAGTGTTATTATACGATGAAGGACTAATGTAACTAGGGACCATAAAGTAGTATTGTACGATGAAGAACTAATGTAACTAGGGACCATAAAGTAGTATTGTACGATGAAGGACTAATGTAACTAGGGACCATAAAGTAGTATTGTACGATGAAGGACTAATGTAACTAGAGACCATAAAGTGGTATTATACGATGAAGGACTAATGTAACTAGGGATCATAAAGTGGTATTGTACGATGAAGGACTAATGTAACTAGGGACCATAAAGTGGTATTGTGCGATGGAGGACTAATGTAACTAGAGACCATAAAGTAGTATTGTACGATGAAGGACTAATGTAACTAGGGACCATAAAGTAGTATTGTACGATGAAGGACTAATGTAACTAGGGACCATAAAGTGGTATTGTGCGATGGAGGACTAATGTAACTAGAGACCATAAAGTGGTATTGTATGATGAAGGACTAATGTAACTAGGGATCATAAAGAGGTATTGTACGATGAAGGACTAATATAACTAGGGACCATAAAGTGGTATTGTACGATGAAGGACTAATAAAACTAGGGACCATAAAGTAGTATTGTACGATGAAGGACTAATGTAACTAGGGACCATAAAGTAGTATTGTACGATGAAGGACTAATGTAACTAGGGACCATAAAGTAGTATTGTACGATGAAGGACTAATGTAACTAGGGACCATAAAGTAGTATTGTACGATGAATGACTAATATAACTAGAGACCATAAAGTGGTATTATACGATGAAGGACTAATGTAACTAGGGATCATAAAGTGGTATTGTACGATGAAGGACTAATGTAACTAGGGACCATAAAGTGGTATTGTGCGATGGAGGACTAATGTAACTAGGGACCATAAATTAGTATTGTACAATGAAGGACTAATGTAACTAGGGACCATAAAGTAGTATTGTACGATGAAGGACTAATGTAACTAGGGACCATAAAGTAGTATTGTACGATGAAGGACTAATGTAACTAGGGACCATAAAGTAGTATTGTACGATGAAGGACTAATGTAACTAGAGACCATAAAGTGGTATTATACGATGAAGGACTAATGTAACTAGGGACCATAAAGTGGTATTGTACGATGAAGGACTAATGTAACAAGGGACCATAAAGTGGTATTGTGCGATGGAGGACTAATGTAACTAGAGACCATAAAGTGTTATTGTACGATGAAGGACTAATGTAACTAGGGACCATAAATTAGTATTGTACGATGAAGGACTAATGTAACTAGGGACCATAAAGTAGTATTGTACGATGAGGGACTAATGTAACTAGGGATCATAAAGTGGTATTGTACGATGAAGGACTAATGTAACTAGGGACCATAAAGTGGTATTGTGCGATGGAGGACTAATGTAACTAGGGACCATAAATTAGTATTGTACGATGAAGGACTAATGTAACTAGGGATCATAAAGTAGTATTGTACGATGAAGGACTAATGTAACTAGGGACCATAAAGTGGTATTGTGCGATGGAGGACTAATGAAACTAGAGACCATAAAGTGGTATTGTACGATGGAGGACTAATGTAACTAGGGACCATAAATTAGTATTGTACAATGAAGGACTAATGTAACTAGGGACCATAAAGTAGTATTGTACGATGAAGGACTAATGTAACTAGGGACCATAAAGTGGTATTGTACGATGAAGGACTAATGTAACTAGGGACCATAAAGTAGTATTGTACGATGAAGGACTAATATAACTAGAGACCATAAAGTGGTATTATACGATGAAGGACTAATGTAACTAGGGATCATAAAGTGGTATTGTACGATGAAGGACTAATGTAACTAGGGACCATAAAGTGGTATTGTGCGATGGAGGACTAATGTAACTAGGGACCATAAATTAGTATTGTACAATGAAGGACTAATGTAACTAGGGACCATAAAGTAGTATTGTACGATGAGGGACTAATGTAACTAGGGACCATAAAGCGGTATTGTACGATGAAGGACTAATGTAACTAGGGACCATAAAGTAGTATTGTACGATGAAGGACTAATGTAACTAGAGACCATAAAGTGGTATTATACGATGAAGGACTAATGTAACTAGGGATCATAAAGTGGTATTGTACGATGAAGGACTAATGTAACTAGGGACCATAAAGTGGTATTGTGCGATGGAGGACTAATGTAACTAGAGACCATAAAGTAGTATTGTACGATGAAGGACTAATGTAACTAGAGACCATAAAGTGGTATTATACGATGAAGGACTAATGTAACTAGGGACCATAAAGTAGTATTGTACGATGAAGGACTAATGTAACTAGGGATCATAAAGTGGTATTGTACGATGAAGGACTAATGTAACTAGAGACCATAAAGTAGTATTGTACGATGAAGGACTAATGTAACTAGGGATCATAAAGTGGTATTGTACGATGAAGGACTAATATAACTAGGGACCATAAAGTGGTATTGTACGATGAAGGACTAATGAAACTAGGGACCATAAAGTGGTATTGTACGATGAAGGACTAATGTAACTAGGGACCATAAAGTGGTATTGTACGATGAAGGAATAATGTAACTAGGCACCATAAAGTGGTATTGTACGATAAGCACTAATGTAACTAGGGATCATAAAGTGGTATTGTACGATAAGGACTAATGTAACTAGGGATCATAAAGTAGTATTGTACGATGAAGGACTAATGTAACTAGGGATCATAAAGTGGTATTGTACGATGAAGGACTAATGTAACTAGGGACCATAAAGTAGTATTGTACGATGAAGGACTAATGTAACTAGGGATCATAAAGTGGCATTGTACGATGAAGGACTAATGTAACTAGAGACCATAAAGTGGTATTGTACGATGAAGGACTAATGTAACTAGGGATCATAAGGTGGTATTGTACGATGGAGGACTAATGTAACTAGGGATCATAAAGTGGTATTGTACGATGAAGGACTAATGTAACTAGAGACCATAAAGTAGTATTGTACGATGAAGGACTAATGTAACTAGGGATCATAAAGTTGTATTGTACGATGAAGGACTAATGTAACTAGAGACCATACAGTAGTATTGTACGATGAAGGACTAATGTAACTAGGGACCATAAAGTGGTATTGAACGATGAAGGACTAATGTAACTAGAGACCATAAATTAGTATTGTACGATGAAGGACTAATGTAACTAGGGATCATAAAGTGGTATTGTACGATGAAGGACTAATGTAACTAGAGACCATAAAGTAGTATTGTACGATGAATGACTAATGTAACTAGAGACCATAAAGTAGTATTGTACGATGAAGGACTAATGTAACTAGAGACCATAAAGTGGTATTGTGCGATGGAGGACTAATGTAACTAGGGACCATAAAGTGGTATTGTTCGATGGAGGACTAATGTAACTAGAGACCATTAATTAGTATTGTACGATGAAGGACTAATGTAACTAGGGATCATAAAGTGGTATTGTGCGATGGAGGACTAATGTAACTAGGGACCATAAAGTGGTATTGTACGATGAAGGACTAATGTAACTAGAGACCATAAATTTGTATTGTACGATGAAGGACTAATGTAACTAGGGACCATAAAGTGTTATTGTATGATGAAGGACTAATGTAACTAGGGACCATAAAGTGGTATTTTATGATGAAGGACTAATGTAACTAGGGACCATAAAGTAGTATTGTACGATGAAGGACTAATGTAACTAGGGATCATAAAGTGGTATTGTACGATGAAGGACTAATGTAACTAGGGACCATAAAGTGGTATTGTGCGATGGAGGACTAATGTAACTAGAGACCATAACGTGGTATTGTACGTTGAAGGACTAATGTAACTAGGGACCATAAAGTGGTATTGTACGATGAAGGACTAATGTAACTAGGGACCATAAAGTGGTATTGTACGATAAGGACTATTGTAACTAGGGACCATAAAGTGGTATTGTATGATAAAGGACTAATGTAACTAGGGACCATAAAGTGTTATTGTATGATGAAGGACTAATGTAACTAGAGACCATAAAGTGGTATTGTACGATAAGGACTAATGTAACTAGGGACCATAAAGTAGTATTGTACGATGAAGGACTAATGTAACTAGGGACCATAAAGTGTTATTGTACGATGAAGGACTAATGTAACTAGGGACCATAAAGTAGTATTGTACGATGAAGGACTAATGTAACTAGGGACCATAAAGTGGTATTGTACGATGAAGGACTAATGTAACTAGGGACCATAAAGTGGTGTTGTGCGATGGAGGACTAATGTAACTAGGGACCATAAATTAGTATTGTACGATGAAGGACTAATGTAACTAGGGATCATAAAGTAGTATTGTACGATGAAGGACTAATGTAACTAGGGACCATAAAGTGGTATTGTGCGATGGAGGACTAATGTAACTAGAGACCATAAAGTAGTATTGTACGATGAAGGACTAATGTAACTAGGGATCATAAAGTGGTATTGTACGATGAAGGACTAATATAACTAGGGACCATAAAGTAGTATTGTACGATGAAGGACTAATGTAACTAGGGATCATAAAGTGGCATTGTACGATGAAGGACTAATGTAACTAGAGACCATAAAGTGGTATTGTACGATGAAGGACTAATGTAACTAGGGATCATAAAGTGGTATTGTACGTTGGAGGACTAATGTAACTAGGGATCATAAAGTGGTATTGTACGATGAAGGACTAATGTAACTAGGGACCATAAAGTAGTATTGTACGATGAAGGACTAATGTAACTAGAGACCATAAAGTGGTATTATACGATGAAGGACTAATGTAACTAGGGATCATAAAGTGGTATTGTACGATGAAGGACTAATGTAACTAGGGACCATAAAGTGGTATTGTGCGATGGAGGACTAATGTAACTAGAGACCATAAAGTAGTATTGTACGATGAAGGACTAATGTAACTAGGGATCATAAAGTGGTATTGTACGATGAAGGACTAATGTAACTAGGGACCATAAAGTAGTATTGTACGATGAAGGACTAATGTAACTAGGGATCATAAAGTGGCATTGTACGATGAAGGACTAATGTAACTAGAGACCATAAAGTGGTATTGTACGATGAAGGACTAATGTAACTAGGGATCATAAAGTGGTATTGTACGATGGAGGACTAATGTAACTAGGGATCATAAAGTGGTATTGTACGATGAAGGACTAATGTAACTAGAGACCATAAAGTAGTATTGTACGATGAAGGACTAATGTAACTAGGGATCATAAAGTTGTATTGTACGATGAAGAACTAATGTAACTAGAGACCATAAAGTAGTATTGTACGATCAAGGACTAATGTAACTAGGGACCATAAAGTGGTGCTGTACGATGAAGGACTAATGTAACTAGAGACCATAAAGTAGTATTGTACGATGAATGACTAATGTAACTAGAGACCATAAAGTAGTATTGAACGATGAAGGACTAATGTAACTAGGGATCATAAAGTAGTATTGTACGATGAAGGACTAATGTAACTAGGGAACATAAAGTAGTATTGTACGATGAAGGACTAATGTAACTAGGGATCATAAAGTAGTATTGTACGATGAAGGACTAATGTAACTAGGGACCATAAAGTAGTATTGTACGATGAGGGACTAATGTAACTAGGGACCATAAAGTGGTATTGTACGATGAAGGACTAATGTAACTTGGGACCATAAAGTGATATTGTACGATGAAGGACTAATGTAACTAGGGACCATAAAGTAGTATTGTACGATGAAGGACTAATGTAACTAGGGATCATAAAGTAGTATTGTACGATGAAGGACTAATGTAACTAGAGACCATAAAGTGGTATTATACGATGAAGGACTAATGTAACTAGGGACCATAAAGTAGTATTGTACGATGAAGGACTAATGTAACTAGAGACCATAAAGTGGTATTATACGATGAAGGACTAATGTAACTAGGGACCACAAAGTGTTATTGTATGATGAAGGACTAATGTAACTAGGGACCATAAAGTGTTATTGTACGATGAAGGACTAATGTAACTAGGGACCATAAAGTAGTATTGTACGATGAAGGACTAATGTAACTAGGGACCATAAAGTCGTATTGTACGATGAAGGACTAATGTAACTAGGGACCATAAAGTAGTATTGTACGATGAAGGACTAATGTAACTAGAGACCATAAAGTGGTATTATACGATGAAGGACTAATGTAACTAGGGATCATAAAGTGGTATTGTACGATGAAGGACTAATGTAACTAGGGACCATAAAGTGGTATTGTGCGATGGAGGACTAATGTAACTAGAGACCATAAAGTAGTATTGTACGATGAAGGACTAATGTAACTAGGGATCATAATGTGGTATTGTACGATGAAGGACTAATGTAACGAGGGACCATAAAGTAGTATTGTACGATGAAGGACTAATGTAACTAGGGATTATAAAGTGGCATTGTACGATGAAGGACTAATGTAACTAGAGACCATAAAGTGGTATTGTACGATGAAGGACTAATGTAACTAGGGATCATAAAGTGGTATTGTACGATGGAGGACTAATGTAACTAGGGATCATAAAGTGGTATTGTACGATGAAGGACTAATGTAACTAGAGACCATAAAGTAGTATTGTACGATGAAGGACTAATGTAACTAGGGATCATAAAGTTGTATTGTACGATGAAGAACTAATGTAACTAGAGACCATAAAGGTGTATTGTACGATGAAGGACTAATGTAACTAGGGACCATAAAGTGGTATTGTACGATGAAGGACTAATGTAACTAGAGACCATAAAGTAGTATTGTACGATGAATGACTAATGTAACTAGAGACCATAAAGTAGTATTGTACGATGAAGGACTAATGTAACTAGGGATCATAAAGTAGTATTGTACGATGAAGGACTAATGTAACTAGGGAACATGAAGTAGTATTGTACGATGAAGGACTAATGTAACTAGGGATCATAAAGTAGTATTGTACGATGAAGGACTAATGTAACTAGGGACCTTAAAGTAGTATTGTACGATGAGGGACTAATGTAACTAGGGACCATAAAGTGGTATTGTACGATGAAGGACTAATGTAACTTGGGACCATAAAGTGATATTGTACGATGAAGGACTAATGTAACTAGGGACCATAAAGTAGTACTGTACGATGAAGGACTAATGTAACTAGGGATCATAAAGTAGTATTGTACGATGAAGGACTAATGTAACTAGAGACCATAAAGTGGTATTATACGATGAAGGACTAATGTAACTAGGGACCATAAAGTAGTATTGTACGATGAAGGACTAATGTAACTAGAGACCATAAAGTGGTATTATACGATGAAGGACTAATGTAACTAGAGACCATAAAGTGGTATTATACGATGAAGGACTAATGTAACTAGGGATCATAAAATGGTATTGTACGATGAAGGACTAATGTAACTAGGGATCATAAAATGGTATTGTACGATGAAGGACTAATGTAACTAGAGACCATAAATTTGTATTGTACGATGAAGGACTAATGTAACTAGGGACCATAAAGTAGTATTGTACGATGAAGGACTAATATAACTAGAGACCATAAAGTGGTATTATACGATGAAGGACTAATGTAACTAGGGATCATAAAGTGGTATTGTACGATGAAGGACTAATGTAACTAGGGACCATAAAGTGGTATTGTGCGATGGAGGACTAATGTAACTAGGGACCATAAATTAGTATTGTACAATGAAGGACTAATGTAACTAGGGACCCTAAAGTAGTATTGTACGATGAAGGACTAATGTAACTAGGGACCATAAAGCGGTATTGTACGATGAAGGACTAATGTAACTAGGGACCATAAAGTAGTATTGTACGATGAAGGACTAATGTAACTAGAGACCATAAAGTGGTATTATACGATGAAGGACTAATGTAACTAGGGATCATAAAGTGGTATTGTACGATGAAGGACTAATGTAACTAGGGACCATAAAGTGGTATTGTGCGATGGAGGACTAATGTAACTAGAGACCATAAAGTAGTATTGTACGATGAAGGACTAATGTAACTAGAGACCATAAAGTGGTATTATACGATGAAGGACTAATGTAACTAGGGACCATAAAGTAGTATTGTACGATGAAGGACTAATGTAACTAGGGATCATAAAGTGGTATTGTACGATGAAGGACTAATGTAACTAGAGACCATAAAGTAGTATTGCACGATGAAGGACTAATGTAACTAGGGATCATAAAGTGGTATTGTACGATGAAGGACTAATATAACTAGGGACCATAAAGTGGTATTGTACGATGAAGGACTAATGAAACTAGGGACCATAAAGTGGTATTGTACGATGAAGGACTAATGTAACTAGGGACCATAAAGTGGTATTGTACGATGAAGGAATAATGTAACTAGGCACCATAAATTGGTATTGTACGATAAGCACTAATGTAACTAGGGACCATAAAGTGGTATTGTACGATAAGGACTAATGTAACTAGGGATCATAAAGTAGTATTGTACGATGAAGGACTAATGTAACTAGGGATCATAAAGTGGTATTGTACGATGAAGGACTAATGTAACTAGGGACCATAAAGTAGTATTGTACGATGAAGGACTAATGTAACTAGGGATCATAAAGTGGCATTGTACGATGAAGGACTAATGTAACTAGAGACCATAAAGTGGTATTGTACGATGAAGGACAAATGTAACTAGGGATCATAAAGTGGTATTGTACGATGGAGGACTAATGTAACTAGGGATCATAAAGTGGTATTGTACGATGAAGGACTAATGTAACTAGAGACCATAAAGTAGTATTGTACGATGAATGACTAATGTAACTAGAGACCATAAAGTAGTATTGTACGATGAAGGACTAATGTAACTAGAGACCATAAAGTGGTATTGTGCGATGGAGGACTAATGTAACTAGGGACCATAAAGTGGTATTGTTCGATGGAGGACAAATGTAACTAGAGACCATTAATTAGTATTGTACGATGAAGGACTAATGTAACTAGGGATCATAAAGTGGTATTGTGCGATGGAGGACTAATGTAACTAGGGACCATAAAGTGGTATTGTACGATGAAGGACTAATGTAACTAGAGACCATAAATTTGTATTGTACGATGAAGGACTAATGTAACTAGGGACCATAAAGTGTTATTGTATGATGAAGGACTAATGTAACTAGGGACCATAAAGTGGTATTTTATGATGAAGGACTAATGTAACTAGGGACCATAAAGTAGTATTGTACGATGAAGGACTAATGTAACTAGGGATCATAAAGTGGTATTGTACGATGAAGGACTAATGTAACTAGGGACCATAAAGTGGTATTGTGCGATGAATGTAACTAGAGACCATAACGTGGTAATTTACGATGAAGGACTAATGTAACTAGGGACCATAAAGTGGTATTGTACGATGAAGGACTAATGTAACTAGGGACCATAAAGTGGTATTGTACGATAAGGACTAATGTAACTAGGGACCATAAAGTGGTATTGTATGATAAAGGACTAATGTAACTAGGGACCATAAAGTGTTATTGTATGATGAAGGACTAATGTAACTAGAGACCATAAAGTGGTATTGTACGATAAGGACTAATGTAACTAGGGACCATAAAGTAGTATTGTACAATGAAGGACTAATGTAACTAGGGACCATAAAGTGTTATTGTACGATGAAGGACTAATGTAACTAGGGACCATAAAGTAGTATTGTACGATGAAGGACTAATGTAACTAGGGACCATAAAGTGGTATTGTACGATGAAGGACTAATGTAACTAGGGACCATAAAGTGGTATTGTGCGATGGAGGACTAATGTAACTAGAGACCATAACGGGGTATTGTACGATGAAGGACTAATGTAACTAGAGACCATAAAGTAGTATTGTACGATGAAGGACTAATGTAACTAGAGACCATAAAGTGGTATTGTACGATGAAGGACTAATGTAACTAGGGATCATAAAGTGGTATTGTACGATGAAGGACTAATGTAACTAGGGACCATAAAGTGGTATTGTACGATAAGGACTAATGTAACTAGGGACCATAAAGTGGTATTGTATGATAAAGGACTAATGTAACTAGGGACCATAAAGTGTTATTGTATGATGAAGGACTAATGTAACTAGAGACCATAAAGTGGTATTGTACGATAAGGACTAATGTAACTAGGGACCATAAAGTAGTATTGTACGATGAAGGACTAATGTAACTAGGGACCATAAAGTAGTATTGTACGATGAAGGACTAATGTAACTAGCGGCTTCGGTGGCGTAGTCGGTAGCATGCTGAACTGCTATGCCCAAGATAGCGGGTTCAAACCCGGCCGAAGTCGTCGGATTTTTTAAGAGCGTTAAAAATCCTTCAGTATGCCTTCCTTCGGAGGGGAAGTAAAGCCGGCGGTCCAATGTCATAGATTTATGGCATGTAAAAGATCCTTTCACAGACTAAACTTGTGTAAAGCAAAATTTGTTAGGTTAGATTTCGTCAGAACGCTCTATCAAAGTTCCAACGTTCACCACTAGGTATCATTGATATCTGGTGGCGAAAGTTGGAACTACTTGAAATTGATCGGAACTTGTAGCCACAGATTACCTACTACCTTGTAGCTCATCCTTTATATAGGGTATCCGCTGGAAGCAGCTTCAGACTCAGGCGAGCCGAACATGTCCTCGGACACTCCCGGCACTAAAAGCCATACGATAAATAAATAAATAATAAATAAGGACTAATGTAACTAGAGACCATAAAGTGGTATTGTATGATGAAGGACTAATGTAACTAGGGACCATAAAGTACTATTGTACGATGAAGGACTAATGTAACTAGAGACCATAACGTGGTATTTTACGATGAAGGACTAATGTAACTAGGGACCATAAAGTGGTATTGTATGATGAAGGACTAATGTAACTAGGGACCATAAAGTGTTATTGTATGATGAAGGACTAATGTAACTAGAGACCATAAAGTGGTATTGTACGATGAAGGACTAATGTAACTAGGGACCATAAAGTGGTATTGTATGATGAAGGACTAATGTAACTAGGGACCATAAAGTGTTATTGTATGATGAAGGACTAATGTAACTAGGGACCATAAAGTGGTATTTTATGATGAAGGAATAATGTAACTAGGGACCATAAAGTAGTATTGTACGATGAAGGACTAATGTAACTAGGGACAATAAAGTGGTATTGTACGATGAAGGACTAATGTAACTAGGGACCATAAAATGGTACTGTACGATGGAGGACTAATGTAACTAGGGACCATAAAATGGTACTGTACGATGAAGGACTAATGTAACTAGGGATCATAAAGTGGTATTGTACGATAAGGACTAATGTAACTAGGGACCATAAAGTGGTACTGTACGATGAAGGACTAATGTAACTACGGACCATAAAGTGGTATTGTACGATGGAGGACTAATGTAACTAGGGACCATAAAATGGTACTGTACGATGAAGGACTAATGTAACTAGGGACCATAAAGTGGTATTGTACGATGAGGACTAATGTACCTAGGGACCATAAAGTGGTATTGTACGATGAAGGACTAATGTAACTAGGGAACATAAAGTGGTATTGTACGATGGAGGACTAATGTAACTAGGGACCATAAAGTGGTAATTTATGATGAGGGACTAATGTAACTAGGGATCAAAAAGTGGTATTGTACGATGAGGGACTAATGTAACTAGGGACCATAAAGTGGTAATTTATGATGAGGGACTAATGTAACTAGGGATCATAAAGTGGTATTGTACGATGGAGGACTAATGTAACTAGGGACCATAAAGTGGTATTGTACGATAAGGACTAATGTAACTAGGGACCATAAAGTGGTATTGTACGATGAAGGACTAATGTAACTAGGGAACATAAAGTGGTATTGTACGATGGAGGACTAATGTAACTAGGGACCATAAAGTGGTAATTTATGATGAGGGACTAATGTAACTAGGGATCAAAAAGTGGTATTGTACGATGAGGGACTAATGTAACTAGGGACCATAAAGTGGTAATTTATGATGAGGGACTAATGTAACTAGGGATCATAAAGTGGTATTGTACGATGGAGGACTAATGTAACTAGGGACCATAAAGTGGTATTGTACGATAAGGACTAATGTAACTAGGGACCATAAAGTGGTATTGTACGATGAGGACTAATGTAACTAGGGACCATAATGTGGTATTGTACGATGGAGGACTAATGTAACTAGGGACCATAAAGAGGTATTGTATGATGAGGGACTAATGTAACTAGGGATCATAAAGTGGTAATTTATGATGAGGGACTAATGTAACTAGGGATCATAAAGTGGTATTGTACGATGAAGGACTAATGTAACTAGGGACCATAAAGTGGTATTGTACGATGAGGGACTTTTGTAACTAGGGACCATAAAGTGGTATTGTACGATAAGGACTAATGTAACTACGGACCATAAAGTGGTATTGTACGATGAGGGACTAATGTAACTAGGAACCATAAAGTGGTATTGTACGATGAAGGACTAATGTAACTAGAGACCATAAATTTGTATTGTACGATGAAGGACTAATGTAACTAGGGATCATAAAGTGGTATTGTACGATGAAGGACTAATGTAACTAGGGACCATAAAGTGGTATTGTGCGATGGAGGACTAATGTAACTAGAGACCATAACGTGGTATTGTACGATGAAGGACTAATGTAACTAGGGACCATAAAGTAGTATTGTACGATGAAGGACTAATGTAACTAGAGACCATAAAGTGTTATTGTACGATGAAGGACTAATGTAACTAGGGATCATAAAGTGATATTGTACGATGAAGGACTAATGTAACTAGGGACCATGAAGTGGTATTGTGCGATGGAGGACTAATGTAACTAGAGACCGTAACGTGGTATTGTACGATGAAGGACTAATATAACTAGGGACCATAAAGTGGTATTGTACGATGAAGGACTATTGTAACTAGGGACCATAATGTGGTATTGTACGATAAGGACTAATGTAACTAGGGACCATAAAGTGGTATTGTATGATAAAGGACTAATGTAACTAGGGACCATAAAGTGTTATTGTATGATGAAGGACTAATGTAACTAGAGACCATAAAGTGGTATTGTACGATAAGGACTAATGTAACTAGAGACCATAAAGTGGTATTGTATGATGAAGGACTAATGTAACTAGGGACCATAAAGTACTATTGTACGATGAAGGACTAATGTAACTAGAGACCATAACGTGGTATTTTACGATGAAGGACTAATGTAACTAGGGACCATAAAGTGGTATTGTATGATGAAGGACTAATGTAACTAGGGACCATAAAGTGTTATTGTATGATGAAGGACTAATGTAACTAGAGACCATAAAGTGGTATTGTACGATGAAGGACTAATGTAACTAGGGACCATAAAGTGGTATTGTATGATGAAGGACTAATGTAACTAGGGACCATAAAGTGTTATTGTATGATGAAGGACTAATGTAACTAGGGACCATAAAGTGGTATTTTATGATGAAGGACTAATGTAACTAGGGACCATGAAGTAGTATTGTACGATGAAGGACTAATGTAACTAGGGACCATAAAGTAGTATTGTACGATGAAGGACTAATGTAACTAGGGACCATAAAATGGTACTGTACGATGAAGGACTAATGTAACTAGGGACCATAAAGTGGTATTGTACGATGGAGGACTAATGTAACTAGGGACCATAAAGTGGTACTGAACGATGAAGGACTAATGTAACTAGGGACCATAAAGTGGTATTGTACAATGAAGGACTAATGTAACTAGGGACCACAAAGTGGTATTGTACGATGGAGGACAAATGTAACTAGGGACCATAAAGTGGTATTGTACGATAAGGAATAACGTAACTAGGGACCATAAAGTGGTATTGTACGATGAAGGACTAATGTGACTAGGGACCATAAAGTGGTATTGTACGATGGAGGACTAATGTAAATAGGGACCACAAAGTGGTATTGTACGATGGAGGACTAATGTAACTAGGGATCATAAAGTGGTATTGTACGATGAAGGACTAATGTAACTAGGGACCATAAAGTGGTATTGTACGATAAGGACTAATGTAACTAGGGACCATAAAGTGGTATTGTACGATGATGGACTAATGTAACTAGGGACCATAAAGTGGTATTGTACGATGAGGACAAATGTACCTAGGGACCATAAAGTGTTATTGTACGATGAGGGACTAATGTAACTACGGACCATAAAGTGGTATTGTACGATAAGGACTAATGTAACTAGGGACCATAAAGTGGCATTGTACGATGAAGGACTAATGTAACTAGGGACCATAAAATGGTACTGTACGATGAAGGACTAATGTAACTAGGGACCATAAAGTGGTATTGTACGATAAGGACTAATGTAACTAGGAACCATAAAGTGTTATTGTACGATAAGGACTAATGTAACTACGGAGCATAAAGTGGTATTTTACGATAAGGACTAATGTAACTAGGGACCATAATGTGGCATTGTACGATGAAGGACTAATGTAACTAGGGACCATAAAATGGTACTGTACGATGAAGGATTAATGTAACTAGGGACCATAAAGTGGTATTGTACGATAAGGACTAATGTAACTAGGAACCATAAAGTGGTATTGTACGATAAGGACTAATGTAACTAGGGACCATAAAGTGGTATTGTACGATAAGGACTAATGTAACTAGGGACCATAAAGTGGTATTGTACGATAAGGACTAATGTAACTAGGGACCTTAAAGTGGTATTGTACGATAAGGACTAAAGTAACTAGGGATCATAAAGTGGTATTGTACGATAAGGACTAATGTAACTGGGGACCATAAAGTGGTATTGTACGATAAGGACTAATGTAACTAGGGATCATAAAGTGGTATTGTACGATGAAGGACTAATGTAACTAGGGACCATAAAGTGGTATTGTACGATAAGGACTAATGTATCTAGGGACCATAAAGTGGTATTGTACGATAAGGACTAATGTAACTAGGACCATAAAGTGGTATTGTACGATAAGGACTAATGTAACTAGGGACCATAAAGTGGTATTGTACGATAAGGACTAATGTAACTAGGGACCATAAAGTGGTATTGTACGATGAAGGACTAATGTAACTAGGGACCATAAAGTGGTATTGTACGATGAGGGACTTTTGTAACTAGGGACCATAAAGTGGTATTGTACGATAAGGACTAATGTAACTACGGACCATAAAGTGGTATTGTACGATGAGGGACTAATGTAACTAGGAACCATAAAGTGGTATTGTACGATGAAGGACTAATGTAACTAGAGACCATAAATTTGTATTGTACGATGAAGGACTAATGTAACTAGGGATCATAAAGTGGTATTGTACGATGAAGGACTAATGTAACTAGGGACCATAAAGTGGTATTGTGCGATGGAGGACTAATGTAACTAGAGACCATAACGTGGTATTGTACGATGAAGGACTAATGTAACTAGGGACCATAAAGTAGTATTGTACGATGAAGGACTAATGTAACTAGAGACCATAAAGTGTTATTGTACGATGAAGGACTAATGTAACTAGGGATCATAAAGTGATATTGTACGATGAAGGACTAATGTAACTAGGGACCATGAAGTGGTATTGTGCGATGGAGGACTAATGTAACTAGAGACCGTAACGTGGTATTGTACGATGAAGGACTAATATAACTAGGGACCATAAAGTGGTATTGTACGATGAAGGACTATTGTAACTAGGGACCATAATGTGGTATTGTACGATAAGGACTAATGTAACTAGGGACCATAAAGTGGTATTGTATGATAAAGGACTAATGTAACTAGGGACCATAAAGTGTTATTGTATGATGAAGGACTAATGTAACTAGAGACCATAAAGTGGTATTGTACGATAAGGACTAATGTAACTAGAGACCATAAAGTGGTATTGTATGATGAAGGACTAATGTAACTAGGGACCATAAAGTACTATTGTACGATGAAGGACTAATGTAACTAGAGACCATAACGTGGTATTTTACGATGAAGGACTAATGTAACTAGGGACCATAAAGTGGTATTGTATGATGAAGGACTAACGTAACTAGGGACCATAAAGTGTTATTGTATGATGAAGGACTAATGTAACTAGAGACCATAAAGTGGTATTGTACGATGAAGGACTAATGTAACTAGGGACCATAAAGTGGTATTGTATGATGAAGGACTAATGTAACTAGGGACCATAAAGTGTTATTGTATGATGAAGGACTAATGTAACTAGGGACCATAAAGTGGTATTTTATGATGAAGGACTAATGTAACTAGGGACCATGAAGTAGTATTGTACGATGAAGGACTAATGTAACTAGGGACCATAAAGTAGTATTGTACGATGAAGGACTAATGTAACTAGGGACCATAAAATGGTACTGTACGATGAAGGACTAATGTAACTAGGGACCATAAAGTGGTATTGTACGATGGAGGACTAATGTAACTAGGGACCATAAAGTGGTACTGAACGATGAAGGACTAATGTAACTAGGGACCATAAAGTGGTATTGTACAATGAAGGACTAATGTAACTAGGGACCACAAAGTGGTATTGTACGATGGAGGACTAATGTAACTAGGGACCATAAAGTGGTATTGTACGATAAGGAATAACGTAACTAGGGACCATAAAGTGGTATTGTACGATGAAGGACTAATGTGACTAGGGACCATAAAGTGGTATTGTACGATGGAGGACTAATGTAAATAGGGACCACAAAGTGGTATTGTACGATGGAGGACTAATGTAACTAGGGATCATAAAGTGGTATTGTACGATGAAGGACTAATGTAACTAGGGACCATAAAGTGGTATTGTACGATAAGGACTAATGTAACTAGGGACCATAAAGTGGTATTGTACGATGATGGACTAATGTAACTAGGGACCATAAAGTGGTATTGTACGATGAGGACAAATGTACCTAGGGACCATAAAGTGTTATTGTACGATGAGGGACTAATGTAACTACGGACCATAAAGTGGTATTGTACGATAAGGACTAATGTAACTAGGGACCATAAAGTGGCATTGTACGATGAAGGACTAATATAACTAGGGACCATAAAATGGTACTGTACGATGAAGGACTAATGTAACTAGGGACCATAAAGTGGTATTGTACGATAAGGACTAATGTAACTAGGAACCATAAAGTGTTATTGTACGATAAGGACTAATGTAACTACGGAGCATAAAGTGGTATTGTACGATAAGGACTAATGTAACTAGGGACCATAAAGTGGCATTGTACGATGAAGGACTAATGTAACTAGGGACCATAAAATGGTACTGTACGATGAAGGATTAATGTAACTAGGGACCATAAAGTGGTATTGTACGATAAGGACTAATGTAACTAGGAACCATAAAGTGGTATTGTACGATAAGGACTAATGTAACTAGGGACCATAAAGTGGTATTGTACGATAAGGACTAATGTAACTAGGGACCATAAAGTGGTATTGTACGATAAGGACTAATGTAACTAGGGACCTTAAAGTGGTATAGTACGATAAGGACTAAAGTAACTAGGGATCATAAAGTGGTATTGTACGATAAGGACTAATGTAACTGGGGACCATAAAGTGGTATTGTACGATAAGGACTAATGTAACTAGGGATCATAAAGTGGTATTGTACGATGAAGGACTAATGTAACTAGGGACCATAAAGTGGTATTGTACGATAAGGACTAATGTAACTAGGGACCATAAAGTGGTATTGTACGATAAGGACTAATGTAACTAGGGCCATAAAGTGGTATTGTACGATAAGGACTAATGTAACTAGGGACCATAAAGTGGTATTGTACGATAAGGACTAATGTAACTAGGGACCATAAAGTGGTATTGTACGATGAAGGACTAATGTAACTAGGGACCATAAAGTGGTATTTTACGATGAGGGACTAATGTAACTAGGGACCATAAAGTGGTATTGTACGATGAAGGACTAATGTAACTAGGGACCATAAAGTGGTATTGTACGATGAAGGACTAATGTAACTAGGGAACATAAAGTGGTATTGTACGATGGAGGACTAATGTAACTAGGGACCATAAAGTGGTATTGTACGATAAGGACTAATGTAACTAGGGACCATAAAGTGGTATTGTACGATGAGGACTAATGTAACTAGGGACCATAAAGTGGTATTGTACGATGGAGGACTAATGTAACTAGGGACCATAAAGTGGTATTGTATGATGAGGGACTAATGTAACTAGGGATCATAAAGTGGTAATTTATGATGAGGGACTAATGTAACTAGGGATCATAAAGTGGTATTGTACGATGAAGGACTAATGTAACTAGGGACCATAAAGTGGTATTGTACGATGAGGGACTAATGTAACTAGGGACCATAAAGTGGTATTGTACGATAAGAACTAATGTAACTACGGACCATAAAGCGGTATTCTACGATGAGGGACTAATGTAACTAGGAATCATAAAGTGGTATTGTACGATGAAGGACTAATGTAACTAGGGACCATAAAGTGGTATTGTACGATGAGGGACTAATGTAACTAGGGACCATAAAGTGTTATTGTACGATGAAAGACTAATGTAACTAGGGAACATAAAGTGGTATTGTACGATGAAGGACTAATGTAACTAGGGACCATAAAGTGGTATTGTACGATGAGCGACTAATGTAACTAGAGACCATAAAGTGGTATTGTATGATGGAGGACTAATGTAACTAGGGACCATTAAGTGGTATTGTACGATGAGGGACTAATGTAACTAGGGACCATAAAGTGGTATTGTACGATGAGGGACTAATGTAACTAGAGACCATAAAGTGGTATTGTACGATGAGGGACTAATGTAACTAGGGACCATAAAGTGGTATTGTACGATGAGGGACTAATGTAACTAGGGACCATAAAGTGGTATTGTATGATGGAGGACTAATGTAACTAGGGACCATAAAGTGGTATTGTACGATGAAGGACTAATGTAACTAGGGACCATAAAGTGGTATTGTACGATGAGGACTAATGTAACTAGGGACCATAAAGTGGTATTGTACGATGACGGACTAATGTAACTAGGGACCATAAAGTGGTATTGTACGATGGAGGACTAATGTAACTAGGGACCATAAAGTAGTATTGTACGATGGAGGACTAATGTAACTACGGACCATAAAGTGGTATTGTACGATGAGGACTAATGTAACTAGCGACCATAAAGTTGTATTGTACGATGGAGGACTAATGTAACTAGGGACCATAAAGTAGTATTGTACGATGGAGGACTAATGTAACTACGGACCATAAAGTGGTATTGTACGATGAGGACTAATGGTGCTAGGGACCATAAAGTGGTATTGTACGATGAAGACTAATGTAACTAGCGACCATAAAGTTGTATTGTACGATGAAGGACTAATGTAACTAGGGAACATAAAGTGGTATTGTACGATGAGGACTAATGTAACTAGGGACCATAAAGTGGTATTGTACGATGAAGACTAATGTAACTAGGGACCATAAAGTGGTATTGTATGATGGAGGACTAATGTAACTAGGGACCATTAAGTGGTATTGTACGATGAGGGACTAATGTAACTAGGGACCATAAAGTGGTATTGTACGATGAGGGACTAATGTAACTAGAGACCATAAAGTGGTATTGTACGATGAGGGACTAATGTAACTAGGGACCATAAAGTGGTATTGTACGATGAGGGACCAATGTAACTAGGGACCATAAAGTGGTATTGTATGATGGAGGACTAATGTAACTAGGGACCATAAAGTGGTATTGTACGATGAAGGACTAATGTAACTAGGGACCATAAAGTGGTATTGTACGATGAGGACTAATGTAACTAGGGACCATAAAGTGGTATTGTACGATGACGGACTAATGTAACTAGGGACCATAAAGTGGTATTGTACGATGGAGGACTAATGTAACTAGGGACCATAAAGTAGTATTGTACGATGGAGGACTAATGTAACTACGGACCATAAAGTGGTATTGTACGATGAGGACTAATGTAACTAGGGACCATAAAGTGGTATTGTACGATGAATTACTAATGTATCTAGGGACCATAAAGTGGTATTGTACGATGAGGACTAATGTAACTAGGGACCATAAAGTGGTATTGTACGATGAAGACTAATGTAACTAGCGACCATAAAGTTGTATTGTACGATGAAGGACTAATGTAACTAGGGAACATAAAGTGGTATTGTACGATGAGGACTAATGTAACTAGGGACCATAAAGTGGTATTGTACGATGAAGACTAATGTAACTAGGGACCATAAAGTGGTATTGTACGATGAGGACTAATGTAACTAGGGACCATAAAGTGGTATTGTACGATGAAGGACTAATGTAACTAGGGACCATAAAGTGGTATTGTACGATGAAGGACTAATGTAACTAGGGAACATAAAGTGGTATTGTACGATGAAGGACTAATGTAACTAGGGACCACAAAGTAGTATTGTACGATAAGGACTAATGTAACTAGGGACCACAAAGTAGTATTGTACGATAAGGACTAATGTAACTAGGGACAATAAAGTGGTATTGTACGATGAAGGACTATTGTAACTAGGGACCATAAAAAAGGTATTTTACGATGAGGGACTAATGTAACTAGGGACCACAAAGTAGTATTGTATGATGAAGGACTAATGTAACTAGGGACCATAAAGTGGTATTGTACGATAAGGACTAATGTAACTAGGGACCAAACAGTGGTATTGTACGATAAGGACTAATGTAACTAGGGACCACAAAGTGGTATTGTACGATAAGGACTAATGTAACTAGGGACAATAAAGTGGTATTGTACGATGGAGGACTAAAGTAACTAGGGACCATAAAGTAGTATTGTACGATAAGGACTAACGTAACTAGGGACCATAAAGTAGTATTGTATGATGAAGGACTAATGTAACTACGGACCATAAAGTGGAATTGTACGATGAGGGACTAATGTAACTACGGACCATAAAGTGGTATTGTACGATGAAGGACTAATGTAACTAGGGAACATAAAGTGGTATTGTATGATGAAGGACTAATGTAACTAGGGACCATAAAGTGGTATTGTACGATGAGGACTAATGTAACTAGAGACCATAAAGTGGTATTGTACGATGAAGGACTAATGTAACTAGGGACCATAAAGTGGTATTGTACGATGAAGGACTAATGTAACTAGGGAACATAAAGTGGTATTGTACGATGAAGGACTAATGTAACTAGGGACCTCAAAGTAGTATTGTACGATAAGGACTAATGTAACTAGGGACCACAAAGTAGCATTGTACGATAAGGACTCATGTAACTAGGGACCATAAAGTGGTATTGTACGATGAAGGACTAATGTAACTAGGGACCATAAAGTGTTATTGTACGATGAGAGACTAATGTAACTAGGGACCACAAAGTAGTATTGTATGATGAAGGACTAATGTAACTAGGGACCATAAAGTGGTATTGTACGATAAGGACTAATGTAACTAGGGACCATAAAGTGGTATTCTACGATAAGGACTAATGTAACTAGGGACCACAAAGTGGTATTGTACGATAAGGACTAATGTAACTAGGGACAATAAAGTGGTATTGTACGATGGAGGACTAATGTAACTAGGGACCATAAAGTAGTATTGTACGATAAGGACTAATGTAACTAGAGACCATAAAGTGGTATTGTACGATGGAGGACTAATGTAACTAGGGGCCATAAAGTGGTATTGTACGATGAGGGACTAACGTAACTAGGGACCATAAAGTAGTATTGTATGATGAAGGACTAATGTAACTAGGGACCATAAATTGGTATTGCACGATTAAGGACTAATGTAACTAGGGACAATAAAGTGGTATTGTATGATGGAGGACTAATGTAACTAGCGACCATAAAGTAGTATTGTATGATGAAGGACTAACGTAACTAGGGACCATAAAGTGGTATTGTACGATAAGGACTAATGTAACTAGGGACAATAAAGTGGTATTGTACGATGGAGGACTAATATAACTAGGGACCATAAAGTGGTATTGTACGATGAGGGACTAACGTAACTAGGGACCATAAAGTAGTATTGTATGATGAAGGACTAATGTAACTAGGGACCATAAAGTGGTATTGCACGATGAAGGACTAATGTAACTAGGGACAATATAGTGGTATTGTACGATAAGGACTAATGTAACTAGGGACAATAAAGTGGTATTGTACGATGAGGACTAATGTAACTAGGGACCATAAAGTGGTAATTTATGATGAGGGACTAATGTAACTAGGGACCATAAAGTAGTATTGTACGATGGAGGACAAATGTAACTAGGGACCAAAAAGTGGTATTGTACGATAAGGACTAATGTAACTAGGGACCATAAAGTGGTATTGTACGATGAGGGACTAATGTAACTAGGGACCATAAAGTATTAATTTATGATGAGGGACTAATGTAACTAGGGACCATAAAGTCGTATTGTACGATAAGGGCTAATGTAACTAGGGACCATAAAGTGGTATTGTACGACAAGGACTAATGTAACTAGGGACCATAAAGTGGTATTGTACGATGAAGGACTAATGTAACTAGGGACTATAAAGTGGTATTGTACGATGAGGACTAATGTAACTAGGGACCATAAAGTGGTATTGTACGATAAGGACTAATGTAACTAGGGACCATAATGTGGTATTGTACGATGAGGGACTAATGTAGCTAGGGACCATAAAGTGGTAATTTATGATGAGGGACTAATGTAACTAGGGACCATAAAGTGGTATTGTACGATAAGGACTAATGTAACTAGGGACCATAAAGTGGTAATTTATGATGAGGGACAAATGTAACTAGGGATCATAAAGTGGTATTGTACGATGAGGGACTAATGTAACTAGGGACCATAAAGTGGTATTGTACGATGAGGGACTAATGTAACTAGGGACCATAAAGTGGTATTGTACGATGAGAGACTAATGTAACTAGGGACCATAAAGTGGTATTGTACGATGAGGGACTAATGTAACTAGGGACCATAAAGTGGTATTGTACGATGAGGGACTTATGTTACTAGGGACCATAAAGTGGTATTGTACGATAAGGACTAATGTAACTAGGGACCATACAGTGGTATTGTACGATGAGGACTAATGTAACTAGGGACCATAAAGTGGTATTGTACGATGAAGGACTAATGTAACTAGGGACCATAAAGTGGTATTGTACGATGAAGGACTAATGTAACTAGGGACCATAAAGTGTTATTGTACGATGAGGACAAATGTAACTAGAGACCATAAAGTGTTATTGTACGATGAGGACTAATGTAACTAGAGACCATAAAGTGTTATTGTACGATAAGGACTAATGTAGCTAGGGACCACAAAGTGGTATTGTACGATGAGGACTAATGTAACTAGGCACCATAAAGTGGTATTGTACGATAAGGACTAATGTAACTAGGGACCACAAAGTGGTATTATACGATGAAGGACTAATGTAACTAGGGACCATAAAGTGGTATTGTACGATGAGGGACTAATGTAACTAGGGACCACAAAGTGGTATTGTACGATAAGGACTAATGTAACTAGGGACAATAAAGTGGTATTGTACGATGGAGGACTAATGTAACTAGGGACCATAAAGTAGTATTGTACGATAAGGACTAATGTAACTAGAGACCATAAAGTGGTATTGTACGATGGAGGACTAATGTAACTAGGGGCCATAAAGTGGTATTGTACGATGAGGGACTAACGTAACTAGGGACCATAAAGTAGTATTGTATGATGAAGGACTAATGTAACTAGGGACCATAAATTGGTATTGCACGATGAAGGACTAATGTAACTAGGGACAATAAAGTGGTATTGTATGATGGAGGACTAATGTAACTAGCGACCATAAAGTAGTATTGTATGATGAAGGACTAATGTAACTAGGGACCATAAAGTGGTATTGTACGATAAGGACTAATGTAACTAGGGACAATAAAGTGGTATTGTACGATGGAGGACTAATGTAACTAGGGACCATAAAGTGGTATTGTACGATGAGGGACTAACGTAACTAGGGACCATAAAGTAGTATTGTATGATGAAGGACTAATGTAACTAGGGACAATATAGTGGTATTGTACGATAAGGACTAATGTAACTAGGGACAATAAAGTGGTATTGTACGATGAGGACTAATGTAACTAGGGACCATAAAGTGGTAATTTATGATGAGGGACTAATGTAACTAGGGACCATAAAGTAGTATTGTACGATGGAGGACAAATGTAACTAGGGACCAAAAAGTGGTATTGTACGATAAGGACTAATGTAACTAGGGACCATAAAGTGGTATTGTACGATGAGGGACTAATGTAACTAGGGACCATAAAGTATTAATTTATGATGAGGGACTAATGTAACTAGGGACCATAAAGTGGTATTGTACGATAAGGACTAATGTAACTAGGAACCATAAAGTGTTATTGTACGATAAGGACTAATGAAACTACGGAGCATAAAGTGGTATTGTACGATAAGGACTAATGTAACTAGGGACCATAAAGTGGCATTGTACGATGAAGGACTAATGTAACTAGGGACCATAAAATGGTACTGTACGATGAAGGATTAATGTAACTAGGGACCATAAAGTGGTATTGTACGATAAGGACTAATGTAACTAGGAACCATAAAGTGGTATTGTACGATAAGGACTAATGTAACTAGGGACCATAAAGTGGTATTGTACGATAAGGACTAATGTAACTAGGGACCATAAAGTGGTATTGTACGATAAGGACTAATGTAATTAGGGAGCATAAAGTGGTATTGTACGATAAGGACTAATGTAACTAGGGACCATAAAGTGGTATTGTACGATAAGGACTAATGTAACTAGGGCCATAAAGTGGTATTGTACGATTAGGACTAATGTAACTAGGGACCATAAAGTGGTATTGTACGATAAGGACTAATGTAACTAGGGACCATAAAGTGGTATTGTACGATGAGGGACTAATGTAACTAGGGACCATAAAGTGGTATTTTACGATGAGGGACTAATGTAACTAGGGACCATAAAGTGGTATTGTACGATGAAGGACTAATGTAACTAGGGACCATAAAGTGGTATTGTATGATGAAGGACTAATGTAACTAGGGAACATAAAATGGTATTGTACGATGGAGGACTAATGTAACTAGGGACCATAAAGTGGTATTGTACGATAAGGACTAATGTAACTAGGGACCATAAAGTGGTATTGTACGATGAGGACTAATGTAACTAGGGACCATAAAGTGGTATTGTACGATGGAGGACTAATGTAACTAGGGACCATAAAGTGGTATTGTATGATGAGGGACTAATGTAACTAGGGATCATAAAGTGGTAATTTATGATGAGGGACTAATGTAACTAGGGACCATAAAGTGGTATTGTACGATAAGGAATAACGTAACTAGGGACCATAAAGTGGTATTGTACGATGAAGGACTAATGTGACTAGGGACCATAAAGTGGTATTGTACGATGGAGGACTAATGTAAATAGGGACCACAAAGTGGTATTGTACGATGGAGGACTAATGTAACTAGGGACCATAAAGTGGTATTGTACGATGAAGGACTAATGTAACTAGGGACCATAAAGTGGTATTGTACGATAAGGACTAATGTAACTAGGGACCATAAAGTGGTATTGTACGATGATGGACTAATGTAACTAGGGTCCATAAAGTGGTATTGTACGATGAGGACAAATGTACCTAGGGACCATAAAGTGTTATTGTACGATGAGGGACTAATGTAACTACGGACCATAAAGTGGTATTGTACGATAAGTACTAATGTAACTAGGGACCATAAAGTGGCATTGTACGATGAAGGACTAATGTAACTAGGGACCATAAAATGGTACTGTACGATGAAGGACTAATGTAACTAGGGACCATAAAGTGGTATTGTACGATAAGGACTAATGTAACTAGGAACCATAAAGTGTTATTGTACGATAAGGACTAATGTAACTACGGAGCATAAAGTGGTATTGTACGATAAGGACTAATGTAACTAGGGACCATAAAGTGGCATTGTACGATGAAGGACTAATGTAACTAGGGACCATAAAATGGTACTGTACGATGAAGGATTAATGTAACTAGGGACCATAAAGTGGTATTGTACGATAAGGACTAATGTAACTAGGAACCATAAAGTGGTATTGTACGATAAGGACTAATGTAACTAGGGACCATAAAGTGGTATTGTAAGATAAGGACTAATGTAACTAGGGACCATAAAGTGGTATTGTACGATAAGGACTAATGTAACTAGGGACCTTAAAGTGGTATTGTACGATAAGGACTAAAGTAACTAGGGATCATAAAGTGGTATTGTACGATAAGGACTAATGTAACTGGGGACCATAAAGTGGTATTGTACGATAAGGACTAATGTAACTAGGGATCATAAAGTGGTATTGTACGATGAAGGACTAATGTAACTAGGGACCATAAAGTGGTATTGTACGATAAGGACTAATGTAACTAGGGACCATAAAGTGGTATTGTACGATAAGGACTAATGTAACTAGGGCCATAAATTGGTATTGTACGATAAGGACTAATGTAACTAGGGACCATAAAGTGGTATTGTACGATAAGGACTAATGTAACTAGGGACCATAAAGTGGTATTGTACGATGAGGGACTAATGTAACTAGGGACCATAAAGTGGTATTTTACGATGAGGGACTAATGTAACTAGGGACCATAAAGTGGTATTGTACGATGAAGGACTAATGTAACTAGGGACCATAAAGTGGTATTGTACGATGAAGGACTAATGTAACTAGGGAACATAAAGTGGTATTGTACGATGGAGGACTAATGTAACTAGGGACCATAAAGTGGTATTGTACGATAAGACCTAATGTAACTAGGGAACATAAAGTGGTATTGTACGATGAGGACTAATGTAACTAGGGACCATAAAGTGGTATTGTACGATGGAGGACTAATGTAACTAGGGACCATAAAGTGGTATTGTATGATGAGGGACTAATGTAACTAGGGATCATAAAGTGGTAATTTATGATGAGGGACTAATGTAACTAGGGATCATAAAGTGGTATTGTACAATGAAGGACTAATGTAACTAGGGACCATAAAGTGGTATTGTACGATGAGGGACTAATGTAACTAGGGACCATAAAGTGGTATTGTACGATAAGGACTAATGTAACTACCGACCATAAAGTGGTATTCTACGATGAGGGACTAATGTAACTAGGGACCATAAAGTGGTATTGTACGATGAGGGACTAATGTAACTAGGGACCATAAAGTGGTATTGTATGATGGAGGACTAATGTAACTACGGACCATAAAGTGGTATTGTACGATGAGAACTAATGTAACTAGGGACCATAAAGTGGTATTGTACGATGAATTACTAATGTATCTAGGGACCATAAAGTGGTATTGTAGGATGAGGACTAATGTAACTAGGGACCATAAAGTGGTATTGTACGATGAGGGACTAATGTAACTAGGGACCATAAAGTGGTATTGTACGATGAGGGACTAATGTAACTAGGGACCATAAAGTGGTATTGTATGATGGAGGACTAATGTAACTAGGGACCATAAAGTGGTATTGTACGATGAAGGACTAATGTAACTAGGGACCATAAAGTGGTATTGTACGATGAGGACTAATGTAACTAGGGACCATAAAGTGGTATTGTACGATGACGGACTAATGTAACTAGGGACCATAAAGTGGTATTGTACGATGGAGGACTAATGTAACTAGGGACCATAAAGTAGTATTGTACGATGGAGGACTAATGTAACTACGGACCATAAAGTGGTATTGTACGATGAGAACTAATGTAACTAGGGACCATAAAGTGGTATTGTACGATGAATTACTAATGTATCTAGGGACCATAAAGTGGTATTGTACGATGAGGACTAATGTAACTAGGGACCATAAAGTGGTATTGTACGATGAAGACTAATGTAACTAGGGACCATAAAGTTGTATTGTACGATGAAGTACTAATGTAACTAGGGAACATAAAGTGGTATTGTACGACGAGGACTAATGTAACTAGGGACCATAAAGTGGTATTGTACGATGAAGACTAATGTAACTAGGGACCATAAAGTGGTATTGTACGATGAGGACTAATGTAACTAGGGACCATAAAGTGGTATTGTACGATGAAGGACTAATGTAACTAGGGACCATAAAGTGGTATTGTACGATGAAGGACTAATGTAACTAGGGAACATAAAGTGGTATTGTACGATGAAGGACTAATGTAACTAGGGACCACAAAGTAGTATTGTACGATAAGGACTAATGTAACTAGGGACCACAAAGTAGTATTGTACGATAAGGACTAATGTAACTAGGGACAATAAAGTGGTATTGTACGATGAAGGACTATTGTAACTAGGGACCATTAAGTGGTATTTTACGATGAGGGACTAATGTAACTAGGGACCACAAAGTAGTATTGTATGATGAAGGACTAATGTAACTAGGGACCATAAAGTGGTATTGTACGATAAGGACTAATGTAACTAGGGACCAAACAGTGGTATTGTACGATAAGGACTAATGTAACTAGGGACCACAAAGTGGTATTGTACGATAAGGACTAATGTAACTAGGGACAATAAAGTGGTATTGTACGATGGAGGACTAATGTAACTAGAGACCATAAAGTAGTATTGTACGATAAAGACTAACGTAACTAGGGACCATAAAGTAGTAGTGTATGATGAAGGACTAATGTAACTACGGACCATAAAGTGGAATTGTACGATGAGGGACTAATGTAACTACGGACCATAAAGTGGTATTGTACGATGAAGGACTAATGTAACTAGGGAACATAAAGTGGTATTGTATGATGAAGGACTAATGTAACTAGGGACCATAAAGTGGTATTGTACGATGAGGACTAATGTAACTAGAGACCATAAAGTGGTATTGTACGATGAAGGACTAATGTAACTAGGGACCATAAAGTGGTATTGTACGATGAAGGACTAATGTAACTAGGGAACATAAAGTGGTATTGTACGATGAAGGACTAATGTAACTAGGGACCTCAAAGTAGTATTGTACGATAAGGACTAATGTAACTAGGGACCACAAAGTAGCATTGTACGATAAGGACTCATGTAACTAGGGACCATAAAGTGGTATTGTACGATGAAGGACTAATGTAACTAGGGACCATAAAGTGTTATTGTACGATGAGAGACTAATGTAACTAGGGACCACAAAGTAGTATTGTATGATGAAGGACTAATGTAACTAGGGACCATAAAGTGGTATTGTACGATAAGGACTAATGTAACTAGGAACCATAAAGTGGTATTCTACGATAAGGACTAATGTAACTAGGGACCACAAAGTGGTATTGTACGATAAGGACTAATGTAACTAGGGACAATAAAATGGTATTGTACGATGGAGGACTAATGTAACTAGGGACCATAAAGTAGTATTGTACGATAAGGACTAATGTAACTAGAGACCATAAAGTGGTATTGTACGATGGAGGACTAATGTAACTAGGGGCCATAAAGTGGTATTGTACGATGAGGGACTAACGTAACTAGGGACCATAAAGTAGTATTGTATGATGAAGGACTAATGTAACTAGGGACCATAAATTGGTATTGCACGATGAAGGACTAATGTAACTAGGGACAATAAAGTGGTATTGTATGATGGAGGACTAATGTAACTAGCGACCATAAAGTAGTATTGTATGATGAAGGACTAATGTAACTAGGGACCGTAAAGTGGTATTGTACGATAAGGACTAATGTAACTAGGGACAATAAAGTGGTATTGTACGATGGAGGACTAATGTAACTAGGGACCATAAAGTGGTATTGTACGATGAGGGACTAACGTAACTAGGGACCATAAAGTAGTATTGTATGATGAAGGACTAATGTAACTAGGGACCATAAAGTGGTATTGCACGATGAAGGACTAATGTAACTAGGGACAATATAGTGGTAATTTATGATGAGGGACTAATGTAACTAGGGACCATAAAGTAGTATTGTACGATGGAGGACAAATGTAACTAGGGACCAAAAAGTGGTATTGTACGATAAGGACTAATGTAACTAGGGACCATAAAGTGGTATTGTACGATGAGGGACTAATGTAACTAGGGACCATAAAGTATTAATTTATGATGAGGGACTAATGTAACTAGGGACCATAAAGTCGTATTGTACGATAAGGACTAATGTAACTAGGGACCATAAAGTGGTATTGTACGACAAGGACTAATGTAACTAGGGACCATAAAGTGGTATTGTACGATGAAAGACTAATGTAACTAGGGACTATAAAGTGGTATTGTACGATGAGGACTAATGTAACTAGGGACCATAAAGTGGTATTGTACGATGAGAGACTAATGTAACTAGGGACCACAAAGTAGTATTGTATGATGAAGGACTAATGTAACTAGGGACCATAAAGTGGTATTGTACGATAAGGACTAATGTAACTAGGGACCATAAAGTGGTATTCTACGATAAGGACTAATGTAACTAGGGACCACAAAGTGGTATTGTACGATAAGGACTAATGTAACTAGGGACAATAAAGTGGTATTGTACGATGAGGACTAATGTAACTAGGGACCATAAAGTGGTAATTTATGATGAGGGACTAATGTAACTAGGGACCATAAAGTAGTATTGTACGATGGAGGACAAATGTAACTAGGGACCAAAAAGTGGTATTGTACGATAAGGACTAATGTAACTAGGGACCATAAAGTGGTATTGTACGATGAGGGACTAATGTAACTAGGGACCATAAAGTATTAATTTATGATGAGGGACTAATGTAACTAGGGACCATAAAGTCGTATTGTACGATAAGGACTAATGTAACTAGGGACCATAAAGTGGTATTGTACGACAAGGACTAATGTAACTAGTGACCATAAAGTGGTATTGTACGATGAAGGACTAATGTAACTAGGGACTATAAAGTGGTATTGTACGATGAGGACTAATGTAACTAGGGACCATAAAGTGGTATTGTACGATAAGGACTAATGTAACTAGGGACCATAATGTGGTATTGTACGATGAGGGACTAATGTAACTAGGGACCATAAAGTGGTAATTTATGATGAGGGACTAATGTAACTAGGGACCATAAAGTGGTATTGTACGATAAGGACTAATGTAACTAGGGACCATAAAGTGGTAATTTATGATGAGGGACTAATGTAACTAGGGATCATAAAGTGGTATTGTACGATGAGGGACTAATGTAACTAGGGACCATAAAGTGGTATTGTACGATGAGGGACTAATGTAACTAGGGACCATAAAGTGGTATTGTACGATGAGGGACTAATGTAACTAGGGACCATAAAGTGGTATTGTACGATGAGGGACTAATGTAACTAGGGACCATAAAGTGGTATTGTACGATGAGGGACTAATGTAACTAGGGACCATAAAGTGGTATTGTACGATAAGGACTAATGTAACTAGGGACCATACAGTGGTATTGTACGATGAGGACTAATGTAACTAGGGACCATAAAGTGGTATTGTACGATGAAGGACTAATGTAACTAGGGACCATAAAGTGGTATTGTACGATGAAGGACTAATGTAACTAGGGACCATAAAGTGTTATTGTACGATGAGGACAAATGTAACTAGAGACCATAAAGTGTTATTGTACGATGAGGACTAATGTAACTAGAGACCATAAAGTGTTATTGTACGATAAGGACTAATGTAGCTAGGGACCACAAAGTGGTATTGTACGATGAGGACTAATGTAACTAGGCACCATAAAGTGGTATTGTACGATAAGGACTAATGTAACTAGGGACCACAAAGTGGTATTATACGATGAAGGACTAATGTAACTAGGGACCATAAAGTGGTATTGTACGATGAGGGACTAATGTAACTAGGGACCACAAAGTGGTATTGTACGATAAGGACTAATGTAACTAGGGACAATAAAGAGGTATTTTACGATGGAGGACTAATGTAACTAGGGACCATAAAGTAGTATTGTACGATAAGGACTAATGTAACTAGAGACCATAAAGTGGTATTGTACGATGGAGGACTAATGTAACTAGGGGCCATAAAGTGGTATTGTACGATGAGGGACTAACGTAACTAGGGACCATAAAGTAGTATTGTATGATGAAGGACTAATGTAACTAGGGACCATAAATTGGTATTGCACGATGAAGGACTAATGTAACTAGGGACAATAAAGTGGTATTGTATGATGGAGGACTAATGTAACTAGCGACCATAAAGTAGTATTGTATGATGAAGGACTAATGTAACTAGGGACCATAAAGTGGTATTGTACGATAAGGACTAATGTAACTAGGGACAATAAAGTGGTATTGTACGATGGAGGACTAATGTAACTAGGGACCATAAAGTGGTATTGTACAATGAGGGACTAACGTAACTAGGGACCATAAAGTAGTATTGTATGATGAAGGACTAATGTAACTAGGGACCATAAAGTGGTATTGCACGATGAAGGACTAATGTAACTAGGGACAATATAGTGGTATTGTACGATAAGGAATAATGTAACTAGGGACAATAAAGTGGTATTGTACGATGAGGACTAATGTAACTAGGGACCATAAAGTGGTAATTTATGATGAGGGACTAATGTAACTAGGGACCATAAAGTAGTATTGTACGATGGAGGACAAATGTAACTAGGGACCAAAAAGTGGTATTGTACGATAAGGACTAATGTAACTAGGGACCATAAAGTGGTATTGTACGATGAGGGACTAATGTAACTAGGGACCATAAAGTATTAATTTATGATGAGGGACTAATGTAACTAGGGACCATAAAGTCGTATTGTACGATAAGGACTAATGTAACTAGGGACCATAAAGTGGTATTGTACGATGAAGGACTAATGTAACTAGGGACTATAAAGTGGTATTGTACGATGAGGACTAATGTAACTAGGGACCATAAAGTGGTATTGTACGATAAGGACTAATGTAACTAGGGACCATAATGTGGTATTGTACGATGAGGGACTAATGTAACTAGGGACCATAAAGTGGTAATTTATGATGAGGGACTAATGTAACTAGGGACCATAAAGTGGTATTGTACGATAAGGACTAATGTAACTAGGGACCATAAAGTGGTAATTTATGATGAGGGACTAATGTAACTAGGGATCATAAAGTGGTATTGTACGATGAGGGACTAATGTAACTAGGGACCATAAAGTGGTATTGTACGATGAGGGACTAATGTAACTAGGGACCATAAAGTGGTATTGTACGATGAGGGACTAATGTAACTAGGGACCATAAAGTGGTATTGTACGATGAGGGACTAATGTAACTAGGGACCATAAAGTGGTATTGTACGATGAGGGACTAATGTAACTAGGGACCATAAAGTGGTATTGTACGATAAGGACTAATGTAACTACGGACCATACAGTGGTATTGTACGATGAGGACTAATGTAACTAGGGACCATAAAGTGGTATTGTACGATGAAGGACTAATGTAACTAGGGACCATAAAGTGGTATTGTACGATGAAGGACTAATGTAACTAGGGACCATAAAGTGTTATTGTACGATGAGGACAAATGTAACTAGAGACCATAAAGTGTTATTGTACGATGAGGACTAATGTAACTAGAGACCATAAAGTGTTATTGTACGATAAGGACTAATGTAGCTAGGGACCACAAAGTGGTATTGTACGATGAGGACTAATGTAACTAGGCACCATAAAGTGGTATTGTACGATAAGGACTAATGTAACTAGGGACCACAAAGTGGTATTATACGATGAAGGACTAATGTAACTAGGGACCATAAAGTGGTATTGTACGATGAGGGACTAATGTAACTAGGGACCATAAAGTGGTATTGTACGATAAGGACTAATGTAACTAGGGACCAAAAAGTGGTATTGTACGATGAGGGACTAATGTAACTAGGGACCATAAAGTGGTAATTTATGATGAGGGACTAATGTAACTAGGGACAATAAAGTGGTATTGTACGATAAGGACTAATGTAACTAGGGACCATCAAGTGGTAATTTATGATGAGGGACTAATGTAACTAGGGATCATAAAGTGGTATTGTACGATGAGGGACTAATGTAACTAGGGACCATAAAGTGGTATTGTACGATAAGGACTAATGTCACTAGGGACCATAAAGTGGTAATTTATGATGAGGGACTAATGTAACTAGGGATCATAAAGTGGTATTGTACGATGAGGGACTAATGTAACTACGGACCATAAAGTGGTATTGTACGATGAGGACTAATGTAACTAGGGACCATAAAGTGGTATTGTACGATGGAGGACTAATGTAACTAGGGACCATAAAGTGGTATTGTACGATGAGGGACTAATGTAACTAGGGACCAT
Organism: Meconema thalassinum; assembly: GCA_946902985.2. Lineage (NCBI taxonomy): Eukaryota > Metazoa > Arthropoda > Insecta > Orthoptera > Tettigoniidae > Meconema > Meconema thalassinum. The sequence continues at coordinate 19,935,129 of OX336397.1, forward strand.
AAAGTGGTATTGTACGATGGAGGACTAATGTAACTAGGGACCATAAAGTGGTATAGTACGATGAAGGACTAATGTAACTAGGGACCATAAAGTAGTATTGTACGATGAAGGACTAATGTAACTAGGGACCATAAAGTGGTATTGTACGATGAAGGACTAATGTAACTAGGGACCATAAAGTAGTATTGTACGATGAGGACTAATGTAACTAGGGACCATAAAGTGGTATTGTACGATGAAGGACTAATGTAACTAGGGACCATAAAGTAGTATTGTACGATGAAGGACTAATGTAACTAGGGACCATAAAGTAGTATTGTACGATGAAGGACTAATGTAACTAGGGACCATAAAGTGGTATTGTACGATGAAGGACTAATGTAACTAGGGACTATAAAGTGGTATTGTACGATAAGGACTAATGTAACTAGGGACCATAAAGTAGTATTGTACGATGAAGGACTAATGTAACTAGGGACCATAAAGTGGTACTGTACGATAAGGACTAATGTAACTAGGGACCATAAAGTAGTATTGTACGATAAGGACTAATGTAACTAGAGACCATAAAGTGGTATTGTACGATGGAGGACTAATGTAACTAGGGGCCATAAAGTGGTATTGTACGATGAGGGACTAACGTAACTAGGGACCATAAAGTAGTATTGTATGATGAAGGACTAATGTAACTAGGGACCATAAATTGGTATTGCACGATGAAGGACTAATGTAACTAGGGACAATAAAGTGGTATTGTATGATGGAGGACTAATGTAACTAGCGACCATAAAGTAGTATTGTATGATGAAGGACTAATGTAACTAGGGACCATAAAGTGGTATTGTACGATAAGGACTAATGTAACTAGGGACAATAAAGTGGTATTGTACGATGGAGGACTAATGTAACTAGGGACCATAAAGTGGTATTGTACGATGAGGGACTAACGTAACTAGGGACCATAAAGTAGTATTGTATGATGAAGGCCTAATGTAACTAGGGACTATAAAGTGGTATTGCACGATGAAGGACTAATGTAACTAGGGACAATATAGTGGTATTGTACGATAAGGACTAATGTAACTAGGGACAATAAAGTGGTATTGTACGAAGAGGACTAATGTAACTAGGGACCATAAAGTGGTAATTTATGATGAGGGACTAATGTAACTAGGGACCATAAAGTAGTATTGTACGATGGAGGACAAATGTAACTAGGGACCAAAAAGTGGTATTGTACGATAAGGACTAATGTAACTAGGGACAATAAAGTGGTATTGTACGATGAGGGACTAATGTAACTAGGGACAATAAAGTATTAATTTATGATGAGGGACTAATGTAACTAGGGACCATAAAGTCGTATTGTACGATAAGGACTAATGTAACTAGGGACCATAAAGTGGTATTGTACGATAAGGACTAATGTAACTAGGGACCATAAAGTGGTATTGTACGATGAAGGACTAATGTAACTAGGGACTATAAAGTGGTATTGTACGATAAGGACTAATGTAACTAGGGACCATAAAGTGGTATTGTACGATGAGGACTAATGTAACTAGGGACCATAAAGTGGTATTGTAGGATAAGGACTAATGTAACTAGGGACCATAAAGTGGTATTGTACGATGAGGGACTAATGTAACTAGGGACCATAAAGTGGTAATTTAGGATGAGGGACTAATGTAACTAGGGATCATAAAGTGGTATTGTACGATAAGGACTAATGTAACTAGGGTCCATAAAGTGGTAATTTATGATGAGGGACTAATGTAACTAGGGATCATAAAGTGGTATTGTACGATGAGGGACTAATGTAACTAGGGACCATAAAGTGGTATTGTACGATGAGGGACTAATGTAACTAGGGACCATAAAGTGGTATTGTACAATGAGGGACTAATGTAACTAGGGACCATAAAGTGGTATTGTACGATGAGGGACTAATGTAACTAGGGACCATAAAGTGGTATTGTACGATGAGGGACTAATGTAACTAGGGACCATAAAGTGGTATTGTACGATAAGGACTTATGTAACTAGGGACCATACAGTGGTATTGTACGATGAGGACTAATGTAACTAGGGACCATAAAGTGGTATTGTACGATGAAGGACTAATGTAACTAGGGACCATAAAGTGGTATTGTACGATGAAGGACTAATGTAACTAGGGACCATAAAGTGTTATTGTACGATGAGGACAAATGTAACTAGAGACCATAAAGTGTTATTGTACGATGAGGACTAATGTAACTAGAGACCATAAAGTGTTATTGTACGATAAGGACTAATGTAGCTAGGGACCACAAAGTGGTATTGTACGATGAGGACTAATGTAACTAGGCACCATAAAGTGGTATTGTACGATAAGGACTAATGTAACTAGGGACCACAAAGTGGTATTATACGATGAAGGACTAATGTAACTAGGGACCATAAAGTGGTATTGTACGATGAGGGACTAATGTAACTAGGGACCATAAAGTGGTATTGTACGATAAGGACTAATGTAACTAGGGACCAAAAAGTGGTATTGTACGATGAGGGACTAATGTAACTAGGGACCATAAAGTGGTAATTAATGATGAGGGACTAATGTAACTAGGGACCATAAAGTGGTATTGTACGATAAGGACTAATGTAACTAGGGACCATCAAGTGGTAATTTATGATGAGGGACTAATGTAACTAGGGATCATAAAGTGGTATTGTACGATGAGGGACTAATGTAACTAGGGACCATAAAGTGGTATTGTACGATAAGGACTAATGTAACTAGGGACCATAAAGTGGTAATTTATGATGAGGGACTAATGTAACTAGGGATCATAAAGTGGTATTGTACGATGAGGGACTAATGTAACTACGGACCATAAAGTGGTATTGTACGATGAGGACTAATGTAACTAGGGACCATAAAGTCGTATTGTACGATGGAGGACTTATGTAACTAGGGACCATAAAGTGGTATTGTACGATGAGGGACTAATGTAACTAGGGACCATAAAGTGGTATTGTACGATGGAGGACTAATGTAACTAGGGACCATAAAGTGGTATAGTACGATGAAGGACTAATGTAACTAGGGACCATAAAGTAGTATTGTACGATGAAGGACTAATGTAACTAGGGACCATAAAGTGGTATTGTACGATGAAGGACTAATGTAACTAGGGACCATAAAGTAGTATTGTACGATGAGGACTAATGTAACTAGGGACCATAAAGTGGTATTGTACGATGAAGGACTAATTTAACTAGGGACCATAAAGTAGAATTGTACGATGAAGGACTAATGTAACTAGGGACCATAAAGTAGTATTGTACGATGAAGGACTAATGTAACTAGGGACCATAAAGTGGTATTGTACGATGAAGGACTAATGTAACTAGGGACTATAAAGTGGTATTGTACGATAAGGACTAATGTAACTAGGGACCATAAAGTAGTATTGTACGATGAAGGACTAATGTAACTAGGGACCATAAAGTGGTACTGTACGATAAGGACTAATGTAACTAGGGACCATAAAGTGGTACTGTACGATAAGGACTAATGTAACTAGGGACCATAAAATGGTATTGTACGATGAAGGACTAATGTAACTAGGGAACATAAAGTGGTATTGTATGATGAGGGACTAATGAAACTAGGGACCATAAAGTGGTATTGTATGATGAAGGACTAATGTAACTAGAGACCATAAAGTGGTATTGTACGATGAAGGACTAATGTAACTAGGGACCATAAAGTGGTATTGTACGATGAGAACTAATGTAACTAGGGACCATAAAGTGGTATTGTACGATAAGGACTAATGAAACTAGGGACCATAAAGTGGTATTGTACGATAAGGACTAATGTAACTAGGGACCATTAAGTGGTATTGTACGATGATGGACTAATGTAACTAGGGACCATAAAGTGGTATTGTACGATAAGGACTAATGTAACTAGGGACCATAAAGTGGTATTGTACGATGAAGGACTAATGTAACTAGGGACCATAAAGTGGTATTGTATGATGAGGAATAATGTAACTAGAGACCATAAAGTGGTATTGTACGATGAAGGACTAATGTAACTAGGGACCATTAAGTGGTATTGTACGATAAGGACTAATGTAACTAGGGACCATAAAGTGGTATTGTACGATAAGGACTAACGTAACTAGGGACCATAAAGTGGTATTGTACGATGAAGGACTAATATAACTAGGGACCATAACGTGGTATTGTACGATGGAGGACTAATGTAACTAGGGACCATAAAGTAGTATTGTACGATGAAGGACTAATGTAACTAGGGACCATAACGTGGTATTGTACGATGAAGGACTAATGTAACTAGGGACCATAAAGTGGTATTGTACGATGAAGGACAAATGTAACTAGGGACCATAAAGAGGTATTGTACGATGAAGGACTAATGTAACTAGGGACCATAAAGTGGTATTGTACGATGAAGGACTAATGTAACTAGGGATCATAAAGTAGTATTGTACGATGAAGGACTAATGTAACTAGGGACCATAAAGTAGTATTGTACGATGAAGGACTAATGTAACTAGGGATCATAAAGTAGTATTGTACGATGAAGGACTAATGTAACTAGGGACCATAAAGTAGTATTGTACGATGAGGGACTAATGTAACTAGGGACCATAAAGTGGTATTGTACGATGAAGGACTAATGTAACTAGGGACCATAAAGTGGTATTGTACGATGAAGGACTAATGTAACTAGGGAACATAAAGTAGTATTGTACGATGAAGGACTAAGGTAACTAGGGACCATAAAGTAGTATTGTACGATGAAGGACTAATGTAACTAGAGACCATAAAGTGGTATTATACGATGAAGGACTAATGTAACTAGGGAACATAAAGTGGTATTGTACGATGAAGGACTAATGTAACTAGGGAACACAAAGTAGTATTGTACGATAAGGACTAATGTAACTAGGGACCACAAAGTAGTATTGTACGATAAGGTCTAATGTAACTAGGGACCATAAAGTGGTATTATACGATGAAGGACTAATGTAACTAGGGACCATAAAGTGGTATTGTACGATAAGGACTAATGTAACTAGGGACCATAAAGTGGTATTGTACGATGAAGGACTAATGTAACTAGGGACTATAAAGTGGTATTGTACGATAAGGACTAATGTAACTAGGGACCATAAAGTGGTATTGTACGATGAGGACTAATGTAACTAGGGACCATAAAGTGGTATTGTAGGATAAGGACTAATGTAACTAGGGACCATAAAGTGGTATTGTACGATGAGGGACTAATGTAACTAGGGACCATAAAGTGGTAATTTAGGATGAGGGACTAATGTAACTAGGGATCATAAAGTGGTATTGTACGATAAGGACTAATGTAACTAGGGACCATAAAGTGGTAATTTATGATGAGGGACTAATGTAACTAGGGATCATAAAGTGGTATTGTACGATGAGGGACTAATGTAACTAGGGACCATAAAGTGGTATTGTACGATGAGGGACTAATGTAACTAGGGACCATAAAGTGGTATTGTACAATGAGGGACTAATGTAACTAGGGACCATAAAGTGGTATTGTACGATGAGGGACTAATGTAACTAGGGACCATAAAGTGGTATTGTACGATGAGGGACTAATGTAACTAGGGACCATAAAGTGGTATTGTACGATAAGGACTAATGTAACTAGGGACCATACAGTGGTATTGTACGATGAGGACTAATGTAACTAGGGACCATAAAGTGGTATTGTACGATGAAGGACTAATGTAACTAGGGACCATAAAGTGGTATTGTACGATGAAGGACTAATGTAACTAGGGACCATAAAGTGTTATTGTACGATGAGGACAAATGTAACTAGAGACCATAAAGTGTTATTGTACGATGAGGACTAATGTAACTAGAGACCATAAAGTGTTATTGTACGATAAGGACTAATGTAGCTAGGGACCACAAAGTGGTATTGTACGATGAGGACTAATGTAACTAGGCACCATAAAGTGGTATTGTACGATAAGGACTAATGTAACTAGGGACCACAAAGTGGTATTATACGATGAAGGACTAATGTAACTAGGGACCATAAAGTGGTATTGTACGATGAGGGACTAATGTAACTAGGGACCATAAAGTGGTATTGTACGATAAGGACTAATGTAACTAGGGACCAAAAAGTGGTATTGTACGATGAGGGACTAATGTAACTAGGGACCATAAAGTGGTAATTAATGATGAGGGACTAATGTAACTAGGGACCATAAAGTGGTATTGTACGATAAGGACTAATGTAACTAGGGACCATCAAGTGGTAATTTATGATGAGGGACTAATGTAACTAGGGATCATAAAGTGGTATTGTACGATGAGGGACTAATGTAACTAGGGACCATAAAGTGGTATTGTACGATAAGGACTAATGTAACTAGGGACCATAAAGTGGTAATTTATGATGAGGGACTAATGTAACTAGGGATCATAAAGTGGTATTGTACGATGAGGGACTAATGTAACTACGGACCATAAAGTGGTATTGTACGATGAGGACTAATGTAACTAGGGACCATAAAGTCGTATTGTACGATGGAGGACTTATGTAACTAGGGACCATAAAGTGGTATTGTACGATGAGGGACTAATGTAACTAGGGACCATAAAGTGGTATTGTACGATGGAGGACTAATGTAACTAGGGACCATAAAGTGGTATAGTACGATGAAGGACTAATGTAACTAGGGACCATAAAGTAGTATTGTACGATGAAGGACTAATGTAACTAGGGACCATAAAGTGGTATTGTACGATGAAGGACTAATGTAACTAGGGACCATAAAGTAGTATTGTACGATGAGGACTAATGTAACTAGGGACCATAAAGTGGTATTGTACGATGAAGGACTAATTTAACTAGGGACCATAAAGTAGAATTGTACGATGAAGGACTAATGTAACTAGGGACCATAAAGTAGTATTGTACGATGAAGGACTAATGTAACTAGGGACCATAAAGTGGTATTGTACGATGAAGGACTAATGTAACTAGGGACTATAAAGTGGTATTGTACGATAAGGACTAATGTAACTAGGGACCATAAAGTAGTATTGTACGATGAAGGACTAATGTAACTAGGGACCATAAAGTGGTACTGTACGATAAGGACTAATGTAACTAGGGACCATAAAGTGGTACTGTACGATAAGGACTAATGTAACTAGGGACCATAAAATGGTATTGTACGATGAAGGACTAATGTAACTAGGGAACATAAAGTGGTATTGTATGATGAGGGACTAATGAAACTAGGGACCATAAAGTGGTATTGTATGAAGGACTAATGTAACTAGAGACCATAAAGTGGTATTGTACGATGAAGGACTAATGTAACTAGGGACCATAAAGTGGTATTGTACGATGAGAACTAATGTAACTAGGGACCATAAAGTGGTATTGTACGATAAGGACTAATGAAACTAGGGACCATAAAGTGGTATTGTACGATAAGGACTAATGTAACTAGGGACCATTAAGTGGTATTGTACGATGATGGACTAATGTAACTAGGGACCATAAAGTGGTATTGTACGATAAGGACTAATGTAACTAGGGACCATAAAGTGGTATTGTACGATGAAGGACTAATGTAACTAGGGACCATAAAGTGGTATTGTATGATGAGGAATAATGTAACTAGAGACCATAAAGTGGTATTGTACGATGAAGGACTAATGTAACTAGGGACCATTAAGTGGTATTGTACGATAAGGACTAATGTAACTAGGGACCATAAAGTGGTATTGTACGATAAGGACTAACGTAACTAGGGACCATAAAGTGGTATTGTACGATGAAGGACTAATATAACTAGGGACCATAACGTGGTATTGTACGATGGAGGACTAATGTAACTAGGGACCATAAAGTAGTATTGTACGATGAAGGACTAATGTAACTAGGGACCATAACGTGGTATTGTACGATGAAGGACTAATGTAACTAGGGACCATAAAGTGGTATTGTACGATGAAGGACAAATGTAACTAGGGACCATAAAGAGGTATTGTACGATGAAGGACTAATGTAACTAGGGACCATAAAGTGGTATTGTACGATGAAGGACTAATGTAACTAGGGATCATAAAGTAGTATTGTACGATGAAGGACTAATGTAACTAGGGACCATAAAGTAGTATTGTACGATGAAGGACTAATGTAACTAGGGATCATAAAGTAGTATTGTACGATGAAGGACTAATGTAACTAGGGACCATAAAGTAGTATTGTACGATGAGGGACTAATGTAACTAGGGACCATAAAGTGGTATTGTACGATGAAGGACTAATGTAACTAGGGACCATAAAGTGGTATTGTACGATGAAGGACTAATGTAACTAGGGAACATAAAGTAGTATTGTACGATGAAGGACTAAGGTAACTAGGGACCATAAAGTAGTATTGTACGATGAAGGACTAATGTAACTAGAGACCATAAAGTGGTATTATACGATGAAGGACTAATGTAACTAGGGAACATAAAGTGGTATTGTACGATGAAGGACTAATGTAACTAGGGAACACAAAGTAGTATTGTACGATAAGGACTAATGTAACTAGGGACCACAAAGTAGTATTGTACGATAAGGTCTAATGTAACTAGGGACCATAAAGTGGTATTGTACGATGAAGGACTAATGTAACTAGGGACCATAAAGTGTTATTGTACGATGAGAGACTAATGTAACTAGGGACCACAAAGTAGTATTGTATGATGAAGGACTAATGTAACTATAGACCATAAAGTGGTATTGTACGATAAGGACTAATGTAACTAGGGACCATAAAGTGGAATTGTACGATAAGGACTAATGTAACTAGGGACCACAAAGTGGTATTGTACGATAAGGACTAATGTAACTAGGGACAATAAAGTGGTATTGTACGATGGAGGACTAATGTAACTAGGGACCATAAAGTAGTATTGTACGATAAGGACTAATGTAACTAGTGACCATAAAGTGGTATTGTACGATGGAGGACTAATGTAACTAGGGTCCATAAAGTGGTATTGTACGATGAGGGACTAACGTAACTAGGGACCATGAAGTAGTATTGTATGATGAAGGACTAATGTAACTAGGGACCATAAATTGGTATTGCACGATGAAGGACTAATGTAACTAGGGACAATAAAGTGGTATTGTACGATGAAGGACTAATGTAACTAGGGACCATAAAGTAGTATTGTACGATAAGGACTAATGTAACTAGGGACGATAAAGTGCTATTGTACGATGAAGGACTAATGTAACTAGGGACCATAAAGTGGTATTGTACGATGAAGGACTAATGTAACTAGGGACCATAAAGTAGTATTGTATGATGAAGGACTAATGTAACTAGGGACCATAAAGTGGTATTGTACGATAAGGATTAATGTAACTAGGGACAATAAAGTGGTATTGTACGATGGAGGACTAATGTAACTAGGGACCATAAAGTGGTATTGTACGATGAGGGACTAACGTAACTAGGGACCATAAAGTAGTATTGTATGATGAAGGACTAATGTAACTAGGGACCATAAAGTGGTATTGCACGATGAAGGACTAATGTAACTAGGGACAATAAAGTGGTATTGTACGATAAGGACTAATGTAACTAGCGACTATAAAGTGGTATTGTACGATGAGGGACTAATGTAACTAGGGACCATAAAGTGGTAATTTATGATGAGGGACTAATGTAACTAGGGACCATAAAGTGGTATTGTACGATAAGGACTAATGTAACTAGGGACCATAAAGTGGTAATTTATGATGAGGGACTAATGTAACTAGGGATCATAAAGTGGTAATTTATGATGGGGGACTAATGTAACTAGGGACCATAAAGTTGTATTGTACGATGGAGGACAAATGTAACTAGGGACCAAAAAGTGGTATTGTACGGTAAGGACTAATGTAACTAGGGACCATAAAGTGGTATTGTAAGATGAGGGACTAATGTAACTAGGGACCATAAAGTATTAATTTATGAAGAGGGACTAATGTAACTAGGGACCATAAAGTCGTATTGTACGATAAGGACTAATGTAACTAGGGACCATAAAGTGGTATTGTACGATAAGGACTAATGTAACTAGGGACCATAAAGTGGTATTGTACGATGAGGACTAATGTAACTAGGGACCATAAAGTGGTATTGTACGATAAGGACTAATGTAACTAGGGACCATAAAGTGGTATTGTACGATGAGGGACTAATGTAACTAGGGACCATAAAGTGGTAATTTATGATGAGGGACTAATGTAACTAGGGACCATAAAGTGGTATTGTACGATAAGGACTAATGTAACTAGGGACCATAAAGTGGTAATTTATGATGAGGGACTAATGTAACTAGGGATCATAAAGTGGTATTGTACGATGAGGGACTAATGTAACTAGGGACCATAAAGTGGTATTGTACGATGAGGGACTAATGTAACTAGGGACCATAAAGTGGTATTGTACGATGAGGGACTAATGTAACTAGGGACCATAAAGTGGTATTGTACGATGAGGGACTAATGTAACTAGGGACCATAAAGTGGAATTGTACGATGAGGGACTAATGTAACTAGGGACCATAAAGTGGTATTGTACGATAAGGACTAATGTAACTAGGGACCATACAGTGGTATTGTACGATGAGGACTAATGTAACTAGGGACCATAAAGTGGTATTGTACGATGAAGGACTAATGTAACTAGGGACCATAAAGTGGTATTGTACGATGAAGGACTAATGTAACTAGGGACCATAAAGTGTTATTGTACGATGAGGATAAATGTACCTAGAGACCATAAAGTGTTATTGTACGATGAGGACTAATGTAACTAGAGACCATAAAGTGTTATTGTACGATAAGGACTAATGTAGCTAGGGACCACAAAGTGGTATTGTACGATGAGGACTAATGTAACTAGGCACCATAAAGTGGTATTGTACGATAAGGACTAATGTAACTAGGGACCACAAAGTGGTATTATACGATGAAGGACTAATGTAACTAGGGACCATAAAGTGGTATTGTACGATGAGGGACTAATGTAACTAGGGACCATAAAGTGGTATTGTACGATAAGGACTAATGTAACTAGGGACCAAAAAGTGGTATTGTACGATGAGGGACTAATGTAACTAGGGACCATAAAGTGGTAATTTATGATGAGGGACTAATGTAACTAGGGACCATAAAGTGGTATTGTACGATAAGGACTAATGTAACTAGGGACCATCAAGTGGTAATTTATGGTGAGGGACTAATGTAACTAGGGATCATAAAGTGGTATTGTACGATGAGGGACTAATGTAACTAGGGACCATAAAGTGGTATTGTACGATAAGGACTAATGTAAATAGGGACCATAAAGTGGTAATTTATGATGAGGGACTAATGTAACTAGGGATCATAAAGTGGTATTGTACGATGAGGACTAATGTAACTAGGGACCATAAAGTGGTATTGTACGATGGAGGACTAATGTAACTAGGGACCATAAAGTGGTATTGTACGATGAAGGACTAATGTAACTAGGGACCATAAAGTAGTATTGTACGATGAGGACTAATGTAACTAGGGACCATAAAGTGGTATTGTACGATGAAGGACTAATGTAACTAGGGACCATAAAGTAGTATTGTACGATGAAGGACTAATGTAACTAGGGACCATAAAGTAGTATTGTACGATGAAGGACTAATGTAACTAGGGACCATAAAGTGGTATTGTACGATGAAGGACTAATGTAACTAGGGACTATAAAGTGGTATTGTACGATAAGGACTAATGTAACTAGGGACCATAAAGTAGTATTGTACGATGAAGGACTAATGTAACTAGGGACCATAAAGTGGTACTGTACGATAAGGACTAATGTAACTAGGGACCATAAAGTGGTACTGTACGATAAGGACTAATGTAACTAGGGACCATAAAATGGTATTGTACGATGAAGGACTAATGTAACTAGGGATCATAAAGTAGTATTGTACGATGAAGGACTAATGTAACTAGGGACCATATAGTAGTATTGTACGATGAGGGACTAATGTAACTAGGGACCATAAAGTGGTATTGTACGATGAAGGACTAATGTAACTAGGGACCATAAAGTGGTATTGTACGATGAAGGACTAATGTAACTAGGGACTATAAAGTAGTATTGTACGATGAAGGACTAATGTAACTAGGGACCATAAAGTAGTATTGTACGATGAAGGACTAATGTAACTAGAGACCATAAAGTGGTATTATACGATGAAGGACTAATGTAACTAGGGACCATAAAGTAGTATTGTACGATGAAGGACCAATGTAACTAGAGACCATAAAGTGGTATTATACGATGAAGGACTAATGTAACTAGGGACCATAAAGTGTTATTGTATGATGAAGGACTAATGTAACTAGGGACCATAAAGTGGTATTGTACGATGAAGGACTAATGTAACTAGGGACCATAAAGTAGTATTGTACGATGAAGGACTAATGTAACTAGGGACCATAAAGTAGTATTGTACGATGAAGGACTAATGTAACTAGAGACCATAAAGTGGTATTATACGATGAAGGACTAATGTAACTAAAGACCATAACGTGGTATTGTACGATGAAGGACTAATGTAACTAGGGACCATTAAGTGGTATTGTACGATGAAGGACTAATGTAACTAGAGATCATAAAGTAGTATTGTACGATGAAAGACTAATGTAACTAGGGATCATAAAGTGGTATTGTACGATGAAGGACTAATGTAACTAGAGACCATAAAGTAGTATTGTACGATGAAGGACTAATGGAACTAGGGACCATAAATTAGTATTGTACGATGAAGGACTAATGTAACTAGGGATCATAAAGTGGTATTGTACGATGAAGAACTAATGTAACTAGAGACCATAAAGTGGTATTGTACGATGAAGGACTAATGTAATTAGGGATCATAAAGTGGTATTGTACGATGAAGGACTAATGTAACTAGGGACCATAAAGTGGTATTGTGCGATGGAGGACTAAAGTAACTAGGGACCATAAAGTGGTATTGTACGATGAAGGACTAATGTAACTAGGGACCATAAAGTAGTATTGTACGATGAAGGACTAATGTAACTAGAGACCATAAAGTGGTATTATACGATGAAGGACTAATGTAACTAGAGACCATAAAGTGGAATTATACGATGAAGGACTAATGTAACTAGGGACCATAAAGTGGTATTGTACGATGAGGACAAATGTAACTAGGGACCATAAAGTGGTATTGTACGATAAGGACTAATGAAACTAGGGACCATAAAGTGGTATTGTACGATAAGGACTAATGTAACTAGGGACCATTAAGTGGTATTGTACGATGATGGACTAATGTAACTAGGGACCATTAAGTTTTATTATACGATGAAGGACTAATGTAACTAGAGACCATAAAGTGGTATTGTACGATGAAGGACTAATGTAATTAGAGACCATAAAGTGGTATTATACGATGAAGGACTAATGTAACTAGAGACCATAAAGTGGTATTGTACGATGAAGGACTAATGTAACTAGGGACCATAAAGTAGTATTGTACGATGAAGGACTAATGTAACTAGAGACCATAAAGTGGTATTGCACGATAGAGGACTAATGTAACTAGGGACCATAAAGTGGTATTGTACGATGAAGGACTAATGTAACTAGAGACCATAACGTGGTATTGTACGATGAAGGACTAATGTAACTAGGGACCATAAAGTGGTATTGTACGATGAAGGACTAATGTAACTAGGGACCATAAAGTGGTATTGTGCGATGGAGGACTAATGTAACTAGAGACCATAACGTGGTATTGTACGATGAAGGACTAATGTAACTAGGGACCATAAAGTAGTATTGTACGATGAGGACTAATGTAACTAGGGACCATAAAGTGGTATTGTACGATGAAGGACTAATGTTACTAGAGACCATAAAGTGGTATTGTACGATGGAGGACTAATGTAACTAGGGATCATAAAGTGGTATTGTACGATGAAGGACTAATGTAACTAGGGACCATAAAGTGGTATTGTGCGATGGAGGACTAATGTAACTAGAGACCATAACGTGGTATTGTACGATGAAGGACTAATGTAACTAGGGACCATAAAGTGGTATTGTACGATGAAGGACTAATGTAACTATAGACCATAAAGTAGTATTGTACGATGAAGGACTAATGTAACTAGGGATCATAAAGTGGTATTGTACGATGAAGGACTAATGTAACTAGAGACCATAAAGTAGTATTGTACGATGAAGGACTAATGTAACTAGGGATCATAAAGTGGTATTGTACGATGAAGGACTAATATAACTAGGGACCATAAAGTGGTATTGTAAGATGAAGGACTAATGTAACTAGGGACCATAAAGAGGTATTGTACGATGAAGGACTAATGTAACTAGGGACCATAAAGTGGTATTGTACGATGAAGGAATAATGTAACTAGGCACCATAAAGTGGTATTGTACGATGAGGGGCTAATGTAACTAGGGATCATAAAGTAGTATTGTACGATGAAGGACTAATGTAACTAGGGACCATAAAGTAGTATTGTACGATGAAGGACTAATGTAACTAGGGACCATAAAGTAGTATTGTACGATGAGGACTAATGTAACTAGGGACCATAAAGTGGTATTGTACGATGAAGGACTAATGTAACTAGGGACCATAAAGTAGTATTGTACGATGAAGGACTAATGTAACTAGAGACCATAAAGTGGTATTATACGATGAAGGACTAATGTAACTAGAGACCATAACGTGGTATTGTACGATGAAGGACTAATGTAACTAGGGACCATAAAGTGGTATTGTACGATGAAGGACTAATGTAACTAGAGATCATAAAGTAGTATTGTACGATGAAGGACTAATGTAACTAGGGATCATAAAGTGGTATTGTACGATGAAGGACTAATGTAACTAGAGACCATAAAGTAGTATTGTACGATGAAGGACTAATGGAACTAGGGACCATAAATTAGTATTGTACGATGAAGGACTAATGTAACTAGGGATCATAAAGAGGTATTGTACGAAGAAGAACTAATGTAACTAGAGACCATAAAGTGGTATTGTACGATGAAGGACTAATGTAACTAGGGATCATAAAGTGGTATTGTACGATGAAGGACTAATGTAACTAGGGACCATAAAGTGGTATTGTGCGATGGAGGACTAATGTAACTAGGGACCATAAAGTGGTATTGTACGATGAAGGACTAATGTAACTAGGGACCATAAAGTAGTATTGTACGATGAAGGACTAATGTAACTAGAGACCATAAAGTGGTATTATACGATGAAGGACTAATGTAACTAGAGACCATAAAGTGGAATTATACGATGAAGGACTAATGTAACTAGGGACCATAAAGTGGTATTGTACGATGAGGACAAATGTAACTAGGGACCATAAAGTGGTATTGTACGATAAGGACTAATGAAACTAGGGACCATGTACGATAAGGACTAATGTAACTAGGGACCATTAAGTGGTATTGTACGATGATGGACTAATGTAACTAGGGACCATTAAGTGGTATTATACGATGAAGGACTAATGTAACTAGAGACCATAAAGTGGTATTGTACGATGAAGGACTAATGTAACTAGAGACCATAAAGTGGTATTATACGATGAAGGACTAATGTAACTAGAGACCATAAAGTGGTATTGTACGATGAAGGACTAATGTAACTAGGGACCATAAAGTAGTATTGTACGATGAAGGACTAATGTAACTAGGGACCATAAAGTGGTATTGTACGATGAAGGACTAATGTAACTAGAGACCATAAAGTGGTATTGTACGATGAAGGACTAATGTAACTAGGGACCACAAAGTGGTATTGTACGATGAGGGACTAATGTAACTAGGGACCATAAAGTGGTATTGTACGATGAGGGACTAATGTAACTAGAGACCATAAAGTGGTATTGTACGATGAAGGACTAATGTAACTAGAGACCATAAAGTGGTATTATACGATGAAGGACTAATGTAACTAGGGACCATAAAGTGGTATTATACGATGAAGGACTAATGTAACTAGGGACCATAAAGTAGTATTGTACGATGAAGGACTAATGTAACTAGAGACCATAAAGTGGTATTATACGATGAAGGACTAATGTAACTAGAGACCATAAAGTGGTATTGTACGATGAAGGACTAATGTAACTAGAGACCATAAAGTGGTATTATACGATGAAGGACTAATGTAACTAGAGACCATAAAGTGGTATTATACGATGAAGGACTAATGTAACTAGGGACCATAAAGTAGTATTGTACGATGAAGGACTAATGTAACTAGAGACCATAAAGTGGTATTGTACGATGAAGGACTAATGTAACTAGGGACCATAAAGTAGTTTTGTACGATGAGGACTAATGTAACTAGGCACCATAAAGTGGTATTGTACGATAAGGACTAATGTAACTAGGGAACATAAAGTGGTATTGTACGATGAGGGACTAATGTAACTTGGGACCATAAAGTGGTATTGTACGATGAGGGACTAATGTAACTAGGGACCATAAAGTGGAATTGTACGATGAGGACTAATGTAACTAGGCACCATAAATTGGTATTGTACGATAAGGACTAATGTAACTAGGGACCACAAAGTGGTATTATACGATGAAGGACTAATGTAACTAGGGACCATAAAGTGGTATTGTACGATGAGGGACTAATGTAACTAGGGACCACAAAGTGGTATTGTACGATGAGGACTAATGTAACTAGGCACCATAAAGTGGTATTGTACGATAAGGACTAATGTAACTAGGGACCACAAAGTGGTATTATACGATGAAGGACTAATGTAACTAGGGACCATAAAGTGGTATTGTACGATGAGGGACTAATGTAACTAGGGACCATAAAGTGGTATTGTACGATAAGGACTAATGTAACTAGGGACCAAAAAGTGGTATTGTACGATGAGGGACTAATGTAACTAGGGACCATAAAGTGGTAATTTATGATGAGGGACTAATGTAACTAGGGACCATAAAGTGGTATTGTACGATAAGGACTAATGTAACTAGGGACCATCAAGTGGTAATTTATGATGAGGGACTAATGTAACTAGGGATCATAAAGTGGTATTGTACGATGAGGGACTAATGTAACTAGGGACCATAAAGTGGTATTGTACGATAAGGACTAATGTAAATAGGGACCATAAAGTGGTAATTTATGATGAGGGACTAATGTAACTAGGGATCATAAAGTGGTATTGTACGATGAGGGACTAATGTTACTACGGACCATAAAGTGGTATTGTACGATGAGGACTAATGTAACTAGGGACCATAAAGTGGTATTGTACGATGGAGGACTAATGTAACTAGGGACCATAAAGTGGTATTGTACGATGAAGGACTAATGTAACTAGAGACCATAAAGTGGTATTATACGATGAAGGACTAATGTAACTAGGGACCATAAAGTGGTATTGTGCGATGGAGGACTAAAGTAACTAGGGACCATAAAGTGGTATTGTACGATGAAGGACTAATGTAACTAGGGATCATAAAGTAGTATTGTACGATGAAGGACTAATGTAACTAGGGACCATATAGTAGTATTGTACGATGAGGGACTAATGTAACTAGGGACCATAAAGTAGTATTGTACGATGAAGGACTAATGTAACTAGAGACCATAAAGTGGTATTATACGATGAAGGACTAATGTAACTAAAGACCATAACGTGGTATTGTACGATGAAGGACTAATGTAACTAGGGACCATAAAGTGGTATTGTACGATGAAGGACTAATGTAACTAGAGATCATAAAGTAGTATTGTACGATGAAAGACTAATGTAACTAGGGATCATAAAGTGGTATTGTACGATGAAGGACTAATGTAACTAGGGATCATAAAGTAGTATTGTACGATGAAGGACTAATGTAACTAGGGACCATATAGTAGTATTGTACGATGAGGGACTAATGTAACTAGGGACTATAAAGTGGTATTGTACGATAAGGACTAATGTAACTAGGGACCATAAAGTAGTATTGTACGATGAAGGACTAATGTAACTAGGGACCATAAAGTGGTACTGTACGATAAGGACTAATGTAACTAGGGACCATAAAGTGGTACTGTACGATAAGGACTAATGTAACTAGGGACCATAAAATGGTATTGTACGATGAAGGACTAATGTAACTAGGGATCATAAAGTAGTATTGTACGATGAAGGACTAATGTAACTAGGGACCATATAGTAGTATTGAACGATGAGGGACTAATGTAACTAGGGACCATAAAGTGGTATTGTACGATGAAGGACTAATGTAACTAGGGACCATAAAGTGGTATTGTACGATGAAGGACTAATGTAACTAGGGACTATAAAGTAGTATTGTACGATGAAGGACTAATGTAACTAGGGACCATAAAGTAGTATTGTACGATGAAGGACTAATGTAACTAGAGACCATAAAGTGGTATTATACGATGAAGGACTAATGTAACTAGGGACCATAAAGTGGTATTGTACGATGAAGGACCAATGTAACTAGAGACCATAAAGTGGTATTATACGATGAAGGACTAATGTAACTAGGGACCATAAAGTGTTATTGTATGATGAAGGACTAATGTAACTAGGGACCATAAAGTGGTATTGTACGATGAAGGACTAATGTAACTAGGGACCATAAAGTAGTATTGTACGATGAAGGACTAATGTAACTAGGGACCATAAAGTAGTATTGTACGATGAAGGACTAATGTAACTAGAGACCATAAAGTGGTATTATACGATGAAGGACTAATGTAACTAAAGACCATAACGTGGTATTGTACGATGAAGGACTAATGTAACTAGGGACCATAAAGTGGTATTGTACGATGAAGGACTAATGTAACTAGAGATCATAAAGTAGTATTGTACGATGAAAGACTAATGTAACTAGGGATCATAAAGTGGTATTGTACGATGAAGGACTAATGTAACTAGAGACCATAAAGTAGTATTGTACGATGAAGGACTAATGGAACTAGGGACCATAAATTAGTATTGTACGATGAAGGACTAATGTAACTAGGGATCATAAAGTGGTATTGTACGATGAAGAACTAATGTAACTAGAGACCATAAAGTGGTATTGTACGATGAAGGACTAATGTAACTAGGGATCATAAAGTGGTATTGTACGATGAAGGACTAATGTAACTAGGGACCATAAAGTGGTATTGTGCGATGGAGGACTAAAGTAACTAGGGACCATAAAGTGGTATTGTACGATGAAGGACTAATGTAACTAGGGACCATAAAGTAGTATTGTACGATGAAGGACTAATGTAACTAGAGACCATAAAGTGGTATTATACGATGAAGGACTAATGTAACTAGAGACCATAAAGTGGAATTATACGATGAAGGACTAATGTAACTAGGGACCATAAAGTGGTATTGTACGATGAGGACAAATGTAACTAGGGACCATAAAGTGGTATTGTACGATAAGGACTAATGAAACTAGGGACCATAAAGTGGTATTGTACGATGAAGGACTAATGTAACTAGGGACCATAAAGTGGTATTGTACGATGAGGGACTAATGTAACTAGGGACCATAAAGTGGTATTGTACGATAAGGACTAATGTAACTAGGGACCAAAAAGTGGTATTGTACGATGAGGGACTAATGTAACTAGGGACCATAAAGTGGTATTGTACGATGAGGGACTAATGTAACTAGGGACCATAAAGTGGAATTGTACGATGAGGACTAATGTAACTAGGCACCATAAAGTGGTATTGTACGATAAGGACTAATGTAACTAGGGACCACAAAGTGGTATTATACGATGAAGGACTAATGTAACTAGGGACCATAAAGTGGTATTGTACGATGAGGGACTAATGTAACTAGGGACCACAAAGTGGTATTGTACGATGAGGACTAATGTAACTAGGCACCATAAAGTGGTATTGTACGATAAGGACTAATGTAACTAGGGACCACAAAGTGGTATTATACGATGAAGGACTAATGTAACTAGGGACCATAAAGTGGTATTGTACGATGAGGGACTAATGTAACTAGGGACCATAAAGTGGTATTGTACGATAAGGACTAATGTAACTAGGGACCAAAAAGTGGTATTGTACGATGAGGGACTAATGTAACTAGGGACCATAAAGTGGTAATTTATGATGAGGGACTAATGTAACTAGGGACCATAAAGTGGTATTGTACGATAAGGACTAATGTAACTAGGGACCATCAAGTGGTAATTTATGATGAGGGACTAATGTAACTAGGGATCATAAAGTGGTATTGTACGATGAGGGACTAATGTAACTAGGGACCATAAAGTGGTATTGTACGATAAGGACTAATGTAAATAGGGACCATAAAGTGGTAATTTATGATGAGGGACTAATGTAACTAGGGATCATAAAGTGGTATTGTACGATGAGGGACTAATGTAACTACGGACCATAAAGTGGTATTGTACGATGAGGACTAATGTAACTAGGGACCATAAAGTGGTATTGTACGATGGAGGACTAATGTAACTAGGGACCATAAAGTGGTATTGTACGATGAAGGACTAATGTAACTAGGGACCATAAAGTAGTATTGTACGATGAGGACTAATGTAACTAGGGACCATAAAGTGGTATTGTACGATGAAGGACTAATGTAACTAGGGACCATAAAGTAGTATTGTACGATGAAGGACTAATGTAACTAGAGACCATAAAGTGGTATTATACGATGAAGGACTAATGTAACTATGGATCATAAAGTGGTATTGTACGATGAAGGACTAATGTAACTAGGGACCATAAAGTGGTATTGTGCGATGGAGGACTAATGTAACTAGAGACCATAACGTGGTATTGTACGATGAAGGACTAATGTAACTAGGGACCATAAAGTGGTATTGTACGATGAAGGACTAATGTAACTATAGACCATAAAGTAGTATTGTACGATGAAGGACTAATGTAACTAGGGATCATAAAGTGGTATTGTACGATGAAGGACTAATGTAACTAGAGACCATAAAGTAGTATTGTACGATGAAGGACTAATGTAACTAGGGATCATAAAGTGGTATTGTACGATGAAGGACTAATATAACTAGGGACCATAAAGTGGTATTGTACGATGAAGGACTAATGTAACTAGGGACCATAAAGAGGTATTGTACGATGAAGGACTAATGTAACTAGGGACCATAAAGTGGTATTGTACGATGAAGGAATAATGTAACTAGGCACCATAAAGTGGTATTGTACGATGAGGGGCTAATGTAACTAGGGATCATAAAGTAGTATTGTACGATGAAGGACTAATGTAACTAGGGACAATAAAGTAGTATTGTACGATGAAGGACTAATGTAACTAGGGATCATAAAGTGGTATTGTACGATGAAGAACTAATGTAACTAGAGACCATAAAGTGGTATTGTACGATGAAGGACTAATGTAACTAGGGACCATAAAGTGGTATTGTACGATGGAGGACTAATGTAGCTAGGGACCATAAAGTGGTATAGTACGATGAAGGACTAATGTAACTAGGGACCATAAAGTAGTATTGTACGATGAAGGACAAATGTAACTAGGGACCATAAAGCGGTATTGTACGATGAAGGACTAATGTAACTAGGGACCATAAAGTAGTATTGTACGATGAGGACTAATGTAACTAGGGACCATAAAGTGGTATTGTACGATGAAGGACTAATGTAACTAGGGACCATAAAGTAGTATTGTACGATGAAGGACTAATGTAACTAGAGACCATAAAGTGGTATTATACGATGAAGGACTAATGTAACTAGGGACCATAAAGTGGTATTGTACGATGAGGGACTAATGTAACTAGGGACCATAAAGTGGTATTGTACGATGAGGGACTAATGTAACTAGGGACCATAAAGTGGAATTGTACGATGAGGGACTAATGTAACTAGGGACCATAAAGTGGTATTGTACGATAAGGACTAATGTAACTAGGGACCATACAGTGGTATTGTACGATGAGGACTAATGTAACTAGGGACCATAAAGTGGTATTGTACGATGAAGGACTAATGTAACTAGGGACCATAAAGTGGTATTGTACGATGAAGGACTAATGTAACTAGGGACCATAAAGTGTTATTGTACGATGAGGACAAATGTAACTAGAGACCATAAAGTGTTATTGTACGATGAGGACTAATGTAACTAGAGACCATAAAGTGTTATTGTACGATAAGGACTAATGTAGCTAGGGACCACAAAGTGGTATTGTACGATGAGGACTAATGTAACTAGGCACCATAAAGTGGTATTCTACGATAAGGACTAATGTAACTAGGGACCACAAAGTGGTATTATACGATGAAGGACTAATGTAACTAGGGACCATAAAGTGGTATTGTACGATGAGGGACTAATGTAACTAGGGAACATAAAGTGGTATTGTACGATAAGGACTAATGTAACTAGGGACCAAAAAGTGGTATTGTACGATGAGGGACTAATGTAACTAGGGACCATAAAGTGGTAATTTATGATGAGGGACTAATGTAACTAGGGACCATAAAGTGGTATTGTACGATAAGGACTAATGTAACTAGGGACCATCAAGTGGTAATTTATGATGAGGGACTAATGTAACTAGGGATCATAAAGTGGTATTGTACGATGAGGGACTAATGTAACTAGGGACCATAAAGTGGTATTGTACGATAAGGACTAATGTAAATAGGGACCATAAAGTGGTAATTTATGATGAGGGACTAATGTAACTAGGGATCATAAAGTGGTATTGTACGATGAGGGACTAATGTAACTACGGACCATAAAGTGGTATTGTACGATGAGGACTAATGTAACTAGGGACCATAAAGTGGTATTGTACGATGGAGGACTAATGTAACTAGGGACCATAAAGTGGTATTGTACGATGAAGGACTAATGTAACTAGGGACCATAAAGTAGTATTGTACGATGAGGACTAATGTAACTAGGGACCATAAAGTGGTATTGTACGATGAAGGACTAATGTAACTAGGGACCATAAAGTAGTATTGTACGATGAAGGACTAATGTAACTAGGGACCATAAAGTAGTATTGTACGATGAAGGACTAATGTAACTAGGGACCATAAAGTGATATTGTACGATGAAGGACTAATGTAACTAGGGACTATAAAGTGGTATTGTACGATAAGGACTAATGTAACTAGGGACCATAAAGTAGTATTGTACGATGAAGGACTAATGTAACTAGGGACCATAAAGTGGTACTGTACGATAAGGACTAATGTAACTAGGGACCATAAAGTGGTACTGTACGATAAGGACTAATGTAACTAGGGACCATAAAATGGTATTGTACGATGAAGGACTAATGTAACTAGGGAACATAAAGTGGTATTGTATGATGAGGGACTAATGTAACTAGGGACCATAAAGTGGTATTGTATGATGAAGGACTAATGTAACTAGAGACCATAAAGTGGTATTGTACGATGAAGGACTAATGTAACTAGGGACCATAAAGTGGTATTGTACGATGAGGACTAATGTTACTAGGGACCATAAAGTGGTATTGTACGATAAGGACTAATGAAACTAGGGACCATAACGTGGTATTGTACGATAAGGACTAATGTAACTAGGGACCATTAAGTGGTATTGTACGATGATGGACTAATGTAACTAGGGACCATAAAGTGGTATTGTACGATAAGGACTAATGTAACTAGGGACCATAAAGTGGTATTGTACGATGAAGGACTAATGTAACTAGGGACCATAAAGTGGTATTGTATGATGACGAATAATGTAACTAGAGACCATAAAGTGGTATTGTACGATGAAGGACTAATGTAACTAGGGACCATTAAGTGGTATTGTACGATAAGGACTAATGTAACTAGAGACCATAAAGTGGTATTGTACGATGAAGGACTAATGTAACTAGGGACCATAAAGTAGTATTGTACGATGAAGGACTAATGTAACTAGGGACCATAAAGTAGTATTGTACGATGAAGGACTAATGTAACTAGGGACCATAAAGTGGTATTGTACGATGAAGGACTAATGTAACTAGGGACTATAAAGTGGTATTGTACGATAAGGACTAATGTAACTAGGGACCATAAAGTAGTATTGTTCGATGAAGGACTAATGTAACTAGGGACCATAAAGTGGTACTGTACGATACGGACTAATGTAACTAGGGACCATAAAGTGGTACTGTACGATAAGGACTAATGTAACTAGGGACCATAAAATGGTATTGTACGATGAAGGACTAATGTAACTAGGGATCATAAAGTAGTATTGTACGATGAAGGACTAATGTAACTAGGGACCATAAAGTAGTATTGTACGATGAGGGACTAATGTAACTAGGGACCATAAAGTGGTATTGTACGATGAAGGACTAATGTAACTAGGGACCATAAAGTGGTATTGTACGATGAAGGACTAATGTAACTAGGGACTATAAAGTAGTATTGTACGATGAAGGACTAATGTAACTAGGGACCATAAAGTAGTATTGTACGATGAAGGACTAATGTAACTAGAGACCATAAAGTGGTATTATACGATGAAGGACTAATGTAACTAGGGACCATAAAGTAGTATTGTACGATGAAGGACCAATGTAACTAGAGACCATAAAGTGGTATTATACGATGAAGGACTAATGTAACTAGGGACCATAAAGTGTTATTGTATGATGAAGGACTAATGTAACTAGGGACCATAAAGTGGTATTGTACGATGAAGGACTAATGTAACTAGGGACCATAAAGTAGTATTGTACGATGAAGGACTAATGTAACTAGGGACCATAAAGTAGTATTGTACGATGAAGGACTAATGTAACTAGAGACCATAAAGTGGTATTATACGATGAAGGACTAATGTAACTAGAGACCATAACGTGGTATTGTACGATGAAGGACTAATGTAACTAGGGACCATAAAGTGGTATTGTACGATGAAGGACTAATGTAACTAGAGATCATAAAGTAGTATTGTACGATGAAGGACTAATGTAACTAGGGATCATAAAGTGGTATTGTACGATGAAGGACTAATGTAACTAGAGACCATAAAGTAGTATTGTACGATGCAGGACTAATGGAACTAGGGACCATAAATTAGTATTGTACGATGAAGGACTAATGTAACTAGGGATCATAAAGTGGTATTGTACGATGAAGAACTAATGTAACTAGAGACCATAAAGTGGTATTGTACGATGAAGGACTAATGTAACTAGGGACCATAAAGTAGTATTGTACGATGAAGGACTAATGTAACTAGAGACCATAAAGTGGTATTATACGATGAAGGACTAATGTAACTAGAGACCATAAAGTGGAATTATACGATGAAGGACTAATGTAACTAGGGACCATAAAGTGGTATTGTGCGATGGAGGACTAATGTAACTAGGGACCATAAAGTGGTATTGTACGATGAAGGACTAATGTAACTAGGGACCATAAAGTAGTATTGTACGATGAAGGACTAATGTAACTAGAGACCATAAAGTGGTATTATACGATGAAGGACTAATGTAACTAGAGACCATAAAGTGGAATTATACGATGAAGGACTAATGTAACTAGGGACCATAAAGTGGTATTGTACGATGAGGACAAATGTAACTAGGGACCATAAAGTGGTATTGTACGATAAGGACTAATGAAACTAGGGACCATAAAGTGGTATTGTACGATAAGGACTAATGTAACTAGAGACCATAAAGTGGTATTATACGATGAAGGACTAATGTAACTAGAGACCATAAAGTGGTATTATACGATGAAGGACTAATGCAACTAGAGACCATAAAGTGGTATTGTACGATGAAGGACTAATGTAACTAGGGATCATAAAGTGGTATTGTACGATGAAGGACTAATGTAACTAGGGCCCATAAAGTGGTATTGTGCGATGGAGGACTAATGTAACTAGGGATCATAAAGTGGTATTGTACGATGAAGAACTAATTTAACTAGAGACCATCAAGTGGTATTGTACGATGAAGGACTAATGTAACTAGGGATCATAAAGTGGTATTGTGCGATGGAGGACTAATGTAACTAGGGACCATAAAGTGGTATTGTACGATGAAGGACTAATGTAACTAGGGACCATAAAGTAGTATTGTACGATGAAGGACTAATGTAACTAGGGATCATAAAGTGGTATTGTACGATGAAGAACTAATGTAACTAGAGACCATAAAGTGGTATTGTACGATGAAGGACTAATGTAACTAGGGATCATAAAGTGGTATTGTACGATGAAGGACTAATGTAACTAGGGACCATAAAGTGGTATTGTGCGATGGAGGACTAATGTAACTAGGGACCTTAAAGTGGTATTGTACGATGAAGGACTAATGTAACTAGGGACCATAAAGTAGTATTGTACGATGAAGGACTAATTTAACTAGAGACCATAAAGTGGTATTGTACGATGAAGGACTAATGTAACTAGGGACCATAAAGTAGTATTGTACAATGAAGGACTAATGTAACTAGAGACCATAAAGTGGTATTATACGATGAAGGACTAATGTAACTAGGGACCATAAAGTGGTATTGTACGATGAGGGACTAATGTAACTAGGGACCATAAAGTGGTATTGTACGATGAGGGACTAATGTAACTAGGGACCATAAAGTGGAATTGTACGATGAGGACTAATGTAACTAGGCACCATAAAGTGGTATTGTACGATAAGGACTAATGTAACTAGGGACCACAAAGTGGTATTATACGATGAAGGACTAATGTAACTAGGGACCATAAAGTGGTATTGTACGATGAGGGACTAATGTAACTAGGGACCACAAAGTGGTATTGTACGATGAGGACTAATGTAACTAGGCACCATAAAGTGGTATTGTACGATAAGGACTAATGTAACTAGGGACCACAAAGTGGTATTATACGATGAAGGACTAATGTAACTAGGGACCATAAAGTGGTATTGTACGATGAGGGACTAATGTAACTAGGGACCATAAAGTGGTATTGTACGATAAGGACTAATGTAACTAGGGACCAAAAAGTGGTATTGTACGATGAGGGACTAATGTAACTAGGGACCATAAAGTGGTAATATATGATGAGGGACTAATGTAACTAGGGACCATAAAGTGGTATTGTACGATAAGGACTAATGTAACTAGGGGCCATCAAGTGGTAATTTATGATGAGGGACTAATGTAACTAGGGATCATAAAGTGGTATTGTACGATGAGGGACTAATGTAACTAGGGACCATAAAGTGGTATTGTACGATAAGGACTAATGTAAATAGGGACCATAAAGTGGTAATTTATGATGAGGGACTAATGTAACTAGGGATCATAAAGTGGTATTGTACGATGAGGGACTAATGTAACTACGGACCATAAAGTGGTATTGTACGATGAGGACTAATGTAACTAGGGACCATAAAGTGGTATTGTACGATGGAGGACTAATGTAACTAGGGACCATAAAGTGGTATTTTACGATGAAGGACTAATGTAACTAGGGACCATAAAGTAGTATTGTACGATGAGGACTAATGTAACTAGGGACCATAAAGTGGTATTGTACGATGAAGGACTAATGTAACTAGGGACCATAAAGTAGTATTGTACGATGAAGGACTAATGTAACTAGGGACCATAAAGTAGTATTGTACGATGAAGGACTAATGTAACTAGGGACCATAAAGTGATATTGTACGATGAAGGACTAATGTAACTAGGGACTATAAAGTGGTATTGTACGATAAGGACTAATGTAACTAGGGACCATAAAGTAGTATTGTACGATGAAGGACTAATGTAACTAGGGACCATAAAGTGGTACTGTACGATAAGGACTAATGTAACTAGGGACCATAAAGTGGTACTGTACGATAAGGACTAATGTAACTAGGGACCATAAAATGGTATTGTACGATGAAGGACTAATGTAACTAGGGAACATAAAGTGGTATTGTATGATGAGGGACTAATGTAACTAGGGACCATAAAGTGGTATTGTATGATGAAGGACTAATGTAACTAGAGACCATAAAGTGGTATTGTACGATGAAGGACTAATGTAACTAGGGACCATAAAGTGGTATTGTACGATGAGGACTAATGTAACTAGGGACCATAAAGTGGTATTGTACGATAAGGACTAATGAAACTAGGGACCATAACGTGGTATTGTACGATAAGGACTAATGTAACTAGGGACCATTAAGTGGTATTGTACGATGATGGACTAATGTAACTAGGGACCATAAAGTGGTATTGTACGATAAGGACTAATGTAACTAGGGACCATAAAGTGGTATTGTACGATGAAGGACTAATGTAACTAGGGACCATAAAGTGGTATTGTATGATGAGGAATAATGTAACTAGAGACCATAAAGTGGTATTGTACGATGAAGGACTAATGTAACTAGGGACCATTAAGTGGTATTGTACGATAAGGACTAATGTAACTAGAGACCATAAAGTGGTATTGTACGATGAAAGACTAATGTAACTAGGGACCATAAAGTGGTATTGTACGATAAGGACTAATGTAACTAGGGACCATAAAGTGGTATTGTACGATGAAGGACTAATGTAACTAGGGACCATAAAGTAGTATTGTACGATAAGGACTAATGTAACTAGGGACCATAAAGTGCTATTGTACGATGAAGGACTAATGTAACTAGGGACCATAAAGTGGTATTGTACGATGAAGGACTAATGTAACTAGGGACCATAAAGTGGTATTGTACGATAAGGACTAACGTAACTAGGGACCATAAAGTGGTATTGTACGATGAAGGACTAATGTAACTAGAGACCATAACGTGGTATTGTACGATGAAAGACTAATGTAACTAGGGACCATAAAGTAGTATTGTACGATGAAGGACTAATGTAACTAGGGACCATAACGTGGTATTGTACGATGAAGGACTAATGTAACTAGGGACCATAAAGTGGTATTGTACGATGAAGGACAAATGTAACTAGGGACCATAAAGAGGTATTGTACGATGAAGGACTAATGTAACTAGGGACCATAAAGTGGTATTGTACGATGAAGGACTAATGTAACTAGGGACCATAAAGTAGTATTGTACGATGAAGGACTAATGTAACTAGGGACCATAAAGTAGTATTGTACGATGAAGGACTAATGTAACTAGGGATCATAAAGTAGTATTGTACGATGAAGGACTAATGTAACTAGGGACCATAAAGTAGTATTGTACGATGAGGGACTAATGTAACTAGGGACCATAAAGTGGTATTGTACGATGAAGGACTAATGTAACTAGGGACCATAAAGTGGTATTGTACGATGAAGGACTAATGTAACTAGGGACTATAAAGTAGTATTGTACGATGAAGGACTAATGTAACTAGGGACCATAAAGTAGTATTGTACGATGAAGGACTAATGTAACTAGAGACCATAAAGTGGTATTATACGATGAAGGACTAATGTAACTAGGGACCATAAAGTAGTATTGTACGATGAAGGACCAATGTAACTAGAGACCATAAAGTGGTATTATACGATGAAGGACTAATGTAACTAGGGACCATAAAGTGTTATTGTATGATGAAGGACTAATGTAACTAGGGACCATAAAGTGGTATTGTACGATGAAGGACTAATGTAACTAGGGACCATAAAGTAGTATTGTACGATGAAGGACTAATGTAACTAGGGACCATAAAGTAGTATTGTACGATGAAGGACTAATGTAACTAGAGACCATAAAGTGGTATTATACGACGAAGGACTAATGTAACTAGAGACCATAACGTGGTATTGTACGATGAAGGACTAATGCAACTAGGGACCATAAAGTGGTATTGTACGATGACGGACTAATGTAACTAGAGATCATAAAGTAGTATTGTACGATGAAGGACTAATGTAACTAGGGATCATAAAGTGGTATTGTACGATGAAGGACTAATGTAACTAGAGACCATAAAGTAGTATTGTACGATGAAGGACTAATGGAACTAGGGACCATAAAGTAGTATTGTACGATGAAGGACTAATGTAACTAGGGATCATAAAGTGGTATTGTACGATGAAGAACTAATGTAACTAGAGACCATAAAGTGGTATTGTACGATGAAGGACTAATGTAACTAGGGATCATAAAGTGGTATTGTACGATGAAGGACTAATGTAACTAGGGACCATAAAGTGGTATTGTGCGATGGAGGACTAATGTAACTAGGGACCATAAAGTGGTATTGTACGATGAAGGACTAATGTAACTAGGGACCATAAAGTAGTATTGTACGATGAAGGACTAATGTAACTAGAGACCATAAAGTGGTATTATACGATGAAGGACTAATGTAACTAGAGACCATAAAGTGGTATTATACGATGAAGGACTAATGTAACTAGGGACCATAAAGTGGTATTGTACGATGAGGACAAATGTAACTAGGGACCATAAAGTGGTATTGTACGATAAGGACTAATGAAACTAGGGACCATAAAGTGGTATTGTACGATAAGGACTAATGTAACTAGGGACCATTAAGTGGTATTGTACGATGATGGACTAATGTAACTAGGGACCATTAAGTGGTATTATACGATGAAGGACTAATGTAACTAGAGACCATAAAGTGGTATTGTACGATGAAGGACTAATGTAACTAGAGACCATAAAGTGGTATTATACGATGAAGGACTAATGTAACTAGAGACCATAAAGTGGTATTGTACGATGAAGGACTAATGTAACTAGGGACCATAAAGTAGTATTGTACGATGAAGGACTAATGTAACTAGAGACCATAAAGTGGTATTGTACGATGAAGGACTAATGTAACTAGAGACCATAAAGTGGTATTATACGATGAAGGACTAATGTAACTAGAGACCATAAAGTGGTATTATACGATGAAGGACTAATGTAACTAGAGACCATAAAGTGGTATTGTACGATAAGGACTAATGTAACTAGGGACCATTAAGTGGTATTGTACGATGATGGACTAATGTAACTAGGGACCATTAAGTGGTATTATACGATAAGGACTAATGAAACTAGGGACCATTAAGTGGTATTGTACGATGATGGACTAATGTAACTAGGGACCATTAAGTGGTATTATACGATGAAGGACTAATGTAACTAGAGACCATAAAGTGGTATTGTACGATGAAGGACTAATGTAACTAGAGACCATAAGGTGGTATTATACGATGAAGGACTAATGTAACTAGAGACCATAAAGTGGTATTATACGATGAAGGACTAATGTAACTAGGGACCATCAAGTAGTATTGTACGATGAAGGACTAATGTAACTAGAGACCATAAAGTGGTATTGTACGATGAAGGACTAATGTAACTAGGGACCATAAAGTAGTATTGTACGATGAAGGACTAATGTAACTAGAGACCATAAAGTGGTATTATACGATGAAGGACTAATGTAACTAGGGACCATAAAGTAGTATTGTACGATGAAGGACTAATGTAACTAGGGACCATAAAGTAGTATTGTACGATGAAGGACTAATGTAACTAGAGACCATAAAGTGGTATTGTACGATGAAGGACTAATGTAACTAGGGACCATAAAGTAGTATTGTACGATGAAGGACTAATGTAACTAGAGACCATAAAGTGGTATTGTACGATGAAGGACTAATGTAACTAGAGACCATAAAGTGGTATTATACGATGAAGGACTAATGTAACTAGAGACCATGAAGTGGTATTATACGATGAAGGACTAATGTAACTAGAGACCATAAAGTGGTATTGTACGATAAGGACTAATGTAACTAGGGACCATTAAGTGGTATTGTACGATGATGGACTAATGTAACTAGGGACCATTAAGTGGTATTATACGATAAGGACTAATGAAACTAGGGACCATTAAGTGGTATTGTACGATGATGGACTAATGTAACTAGGGACCATTAAGTGGTATTATACGATGAAGGACTAATGTAACTAGAGACCATAAAGTGGTATTGTACGATGAAGGACTAATGTAACTAGAGACCATAAGGTGGTATTATACGATGAAGGACTAATGTAACTAGAGACCATAAAGTGGTATTATACGTTGAAGGACTAATGTAACTAGGGACCATCAAGTAGTATTGTACGATGAAGGACTAATGTAACTAGAGACCATAAAGTGGTATTGTACGATGAAGGACTAATGTAACTAGGGACCATAAAGTAGTATTGTACGATGAAGGACTAATGTAACTAGAGACCATAAAGTGGTATTATACGATGAAGGACTAATGTAACTAGGGATCATAAAGTGGTATTGTACGATGAAGGACTAATGTAACTAGGGACCATAAAGTGGTATTGTGCGATGGAGGACTAATGTAACTAGAGACCATAACGTGGTATTGTACGATGAAGGACTAATGTAACTAGGGACCATAAAGTGGTATTGTACGATGAAGGACTAATGTAACTATAGACCATAAAGTAGTATTGTACGATGAAGGACTAATGTAACTAGGGATCATAAAATGGTATTGTACGATGAAGGACTAATGTAACTAGAGACCATAAAGTAGTATTGTACGATGAAGGACTAATGTAACTAGGGATCATAAAGTGGTATTGTACGATGAAGGACTAATATAACTAGGGACCATAAAGTGGTATTGTACGATGAAGGACTAATGTAACTAGGGACCATAAAGAGGTATTGTACGATGAAGGACTAATGTAACTAGGGACCATAAAGTGGTATTGTACGATGAAGGAATAATGTAACTAGGCACCATAAAGTGGTATTGTACGATGAGGGGCTAATGTAACTAGGGATCATAAAGTAGTATTGTACGATGAAGGACTAATGTAACTAGGGACCATAAAGTAGTATTGTACGATGAAGGAAACTAGGGATCATAAAGTGGTATTGTACGATGAAGGACTAATGTAACTAGAGACCATAAAGTGGTATTGTACGATGAAGGACTAATGTAACTAGGGACCATAAAGTGGTATTGTACGATGGAGGACTAATGTAACTAGGGACCATAAAGTGGTATAGTACGATGAAGGACTAATGTAACTAGGGACCATAAAGTAGTATTGTACGATGAAGGACTAATGTAACTAGGGACCATAAAGTGGTATTGTACGATGAAGGACTAATGTAACTAGGGACCATAAAGTAGTATTGTACGATGAGGACTAATGTAACTAGGGACCATAAAGTGGTATTGTACGATGAAGGACTAATGTAACTAGGGACCATAAAGTAGTATTGTACGATGAAGGACTAATGTAACTAGAGACCATAAAGTGGTATTATACGATGAAGGACTAATGTAACTAGGGACCATAAAGTGGTATTGTACGATGAGGGACTAATGTAACTAGGGACCATAAAGTGGTATTGTACGATGAGGGACTAATGTAACTAGGGACCATAAAGTGGAATTGTACGATGAGGGACTAATGTAACTAGGGACCATAAAGTGGTATTGTACGATAAGGACTAATGTAACTAGGGACCATACAGTGGTATTGTACGATGAGGACTAATGTAACTAGGGACCATAAAGTGGTATTGTACGATGAAGGACTAATGTAACTAGGGACCATCAAGTGGTATTGTACGATGAAGGACTAATGTAACTAGGGACCATAAAGTGTTATTGTACGATGAGGACAAATGTAACTAGAGACCATAAAGTGTTATTGTACGATGAGGACTAATGTAACTAGAGACCATAAAGTGTTATTGTACGATAAGGACTAATGTAGCTAGGGACCACAAAGTGGTATTGTACGATGAGGACTAATGTAACTAGGCACCATAAAGTGGTATTATACGATAAGGACTAATGTAACTAGGGACCACAAAGTGGTATTATACGATGAAGGACTAATGTAACTAGGGACCATAAAGTGGTATTGTACGATGAGGGACTAATGTAACTAGGGACCATAAAGTGGTATTGTACGATAAGGACTAATGTAACTAGGGACCAAAAAGTGGTATTGTACGATGAGGGACTAATGTAACTAGGGACCATAAAGTGGTAATTTATGATGAGGGACTAATGTAACTAGGGACCATAAAGTGGTATTGTACGATAAGGACTAATGTAACTAGGGACCATCAAGTGGTAATTTATGATGAGGGACTAATGTAACTAGGGATCACAAAGTGGTATTGTACGATGAGGGACTAATGTAACTAGGGACCATAAAGTGGTATTGTACGATAAGGACTAATGTAAATAGGGACCATAAAGTGGTAATTTATGATGAGGGACTAATGTAACTAGGGATCATTAAGTGGTATTGTACGATGAGGGACTAATGTAACTACGGACCATAAAGTGGTATTGTACGATGAGGACTAATGTAACTAGGGACCATAAAGTGGTATTGTACGATGGAGGACTAATGTAACTAGGGACCATAAAGTGGTATTGTACGATGAAGGACTAATGTAACTAGGGACCATAAAGTAGTATTGTACGATGAGGACTAATGTAACTAGGGACCATAAAGTGGTATTGTACGATGAAGGACTAATGTAACTAGGGACCATAAAGTAGTATTGTACGATGAAGGACTAATGTAACTAGGGACCATAAAGTAGTATTGTACGATGAAGGACTAATGTAACTAGGGACCATAAAGTGATATTGTACGATGAAGGACTAATGTAACTAGGGACTATAAAGTGGTATTGTACGATAAGGACTAATGTAACTAGGGACCATAAAGTAGTATTGTACGATGAAGGACTAATGTAACTAGGGACCATAAAGTGGTACTGTACGATAAGGACTAATGTAACTAGGGACCATAAAGTGGTACTGTACGATAAGGACTAATGTAACTAGGGACCATAAAATGGTATTGTACGATGAAGGACTAATGTAACTAGGGAACATAAAGTGGTATTGTATGATGAGGGACTAATGTAACTAGGGACCATAAAGTGGTATTGTATGATGAAGGACTAATGTAACTAGAGACCATAAAGTGGTATTGTACGATGAAGGACTAATGTAACTAGGGACCATAAAGTGGTATTGTACGATGAGGACTAATGTAACTAGGGACCATACAGTGGTATTGTACGATAAGGACTAATGAAACTAGGGACCATAACGTGGTATTGTACGATAAGGACTAATGTAACTAGGGACCATTAAGTGGTATTGTACGATGATGGACTAATGTAACTAGGGACCATAAAGTGGTATTGTACGATAAGGACTAATGTAACTAGGGACCATCAAGTGGTATTGTACGATGAAGGACTAATGTAACTAGGGACCATAAAGTGGTATTGTATGATGAGGAATAATGTAACTAGAGACCATAAAGTGGTATTGTACGATGAAGGACTAATGTAACTAGGGACCATTAAGTGGTATTGTACGATAAGGACTAATGTAACTAGAGACCATAAAGTGGTATTGTACGATGAAGGACTAATGTAACTAGGGACCATAAAGTGGTATTGTACGATAAGGACTAATGTAACTAGGGACCATAAAGTGGTATTGTACGATGAAGGACTAATGTAACTAGGGACCATAAAGTAGTATTGTACGATAAGGACTAATGTAACTAGGGACCATAAAGTGCTATTGTACGATGAAGGACTAATGTAACTAGGGACCATAAAGTGGTATTGTACGATGAAGGACTAATGTAACTAGGGACCATAAAGTGGTATTGTACGATAAGGACTAACGTAACTAGGGACCATAAAGTGGTATTGTACGAAGAAGGACTAATGTAACTAGAGACCATAACGTGGTATTGTACGATGAAAGACTAATGTAACTAGGGACCATAAAGTAGTATTGTACGATGAAGGACTAATGTAACTAGGGACCATAACGTGGTATTGTACGATGAAGGACTAATGTAACTAGGGACCATAAAGTGGTATTGTACGATGAAGGACAAATGTAACTAGGGACCATAAAGAGGTATTGTACGATGAAGGACTAATGTAACTAGGGACCATAAAGTGGTATTGTACGATGAAGGACTAATGTAACTAGGGATCATAAAGTAGTATTGTACGATGAAGGACTAATGTAACTAGGGACCATAAAGTAGTATTGTACGATGAAGGACTAATGTAACTAGGGATCATAAAGTAGTATTGTACGATGAAGGACTAATGTAACTAGGGACCATAAAGTAGTATTGTACGATGAGGGACTAATGTAACTAGGGACCATAAAGTGGTATTGTACGATGAAGGACTAATGTAACTAGGGACCATAAAGTGGTATTGTACGATGAAGGACTAATGTAACTAGGGACTATAAAGTAGTATTGTACGATGAAGGACTAATGTAACTAGGGACCATAAAGTAGTATTGTACGATGAAGGACTAATGTAACTAGAGACCATAAAGTGGTATTATACGATGAAGGACTAATGTAACTAGGGACCATAAAGTAGTATTGTACGATGAAGGACCAATATAACTAGAGACCATAAAGTGGTATTATACGATGAAGGACTAATGTAACTAGGGACCATAAAGTGTTATTGTATGATGAAGGACTAATGTAACTAGGGACCATAAAGTGGTATTGTACGATGAAGGACTAATGTAACTAGGGACCATAAAGTAGTATTGTACGATGAAGGACTAATGTAACTAGGGACCATAAAGTAGTATTGTACGATGAAGGACTAATGTAACTAGAGACCATAAAGTGGTATTATACGACGAAGGACTAATGTAACTAGAGACCATAACGTGGTATTGTACGATGAAGGACTAATGTAACTAGGGACCATAAAGTGGTATTGTACGATGAAGGACTAATGTAACTAGAGATCATAAAGTAGTATTGTACGATGAAGGACTAATGTAACTAGGGATCATAAAGTGGTATTGTACGATGAAGGACTAATGTAACTAGAGACCATAAAGTAGTATTGTACGATGAAGGACTAATGGAACTAGGGACCATAAAGTAGTATTGTACGATGAAGGACTAATGTAACTAGGGATCATAAAGTGGTATTGTACGATGAAGAACTAATGTAACTAGAGACCATAAAGTGGTATTGTACGATGAAGGACTAATGTAACTAGGGATCATAAAGTGGTATTGTACGATGAAGGACTAATGTAACTAGGGACCATAAAGTGGTATTGTGCGATGGAGGACTAATGTAACTAGGGACCATAAAGTGGTATTGTACGATGAAGGACTAATGTAACTAGGGACCATAAAGTAGTATTGTACGATGAAGGACTAATGTAACTAGAGACCATAAAGTGGTATTATACGATGAAGGACTAATGTAACTAGAGACCATAAAGTGGTATTATACGATGAAGGACTAATGTAACTAGGGACCATAAAGTGGTATTGTACGATGAGGACAAATGTAACTAGGGACCATAAAGTGGTATTGTACGATAAGGACTAATGAAACTAGGGACCATAATGTGGTATTGTACGATAAGGACTAATGTAACTAGGGACCATTAAGTGGTATTGTACGATGATGGACTAATGTAACTAGGGACCATTAAGTGGTATTATACGATGAAGGACTAATGTAACTAGAGACCATAAAGTGGTATTGTATGATGAGGAATAATGTAACTAGAGACCATAAAGTGGTATTGTACGATGATGGAATAATGTAACTAGAGACCATAAAGTGGTATTGTACGATGAAGGACTAATGTAACTAGGGACCATAAAGTAGTATTGTACGATAAAGGACTAATGTAACTAGAGACCATAAAGTGGTATTATACGATGAAGGACTAATGTAACTAGAGACCATAAAGTGGTATTATACGATGAAGGACTAATGTAACTAGGGACCATAAAGTGGTATTGTACGATGAGGACAAATGTAACTAGGGACCATAAAGTGGTATTGTACGATAAGGACTAATGAAACTAGGGACCATAAAGTGGTATTGTACGATAAGGACTAATGTAACTAGGGACCATTAAGTGGTATTGTACGATGATGGACTAATGTAACTAGGGACCATTAAGTGGTATTATACGATGAAGGACTAACGTAACTAGAGACCATAAAGTGGTATTGTACGATGAAGGACTAATGTAACTTGAGACCATAAAGTGGTATTATACGATGAAGGACTAATGTAACTAGGGACCATAAAGTAGTATTGTACGATGAAGGACTAATGTAACTAGAGACCATAAAGTGGTATTGTACGATGAAGGACTAATGTAACTAGGGACCATAAAGTAGTATTGTACGATGAAGGACTAATGTAACTAGAGACCATAAAGTGGTATTATACGATGAAGGACTAATGTAACTAGGGATCATAAAGTGGTATTGTACGATGAAGGACTAATGTAACTAGAGACCATAAAGTAGTATTGTACGATGAAGGACTAATGTAACTAGGGATCATAAAGTGGTATTGTACGATGAAGGACTAATATAACTAGGGACCATAAAGTGGTATTGTACGATGAAGGACTAATGTAACTAGGGACCATAAAGAGGTATTGTACGATGAAGGACTTATGTAACTAGGGACCATAAAGTGGTATTGTACGATGAAGGAATAATGTAACTAGGCACCATAAAGTGGTATTGTACGATGAGGGGCTAATGTAACTAGGGATCATAAAGTAGTATCGTACGATGAAGGACTAATGTAACTAGGGACCATAAAGTAGTATTGTACGATGAAGGACTAATGTAACTAGGGATCATAAAGTGGTATTGTACGATGAAGGACTAATGTAACTAGAGACCATAAAGTGGTATTGTACGATGAAGGACTAATGTAACTAGGGACCATAAAGTGGTATTGTACGATGGAGGACTAATGTAACTAGGGACCATAAAGTGGTATAGTACGATGAAGGACTAATGTAACTAGGGACCATAAAGTAGTATTGTACGATGAAGGACTAATGTAACTAGGGACCATAAAGTGGTATTGTACGATGAAGGACTAATGTAACTAGGGACCATAAAGTAGTATTGTACGATGAGGACTAATGTAACTAGGGATCATAAAGTGGTATTGTACGATGAAGGACTAATGTAACTAGGAACCATAAAGTAGTATTGTACGATGAAGGACTAATGTAACTAGGGACCATAAAGTAGTATTGTACGATGAAGGACTAATGTAACTAGGGACCATAAAGTGGTAGTGTACGATGAAGGACTAATGTAACTAGGGACTATAAAGTGGTATTTTACGATAAGGACTAATGTAACTAGGGACCATAAAGTAGTATTGTACGATGAAGGACTAATGTAACTAGGGACCATAAAGTGGTACAGTACGATAAGGACTAATGTAACTAGGGACCATAAAGTGGTACTGTACGATAAGGACTAATGTAACTAGGGACCATAAAATGGTATTGTACGATGAAGGACTAATGTAACTAGGGAACATAAAGTGGTATTGTATGATGAGGGACTAATGTAACTAGGGACCATAAAGTGGTATTGTATGATGAAAGACTAATGTAACTAGAGACCATAAAGTGGTATTGTACGATGAAGGACTAATGTAACTAGGGACTATAAAGTGGTATTGTACGATAAGGACTAATGTAACTAGGGACCATAAAGTAGTATTGTACGATGAAGGACTAATGTAACTAGGGACCATAAAGTGGTACTGTACGATAAGGACTAATGTAACTAGGGACCATAAAGTGGTACTGTACGATAAGGACTAATGTAACTAGGGACCATAAAATGGTATTGTACGATGAAGGACTAATGTAACTAGGGAACATAAAGTGGTATTGTATGATGAGGGACTAATGTAACTAGGGACCATAAAGTGGTATTGTACGATGAGGACAAATGTAACTAGGGACCATAAAATGGTATTGTACGATAAGGACTAATGAAACTAGGGACCGTAAAGTGGTATTGTACGATAAGGACTAATGTAACTAGGGACCATTAAGTGGTATTGTACGATGATGGACTAATGTAACTAGGGACCATAAAGTGGTATTGTACGATAAGGACTAATGTAACTAGGGACCATAAAGTGGTATTGTACGATGAAGGACTAATGTAACTAGGGACCATAAAGTGGTATTGTATGATGAGGAATAATGTAACTAGAGACCATAAAGTGGTATTGTACGATGAAGGACTAATGTAACTAGGGACCATTAAGTGGTATTGTACGATGAAGGACTAATGTAACTAGGGACCATAAAGTAGTATTGTACGATAAGGACTAATGTAACTAGGGACCATAAAGTGCTATTGTACGATGAAGGACTAATGTAACTAGGGACCATAAAGTGGTATTTTACGATGAAGGACTAATGTAACTAGGGACCATAAAGTGGTATTGTACGATAAGGACTAACGTAACTAGGGACCATAAAGTGGTATTGTACGATGAAGGACTAATGTAACTAGAGACCATAACGTGGTATTGTACGATGGAGGACTAATGTAACTAGGGACCATAAAGTAGTATTGTACGATGAAGGACTAATGTAACTAGGGACCATAACGTGGTATTGTACGATGAAGGACTAATGTAACTAGGGACCATAAAGTGGTATTGTACGATGAAGGACAAATGTAACTAGGGACCATAAAGAGGTATTGTACGATGAAGGCCTAATGTAACTAGGGACCATAAAGTGGTATTGTACGATGAAGGACTAATGTAACTAGGGATCATAAAGTAGTATTGTACGATGAAGGACTAATGTAACTAGGGACCATAAAGTAGTATTGTACGATGAAGGACTAATGTAACTAGGGATCATAAAGTAGTATTGTACGATGAAGGACTAATGTAACTAGGGACCATAAAGTAGTATTGTACGATGAGGGACTAATGTAACTAGGGACCATAAAGTGGTATTGTACGATGAAGGACTAATGTAACTAGGGACCATAAAGTGGTATTGTACGATGAATGACTAATGTAACTAGGGACCATAAAGTAGTATTGTACGATGAAGGACTAATGTAACTAGGGACCATAAAGTAGTATTGTACGATGAAGGACTAATGTAACTAGAGACCATAAAGTGGTATTGTACGATGAAGGATTAATGTAACTAGGGACCATAAAGTAGTATTGTACGATGAAGGACTAATGTAACTAGGGACCATAAAGTGGTATTGTACGATGAAGGACTAATGTAACTGGGGACTATAAAGTGGTATTGTACGATGAAGGACTAATGTAACTAGGGACCATAAGGTGGTATTGTACGATGAAGGACTAAAGTAACTAGGGATCATAAAGTGGTATTGTACGATGAAGGACTAATATAACTAGGGACCATAAAGTGGTATTGTACGATGAAGGACTAATGTAACTAGGGACCATAAAGAGGTATTGTACGATGAAGGACTTATGTAACTAGGGACCATAAAGTGGTATTGTACGATGAAGGAATAATGTAACTAGGCACCATAAAGTGGTATTGTACGATGAGGGGCTAATGTAACTAGGGATCATAAAGTAGTATCGTACGATGAAGGACTAATGTAACTAGGGACCATAAAGTAGTATTGTACGATGAAGGACTAATGTAACTAGGGATCATAAAGTGGTATTGTACGATGAAGGACTAATGTAACTAGAGACCATAAAGTGGTATTGTACGATGAAGGACTAATGTAACTAGGGACCATAAAGTGGTATTGTACGATGGAGGACTAATGTAACTAGGGACCATAAAGTGGTATAGTACGATGAAGGACTAATGTAACTAGGGACCATAAAGTAGTATTGTACGATGAAGGACTAATGTAACTAGGGACCATAAAGTGGTATTGTACGATGAAGGACTAATGTAACTAGGGACCATAAAGTAGTATTGTACGATGAGGACTAATGTAACTAGGGATCATAAAGTGGTATTGTATGATGAAGGACTAATGTAACTAGGAACCATAAAGTAGTATTGTACGATGAAGGACTAATGTAACTAGGGACCATAAAGTAGTATTGTACGATGAAGGACTAATGTAACTAGGGACCATAAAGTGGTAGTGTACGATGAAGGACTAATGTAACTAGGGACTATAAAGTGGTATTTTACGATAAGGACTAATGTAACTAGGGACCATAAAGTAGTATTGTACGATGAAGGACTAATGTAACTAGGGACCATAAAGTGGTACTGTACGATAAGGACTAATGTAACTAGGGACCATAAAGTGGTACTGTACGATAAGGACTAATGTAACTAGGGACCATAAAATGGTATTGTACGATGAAGGACTAATGTAACTAGGGAACATAAAGTGGTATTGTATGATGAGGGACTAATGTAACTAGGGACCATAAAGTGGTATTGTATGATGAAGGACTAATGTAACTAGAGACCATAAAGTGGTATTGTACGATGAAGGACTAATCTAACTAGGGACTATAAAGTGGTATTGTACGATAAGGACTAATGTAACTAGGGACCATAAAGTAGTATTGTACGATGAAGGACTAATGTAACTAGGGACCATAAAGTGGTACTGTACGATAAGGACTAATGTAACTAGGGACCATAAAGTGGTACTGTACGATAAGGACTAATGTAACTAGGGACCATAAAATGGTATTGTACGATGAAGGACTAATGTAACTAGGGAACATAAAGTGGTATTGTATGATGAGGGACTAATGTAACTAGGGACCATAAAGTGGTATTGTACGATGAGGACAAATGTAACTAGGGACCATAAAATGGTATTGTACGATAAGGACTAATGAAACTAGGGACCGTAAAGTGGTATTGTACGATAAGGACTAATGTAACTAGGGACCATTAAGTGGTATTGTACGATGATGGACTAATGTAACTAGGGATCATAAAGTGGTATTGTACGATAAGGACTAATGTAACTAGGGACCATAAAGTGGTATTGTACGATGAAGGACTAATGTAACTAGGGACCATAAAGTGGTATTGTATGATGAGGAATAATGTAACTAGAGACCATAAAGTGGTATTGTACGATGAAGGACTAATGTAACTAGGGACCATTAAGTGGTATTGTACGATGAAGGACTAATGTAACTAGGGACCATAAAGTAGTATTGTACGATAAGGACTAATGTAACTAGGGACCATAAAGTGCTATTGTACGATGAAGGACTAATGTAACTAGGGACCATAAAGTGGTATTTTACGATGAAGGACTAATGTAACTAGGGACCATAAAGTGGTATTGTACGATAAGGACTAACGTAACTAGGGACCATAAAGTGGTATTGTACGATGAAGGACTAATGTAACTAGAGACCATAACGTGGTATTGTACGATGGAGGACTAATGTAACTAGGGACCATAAAGTAGTATTGTACGATGAAGGACTAATGTAACTAGGGACCATAACGTGGTATTGTACGATGAAGGACTAATGTAACTAGGGACCATAAAGTGGTATTGTACGATGAAGGACAAATGTAACTAGGGACCATAAAGAGGTATTGTACGATGAAGGCCTAATGTAACTAGGGACCATAAAGTGGTATTGTACGATGAAGGACTAATGTAACTAGGGATCATAAAGTAGTATTGTACGATGAAGGACTAATGTAACTAGGGACCATAAAGTAGTATTGTACGATGAAGGACTAATGTAACTAGGGATCATAAAGTAGTATTGTACGATGAAGGACTAATGTAACTAGGGACCATAAAGTAGTATTGTACGATGAGGGACTAATGTAACTAGGGACCATAAAGTGGTATTGTACGATGAAGGACTAATGTAACTAGGGACCATAAAGTGGTATTGTACGATGAATGACTAATGTAACTAGGGACCATAAAGTAGTATTGTACGATGAAGGACTAATGTAACTAGGGACCATAAAGTAGTATTGTACGATGAAGGACTAATGTAACTAGAGACCATAAAGTGGTATTGTACGATGAAGGATTAATGTAACTAGGGACCATAAAGTAGTATTGTACGATGAAGGACTAATGTAACTAGGGACCATAAAGTGGTATTGTACGATGAAGGACTAATGTAACTGGGGACTATAAAGTGGTATTGTACGATGAAGGACTAATGTAACTAGGGACCATAAGGTGGTATTGTACGATGAAGGACTAAAGTAACTAGGGACCATAAAGTAGTATTATACGATGAAGGACTAATGTAACTAGGGACCATAAAGTAGTATTGTACGATGAAGGACCAATGTAACTAGAGACCATAAAGTGGTATTATACTATGAAGGACTAATGTAACTAGGGACCATAAAGTGTTATTGTATGATGAAGGACTAATGTAACTGGGGACCATAAGGTGGTATTGTACGATGAAGGACTAATGTAACTAGGGACCATAAAGTAGTATTGTACGATGAAGGACTAATGTAATTAGGGACCATAAAGTAGTATTGTACGATGAAGGACTAATGTAACTAGGGACCATAAAGTGGTATTGTACGATGAAGGACTAATGTAACTAGAGATCATAAAGTAGTATTGTAGGATGAAGGACTAATGTAACTAGGGATCATAAAGTGGTATTGTACGATGAAGGACTAATGTAACTAGAGACCATAAAGTAGTATTGTACGATGAAGGACTAATGGAACTAGGGACCATAAAGTAGTATTGTACGATGAAGGACTAATGTAACTAGGGATCATAAAGTGGTATTGTACGATGAAGAACTAATGTATCTAGAGACCAT
The DNA here is from genome assembly GCA_946902985.2 of Meconema thalassinum. Classification (NCBI taxonomy): domain Eukaryota; kingdom Metazoa; phylum Arthropoda; class Insecta; order Orthoptera; family Tettigoniidae; genus Meconema; species Meconema thalassinum. Next base: position 19,979,963 of record OX336397.1, read on the forward strand.
AAAGTGGTATTGTACGATGAAGGACTAATGTAACTAGTGACCATAAAGTGGTATTGTGCGATGGAGGACTAATGTAACTAGAGACCATAACGTGGTATTGTACGATGAAGGACTAATGTAACTAGAGACCATAAAGTGGTATTATACGATGAAGGACTAATGTAACTAGGGACCATAAAGTGGTATTATACGATGAAGGACTAGTGTAACTAGGGATCATAAAGTGGTATTGTACGATGAAGGACTAATGTAACTAGGGACCATAAAGTGGTATTGTGCGATGGAGGACAAATGTAACTAGAGACCATAACGTGGTATTGTACGATGAAGGACTAATGTAACTAGGGACCATAAAGTGGTATTGTACGATGAAGGACTAATGTAACTAGAGACCATAAAGTAGTATTGTACGATGAAGGACTAATGTAACTAGGGACCATAAAGTAGTATTGTACGATGAAGGACTAATGTAACTAGGGACCATAAAGTAGTATTGTACGATGAAGGACTAATGTAACTAGAGACCATAAAGTGGTATTATACGATGAAGGACTAATGTAACTAGGGACCATAAAGTAGTATTGTACGATGAAGGACTAATGTAACTAGAGACCATAAAGTGGTATTGTACGATGAAGGACTAATGTAACTAGGGACCATAAAGTGGTATTATACGATGAAGGACTAATGTAACTAGGGATCAGAAAGTGGTATTGTACGATGAAGGACTAATGTAACTAGGGACCATAAAGTGGTATTGTGCGATGGAGGACTAATGTAACTAGAGACCATAACGTGGTATTGTACGATGAAGGACTAATGTAACTAGGGACCATAAAGTGGTATTGTACGATGAAGGACTAATGTAACTATAGACCATAAAGTAGTATTGTACGATGAAGGACTAATGTAACTAGGGATCATAAAGTGGTATTGTACGATGAAGGACTAATGTAACTAGAGACCATAAAGTAGTATTGTACGATGAAGGACTAATGTAACTAGAGATCATAAAGTGGTATTGTACGATGAAGGACTAATATAACTAGGGACCATAAAGTGGTATTGTACGATGAAGGACTAATGTAACTAGGGACCATAAAGAGGTATTGTACGATGAAGGACTAATGTAACTAGGGACCATAAAGTGGTATTGTACGATGAAGGAATAATGTAACTAGGCACCATAAAGTGGTATTGTACGATGAGGGGCTAATGTAACTAGGGATCATAAAGTAGTATTGTACGATGAAGGACTAATGTAACTAGGGACCATAAAGTAGTATTGTACGATGAAGGACTAATGTAACTAGGGATCATAAAGTGGTATTGTACGATGAAGGACTAATGTAACTAGAGACCATAAAGTGGTATTGTACGATGAAGGACTAATGTAACTAGGGACCATAAAGTGGTATTGTACGATGGAGGACTAATGTAACTAGGGACCATAAAGTGGTATAGTACGATGAAGGACTAATGTAACTAGGGACCATAAAGTAGTATTGTACGATGAAGGACTAATGTAACTAGGGACCATAAAGTGGTATTGTACGATGAAGGACTAATGTAACTAGGGACCATAAAGTAGTATTGTACGATGAGGACTAATGTAACTAGGGACCATAAAGTGGTATTGTTCGATGAAGGACTAATGTAACTAGGGACCATAAAGTAGTATTGTACGATGAAGGACTAATGTAACTAGGGACCATAAAGTAGTATTGTACGATGAAGGACTAATGTAACTAGGGACCATAAAGTGGTAGTGTACGATGAAGGACTAATGTAACTAGGGACTATAAAGTGGTATTGTACGATAAGGACTAATGTAACTAGGGACCATAAAGTAGTATTGTACGATGAAGGACTAATGTAACTAGGGACCATAAAGTGGTACTGTACGATAAGGACTAATGTAACTAGGGACCATAAAGTGGTACTGTACGATAAGGACTAATGTAACTAGGGACCATAAAATGGTATTGTACGATGAAGGACTAATGTAACTAGGGAACATAAAGTGGTATTGTATGATGAGGGACTAATGTAACTAGGGACCATAAAGTGGTATTGTATGATGAAGGACTAATGTAACTAGAGACCATAAAGTGGTATTGTACGATGAAGGACTAATGTAACTAGGGAATATAAAGTGGTATTGTACGATAAGGACTAATGTAACTAGGGACCATAAAGTAGTATTGTACGATGAAGGACTAATGTAACTAGGGACCATAAAGTGGTACTGTACGATAAGGACTAATGTAACTAGGGACCATAAAGTGGTACTGTACGATAAGGACTAATGTAACTAGGGACCATAAAATGGTATTGTACGATGAAGGACTAATGTAACTAGGGCACATAAAGTGGTATTGTATGATGAGGGACTAATGTAACTAGGGACCATAAAGTGGTATTGTACGATGAGGACAAATGTAACTAGGGACCCTAAAATGGTATTGTACGATAAGGACTAATGAAACTAGGGACCGTAAAGTGGTATTGTACGATAAGGACTAATGTAACTAGGGACCATTAAGTGGTATTGTACGATGATGGACTAATGTAACTAGGGACCATAAAGTGGTATTGTACGATAAGGACTAATGTAACTAGGGACCATAAAGTGGTATTGTACGATGAAGGACTAATGTAACTAGGGACCATAAAGTGGTATTGTATGATGAGGAATAATGTAACTAGAGACCATAAAGTGGTAATGTACGATGAAGGACTAATGTAACTAGGGACCATTAAGTGGTATTGTACGATAAGGACTAATGTAACTAGAGACCATAAAGTGGTATTGTACGATGAAGGACTAATGTAACTAGGGACCATAAAATGGTATTGTACGATAAGGACTAATGTAACTAGGGACCATAAAGTGGTATTGTACGATGAAGGACTAATGTAACTAGGGACCATAAAGTAGTATTGTACGATCAGGACTAATGTAACTAGGGACCATAAAGTGCTATTGTACGATGAAGGACTAATATAACTAGGGACCATAAAGTGGTATTGTACGATGAAGGACTAATGTAACTAGGGACCATAAAGTGGTATTGTACGATAAGGACTAACGTAACTAGGGACCATAAAGTGGTATTGTACGATGAAGGACTAATGTAACTAGAGACCATAACGTGGTATTGTACGATGGAGGACTAATGTAACTAGGGACCATAAAGTAGTATTGTACGATGAAGGACTAATGTAACTAGGGACCATAACGTGGTATTGTACGATGAAGGACTAATGTAACTAGGGATCATAAAGTGGTATTGTACGATGAAGGACAAATGTAACTAGGGACCATAAAGAGGTATTGTACGATGAAGGACTAATGTAACTAGGGACCATAAAGTGGTATTGTACGATGAAGGACTAATGTAACTAGGGATCATAAAGTAGTATTGTACGATGAAGGACTAATGTAACTAGGGACCATAAAGTAGTATTGTACGATGAAGGACTAATGTAACTAGGGATCATAAAGTAGTATTGTACGATGAAGGACTAATGTAACTAGGGACCATAAAGTAGTATTGTACGATGAGGGACTAATGTAACTAGGGACCATAAAGTGGTATTGTACGATGAAGGACTAATGTAACTAGGGACCATAAAGTGGTATTGTACGATGAATGACTAATGTAACTAGGGACCATAAAGTAGTATTGTACGATGAAGGACTAATGTAACTAGGGACCATAAAGTAGTATTGTACGATGAAGGACTAATGTAACTAGAGACCATAAAGTGGTATTGTACGATGAAGGATTAATGTAACTAGGGACCATAAAGTAGTATTGTACGATGAAGGACTAATGTAACTAGGGACCATAAAGTGGTATTGTACGATGAAGGACTAATGTAACTGGGGACTATAAAGTGGTATTGTACGATGAAGGACTAATGTAACTAGGGACCATAAAGTGGTATTGTACGATGAAGGACTAATGTAACTAGGGACCATAAAGTAGTATTATACGATGAAGGACTAATGTAACTAGGGACCATAAAGTAGTATTGTACGATGAAGGACCAATGTAACTAGAGACCATAAAGTGGTATTATACTATGAAGGACTAATGTAACTAGGGACCATAAAGTGTTATTGTATGATGAAGGACTAATGTAACTCGGGACCATAAGGTGGTATTGTACGATGAAGGACTAATGTAACTAGGGACCATATAGTAGTATTGTACGATGAAGGACTAATGTAACTAGGGACCATAAAGTAGTATTGTACGATGAAGGACTAATGTAACTAGGGACCATAAAGTGGTATTGTACGATAAAGGACTAATGTAACTAGAGATCATAAAGTAGTATTGTAGGATGAAGGACTAATGTAACTAGGGATCATAAAGTGGTATTGTACGATGAAGGACTAATGTAACTAGAGACCATAAAGTAGTATTGTACGATGAAGGACTAATGGAACTAGGGACCATAAAGTAGTATTGTACGATGAAGGACTAATGTAACTAGGGATCATAAAGTGGTATTGTACGATGAAGAACTAATGTATCTAGAGACCATAAAGTGGTATTGTACGATGAAGGACTAATGTAACTAGGGACCATAAAGTGGTATTGTGCGATGGAGGACTAATGTAACTAGAGACCATAACGTGGTATTGTACGATGAAGGACTAATGTAACTAGAGACCATAAAGTGGTATTATACGATGAAGGACTAATGTAACTAGGGACCATAAAGTGGTATTATACGATGAAGGACTAATGTAACTAGGGATCATAAAGTGGTATTGTACGATGAAGGACTAATGTAACTAGGGACCATAAAGTGGTATTGTGCGATGGAGGACAAATGTAACTAGAGACCATAACGTGGTATTGTACGATGAAGGACTAATGTAACTAGGGACCATAAAGTGGTATTGTACGATGAAGGACTAATGTAACTAGAGACCATAAAGTAGTATTGTACGATGAAGGACTAATGTAATTAGGGACCATAAAGTAGTATTGTTCGATGAAGGACTAATGTAACTAGAGACCATCAAGTGGTATTGTATGATGAAGGACTAATGTAACTAGGGACTATAAAGTAGTATTGTACGATGAAGGACTAATGTAACTAGGGTTCATAAAGTGGTATTGTACGATGAAGGACTAATGTAACTAGGGACCATAAAGTGGTATTGTGCGATGGAGGACTAATGTAACTAGAGACCATAACGTGGTATTGTACGATGAAGGACTAATGTAACTAGGGACCATAAAGTGGTATTGTACGATGAAGGACTAATGTAACTAGAGACCATAAAGTAGTATTGTACGATGAAGGACTAATGTAACTAGGGATCATAAAGTGGTATTGTACGATGAAGGACTAATGTAACTAGAGACCATAAAGTAGTATTGTACGATGAAGGACTAATGTAACTAGGGATCATAAAGTGGTATTGTACGATGAAGGACTAATGTAACTAGAGACCATAAAGTAGTATTGTACGATGAAGGACTAATGTAACTAGGGGTCCTAAAGTGGTATTGTACGATGAAGGACTAATATAACTAGGGACCATAAAGTGGTATTGTACGATGAAGGACTAATGTAACTAGGGACCATAAAGTGGTATTGTACGATGAAGGACTAATGTAACTAGGGACCATAAAGTTGTATTGTACGATGAAGGACTAATGTAACTAGGGACCATTAAATGGTATTGTGGGATGAAGGACTAATGTAACTAGGGACCATAAAGTGGTATTGTACGATGAAGGACTAATGTAACTAGGGACCATAAAGTGGTATTGTACGATGAAGGACTAATGTAACTAGAGACCATAACGTGGTATTGTACGATGAAGGACTAATGTAACTAGGGACCAAAAAGTGGTATTGTACGATAAGGACTAATGTAACTAGGGACCATAAAGTGGTATTGTACGATAAGGACTAATGTAACTAGGCACCATAAAGTGGTATTGTACGATGAGGGACTAATGTAACTAGGGATCATAAAGTTTTTTTTTTTTTTTTTCGTGTGGCCTCCTTAGATGCCGAGTGCAGGTCATTCTATTCGACGCCCGTGGGCGACCTGCGCGTCGGGATGGAATGGATGAAGATGAGTGAAACCGGGCAAGGATGTGGAAGGAATCGGCCGTGGCCTATCAGAAGGTACCGTCCCAGCATTTGCCTGGTGTTGAAAATGGGAAACCACGGAAAACCATTTCAAGGACGGCCAACGGTGGGGCTCGAACCCACGCGTCTACCGAGTCAGCAGAGAGCTTGGTCCCATGACCTAACGCTGCGCTTTAGCCAGCTGAGCCACTGCTGTCGGTAGGTGATCATAAAGTAGTATTGTACGATGAAGGACTAATGTAACTAGGGACCATAAAGTAGTATTGTACGATGAAGGACTAATGTAACTAGAGACCATAAAGTGGTATTGTACGATGAAGGACTAATGTAACTAGGGATCATAAAGTGGTATTGTACGATGGAGGACTAATGTAACTAGGGACCATAAAGTGGTATTGTACGATGAAGAACTAATGTAACTAGAGACCATAAAGTATTATTGTACGATGAAGGACTAATGTAACTAGGGACCATAAAGTGGTATTGTACGATGAAGGACTAATGTAACTAGAGACCATAAATTAGTATTGTACGATGAAGGACTAATGTAACTAGGGATCATAAAGTGGTATTGTACGATGAAGGACTAATGTAACTAGAGACCATAAAGTAGTATTGTACGATGAATGACTAATGTAACTAGGGATCATAAAGTGGTATTGTACGATGAAGGACTAATGTAACTAGAGACCATAAAGTAGTATTGTACGATGAAGGACTAATGTAACTAGGGATCATAAAGTGGTATTGTACGATGAAGAACTAATGTAACTAGAGACCATAAAGTATTATTGTACGATGAAGGACTAATGTAACTAGGGACCATAAAGTGGTATTGTACGATGAAGGACTAATGTAACTAGAGACCATAAATTAGTATTGTACGATGAAGGACTAATGTAACTAGGGATCATAAAGTGGTATTGTACGATGAAGGACTAATGTAACTAGAGACCATAAAGTAGTATTGTACGATGAATGACTAATGTAACTAGGGATCATAAAATGGTATTGTACGATGAAGGACTAATGTAACTAGAGACCATAAAGTGGTATTGTACGATGAAGGACTAATGTAACTAGGGATCATAAAGTGGTATTGTACGATGAAGGACTAATGTAACTAGGGACCATAAAGTGGTATTGTGCGATGGAGGACTAATGTAACTAGAGACCATAACGTGGTATTGTACGATGAAGGACTAATGTAACTAGGGACCATAAAGTGGTATTGTACGATGAAGGACTAATGTAACTAGGGACCATAAAGTGGTATTGTACGATAAGGACTAATGTAACTAGGGACCATAAAGTGGAATTGTATGATGAAGGACTAATGTAACTAGGGACCATAAAGTGTTATTGTATGATGAAGGACTAATGTAACTAGAGACCATAAAGTGGTATTGTACGATAAGGACTAATGTAACTAGGGACCATAAAGTAGTATTGTACGATGAAGGACTAATGTAACTAGGGACCATAAAGTAGTATTGTACGATGAAGGACTAATGTAACTAGAGACCATCAAGTGGTATTGTATGATGAAGGACTAATGTAACTAGGGACTATAAAGTAGTATTGTACGATGAAGGAACTAATGTAACTAGAGACCATAACGTGGTATTGTACGATGAAGGACTAATGTAACTAGGGACCATAAAGTGGTATTGTATGATGAAGGACTAATGTAACTAGGGACCATAAAGTGTTATTGTATGATGAAGGACTAATGTAACTAGAGACCATAAAGTGGTATTGTACGATGAAGGACTAATGTAACTAGGGACCATAAAGTGGTATTGTATGATGAAGGACTAATGTAACTAGGGACCATAAAGTGTTATTGTATGATGAAGGACTAATGTAACTAGGGACCATAAAGTGGTATTTTATGATGAAGGACTAATGTAACTAGGGACCATAAAGTAGTATTGTACGATGAAGGACTAATGTAACTAGGGACCATCAAGTGGTATTGTACGATGAAGGACTAATGTAACTAGGGACCATAAAGTAGTATTGTACGATGAAGGACTAATGTAACTAGGGACCATAAAGTAGTATTGTACGATGAAGGACTAATGTAACTAGAGACCATAACGTGGTATTGTACGATGAAGGACTAATGTAACTAGGGACCATAAAGTGGTATTGTATGATGAAGGACTAATGTAACTAGGGACCATAAAGTTTTATTGTATGATGAAGGACTAATGTAACTAGAGACCATAAAGTGGTATTGTACGATAAGAACTAATGTAACTAGGGACCATAAAGTGGTATTGTACGATGAAGGACTAATGTAACTAGAGACCATAAAGTGGTATTATACGATGAAGGACTAATGTAACTAGGGACCATAACGTAGTATTGTACGATGAAGGACTAATGTAACTAGGGACCATAAAGTGGTATTGTACGATGAGGGACTAATATAACTAGGGACCATAAAGTGGTATTGTACGATGGAGGACTAATGTAACTAGGGACCATAAAGTGGTATTGTACGATGAAGGACTAATGTAACTAGGGACCATAAAGTGTTATTGTGTGATGAAGGACTAATGTAACTAGAGACCATAAACTGGTATTGTACGATAAGGACTAATGTAACTAGGGACCATAAAGTGGTATTGTACGATGAAGGACTAATGTAACTAGGGACCATAAAGTGGTATTGTACGATAAGGACTAATGTAACTAGGGACCATAAAGTGTTATTGTACGATGGAGGACTAATGTAACTAGGGACCATAAAGTGTTATTGTACGATGAAGGACTAATGTAACTAGGGACCATAAAGTGGTATTGTATGATGAAGGACTAATGTAACTAGGGACCATAAAGTGTTATTGTACGATGAAGGACTAATGTAACTAGGGACCATCAAGTGGTATTGTACGATGAAGGACTAATGTAACTAGGGACCATAAAGTGGTATTGTACGATGAAAGACTAATGTAACTAGGGACCATAAAGTGGTATTGTATGATGAAGGACTAATGTAACTAGGGACCATAAAGTAGTATTGTACGATGAAGGACTAATGTAACTAGGGACCATAAAGTGGTATTGTATGATGAAGGACTAATGTAACTAGGGACCATAAAGTGTTATTGTACGATGAAGGACTAATGTAACTAGGGACCATAAAGTGGTATTGTACGATGAAGGACTAATGTAACTAGGGACCATAAAGTGGTATTGTACGCTGAAGGACTAATGTAACTAGGGACCATAAAGTGTTATTGTACGATGAAGGACTAATGTAACTAGGGACCGTAAACTGGTATTGTACGATAAGGACTAACGTAACTAGGGACCATAAAGTGGTATTGTATGATGAAGGACTAATGTAACTAGAGACCATAAAGTGTTATTGTAAGATGAAGGACTAATGTAACTAGGGACCATAAAGTGTTATTGTACGATGAAGGACTAATGTAACTAGGGACCATAAAGTGGTATTGTATGATGAAGGACTAATGTAACTAGACACCATAAAGTGTTATTGTACGATGAAGGACTAATGTAACTAGGGACCATAAAGTGTTATTGTACGATGAAGGACTAATGTAACTAGGGACCATAAAGGGGTATTGTATGATGAAGGACTAATGTAACTAGAGACCATAAAGTGTTATTGTACGATGAAGGACTAATGTAACTAGGGACCATAAAGTGTTATTGTACGATAAGGACAAATGTAACTAGGGACCATAAAGTGGTATTGTATGATGAAAGACTAATGTAACTAGAGACCATAAAGTGTTATTGTACGATGAAAGACTAATGTAACTAGGGACCATAAAGTGGTATTGTATGATGAAGGACTAATGTAACTAGGGACCATAAAGTGGTATTGTATGATGAAGGACTAATGTAACTAGAGACCATAAAGTGGTATTTTACGATGAGGGACTAATGTAACTAGGGACCATAAAGTGGTATTGTACGATAAGGACTAATGTAACTAGAGACCATAAAGTGGTATTGTACGATAAGGACTAATGTAACTAGGGACCATAAAGTGGTATTGTATGATGAAGGACTAATGTAACTAGAGACCATAAATTGGTATTGTACGATGAAGGACTACCGGTAATGTAACTAGGGACCATAAAGTGGTATTGTACGATGAAGGACTAATGTAACTAGAGACCATAAAGTGGTATTGTACGATGGAGGACTAATGAAACTAGAGACCATAAAGTGGTATTGTACGATGAGGGACTAATGTAACTAGGGACCATAAAGTGGTATTGTACGATAAGGACTAATGTAACTAGAGACCATAAAGTGGTATTGTACGATAAGGACTAATGTAACTAGGGACCATAAAGTGGTATTGTATGATGAAGGACTAATGTAACTAGAGACCATAAATTGGTATTGCACGATGGAGGACTAATGTAACTAGGGACCATAAAGTGGTATTGTACGATGAAGGACTAATGTAACTAGGGACCATAAAGTGGTATTGTACGATGGAGGACTTATGTAACTAGGGACCATAAAGTGGTATTGTACAATGAAGGACTAATGTAACTAGAGACCATAAAGTGGTATTGTACAATGAAGGACTAATGTAACTAGGGACCATCAAGTGGTATTGTATGATGAAGGACTAATGTAACTAGGGAACATAAAGTGGTATTGTACGATGGAGGACTAATGTAACTAGGGACAATAAAGTGGTATTGTACAATGAAGGACTAATGTAACTAGAGACCATAAAGTGGTATTGTACAATGAAGGACTATTGTAACTAGGGACCATAAAGTGGTATTGTATGATGAAGGACTAATGTAACTAGGGACCATAAAGTGGTATTGTACGATGGAGGACTAATGTAACTAGAGACCATAAAGTGGTATTGTACAATGAAGGACTAATGTAACTAGGGACCATAAAGTGGTATTGTATGATGAAGGACTAATGTAACTAGGGACCATAAAATGGTATTGTACGATCAAGGACTAATGTAACTAGGGACCATAAAGTGGTATTGTACAATGAAGGACTAATGTATCTAGGGACCATAAAGTGGTATTGTATGATGAAGGACTAATGTAACTAGAGACCATAAAGTGGTATTGTACGATGAGGGACTAATGTAACTAGGGACCATAAAGTGGTATTGTACGATAAGGACTAATGTAACTAGGGACCATAAAGTGGTATTGTACGATAAGGCCTAATGTAACTAGAGACCATAAAGTGGTATTGTACGATAAGGACTAATGTAACTAGGGACCATAAAGTGGTATTGTATGATGAAGGACTAATGTAACTAGAGACCATAAATTGGTATTGTACGATGAAGGACTAATGTAACTAGGGACCATAAAGTGTTATTGTACGATGAAGGACTAATGTAACTAGAGACCATAAAGTGTTATTGTACGATGAAGGACTAATGTAACTAGAGACCATAAAGTGGTATTGTACGATGAAGGACTAATGTGACTAGGGACCATAAAGTGTTATTGTACGATGAAGGACTAATGTAACTAGGGACAATAAAGTGGTATTGTACGATGAAGGACTAATGTAACTAGAGACCATAAAGTGGTATTGTACGATAAGGACTAATGTAACTAGGGACCATAAAGTGGTATTGTACGATGGAGGACTAATGTAACTAGGGACCATAAAGTGGTATTGTACGATGGAGGACTAATGTAACTAGGGACAATAAAGTGGTATTGTACGATGAAGGACTAATGTAACTAGGGACAATAAAGTGTTATTGTACGATGAAGGACTAATGTAACTAGAGACCATAAAGTGGTATTGTACGATAAGGACTAATGTAACTAGGGACCATAAAATGTTATTGTACGATGGAGGACTAATGTAACTAGGGACAATAAAGTGGTATTGTACGATGAAGGACTAATGTAACTAGGGACAATAAAGTGTTATTGTACGATGAGGGACTAATGTAACTAGGGACAATAAAGTGGTATTGTACGATGGAGGACTAATGTAACTAGGGACCATAAAGTGGTATTGTACGATGAAGGACTAATGTAACTAGAGACCATAAAGTAGTATTCTACGATAAGGACTAACGTAACTAGGGACCATAAAGTGGTATTGTACGATGAAGGACTAATGTAACTAGGGACCATAAAGTGGTATTGTACGATGAGCGACTAATGTAACTAGAGACCATAAAGTGGTATTGTACGATGGAGGACTAATGTAACTAGGGACCATAAAGTGGTATTGTACGATGAGGGACTAATGTAACTAGGGACCATAAAGTGGTATTGTACGATGAGGGACTAATGTAACTAGAGACCATAAAGTGGTATTGTACGATGAGGGACTAATGTAACTAGGGACCATGAAGTGGTATTGTACGATGAGGGACTAATGTAACTAGGGACCATAAAGTGGTATTGTATGATGGAGGACTAATGTAACTAGGGACCATAAAGTGGTATTGTACGATGAGGGACTAATGTAACTAGAGACCATAAAGTGGTATTGTATGATGGAGGAGTAATGTAACTAGAGACCATAAAGTGGTATTGTACGATGAGGGACTAATGTAACTAGGGACCATAAAGTGGTATTGTACGATGAGGGACTAATGTAACTAGGGACCATAAAGTGGTATTGTACGATGAAGGACTAATGTAACTAGGGACCATAAAGTGGTATTGTACGATGAAGGACTAATGTAACTAGGGACCATAAAGTGGTATTGTACGATGAGGACTAATGTAACTAGGGACCATAAAGTGGTATTGTACGATGAAGGACTAATGTAACTAGGGACCATAAAGTGGTATTGTACGATGAGGGCTAATGTAACTAGGGACCATAAAGTGGTATTGTACGATGACGGACTAATGTAACTAGGGACCATAAAGTGGTATTGTACGATGGAGGACTAATGTAACTAGGGACCATAAAGTAGTATTGTACGATGGAGGACTAATGTAACTACGGACCATAAAGTGGTATTGTACGATGAGGACTAATGTAACTAGGGACCATAAAGTGGTATTGTACGATGAAGGACTAATGTATCTAGGGACCATAAAGTGGTATTGTACGATGAGGACTAATGTAACTAGGGACCATAAAGTCGTATTGTACGATAGAGACTAATGTAACTAGGGACCATAAAGTGGTATTGTACGATGAAGGACTAATGTAACTAGGGAACATAAAGTGGTATTGTACGATGAGGACTAATGTAACTAGGGACCATAAAGTGGTATTGTACGATGAAGACTAATGTAACTAGGGACCATAAAGTGGTATTGTACGATGAGGACTAATGTAACTAGGGACCATAAAGTGGTATTGTACGATGAAGGACTAATGTAACTAGGGACCATAAAGTGGTATTGTACGATGAAGGACTAATGTAACTAGGGAACATAAAGTGGTATTGTACGATGAAGGACTAATGTAACTAGGGACCACAAAGTAGTATTGTACGATAAGGACTAATGTAACTAGGGACCACAAAGTAGTATTGTACGATAAGGACTAATGTAACTAGGGACCATTAAGTGGTATTGTACGATGAAGGACTAATGTAACTAGGGACCATAAAGTGGTATTGTACGATGAGGGACTAATGTAACTAGGGACCACAAAGTAGTATTGTATGATAAAGGACTAATGTAACTAGGGACCATAAAGTGGTATTGTACGATAAGGACTAATGTAACTAGGGACCAAACAGTGGTATTGTACGATAAGGACTAATGTAACTAGGGACCACAAAGTGGTATTGTACGAAAAGGACTAATGTAACTAGGGACAATAAAGTGGTATTGTACGATGGGGGACTAATGTAACTAGGGACCATAAAGTAGTATTGTACGATAAGGACTAACCTAACTAGGGACCATAAAGTAGTATTGTATGATGAAGGACTAATGTAACTACGGACCCTAAAGTGGTATTGTACGATGAGGGATTAATGTAACTACGGACCATAAAGTGGTATTGTACGATGAAGGACTAATGTAACTAGGGAACATAAAGTGGTATTGTATGATGAAGGACTAATGTAACGAGGGACCATAAAGTGGTATTGTACGATGAGGACTAATGTAACTAGGGACCATAAAGTGGTATTGTACGATGAAGGACTAATGTAACTAGGGACCATAAAGTGATATTGTACGATGAAGGACTAATGTAACTAGGGAACATAAAGTGGTATTGTACTATGAAGGACTAATGTAACTAGGGACCGCAAAGTAGTATTGTACGATAAGGACTAATGTAACTAGGGACCACAAAGTAGTATTGTACGATAAGGACTAATGTAACTAGGGACCATAAAGTGGTATTGTACGATGAAGGACTAATGTAACTAGGGACCATAAAGTGTTATTGTACGATGAGAGACTAATGTAACTAGGGACCACAAAGTAGTATTGTATGATGAAGGACTAATGTAACTAGGGACCATAAAGTGGTATTGTACGATAAGGACTAATGAAACTAGGGACCATAAAGTGGTATTGTACGATAAGGACTAATGTAACAAGGGACCACAAAGTGGTATTGTTCGATAAGGACTAATGTAACTAGGGACAATAAAGTGGTATTGTACGATGGAGGACTAGTGTAACTAGGGAACATAAAGTAGTATTGTACGATAAGGACTAATGTAACTAGAGACCATAAAGTGGTATTGAACGATGGAGGACTAATGTAACTAGGGGCCATAAAGTGGTATTGTACGATGAGGGAATAACGTAACTAGGGACCATAAAGTAGTATTGTATGATGAAGGACTAATGTAACTAGGGACCATAAATTGGTATTGCACGATGAAGGACTATTGTAACTAGGGACAATAAAGTGGTATTGTATGATGGAGGACTAATGTAACTAGGGACCATAAAGTAGTATTGTATGATGATGGACTAATGTAACTAGGGACCATAAAGTGGTATTGAACGATAAGGACTAATGTAACTAGGGACAATAAAGTGGTATTGTACGATGGAGGACTAATGTAACTAGGGACCATAAAGTGGTATTGTACGATGAGAGACTAACGTAACTAGGGACCATAAAGTAGTATTGTATGATGAAGGACTAATGTAACTAGGGATCATAAAGTGGTATTGCACGATGAAGGACTAATGTAACTAGGGACAATAAAGTGGTATTGTATGATGGAGGACTAATGTAACTAGGGACCATAAAGTAGTATTGTATTATGAATGACTAATGTAACTAGGGACCATAAAGTGGTATTGTACGATAAGGACTAATGTAACTAGGGACAATAAAGTGGTATTGTACGATGGAGGACTTATGTAACTAGGGACCATCAAGTGGTAATTTATGATGAGGGACTAATGTAACTAGGGACCATAAAGTAGTATTGTACGATGGAGGACAAATGAAACTAGGGACCAAAAAGTGGTATTGTACGATAAGGACTAATGTAACTAGGGACCATAAAGTGGTATAGTACGATGAAGGACTAATGTAACTAGGGACAATAAAGTGGTATTGTACAATGAAGGACTAATATAACTAGAGACCATAAAGTGGTATTGTACAATGAAGGACTAATGTAACTAGGGACCATAAAGTATTAATTTATGATGAGGGACTAATGTAACTAGGGACCATAAAGTCGTATTGTACGATAAGGACTAATGTAACTAGGGACCATAAAGTGGTATTGTACGATAAGGACTAATGTAACTAGGGACCATAAAGTGGTATAGTACGATGAAGGACTAATGTAACTAGGGACCATAAAGTGGTATTGTACGATGAAGGACTAATGTAACTAGGGACCATAAAGTGGTAATTTATGATGAGGGACTAATGTAACTAGGGACCATAAAGTGGTATTGTACGATAAGGACTAATGTAACTAGGGACCATAAAGTGGTAATTTATGATGAGGGACTAATGTAACTAGGGATCATAAAGTGGTATTGTACGATGAGGGACTAATGTAACTAGGGAACATAAAGTGGTATTGTACGATGAGGGACTAATGTAACTAGGGACCATAAAGTGGTATTGTACGATGAGGGACTAATGTAACTAGGGACCATAAAGTGGTATTGTACGATGAGGGACTAATGTAACTAGGGACCATAAAGTGGTATTGTACGATGAGGGACTTATGTAACTAGGGACCATAAAGTGGTATTGTACGATAAGGACTAATGTAACTAGGGACCATACAGTGGTATTGTACGATGGAGGACTTATGTAACTAGGGACCATCAAGTGGTAATTTATGATGAAGGACTAATGTAACGAGGGACCATAAAGTGGTATTGTACGATGAGGACTAATGTAACTAGGGACCATAAAGTGGTATTGTACGATGAGGGACTAATGTAACTAGGGACCATAAAGTGGTATTGTACGATGAGGGACTAATGTAACTAGAGGCCATAAAGTGGTATTGTACGATAAGGACTAATGTAACTAGGGACCATACAGTGGTATTGTTCGATGAGGACTAATGTAACTAGGGACCATAAAGTGGTATTGTACGATGAAGGACTAATGTAACTAGGGACCATAAAGTGTTATTGTACGATGAAGGACTAATGTAACTAGGGACCATAAAGTGGTATTGTATGATGAAGGACTAATGTAACTAGGGACCATAAAGTGTTATTGTACGATGAAGGACTAATGTAACTAGGGACCATCAAGTGGTATTGTACGATGAAGGACTAATGTAACTAGGGACCATAAAGTGGTATCGTACGATGAAAGACTAATGTAACTAGGGACCATAAAGTGGTATTGTATGATGAAGGACTAATGTAACTAGGGACCATAAAGTGTTATTGTACGATGAAGGACTAATGTAACTAGGGACCATAAAGTGGTATTGTATGATGAAGGACTAATGTAACTAGGGACCATAAAGTGTTATTGTACGATGAAGGACTAATGTAACTAGGGACCATATAGTGGTATTGTACGATGAAGGACTAATGTAACTAGGGACCATAAAGTGGTATTGTACGCTGAAGGACTAATGTAACTAGGGAACATAAAGTGTTATTGTACGATGAAGGACTAATGTAACTAGGGACCGTAAACTGGTATTGTACGATAAGGACTAATGTAACTAGGGACCATAAAGTGGTATTGTATGATGAAGGACTAATGTAACTAGAGACCATAAGTGTTATTGTAAGATGAAGGACTAATGTAACTAGGGACCATAACGTGTTATTGTACGATGAAGGACTAATGTAACTAGGGACCATAAAGTGGTATTGTATGATGAAGGACTAATGTAACTAGAGACCATAAAGTGTTATTGTACGATGAAGGACTAATGTAACTAGGGACCATAAAGTGTTATTGTACGATGAAGGACTAATGTAACTAGGGACCATAAAGTGGTATTGTATGATGAAGGACTAATGTAACTAGAGACCATAAAGTGTTATTGTACGATGAAGGACTAATGTAACTAGGGACCATAAAGTGTTATTGTACGATAAGGACAAATGTAACTAGGGACCATAAAGTGGTATTGTATGATGAAGGACTAATGTAACTAGAGACCATAAAGTGTTATTGTACGATGAAGGACTAATGTAACTAGGGACCATCAAGTGGTATTGTATGATAAAGGACTAATGTAACTAGGGACCATAAAGTTGTATTGTATGATGAAGGACTAATGTAACTAGAGACCATAAAGTGGTATTGTACGATGAGGGACTAATGTAACTAGGGTCCATAAAGTGGTATTGTACGATAAGGACTAATGTAACTAGAGACCATAAAGTGGTATTGTACGATAAGGACTAATGTAACTAGGGACCATAAAGTGGTATTGTATGATGAAGGACTAATGTAACTAGAGACCATAAATTGGTATTGTACGATGAAGGACTACCGGTAATGTAACTAGGGACCATAAAGTGGTATTGTACGATGAAGGACTAATGTAACTAGAGACCATAAAGTGGTATTGTACGATGGAGGACTAATGTAACTAGAGACCATAAAGTGGTATTGTACGATGAGGGACTAATGTAACTAGGGACCATAAAATGGTATTGTACGATAAGGACTAATGTAACTAGAGACCATAAAGTGGTATTGTACGATAAGGACTAATGTTACTAGGGACCATAAAGTGGTATTGTATGATGAAGGACTAATGTAACTAGAGACCATAAATTGGTATTGTACGATGGAGGACTAATGTAACTAGGGACCATAAAGTGGTATTGTACGATGAAGGACTAATGTAACTAGGGACCATAAAGTGGTATTGTACGATGGAGGACTAATGTAACTAGGGACCATAAAGTGGTATTGTACAATGAGGGACTAATGTAACTAGAGACCATAAAGTGGTATTGTACAATGAAGGACTAATGTAACTAGGGACCATAAAGTGGTATTGTATGATGAAGGACTAATGTAACTAGGGACAATAAAGTGGTATTGTACGATCAAGGACTAACGTAACTAGGGACCATAAAGTGGTATTGTACGATGGAGGACTAATGTAACTAGGGACAATAAAGTGGTATTGTACAATGAAGGACTAATATAACTAGAGACCATAAAGTGGTATTGTACAATGAAGGACTAATGTAACTAGGGACCATAAAGTGGTATTGTATGATGAAGGACTAATGTAACTAGGGACCATAAAGTGGTATTGTACGATGGAGGACTAATGTAACTAGAGACCATAAAGTGGTATTGTACAATGAAGGACTAATGTAACTAGGGACCATACAGTGGTATTGTATGATGAAGGACTAATGTAACTAGGGACCATAAAGTGGTATTGTACGATCAAGGACTAATGTAACTAGGGACCATAAAGTGGTATTGTACAATGAAGGACTAATGTATCTAGGGACCATAAAGTGGTATTGTATGATGAAGGACTAATGTAACTAGAGACCATAAAGTGGTATTGTACGATGAGGGACTAATGTAACTAGGGACCATAAAGTGGTATTGTACGATAAGGACTAATGTAACTTGAGACCATAAAGTGGTATTGTACGATAAGGACTAATGTAACTAGGGACCATAAAGTGGTAATGTATGATGAAGGACTAATGTAACTAGAGACCATAAATTGGTATTGTACGATGAAGGACTAATGTAACTAGGGACCATAAAGTGTTATTGTACGATGAAGGACTAATGTAACTAGAGACCATAAAGTGTTATTGTACGATGAAGGACTAATGTAACTAGAGACCATAAAGTGGTATTGTACGATGAAGGACTAATGTGACTAGGGACCATAAAGAGTTATTGTACGATGAAGGACTAATGTAACTAGGGACAATAAAGTGGTATTGTACGATAAGGACTAATGTAACTAGGGACCATACAGTGGTATTGTACGATGGAGGACTTATGTAACTAGGGACCATCAAGTGGTAATTTATGATGAAGGACTAATGTAACGAGGGACCATAAAGTGGTATTGTACGATGAGGACTAATGTAACTAGGGACCATAAAGTGGTATTGTACGATGAGGGACTAATGTAACTAGGGACCATAAAGTGGTATTGTACGATGAGGGACTAATGTAACTAGGGACCATAAAGTGGTATTGTACGATAAGGACTAATGTAACTAGGGACCATACAGTGGTATTGTACGATGAGGACTAATGTAACTAGGGACCATAAAGTGGTATTGTACGATGAAGGACTAATGTAACTAGGGACCATAAAGTGGTATTGTACGATGAAGGACTAATGTAACTAGGGACCATAAAGTGTTATTGTACGATGAAGGACTAATGTAACTAGGGACCATAAAGTGGTATTGTATGATGAAGGACTAATGTAACTAGGGACCATAAAGTGTTATTGTACGATGAAGGACTAATGTAACTAGGGACCATCAAGTGGTATTGTACGATGAAGGCCTAATGTAACTAGGGACCATAAAGTGGTATTGTACGATGAAAGACTAATGTAACTAGGGACCATAAAGTGGTATTGTATGATGAAGGACTAATGTAACTAGGGACCATAAAGTGTTATTGTACGATGAAGGACTAATGTAACTAGGGACCATAAAGTGGTATTGTATGATGAAGGACTAATGTAACTAGGGACCATAAAATGTTATTGTACGATGAAGGACTAATGTAACTAGGGACCATATAGTGGTATTGTACGATGAAGGACTAATGTAACTAGGGACCATAAAGTGGTATTGTACGCTGAAGGACTAATGTAACTAGGGAACATAAAGTGTTATTGTACGATGAAGGACTAATGTAACTAGGGACCGTAAACTGGTATTGTACGATAAGGACTAATGTAACTAGGGACCATAAAGTAGTATTGTATGATGAAGGACTAATGTAACTAGAGACCATAAAGTGTTATTGTAAGATGAAGGACTAATGTAACTAGGGACCATAAAGTGTTATTGTACGATGAAGGACCAATGTAACTAGGGACCATAAAGTGGTATTGTATGATGAAGGACTAATGTAACTAGAGACCATAAAGTGTTATTGTACGATGAAGGACTAATGTAACTAGGGACCATAAAGTGTTATTGTACGATGAAGGACTAATGTAACTAGGGACCATAAAGTGGTATTGTATGATGAAGGACTAATGTAACTAGAGACCATAAAGTGTTATTGTACGATGAAGGACTAATGTAACTAGAGACCATAAAGTGGTATTGTACGATAAGGACTAATGTAACTAGGGACCATAAAATGGTATTGTACGATGAAGGACAACCGGTAATGTAACTAGGGACCATAAAGTGGTATTGTACGATGAAGGACTAATGTAACTAGAGACCATAAAGTGGTATTGTACGATGGACGACTAATGTAACTAGGGACCATAAAGTGGTATTGTATGATTAAGGACTAATGTAACTAGAGACCATAAATTGGTATTGTACGATGGAGGACTAATGTAACTAGGGACCATAAAGTGGTATTGTACGATGAAGGACTAATGTAACTAGGGACCATAAAGTGGTATTGTACGATGGAGGACTAATGTAACTAGAGACCATAAAGTGGTATTGTATGATGAAGGACTAATGTAACTAGAGACCATAAATTGGTATTGTACGATGAAGGACAACCGGTAATGTAACTAGGGACCATAAAGTGGTATTGTACGATGAAGGACTAATGTAACTAGAGACCATAAAGTGGTATTGTACGATGGAGGACTAATGTAACTAGAGACCATAAAGTGGTATTGTACGATGAGGGACTAATGTAACTAGGGACCATAAAATGGTATTGTACGATAAGGACTAATGTAACTAGAGACCATAAAGTGGTATTGTACGATAAGGACTAATGTAACTAGGGACCATAAAGTGGTATTGTATGATGAAGGACTAATGTAACTAGAGACCATAAATTGGTATTGTACGATGGAGGACTAATGTAACTAGGGACCATAAAGTGGTATTGTACGATGAAGGACTAATGTAACTAGGGACCATAAAGTGGTATTGTACGATGGAGGACTAATGTAACTAGGGACCATAAAGTGGTATTGTACAATGAAGGACTAATGTAACTAGAGACCATAAAGTGGTATTGTACAATGAAGGACTAATGTAACTAGGGACCATAAAGTGGTATTGTATGATGAAGGACTAATGTAACTAGGGACAATAAAGTGGTATTGTACGATCAAGGACTAACGTAACTAGGGACCATAAAGTGGTATTGTACGATGGAGGACTAATGTAACTAGGGACAATAAAGTGGTATTGTACAATGAAGAACTAATGTAACTAGAGACCATAAAGTGGTATTGTACAATGAAGGACTAATGTAACTAGGGACCATAAAGTGGTATTGTATGATGAAGGACTAATGTAACTAGGGACCATAAAGTGGTATTGTACGATGGAGGACTAATGTAACTAGAGACCATAAAGTGGTATTGTACAATGAAGGACTAATGTAACTAGGGAACATAAAGTGGTATTGTATGATGAAGGACTAATGTAACTAGGGACCATAAAGTGGTATTGTACGATCAAGGACTAATGTAACTAGGGACCATAAAGTGGTATTGTACAATGAAGGACTAATGTATCTAGGGACCATAAAGTGGTATTGTATGATGAAGGACTAATGTAACTAGAGACCATAAAGTGGTATTGTACGATGAGGGACTAATGTAACTAGGGACCATAAAGTGGTATTGTACGATAAGGACTAATGTAACTAGAGACCATAAAGTGGTATTGTACGATAAGGACTAATGTTACTAGGGACCATAAAGTGGTAATGTATGATGAAGGACTAATGTAACTAGAGACCATAAATTGGTATTGTACGATGAAGGACTAATGTAACTAGGGACCATAAAGTGTTATTGTACGATGAAGGACTAATGTAACTAGAGACCATAAAGTGTTATTGTACGATGAAGGACTAATGTAACTAGAGACCATAAAGTGGTATTGTACGATGAAGGACTAATGTGACTATGGACCATAAAGAGTTATTGTACGATGAAGGACTAATGTAACTAGGGACAATAAAGTGGTATTGTACGATAAGGACTAATGTAACTAGGGACCATACAGTGGTATTGTACGATGAGGACTAATGTAACTAGGGACCATAAAGTGGTATTGTACGATGAAGGACTAATGTAACTAGGGACCATAAAGTGGTATTGTACGATGAAGGACTAATGTAACTAGGGACCATAAAGTGTTATTGTTCGATGAAGGACTAATGTAACTAGGGACCATAAAGTGTTATTGTACGATGAAGGACTAATGTAACTAGGGACCATCAAGTGGTATTGTACGATGAAGGACTAATGTAACTAGGGACCATAAAGTGGTATTGTACGATGAAAGACTAATGTAACTAGGGACCATAAAGTGGTATTGTATGATGAAGGACTAATGTAACTAGGGACCATAAAGTGGTATTGTACGATGAAGGACTAATGTAACTAGGGACCTTAAAGTGGTATTGTACGCTGAAGGACTAATGTAACTAGGGACCATATAGTGGTATTGTACGATGAAGGACTAATGTAACTAGGGACCTTAAAGTGGTATTGTACGCTGAAGGACTAATGTAACTAGGGACCATAAAGTGTTATTGTACGATGAAGGACTAATGTAACTAGGGACCATATAGTGGTATTGTACGATGAAGGACTAATGTAACTAGGGACCTTAAAGTGGTATTGTACGCTGAAGGACTAATGTAACTAGGGAACATAAAGTGTTATTGTACGATGAAGGACTAATGTAACTAGGGACCGTAAACTGGTATTGTACGATAAGGACTAATGTAACTAGGGACCATAAAGTGGTATTGTATGATGAAGGACTAATGTAACTAGAGACCATAAAGTGTTATTGTAAGATGAAGGACTAATGTAACTAGGGACCATAAAGTGTTATTGTACGATGAAGAACTAATGTAACTAGGGACCATAAAGTGGTATTGTATGATGAAGGACTAATGTAACTAGAGACCATAAAGTGTTATTGTACGATGAAGGACTAATGTAACTAGGGACCATAAAGTGTTATTGTACGATGAAGGACTAATGTAACTAGGGACCATAAAGTGGTATTGTATGATGAAGGACTAATGTAACTAGAGACAATAAAGTGTTATTGTACGATGAAGGACTAATGTAACTAGGGACCATAAAGTGTTATTGTACGATAAGGACAAATGTAACTAGGGACCATAAAGTGGTATTGTATGATGAAGGACTAATGTAACTAGAGACCATAAAGTGTTATTGTACGATGAAGGACTAATGTAACTAGGGACCATAAAGTGGTATTGTATGATGAAGGACTAATGTAACTAGGGACCATAAAGTTGTATTGTATGATGAAGGACTAATGTAACTAGAGACCATAAAGTGGTATTGTACGATGAGGGACTAATGTAACTAGGGACCATAAAGTGGTATTGTACGATAAGGACTAATGTAACTAGAGACCATAAAGTGGTATTGTACGATAAGGACTAATGTAACTAGGGACCATAAAGTGGTATTGTATGATGAAGGACTAATGTAACTAGAGACCATAAATTGGTATTGTACGATGAAGGACTACCGGTAATGTAACTAGGGACCATAAAGTGGTATTGTACGATGAAGGACTAATGTAACTAGAGACCATAAAGTGGTATTGTACGATGGAGGACTAATGAAACTAGAGACCATAAAGTGGTATTGTACGATGAGGGACTAATGTAACTAGGGACCATAAAGTGGTATTGTACGATAAGGACTAATGTAACTAGAGACCATAAAGTGGTATTGTACGATAAGGACTAATGTAACTAGGGACCATAAAGTGGTATTGTATGATGAAGGACTAATGTAACTAGAGACCATAAATTGGTATTGTACGATGGAGGACTAATGTAACTAGGGACCATAAAGTGGTATTGTACGATGAAGGACTAATGTAACTAGGGACCATAAAGTGGTATTGTACGATGGAGGACTAATGTAACTAGGGACCATAAAGTGGTATTGTACAATGAAGGACTAATGTAACTAGAGAACATAAAGTGGTATTGTACAATGATGGACTAATGTAACTAGGGACCATCAAGTGGTATTGTATGATGAAGGACTAATGTAACTAGGGACAATAAAGTGGTATTGTACGATCAAGGACTGATGTAACTAGGGACCATAAAGTGGTATTGTACGATGGAGGACTAATGTAACTAGGGACAATAAAGTGGTATTGTACAATGAAGGACTAATGTAACTAGAGACCATAAAGTGGTATTGTACAATGAAGGACTGATGTAACTAGGGACCATAAAGTGGTATTGTATGATGAAGGACTAATGTAACTAGGGACCATAAAGTGGTATTGTACGATGGAGGACTAATGTAACTAGAGACCATAAAGTGGTATTGTACAATGAAGGACTAATGTAACTAGGGACCATAAAGTGGTATTGTATGATGAAGGACTAATGTAACTAGGGACCATAAAGTGGTATTGTACGATCAAGGACTAATGTAACTAGGGACCATAAAGTGGTATTGTACAATGAAGGACTAATGTATCTAGGGACCATAAAGTGGTATTGTATGATTAAGGACTAATGTAACTAGAGACCATAAAGTGGTATTGTACGATGAGGGACTAATGTAACTAGGGACCATAAAGTGGTATTGTACGATAAGGACTAAAGTAACTAGAGACCATAAAGTGGTATTGTACGATAAGGACTAATGTAACTAGGGACCATAAAGTGGTAATGTATGATGAAGGACTAATGTAACTAGAGACCATAAATTGGTATTGTACGATGAAGGACTAATGTAACTAGGGACCATAAAGTGTTATTGTACGATGAAGGACTAATGTAACTAGAGACCATAAAGTGTTATTGTACGATGAAGGACTAATGTAACTAGAGACCATAAAGTGGTATTGTACGATGAAGGACTAATGTGACTAGGGACCATAAAGTGTTATTGTACGATGAAGGACTAATGTAACTAGGGACAATAATGTGGTATTGTACGATGAAGGACTAATGTAACTAGAGACCATAAAGTGGTATTGTACGATAAGGACTAATGTAACTAGGGACCATAAAGTGGTATTGTACGATGAAGGACTAATGTAACTAGGGACAATAAAGTGTTATTGTACGATGAAGGACTAATGTAACTAGGGACAATAAAGTGTTATTGTACGATGAAGGACTAATGTAACTAGGGACCATAAAGTAGTATTGTACGATAAGGACTAACGTAACTAGGGACCATAAAGTGGTATTGTACGATGAAGGACTAATGTAACTAGGGACAATAAAGTGTTATTGTACGATGAAGGACTAATGTAACTAGGGACAATAAAGTGGTATTGTACGATGGAGGACTAATGTAACTAGGGACCATAAAGTGGTATTGTACGATGAAGGACTAATGTAACTAGAGACCATAAAGTGGTATTGTACGATGAAGGACTAATGTAACTAGGGACCGTAAAGTTTTATTGTACGATGAAGGACTAATGTAACTAGGGACAATAAAGTGGTATTGTACGATGGAGGACTAATGTAACTAGGGACCATAAAGTGGTATTGTACGATAAGGACTAATGTAACTAGGGACCATAAAGTGGTATTGTATGATGAAGGACTAATGTAACTAGGGACCATAATGTAGTATTGTACGATGAAGGACTAATGTAACTAGGGACCATAAAGTGGTATTGTACGATGAAGGACTAATGTAACTAGGGACCATAAAGTAGTATTGTACGATGAAGGACTAATGTAACTAGGGACCATAAAGTAGTATTGTACGATGAAGGACTAATGTAACTAGAGACCATAACGTGGTATTGTACGATGAAGGACTAATGTAACTAGGGACCATAAAGTGGTATTGTATGATGAAGGACTAATGTAAGTAGGGACCATAAAATTTTATTGTATGATGAAGGACTAATGTAACTAGAGACCATAAAGTGGTATTGTACGATAAGGACTAATGTAACGAGGGACCATAAAGTGGTATTGTACGATGAAGGACTAATGTAACTAGAGACCATAAAGTGGTATTATACGATGAAGGACTAATGTAACTAGGGACCATAAAGTAGTATTGTACGATGAAGGACTAATGTAACTAGGGACCATAAATTGGTATTGTACGATTAGGGACTAATGTAACTAGGGACCATAAAGTGGTATTGTACGATAAGGACTAATGTAACTAGAGACCATAAAGTGGTATTGTACGATAAGGACTAATGTAACTAGGGACCATAAAGTGGTAATGTATGATGAAGGACTAATGTAACTAGAGACCATAAATTGGTATTGTACGATGAAGGACTAATGTAACTAGGGACCATAAAGTGTTATTGTACGATGAAGGACTAATGTAACTAGAGACCATAAAGTGTTATTGTACGATGAAGGACTAATGTAACTAGAGACCATAAAGTGGTATTATACGATGAAGGACTAATGTAACTAGGGACCATAAAGTAGTATTGTACGATGAAGGACTAATGTAACTAGGGACCATAAAGTGGTATTGTACGATGAGGGACTAATGTAACTAGGGACCATAAAGTGGTATTGTACGATAAGGACTTATGTAACTAGAGACCATAAAGTGGTATTGTACGATAAGGACTAATGTAACTAGGGACCATAAAGTGGTAATGTATGATGAAGGACTAATGTAACTAGAGACCAAAAATTGGTATTGTACGATGAAGGACTAATGTAACTAGGGACCATAAAGTGTTATTGTACGATGAAGGACTAATGTAACTAGAGACCATAAAGTGTTATTGTACGATGAAGGACTAATGTAACTAGAGACCATAAAGTGGTATTGTACGATGAAGGACTAATGTGACTATGGACCATAAAGAGTTATTGTACGATGAAGGACTAATGTAACTAGGGACAATAAAGTGGTATTGTACGATAAGGACTAATGTAACTAGGGACCATACAGTGGTATTGTACGATGAGGACTAATGTAACTAGGGACCATAAAGTGGTATTGTACGATGAAGGACTAATGTAACTAGGGACCATAAAGTGGTATTGTACGATGAAGGACTAATGTAACTAGGGACCATAAAGTGTTATTGTTCGATGAAGGACTAATGTAACTAGGGACCATAAAGTGTTATTGTACGATGAAGGACTAATGTAACTAGGGACCATCAAGTGGTATTGTACGATGAAGGACTATTGTAACTAGGGACCATAAAGTGGTATTGTACGATGAAAGACTAATGTAACTAGGGACCATAAAGTGGTATTGTATGATGAAGGACTAATGTAACTAGGGACCATAAAGTGTTATTGTACGATGAAGGACTAATGTAACTAGGGACCATAAAGTGGTATTGTATGATGAAGGACTAATGTAACTAGGGACCATAAAGTGTTATTGTACGATGAAGGACTAATGTAACTAGGGACCATATAGTGGTATTGTACGATGAAGGACTAATGTAACTAGGGACCTTAAAGTGGTATTGTACGCTGAAGGACTAATGTAACTAGGGAACATAAAGTGTTATTGTACGATGAAGGACTAATGTAACTAGGGACCGTAAACTGGTATTGTACGATAAGGACTAATGTAACTAGGGACCATAAAGTGGTATTGTATGATGAAGGACTAATGTAACTAGAGACCATAAAGTGTTATTGTAAGATGAAGGACTAATGTAACTAGGGACCATAAAGTGTTATTGTACGATGAAGAACTAATGTAACTAGGGACCATAAAGTGGTATTGTATGATGAAGGACTAATGTAACTAGAGACCATAAAGTGTTATTGTACGATGAAGGACTAATGTAACTAGGGACCATAAAGTGTTATTGTACGATGAAGGACTAATGTAACTAGGGACCATAAAGTGGTATTGTATGATGAAGGACTAATGTAACTAGAGACAATAAAGTGTTATTGTACGATGAAGGACTAATGTAACTAGGGACCATAAAGTGTTATTGTACGATAAGGACAAATGTAACTAGGGACCATAAAGTGGTATTGTATGATGAAGGACTAATGTAACTAGAGACCATAAAGTGTTATTGTACGATGAAGGACTAATGTAACTAGGGACCATAAAGTGGTATTGTATGATGAAGGACTAATGTAACTAGGGACCATAAAGTTGTATTGTATGATGAAGGACTAATGTAACTAGAGACCATAAAGTGGTATTGTACGATGAGGGACTTATGTAACTAGGGACCATAAAGTGGTATTGTACGATAAGGACTAATGTAACTAGAGACCATAAAGTGGTATTGTACGATAAGGACTAATGTAACTAGGGACCATAAAGTGGTATTGTATGATGAAAGACTAATGTAACTAGAGACCATAAATTGGTATTGTACGATGAAGGACTACCGGTAATGTAACTAGGGACCATAAAGTGGTATTGTACGATGAAGGACTAATGTAACTAGAGACCATAAAGTGGTATTGTACGATGGAGGACTAATGTAACTAGAGACCATAAAGTGGTATTGTACGATGAGGGACTAATGTAACTAGGGACCATAAAGAGGTATTGTACGATAAGGACTAATGTAACTAGAGACCATAAAGTGGTATTGTACGATAAGGACTAATGTAACTAGGGACCATAAAGTGGTATTGTATGATGAAGGACTAATGTAACTAGAGACCATAAATTGGTATTGTACGATGGAGGACTAATGTAACTAGGGACCATAAAGTGGTATTGTACGATGAAGGACTAATGTAACTAGGGACCATAAAGTGGTATTGTACGATGGAGGACTAATGTAACTAGGGACCATAAAGTGGTATTGTACAATGAAGGACTAATGTAACTAGAGAACATAAAGTGGTATTGTACAATGATGGACTAATGTAACTAGGGACCATCAAGTGGTATTGTATGATGAAGGACTAATGTAACTAGGGACAATAAAGTGGTATTGTACGATCAAGGACTAATGTAACTAGGGACCATAAAGTGGTATTGTACGATGGAGGACTAATGTAACTAGGGACAATAAAGTGGTATTGTACAATGAAGGACTAATGTAACTAGAGACCATAAAGTGGTATTGTACAATGAAGGACTAATGTAACTAGGGACCATAAAGTGGTATTGTATGATGAAGGA
Source organism: Meconema thalassinum (assembly GCA_946902985.2). Lineage (NCBI taxonomy): Eukaryota > Metazoa > Arthropoda > Insecta > Orthoptera > Tettigoniidae > Meconema > Meconema thalassinum. The sequence continues at coordinate 20,009,769 of OX336397.1, forward strand.
CTAATGTAACTAGGGACCATAAAGTGGTATTGTACGATGGAGGACTAATGTAACTAGAGACCATAAAGTGGTATTGTACAATGAAGGACTAATGTAACTAGGGACCATAAAGTGGTATTGTATGATGAAGGACTAATGTAACTAGGGACCATAAAGTGGTATTGTACGATCAAGGACTAATGTAACTAGGGACCATAAAGTGGTATTGTACAATGAAGGACTAATGTATCTAGGGACCATAAAGTGGTATTGTATGATGAAGGACTAATGTAACTAGAGACCATAAAGTGGTATTGTACGATGAGGGACTAATGTAACTAGGGACCATAAAGTGGTATTGTACGATAAGGACTAAAGTAACTAGAGACCATAAAGTGGTATTGTACGATAAGGACTAATGTAACTAGGGACCATAAAGTGGTAATGTATGATGAAGGACTAATGTAACTAGAGACCATAAATTGGTATTGTACGATGAAGGACTAATGTAACTAGGGACCATAAAGTGTTATTGTACGATGAAGGACTAATGTAACTAGAGACCATAAAGTGTTATTGTACGATGAAGGACTAATGTAACTAGAGACCATAAAGTGGTATTGTACGATGAAGGACTAATGTGACTAGGGACCATAAAGTGTTATTGTACGATGAAGGACTAATGTAACTAGGGACAATAAAGTGGTATTGTACGATGAAGGACTAATGTAACTAGAGACCATAAAGTGGTATTGTACGATAAGGACTAATGTAACTAGGGACCATAAAGTGGTATTGTACGATGAAGGACTAATGTAACTAGGGACAATAAAGTGTTATTGTACGATGAAGGACTAATGTAACTAGGGACAATAAAGTGTTATTGTACGATGAAGGACTAATGTAACTAGGGACCATAAAGTAGTATTGTACGATAAGGACTAACGTAACTAGGGACCATAAAGTGGTATTGTACGATGAAGGACTAATGTAACTAGGGACAATAAAGTGTTATTGTACGATGAAGGACTAATGTAACTAGGGACAATAAAGTGGTATTGTACGATGGAGGACTAATGTAACTAGGGACCATAAAGTGGTATTGTACGATGAAGGACTAATGTAACTAGAGACCATAAAGTGGTATTGTACGATGAAGGACTAATGTAACTAGGGACCGTAAAGTTTTATTGTACGATGAAGGACTAATGTAACTAGGGACAATAAAGTGGTATTGTACGATGGAGGACTAATGTAACTAGGGACCATAAAGTGGTATTGTACGATAAGGACTAATGTAACTAGGGACCATAAAGTGGTATTGTATGATGAAGGACTAATGTAACTAGGGACCATAATGTAGTATTGTACGATGAAGGACTAATGTAACTAGGGACCATAAAGTGGTATTGTACGATGAAGGACTAATGTAACTAGGGACCATAAAGTAGTATTGTACGATGAAGGACTAATGTAACTAGGGACCATAAAGTAGTATTGTACGATGAAGGACTAATGTAACTAGAGACCATAACGTGGTATTGTACGATGAAGGACTAATGTAACTAGGGACCATAAAGTGGTATTGTATGATGAAGGACTAATGTAAGTAGGGACCATAAAATTTTATTGTATGATGAAGGACTAATGTAACTAGAGACCATAAAGTGGTATTGTACGATAAGGACTAATGTAACTAGGGACCATAAAGTGGTATTGTACGATGAAGGACTAATGTAACTAGAGACCATAAAGTGGTATTATACGATGAAGGACTAATGTAACTAGGGACCATAAAGTAGTATTGTACGATGAAGGACTAATGTAACTAGGGACCATAAAGTGGTATTGTACGATGAGGGACTAATGTAACTACGGACCATAAAGTGGTATTGTACGATGGAGGACTAATGTAACTAGGGACCATAAAGTGGTATTGTACGATGAAGGACTAATGTAACTAGGGACCATAAAGTGTTATTGTGTGATGAAGGACTAATGTAACTAGAGACCATAAAGTGGTATTGTACGATAAGGACTAATGTAACTAGGGACCATAAAGTGGTATTGTACGATGAAGGACTAATGTAACTAGGGACCATAAAGTGGTATTGTACGATAAGGACTAATGTAACTAGCGACCATAAAGTGGTATTGTATGATTAAGGACTAATGTAACTAGAGACCATAAAGTGTTATTGTAAGATGAAGGACTAATGTAACTAGGGACCATAAAGTGTTATTGTACGATGAAGGACTAATGTAACTAGGGACCATAAAGTGGTATTGTATGATGAAGGACTAATGTAACTAGAGACCATAAAGTGGTATTGTACGATAAGGACTAATGTAACTAGAGACCATAAAGTGGTATTGTACGATAAGGACTAATGTAACTAGGGACCATAAAGTGGTATTGTATGATGAAGGACTAATGTAACTAGAGACCATAAATTAGTATTGTACGATGGAGGACTAATGTAACTAGGGACCATAAAGTGGTATTGTACGATGAAGGACTAATGTAACTAGGGACCATAAAGTGGTATTGTACGATGGAGGACTAATGTAACTAGGGACCATAAAGTGGTATTGTACAATGAAGGACTAATGTAACTAGAGAACATAAAGTGGTATTGTACAATGATGGACTAATGTAACTAGGGACCATCAAGTGGTATTGTATGATGAAGGACTAATGTAACTAGGGACAATAAAGTGGTATTGTACGATCAAGGACTAATGTAACTAGGGACCATAAAGTGGTATTGTACGATGGAGGACTAATGTAACTAGGGACAATAAAGTGGTATTTTACAATGAAGGACTAATGTAACTAGAGACCATAAAGTGGTATTGTACAATGAAGGACTAATGTAACTAGGGACCATAAAGTGGTATTGTATGATGAAGGACTAATGTAACTAGGGACCATAAAGTGGTATTGTACGATGGAGGACTAATGTAACTAGAGACCATAAAGTGGTATTGTACAATGAAGGACTAATGTAACTAGGGACCATAAAGTGGTATTGTATGATGAAGGACTAATGTAACTAGGGACCATAAAGTGGTATTGTACGATCAAGGACTAATGTAACTAGGGACCATAAAGTGGTATTGTACAATGAAGGACTAATGTATCTAGGGACCATAAAGTGGTATTGTATGATGAAGGACTAATGTAACTAGAGACCATAAAGTGGTATTGTACGATGAGGGACTAATGTAACTAGGGACCATAAAGTGGTATTGTACGATAAGGACTAAAGTAACTAGAGACCATAAAGTGGTATTGTACGATAAGGACTAATGTAACTAGGGACCATAAAGTGGTAATGTATGATGAAGGACTAATGTAACTAGAGACCATAAATTGGTATTGTACGATGAAGGACTAATGTAACTAGGGACCATAAAGTGTTATTGTACGATGAAGGACTAATGTAACTAGAGACCATAAAGTGTTATTGTACGATGAAGGACTAATGTAACTAGAGACCATAAAGTGGTATTGTACGATGAAGGACTAATGTGACTAGGGACCATAAAGTGTTATTGTACGATGAAGGACTAATGTAACTAGGGACAATAAAGTGGTATTGTACGATGAAGGACTAATGTAACTAGAGACCATAAAGTGGTATTGTACGATAAGGACTAATGTAACTAGGGACCATAAAGTGGTATTGTACGATGAAGGACTAATGTAACTAGGGACAATAAAGTGTTATTGTACGATGAAGGACTAATGTAACTAGGGACAATAAAGTGTTATTGTACGATGAAGGACTAATGTAACTAGGGACCATAAAGTAGTATTGTACGATAAGGACTAACGTAACTAGGGACCATAAAGTGGTATTGTACGATGAAGGACTAATGTAACTAGGGACAATAAAGTGTTATTGTACGATGAAGGACTAATGTAACTAGGGACAATAAAGTGGTATTGTACGATGGAGGACTAATGTAACTAGGGACCATAAAGTGGTATTGTACGATGAAGGACTAATGTAACTAGAGACCATAAAGTGGTATTGTACGATGAAGGACTAATGTAACTAGGGACCGTAAAGTTTTATTGTACGATGAAGGACTAATGTAACTAGGGACAATAAAGTGGTATTGTACGATGGAGGACTAATGTAACTAGGGACCATAAAGTGGTATTGTACGATAAGGACTAATGTAACTAGGGACCATAAAGTGGTATTGTATGATGAAGGACTAATGTAACTAGGGACCATAATGTAGTATTGTACGATGAAGGACTAATGTAACTAGGGACCATAAAGTGGTATTGTACGATGAAGGACTAATGTAACTAGGGACCATAAAGTAGTATTGTACGATGAAGGACTAATGTAACTAGGGACCATAAAGTAGTATTGTACGATGAAGGACTAATGTAACTAGAGACCATAACGTGGTATTGTACGATGAAGGACTAATGTAACTAGGGACCATAAAGTGGTATTGTATGATGAAGGACTAATGTAAGTAGGGACCATAAAATTTTATTGTATGATGAAGGACTAATGTAACTAGAGACCATAAAGTGGTATTGTACGATAAGGACTAATGTAACTAGGGACCATAAAGTGGTATTGTACGATGAAGGACTAATGTAACTAGAGACCATAAAGTGGTATTATACGATGAAGGACTAATGTAACTAGGGACCATAAAGTAGTATTGTACGATGAAGGACTAATGTAACTAGGGACCATAAAGTGGTATTGTACGATGAGGGACTAATGTAACTACGGACCATAAAGTGGTATTGTACGATGGAGGACTAATGTAACTAGGGACCATAAAGTGGTATTGTACGATGAAGGACTAATGTAACTAGGGACCATAAAGTGTTATTGTGTGATGAAGGACTAATGTAACTAGAGACCATAAAGTGGTATTGTACGATAAGGACTAATGTAACTAGGGACCATAAAGTGGTATTGTACGATGAAGGACTAATGTAACTAGGGACCATAAAGTGGTATTGTACGATAAGGACTAATGTAACTAGCGACCATAAAGTGGTATTGTATGATTAAGGACTAATGTAACTAGAGACCATAAAGTGTTATTGTAAGATGAAGGACTAATGTAACTAGGGACCATAAAGTGTTATTGTACGATGAAGGACTAATGTAACTAGGGACCATAAAGTGGTATTGTATGATGAAGGACTAATGTAACTAGAGACCATAAAGTGTTATTGTACGATGAAGGACTAATGTAACTAGGGACCATAAAGTGTTATTGTACGATGAAGGACTAATGTAACTAGGGATCATAAAGTGGTATTGTATGATGAAGGACTAATGTAACTAGAGACCATAAAGTGTTATTGTACGATGAAGGACTAATGTAACTATGGACCATAAAGTGTTATTGTACGATAAGGACAAATGTAACTAGGGACCATAAAGTGGTATTGTATGATGAAGGACTAATGTAACTAGAGACCATAAAGTGTTATTGTACGATGAAGGACTAATGTAACTAGGGACCATAAAGTGGTATTGTATGATGAAGGACTAATGTAACTAGGGACCATAAAGTGGTATTGTATGATGAAGGACTAATGTAACTAGAGACCATAAAGTGGTATTGTACGATGAGGGACTAATGTAACTAGGGACCATAAAGTTGTATTGTACGATAAGGACTAATGTAACTAGAGACCATAAAGTGGTATTGTACGATAAGGACTAATGTAACTAGGGACCATAAAGTGGTATTGTATGATGAAGGACTAATGTAACTAGAGACCATAAATTGGTATTGTACGATGAAGGACTACCGGTAATGTAACTAGGGACCATAAAGTGGTATTGTACGATGAAGGACTAATGTAACTAGAGACCATAAAGTGGTATTGTACGATGGAGGACTAATGTAACTAGAGACCATAAAGTGGTATTGTACGATGAGGGACTAATGTAACTAGGGACCATAAAGTGGTATTGTACGATAAGGACTAATGTAACTAGAGACCATAAAGTGGTATTGTACGATAAGGACTAATGTAACTAGGGACCATAAAGTGGTATTGTATGATGAAGGACTAATGTAACTAGAGACCATAAATTGGTATTGTACGATGGAGGACTAATGTAACTAGGGACCATAAAGTGGTATTGTACGATGAAGGACTAATATAACTAGGGACCATAAAGTGGTATTGTACGATGGAGGACTAATGAAACTAGGGACCATAAATTGGTATTGTACAATGAAGGACTAATGTAACTAGAGACCATAAAGTGGTATTGTACAATGAAGGACTAATGTAACTAGGGACCATAAAGTGGTATTGTATGATGAAGGACTAATGTAACTAGGGACAATAAAGTGGTATTGTACGATGGAGGACTAATGTAACTAGAGACCATAAAGTGGTATTGTACAATGAAGGACTAAAATAACTAGGGACCATAAAGTGGTATTGTATGATGAAGGACTAATGTAACTAGGGACCATAAAGTGGTATTGTACGATCAAGGACTAATGTAACTATGGACCATAATGTGGTATTGTACAATGAAGGACTAATGTATCTAGGGACCATAAAGTGGTATTGTATGATGAAGGACTAATGTAACTAGAGACCATAAAGTGGTATTGTACGATGAGGGACTAATGTAACTAATGACCATAAAGTGGTATTGTACGATAAGGACTAATGTAACTAGAGACCATAAAGTGGTATTGTACGATAAGGACTAATGTAACTAGGGACCATAAAGTGGTATTGTATGATGAAGGACTAATGTAACTAGAGACCATAAATTGGTATTGTACGATGAAGGACTAATGTAACTAGGGACCATAAAGTGTTATTGTACGATGAAGGACTAATGTAACTAGAGACCATAAAGTGTTATTGTACGATGAAGGACTAATGTAACTAGAGACCATAAAGTGGTATTGTACGATGAAGGACTAATGTGACTAGGGACCATAAAGTGTTATTGTACGATGAAGGACTAATGTAACTAGGGACAATAAAGTGGTATTGTACGATGAAGGACTAATGTAACTAGAGACCATAAAATGGTATTGTACGATAAGGACTAATGTAACTAGGGACCATAAAGTGGTATTGTACGATGGAGGACTAATGTAACTAGGGACCATAAAGTGGTATTGTACGATGGAGGACTAATGTAACTAGGGACAATAAAGTGGTATTGTACGATGAAGGACTAAAGTAACTAGGGACAATAAAGTGTTATTGTACGATGAAGGACTAATGTAACTAGAGACCATAAAGTGGTATTGTACGATAAGGACTAATGTAACTAGGGACCATAAAATGTTATTGTACGATGGAGGACTAATATAACTAGGGACAATAAAGTGGTATTGTACGATGAAGGACTAATGTAACTAGGGACAATAAAGTGTTATTGTACGATGAAGGACTAATGTAACTAGGGACAATAAAGTGTTATTGTACGATGAAGGACTAATGTAACTAGGGACCATAAAGTAGTATTGTACGATAAGGACTTAAGTAACTAGGGACCATAAAGTGGTATTGTACGATGAAGGACTAATGTAACTAGGGACAATAAAGTGTTATTTTACGATGAAGGACTAATGTAACTAGGGACAATAAAGAGGTATTGTACGATGGAGGACTAATGTAACTAGGGACCATAAAGTGGTATTGTACGATGAAGGACTAATGTAACTAGAGACCATAAAGTGGTATTGTACGATGAAGGACTAATGTAACTAGGGACCATAAAGTGTTATTGTACGATGAAGGACTAATGTAACTAGGGACAATAAAGTGGTATTGTACGATGGAGGACTAATGTAACTAGGGACCATAAAGTGGTATTGTACGATAAGGACTAATGTAACTAGGGACCATAAAGTGGTATTGTACGATGAAGGACTAATGTATCTAGGGACAATAAAGTGGTATTGTACGATGGAGGACTAATGTAACTAGGGACAATAAAGTGTTATTGTACGATGAAGGACTAATGTAACTAGGGACAATAAAGTGGTATTGTACGATGGAGGACTAATGTAACTAGGGACCATAAAGTGGTATTGTACGATGAAGGACTAATGTAACTAGGGACCATAAAGTGGTATTGTGCGATGGAGGACTAATGTAACTAGGGACCATAAAGTGGTATTGTGCGATGAAGGACTAATGTAACTAGGGACCATAAAGTGGTATTGTACGATGGAGGACTAATGTAACTAGAGACCATAAAGTGGTATTGTACGATGAAGGACTAATGTAACTAGGGACCATAAAGTGGTATTGTGCGATGGAGGACTAATGTAACTAGAGACCATAAAGTGGTATTGTACGAAGAAGGACTAATGTAACTAGAGACCATAAAGTGTTATTGTACGATAAGGACTAGTATAACTAGGGACCATAAAGTGGTATTGTACGATGAAGGACTAATGTAACTAGGGTCCATAAAGTGTTATTGTACGATAAGGACTAATGTAACTAGGGACCATAAAGTGGTATTGTACGATGAAGGACTAATGTAACTAGGGACCATAAAGTGGTATTGTACGATGGAGGACTAATGTAACTAGAGACCATAAAGTGGTATTGTACGATGGAGGACTAATGTAACTAGAGACCATAAAGTGGTATTGTACGATGGAGGACTAATGTAACTAGAGACCATCAAGTGGTATTGTACGATGAGGGACTAATGTAACTAGGGACCATAAAGTGGTATTGTACGATGGAGGACTACTGTAACTAGGGACCATCAAGTGGTATTGTACGATGAAGGACTAATGTAACTAGAGACCATAAAGTGGTATTGTACGATGAAGAACTAATGTAACTAGGGACCATAAAGTGGTATTGTACGATGAAGGACTAATGTAACTAGGGACCATAAAGTGGTATTGTACGATGGAGGACTAATGTAACTAGGGACCATAAAGTGGTATTGTACGATGGAGAACTAATGTAACTAGAGACCATAAAGTGGTATTGTACGATGGAGGACTAATGTAACTAGAGACCATAAAGTGGTATTGTACGATGGAGGACTAATGTAACTAGAGACCAAAAAGTGGTATTGTACGATGAAGGACTAATGTAACTAGGGACCATAAAGTGGTATTGTACGATGGAGGACTAAAGTAACTAGAGACCATAAAGTGGTATTGTACGATGAAGGACTAATGTAACTAGGGACCATAAAGTGGTATTGTACGATGAAGGACTAATGTAACTAGGGACCATTAAGTGGTATTGTGCGATGAAGGACTAATGTAACTAGGGACCATAAAGTGGTATTGTACGATGGAGGACTAATGTAACTAGAGACCATAAAGTGGTATTGTACGATGAAGGACTAATGTAACTAGGGACAATAAAGTGGTATTGTACGATGGAGGACTAATGTAACTTGGGACCATAAAGTGGTATTGTACGATGGAGGACTAATGTAACTAGGGACAATAAAGTGGTATTGTGCGATGGAGGACTAATGTAACTAGGGACCATAAAGTGGTATTGTACGATGGAGGACTAATGTAACTAGGGACCATAAAGTGGTATTGTACGAAGGAGGACTAATGTAACTAGAGACCATAAAGTGGTATTGTACGATGGAGGACTAATGTAACTAGAGACCATAAAGTGGTATTGTACGATGAAGGACTAATGTAACTAGGGACCATAAAGTGGTATTGTACGATGAGGGACTAATGTAACTAGGGACCATAAAGTGGTATTGTACGATGAAGGACTAATGTAACTATGGACCATAAAGTGGTATTGTACGATGAAGGACTAATGTAACTAGGGACCATTAAATGGTATTGTGCGATGAAGGACTAATGTAACTAGGGACCATAAAGTGGTATTGTACGATGGAGGACTAATGTAACTAGAGACCATAAAGTGGTATTGTACGATGAAGGACTAATGTAACTAGGGGCCCTAAAAAGGGTTTTGTACGATGAAGGACTAATGAAACTAGGGACCATTAAGTGGTATTGTGCGATGAAGGACTAATGTAACTAGGGACCATAAAGTGGTATTGTACGATGGAGGACTAATGTAACTAGAGACCATAAAGTGGTATTGTACGATGAAGGACTAATGTAACTAGGGACCATAAAGTGGTATTGTACGATGGAGGACTAATGTAACTAGGAACCATAAATTGGTATTGTACGATGGAGGACTAATGTAACTAGGGACCATAAAGTGGTATTGTACGATGAAGGACTAATGTAACTAGGGACCATAAAGTGGTATTGTACGATGGAGGACTAATGTAACTAGGGACAATAAAGTGGTATTGTGCGATGGAGGACTAATGTAACTAGAGACCATAAAGTGGTATTGTACGATGAAGGACTAATGTAACTAGGGACCATAAAGTGGTATTGCACGATAGAGGACTAATGTAGCTAGAGACCATAAAGTGGTATTGTACCATGAAGGACTAATGTAACTAGAGACCATAAAGTGGTATTGTATGATGAAGGACTAATGTAACTAGGGACCATAAAGTGGTATTGTACGATGAAGGACTAATGTAACTAGGGACCATAAAGTGGTATTGTGCGATGGAGGACTAATGTAACTAGAGACTATAAAGTGGTATTGTACGATGGAGGACTAATTTAACTAGGGACCATAAAGTGGTATTGTACGATGAAGGACTAATGTAACTAGGGACCATAAAGTGGTATTGTATGATGAAGGACTAATGTAACTAGGGACCATAAAGTGGTATTGTACGATGAAGGACTAATGTAACTAGAGACCATAAAGTGTTATTGTACGATAAGGACTAATGTAACTAGGGACCATAAAGTGGTATTGTACGATGAAGGACTAATGTAAATAGGGACCATAAAGTGGTATTGTACGATGAGGACTAATGTAACTAGGAACCATAAAGTGGTATTGTACGATGAAGGACTAATGTAACTAGGGACCATAAAGTGTTATTGTACGATGAGGACTAATGTACCTAGGGACCATAAAGTGGTATTGTACGATGGAGGACTAATGTAACTAGGGACCATAAAGTGGTATTGTACGATGGAGGACTAATGTAACTAGGGACCATAAAGTGGTATTGTACGATAAGGACTAATGTAACTAGAGACCATAAAGTGGTATTGTACGATGAAGGACTAATGTAACTAGGGACCATAAAGTGTTATTGTACGATGAGGACTAATGTAACTAGGGACCATAAAGTGGTATTGTACGATGAGGACTAATGTACCTAGGGACCATAAAGTGGTATTGTACGATAAGGACTAATGTAACTAGGGACCATAGAGTGGTATTGTACGATAAGGACTAATGTAACTAGAGACCATAAAGTGGTATTGTACGATAAGGACTAATGTAACTAGGGACCATAAAGTGGTATTGTACGATAAGGACTAATGTAACTAGAGACCATAAAGTGGTATTGTACGATGAAGGACTAATGTAACTAGGGACCATAAAGTGTTATTGTACGACGAGGACTAATGTAACTAGGGACCATAAAGTGGTATTGTACGATAAGGACTAATGTAACTAGGGACCAAAAAGTGGTATTGTACGATGGAGGACTAATGTAACTAGGGACCATAAAGTGGTATTGTACGATGAGGGGCTAATGTAACTAGGGACCATAAAGTGGTACTGTACGATGAGGGACTAATGTAACTAGAGACCATAAAGTGGTATTGTACGATGAAGGACTAATGTAACTAGGGACCATAAAATGGTATTGTACGATGAAGGACTAATGTAACTAGAGACCATAAAGTGGTATTGTACGATAAGGACTAATGTAACTAGGGACCATAAAGTGGTATTGTACGATGGAGGACTAATGTAACTAGGGACCATAAAGTGGTATTGTACGATGGAGGACTAATGTAACTAGGGACAATAAAGTGGTATTGTACGATGAAGGACTAATGTAACTAGGGACAATAAAGTGGTATTGTACGATGAAGGACTAATGTAACTAGGGACCATAAAGTGTTATTGTACGATGGAGGACTAATGTAACTAGGGACCATAAAGTGGTATTGTACGATGGAGAACTAATGTAACTAGAGACCATAAAGTGGTATTGTACGATAAGGACTAATGTAACTAGGGACCATAAAGTGGTATTGCACGATAGAGGACTAATGTAACTAGAGATCATAAAGTGGTATTGTACGATGAAGGACTAATGTAACTAGGGCCCATAAAGTGGTATTGTATGATGAAGGACTAATGTAACTAGAGACCATAAATTGGTATTGTACGATGAAGGACTAATGTAACTAGGGACCATAAAGTGTTATTGTACGATGAAGGACTAATGTAACTAGAGACCATAAAGTGTTATTGTACGATGAAGGACTAATGTAACTAGAGACCATAAAGTGGTATTGTACGATGAAGGACTAATGTGACTAGGGACCATAAAGTATTATTGTACGATGAAGGACTAATGTAACTACTGACAATAAAGTGGTATTGTACGATGAAGGACTAATGTAACTAGAGACCATAAAGTGGTATTGTACGATAAGGACTAATGTAACTAGGGACCATAAAGTGGTATTGTACGATGTAGGACTAATGTAACTAGGGACCATAAAGTGGTATTGTACGATGGAGGACTAATGTAACTAGGGACAATAAAGTGGTATTGTACGATGAAGGACTAATGTAACTAGGGACAATAAAGTGTTATTGTACGATGAAGGACTAATGTAACTAGAGACCATAAAGTGGTATTGTACGATAAGGACTAATGTAACTAGGGACCATAAAATGTTATTGTACGGTGGAGGACTAATGTAACTAGGGACAATTAAGTGGTATTGTACGATGAAGGACTAATGTAACTAGGGACAATAAAGTGTTATTGTACGATGTAGGACTAATGTAACTAGGGACAATAAAGTGTTATTGTACGATGAAGGACTAATGTAACTAGGGACCATAAAAGAGTATTGTACGATAAGGACTAACGTAACTAGGGACCATAAAGTGTTATTGTACGATGAAGGACTAATGTAACTAGGGACAATAAAGTGTTAGTGTACGATGAAGGACTAATGTAACTAGGGACAATAAAGAGGTATTGTACGATGGAGGACTAATGTAACTAGGGACCATAAAGTGGTATTGTACGATGAAGGACTAATGTAACTAGAGACCAGAAAGTGGTATTGTACGATAAGGACTAATGTAACTAGGGACCATAAAGTGTTATTGTACGATGAAGGACTAATGTATCTAGGGACAATAAAGTGGTATTGTACGATGGAGGACTAATGTAACTAGGGACAATAAAGTGTTATTGTACGATGAAGGACTAATGTAACTAGGGACAATAAAGTGGTATTGTACGATGGAGGACTAATGTAACTAGGGACCATAAAGTGGTATTGTACGATGAAGGACTAATGTAACTAGGGACCATAAAGTGGTATTGTGCGATGGAGGACTAATGTAACTAGGGACCATAAAGTGGTATTGTGCTATGAAGGACTAATGTAACTAGGGACCATAAAGTGGTATTGTACGATGGAGGACTAATGTAACTAGAGACCATAAAGTGGTATTGTACGATGAAGGACTAATGTAACTAGGGACCATAAAGTGGTATTGTGCGATGGAGGACTAATGTAACTAGAGACCATAAAGTGGTATTGTACGATGAAGGACTAATGTAACTAGAGACCATAAAGTGTTATTGTACGATAAGGACTAATGTAACTAGGGACCATAAAGTGGTATTGTACGATGAAGGACTAATGTAACTAGAGACCATAAAGTGGTATTGTACGATGGAGGACTAATGTAACTAGAGACCATAAAGTGGTATTGTACGATGGAGGACTAATGTAACTAGAGACCATAAAGTGGTATTGTACGATGAGGGACTAATGTAACTAGGGACCATAAAGTGGTATTGTACGATGGAGGACTACTGTAACTAGGGACCATAAAGTGGTATTGTACGATTAAGGACTAATGTAACTAGAGACCATAAAGTGGTATTGTACGATGAAGAACTAATGTAACTAGGGACCATAAAGTGGTATTGTACGATGAAGGACTAATGTAACTAGGGACCATAAAGTGGTATTGTACGATGGAGGACTAATGTAACTAGGGACCATAAAGTGGTATTGTACGATGGAGAACTAATGTAACTAGAGACCATAAAGTGGCATTGTACGATGGAGGACTAATGTAACTAGAGACCATAAAGTGGTATTGTACGATGGAGGACTAATGTAACTAGAGACCAAAAAGTGGTATTGTACGATGAAGGACTAATGTAACTAGGGACCATAAAGTGGTATTGTACGATGGAGGACTAAAGTAACTAGAGACCATAAAGTGGTATTGTACGATGAAGGACTATTGTAACTAGGGACCATAAAGTGGTATTGTACGATGGAGGACTATTGTAACTAGAGACCATAAAGTGGTATTGTACGATGAAGGACTAATGTAACTAGGGACCATAAAGTGGTATTGTACGATGGAGGACTAATGTAACTAGGGACCATAAAGTGGTATTGTACGATGGAGGACTAATGTAACTAGGGACAATAAAGTGGTATTGTGCGATGGAGGACTAATGTAACTAGGGACCATAAAGTGGTATTGTACGATGGAGGACTAATGTAACTAGGGACCATAAAGTGGTATTGTACGATGGAGGACTAATGTAACTAGAGACCATAAAGTGGTATTGTACGATGGAGGACTAATGTAACTAGAGACCATAAAGTGGTATTGTACGATGAAGGACTAATGTAACTAGGGACCATAAAGTGGTATTGTACGATGAGGGACTAATGTAACTAGGGACCATAAAGTGGTATTGTACGATGAAGGACTAATGTAACTATGGACCATAAAGTGGTGTTGTACGATGAAGGACTAATGTAACTAGGGACCATTAAATGGTATTGTGCGATGAAGGACTAATGTAACTAGGGACCATAAAGTGGTATTGTGCGATGAAGGACTAATGTAACTAGGGACCATAAAGTGGTATTGTACGATGGAGGACTAATGTAACTAGAGACCATAAAGTGGTATTGTACGATGAAGGACTAATGTAACTAGGGACCATAAAGTGGTATTGTACGATGGAGGACTAATGTAACTAGGAACCATAAATTGGTATTGTACGATGGAGGACTAATGTAACTAGGGACCATAAAGTGGTATTGTACGATGAAGGACTAATGTAACTAGGGACCATAAAGTGGTATTCTACGATGGAGGACTAATGTAACTAGGGACAATAAAGTGGTATTGTGCGATGGAGGACTAATGTAACTAGAGACCATAAAGTGGTATTGTACGATGAAGGACTAATGTAACTAGGGACCATAAAGTGGTATTGCACGATAGAGGACTAATGTAACTAGAGACCATAAAGTGGTATTGTACCATGAAGGACTAATGTAACTAGAGACCATAAAGTGGTATTGTATGATGAAGGACTAATGTAACTAGGGACCATAAAGTGGTATTGTACGATGAAGGACTAATGTAACTAGGGACCATAAAGTGGTATTGTGCGATGGAGGACTAATGTAACTAGAGACCATAAAGTGGTATTGTACGATGGAGGACTAATTTAACTAGGGACCATAAAGTGGTATTGTACGATGAAGGACTAATGTAACTAGGGACCATAAAGTGGTATTGTATGATGAAGGACTAATGTAACTAGGGACCATAAAGTGATATTGTACGATGAAGGACTAATGTAACTAGAGACCATAAAGTGTTATTGTACGATAAGGACTAATGTAACTAGGGACCATAAAGTGGTATTGTACGATGAAGGACTAATGTAAATAGGGACCATAAAGTGGTATTGTACGATGAGGACTAATGTAACTAGGAACCATAAAGTGGTATTGTACGATGAAGGACTAATGTAACTAGGGACCATAAAGTGTTATTGTACGATGAGGACTAATGTACCTAGGGACCATAAAGTGGTATTGTACGATGGAGGACTAATGTAACTAGGGACCATAAAGTGGTATTGTACGATGGAGGACTAATGTAACTAGGGACCATAAAGTGGTATTGTACGATAAGGACTAATGTAACTAGAGACCATAAAGTGGTATTGTACGATGAAGGACTAATGTAACTAGGGACCATAAAGTGTTATTGTACGATGAGGACTAATGTAACTAGGGACCATAAAGTGGTATTGTACCTTGAGGACTAATGTAACTAGGGACCATAAAGTGGTATTGTACGATAAGGACTAATGTAACTAGGGACCATAGAGTGGTATTGTACGATAAGGACTAATGTAACTAGAGACCATAAAGTGGTATTGTACGATAAGGACTAATGTAACTAGGGACCATAAAGTGGTATTGTACGATAAGGACTAATGTAACTAGAGACCATAAAGTGGTATTGTACGATGAAGGACTAATGTAACTAGGGACCATAAAGTGTTATTGTACGATGAGGACTAATGTAACTAGGGACCATAAAGTGATATTGTACGATAAGGACTAATGTAACTAGGGACCAAAAAGTGGTATTGTACGATGGAGGACTAATGTAACTAGGGACCATAAAGTGGTATTGTACGATGAGGGGCTAATGTAACTAGGGACCATAAAGTGGTACTGTACGATGAGGGACTAATGTAACTAGAGACCATAAAGTGGTATTGTACGATGAAGGACTAATGTAACTAGGGACCATAAAATGGTATTGTACGATGAAGGACTAATGTAACTAGAGACCATAAAGTGGTATTGTACGATAAGGACTAATGTAACTAGGGACCATAAAGTGGTATTGTACGATGGAGGACTAATGTAACTAGGGACCATAAAGTGGTATTGTACGATGGAGGACAAATGTAACTAGGGACAATAAAGTGGTATTGTACGATGAAGGACTAATTTAACTAGGGACAATAAAGTGGTATTGTACGATGAAGGACTAATGTAACTAGGGACCATAAAGTGGTATTGTACGATGGAGGACTAATGTAACTAGGGACCATAAAGTGGTATTGTACGATGGAGAACTAATGTAACTAGAGACCATAAAGTGGTATTGTACGATAAGGACTAATGTAACTAGGGACCATAAAGTGGTATTGCACGATAGAGGACTAATGTAACTAGAGATCATAAAGTGGTATTGTACGATGAAGGACTAATGTAACTAGGGCCCATAAAGTGGTATTGTATGATGAAGGACTAATGTAACTAGAGACCATAAATTGGTATTGTACGATGAAGGACTAATGTAACTAGGGACCATAAAGTGTTATTGTACGATGAAGGACTAATGTAACTAGAGACCATAAAGTGGTATTGCACGATAGAGGACTAATGTAACTAGAGATCATAAAGTGGTATTGTACGATGAAGGACTAATGTAACTAGGGCCCATAAAGTGGTATTGTATGATGAAGGACTAATGTAACTAGAGACCATAAATTGGTATTGTACGATGAAGGACTAATGTAACTAGGGACCATAAAGTGTTATTGTACGATGAAGGACTAATGTAACTAGAGACCATAAAGTGTTATTGTACGATGAAGGACTAATGTAACTAGAGACCATAAAGTGGTATTGTACGATGAAGGACTAATGTGACTAGGGACCATAAAGTGTTATTGTACGATGAAGGACTAATGTAACTACTGACAATAAAGTGGTATTGTACGATGAAGGACTAATGTAACTAGAGACCATAAAGTGGTATTGTACGATAAGGACTAATGTAACTAGGGACCATAAAGTGGTATTGTACGATGGAGGACTAATGTAACTAGGGACCATAAAGTGGTATTGTACGATGGAGGACTAATGTAACTAGGGACAATAAAGTGGTATTGTACGATGAAGGACTAATGTAACTAGGGACAATAAAGTGTTATTGTACGATGAAGGACTAATGTAACTAGAGACCATAAAGTGGTATTGTACGATAAGGACTAATGTAACTAGGGACCATAAAATGTTATTGTACGATGGAGGACTAATGTAACTAGGGACAATTAAGTGGTATTGTACGATGAAGGACTAATGTAACTAGGGACAATAAAGTGTTATTGTACGATGAAGGACTAATGTAACTAGGGACAATAAAGTGTTATTGTACGATGAAGGACTAATGTAAGTAGGGACCATAAAGTAGTATTGTACGATAAGGACTAACGTAACTAGGGACCATAAAGTGGTATTGTACGATGAAGGACTAATGTAACTAGGGACAATAAAGTGTTATTGTACGATGAAGGACTAATGTAACTAGGGACAATAAAGAGGTATTGTACGATGGAGGACTAATGTAACTAGGGACCATAAAGTGGTATTGTACGATGAAGGACTAATGTAACTAGAGACCATAAAGTGGTATTGTACGATAAGGACTAATGTAACTAGGGACCATAAAGTGTTATTGTACGATGAAGGACTAATGTATCTAGGGACAATAAAGTGGTATTGTACGATGGAGGACTAATGTAACTAGGGACAATAAAGTGTTATTGTACGATGAAGGACTAATGTAACTAGGGACAATAAAGTGGTATTGTACGATGGAGGACTAATGTAACTAGGGACCATAAAGTGGTATTGTACGATGAAGGACTAATGTAACTAGGGACCATAAAGTGGTATTGTGCGATGGAGGACTAATGTAACTAGGGACCATAAAGTGGTATTGTGCTATGAAGGACTAATGTAACTAGGGACCATAAAGTGGTATTGTACGATGGAGGACTAATGTAACTAGAGACCATAAAGTGGTATTGTACGAAGAAGGACTAATGTAACTAGGGACCATAAAGTGGTATTGTACGATGGAGGACTAATGTAACTAGGGACCATAAAGTGGTATTGTACGATGGAGAACTAATGTAACTAGAGACCATAAAGTAGTATTGTACGATAAGGACTAATGTAACTAGGGACCATAAAGTGGTATTGCACGATAGAGGACTAATGTAACTAGAGATCATAAAGTGGTATTGTACGATGAAGGACTAATGTAACTAGGGCCCATAAAGTGGTATTGTATGATGAAGGACTAATGTAACTAGAGACCATAAATTGGTATTGTACGATGAAGGACTAATGTAACTAGGGACCATAAAGTGTTATTGTACGATGAAGGACTAATGTAACTAGAGACCATAAAGTGTTATTGTACGATGAAGGACTAATGTAACTAGAGACCATAAAGTGGTATTGTACGATGAAGGACTAATGTGACTAGGGACCATAAAGTGTTATTGTACGATGAAGGACTAATGTAACTACTGACAATAAAGTGGTATTGTACGATGAAGGACTAATGTAACTAGAGACCATAAAGTGGTATTGTACGATAAGGACTAATGTAACTAGGGACCATAAAGTGGTATTGTACGATGGAGGACTAATGTAACTAGGGACCATAAAGTGGTATTGTACGATGGAGGACTAATGTAACTAGGGACAATAAAGTGGTATTGTACGATGAAGGACTAATGTAACTAGGGACAATAAAGTGTTATTGTACGATGAAGGACTAATGTAACTAGAGACCATAAAGTGGTATTGTACGATAAGGACTAATGTAACTAGGGACCATAAAATGTTATTGTACGATGGAGGACTAATGTAACTAGGGACAATTAAGTGGTATTGTACGATGAAGGACTAATGTAACTAGGGACAATAAAGTGTTATTGTACGATGAAGGACTAATGTAACTAGGGACAATAAAGTGTTATTGTACGATGAAGGACTAATGTAACTAGGGACCATAAAGTAGTATTGTACGATAAGGACTAACGTAACTAGGGACCATAAAGTGGTATTGTACGATGAAGGACTAATGTAACTAGGGACAATAAAGTGTTATTGTACGATGAAGGAATAATGTAACTAGGGACAATAAAGAGGTATTGTACGATGGAGGACTAATGTAACTAGGGACCATAAAGTGGTATTGTACGATGAAGGACTAATGTAACTAGAGACCATAAAGTGGTATTGTACGATAAGGACTAATGTAACTAGGGACCATAAAGTGTTATTGTACGAAGAAGGACTAATGTATCTAGGGACAATAAAGTGGTATTGTACGATGGAGGACTAATGTAACTAGGGACAATAAAGTGTTATTGTACGATGAAGGACTAATGTAACTAGGGACAATAAAGTGGTATTGTACGATGGAGGACTAATGTAACTAGGGACCATAAAGTGGTATTGTACGATGAAGGACTAATGTAACTAGGGACCATAAAGTGGTATTGTGCGATGGAGGACTAATGTAACTAGGGACCATAAAGTGGTATTGTGCTATGAAGGACTAATGTAACTAGGGACCATAAAGTGGTATTGTACGATGGAGGACTAATGTAACTAGAGACCATAAAGTGGTATTGTACGATGAAGGACTAATGTAACTAGGGACCATAAAGTGGTATTGTGCGATGGAGGACTAATGTAACTAGAGACCATAAAGTGGTATTGTACGATGAAGGACTAATGTAACTAGAGACCATAAAGTGTTATTGTACGATAAGGACTAATGTAACTAGGGACCATAAAGTGGTATTGTACGATGAAGGACTAATGTAACTAGGGACCATAAAGTGTTATTGTACGATAAGGACTAATGTAACTAGGTACCATAAATTGTTATTGTACGATGAAGGACTAATGTAACTAGGGACCATAAAGTGGTATTGTACGATGGAGGACTAATGTAACTAGAGACCATAAAGTGGTATTGTACGATGGAGGACTAATGTAACTAGAGACCATAAAGTGGTATTGTACGATGGAGGACTAATGTAACTAGAGACCATAAAGTGGTATTGTACGATGAGGGACTAATGTAACTAGGGACCATAAAGTGGTATTGTACGATGGAGGACTACTGTAACTAGGGACCATAAAGTGGTATTGTACGATGAAGGACTAATGTAACTAGAGACCATAAAGTGGTATTGTACGATGAAGAACTAATGTAACTAGGGACCATAAAGTGGTATTGTACGATGAAGGACTAATGTAACTAGGGACCATAAAGTGGTATTGTACGATGGAGGACTAATGTAACTAGGGACCATAAAGTGGTATTGTACGATGGAGAACTAATGTAACTAGAGACCATAAAGTGGTATTGTACGATGGAGGACTAATGTAACTAGAGACCATAAAGTGGTATTGTACGATGGAGGACTAATGTAACTAGAGACCAAAAAGTGGTATTGTACGATGAAGGACTAATGTAACTAGGGATCATAAAGTGGTATTGTACGATGGAGGACTAAAGTAACTAGAGACCATAAAGTGGTATTGTACGATGAAGGACTATTGTAACTAGGGACCATAAAGTGGTATTGTACGATGGAGGACTATTGTAACTAGAGACCATAAAGTGGTATTGTACGATGAAGGACTAATGTAACTAGGGACCATAAAGTGGTATTGTACGATGGAGGACTAATGTAACTAGGGACCATAAAGTGGTATTGTACGATGGAGGACTAATGTAACTAGGGACAATAAAGTGGTATTGTGCGATGGAGGACTAATGTAACTAGGGACCATAAAGTGGTATTGTACGATGGAGGACTAATGTAACTAGGGACCATAAAGTGGTATTGTACGATGGAGGACTAATGTAACTAGAGACCATAAAGTGGTATTGTACGATGGAGGACTAATGTAACTAGAGACCATAAAGTGGTATTGTACGATGAAGGACTAATGTAACTAGGGACCATAAAGTGGTATTGTACGATGAGGGACTAATGTAACTAGGGACCATAAAGTGGTATTGTACGATGAAGGACTAATGTAACTATGGACCATAAAGTGGTGTTGTACGATGAAGGACTAATGTAACTAGGGACCATTAAATGGTATTGTGCGATGAAGGACTAATGTAACTAGGGACCATAAAGTGGTATTGTACGATGGAGGACTAATGTAACTAGAGACCATAAAGTGGTATTGTACGATGAAGGACTAATGTAACTAGGGGCCCTAAAAAGGGTTTTGTACGATGAAGGACTAATGAAACTAGGGACCATTAAGTGGTATTGTGCGATGAACGACTAATGTAACTAGGGACCATAAAGTGGTATTGTACGATGGAGGACTAATGTAACTAGAGACCATAAAGTGGTATTGTACGATGAAGGACTAATGTAACTAGGGACCATAAAGTGGTATTGTACGATGGAGGACTAATGTATCTAGGGACCATAAAGTGGTATTGTACGATGGAGGACTAATGTAACTAGGGACCATAAAGTGGTATTGTACGATGAAGGACTAATGTAACTAGGGACCATAAAGTGGTATTGTACGATGGAGGACTAATGTAACTAGGGACAATAAAGTGGTATTGTGCGATGGAGGACTAATGTAACTAGAGACCATAAAGTGGTATTGTACGATGAAGGACTAATGTAACTAGGGACCATAAAGTGGTATTGCACGATAGAGGACTAATGTAACTAGAGACCATAAAGTGGTATTGTACGATGAAGGACTAATGTAACTAGAGACCACAAAGTGGTATTGTATGATGAAGGACTAATGTAACTAGGGACCATAAAGTGGTATTGTACGATGAAGGACTAATGTAACTAGGGACCATAAAGTGGTATTGTACGATGGAGGACTAATGTAACTAGAGACCATAAAGTGGTATTGTACGATGGAGGTCTAATTTAACTAGGGACCATAAAGTGGTATTGTACGATGAAGGACTAATGTAACTAGGGACCATAAAGTGGTATTGTATGATGAAGGACTAATGTAACTAGGGACCATAAAGTGGTATTGTACGATGAAGGACTAATGTAACTAGAGACCATAAAGTGTTATTGTACGATAAGGACTAATGTAACTAGGGACCATAAAGTGGTATTGTACGATGAAGGACTAATGTAAATAGGGACCATAAAGTGGTATTGTACGATGAGGACTAATGTAACTAGGAACCATAAAGTGGTATTGTACGATGAAGGACTAATGTAACTAGGGACCATAAAGTGTTATTGTACGATGAGGACTAATGTACCTAGGGACCATAAAGTGGTATTGTACGATGGAGGACTAATGTAACTAGGGACCATAAAGTGGTATTGTACGATGGAGGACTAATGTAACTAGGGACCATAAAGTGGTATTGTACGATAAGGACTAATGTAACTAGAGACCATAAAGTGGTATTGTACGATGAAGGACTAATGTAACTAGGGACCATAAAGTGTTATTGTACGATGAGGACTAATGTAACTAGGGACCATAAAGTGTTATTGTACGATGAGGACTAATGTAACTAGGGACCATAAAGTGGTATTGTACGATAAGGACTAATGTAACTAGGGACCATAGAGTGGTATTGTACGATAAGGACTAATGTAACTAGAGACCATAAAGTGGTATTGTACGATAAGGACTAATGTAACTAGGGACCATAAAGTGGTATTGTACGATAAGGACTAATGTAACTAGAGACCATAAAGTGGTATTGTACGATGAAGGACTAATGTAACTAGGGACCATAAAGTGTTATTGTACGATGAGGACTAATGTAACTAGGGACCATAAAGTGGTATTGTACGATAAGGACTAATGTAACTAGGGACCATAAAGTGGTATTGTACGATGGAGGACTAATGTAACTAGGGACCATAAAGTGGTATTGTACGATGAGGGGCTAATGTAACTAGGGACCATAAAGTTGTACTGTACGATGAGGGACTAATGTAACTAGAGACCATAAAGTGGTATTGTACGATGAAGGACTAATGTAACTAGGGACCATAAAATGGTATTTTACGATGAAGGACTAATGTAACTAGGGACCATAAAGTAGTATTGTACGATAAGGACTAATGTAACTAGGGACCATAAAGTGGTATTGTACGATAAGGACTAATTTAACTAGGGACCATAAAGTGGTATTGTACGATAAGGACTAATGTAACTAGAGACCATAAAGTTGTATTTTACGATAAGGACTAATGTAACTAGGGACCATAAAGTGGTATTGTACGATGAGGACTAATGTAACTAGAGACCATAAAGTGGTATTGTACGATAAGGACTAATGTAACAAGGGACCATAAAGTGGTATTGTACGATGGAGGACTAATTTAACTAGGGACCACAAAGTGGTATTGTACGATGGAGGACTAATTTAACTAGGGACCATAAAGTGGTATTTTACGATAAGGACTAATGTAACTAGAGACCATAAAGTGGTATTGTACGATAAGGACTAATGTAACTAGGGACCATAAAGTGGTATTGTACGAGGGAGGACTAATGTAACTAGGGACCATAAAGTGGTATTGTACGAAGGAGGACTAATGTAACTAGGGACCTTAAAGTGGTATTGTACGATGAAGGACTAATGTAACTAGAGACCATAAAGTGGTATTGTACGATGGAGGACTAATGTAACTAGGGACCATAAAGTGGTATTGTACGATGGAGGACTAATGTAACTAGGGACCATAAAGTGGTATTGTACGATAAGGACTAATTTAACTAGGGACCATAAAGTGGTACTGTACGATAAGGACTAATGTAACTAGAGACCATAAAGTGGTATTGTACGATGAAGGACTAATGTAACTAGGGACCATAAAGTGTTATTGTACGATGAGGACTAATGTAACTAGGGACCATATAGTGGTATTGTACGATGAGGACTAATGTAACTAGGGACCATAAAGTGGTATTGTACGATAAGGACTAATGTAACTAGGGACCATAGAGTGGTATTGTACGATAAGGACTAATGTAAATAGAGACCATAAAGTGGTATTGTACGATAAGGACTAATGTAACTAGGGACCATAAAGTGGTATTGTACGATAAGGACTAATGTAACTAGAGACCATAAAGTGGTATTGTACGATGAAGGACTAATGTAACTAGGGACCATTAAATGGTATTGTGCGATGAAGGACTAATGTAACTAGGGACCATAAAGTGTGTATTGTACGATGGAGGACTAATGTAACTAGAGACCATAAAGTGGTATTGTACGATGAAGGACTAATGTAACTAGGGGCCCTAAAACGGGTTTTGTACGATGAAGGACTAATGAAACTAGGGACCATTAAGTGGTATTGTGCGATGAAGGACTAATGTAACTAGGGACCATAAAGTGGTATTGTACGATGGAGGACTAATGTAACTAGAGACCATAAAGTGGTATTGTACGATGAAGGACTAATGTAACTAGGGACCATAAAGTGGTATTGTACGATGGAGGACTAATGTAACTAGGGACCATAAAGTGGTATTGTACGATGGAGGACTAATGTAACTAGGGACCATAAAGTGGTATTGTACGATGAAGGACTAATGTAACTAGGGACCATAAAGTGGTATTGTACGATGGAGGACTAATGTAACTAGGGACAATAAAGTGGTATTGTGCGATGGAGGACTAATGTAACTAGAGACCATAAAGTGGTATTGTACGATGAAGGACTAATGTAACTAGGGACCATAAAGTGGTATTGTACGATGAAGTTCTAATGTAACTAGAGACCATAAAGTGGTATTGTATGATGAAGGACTAATGTAACTAGGGACCATAAAGTGGTATTGTACGATGAAGGACTAATGTAACTAGGGACCATAAAGTGGTATTGTACGATGGAGGACTAATGTAACTAGAGACCATAAAGTGGTATTGTACGATGGAGGACTAATTTAACTAGGGACCATAAAGTGGTATTGTACGATGAAGGACTAATGTAACTAGGGACCATAAAGTGGTATTGTATGATGAAGGACTAATGTTACTAGGGACCATAAAGTGGTATTGTACGATGAAGGACTAATGTAACTAGAGACCATAAAGTGTTATTGTACGATAAGGACTAATGTAACTAGGAATCATAAAGTGGTATTGTACGATGAAGGACTAATGTAAATAGGGACCATAAAGTGGTATTGTACGATGAGGACTAATGTAACTAGGAACCATAAAGTGGTATTGTACGATGAAGGACTAATGTAACTAGGGACCATAAAGTGTTATTGTACGATGAGGACTAATGTACCTAGGGACCATAAAGTGGTATTGTACGATGGAGGACTAATGTAACTAGGGACCATAAAGTGGTATTGTACGATGGAGGACTAATGTAACTAGGGACCATAAAGTGGTATTGTACGATAAGGACTAATGTTACTAGAGACCATAAAGTGGTATTGTACGATGAAGGACTAATGTAACTAGGGACCATAAAGTGTTATTGTACGATGAGGACTAATGTAACTAGGGACCATAAAGTGGTATTGTACGATGAGGACTAATGTAACTAGGGACCATAAAGTGGTATTGTACGATAAGGACTAATGTAACTAGGGACCATAGAGTGGTATTGTACGATAAGGACTAATGTAACTAGAGACCATAAAGTGGTATTGTACGATAAGGACTAATGTAACTAGGGACCATAAAGTGGTATTGTACGATAAGGACTAATGTAACTAGAGACCATAAAGTGGTATTGTACGATGAAGGACTAATGTAACTAGGGACCATAAAGTGTTATTGTACGATGAGGACTAATGTAACTAGGCACCATAAAGTGGTATTGTACGATAAGGACTAATGTAACTAGGGACCATAAAGTGGTATTGTACGATGGAGGACTAATGTAACTAGGGACCATAATGTGGTACTTTACGATGAGGGACTAATGTAACTAGAGACCATAAAGTGGTATTGTACGATGAAGGACTAATGTAACTAGGCACCATAAAATGGTATTGTACGACGAAGGACTAATGTAACTAGGGACCATAAAGTGGTATTGTACGATAAGGACTAATGTAACTAGGGACCATAAAGTGGTATTATACGATAAGGACTAATTTAACTAGGGACCATAAAGTGGTATTGTACGATAAGGACTAATGTAACTAGAGACCATAAAGTTGTATTGTACGATAAGGACTAATGTAACTAGGGACCATAAAGTGGTATTGTACGATAAGGACTAATGTAACTAGAGACCATAAAGTGGTATTGTACGATAAGGACTAATGTAACAAGGGACCATAAAGTGGTATTGTACGATGGAGGACTAATTTAACTAGGGACCATAAAGTGGTATTGTACGATGGAGGACTAATTTAACTAGGGACCATAAAGTGGTATTGTACGATAAGGACTAATGTAACTAGGGACCATAAAGTGTTATTGTACGATGAAGGACTAATGTAACTAGTGACCATAAAGTGGTATTATACGATAAGGACTAATGTAACTAGAGACCATAAAGTTGTATTGTACGATGAAGGACTAATGTAACTAGAGACCATCAAGTGGTATTGTATGATGAGGGACTAATGTAACTAGAGACCATAAAGTAGTATTGTATGATGAGGGACTAATGTAACTTGGGAACATAAAGTTGTATTGTACGATGAAGGACTAATGTAACTAGGGACCATAAAGTGGTATTGTACGATGAAGGACTAATGTAACTAGGGACCATAAAGTGGTATTATACGATAAGGACTAATGTAACTAGGGACCATAAAGTGTTATTGTACGATGAAGGACTAATGTAACTAGAGACCATAAGGTGTTATTGTACGATGAAGGACTAATGTAACTAGGGACCATAAAGTGGTATTATACGATAAGGACTAATGTAACTAGGGACCATAAAGTTGTATTGTACGATAAGGACTAATGTACCTAGGGACCATAAAGTGTTATTGTATGATGAGGGACTAATGTAACTAGGGACCATAAAGTGGTATTGTACGATGAAGGACTAATGTAACTAGGGACAATAAAGTGGTATTGTACGATGAAGGACTAATGTAACTAGGGACCATAAAGTGGTATTGTACGATGGAGGACTAATGTAACTAGGGACCATAAAGTGGTATTGTACGATGGAGAACTAATGTAACTAGAGACCATAAAGTGGTATTGTACGATAAGGACTAATGTAACTAGGGACCATAAAGTGGTATTGCACGATAGAGGACTAATGTAACTAGAGACCATAAAGTGGTATTGTACGATGAAGGACTAATGTAACTAGGGACCATAAAGTGTTATTGTACGATGAAGGACTAATGTAACTAGAGACCATAAAGTGTTATTGTACGATGAAGGACTAATGTAACTAGAGACCATAAAGTGGTATTGTACGATGAAGGACTAATGTGACTAGGGACCATAAAGTGTTATTGTACGATGAAGGACTAATGTAACTAGAGACCATAAAGTGGTATTGTACGATAAGGACTAATGTAACTAGGGACCATAAAGTGGTATTGTACGATGGAGGACTAATGTAACTAGGGACCATAAAGTGGTATTGTACGATGGAGGACTAATGTAACTAGGGACAATAAAGTGGTATTGTACGATGAAGGACTAATGTAACTAGGGACAATAAAGTGTTATTGTACGATGAAGGACTAATGTAACTAGAGACCATAAAGTGGTATTGTACGATAAGGACTAATGTAACTAGGGACCATAAAATGTTATTGTACGATGGAGGACTAATGTAACTAGGGACAATAAAGTGGTATTGTACGATGAAGGACTAATGTAACTAGGGACAATAAAGTGTCATTGTACGATGAAGGACTAATGTAACTAGGGACAATAAAGTGTTATTGTACGATGAAGGACTAATGTAACTAGGGACCATAAAGTAGTATTGTACGATAAGGACTTACGTAACTAGGGACCATAAAGTGGTATTGTACGATGAAGGACTAATGTAACTAGGGACAATAAAGTGTTATTGTACGATGAAGGACTAATGTAACTAGGGACAATAAAGAGGTATTGTACGATGGAGGACTAATGTAACTAGGGACCATAAAGTGGTATTGTACGATGAAGGACTAATGTAACTAGAGACCATAAAGTGGTATTCTACGATGAAGGACTAATGTAACTAGGGACCATAAAGTGTTATTGTACGATGAAGGACTAATGTAACTAGGGACAATAAAATGGTATTGTACGATAGAGGACTAATGTAACTAGGGACCATAAAGTGGTATTGTACGATAAGGACTAATGTAACTAGGGACCATAAAGTGTTATTGTACGATGAAGGACTAATGTATCTAGGGACAATAAAGTGGTATTGTATGATGGAGGACTAATGTAACTAGGGACAATAAAGTGTTATTGTACGATGAAGGACTAATGTAACTAGGGACAATAAAGTGGTATTGTACGATGGAGGACTAATGTAACTAGGGACCATAAAGTGGTATTGTACGATGAAGGACTAATGTAACTAGGGACCATAAAGTGGTATTGTGCGATGGAGGACTAATGTAACTAGGGACCTTAAAGTGGTATTGTGCGATGAAGGACTAATGTAACGTGGGACCATAAAGTGGTATTGTACGATGGAGGACTAATGTAACTAGAGACCATAAAGTGGTATTGTACGATGAAGGACTAATGTAACTAGGGACCATAAAGTGGTATTGTGCGATGGAGGACTAATGTAACTAGAGACCATAAAGTGGTATTGTACGATGAAGGACTAATGTAACTAGAGACCATAAAGTGTTATTGTACGATAAGGACTAATGTAACTAGGGACCATAAAGTGGTATTGTACGATGAAGGACTAATGTAACTAGGGACCATAAAGTGTTATTGTACGATAAGGACTAATGTAACTAGGGACCATAAAAAGGTATGGTACGATGAAGGACTAATGTAACTAGGGACCATAAAGTGGTATTCTACGATGGAGGACTAATGTAACTAGAGACCATAAAGTGGTATTGTACGATGGAGGACTAATGTAACTAGAGACCATAAAGTGGTATTGTACGATGGAGGACTAATGTAACTAGAGACCATAAAGTGGTATTGTACGATGAGGGACTAATGTAACTAGGGACCATAAAATGGTATTGTACGATGGAGGACTACTGTAACTAGGGACCATAAAGTGGTATTGTACGATGAAGGACTAATGTAACTAGAGACCATAAAGTGGTATTGTACGATGAAGAACTAATGTAACTAGGGACCATAAAGTGGTATTGTACGATGAAGGACTAATGTAACTAGGGACCATAAAGTGGTATTGTACGATGGAGGACTAATGTAACTAGGGACCTTAAAGTGGTATTGTACGATGGAGAACTAATGTAACTAGAGACCATAAAGTGGTATTTGACGATGGAGGACTAATGTAACTAGAGACCATAAAGTGGTATTGTACGATGGTGGACTAATGTAACTAGAGACCAAAAAGTGGTATTGTACGATGAAGGACTAATGTAACTAGGGACCATAAAGTGGTATTGTACGATGGAGGACCTAAGTAACTAGAGACCATAAAGTGGTATTGTACGATGAAGGACTAATGTAACTAGGGACCATAAAGTTGTATTGTACGATGAAGGACTAATGTAACTAGGGACCATTAAGTGGTATTGTGCGATGAAGGACTAATGTAACTAGGGACCATAAAGTGGTATTGTACGATGGAGGACTAATGTAACTAGAGACCATCAAGTGGTATTGTACGATGAAGGACTAATGTAACTAGGGACCATAAAGTGGTATTGTACGATGGAGGACTAATGTAACTAGGGACCATAAAGTGGTATTGTACGATGAAGGACCAATGTAACTAGGGACAATAAAGGGGTATTGTGCGATGGAGGACTAATGTAACTAGGGACCATAAAGTGGTATTGTACGATGGAGGACTAATGTAACTAGGGACCATAAAGTGGTATTGTACGATGGAGGACTAATGTAACTAGAGACCATAAAGTGGTATTGTACGATGGAGGACTAATGTAACTAGAGACCATAAAGTGGTATTGTACGATGAAGGACTAATGTAACTAGGGACCATAAAGTGGTATTGTACGATGAGGGACTAATGTAACTAGGGACCATAAAGTGGTATTGTACGATGAAGGACTAATGTAACTATGGACCATAAAGTGGTATTGTACGATGAAGGACTAATGTAACTAGGGACCATTAAATGGTATTGTGCGATGAAGGACTAATGTAACTAGGGACCATAAAGTGGTATTGTACGATGGAGGACTAATGTAACTAGAGACCATAAAGTGGTATTGTACGATGAAGGACTAATGTAACTAGGGGCCCTAAAAAGGGTTTTGTACGATGAAGGACTAATGAAACTAGGGACCATTAAGTGGTATTGTGCGATGAAGGACTAATGTAACTAGGGACCATAAAGTGGTATTGTACGATGGAGGACTAATGTAACTAGAGATCATAAAGTGGTATTGTACGATGAAGGACTAATGTAACTAGGGACCATAAAGTGGTATTGTACGATGGAGGACTAATGTATCTAGGGAACATAAAGTGGTATTGTACGATGGAGGACTAATGTAACTAGGGACCATAAAGTGGTATTGTACGATGAAGGACTAATGTAACTAGGGACCATAAAGTGGTATTGTACGATGGAGGACTAATGTAACTAGGGACAATAAAGTGGTATTGTGCGATGGGGGACTAATGTAACTAGAGACCATAAAGTGGTATTGTACGATGAAGGACTAATGTAACTAGGGACCATAAAGTGGTATTGCACGATAGAGGACTAATGTAACTAGAGACCATAAAGTGGTATTGTACGATGAAGGACTAATGTAACTAGAGACCATAAAGTGGTATTGTATGATGAAGGACTAATGTAACTAGGGACCATAAAGTGGTATTGTACGATGAAGGACTAATGTAACTAGGGACCATAAAGTGGTATTGTACGATGGAGGACTAATGTAACTAGAGACCATAAAGTGGTATTGTACGATGGAGGACTAATTTAACTAGGGACCATAAAGTGGTATTGTACGATGAAGGGCTAATGTAACTAGGGACCATAAAGTGGTATTGTATGATGAAGGACTAATGTAACTAGGGACCATAAAGTGGTATTGTACGATGAAGGACTAATGTAACTAGAGACCATAAATTGTTATTGTACGATAAGGACTAATGTAACTAGGGACCATAAAGTGGTATTGTACGATGAAGGACTAATGTAAATAGGGACCATAAAGTGGTATTGTACGATGAGGACTAATGTAACTAGGAACCATAAAGTGGTATTGTACGATGAAGGACTAATGTAACTAGGGACCATAAAGTGTTATTGTACGATGAGGACTAATGTACCTAGGGACCATAAAGTGGTATTGTACGATGGAGGACTAATGTAACTAGGGACCATAAAGTGGTATTGTACGATGGAGGACTAATGTAACTAGGGACCATACAGTAGTATTGTACGATAAGGTCTAATGTAACTAGAGACCATAAAGTGGTATTGTACGATGAAGGACTAATGTAACTAGGGACCATAAAGTGTTATTGTACGATGAGGACTCATGTAACTAGGGACCATAAAGTGGTATTGTACGATGAGGACTAATGTAACTAGGGACCATAAAGTGGTATTGTACGATAAGGACTAATGTAACTAGGGACCATAGAGTGGTATTGTACGATAAGGACTAATGTAACTAGAGACCATAAAGTGGTATTGTACGATAAGGACTAATGTAACTAGGGACCATAAAGTGGTATTGTACGATAAGGACTAATGTAACTAGAGACCATAAAGTGGTATTGTACGATGAAGGACTAATGTAACTAGGGACCATAAAGTGTTATTGTACGATGAGGACTAATGTAACTAGGGACCATAAAGTGGTATTGTACGATAAGGACTAATGTAACTAGGGACCATAAAGTGGTATTGTACGATGGAGGACTAATGTAACTAGGGACCATAAAGTGGTATTGTACGATGAGGGGCTAATGTAACTAGGGACCATAAAGTGGTACTGTACGATGAGGGACTAATGTAACTAGAGACCATAAAGTGGTATTGTACGATGAAGGACTAATGTAACTAGGGACCATAAAATGGTATTGTACGATGAAGGACTAATGTAACTAGGGACCATAAAGTGGTATTGTACGATAAGGACTAATGTAACTAGGGACCATAAAGTGGTATTGTACGATAAGGACTAATTTAACTAGGGACCATAAAGTGGTATTGTACGATAAGGACTAATGTAACTAGAGACCATAAAGTTGTATTGTACGATAAGGACTAATGTAACTAGGGACCATAAAGTGGTATTGTACGATAAGGACTAATGTAACTAGAGACCATAAAGTGGTATTGTACGATAAGGACTAATGTAACAAGGGACCATAAAGTGGTATTGTACGATGGAGGACTAATTTAACTAGGGACCATAAAGTGGTATTGTACGATGGAGGACTAATTTAACTAGGGACCATAAAGTGGTATTGAACGATAAGGACTAATGTAACTAGAGACCATAAAGTGGTATTGTACGATAAGGACTAATGTAACTAGGGACCATAAAGTGGTATTGTACGAGGGAGGACTAATGTAACTAGGGACCATAAAGTGGTATTGTACGAAGGAGGACTAATTTAACTAGGGACCTTAAAGTGGTATTTTACGATGAAGGACTAATGTAACTAGAGACCATAAAGTGGTATTGTACGATGGAGGACTAATGTAACTAGGGACCATAAAGTGGTATTGTACGATGGAGGACTAATGTAACTAGGGACCATAAAGTGGTATTGTACGATAAGGACTAATTTAACTAGGGACCATAAAGTGGTACTGTACGATAAGGACTAATGTAACTAGAGACCATAAAGTGGTATTGTACGATGAAGGACTAATGTAACTAGGGACCATAAAGTGTTATTGTACGATGAGGACTAATGTAACTAGGGACCATATAGTGGTATTGTACGATGAGGACTAATGTAACTAGGGACCATAAAGTGGTATTGTACGATAAGGACTAATGTAACTAGGGACCATAGAGTGGTATTGTACGATAAGGACTAATGTAAATAGAGACCATAAAGTGGTATTGTACGATAAGGACTAATGTAACTAGGGACCATAAAGTGGTATTGTACGATAAGGACTAATGTAACTAGAGACCATAAAGTGGTATTGTACGATGAAGGACTAATGTAACTAGGGACCATTAAATGGTATTGTGCGATGAAGGACTAATGTAACTAGGGACCATAAAGTGGTATTGTACGATGGAGGACTAATGTAACTAGAGACCATAAAGTGGTATTGTACGATGAAGGACTAATGTAACTAGGGGCCCTAAAAAGGGTTTTGTACGATGAAGGACTAATGATACTAGGGACCATTAAGTGGTATTGTGCGATGAAGGACTAATGTAACTAGGGACCATAAAGTGGTATTGTACGATGGAGGACTAATGTAACTAGAGACCATAAAGTGGTATTGTACGATGAAGGACTAATGTAACTAGGGACCATAAAGTGGTATTGTACGATGGAGGACTAATGTAACTAGGGACCATAAAGTGGTATTGTACGATGGAGGACTAATGTAACTAGGGACCATAAAGTGGTATTGTACGATGAAGGACTAATGTAACTAGGGACCATAAAGTGGTATTGTATGATGAAGGACTAATGTAACTAGGGACCATAAAGTGGTATTGTACGATGAAGGACTAATGTAACTAGAGACCATAAAGTGTTATTGTACGATAAGGACTAATGTAACTAGGGACCATAAAGTGGTATTGTACGATGAAGGACTAATGTAAATAGGGACCATAAAGTGGTATTGTACGATGAGGACTAATGTAACTAGGAACCATAAAGTGGTATTGTACGATGAAGGACTAATGTAACTAGGGACCATAAAGTGTTATTGTACGATGAGGACTAATGTACCTAGGGACCATAAAACGGTATTGTACGATGGAGGACTAATGTAACTAGGGACCATAAAGTGGTATTGTACGATGGAGGACTAATGTAACTAGGGACCATAAAGTGTTATTGTACGATGAGGACTAATGTAACTAGGGACCATAAAGTGGTATTGTACGATGAGGACTAATGTAACTAGGGACCATAAAGTGGTATTGTACGATAAGGACTAATGTAACTAGGGACCATAGAGTGGTATTGTACGATAAGGACTAATGTAACTAGAGACCATAAAGTGGTATTGTACGATAAGGACTAATGTAACTAGGGACCATAAAGTGGTATTGTACGATAAGGACTAATGTAACTAGAGACCATAAAGTGGTATTTTACGATGAAGGACTAATGTAACTAGGGACCATTAAGTGTTATTGTACGATGAGGACTAATGTAACTAGGGACCATAAAGTGGTATTGTACGATAAGGACTAATGTAACTAGGGACCATAAAGTGGTATTGTACGATGGAGGACTAATGTAACTAGGGACCATAAAGTGGTATTGTACGATAAGGACTAATGTAACTAGGGACCATAAAGTGGTATTGTACGATAAGGACTAATTTAACTAGGGACCATAAAGTGGTATTGTACGATAAGGACTAATGTAACTAGAGACCATAAAGTTGTATTATACGATAAGGACTAATGTAACTAGGGACCATAAAGTGGTATTGTACGATAAGGACTAATGTAACTAGAGACCATAAAGTGGTATTGTACGATAAGGACTAATGTAACTAGGGACCATAAAGTGGTATTCTACGATGAAGGACTAATGTAACTAGGGACCATAAAGTGTTATTGTACGATGAAGGACTAATGTAACTAGGGACAATAAAATGGTATTGTACGATAGAGGACTAATGTAACTAGGGACCATAAAGTGGTATTGTACGATGAAGGACTAATGTAACTAGGGACCATAAAGTAGTATTGTACGATAAGGACTAACGTAACTAGGGACCATAAAGTGGTATTGTACGATGAAGGACTAATGTAACTAGGGACAATAAAGTGTTATTGTACGAAGAAGGACCAATGTAACTAGGGACAATAAAGTGTTATTGTACGATGAAGGACTAATGTAACTAGGGACCATAAAGTAGTATTGTACGATAAGGACTAACGTAACTAGGGACCATAAAGTGGTATTGTACGATGAAGGACTAATGTAACTAGGGACAATAAAGTGTTATTGTACGATGAAGGACTAATGTAACTAGGGACAATAAAGAGGTATTGTACGATGGAGGACTAATGTAACTAGGGACCATAAAGTGGTATTGTACGATGAAGGACTAATGTAACTAGAGACCATAAAGTGGTATTCTACGATGAAGGACTAATGTAACTAGGGACCATAAAGTGTTATTGTACGATGAAGGACTAATGTAACTAGGGACAATAAAATGGTATTGTACGATAGAGGACTAATGTAACTAGGGACCATAAAGTGGTATTGTACGATAAGGACTAATGTAACTAGGGACCATAAAGTGTTATTGTACGATGAAGGACTAATGTATCTAGGGACAATAAAGTGGTATTGTATGATGGAGGACTAATGTAACTACGGACAATAAAGTGTTATTGTACGATGAAGGACTAATGTAACTAGGGACAATAAAGTGGTATTGTACGATGGAGGACTAATGTAACTAGGGACCATAAAGTGGTATTGTACGATGAAGGACTAATGTAACTAGGGACCATAAAGTGGTATTGTGCGATGGAGGACTAATGTAACTAGGGACCTTAAAGTGGTATTGTGCGATGAAGGACTAATGTAACGTGGGACCATAAAGTGGTATTGTACGATGGAGGACTAATGTAACTAGAGACCATAAAGTGGTATTGTACGATGAAGGACTAATGTAACTAGGGACCATAAAGTGGTATTGTGCGATGGAGGACTAATGTAACTAGAGACCATAAAGTGGTATTGTACGATGAAGGACTAATGTAACTAGAGACCATAAAGTGTTATTGTACGATAAGGACTAATGTAACTAGGGACCATAAAGTGGTATTGTACGATGAAGGACTAATGTAACTAGGGACCATAAAGTGTTATTGTACGATAAGGACTAATGTAACTAGGGACCATAAAGTGGTATGGTACGATGAAGGACTAATGTAACTAGGGACCATAAAGTGGTATTCTACGATGGAGGACTAATGTAACTAGAGACCATAAAGTGGTATTGTACGATGGAGGACTAATGTAACTAGAGACCATAAAGTGGTATTGTACGATGGAGGACTAATGTAACTAGAGACCATAAAGTGGTATTGTACGATGAGGGACTAATGTAACTAGGGACCATAAAATGGTATTGTACGATGGAGGACTACTGTAACTAGGGACCATAAAGTGGTATTGTACGATGAAGGACTAATGTAACTAGAGACCATAAAGTGGTATTGTACGATGAAGAACTAATGTAACTAGGGACCATAAAGTGGTATTGTACGATGAAGGACTAATGTAACTAGGGACCATAAAGTGGTATTGTACGATGGAGGACTAATGTAACTAGGGACCTTAAAGTGGTATTGTACGATGGAGAACTAATGTAACTAGAGACCATAAAGTGGTATTTGACGATGGAGGACTAATGTAACTAGAGACCATAAAGTGGTATTGTACGATGGAGGACTAATGTAACTAGAGACCAAAAAGTGGTATTGTACGATGAAGGACTAATGTAACTAGGGACCATAAAGTGGTATTGTACGATGGAGGACCTAAGTAACTAGAGACCATAAAGTGGTATTGTACGATGAAGGACTAATGTAACTAGGGACCATAATGTTGTATTGTACGATGAAGGACTAATGTAACTAGGGACCATTAAGTGGTATTGTGCGATGAAGGACTAATGTAACTAGGGACCATAAAGTGGTATTGTACGATGGAGGACTAATGTAACTAGAGACCATAAAGTGGTATTGTACGATGAAGGACTAATGTAACTAGGGACCATAAAGTGGTATTGTACGATGGAGGACTAATGTAACTAGGGACCATAAAGTGGTATTGTACGATGAAGGACTAATGTAACTAGGGACAATAAAGGGGTATTGTGCGATGGAGGACTAATGTAACTAGGGACCATAAAGTGGTATTGTACGATGGAGGACTAATGTAACTAGGGACCATAAAGTGGTATTGTACGATGGAGGACTAATGTAACTAGAGACCATAAAGTGGTATTGTACGATGGAGGACTAATGTAACTAGAGACCATAAAGTGGTATTGTACGATGAAGGACTAATGTAACTAGGGACCATAAAGTGGTATTGTACGATGAGGGACTAATGTAACTAGGGACCATAAAGTGGTATTGTACGATGAAGGACTAATGTAACTATGGACCATAAAGTGGTATTGTACGATGAAGGACTAATGTAACTAGGGACCATTAAATGGTATTGTGCGATGAAGGACTAATGTAACTAGGGACCATAAAGTGGTATTGTACGATGGAGGACTAATGTAACTAGAGACCATAAAGTGGTATTGTACGATGAAGGACTAATGTAACTAGGGGCCCTAAAAAGGGTTTTGTACGATGAAGGACTAATGAAACTAGGGACCATTAAGTGGTATTGTGCGATGAAGGACTAATGTAACTAGGGACCATAAAGTGGTATTGTACGATGGAGGACTAATGTAACTAGAGATCATAAAGTGGTATTGTACGATGAAGGACTAATGTAACTAGGGACCATAAAGTGGTATTGTACGATGGAGGACTAATGTATCTAGGGACCATAAAGTGGTATTGTACGATG
Source organism: Meconema thalassinum (assembly GCA_946902985.2). Taxonomy (NCBI): domain Eukaryota; kingdom Metazoa; phylum Arthropoda; class Insecta; order Orthoptera; family Tettigoniidae; genus Meconema; species Meconema thalassinum. Next base: position 20,048,446 of record OX336397.1, read on the forward strand.
GAGGACTAATGTAACTAGGGACCATAAAGTGGTATTGTACGATGAAGGACTAATGTAACTAGGGACCATAAAGTGGTATTGTACGATGGAGGACTAATGTAACTAGGGACAATAAAGTGGTATTGTGCGATGGGGGACTAATGTAACTAGAGACCATAAAGTGGTATTGTACGTTGAAGGACTAATGTAACTAGGGACCATAAAGTGGTATTGCACGATAGAGGACTAATGTAACTAGAGACCATAAAGTGGTATTGTACGATGAAGGACTAATGTAACTAGAGACCATAAAGTGGTATTGTATGATGAAGGACTAATGTAACTAGGGACCATAAAGTGGTATTGTACGATGAAGGACTAATGTAACTAGGGACCATAAAGTGGTATTGTACGATGGAGGACTAATGTAACTAGAGACCATAAAGTGGTATTGTACGATGGAGGACTAATTTAACTAGGGACCATAAAGTGGTATTGTACGATGAAGGGCTAATGTAACTAGGGACCATAAAGTGGTATTGTATGATGAAGGACTAATGTAACTAGGGACCATAAAGTGGTATTGTACGATGAAGGACTAATGTAACTAGAGACCATAAAGTGTTATTGTACGATAAGGACTAATGTAACTAGGGACCATAAAGTGGTATTGTACGATGAAGGACTAATGTAAATAGGGACCATAAAGTGGTATTGTACGATGAGGACTAATGTAACTAGGAACCATAAAGTGGTATTGTACGATGAAGGACTAATGTAACTAGGGACCATAAAGTGTTATTGTACGATGAGGACTAATGTACCTAGGGACCATAAAGTGGTATTGTACGATGGAGGACTAATGTAACTAGGGACCATAAAGTGGTATTGTACGATGGAGGACTAATGTAACTAGGGACCATACAGTGGTATTGTACGATAAGGTCTAATGTAACTAGAGACCATAAAGTGGTATTGTACGATGAAGGACTAATGTAACTCGGGACCATAATGTGTTATTGTACGATGAGGACTCATGTAACTAGGGACCATAAAGTGGTATTGTACGATGAGGACTAATGTAACTAGGGACCATAAAGTGGTATTGTACGATAAGGACTAATGTACCTAGGGACCATAGAGTGGTATTGTACGATAAGGACTAATGTAACTAGAGACCATAAAGTGGTATTGTACGATAAGGACTAATGTAACTAGGGACCATAAAGTGGTATTGTACGATAAGGACTAATGTAACTAGAGACCATAAAGTGGTATTGTACGATGAAGGACTAATGTAACTAGGGACCATAAAGTGTTATTGTACGATGAGGACTAATGTGACTAGGGACCATAAAGTGGTATTGTACGATAAGGACTAATGTAACTAGGGACCATAAAGTGGTATTGTACGATGGAGGACTAATGTAACTAGGGACCATAAAGTGGTATTGTACGATGAGGGGCTAATGTAACTAGGGACCATAAAGTGGTACTGTACGATGAGGGACTAATGTAACTAGAGACCATAAAGTGGTATTGTACGATGAAGGACTAATGTAACTAGGGACCATAAAATGGTATTGTACGATGAAGGACTAATGTAACTAGGGACCATAAAGTGGTATTGTACGATAAGGACTAATGTAACTAGGGACCATAAAGTGGTATTGTACGATAAGGACTAATTTAACTAGGGACCATAAAGTGGTATTGTACGATAAGGACTAATGTAACTAGAGACCATAAAGTTGTATTGTACGATAAGGACTAATGTAACTAGGGACCATAAAGTGGTATTGTACGATAAGGACTAATGTAACTAGAGACCATAAAGTGGTATTGTACGATAAGGACTAATGTAACAAGGGACCATAAAGTGGTATTGTACGATGGAGGACTAATTTAACTAGGGACCATAAAGTGGTATTGTACGATGGAGGACTAATTTAACTAGGGACCATAAAGTGGTATTGTACTATAAGGACTAATGTAACTAGAGACCATAAAGTGGTATTGTACGATAAGGACTAATGTAACTAGGGACCATAAAGTGGTATTGTACGATGAAGGACTAATGTAACTAGGGACCATCAAGTTGTATTGTACGATGAAGGACTAATGTAACTAGGGACCATTAAGTGGTATTGTGCGATGAAGGACTAATGTAACTAGGGACCATAAAGTGGTATTGTACGATGGAGGACTAATGTAACTAGAGACCATAAAGTGGTATTGTACGATGAAGGACTAATGTAACTAGGGACCATAAAGTGGTATTGTACGATGGAGGACTAATGTAACTAGGGACCATAAAGTGGTATTGTACGATGAAGGACTAATGTAACTAGGGACAATAAAGGGGTATTGTGCGATGGAGGACTAATGTAACTAGGGACCATAAAGTGGTATTGTACGATGGAGGACTAATGTAACTAGGGACCATAAAGTGGTATTGTACGATGGAGGACTAATGTAACTAGAGACCATAAAGTGGTATTGTACGATGGAGGACTAATGTAACTAGAGACCATAAAGTGGTATTGTACGATGAAGGACTAATGTAACTAGGGACCATAAAGTGGTATTGTACGATGAGGGACTAATGTAACTAGGGACCATAAAGTGGTATTGTACGATGAAGGACTAATGTAACTATGGACCATAAAGTGGTATTGTACGATGAAGGACTAATGTAACTAGGGACCATTAAATGGTATTGTGCGATGAAGGACTAATGTAACTAGGGACCATAAAGTGGTATTGTACGATGGAGGACTAATGTAACTAGAGACCATAAAGTGGTATTGTACGATGAAGGACTAATGTAACTAGGGGCCCTAAAAAGGGTTTTGTACGATGAAGGACTAATGAAACTAGGGACCATTAAGTGGTATTGTGCGATGAAGGACTAATGTAACTAGGGACCATAAAGTGGTATTGTACGATGGAGGACTAATGTAACTAGAGATCATAAAGTGGTATTGTACGATGAAGGACTAATGTAACTAGGGACCATAAAGTGGTATTGTACGATGGAGGACTAATGTATCTAGGGACCATAAAGTGGTATTGTACGATGGAGGACTAATGTAACTAGGGACCATAAAGTGGTATTGTACGATGAAGGACTAATGTAACTAGGGACCATAAAGTGGTATTGTACGATGGAGGACTAATGTAACTAGGGACAATAAAGTGGTATTGTGCGATGGGGGACTAATGTAACTAGAGACCATAAAGTGGTATTGTACGATGAAGGACTAATGTAACTAGGGACCATAAAGTGGTATTGCACGATAGAGGACTAATGTAACTAGAGACCATAAAGTGGTATTGTACGATGAAGGACTAATGTAACTAGAGACCATAAAGTGGTATTGTATGATGAAGGACTAATGTAACTAGGGACCATAAAGTGGTATTGTACGATGAAGGACTAATGTAACTAGGGACCATAAAGTGGTATTGTACGATGGAGGACTAATGTAACTAGAGACCATAAAGTGGTATTGTACGATGGAGGACTAATTTAACTAGGGACCATAAAGTGGTATTGTACGATGAAGGGCTAATGTAACTAGGGACCATAAAGTGGTATTGTATGATGAAGGACTAATGTAACTAGGGACCATAAAGTGGTATTGTACGATGAAGGACTAATGTAACTAGAGACCATAAAGTGTTATTGTACGATAAGGACTAATGTAACTAGGGACCATAAAGTGGTATTGTACGATGAAGGACTAATGTAAATAGGGACCATAAAGTGGTATTGTATGATGAGGACTAATGTAACTAGGAACCATAAAGTGGTATTGTACGATGAAGGACTAATGTAACTAGGGACCATAAAGTGTTATTGTACGATGAGGACTAATGTACCTAGGGACCATAAAGTGGTATTGTACGATGGAGGACTAATGTAACTAGGGACCATAAAGTGGTATTGTACGATGGAGGACTAATGTAACTAGGGACCATACAGTGGTATTGTACGATAAGGTCTAATGTAACTAGAGACCATAAAGTGGTATTGTACGATGAAGGACTAATGTAACTCGGGACCATAAAGTGTTATTGTACGATGAGGACTCATGTAACTAGGGACCATAAAGTGGTATTGTACGATGAGGACTAATGTAACTAGGGACCATAAAGTGGTATTGTACGATAAGGACTAATGTAACTAGGGACCATAGAGTGGTATTGTACGATAAGGACTAATGTAACTAGAGACCATAAAGTGGTATTGTACGATAAGGACTAATGTAACTAGGGACCATAAAGTGGTATTGTACGATAAGGACTAATGTAACTAGAGACCATAAAGTGGTATTGTACGATGAAGGACTAATGTAACTAGGGACCATAAAGTGTTATTGTACGATGAGGACTAATGTGACTAGGGACCATAAAGTGGTATTGTACGATAAGGACTAATGTAACTAGGGACCATAAAGTGGTATTGTACGATGGAGGACTAATGTAACTAGGGACCATAAAGTGGTATTGTACGATGAGGGGCTAATGTAACTAGGGACCATAAAGTGGTACTGTACGATGAGGGACTAATGTAACTAGAGACCATAAAGTGGTATTGTACGATGAAGGACTAATGTAACTAGGGACCATAAAATGGTATTGTACGATGAAGGACTAATGTAACTAGGGACCATAAAGTGGTATTGTACGATAAGGACTAATGTAACTAGGGACCATAAAGTGGTATTGTACGATAAGGACTAATTTAACTAGGGACCATAAAGTGGTATTGTACGATAAGGACTAATGTAACTAGAGACCATAAAGTTGTATTGTACGATAAGGACTAATGTAACTAGGGACCATAAAGTGGTATTGTACGATAAGGACTAATGTAACTAGAGACCATAAAGTGGTATTGTACGATAAGGACTAATGTAACAAGGGACCATAAAGTGGTATTGTACGATGGAGGACTAATTTAACTAGGGACCATAAAGTGGTATTGTACGATGGAGGACTAATTTAACTAGGGACCATAAAGTGGTATTGTACGATAAGGACTAATGTAACTAGAGACCATAAAGTGGTATTGTACGATAAGGACTAATGTAACTAGGGACCATAAAGTGGTATTGTACGAGGGAGGACTAATGTAACTAGGGACCATAAAGTGGTATTGTACGAAGGAGGACTAATGTAACTAGGGACCTTAAAGTGGTATTGTACGATGAAGGACTAATGTAACTAGAGACCATAAAGTGGTATTGTACGATGGAGGACTAATGTAACTAGGGACCATAAAGTGGTATTGTACGATAAGGACTAATTTAACTAGGGACCATAAAGTGGTACTGTACGATAAGGACTAATGTAACTAGAGACCATAAAGTGGTATTGTACGATGAAGGACTAATGTAACTAGGGACCATAAAGTGTTATTGTACGATGAGGACTAATGTAACTAGGGACCATATAGTGGTATTGTACGATGAGGACTAATGTAACTAGGGACCATAAAGTGGTATTGTACGATAAGGACTAATGTAACTAGGGACCATAGAGTGGTATTGTACGATAAGGACTAATGTAAATAGAGACCATAAAGTGGTATTGTACGATAAGGACTAATGTAACTAGGGACCATAAAGTGGTATTGTACGATAAGGACTAATGTAACTAGAGACCATAAAGTGGTATTGTACGATGAAGGACTAATGTAACTAGGGACCATTAAATGGTATTGTGCGATGAAGGACTAATGTAACTAGGGACCATAAAGTGGTATTGTACGATGGAGGACTAATGTAACTAGAGACCATAAAGTGGTATTGTACGATGAAGGACTAATGTAACTAGGGGCCCTAAAAAGGGTTTTGTACGATGAAGGACTAATGAAACTAGGGACCATTAAGTGGTATTGTGCGATGAAGGACTAATGTAACTAGGGACCATAAAGTGGTATTGTACGATGGAGGACTAATGTAACTAGAGACCATAAAGTGGTATTGTACGATAAGGACTAATGTAACTAGGGACCATAAAGTGGTATTGCACGATGAAAGACTATTGTAACTAGGGACAATAAAGTGGTATTGTATGATGGAGGACTAATGTAACTAGGGACCATAAAGTAGTATTGTATGACGATGGACTAATGTAACTAGGGACCATAAAGTGGTATTGAACGATAAGGACTAATGTAACTAGGGACAATAAAGTGGTATTGTACGATGGAGGACTAATGTAACTAGGGACCATAAAGTGGTATTGTACGATGAGGGACTAACGTAACTAGGGACCATAAAGTAGTATTGTATGATGAAGGACTAATGTAACTAGGGATCATAAAGTGGTATTGCACGATGAAGGACTAATGTAACTAGGGACAATAAAGTGGTATTGTATGATGGAGGACTAATGTAACTAGGGACCATAAAGTAGTATTGTATGATGAATGACTAATGTAACTAGGGACCATAAAGTGGTATTGTACGATAAGGACTAATGTAACTAGGGACAATAAAGTGGTATTGTACGATGGAGGACTTATGTAACTAGGGACCATCAAGTGGTAATTTATGATGAGGGACTAATGTAACTAGGGACCATAAAGTAGTATTGTACGATGGAGGACAAATGAAACTAGGGACCAAAAAGTGGTATTGTACGATAAGGACTAATGTAACTAGGGACCATAAAGTGGTATTGTACGATGAGGGACTAATGTAACTAGGGACCATAAAGTATTAATTTATGATGAGGGACTAATGTAACTAGGGACCATAAAGTCGTATTGTACGATAAGGACTAATGTAACTAGGGACCATAAAGTGGTATTGTACGATAAGGACTAATGTAACTAGGGACCATAAAGTGGTATAGTACGATGAAGGACTAATGTAACTAGGGACCATAAAGTGGTATTGTACGATGAGGGACTAATGTAACTAGGGACCATAAAGTGGTAATTTATGATGAGGGACTAATGTAACTAGGGACCATAAAGTGGTATTGTACGATAAGGACTAATGTAACTAGGGACCATAAAGTGGTAATTTATGATGAGGGACTAATGTAACTAGGGATCATAAAGTGGTATTGTACGATGAGGGACTAATGTAACTAGGGAACATAAAGTGGTATTGTACGATGAGGGACTAATGTAACTAGGGACCATAAAGTGGTATTGTACGATGAGGGACTAATGTAACTAGGGACCATAAAGTGGTATTGTACGATGAGGGACTAATGTAACTAGGGACCATAAAGTGGTATTGTACGATGAGGGACTTATGTAACTAGGGACCATAAAGTGGTATTGTACGATAAGGACTAATGTAACTAGGGACCATACAGTGGTATTGTACGATGGAGGACTTATGTAACTAGGGACCATCAAGTGGTAATTTATGATGAAGGACTAATGTAACGAGGGACCATAAAGTGGTATTGTACGATGAGGACTAATGTAACTAGGGACCATAAAGTGGTATTGTACGATGAGGGACTAATGTAACTAGGGACCATAAAGTGGTATTGTACGATGAGGGACTAATGTAACTAGAGGCCATAAAGTGGTATTGTACGATAAGGACTAATGTAACTAGGGACCATACAGTGGTATTGTACGATGAGGACTAATGTAACTAGGGACCATAAAGTGGTATTGTACGATGAAGGACTAATGTAACTAGGGACCATAAAGTGTTATTGTACGATGAAGGACTAATGTAACTAGGGACCATAAAGTGGTATTGTATGATGAAGGACTAATGTAACTAGGGACCATAAAGTGTTATTGTACGATGAAGGACTAATGTAACTAGGGACCATCAAGTGGTATTGTACGATGAAGGACTAATGTAACTAGGGACCATAAAGTGGTATCGTACGATGAAAGACTAATGTAACTAGGGACCATAAAGTGGTATTGTATGATGAAGGACTAATGTAACTAGGGACCATAAAGTGTTATTGTACGATGAAGGACTAATGTAACTAGGGACCATAAAGTGGTATTGTATGATGAAGGACTAATGTAACTAGGGACCATAAAGTGTTATTGTACGATGAAGGACTAATGTAACTAGGGACCATATAGTGGTATTGTACGATGAAGGACTAATGTAACTAGGGACCATAAAGTGGTATTGTACGCTGAAGGACTAATGTAACTAGGGAACATAAAGTGTTATTGTACGATGAAGGACTAATGTAACTAGGGACCGTAAACTGGTATTGTACGATAAGGACTAATGTAACTAGGGACCATAAAGTGGTATTGTATGATGAAGGACTAATGTAACTAGAGACCATAAGTGTTATTGTAAGATGAAGGACTAATGTAACTAGGGACCATAACGTGTTATTGTACGATGAAGGACTAATGTAACTAGGGACCATAAAGTGGTATTGTATGATGAAGGACTAATGTAACTAGAGACCATAAAGTGTTATTGTACGATGAAGGACTAATGTAACTAGGGACCATAAAGTGTTATTGTACGATGAAGGACTAATGTAACCAGGGACCATAAAAAGGTATTGTATGATGAAGGACTAATGTAACTAGAGACCATAAAGTGTTATTGTACGATGAAGGACTAATGTAACTAGGGACCATAAAGTGTTATTGTACGATAAGGACAAATGTAACTAGGGACCATAAAGTGGTATTGTATGATGAAGGACTAATGTAACTAGAGACCATTAAGTGTTATTGTACGATGAAGGACTAATGTAACTAGGGACCATCAAGTGGTATTGTATGATAAAGGACTAATGTAACTAGGGACCATAAAGTTGTATTGTATGATGAAGGACTAATGTAACTAGAGACCATAATGTGGTATTGTACGATGAGGGACTAATGTAACTAGGGTCCATAAAGTGGTATTGTACGATAAGGACTAATGTAACTAGAGACCATAAAGTGGTATTGTACGATAAGGACTAATGTAACTAGGGACCATAAAGTGGTATTGTATGATGAAGGACTAATGTAACTAGAGACCATAAATTGGTATTGTACGATGAAGGACTACCGGTAATGTAACTAGGGACCATAAAGTGGTATTGTACGATGAAGGACTAATGTAACTAGAGACCATAAAGTGGTATTGTACGATGGAGGACTAATGTAACTAGAGACCATAAAGTGGTATTGTACGATGAGGGACTAATGTAACTAGGGACCATAAAATGGTATTGTACGATAAGGACTAATGTAACTAGAGACCATAAAGTGGTATTGTACGATAAGGACTAATGTTACTAGGGACCATAAAGTGGTATTGTATGATGAAGGACTAATGTAACTAGAGACCATAAATTGGTATTGTACGATGGAGGACTAATGTAACTAGGGACCATAAAGTGGTATTGTACGATGAAGGACTAATGTAACTAGGGACCATAAAGTGGTATTGTACGATGGAGGACTAATGTAACTAGGGACCATAAAGTGGTATTGTACAATGAAGGACTAATGTAACTAGAGACCATAAAGTGGTATTGTACAATGAAGGACTAATGTAACTAGGGACCATAAAGTGGTATTGTATGATGAAGGACTAATGTAACTAGGGACAATAAAGTGGTATTGTACGATCAAGGACTAACGTAACTAGGGACCATAAAGTGGTATTGTACGATGGAGGACTAATGTAACTAGGGACAATAAAGTGGTATTGTACAATGAAGGACTAATGTAACTAGAGACCATAAAGTGGTATTGTACAATGAAGGACTAATGTAACTAGGGACCATAAAGTGGTATTGTATGATGAAGGACTAATCTAACTAGAGATCATAAATTGGTATTGTACGATGAAGGACTAATGTAACTAGGGACCATAAAGTGTTATTGTACGATGAAGGACTAATGTAACTAGAGACCATAAAGTGTTATTGTACGATGAAGGACTAATGTAACTAGAGACCATAAAGTGGTATTGTACGATGAAGGACTAATGTGACTAGGGACCATAAAGAGTTATTGTACGATGAAGGACTAATGTAACTAGGGACAATAAAGTGGTATTGTACGATAAGGACTAATGTAACTAGGGACCATACAGTGGTATTGTACGATGGAGGACTTATGTAACTAGGGACCATCAAGTGGTAATTTATGATGAAGGACTAATGTAACGAGGGACCATAAAGTGGTATTGTACGATGAGGACTAATGTAACTAGGGACCATAAAGTGGTATTGTACGATGAGGGACTAATGTAACTAGGGACCATAAAGTGGTATTGTACGATGAGGGACTAATGTAACTAGGGACCATAAAGTTGTATTGTACGATAAGGACTAATGTAACTAGGGACCATACAGTGGTATTGTACGATGAGGACTAATGTAACTAGGGACCATAAAGTGGTATTGTACGATGAAGGACTAATGTAACTAGGGACCATAAAGTGGTATTGTACGATGAAGGACTAATGTAACTAGGGACCATAAAGTGTTATTGTACGATGAAGGACTAATGTAACTAGGGACCATAAAGTGGTATTGTATGATGAAGGACTAATGTAACTAGGGACCATAAAGTGTTATTGTACGATGAAGGACTAATGTAACTAGGGACCATCAAGTGGTATTGTACGATGAAGGCCTAATGTAACTAGGGACCATAAAGTGGTATTGTACGATGAAAGACTAATGTAACTAGGGACCATAAAGTGGTATTGTATGATGAAGGACTAATGTAACTAGGGACCATAAAGTGTTATTGTACGATGAAGGACTAATGTAACTAGGGACCATAAAGTGGTATTGTATGATGAAGGACTAATGTAACTAGGGACCATAAAATTTTATTGTACGATGAAGGACTAATGTAACTAGGGACCATATAGTGGTGTTGTACGATGAAGGACTAATGTAACTAGGGACCATAAAGTGGTATTGTACGCTGAAGGACTAATGTAACTAGGGAACATAAAGTGTTATTGTACGATGAAGGACTAATGTAACTAGGGACCGTAAACTGGTATTGTACGATAAGGACTAATGTAACTAGGGACCATAAAGTAGTATTGTATGATGAAGGACTAATGTAACTAGAGACCATAAAGTGTTATTGTAAGATGAAGGACTAATGTAACTAGGGACCATAAAGTGTTATTGTACGATGAAGGACCAATGTAACTAGGGACCATAAAGTGGTATTGTATGATGAAGGACTAATGTAACTAGAGACCATAAAGTGTTATTGTACGATGAAGGACTAATGTAACTAGGGACCATAAAGTGTTATTGTACGATGAAGGACTAATGTAACTAGGGACCATAAAGTGGTATTGTATGATGAAGGACTAATGTAACTAGAGACCATAAAGTGTTATTGTACGATGAAGGACTAATGTAACTAGAGACCATAAAGTGGTATTGTACGATAAGGACTAATGTAACTAGGGACCATAAAATGGTATTGTACGATGAAGGACAACCGGTAATGTAACTAGGGACCATAAAGTGGTATTGTACGATGAAGGACTAATGTAACTAGAGACCATAAAGTGGTATTGTACGATGGAGGACTAATGTAACTAGGGACCATAAAGTGGTATTGTATGATGAAGGACTAATGTAACTAGAGACCATAAATTGGTATTGTACGATGGAGGACTAATGTAACTAGGGACCATAAAGTGGTTTTGTACGATGAAGGACTAATGTAACTAGGGACCATAAAGTGGTATTGTACGATGGAGGACTAATGTAACTAGAGACCATAAAGTGGTATTGTATGATGAAGGACTAATGTAACTAGAGACCATAAATTGGTATTGTACGATGAAGGACAACCGGTAATGTAACTAGGGACCATAAAGTGGTATTGTACGATGAAGGACTAATGTAACTAGAGACCATAAAGTGGTATTGTACGATGGAGGACTAATGTAACTAGAGACCATAAAGTGGTATTGTACGATGAGGGACTAATGTAACTAGGGACCATAAAATGGTATTGTACGATAAGGACTAATGTAACTAGAGACCATAAAGTGGTATTGTACGATAAGGACTAATGTAACTAGGGACCATAAAGTGGTATTGTATGATGAAGGACTAATGTAACTAGAGACCATAAATTGGTATTGTACGATGGAGGACTAATGTAACTAGGGACCATAAAGTGGTATTGTACGATGAAGGACTAATGTAACTAGGGACCATAAAGTGGTATTGTACGATGGAGGACTAATGTAACTAGGGACCATAAAGTGGTATTGTACAATGAAGGACTAATGTAACTAGAGACCATAAAGTGGTATTGTACAATGAAGGACTAATGTAACTAGGGACCATAAAGTGGTATTGTATGATGAAGGACTAATGTAACTAGGGACAATAAAGTGGTATTGTACGATCAAGGACTAACGTAACTAGGGACCATAAAGTGGTATTGTACGATGGAGGACTAATGTAACTAGGGACAATAAAGTGGTATTGTACAATGAAGAACTAATGTAACTAGAGACCATAAAGTGGTATTGTACAATGAAGGACTAATGTAACTAGGGACCATAAAGTGGTATTGTATGATGAAGGACTAATGTAACTAGGGAACATAAAGTGGTATTGTACGATGGAGGACTAATGTAACTAGAGACCATAAAGTGGTATTGTACAATGAAGGACTAATGTAACTAGGGACCATAAAGTGGTATTGTATGATGAAGGACTAATGTAACTAGGGACCATAAAGTGGTATTGTACGATCAAGGACTAATGTAACTAGGGACCATAAAGTGGTATTGTACAATGAAGGACTAATGTATCTAGGGACCATAAAGTGGTATTGTATGATGAAGGACTAATGTAACTAGAGACCATAAAGTGGTATTGTACGATGAGGGACTAATGTAACTAGGGACCATAAAGTGGTATTGTACGATAAGGACTAATGTAACTAGAGACCATAAAGTGGTATTGTACGATAAGGACTAATGTAACTAGGGACCATAAAGTGGTAATGTATGATGAAGGACTAATGTAACTAGAGACCATAAATTGGTATTGTACGATGAAGGACTAATGTAACTAGGGACCATAAAGTGTTATTGTACGATGAAGGACTAATGTAACTAGAGACCATAAAGTGTTATTGTACGATGAAGGACTAATGTAACTAGAGACCATAAAGTGGTATTGTACGATGAAGGACTAATGTGACTATGGACCATAAAGAGTTATTGTACGATGAAGGACTAATGTAACTAGGGACAATAAAGTGGTATTGTACGATAAGGACTAATGTAACTAGGGACCATACAGTGGTATTGTACGATGAGGACTAATGTAACTAGGGACCATAAAGTGGTATTGTACGATGAAGGACTAATGTAACTAGGGACCATAAAGTGGTATTGTACGATGAAGGACTAATGTAACTAGGGACCATAAAGTGTTATTGTTCGATGAAGGACTAATGTAACTAGGGACCATAAAGTGTTATTGTACGATGAAGGACTAATGTAACTAGGGACCATCAAGTGGTATTGTACGATGAAGGACTAATGTAACTAGGGACCATTAAGTGGTATTGTACGATGAAAGACTAATGTAACTAGGGACCATAAAGTGGTATTGTATGATGAAGGACTAATGTAACTAGGGACCATAAAGTGTTATTGTACGATGAAGGACTAATGTAACTAGGGACCATAAAGAGGTATTGTATGATGAAGGACTAATGTAACTAGGGACCATAAAGTGTTATTGTACGATGAAGGACTAATGTAACTAGGGACCATATAGTGGTATTGTACGATGAAGGACTAATGTAACTAGGGACCTTAAAGTGGTATTGTACGCTGAAGGACTAATGTAACTAGGGAACATAAAGTGTTATTGTACGATGAAGGACTAATGTAACTAGGGACCGTAAACTGGTATTGTACGATAAGGACTAATGTAACTAGGGACCATAAAGTGGTATTGTATGATGAAGGACTAATGTAACTAGAGACCATCAAGTGTTATTGTAAGATGAAGGACTAATGTAACTAGGGACCATAAAGTGTTATTGTACGATGAAGAACTAATGTAACTAGGGACCATAAAGTGGTATTGTATGATGAAGGACTAATGTAACTAGAGACCATAAAGTGTTATTGTACGATGAAGGACTAATGTAACTAGGGACCATAAAGTGTTATTGTACGATGAAGGACTAATGTAACTAGGGACCATAAAGTGGTATTGTATGATGAAGGACTAATGTAACTAGAGACAATAAAGTGTTATTGTACGATGAAGGACTAATGTAACTAGGGACCATAAAGTGTTATTGTACGATAAGGACAAATGTAACTAGGGACCATAAAGTGGTATTGTATGATGAAGGACTAATGTAACTAGAGACCATAAAGTGTTATTGTACGATGAAGGACTAATGTAACTAGGGACCATAAAGTGGTATTGTATGATGAAGGACTAATGTAACTAGGGACCATAAATTTGTATTGTATGATGAAGGACTAATGTAACTAGAGACCATAAAGTGGTATTGTACGATGAGGGACTAATGTAACTAGGGACCATAAAGTGGTATTGTACGATAAGGACTAATGTAACTAGAGACCATAAAGTGGTATTGTACGATAAGGACTAATGTAACTAGGGACCATAAAGTGGTATTGTATGATGAAGGACTAATGTAACTAGAGACCATAAATTGGTATTGTACGATGAAGGACTACCGGTAATGTAACTAGGGACCATAAAGTGGTATTGTACGATGAAGGACTAATGTAACTAGAGACCATAAAGTGGTATTGTACGATGGAGGACTAATGTAACTAGAGACCATAAAGTGGTATTGTACGATGAGGGACTAATGTAACTAGGGACCATAAAGTGGTATTGTACGATAAGGACTAATGTAACTAGAGACCATAAAGTGGTATTGTACGATAAGGACTAATGTAACTAGGGACCATAAAGTGGTATTGTATGATGAAGGACTAATGTAACTAGAGACCATAAATTGGTATTGTACGATGGAGGACTAATGTAACTAGGGACCATAAAGTGGTATTGTACGATGAAGGACTAATGTAACTAGGGACCATAAAGTGGTATTGTACGATGGAGGACTAATGTAACTAGGGACCATAAAGTGGTATTGTACAATGAAGGACTAATGTAACTAGAGAACATAAAGTGGTATTGTACAATGATGGACTAATGTAACTAGGGACCATCAAGTGGTATTGTATGATGAAGGACTAATGTAACTAGGGACAATAAAGTGGTATTGTACGATCAAGGACTAATGTAACTAGGGACCATAAAGTGGTATTGTACGATGGAGGACTAATGTAACTAGGGACAATAAAGTGGTATTGTACAATGAAGGACTAATGTAACTAGAGACCATAAAGTGGTATTGTACAATGAAGGACTAATGTAACTAGGGACCATAAAGTGGTATTGTATGATGAAGGACTAATGTAACTAGGGACCATAAAGTGGTATTGTACGATGGAGGACTAATGTAACTAGAGACCATAAAGTGGTATTGTACAATGAAGGACTAATGTAACTAGGGACCATAAAGTGGTATTGTATGATGAAGGACTAATGTAACTAGGGACCATAAAGTGGTATTGTACGATCAAGGACTAATGTAACTAGGGACCATAAAGTGGTATTGTATGATGAAGGACTAATGTAACTAGAGACCATAAAGTGGTATTGTACGATGAGGGACTAATGTAACTAGGGACCATAAAGTGGTATTGTACGATAAGGACTAAAGTAACTAGAGACCATAAAGTGGTATTGTACGATAAGGACTAATGTAACTAGGGACCATAAAGTGGTAATGTATGATGAAGGACTAATGTAACTAGAGACCATAAATTGGTATTGTACGATGAAGGACTAATGTAACTAGGGACCATAAAGTGTTATTGTACGATGAAGGACTAATGTAACTAGAGACCATAAAGTGTTATTGTACGATGAAGGACTAATGTAACTAGAGACCATAAAGTGGTATTGTACGATGAAGGACTAATGTGACTAGGGACCATAAAGTGTTATTGTACGATGAAGGACTAATGTAACTAGGGACAATAAAGTGGTATTGTACGATGAAGGACTAATGTAACTAGAGACCATAAAGTGGTATTGTACGATAAGGACTAATGTAACTAGGGACCATAAAGTGGTATTGTACGATGAAGGACTAATGTAACTAG
The DNA here is from genome assembly GCA_946902985.2 of Meconema thalassinum. Classification (NCBI taxonomy): domain Eukaryota; kingdom Metazoa; phylum Arthropoda; class Insecta; order Orthoptera; family Tettigoniidae; genus Meconema; species Meconema thalassinum. The sequence goes on from OX336397.1 coordinate 20,064,639, forward strand.
GGACAATAAAGTGTTATTGTACGATGAAGGACTTATGTAACTAGGGACAATAAAGTGTTATTGTACGATGAAGGACTAATGTAACTAGGGACCATAAAGTAGTATTGTACGATAAGGACTAACGTAACTAGGGACCATAAAGTGGTATTGTACGATGAAGGACTAATGTAACTAGGGACAATAAAGTGTTATTGTACGATGAAGGACTAATGTAACTAGGGACAATAAAGTGGTATTGTACGATGGAGGACTAATGTAACTAGGGACCATAAAGTGGTATTGTACGATGAAGGACTAATGTAACTAGAGACCATAAAGTGGTATTGTACGATGAAGGACTAATGTAACTAGGGACCGTAAAGTTTTATTGTACGATGAAGGACTAATGTAACTAGGGACAATAAAGTGGTATTGTACGATGGAGGACTAATGTAACTAGGGACCATAAAGTGGTATTGTACGATAAGGACTAATGTAACTAGGGACCATAAAGTGGTATTGTATGATGAAGGACTAATGTAACTAGGGACCATAAAGTAGTATTGTACGATGAAGGACTAATGTAACTAGGGACCATAAAGTGGTATTGTACGATGAAGGACTAATGTAACTAGGGACCATAAAGTAGTATTGTACGATTAAGGACTAATGTAACTAGGGACCATAAAGTAGTATTGTACGATGAAGGACTAATGTAACTAGAGACCATAACGTGGTATTGTACGATGAAGGACTAATGTAACTAGGGACCATAAAGTGGTATTGTATGATGAAGGACTAATGTAAGTAGGGACCATAAAATTTTATTGTATGATGAAGGACTAATGTAACTAGAGACCATAAAGTGGTATTGTACGATAAGGACTAATGTAACTAGGGACCATAAAGTGGTATTGTACGATGAAGGACTAATGTAACTAGAGACCATAAAGTGGTATTATACGATGAAGGACTAATGTAACTAGGGACCATAAAGTAGTATTGTACGATGAAGGACTAATGTAACTAGGGACCATAAAGTGGTATTGTACGATGAGGGACTAATGTAACTACGGACCATAAAGTGGTATTGTACGATGGAGGACTAATGTAACTAGGGACCATAAAGTGGTATTGTACGATGAAGGACTAATGTAACTAGGGACCATAAAGTGTTATTGTGTGATGAAGGACTAATGTAACTAGAGACCATAAAGTGGTATTGTACGATAAGGACTAATGTAACTAGGGACCATAAAGTGGTATTGTACGATGAAGGACTAATGTAACTAGGGACCATAAAGTGGTATTGTACGATAAGGACTAATGTAACTAGCGACCATAAAGTGGTATTGTATGATTAAGGACTAATGTAACTAGAGACCATAAAGTGTTATTGTAAGATGAAGGACTAATGTAACTAGGGACCATAAAGTGTTATTGTACGATGAAGGACTAATGTAACTAGGGACCATAAAGTGGTATTGTATGATGAAGGACTAATGTAACTAGAGACCATAAAGTGTTATTGTACGATGAAGGACTAATGTAACTAGGGTCTATAAAGTGTTATTGTACGATGAAGGACTAATGTAACTAGGGATCATAAAGTGGTATTGTATGATGAAGGACTAATGTAACTAGAGACCATAAAGTGTTATTGTACGATGAAGGACTAATGTAACTAGGGACCATAAAGTGTTATTGTACGATAAGGACAAATGTAACTAGGGACCATAAAGTGGTATTGTATGATGAAGGACTAATGTAACTAGAGACCATAAAGTGTTATTGTACGATGAAGGACTAATGTAACTAGGGACCATAAAGTGGTATTGTATGATGAAGGACTAATGTAACTAGGGACCATAAAGTGGTATTGTATGATGAAGGACTAATGTAACTAGAGACCATAAAGTGGTATTGTACGATGAGGGACTAATGTAACTAGGGACCATAAAGTTGTATTGTACGATAAGGACTAATGTAACTAGAGACCATAAAGTGGTATTGTACGATAAGGACTAATGTAACTAGGGACCATAAAGTGGTATTGTATGATGAAGGACTAATGTAACTAGAGACCATAAATTGGTATTGTACGATGAAGGACTACCGGTAATGTAACTAGGGACCATAAAGTGGTATTGTACGATGAAGGACTAATGCAACTAGAGACATAAAGTGGTATTGTACGATGGAGGACTAATGTAACTAGAGACCATAAAGTGGTATTGTACGATGAGGGACTAATGTAACTAGGGACCATAAAGTGGTATTGTACGATAAGGACTAATGTAACTAGAGACCATAAAGTGGTATTGTACGATAAGGACTAATGTAACTAGGGACCATAAAGTGGTATTGTATGATGAAGGACTAATGTAACTAGAGACCATAAATTGGTATTGTACGATGGAGGACTAATGTAACTAGGGACCATAAAGTGGTATTGTACGATGAAGGACTAATATAACTAGGGACCATAAAGTGGTATTGTACGATGGAGGACTAATGAAACTAGGGACCATAAATTGGTATTGTACAATGAAGGACTAATGTAACTAGAGACCATAAAGTGGTATTGTACAATGAAGGACTAATGTAACTAGGGACCATAAAGTGGTATTGTATGATGAAGGACTAATGTAACTAGGGACAATAAAGTGGTATTGTACGATGGAGGACTAATGTAACTAGAGACCATAAAGTGGTATTGTACAATGAAGGACTAAAATAACTAGGGACCATAAAGTGGTATTGTATGATGAAGGACTAATGTAACTAGGGACCATAAAGTGGTATTGTACGATCAAGGACTAATGTAACTATGGACCATAATGTGGTATTGTACAATGAAGGACTAATGTATCTAGGGACCATAAAGTGGTATTGTATGATGAAGGACTAATGTAACTAGAGACCATAAAGTGGTATTGTACGATGAGGGACTAATGTAACTAATGACCATAAAGTGGTATTGTACGATAAGGACTAATGTAACTAGAGACCATAAAGTGGTATTGTACGATAAGGACTAATGTAACTAGGGACCATAAAGTGGTATTGTATGATGAAGGACTAATGTAACTAGAGACCATAAATTGGTATTGTACGATGAAGGACTAATGTAACTAGGGACCATAAAGTGTTATTGTACGATGAAGGACTAATGTAACTAGAGACCATAAAGTGTTATTGTACGATGAAGGACTAATGTAACTAGAGACCATAAAGTGGTATTGTACGATGAAGGACTAATGTGACTAGGGACCATAAAGTGTTATTGTACGATGAAGGACTAATGTAACTAGGGACAATAAAGTGGTATTGTACGATGAAGGACTAATGTAACTAGAGACCATAAAGTGGTATTGTACGATAAGGACTAATGTAACTAGGGACCATAAAGTGGTATTGTACGATGGAGGACTAATGTAACTAGGGACCATAAAGTGGTATTGTACGATGGAGGACTAATGTAACTAGGGACAATAAAGTGGTATTGTACGATGAAGGACTAATGTAACTAGGGACAATAAAGTGTTATTGTACGATGAAGGACTAATGTAACTAGAGACCATAAAGTGGTATTGTACGATAAGGACTAATGTAACTAGGGACCATAAAATGTTATTGTACGATGGAGGACTAATATAACTAGGGACAATAAAGTGGTATTGTACGATGAAGGACTAATGTAACTAGGGACAATAAAGTGTTATTGTACGATGAAGGACTAATGTAACTAGGGACAATAAAGTGTTATTGTACGATGAAGGACTAATGTAACTAGGGACCATAAAGTAGTATTGTACGATAAGGACTAAAGTAACTAGGGACCATAAAGTGGTATTGTACGATGAAGGACTAATGTAACTAGGGACAATAAAGTGTTATTTTACGATGAAGGACTAATGTAACTAGGGACAATAAAGAGGTATTGTACGATGGAGGACTAATGTAACTAGGGACCATAAAGTGGTATTGTACGATGAAGGACTAATGTAACTAGAGACCATAAAGTGGTATTGTACGATGAAGGACTAATGTAACTAGGGACCATAAAGTGTTATTGTACGATGAAGGACTAATGTAACTAGGGACAATAAAGTGGTATTGTACGATGGAGGACTAATGTAACTAGGGACCATAAAGTGGTATTGTACGATAAGGACTAATGTAACTAGGGACCATAAAGTGTTATTGAACGATGAAGGACTAATGTATCTAGGGACAATAAAGTGGTATTGTACGATGGAGGACTAATGTAACTAGGGACAATAAAGTGTTATTGTACGATGAAGGACTAATGTAACTAGGGACAATAAAGTGGTATTGTACGATGGAGGACTAATGTAACTAGGGACCATAAAGTGGTATTGTACGATGAAGGACTAATGTAACTAGGGACCATAAAGTGGTATTGTGCGATGGAGGACTAATGTAACTAGGGACCATAAAGTGGTATTGTGCGATGAAGGACTAATGTAACTAGGGACCATAAAGTGGTATTGTACGATGGAGGACTAATGTAACTAGAGACCATAAAGTGGTATTGTACGATGAAGGACTAATGTAACTAGGGACCATAAAGTGGTATTGTGCGATGGAGGACTAATGTAACTAGAGACCATAAAGTGGTATTGTACGATGAAGGACTAATGTAACTAGAGACCATAAAGTGTTATTGTACGATAAGGACTAGTGTAACTAGGGACCATAAAGTGGTATTGTACGATGAAGGACTAATGTAACTAGGGTCCATAAAGTGTTATTGTACGATAAGGACTAATGTAACTAGGGACCATAAAGTGGTATTGTACGATGAAGGACTAATGTAACTAGGGACCATAAAGTGGTATTGTACGATGGAGGACTAATGTAACTAGAGACCATAAAGTGGTATTGTACGATGGAGGACTAATGTAACTAGAGACCATAAAGTGGTATTGTACGATGGAGGACTAATGTAACTAGAGACCATCAAGTGGTATTGTACGATGAGGGACTAATGTAACTAGGGACCATAAAGTGGTATTGTACGATGGAGGACTACTGTAACTAGGGACCATCAAGTGGTATTGTACGATGAAGGACTAATGTAACTAGAGACCATAAAGTGGTATTGTACGATGAAGAACTAATGTAACTAGGGACCATAAAGTGGTATTGTACGATGAAGGACTAATGTAACTAGGGACCATAAAGTGGTATTGTACGATGGAGGACTAATGTAACTAGGGACCATAAAGTGGTATTGTACGATGGAGAACTAATGTAACTAGAGACCATAAAGTGGTATTGTACGATGGAGGACTAATGTAACTAGAGACCATAAAGTGGTATTGTACGATGGAGGACTAATGTAACTAGAGACCAAAAAGTGGTATTGTACGATGAAGGACTAATGTAACTAGGGACCATAAAGTGGTATTGTACGATGGAGGACTAAAGTAACTAGAGACCATAAAGTGGTATTGTACGATGAAGGACTAATGTAACTAGGGACCATAAAGTGGTATTGTACGATGAAGGACTAATGTAACTAGGGACCATTAAGTGGTATTGTGCGATGAAGGACTAATGTAACTAGGGACCATAAAGTGGTATTGTACGATGGAGGACTAATGTAACTAGAGACCATAAAGTGGTATTGTACGATGAAGGACTAATGTAACTAGGGACCATAAAGTGGTATTGTACGATGGAGGACTAATGTAACTTGGGACCATAAAGTGGTATTGTACGATGGAGGACTAATGTAACTAGGGACAATAAAGTGGTATTGTGCGATGGAGGACTAATGTAACTAGGGACCATAAAGTGGTATTGTACGATGGAGGACTAATGTAACTAGGGACCATAAAGTGGTATTGTACGAAGGAGGACTAATGTGACTAGAGACCATAAAGTGGTATTGTACGATGGAGGACTAATGTAACTAGAGACCATAAAGTGGTATTGTACGATGAAGGACTAATGTAACTAGGGACCATAAAGTGGTATTGTACGATGAGGGACTAATGTAACTAGGGACCATAAAGTGGTATTGTACGATGAAGGACTAATGTAACTATGGACCATAAAGTGGTATTGTACGATGAAGGACTAATGTAACTAGGGACCATTAAATGGTATTGTGCGATGAAGGACTAATGTAACTAGGGACCATAAAGTGGTATTGTACGATGGAGGACTAATGTAACTAGAGACCATAAAGTGGTATTGTACGATGAAGGACTAATGTAACTAGGGGCCCTAAAAAGGGTTTTGTACGATGAAGGACTAATGAAACTAGGGACCATTAAGTGGTATTGTGCGATGAAGGACTAATGTAACTAGGGACCATAAAGTGGTATTGTACGATGGAGGACTAATGTAACTAGAGACCATAAAGTGGTATTGTACGATGAAGGACTAATGTAACTAGGGACCATAAAGTGGTATTGTACGATGGAGGACTAATGTAACTAGGAACCATAAATTGGTATTGTACGATGGAGGACTAATGTAACTAGGGACCATAAAGTGGTATTGTACGATGAAGGACTAATGTAACTAGGGACCATAAAGTGGTATTGTACGATGGAGGACTAATGTAACTAGGGACAATAAAGTGGTATTGTGCGATGGAGGACTAATGTAACTAGAGACCATAAAGTGGTATTGTACGATGAAGGACTAATGTAACTAGGGACCATAAAGTGGTATTGCACGATAGAGGACTAATGTAACTAGAGACCATAAAGTGGTATTGTACCATGAAGGACTAATGTAACTAGAGACCATAAAGTGGTATTGTATGATGAAGGACTAATGTAACTAGGGACCATAAAGTGGTATTGTACGATGAAGGACTAATGTAACTAGGGACCATAAAGTGGTATTGTGCGATGGAGGACTAATGTAACTAGAGACTATAAAGTGGTATTGCACGATGGAGGACTAATTTAACTAGGGACCATAAAGTGGTATTGTACGATGAAGGACTAATGTAACTAGGGACCATAAAGTGGTATTGTATGATGAAGGACTAATGTAACTAGGGACCATAAAGTGGTATTGTACGATGAAGGACTAATGTAACTAGAGACCATAAAGTGTTATTGTACGATAAGGACTAATGTAACTAGGGACCATAAAGTGGTATTGTACGATGAAGGACTAATGTAAATAGGGACCATAAAGTGGTATTGTACGATGAGGACTAATGTAACTAGGAACCATAAAGTGGTATTGTACGATGAAGGACTAATGTAACTAGGGACCATAAAGTGTTATTGTACGATGAGGACTAATGTACCTAGGGACCATAAAGTGGTATTGTACGATGGAGGACTAATGTAACTAGGGACCATAAAGTGGTATTGTACGATGGAGGACTAATGTAACTAGGGACCATAAAGTGGTATTGTACGATAAGGACTAATGTAACTAGAGACCATAAAGTGGTATTGTACGATGAAGGACTAATGTAACTAGGGACCATAAAGTGTTATTGTACGATGAGGACTAATGTAACTTGGGACCATAAAGTGGTATTGTACGATGAGGACTAATGTACCTAGGGACCATAAAGTGGTATTGTACGATAAGGACTAATGTAACTAGGGACCATAGAGTGGTATTGTACGATAAGGACTAATGTAACTAGAGACCATAAAGTGGTATTGTACGATAAGGACTAATGTAACTAGGGACCATAAAGTGGTATTGTACGATAAGGACTAATGTAACTAGAGACCATAAAGTGGTATTGTACGATGAAGGACTAATGTAACTAGGGACCATAAAGTGTTATTGTACGACGAGGACTAATGTAACTAGGGACCATAAAGTGGTATTGTACGATGGAGGACTAATGTAACTAGGGACCAAAAAGTGGTATTGTACGATGGAGGACTAATGTAACTAGGGACCATAAAGTGGTATTGTACGATGAGGGGCTAATGTAACTAGGGACCATAAAGTGGTACTGTACGATGAGGGACTAATGTAACTAGAGACCATAAAGTGGTATTGTACGATGAAGGACTAATGTAACTAGGGACCATAAAATGGTATTGTACGATGAAGGACTAATGTAACTAGAGACCATAAAGTGGTATTGTACGATAAGGACTAATGTAACTAGGGACCATAAAGTGGTATTGTACGATGGAGGACTAATGTAACTAGGGACCATCAAGTGGTATTGTACGATGGAGGACTAATGTAACTAGGGACAATAAAGTGGTATTGTACGATGAAGGACTAATGTAACTAGGGACAATAAAGTGGTATTGTACGATGAAGGACTAATGTAACTAGGGACCATAAAGTGGTATTGTACGATGGAGGACTAATGTAACTAGGAACCATAAATTGGTATTGTACGATGGAGGACTAATGTAACTAGGGACCATAAAGTGGTATTGTACGATGAAGGACTAATGTAACTAGGGACCATAAAGTGGTATTGTACGATGGAGGACTAATGTAACTAGGGACAATAAAGTGGTATTGTGCGATGGAGGACTAATGTAACTAGAGACCATAAAGTGGTATTGTACGATGAAGGACTAATGTAACTAGGGACCATAAAGTGGTATTGCACGATAGAGGACTAATGTAACTAGAGACCATAAAGTGGTATTGTACCATGAAGGACTAATGTAACTAGAGACCATAAAGTGGTATTGTATGATGAAGGACTAATGTAACTAGGGACCATAAAGTGGTATTGTACGATGAAGGACTAATGTAACTAGGGACCATAAAGTGGTATTGTGCGATGGAGGACTAATGTAACTAGAGACTATAAAGTGGTATTGTACGATGGAGGACTAATTTAACTAGGGACCATAAAGTGGTATTGTACGATGAAGGACTAATGTAACTAGGGACCATAAAGTGGTATTGTATGATGAAGGACTAATGTAACTAGGGACCATAAAGTGGTATTGTACGATGAAGGACTAATGTAACTAGAGACCATAAAGTGTTATTGTACGATAAGGACTAATGTAACTAGGGACCATAAAGTGGTATTGTACGATGAAGGACTAATGTAAATAGGGACCATAAAGTGGTATTGTACGATGAGGACTAATGTAACTAGGAACCATAAAGTGGTATTGTACGATGAAGGACTAATGTAACTAGGGACCATAAAGTGTTATTGTACGATGAGGACTAATGTACCTAGGGACCATAAAGTGGTATTGTACGATGGAGGACTAATGTAACTAGGGACCATAAAGTGGTATTGTACGATGGAGGACTAATGTAACTAGGGACCATAAAGTGGTATTGTACGATAAGGACTAATGTAACTAGAGACCATAAAGTGGTATTGTACGATGAAGGACTAATGTAACTAGGGACCATAAAGTGTTATTGTACGATGAGGACTAATGTAACTAGGGACCATAAAGTGGTATTGTACGATGAGGACTAATGTACCTAGGGACCATAAAGTGGTATTGTACGATAAGGACTAATGTAACTAGGGACCATAGAGTGGTATTGTACGATAAGGACTAATGTAACTAGAGACCATAAAGTGGTATTGTACGATAAGGACTAATGTAACTAGGGACCATAAAGTGGTATTGTACGATAAGGACTAATGTAACTAGAGACCATAAAGTGGTATTGTACGATGAAGGACTAATGTAACTAGGGACCATAAAGTGTTATTGTACGACGAGGACTAATGTAACTAGGGACCATAAAGTGGTATTGTACGATAAGGACTAATGTAACTAGGGACCAAAAAGTGGTATTGTACGATGGAGGACTAATGTAACTAGGGACCATAAAGTGGTATTGTACGATGAGGGGCTAATGTAACTAGGGACAATAAAGTGGTACTGTACGATGAGGGACTAATGTAACTAGAGACCATAAAGTGGTATTGTACGATGAAGGACTAATGTAACTAGGGACCATAAAATGGTATTGTACGATGAAGGACTAATGTAACTAGAGACCATAAAGTGGTATTGTACGATAAGGACTAATGTAACTAGGGACCATAAAGTGGTATTGTACGATGGAGGACTAATGTAACTAGGGACCATCAAGTGGTATTGTACGATGGAGGACTAATGTAACTAGGGACAATAAAGTGGTATTGTACGATGAAGGACTAATGTAACTAGGGACAATAAAGTGGTATTGTACGATGAAGGACTAATGTAACTAGGGACCATAAAGTGTTATTGTACGATGGAGGACTAATGTAACTAGGGACCATAAAGTGGTATTGTACGATGGAGAACTAATGTAACTAGAGACCATAAAGTGGTATTGTACGATAAGGACTAATGTAACTAGGGACCATAAAGTGGTATTGCACGATAGAGGACTAATGTAACTAGAGATCATAAAGTGGTATTGTACGATGAAGGACTAATGTAACTAGGGCCCATAAAGTGGTATTGTATGATGAAGGACTAATGTAACTAGAGACCATAAATTGGTATTGTACGATGAAGGACTAATGTAACTAGGGACCATAAAGTGTTATTGTACGATGAAGGACTAATGTAACTAGAGACCATAAAGTGTTATTGTACGATGAAGGACTAATGTAACTAGAGACCATAAAGTGGTATTGTACGATGAAGGACTAATGTGACTAGGGACCATAAAGTATTATTGTACGATGAAGGACTAATGTAACTACTGACAATAAAGTGGTATTGTACGATGAAGGACTAATGTAACTAGAGACCATAAAGTGGTATTGTACGATGGAGGACTAATGTAACTAGGGACCATAAAGTGGTATTGTACGATGGAGAACTAATGTAACTAGAGACCATAAAGTGGTATTGTACGATGGAGGACTAATGTAACTAGAGACCATAAAGTGGTATTGTACGATGGAGGACTAATGTAACTAGAGACCAAAAAGTGGTATTGTACGATGAAGGACTAATGTAACTAGGGACCATAAAGTGGTATTGTACGATGGAGGACTAAAGTAACTAGAGACCATAAAGTGGTATTGTACGATGAAGGACTAATGTAACTAGGGACCATAAAGTGGTATTGTACGATGAAGGACTAATGTAACTAGGGACCATTAAGTGGTATTGTGCGATGAAGGACTAATGTAACTAGGGACCATAAAGTGGTATTGTACGATGGAGGACTAATGTAACTAGAGACCATAAAGTGGTATTGTACGATGAAGGACTAATGTAACTAGGGACCATAAAGTGGTATTGTACGATGGAGGACTAATGTAACTTGGGACCATAAAGTGGTATTGTACGATGGAGGACTAATGTAACTAGGGACAATAAAGTGGTATTGTGCGATGGAGGACTAATGTAACTAGGGACCATAAAGTGGTATTGTACGATGGAGGACTAATGTAACTAGGGACCATAAAGTGGTATTGTTCGAAGGAGGACTAATGTAACTAGAGACCATAAAGTGGTATTGTACGATGGAGGACTAATGTAACTAGAGACCATAAAGTGGTATTGTACGATGAAGGACTAATGTAACTAGGGACCATAAAGTGGTATTGTACGATGAGGGACTAATGTAACTAGGGACCATAAAGTGGTATTGTACGATGAAGGACTAATGTAACTATGGACCATAAAGTGGTATTGTACGATGAAGGACTAATGTAACTAGGGACCATTAAATGGTATTGTGCGATGAAGGACTAATGTAACTAGGGACCATAAAGTGGTATTGTACGATGGAGGACTAATGTAACTAGAGACCATAAAGTGGTATTGTACGATGAAGGACTAATGTAACTAGGGGCCCTAAAAAGGGTTTTGTACGATGAAGGACTAATGAAACTAGGGACCATTAAGTGGTATTGTGCGATGAAGGACTAATGTAACTAGGGACCATAAAGTGGTATTGTACGAAGGAGGACTAATGTAACTAGAGACCATAAAGTGGTATTGTACGATGAAGGACTAATGTAACTAGGGACCATAAAGTGGTATTGTACGATGGAGGACTAATGTAACTAGGAACCATAAATTGGTATTGTACGATGGAGGACTAATGTAACTAGGGACCATAAAGTGGTATTGTACGATGAAGGACTAATGTAACTAGGGACCATAAAGTGGTATTGTACGATGGAGGACTAATGTAACTAGGGACAATAAAGTGGTATTGTGCGATGGAGGACTAATGTAACTAGAGACCATAAAGTGGTATTGTACGATGAAGGACTAATGTAACTAGGGACCATAAAGTGGTATTGCACGATAGAGGACTAATGTAACTAGAGACCATAAAGTGGTATTGTACCATGAAGGACTAATGTAACTAGAGACCATAAAGTGGTATTGTATGATGAAGGACTAATGTAACTAGGGACCATAAAGTGGTATTGTACGATGAAGGACTAATGTAACTAGGGACCATAAAGTGGTATTGTGCGATGGAGGACTAATGTAACTAGAGACTATAAAGTGGTATTGTACGATGGAGGACTAATTTAACTAGGGACCATAAAGTGGTATTGTACGATGAAGGACTAATGTAACTAGGGACCATAAAGTGGTATTGTATGATGAAGGACTAATGTAACTAGGGACCATAAAGTGGTATTGTACGATGAAGGACTAATGTAACTAGAGACCATAAAGTGTTATTGTACGATAAGGACTAATGTAACTAGGGACCATAAAGTGGTATTGTACGATGAAGGACTAATGTAAATAGGGACCATAAAGTGGTATTGTACGATGAGGACTAATGTAACTAGGAACCATAAAGTGGTATTGTACGATGAAGGACTAATGTAACTAGGGACCATAAAGTGTTATTGTACGATGAGGACTAATGTACCTAGGGACCATAAAGTGGTATTGTACGATGGAGGACTAATGTAACTAGGGACCATAAAGTGGTATTGTACGATGGAGGACTAATGTAACTAGGGACCATAAAGTGGTATTGTACGATAAGGACTAATGTAACTAGAGACCATAAAGTGGTATTGTACGATGAAGGACTAATGTAACTAGGGACCATAAAGTGTTATTGTACGATGAGGACTAATGTAACTAGGGACCATAAAGTGGTATTGTACGATGAGGACTAATGTACCTAGGGACCATAAAGTGGTATTGTACGATAAGGACTAATGTAACTAGGGACCATAGAGTGGTATTGTACGATAAGGACTAATGTAACTAGAGACCATAAAGTGGTATTGTACGATAAGGACTAATGTAACTAGGGACCATAAAGTGGTATTGTACGATAAGGACTAATGTAACTAGAGACCATAAAGTGGTATTGTACGATGAAGGACTAATGTAACTAGGGACCATAAAGTGTTATTGTACGACGAGGACTAATGTAACTAGGGACCATAAAGTGGTATTGTACGATAAGGACTAATGTAACTAGGGACCAAAAAGTGGTATTGTACGATGGAGGACTAATGTAACTAGGGACCATAAAGTGGTATTGTACGATGAGGGGCTAATGTAACTAGGGATCATAAAGTGGTACTGTACGATGAGGGACTAATGTAACTAGAGACCATAAAGTGGTATTGTACGATGAAGGACTAATGTAACTAGGGACCATAAAATGGTATTGTACGATGAAGGACTAATGTAACTAGAGACCATAAAGTGGTATTGTACGATAAGGACTAATGTAACTAGGGACCATAAAGTGGTATTGTACGATGGAGGACTAATGTAACTAGGGACCACAAAGTGGTATTGTACGATGGAGGACTAATGTAACTAGGGACAATAAAGTGGTATTGTACGATGAAGGACTAATGTAACTAGGGACAATAAAGTGGTATTGTACGATGAAGGACTAATGTAACTAGGGACCATAAAGTGTTATTGTACGATGGAGGACTAATGTAACTAGGGACCATAAAGTGGTATTGTACGATGGAGAACTAATGTAACTAGAGACCATAAAGTGGTATTGTACGATAAGGACTAATGTAACTAGGGACCATAAAGTGGTATTGCACGATAGAGGACTAATGTAACTAGAGATCATAAAGTGGTATTGTACGATGAAGGACTAATGTAACTAGGGCCCATAAAGTGGTATTGTATGATGAAGGACTAATGTAACTAGAGACCATAAATTGGTATTGTACGATGAAGGACTAATGTAACTAGGGACCATAAAGTGTTATTGTACGATGAAGGACTAATGTAACTAGAGACCATAAAGTGTTATTGTACGATGAAGGACTAATGTAACTAGAGACCATAAAGTGGTATTGTACGATGAAGGACTAATGTGACTAGGGACCATAAAGTATTATTGTACGATGAAGGACTAATGTAACTACTGACAATAAAGTGGTATTGTACGATGAAGGACTAATGTAACTAGAGACCATAAAGTGGTATTGTACGATGTAGGACTAATGTAACTAGGGACCATAAAGTGGTATTGTACGATGGAGGACTAATGTAACTAGGGACAATAAAGTGGTATTGTACGATGAAGGACTAATGTAACTAGGGACAATAAAGTGTTATTGTACGATGAAGGACTAATGTAACTAGAGACCATAAAGTGGTATTGTACGATAAGGACTAATGTAACTAGGGACCATAAAATGTTATTGTACGGTGGAGGACTAATGTAACTAGGGACAATTAAGTGGTATTTTACGATGAAGGACTAATGTAACTAGGGACAATAAAGTGTTATTGTACGATGTAGGACTAATGTAACTAGGGACAATAAAGTGTTATTGTACGATGAAGGACTAATGTAACTAGGGACCATAAAGTAGTATTGTACGATAAGGACTAACGTAACTAGGGACCATAAAGTGGTATTGTACGATGAAGGACTAATGTAACTAGGGACAATAAAGTGTTAGTGTACGATGAAGGACTAATGTAACTAGGGACAATAAAGAGGTATTGTACGATGGAGGACTAATGTAACTAGGGACCATAAAGTGGTATTGTACGATGAAGGACTAATGTAACTAGAGACCAGAAAGTGGTATTGTACGATAAGGACTAATGTAACTAGGGACCATAAAGTGTTATTGTACGATGAAGGACTAATGTATCTAGGGACAATAAAGTGGTATTGTACGATGGAGGACTAATGTAACTAGGGACAATAAAGTGTTATTGTACGATGAAGGACTAATGTAACTAGGGACAATAAAGTGGTATTGTACGATGGAGGACTAATGTAACTAGGGACCATAAAGTGGTATTGTACGATGAAGGACTAATGTAACTAGGGACCATAAAGTGGTATTGTGCGATGGAGGACTAATGTAACTAGGGACCATAAAGTGGTATTGTGCTATGAAGGACTAATGTAACTAGGGACCATAAAGTGGTATTGTACGATGGAGGACTAATGTAACTAGAGACCATAAAGTGGTATTGTACGATGAAGGACTAATGTAACTAGGGACCATAAAGTGGTATTGTGCGATGGAGGACTAATGTAACTAGAGACCATAAAGTGGTATTGTACGATGAAGGACTAATGTAACTAGAGACCATAAAGTGTTATTGTACGATAAGGACTAATGTAACTAGGGACCATAAAGTGGTATTGTACGATGAAGGACTAATGTAACTAGAGACCATAAAGTGGTATTGTACGATGGAGGACTAATGTAACTAGAGACCATAAAGTGGTATTGTACGATGGAGGACTAATGTAACTAGAGACCATAAAGTGGTATTGTACGATGAGGGACTAATGTAACTAGGGACCATAAAGTGGTATTGTACGATGGAGGACTACTGTAACTAGGGACCATAAAGTGGTATTGTACGATTAAGGACTAATGTAACTAGAGACCATAAAGTGGTATTGTACGATGAAGAACTAATGTAACTAGGGACCATAAAGTGGTATTGTACGATGAAGGACTAATGTAACTAGGGACCATAAAGTGGTATTGTACGATGGAGGACTAATGTAACTAGGGACCATAAAGTGGTATTGTACGATGGAGAACTAATGTAACTAGGGACCATAAAGTGGTATTGTACGATGGAGGACTAAAGTAACTAGAGACCATAAAGTGGTATTGTACGATGAAGGACTATTGTAACTAGGGACCATAAAGTGGTATTGTACGATGGAGGACTATTGTAACTAGAGACCATAAAGTGGTATTGTACGATGAAGGACTAATGTAACTAGGGACCATAAAGTGGTATTGTACGATGGAGGACTAATGTAACTAGGGACCATAAAGTGGTATTGTACGATGGAGGACTAATGTAACTAGGGACAATAAAGTGGTATTGTGCGATGGAGGACTAATGTAACTAGGGACCATAAAGTGGTATTGTACGATGGAGGACTAATGTAACTAGGGACCATAAAGTGGTATTGTACGATGGAGGACTAATGTAACTAGAGACCATAAAGTGGTATTGTACGATGGAGGACTAATGTAACTAGAGACCATAAAGTGGTATTGTACGATGAAGGACTAATGTAACTAGGGACCATAAAGTGGTATTGTGCGATGAAGGACTAATGTAACTAGGGACCATAAAGTGGTATTGTACGATGGAGGACTAATGTAACTAGAGACCATAAAGTGGTATTGTACGATGAAGGACTAATGTAACTAGGGACCATAAAGTGGTATTGTACGATGGAGGACTAATGTAACTAGGAACCACAAATTGGTATTGTACGATGGAGGACTAATGTAACTAGGGACCATAAAGTGGTATTGTACGATGAAGGACTAATGTAACTAGGGACCATAAAGTGGTATTCTACGATGGAGGACTAATGTAACTAGGGACAATAAAGTGGTATTGTGCGATGGAGGACTAATGTAACTAGAGACCATAAAGTGGTATTGTACGATGAAGGACTAATGTAACTAGGGACCATAAAGTGGTATTGCACGATAGAGGACTAATGTAACTAGAGACCATAAAGTGGTATTGTACCATGAAGGACTAATGTAACTAGAGACCATAAAGTGGTATTGTATGATGAAGGACTAATGTAACTAGGGACCATAAAGTGGTATTGTACGATGAAGGACTAATGTAACTAGGGACCATAAAGTGGTATTGTGCGATGGAGGACTAATGTAACTAGAGACCATAAAGTGGTATTGTACGATGGAGGACTAATTTAACTAGGGACCATAAAGTGGTATTGTACGATGAAGGACTAATGTAACTAGGGACCATAAAGTGGTATTGTATGATGAAGGACTAATGTAACTAGGGACCATAAAGTGGTATTGTACGATGAAGGACTAATGTAACTAGAGACCATAAAGTGTTATTGTACGATAAGGACTAATGTAACTAGGGACCATAAAGTGGTATTGTACGATGAAGGACTAATGTAAATAGGGACCATAAAGTGGTATTGTACGATGAGGACTAATGTAACTAGGAACCATAAAGTGGTATTGTACGATGAAGGACTAATGTAACTAGGGACCATAAAGTGTTATTGTACGATGAGGACTAATGTACCTAGGGACCATAAAGTGGTATTGTACGATGGAGGACTAATGTAACTAGGGACCATAAAGTGGTATTGTACGATGGAGGACTAATGTAACTAGGGACCATAAAGTGGTATTGTACGATAAGGACTAATGTAACTAGAGACCATAAAGTGGTATTGTACGATGAAGGACTAATGTAACTAGGGACCATAAAGTGTTATTGTACGATGAGGACTTATGTAACTAGGGACCATAAAGTGGTATTGTACGATGAGGACTAATGTAACTAGCGACCATAAAGTGGTATTGTACGATAAGGACTAATGTAACTAGGGACCATAGAGTGGTATTGTACGATAAGGACTAATGTAACTAGAGACCATAAAGTGGTATTGTACGATAAGGACTAATGTAACTAGGGACCATAAAGTGGTATTGTACGATAAGGACTAATGTAACTAGAGACCATAAAGTGGTATTGTACGATGAAGGACTAATGTAACTAGGGACCATAAAGTGTTATTGTACGATGAGGACTAATGTAACTAGGGACCATAAAGTGATATTGTACGATAAGGACTAATGTAACTAGGGACCAAAAAGTGGTATTGTACGATGGAGGACTAATGTAACTAGGGACCATAAAGTGGTATTGTACGATGAGGGGCTAATGTAACTAGGGAGCATAAAGTGGTACTGTACGATGAGGGACTAATGTAACTAGAGACCATAAAGTGGTATTGTACGATGAAGGACTAATGTAACTAGGGACCATAAAATGGTATTGTACGATGAAGGACTAATGTAACTAGAGACCATAAAGTGGTATTGTACGATAAGGACTAATGTAACTAGGGACCATAAAGTGGTATTGTACGATGGAGGACTAATGTAACTAGGGACCATAAAGTGGTATTGTACGATGGAGGACTAATGTAACTAGGGACAATAAAGTGGTATTGTACGATGAAGGACTAATTTAACTAGGGACAATAAAGTGGTATTGTACGATGAAGGACTAATGTAACTAGGGACCATAAAGTGGTATTGTACGATGGAGGACTAATGTAACTAGGGACCATAAAGTGGTATTGTACGATGGAGAACTAATGTAACTAGAGACCATAAAGTGGTATTGTACGATAAGGACTAATGAAACTAGGGACCATAAAGTGGTATTGCACGATAGAGGACTAATGTAACTAGAGATCATAAAGTGGTATTGTACGATGAAGGTCTAATGTAACTAGGGCCCATAAAGTGGTATTGTATGATGAAGGACTAATGTAACTAGAGACCATAAATTGGTATTGTACGATGAAGGACTAATGTAACTAGGGACCATAAAGTGTTATTGTACGATGAAGGACTAATGTAACTAGAGACCATAAAGTGTTATTGTACGATGAAGGACTAATGTAACTAGAGACCATAAAGTGGTATTGTACGATGAAGGACTAATGTGACTAGGGACCATAAAGTGTTATTGTACGATGAAGGACTAATGTAACTACTGACAATAAAGTGGTATTGTACGATGAAGGACTAATGTAACTAGAGACCATAAAGTGGTATTGTACGATAAGGACTAATGTAACTAGGGACCATAAAGTGGTATTGTACGATGGAGGACTAATGTAACTAGGGACCATAAAGTGGTATTGTACGATGGAGGACTAATGTAACTAGGGACAATAAAGTGGTATTGTACGATGAAGGACTAATGTAACTAGGGACAATAAAGTGTTATTGTACGATGAAGGACTAATGTAACTAGAGACCATAAAGTGGTATTGTACGATAAGGACTAATGTAACTAGGGACCATAAAATGTTATTGTACGATGGAGGACTAATGTAACTAGGGACAATTAAGTGGTATTGTACGATGAAGGACTAATGTAACTAGGGACAATAAAGTGTTATTGTACGATGAAGGACTAATGTAACTAGGGACAATAAAGTGTTATTGTACGATGAAGGACTAATGTAAGTAGGGACCATAAAGTAGTATTGTACGATAAGGACTAACGTAACTAGGGACCATAAAGTGGTATTGTACGATGAAGGACTAATGTAACTAGGGACAATAAAGTGTTATTGTACGATGAAGGACTAATGTAACTAGGGACAATAAAGAGGTATTGTACGATGGAGGACTAATGTAACTAGGGACCATAAAGTGGTATTGTACGATGAAGGACTAATGTAACTAGAGACCATAAAGTGGTATTGTACGATAAGGACTAATGTAACTAGGGACCATAAAGTGTTATTGTACGATGAAGGACTAATGTATCTAGGGACAATAAAGTGGTATTGTACGATGGAGGACTAATGTAACTAGGGACAATAAAGTGTTATTGTACGATGAAGGACTAATGTAACTAGGGACAATAAAGTGGTATTGTACGATGGAGGACTAATGTAACTAGGGACCATAAAGTGGTATTGTACGATGAAGGACTAATGTAACTAGGGACCATAAAGTGGTATTGTGCGATGGAGGACTAATGTAACTAGGGACCATAAAGTGGTATTGTGCTATGAAGGACTAATGTAACTAGGGACCATAAAGTGGTATTGTACGATGGAGGACTAATGTAACTAGAGACCATAAAGTGGTATTGTACGATGAAGGACTAATGTAACTAGGGACCATAAAGTGGTATTGTACGATGGACGACTAATGTAACTAGGGACCATAAAGTGGTATTGTACGATGGAGAACTAATGTAACTAGAGACCATAAAGTGGTATTGTACGATAAGGACTAATGTAACTAGGGACCATAAAGTGGTATTGCACGATAGAGGACTAATGTAACTAGAGATCATAAAGTGGTATTGTACGATGAAGGACTAATGTAACTAGGGCCCATAAAGTGGTATTGTATGATGAAGGACTAATGTAACTAGAGACCATAAATTGGTATTGTACGATGAAGGACTAATGTAACTAGGGACCATAAAGTGTTATTGTACGATGAAGGACTAATGTAACTAGAGACCATAAAGTGTTATTGTACGATGAAGGACTAATGTAACTAGAGACCATAAAGTGGTATTGTACGATGAAGGACTAATGTGACTAGGGACCATAAAGTGTTATTGTACGATGAAGGACTAATGTAACTACTGACAATAAAGTGGTATTGTACGATGAAGGACTAATGTAACTAGAGACCATAAAGTGGTATTGTACGATAAGGACTACTGTAACTAGGGACCATAAAGTGGTATTGTACGATGGAGGACTAATGTAACTAGGGACCATAAAGTGGTATTGTACGATGGAGGACTAATGTAACTAGGGACAATAAAGTGGTATTGTACGATGAAGGACTAATTTAACTAGGGACAATAAAGTGTTATTGTACGATGAAGGACTAATGTAACTAGAGACCATAAAGTGGTATTGTACGATAAGGACTAATGTAACTAGGGACCATAAAATGTTATTGTACGATGGAGGACTAATGTAACTAGGGACAATTAAGTGGTATTGTACGATGAAGGACTAATGTAACTAGGGACAATAAAGTGTTATTGTACGATGAAGGACTAATGTAACTAGGGACAATAAAGTGTTATTGTACGATGAAGGACTAATGTAACTAGGGACCATAAAGTAGTATTGTACGATAAGGACTAACGTAACTAGGGACCATAAAGTGGTATTGTACGATGAAGGACTAATGTAACTAGGGACAATAAAGTGTTATTGTACGATGAAGGACTAATGTAACTAGGGACAATAAAGAGGTATTGTACGATGGAGGACTAATGTAACTAGGGACCATAAAGTGGTATTGTACGATGAAGGACTAATGTAACTAGAGACCATAAAGTGGTATTGTACGATAAGGACTAATGTAACTAGGGACCATAAAGTGTTATTGTACGATGAAGGACTAATGTATCTAGGGACAATAAAGTGGTATTGTACGATGGAGGACTAATGTAACTAGGGACAATAAAGTGTTATTGTACGATGAAGGACTAATGTAACTAGGGACAATAAAGTGGTATTGTACGATGGAGGACTAATGTAACTAGGGACCATAAAGTGGTATTGTACGATGAAGGACTAATGTAACTAGGGACCATAAAGTGGTATTGTGCGATGGAGGACTAATGTAACTAGGGACCATAAAGTGGTATTGTGCTATGAAGGACTAATGTAACTAGGGACCATAAAGTGGTATTGTACGATGGAGGACTAATGTAACTAGAGACCATAAAGTGGTATTGTACGATGAAGGACTAATGTAACTAGGGACCATAAAGTGGTATTGTGCGATGGAGGACTAATGTAACTAGAGACCATAAAGTGGTATTGTACGATGAAGGACTAATGTAACTTAGGACCATAAAGTGTTATTGTACGATAAGGACTAATGTAACTAGGGACCATAAAGTGGTATTGTACGATGAAGGACTAATGTAACTAGGGACCATAAAGTGTTATTGTACGATAAGGACTAATGTAACTAGGGAACATAAATTGTTATTGTACGATGAAGGACTAATGTAACTAGGGACCATAAAGTGGTATTGTACGATGGAGGACTAATGTAACTAGAGACCATAAAGTGGTATTGTACGATGGAGGACTAATGTAACTAGAGACCATAAAGTGGTATTGTACGATGGAGGACTAATGTAACTAGAGACCATAAAGTGGTATTGTACGATGAGGGACTAATGTAACTAGGGACCATAAAGTGGTATTGTACGATGGAGGACTACTGTAACTAGGGACCATAAAGTGGTATTGTACGATGAAGGACTAATGTAACTAGAGACCATAAAGTGGTATTGTACGATGAAGAACTAATGTAACTAGGGACCATAAAGTGGTATTGTACGATGAAGGACTAATGTAACTAGGGACCATAAAGTGGTATTGTACGATGGAGGACTAATGTAACTAGGGACCATAAAGTGGTATTGTACGATGGAGAACTAATGTAACTAGAGACCATAAAGTGGTATTGTACGATGGAGGACTAATGTAACTAGAGACCATAAAGTGGTATTGTACGATGGAGGACTAATGTAACTAGAGACCAAAAAGTGGTATTGTACGATGAAGGACTAATGTAACTAGGGATCATAAAGTGGTATTGTACGATGGAGGACTAAAGTAACTAGAGACCATAAAGTGGTATTGTACGATGAAGGACTATTGTAACTAGGGACCATAAAGTGGTATTGTACGATGGAGGACTATTGTAACTAGAGACCATAAAGTGGTATTGTACGATGAAGGACTAATGTAACTAGGGACCATAAAGTGGTATTGTACGATGGAGGACTAATGTAACTAGGGACCATAAAGTGGTATTGTACGATGGAGGACTAATGTAACTAGGGACAATAAGGTGGTATTGTGCGATGGAGGACTAATGTAACTAGGGACCATAAAGTGGTATTGTACGATGGAGGACTAATGTAACTAGGGACCATAAAGTGGTATTGTACGATGGAGGACTAATGTAACTAGAGACCATAAAGTGGTATTGTACGATGGAGGACTAATGTAACTAGAGACCATAAAGTGGTATTGTACGATGAAGGACTAATGTAACTAGGGACCATAAAGTGGTATTGTACGATGAGGGACTAATGTAACTAGGGACCATAAAGTGGTATTGTACGATGAAGGACTAATGTAACTATGGACCATAAAGTGGTGTTGTACGATGAAGGACTAATGTAACTAGGGACCATTAAATGGTATTGTGCGATGAAGGACTAATGTAACTAGGGACCATAAAGTGGTATTGTACGATGGAGGACTAATGTAACTAGAGACCATAAAGTGGTATTGTACGATGAAGGACTAATGTAACTAGGGGCCCTAAAAAGGGTTTTGTACGATGAAGGACTAATGAAACTAGGGACCATTAAGTGGTATTGTGCGATGAACGACTAATGTAACTAGGGACCATAAAGTGGTATTGTACGATGGAGGACTAATGTAACTAGAGACCATAAAGTGGTATTGTACGATGAAGGACTAATGTAACTAGGGACCATAAAGTGGTATTGTACGATGGAGGACTAATGTATCTAGGGACCATAAAGTGGTATTGTACGATGGAGGACTAATGTAACTAGGGACCATAAAGTGGTATTGTACGATGAAGGACTAATGTAACTAGGGACCATAAAGTGGTATTGTACGATGGAGGACTAATGTAACTAGGGACAATAAAGTGGTATTGTGCGATGGAGGACTAATGTAACTAGAGACCATAAAGTGGTATTGTACGATGAAGGACTAATGTAACTAGGGACCATAAAGTGGTATTGCACGATAGAGGACTAATGTAACTAGAGACCATAAAGTGGTATTGTACGATGAAGGACTAATGTAACTAGAGACCATAAAGTGGTATTGTATGATGAAGGACTAATGTAACTAGGGACCATAAAGTGGTATTGTACGATGAAGGACTAATGTAACTAGGGACCATAAAGTGGTATTGTACGATGGAGGACTAATGTAACTAGAGACCATAAAGTGGTATTGTACGATGGAGGTCTAATTTAACTAGGGACCATAAAGTGGTATTGTACGATGAAGGACTAATGTAACTAGGGACCATAAAGTGGTATTGTATGATGAAGGACTAATGTAACTAGGGACCATAAAGTGGTATTGTACGATGAAGGACTAATGTAACTAGAGACCATAAAGTGTTATTATACGATAAGGACTAATGTAACTAGGGACCATAAAGTGGTATTGTACGATGAAGGACTAATGTAAATAGGGACCATAAAGTGGTATTGTACGATGAGGACTAATGTAACTAGGAACCATAAAGTGGTATTGTACGATGAAGGACTAATGTAACTAGGGACCATAAAGTGTTATTGTACGATGAGGACTAATGTACCTAGGGACCATAAAGTGGTATTGTACGATGGAGGACTAATGTAACTAGGGACCATAAAGTGGTATTGTACGATGGAGGACTAATGTAACTAGGGACCATAAAGTGGTATTGTACGATAAGGACTAATGTAACTAGAGACCATAAAGTGGTATTGTACGATGAAGGACTAATGTAACTAGGGACCATAAAGTGTTATTGTACGATGAGGACTAATGTAACTAGGGACCATAAAGTGTTATTGTACGATGAGGACTAATGTAACTAGGGACCATAAAGTGGTATTGTACGATAAGGACTAATGTAACTAGGGACCATAGAGTGGTATTGTACGATAAGGACTAATGTAACTAGAGACCATAAAGTGGTATTGTACGATAAGGACTAATGTAACTAGGGACCATAAAGTGGTATTGTACGATAAGGACTAATGTAACTAGAGACCATAAAGTGGTATTGTACGATGAAGGACTAATGTAACTAGGGACCATAAAGTGTTATTGTACGATGAGGACTAATGTAACTAGGGACCATAAAGTGGTATTGTACGATAAGGACTAATGTAACTAGGGACCATAAAGTGGTATTGTACGATGGAGGACTAATGTAACTAGGGACCATAAAGTGGTATTGTACGATGAGGGGCTAATGTAACTAGGGACCATAAAGTTGTACTGTACGATGAGGGACTAATGTAACTAGAGACCATAAAGTGGTATTGTACGATGAAGGACTAATGTAACTAGGGACCATAAAATGGTATTTTACGATGAAGGACTAATGTAACTAGGGACCATAAAGTGGTATTGTACGATAAGGACTAATGTAACTAGGGACCATAAAGTGGTATTGTACGATAAGGACTAATTTAACTAGGGACCATAAAGTGGTATTGTACGATAAGGACTAATGTAACTAGATACCATAAAGTTGTATTTTACGATAAGGACTAATGTAACTAGGGACCATAAAGTGGTATTGTACGATGAGGACTAATGTAACTAGAGACCATAAAGTGGTATTGTACGATAAGGACTAATGTAACAAGGGACCATAAAGTGGTATTGTACGATGGAGGACTAATTTAACTAGGGACCATAAAGTGGTATTGTACGATGGAGGACTAATTTAACTAGGGACCATAAAGTGGTATTTTACGATAAGGACTAATGTAACTAGAGACCATAAAGTGGTATTGTACGATAAGGACTAATGTAACTAGAGACCATAAAGTGGTATTGTACGATGAAGGACTAATGTAACTAGGGACCATAAAGTGTTATTGTACGATGAGGACTAATGTAACTAGGGACCATAAAGTGGTATTGTACGATGAGGACTAATGTAACTAGGGACCATAAAGTGGTATTGTACGATAAGGACTAATGTAACTAGGGACCATAGAGTGGTATTGTACGATAAGGACTAATGTAACTAGAGACCATAAAGTGGTATTGTACGATAAGGACTAATGTAACTAGGGACCATAAAGTGGTATTGTACGATAAGGACTAATGTAACTAGAGACCATAAAGTGGTATTGTACGATGAAGGACTAATGTAACTAGGGACCATAAAGTGTTATTGTACGATGAGGACTAATGTAACTAGGGACCATAAAGTGATATTGTACGATAAGGACTAATGTAACTAGGGACCAAAAAGTGGTATTGTACGATGGAGGACTAATGTAACTAGGGACCATAAAGTGGTATTGTACGATGAGGGGCTAATGTAACTAGGGACCATAAAGTGGTACTGTACGATGAGGGACTAATGTAACTAGAGACCATCAAGTGGTATTGTACGATGAAGGACTAATGTAACTAGGGACCATAAAATGGTATTGTACGATGAAGGACTAATGTAACTAGAGACCATAAAGTGGTATTGTACGATAAGGACTAATGTAACTAGGGACCATAAAGTGGTATTGTACGATGGAGGACTAATGTAACTAGGGACCATAAAGTGGTATTGTACGATGGAGGACTAATGTAACTAGGGACAATAAAGTGGTATTGTACGATGAAGGACTAATTTAACTAGGGACAATAAAGTGGTATTGTACGATGAAGGACTAATGTAACTAGGGACCATAAAGTGGTATTGTACGATGGAGGACTAATGTAACTAGGGACCATAAAGTGGTATTGTACGATGGAGAACTAATGTAACTAGAGACCATAAAGTGGTATTGTACGATAAGGACTAATGTAACTAGGGACCATAAAGTGGTATTGCACGATAGAGGACTAATGTAACTAGAGATCATAAAGTGGTATTGTACGATGAAGGACTAATGTAACTAGGGCCCATAAAGTGGTATTGTATGATGAAGGACTAATGTAACTAGAGACCATAAATTGGTATTGTACGATGAAGGACTAATGTAACTAGGGACCATAAAGTGTTATTGTACGATGAAGGACTAATGTAACTAGAGACCATAAAGTGTTATTGTACGATGAAGGACTAATGTAACTAGAGACCATAAAGTGGTATTGTACGATGAAGGACTAATGTGACTAGGGACCATAAAGTGTTATTGTACGATGAAGGACTAATGTAACTACTGACAATAAAGTGGTATTGTACGATGAAGGACTAATGTAACTAGAGACCATAAAGTGGTATTGTACGATAAGGACTAATGTAACTAGGGACCATAAAGTGGTATTGTACGATGGAGGACTAATGTAACTAGGGACCATAAAGTGGTATTGTACGATGGAGGACTAATGTAACTAGGGACAATAAAGTGGTATTGTACGATGAAGGACTAATGTAACTAGGGACAATAAAGTGTTATTGTACGATGAAGGACTAATGTAACTAGAGACCATAAAGTGGTATTGTACGATAAGGACTAATGTAACTAGGGACCATAAAATGTTATTGTACGATGGAGGACTAATGTAACTAGGGACAATTAAGTGGTATTGTACGATGAAGGACTAATGTAACTAGGGACAATAAAGTGTTATTGTACGATGAAGGACTAATGTAACTAGGGACAATAAAGTGTTATTGTACGATGAAGGACTAATGTAAGTAGGGACCATAAAGTAGTATTGTACGATAAGGACTAACGTAACTAGGGACCATAAAGTGGTATTGTACGATGAAGGACTAATGTAACTAGGGACAATAAAGTGTTATTGTACGATGAAGGACTAATGTAACTAGGGACAATAAAGAGGTATTGTACGATGGAGGACTAATGTAACTAGGGACCATAAAGTGGTATTGTACGATGGAGGACTAATGTAACTAGAGACCATAAAGTGGTATTGTACGATAAGGACTAATGTAACTAGGGACCATAAAGTGTTATTGTACGATGAAGGACTAATGTATCTAGGGACAATAAAGTGGTATTGTACGATGGAGGACTAATGTAACTAGGGACAATAAAGTGTTATTGTACGATGAAGGACTAATGTAACTAGGGACAATAAAGTGGTATTGTACGATGGAGGACTAATGTAACTAGGGACCATAAAGTGGTATTGTACGATGAAGGACTAATGTAACTAGGGACCATAAAGTGGTATTGTGCGATGGAGGACTAATGTAACTAGGGACCATAAAGTGGTATTGTGCTATGAAGGACTAATGTAACTAGGGACCATAAAGTGGTATTGTACGATGGAGGACTAATGTAACTAGAGACCATAAAGTGGTATTGTACGATGAAGGACTAATGTAACTAGGGACCATAAAGTGGTATTGTACGATGGAGGACTAATGTGACTAGGGACCATAAAGTGGTATTGTACGATGGAGAACTAATGTAACTAGAGACCATAAAGTGGTATTGTACGATAAGGACTAATGTAACTAGGGACCATAAAGTGGTATTGCACGATAGAGGACTAATGTAACTAGAGATCATAAAGTGGTATTGTACGATGAAGGACTAATGTAACTAGGGCCCATAAAGTGGTATTGTATGATGAAGGACTAATGTAACTAGAGACCATAAATTGGTATTGTACGATGAAGGACTAATGTAACTAGGGACCATAAAATGTTATTGTACGATGGAGGACTAATGTAACTAGGGACAATTAAGTGGTATTGTACGATGAAGGACTAATGTAACTAGAGACCATAAAGTGGTATTGTACGATAAGGACTAATGTAACTAGGGACCATAAAGTGGTATTGTACGATGGAGGACTAATGTAACTAGGGACCATAAAGTGTTATTGTACGATGAAGGACTAATGTAACTAGAGACCATAAAGTGGTATTGTACGATGAAGGACTAATGTGACTAGGGACCATAAAGTGTTATTGTACGATGAAGGACTAATGTAACTACTGACAATAAAGTGGTATTGTACGATGAAGGACTAATGTAACTAGAGACCATAAAGTGGTATTGTACGATAAGGACTAATGTAACTAGGGACCATAAAGTGGTATTGTACGATGGAGGACTAATGTAACTAGGGACCATAAAGTGGTATTGTACGATGGAGGACTAATGTAACTAGGGACAATAAAGTGGTATTGTACGATGAAGGACTAATGTAACTAGGGACAATAAAGTGTTATTGTACGATGAAGGACTAATGTAACTAGAGACCATAAAGTGGTATTGTACGATAAGGACTAATGTAACTAGGGACCATAAAATGTTATTGTACGATGGAGGACTAATGTAACTAGGGACAATTAAGTGGTATTGTACGATGAAGGACTAATGTAACTAGGGACAATAAAGTGTTATTGTACGATGAAGGACCAATGTAACTAGGGACAATAAAGTGTTATTGTACGATGAAGGACTAATGTAACTAGGGACCATAAAGTAGTATTGTACGATAAGGACTAACGTAACTAGGGACCATAAAGTGGTATTGTACGATGAAGGACTAATGTAACTAGGGACAATAAAGTGTTATTGTACGATGAAGGACTAATGTAACTAGGGACAATAAAGAGGTATTGTACGATGGAGGACTAATGTAACTAGGGACCATAAAGTGGTATTGTACGATGAAGGACTAATGTAACTAGAGACCATAAAGTGGTATTGTACGATAAGGACTAATGTAACTAGGGACCATAAAGTGTTATTGTACGATGAAGGACTAATGTATCTAGGGACAATAAAGTGGTATTGTACGATGGAGGACTAATGTAACTAGGGACAATAAAGTGTTATTGTACGATGAAGGACTAATGTAACTAGGGACAATAAAGTGGTATTGTACGATGGAGGACTAATGTAACTAGGGACCATAAAGTGGTATTGTACGATGAAGGACTAATGTAACTAGGGACCATAAAGTGGTATTGTGCGATGGAGGACTAATGTAACTAGGGACCATAAAGTGGTATTGTGCTATGAAGGACTAATGTAACTAGGGACCATAAAGTGGTATTGTACGATGGAGGACTAATGTAACTAGAGACCATAAAGTGGTATTGTACGATGAAGGACTAATGTAACTAGGGACCATAAAGTGGTATTGTGCGATGGAGGACTAATGTAACTAGAGACCATAAAGTGGTATTGTACGATGAAGGACTTATGTAACTAGAGACCATAAAGTGTTATTGTACGATAAGGACTAATGTAACTAGGGACCATAAAGTGGTATTGTACGATGAAGGACTAATGTAACTAGGGACCATAAAGTGTTATTGTACGATAAGGACTAATGTAACTAGGGACCATAAATTGTTATTGTACGATGAAGGACTAATGTAACTAGGGACCATAAAGTGGTATTGTACGATGGAGGACTAATGTAACTAGAGACCATAAAGTGGTATTGTACGATGGAGGACTAATGTAACTAGAGACCATAAAGTGGTATTGTACGATGGAGGACTAATGTAACTAGAGACCATAAAGTGGTATTGTACGATGAGGGACTAATGTAACTAGGGACCATAAAGTGGTATTGTACGATGGAGGACTACTGTAACTAGGGACCATAAAGTGGTATTGTACGATGAAGGACTAATGTAACTAGAGACCATAAAGTGGTATTGTACGATGAAGAACTAATGTAACTAGGGACCATAAAGTGGTATTGTACGATGAAGGACTAATGTAACTAGGGACCATAAAGTGGTATTGTACGATGGAGGACTAATGTAACTAGGGACCATAAAGTGGTATTGTACGATGGAGAACTAATGTAACTAGAGACCATAAAGTGGTATTGTACGATGGAGGACTAATGTAACTAGAGACCATAAAGTGGTATTGTACGATGGAGGACTAATGTAACTAGAGACCAAAAAGTGGTATTGTACGATGAAGGACTAATGTAACTAGGGATCATAAAGTGGTATTGTACGATGGAGGACTAAAGTAACTAGAGACCATAAAGTGGTATTGTACGATGAAGGACTATTGTAACTAGGGACCATAAAGTGGTATTGTACGATGGAGGACTATTGTAACTAGAGACCATAAAGTGGTATTGTACGATGAAGGACTAATGTAACTAGGGACCATAAAGTGGTATTGTACGATGGAGGACTAATGTAACTAGGGACCATAAAGTGGTATTGTACGATGGAGGACTAATGTAACTAGGGACAATAAGGTGGTATTGTGCGATGGAGGACTAATGTAACTAGGGACCATAAAGTGGTATTGTACGATGGAGGACTAATGTAACTAGGGACCATAAAGTGGTATTGTACGATGGAGGACTAATGTAACTAGAGACCATAAAGTGGTATTGTACGATGGAGGACTAATGTAACTAGAGACCATAAAGTGGTATTGTACGATGAAGGACTAATGTAACTAGGGACCATAAAGTGGTATTGTACGATGAGGGACTAATGTAACTAGGGACCATAAAGTGGTATTGTACGATGAAGGAATAATGTAACTATGGACCATAAAGTGGTGTTGTACGATGAAGGACTAATGTAACTAGGGACCATTAAATGGTATTGTGCGATGAAGGACTAATGTAACTAGGGACCATAAAGTGGTATTGTACGATGGAGGACTAATGTAACTAGAGACCATAAAGTGGTATTGTACGATGAAGGACTAATGTAACTAGGGGCCCTAAAAAGGGTTTTGTACGATGAAGGACTAATGAAACTAGGGACCATTAAGTGGTATTGTGCGATGAACGACTAATGTAACTAGGGACCATAAAGTGGTATTGTACGATGGAGGACTAATGTAACTAGAGACCATAAAGTGGTATTGTACGATGAAGGACTAATGTAACTAGGGACCATAAAGTGGTATTGTACGATGGAGGACTAATGTATCTAGGGACCATAAAGTGGTATTGTACGATGGAGGACTAATGTAACTAGGGACCATAAAGTGGTATTGTACGATGAAGGACTAATGTAACTAGGGACCATAAAGTGGTATTGTACGATGGAGGACTAATGTAACTAGGGACAATAAAGTGGTATTGTGCGATGGAGGACTAATGTAACTAGAGACCATAAAGTGGTATTGTACGATGAAGGACTAATGTAACTAGGGACCATAAAGTGGTATTGCACGATAGAGGACTAATGTAACTAGAGACCATAAAGTGGTATTGTACGATGAAGGACTAATGTAACTAGAGACCATAAAGTGGTATTGTATGATGAAGGACTAATGTAACTAGGGACCATAAAGTGGTATTGTACGATGAAGGACTAATGTAACTAGGGACCATAAAGTGGTATTGTACGATGGAGGACTAATGTAACTAGAGACCATAAAGTGGTATTGTACGATGGAGGTCTAATTTAACTAGGGACCATAAAGTGGTATTGTACGATGAAGGACTAATGTAACTAGGGACCATAAAGTGGTATTGTATGATGAAGGACTAATGTAACTAGGGACCATAAAGTGGTATTGTACGATGAAGGACTAATGTAACTAGAGACCATAAAGTGTTATTTTACGATAAGGACTAATGTAACTAGGGACCATAAAGTGGTATTGTACGATGAAGGACTAATGTAAATAGGGACCATAAAGTGGTATTGTACGATGAGGACTAATGTAACTAGGAACCATAAAGTGGTATTGTACGATGAAGGACTAATGTAACTAGGGACCATAAAGTGTTATTGTACGATGAGGACTAATGTACCTAGGGACCATAAAGTGGTATTGTACGATGGAGGACTAATGTAACTAGGGACCATAAAGTGGTATTGTACGATGGAGGACTAATGTAACTAGGGACCATAAAGTGGTATTGTACGATAAGGACTAATGTAACTAGAGACCATAAAGTGGTATTGTACGATGAAGGACTAATGTAACTAGGGACCATAAAGTGTTATTGTACGATGAGGACTAATGTAACTAGGGACCATAAAGTGTTATTGTACGATGAGGACTAATGTAACTAGGGACCATAAAGTGGTATTGTACGATAAGGACTAATGTAACTAGGGACCATAGAGTGGTATTGTACGATAAGGACTAATGTAACTAGAGACCATAAAGTGGTATTGTACGATAAGGACTAATGTAACTAGGGACCATAAAGTGGTATTGTACGATAAGGACTAATGTAACTAGAGACCATAAAGTGGTATTGTACGATGAAGGACTAATGTAACTAGGGACCATAAAGTGTTATTGTACGATGAGGACTAATGTAACTAGGGACCATAAAGTGGTATTGTACGATAAGGACTAATGTAACTAGGGACCATAAAGTGGTATTGTACGATGGAGGACTAATGTAACTAGGGACCATAAAGTGGTATTGTACGATGAGGGGCTAATGTAACTAGGGACCATAAAGTTGTACTGTACGATGAGGGACTAATGTAACTAGAGACCATAAAGTGGTATTGTACGATGAAGGACTAATGTAACTAGGGACCATAAAATGGTATTTTACGATGAAGGACTAATGTAACTAGGGACCATAAAGTGGTATTGTACGATAAGGACTAATGTAACTAGGGACCATAAAGTGGTATTGTACGATAAGGACTAATTTAACTAGGGACCATAAAGTGGTATTGTACGATAAGGACTAATGTAACTAGATACCATAAAGTTGTATTTTACGATAAGGACTAATGTAACTAGGGACCATAAAGTGGTATTGTACGATGAGGACTAATGTAACTAGAGACCATAAAGTGGTATTGTACGATAAGGACTAATGTAACAAGGGACCATAAAGTGGTATTGAACGATGGAGGACTAATTTAACTAGGGACCATAAAGTGGTATTGTACGATGGAGGACTAATTTAACTAGGGACCATAAAGTGGTATTTTACGATAAGGACTAATGTAACTAGAGACCATAAAGTGGTATTGTACGATAAGGACTAATGTAACTAGAGACCATAAAGTGGTATTGTACGATGAAGGACTAATGTAACTAGGGACCATAAAGTGTTATTGTACGATGAGGACTAATGTAACTAGGGACCATAAAGTGGTATTGTACGATGAGGACTAATGTAACTAGGGACCATAAAGTGGTATTGTACGATAAGGACTAATGTAACTAGGGACCATAGAGTGGTATTGTACGATAAGGACTAATGTAACTAGAGACCATAAAGTGGTATTGTACGATAAGGACTAATGTAACTAGGGACCATAAAGTGGTATTGTACGATAAGGACTAATGTAACTAGAGACCATAAAGTGGTATTGTACGATGAAGGACTAATGTAACTAGGGACCATAAAGTGTTATTGTACGATGAGGACTAATGTAACTAGGGACCATAAAGTGATATTGTACGATAAGGACTAATGTAACTAGGGACCAAAAAGTGGTATTGTACGATGGAGGACTAATGTAACTAGGGACCATAAAGTGGTATTGTACGATGAGGGGCTAATGTAACTAGGGACCATAAAGTGGTACTGTACGATGAGGGACTAATGTAACTAGAGACCATAAAGTGGTATTGTACGATGGAGGACTAATGTAACTAGGGACAATAAAGTGGTATTGTACGATGAAGGACTAATTTAACTAGGGACAATAAAGTGGTATTGTACGATGAAGGACTAATGTAACTAGGGACCATAAAGTGGTATTGTACGATGGAGGACTAATGTAACTAGGGACCATAAAGTGGTATTGTACGATGGAGAACTAATGTAACTAGAGACCATAAAGTGGTATTGTACGATAAGGACTAATGTAACTAGGGACCATAAAGTGGTATTGCACGATAGAGGACTAATGTAACTAGAGATCATAAAGTGGTATTGTACGATGAAGGACTAATGTAACTAGGGCCCATAAAGTGGTATTGTATGATGAAGGACTAATGTAACTAGAGACCATAAATTGGTATTGTACGATGAAGGACTAATGTAACTAGGGACCATAAAGTGTTATTGTACGATGAAGGACTAATGTAACTAGAGACCATAAAGTGTTATTGTACGATGAAGGACTAATGTAACTAGAGACCATAAAGTGGTATTGTACGATGAAGGACTAATGTGACTAGGGACCATAAAGTGTTATTGTACGATGAAGGACTAATGTAACTACTGACAATAAAGTGGTATTGTACGATGAAGGACTAATGTAACTAGAGACCATAAAGTGGTATTGTACGATAAGGACTAATGTAACTAGGGACCATAAAGTGGTATTGTACGATGGAGGACTAATGTAACTAGGGACCATAAAGTGGTATTGTACGATGGAGGACTAATGTAACTAGGGACAATAAAGTGGTATTGTACGATGAAGGACTAATGTAACTAGGGACAATAAAGTGTTATTGTACGATGAAGGACTAATGTAACTAGAGACCATAAAGTGGTATTGTACGATAAGGACTAATGTAACTAGGGACCATAAAATGTTATTGTACGATGGAGGACTAATGTAACTAGGGACAATTAAGTGGTATTGTACGATGAAGGACTAATGTAACTAGGGACAATAAAGTGTTATTGTACGATGAAGGACTAATGTAACTAGGGACAATAAAGTGTTATTGTACGATGAAGGACTAATGTACGTAGGGACCATAAAGTAGTATTGTACGATAAGGACTAACGTAACTAGGGACCATAAAGTGGTATTGTACGATGAAGGACTAATGTAACTAGGGACAATAAAGTGTTATTGTACGATGAAGGACTAATGTAACTAGGGACAATAAAGAGGTATTGTACGATGGAGGACTAATGTAACTAGGGACCATAAAGAGGTATTGTACGATGGAGGACTAATGTAACTAGAGACCATAAAGTGGTATTGTACGATAAGGACTAATGTAACTAGGGACCATAAAGTGTTATTGTACGATGAAGGACTAATGTATCTAGGGACAATAAAGTGGTATTGTACGATGGAGGACTAATGTAACTAGGGACAATAAAGTGTTATTGTACGATGAAGGACTAATGTAACTAGGGACAATAAAGTGGTATTGTACGATGGAGGACTAATGTAACTAGGGACCATAAAGTGGTATTGTACGATGAAGGACTAATGTAACTAGGGACCATAAAGTGGTATTGTGCGATGGAGGACTAATGTAACTAGGGACCATAAAGTGGTATTGTGCTATGAAGGACTAATGTAACTAGGGACCATAAAGTGGTATTGTACGATGGAGGACTAATGTAACTAGAGACCATAAAGTGGTATTGTACGATGAAGGACTAATGTAACTAGGGACCATAAAGTGGTATTGTACGATGGAGGACTAATGTGACTAGGGACCATAAAGTGGTATTGTACGATGGAGAACTAATGTAACTAGAGACCATAAAGTGGTATTGTACGATAAGGACTAATGTAACTAGGGACCATAAAGTGGTATTGCACGATAGAGGACTAATGTAACTAGAGATCATAAAGTGGTATTGTACGATGAAGGACTAATGTAACTAGGGCCCATAAAGTGGTATTGTATGATGAAGGACTAATGTAACTAGAGACCATAAATTGGTATTGTACGATGAAGGACTAATGTAACTAGGGAACATAAAATGTTATTGTACGATGGAGGACTAATGTAACTAGGGACAATTAAGTGGTATTGTACGATGAAGGACTAATGTAACTAGAGACCATAAAGTGGTATTGTACGATAAGGACTAATGTAACTAGGGACCATAAAGTGGTATTGTACGATGGAGGACTAATGTAACTAGGGACCATAAAGTGTTATTGTACGATGAAGGACTAATGTAACTAGAGACCATAAAGTGGTATTGTACGATGAAGGACTAATGTGACTAGGGACCATAAAGTGTTATTGTACGATGAAGGACTAATGTAACTACTGACAATAAAGTGGTATTGTACGATGAAGGACTAATGTAACTAGAGACCATAAAGTGGTATTGTACGATAAGGACTAATGTAACTAGGGACCATAAAGTGGTATTGTACGATGGAGGACTAATGTAACTAGGGACCATAAAGTGGTATTGTACGATGGAGGACTAATGTAACTAGGGACAATAAAGTGGTATTGTACGATGAAGGACTAATGTAACTAGGGACAATAAAGTGTTATTGTACGATGAAGGACTAATGTAACTAGAGACCATAAAGTGGTATTGTACGATAAGGACTAATGTAACTAGGGACCATAAAATGTTATTGTACGATGGAGGACTAATGTAACTAGGGACAATTAAGTGGTATTGTACGATGAAGGACTAATGTAACTAGGGACAATAAAGTGTTATTGTACGATGAAGGACTAATGTAACTAGGGACAATAAAGTGTTATTGTACGATGAAGGACTAATGTAACTAGGGACCATAAAGTAGTATTGTACGATAAGGACTAACGTAACTAGGGACCATAAAGTGGTATTGTTCGATGAAGGACTAATGTAACTAGGGACAATAAAGTGTTATTGTACGATGAAGGACTAATGTAACTAGGGACAATAAAGAGGTATTGTACGATGGAGGACTAATGTAACTAGGGACCATAAAGTGGTATTGTACGATGAAGGACTAATGTAACTAGAGACCATAAAGTGGTATTGTACGATAAGGACTAATGTAACTAGGGACCATAAAGTGTTATTGTACGATGAAGGACTAATGTATCTAGGGACAATAAAGTGGTATTGTACGATGGAGGACTAATGTAACTAGAGACCATAAAGTGGTATTGTACGATGAAGGACTAATGTAACTAGGGGCCCTAAAAAGGGTTTTGTACGATGAAGGACTAATGTAACTAGAGACCATAAAGTGGTATTGTACGATGGAGGACTAATGTAACTAGAGACCATAAAGTGGTATTGTACGATGGAGGACTAATGTAACTAGAGACCATAAAGTGGTATTGTACGATGAAGGACTAATGTAACTAGGGACCATAAAGTGGTATTGTGCGATGAAGGACTAATGTAACTAGGGACCATAAAGTGGTATTGTACGATGGAGGACTAATGTAACTAGAGACCATAAAGTGGTATTGTACGATGAAGGACTAATGTAACTAGGGACCATAAAGTGGTATTGTACGATGGAGGACTAATGTAACTAGGAACCACAAATTGGTATTGTACGATGGAGGACTAATGTAACTAGGGACCATAAAGTGGTATTGTACGATGAAGGACTAATGTAACTAGGGACCATAAAGTGGTATTCTACGATGGAGGACTAATGTAACTAGGGACAATAAAGTGGTATTGTGCGATGGAGGACTAATGTAACTAGAGACCATAAAGTGGTATTGTACGATGAAGGACTAATGTAACTAGGGACCATAAAGTGATATTGCACGATAGAGGACTAATGTAACTAGAGACCATAAAGTGGTATTGTACCATGAAGGACTAATGTAACTAGAGACCATAAAGTGGTATTGTATGATGAAGGACTAATGTAACTAGGGACCATAAAGTGGTATTGTACGATGAAGGACTAATGTAACTAGGGACCATAAAGTGGTATTGTGCGATGGAGGACTAATGTAACTAGAGACCATAAAGTGGTATTGTACGATGGAGGACTAATTTAACTAGGGACCATAAAGTGGTATTGTACGATGAAGGACTAATGTAACTAGGGACCATAAAGTGGTATTGTATGATGAAGGACTAATGTAACTAGGGACCATAAAGTGGTATTGTACGATGAAGGACTAATGTAACTAGAGACCATAAAGTGTTATTGTACGATGAGGACTAATGTAACTAGGGACCATAAAGTGGTATTGTACGATGAAGGACTAATGTAAATAGGGACCATAAAGTGGTATTGTACGATGAGGACTAATGTAACTAGGAACCATAAAGTGGTATTGTACGATGAAGGACTAATGTAACTAGGGACCATAAAGTGTTATTGTACGATGAGGACTAATGTACCTAGGGACCATAAAGTGGTATTGTACGATGGAGGACTAATGTAACTAGGGACCATAAAGTGGTATTGTACGATGGAGGACTAATGTAACTAGGGACCATAAAGTGGTATTGTACGATAAGGACTAATGTAACTAGAGACCATAAAGTGGTATTGTACGATGAAGGACTAATGTAACTAGGGACCATAAAGTGTTATTGTACGATGAGGACTAATGTAACTAGGGACCATAAAGTGGTATTGTACGATGAGGACTAATGTAACTAGGGACCATAAAGTGGTATTGTACGATAAGGACTAATGTAACTAGGGACCATAGAGTGGTATTGTACGATAAGGACTAATGTAACTAGAGACCATAAAGTGGTATTGTACGATAAGGACTAATGTAACTAGGGACCATAAAGTGGTATTGTACGATAAGGACTAATGTAACTAGAGACCATAAAGTGGTATTGTACGATGAAGGACTAATGTAACTAGGGACCATAAAGTGTTATTGTACGATGAGGACTAATGTAACTAGGGACCATAAAGTGATATTGTACGATAAGGACTAATGTAACTAGGGACCAAAAAGTGGTATTGTACGATGGAGGACTAATGTAACTAGGGACCATAAAGTGGTATTGTACGATGGAGAACTAATGTAACTAGAGACCATAAAGTGGTATTGTACGATAAGGACTAATGTAACTAGGGACCATAAAGTGGTATTGTACGATGGAGGACTAATGTAACTAGGGACAATAAAGTGGTATTGTACGATGAAGGACTAATTTAACTAGGGACAATAAAGTGGTATTGTACGATGAAGGACTAATGTAACTAGGGACCATAAAGTGGTATTGTACGATGGAGGACTAATGTAACTAGGGACCATAAAGTGGTATTGTACGATGGAGAACTAATGTAACTAGAGACCATAAAGTGGTATTGTACGATAAGGACTAATGAAACTAGGGACCATAAAGTGGTATTGCACGATAGAGGACTAATGTAACTAGAGATCATAAAGTGGTATTGTACGATGAAGGTCTAATGTAACTAGGGCCCATAAAGTGGTATTGTATGATGAAGGACTAATGTAACTAGAGACCATAAATTGGTATTGTACGATGAAGGACTAATGTAACTAGGGACCATAAAGTGTTATTGTACGATGAAGGACTAATGTAACTAGAGACCATAAAGTGTTATTGTACGATGAAGGACTAATGTAACTAGAGACCATAAAGTGGTATTGTACGATGAAGGACTAATGTGACTAGGGACCATAAAGTGTTATTGTACGATGAAGGACTAATGTAACTACTGACAATAAAGTGGTATTGTACGATGAAGGACTAATGTAACTAGAGACCATAAAGTGGTATTGTACGATAAGGACTAATGTAACTAGGGACCATAAAGTGGTATTGTACGATGGAGGACTAATGTAACTAGGGACCATAAAGTGGTATTGTACGATGGAGGACTAATGTAACTAGGGACAATAAAGTGGTATTGTACGATGAAGGACTAATGTAACTAGGGACAATAAAGTGTTATTGTACGATGAAGGACTAATGTAACTAGAGACCATAAAGTGGTATTGTACGATAAGGACTAATGTAACTAGGGACCATAAAATGTTATTGTACGATGGAGGACTAATGTAACTAGGGACAATTAAGTGGTATTGTACGATGAAGGACTAATGTAACTAGGGACAATAAAGTGTTATTGTACGATGAAGGACTAATGTAACTAGGGACAATAAAGTGTTATTGTACGATGAAGGACTAATGTAAGTAGGGACCATAAAGTAGTATTGTACGATAAGGACTAACGTAACTAGGGACCATAAAGTGGTATTGTACGATGAAGGACTAATGTAACTAGGGACAATAAAGTGTTATTGTACGATGAAGGACTAATGTAACTAGGGACAATAAAGAGGTATTGTACGATGGAGGACTAATGTAACTAGGGACCATAAAGTGGTATTGTACGATGAAGGACTAATGTAACTAGAGACCATAAAGTGGTATTGTACGATAAGGACTAATGTAACTAGGGACCATAAAGTGTTATTGTACGATGAAGGACTAATGTATCTAGGGACAATAAAGTGGTATTGTACGATGGAGGACTAATGTAACTAGGGACAATAAAGTGTTATTGTACGATGAAGGACTAATGTAACTAGGGACAATAAAGTGGTATTGTACGATGGAGGACTAATGTAACTAGGGACCATAAAGTGGTATTGTACGATGAAGGACTAATGTAACTAGGGACCATAAAGTGGTATTGTGCGATGGAGGACTAATGTAACTAGGGACCATAAAGTGGTATTGTGCTATGAAGGACTAATGTAACTAGGGACCATAAAGTGGTATTGTACGATGGAGGACTAATGTAACTAGAGACCATAAAGTGGTATTGTACGATGAAGGACTAATGTAACTAGGGACCATAAAGTGGTATTGTACGATGGACGACTAATGTAACTAGGGACCATAAAGTGGTATTGTACGATGGAGAACTAATGTAACTAGAGACCATAAAGTGGTATTGTACGATAAGGACTAATGTAACTAGGGACCATAAAGTGGTATTGCACGATAGAGGACTAATGTAACTAGAGATCATAAAGTGGTATTGTACGATGAAGGACTAATGTAACTAGGGCCCATAAAGTGGTATTGTATGATGAAGGACTAATGTAACTAGAGACCATAAATTGGTATTGTACGATGAAGGACTAATGTAACTAGGGACCATAAAGTGTTATTGTACGATGAAGGACTAATGTAACTAGAGACCATAAAGTGTTATTGTACGATGAAGGACTAATGTAACTAGAGACCATAAAGTGGTATTGTACGATGAAGGACTAATGTGACTAGGGACCATAAAGTGTTATTGTACGATGAAGGACTAATGTAACTACTGACAATAAAGTGGTATTGTACGATGAAGGACTAATGTAACTAGAGACCATAAAGTGGTATTGTACGATAAGGACTAATGTAACTAGGGACCATAAAGTGGTATTGTACGATGGAGGACTAATGTAACTAGGGACCATAAAGTGGTATTGTACGATGGAGGACTAATGTAACTAGGGACAATAAAGTGGTATTGTACGATGAAGGACTAATTTAACTAGGGACAATAAAGTGTTATTGTACGATGAAGGACTAATGTAACTAGAGACCATAAAGTGGTATTATACGATAAGGACTAATGTAACTAGGGACCATAAAATGTTATTGTACGATGGAGGACTAATGTAACTAGGGACAATTAAGTGGTATTGTACGATGAAGGACTAATGTAACTAGGGACAATAAAGTGTTATTGTACGATGAAGGACTAATGTAACTAGGGACAATAAAGTGTTATTGTACGATGAAGGACTAATGTAACTAGGGACCATAAAGTAGTATTGTACGATAAGGACTAACGTAACTAGGGACCATAAAGTGGTATTGTACGATGAAGGACTAATGTAACTAGGGACAATAAAGTGTTATTGTACGATGAAGGACTAATGTAACTAGGGACAATAAAGAGGTATTGTACGATGGAGGACTAATGTAACTAGGGACCATAAAGTGGTATTGTACGATGAAGGACTAATGTAACTAGAGACCATAAAGTGGTATTGTACGATAAGGACTAATGTAACTAGGGACCATAAAGTGTTATTGTACGATGAAGGACTAATGTATCTAGGGACAATAAAGTGGTATTGTACGATGGAGGACTAATGTAACTAGGGACAATAAAGTGTT
The DNA here is from genome assembly GCA_946902985.2 of Meconema thalassinum. Lineage (NCBI taxonomy): Eukaryota > Metazoa > Arthropoda > Insecta > Orthoptera > Tettigoniidae > Meconema > Meconema thalassinum. The sequence goes on from OX336397.1 coordinate 20,107,065, forward strand.
ATTGTACGATGAAGGACTAATGTAACTAGGGACAATAAAGTGGTATTGTACGATGGAGGACTAATGTAACTAGGGACCATAAAGTGGTATTGTACGATGAAGGACTAATGTAACTAGGGACCATAAAGTGGTATTGTGCGATGGAGGACTAATGTAACTAGGGACCATAAAGTGGTATTGTGCTATGAAGGACTAATGTAACTAGGGACCATAAAGTGGTATTGTACGATGGAGGACTAATGTAACTAGAGACCATAAAGTGGTATTGTACGATGAAGGACTAATGTAACTAGGGACCATAAAGTGGTATTGTGCGATGGAGGACTAATGTAACTAGAGACCATAAAGTGGTATTGTACGATGAAGGACTAATGTAACTAGAGACCATAAAGTGTTATTGTACGATAAGGACTAATGTAACTAGGGACCATAAAGTGGTATTGTACGATAAGGACTAATGTAACTAGGGACCATAAAGTGTTATTGTACGATAAGGACTAATGTAACTAGGGACCATAAATTGTTATTGTACGATGAAGGACTAATGTAACTAGGGACCATAAAGTGGTATTGTACGATGGAGGACTAATGTAACTAGAGACCATAAAGTGGTATTGTACGATGGAGGACTAATGTAACTAGAGACCATAAAGTGGTATTGTACGATGGAGGACTAATGTAACTAGAGACCATAAAGTGGTATTGTACGATGAGGGACTAATGTAACTAGGGACCATAAAGTGGTATTGTACGATGGAGGACTACTGTAACTAGGGACCATAAAGTGGTATTGTACGATGAAGGACTAATGTAACTAGAGACCATAAAGTGGTATTGTACGATGAAGAACTAATGTAACTAGGGACCATAAAGTGGTATTGTACGATGAAGGACTAATGTAACTAGGGACCATAAAGTGGTATTGTACGATGGAGGACTAATGTAACTAGGGACCATAAAGTGGTATTGTACGATGGAGAACTAATGTAACTAGAGACCATAAAGTGGTATTGTACGATGGAGGACTAATGTAACTAGAGACCATAAAGTGGTATTGTACGATGGAGGACTAATGTAACTAGAGACCAAAAAGTGGTATTGTACGATGATGGACTAATGTAACTAGGGATCATAAAGTGGTATTGTACGATGGAGGACTAAAGTAACTAGAGACCATAAAGTGGTATTGTACGATGAAGGACTATTGTAACTAGGGACCATAAAGTGGTATTGTACGATGGAGGACTATTGTAACTAGAGACCATAAAGTGGTATTGTACGATGAAGGACTAATGTAACTAGGGACCATAAAGTGGTATTGTACGATGGAGGACTAATGTAACTAGGGACCATAAAGTGGTATTGTACGATGGAGGACTAATGTAACTAGGGACAATAAGGTGGTATTGTGCGATGGAGGACTAATGTAACTAGGGACCATAAAGTGGTATTGTACGATGGAGGACTAATGTAACTAGGGACCATAAAGTGGTATTGTACGATGGAGGACTAATGTAACTAGAGACCATAAAGTGGTATTGTACGATGGAGGACTAATGTAACTAGAGACCATAAAGTGGTATTGTACGATGAAGGACTAATGTAACTAGGGACCATAAAGTGGTATTGTACGATGAGGGACTAATGTAACTAGGGACCATAAAGTGGTATTGTACGATGAAGGACTAATGTAACTATGGACCATAAAGTGGTGTTGTACGATGAAGGACTAATGTAACTAGGGACCATTAAATGGTATTGTGCGATGAAGGACTAATGTAACTAGGGACCATAAAGTGGTATTGTACGATGGAGGACTAATGTAACTAGAGACCATAAAGTGGTATTGTACGATGAAGGACTAATGTAACTAGGGGCCCTAAAAAGGGTTTTGTACGATGAAGGACTAATGAAACTAGGGACCATTAAGTGGTATTGTGCGATGAACGACTAATGTAACTAGGGACCATAAAGTGGTATTGTACGATGGAGGACTAATGTAACTAGAGACCATAAAGTGGTATTGTACGATGAAGGACTAATGTAACTAGGGACCATAAAGTGGTATTGTACGATGGAGGACTAATGTATCTAGGGACCATAAAGTGGTATTGTACGATGGAGGACTAATGTAACTAGGGACCATAAAGTGGTATTGTACGATGAAGGACTAATGTAACTAGGGACCATAAAGTGGTATTGTACGATGGAGGACTAATGTAACTAGGGACAATAAAGTGGTATTGTGCGATGGAGGACTAATGTAACTAGAGACCATAAAGTGGTATTGTACGATGAAGGACTAATGTAACTAGGGACCATAAAGTGGTATTGCACGATAGAGGACTAATGTAACTAGAGACCATAAAGTGGTATTGTACGATGAAGGACTAATGTAACTAGAGACCATAAAGTGGTATTGTATGATGAAGGACTAATGTAACTAGGGACCATAAAGTGGTATTGTACGATGAAGGACTAATGTAACTAGGGACCATAAAGTGGTATTGTACGATGGAGGACTAATGTAACTAGAGACCATAAAGTGGTATTGTACGATGGAGGTCTAATTTAACTAGGGACCATAAAGTGGTATTGTACGATGAAGGACTAATGTAACTAGGGACCATAAAGTGGTATTGTATGATGAAGGACTAATGTAACTAGGGACCATAAAGTGGTATTGTACGATGAAGGACTAATGTAACTAGAGACCATAAAGTGTTATTTTACGATAAGGACTAATGTAACTAGGGACCATAAAGTGGTATTGTACGATGAAGGACTAATGTAAATAGGGACCATAAAGTGGTATTGTACGATGAGGACTAATGTAACTAGGAACCATAAAGTGGTATTGTACGATGAAGGACTAATGTAACTAGGGACCATAAAGTGTTATTGTACGATGAGGACTAATGTACCTAGGGACCATAAAGTGGTATTGTACGATGGAGGACTAATGTAACTAGGGACCATAAAGTGGTATTGTACGATGGAGGACTAATGTAACTAGGGAACATAAAGTGGTATTGTACGATAAGGACTAATGTAACTAGAGACCATAAAGTGGTATTGTACGATGAAGGACTAATGTAACTAGGGACCATAAAGTGTTATTGTACGATGAGGACTAATGTAACTAGGGACCATAAAGTGTTATTGTACGATGAGGACTAATGTAACTAGGGACCATAAAGTGGTATTGTACGATAAGGACTAATGTAACTAGGGACCATAGAGTGGTATTGTACGATAAGGACTAATGTAACTAGAGACCATAAAGTGGTATTGTACGATAAGGACTAATGTAACTAGGGACCATAAAGTGGTATTGTACGATAAGGACTAATGTAACTAGAGACCATAAAGTGGTATTGTACGATGAAGGACTAATGTAACTAGGGACCATAAAGTGTTATTGTACGATGAGGACTAATGTAACTAGGGACCATAAAGTGGTATTGTACGATAAGGACTAATGTAACTAGGGACCATAAAGTGGTATTGTACGATGGAGGACTAATGTAACTAGGGACCATAAAGTGGTATTGTACGATGAGGGGCTAATGTAACTAGGGACCATAAAGTTGTACTGTACGATGAGGGACTAATGTAACTAGAGACCATAAAGTGGTATTGTACGATGAAGGACTAATGTAACTAGGGACCATAAAATGGTATTTTACGATGAAGGACTAATGTAACTAGGGACCATAAAGTGGTATTGTACGATAAGGACTAATGTAACTAGGGACCATAAAGTGGTATTGTACGATAAGGACTAATTTAACTAGGGACCATAAAGTGGTATTGTACGATAAGGACTAATGTAACTAGATACCATAAAGTTGTATTTTACGATAAGGACTAATGTAACTAGGGACCATAAAGTGGTATTGTACGATGAGGACTAATGTAACTAGAGACCATAAAGTGGTATTGTACGATAAGGACTAATGTAACAAGGGACCATAAAGTGGTATTGTACGATGGAGGACTAATTTAACTAGGGACCATAAAGTGGTATTGTACGATGGAGGACTAATTTAACTAGGGACCATAAAGTGGTATTTTACGATAAGGACTAATGTAACTAGAGACCATAAAGTGGTATTGTACGATAAGGACTAATGTAACTAGAGACCATAAAGTGGTATTGTACGATGAAGGACTAATGTAACTAGGGACCATAAAGTGTTATTGTACGATGAGGACTAATGTAACTAGGGACCATAAAGTGGTATTGTACGATGAGGACTAATGTAACTAGGGACCATAAAGTGGTATTGTACGATAAGGACTAATGTAACTAGGGACCATAGAGTGGTATTGTACGATAAGGACTAATGTAACTAGAGACCATAAAGTGGTATTGTACGATAAGGACTAATGTAACTAGGGACCATAAAGTGGTATTGTACGATAAGGACTAATGTAACTAGAGACCATAAAGTGGTATTGTACGATGAAGGACTAATGTAACTAGGGACCATAAAGTGTTATTGTACGATGAGGACTAATGTAACTAGGGACCATAAAGTGATATTGTACGATAAGGACTAATGTAACTAGGGACCAAAATGTGGTATTGTACGATGGAGGACTAATGTAACTAGGGACCATAAAGTGGTATTGTACGATGAGGGGCTAATGTAACTAGGGACCATAAAGTGGTACTGTACGATGAGGGACTAATGTAACTAGAGACCATAAAGTGGTATTGTACGATGAAGGACTAATGTAACTAGGGACCATAAAATGGTATTGTACGATGAAGGACTAATGTAACTAGAGACCATAAAGTGGTATTGTACGATAAGGACTAATGTAACTAGGGACCATAAAGTGGTATTGTACGATGGAGGACTAATGTAACTAGGGACCATAAAGTGGTATTGTACGATGGAGGACTAATGTAACTAGGGACAATAAAGTGGTATTGTACGATGAAGGACTAATTTAACTAGGGACAATAAAGTGGTATTGTACGATGAAGGACTAATGTAACTAGGGACCATAAAGTGGTATTGTACGATGGAGGACTAATGTAACTAGGGACCATAAAGTGGTATTGTACGATGGAGAACTAATGTAACTAGAGACCATAAAGTGGTATTGTACGATAAGGACTAATGTAACTAGGGACCATAAAGTGGTATTGCACGATAGAGGACTAATGTAACTAGAGATCATAAAGTGGTATTGTACGATGAAGGACTAATGTAACTAGGGCCCATAAAGTGGTATTGTATGATGAAGGACTAATGTAACTAGAGACCATAAATTGGTATTGTACGATGAAGGACTAATGTAACTAGGGACCATAAAGTGTTATTGTACGATGAAGGACTAATGTAACTAGAGACCATAAAGTGTTATTGTACGATGAAGGACTAATGTAACTAGAGACCATAAAGTGGTATTGTACGATGAAGGACTAATGTGACTAGGGACCATAAAGTGTTATTGTACGATGAAGGACTAATGTAACTACTGACAATAAAGTGGTATTGTACGATGAAGGACTAATGTAACTAGAGACCATAAAGTGGTATTGTACGATAAGGACTAATGTAACTAGGGACCATAAAGTGGTATTGTACGATGGAGGACTAATGTAACTAGGGACCATAAAGTGGTATTGTACGATGGAGGACTAATGTAACTAGGGACAATAAAGTGGTATTGTACGATGAAGGACTAATGTAACTAGGGACAATAAAGTGTTATTGTACGATGAAGGACTAATGTAACTAGAGACCATAAAGTGGTATTGTACGATAAGGACTAATGTAACTAGGGACCATAAAATGTTATTGTACGATGGAGGACTAATGTAACTAGGGACAATTAAGTGGTATTGTACGATGAAGGACTAATGTAACTAGGGACAATAAAGTGTTATTGTACGATGAAGGACTAATGTAACTAGGGACAATAAAGTGTTATTGTACGATGAAGGACTAATGTAAGTAGGGACCATAAAGTAGTATTGTACGATAAGGACTAACGTAACTAGGGACCATAAAGTGGTATTGTACGATGAAGGACTAATGTAACTAGGGACAATAAAGTGTTATTGTACGATGAAGGACTAATGTAACTAGGGACAATAAAGAGGTATTGTACGATGGAGGACTAATGTAACTAGGGACCATAAAGTGGTATTGTACGATGGAGGACTAATGTAACTAGAGACCATAAAGTGGTATTGTACGATAAGGACTAATGTAACTAGGGACCATAAAGTGTTATTGTACGATGAAGGACTAATGTATCTAGGGACAATAAAGTGGTATTGTACGATGGAGGACTAATGTAACTAGGGACAATAAAGTGTTATTGTACGATGAAGGACTAATGTAACTAGGGACAATAAAGTGGTATTGTACGATGGAGGACTAATGTAACTAGGGACCATAAAGTGGTATTGTACGATGAAGGACTAATGTAACTAGGGACCATAAAGTGGTATTGTGCGATGGAGGACTAATGTAACTAGGGACCATAAAGTGGTATTGTGCTATGAAGGACTAATGTAACTAGGGACCATAAAGTGGTATTGTACGATGGAGGACTAATGAAACTAGAGACCATAAAGTGGTATTGTACGATGAAGGACTAATGTAACTAGGGACCATAAAGTGGTATTGTACGATGGAGGACTAATGTGACTAGGGACCATAAAGTGGTATTGTACGATGGAGAACTAATGTAACTAGAGACCATAAAGTGGTATTGTACGATAAGGACTAATGTAACTAGGGACCATAAAGTGGTATTGCACGATAGAGGACTAATGTAACTAGAGATCATAAAGTGGTATTGTACGATGAAGGACTAATGTAACTAGGGCCCATAAAGTGGTATTGTATGATGAAGGACTAATGTAACTAGAGACCATAAATTGGTATTGTACGATGAAGGACTAATGTAACTAGGGACCATAAAATGTTATTGTACGATGGAGGACTAATGTAACTAGGGACAATTAAGTGGTATTGTACGATGAAGGACTAATGTAACTAGAGACCATAAAGTGGTATTGTACGATAAGGACTAATGTAACTAGGGACCATAAAGTGGTATTGTACGATGGAGGACTAATGTAACTAGGGACCATAAAGTGTTATTGTACGATGAAGGACTAATGTAACTAGAGACCATAAAGTGGTATTGTACGATGAAGGACTAATGTGACTAGGGACCATAAAGTGTTATTGTACGATGAAGGACTAATGTAACTACTGACAATAAAGTGGTATTGTACGATGAAGGACTAATGTAACTAGAGACCATAAAGTGGTATTGTACGATAAGGACTAATGTAACTAGGGACCATAAAGTGGTATTGTACGATGGAGGACTAATGTAACTAGGGACCATAAAGTGGTATTGTACGATGGAGGACTAATGTAACTAGGGACAATAAAGTGGTATTGTACGATGAAGGACTAATGTAACTAGGGACAATAAAGTGTTATTGTACGATGAAGGACTAATGTAACTAGAGACCATAAAGTGGTATTGTACGATAAGGACTAATGTAACTAGGGACCATAAAATGTTATTGTACGATGGAGGACTAATGTAACTAGGGACAATTAAGTGGTATTGTACGATGAAGGACTAATGTAACTAGGGACAATAAAGTGTTATTGTACGATGAAGGACTAATGTAACTAGGGACAATAAAGTGTTATTGTACGATGAAGGACTAATGTAACTAGGGACCATAAAGTAGTATTGTACGATAAGGACTAACGTAACTAGGGACCATAAAGTGGTATTGTTCGATGAAGGACTAATGTAACTAGGGACAATAAAGTGTTATTGTACGATGAAGGACTAATGTAACTAGGGACAATAAAGAGGTATTGTACGATGGAGGACTAATGTAACTAGGGACCATAAAGTGGTATTGTACGATGAAGGACTAATGTAACTAGAGACCATAAAGTGGTATTGTACGATAAGGACTAATGTAACTAGGGACCATAAAGTGTTATTGTACGATGAAGGACTAATGTATCTAGGGACAATAAAGTGGTATTGTACGATGGAGGACTAATGTAACTAGGGACAATAAAGTGTTATTGTACGATCAAGGACTAATGTAACTAGGGACAATAAAGTGGTATTGTACGATGGAGGACTAATGTAACTAGGGACCATAAAGTGGTATTGTACGATGAAGGACTAATGTAACTAGGGACCATAAAGTGGTATTGTGCGATGGAGGACTAATGTAACTAGGGACCATAAAGTGGTATTGTGCTATGAAGGACTAATGTAACTAGGGACCATAAAGTGGTATTGTACGATGGAGGACTAATGTAACTAGAGACCATAAAGTGGTATTGTACGATGAAGGACTAATGTAACTAGGGACCATAAAGTGGTATTGTGCGATGGAGGACTAATGTAACTAGAGACCATAAAGTGGTATTGTACGATGAAGGACTAATGTAACTAGAGACCATAAAGTGTTATTGTACGATAAGGACTAATGTAACTAGGGACCATAAAGTGGTATTGTACGATGAAGGACTAATGTAACTAGGGACCATAAAGTGTTATTGTACGATAAGGACTAATGTAACTAGGGACCATAAATTGTTATTGTACGATGAAGGACTAATGTAACTAGGGACCATAAAGTGGTATTGTACGATGGAGGACTAATGTAACTAGAGACCATAAAGTGGTATTGTACGATGGAGGACTAATGTAACTAGAGACCATAAAGTGGTATTGTACGATGGAGGACTAATGTAACTAGAGACCATAAAGTGGTATTGTACGATGAGGGACTAATGTAACTAGGGACCATAAAGTGGTATTGTACGATGGAGGACTACTGTAACTAGGGACCATAAAGTGGTATTGTACGATGAAGGACTAATGTAACTAGAGACCATAAAGTGGTATTGTACGATGAAGAACTAATGTAACTAGGGACCATAAAGTGGTATTGTACGATGAAGGACTAATGTAACTAGGGACCATAAAGTGGTATTGTACGATGGAGGACTAATGTAACTAGGGACCATAAAGTGGTATTGTACGATGGAGAACTAATGTAACTAGAGACCATAAAGTGGTATTGTACGATGGAGGACTAATGTAACTAGAGACCATAAAGTGGTATTGTACGATGGAGGACTAATGTAACTAGAGACCAAAAAGTGGTATTGTACGATGAAGGACTAATGTAACTAGGGATCATAAAGTGGTATTGTACGATGGAGGACTAAAGTAACTAGAGACCATAAAGTGGTATTGTACGATGAAGGACTATTGTAACTAGGGACCATAAAGTGGTATTGTACGATGGAGGACTATTGTAACTAGAGACCATAAAGTGGTATTGTACGATGAAGGACTAATGTAACTAGGGACCATAAAGTGGTATTGTACGATGGAGGACTAATGTAACTAGGGACCATAAAGTGGTATTGTACGATGGAGGACTAATGTAACTAGGGACAATAAAGTGGTATTGTGCGATGGAGGACTAATGTAACTAGGGACCATAAAGTGGTATTGTACGATGGAGGACTAATGTAACTAGGGACCATAAAGTGGTATTGTACGATGGAGGACTAATGTAACTAGAGACCATAAAGTGGTATTGTACGATGGAGGACTAATGTAACTAGAGACCATAAAGTGGTATTGTACGATGAAGGACTTATGTAACTAGGGACCATAAAGTGGTATTGTACGATGAGGGACTAATGTAACTAGGGACCATAAAGTGGTATTGTACGATGAAGGACTAATGTAACTATGGACCATAAAGTGGTGTTGTACGATGAAGGACTAATGTAACTAGGGACCATTAAATGGTATTGTGCGATGAAGGACTAATGTAACTAGGGACCATAAAGTGGTATTGTACGATGGAGGACTAATGTAACTAGAGACCATAAAGTGGTATTGTACGATGAAGGACTAATGTAACTAGGGGCCCTAAAAAGGGTTTTGTACGATGAAGGACTAATGAAACTAGGGACCATTAAGTGGTATTGTGCGATGAACGACTAATGTAACTAGGGACCATAAAGTGGTATTGTACGATGGAGGACTAATGTAACTAGAGACCATAAAGTGGTATTGTACGATGAAGGGCTAATGTAACTAGGGACCATAAAGTGGTATTGTACGATGGAGGACTAATGTATCTAGGGACCATAAAGTGGTATTGTACGATGGAGGACTAATGTAACTAGGGACCATAAAGTGGTATTGTACGATGAAGGACTAATGTAACTAGGGACCATAAAGTGGTATTGTACGATGGAGGACTAATGTAACTAGGGACAATAAAGTGGTATTGTGCGATGGAGGACTAATGTAACTAGAGACCATAAAGTGGTATTGTACGATGAAGGACTAATGTAACTAGGGACCATAAAGTGGTATTGCACGATAGAGGACTAATGTAACTAGAGACCATAAAGTGGTATTGTACGATGAAGGACTAATGTAACTAGAGACCATAAAGTGGTATTGTATGATGAAGGACTAATGTAACTAGGGACCATAAAGTGGTATTGTACGATGAAGGACTAATGTAACTAGGGACCATAAAGTGGTATTGTACGATGGAGGACTAATGTAACTAGAGACCATAAAGTGGTATTGTACGATGGAGGTCTAATTTAACTAGGGACCATAAAGTGGTATTGTACGATGAAGGACTAATGTAACTAGGGACCATAAAGTGGTATTGTATGATGAAGGACTAATGTAACTAGGGACCATAAAGTGGTATTGTACGATGAAGGACTAATGTAACTAGAGACCATAAAGTGTTATTGTACGATAAGGACTAATGTAACTAGGGACCATAAAGTGGTATTGTACGATGAAGGACTAATGTAAATAGGGACCATAAAGTGGTATTGTACGATGAGGACTAATGTAACTAGGAACCATAAAGTGGTATTGTACGATGAAGGACTAATGTAACTAGGGACCATAAAGTGTTATTGTACGATGAGGACTAATGTACCTAGGGACCATAAAGTGGTATTGTACGATGGAGGACTAATGTAACTAGGGACCATAAAGTGGTATTGTACGATGGAGGACTAATGTAACTAGGGACCATAAAGTGGTATTGTACGATAAGGACTAATGTAACTAGAGACCATAAAGTGGTATTGTACGATGAAGGACTAATGTAACTAGGGACCATAAAGTGTTATTGTACGATGAGGACTAATGTAACTAGGGACCATAAAGTGTTATTGTACGATGAGGACTAATGTAACTAGGGACCATAAAGTGGTATTGTACGATAAGGACTAATGTAACTAGGGACCATAGAGTGGTATTGTACGATAAGGACTAATGTAACTAGAGACCATAAAGTGGTATTGTACGATAAGGACTAATGTAACTAGGGACCATAAAGTGGTATTGTACGATAAGGACTAATGTAACTAGAGACCAAAAAGTGGTATTGTACGATGAAGGACTAATGTAACTAGGGACCATAAAGTGTTATTGTACGATGAGGACTAATGTAACTAGGGACCATAAAGTGGTATTGTACGATAAGGACTAATGTAACTAGGGACCATAAAGTGGTATTGTACGATGGAGGACTAATGTAACTAGGGACCATAAAGTGGTATTGTACGATGAGGGGCTAATGTAACTAGGGACCATAAAGTTGTACTGTACGATGAGGGACTAATGTAACTAGAGACCATAAAGTGGTATTGTACGATGAAGGACTAATGTAACTAGGGACCATAAAATGGTATTTTACGATGAAGGACTAATGTAACTAGGGACCATAAAGTGGTATTGTACGATAAGGACTAATGTAACTAGGGACCATAAAGTGGTATTGTACGATAAGGACTAATTTAACTAGGGACCATAAAGTGGTATTGTACGATAAGGACTAATGTAACTAGAGACCATAAAGTTGTATTTTACGATAAGGACTAATGTAACTAGGGACCATAAAGTGGTATTGTACGATGAGGACTAATGTAACTAGAGACCATAAAGTGGTATTGTACGATAAGGACTAATGTAACAAGGGACCATAAAGTGGTATTGTACGATGGAGGACTAATTTAACTAGGGACCATAAAGTGGTATTGTACGATGGAGGACTAATTTAACTAGGGACCATAAAGTGGTATTTTACGATAAGGACTAATGTAACTAGAGACCATAAAGTGGTATTGTACGATAAGGACTAATGTAACTAGGGACCATAAAGTGGTATTGTACGAGGGAGGACTAATGTAACTAGGGACCATAAAGTGGTATTGTACGAAGGAGGACTAATGTAACTAGGGACCTTAAAGTGGTATTGTACGATGAAGGACTAATGTAACTAGAGACCATAAAGTGGTATTGTACGATGGAGGACTAATGTAACTAGGGACCATAAAGTGGTATTGTACGATGGAGGACTAATGTAACTAGGGACCATAAAGTGGTATTGTACGATAAGGACTAATTTAACTAGGGACCATAAAGTGGTACTGTACGATAAGGACTAATGTAACTAGAGACCATAAAGTGGTATTGTACGATGAAGGACTAATGTAACTAGGGACCATAAAGTGTTATTGTACGATGAGGACTAATGTAACTAGGGACCATATAGTGGTATTGTACGATGAGGACTAATGTAACTAGGGACCATAAAGTGGTATTGTACGATAAGGACTAATGTAACTAGGGACCATAGAGTGGTATTGTACGATAAGGACTAATGTAAATAGAGACCATAAAGTGGTATTGTACGATAAGGACTAATGTAACTAGGGACCATAAAGTGGTATTGTACGATAAGGACTAATGTAACTAGAGACCATAAAGTGGTATTGTACGATGAAGGACTAATGTAACTAGGGACCATTAAATGGTATTGTGCGATGAAGGACTAATGTAACTAGGGACCATAAAGTGGTATTGTACGATGGAGGACTAATGTAACTAGAGACCATAAAGTGGTATTGTACGATGAAGGACTAATGTAACTAGGGACCATAAAGTGGTATTGTACGATGAAGTTCTAATGTAACTAGAGACCATAAAGTGGTATTGTATGATGAAGGACTAATGTAACTAGGGACCATAAAGTGGTATTGTACGATGAAGGACTAATGTAACTAGGGACCATAAAGTGGTATTGTACGATGGAGGACTAATGTAACTAGAGACCATAAAGTGGTATTGTACGATGGAGGACTAATTTAACTAGGGACCATAAAGTGGTATTGTACGATGAAGGACTAATGTAACTAGGGACCATAAAGTGGTATTGTATGATGAAGGACTAATGTTACTAGGGACCATAAAGTGGTATTGTACGATGAAGGACTAATGTAACTAGAGACCATAAAGTGTTATTGTACGATAAGGACTAATGTAACTAGGGATCATAAAGTGGTATTGTACGATGAAGGACTAATGTAAATAGGGACCATAAAGTGGTATTGTACGATGAGGACTAATGTAACTAGGAACCATAAAGTGGTATTGTACGATGAAGGACTAATGTAACTAGGGACCATAAAGTGGTATTGTACGATGGAGGACTAATGTAACTAGAGACCATAAAGTGGTATTGTACGATGAAGGACTAATGTAACTAGGGACCATAAAGTGGTATTGTACGATGGAGGACTAATGTAACTAGGGACCATAAAGTGGTATTGTACGATGGAGGACTAATGTAACTAGGGACCATAAAGTGGTATTGTACGATGAAGGACTAATGTAACTAGGGACCATAAAGTGGTATTGTACGATGGAGGACTAATGTAACTAGGGACAATAAAGTGGTATTGTGCGATGGAGGACTAATGTAACTAGAGACCATAAAGTGGTATTGTACGATGAAGGACTAATGTAACTAGGGACCATAAAGTGGTATTGTACGATGAAGTTCTAATGTAACTAGAGACCATAAAGTGGTATTGTATGATGAAGGACTAATGTAACTAGGGACCATAAAGTGGTATTGTACGATGAAGGACTAATGTAACTAGGGACCATAAAGTGGTATTGTACGATGGAGGACTAATGTAACTAGAGACCATAAAGTGGTATTGTACGATGGAGGACTAATTTAACTAGGGACCATAAAGTGGTATTGTACGATGAAGGACTAATGTAACTAGGGACCATAAAGTGGTATTGTATGATGAAGGACTAATGTTACTAGGGACCATAAAGTGGTATTGTACGATGAAGGACTAATGTAACTAGAGACCATAAAGTGTTATTGTACGATAAGGACTAATGTAACTAGGGATCATAAAGTGGTATTGTACGATGAAGGACTAATGTAAATAGGGACCATAAAGTGGTATTGTACGATGAGGACTAATGTAACTAGGAACCATAAAGTGGTATTGTACGATGAAGGACTAATGTAACTAGGGACCATAAAGTGTTATTGTACGATGAGGACTAATGTACCTAGGGACCATAAAGTGGTATTGTACGATGGAGGACTAATGTAACTAGGGACCATAAAGTGGTATTGTACGATGGAGGACTAATGTAACTAGGGACCATAAAGTGGTATTGTACGATAAGGACTAATGTTACTAGAGACCATAAAGTGGTATTGTACGATGAAGGACTAATGTAACTAGGGACCATAAAGTGTTATTGTACGATGAGGACTAATGTAACTAGGGACCATAAAGTGGTATTGTACGATGAGGACTAATGTAACTAGGGACCATAAAGTGGTATTGTACGATAAGGACTAATGTAACTAGGGACCATAGAGTGGTATTGTACGATAAGGACTAATGTAACTAGAGACCATAAAGTGGTATTGTACGATAAGGACTAATGTAACTAGGGACCATAAAGTGGTATTGTACGATAAGGACTAATGTAACTAGAGACCATAAAGTGGTATTGTACGATGAAGGACTAATGTAACTAGGGACCATAAAGTGTTATTGTACGATGAGGACTAATGTAACTAGGCACCATAAAGTGGTATTGTACGATAAGGACTAATGTAACTAGGGACCATAAAGTGGTATTGTACGATGGAGGACTAATGTAACTAGGGACCATAATGTGGTATTGTACGATGAGGGGCTAATGTAACTAGGGACCATAAAGTGGTACTGTACGATGAGGGACTAATGTAACTAGAGACCATAAAGTGGTATTGTACGATGAAGGACTAATGTAACTAGGCACCATAAAATGGTATTGTACGACGAAGGACTAATGTAACTAGGGACCATAAAGTGGTATTGTACGATAAGGACTAATGTAACTAGGGACCATAAAGTGGTATTGTACGATAAGGACTAATTTAACTAGGGACCATAAAGTGGTATTGTACGATAAGGACTAATGTAACTAGAGACCATAAAGTTGTATTGTACGATAAGGACTAATGTAACTAGAGACCATAAAGTGGTATTGTACGATAAGGACTAATGTAACAAGGGACCATAAAGTGGTATTGTACGATGGAGGACTAATTTAACTAGGGACCATAAAGTGGTATTGTACGATGGAGGACTAATTTAACTAGGGACCATAAAGTGGTATTATACGATAAGGACTAATGTAACTAGAGACCATAAAGTTGTATTGTACGATGAAGGACTAATGTAACTAGAGACCATCAAGTGGTATTGTATGATGAGGGACTAATGTAACTAGAGACCATAAAGTAGTATTGTATGATGAGGGACTAATGTAACTTGGGACCATAAAGTTGTATTGTACGATGAAGGACTAATGTAACTAGGGACCATAAAGTGGTATTGTACGATGAAGGACTAATGTAACTAGGGACCATAAAGTGGTATTATACGATAAGGACTAATGTAACTAGGGACCATAAAGTGTTATTGTACGATGAAGGACTAATGTAACTAGAGACCATAAGGTGTTATTGTACGATGAAGGACTAATGTAACTAGGGACCATAAAGTGGTATTATACGATAAGGACTAATGTAACTAGGGACCATAAAGTTGTATTGTACGATAAGGACTAATGTACCTAGGGACCATAAAGTGTTATTGTATGATGAGGGACTAATGTAACTAGGGACCATAAAGTGGTATTGTACGATGAAGGACTAATGTAACTAGGGACAATAAAGTGGTATTGTACGATGAAGGACTAATGTAACTAGGGACCATAAAGTGGTATTGTACGATGGAGGACTAATGTAACTAGGGACCATAAAGTGGTATTGTACGATGGAGAACTAATGTAACTAGAGACCATAAAGTGGTATTGTACGATAAGGACTAATGTAACTAGGGACCATAAAGTGGTATTGCACGATAGAGGACTAATGTAACTAGAGACCATAAAGTGGTATTGTACGATGAAGGACTAATGTAACTAGGGACCATAAAGTGTTATTGTACGATGAAGGACTAATGTAACTAGAGACCATAAAGTGTTATTGTACGATGAAGGACTAATGTAACTAGAGACCATAAAGTGGTATTGTACGATGAAGGACTAATGTGACTAGGGACCATAAAGTGTTATTGTACGATGAAGGACTAATGTAACTAGAGACCATAAAGTGGTATTGTACGATAAGGACTAATGTAACTAGGGACCATAAAGTGGTATTGTACGATGGAGGACTAATGTAACTAGGGACCATAAAGTGGTATTGTACGATGGAGGACTAATGTAACTAGGGACAATAAAGTGGTATTGTACGATGAAGGACTAATGTAACTAGGGACAATAAAGTGTTATTGTACGATGAAGGACTAATGTAACTAGAGACCATAAAGTGGTATTGTACGATAAGGTCTAATGTAACTAGGGACCATAAAATGTTATTGTACGATGGAGGACTAATGTAACTAGGGACAATAAAGTGGTATTGTACGATGAAGGACTAATGTAACTAGGGACAATAAAGTGTTATTGTACGATGAAGGACTAATGTAACTAGGGACAATAAAGTGTTATTGTACGATGAAGGACTAATGTAACTAGGGACCATAAAGTAGTATTGTACGATAAGGACTAACGTAACTAGGGACCATAAAGTGGTATTGTACGATGAAGGACTAATGTAACTAGGGACAATAAAGTGTTATTGTACGATGAAGGACTAATGTAACTAGGGACAATAAAGAGGTATTGTACGATGGAGGACTAATGTAACTAGGGACCATAAAGTGGTATTGTACGATGAAGGACTAATGTAACTAGAGACCATAAAGTGGTATTCTACGATGAAGGACTAATGTAACTAGGGACCATAAAGTGTTATTGTACGATGAAGGACTAATGTAACTAGGGACAATAAAATGGTATTGTACGATAGAGGACTAATGTAACTAGGGACCATAAAGTGGTATTGTACGATAAGGACTAATGTAACTAGGGACCATAAAGTGTTATTGTACGATGAAGGACTAATGTATCTAGGGACAATAAAGTGGTATTGTATGATGGAGGACTAATGTAACTAGGGACAATAAAGTGTTATTGTACGATGAAGGACTAATGTAACTAGGGACAATAAAGTGGTATTGTACGATGGAGGACTAATGTAACTAGGGACCATAAAGTGGTATTGTACGATGAAGGACTAATGTAACTAGGGACCATAAAGTGGTATTGTGCGATGGAGGACTAATGTAACTAGGGACCTTAAAGTGGTATTGTGCGATGAAGGACTAATGTAACGTGGGACCATAAAGTGGTATTGTACGATGGAGGACTAATGTAACTAGAGACCATAAAGTGGTATTGTACGATGAAGGACTAATGTAACTAGGGACCATAAAGTGGTATTGTGCGATGGAGGACTAATGTAACTAGACACCATAAAGTGGTATTGTACGATGAAGGACTAATGTAACTAGAGACCATAAAGTGTTATTGTACGATAAGGACTAATGTAACTAGGGACCATAAAGTGGTATTGTACGATGAAGGACTAATGTAACTAGGGACCATAAACTGTTATTGTACGATAAGGACTAATGTAACTAGGGACCATAAAGTGGTATGGTACGATGAAGGACTAATGTAACTAGGGACCATAAAGTGGTATTCTACGATGGAGGACTAATGTAACTAGAGACC
Organism: Meconema thalassinum; assembly: GCA_946902985.2. Classification (NCBI taxonomy): domain Eukaryota; kingdom Metazoa; phylum Arthropoda; class Insecta; order Orthoptera; family Tettigoniidae; genus Meconema; species Meconema thalassinum. Next base: position 20,125,170 of record OX336397.1, read on the forward strand.
ATAAAGTGGTATTGTACGATGGAGGACTAATGTAACTAGAGACCATAAAGTGGTATTGTACGATGGAGGACTAATGTAACTAGAGACCATAAAGTGGTATTGTACGATGAGGGACTAATGTAACTAGGGACCATAAAATGGTATTGTACGATGGAGGACTACTGTAACTAGGGACCATAAAGTGGTATTGTACGATGAAGGACTAATGTAACTAGAGACCATAAAGTGGTATTGTACGATGAAGAACTAATGTAACTAGGGACCATAAAGTGGTATTGTACGATGAAGGACTAATGTAACTAGGGACCATAAAGTGGTATTGTACGATGGAGGACTAATGTAACTAGGGACCTTAAAGTGGTATTGTACGATGGAGAACTAATGTAACTAGAGACCATAAAGTGGTATTTGACGATGGAGGACTAATGTAACTAGAGACCATAAAGTGGTATTGTACGATGGAGGACTAATGTAACTAGAGACCAAAAAGTGGTATTGTACGATGAAGGACTAATGTAACTAGGGACCATAAAGTGGTATTGTACGATGGAGGACCTAAGTAACTAGAGACCATAAAGTGGTATTGTACGATGAAGGACTAATGTAACTAGGGACCATAAAGTTGTATTGTACGATGAAGGACTAATGTAACTAGGGACCATTAAGTGGTATTGTGCGATGAAGGACTAATGTAACTAGGGACCATAAAGTGGTATTGTACGATGGAGGACTAATGTAACTAGAGACCATAAAGTAGTATTGTACGATGAAGGACTAATGTAACTAGGGACCATAAAGTGGTATTGTACGATGGAGGACTAATGTAACTAGAAACCATAAAGTGGTATTGTACGATGAAGGACTAATGTAACTAGGGACAATAAAGGGGTATTGTGCGATGGAGGACTAATGTAACTAGGGACCATAAAGTAGTATTGTACGATGGAGGACTAATGTAACTAGGGACCATAAAGTGGTATTGTACGATGGAGGACTAATGTAACTAGAGACCATAAAGTGGTATTGTACGATGGAGGACTAATGTAACTAGAGACCATAAAGTGGTATTGTACGATGAAGGACTAATGTAACTAGGGACCATAAAGTGGTATTGTACGATGAGGGACTAATGTAACTAGGGACCATAAAGTGGTATTGTACGATGAAGGACTAATGTAACTATGGACCATAAAGTGGTATTGTACGATGAAGGACTAATGTAACTAGGGACCATTAAATGGTATTGTGCGATGAAGGACTAATGTAACTAGGGACCATAAAGTGGTATTGTACGATGGAGGACTAATGTAACTAGAGACCATAAAGTGTTATTGTACGATGAGGACTAATGTAACTAGGGACCATAAAGTGGTATTGTACGATGAGGACTAATGTAACTAGGGACCATAAAGTGGTATTGTACGATAAGGACTAATGTAACTAGGGACCATAGAGTGGTATTGTACGATAAGGACTAATGTAACTAGAGACCATAAAGTGGTATTGTACGATAAGGACTAATGTAACTAGGGACCATAAAGTGGTATTGTACGATAAGGACTAATGTAACTAGGGACCATAAAGTGGTATTGTACGATAAGGACTAATGTAACTAGAGACCATAAAGTGGTATTGTACGATGAAGGACTAATGTAACTAGGGACCATAAAGTGTTATTGTACGATGAGGACTAATGTAACTAGGCACCATAAAGTGGTATTGTACGATAAGGACTAATGTAACTAGAGACCATAAAGTGGTATTGTACGATAAGGACTAATGTAACTAGGGACCATAAAGTGGTATTGTACGATAAGGACTAATGTAACTAGAGACCATAAAGTGGTATTGTACGATGAAGGACTAATGTAACTAGGGGCCCTAAAAAGGGTTTTGTACGATGAAGGACTAATGAAACTAGGGACCATTAAGTGGTATTGTGCGATGAAGGACTAATGTAACTAGGGACCATAAAGTGGTATTGTACGATGGAGGACTAATGTAACTAGAGATCATAAAGTGGTATTGTACGATGAAGGACTAATGTAACTAGGGACCATAAAGTGGTATTGTACGATGGAGGACTAATGTATCTAGGGACCATAAAGTGGTATTGTACGATGGAGGACTAATGTAACTAGGGACCATAAAGTGGTATTGTACGATGAAGGACTAATGTAACTAGGGACCATAAAGTGGTATTGTACGATGGAGGACTAATGTAACTAGGGACAATAAAGTGGTATTGTGCGATGGGGGAATAATGTAACTAGAGACCATAAAGTGGTATTGTACGATGAAGGACTAATGTAACTAGGGACCATAAAGTGGTATTGCACGATAGAGGACTAATGTAACTAGAGACCATAAAGTGGTATTGTACGATGAAGGACTAATGTAACTAGGGACCATAAAGTGGTATTGTACGATGGAGGACTAATGTAACTAGGGACCATAAAGTGGTATTGTACGATAAGGACTAATGTTACTAGAGACCATAAAGTGGTATTGTACGATGAAGGACTAATGTAACTAGGGACCATAAAGTGTTATTGTACGATGAGGACTAATGTAACTAGGGACCATAAAGTGGTATTGTACGATGAGGACTAATGTAACTAGGGACCATAAAGTGGTATTGTACGATAAGGACTAATGTAACTAGGGACCATAGAGTGGTATTGTACGATAAGGACTAATGTAACTAGAGACCATAAAGTGGTATTGTACGATAAGGACTAATGTAACTAGGGACCATAAAGTGGTATTGTACGATAAGGACTAATGTAACTAGAGACCATAAAGTGGTATTGTACGATGAAGGACTAATGTAACTAGGGACCATAAAGTGTTATTGTACGATGAGGACTAATGTAACTAGGCACCATAAAGTGGTATTGTACGATAAGGACTAATGTAACTAGGGACCATAAAGTGGTATTGTACGATGGAGGACTAATGTAACTAGGGACCATAATGTGGTATTGTACGATGAGGGGCTAATGTAACTAGGGATCATAAAGTGGTACTGTACGATGAGGGACTAATGTAACTAGAGACCATAAAGTGGTATTGTACGATGAAGGACTAATGTAACTAGGCACCATAAAATGGTATTGTACGACGAAGGACTAATGTAACTAGGGACCATAAAGTGGTATTGTACGATAAGGACTAATGTAACTAGGGACCATAAAGTGGTATTGTACGATAAGGACTAATTTAACTAGGGACCATAAAGTGGTATTGTACGATAAGGACTAATGTAACTAGAGACCATAAAGTTGTATTGTACGATAAGGACTAATGTAACTAGAGACCATAAAGTGGTATTGTACGATAAGGACTAATGTAACAAGGGACCATAAAGTGGTATTGTACGATGGAGGACTAATTTAACTAGGGACCATAAAGTGGTATTGTACGATGGAGGACTAATTTAACTAGGGACCATAAAGTGGTATTATACGATAAGGACTAATGTAACTAGAGACCATAAAGTTGTATTGTACGATGAAGGACTAATGTAACTAGAGACCATCAAGTGGTATTGTATGATGAGGGACTAATGTAACTAGAGACCATAAAGTAGTATTGTATGATGAGGGACTAATGTAACTTGGGACCATAAAGTTGTATTGTACGATGAAGGACTAATGTAACTAGGGACCATAAAGTGGTATTGTACGATGAAGGACTAATGTAACTAGGGACCATAAAGTGGTATTATACGATAAGGACTAATGTAACTAGGGACCATAAAGTGTTATTGTACGATGAAGGACTAATGTAACTAGAGACCATAAGGTGTTATTGTACGATGAAGGACTAATGTAACTAGGGACCATAAAGTGGTATTATACGATAAGGACTAATGTAACTAGGGACCATAAAGTTGTATTGTACGATAAGGACTAATGTACCTAGGGACCATAAAGTGTTATTGTATGATGAGGGACTAATGTAACTAGGGACCATAAAGTGGTATTGTACGATGAAGGACTAATGTAACTAGGGACAATAAAGTGGTATTGTACGATGAAGGACTAATGTAACTAGGGACCATAAAGTGGTATTGTACGATGGAGGACTAATGTAACTAGGGACCATAAAGTGGTATTGTACGATGGAGAACTAATGTAACTAGAGACCATAAAGTGGTATTGTACGATAAGGACTAATGTAACTAGGGACCATAAAGTGGTATTGCACGATAGAGGACTAATGTAACTAGAGACCATAAAGTGGTATTGTACGATGAAGGACTAATGTAACTAGGGACCATAAAGTGTTATTGTACGATGAAGGACTAATGTAACTAGAGACCATAAAGTGTTATTGTACGATGAAGGACTAATGTAACTAGAGACCATAAAGTGGTATTGTACGATGAAGGACTAATGTGACTAGGGACCATAAAGTGTTATTGTACGATGAAGGACTAATGTAACTAGAGACCATAAAGTGGTATTGTACGATAAGGACTAATGTAACTAGGGACCATAAAGTGGTATTGTACGATGGAGGACTAATGTAACTAGGGACCATAAAGTGGTATTGTACGATGGAGGACTAATGTAACTAGGGACAATAAAGTGGTATTGTACGATGAAGGACTAATGTAACTAGGGACAATAAAGTGTTATTGTACGATGAAGGACTAATGTAACTAGAGACCATAAAGTGGTATTGTACGATAAGGTCTAATGTAACTAGGGACCATAAAATGTTATTGTACGATGGAGGACTAATGTAACTAGGGACAATAAAGTGGTATTGTACGATGAAGGACTAATGTAACTAGGGACAATAAAGTGTTATTGTACGATGAAGGACTAATGTAACTAGGGACAATAAAGTGTTATTGTACGATGAAGGACTAATGTAACTAGGGACCATAAAGTAGTATTGTACGATAAGGACTAACGTAACTAGGGACCATAAAGTGGTATTGTACGATGAAGGACTAATGTAACTAGGGACAATAAAGTGTTATTGTACGATGAAGGACTAATGTAACTAGGGACAATAAAGAGGTATTGTACGATGGAGGACTAATGTAACTAGGGACCATAAAGTGGTATTGTACGATGAAGGACTAATGTAACTAGAGACCATAAAGTGGTATTCTACGATGAAGGACTAATGTAACTAGGGACCATAAAGTGTTATTGTACGATGAAGGACTAATGTAACTAGGGACAATAAAATGGTATTGTACGATAGAGGACTAATGTAACTAGGGACCATAAAGTGGTATTGTACGATAAGGACTAATGTAACTAGGGACCATAAAGTGTTATTGTACGATGAAGGACTAATGTATCTAGGGACAATAAAGTGGTATTGTATGATGGAGGACTAATGTAACTAGGGACAATAAAGTGTTATTGTACGATGAAGGACTAATGTAACTAGGGACAATAAAGTGGTATTGTACGATGGAGGACTAATGTAACTAGGGACCATAAAGTGGTATTGTACGATGAAGGACTAATGTAACTAGGGACCATAAAGTGGTATTGTGCGATGGAGGACTAATGTAACTAGGGACCTTAAAGTGGTATTGTGCGATGAAGGACTAATGTAACGTGGGACCATAAAGTGGTATTGTACGATGGAGGACTAATGTAACTAGAGACCATAAAGTGGTATTGTACGATGAAGGACTAATGTAACTAGGGACCATAAAGTGGTATTGTGCGATGGAGGACTAATGTAACTAGAGACCATAAAGTGGTATTGTACGATGAAGGACTAATGTAACTAGAGACCATAAAGTGTTATTGTACGATAAGGACTAATGTAACTAGGGACCATAAAGTGGTATTGTACGATGAAGGACTAATGTAACTAGGGACCATAAACTGTTATTGTACGATAAGGACTAATGTAACTAGGGACCATAAAGTGGTATGGTACGATGAAGGACTAATGTAACTAGGGACCATAAAGTGGTATTCTACGATGGAGGACTAATGTAACTAGAGACCATAAAGTGGTATTGTACGATGGAGGACTAATGTAACTAGAGACCATAAAGTGGTATTGTACGATGGAGGACTAATGTAACTAGAGACCATAAAGTGGTATTGTACGATGAGGGACTAATGTAACTAGGGACCATAAAATGGTATTGTACGATGGAGGACTACTGTAACTAGGGACCATAAAGTGGTATTGTACGATGAAGGACTAATGTAACTAGAGACCATAAAGTGGTATTGTACGATGAAGAACTAATGTAACTAGGGACCATAAAGTGGTATTGTACGATGAAGGACTAATGTAACTAGGGACCATAAAGTGGTATTGTACGATGGAGGACTAATGTAACTAGGGACCTTAAAGTGGTATTGTACGATGGAGAACTAATGTAACTAGAGACCATAAAGTGGTATTTGACGATGGAGGACTAATGTAACTAGAGACCATAAAGTGGTATTGTACGATGGAGGACTAATGTAACTAGAGACCAAAAAGTGGTATTGTACGATGAAGGACTAATGTAACTAGGGACCATAAAGTGGTATTGTACGATGGAGGACCCAAGTAACTAGAGACCATAAAGTGGTATTGTACGATGAAGGACTAATGTAACTAGGGACCATAAAGTTGTATTGTACGATGAAGGACTAATGTAACTAGGGACCATTAAGTGGTATTGTGCGATGAAGGACTAATGTAACTAGGGACCATAAAGTGGTATTGTACGATGGAGGACTAATGTAACTAGAGACCATAAAGTGGTATTGTACGATGAAGGACTAATGTAACTAGGGACCATAAAGTGGTATTGTACGATGGAGGACTAATGTAACTAGAAACCATAAAGTGGTATTGTACGATGAAGGACTAATGTAACTAGGGACAATAAAGGGGTATTGTGCGATGGAGGACTAATGTAACTAGGGACCATAAAGTAGTATTGTACGATGGAGGACTAATGTAACTAGGGACCATAAAGTGGTATTGTACGATGGAGGACTAATGTAACTAGAGACCATAAAGTGGTATTGTACGATGGAGGACTAATGTAACTAGAGACCATAAAGTGGTATTGTACGATGAAGGACTAATGTAACTAGGGACCATAAAGTGGTATTGTACGATGAGGGACTAATGTAACTAGGGACCATAAAGTTGTATTGTACGATGAAGGACTAATGTAACTATGGACCATAAAGTGGTATTGTACGATGAAGGACTAATGTAACTAGGGACCATTAAATGGTATTGTGCGATGAAGGACTAATGTAACTAGGGACCATAAAGTGGTATTGTACGATGGAGGACTAATGTAACTAGAGACCATAAAGTGGTATTGTACGATGAAGGACTAATGTAACTAGGGGCCCTAAAAAGGGTTTTGTACGATGAAGGACTAATGAAACTAGGGACCATTAAGTGGTATTGTGCGATGAAGGACTAATGTAACTAGGGACCATAAAGTGGTATTGTACGATGGAGGACTAATGTAACTAGAGATCATAAAGTGGTATTGTACGATGAAGGACTAATGTAACTAGGGACCATAAAGTGGTATTGTACGATGGAGGACTAATGTATCTAGGGACCATAAAGTGGTATTGTACGATGGAGGACTAATGTAACTAGGGACCATAAAGTGGTATTGTACGATGAAGGACTAATGTAACTAGGGACCATAAAGTGGTATTGTACGATGGAGGACTAATGTAACTAGGGACAATAAAGTGGTATTGTGCGATGGGGGAATAATGTAACTAGAGACCATAAAGTGGTATTGTACGATGAAGGACTAATGTAACTAGGGACCATAAAGTGGTATTGCACGATAGAGGACTAATGTAACTAGAGACCATAAAGTGGTATTGTACGATGAAGGACTAATGTAACTAGAGACCATAAAGTGGTATTGTATGATGAAGGACTAATGTAACTAGGGACCATAAAGTGGTATTGTACGATGAAGGACTAATGTAACTAGGGACCATAAAGTGGTATTGTACGATGGAGGACTAATGTAACTAGAGACCATAAAGTGGTATTGTACGATGGAGGACTAATTTAACTAGGGACCATAAAGTGGTATTGTACGATGAAGGGCTAATGTAACTAGGGACCATAAAGTGGTATTGTATGATGAAGGACTAATGTAACTAGGGACCATAAAGTGGTATTGTACGATGAAGGACTAATGTAACTAGAGACCATAAAGTGGTATTCTACGATGAAGGACTAATGTAACTAGGGACCATAAAGTGTTATTGTACGATGAAGGACTAATGTAACTAGGGACAATAAAATGGTATTGTACGATAGAGGACTAATGTAACTAGGGACCATAAAGTGGTATTGTACGATAAGGACTAATGTAACTAGGGACCATAAAGTGTTATTGTACGATGAAGGACTAATGTATCTAGGGACAATAAAGTGGTATTGTATGATGGAGGACTAATGTAACTAGGGACAATAAAGTGTTATTGTACGATGAAGGACTAATGTAACTAGGGACAATAAAGTGGTATTGTACGATGGAGGACTAATGTAACTAGGGACCATAAAGTGGTATTGTACGATGAAGGACTAATGTAACTAGGGACCATAAAGTGGTATTGTGCGATGGAGGACTAATGTAACTAGGGACCTTAAAGTGGTATTGTGCGATGAAGGACTAATGTAACGTGGGACCATAAAGTGGTATTGTACGATGGAGGACTAATGTAACTAGAGACCATAAAGTGGTATTGTACGATGAAGGACTAATGTAACTAGGGACCATAAAGTGGTATTGTGCGATGGAGGACTAATGTAACTAGAGACCATAAAGTGGTATTGTACGATGAAGGACTAATGTAACTAGAGACCATAAAGTGTTATTGTACGATAAGGACTAATGTAACTAGGGACCATAAAGTGGTATTGTACGATGAAGGACTAATGTAACTAGGGACCATAAACTGTTATTGTACGATAAGGACTAATGTAACTAGGGACCATAAAGTGGTATGGTACGATGAAGGACTAATGTAACTAGGGACCATAAAGTGGTATTCTACGATGGAGGACTAATGTAACTAGAGACCATAAAGTGGTATTGTACGATGGAGGACTAATGTAACTAGAGACCATAAAGTGGTATTGTACGATGGAGGACTAATGTAACTAGAGACCATAAAGTGGTATTGTACGATGAGGGACTAATGTAACTAGGGACCATAAAATGGTATTGTACGATGGAGGACTACTGTAACTAGGGACCATAAAGTGGTATTGTACGATGAAGGACTAATGTAACTAGAGACCATAAAGTGGTATTGTACGATGAAGAACTAATGTAACTAGGGACCATAAAGTGGTATTGTACGATGAAGGACTAATGTAACTAGGGACCATAAAGTGGTATTGTACGATGGAGGACTAATGTAACTAGGGACCTTAAAGTGGTATTGTACGATGGAGAACTAATGTAACTAGAGACCATAAAGTGGTATTTGACGATGGAGGACTAATGTAACTAGAGACCATAAAGTGGTATTGTACGATGGAGGACTAATGTAACTAGAGACCAAAAAGTGGTATTGTACGATGAAGGACTAATGTAACTAGGGACCATAAAGTGGTATTGTACGATGGAGGACCCAAGTAACTAGAGACCATAAAGTGGTATTGTACGATGAAGGACTAATGTAACTAGGGACCATAAAGTTGTATTGTACGATGAAGGACTAATGTAACTAGGGACCATTAAGTGGTATTGTGCGATGAAGGACTAATGTAACTAGGGACCATAAAGTGGTATTGTACGATGGAGGACTAATGTAACTAGAGACCATAAAGTGGTATTGTACGATGAAGGACTAATGTAACTAGGGACCATAAAGTGGTATTGTACGATGGAGGACTAATGTAACTAGAAACCATAAAGTGGTATTGTACGATGAAGGACTAATGTAACTAGGGACAATAAAGGGGTATTGTGCGATGGAGGACTAATGTAACTAGGGACCATAAAGTAGTATTGTACGATGGAGGACTAATGTAACTAGGGACCATAAAGTGGTATTGTACGATGGAGGACTAATGTAACTAGAGACCATAAAGTGGTATTGTACGATGGAGGACTAATGTAACTAGAGACCATAAAGTGGTATTGTACGATGAAGGACTAATGTAACTAGGGACCATAAAGTGGTATTGTACGATGAGGGACTAATGTAACTAGGGACCATAAAGTTGTATTGTACGATGAAGGACTAATGTAACTATGGACCATAAAGTGGTATTGTACGATGAAGGACTAATGTAACTAGGGACCATTAAATGGTATTGTGCGATGAAGGACTAATGTAACTAGGGACCATAAAGTGGTATTGTACGATGGAGGACTAATGTAACTAGAGACCATAAAGTGGTATTGTACGATGAAGGACTAATGTAACTAGGGGCCCTAAAAAGGGTTTTGTACGATGAAGGACTAATGAAACTAGGGACCATTAAGTGGTATTGTGCGATGAAGGACTAATGTAACTAGGGACCATAAAGTGGTATTGTACGATGGAGGACTAATGTAACTAGAGATCATAAAGTGGTATTGTACGATGAAGGACTAATGTAACTAGGGACCATAAAGTGGTATTGTACGATGGAGGACTAATGTATCTAGGGACCATAAAGTGGTATTGTACGATGGAGGACTAATGTAACTAGGGACCATAAAGTGGTATTGTACGATGAAGGACTAATGTAACTAGGGACCATAAAGTGGTATTGTACGATGGAGGACTAATGTAACTAGGGACAATAAAGTGGTATTGTGCGATGGGGGAATAATGTAACTAGAGACCATAAAGTGGTATTGTACGATGAAGGACTAATGTAACTAGGGACCATAAAGTGGTATTGCACGATAGAGGACTAATGTAACTAGAGACCATAAAGTGGTATTGTACGATGAAGGACTAATGTAACTAGAGACCATAAAGTGGTATTGTATGATGAAGGACTAATGTAACTAGGGACCATAAAGTGGTATTGTACGATGAAGGACTAATGTAACTAGGGACCATAAAGTGGTATTGTACGATGGAGGACTAATGTAACTAGAGACCATAAAGTGGTATTGTACGATGGAGGACTAATTTAACTAGGGACCATAAAGTGGTATTGTACGATGAAGGGCTAATGTAACTAGGGACCATAAAGTGGTATTGTATGATGAAGGACTAATGTAACTAGGGACCATAAAGTGGTATTGTACGATGAAGGACTAATGTAACTAGAGACCATAAAGTGTTATTGTACGATAAGGACTAATGTAACTAGGGACCATAAAGTGGTATTGTACGATGAAGGACTAATCTAAATAGGGACCATAAAGTGGTATTGTACGATGAGGACTAATGTAACTAGGAACCATAAAGTGGTATTGTACGATGAAGGACTAATGTAACTAGGGACCATAAAGTGTTATTGTACGATGAGGACTAATGTACCTAGGGACCATAAAGTGGTATTGTACGATGGAGGACTAATGTAACTAGGGACCATAAAGTGGTATTGTACGATGGAGGACTAATGTAACTAGGGACCATACAGTGGTATTGTACGATAAGGTCTAATGTAACTAGAGACCATAAAGTGGTATTGTACGATGAAGGACTAATGTAACTAGGGACCATAAAGTGTTATTGTACGATGAGGACTCATGTAACTAGGGACCATAAAGTGGTATTGTACGATGAGGACTAATGTAACTAGGGACCATAAAGTGGTATTGTACGATAAGGACTAATGTAACTAGGGACCATAGAGTGGTATTGTACGATAAGGACTAATGTAACTAGAGACCATAAAGTGGTATTGTACGATAAGGACTAATGTAACTAGGGACCATAAAGTGGTATTGTACGATAAGGACTAATGTAACTAGAGACCATAAAGTGGTATTGTACGATGAAGGACTAATGTAACTAGGGACCATAAAGTGTTGTTGTACGATGAGGACTAATGTAACTAGGGACCATAAAGTGGTATTGTACGATAAGGACTAATGTAACTAGGGACCATAAAGTGGTATTGTACGATGGAGGACTAATGTAACTAGGGACCATAAAGTGGTATTGTACGATGAGGGGCTAATGTAACTAGGGACCATAAAGTGGTACTGTACGATGAGGGACTAATGTAACTAGAGACCATAAAGTGGTATTGTACGATGAAGGACTAATGTAACTAGGGACCATAAAATGGTATTGTACGATGAAGGACTAATGTAACTAGGGACCATAAAGTGGTATTGTACGATAAGGACTAATGTAACTAGGGACCATAAAGTGGTATTGTACGATAAGGACTAATTTAACTAGGGACCATAAAGTGGTATTGTACGATAAGGACTAATGTAACTAGAGACCATAAAGTTGTATTGTACGATAAGGACTAATGTAACTAGGGACCATAAAGTGGTATTGTACGATAAGGACTAATGTAACTAGAGACCATAAAGTGGTATTGTACGATAAGGACTAATGTAACAAGGGACCATAAAGTGGTATTGTACGATGGAGGACTAATTTAACTAGGGACCATAAAGTGGTATTGTACGATGGAGGACTAATTTAACTAGGGACCATAAAGTGGTATTGTACGATAAGGACTAATGTAACTAGAGACCATAAAGTGGTATTGTACGATAAGGACTAATGTAACTAGGGACCATAAAGTGGTATTGTACGAGGGAGGACTAATGTAACTAGGGACCATAAAGTGGTATTGTACGAAGGAGGACTAATGTAACTAGGGACCTTAAAGTGGTATTGTACGATGAAGGACTAATGTAACTAGAGACCATAAAATGGTATTGTACGATGGAGGACTAATGTAACTAGGGACCATAAAGTGGTATTGTACGATGGAGGACTAATGTAACTAGGGACCATAAAGTGGTATTGTACGATAAGGACTAATTTAACTAGGGACCATAAAGTGGTACTGTACGATAAGGACTAATGTAACTAGAGACCATAAAGTGGTATTGTACGATGAAGGACTAATGTAACTAGGGACCATAAAGTGTTATTGTACGATGAGGACTAATGTAACTAGGGACCATATAGTGGTATTGTACGATGAGGACTAATGTAACTAGGGACCATAAAGTGGTATTGTACGATAAGGACTAATGTAACTAGGGACCATAGAGTGGTATTGTACGATAAGGACTAATGTAAATAGAGACCATAAAGTGGTATTGTACGATAAGGACTAATGTAACTAGGGACCATAAAGTGGTATTGTACGATAAGGACTAATGTAACTAGAGACCATAAAGTGGTATTGTACGATGAAGGACTAATGTAACTAGGGACCATTAAATGGTATTGTGCGATGAAGGACTAATGTAACTAGGGACCATAAAGTGGTATTGTACGATGGAGGACTAATGTAACTAGAGACCATAAAGTGGTATTGTACGATGAAGGACTAATGTAACTAGGGGCCCTAAAAAGGGTTTTGTACGATGAAGGACTAATGAAACTAGGGACCATTAAGTGGTATTGTGCGATGAAGGACTAATGTAACTAGGGACCATAAAGTGGTATTGTACGATGGAGGACTAATGTAACTAGAGACCATAAAGTGGTATTGTACGATGAAGGACTAATGTAACTAGGGACCATAAAGTGGTATTGTACGATGGAGGACTAATGTAACTAGGGACCATAAAGTGGTATTGTACGATGGAGGACTAATGTAACTAGGGACCATAAAGTGGTATTGTACGATGAAGGACTAATGTAACTAGGGACCATAAAGTGGTATTGTACGATGAAGGACTAATGTAACTAGAGACCATAAAGTGTTATTGTACGATAAGGACTAATGTAACTAGGGACCATAAAGTGGTATTGTACGATGAAGGACTAATGTAAATAGGGACCATAAAGTGGTATTGTACGATGAGGACTAATGTAACTAGGAACCATAAAGTGGTATTGTACGATGAAGGACTAATGTAACTAGGGACCATAAAGTGTTATTGTACGATGAGGACTAATGTACCTAGGGACCATAAAACGGTATTGTACGATGGAGGACTAATGTAACTAGGGACCATAAAGTGGTATTGTACGATGGAGGACTAATGTAACTAGGGACCATAAAGTGTTATTGTACGATGAGGACTAATGTAACTAGGGACCATAAAGTGGTATTGTACGATGAGGACTAATGTAACTAGGGACCATAAAGTGGTATTGTACGATAAGGACTAATGTAACTAGGGACCATAGAGTGGTATTGTACGATAAGGACTAATGTAACTAGAGACCATAAAGTGGTATTGTACGATAAGGACTAATGTAACTAGGGACCATAAAGTGGTATTGTACGATAAGGACTAATGTAACTAGAGACCATAAAGTGGTATTGTACGATGAAGGACTAATGTAACTAGGGACCATTAAGTGTTATTGTACGATGAGGACTAATGTAACTAGGGACCATAAAGTGGTATTGTACGATAAGGACTAATGTAACTAGGGACCATAAAGTGGTATTGTACGATGGAGGACTAATGTAACTAGGGACCATAAAGTGGTATTGTACGATGAGGGGCTAATGTAACTAGGGACCATAAAGTGGTACTGTACGATGAGGGACTAATGTAACTAGAGACCATAAAGTGGTATTGTCTGATGAAGGACTAATGTTACTAGGGACCATAAAATGGTATTGTACGATGAAGGACTAATGTAACTAGGGACCATAAAGTGGTATTGTACGATAAGGACTAATGTAACTAGGGACCATAAAGTGGTATTGTACGATAAGGACTAATTTAACTAGGGACCATAAAGTGGTATTGTACGATAAGGACTAATGTAACTAGAGACCATAAAGTTGTATTATACGATAAGGACTAATGTAACTAGGGACCATAAAGTGGTATTGTACGATAAGGACTAATGTAACTAGAGACCATAAAGTGGTATTGTACGATAAGGACTAATGTAACTAGGGACCATAAAGTGGTATTCTACGATGAAGGACTAATGTAACTAGGGACCATAAAGTGTTATTGTACGATGAAGGACTAATGTAACTAGGGACAATAAAATGGTATTGTACGATAGAGGACTAATGTAACTAGGGACCATAAAGTGGTATTGTACGATGAAGGACTAATGTAACTAGGGACCATAAAGTAGTATTGTACGATAAGGACTAACGTAACTAGGGACCATAAAGTGGTATTGTACGATGAAGGACTAATGTAACTAGGGACAATAAAGTGTTATTGTACGATGAAGGACTAATGTAACTAGGGACAATAAAGTGTTATTGTACGATGAAGGACTAATGTAACTAGGGACCATAAAGTAGTATTGTACGATAAGGACTAACGTAACTAGGGACCATAAAGTGGTATTGTACGATGAAGGACTAATGTAACTAGGGACAATAAAGTGTTATTGTACGATGAAGGACTAATGTAACTAGGGACAATAAAGAGGTATTGTACGATGGAGGACTAATGTAACTAGGGACCATAAAGTGGTATTGTACGATGAAGGACTAATGTAACTAGAGACCATAAAGTGGTATTCTACGATGAAGGACTAATGTAACTAGGGACCATAAAGTGTTATTGTACGATGAAGGACTAATGTAACTAGGGACAATAAAATGGTATTGTACGATAGAGGACTAATGTAACTAGGGACCATAAAGTGGTATTGTACGATAAGGACTAATGTAACTAGGGACCATAAAGTGTTATTGTACGATGAAGGACTAATGTATCTAGGGACAATAAAGTGGTATTGTATGATGGAGGACTAATGTAACTAGGGACAATAAAGTGTTATTGTACGATGAAGGACTAATGTAACTAGGGACAATAAAGTGGTATTGTACGATGGAGGACTAATGTAACTAGGGACCATAAATTGGTATTGTACGATGAAGGACTAATGTAACTAGGGACCATAAAGTGGTATTGTGCGATGGAGGACCAATGTAACTAGGGACCTTAAAGTGGTATTGTGCGATGAAGGACTAATGTAACGTGGGACCATAAAGTGGTATTGTACGATGGAGGACTAATGTAACTAGAGACCATAAAGTGGTATTGTACGATGAAGGACTAATGTAACTAGGGACCATAAAGTGGTATTGTGCGATGGAGGACTAATGTAACTAGAGACCATAAAGTGATATTGTACGATGAAGGACTAATGTAACTAGAGACCATAAAGTGTTATTGTACGATAAGGACTAATGTAACTAGGGACCATAAAGTGGTATTGTACGATGAAGGACTAATGTAACTAGGGACCATAAAGTGTTATTGTACGATAAGGACTAATGTAACTAGGGACCATAAAGTGGTATGGTACGATGAAGGACTAATGTAACTAGGGACCATAAAGTGGTATTCTACGATGGAGGACTAATGTAACTAGAGACCATAAAGTGGTATTGTACGATGGAGGGCTAATGTAACTAGAGACCATAAAGTGGTATTGTACGATGGAGGACTAATGTAACTAGAGACCATAAAGTGGTATTGTACGATGAGGGACTAATGTAACTAGGGACCATAAAATTGTATTGTACGATGGAGGACTACTGTAACTAGGGACCATAAAGTGGTATTGTACGATGAAGGACTAATGTAACTAGAGACCATAAAGTGGTATTGTACGATGAAGAACTAATGTAACTAGGGACCATAAAGTGGTATTGTACGATGAAGGACTAATGTAACTAGGGACCATAAAGTGGTATTGTACGATGGAGGACTAATGTAACTAGGGACCTTAAAGTGGTATTGTACGATGGAGAACTAATGTAACTAGAGACCATAAAGTGGTATTTGACGATGGAGGACTAATGTAACTAGAGACCATAAAGTGGTATTGTACGATGGAGGACTAATGTAACTAGAGACCAAAAAGTGGTATTGTACGATGAAGGACTAATGTAACTAGGGACCATAAAGTGGTATTGTACGATGGAGGACCTAAGTAACTAGAGACCATAAAGTGGTATTGTACGATGAAGGACTAATGTAACTAGGGACCATAAAGTTGTATTGTACGATGAAGGACTAATGTAACTAGGGACCATTATGTGGTATTGTGCGATGAAGGACTAATGTAACTAGGGACCATAAAGTGGTATTGTACGATGGAGGACTAATGTAACTAGAGACCATAAAGTGGTATTGTACGATGAAGGACTAATGTAACTAGGGACCATGAAGTGGTATTGTACGATGGAGGACTAATGTAACTAGGGACCATAAAGTGGTATTGTACGATGAAGGACTAATGTAACTAGGGACAATAAAGGGGTATTGTGCGATGGAGGACTAATGTAACTAGGGACCATAAAGTGGTATTGTACGATGGAGGACTAATGTAACTAGGGACCATAAAGTGGTATTGTACGATGGAGGACTAATGTAACTAGAGACCATAAAGTGGTATTGTACGATGGAGGACTAATGTAACTAGAGACCATAAAGTGGTATTGTACGATGAAGGACTAATGTAACTAGGGACCATAAAGTGGTATTGTACGATGAGGGACTAATGTAACTAGGGACCATAAAGTGGTATTGTACGATGAAGGACTAATGTAACTATGGACCATAAAGTGGTATTGTACGATGAAGGACTAATGTAACTAGGGACCATTAAATGGTATTGTGCGATGAAGGACTAATGTAACTAGGGACCATAAAGTGGTATTGTACGATGGAGGACTAATGTAACTAGAGACCATAAAGTGGTATTGTACGATGAAGGACTAATGTAACTAGGGGCCCTAAAAAGGGTTTTGTACGATGAAGGACTAATGAAACTAGGGACCATTAAGTGGTATTGTGCGATGAAGGACTAATGTAACTAGGGACCATAAAGTGGTATTGTACGATGGAGGACTAATGTAACTAGAGATCATAAAGTGGTATTGTACGATGAAGGACTAATGTAACTAGGGACCATAAAGTGGTATTGTACGATGGAGGACTAATGTATCTAGGGACCATAAAGTGGTATTGTACGATGGAGGACTAATGTAACTAGGGACCATAAAGTGGTATTGTACGATGAAGGACTAATGTAACTAGGGACCATAAAGTGGTATTGTACGATGGAGGACTAATGTAACTAGGGACAATAAAGTGGTATTGTGCGATGGGGGACTAATGTAACTAGAGACCATAAAGTGGTATTGTACGACGAAGGACTAATGTAACTAGGGACCATAAAGTGGTATTGCACGATAGAGGACTAATGTAACTAGAGACCATAAAGTGGTATTGTACGATGAAGGACTAATGTAACTAGAGACCATAAAGTGGTATTGTATGATGAAGGACTAATGTAACTAGGGACCATAAAGTGGTATTGTACGATGAAGGACTAATGTAACTAGGGACCATAAAGTGGTATTGTACGATGGAGGACTAATGTAACTAGAGACCATAAAGTGGTATTGTACGATGGAGGACTAATTTAACTAGGGACCATAAAGTGGTATTGTACGATGAAGGGCTAATGTAACTAGGGACCATAAAGTGGTATTGTATGATGAAGGACTAATGTAACTAGGGACCATAAAGTGGTATTGTACGATGAAGGACTAATGTAACTAGAGACCATAAAGTGTTATTGTACGATAAGGACTAATGTAACTAGGGACCATAAAGTGGTATTGTACGATGAAGGACTAATGTAAATAGGGACCATAAAGTGGTATTGTACGATGAGGACTAATGTAACTAGGAACCATAAAGTGGTATTGTACGATGAAGGACTAATGTAACTAGGGACCATAAAGTGTTATTGTACGATGAGGACTAATGTACCTAGGGACCATAAAGTGGTATTGTACGATGGAGGACTAATGTAACTAGGGACCATAAAGTGGTATTGTACGATGGAGGACTAATGTAACTAGGGACCATACAGTGGTATTGTACGATAAGGTCTAATGTAACTAGAGACCATAAAGTGGTATTGTACGATGAAGGACTAATGTAACTAGGGACCATAAAGTGTTATTGTACGATGAGGACTCATGTAACTAGGGACCATAAAGTGGTATTGTACGATGAGGACTAATGTAACTAGGGACCATAAAGTGGTATTGTACGATAAGGACTAATGTAACTAGGGACCATAGAGTGGTATTGTACGATAAGGACTAATGTAACTAGAGACCATAAAGTGGTATTGTACGATAAGGACTAATGTAACTAGGGACCATAAAGTGGTATTGTACGATAAGGAATAATGTAACTAGAGACCATAAAGTGGTATTGTACGATGAAGGACTAATGTAACTAGGGACCATAAAGTGTTATTGTACGATGAGGACTAATGTAACTAGGGACCATAAAGTGGTATTGTACGATAAGGACTAATGTAACTAGGGACCATAAAGTGGTATTGTACGATGGAGGACTAATGTAACTAGGGACCATAAAGTGGTATTGTACGATGAGGGGCTAATGTAACTAGGGACCATAAAGTGGTACTGTACGATGAGGGACTAATGTAACTAGAGACCATAAAGTGGTATTGTACGATGAAGGACTAATGTAACTAGGGACCATAAAATGGTATTGTACGATGAAGGACTAATGTAACTAGGGACCATAAAGTGGTATTGTACGATAAGGACTAATGTATCTAGGGACCATAAAGTGGTATTGTACGATGGAGGACTAATGTAACTAGGGACCATAAAGTGGTATTGTACGATGAAGGACTAATGTAACTAGGGACCATAAAGTGGTATTGTACGATGGAGGACTAATGTAACTAGGGACAATAAAGTGGTATTGTGCGATGGGGGACTAATGTAACTAGAGACCATAAAGTGGTATTGTACGATGAAGGACTAATGTAACTAGGGACCATAAAGTGGTATTGCACGATAGAGGACTAATGTAACTAGAGACCATAAAGTGGTATTGTACGATGAAGGACTAATGTAACTAGAGACCATAAAGTGGTATTGTATGATGAAGGACTAATGTAACTAGGGACCATAAAGTGGTATTGTACGATGAAGGACTAATGTAACTAGGGACCATAAAGTGGTATTGTACGATGGAGGACTAATGTAACTAGAGACCATAAAGTGGTATTGTACGATGGAGGACTAATTTAACTAGGGACCATAAAGTGGTATTGTACGATGAAGGGCTAATGTAACTAGGGACCATAAAGTGGTATTGTATGATGAAGGACTAATGTAACTAGGGACCATAAAGTGGTATTGTACGATGAAGGACTAATGTAACTAGAGACCATAAAGTGTTATTGTACGATAAGGACTAATGTAACTAGGGACCATAAAGTGGTATTGTACGATGAAGGACTAATGTAAATAGGGACCATAAAGTGGTATTGTACGATGAGGACTAATGTAACTAGGAACCATAAAGTGGTATTGTACGATGAAGGACTAATGTAACTAGGGACCATAAAGTGTTATTGTACGATGAGGACTAATGTACCTAGGGACCATAAAGTGGTATTGTACGATGGAGGACTAATGTAACTAGGGACCATAAAGTGGTATTGTACGATGGAGGACTAATGTAACTAGGGACCATACAGTGGTATTGTACGATAAGGTCTAATGTAACTAGAGACCATAAAGTGGTATTGTACGATGAAGGACTAATGTAACTAGGGACCATAAAGTGTTATTGTACGATGAGGACTCATGTAACTAGGGACCATAAAGTGGTATTGTACGATGAGGACTAATGTAACTAGGGACCATAAAGTGGTATTGTACGATAAGGACTAATGTAACTAGGGACCATAGAGTGGTATTGTACGATAAGGACTAATGTAACTAGAGACCATAAAGTGGTATTGTACGATAAGGACTAATGTAACTAGGGACCATAAAGTGGTATTGTACGATAAGGAATAATGTAACTAGAGACCATAAAGTGGTATTGTACGATGAAGGACTAATGTAACTAGGGACCATAAAGTGTTATTGTACGATGAGGACTAATGTAACTAGGGACCATAAAGTGGTATTGTACGATAAGGACTAATGTAACTAGGGACCATAAAGTGGTATTGTACGATGGAGGACTAATGTAACTAGGGACCATAAAGTGGTATTGTACGATGAGGGGCTAATGTAACTAGGGACCATAAAGTGGTACTGTACGATGAGGGACTAATGTAACTAGAGACCATAAAGTGGTATTGTACGATGAAGGACTAATGTAACTAGGGACCATAAAATGGTATTGTACGATGAAGGACTAATGTAACTAGGGACCATAAAGTGGTATTGTACGATAAGGACTAATGTAACTAGGGACCATAAAGTGGTATTGTACGATAAGGACTAATTTAACTAGGGACCATAAAGTGGTATTGTACGATAAGGACTAATGTAACTAGAGACCATAAAGTTGTATTGTACGATAAGGACTAATGTAACTAGGGACCATAAAGTGGTATTGTACGATAAGGACTAATGTAACTAGAGACCATAAAGTGGTATTGTACGATAAGGACTAATGTAACAAGGGACCATAAAGTGGTATTGTACGATGGAGGACTAATTTAACTAGGGACCATAAAGTGGTATTGTACGATGGAGGACTAATTTAACTAGGGACCATAAAGTGGTATTGTACGATAAGGACTAATGTAACTAGAGACCATAAAGTGGTATTGTACGATAAGGACTAATGTAACTAGGGACCATAAAGTGGTATTGTACGAGGGAGGACTAATGTAACTAGGGACCATAAAGTGGTATTGTACGAAGGAGGACTAATGTAACTAGGGACCTTAAAGTGGTATTGTACGATGAAGGACTAATGTAACTAGAGACCATAAAGTGGTATTGTACGATGGAGGACTAATGTAACTAGGGACCATAAAGTGGTATTGTACGATGGAGGACTAATGTAACTAGGGACCATAAAGTGGTATTGTACGATAAGGACTAATTTAACTAGGGACCATAAAGTGGTACTGTACGATAAGGACTAATGTAACTAGAGACCATAAAGTGGTATTGTACGATGAAGGACTAATGTAACTAGGGACCATAAAGTGTTATTGTACGATGAGGACTAATGTAACTAGGGACCATATAGTGGTATTGTACGATGAGGACTAATGTAACTAGGGACCATAAAGTGGTATTGTACGATAAGGACTAATGTAACTAGGGACCATAGAGTGGTATTGTACGATAAGGACTAATGTAAATAGAGACCATAAAGTGGTATTGTACGATAAGGACTAATGTAACTAGGGACCATAAAGTGGTATTGTACGATAAGGACTAATGTAACTAGAGACCATAAAGTGGTATTGTACGATGAAGGACTAATGTAACTAGGGACCATTAAATGGTATTGTGCGATGAAGGACTAATGTAACTAGGGACCATAAAGTGGTATTGTACGATGGAGGACTAATGTAACTAGAGACCATAAAGTGGTATTGTACGATGAAGGACTAATGTAACTAGGGGCCCTAAAAAGGGTTTTGTACGATGAAGGACTAATGAAACTAGGGACCATTAAGTGGTATTGTGCGATGAAGGACTAATGTAACTAGGGACCATAAAGTGGTATTGTACGATGGAGGACTAATGTAACTAGAGACCATAAAGTGGTATTGTACGATGAAGGACTAATGTAACTAGGGACCATAAAGTGGTATTGTACGATGGAGGACTAATGTAACTAGGGACCTTAAAGTGGTATTGTACGATGGAGGACTAATGTAACTAGGGACCATAAAGTGGTATTGTACGATGAAGGACTAATGTAACTAGGGACCATAAAGTGGTATTGTATGATGAAGGACTAATGTAACTAGGGACCATAAAGTGGTATTGTACGATGAAGGACTAATGTAACTAGAGACCATAAAGTGTTATTGTACGATAAGGACTAATGTAACTAGGGACCATAAAGTGGTATTGTACGATGAAGGACTAATGTAAATAGGGACCATAAAGTGGTATTGTACGATGAGGACTAATGTAACTAGGAACCATAAAGTGGTATTGTAC
This sequence comes from Meconema thalassinum, assembly GCA_946902985.2. Taxonomy (NCBI): domain Eukaryota; kingdom Metazoa; phylum Arthropoda; class Insecta; order Orthoptera; family Tettigoniidae; genus Meconema; species Meconema thalassinum. The sequence goes on from OX336397.1 coordinate 20,148,249, forward strand.
GATGAAGGACTAATGTAACTAGGGACCATAAAGTGTTATTGTACGATGAGGACTAATGTACCTAGGGACCATAAAACGGTATTGTACGATGGAGGACTAATGTAACTAGGGACCATAAAGTGGTATTGTACGATGGAGGACTAATGTAACTAGGGACCATAAAGTGTTATTGTACGATGAGGACTAATGTAACTAGGGACCATAAAGTGGTATTGTACGATGAGGACTAATGTAACTAGGGACCATAAAGTGGTATTGTACGATAAGGACTAATGTAACTAGGGACCATAGAGTGGTATTGTACGATAAGGACTAATGTAACTAGAGACCATAAAGTGGTATTGTACGATAAGGACTAATGTAACTAGGGACCATAAAGTGGTATTGTACGATAAGGACTAATGTAACTAGAGACCATAAAGTGGTATTGTACGATGAAGGACTAATGTAACTAGGGACCATTAAGTGTTATTGTACGATGAGGACTAATGTAACTAGGGACCATAAAGTGGTATTGTACGATAAGGACTAATGTAACTAGGGACCATAAAGTGGTATTGTACGATGGAGGACTAATGTAACTAGGGACCATAAAGTGGTATTGTACGATGAGGGGCTAATGTAACTAGGGACCATAAAGTGGTACTGTACGATGAGGGACTAATGTAACTAGAGACCATAAAGTGGTATTGTCTGATGAAGGACTAATGTTACTAGGGACCATAAAATGGTATTGTACGATGAAGGACTAATGTAACTAGGGACCATAAAGTGGTATTGTACGATAAGGACTAATGTAACTAGGGACCATAAAGTGGTATTGTACGATAAGGACTAATTTAACTAGGGACCATAAAGTGGTATTGTACGATAAGGACTAATGTAACTAGAGACCATAAAGTTGTATTATACGATAAGGACTAATGTAACTAGGGACCATAAAGTGGTATTGTACGATAAGGACTAATGTAACTAGAGACCATAAAGTGGTATTGTACGATAAGGACTAATGTAACTAGGGACCATAAAGTGGTATTGTACGATGGAGGACTAATTTAACTAGGGACCTTAAAGTGGTATTGTACGATGGAGGACTAATTTAACTAGGGACCATAAAGTGGTATTATACGATAAGGACTAATGTAACTAGAGACCATAAAGTGGTATTGTACGATAAGGACTAATGTAACTAGGGACCATAAAGTGGTATTGTACGAGGGAGGACTAATGTAACTAGGGACCATAAAGTGGTATTGTACGAAGGAGGACTAATGTAACTAGGGACCTTAAAGTGGTATTGTACGATGAAGGACTAATGTAACTAGAGACCATAAAGTGGTATTGTACGATGGAGGACTAATGTAACTAGGGACCATAAAGTGGTATTGTACGATGGAGGACTAATGTAACTAGGGACCATAAAGTGGTATTGTACGATAAGGACTAATTTAACTAGGGACCATAAAGTGGTACTGTACGATAAGGACTAATGTAACTAGAGACCATAAAGTGGTATTGTACGATGAAGGACTAATGTAACTAGGGACCATAAAGTGTTATTGTACGATGAGGACTAATGTAACTAGGGACCATATAGTGGTATTGTACGATGAGGACTAATGTAACTAGGGACCATAAAGTGGTATTGTACGATAAGGACTAATGTAACTAGGGACCATAGAGTGGTATTGTACGATAAGGACTAATGTAAATAGAGACCATAAAGTGGTATTGTACGATAAGGACTAATGTAACTAGGGACCATAAAGTGGTATTGTACGATAAGGACTAATGTAACTAGAGACCATAAAGTGGTATTGTACGATGAAGGACTAATGTAACTAGGGACCATAAAGTGGTAATGTACGATCAAGGACTAATGTAACTAGGGACCATAAAGTGGTATTGTACAATGAAGGACTAATGCAACTAGGGACCATAAAGTGGTATTGTACGATAAGGACTAATGTAACTAGGGACCATAAAGTGGTATTGTACGATAAGGACTAATGTAACTAGAGACCATAAAGTGGTATTGAACGATGAAGGACTATTGTAACTAGGGACCATAAAGTGGTATTGTACGATCAAGGACTAATGTAACTAGGGACCATAAAGTGGTATTGTACGATAAGGACTAATTTAACTAGGGACCATAAAGTGGTATTGTACGATAAGGACTAATGTAACTAGAGACCATAAAGTTGTATTGTACGATAAGGATTAATGTAACTAGGGACCATAAAGTGTTATTGTACGATGAAGGACTATTGTAACTAGGGACCATAAAGTGGTATTGTATGATGAAGGACTAATGTAACTAGGGACCATAAAGTGTTATTGTACGATGAAGGACTAATTTAACTAGGGACCATAAAGTGGTATTGTACGATAAGGACTAATGTAACTAGGGACCATAAAGTGTTATTGTACGATGAAGGACTAATGTAACTAGGACCATAAAGTGGTATTGTATGATGAAGGACAAATTTAACTAGGGACCATAAAGTGGTATTGTATGATGAAGGACTAATGTAACTAGGGACCATAAAGTGGTATTGTACGATGAAGGACTAATTTAACTAGGGACCATAAAGTGGTATTGTATGATGAAGGACTAATGTAACTAGGGACCATAAAGTGGTATTGTACGATGAAGGACTAATGTAACTAGGGACCATAAAGTGGTATTGTACGATGAAGGACTAATGTAACTAGAGACCATAAAGTGGTATTGTACGATAAGGACTAATGTAACTAGGGACCATTAAGTGGTATTGTACGATGAGGACTAATGTAACTAGGGACCATAATGTGGTATTGTACGATCAAGGACTAATGTAACTAGGGACCATAAAGTGGTATTGTACAATGAAGGACTAATGTAACTAGGGACCATAAAGTGGTATTGTACGATGAAGGACTAATTTAACTAGGGACCATAAAGTGTTATTGTACGATGAAGGACTAATGTAACTAGAGACCATAAAGAGGTATTGTACGATGAAGGACTAATGTAACTAGGGACCATAAAGTGGTATTGTACGATGAAGGACTAATGTAACTAGGGACCATAAAGTGGTACTGTACGATGAGGGAATAATGTAACTAGAGACCATAAAGTGGTATTGTACGATGAAGGACTAATGTAACTAGGGACCATAAAGTGTTATTGTACGGTAAGGACTAATGTAACTAGGGACCATATTGTGGTATTGTACAATGAAGGACTAATGTAACTAGGGACCATAAAGTGGTATTGTACGATGAAGGACTAATGTAACTAGGGATCATAAAGTGGTATTGTACGATCAAGGACTAATGTAACTAGGGACCATAAAGTGGTATTGTACGATCAAGGACTAATGTAACTAGGGACCACAAAATGGTATTGTACAATGAAGGACTAATGTAACTAGGGACCATAAAGTGGTATTGTACGATCAAGGACTAATGTAACTAGGGACCATAAAGTGGTATTGTACAATGAAGGACTAATGTAACTAGGGACCATAAACTGGTATTGTATGATGAAGGACTAATGTAACTAGGGACCATATAGTGTTATTGTACGATGAAGGACTAATTTAACTAGAGACCATAAAGTGTTATTGTACGATGAAGGACTAATGTAACTAGGGACCATAAAGTGGTATTGTATGATGAAGGACTAATGTAACTAGGGACCATAAAGTGGTATTGTACGATGAAGGACTAATGTAACTAGGGACCATAAAGTAGTACTGTACGAAGAAGGACTAATGTAACTAAGGACCACAAAGTAGTACTGTACGATGAAGGACTAATGTAACTAGGGACCACAAAGTGGTATTCTACGATGAAGGACTAATGTAACTAGGGACAATAAAGTAGTACTGTACGAAGAAGGACTAATGTAACTAGAGACCATAACGTGGTATTGTACGATGGAGGACTAATGTAACTAGGGACCATAAACTGGTATTGTACGAAGAAGGACTAATGTAACTAGAGACCATAAAGTGGTATTGTACGATGGAGGACTAATGTAACTAGGGATCATAAAGTGGTATTGTACGATGAAGGACTAATGTAACTAGGGACCATAAAGTAGTACTGTACGATGAAGGACTAATGTAACTAGGGACCATAAAGTGGTATTGTACGATGGAGGACTAATGTAACTAGGGACCATAAAGTGTTATTGTACGATGAAGGACTAATGTAACTAGGGACCACAAAGTGTTATTGTACGATGAAGGACTAATGTAACTAGAGACCATAAAGTGGTATTGTACGATGAAGGACTAATGTAACTAGGGACCATAAAGTAGTACTGTACGATGAAGGACTAATGTAACTAGGGACCATAAAGTGGTATTGTACGATGAAGGACTAATGTAACTAGAGACCATAATGTAGTACTGTACGATGAAGGACTAATGTAACTAGGGACCATAAAGTGGTATTTTACGATGAGGGACTAATGTAACTAGGGACCATAAATGGTATTGTACGATGAAGGACTAATGTAACTAGGGACCATAAAGTGGTATTGTACGATGAAGGACTAATGTAACTAGAGACCATAACGTGGTATTGTACGATGAAGGACTAATGTAACTAGGGACCATAAAGTGGTATTGTGCGATGAAGGACTAATGTAACTAGGGACCATAAAGTGGTATTGTGCGATGAAGGACTAATATAACTAGGGACCTTAAATTGGTATTGTACGATGAAGGACTAATGTAACTAGAGACCATAAAGTAGTACTGTACGATGAAGGACTAATGTAACTAGGGACCATAAAGTGGTATTGTACGATGAAGGACTAATGTAACTAGGGACCATAAAGTGGTATTGTACGATGAAGGACTAATGTAACTAGGGACCATAAAGTGGTATTGTACGATGAAGGACTAATATAACTAGGGACCATAAAGTGGTATTGTACGATGAAGGACTAATGTAACTAGGGACCATAAAGTGGTATTGTACGATGAAGGACTAATGTAACTAGAGACCATAAAGTAGTACTGTACGATGAAGGACTAATGTAACTAGGGACCATAAAGTGGTATTGTACGATGAAGGACTAATGTAACTAGGGACCATTAAGTGGTATTGTACGATGAGGGACTAATGAAACTAGGGACCATAAAGTGGTATTGTACGATGAAGGACTAATGTAACTAGGGACCATAAAGTGGTATTGTACGATGGAGGACTAATGTAACTAGAGACCATAGAGTGGTATTGTATGATGAAGGACTAATGTAACTAGGGACCATAAAGTGGTATTGTATGATGAAGGACTAATGTAACTAGGGACCATAAAGTAGTATTGTACGATGAAGGACTAATGTAACTAGGGACCATAAAGTGGTATTGTACGATGAAGGACTAATGTAACTAGGGACCATAAAGTGGTATTGTACGATGAAGGACTAATGTAACTAGGGACCATAAAGTGGTATTGTACGATGAAGGACTAATGAAACTAGGGACCATAAAGTGGTATTGTACGATGAGGACTAACGTAACTAGGGAACATAAAGTGGTATTGTGCGATGAAGGACTAATGTAACTAGGGACCATAAAGTGGTATTGTACGATGAAGGACTAATGTAACTAGAGACCATAAAGTGGTATTTTACGATGAAGGACTAATGTAACTAGGGACCATAAAGTGTTATTGTACGATGAAGGACTAATGTAACTAGGGACAATAAAAAGGTATTGTACGATAAGGACTATTGTAACTAGGGACCATAAAGTGTTATTGTACGATGGAGGACTAATGTAACTAGGGACCATAAAGTGGTATTGTACGATAAGGACTAATGTAACTAGGGACCATAAAGTGGTATTGTACGATAAGGACTAATGTAACTAGGCACCATAAAGTGGTATTGTACCATAAGGACTAATGTAACTAGGGACCATAAAGTGGTATTGCACGATAGAGGACTAATGTAACTAGAGACCATAAAGTGGTATTGTACGATGAAGGACTAATGTAACTAGGGACCATAAAGTGGTATTGTATGATGAAGGACTAATGTAACTAGAGACCATAAATTGGTATTGTACGATAAAGGACTAATGTAACTAGGGACCATAAAGTGTTATTGTACGATGAAGGACTAATGTAACTAGAGACCATAAAGTGTTTTTGTACGATGAAGGACTAATGTAACTAGAGACCATAAAGTGTTATTGTACGATGAAGGACTAATGTAACTAGGGACCATAAAGTGGTATTATACGATAAGGACTAATGTAACTAGGGACCATAAAGTTGTATTGTACGATAAGGACTAATGTACCTAGGGACCATAAAGTGTTATTGTATGATGAGGGACTAATGTAACTAGGGACCATAAAGTGGTATTGTACGATGAAGGACTAATGTAACTAGGGACAATAAAGTGGTATTGTACGATGAAGGACTAATGTAACTAGGGACCATAAAGTGGTATTGTACGATGGAGGACTAATGTAACTAGGGACCATAAAGTGGTATTGTACGATGGAGAACTAATGTAACTAGAGACCATAAAGTGGTATTGTACGATAAGGACTAATGTAACTAGGGACCATAAAGTGGTATTGCACGATAGAGGACTAATGTAACTAGAGACCATAAAGTGGTATTGTACGATGAAGGACTAATGTAACTAGGGACCATAAAGTGGTATTGTACGATAAGGACTAATTTAACTAGGGACCATAAAGTGGTATTGTACGATAAGGACTAATGTAACTAGAGACCATAAAGTTGTATTGTACGATAAGGACTAATGTAACTAGGGACCATAAAGTGGTATTGTACGATAAGGACTAATGTAACTAGAGACCATAAAGTGGTATTGTACGATAAGGACTAATGTAACTAGGGACCATAAAGTGGTATTGTACGATGGAGGACTAATGTAACTAGAGTACATAAAGTGGTATTGTACGAAGGAGGACTAATGTAACTAGGGACCTTAAAGTGGTATTGTACGATGAAGGACTAATGTAACTAGAGACCATAAAGTGGTATTGTACGATGGAGGACTAATGTAACTAGGGACCATAAAGTGGTATTGTACGATGGAGGACTAATGTAACTAGGGACCATAAAGTGGTATTGTACGATAAGGACTAATTTAACTAGGGACCATAAAGTGGTACTGTACGATAAGGACTAATGTAACTAGAGACCATAAAGTGGTATTGTACGATGAAGGACTAATGTAACTAGGGACCATAAAGTGTTATTGTACGATGAGGACTAATGTAACTAGGGACCATATAGTGGTATTGTACGATGAGGACTAATGTAACTAGGGACCATAAAGTGGTATTGTACGATAAGGACTAATGTAACTAGGGACCATAGAGTGGTATTGTACGATAAGGACTAATGTAAATAGAGACCATAAAGTGGTATTGTACGATAAGGACTAATGTAACTAGGGACCATAAAGTGGTATTGTACGATAAGGACTAATGTAACTAGAGACCATAAAGTGGTATTGTACGATGAAGGACTAATGTAACTAGGGACCATTAAATGGTATTGTGCGATGAAGGACTAATGTAACTAGGGACCATCAAGTGGAATTGTACGATGGAGGACTAATGTAACTAGAGACCATAAAGTGGTATTGTACGATGAAGGACTAATGTAACTAGGGGCCCTAAAAAGGGTTTTGTACGATGAAGGACTAATGAAACTAGGGACCAATAAGTGGTATTGTGCGATGAAGGACTAATGTAACTAGGGACCATAAAGTGGTATTGTACGATGGAGGACTAATGTAACTAGAGACCATAAAGTGGTATTGTACGATGAAGGACTAATGTAACTAGGGACCATAAAGTGGTATTGTACGATGGAGGACTAATGTAACTAGGGACCATAAAGTGGTATTGTACGATGGAGGACTAATGTAACTAGGGACCATAAAGTGGTATTGTACGATGAAGGACTAATGTAACTAGGGACCATAAAGTGGTATTGTATGATGAAGGACTAATGTAACTAGGGACCATAAAGTGGTATTGTACGATGAAGGACTAATGTAACTAGAGACCATAAAGTGTTATTGTACGATAAGGACTAATGTAACTAGGGACCATAAAGTGGTATTGTACGATGAAGGACTAATGTAAATAGGGACCATAAAGTGGTATTGTACGATGAGGACTAATGTAACTAGGAACCATAAAGTGGTATTGTACGATGAAGGACTAATGTAACTAGGGACCATAAAGTGTTATTGTACGATGAGGACTAATGTACCTAGGGACCATAAAGTGGTATTGTACGATGGAGGACTAATGTAACTAGGGACCATAAAGTGGTATTGTACGATGGAGGACTAATGTAACTAGGGACCATAAAGTGTTATTGTACGATGAGGACTAATGTAACTAGGGACCATAAAGTGGTATTGTACGATGAGGACTAATGTAACTAGGGACCATAAAGTGGTATTGTACGATAAGGACTAATGTAACTAGGGACCATAGAGTGGTATTGTACGATAAGGACTAATGTAACTAGAGACCATAAAGTGGTATTGTACGATAAGGACTAATGTAACTAGGGACCATAAAGTGGTATTGTACGATAAGGACTAATGTAACTAGAGACCATAAAGTGGTATTGTACGATGAAGGACTAATGTAACTAGGGACCATAAAGTGTTATTGTACGATGAGGACTAATGTAACTAGGGACCATAAAGTGGTATTGTACGATAAGGACTAATGTAACTAGGGACCATAAAGTGGTATTGTACGATGGAGGACTAATGTAACTAGGGACCATAAAGTGGTATTGTACGATGAGGGGCTAATGTAACTAGGGACCATAAAGTGGTACTGTACGATGAGGGACTAATGTAACTAGAGACCATAAAGTGGTATTGTCTGATGAAGGACTAATGTTACTAGGGACCATAAAATGGTATTGTACGATGAAGGACTAATGTAACTAGGGACCATAAAGTGGTATTGTACGATAAGGACTAATGTAACTAGGGACCATAAAGTGGTATTGTACGATAAGGACTAATTTAACTAGGGACCATAAAGTGGTATTGTACGATAAGGACTAATGTAACTAGAGACCATAAAGTTGTATTGTACGATAAGGACTAATGTAACTAGGGACCATAAAGTGGTATTGTACGATAAGGACTAATGTAACTAGAGACCATAAAGTGGTATTGTACGATAAGGACTAATGTAACTAGGGACCATAAAGTGGTATTGTACGATGGAGGACTAATTTAACTAGGGACCATAAAGTGGTATTGTACGATGGAGGACTAATTTAACTAGGGACCATAAAGTGGTACTGTACGATAAGGACTAATGTAACTAGAGACCATAAAGTGGTATTGTACGATAAGGACTAATGTAACTAGGGACCATAAAGTGGTATTGTACGATGGAGGACTAATTTAACTAGGGACCATAAAGTGGTATTGTACGATGGAGGACTAATTTAACTAGGGACCATAAAGTGGTATTGTACGAGGGAGGACTAATGTAACTAGGGACCATAAAGTGGTATTGTACGAAGGAGGACTAATGTAAGTAGGGACCTTAAAGTGGTATTGTACGATGAAGGACTAATGTAACTAGAGACCATAAAGTGGTATTGTACGATGGAGGACTAATGTAACTAGGGACCATAAAGTGGTATTGTACGATGGAGGACTAATGTAACTAGGGACCATAAAGTGGTATTGTACGATAAGGACTAATTTAACTAGGGACCATAAAGTGGTACTGTACGATAAGGACTAATGTAACTAGAGACCATAAAGTGGTATTGTACGATGAAGGACTAATGTAACTAGGGACCATAAAGTGTTATTGTACGATGAGGACTAATGTAACTAGGGACCATATAGTGGTATTGTACGATGAGGACTAATGTAACTAGGGACCATAAAGTGGTATTGTACGATAAGGACTAATGTAACTAGGGACCATAGAGTGGTATTGTACGATAAGGACTAATGTAAATAGAGACCATAAAGTGGTATTGTACGATAAGGACTAATGTAACTAGGGACCATAAAGTGGTATTGTACGATAAGGACTAATGTAACTAGAGACCATAAAGTGGTATTGTACGATGAAGGACTAATGTAACTAGGGACCATAAAGTGGTAATGTACGATCAAGGACTAATGTAACTAGGGACCATAAAGTGGTATTGTACAATGAAGGACTAATGCAACTAGGGACCATAAAGTGGTATTGTACGATAAGGACTAATGTAACTAGGGACCATAAAGTGGTATTGTACGATAAGGACTAATGTAACTAGAGACCATAAAGTGGTATTGTACGATGAAGGACTATTGTAACTAGGGACCATAAAGTGGAATTGTACGATCAAGGACTAATGTAACTAGGGACCATAAAGTGGTATTGTACGATAAGGACTAATTTAACTAGGGACCATAAAGTGGTATTGTACGATAAGGACTAATGTAACTAGAGACCATAAAGTTGTATTGTACGATAAGGATTAATGTAACTAGGGACCATAAAGTGTTATTGTACGATGAAGGACTATTGTAACTAGGGACCATAAAGTGGTATTGTATGATGAAAGACTAATGTAACTAGGGACCATAAAGTGTAATTGTACGATGAAGGACTAATTAAACTAGGGACCATAAAGTGGTATTGTACGATAAGGACTAATGTAACTAGGGACCATAAAGTGTTATTGTACGATGAAGGACTAATGTAACTAGGACCATAAAGTGGTATTGTATGATGAAGGACAAATTTAACTAGGGACCATAAAGTGGTATTGTATGATGAAGGACTAATGTAACTAGGGACCATAAAGTGGTATTGTACGATGAAGGACTAATTTAACTAGGGACCATAAAGTGGTATTGTATGATGAAGGACTAATGTAACTAGGGACCATAAAGTGGTATTGTACGATGAAGGACTAATGTAACTAGGGACCATAAAGTGGTATTGTACGATGAAGGACTAATGTAACTAGAGACCATAAAGTGGTATTGTACGATAAGGACTAATGTAACTAGGGACCATTAAGTGGTATTGTACCATGAGGACTAATGTAACTAGGGACCATAATGTGGTATTGTACGATCAAGGACTAATGTAACTAGGGACCATAAAGTGGTATTGTACAATGAAGGACTAATGTAACTAGGGACCATAAAGTGGTATTGTACGATGAAGGACTAATTTAACTAGGGACCATCAAGTGTTATTGTACGATGAAGGACTAATGTAACTAGAAACCATAAAGAGGTATTGTACGATGAAGGACTAATGTAACTAGGGACCATAAAGTGGTATTGTACGATGAAGGACTAATGTAACTAGGGACCATAAAGTGGTACTGTACGATGAGGGACTAATGTAACTAGAGACCATAAAGTGGTATTGTACGATGAAGGACTAATGTAACTAGGGACCATAAAGTGTTATTGTACGGTAAGGACTAATGTAACTAGGGACCATATTGTGGTATTGTACAATGAAGGACTAATGTAACTAGGGACCATAAAGTGGTATTGTACGATGAAGGACTAATGTAACTAGGGATCATAAAGTGGTATTGTACGATGAAGGACTAATGTAACTAGGGACCATAAAGTGGTATTGTACGATCAAGGACTAATGTAACTAGGGACCACAAAATGGTATTGTACAATGAAGGACTAATGTAACTAGGGACCATAAAGTGGTATTGTACGATCAAGGACTAATGTAACTAGGGACCATAAAGTGGTATTGTACAATGAAGGACTAATGTAACTAGGGACCATAAAGTGGTATTGTATGATGAAGGACTAATGTAACTAGGGACCATATAGTGTTATTGTACGATGAAGGACTAATTTAACTAGAGACCATAAAGTGTTATTGTACGATGAAGGACTAATGTAACTAGGGACCATAAAGTGGTATTGTATGATGAAGGACTAATGTAACTAGGGACCATAAAGTGGTATTGTACGATGAAGGACTAATGTAACTAGGGACCATAAAGTAGTACTGTACGAAGAAGGACTAATGTAACTAGGGACCACAAAGTAGTACTGTACGATGAAGGACTAATGTAACTAGGGACCACAAAGTGGTATTCTACGATGAAGGACTAATGTAACTAGGGACAATAAAGTAGTACTGTACGAAGAAGGACTAATGTAACTAGAGACCATAACGTGGTATTGTACGATGGAGGACTAATGTAACTAGGGACCATAAACTGGTATTGTACGAAGAAGGACTAATGTAACTAGAGACCATAAAGTGGTATTGTACGATGGAGGACTAATGTAACTAGGGATCATAAAGTGGTATTGTACGATGAAGGACTAATGTAACTAGGGACCATAAAGTAGTACTGTACGATGAAGGACTAATGTAACTAGGGACCATAAAGTGGTATTTTACGATGAAGGACTAATGTAACTAGGGACCATAAAGTGTTATTGTACGATGAAGGACTAATATAACTAGGGACCATAAAGTGTTATTGTACGATGAAGGACTAATGTAACTAGAGACCATAAAGTGGTATTGTACGATGAAGGACTAATGTAACTAGGGACCATAAAGTAGTACTGTACGATGAAGGACTAATGTAACTAGGGACCATAAAGTGGTATTGTACGATGAAGGACTAATGTAACTAGAGACCATAAAGTAGTACTGTACGATGAAGGACTAATGTAACTAGGGACCTTAAAGTGGTATTGTACGATGAGGGACTAATGTAACTAGGGACCATAAATGGTATTGTACGATGAAGGACTAATGTAACTAGGGACCATAAAGTGGTATTGTACGATGAAGGACTAATGTAACTAGAGACCATAACGTGGTATTGTACGATGAAGGACTAATGTAACTAGGGACCATAAAGTGGTATTGTGCGATGAAGGACTAATGTAACTAGGGACCATAAAGTGGTATTGTGCGATGAAGGACTAATATAACTAGGGACCATAAATTGGTATTGTACGATGAAGGACTAATGTAATTAGAGACCATAAAGTAGTACTGTACGATGAAGGACTAATGTAACTAGGGACCATAAAGTGGTATTTTACGATGAAGGACTAATGTAACTAGAGACCATAAAGTGGTATTGTACGATGAAGGACTAATGTAACTAGGGACCATAAAGTGGTATTGTACGATGAAGGACTAATGTAACTAGGGACCATAAAGTGGTATTGTACGATGAAGGACTAATGTAACTAGAGACCATAAAGTAGTACTGTACGATGAAGGACTAATGTAACTAGGGACCATAAAGTGGTATTGTACGATGAAGGACTAATGTAACTAGGGACCATTAAGTGGTATTGTACGATGAGGGACTAATGTAACTAGGGACCATAAAGTGGTATTGTACGATGAAGGACTAATGTAACTAGGGACCATAAAGTGGTATTGTACGATGGAGGACTAATGTAACTAGAGACCATAGAGTGGTATTGTATGATGAAGGACTAATGTAACTAGGGACCATAAAGTGGTATTGTATGATGAAGGACTAATGTAACTAGGGACCATAAAGTAGTATTGTACGATGAAGGACTAATGTAACTAGGGACCATAAAGTGGTATTGTACGATGAAGGACTAATGTAACTAGGGACCATAAAGTGGTATTGTACGATGAAGGACTAATGTAACTAGGGACCATAAAGTGGTATTGTACGATGAAGGACTAATGTAACTAGGGACCATAAAGTGGTATTGTACGATGAGGACTAACGTAACTAGGGAACATAAAGTGGTATTGTGCGATGAAGGACTAACGTAACTAGGGACCATAAAGTGGTATTGTACGATGAAGGACTAATGTAACTAGAGACCATAAAGTGGTATTTTACGATGAAGGACTAATGTAACTAGGGACCATAAAGTGTTATTGTACGATGAAGGACTAATGTAACTAGAGACCATAAAGTGTTATTGTACGATAAGGACTAATGTAACTAGAGACCATAAAGTGTTATTGTACGATGAAGGACTAATATAACTAGAGACCATAAAGTGTTATTGTACGATGAAGGACTAATGTAACTAGGGACCATAAAGTGGTATTATACGATAAGGACTAATGTAACTAGGGACCATAAAGTTGTATTGTACGATAAGGACTAATGTAACTAGGCACCATAAAGTGGTATTGTACCATAAGGACTAATGTAACTAGGGACCATAAAGTGGTATTGCACGATAGAGGACTAATGTAACTAGAGACCATAAAGTGGTATTGTACGATGAAGGACTAATGTAACTAGGGACCATAAAGTGGTATTGTATGATGAAGGACTAATGTAACTAGAGACCATAAATTGGTATTGTACGATGAAGGACTAATGTAACTAGGGACCATAAAGTGTTATTGTATGATGAGGGACTAATGTAACTAGGGACCATAAAGTGGTATTGTACGATAAGGACTAATGTAACTAGAGACCATAAAGTTGTATTGTACGATAAGGATTAATGTAACTAGGGACCATAAAGTGTTATTGTACGATGAAGGACTATTGTAACTAGGGACCATAAAGTGGTATTGTATGATGAAAGACTAATGTAACTAGGGACCATAAAGTGTAATTGTACGATGAAGGACTAATTAAACTAGGGACCATAAAGTGGTATTGTACGATAAGGACTAATGTAACTAGGGACCATAAAGTGTTATTGTACGATGAAGGACTAATGTAACTAAGACCATAAAGTGGTATTGTATGATGAAGGACAAATTTAACTAGGGACCATAAAGTGGTATTGTATGATGAAGGACTAATGTAACTAGGGACCATAAAGTGGTATTGTACGATGAAGGACTAATTTAACTAGGGACCATAAAGTGGTATTGTATGATGAAGGACTAATGTAACTAGGGACCATAAAGTGGTATTGTACGATGAAGGACTAATGTAACTAGGGACCATAAAGTGGTATTGTACGATGAAGGACTAATGTAACTAGAGACCATAAAGTGGTATTGTACGATAAGGACTAATGTAACTAGGGACCATTAAGTGGTATTGTACGATGAGGACTAATGTAACTAGGGACCATAATGTGGTATTGTACGATCAAGGACTAATGTAACTAGGGACCATAAAGTGGTATTGTACAATGAAGGACTAATGTAACTAGGGACCATAAAGTGGTATTGTACGATGAAGGACTAATTTAACTAGGGACCATAAAGTGTTATTGTACGATGAAGGACTAATGTAACTAGAAACCATAAAGAGGTATTGTACGATGAAGGACTAATGTAACTAGGGACCATAAAGTGGTATTGTACGATGAAGGACTAATGTAACTAGGGACCATAAAGTGGTACTGTACGATGAGGGACTAATGTAACTAGAGACCATAAAGTGGTATTGTACGATGAAGGACTAATGTAACTAGGGACCATAAAGTGTTATTGTACGGTAAGGACTAATGTAACTAGGGACCATATTGTGGTATTGTACAATGAAGGACTAATGTAACTAGGGACCATAAAGTGGTATTGTACGATGAAGGACTAATGTAACTAGGGATCATAAAGTGGTATTGTACGATCAAGGACTAATGTAACTAGGGACCATAAAGTGGTATTGTACGATCAAGGACTAATGTAACTAGGGACCACAAAATGGTATTGTACAATGAAGGACTAATGTAACTAGGGACCATAAAGTGGTATTGTACGATCAAGGACTAATGTAACTAGGGACCATAAAGTGGTATTGTACAATGAAGGACTAATGTAACTAGGGACCATAAAGTGGTATTGTATGATGAAGGACTAATGTAACTAGGGACCATATAGTGTTATTGTACGATGAAGGACTAATTTAACTAGAGACCATAAAGTGTTATTGTACGATGAAGGACTAATGTAACTAGGGACCATAAAGTGGTATTGTATGATGAAGGACTAATGTAACTAGGGACCATAAAGTGGTATTGTACGATGAAGGACTAATGTAACTAGGGACCTTAAAGTAGTACTGTACGAAGAAGGACTAATGTAACTAGGGACCACAAAGTAGTACTGTACGATGAAGGACTAATGTAACTAGGGACCACAAAGTGGTATTCTACGATGAAGGACTAATGTAACTAGGGACAATAAAGTAGTACTGTACGAAGAAGGATTAATGTAACTAGAGACCATAACGTGGTATTGTACGATGGAGGACTAATGTAACTAGGGACCATAAACTGGTATTGTACGAAGAAGGACTAATGTAACTAGAGACCATAAAGTGGTATTGTACGATGGAGGACTAATGTAACTAGGGATCATAAAGTGGTATTGTACGATGAAGGACTAATGTAACTAGGGACCATAAAGTAGTACTGTACGATGAAGGACTAATGTAACTAGGGACCATAAAGTGGTATTTTACGATGAAGGACTAATGTAACTAGGGACCATAAAGTGTTATTGTACGATGAAGGACTAATATAACTAGGGACCATAAAGTGTTATTGTACGATGAAGGACTAATGTAACTAGAGACCATAAAGTGGTATTGTACGATGAAGGACTAATGTAACTAGGGACCATAAAGTAGTACTGTACGATGAAGGACTAATGTAACTAGGGACCATAAAGTGGTATTGTACGATGAAGGACTAATGTAACTAGAGACCATAAAGTAGTACTGTACGATGAAGGACTAATGTAACTAGGGACCTTAAAGTGGTATTGTACGATGAGGGACTAATGTAACTAGGGACCATAAATGGTATTGTACGATGAAGGACTAATGTAACTAGGGACCATAAAGTGGTATTGTACGATGAAGGACTAATGTAACTAGAGACCATAACGTGGTATTGTACGATGAAGGACTAATGTAACTAGGGACCATAAAGTGGTATTGTGCGATGAAGGACTAATGTAACTAGGGACCATAAAGTGGTATTGTGCGATGAAGGACTAATATAACTAGGGACCATAAATTGGTATTGTACGATGAAGGACTAATGTAACTAGAGACCATAAAGTAGTACTGTACGATGAAGGACTAATGTAACTAGGGACCATAAAGTGGTATTGTACGATGAAGGACTAATGTAACTAGAGACCATAAAGTGGTATTGTACGATGAAGGACTAATGTAACTAGGGACCATAAAGTGGTATTGTACGATGAAGGACTAATGTAACTAGGGACCATAAAGTGGTATTGTACGATGAAGGACTAATGTAACTAGAGACCATAAAGTAGTACTGTACGATGAAGGACTAATGTAACTAGGGACCATAAAGTGGTATTGTACGATGAAGGACTAATGTAACTAGGGACCATTAAGTGGTATTGTACGATGAGGGACTAATGTAACTAGGGACCATAAAGTGGTATTGTACGATGAAGGACTAATGTAACTAGGGACCATAAAGTGGTATTGTACGATGGAGGACTAATGTAACTAGAGACCATAGAGTGGTATTGTATGATGAAGGACTAATGTAACTAGGGACCATAAAGTGGTATTGTATGATGAAGGACTAATGTAACTAGGGACCATAAAGTAGTATTGTACGATGAAGGACTAATGTAACTAGGGACCATAAAGTGGTATTGTACGATGAAGGACTAATGTAACTAGGGACCATAAAGTGGTATTGTACGATGAAGGACTAATGTAACTAGGGACCATAAAGTGGTATTGTACGATGAAGGACTAATGTAACTAGGGACCATAAAGTGGTATTGTACGATGAGGACTAACGTAACTAGGGAACATAAAGTGGTATTGTGCGATGAAGGACTAACGTAACTAGGGACCATAAAGTGGTATTGTACGATGAAGGACTAATGTAACTAGAGACCATAAAGTGGTATTTTACGATGAAGGACTAATGTAACTAGGGACCATAAAGTGTTATTGTACGATGAAGGACTAATGTAACTAGAGACCATAAAGTGTTATTGTACGATAAGGACTAATGTAACTAGAGACTATAAAGTGTTATTGTACGATGAAGGACTAATATAACTAGAGACCATAAAGTGTTATTGTACGATGAAGGACTAATGTAACTAGGGACCATAAAGTGGTATTATACGATAAGGACTAATGTAACTAGGGACCATAAAGTTGTATTGTACGATAAGGACTAATGTAACTAGGCACCATAAAGTGGTATTGTACCATAAGGACTAATGTAACTAGGGACCATAAAGTGGTATTGCACGATAGAGGACTAATGTAACTAGAGACCATAAAGTGGTATTGTACGATGAAGGACTAATGTAACTAGGGACCATAAAGTGGTATTGTATGATGAAGGACTAATGTAACTAGAGACCATAAATTGGTATTGTACGATGAAGGACTAATGTAACTAGGGACCATAAAGTGTTATTGTATGATGAGGGACTAATGTAACTAGGGACCATAAAGTGGTATTGTACGATGAAGGACTAATGTAACTAGGGACAATAAAGTGGTATTGTACGATGAAGGACTAATGTAACTAGGGACCATAAAGTGGTATTGTACGATGGAGGACTAATGTAACTAGGGACCATAAAGTGGTATTGTACGATGGAGAACTAATGTAACTAGAGACCATAAAGTGGTATTGTACGATAAGGACTAATGTAACTAGGGACCATAAATTTGTATTGTACGATAAGGACTAATGTGTCTAGGGACCATAAAGTGTTATTGTATGATGAGGGACTAATGTAACTAGGGACCATAAAGTGGTATTGTACGATGAAGGACTAATGTAACTAGGGACAATAAAGTGGTATTGTACGATGAAGGACTAATGTAACTAGGGACCATAAAGTGGTATTGTACGATGGAGGACTAATGTAACTAGGGACCATAAAGTGGTATTGTACGATGGAGAACTAATGTAACTAGAGACCATAAAGTGGTATTGTACGATAAGGACTAATGTAACTAGGGACCATAAAGTGGTATTGCACGATAGAGGACTAATGTAACTAGAGACCATAAAGTGGTATTGTACGATGAAGGACTAATGTAACTAGGGACCATAAAGTAGTATTGTATGATGAAGGACTAATGTAACTAGAGACCATAAATTGGTATTGTACGATGAAGGACTAATGTAACTAGGGACCATAAAGTGTTATTGTACGATGAAGGACTAATGTAACTAGAGACCATAAAGTGTTATTGTACGATGAAGGACTAATGTAACTAGAGACCATAAAGTGGTATTGTACGATGAAGGACTAATGTGACTAGGGACCATAAAGTGTTATTGTACGATGAAGGACTAATGTAACTAGGGACAATAAAGTGGTATTGTACGATGAAGGAGTAATGTAACTAGAGACCATAAAGTGGTATTGTACGATAAGGACTAATGTAACTAGGGACCATAAAGTGGTATTGTACGATGGAGGACTAATGTAACTAGGGACCATAAAGTGGTATTGTACGATGGAGGACTAATGTAACTAGGGACAATAAAGTGGTATTGTACGATGAAGGACTAATGTAACTAGGGACAATAAAGTGTTATTGTACGATGAAGGACTAATGTAACTAGAGACCATAAAGTGGTATTGTACGATAAGGACTAATGTAACTAGGGACCATAAAATGTTATTTTACGATGGAGGACTAATGTAACTAGGGACAATAAAGTGGTATTGTACGATGAAGGACTAATGTTACTAGGGACAATAAAGTGTTATTGTACGATGAAGGACTAATGCAACTAGGGACAATAAAGTGTTATTGTACGATGAAGGACTAATGTAACTAGGGACAATAAAGAGGTATTGTACGATGGAGGACTAATGTAACTAGGGACCATAAAGTGGTATTGTACGATGAAGGACTAACGTAACTAGAGACCATAAAGTGGTATTGTACGATGAAGGACTAATGTAACTAGGGACCATAAAGTGTTATTGTACGATGAAGGACTAATGTAACTAGGGACAATAAAGTGGTATTGTACGATGGAGGACTAATGTAACTAGGGACAATAAAGTGTTATTGTACGATGAAGGACTAATGTAACTAGGGACAATAAAGTGGTATTGTACGATGGAGGACTAATGTAACTAGGGACCATAAAGTGGTATTGTACGATGAAGGACTAATGTAACTAGGGACCATAAAGTGGTATTGTGCGATGGAGGACTAATGTAACTAGGGACCATAAAGTGGTATTGTGCGATGAAGGACTAATGTAACTAGGGACCATAAAGTGGTATTGTACGATGGAGGACTAATGTAACTAGAGTACATAAAGTGGTATTGTACGATGAAGGACTAATGTAACTAGGGACCATAAAGTGGTATTGTGCGATGGAGGACTAATGTAACTAGAGACCATAAAGTGGTATTGTACGATGAAGGACTAATGTAACTAGAGACCATAAAGTGTTATTGTACGATAAGGACTAATGTAAATAGGGACCATAAAGTGGTATTGTACGATGAAGGACTAATGTAACTATGGACCATAAAGTGTTATTGTACGATAAGGACTAATGTAACTAGGGACCATAAAGTGGTATTGTACGATGAAGTTCTAATGTAACTAGGGACCATAAAGTGGTATTGTACGATGGAGGACTAATGTAACTAGAGACCATAAAGTGGTATTGTACGATGGAGGACTAATGTAACTAGAGACCATAAAGTGGTATTGTACGATGGAGGACTAATGTAACTAGAGACCATAAAGTGGTATTGTACGATGAGGGACTAATGTAACTAGGGACCATAAAGTGGTATTGTACGATGGAGGACTACAGTAACTAGGGACCATAAAGTGGTATTGTACGATGAAGGACTAATGTCACTAGAGACCATAAAGTGGTATTGTACGATGAAGAACTAATGTAACTAGGGACCATCAAGTGGTATTGTACGATGAAGGACTAATGTAACTAGGGACCATAAAGTGGTATTGTACGATGGAGGACTAATGTAACTAGGGACCATAAAGTGGTATTGTACGATGGAGAACTAATGTAACTAGAGACCATAAAGTGGTATTGTACGATGGAGGACTAATGTAACTAGAGACCATAAAGTGGTATTGTACGATGGAGGACTAATGTAACTAGAGACCAAAAAGTGGTATTGTACGATGAAGGACTAATGTAACTAGGGACCATAAAGTGGTATTGTACGATGGAGGACTAAAGTAACTAGAGACCATAAAGTAGTACTGTACGATGAAGGACTAATGTAACTAGGGACCATAAAGTGGTATTGTACGATGAAGGACTAATGTAACTAGAGACCATAAAGTGGTATTGTACGATGAAGGACTAATGTAACTAGGGACCATAAAGTGGTATTGTACGATGAAGGACTAATGTAACTAGGGACCATAAAGTGGTATTGTACGATGAAGGACTAATGTAACTAGAGACCATAAAGTAGTACTGTACGATGAAGGACTAATGTAACTAGGGACCATAAAGTGGTATTGTACGATGAAGGACTAATGTAACTAGGGACCATTAAGTGGTATTGTACGATGAGGGACTAATGTAACTAGGGACCATAAAGTGGTATTGTACGATGAAGGACTAATGTAACTAGGGACCATAAAGTGGTATTGTACGATGGAGGACTAATGTAACTAGAGACCATAGAGTGGTATTGTATGATGAAGGACTAATGTAACTAGGGACCATAAAGTGGTATTGTATGATGAAGGACTAATGTAACTAGGGACCATAAAGTAGTATTGTACGATGAAGGACTAATGTAACTAGGGACCATAAAGTGGTATTGTACGATGAAGGACTAATGTAACTAGGGACCATAAAGTGGTATTGTACGATGAAGGACTAATGTAACTAGGGACCATAAAGTGGTATTGTACGATGAAGGACTAATGTAACTAGGGACCATAAAGTGGTATTGTACGATGAGGACTAACGTAACTAGGGAACATAAAGTGGTATTGTGCGATGAAGGACTAATGTAACTAGGGACCATAAAGTGGTATTGTACGATGAAGGACTAATGTAACTAGAGACCATAAAGTGGTATTTTACGATGAAGGACTAATGTAACTAGGGACCATAAAGTGTTATTGTACGATGAAGGACTAATGTAACTAGGGACAATAAAAAGGTATTGTACGATAAGGACTATTGTAACTAGGGACCATAAAGTGTTATTGTACGATGGAGGACTAATGTAACTAGGGACCATAAAGTGGTATTGTACGATAAGGACTAATGTAACTAGGGACCATAAAGTGGTATTGTACGATAAGGACTAATGTAACTAGGCACCATAAAGTGGTATTGTACCATAAGGACTAATGTAACTAGGGACCATAAAGTGGTATTGCACGATAGAGGACTAATGTAACTAGAGACCATAAAGTGGTATTGTACGATGAAGGACTAATGTAACTAGGGACCATAAAGTGGTATTGTATGATGAAGGACTAATGTAACTAGAGACCATAAATTGGTATTGTACGATGAAGGACTAATGTAACTAGGGACCATAAAGTGTTATTGTACGATGAAGGACTAATGTAACTAGAGACCATAAAGTGTTATTGTACGATGAAGGACTAATGTAACTAGAGACCATAAAGTGTTATTGTACGATGAAGGACTAATGTAACTAGGGACCATAAAGTGGTATTATACGATAAGGACTAATGTAACTAGGGACCATAAAGTTGTATTGTACGATAAGGACTAATGTACCTAGGGACCATAAAGTGTTATTGTATGATGAGGGACTAATGTAACTAGGGACCATAAAGTGGTATTGTACGATGAAGGACTAATGTAACTAGGGACAATAAAGTGGTATTGTACGATGAAGGACTAATGTAACTAGGGACCATAAAGTGGTATTGTACGATGGAGGACTAATGTAACTAGGGACCATAAAGTGGTATTGTACGATGGAGAACTAATGTAACTAGAGACCATAAAGTGGTATTGTACGATAAGGACTAATGTAACTAGGGACCATAAAGTGGTATTGCACGATAGAGGACTAATGTAACTAGAGACCATAAAGTGGTATTGTACGATGAAAGACTAATGTAACTAGGGACCATAAAGTGGTATTGTATGATGAAGGACTAATGTAACTAGAGACCATAAATTGGTATTGTACGATGAAGGACTAATGTAACTAGGGACCATAAAGTGTTATTGTACGATGAAGGACTAATGTAACTAGAGACCATAAAGTGTTATTGTACGATGAAGGACTAATGTAACTAGAGACCATAAAGTGGTATTGTACGATGAAGGACTAATGTGACTAGGGACCATAAAGTGTTATTGTACGATGAAGGACTAATGTAACTAGGGACAATAAAGTGGTATTGTACGATGAAGGACTAATGTAACTAGAGACCATAAAGTGGTATTGTACGATAAGGACTAATGTAACTAGGGACCATAAAGTGGTATTGTACGATGAAGGACTAATGTAACTAGGGACCATAAAGTGGTATTGTACGATGAAGGACTAATGTAACTAGGGACCATAAAGTGGTATTGTACGATGAGGACTAACGTAACTAGGGAACATAAAGTGGTATTGTGCGATGAAGGACTAATGTAACTAGGGACCATAAAGTGTTATTGTACGATGAAGGACTAATGTAACTAGGGACCATAAAGTGGTATTATACGATAAGGACTAATGTAACTAGAGACCATAAAGTTGTATTGTACGATGAAGGACTAATGTAACTAGAGACCATAAAGTGTTATTGTATGATGAGGGACTAATGTAACTAGGGACCATAAAGTGGTATTGTACGATGAAGGACTTATGTAACTAGGGACAATAAAGTGGTATTGTACGATGAAGGACTAATGTAACTAGGGACCATAAAGTGGTATTGTACGATGGAGGACTAATGTAACTAGGGACCATAAAGTGGTATTGTACGATGGAGAACTAATGTAACTAGAGACCATAAAGTGGTATTGTACGATAAGGACTAATGTAACTAGGGACCATAAAGTGGTATTGCACGATAGAGGACTAATGTAACTAGAGACCATAAAGTGGTATTGTACGATGAAGGACTAATGTAACTAGGGACCATAAAGTAGTATTGTATGATGAAGGACTAATGTAACTAGAGACCATAAATTGGTATTGTACGATGAAGGACTAATGTAACTAGGGACCATAAAGTGTTATTGTACGATGAAGGACTAATGTAACTAGAGACCATAAAGTGTTATTGTACGATGAAGGACTAATGTAACTAGAGACCATAAAGTGGTATTGTACGATGATGGACTAATGTGACTAGGGACCATAAAGTGTTATTGTACGATGAAGGACTAATGTAACTAGGGACAATAAAGTGGTATTGTACGATGAAGGACTAATGTAACTAGAGACCATAAAGTGGTATTGTACGATAAGGACTAATGTAACTAGGGACCATAAAGTGGTATTGTACGATGGAGGACTAATGTAACTAGGGACCATAAAGTGGTATTGTACGATGGAGGACTAATGTAACTAGGGACAATAAAGTGGTATTGTACGATGAAGGACTAATGTAACTAGGGACAATAAAGTGTTATTGTACGATGAAGGACTAATGTAACTAGAGACCATAAAGTGGTATTGTACGATAAGGACTAATGTAACTAGGGACCATAAAATGTTATTTTACGATGGAGGACTAATGTAACTAGGGACAATAAAGTGGTATTGTACGATGAAGGACTAATGTTACTAGGGACAATAAAGTGTTATTGTACGATGAAGGACTAATGTAACTAGGGACAATAAAGTGTTATTGTACGATGAAGGACTAATGTAACTAGGGACAATAAAGAGGTATTGTACGATGGAGGACTAATGTAACTAGGGACCATAAAGTGGTATTGTACGATGAAGGACTAACGTAACTAGAGACCATAAAGTGGTATTGTACGATGAAGGACTAATGTAACTAGGGACCATAAAGTGTTATTGTACGATGAAGGACTAATGTAACTAGGGACAATAAAGTGGTATTGTACGATGGAGGACTAATGTAACTAGGGACAATAAAGTGTTATTGTACGATGAAGGACTAATGTAACTAGGGACAATAAAGTGGTATTGTACGATGGAGGACTAATGTAACTAGGGACCATAAAGTGGTATTGTACGATGAAGGACTAATGTAACTAGGGACCATAAAGTGGTATTGTGCGATGGAGGACTAATGTAACTAGGGACCATAAAGTGGTATTGTGCGATGAAGGACTAATGTAACTAGGGACCATAAAGTGGTATTGTACGATGGAGGACTAATGTAACTAGAGTACATAAAGTGGTATTGTACGATGAAGGACTAATGTAACTAGCGACCATAAAGTGGTATTGTGCGATGGAGGACTAATGTAACTAGAGACCATAAAGTGGTATTGTACGATGAAGGACTAATGTAACTAGAGACCATAAAGTGTTATTGTACGATAAGGACTAATGTAACTAGGGACCATAAAGTGGTATTGTACGATGAAGGACTAATGTAACTATGGACCATAAAGTGTTATTGTACGATAAGGACTAATGTAACTAGGGACCATAAAGTGGTATTGTACGATGAAGTTCTAATGTAACTAGGGACCATAAAGTGGTATTGTACGATGGAGGACTAATGTAACTAGAGACCATAAAGTGGTATTGTACGATGGAGGACTAATGTAACTAGAGACCATAAAGTGGTATTGTACGATGGAGGACTAATGTAACTAGAGACCATAAAGTGGTATTGTACGATGAGGGACTAATGTAACTAGGGACCATAAAGTGGTATTGTACGATGGAGGACTACAGTAACTAGGGACCATAAAGTGGTATTGTACGATGAAGGACTAATGTCACTAGAGACCATAAAGTGGTATTGTACGATGAAGAACTAATGTAACTAGGGACCATAAAGTGGTATTGTACGATGAAGGACTAATGTAACTAGGGACCATAAAGTGGTATTGTACGATGGAGGACTAATGTAACTAGGGACCATAAAGTGGTATTGTACGATGGAGAACTAATGTAACTAGAGACCATAAAGTGGTATTGTACGATGGAGGACTAATGTAACTAGAGACCATAAAGTGGTATTGTACGATGGAGGACTAATGTAACTAGAGACCAAAAAGTGGTATTGTACGATGAAGGACTAATGTAACTAGGGACCATAAAGTGGTATTGTACGATGGAGGACTAAAGTAACTAGAGACCATAAAGTGGTATTGTACGATGAAGGACTAATGTAACTAGGGACCATAAAGTGGTATTGTACGATGAAGGACTAATGTAACTAGGGACCATTAAGTGGTATTGTGCGATGAAGGACTAATGTAACTAGGGACCATAAAGTGGTATTGTACGATGGAGGACTAATGTAACTAGAGACCATAAAGTGGTATTGTACGATGAAGGACTAATGTAACTAGGGACCATAAAGTGGTATTGTACGATGGAGGACTAATGTAACTAGGGACCATAAAGTGGTATTGTTCGATGGAGGACTAATGTAACTAGGGACAATAAAGTGGTATTGTGCGATGTAGGACTAATGTAACTAGGGACCATAAAGTGGTATTGTACGATGGAGGACTAATGTAACTAGGGACCATAAAGTGGTATTGTACGATGGAGGACTAATGTAACTAGAGACCATAAAGTGGTATTGTACGATGGAGGACTAATGTAACTAGAGACCATAAAGTGGTATTGTACGATGAAGGACTAATGTAACTAGGGACCATAAAGTGGTATTGTACGATGAGGGACTAATGTAACTAGGGACCATAAAGTGGTATTGTACGATGAAGGACTAATGTAACTATGGACCATAAAGTGGTATTGTACGATGAAGGACTAATGTAACTAGGGACCATTAAATGGTATTGTGCGATGAAGGACTAATGTAACTAGGGACCATAAAGTGGTATTGTACGATGGAGGACTAATGTAACTAGAGACCATAAAGTGGTATTGTACGATGAAGGACTAATGTAACTAGGGGCCCTAAAAAGGGTTTTGTACGATGAAGGACTAATGAAACTAGGGACCATTAAGTGGTATTGTGCGATGAAGGACTAATGTAACTAGGGACCGTAAAGAGGTATTGTACGATGGAGGACTAATGTAACTAGAGACCATAAAGTGGTATTGTACGATGAAGGACTAAAGTAACTAGGGACCATAAAGTGGTATTGTACGATGGAGGACTAATGTATCTAGGGACCATAAAGTGGTATTGTACGATGGTGGACTAATGTAACTAGGGACCATAAAGTGGTATTGTACGATGAAGGACTAATGTAACTAGGGACCATAAAGTGGTATTGTACGATGGAGGACTAATGTAACTAGGGACAATAAAGTGGTATTGTGCGATGGAGGACTAATGTAACTAGAGACCATAAAGTGGTATTGTACGATGAAGGACTAATGTAACTAGGGACCATAAAGTGGTATTGCACGATAGAGGACTAATGTAACTAGAGACCATAAAGTGGTATTGTACGATGAAGGACTAATGTAACTAGAGACCATAAAGTGGTATTGTATGATGAAGGACTAATGTAACTAGGGACCATAAAGTGGTATTGTACGATGAAGGACTAATGTAACTAGGGACCATAAAGTGGTATTGTACGATGGAGGACTAATGTAACTAGAGACCATAAAGTGGTATTGTACGATGGAGGACTAATTTAACTAGGGACCATAAAGTGGTATTGTACGATGAAGGACTAATGTAACTAGGGACCATAAAGTGGTATTGTATGATGAAGGACTAATGCAACTAGGGACCATAAAGTGGTATTGTACGATGAAGGACTAATGTAACTAGAGACCATAAAGTGTTATTGTACGATAAGGACTAATGTAACTAGGGACCATAAAGTGGTATTGTACGATGAAGGACTAATGTAACTAGAGACCATAAAGTGGTATTGTATGATGAAGGACTAATGTAACTAGGGACCATAAAGTGGCATTGTACGATGAAGGACTAATGTAACTAGGGACCATAAAGTGGTATTGTACGATGGAGGACTAATGTAACTAGGGACCATAAAGTGGTATTGTTCGATGGAGGACTAATGTAACTAGGGACAATAAAGTGGTATTGTGCGATGTAGGACTAATGTAACTAGGGACCATAAAGTGGTATTGTACGATGGAGGACTAATGTAACTAGGGACCATAAAGTGGTATTGTACGATGGAGGACTAATGTAACTAGAGACCATAAAGTGGTATTGTACGATGGAGGACTAATGTAACTAGAGACCATAAAGTGGTATTGTACGATGAAGGACTAATGTAACTAGGGACCATAAAGTGGTATTGTACGATGAGGGACTAATGTAACTAGGGACCATAAAGTGGTATTGTACGATGAAGGACTAATGTAACTATGGACCATAAAGTGGTATTGTACGATGAAGGACTAATGTAACTAGGGACCATTAAATGGTATTGTGCGATGAAGGACTAATGTAACTAGGGACCATAAAGTGGTATTGTACGATGGAGGACTAATGTAACTAGAGACCATAAAGTGGTATTGTACGATGAAGGACTAATGTAACTAGGGGCCCTAAAAAGGGTTTTGTACGATGAAGGACTAATGAAACTAGGGACCATTAAGTGGTATTGTGCGATGAAGGACTAATGTAACTAGGGACCGTAAAGAGGTATTGTACGATGGAGGACTAATGTAACTAGAGACCATAAAGTGGTATTGTACGATGAAGGACTAAAGTAACTAGGGACCATAAAGTGGTATTGTACGATGGAGGACTAATGTATCTAGGGACCATAAAGTGGTATTGTACGATGGTGGGCTAATGTAACTAGGGACCATAAAGTGGTATTGTACGATGAAGGACTAATGTAACTAGGGACCATAAAGTGGTATTGTACGATGGAGGACTAATGTAACTAGGGACAATAAAGTGGTATTGTGCGATGGAGGACTAATGTAACTAGAGACCATAAAGTGGTATTGTACGATGAAGGACTAATGTAACTAGGGACCATAAAGTGGTATTGCACGATAGAGGACTAATGTAACTAGAGACCATAAAGTGGTATTGTACGATGAAGGACTAATGTAACTAGAGACCATAAAGTGGTATTGTATGATGAAGGACTAATGTAACTAGGGACCATAAAGTGGTATTGTACGATGAAGGACTAATGTAACTAGGGACCATAAAGTGGTATTGTACGATGGAGGACTAATGTAACTAGAGACCATAAAGTGGTATTGTACGATGGAGGACTAATTTAACTAGGGACCATAAAGTGGTATTGTACGATGAAGGACTAATGTAACTAGGGACCATAAAGTGGTATTGTATGATGAAGGACTAATGCAACTAGGGACCATAAAGTGGTATTGTACGATGAAGGACTAATGTAACTAGAGACCATAAAGTGTTATTGTACGATAAGGACTAATGTAACTAGGGACCATAAAGTGGTATTGTACGATGAAGGACTAATGTAACTAGAGACCATAAAGTGGTATTGTATGATGAAGGACTAATGTAACTAGGGACCATAAAGTGGCATTGTACGATGAAGGACTAATGTAACTAGGGACCATAAAGTGGTATTGTACGATGGAGGACTAATGTAACTAGAGACCATAAAGTGGTATTGTACGATGGAGGACTAATTTAACTAGGGACCATAAAGTGGTATTGTACGATGAAGGACTAATGTAACTAGGGACCATAAAGTGTTATTGTACGATGAAGGACTAATGTAACTAGGGACCATAAAGTGGTATTGTACGATGGAGGACTAATGTAACTAGGGACAATAAAGTGTTATTGTACGATGAAGGACTAATGTAACTAGGGACAATAAAGTGGTATTGTACGATGGAGGACTAATGTAACTAGGGACCATAAAGTGGTATTGTACGATGAAGGACTAATGTAACTAGGGACCATAAAGTGGTATTGTGCGATGGAGGACTAATGTAACTAGGGACCATAAAGTGGTATTGTGCGATGAAGGACTAATGTAACTAGGGACCATAAAGTGGTATTGTACGATGGAGGACTAATGTAACTAGAGTACATAAAGTGGTATTGTACGATGAAGGACTAATGTAACTAGGGACCAAAAAGTGGTATTGTACGATAGGACTAATGTAACTAGAGACCATAAAGTGGTATTGTACGATGAAGGACTAATGTAACTAGGGACCATAAAGTGTTATTGTACGATGAGGACTAATGTAACTAGGGACCATAAAGTGGTATTGTACGATGAGGACTAATGTAACTAGGGACCATAAAGTGGTATTGTACGATAAGGACTAATGTAACTAGGGACCATAGAGTGGTATTGTACGATAAGGACTAATGTAACTAGAGACCATAAAGTGGTATTGTACGATAAGGACTAATGTAACTAGGGACCATAAAGTGGTATTGTACGATAAGGACTAATGTAACTAGAGACCATAAAATGGTATTGTACGATGAAGGACTAATGTAACTAGGGACCATAAAGTGTTATTGTACGATGAGGACTAATGTAACTAGGGACCATAAAGTGGTATTGTACGATAAGGACTAATGTAACTAGGGACCATAAAGTGGTATTGTACGATGGAGGACTAATGTAACTAGGGACCATAAAGTGGTATTGTACGATGAGGGGCTAATGTAACTAGGGACCATAAAGTGGTACTGTACGATGAGGGACTAATGTAACTAGAGACCATAAAGTGGTATTGTACGATGAAGGACTAATGTAACTAGGGACCATAAAATGGTATTGTACGATGAAGGACTAATGTAACTAGGGACCATAAAGTGGTATTGTACGATAAGGACTAATGAAACTAGGGACCATAAAGTGGTATTGTACGATAAGGACTAATTTAACTAGGGACCATAAAGTGGTATTGTACGATGAAGGACTAATGTTACTAGGGACAATAAAGTGTTATTGTACGATGAAGGACTAATGTAACTAGGGACAATAAAGTGTTATTGTACGATGAAGGACTAATGTAACTAGGGACAATAAAGAGGTATTGTACGATGGAGGACTAATGTAACTAGGGACCATAAAGTGGTATTGTACGATGAAGGACTAACGTAACTAGAGACCATAAAGTGGTATTGTACGATGAAGGACTAATGTAACTAGGGACCATAAAGTGTTATTGTACGATGAAGGACTAATGTAACTAGGGACAATAAAGTGGTATTGTACGATGGAGGACTAATGTAACTAGGGACAATAAAGTGTTATTGTACGATGAAGGACTAATGTAACTAGGGACAATAAAGTGGTATTGTACGATGGAGGACTAATGTAACTAGGGACCATAAAGTGGTATTGTACGATGAAGGACTAATGTAACTAGGGACAATACAGTGTCATTGTACGATGAAGGACTAATGTAACTAGGGACCATAAAGTGGTATTGTACGATGGAGGACTAGTGTAACTAGGGACCATAAAGTGGTATTGTACGAAGGAGAACTAATGTAACTAGGGACAATAAAGTGGTATTGTACGATGAAGGACTAATGTAACTAGGGACAATAAAGTGTTATTGTACGATGAAGGACTAATGTAACTAGAGACCATAATGTGGTATTGTACGATAAGGACTAATGTAACTAGGGACCATAAAATGTTATTTTACGATGGAGGACTAATGTAACTAGGGACAATAAAGTGGTATTGTACGATGAAGGACTAATGTTACTAGGGACAATAAAGTGTTATTGTACGATGAAGGACTAATGTAACTAGGGACAATAAAGTGTTATTGTACGATGAAGGACTAATGTAACTAGGGACAATAAAGAGGTATTGTACGATGGAGGACTAATGTAACTAGGGACCATAAAGTGGTATTGTACGATGAAGGACTAACGTAACTAGAGACCATAAAGTGGTATTGTACGATGAAGGACTAATGTAACTAGGGACCATAAAGTGTTATTGTACGATGAAGGACTAATGTAACTAGGGACAATAAAGTGGTATTGTACGATGGAGTACTAATGTAACTAGGGACAATAAAGTGTTATTGTACGATGAAGGACTAATGTAACTAGGGACAATAAAGTGGTATTGTACGATGAAGGACTAATGTAACTAGGGACCATAAAGTGGTATTGTACGATGAAGGACTAATGTAACTAGGGACCATAAAGTGGTATTGTGCGATGGAGGACTAATGTAACTAGGGACCATAAAGTGGTATTGTGCGATGAAGGACTAATGTAACTAGGGACCATAAAGTGGTATTGTACGATGGAGGACTAATGTAACTAGAGTACATAAAGTGGTATTGTACGATGAAGGACTAATGTAACTAGGGACCATAAAGTGGTATTGTGCGATGGAGGACTAATGTAACTAGAGACCATAAAGTGGTATTGTACGATGAAGGACTAATGTAACTAGAGACCATAAAGTGTTATTGTACGATAAGGACTAATGTAACTAGGGACCATAAAGTGGTATTGTACGATGAAGGACTAATGTAACTATGGACCATAAAGTGTTATTGTACGATAAGGACTAATGTAACTAGGGACCATAAAGTGGTATTGTACGATGAAGTTCTAATGTAACTAGGGACCATAAAGTGGTATTGTACGATGGAGGACTAATGTAACTAGAGACCATAAAGTGGTATTGTACGATGGAGGACTAATGTAACTAGAGACCATAAAGTGGTATTGTACGATGGAGGACTAATGTAACTAGAGACCATAAAGTGGTATTGTACGATGAGGGACTAATGTAACTAGGGACCATAAAGTGGTATTGTACGATGGAGGACTACAGTAACTAGGGACCATAAAGTGGTATTGTACGATGAAGGACTAATGTAACTAGGGACCATAAAGTGGTATTGTACGATGAAGGACTAATGTAACTAGGGACCATAAAGTGGTATTGTACGATGGAGAACTAATGTAACTAGAGACCATAAAGTGGTATTGTACGATGGAGGACTAATGTAACTAGAGACCATAAAGTGGTATTGTACGATGGAGGACTAATGTAACTAGAGACCAAAAAGTGGTATTGTACGATGAAGGACTAATGTAACTAGGGACCATAAAGTGGTATTGTACGATGGAGGACTAAAGTAACTAGAGACCATAAAGTGGTATTGTACGATGAAGGACTAATGTAACTAGGGACCATAAAGTGGTATTGTACGATGAAGGACTAATGTAACTAGGGACCATTAAGTGGTATTGTGCGATGAAGGACTAATGTAACTAGGGACCATAAAGTGGTATTGTACGATGGAGGACTAATGTAACTAGAGACCATAAAGTGGTATTGTACGATGAAGGACTAATGTAACTAGGGACCATAAAGTGGTATTGTACGATGGAGGACTAATGTAACTAGGGACCATAAAGTGGTATTGTTCGATGGAGGACTAATGTAACTAGGGACAATAAAGTGGTATTGTGCGATGTAGGACTAATGTAACTAGGGACCATAAAGTGGTATTGTACGATGGAGGACTAATGTAACTAGGGACCATAAAGTGGTATTGTACGATGGAGGACTAATGTAACTAGAGACCATAAAGTGGTATTGTACGATGGAGGACTAATGTAACTAGAGACCATAAAGTGGTATTGTACGATGAAGGACTAATGTAACTAGGGACCATAAAGTGGTATTGTACGATGAGGGACTAATGTAACTAGGGACCATAAAGTGGTATTGTACGATGAAGGACTAATGTAACTATGGACCATAAAGTGGTATTGTACAATGAAGGACTAATGTAACTAGGGACCATTAAATGGTATTGTGCGATGAAGGACTAATGTAACTAGGGACCATAAAGTGGTATTGTACGATGGAGGACTAATGTAACTAGAGACCATAAAGTGGTATTGTACGATGAAGGACTAATGTAACTAGGGGCCCTAAAAAGGGTTTTGTACGATGAAGGACTAATGAAACTAGGGACCATTAAGTGGTATTGTGCGATGAAGGACTAATGTAACTAGGGACCGTAAAGTGGTATTGTACGATGGAGGACTAATGTAACTAGAGACCATTAAGTGGTATTGTACGATGAAGGACTAAAGTAACTAGGGACCATAAAGTGGTATTGTACGATGGAGGACTAATGTATCTAGGGACCATAAAGTGGTATTGTACGATGGTGGACTAATGTAACTAGGGACCATAAAGTGGTATTGTACGATGAAGGACTAATGTAACTAGGGACCATAAAGTGGTATTGTACGATGGAGGACTAATGTAACTAGGGACAATAAAGTGGTATTGTGCGATGGAGGACTAATGTAACTAGAGACCATAAAGTGGTATTGTACGATGAAGGACTAATGTAACTAGGGACCATAAAGTGGTATTGCACGATAGAGGACTAATGTAACTAGAGACCATAAAGTGGTATTGTACGATGAAGGACTAATGTAACTAGAGACCATAAAGTGGTATTGTATGATGAAGGACTAATGTAACTAGGGACCATAAAGTGGTATTGTACGATGAAGGACTAATGTAACTAGGGACCATAAATTGGTATTGTACGATGGAGGACTAATGTAACTAGAGACCATAAAGTGGTATTGTACGATGGAGGACTAATTTAACTAGGGACCATAAAGTGGTATTGTACGATGAAGGACTAATGTAACTAGGGACCATAAAGTGGTATTGTATGATGAAGGACTAATGCAACTAGGGACCTTAAAGTGGTATTGTACGATGAAGGACTAATGTAACTAGAGACCATAAAGTGTTATTGTACGATAAGGACTAATGTAACTAGGGACCATAAAGTGGTATTGTACGATGAAGGACTAATGTAACTAGAGACCATAAAGTGGTATTGTATGATGAAGGACTAATGTAACTAGGGACCATAAAGTGGCATTGTACGATGAAGGACTAATGTAACTAGGGACCATAAAGTGGTATTGTACGATGGAGGACTAATGTAACTAGAAACCATAAAGTGGTATTGTACGATGGAGGACTAATTTAACTAGGGACCATAAAGTGGTATTGTACGATGAAGGACTAATGTAACTAGGGACCATAAAGTGGTATTGTATGATGAAGGACTAATGTAACTAGGGACCATAAAGTGGTATTGTACGATGAAGGACTAATGTAACTAGAGACCATAAAGTGTTTTTGTACGATATGGACTAATGTAACTAGGGACCATAAAGTGGTATTGTACGATGAAGGACTAATGTAAATAGGGACCATAAAGTGGTATTGTACGATGAGGACTAATGTAACTAGGAACCATAAAGTGGTATTGTACGATGAAGGACTAATGTAACTAGGGACCATAAAGTGTTATTGTACGATGAGGACTAATGTACCTAGGGACCATAAAGTGGTATTGTACGATGGAGGACTAATGTAACTAGGGACCATAAAGTGGTATTGTACGATGGAGGACTAATGTAACAAGGGACCATAAAGTGGTATTGTACGATGGAGGACTAATTTAACTAGGGACCATAAAGTGGTATTGTACGATGGAGGACTAATTTAACTAGGGACCATAATGTGGTATTGTACGATAAGGACTAATGTAACTAGAGACCATAAAGTGGTATTGTACGATAAGGACTAATGTAACTAGGGACCATAAAGTGGTATTGTACGAGGGAGGACTAATGTAACTAGGGACCATAAAGTGGTATTGTACGAAGGAGAACTAATGTAACTAGGGACCTTAAAGTGGTATTGTACGATGAAGGACTAATGTAACTAGATACCATAAAGTGGTATTGTACGATGGAGGACTAATGTAACTAGGGACCATAAAGTGGTACTGTACGATAAGGACTAATGTAACTAGAGACCATAAAGTGGTATTGTACGATGAAGGACTAATGTAACTAGGGACCATAAAGTGTTATTGTACGATGAGGACTAATGTAACTAGGGACCATATAGTGGTATTGTACGATGAGGACTAATGTAACTAGGGACCATAAGGTGGTATTGTACGATAAGGACTAATGTAACTAGGGACCATAGAGTGGTATTGTACGATAAGGACTTATGTAAATAGAGACCATAAAGTGGTATTGTACGATAAGGACTAATGTAACTAGGGACCATAAAGTGGTATTGTACGATAAGGACTAATGTAACTAGAGACCATAAAGTGGTATTGTACGATGAAGGACTAATGTAACTAGGGACCATAAAGTGGTAATGTACGATCAAGGACTAATGTAACTAGGGACCATAAAGTGGTATTGTACAATGAAGGACTAATGCAACTAGGGACCATAAAGTGGTATTGTACGATAAGGACTAATGTAACTAGGGACCATAAAGTGGTATTGTACGATAAGGACTAATGTAACTAGAGACCATTATGTGGTATTGTACGATGAAGGACTATTGTAACTAGGGACCATAAAGTGTTATTGTACGATGAAGGACTAATGTAACTAGGGACCATAAAGTGGTATTGTACGGTAAGGACTAATTTAACTAGGGACCATAAAGTGGTATTGTACGATAAGGACTAATGTAACTAGAGACCATAAAGTTGTATTGTACGATAAGGATTAATGTAACTAGGGACCATAAAGTGTTATTGTACGATGAAGGACTAATGTAACTAGGGACCATAATGTGGTATTGTATGATGAAGGACTAATGTAACTAGGGACCATAAAGTGTTATTGTACGATGAAGGACTAATTTAACTAGGGACCATAAAGTGGTATTGTACGATAAGGACTAATGTAACTAGGGACCATAAAGTGTTATTGTACGATGAAGGACTAATGTAACTAGGACCATAAAGTGGTATTGTATGATGAAGGACAAATTTAACTAGGGACTATAAAGTGGTATTGTATGATGAAGGACTAATGTAACTAGGGACCATAAAGAGGTATTGTATGATGAAGGACTAATGTAACTAGGGACCATAAAGTGGTATTGTACGATGAAGGACTAATGTAACTAGGGACCATAAAGTGGTATTGTACGATGAAGGACTAATGTAACTAGAGACCATAAAGTGGTATTGTACGATAAGGACTAATGTAACTAGGGACCATTAAGTGGTATTGTACGATGAGGACTAATGTAACTAGGGACCATAATGTGGTATTGTACGATCAAGGACTAATGTAACTAGGGACCATAAAGTGGTATTGTACAATGAAGGACTAATGTAACTAGGGACCATAAAGTGGTATTGTACGATGAAGGACTAATTTAACTAGGGACCATAAAGTGTTATTGTACGATGAAGGACTAATGTAACTAGAGACCATAAAGAGGTATTGTACGATGAAGGACTTATGTAACTAGGGACCATAAAGTGGTATTGTACGATGAAGGACTAATGTAACTAGGGACCATAAAGTGGTACTGTACGATGAGGGACTAATGTAACTAGAGACCATAAAGTGGTATGGTACGATGAAGGACTAATGTAACTAGGGACCATAAAGTGTTATTGTACGGTAAGGACTAATGTAACTAGGGACCATATTGTGGTATTGTACAATGACGGACTAATGTAACTAGGGACCATAAAGTGGTATTGTACGATGAAGGACTAATGTAACTAGGGATCATAAAGTGGTATTGTACGATCAAGGACTAATGTAACTAGGGACCATAAAGTGGTATTGTACGATCAAGGACTAATGTAACTAGGGACCACAAAATGGTATTGTACAATGAAGGACTAATGTAACTAGGGACCATAAAGTGGTATTGTACGATCAAGGACTAATGTAACTAGGGACCATAAAGTGGTGTTGTACAATGAAGGACTAATGTAACTAGGGACCATAAAGTGGTATTGTACGATGAAGGACTAATGTAACTAGGGACCATATAGTGGTATTGTACGATGAAGGACTAATTTAACTAGAGACCATAAAGTGTTATTGTACGATGAAGGACTAATGTAACTAGGGACCATAAAGTGGTATTGTATGATGAAGGACTAATGTAACTAGGGACCATAAAGTGGTATTGTACGATGAAGGACTAATGTAACTAGGGACCATAAAGTAGTACTGTACGAAGAAGGACTAATGTAACTAGGGACCACAAAGTAGTACTGTACGATGAAGGACTAGTGTAACTAGGGACCATAAAGTGGTATTGTACGATGAGGGACTATTGTAACTAGGGACCATAAATGGTATTGTACGATGAAGGACTAATGTAACTAGGGACCATAAAGTGGTATTGTACGATGAAGGACTAATGTAACTAGAGACCATAAAGTGGTATTGTACGATGAAGGACTAATGTAACTAGGGACCATAAAGTAGTACTGTACGATGAAGGACTAATGTAACTAGGGACCATAAAGTGGTATTGTACGATGAAGGACTAATGTAACTAGAGACCATAAAGTAGTACTGTACGATGAAGGACTAATGTAACTAGGGACCATAAAGTGGTATTGTACGATGAGGGACTATTGTAACTAGGGACCATAAATGGTATTGTACGATGAAGGACTAATGTAACTAGGGACCATAAAGTGGTATTGTACGATGAAGGACTAATGTAACTAGAGACCATAACGTGGTATTGTACGATGAAGGACTAATGTAACTAGGGACCATAAAGTGGTATTGTGCGATGAAGGACTAATGTAACTAGGGACCATAAAGTGGTATTGTAAGATGAAGGACTAATGTAACTAGGGACCATAAATTGGTATTGTACGATGAAGGACTAATGTAACTAGAGACCATTAAGTAGTACTGTACGATGAAGGACTAATGTAACTAGGGACGATAAAGTGGTATTGTACGATGAAGGACTAATGTAACTAGAGACCATCAAGTGGTATTGTACGATGAAGGACTAAAGTAACTAGGGACCATAAAGTGGTATTGTACGATGAAGGACTAATGTAACTAGGGACCATAAAGTGGTATTGTACGATGAAGGACTAATGTAACTAGAGACCATAAAATAGTACTGTACGATGAAGGACTAATGTAACTAGCGACCATAAAGTGGTATTTAACGATGAAGGACTAATGTAACTAGGGACCATTAAGTGGTATTGTACGATGAGGGACTAATGTAACTAGGGACCATAAAGAGGTATTGTACGATGAAGGACTAATGTAACTAGGGACCATAAAGTGGTATTGTACGATGGAGGACTAATGTAACTAGAGACCATAGAGTGGTATTGTATGATGAAGGACTAATGTAACTAGGGACCATAAAGTGGTATTGTATGATGAAGGACTAATGTAACTAGGGACCATAAAGTAGTATTGTACGATGAAGGACTAATGTAACTAGGGACCATAAAGTGGTATTGTACGATGAAGGACTAATGTAACTAGGGACCATAAAGTGGTATTGTACGATGAAGGACTAATGTAACTAGGGACCATAAAGTGGTATTGTACGATGAAGGACTAATGTAACTAGGGACCATAAAGTGGTATTGTACGATGAGGACTAACGTAACTAGGGAACACAAAGTGGTATTGTGCGATGAAGGACTAATGTAACTAGGGACCATAAAGTGGTATTGTACGATGAAGGACTAATGTAACTAGAGACCATAAAGTGGTATTTTACGATGAAGGACTAATGTAACTAGGGACCATAAAGTGTTATTGTACGATGAAGGACTAATGTAACTAGGGACAATAAAAAGGTATTGTACGATAAGGACTATTGTAACTAGGGTCCATAAAGTGTTATTGTACGATGGAGGACTAATGTAACTAGGGACCATAAAGTGGTATTGTACGATAAGGACTAATGTAACTAGGGACCATAAAGTAGTATTGTACGATAAGGACTAATGTAACTAGGCACCATAAAGTGGTATTGTACGATGAGGACTAACGTAACTAGGGAACATAAAGTGGTATTGTGCGATGAAGGACTAATGTAACTAGGGACCATAAAGTGTTATTGTAAGATGAAGGACTAATGTAACTAGGGACCATAAAGTGGTATTATACGATAAGGATTAATGTAACTAGAGACCATAAAGTTGTATTGTACGATGAAGGAGTAATGTAACTAGAGACCATAAAGTGGTATTGTATGATGAGGGACTAATGTAACTAGAGACCATAAAGTGGTATTGTATGATGAGGGACTAATATAACTAGGGACCATAAAGTTGTATTGTACGATGAAGGACTAATGTAACTAGGGACCATAAAGTGGTATTGTACGATGAAGGACTAATGTAACTAGGGACCATAAAGTGGTATTATACGATAAGGACTAATGTAACTAGGGACCATAAAGTGTTATTGTACGATGAAGGACTAATGTAACTAGAGACCATAAAGTGTTATTGTACGATGAAGGACTAATGTAACTAGGGACCATAAAGTGGTATTATACGATAAGGACTAATGTAACTAGGGACCATAAAGTAGTATTGTACGATAAGGACTAATGTACCTAGGGACCATAAAGTGTTATTGTATGATGAGGGACTAATGTAACTAGGGACCATAAAGTGGTATTATACGATAAGGACTAATGTAACTAGGGACCATAAAGTTGTATTGTACGATAAGGACTAATGTACCTAGGGACCATAAAGTGTTATTGTATGATGAGGGACTAATGTAATTAGGGACCATAAAGTGTTATTGTATGATGAGGGACTAATGTAACTAGAGACCATAAAGTGTTATTGTATGATGAGGGACTAATGTAACTAGAGACCATAAAGTTGTATTGTACGATGAAGGACTAATGTAACTAGGGACCATAAAGTGGTATTGTACGATAAGGACTAATGTAACTAGGGACCATAAAGTGGTATTGTACGATAAGGACTAATGTTACTAGAGACCATAAAGTGGTATTGTATGATGAAGGACTAATGTAACTAGGGACCATAAAGTGGTATTGTACGATGAAGGACTAATGTAACTAGGGACCATAAAGTGGTATTATACGATAAGGACTAATGTAACTAGGGACCATAAAGTGTTATTGTACGTTGAAGGACTAATGTAACTAGGGACCATAAAGTGGTATTATACGATATGGACTAATGTAACTAGGGACCATAAAGTGGTATTGTATGATGAAGGACTAATGTAACTAGGGACCATAAAGTGGTATTGTACGATGTAGGACTAATGTAACTAGGGACCATAAAGTGGTATTATACGATAAGGACTAATGTAACTAGGGACCATAAAGTTGTATTGTACAATAAGGACTAATGTAACTAGGGACCATAAAGTGGTATTGTATGATGAGGGACTAATGTAACTAGAGACCATAAAGTGGTATTGTACGATGAAGGACTAATGTAACTAGGGACCATAAAGTGGTATTGTACGATAAGGACTAATGTTACTAGAGACCATAAAGTGGTATTGTATGATGAAGGAGTAATGTAACTAGGGACCATAAAGTGGTATTGTACGATGAAGGACTTATGTAACTAGGGACCATAAAGTGGTATTATACGATAAGGACTAATGTAACTAGGGACCATAAAGTGTTATTGTACGTTGAAAGACTAATGTAACTAGGGACCATAAAGTGGTATTATACGATAAGGACTAATGTAACTAGGGACCATAAAGTGTTATTGTACGATGAAGGACTAATGTAACTAGAGACCATAAAGTGTTATTGTACGATGAAGGACTAATGTAACTAGGGACCATAAAGTGGTATTATACGATAAGGACTAATGTAACTAGGGACCATAATGTTGTATTGTACGATAAGGACTAATGTAACTAGGGAACATAAAGTGGTATTGTATGATGAGGGACTAATGTAACTAGAGACCATAAAGTTGTATTGTACGATGAAGGACTAATGTAACTAGGGACCATAAAGTGGTATTGTACGATAAGGACTAATGTTACTAGAGACCATAAAGTGGTATTGTATGATGAAGGACTAATGTAACTAGGGACCATAAAGTGGTATTGTACGATGAAGGACTAATGTAACTAGGGACCATAAAGTGGTATTATACGATAAGGACTAATGTAACTAGGGACCATAAAGTGTTATTGTACGTTGAAGGACTAATGTAACTAGGGACCATAAAGTGGTATTATACGATAAGGACTAATGTAACTAGGGACCATAAAGTGTTATTGTACGATGAAGGACTAATGTAAATAGAGACCATAAAGTGTTATTGTACGATGAAGGACTAATGTAACTAGGGACCATAAAGTGGTATTATACGATAAGGACTAATGTAACTAGGGACCATAAAGTTGTATTGTACGATAAGGACTAATGTAACTAGGGACCATAAAGTGGTATTGTATGATGAGGGACTAATGTAACTAGAGACCATAAAGTTGTATTGTACGATGAAGGACTAATGTAACTAGGGACCATAAAGTGGTATTGTACGATAAGGACTAATGTTACTAGAGACCATAAAGTGGTATTGTATGATGAAGGACTAATGTAACTAGGGACCATAAAGTGGTATTGTACGATGAAGGACTAATGTAACTAGGGACCATAAAGTGGTATTATACGATAAGGACTAATGTAACTAGGGACCATAAAGTGTTATTATACGTTGAAGGACTAATGTAACTAGGGACCATAAAGTGGTATTATACGATAAGGACTAATGTAACTAGAGACCATAAAGTTGTATTGTACGATGAAGGACTAATGTAACTAGAGACCATAAAGTGGTATTGTATGATGAGGGACTAATGTAACTAGAGACCATAAATTGGTATTGTACGATGAAGGACTAATGTAACTAGGGACCATGAAGTGGTATTGTACGATGAAGGACTAATGTAACTAGGGACCATAAAGTGGTATTGTACGATGAGGACTAACGTAACTAGGGAACATAAAGTGGTATTGTGCGATGAAGGACTAATGTAGCTAGGGACCATAAAGTGTTATTGTACGATGAAGGACTAATGTAACTAGGGACCATAAAGTGGTATTATACGATAAGGACTAATGTAACTAGAGACCATAAAGTTGTATTGTACGATGAAGGACTAATGTAACTAGAGACCATAAAGTGGTATTGTATGATGAGGGACTAATGTAACTAGAGACCATAAAGTGGTATTGTATGATGAGGGACTAATGTAACTAGGGACCATAAAGTTGTATTGTACGATGAAGGACTAATGTAACTAGGGACCATAAAGTGGTATTGTACGATGAAGGACTAATGTAACTAGGGACCATAAAGTGGTATTATACGATAAGGACTAATGTAACTAGGGACCATAAAGTGTTATTGTACGATGAAGGACTAATGTAACTAGAGACCATAAAGTGTTATTGTACGATGAAGGACTAATGTAACTAGGGACCATAAAGTGGTATTATACGATAAGGACTAATGTAACTAGGGACCATAAAGTTGTATTGTACGATAAGGACTAATGTACCTAGGGACCATAAAGTGTTATTGTATGATGAGGGACTA
Organism: Meconema thalassinum; assembly: GCA_946902985.2. Classification (NCBI taxonomy): domain Eukaryota; kingdom Metazoa; phylum Arthropoda; class Insecta; order Orthoptera; family Tettigoniidae; genus Meconema; species Meconema thalassinum. Next base: position 20,191,744 of record OX336397.1, read on the forward strand.
ATGTAACTAGGGACCATAAAGTGGTATTGTACGATGAAGGACTAATGTAACTAGGGACAATAAAGTGGTATTGTACGATGAAGGACTAATGTAACTAGGGACCATAAATTGGTATTGTACGATGGAGGACTAATGTAACTAGGGACCATAAAGTGGTATTGTACGATGGAGAACTAATGTAACTAGAGACCATAAAGTGGTATTGTACGATAAGGACTAATGTAACTAGGGACCATAAAGTGGTATTGCACGATAGAGGACTAATGTAACTAGAGACCATAAAGTGGTATTGTACGATGAAGGACTAATGTAACTAGGGACCATAAAGTGGTATTGTATGATGAAGGACTAATGTAACTAGAGACCATAAATTGGTATTGTACGATGAAGGACTAATGTAACTAGGGACCATAAAGTGTTATTGTACGATGAAGGACTAATGTAACTAGAGACCATAAAGTGTTATTGTACGATGAAGGACTAATGTAACTAGAGACCATAAAGTGGTATTGTACGATGAAGGACTAATGTGACTAGGGACCATAAAGTGTTATTGTACGATGAAGGACTAATGTAACTAGGGACAATAAAGTGGTATTGTACGATGAAGGACTAATGTAACTAGAGACCATAAAGTGGTATTGTACGATAAGGACTAATGTAACTAGGGACCATAAAGTGGTATTGTACGATGGAAGACTAATGTAACTAGGGACCATAAAGTGGTATTGTACGATGGAGGACTAATGTAACTAGGGACAATAAAGTGGTATTGTACGATGAAGGACTAATGTAACTAGGGACAATAAAGTGTTATTGTACGATGAAGGACTAATGTAACTAGAGACCATAAAGTGGTATTGTACGATAAGGACTAATGTAACTAGGGACCATAAAATGTTATTTTACGATGGAGGACTAATGTAACTAGGGACAATAAAGTGGTATTGTACGATGAAGGACTAATGTAACTAGGGACAATAAAGTGTTATTGTACGATGAAGGACTAATGTAACTAGGGACAATAAAGTGTTATTGTACGATGAAGGACTAATGTAACTAGGGACCATAAAGTGGTATTGTACGATGGAGGACTAATGTAACTAGGGACCATAAAGTGGTATTGTACGATAAGGACTAATGTAACTAGGGACCATAAAGTAGTATTGTACGATGAAGGACTAATGTAACTAGAGACCATAAAGTGGTATTGTACGATGAAGGACTAATGTAACTAGGGACCATAAAGTGTTATTGTACGATGAAGGACTAATGTAACTAGGGACAATAAAGTGGTATTGTACGATGGAGGACTAATGTAACTAGGGACCATAAAGTGGTATTGTACGATAAGGACTAATGTAACTAGGGACCATAAAGTGTTATTGTACGATGAAGGACTAATGTGTCTAGGGACAATAAAGTGGTATTGTACGATGGAGGACTAATGTAACTAGGGACAATAAAGTGTTATTGTACGATGAAGGACTAATGTAACTAGGGACAATAAAGTGGTATTGTACGATGGAGGACTAATGTAACTAGGGACCATAAAGTGGTATTGTACGATGAAGGACTAATGTAACTAGGGACCATAAAGTGGTATTGTGCGATGGAGGACTAATGTAACTAGGGACCATAAAGTGGTATTGTGCGATGAAGGACTAATGTAACTAGGGTCCATAAAGTGGTATTGTACGATGGAGGACTAATGTAACTAGAGTACATAAAGTGGTATTGTACGATGAAGGACTAATGTAACTAGGGACCATAAAGTGGTATTGTGCGATGGAGGACTAATGTAACTAGAGACCATAAAGTGGTATTGTACGATGAAGGAATAATGTAACTAGAGACCATAAAGTGTTATTGTACGATAAGGACTAATGTAACTAGGGACCATAAAGTGGTATTGTACGATGAAGGACTAATGTAACTAGGGACCATAAAGTGTTATTGTACGATAAGGACTAATGTAACTAGGGTCCATAAAGTGGTATTGTACGATGAAGGACTAATGTAACTAGGGACCATAAAGTGGTATTGTACGATGGAGGACTAATGTAACTAGAGACCATAAAGTGGTATTGTACGATGGAGGACTAATGTAACTAGAGACCATAAAGTGGTATTGTACGATGGAGGACTAATGTAGCTAGAGACCATAAAGTGGTATTGTACGATGAGGGACTAATGTAACTAGGGACCATAAAGTGGTATTGTACGATGGAGGACTACTGTAACTAGGGACCATAAAGTGGTATTGTACGATGAAGGACTAATGTAACTAGAGACCATAAAGTGGTATTGTACGATGAAGAACTAATGTAACTAGGGACCATAAAGTGGTATTGTACGATGAAGGACTAATGTAACTAGGGACCATAAAGTGGTATTGTACGATGGAGGACTAATGTAACTAGGGACCATAAAGTGGTATTGTACGATGGAGAACTAATGTAACTAGAGACCATAAAGTGGTATTGTACGATGGAGGACTAATGTAACTAGAGACCATAAAGTGGTATTGTACGATGGAGGACTAATGTAACTAGAGACCAAAAAGTGGTATTGTACGATGAAGGACTAATGTAACTAGGGACCATAAAGTGGTATTGTACGATGGAGGACTAAAGTAACTAGAGACCATAAAGTGGTATTGTACGATGAAGGACTAATGTAACTAGGGACCATAAAGTGGTATTGTACGATGAAGGACTAATGTAACTAGGGACCATTAAGTGGTATTGTGCGATGAAGGACTAATGTAACTAGGGACCATAAAGTGGTATTGTACGATGGAGGACTAATGTAACTAGAGACCATAAAGTGGTATTGTACGATGAAGGACTAATGTAACTGGGGACCATAAAGTGGTATTGTACGATGGTGGACTAATGTAACTAGGGACCATAAAGTGGTATTGTACGATGGAGGACTAATGTAACTAGGGACAATAAAGTGGTATTGTGCGATGGAGGACTAATGTAACTAGGGACCATAAAGTGGTATTGTACGATGGAGGACTAATGTAACTAGGGACCATAAAGTGGTATTGTACGATGGAGGACTAATGTAACTAGAGACCATAAAGTGGTATTGTACGATGGAGGACTAATGTAACTAGAGACCATAAAGTGGTATTGTACGATGACGGACTAATGTAACTAGGGACCATAAAGTGGTATTGTACGATGAGGGACTAATGTAACTAGGGACCATAAAGTGGTATTGTACGATGAAGGACTAATGTAACTATGGACCATAAAGTGGTATTGTACGATGAAGGACTAATGTAACTAGGGACCATTAAATGGTATTGTGCGATGAAGGACTAATGTAACTAGGGACCATAAAGTGGTATTGTACGATGGAGGACTAATGTAACTAGAGACAATAAAGTGGTATTGTACGATGAAGGACTAATGTAACTAGGGGCCCTAAAAAGTGTTTTGTACGATGAAGGACTAATGAAACTAGGGACCATTAAGTGGTATTGTGCGATGAAGGACTAATGTAACTAGGGACCATAAAGTGGTATTGTACGATGGAGGACTAATGTAACTAGAGACCATAAAGTGGTATTGTACGATGAAGCACTAAAGTAACTAGGGACCATAATGTGGTATTGTACGAAGGAGGACTAATGTATCTAGGGACCATAAAGTGGTATTGTACGATGGTGGACTATTGTAACTAGGGACCATAAAGTGGTATTGTACGATGAAGGACTAATGTAACTAGGGACCATAAAGTGGTATTGTACGATGAGGGACTAATGTAACTAGGGACCATAAAGTGGTATTGTACGATGAAGGACTAATGTAACTATGGACCATAAAGTGGTATTGTACGATGGAGGACTAATGTAACTAGAGACCATAAAGTGGTATTGTACGATGGAGGACTAATGTAACTAGAGACCATAAAGTGGTATTGTACGATGAAGGACTAATGTAACTAGGGACCATAAAGTGGTATTGTACGATGAGGGACTAATGTAACTAGGGACCATAAAGTGGTATTGTACGATGAAGGACTAATGTAACTATGGACCATAATGTGGTATTGTACGATGAAGGACTAATGTAACTAGGGACCATTAAATGGTATTGTGCGATGAAGGACTAATGTAACTAGGGACCATAAAGTTGTATTGTACGATGGAGGACTAATGTAACTAGAGACCATAAAGTGGTATTGTACGATGAAGGACTAATGTAACTAGGGGCCCTAAAAATTGTTTTGTACGATGAAGGACTAATGAAACTAGGGACCATTAAGTGGTATTGTGCGATGAAGGACTAATGTAACTAGGGACCATAAAGTGGTATTGTACGATGGAGGACTAATGTAACTAGAGACCATTAAGTGGTATTGTACGATGAAGCACTAAAGTAACTAGGGACCATAATGTGGTATTGTACGAAGGAGGACTAAAGTATCTAGGGACCATAAAGTGGTATTGTACGATGGTGGACTAATGTAACTAGGGACCATAAAGTGGTATTGTACGATGAAGGACTAATGTAACTAGGGACCATAAAGTGGTATTGTACGATGGAGGACTAATGTAACTAGGGACAATAAAGTGGTATTGTGCGATGGAGGACTAATGTAACTAGAGACCATAAAGTGGTATTGTACGATGAAGGACTAATGTAACTAGGGACCATAAAGTGGTATTGCACGATAGAGGACTAATGTAACTAGAGACCATAAAGTGGTATTGTACGATGAAGGACTAATGTAACTAGAGACCATAAAGTGGTATTGTATGATGAAGGACTAATGTAACTAGGGACCATAAAGTGGTATTGTACGATGAAGGACTAATGTAACTAGGGACCATAAAGTGGTATTGTACGATGGAGGACTAATGTAACTAGAGACCATAAAGTGGTATTGTACGATGGAGGACTAATTTAACTAGGGACCATAAAGTGGTATTGTACGATGAAGGACTAATGTAACTAGGGACCATAAAGTGGTATTGTATGATGAAGGACTAATGTAACTAGGGACCATAAAGTGGTATTGTACGATGAAGGACTAATGTAACTAGAGACCATAAAGTGTTATTGTACGATAAGGACTAATGTAACTAGGGACCATAAAGTGGTATTGTACGATGAAGGACTAATGTAAATAGGGACCATAAAGTGGTATTGTACGATGAGGACTAATGTAACTAGGAACCATAAAGTGGTATTGTACGATGAAGGACTAATGTAACTAGGGACCATAAAGTGTTATTGTACGATGAGGACTAATGTACCTAGGGACCATAAAGTGGTATTGTACGATGGAGGACTAATGTAACTAGGGACCATAAAGTGGTATTGTACGATGGAGGACTAATGTAACTAGGGACCATAAAGTGGTATTGTACGATAAGGACTAATGTAACTAGAGACCATAAAGTGGTATTGTACGATGAAGGACTAATGTAACTAGGGACCATAAAGTGGTATTGTACGATGAGGACTAATGTAACTAGGGACCATAAAGTGGTATTGTACGATAAGGACTAATGTAACTAGGGACCATAAAGTGGTATTGTACGATGAGGGACTAATGTAACTAGGGACCATAAATGGTATTGTACGATGAAGGACTAATGTAACTAGGGACCATAAAGTGGTATTGTACGATAAGGACTAATGTAACTAGAGACCATAAAGTGGTATTGTACGATGAAGGACTAATGTAACTAGGGACCATAAAGTGGTATTGTACGATGAAGGACTAATGTAACTAGGGACCATAAAGTGGTATTGTACGATGGAGGACTAATGTAACTAGGGACCATAAAGTGGTATTGTACGATGGAGAACTAATGTAACTAGAGACCATAAAGTGGTATTGTACGATGGAGGACTAATGTAACTAGAGACCATAAAGTGGTATTGTACGATGGAGGACTAATGTAACTAGAGACCAAAAAGTGGTATTGTACGATGAAGGACTAATGTAACTAGGGACCATAAAGTGGTATTGTACGATGGAGGACTAAAGTAACTAGAGACCATAAAGTGGTATTGTACGATGAAGGACTAATGTAACTAGGGACCATAAAGTGGTATTGTACGATGAAGGACTAATGTAACTAGGGACCATTAAGTGGTATTGTGCGATGAAGGACTAATGTAACTAGGGACCATAAAGTGGTATTGTACGATGGAGGACTAATGTAACTAGAGACCATAAAGTGGTATTGTACGATGAAGGACTAATGTAACTGGGGACCATAAAGTGGTATTGTACGATGGTGGACTAATGTAACTAGGGACCATAAAGTGGTATTGTACGATGGAGGACTAATGTAACTAGGGACAATAAAGTGGTATTGTGCGATGGAGGACTAATGTAACTAGGGACCATAAAGTGGTATTGTACGATGGAGGACTAATGTAACTAGGGACCATAAAGTGGTATTGTACGATGGAGGACTAATGTAACTAGAGACCATAAAGTGGTATTGTACGATGGAGGACTAATGTAACTAGAGACCATAAAGTGGTATTGTACGATGACGGACTAATGTAACTAGGGACCATAAAGTGGTATTGTACGATGAGGGACTAATGTAACTAGGGACCATAAAGTGGTATTGTACGATGAAGGACTAATGTAACTATGGACCATAAAGTGGTATTGTACGATGAAGGACTAATGTAACTAGGGACCATTAAATGGTATTGTGCGATGAAGGACTAATGTAACTAGGGACCATAAAGTGGTATTGTACGATGGAGGACTAATGTAACTAGAGACCATAAAGTGGTATTGTACGATGAAGGACTAATGTAACTAGGGGCCCTAAAAAGTGTTTTGTACGATGAAGGACTAATGAAACTAGGGACCATTAAGTGGTATTGTGCGATGAAGGACTAATGTAACTAGGGACCATAAAGTGGTATTGTACGATGGAGGACTAATGTAACTAGAGACCATAAAGTGGTATTGTACGATGAAGCACTAAAGTAACTAGGGACCATAATGTGGTATTGTACGAAGGAGGACTAATGTATCTAGGGACCATAAAGTGGTATTGTACGATGGTGGACTATTGTAACTAGGGACCATAAAGTGGTATTGTACGATGAAGGACTAATGTAACTAGGGACCATAAAGTGGTATTGTACGATGAGGGACTAATGTAACTAGGGACCATAAAGTGGTATTGTACGATGAAGGACTAATGTAACTATGGACCATAAAGTGGTATTGTACGATGGAGGACTAATGTAACTAGAGACCATAAAGTGGTATTGTACGATGGAGGACTAATGTAACTAGAGACCATAAAGTGGTATTGTACGATGAAGGACTAATGTAACTAGGGACCATAAAGTGGTATTGTACGATGAGGGACTAATGTAACTAGGGACCATGAAGTGGTATTGTACGATGAAGGACTAATGTAACTATGGACCATAAAGTGGTATTGTACGATGAAGGACTAATGTAACTAGGGACCATTAAATGGTATTGTGCGATGAAGGACTAATGTAACTAGGGACCATAAAGTTGTATTGTACGATGGAGGACTAATGTAACTAGAGACCATAAAGTGGTATTGTACGATGAAGGACTAATGTAACTAGGGGCCCTAAAAATTGTTTTGTACGATGAAGGACTAATGAAACTAGGGACCATTAAGTGGTATTGTGCGATGAAGGACTAATGTAACTAGGGACCATAAAGTGGTATTGTACGATGGAGGACTAATGTAACTAGAGACCATAAAGTGGTATTGTACGATGAAGCACTAAAGTAACTAGGGACCATAATGTGGTATTGTACGAAGGAGGACTAAAGTATCTAGGGACCATAAAGTGGTATTGTACGATGGTGGACTAATGTAACTAGGGACCATAAAGTGGTATTGTACGATGAAGGACTAATGTAACTAGGGACCATAAAGTGGTATTGTACGATGGAGGACTAATGTAACTAGGGACAATAAAGTGGTATTGTGCGATGGAGGACTAATGTAACTAGAGACCATAAAGTGGTATTGTACGATGGAGGACTAATGTAACTAGGGACCATAAAGTGGTATTGCACGATAGAGGACTAATGTAACTAGAGACCATAAAGTGGTATTGTACGATGAAGGACTAATGTAACTAGAGACCATAAAGTGGTATTGTATGATGAAGGACTAATGTAACTAGGGACCATAAAGTGGTATTGTACGATGAAGGACTAATGTAACTAGGGACCATAAAGTGGTATTGTACGATGGAGGACTAATGTAACTAGAGACCATAAAGTGGTATTGTACGATGGAGGACTAATTTAACTAGGGACCATAAAGTGGTATTGTACGATGAAGGACTAATGTAACTAGGGACCATAAAGTGGTATTGTATGATGAAGGACTAATGTAACTAGGGACCATAAAGTGGTATTGTACGATGAAGGACTAATGTAACTAGAGACCATAAAGTGTTATTGTACGATAAGGACTAATGTAACTAGGGACCATAAAGTGGTATTGTACGATGAAGGACTAATGTAAATAGGGACCATAAAGTGGTATTGTACGATGAGGACTAATGTAACTAGGAACCATAAAGTGGTATTGTACGATGAAGGACTAATGTAACTAGGGACCATAAAGTGTTATTGTACGATGAGGACTAATGTACCTAGGGACCATAAAGTGGTATTGTACGATGGAGGACTAATGTAACTAGGGACCATAAAGTGGTATTGTACGATGGAGGACTAATGTAACTAGGGACCATAAAGTGGTATTGTACGATAAGGACTAATGTAACTAGAGACCATAAAGTGGTATTGTACGATGAAGGACTAATGTAACTAGGGACCATAAAGTGGTATTGTACGATGAGGACTAATGTAACTAGGGACCATAAAGTGGTATTGTACGATAAGGACTAATGTAACTAGGGACCATAAAGTGGTATTGTACGATGAGGGACTAATGTAACTAGGGACCATAAATGGTATTGTACGATGAAGGACTAATGTAACTAGGGACCATAAAGTGGTATTGTACGATAAGGACTAATGTAACTAGAGACCATAAAGTGGTATTGTACGATGAAGGACTAATGTAACTAGGGACCATAAAGTGTTATTGTACGATGAGGACTATTGTAACTAGGGACCATAAAGTGGTATTGTACGATAAGGAATAATGTAACTAGGGACCATAAAGTGGTATTGTACGATAAGGACTAATGTAACTAGGGACCATAAAGTGGTATTGTACGATAAGGACTAATTTAACCAGGGACCATAAAGTGGTATTGTACGATAAGGACTAATGTAACTAGAGACCATAAAGTTGTATTGTACGATAAGGACTAATGTAACTAGGGAACATAAAGTGGTATTGTACGATAAGGACTAATGTAACTAGAGACCATAAAGTGGTATTGTACGATAAGGACTAATGTAACAAGGGACCATAAAGTGGTATTGTACGATGGAGGACTAATTTAACTAGGGACCATAAAGTGGTATTGTACGATGGAGGACTAATTTAACTAGGGACCATAAAGTGGTATTGTACGATAAGGACTAATGTAACTAGAGACCATAAAGTGGTATTGTACGATAAGGACTATTGTAACTAGGGACCATAAAGTGGTATTGTACGAGGGAGGACTAATGTAACTAGGGACCATAAAGTGGTATTGTACGAAGGAGGACTAATGTAACTAGGGACCTTAAAGTGGTATTGTACGATGAAGGACTAATGTAACTAGAGACCATAAAGTGGTATTGTACGATGGAGGACTAATGTAACTAGGGACCATAAAGTGGTAATGTACGATGGAGGACTAATGTAACTAGGGACCATAAAGTGGTATTGTACGATAAGGACTAATTTAACTAGGGACCATAAAGTGGTACTGTACGATAAGGACTAATGTAACTAGAGACCATAAAGTGGTATTGTACGATGAAGGACTAATGTAACTAGGGACCATAAAGTGTTATTGTACGATGAGGACTAATGTAACAAGGGACCATATAGTGGTATTGTACGATGAGGACTAATGTAACTAGGGACCATAAAGTGGTATTGTACGATAAGGACTAATGTAACTAGGGACCATAGAGTGGTATTGTACGATAAGGACTAATGTAAATAGAGACCATAAAGTGGTATTGTACGATAAGGACTAATGTAACTAGGGACCATAAAGTGGTATTGTACGATAAGGACTAATGTAACTAGAGACCATAAAGTGGTATTGTACGATGAAGGACTAATGTAACTAGGGACCATTAAATGGTATTGTGCGATGAAGGGCTAATGTAACTAGGGACCATAAAGTGGTATTGTACGATGGAGGACTAATGTAACTAGAGACCATAAAGTGGTATTGTACGATGAAGGACTAATGTAACTAGGGACCATAAAGTGGTATTGTACGATGGAGGACTAATGTAACTAGGGACAATAAAGTGGTATTGAGCGATGGAGGACTAATGTAACTAGAGACCATAAAGTGGTATTGTACGATGAAGGACTAATGTAACTAGGGACCATAAAGTGGTATTGCACGATAGAGGACTAATGTAACTAGAGACCATAAAGTGGTATTGTACGATGAAGGACTAATGTAACTAGAGACCATAAAGTGGTATTGTATGATGAAGGACTAATGTAACTAGGGACCATAAAGTGGCATTGTATGATGAAGGACTAATGTAACTAGGGACCATAAAGTGGTATTGTACGATAAGGACTAATGTAACTAGAGACCATAAAGTGGTATTGTACGATGAAGGACTAATGTAACTAGGGACCATAAAGTGTTATTGTACGATGAGGTCTAATGTAACTAGGGACCATAAAGTGGTATTGTACGATGAGGACTAATGTAACTAGGGACCATAAAGTGGTATTTTACGATAAGGACTAATGTAACTAGGGACCATAGAGTGGTATTGTACGATAAGGACTAATGTAACTAGAGACCATAAAGTGGTATTGTACGATATGGACTAATGTAACTAGGGACCATAAAGTGGTATTGTACGATAAGGACTAATGTAACTAGAGACCATAAAGTGGTATTGTACGATGAAGGACTAATGTAACTAGGGACCATAAAGTGTTATTGTACGATGAGGACTAATGTAACTAGGGACCATAAAGTGGTATTGTACGATAAGGACTAATGTAACTAGGGACCATAAAGTGGTATTGTACGATGGAGGACTAATGTAACTAGGGACCATAAAGTGGTATTGTACGATGAGGGGCTAATGTAACTAGGGAACATAAAGTGGTACTGTACGATGAGGGACTAATGTAACTAGAGACCATAAAGTGGTATTGTACGATGAAGGACTAATGTAACTAGGGACCATAAAATGGTATTGTACGATGAAGGACTAATGTAACTAGGGACCATAAAGTGGTATTGTACGATAAGGACTAATGTAACTAGGGACCATAAAGTGGTATTGTACGATAAGGACTAATTTAACTAGGGACCATAAAGTGGTATTGTACGATAAGGACTAATGTAACTAGAGACCATAAAGTTGTATTGTACGATAAGGACTAATGTAACTAGGGAACATAAAGTGGTATTGTACGATAAGGACTAATGTAACTAGAGACCGTAAAGTGGTATTGTACGATAAGGACTAATGTAACAAGGGACCATAAAGAGGTATTGTACGATGGAGGACTAATTTAACTAGGGACCATAAAGTGGTATTGTACGATGGAGGACTAATTTAACTAGGGACCATAAAGTGGTATTGTACGATAAGGACTAATGTAACTAGAGACCATAAAGTGGTATTGTACGATAAGGACTAATGTAACTAGGGACCATAAAGTGGTATTGTACGATCAAGGACTAATGTAACTAGGGACCATAAAGTGGTATTGTACAATGAAGGACTAATGTATCTAGGGACCATAAAGTGGTATTGTATGATGAAGGACTAATGTAACTAGAGACCATAAAGTGGTATTGTACGATGGAGGACTAATGTAACTAGGGACCATAAAGTGGTATTGTACGATGGAGGACTAATGTAACTAGGGACCATAAAGTGGTATTGTACGATAAGGACTAATGTAACTAGGGACCATAGAGTGGTATTGTACGATAAGGACTAATGTAAATAGAGACCATAAAGTGGTATTGTACGATAAGGACTAATGTAACTAGGGACCATAAAGTGCTATTGTACGATAAGGACTAATGTAACTAGAGACCATAAAGTGGTATTGTACGATGAAGGACTAATGTAACTAGGGACCATTAAATGGTATTGTGCGATGAAGGGCTAATGTAACTAGGGACCATAAAGTGGTATTGTACGATGGAGGACTAATGTAACTAGAGACCATAAAGTGGTATTGTACGATGAAGGACTAATGTAACTAGGGGCCCTAAAAAGGGTTTTGTACGAAGAAGGACTAATGAAACTAGGGACCATTAAGTGGTATTGTGCGATGAAGGACTAATGTAACTAGGGACCATAAAGTGGTATTGTACGATGGAGGACTAATGTAACTAGAGACCATAAAGTGGTATTGTACGATGAAGGACTAATGTAACTAGGGACCATAAAGTGGTATTGTACGATGGAGGACTAATGTAACTAGGGACAATAAAGTGGTATTGTGCGATGGAGGACTAATGTAACTAGAGACCATAAAGTGGTATTGTACGATGAAGGACTAATGTAACTAGGGACCATAAAGTGGTATTGCACGATAGAGGACTAATGTAACTAGAGACCATAAAGTGGTATTGTACGATGAAGGACTAATGTAACTAGAGACCATAAAGTGGTATTGTATGATGAAGGACTAATGTAACTAGGGACCATAAAGTGGCATTGTACGATGAAGGACTAATGTAACTAGGGACCATAAAGTGGTATTGTACGATGGAGGACTAATGTAACTAGAGACCATAAAGTGGTATTGTACGATGGAGGACTAATTTAACTAGGGACCATAAAGTGGTATTGTACGATGAAGGACTAATGTAACTAGGGACCATAAAGTGGTATTGTATGATGAAGGACTAATGTAACTAGGGACCATAAAGTGGTATTGTACGATGAAGGACTAATGTAACTAGAGACCATAAAGTGTTATTGTACGATAAGGACTAATGTAACTAGGGACCATAAAGTGGTATTGTACGATGAAGGACTAATGTAAATAGGGACCATAAAGTGGTATTGTACGATGAGGACTAATGTAACTAGGAACCATAAAGTGGTATTGTACGATGAAGGACTCATGTAACTAGGGACCATAACGTGTTATTGTACGATGAGGACTAATGTACCTAGGGACCATAAAGTGGTATTGTACGATGGAGGACTAATGTAACTAGGGACCATAAAGTGGTATTGTACGATGGAGGACTAATGTAACTAGGGACCATAAAGTGTTATTGTACGATGAGGACTAATGTAACAAGGGACCATATAGTGGTATTGTACGATGAGGACTAATGTAACTAGGGACCATAAGGTGGTATTGTACGATAAGGACTAATGTAACTAGGGACCATAGAGTGGTATTGTACGATAAGGACTAATGTAAATAGAGACCATAAAGTGGTATTGTACGATAAGGACTAATGTAACTAGGGACCATAAAGTGGTATTGTACGATAAGGACTAATGTAACTAGAGACCTTAAAGTGGTATTCTACGATGAAGGACTAATGTAACTAGGGACCATAAAGTGGTAATGTACGATCAAGGACTAATGTAACTAGGGACCATAAAGTGGTATTGTACAATGAAGGACTAATGCAACTAGGGACCATAAAGTGGTATTGTACGATGAGGGGCTAATGTAACTAGGGACCATAAAGTGGTACTGTACGATGAGGGACTAATGTAACTAGAGACCATAAAGTGGTATTGTACGATGAAGGACTAATGTAACTAGGGACCTTAAAATGGTATTGTACGATGAAGGACTAATGTAACTAGGGACCATAAAGTGGTATTGTACGATAAGGACTAATGTAACTAGGGACCATAAAGTGGTATTGTACGATAAGGACTAATTTAACTAGGGACCATAAAGTGGTATTGTACGATAAGGACTAATGTAACTAGAGACCATAAAGTTGTATTGTACGATAAGGACTAATGTAACTAGGGAACATAAAGTGGTATTGTACGATAAGGACTAATGTAACTAGAGACCATAAAGTGGTATTGTACGATAAGGACTAATGTAACAAGGGACCATAAAGTGGTATTGTACGATGGAGGACTAATTTAACTAGGGACCATAAAGTGGTATTGTACGATGGAGGACTAATTTAACTAGGGACCATAAAGTGGTATTGTACGATAAGGACTAATGTAACTAGAGACCATAAAGTGGTATTGTACGATAAGGACTAATGTAACTAGGGACCATAAAGTGGTATTGTACGATCAAGGACTAATGTAACTAGGGACCATAAAGTGGTATTGTACAATGAAGGACTAATGTATCTAGGGACCATAAAGTGGTATTGTATGATGAAGGACTAATGTAACTAGAGACCATAAAGTGGTATTGTACGATGGAGGACTAATGTAACTAGGGACCATAAAGTGGTATTGTACGATGGAGGACTAATGTAACTAGGGACCATAAAGTGGTATTGTACGATAAGGACTAATGTAACTAGGGACCATAGAGTGGTATTGTACGATAAGGACTAATGTAAATAGAGACCATAAAGTGGTATTGTACGATAAGGACTAATGTAACTAGGGACCATAAAGTGCTATTGTACGATAAGGACTAATGTAACTAGAGACCATAAAGTGGTATTGTACGATGAAGGACTAATGTAACTAGGGACCATTAAATGGTATTGTGCGATGAAGGGCTAATGTAACTAGGGACCATAAAGTGGTATTGTACGATGGAGGACTAATGTAACTAGAGACCATAAAGTGGTATTGTACGATGAAGGACTAATGTAACTAGGGGCCCTAAAAAGGGTTTTGTACGAAGAAGGACTAATGAAACTAGGGACCATTAAGTGGTATTGTGCGATGAAGGACTAATGTAACTAGGGACCATAAAGTGGTATTGTACGATGGAGGACTAATGTAACTAGAGACCATAAAGTGGTATTGTACGATGAAGGACTAATGTAACTAGGGACCATAAAGTGGTATTGTACGATGGAGGACTAATGTAACTAGGGACAATAAAGTGGTATTGTGCGATGGAGGACTAATGTAACTAGAGACCATAAAGTGGTATTGTACGATGAAGGACTAATGTAACTAGGGACCATAAAGTGGTATTGCACGATAGAGGACTAATGTAACTAGAGACCATAAAGTGGTATTGTACGATGAAGGACTAATGTAACTAGAGACCATAAAGTGGTATTGTATGATGAAGGACTAATGTAACTAGGGACCATAAAGTGGCATTGTACGATGAAGGACTAATGTAACTAGGGACCATAAAGTGGTATTGTACGATGGAGGACTAATGTAACTAGAGACCATAAAGTGGTATTGTACGATGGAGGACTAATTTAACTAGGGACCATAAAGTGGTATTGTACGATGAAGGACTAATGTAACTAGGGACCATAAAGTGGTATTGTATGATGAAGGACTAATGTAACTAGGGACCATAAAGTGGTATTGTACGATGAAGGACTAATGTAACTAGAGACCATAAAGTGTTATTGTACAATAAGGACTAATGTAACTAGGGACCATAAAGTGGTATTGTACGATGAAGGACTAATGTAAATAGGGACCATAAAGTGGTATTGTACGATGAGGACTAATGTAACTAGGAACCATAAAGTGGTATTGTACGATGAAGGACTCATGTAACTAGGGACCATAACGTGTTATTGTACGATGAGGACTAATGTACCTAGGGACCATAAAGTGGTATTGTACGATGGAGGACTAATGTAACTAGGGACCATAAAGTGGTATTGTACGATGGAGGACTAATGTAACTAGGGACCATAAAGTGGTATTGTACGATAAGGACTAATGTAACTAGAGACCATAAAGTGGTATTGTACGATGAAGGACTAATGTAACTAGGGACCATAAAGTGTTATTGTACGATGAGGACTAATGTAACTAGGGACCATAAAATGGTATTGTACGATGAGGAATAATGTAACTAGGGACCATAAAGTGGTATTGTACGATAAGGACTAATGTAACTAGGGACCATAGAGTGGTATTGTACGATAAGGACTAATGTAACTAGAGACCATAAAGTGGTATTGTACGATGAGGGGCTAATGTAACTAGGGACCATAAAGTGGTACTGTACGACGAGGGACTAATGTAACTAGAGACCATAAAGTGGTATTGTACGATGAAGGACTAATGTAACTAGGGACCATAAAATGGTATTGTACGATGAAGGACTAATGTAACTAGGGACCATAAAGTGGTATTGTACGATAAGGACTAATGTAACTAGGGACCATAAAGTGGTATTGTACGATAAGGACTAATTTAACTAGGGACCATAAAGTGGTATTGTACGATAAGGACTAATGTAACTAGAGACCATAAAGTTGTATTGTACGATAAGGACTAATGTAACTAGGGACCATAAAGTGGTATTGTACGATAAGGACTAATGTAACTAGAGACCATAAAGTGGTATTGTACGATAAGGACTAATGTAACAAGGGACCATAAAGTGGTATTGTACGATGGAGGACTAATTTAACTAGGGACCATAAAGTGGTATTGTACGATGGAGGACTAATTTAACTAGGGACCATAATGTGGTATTGTACGATAAGGACTAATGTAACTAGAGACCATAAAGTGGTATTGTACGATAAGGACTAATGTAACTAGGGACCATAAAGTGGTATTGTACGAGGGAGGACTTATGTAACTAGGGACCATAAAGTGGTATTGTACGAAGGAGGACTAATGTAACTAGGGACCGTGAAGTGGTATTGTACGATGAAGGACTAATGTAACTAGGGACCATAAAGTGGTATTGTACGATGGAGGACTAATGTAACTAGGGACCATAAAGTGGTATTGTACGATGGAGGACTAATGTAACTAGGGACCATAAAGTGGTATTGTACGATAAGGACTAATTTAACTAGGGACCATAAAGTGGTACTGTACGATAAGGACTAATGTAACTAGAGACCATAAAGTGGTATTGTACGATGAAGGACTAATGTAACTAGGGACCATAAAGTGTTATTGTACGATGAGGACTAATGTAACAAGGGACCATATAGTGGTATTGTACGATGAGGACTAATGTAACTAGGGACCATAAGGTGGTATTGTACGATAAGGACTAATGTAACTAGGGACCATAGAGTGGTATTGTACGATAAGGACTAATGTAAATAGAGACCATAAAGTGGTATTGTACGATAAGGACTAATGTAACTAGGGACCATAAAGTGGTATTGTACGATAAGGACTATTGTAACTAGAGACCATAAAGTGGTATTGTACGATGAAGGACTAATGTAACTAGGGACCATAAAGTGGTAATGTACGATCAAGGACTAATGTAACTAGGGACCATAAAGTGGTATGTACAATGAAGGACTAATGCAACTAGGGACCATAATGTGGTATTGTACGATGAGGGGCTAATGTAACTAGGGACCATAAAGTGGTACTGTACGATGAGGGACTAATGTAACTAGAGACCATAAAGTGGTATTGTACGATGAAGGACTAATGTAACTAGGGACCATAAAATGGTATTGTACGATGAAGGACTAATGTAACTAGGGACCATAAAGTGGTATTGTACGATAAGGACTAATGTAACTAGGGACCATAAAGTGGTATTGTACGATAAGGACTAATTTAACTAGGGACCATAAAGTGGTATTGTACGATAAGGACTAATGTAACTAGAGACCATAAAGTTGTATTGTACGATAAGGACTAATGTAACTAGGGAACATAAAGTGGTATTGTACGATAAGGACTAATGTAACTAGAGACCATAAAGTGGTATTGTACGATAAGGACTAATGTAACAAGGGACCATAAAGTGGTATTGTACGATGGAGGACTAATTTAACTAGGGACCATAAAGTGGTATTGTACGATGGAGGACTAATTTAACTAGGGACCATAAAGTGGTATTGTACGATAAGGACTAATGTAACTAGAGACCATAAAGTGGTATTGTACGATAAGGACTAATGTAACTAGGGACCATAAAGTGGTATTGTACGATCAAGGACTAATGTAACTAGGGACCATAAAGTGGTATTGTACAATGAAGGACTAATGTATCTAGGGACCATAAAGTGGTATTGTATGATGAAGGACTAATGTAACTAGAGACCATAAAGTGGTATTGTACGATGGAGGACTAATGTAACTAGGGACCATAAAGTGGTATTGTACGATGGAGGACTAATGTAACTAGGGACCATAAAGTGGTATTGTACGATAAGGACTAATGTAACTAGGGACCATAGAGTGGTATTGTACGATAAGGACTAATGTAAATAGAGACCATAAAGTGGTATTGTACGATAAGGACTAATGTAACTAGGGACCATAAAGTGCTATTGTACGATAAGGACTAATGTAACTAGAGACCATAAAGTGGTATTGTACGATGAAGGACTAATGTAACTAGGGACCATTAAATGGTATTGTGCGATGAAGGGCTAATGTAACTAGGGACCATAAAGTGGTATTGTACGATGGAGGACTAATGTAACTAGAGACCATAAAGTGGTATTGTACGATGAAGGACTAATGTAACTAGGGGCCCTAAAAAGGGTTTTGTACGAAGAAGGACTAATGAAACTAGGGACCATTAAGTGGTATTGTGCGATGAAGGACTAATGTAACTAGGGACCATAAAGTAGTATTGTACGATGGAGGACTAATGTAACTAGAGACCATAAAGTGGTATTGTACGATGAAGGACTAATGTAACTAGGGACCATAAAGTGGTATTGTACGATGGAGGACTAATGTAACTAGGGACAATAAAGTGGTATTGTGCGATGGAGGACTAATGTAACTAGAGACCATAAAGTGGTATTGTACGATGAAGGACTAATGTAACTAGGGACCATAAAGTGGTATTGCACGATAGAGGACTAATGTAACTAGAGACCATAAAGTGGTATTGTACGATGAAGGACTAATGTAACTAGAGACCATAAAGTGGTATTGTATGATGAAGGACTAATGTAACTAGGGACCATAAAGTGGCATTGTACGATGAAGGACTAATGTAACTAGGGACCATAAAGTGGTATTGTACGATGGAGGACTAATGTAACTAGAGACCATAAAGTGGTATTGTACGATGGAGGACTAATTTAACTAGGGACCATAAAGTGGTATTGTACGATGAAGGACTAATGTAACTAGGGACCATAAAGTGGTATTGTATGATGAAGGACTAATGTAACTAGGGACCATAAAGTGGTATTGTACGATGAAGGACTAATGTAACTAGAGACCATAAAGTGTTATTGTACAATAAGGACTAATGTAACTAGGGACCATAAAGTGGTATTGTACGATGAAGGACTAATGTAAATAGGGACCATAAAGTGGTATTGTACGATGAGGACTAATGTAACTAGGAACCATAAAGTGGTATTGTACGATGAAGGACTCATGTAACTAGGGACCATAACGTGTTATTGTACGATGAGGACTAATGTACCTAGGGACCATAAAGTGGTATTGTACGATGGAGGACTAATGTAACTAGGGACCATAAAGTGGTATTGTACGATGGAGGACTAATGTAACTAGGGACCATAAAGTGGTATTGTACGATAAGGACTAATGTAACTAGAGACCATAAAGTGGTATTGTACGATGAAGGACTAATGTAACTAGGGACCATAAAGTGTTATTGTACGATGAGGACTAATGTAACTAGGGACCATAAAGTGGTATTGTACGATGAGGAATAATGTAACTAGGGACCATAAAGTGGTATTGTACGATAAGGACTAATGTAACTAGGGACCATAGAGTGGTATTGTACGATAAGGACTAATGTAACTAGAGACCATAAAGTGGTATTGTACGATGAGGGGCTAATGTAACTAGGGACCATAAAGTGGTACTGTACGATGAGGGACTAATGTAACTAGAGACCATAAAGTGGTATTGTACGATGAAGGACTAATGTAACTAGGGACCATAAAATGGTATTGTACGATGAAGGACTAATGTAACTAGGGACCATAAAGTGGTATTGTACGATAAGGACTAATGTAACTAGGGACCATAAAGTGGTATTGTACGATAAGGACTAATTTAACTAGGGACCATAAAGTGGTATTGTACGATAAGGACTAATGTAACTAGAGACCATAAAGTTGTATTGTACGATAAGGACTAATGTAACTAGGGACCATAAAGTGGTATTGTACGATAAGGACTAATGTAACTAGAGACCATAAAGTGGTATTGTACGATAAGGACTAATGTAACAAGGGACCATAAAGTGGTATTGTACGATGGAGGACTAATTTAACTAGGGACCATAAAGTGGTATTGTACGATGGAGGACTAATTTAACTAGGGACCATAATGTGGTATTGTACGATAAGGACTAATGTAACTAGAGACCATAAAGTGGTATTGTACGATAAGGACTAATGTAACTAGGGACCATAAAGTGGTATTGTACGAGGGAGGACTTATGTAACTAGGGACCATAAAGTGGTATTGTACGAAGGAGGACTAATGTAACTAGGGACTGTGAAGTGGTATTGTACGATGAAGGACTAATGTAACTAGGGACCATAAAGTGGTATTGTACGATGGAGGACTAATGTAACTAGGGACCATAAAGTGGTATTGTACGATGGAGGACTAATGTAACTAGGGACCATAAAGTGGTATTGTACGATAAGGACTAATTTAACTAGGGACCATAAAGTGGTACTGTACGATAAGGACTAATGTAACTAGAGACCATAAAGTGGTATTGTACGATGAAGGACTAATGTAACTAGGGACCATAAAGTGTTATTGTACGATGAGGACTAATGTAACAAGGGACCATATAGTGGTATTGTACGATGAGGACTAATGTAACTAGGGACCATAAGGTGGTATTGTACGATAAGGACTAATGTAACTAGGGACCATAGAGTGGTATTGTACGATAAGGACTAATGTAAATAGAGACCATAAAGTGGTATTGTACGATAAGGACTAATGTAACTAGGGACCATAAAGTGGTATTGTACGATAAGGACTAATGTAACTAGAGACCATAAAGTGGTATTGTACGATGAAGGACTAATGTAACTAGGGACCATGAAGTGGTAATGTACGATCAAGAACTAATGTAACTAGGGACCATAAAGTGGTATTGTACAATGAAGGACTAATGCAACTAGGGACCATAAAGTGGTATTGTACGATAAGGACTAATGTAACTAGGGACCATAAAGTTGTATTGTACGATAAGGACTAATGTAACTAGAGACCATAAAGTGGTATTGTACGATGAAGGACTATTGTAACTAGGGACCATAAAGTGGTATTGTACGATCAAGGACTAATGTAACTAGGGACCATAAAGTGGTATTGTACGATAAGGACTAATTTAACTAGGGACCATAAAGTGGTATTGTACGATAAGGACTAATGTAACTAGAGACCATAAAGTTGTATTGTACGATAAGGATTAATGTAACTAGGGACCATAAAGTGTTATTGTACGATGAAGGACTAATGTAACTAGGGACCATAAAGTGGTATTGTACGATGGAGGACTAATGTAACTAGGGACAATAAAGTGGTATTGTGCGATGGAGGACTAATGTAACTAGAGACCATAAAGTGGTATTGTACGATGAAGGACTAATGTAACTAGGGACCATAAAGTGGTATTGCACGATAGAGGACTAATGTAACTAGAGACCATAAAGTGGTATTGTACGATGAAGGACTAATGTAACTAGAGACCATAAAGTGGTATTGTATGATGAAGGACTAATGTAACTAGGGACCATAAAGTGGTATTGTACGATGAAGGACTAATGTAACTAGGGACCATAAAGTGGTATTGTACGATGGAGGACTAATGTAACTAGAGACCATAAAGTGGTATTGTACGATGGAGGACTAATTTAACTAGGGACCATAAAGTGGTATTGTACGATGAAGGACTAATGTAACTAGGGACCATAAAGTGGTATTGTATGATGAAGGACTAATGTAACTAGGGACCATAAAGTGGTATTGTACGATGAAGGACTAATGTAACTAGAGACCATAAAGTGTTATTGTACGATAAGGACTAATGTAACTAGGGACCATAAAGTGGTATTGTACGATGAAGGACTAATGTAAATAGGGACCATAAAGTGGTATTGTACGATGAGGACTAATGTAACTAGGAACCATAAAGTGGTATTGTACGATGAAGGACTAATGTAACTAGGGACCATAAAGTGTTATTGTACGATGAGGACTAATGTACCTAGGGACCATAAAGTGGTATTGTACGATGGAGGACTAATGTAACTAGGGACCATAAAGTGGTATTGTACGATGGAGGACTAATGTAACTAGGGACCATAAAGTGGTATTGTACGATAAGGACTAATGTAACTAGAGACCATAAAGTGGTATTGTACGATGAAGGACTAATGTAACTAGGGACCATAAAGTGGTATTGTACGATGAGGACTAATGTAACTAGGGACCATAAAGTGGTATTGTACGATAAGGACTAATGTAACTAGGGACCATAAAGTGGTATTGTACGATGAGGGACTAATGTAACTAGGGACCATAAATGGTATTGTACGATGAAGGACTAATGTAACTAGGGACCATAAAGTGGTATTGTACGATAAGGACTAATGTAACTAGAGACCATAAAGTGGTATTGTACGATGAAGGACTAATGTAACTAGGGACCATAAAGTGTTATTGTACGATGAGGACTAATGTAACTAGGGACCATAAAGTGGTATTGTACGATAAGGACTAATGTAACTAGGGACCATAAAGTGGTATTGTACGATAAGGACTAATGTAACTAGGGACCATAAAGTGGTATTGTACGATAAGGACTAATTTAACTAGGGACCATAAAGTGGTATTGTACGATAAGGACTAATGTAACTAGAGACCATAAAGTTGTATTGTACGATAAGGACTAATGTAACTAGGGAACATAAAGTGGTATTGTACGATAAGGACTAATGTAACTAGAGACCATAAAGTGGTATTGTACGATAAGGACTAATGTAACAAAGGACCATAAAGTGGTATTGTACGATGGAGGACTAATTTAACTAGGGACCATAAAGTGGTATTGTACGATGGAGGACTAATTTAACTAGGGACCATAAAGTGGTATTGTACGATAAGGACTAATGTTACTAGAGACCATAAAGTGGTATTGTACGATAAGGACTAATGTAACTAGGGACCATAAAGTGGTATTGTACGAGGGAGGACTAATGTAACTAGGGACCATAAAGTGGTATTGTACGAAGGAGGGCTAATGTAACTAGGGACCTTAAAGTGGTATTGTACGATGAAGGACTAATGTAACTAGAGACCATAAAGTGGTATTGTACGATGGAGGACTAATGTAACTAGGGACCATAAAGTGGTATTGTACGATGGAGGACTAATGTAACTAGGGACCATAAAGTGGTATTGTACGATAAGGACTAATTTAACTAGGGACCATAAAGTGGTACTGTACGATAAGGACTAATGTAACTAGAGACCATTAAGTGGTATTGTACGATGAAGGACTAATGTAACTAGGGACCATAAAGTGTTATTGTACGATGAGGACTAATGTAACAAGGGACCATATAGTGGTATTGTACGATGAGGACTAATGTAACTAGGGACCATAAAGTGGTATTGTACGATAAGGACTAATGTAACTAGGGACCATAGAGTGGAATTGTACGATAAGGACTAATGTAAATAGAGACCATAAAGTGGTATTGTACGATAAGGACTAATGTAACTAGGGACCATAAAGTGGTATTGTACGATAAGGACTAATGTAACTAGAGACCATAAAGAGGTATTGTACGATGAAGGACTAATGTAACTAGGGACCATTAAATGGTATTGTGCGATGAAGGGCTAATGTAACTAGGGACCATAAAGTGGTATTGTACGATGGAGGACTAATGTAACTAGAGACCATAAAGTGGTATTGTACGATGAAGGACTAATGTAACTAGGGGCCCTAAAAAGGGTTTTGTACGAAGAAGGACTAATGAAACTAGGGACCATTAAGTGGTATTGTGCGATGAAGGACTAATGTAACTAGGGACCATAAAGTGGTATTGTACGATGGAGGACTAATGTAACTAGAGACCATAAAGTGGTATTGTACGATGAAGGACTAATGTAACTAGGGACAATAAAGTGGTATTGTACGATGGAGGACTAATGTAACTAGGGACAATAAAGTGGTATTGTGCGATGGAGGACTAATGTAACTAGAGACCATAAAGTGGTATTGTACGATGAAGGACTAATGTAACTAGGGACCATAAAGTGGTATTGCACGATAGAGGACTAATGTAACTAGAGACCATAAAGTGGTATTGTACGATGAAGGACTAATGTAACTAGAGACCATAAAGTGGTATTGTATGATGAAGGACTAATGTAACTAGGGACCATAAAGTGGCATTGTACGATGAAGGACTAATGTAACTAGGGACCATAAAGTGGTATTGTACGATAAGGACTAATGTAACTAGAGACCATAAAGTGGTATTGTACGATGAAGGACTAATGTAACTAGGGACCATAAAGTGTTATTGTACGATGAGGACTAATGTAACTAGGGACCATAAAGTGGTATTGTACGATGAGGACTAATGTAACTAGGGACCATAAAGTGGTATTGTACGATAAGGACTAATGTAACTAGGGACCATAGAGTGGTATTGTACGATAAGGACTAATGTAACTAGAGACCATAAAGTGGTATTGTACGATAAGGACTAATGTAACTAGGGACCATAAAGTGGTATTGTACGATAAGGACTAATGTAACTAGAGACCATAAAGTGGTATTGTACGATGAAGGACTAATGTAACTAGGGACCATAAAGTGTTATTGTACGATGAGGACTAATGTAACTAGGGACCATAAAGTGGTATTGTACGATAAGGACTAATGTAACTAGGGACCATAAAGTGGTATTGTACGATGGAGGACTAATGTAACTAGGGACCATAAAGTGGTATTGTACGATGAGGGGCTAATGTAACTAGGGACCATAAAGTGGTACTGTACGATGAGGGACTAATGTAACTAGAGACCATAAAGTGGTATTGTACGATGAAGGACTAATGTAACTAGGGACCATAAAATGGTATTGTACGATGAAGGACTAATGTAACTAGGGACCATAAAGTGGTATTGTACGATAAGGACTAATGTAACTAGGGACCATAAAGTGGTATTGTACGATAAGGACTAATTTAACTAGGGACCATAAAGTGGTATTGTACGATAAGGACTAATGTAACTAGAGACCATAAAGTTGTATTGTACGATAAGGACTAATGTAACTAGGGAACATAAAGTGGTATTGTACGATAAGGACTAATGTAACTAGAGACCATAAAGTGGTATTGTACGATAAGGACTAATGTAACAAGGGACCATAAAGTGGTATTGTACGATGGAGGACTAATTTAACTAGGGACCATAAAGTGGTATTGTACGATGGAGGACTAATTTAACTAGGGACCATAAAGTGGTATTGTACGATAAGGACTAATGTAACTAGAGACCATAAAGTGGTATTGTACGATAAGGACTAATGTAACTAGGGACCATAAAGTGGTATTGTACGAGGGAGGACTAATGTAACTAGGGACCATAAAGTGGTATTGTATGCAGGAAGACTAATGTAACTAGGGACCTTAAAGTGGTATTGTACGATGAAGGACTAATGTAACTAGAGACCATAAAGTGGTATTGTACGATGGAGGACTAATGTAACTAGGGACCATAAAGTGGTATTGTACGATGGAGGACTAATGTAACTAGGGACCATAAAGTGGTATTGTACGATAAGGACTAATGTAACTAGGGACCATAGAGTGGTATTGTACGATAAGGACTAATGTAAATAGAGACCATAAAGTGGTATTGTACGATAAGGACTAATGTAACTAGGGACCATAAAGTGGTATTGTACGATAAGGACTAATGTAACTAGAGACCATAAAGTGGTATTGTACGATGAAGGACTAATGTAACTAGGGACCATTAAATGGTATTGTGCGATGAAGGGCTAATGTAACTAGGGACCATAAAGTGGTATTGTACGATGGAGGACTAATGTAACTAGATACCATAAAGTGGTATTGTACGATGAAGGACTAATGTAACTAGGGGCCCTAAAAAGG
Organism: Meconema thalassinum; assembly: GCA_946902985.2. Classification (NCBI taxonomy): domain Eukaryota; kingdom Metazoa; phylum Arthropoda; class Insecta; order Orthoptera; family Tettigoniidae; genus Meconema; species Meconema thalassinum. Next base: position 20,218,156 of record OX336397.1, read on the forward strand.
GTTTTGTACGAAGAAGGACTAATGAAACTAGGGACCATTAAGTGGTATTGTGCGATGAAGGACTAATGTAACTAGGGACCATGAAGTGGTATTGTACGATGGAGGACTAATGTAACTAGAGACCATAAAGTGGTATTGTACGATGAAGGACTAATGTAACTAGGGACCATAAAGTGGTATTGTACGATGGAGGACTAATGTAACTAGGGACAATAAAGTGGTATTGTGCGATGGAGGACTAATGTAACTAGAGACCATAAAGTGGTATTGTACGATGAAGGACTAATGTAACTTGGGACCATAAAGTGGTATTGCACGATAGAGGACTAATGTAACTAGAGACCATAAAGTGGTATTGTACGATGAAGGACTAATGTAACTAGAGACCATAAAGTGGTATTGTATGATGAAGGACTAATGTAACTAGGGACCATAAAGTGGCATTGTACGATGAAGGACTAATGTAACTAGGGACCATAAAGTGGTATTGTACGATGGAGGACTAATGTAACTAGAGACCATAAAGTGGTATTGTACGATGGAGGACTAATTTAACTAGGGACCATAAAGTGGTATTGTACGATGAAGGACTAATGTAACTAGGGACCATAAAGTGGTATTGTATGATGAAGGACTAATGTAACTAGGGACCATAAAGTGGTATTGTACGATGAAGGACTAATGTAACTAGAGACCATAAAGTGTTATTGTACGATAAGGACTAATGTAACTAGGGACCATAAAGTGGTATTGTACGATGAAGGACTAATGTAAATAGGGACCATAAAGTGGTATTGTACGATGAGGACTAATGTAACTAGGAACCATAAAGTGGTATTGTACGATGAAGGACTCATGTAACTAGGGACCATAACGTGTTATTGTACGATGAGGACTAATGTACCTAGGGACCATAAAGTGGTATTGTACGATGGAGGACTAATGTAACTAGGGACCATAAAGTGGTATTGTACGATGGAGGACTAATGTAACTAGGGACCATAAAGTGGTATTGTACGATAAGGACTAATGTAACTAGAGACCATAAAGTGGTATTGTACGATGAAGGACTAATGTAACTAGGGACCATAAAGTGTTATTGTACGATGAGGACTAATGTAACTAGGGACCATAAAGTGGTATTGTACGATGAGGACTAATGTAACTAGGGACCATACAGTGGTATTGTACGATAAGGACTAATGTAACTAGGGACCATAGAGTGGTATTGTACGATAAGGACTAATGTAACTAGAGACCATAAAGTGGTATTGTACGATAAGGACTAATGTAACTAGGGACCATAAAGTGGTATTGTACGATAAGGACTAATGTAACTAGAGACCATAAAGTGGTATTGTACGATGAAGGACTAATGTAACTAGGGACCATAAAGTGTTATTGTACGATGAGGACTAATGTAACTAGGGACCATAAAGTGGTATTGTACGATAAGGACTAATGTAACTAGGGACCATAAAGTGGTATTGTACGATGGAGGACTAATGTAACTAGGGACCATAAAGTGGTATTGTACGATGAGGGGCTAATGTAACTAGGGACCATAAAGTGGTACTGTACGATGAGGGACTAATGTAACTAGAGACCATAAAGTGGTATTGTACGATGAAGGACTAATGTAACTAGGGACCATAAAGTGTTATTGTACGATGAGGACTAATGTAACTAGGGACCATAAAGTGGTATTGTACGATAAGGACTAATGTAACTAGGGACCATAAAGTGGTATTGTACGATGGAGGACTAATGTAACTAGGGACCATAAAGTGGTATTGTACGATGAGGGGCTAATGTAACTAGGGACCATAAAGTGGTACTGTACGATGAGGGACTAATGTAACTAGAGACCATAAAGTGGTATTGTACGATGAAGGACTAATGTAACTAGGGACCATAAAATGGTATTGTACGATGAAGGACTAATGTAACTAGGGACCATAAAGTGGTATTGTACGATAAGGACTAATGTAACTAGGGACCATAAAGTGGTATTGTACGATAAGGACTAATTTAACTAGGGACCATAAAGTGGTATTGTACGATAAGGACTAATGTAACTAGAGACCATAAAGTTGTATTGTACGATAAGGACTAATGTAACTAGGGAACATAAAGTGGTATTGTACGATAAGGACTAATGTAACTAGAGACCATAAAGTGGTATTGTACGATAAGGACTAATGTAACAAGGGACCATAAAGTGGTATTGTACGATGGAGGACTAATTTAACTAGGGACCATAAAGTGGTATTGTACGATGGAGGACTAATTTAACTAGGGACCATAAAGTGGTATTGTACGATAAGGACTAATGTAACTAGAGACCATAAAGTGGTATTGTACGATAAGGACTAATGTAACTAGGGACCATAAAGTGGTATTGTACGAGGGAGGACTAATGTAACTAGGGACCATAAAGTGGTATTGTATGAAGGAAGACTAATGTAACTAGGGACCTTAAAGTGGTATTGTACGATGAAGGACTAATGTAACTAGAGACCATAAAGTGGTATTGTACGATGGAGGACTAATGTAACTAGGGACCATAAAGAGGTATTGTACGATGGAGGACTAATGTAACTAGGGACCATAAAGTGGTATTGTACGATAAGGACTAATGTAACTAGGGACCATAGAGTGGTATTGTACGATAAGGACTAATGTAAATAGAGACCATAAAGTGGTATTGTACGATAAGGACTAATGTAACTAGGGACCATAAAGTGGAATTGTACGATAAGGACTAATGTAACTAGAGACCATAAAGTGGTATTGTACGATGAAGGACTAATGTAACTAGGGACCATTAAATGGTATTGTGCGATGAAGGGCTAATGTAACTAGGGACCATAAAGTGGTATTGTACGATGGAGGACTAATGTAACTAGATACCATAAAGTGGTATTGTACGATGAAGGACTAATGTAACTAGGGGCCCTAAAATGGGTTTTGTACGAAGAAGGACTAATGAAACTAGGGACCATTAAGTGGTATTGTGCGATGAAGGACTAATGTAACTAGGGACCATGAAGTGGTATTGTACGATGGAGGACTAATGTAACTAGAGACCATAAAGTGGTATTGTACGATGAAGGACTAATGTAACTAGGGACCATAAAGTGGTATTGTACGATGGAGGACTAATGTAACTAGGGACAATAAAGTGGTATTGTGCGATGGAGGACTAATGTAACTAGAGACCATAAAGTGGTATTGTACGATGAAGGACTAATGTAACTTGGGACCATAAAGTGGTATTGCACGATAGAGGACTAATGTAACTAGAGACCATAAAGTGGTATTGTACGATGAAGGACTAATGTAACTAGAGACCATAAAGTGGTATTGTATGATGAAGGACTAATGTAACTAGGGACCATAAAGTGGCATTGTACGATGAAGGACTAATGTAACTAGGGACCATAAAGTGGTATTGTACGAAGGAGGACTAATGTAACTAGAGACCATAAAGTGGTATTGTACGATGGAGGACTAATTTAACTAGGGACCATAAAGTGGTATTGTACGATGAAGGACTAATGTAACTAGGGACCATAAAGTGGTATTGTATGATGAAGGACTAATGTAACTAGGGACCATAAAGTGGTATTGTACGATGAAGGACTAATGTAACTAGAGACCATAAAGTGTTATTGTACGATAAGGACTAATGTAACTAGGGACCATAAAGTGGTATTGTACGATGAAGGACTAATGTAAATAGGGACCATAAAGTGGTATTGTACGATGAGGACTAATGTAACTAGGAACCATAAAGTGGTATTGTACGATGAAGGACTCATGTAACTAGGGACCATAACGTGTTATTGTACGATGAGGACTAATGTACCTAGGGACCATAAAGTGGTATTGTACGATGGAGGACTAATGTAACTAGGGACCATAAAGTGGTATTGTACGATGGAGGACTAATGTAACTAGGGACCATAAAGTGGTATTGTACGATGAAGGACTAATGTAACTAGGGACCATAAAATGGTATTGTACGATGAAGGACTAATGTAACTAGGGACCATAAAGTGGTATTGTACGATAAGGACTAATGTAACTAGGGACCATAAAGTGGTATTGTACGATAAGGACTAATTTAACTAGGGACCATAAAGTGGTATTGTACGATAAGGACTAATGTAACTAGAGACCATAAAGTTGTATTGTACGATAAGGACTAATGTAACTAGGGACCATAAAGTGGTATTGTACGATAAGGACTAATGTAACTAGAGACCATAAAGTGGTATTGTACGATAAGGACTAATGTAACAAGGGACCATAAAGTGGTATTGTACGATGGAGGACTAATTTAACTAGGGACCATAAAGTGGTATTGTACGATGGAGGACTAATTTAACTAGGGACCATAATGTGGTATTGTACGATAAGGACTAATGTAACTAGAGACCATAAAGTGGTATTGTACGATAAGGACTAATGTAACTAGGGACCATAAAGTGGTATTGTACGAGGGAGGACTAATGTAACTAGGGACCATAAAGTGGTATTGTACGAAGGAGGACTAATGTAACTAGGGACCTTAAAGTGGTATTGTACGATGAAGGACTAATGTAACTAGAGACCATAAAGTGGTATTGTACGATGGAGGACTAATGTAACTAGGGACCATAAAGTGGTATTGTACGATGGAGGACTAATGTAACTAGGGACCATAAGGTGGTATTGTACGATAAGGACTAATTTAACTAGGGACCATAAAGTGGTACTGTACGATAAGGACTAATGTAACTAGAGACCATAAAGTGGTATTGTACGATGAAGGACTAATGTAACTAGGGACCATAAAGTGTTATTGTACGATGAGGACTAATGTAACTAGGGACCATATAGTGGTATTGTACGATGAGGACTAATGTAACTAGGGACCATAAGGTGGTATTGTACGATAAGGACTAATGTAACTAGGGACCATAGAGTGGTATTGTACGATAAGGACTAATGTAAATAGAGACCATAAAGTGGTATTGTACGATAAGGACTAATGTAACTAGGGACCATAAAGTGGTATTGTACGATAAGGACTAATGTAACTAGAGACCATAAAGTGGTATTGTACGATGAAGGACTAATGTAACTAGGGACCATAAAGTGGTAATGTACGATCAAGGACTAATGTAACTAGGGACCATAAAGTGGTATTGTACAATGAAGGACTAATGCAACTAGGGACCATAAAGTGGTATTGTACGATAAGGACTAATGTAACTAGGGACCATAAAGTGGTATTGTACGATAAGGAATAATGTAACTAGAGACCATAAAGTGGTATTGTACGATGAAGGACTATTGTAACTAGGGACCATAAAGTGGTATTGTACGATCAAGGACTAATGTAACTAGGGACCATAAAGTGGTATTGTACGATAAGGACTAATTTAACTAGGGACCATAAAGTGGTATTGTACGATAAGGACTAATGTAACTAGAGACCATAAAGTTGTATTGTACGATAAGGATTAATGTAACTAGGGACCATAAAGTGTTATTGTACGATGAAGGACTAATGTAACTAGGGACCATAAAGTGGTATTGTGTGATGAAGGACTAATGTAACTAGGGACCATAAAGTGTTATTGTACGATGAAGGACTAATTTAACAAGGGACCATAAAGTGGTATTGTACGATAAGGACTAATGTAACTAGGGACCATAAAGTGTTATTATACGATGAAGGACTAATGTAACTAGGACCATAAAGTGGTATTGTATGATGAAGGACAAATTTAACAAGGGACCATAAAGTGGTATTGTATGATGAAGGACTAATGTAACTAGGGACCATAAAGTGGTATTGTATGATGAAGGACTAATGTAACTAGGGACCATAAAGTGTTATTGTACGGTAAGGACTAATGTAACTAGGGACCATATTGTGGTATTGTACAATGAAGGACTAATGTAACTAGGGACCATAAAGTGGTATTGTACGATGAAGGACTAATGTAACTAGGGATCATAAAGTGGTATTGTACGATCAAGGACTAATGTAACTAGGGACCATAAAGTGGTATTGTACGATCAAGGACTAATGTAACTAGGGACCACAAAATGGTATTGTACAATGAAGGACTAATGTAACTAGGGACCATAAAGTGGTATTGTACGATCAAGGACTAATGTAACTAGGGACCATAAAGTGGTGTTGTACAATGAAGGACTAATGTAACTAGGGACCATAAAGTGGTATTGTACGATGAAGGACTAATGTAACTAGGGACCATATAGTGGTATTGTACGATGAAGGACTAATTTAACTAGAGACCATAAAGTGTTATTGTACGATGAAGGACTAATGTAACTAGGGACCATAAAGTGGTATTGTATGATGAAGGACTAATGTAACTAGGGACCATAAAGTGGTATTGTACGATGAAGGACTAATGTAACTAGGGACCATAAAGTAGTACTGTACGAAGAAGGACTAATGTAACTAGGGACCACAAAGTAGTACTGTACGATGAAGGACTAATGTAACTAGGGACCACAAAGTGGTATTCTACGATGAAGGACTAATGTAACTAGGTACAATAAAGTAGTACTGTACGAAGAAGGACTAATGTAACTAGAGACCATAACGTGGTATTGTACGATGGAGGACTAATGTAACTAGGGACCATAAACTGGTATTGTACGAAGAAGGACTAATGTAACTAGAGACCATAAAGTGGTATTGTACGATGGAGGACTAATGTAACTAGGGATCATAAAGTGGTATTGTACGATGAAGGACTAATGTAACTAGGGACCATAAAGTAGTACTGTACGATGAAGGACTAATGTAACTAGGGACCATAAAGTGGTATTGTACGATGAAGGACTAATGTAACTAGGGACCATAAAGTGTTATTGTACGATGAAGGACTAATGTAACTAGGGACCATAAAGTGTTATTGTACGATGAAGGACTAATGTAACTAGAGACCATAAAGTGGTATTGTACGATGAAGGACTAATGTAACTAGGGACCATAAAGTACTACTGTACGATGAAGGACTAATGTAACTAGGGACCATAAAGTGATATTGTACGATGAAGGACTAATCTAACTAGAGACCATAAAGTAGTACTGTACGATGAAGGACTAATGTAACTAGGGACCATAAAGTGGTATTGTACGATGAGGGACTAATGTAACTAGGGACCATAAATGGTATTGTACGATGAAGGACTAATGTAACTAGGGACCATAAAGTGGTATTGTACGATGAAGGACTAATGTAACTAGAGACCATAACGTGGTATTGTACGATGAAGGACTAATGTAACTAGGGACCATAAAGTGGTATTGTACGATGAAGGACTAATGTAACTAGAGACCATAAAGTGGTATTGTACGATGAAGGACTAATGTAACTAGGGACCATAAAGTGGTATTATACGATAAGGACTAATGTAACTAGGGACCATAAAGTTGTATTGTACGATAAGGACTAATGTACCTAGGGACCATAAAGTGTTATTGTATGATGAGGGACTTATGTAACTAGGGACCATAAAGTGGTATTATACGATAAGGACTAATGTAACTAGGGACCATAAAGTTGTATTGTACTATAAGGACTAATGAACCTAGGGACCATAAAGTGTTATTGTATGATGAGGGACTAATGTAACTAGGGACCATAAAGTGTTATTGTATGATGAGGGACTAATGTAACTAGAGACCATAAAGTGTTATTGTATGATGAGGGACTAATGAAACTAGAGACCATAAAGTGGTATTGTACGATGAAGGACTAATGTAACTAGGGACCATAAAGTGGTATTGTACGATGAAGGACTAATGTAACTAGGGACCATAAAGTGGTATTGTACGATGAAGGACTAATGTAACTAGAGACCATAAAGTAGTACTGTACGATGAAGGACTAATGTAACTAGGGACCATAAAGTGGTATTTAACGATGAAGGACTAATGTAACTAGGGACCATTAAGTGGTATTGTACGATGAGGGACTAATGTAACTAGGGACCATAAAGTGGTATTGTACGATGAAGGACTAATGTAACTAGGGACCATAAAGTTGTATTGTACGATGAAGGACTAATGTAACTAGGGACCATAAAGTGGTATTGTACGATGAAGGACTAATGTAACTAGGGACCATAAAGTGGTATTATACGATAAGGACTAATGTAACTAGGGACCATAAAGTGTTATTGTACGATGAAGGACTAATGTAACTAGAGACCATAAAGTGTTATTGTACGATGAAGGACTAATGTAACTAGGGACCATAAAGTGGTATTATACGATAAGGACTAATGTAACTAGGGACCATAAAGTTGTATTGTACGATAAGGACTAATGTACCTAGGGACCATAAAGTGTTATTGTATGATGAGGGACTAATGTAACTAGGGACCATAAAGTGGTATTATACGATAAGGACTAATGTAACTAGGGACCATAAAGTTGTATTGTACGATAAGGACTAATGAACCTAGGGACCATAAAGTGTTATTGTATGATGAGGGACTAATGTAACTAGGGACCATAAAGTGTTATTGTATGATGAGGGACTAATGTAACTAGAGACCATAAAGTGTTATTGTATGATGAAGGACTAATGTAACTAGAGACCATAAAGTTGTATTGTACGATGAAGGACTAATGTAACTAGGGACCATAAAGTGGTATTGTACGATAAGGACTAATGTAACTAGGGACCATAAAGTGGTATTGTACGATAAGGACTAATGTTACTAGAGACCATAAAGTGGTATTGTATGATGAAGGACTAATGTAACTAGGGACCATAAAGTGGTATTGTACGATGAAGGACTAATGTAACTAGGGACCATAAAGTGGTATTATACGATAAGGACTAATGTAACTAGGGACCATAAAGTGTTATTGTACGTTGAAGGACTAATGTAACTAGGGACCATAAAGTGGTATTATACGATAAGGACTAATGTAACTAGGGACCATAAAGTGGTATTTTATGATGAAGGACTAATGTAACTAGGGACCATAAAGTGGTATTGTACGATGTAGGACTAATGTAACTAGGGACCATAAAGTGGTATTATACGATAAGGACTAATGTAACTAGGGACCATAAAGTTGTATTGTACGATAAGGACTAATGTAACTAGGGACCATAAAGTGGTATTGTATGATGAGGGACTAATGTAACTAGAGACCATAAAGTGGTATTGTACGATGAAGGACTAATGTAACTAGGGACCATAAAGTGGTATTGTACGATAAGGACTAATGTTACTAGAGACCATAAAGTGGTATTGTATGATGAAGGACTAATGTAACTAGGGACCATAAAGTGGTATTGTACGATGAAGGACTAATGTAACTAGGGACCATAAAGTGGTATTATACGATAAGGACTAATGTAACTAGGGACCATAAAGTGTTATTGTACATTGAAAGACTAATGTAACTAGGGACCATAAAGTGGTATTATACGATAAGGACTAATGTAACTAGGGACCATAAAGTGTTATTGTACGATGAAGGACTAATGTAACTAGAGACCATAAAGTGTTATTGTACGATGAAGGACTAATGTAACTAGGGACCATAAAGTGGTATTATACGATAAGGACTAATGTAACTAGGGACCATAAAGTTGTATTGTACGATAAGGACTAATGTAACTAGGGACCATAAAGTGGTATTGTATGATGAGGGACTAATGTAACTAGAGACCATAAAGTTGTATTGTACGATGAAGGACTAATGTAACTAGGGACCATACAGTGGTATTGTACGATAAGGACTAATGTTACTAGAGACCATAAAGTGGTATTGTATGATGAAGGACTAATGTAACTAGGGACCATAAAGTGGTATTGTACGATGAAGGACTAATGTAACTAGGGACCATAAAGTGGTATTATACGATAAGGACTAATGTAACTATGGACCATAAAGTGTTATTGTACGTTGAAGGACTAATGTAACTAGGGACCATAAAGTGGTATTATACGATAAGGACTAATGTAACTAGGGACTATAAAGTGTTATTGTACGATGAAGGACTAATGTAACTAGAGACCATAAGTGTTATTGTACGATGAAGGACTAATGTAACTAGGGACCATAAAGTGGTAATATACGATAAGGACTAATGTAACTAGGGACCATAAAGTTGTATTGTACGATAAGGACTAATGTAACTAGGGACCATAAAGTGGTATTGTATGATGAGGGACTAATGTAACTAGAGACCATAAAGTTGTATTGTACGATGAAGGACTAATGTAACTAGGGACCATAAAGTGGTATTGTACGATAAGGACTAATGTTACTAGAGACCATAAAGTGGTATTGTATGATGAAGGACTAATGTAACTAGGGACCATAAAGTGGTATTGTACGATGAAGGACTAACGTAACTAGGGACCATAAAGTGGTATTATACGATAAGGACTAATGTAACTAGGGACCATAAAGTGTTATTGTACGTTGAAGGACTAATGTAACTAGGGACCATAAAGTGGTATTATACGATAAGGACTAATGTAACTAGAGACCATAAAGTTGTATTGTACGATGAAGGACTAATGTAACTAGAGACCATAAAGTGGTATTGTATGATGAGGGACTAATGTAACTAGAGACCATAAAGTGGTATTGTATGATGAGCGACTAATGTAACTAGGGACCATAAAGTTGTATTGTACGATGAAGGACTAATGTAACTAGGGACCATAAAGTGGTATTGTACGATGAAGGACTAATGTAACTAGGGACCATAAAGTGGTATTATACGATAAGGACTAATGTAACTAGGGACCATAAAGTTGTATTGTACGATAAGGACTAATGTACCTAGGGACCATAAAGTGTTATTGTATGATGAGGGACTAATGTAACTAGGGACCATAAAGTGGTATTATACGATAAGGACTAATGTAACTAGGGACCATAAAGTTGTATTGTACGATAAGGACTAATGTACCTAGGGACCATAAAGTGTTATTGTATGATGAGGGACTAATGTAACTAGGGACCTTAAAGTGTTATTGTATGATGAGGGACTAATGTAACTAGAGACCATAAAGTGTTATTGTATGATGAGGGACTAATGTAACTAGAGACCATAAAGTTGTATTGTACGATGAAGGACTAATGTAACTAGGGACCATAAAGTGGTATTGTACGATAAGGACTAATGTAACTAGGGACCATAAAGTGGTATTGTACGATAAGGACTAATGTTACTAGAGACCATAAAGTGGTATTGTATGATGAAGGACTAATGTAACTAGGGACCATCAAGTGGTATTGTACGATGAAGGACTAATGTAACTAGGGACCATAAAGTGGTATTATACGATAAGGACTAATGTAACTAGGGACCATAAAGTGTTATTGTACGTTGAAGGACTAATGTAACTAGGGACCATAAAGTGGTATTATACGATAAGGACTAATGTAACTAGGGACCATAAAGTGGTATTGTATGATGAAGGACTAATGTAACTAGGGACCATAAAGTGGTATTGTACGATGTAGGACTAATGTAACTAGGGACCATAAAGTGGTATTATACGATAAGGACTAATGTAACTAGGGACCATAAAGTTGTATTGTACGATAAGGACTAATGTAACTAGGGACCATAAAGTGGTATTGTATGATGAGGGACTAATGTAACTAGAGACCATAAAGTGGTATTGTACGATGAAGGACTAATGTAACTAGGGACCATAAAGTGGTATTGTACGATAAGGACTAATGTTACTAGAGACCATAAAGTGGTATTGTATGATGAAGGACTAATGTAACTAGGGTCCATAAAGTGGTATTGTACGATGAAGGACTATTGTAACTAGGGACCATAAAGTGGTATTATACGATAAGGACTAATGTAACTAGGGACCATAAAGTGTTATTGTACGTTGAAGGACTAATGTAACTAGGGACCATAAAGTGGTATTATACGATAAGGACTAATGTAACTAGGGACCATAAAGTGTTATTGTACGATGAAGGACTAATGTAACTAGAGACCATAAAGTGTTATTGTACGATGAAGGACTAATGTAACTAGGGACCATAAAGTGGTATTATACGATAAGGACTAATGTAACTAGGGACCATAAAGTTGTATTGTACGATAAGGACTAATGTAACTAGGGACCATAAAGTGGTATTGTATGATGAGGGACTAATGTAACTAGAGACCATAATGTTGTATTGTACGATGAAGGACTAATGTAACTAGGGACCATAAAGTGGTATTGTACGATAAGGACTAATGTTACTAGAGACCATAAAGTGGTATTGTATGATGAAGGACTAATGTAACTAGGGACCATAAAGTGGTATTGTACGATGAAGGACTAATGTAACTAGGGACCATAAAGTGGTATTATACGATCAGGACTAATGTAACTAGGGACCATAAAGTGTTATTGTACGTTGAAGGACTAATGTAACTAGGAACCATAAAGTGGTATTATACGATAAGGACTAATGTAACTAGGGACCATAAAGTGTTATTGTACGATGAAGGACTAATGTAACTAGAGACCATAAAGTGTTATTGTACGATGAAGGACTAATGTAATAAAGGGACCATAAAGTGGTATTATACGATAAGGACTAATGTAACTAGGGACCATAAAGTTGTATTGTACGATAAGGACTAATGTAACTAGGGACCATAAAGTGGTATTGTATGATGAGGGACTAATGTAACTAGAGACCATAAAGTTGTATTGTACGATGAAGGACTAATGTAACTAGGGACCATAAAGTGGTATTGTACGATAAGGACTAATGTTACTAGACACCATAAAGTGGTATTGTATGATGAAGGACTAATGTAACTAGGGACCATAAAGTGGTATTGTACGATGAAGGACTAATGTAACTAGGGACCATAAAGTGGTATTATACGATAAGGACTAATGTAACTAGGGACCATAAAGTGTTATTGTACGTTGAAGGACTAATGTAACTAGGGACCATAAAGTGGTATTATACGATAAGGACTAATGTAACTAGGGACCATAAAGTGTTATTGTACGATGAAGGACTAATTTAACTAGGGACCATAAAGTGGTATTGTACGATAAGGACTAATGTAACTAGGGACCATAAAGTGTTATTGTACGATGAGGACTAATGTAACTAGGAACCATAAAGTGGTATTGTACGATGAAGGACTCATGTAACTAGGGACCATAACGTGTTATTGTACGATGAGGACTAATGTACCTAGGGACCATAAAGTGGTATTGTACGATGGAGGACTAATGTAACTAGGGACCATAAAGTGGTATTGTACGATGGAGGACTAATGTAACTAGGGACCATAAAGTGGTATTGTACGATAAGGACTAATGTAACTAGAGACCATAAAGTGGTATTGTACGATGAAGGACTAATGTAACTAGGGACCATAAAGTGTTATTGTACGATGAGGACTAATGTAACTAGGGACCATAAAGTGGTATTGTACGATGAGGACTAATGTAACTAGGGACCATACAGTGGTATTGTACGATAAGGACTAATGTAACTAGGGACCATAGAGTGGTATTGTACGATAAGGACTAATGTAACTAGAGACCATAAAGTGGTATTGTACGATAAGGACTAATGTAACTAGGGACCATAAAGTGGTATTGTACGATAAGGACTAATGTAACTAGAGACCATAAAGTGGTATTGTACGATGAAGGACTAATGTAACTAGGGACCATAAAGTGTTATTGTACGATGAGGACTAATGTAACTAGGGACCATAAAGTGGTATTGTACGATAAGGACTAATGTAACTAGGGACCATAAAGTGGTATTGTACGATGGAGGACTAATGTAACTAGGGACCATAAAGTGGTATTGTACGATGAGGGGCTAATGTAACTAGGGACCATAAAGTGGTACTGTACGATGAGGGACTAATGTAACTAGAGACCATAAAGTGGTATTGTACGATGAAGGACTAATGTAACTAGGGACCATAAAGTGTTATTGTACGATGAGGACTAATGTAACTAGGGACCATAAAGTGGTATTGTACGATAAGGACTAATGTAACTAGGGACCATAAAGTGGTATTGTACGATGGAGGACTAATGTAACTAGGGACCATAAAGTGGTATTGTACGATGAGGGGCTAATGTAACTAGGGACCATAAAGTGGTACTGTACGATGAGGGACTAATGTAACTAGAGACCATAAAGTGGTATTGTACGATGAAGGACTAATGTAACTAGGGACCATAAAATGGTATTGTACGATGAAGGACTAATGTAACTTGGGACCATAAAGTGGTATTGTACGATAAGGACTAATGTAACTAGGGACCATAAAGTGGTATTGTACGATAAGGACTAATTTAACTAGGGACCATAAAGTGGTATTGTACGATAAGGACTAATGTAACTAGAGACCATAAAGTTGTATTGTACGATAAGGACTAATGTAACTAGGGAACATAAAGTGGTATTGTACGATAAGGACTAATGTAACTAGAGACCATAAAGTGGTATTGTACGATAAGGACTAATGTAACAAGGGACCATAAAGTGGTATTGTACGATGGAGGACTAATTTAACTAGGGACCATAAAGTGGTATTGTACGATGGAGGACTAATTTAACTAGGGACCATAATGTGGTATTGTACGATAAGGACTAATGTAACTAGAGACCATAAAGTGGTATTGTACGATAAGGACTAATGTAACTAGGGACCATAAAGTGGTATTGTACGAGGGAGGACTAATGTAACTAGGGACCATAAAGTGGTATTGTATGAAGGAAGACTAATGTAACTAGGGACCTTAAAGTGGTATTGTACGATGAAGGACTAATGTAACTAGAGACCATAAAGTGGTATTGTACGATGGAGGACTAATGTAACTAGGGACCATAAAGTGGTATTGTACGATGGAGGACTAATGTAACTAGGGACCATAAAGTGGTATTGTACGATAAGGACTAATGTAACTAGGGACCATAGAGTGGTATTGTACGATAAGGACTAATGTAAATAGAGACCATAAAGTGGTATTGTACGATAAGGACTAATGTAACTAGGGACCATAAAGTGGAATTGTACGATAAGGACTAATGTAACTAGAGACCATAAAGTGGTATTGTACGATGAAGGACTAATGTAACTAGGGACCATTAAATGGTATTGTGCGATGAAGGGCTAATGTAACTAGGGACCATAAAGTGGTATTGTACGATGGAGGACTAATGTAACTAGATACCATAAAGTGGTATTGTACGATGAAGGACTAATGTAACTAGGGGCCCTAAAATGGGTTTTGTACGAAGAAGGACTAATGAAACTAGGGACCATTAAGTGGTATTGTGCGATGAAGGACTAATGTAACTAGGGACCATGAAGTGGTATTGTACGATGGAGGACTAATGTAACTAGAGACCATAAAGTGGTATTGTACGATGAAGGACTAATGTAACTAGGGACCATAAAGTGGTATTGTACGATGGAGGACTAATGTAACTAGGGACAATAAAGTGGTATTGTGCGATGGAGGACTAATGTAACTAGAGACCATAAAGTGGTATTGTACGATGAAGGACTAATGTAACTTGGGACCATAAAGTGGTATTGCACGATAGAGGACTAATGTAACTAGAGACCATAAAGTGGTATTGTACGATGAAGGACTAATGTAACTAGAGACCATAAAGTGGTATTGTATGATGAAGGACTAATGTAACTAGGGACCATAAAGTGGCATTGTACGATGAAGGACTAATGTAACTAGGGACCATAAAGTGGTATTGTACGAAGGAGGACTAATGTAACTAGAGACCATAAAGTGGTATTGTACGATGGAGGACTAATTTAACTAGGGACCATAAAGTGGTATTGTACGATGAAGGACTAATGTAACTAGGGACCATAAAGTGGTATTGTATGATGAAGGACTAATGTAACTAGGGACCATAAAGTGGTATTGTACGATGAAGGACTAATGTAACTAGAGACCATAAAGTGTTATTGTACGATAAGGACTAATGTAACTAGGGACCATAAAGTGGTATTGTACGATGAAGGACTAATGTAAATAGGGACCATAAAGTGGTATTGTACGATGAGGACTAATGTAACTAGGAACCATAAAGTGGTATTGTACGATGAAGGACTCATGTAACTAGGGACCATAACGTGTTATTGTACGATGAGGACTAATGTACCTAGGGACCATAAAGTGGTATTGTACGATGGAGGACTAATGTAACTAGGGACCATAAAGTGGTATTGTACGATGGAGGACTAATGTAACTAGGGACCATAAAGTGGTATTGTACGATGAAGGACTAATGTAACTAGGGACCATAAAATGGTATTGTACGATGAAGGACTAATGTAACTAGGGACCATAAAGTGGTATTGTACGATAAGGACTAATGTAACTAGGGACCATAAAGTGGTATTGTACGATAAGGACTAATTTAACTAGGGACCATAAAGTGGTATTGTACGATAAGGACTAATGTAACTAGAGACCATAAAGTTGTATTGTACGATAAGGACTAATGTAACTAGGGACCATAAAGTGGTATTGTACGATAAGGACTAATGTAACTAGAGACCATAAAGTGGTATTGTACGATAAGGACTAATGTAACAAGGGACCATAAAGTGGTATTGTACGATGGAGGACTAATTTAACTAGGGACCATAAAGTGGTATTGTACGATGGAGGACTAATTTAACTAGGGACCATAATGTGGTATTGTACGATAAGGACTAATGTAACTAGAGACCATAAAGTGGTATTGTACGATAAGGACTAATGTAACTAGGGACCATAAAGTGGTATTGTACGAGGGAGGACTAATGTAACTAGGGACCATAAAGTGGTATTGTACGAAGGAGGACTAATGTAACTAGGGACCTTAAAGTTGTATTGTACGATGAAGGACTAATGTAACTAGAGACCATAAAGTGGTATTGTACGATGGAGGACTAATGTAACTAGGGACCATAAAGTGGTATTGTACGATGGAGGACTAATGTAACTAGGGACCATAAGGTGGTATTGTACGATAAGGACTAATTTAACTAGGGACCATAAAGTGGTACTGTACGATAAGGACTAATGTAACTAGAGACCATAAAGTGGTATTGTACGATGAAGGACTAATGTAACTAGGGACCATAAAGTGTTATTGTACGATGAGGACTAATGTAACTAGGGACCATATAGTGGTATTGTACGATGAGGACTAATGTAACTAGGGACCATAAGGTGGTATTGTACGATAAGGACTAATGTAACTAGGGACCATAGAGTGGTATTGTACGATAAGGACTAATGTAAATAGAGACCATAAAGTGGTATTGTACGATAAGGACTAATGTAACTAGGGACCATAAAGTGGTATTGTACGATAAGGACTAATGTAACTAGAGACCATAAAGTGGTATTGTACGATGAAGGACTAATGTAACTAGGGACCATAAAGTGGTAATGTACGATCAAGGACTAATGTAACTAGGGACCATAAAGTGGTATTGTACAATGAAGGACTAATGCAACTAGGGACCATAAAGTGGTATTGTACGATAAGGACTAATGTAACTAGGGACCATAAAGTGGTATTGTACGATAAGGAATAATGTAACTAGAGACCATAAAGTGGTATTGTACGATGAAGGACTATTGTAACTAGGGACCATAAAGTGGTATTGTACGATCAAGGACTAATGTAACTAGGGACCATAAAGTGGTATTGTACGATAAGGACTAATTTAACTAGGGACCATAAAGTGGTATTGTACGATAAGGACTAATGTAACTAGAGACCATAAAGTTGTATTGTACGATAAGGATTAATGTAACTAGGGACCATAAAGTGTTATTGTACGATGAAGGACTAATGTAACTAGGGACCATAAAGTGGTATTGTGTGATGAAGGACTAATGTAACTAGGGACCATAAAGTGTTATTGTACGATGAAGGACTAATTTAACAAGGGACCATAAAGTGGTATTGTACGATAAGGACTAATGTAACTAGGGACCATAAAGTGTTATTATACGATGAAGGACTAATGTAACTAGGACCATAAAGTGGTATTGTATGATGAAGGACAAATTTAACAAGGGACCATAAAGTGGTATTGTATGATGAAGGACTAATGTAACTAGGGACCATAAAGTGGTATTGTATGATGAAGGACTAATGTAACTAGGGACCATAAAGTGTTATTGTACGGTAAGGACTAATGTAACTAGGGACCATATTGTGGTATTGTACAATGAAGGACTAATGTAACTAGGGACCATAAAGTGGTATTGTACGATGAAGGACTAATGTAACTAGGGATCATAAAGTGGTATTGTACGATCAAGGACTAATGTAACTAGGGACCATAAAGTGGTATTGTACGATCAAGGACTAATGTAACTAGGGACCACAAAATGGTATTGTACAATGAAGGACTAATGTAACTAGGGACCATAAAGTGGTATTGTACGATCAAGGACTAATGTAACTAGGGACCATAAAGTGGTGTTGTACAATGAAGGACTAATGTAACTAGGGACCATAAAGTGGTATTGTACGATGAAGGACTAATGTAACTAGGGACCATATAGTGGTATTGTACGATGAAGGACTAATTTAACTAGAGACCATAAAGTGTTATTGTACGATGAAGGACTAATGTAACTAGGGACCATAAAGTGGTATTGTATGATGAAGGACTAATGTAACTAGGGACCATAAAGTGGTATTGTACGATGAAGGACTAATGTAACTAGGGACCATAAAGTAGTACTGTACGAAGAAGGACTAATGTAACTAGGGACCACAAAGTAGTACTGTACGATGAAGGACTAATGTAACTAGGGACCACAAAGTGGTATTCTACGATGAAGGACTAATGTAACTAGGTACAATAAAGTAGTACTGTACGAAGAAGGACTAATGTAACTAGAGACCATAACGTGGTATTGTACGATGGAGGACTAATGTAACTAGGGACCATAAACTGGTATTGTACGAAGAAGGACTAATGTAACTAGAGACCATAAAGTGGTATTGTACGATGGAGGACTAATGTAACTAGGGATCATAAAGTGGTATTGTACGATGAAGGACTAATGTAACTAGGGACCATAAAGTAGTACTGTACGATGAAGGACTAATGTAACTAGGGACCATAAAGTGGTATTGTACGATGAAGGACTAATGTAACTAGGGACCATAAAGTGTTATTGTACGATGAAGGACTAATGTAACTAGGGACCATAAAGTGTTATTGTACGATGAAGGACTAATGTAACTAGAGACCATAAAGTGGTATTGTACGATGAAGGACTAATGTAACTAGGGACCATAAAGTAGTACTGTACGATGAAGGACTAATGTAACTAGGGACCATAAAGTGATATTGTACGATGAAGGACTAATCTAACTAGAGACCATAAAGTAGTACTGTACGATGAAGGACTAATGTAACTAGGGACCATAAAGTGGTATTGTACGATGAGGGACTAATGTAACTAGGGACCATAAATGGTATTGTACGATGAAGGACTAATGTAACTAGGGACCATAAAGTGGTATTGTACGATGAAGGACTAATGTAACTAGAGACCATAACGTGGTATTGTACGATGAAGGACTAATGTAACTAGGGACCATAAAGTGGTATTGTACGATGAAGGACTAATGTAACTAGAGACCATAAAGTGGTATTGTACGATGAAGGACTAATGTAACTAGGGACCATAAAGTGGTATTATACGATAAGGACTAATGTAACTAGGGACCATAAAGTTGTATTGTACGATAAGGACTAATGTACCTAGGGACCATAAAGTGTTATTGTATGATGAGGGACTAATGTAACTAGGGACCATAAAGTGGTATTATACGATAAGGACTAATGTAACTAGGGACCATAAAGTTGTATTGTACTATAAGGACTAATGAACCTAGGGACCATAAAGTGTTATTGTATGATGAGGGACTAATGTAACTAGGGACCATAAAGTGTTATTGTATGATGAGGGACTAATGTAACTAGAGACCATAAAGTGTTATTGTATGATGAGGGACTAATGAAACTAGAGACCATAAAGTGGTATTGTACGATGAAGGACTAATGTAACTAGGGACCATAAAGTGGTATTGTACGATGAAGGACTAATGTAACTAGGGACCATAAAGTGGTATTGTACGATGAAGGACTAATGTAACTAGAGACCATAAAGTAGTACTGTACGATGAAGGACTAATGTAACTAGGGACCATAAAGTGGTATTTAACGATGAAGGACTAATGTAACTAGGGACCATTAAGTGGTATTGTACGATGAGGGACTAATGTAACTAGGGACCATAAAGTGGTATTGTACGATGAAGGACTAATGTAACTAGGGACCATAAAGTTGTATTGTACGATGAAGGACTAATGTAACTAGGGACCATAAAGTGGTATTGTACGATGAAGGACTAATGTAACTAGGGACCATAAAGTGGTATTATACGATAAGGACTAATGTAACTAGGGACCATAAAGTGTTATTGTACGATGAAGGACTAATGTAACTAGAGACCATAAAGTGTTATTGTACGATGAAGGACTAATGTAACTAGGGACCATAAAGTGGTATTATACGATAAGGACTAATGTAACTAGGGACCATAAAGTTGTATTGTACGATAAGGACTAATGTACCTAGGGACCATAAAGTGTTATTGTATGATGAGGGACTAATGTAACTAGGGACCATAAAGTGGTATTATACGATAAGGACTAATGTAACTAGGGACCATAAAGTTGTATTGTACGATAAGGACTAATGAACCTAGGGACCATAAAGTGTTATTGTATGATGAGGGACTAATGTAACTAGGGACCATAAAGTGTTATTGTATGATGAGGGACTAATGTAACTAGAGACCATAAAGTGTTATTGTATGATGAAGGACTAATGTAACTAGAGACCATAAAGTTGTATTGTACGATGAAGGACTAATGTAACTAGGGACCATAAAGTGGTATTGTACGATAAGGACTAATGTAACTAGGGACCATAAAGTGGTATTGTACGATAAGGACTAATGTTACTAGAGACCATAAAGTGGTATTGTATGATGAAGGACTAATGTAACTAGGGACCATAAAGTGGTATTGTACGATGAAGGACTAATGTAACTAGGGACCATAAAGTGGTATTATACGATAAGGACTAATGTAACTAGGGACCATAAAGTGTTATTGTACGTTGAAGGACTAATGTAACTAGGGACCATAAAGTGGTATTATACGATAAGGACTAATGTAACTAGGGACCATAAAGTGGTATTTTATGATGAAGGACTAATGTAACTAGGGACCATAAAGTGGTATTGTACGATGTAGGACTAATGTAACTAGGGACCATAAAGTGGTATTATACGATAAGGACTAATGTAACTAGGGACCATAAAGTTGTATTGTACGATAAGGACTAATGTAACTAGGGACCATAAAGTGGTATTGTATGATGAGGGACTAATGTAACTAGAGACCATAAAGTGGTATTGTACGATGAAGGACTAATGTAACTAGGGACCATAAAGTGGTATTGTACGATAAGGACTAATGTTACTAGAGACCATAAAGTGGTATTGTATGATGAAGGACTAATGTAACTAGGGACCATAAAGTGGTATTGTACGATGAAGGACTAATGTAACTAGGGACCATAAAGTGGTATTATACGATAAGGACTAATGTAACTAGGGACCATAAAGTGTTATTGTACATTGAAAGACTAATGTAACTAGGGACCATAAAGTGGTATTATACGATAAGGACTAATGTAACTAGGGACCATAAAGTGTTATTGTACGATGAAGGACTAATGTAACTAGAGACCATAAAGTGTTATTGTACGATGAAGGACTAATGTAACTAGGGACCATAAAGTGGTATTATACGATAAGGACTAATGTAACTAGGGACCATAAAGTTGTATTGTACGATAAGGACTAATGTAACTAGGGACCATAAAGTGGTATTGTATGATGAGGGACTAATGTAACTAGAGACCATAAAGTTGTATTGTACGATGAAGGACTAATGTAACTAGGGACCATACAGTGGTATTGTACGATAAGGACTAATGTTACTAGAGACCATAAAGTGGTATTGTATGATGAAGGACTAATGTAACTAGGGACCATAAAGTGGTATTGTACGATGAAGGACTAATGTAACTAGGGACCATAAAGTGGTATTATACGATAAGGACTAATGTAACTATGGACCATAAAGTGTTATTGTACGTTGAAGGACTAATGTAACTAGGGACCATAAAGTGGTATTATACGATAAGGACTAATGTAACTAGGGACTATAAAGTGTTATTGTACGATGAAGGACTAATGTAACTAGAGACCATAAGTGTCATTGTACGATGAAGGACTAATGTAACTAGGGACCATAAAGTGGTAATATACGATAAGGACTAATGTAACTAGGGACCATAAAGTTGTATTGTACGATAAGGACTAATGTAACTAGGGACCATAAAGTGGTATTGTATGATGAGGGACTAATGTAACTAGAGACCATAAAGTTGTATTGTACGATGAAGGACTAATGTAACTAGGGACCATAAAGTGGTATTGTACGATAAGGACTAATGTTACTAGAGACCATAAAGTGGTATTGTATGATGAAGGACTAATGTAACTAGGGACCATAAAGTGGTATTGTACGATGAAGGACTAACGTAACTAGGGACCATAAAGTGGTATTATACGATAAGGACTAATGTAACTAGGGACCATAAAGTGTTATTGTACGTTGAAGGACTAATGTAACTAGGGACCATAAAGTGGTATTATACGATAAGGACTAATGTAACTAGAGACCATAAAGTTGTATTGTACGATGAAGGACTAATGTAACTAGAGACCATAAAGTGGTATTGTATGATGAGGGACTAATGTAACTAGAGACCATAAAGTGGTATTGTATGATGAGCGACTAATGTAACTAGGGACCATAAAGTTGTATTGTACGATGAAGGACTAATGTAACTAGGGACCATAAAGTGGTATTGTACGATGAAGGACTAATGTAACTAGGGACCATAAAGTGGTATTATACGATAAGGACTAATGTAACTAGGGACCATAAAGTTGTATTGTACGATAAGGACTAATGTACCTAGGGACCATAAAGTGTTATTGTATGATGAGGGACTAATGTAACTAGGGACCATAAAGTGGTATTATACGATAAGGACTAATGTAACTAGGGACCATAAAGTTGTATTGTACGATAAGGACTAATGTACCTAGGGACCATAAAGTGTTATTGTATGATGAGGGACTAATGTAACTAGGGACCTTAAAGTGTTATTGTATGATGAGGGACTAATGTAACTAGAGACCATAAAGTGTTATTGTATGATGAGGGACTAATGTAACTAGAGACCATAAAGTTGTATTGTACGATGAAGGACTAATGTAACTAGGGACCATAAAGTGGTATTGTACGATAAGGACTAATGTAACTAGGGACCATAAAGTGGTATTGTACGATAAGGACTAATGTTACTAGAGACCATAAAGTGGTATTGTATGATGAAGGACTAATGTAACTAGGGACCATCAAGTGGTATTGTACGATGAAGGACTAATGTAACTAGGGACCATAAAGTGGTATTATACGATAAGGACTAATGTAACTAGGGACCATAAAGTGTTATTGTACGTTGAAGGACTAATGTAACTAGGGACCATAAAGTGGTATTATACGATAAGGACTAATGTAACTAGGGACCATAAAGTGGTATTGTATGATGAAGGACTAATGTAACTAGGGACCATAAAGTGGTATTGTACGATGTAGGACTAATGTAACTAGGGACCATAAAGTGGTATTATACGATAAGGACTAATGTAACTAGGGACCATAAAGTTGTATTGTACGATAAGGACTAATGTAACTAGGGACCATAAAGTGGTATTGTATGATGAGGGACTAATGTAACTAGAGACCATAAAGTGGTATTGTACGATGAAGGACTAATGTAACTAGGGACCATAAAGTGGTATTGTACGATAAGGACTAATGTTACTAGAGACCATAAAGTGGTATTGTATGATGAAGGACTAATGTAACTAGGGTCCATAAAGTGGTATTGTACGATGAAGGACTATTGTAACTAGGGACCATAAAGTGGTATTATACGATAAGGACTAATGTAACTAGGGACCATAAAGTGTTATTGTACGTTGAAGGACTAATGTAACTAGGGACCATAAAGTGGTATTATACGATAAGGACTAATGTAACTAGGGACCATAAAGTGTTATTGTACGATGAAGGACTAATGTAACTAGAGACCATGAAGTGTTATTGTACGATGAAGGACTAATGTAACTAGGGACCATAAAGTGGTATTATACGATAAGGACTAATGTAACTAGGGACCATAAAGTTGTATTGTACGATAAGGACTAATGTAACTAGGGACCATAAAGTGGTATTGTATGATGAGGGACTAATGTAACTAGAGACCATAATGTTGTATTGTACGATGAAGGACTAATGTAACTAGGGACCATAAAGTGGTATTGTACGATAAGGACTAATGTTACTAGAGACCATAAAGTGGTATTGTATGATGAAGGACTAATGTAACTAGGGACCATAAAGTGGTATTGTACGATGAAGGACTAATGTAACTAGGGACCATAAAGTGGTATTATACGATCAGGACTAATGTAACTAGGGACCATAAAGTGTTATTGTACGTTGAAGGACTAATGTAACTAGGAACCATAAAGTGGTATTATACGATAAGGACTAATGTAACTAGGGACCATAAAGTGTTATTGTACGATGAAGGACTAATGTAACTAGAGACCATAAAGTGTTATTGTACGATGAAGGACTAATGTAATAAAGGGACCATAAAGTGGTATTATACGATAAGGACTAATGTAACTAGGGACCATAAAGTTGTATTGTACGATAAGGACTAATGTAACTAGGGACCATAAAGTGGTATTGTATGATGAGGGACTAATGTAACTAGAGACCATAAAGTTGTATTGTACGATGAAGGACTAATGTAACTAGGGACCATAAAGTGGTATTGTACGATAAGGACTAATGTTACTAGACACCATAAAGTGGTATTGTATGATGAAGGACTAATGTAACTAGGGACCATAAAGTGGTATTGTACGATGAAGGACTAATGTAACTAGGGACCATAAAGTGGTATTATACGATAAGGACTAATGTAACTAGGGACCATAAAGTGTTATTGTACGTTGAAGGACTAATGTAACTAGGGACCATAAAGTGGTATTATACGATAAGGACTAATGTAACTAGGGACCATAAAGTGTTATTGTACGATGAAGGACTAATTTAACTAGGGACCATAAAGTGGTATTGTACGATAAGGACTAATGTAACTAGGGACCATAAAGTGTTATTGTACGATGAAGGACTAATGTAACTAGGACCATAAAGTGGTATTGTATGATGAAGGACTAATTTAACTTGGGACCATAAAGTGGTATTTTATGATGAAGGACTAATGTAACTATGGACCATAAAGTGGTATTGTACGATGAAGGACTAATTTAACTAGAGACCATAAAGTGGTATTGTACGATAAGGACTAATGTAACTAGGGACCATAGAGTGGTATTGTACGATAAGGACTAATGTAACTAGAGACCATAAAGTGGTATTGTACGATAAGGACTAATGTAACTAGGGACCATAAAGTGGTATTGTACGATAAGGACTAATGTAACTAGAGACCATAAAGTGGTATTGTACGATGAAGGACTAATGTAACTAGGGACCATAAAGTGTTATTGTACGATGAGGACTAATGTAACTAGGGACCATAAAGTGGTATTGTACGATAAGGACTAATGTAACTAGGGACCATAAAGTGGTATTGTACGATGGAGGACTAATGTAACTAGGGACCATAAAGTGGTATTGTACGATGAGGGGCTAATGTAACTAGGGACCATAAAGTGGTACTGTACGATGAGGGACTAATGTAACTAGAGACCATAAAGTGGTATTGTACGATGAAGGACTAATGTAACTAGGGACCATAAAATGGTATTGTACGATGAAGGACTAATGTAACTAGGGACCATAAAGTGGTATTGTACGATAAGGACTAATGTAACTAGGGACCATAAAGTGGTATTGTACGATAAGGACTAATTTAACTAGGGACCATAAAGTGGTATTGTACGATAAGGACTAATGTAACTAGAGACCATAAAGTTGTATTGTACGATAAGGACTAATGTAACTAGGGACCATAAAGTGGTATTGTACGATAAGGACTAATGTAACTAGAGACCATAAAGTGGTATTGTACGACAAGGACTAATGTAACAAGGGACCATAAAGTGGTATTGTACGAAGGAGGACTAATTTAACTAGGGACCATAATGTGGTATTGTACGATAAGGACTAATGTAACTAGAGACCATAAAGTGGTATTGTACGATAAGGACTAATGTAACTAGGGACCATAAAGTGGTATTGTACGAGGGAGGACTAATGTAACTAGGGACCATAAAGTGGTATTGTACGAAGGAGGACTAATGTAACTAGGGACCTTAAAGTGGTATTGTACGATGAAGGACTAATGTAACTAGAGACCATAAAGTGGTATTGTACGATGGAGGACTAATGTAACTAGGGACCATAAAGTGGTATTGTACGATGGAGGACTAATGTAACTAGGGACCATAAGGTGGTATTGTACGATAAGGACTAATTTAACTAGGGACCATAAAGTGGTACTGTACGATAAGGACTAATGTAACTAGAGACCATAAAGTGGTATTGTACGATGAAGGACTAATGTAACTAGGGACCATAAAGTGTTATTGTACGATGAGGACTAATGTAACTAGGGACCATATAGTGGTATTGTACGATGAGGACTAATGTAACTAGGGACCATAAGGTGGTATTGTACGATAAGGACTAATGTAACTAGGGACCATAGAGTGGTATTGTACGATAAGGACTAATGTAAATAGAGACCATAAAGTGGTATTGTACGATAAGGACTAATGTAACTAGGGACCATAAAGTGGTATTGTACGATAAGGACTAATGTAACTAGAGACCATAAAGTGGTATTGTACGATGAAGGACTAATGTAACTAGGGACCATAAAGTGGTATTGTACGATCAAGGACTAATGTAACTAGGGACCACAAAATGGTATTGTACAATGAAGGACTAATGTAACTAGGGACCATAAAGTGGTATTGTACGATCAAAGACTAATGTAACTAGGGACCATAAGGTGGTGTTGTACAATGAAGGACTAATGTAACTAGGGACCATAAAGTGGCATTGTACGATGAAGGACTAATGTAACTAGGGACCATAAAGTGGTATTGTACGATGGAGGACTAATGTAACTAGAGACCATAAAGTGGTATTGTACGATGGAGGACTAATTTAACTAGGGACCATAAAGTGGTATTGTACGATGAAGGACTAATGTAACTAGGGACCATAAAGTGGTATTGTATGATGAAGGACTAATGTAACTAGGGACCATAAAGTGGTATTGTACGATGAAGGACTAATGTAACTAGAGACCATAAAGTGTTATTGTACGATAAGGACTAATGTAACTAGGGACCATAAAGTGGTATTGTACGATGAAGGACTAATGTAAATAGGGACCATAAAGTGGTATTGTACGATGAGGACTAATGTAACTAGGAACCATAAAGTGGTATTGTACGATGAAGGACTCATGTAACTAGGGACCATAACGTGTTATTGTACGATGAGGACTATTGTACCTAGGGACCATAAAGTGGTATTGTACGATGGAGGACTAATGTAACTAGGGACCATAAAGTGGTATTGTACGATGGAGGACTAATGTAACTAGGGACCATAAAGTGGTATTGTACGATAAGGACTAATGTAACTAGAGACCATAAAGTGGTATTGTACGATGAAGGACTAATGTAACTAGGGACCATAAAGTGTTATTGTACGATGAGGACTAATGTAACTAGGGACCATAAAGTGGTATTGTACGATGAGGACTAATGTAACTAGGGACCATAAAGTGGTATTGTACGATAAGGACTAATGTAACTAGGGACCATAGAGTGGTATTGTACGATAAGGACTAATGTAACTAGAGACCATAAAGTGGTATTGTACGATAAGGACTAATGTAACTAGGGACCATAAAGTGGTATTGTACGATAAGGACTAATGTAACTAGAGACCATAAAGTGGTATTGTACGATGAAGGACTAATGTAACTAGGGACCATAAAGTGTTATTGTACGATGAGGACTAATGTAACTAGGGACCATAAAGTGGTATTGTACGATAAGGACTAATGTAACTAGGGACCATAAAGTGGTATTGTACGATGGAGGACTAATGTAACTAGGGACCATAAAGTGGTATTGTACGATGAGGGGCTAATGTAACTAGGGACCATAAAGTGGTACTGTACGATGAGGGACTAATGTAACTAGAGACCATAAAGTGGTATTGTACGATGAAGGACTAATGTAACTAGGGACCATAAAATGGTATTGTACGATGAAGGACTAATGTAACTAGGGACCATAAAGTGGTATTGTACGATAAGGACTAATGTAACTAGGGACCATAAAGTGGTATTGTACGATAAGGACTAA
Source organism: Meconema thalassinum (assembly GCA_946902985.2). Classification (NCBI taxonomy): domain Eukaryota; kingdom Metazoa; phylum Arthropoda; class Insecta; order Orthoptera; family Tettigoniidae; genus Meconema; species Meconema thalassinum. Next base: position 20,246,884 of record OX336397.1, read on the forward strand.
TTTAACTAGGGACCATAAAGTGGTATTGTACGATAAGGACTAATGTAACTAGAGACCATAAAGTTGTATTGTACGATAAGGACTAATGTAACTAGGGACCATAAAGTGGTATTGTACGATAAGGACTAATGTAACTAGAGACCATAAAGTGGTATTGTACGATAAGGACTAATGTAACAAGGGACCATAAAGTGGTATTGTACGATGGAGAACTAATTTAACTAGGGACCATAAAGTGGTATTGTACGATGGAGGACTAATTTAACTAGGGACCATAATGTGGTATTGTACGATAAGGACTAATGTAACTAGAGACCATAAAGTGGTATTGTACGATAAGGACTAATGTAACTAGGGACCATAAAGTGGTATTGTACGAGGGAGGACTAATGTAACTAGGGACCATAAAGTGGTATTGTACGAAGGAGGACTAATGTAACTAGGGACCTTAAAGTGGTATTGTACGATGAAGGACTAATGTAACTAGAGACCATAAAGTGGTATTGTACGATGGAGGACTAATGTAACTAGGGACCATAAAGTGGTATTGTACGATGGAGGACTAATGTAACTAGGGACCATAAGGTGGTATTGTACGATAAGGACTAATTTAACTAGGGACCATAAAGTGGTACTGTACGATAAGGACTAATGTAACTAGAGACCATAAAGTGGTGTTGTACAATGAAGGACTAATGTAACTAGAGACCATAACGTGGTATTGTACGATGAAGGACTAATGTAACTAGGGACCATAAAGTGGTATTGTACGATGAAGGACTAATGTAACTAGAGACCATAAAGTGGTATTGTACGATGAAGGACTAATGTAACTAGGGACCATAAAGTGGTATTATACGATAAGGACTAATGTAACTAGGGACCATAAAGTTGTATTGTACGATAAGGACTAATGTACCTAGGGACCATAAAGTGTTATTGTATGATGAGGGACTAATGTAACTAGGGACCATAAAGTGGTATTATACGATAAGGACTAATGTAACTAGGGACCATAAAGTTGTATTGTACTATAAGGACTAATGAACCTAGGGACCATAAAGTGTTATTGTATGATGAGGGACTAATGTAACTAGGGACCATAAAGTGTTATTGTATGATGAGGGACTAATGTAACTAGAGACCATAAAGTGTTATTGTATGATGAGGGACTAATGAAACTAGAGACCATAAAGTGGTATTGTACGATGAAGGACTAATGTAACTAGGGACCATAAAGTGGTATTGTACGATGAAGGACTAATGTAACTAGGGACCATAAAGTGGTATTGTACGATGAAGGACTAATGTAACTAGAGACCATAAAGTAGTACTGTACGATGAAGGACTAATGTAACTAGGGACCATAAAGTGGTATTTAACGATGAAGGACTAATGTAACTAGGGACCATTAAGTGGTATTGTACGATGAGGGACTAATGTAACTAGGGACCATAAAGTGGTATTGTACGATGAAGGACTAATGTAACTAGGGACCATAAAGTTGTATTGTACGATGAAGGACTAATGTAACTAGGGACCATAAAGTGGTATTGTACGATGAAGGACTAATGTAACTAGGGACCATAAAGTGGTATTATACGATAAGGACTAATGTAACTAGGGACCATAAAGTGTTATTGTACGATGAAGGACTAATGTAACTAGAGACCATAAAGTGTTATTGTACGATGAAGGACTAATGTAACTAGGGACCATAAAGTGGTATTATACGATAAGGACTAATGTAACTAGGGACCATAAAGTTGTATTGTACGATAAGGACTAATGTACCTAGGGACCATAAAGTGTTATTGTATGATGAGGGACTAATGTAACTAGGGACCATAAAGTGGTATTATACGATAAGGACTAATGTAACTAGGGACCATAAAGTTGTATTGTACGATAAGGACTAATGAACCTAGGGACCATAAAGTGTTATTGTATGATGAGGGACTAATGTAACTAGGGACCATAAAGTGTTATTGTATGATGAGGGACTAATGTAACTAGAGACCATAAAGTGTTATTGTATGATGAAGGACTAATGTAACTAGAGACCATAAAGTTGTATTGTACGATGAAGGACTAATGTAACTAGGGACCATAAAGTGGTATTGTACGATAAGGACTAATGTAACTAGGGACCATAAAGTGGTATTGTACGATAAGGACTAATGTTACTAGAGACCATAAAGTGGTATTGTATGATGAAGGACTAATGTAACTAGGGACCATAAAGTGGTATTGTACGATGAAGGACTAATGTAACTAGGGACCATAAAGTGGTATTATACGATAAGGACTAATGTAACTAGGGACCATAAAGTGTTATTGTACGTTGAAGGACTAATGTAACTAGGGACCATAAAGTGGTATTATACGATAAGGACTAATGTAACTAGGGACCATAAAGTGGTATTTTATGATGAAGGACTAATGTAACTAGGGACCATAAAGTGGTATTGTACGATGTAGGACTAATGTAACTAGGGACCATAAAGTGGTATTATACGATAAGGACTAATGTAACTAGGGACCATAAAGTTGTATTGTACGATAAGGACTAATGTAACTAGGGACCATAAAGTGGTATTGTATGATGAGGGACTAATGTAACTAGAGACCATAAAGTGGTATTGTACGATGAAGGACTAATGTAACTAGGGACCATAAAGTGGTATTGTACGATAAGGACTAATGTTACTAGAGACCATAAAGTGGTATTGTATGATGAAGGACTAATGTAACTAGGGACCATAAAGTGGTATTGTACGATGAAGGACTAATGTAACTAGGGACCATAAAGTGGTATTATACGATAAGGACTAATGTAACTAGGGACCATAAAGTGTTATTGTACATTGAAAGACTAATGTAACTAGGGACCATAAAGTGGTATTATACGATAAGGACTAATGTAACTAGGGACCATAAAGTGTTATTGTACGATGAAGGACTAATGTAACTAGAGACCATAAAGTGTTATTGTACGATGAAGGACTAATGTAACTAGGGACCATAAAGTGGTATTATACGATAAGGACTAATGTAACTAGGGACCATAAAGTTGTATTGTACGATAAGGACTAATGTAACTAGGGACCATAAAGTGGTATTGTATGATGAGGGACTAATGTAACTAGAGACCATAAAGTTGTATTGTACGATGAAGGACTAATGTAACTAGGGACCATACAGTGGTATTGTACGATAAGGACTAATGTTACTAGAGACCATAAAGTGGTATTGTATGATGAAGGACTAATGTAACTAGGGACCATAAAGTGGTATTGTACGATGAAGGACTAATGTAACTAGGGACCATAAAGTGGTATTATACGATAAGGACTAATGTAACTATGGACCATAAAGTGTTATTGTACGTTGAAGGACTAATGTAACTAGGGACCATAAAGTGGTATTATACGATAAGGACTAATGTAACTAGGGACTATAAAGTGTTATTGTACGATGAAGGACTAATGTAACTAGAGACCATAAGTGTTATTGTACGATGAAGGACTAATGTAACTAGGGACCATAAAGTGGTAATATACGATAAGGACTAATGTAACTAGGGACCATAAAGTTGTATTGTACGATAAGGACTAATGTAACTAGGGACCATAAAGTGGTATTGTATGATGAGGGACTAATGTAACTAGAGACCATAAAGTTGTATTGTACGATGAAGGACTAATGTAACTAGGGACCATAAAGTGGTATTGTACGATAAGGACTAATGTTACTAGAGACCATAAAGTGGTATTGTATGATGAAGGACTAATGTAACTAGGGACCATAAAGTGGTATTGTACGATGAAGGACTAACGTAACTAGGGACCATAAAGTGGTATTATACGATAAGGACTAATGTAACTAGGGACCATAAAGTGTTATTGTACGTTGAAGGACTAATGTAACTAGGGACCATAAAGTGGTATTATACGATAAGGACTAATGTAACTAGAGACCATAAAGTTGTATTGTACGATGAAGGACTAATGTAACTAGAGACCATAAAGTGGTATTGTATGATGAGGGACTAATGTAACTAGAGACCATAAAGTGGTATTGTATGATGAGCGACTAATGTAACTAGGGACCATAAAGTTGTATTGTACGATGAAGGACTAATGTAACTAGGGACCATAAAGTGGTATTGTACGATGAAGGACTAATGTAACTAGGGACCATAAAGTGGTATTATACGATAAGGACTAATGTAACTAGGGACCATAAAGTTGTATTGTACGATAAGGACTAATGTACCTAGGGACCATAAAGTGTTATTGTATGATGAGGGACTAATGTAACTAGGGACCATAGAGTGGTATTATACGATAAGGACTAATGTAACTAGGGACCATAAAGTTGTATTGTACGATAAGGACTAATGTACCTAGGGACCATAAAGTGTTATTGTATGATGAGGGACTAATGTAACTAGGGACCTTAAAGTGTTATTGTATGATGAGGGACTAATGTAACTAGAGACCATAAAGTGTTATTGTATGATGAGGGACTAATGTAACTAGAGACCATAAAGTTGTATTGTACGATGAAGGACTAATGTAACTAGGGACCATAAAGTGGTATTGTACGATAAGGACTAATGTAACTAGGGACCATAAAGTGGTATTGTACGATAAGGACTAATGTTACTAGAGACCATAAAGTGGTATTGTATGATGAAGGACTAATGTAACTAGGGACCATCAAGTGGTATTGTACGATGAAGGACTAATGTAACTAGGGACCATAAAGTGGTATTATACGATAAGGACTAATGTAACTAGGGACCATAAAGTGTTATTGTACGTTGAAGGACTAATGTAACTAGGGACCATAAAGTGGTATTATACGATAAGGACTAATGTAACTAGGGACCATAAAGTGGTATTGTATGATGAAGGACTAATGTAACTAGGGACCATAAAGTGGTATTGTACGATGTAGGACTAATGTAACTAGGGACCATAAAGTGGTATTATACGATAAGGACTAATGTAACTAGGGACCATAAAGTTGTATTGTACGATAAGGACTAATGTAACTAGGGACCATAAAGTGGTATTGTATGATGAGGGACTAATGTAACTAGAGACCATAAAGTGGTATTGTACGATGAAGGACTAATGTAACTAGGGACCATAAAGTGGTATTGTACGATAAGGACTAATGTTACTAGAGACCATAAAGTGGTATTGTATGATGAAGGACTAATGTAACTAGGGTCCATAAAGTGGTATTGTACGATGAAGGACTATTGTAACTAGGGACCATAAAGTGGTATTATACGATAAGGACTAATGTAACTAGGGACCATAAAGTGTTATTGTACGTTGAAGGACTAATGTAACTAGGGACCATAAAGTGGTATTATACGATAAGGACTAATGTAACTAGGGACCATAAAGTGTTATTGTACGATGAAGGACTAATGTAACTAGAGACCATAAAGTGTTATTGTACGATGAAGGACTAATGTAACTAGGGACCATAAAGTGGTATTATACGATAAGGACTAATGTAACTAGGGACCATAAAGTTGTATTGTACGATAAGGACTAATGTAACTAGGGACCATAAAGTGGTATTGTATGATGAGGGACTAATGTAACTAGAGACCATAATGTTGTATTGTACGATGAAGGACTAATGTAACTAGGGACCATAAAGTGGTATTGTACGATAAGGACTAATGTTACTAGAGACCATAAAGTGGTATTGTATGATGAAGGACTAATGTAACTAGGGACCATAAAGTGGTATTGTACGATGAAGGACTAATGTAACTAGGGACCATAAAGTGGTATTATACGATCAGGACTAATGTAACTAGGGACCATAAAGTGTTATTGTACGTTGAAGGACTAATGTAACTAGGAACCATAAAGTGGTATTATACGATAAGGACTAATGTAACTAGGGACCATAAAGTGTTATTGTACGATGAAGGACTAATGTAACTAGAGACCATAAAGTGTTATTGTACGATGAAGGACTAATGTAATAAAGGGACCATAAAGTGGTATTATACGATAAGGACTAATGTAACTAGGGACCATAAAGTTGTATTGTACGATAAGGACTAATGTAACTAGGGACCATAAAGTGGTATTGTATGATGAGGGACTAATGTAACTAGAGACCATAAAGTTGTATTGTACGATGAAGGACTAATGTAACTAGGGACCATAAAGTGGTATTGTACGATAAGGACTAATGTTACTAGACACCATAAAGTGGTATTGTATGATGAAGGACTAATGTAACTAGGGACCATAAAGTGGTATTGTACGATGAAGGACTAATGTAACTAGGGACCATAAAGTGGTATTATACGATAAGGACTAATGTAACTAGGGACCATAAAGTGTTATTGTACGTTGAAGGACTAATGTAACTAGGGACCATAAAGTGGTATTATACGATAAGGACTAATGTAACTAGGGACCATAAAGTGTTATTGTACGATGAAGGACTAATTTAACTAGGGACCATAAAGTGGTATTGTACGATAAGGACTAATGTAACTAGGGACCATAAAGTGTTATTGTACGATGAAGGACTAATGTAACTAGGACCATAAAGTGGTATTGTATGATGAAGGACTAATTTAACTTGGGACCATAAAGTGGTATTTTATGATGAAGGACTAATGTAACTATGGACCATAAAGTGGTATTGTACGATGAAGGACTAATTTAACTAGAGACCATAAAGTGGTATTGTACGATAAGGACTAATGTAACTAGGGACCATAGAGTGGTATTGTACGATAAGGACTAATGTAACTAGAGACCATAAAGTGGTATTGTACGATAAGGACTAATGTAACTAGGGACCATAAAGTGGTATTGTACGATAAGGACTAATGTAACTAGAGACCATAAAGTGGTATTGTACGATGAAGGACTAATGTAACTAGGGACCATAAAGTGTTATTGTACGATGAGGACTAATGTAACTAGGGACCATAAAGTGGTATTGTACGATAAGGACTAATGTAACTAGGGACCATAAAGTGGTATTGTACGATGGAGGACTAATGTAACTAGGGACCATAAAGTGGTATTGTACGATGAGGGGCTAATGTAACTAGGGACCATAAAGTGGTACTGTACGATGAGGGACTAATGTAACTAGAGACCATAAAGTGGTATTGTACGATGAAGGACTAATGTAACTAGGGACCATAAAATGGTATTGTACGATGAAGGACTAATGTAACTAGGGACCATAAAGTGGTATTGTACGATAAGGACTAATGTAACTAGGGACCATAAAGTGGTATTGTACGATAAGGACTAATTTAACTAGGGACCATAAAGTGGTATTGTACGATAAGGACTAATGTAACTAGAGACCATAAAGTTGTATTGTACGATAAGGACTAATGTAACTAGGGACCATAAAGTGGTATTGTACGATAAGGACTAATGTAACTAGAGACCATAAAGTGGTATTGTACGACAAGGACTAATGTAACAAGGGACCATAAAGTGGTATTGTACGAAGGAGGACTAATTTAACTAGGGACCATAATGTGGTATTGTACGATAAGGACTAATGTAACTAGAGACCATAAAGTGGTATTGTACGATAAGGACTAATGTAACTAGGGACCATAAAGTGGTATTGTACGAGGGAGGACTAATGTAACTAGGGACCATAAAGTGGTATTGTACGAAGGAGGACTAATGTAACTAGGGACCTTAAAGTGGTATTGTACGATGAAGGACTAATGTAACTAGAGACCATAAAGTGGTATTGTACGATGGAGGACTAATGTAACTAGGGACCATAAAGTGGTATTGTACGATGGAGGACTAATGTAACTAGGGACCATAAGGTGGTATTGTACGATAAGGACTAATTTAACTAGGGACCATAAAGTGGTACTGTACGATAAGGACTAATGTAACTAGAGACCATAAAGTGGTATTGTACGATGAAGGACTAATGTAACTAGGGACCATAAAGTGTTATTGTACGATGAGGACTAATGTAACTAGGGACCATATAGTGGTATTGTACGATGAGGACTAATGTAACTAGGGACCATAAGGTGGTATTGTACGATAAGGACTAATGTAACTAGGGACCATAGAGTGGTATTGTACGATAAGGACTAATGTAAATAGAGACCATAAAGTGGTATTGTACGATAAGGACTAATGTAACTAGGGACCATAAAGTGGTATTGTACGATAAGGACTAATGTAACTAGAGACCATAAAGTGGTATTGTACGATGAAGGACTAATGTAACTAGGGACCATAAAGTGGTATTGTACGATCAAGGACTAATGTAACTAGGGACCACAAAATGGTATTGTACAATGAAGGACTAATGTAACTAGGGACCATAAAGTGGTATTGTACGATCAAAGACTAATGTAACTAGGGACCATAAAGTGGTGTTGTACAATGAAGGACTAATGTAACTAGGGACCATAAAGTGGCATTGTACGATGAAGGACTAATGTAACTAGGGACCATAAAGTGGTATTGTACGATGGAGGACTAATGTAACTAGAGACCATAAAGTGGTATTGTACGATGGAGGACTAATTTAACTAGGGACCATAAAGTGGTATTGTACGATGAAGGACTAATGTAACTAGGGACCATAAAGTGGTATTGTATGATGAAGGACTAATGTAACTAGGGACCATAAAGTGGTATTGTACGATGAAGGACTAATGTAACTAGAGACCATAAAGTGTTATTGTACGATAAGGACTAATGTAACTAGGGACCATAAAGTGGTATTGTACGATGAAGGACTAATGTAAATAGGGACCATAAAGTGGTATTGTACGATGAGGACTAATGTAACTAGGAACCATAAAGTGGTATTGTACGATGAAGGACTCATGTAACTAGGGACCATAACGTGTTATTGTACGATGAGGACTATTGTACCTAGGGACCATAAAGTGGTATTGTACGATGGAGGACTAATGTAACTAGGGACCATAAAGTGGTATTGTACGATGGAGGACTAATGTAACTAGGGACCATAAAGTGGTATTGTACGATAAGGACTAATGTAACTAGAGACCATAAAGTGGTATTGTACGATGAAGGACTAATGTAACTAGGGACCATAAAGTGTTATTGTACGATGAGGACTAATGTAACTAGGGACCATAAAGTGGTATTGTACGATGAGGACTAATGTAACTAGGGACCATAAAGTGGTATTGTACGATAAGGACTAATGTAACTAGGGACCATAGAGTGGTATTGTACGATAAGGACTAATGTAACTAGAGACCATAAAGTGGTATTGTACGATAAGGACTAATGTAACTAGGGACCATAAAGTGGTATTGTACGATAAGGACTAATGTAACTAGAGACCATAAAGTGGTATTGTACGATGAAGGACTAATGTAACTAGGGACCATAAAGTGTTATTGTACGATGAGGACTAATGTAACTAGGGACCATAAAGTGGTATTGTACGATAAGGACTAATGTAACTAGGGACCATAAAGTGGTATTGTACGATGGAGGACTAATGTAACTAGGGACCATAAAGTGGTATTGTACGATGAGGGGCTAATGTAACTAGGGACCATAAAGTGGTACTGTACGATGAGGGACTAATGTAACTAGAGACCATAAAGTGGTATTGTACGATGAAGGACTAATGTAACTAGGGACCATAAAATGGTATTGTACGATGAAGGACTAATGTAACTAGGGACCATAAAGTGGTATTGTACGATAAGGACTAATGTAACTAGGGACCATAAAGTGGTATTGTACGATAAGGACTAATTTAACTAGGGACCATAAAGTGGTATTGTACGATAAGGACTAATGTAACTAGAGACCATAAAGTTGTATTGTACGATAAGGACTAATGTAACTAGGGACCATAAAGTGGTATTGTACGATAAGGACTAATGTAACTAGAGACCATAAAGTGGTATTGTACGATAAGGACTAATGTAACAAGGGACCATAAAGTGGTATTGTACGATGGAGGACTAATTTAACTAGGGACCATAAAGTGGTATTGTACGATGGAGGACTAATTTAACTAGGGACCATAATGTGGTATTGTACGATAAGGACTAATGTAACTAGAGACCATAAAGTGGTATTGTACGATAAGGACTAATGTAACTAGGGACCATAAAGTGGTATTGTACGAGGGAGGACTAATGTAACTAGGGACCATAAAGTGGTATTGTACGAAGGAGGACTAATGTAACTAGGGACCTTAAAGTGGTATTGTACGATGAAGGACTAATGTAACTAGAGACCATAAAGTGGTATTGTACGATGGAGGACTAATGTAACTAGGGACCATAAAGTGGTATTGTACGATGGAGGACTAATGTAACTAGGGACCATAAGGTGGTATTGTACGATAAGGACTAATTTAACTAGGGACCATAAAGTGGTACTGTACGATAAGGACTAATGTAACTAGAGACCATAAAGTGGTATTGTACGATGAAGGACTAATGTAACTAGGGACCATAAAGTGTTATTGTACGATGAGGACTAATGTAACTAGGGACCATATAGTGGTATTGTACGATGAGGACTAATGTAACTAGGGACCATAAGGTGGTATTGTACGATAAGGACTAATGTAACTAGGGACCATAGAGTGGTATTGTACGATAAGGACTAATGTAAATAGAGACCATAAAGTGGTATTGTACGATAAGGACTAATGTAACTAGGGACCATAAAGTGGTATTGTACGATAAGGACTAATGTAACTAGAGACCATAAAGTGGTATTGTACGATGAAGGACTAATGTAACTAGGGACCATAAAGTGGTAATGTACGATCAAGGACTAATGTAACTAGGGACCATAAAGTGGTATTGTACAATGAAGGACTAATGCAACTAGGGACCATAAAGTGGTATTGTACGATAAGGACTAATGTAACTAGGGACCATAAAGTGGTATTGTACGATAAGGAATAATGTAACTAGAGACCATAAAGTGGTATTGTACGATGAAGGACTATTGTAACTAGGGACCATAAAGTGGTATTGTACGATCAAGGACTAATGTAACTAGGGACCATAAAGTGGTATTGTACGATAAGGACTAATTTAACTAGGGACCATAAAGTGGTATTGTACGATAAGGACTAATGTAACTAGAGACCATAAAGTTGTATTGTACGATAAGGATTAATGTAACTAGGGACCATAAAGTGTTATTGTACGATGAAGGACTAATGTAACTAGGGACCATAAAGTGGTATTGTATGATGAAGGACTAATGTAACTAGGGACCATAAAGTGTTATTGTACGATGAAGGACTAATTTAACAAGGGACCATAAAGTGGTATTGTACGATAAGGACTAATGTAACTAGGGACCATAAAGTGTTATTATACGATGAAGGACTAATGTAACTAGGACCATAAAGTGGTATTGTATGATGAAGGACAAATTTAACAAGGGACCATAAAGTGGTATTGTATGATGAAGGACTAATGTAACTAGGGACCATAAAGTGGTATTGTATGATGAAGGACTAATGTAACTAGGGACCATAAAGTGTTATTGTACGGTAAGGACTAATGTAACTAGGGACCATATTGTGGTATTGTACAATGAAGGACTAATGTAACTAGGGACCAGAAAGTGGTATTGTACGATGAAGGACTAATGTAACTAGGGATCATAAAGTGGTATTGTACGATCAAGGACTAATGTAACTAGGGACCATAAAGTGGTATTGTACGATCAAGGACTAATGTAACTAGGGACCACAAAATGGTATTGTACAATGAAGGACTAATGTAACTAGGGACCATAAAGTGGTATTGTACGATCAAGGACTAATGTAACTAGGGACCATAAAGTGGTGTTGTACAATGAAGGACTAATGTAACTAGGGACCATAAAGTGGTATTGTACGATGAAGGACTAATGTAACTAGGGACCATATAGTGGTATTGTACGATGAAGGACTAATTTAACTAGAGACCATAAAGTGTTATTGTACGATGAAGGACTAATGTAACTAGGGACCATAAAGTGGTATTGTATGATGAAGGACTAATGTAACTAGGGACCATAAAGTGGTATTGTACGATGAAGGACTAATGTAACTAGGGACCATAAAGTAGTACTGTACGAAGAAGGACTAATGTAACTAGGGACCACAAAGTAGTACTGTACGATGAAGGACTAATGTAACTAGGGACCACAAAGTGGTATTCTACGATGAAGGACTAATGTAACTAGGGACAATAAAGTAGTACTGTACGAAGAAGGACTAATGTAACTAGAGACCATAACGTGGTATTGTACGATGGAGGACTAATGTAACTAGGGACCATAAACTGGTATTGTACGAAGAAGGACTAATGTAACTAGAGACCATAAAGTGGTATTGTACGATGGAGGACTAATGTAATTAGGGATCATAAAGTGGTATTGTACGATGAAGGACTAATGTAACTAGGGACCATAAAGTAGTACTGTACGATGAAGGACTAATGTAACTAGGGACCATAAAGTGGTATTGTACGATGAAGGACTAATGTAACTAGGGACCATAAAGTGTTATTGTACGATGAAGGACTAATGTAACTAGGGACCATAAAGTGTTATTGTACGATGAAGGACTAATGTAACTAGAGACCATAAAGTGGTATTGTACGATGAAGGACTAATGTAACTAGGGACCATAAAGTAGTACTGTACGATGAAGGACTAATGTAACTAGGGACAATAAAGTGATATTGTACGATGAAGGAATAATCTAACTAGAGACCATAAAGTAGTACTGTACGATGAAGGACTAATGTAACTAGGGACCATAAAGTGGTATTGTACGATGAGGGACTAATGTAACTAGGGACCATAAATGGTATTGTACGATGAAGGACTAATGTAACTAGGGACCATAAAGTGGTATTGTACGATGAAGGACTAATGTAACTAGAGACCATAACGTGGTATTGTACGATGAAGGACTAATGTAACTAGGGACCATAAAGTGGTATTGTACGATGAAGGACTAATGTAACTAGAGACCATAAAGTGGTATTGTACGATGAAGGACTAATGTAACTAGGGACCATAAAGTGGTATTATACGATAAGGACTAATGTAACTAGGGACCATAAAGTTGTATTGTACGATAAGGACTAATGTACCTAGGGACCATAAAGTGTTATTGTATGATGAGGGACAAATGTAACTAGGGACCATAAAGTGGTATTATACGATAAGGACTAATGTAACTAGGGACCATAAAGTTGTATTGTACTATAAGGACTAATGAACCTAGGGACCATAAAGTGTTATTGTATGATGAGGGACTAATGTAACTAGGGACCATAAAGTGTTATTGTATGATGAGGGACTAATGTAACTAGAGACCATAAAGTGTTATTGTATGATGAGGGACTAATGAAACTAGAGACCATAAAGTGGTATTGTACGATGAAGGACTAATGTAACTAGGGACCATAAAGTGGTATTGTACGATGAAGGACTAATGTAACTAGGGACCATAAAGTGGTATTGTACGATGAAGGACTAATGTAACTAGGGACCATAAAGTGGTATTGTACGATGAAGGACTAATGTAACTAGAGACCATAAAGTAGTACTGTACGATGAAGGACTAATGTAACTAGGGACCATAAAGTGGTATTTAACGATGAAGGACTAATGTAACTAGGGACCATTAAGTGGTATTGTACGATGAGGGACTAATGTAACTAGGGACCATAAAGTGGTATTGTACGATGAAGGACTAATGTAACTAGGGACCATAAAGTTGTATTGTACGATGAAGGACTAATGTAACTAGGGACCATAAAGTGGTATTGTACGATGAAGGACTAATGTAACTAGGGACCATAAAGTGGTATTATACGATAAGGACTAATGTAACTAGGGACCATAAAGTGTTATTGTACGATGAAGGACTAATGTAACTAGAGACCATAAAGTGTTATTGTACGATGAAGGACTAATGTAACTAGGGACCATAAAGTGATATTATACGATAAGGACTAATGTAACTAGGGACCATAAAGTTGTATTGTACGATAAGGACTAATGTACCTAGGGACCATAAAGTGTTATTGTATGATGAGGGACTAATGTAACTAGGGACCATAAAGTGGTATTATACGATAAGGACTAATGTAACTAGGGACCATAAAGTTGTATTGTACGATAAGGACTAATGAACCTAGGGACCATAAAGTGTTATTGTATGATGAGGGACTAATGTAACTAGGGACCATAAAGTGTTATTGTATGATGAGGGACTAATGTAACTAGAGACCATAAAGTGTTATTGTATGATGAAGGACTAATGTAACTAGAGACCATAAAGTTGTATTGTACGATGAAGGACTAATGTAACTAGGGACCATAAAGTGGTATTGTACGATAAGGACTAATGTAACTAGGGACCATAAAGTGGTATTGTACGATAAGGACTAATGTTACTAGAGACCATAAAGTGGTATTGTATGATGAGGGCTAATGTAACTAGGGACCATAAAGTGGTATTGTACGATGAAGGACTAATGTAACTAGGGACCATAAAGTGGTATTATACGATAAGGACTAATGTAACTAGGGACCATAAAGTGGTATTGTATGATGAAGGACTAATGTAACTAGGGACCATAAAGTGGTATTGTACGATGTAGGACTAATGTAACTAGGGACCATAAAGTGGTATTATACGATAAGGACTAATGTAACTAGGGACCATAAAGTTGTATTGTACGATAAGGACTAATGTAACTAGGGACCATAAAGTGGTATTGTATGATGAGGGACTAATGTAACTAGAGACCATAAAGTGGTATTGTACGATGAAGGACTAATGTAACTAGGGACCATAAAGTGGTATTGTACTATAAGGACTAATGTTACTAGAGACCATAAAGTGGTATTGTATGATGAAGGACTAATGTAACTAGGGACCATAAAGTGGTATTGTACGATGAAGGACTAATGTAACTAGGGACCATAAAGTGGTATTATACGATAAGGACTAATGTAACTAGGGACCATAAAGTGTTATTGTACGTTGAAAGACTAATGTAACTAGGGACCATAAAGTGGTATTATACGATAAGGACTAATGTAACTAGGGACCATAAAGTGTTATTGTACGATGAAGGACTAATGTAACTAGAGACCATAAAGTGTTATTGTACGATGAAGGACTAATGTAACTAGGGACCATAAAGTGGTATTATACGATAAGGACTAATGTAACTAGGGACCATAAAGTTGTATTGTACGATAAGGACTAATGTAACTAGGGACCATAAAGTGGTATTGTATGATGAGGGGCTAATGTAACTAGAGACCATAAAGTTGTATTGTACGATGAAGGACTAATGTAACTAGGGACCATAAAGTGGTATTGTACGATAAGGACTAATGTTACTAGAGACCATAAAGTGGTATTGTATGATGAAGGACTAATGTAACTAGGGACCATAAAGTGGTATTGTACGATGAAGGACTAATGTAACTAGGGACCATAAAGTGGTATTATACGATAAGGACTAATGTAACTAGGGACCATAAAGTGTTATTGTACGTTGAAGGACTAATGTAACTAGGGACCATAAAGTGGTATTATACGATAAGGACTAATGTAACTAGGGACCATAAAGTGTTATTGTACGATGAAGGACTAATGTAACTAGAGACCATAAAGTGTTATTGTACGATGAAGGACTAATGTAACTAGGGACCATAAAGTGGTAATATACGATAAGGACTAATGTAACTAGGGACCATAAAGTTGTATTGTACGATAAGGACTAATGTAACTAGGGACCATAAAGTGGTATTGTATGATGAGGGACTAATGTAACTAGAGACCATAAAGTTGTATTGTACGATGAAGGACTAATGTAACTAGGGACCATAAAGTGGTATTGTACGATAAGGACTAATGTTACTAGAGACCATAAAGTGGTATTGTATGATGAAGGACTAATGTAACTAGGGACCATAAAGTGGTATTGTACGATGAAGGACTAATGTAACTAGGGACCATAAAGTGGTATTATACGATAAGGACTAATGTAACTAGGGACCATAAAGTGTTATTGTACGTTGAAGGACTAATGTAACTAGGGACCATAAAGTGGTATTATACGATAAGGACTAATGTAACTAGAGACCATAAAGTTGTATTGTACGATGAAGGACTAATGTAACTAGAGACCATAAAGTGGTATTGTATGATGAGGGACTAATGTAACTAGAGACCATAAAGTGGTATTGTATGATGAGCGACTAATGTAACTAGGGACCATAAAGTTGTATTGTACGATGAAGGACTAATGTAACTAGGGACCATAAAGTGGTATTGTACGATGAAGGACTAATGTAACTAGGGACCATAAAGTGGTATTATACGATAAGGACTAATGTAACTAGGGACCATAAAGTTGTATTGTACAATAAGGACTAATGTACCTAGGGACCATAAAGTGTTATTGTATGATGAGGGACTAATGTAACTAGGGACCATAAAGTGGTATTATACGATAAGGACTAATGTAACTAGGGACCATAAAGTTGTATTGTACGATAAGGACTAATGTACCTAGGGACCATAAAGTGTTATTGTATGATGAGGGACTAATGTAACTAGGGACCTTAAAGTGTTATTGTATGATGAGGGACTAATGTAACTAGAGACCATAAAGTGTTATTGTATGATGAGGGACTAATGTAACTAGAGACCATAAAGTTGTATTGTACGATGAAGGACTAATGTAACTAGGGACCATAAAGTGGTATTGTACGATAAGGACTAATGTAACTAGGGACCATAAAGTGGTATTGTACGATAAGGACTAATGTTACTAGAGACCATAAAGTGGTATTGTATGATGAAGGACTAATGTAACTAGGGACCATAAAGTGGTATTGTACGATGAAGGACTAATGTAACTAGGGACCATAAAGTGGTATTATACGATAAGGACTAATGTAACTAGGGACCATAAAGTGTTATTGTACGTTGAAGGACTAATGTAACTAGGGACCATAAAGTGGTATTATACGATAAGGACTAATGTAACTAGGGACCATAAAGTGGTATTGTATGATGAAGGACTAATGTAACTAGGGACCATAAAGTGGTATTGTACGATGTAGGACTAATGTAACTAGGGACCATAAAGTGGTATTATACGATAAGGACTAATGTAACTAGGGACCATAAAGTTGTATTGTACGATAAGGACTAATGTAACTAGGGACCATAAAGTGGTATTGTATGATGAGGGACTAATGTAACTAGAGACCATAAAGTGGTATTGTACGATGAAGGACTAATGTAACTAGGGACCATAAAGTGGTATTGTACGATAAGGACTAATGTTACTAGAGACCATAAAGTGGTATTGTATGATGAAGGACTAATGTAACTAGGGTCCATAAAGTGGTATTGTACGATGAAGGACTATTGTAACTAGGGACCATAAAGTGGTATTATACGATAAGGACTAATGTAACTAGGGACCATAAAGTGTTATTGTACGATGAAGGACTAATGTAACTAGGGACCATAAAGTGGTATTATACGATAAGGACTAATGTAACTAGGGACCATAAAGTGTTATTGTACGATGAAGGACTAATGTAACTAGAGACCATAAAGTGTTATTGTACGATGAAGGACTAATGTAACTAGGGACCATAAAGTGGTATTATACGATAAGGACTAATGTAACTAGGGACCATAAAGTTGTATTGTACGATAAGGACTAATGTAACTAGGGACCATAAAGTGGTATTGTATGATGAGGGACTAATGTAACTAGAGACCATAATATTGTATTGTACGATGAAGGACTAATGTAACTAGGGACCATAAAGTGGTATTGTACGATAAGGACTAATGTTACTAGAGACCATAAAGTGGTATTGTATGATGAAGGACTAATGTAACTAGGGACCATAAAGTGGTATTGTACGATGAAGGACTAATGTAACTAGGGACCATAAAGTGGTATTATACGATAAGGACTAATGTAACTAGGGACCATAAAGTGTTATTGTACGTTGAAGGACTAATGTAACTAGGGACCATAAAGTGGTATTATACGATAAGGACTAATGTAACTAGGGACCATAAAGTGTTATTGTACGATGAAGGACTAATGTAACTAGAGACCATAAAGTGTTATTGTACGATGAAGGACTAATGTAATAAAGGGACCATAAAGTGGTATTATACGATAAGGACTAATGTAACTAGGGACCATAAAGTTGTATTGTACGATAAGGACTAATGTAACTAGGGACCATAAAGTGGTATTGTATGATGAGGGACTAATGTAACTAGAGACCATAAAGTTGTATTGTACGATGAAGGACTAATTTAACTAGGGACCATAAAGTGGTATTGTACGATAAGGACTAATGTAACTAGGGACCATAAAGTGTTATTGTACGATGAAGGACTAATGTAACTAGGACCATAAAGTGGTATTGTATGATGAAGGACTAATTTAACTAGGGACCATAAAGTGGTATTTTATGATGAAGGACTAATGTAACTATGGACCATAAAGTGGTATTGTACGATGAAGGACTAATTTAACTAGAGACCATAAAGTGGTATTGTATGATGAAGGACTAATGTAACTAGGGACCATAAAGTGGTATTGTACGATAAGGATTAATGTAACTAGGGACCATAAAGTGGTATTGTATGATGAAAGACTAATGTAACTAGGGACCATAAAGTGTTATTGTACGATGAAGGACTAATTTAACTAGGGACCATAAAGTGGTATTGTACGATAAGGACTAATGTAACTAGGGACCATAAAGTGTTATTGTACGATGAAGGACTAATGTAACTAGGACCATAAAGTGGTATTGTATGAAGAAGGACTAATTTAACTAGGGACCATAAAGTGGTATTGTATGATGAAGGACTAATGTAACTATGGACCATAAAGTGGTATTGTACGATGAAGGACTAATTTAGCTAGGGACCATAAAGTGGTATTGTATGATGAAGGACTAATGTAACTAGGGACCATAAAGTGGTATTGAACGATGAAGGACTAATGTAACTAGGGACCATAAAGTGGTATTGTACGATGAAGGACTAATGTAACTAGAGACCATAAAGTGGTATTGTACGATAAGGACTAATGTAACTAGGGACCATTAAGTGTTATTGTACGATGAGGACTAATGTAACTAGGGACCATAATGTGGTGTTGTACGATCAAGGACTAATGTAACTAGGGACCATAAAGTGGTATTGTAAAATGAAGGACTAATGTAACTAGGTACCATAAAGTGGTATTGTACGATGAATGACTAATTTAACTAGGGACCATAAAGTGTTATTGTACGATGAAGGACTAATGTAACTAGAGACCATAAATAGGTATTGTACGATGAAGGACTAATGTAACTAGGGACCATAAAGTGGTATTGTACGATGAAGGACTAATGTAACTAGGGACCATAAAGTGGTACTGTACGATGAGGGACTAATGTAACTAGAGACCATAAAGTGGTATTGTACGATGAAGGACTAATGTAACTAGGGACCATAAAGTGTTATTGTACGGTAAGGACTAATGTAACTAGGGACCATAAAGTGGTATTGTACAATGAAGGACTAATGTAACTAGGGACCATAAAGTGGTATTGTACGATGAAGGACTAATGTAACTAGGGATCATAAAGTGGTATTGTACGATCAAGGACTAATGTAACTAGGGACCATAAAGTGGTATTGTACGATCAAGGACTAATGTAACTAGGGACCACAAAGTGGTATTGTACAATGAAGGACTAATGTAACTAGGGACCATAAAGTGGTATTGTACGATCAAGGACTAATGTAACTAGGGACCATAAAGTGGTATTGTACGAAGAAGGACTAATGTAACTAGAGACCATAACGTGGTATTGTACGATGGAGGACTAATGTAACTAGGGACCATAAAGTGGTATTGTACGAAGAAGGACTAATGTAACTAGAGACCATAAAGTGGTACTGTACGAAGAAGGACTAATGTAACTAGAGACCATAACGTGGTATTGTACGATGGAGGACTAATGTAACTAGGGACCATAAAGTGGTATTGTACGAAGAAGGACTAATGTAACTAGAGACCATAAAGTGGTATTGTACGATGGAGGACTAATGTAACTAGGGATCATAAAGTGGTATTGTACGATCAAGGACTAATGTAACTAGGGACCATAAAGTGGTATTGTACGATCACGGACTAATGTAACTAGGGACCATAAAGTGGTGTTGTACAATGAAGGACTAATGTAACTAGGGACCATAAAGTGGTATTGTACGATGAAGGACTAATGTAACTAGGGACCATATAGTGGTATTGTACGATGAAGGACTAATTTAACTAGAGACCATAAAGTGTTATTGTACGATGAAGGACTAATGTTACTAGGGACCATAAAGTGGTATTGTATGATGAAGGACTAATGTAACTAGGGACCATAAAGTGGTATTGTACGATGAAGGACTAATGTAACTAGGGACCATAAAGTAGTACTGTACGAAGAAGGACTAATGTAACTAGGGACCACAAAGTAGTACTGTACGATGAAGGACTAATGTAACTAGGGACCACAAAGTGGTATTCTACGATGAAGGACTAATGTAACTAGGGACAATAAAGTAGTACTGTACGAAGAAGGACTAATGTAACTAGAGACCATAACGTGGTATTGTACGATGGAGGACTAATGTAACTAGGGACCATAAACTGGTATTGTACGAAGAAGGACTAATGTAACTAGAGACCATAAAGTGGTATTGTACGATGGAGGACTAATGTAACTAGGGATCATAAAGTGGTATTGTACGATGAAGGACTAATGTAACTAGGGACCATAAAGTAGTACTGTACGATGAAGGACTAATGTAACTAGGGACCATAAAGTGGTATTGTACGATGAAGGACTAATGTAACTAGGGACCATCAAGTGTTATTGTACGATGAAGGACTAATGTAACTAGGGACCATAAAGTGTTATTGTACGATGAAGGACTAATGTAACTAGAGACCATAAAGTTTCTATTGTACGATGAAGGACTAATGTAACTAGGGACCATAAAGTAGTACTGTACGATGAAGGACTAATGTAACTAGGGACCATAAAGTGGTATTATACGATAAGGACTAATGTAACTAGGGACCATAAAGTGTTATTGTACGATGAAGGACTAATGTAACTAGAGACCATAAAGTGTTATTGTACGATGAAGGACTAATGTAACTAGGGACCATAAAGTGGTATTATACGATAAGGACTAATGTAACTAGGGACCATAAAGTTGTATTGTACGATAAGGACTAATGTAACTAGGGACCATAAAGTGGTATTGTATGATGAGGGACTAATGTAACTAGAGACCATAAAGTTGTATTGTACGATGAAGGACTAATGTAACTAGGGACCATAAAGTGGTATTGTACGATAAGGACTAATGTTACTAGAGACCATAAAGTGGTATTGTATGATGAAGGACTAATGTAACTAGGGACCATAAAGTGGTATTGTACGATGAAGGACTAATGTAACTAGGGACCATAAAGTGGTATTATACGATAAGGATTAATGTAACTAGGGACCATAAAGTGTTATTGTACGTTGAAGGACTAATGTAACTAGGACCATAAAGTGGTATTGTATGAAGAAGGACTAATTTAACTAGGGACCATAAAGTGTTATTGTATGATGAAGGACTAATGTAACTATGGACCATAAAGTGGTATTGTACGATGAAGGACTAATTTAGCTAGGGACCATAAAGTGGTATTGTATGATGAAGGACTAATGTAACTAGGGACCATAAAGTGGTATTGAACGATGAAGGACTAATGTAACTAGGGACCATAAAGTGGTATTGTACGATGAAGGACTAATGTAACTAGAGACCATAAAGTGGTATTGTACGATAAGGACTAATGTAACTAGGGACCATTAAGTGGTATTGTACGATGAGGACTAATGTAACTAGGGACCATAATGTGGTGTTGTACGATCAAGGACTAATGTAACTAGGGACCATAAAGTGGTATTGTAAAATGAAGGACTAATGTAACTAGGTACCATAAAGTGGTATTGTACGATGAATGACTAATTTAACTAGGGACCATAAAGTGTTATTGTACGATGAAGGACTAATGTAACTAGAGACCATAAATAGGTATTGTACGATGAAGGACTAATGTAACTAGGGACCATAAAGTGGTATTGTACGATGAAGGACTAATGTAACTAGGGACCATAAAGTGGTACTGTACGATGAGGGACTAATGTAACTAGAGACCATAAAGTGGTATTGTACGATGAAGGACTAATGTAACTAGGGACCATAAAGTGTTATTGTACGGTAAGGACTAATGTAACTAGGGACCATAAAGTGGTATTGTACAATGAAGGACTAATGTAACTAGGGACCATAAAGTGGTATTGTACGATGAAGGACTAATGTAACTAGGGATCATAAAGTGGTATTGTACGATCAAGGACTAATGTAACTAGGGACCATAAAGTGGTATTGTACGATCAAGGACTAATAGAACTAGGGACCACAAAGTGGTATTGTACAATGAAGGACTAATGTAACTAGGGACCATAAAGTGGTATTGTACGATCAAGGACTAATGTAACTAGGGACCATAAAGTGGTATTGTACGAAGAAGGACTAATGTAACTAGAGACCATAACGTGGTATTGTACGATGGAGGACTAATGTAACTAGGGACCATAAAGTGGTATTGTACGAAGAAGGACTAATGTAACTAGAGACCATAAAGTGGTACTGTACGAAGAAGGACTAATGTAACTAGAGACCATAACGTGGTATTGTACGATGGAGGACTAATGTAACTAGGGACCATAAAGTGGTATTGTACGAAGAAGGACTAATGTAACTAGAGACCATAAAGTGGTATTGTACGATGGAGGACTAATGTAACTAGGGATCATAAAGTGGTATTGTACGATCAAGGACTAATGTAACTAGGGACCATAAAGTGGTATTGTACGATCACGGACTAATGTAACTAGGGACCATAAAGTGGTGTTGTACAATGAAGGACTAATGTAACTAGGGACCATAAAGTGGTATTGTACGATGAAGGACTAATGTAACTAGGGACCATATAGTGGTATTGTACGATGAAGGACTAATTTAACTAGAGACCATAAAGTGTTATTGTACGATGAAGGACTAATGTTACTAGGGACCATAAAGTGGTATTGTATGATGAAGGACTAATGTAACTAGGGACCATAAAGTGGTATTGTACGATGAAGGACTAATGTAACTAGGGACCATAAAGTAGTACTGTACGAAGAAGGACTAATGTAACTAGGGACCACAAAGTAGTACTGTACGATGAAGGACTAATGTAACTAGGGACCACAAAGTGGTATTCTACGATGAAGGACTAATGTAACTAGGGACTATAAAGTAGTACTGTACGAAGAAGGACTAATGTAACTAGAGACCATAACGTGGTATTGTACGATGGAGGACTAATGTAACTAGGGACCATAAACTGGTATTGTACGAAGAAGGACTAATGTAACTAGAGACCATAAAGTGGTATTGTACGATGGAGGACTAATGTAACTAGGGATCATAAAGTGGTATTGTACGATGAAGGACTAATGTAACTAGGGACCATAAAGTAGTACTGTACGATGAAGGACTAATGTAACTAGGGACCATAAAGTGGTATTGTACGATGAAGGACTAATGTAACTAGGGACCATCAAGTGTTATTGTACGATGAAGGACTAATGTAACTAGGGACCATAAAGTGTTATTGTACGATGAAGGACTAATGTAACTAGAGACCATAAAGTTTCTATTGTACGATGAAGGACTAATGTAACTAGGGACCATAAAGTAGTACTGTACGATGAAGGACTAATGTAACTAGGGACCATAAAGTGGTATTATACGATAAGGACTAATGTAACTAGGGACCATAAAGTGTTATTGTACGATGAAGGACTAATGTAACTAGAGACCATAAAGTGTTATTGTACGATGAAGGACTAATGTAACTAGGGACCATAAAGTGGTATTATACGATAAGGACTAATGTAACTAGGGACCATAAAGTTGTATTGTACGATAAGGACTAATGTAACTAGGGACCATAAAGTGGTATTGTATGATGAGGGACTAATGTAACTAGAGACCATAAAGTTGTATTGTACGATGAAGGACTAATGTAACTAGGGACCATAAAGTGGTATTGTACGATAAGGACTAATGTTACTAGAGACCATAAAGTGGTATTGTATGATGAAGGACTAATGTAACTAGGGACCATAAAGTGGTATTGTACGATGAAGGACTAATGTAACTAGGGACCATAAAGTGGTATTATACGATAAGGATTAATGTAACTAGGGACCATAAAGTGTTATTGTACGTTGAAGGACTAATGTAACTAGGGACCATAAAGTGGTATTATACGATAAGGACTAATGTAACTAGGGACCATAAAGTGTTATTGTACGATGAAGGACTAATGTAACTAGAGACCATAAAGTGTTATTGTACGATGAAGGACTAATGTAACTAGGGACCATAAGTTGGTATTATACGATAAGGACTAATGTAACTAGGGACCATAAAGTTGTATTGTACGATAAGGACTAATGTAACTAGGGACCATAAAGTGGTATTGTATGATGAGGGACTAATGTAACTAGAGACCATAAAGTTGTATTGTACGATGAAGGACTAATGTAACTAGGGACCATAAAGTGGTATTGTACGATAAGGACTAATGTTACTAGAGACCATAAAGTGGTATTGTATGATGAAGGACTAATGTAACTAGGGACCATAAAGTGGTATTGTACGATGAAGGACTAATGTAACTAGGGACCATAAAGTGGTATTATACGATAAGGACTAATGTAACTAGGGACCATAAAGTGTTATTGTACGTTGAAGGACTAATGTAACTAGGGACCATAAAGTGGTATTATACGATAAGGACTAATGTAACTAGGGACCATAAAGTGTTATTGTACGATGAAGGACTAATTTAACTAGGGACCATAAAGTGGTATTGTACGATAAGGACTAATGTAACTAGGGACCATAAAGTGTTATTGTACGATGAAGGACTAATGTAACTAGGACCATAAAGTGGTATTGTATGATGAAGGACTAATTAAACTAGGGACCATAAAGTGGTATTTTATGATGAAGGACTAATGTAACTATGGACCATAAAGTGGTATTGTACGATGAAGGACTAATTTAACTAGAGACCATAAAGTGGTATTGTATGATGAAGGACTAATGTAACTAGGGACCATAAAGTGGTATTGTACGATAAGGATTAATGTAACTAGGGACCATAAAGTGGTATTGTATGATGAAGGACTAATGTAACTAGGGACCATAAAGTGTTATTGTACGATGAAGGACTAATTTAACTAGGGACCATAAAGTGGTATTGTACGATAAGGACTAATGTAACTAGGGACCATAAAGTGTTATTGTACGATGAAGGACTAATGTAACTAGGACCATAAAGTGGTATTGTATGATGAAGGACTAATTTAACTAGGGACCATAAAGTGGTATTGTATGATGAAGGACTAATGTAACTATGGACCATAAAGTGGTATTGTACGATGAAGGACTAATTTAGCTAGGGACCATAAAGTGGTATTGTATGATGAAGGACTAATGTAACTAGGGACCATAAAGTGGTATTGAACGATGAAGGACTAATGTAACTAGGGACCATAAAGTGGTATTGTACGATGAAGGACTAATGTAAATAGAGACCATAAAGTGGTATTGTACGATAAGGACTAATGTAACTAGGGACCATTAAGTGGTATTGTACGATGAGGACTAATGTAACTAGGGACCATAATGTGGTGTTGTACGATCAAGGACTAATGTAACTAGGGACCATAAAGTGGTATTGTAAAATGAAGGACTAATGTAACTAGGGACCATAAAGTGGTATTGTACGATGAAGGACTAATTTAACTAGGGACCATAAAGTGTTATTGTACGATGAAGGACTAATGTAACTAGAGACCATAAAGAGGTATTGTACGATGAAGGACTAATGTAACTAGGGACCATAAAGTGGTATTGTACGATGAAGGACTAATGTAACTAGGGACCATAAAGTGGTACTGTACGATGAGGGACTAATGTAACTAGAGACCATAAAGTGGTATTGTACGATGAAGGACTAATGTAACTAGGGACCATAAAGTGTTATTGTACGGTAAGGACTAATGTAACTAGGGACCATAAAGTGGTATTGTACAATGAAGGACTAATGTAACTAGGGACCATAAAGTGGTATTGTACGATGAAGGACTAATGTAACTAGGGATCATAAAGTGGTATTGTACGATCAAGGACTAATGTAACTAGGGACCATAAAGTGCTATTGTACGATCAAGAACTAATGTAACTTGGGACCACAAAGTGGTATTGTACAATGAAGGACTAATGTAACTAGGGACCATAAAGTGGTATTGTACGATCAAGGACTAATGTAACTAGGGACCATAAAGTGGTATTGTACGAAGAAGGACTAATGTAACTAGAGACCATAACGTGGTATTGTACGATGGAGGACTAATGTAACTAGGGACCATAAAGTGGTATTGTACGAAGAAGGACTAATGTAACTAGAGACCATAAAGTGGTACTGTACGAAGAAGGACTAATGTAACTAGAGACCATAACGTGGTATTGTACGATGGAGGACTAATGTAACTAGGGACCATAAAGTGGTATTGTATGATGAAGGACTAATGTAACTAGGGACCATAAAGTGGTATTGTACGATGAAGGACTAATTTAGCTAGGGACCATAAAGTGGTATTGTATGATGAAGGACTAATGTAACTAGGGACCATAAAGTGGTATTGAACGATGAAGGACTAATGTAACTAGGGACCATAAAGTGGTATTGTACGATGAAGGACTAATGTAACTAGGGACCATAAAGTGGTATTGTACGATCAAGGACTAATGTAACTAGGGACCACAAAATGGTATTGTACAATGAAGGACTAATGTAACTAGGGACCATAAAGTGGTATTGTACGATCAAGGACTAATGTAACTAGGGACCATAAAGTGGTGTTGTACAATGAAGGACTAATGTAACTAGGGACGATAAAGTGGTATTGTACGATGAAGGACTAATGTAACTAGGGACCATATAGTGGTATTGTACGATGAAGGACTAATTTAACTAGAGACCATAAAGTGTTATTGTGCGATGAAGGACTAATGTAACTAGGGACCATAAAGTGGTATTGTATGATGAAGGAATAATGTAACTAGGGACCATAAAGTGGTATTGTACGATGAAGGACTAATGTAACTAGGGACCATAAAGTAGTACTGTACGAAGACGGACTAATGTAACTAGGGACCACAAAATAGTACTGTACGATGAAGGACTAATGTAACTAGGGACCACAAAGTGGTATTCTACGATGAAGGACTAATGTAACTAGGGACAATAAAGTAGTACTGTACGAAGAAGGACTAATGTAACTAGAGACCATAACGTGGTATTGTACGATGGAGGACTAATGTAACTAGGGACCATAAACTGGTATTGTACGAAGAAGGACTAATGTAACTAGAGACCATAAAGTGGTATTGTACGATGGAGGACTAATGTAACTAGGGATCATAAAGTGGTATTGTACGATGAAGGACTAATGTAACTAGGGACCATAAAGTAGTACTGTACGATAAGGACTAATGTAACTAGGGACCATAAAGTGGTATTGTACGATGAAGGACTAATGTAACTAGGGACCATCAAGTGTTATTGTACGATGAAGGACTAATGTAACTAGGGACCATAAAGTGTTATTGTACGATGAAGGACTAATGTAACTAGAGACCATAAAGTGGTATTGTACGATGAAGGACTAATGTAACTAGGGACCATAAAGTAGTACTGTACGATGAAGGACTAATGTAACTAGGGACCATAAAGTGGTATTGTACGATGAAGGACTAATGTAACTAGAGACCATAAAGTAGTACTGTACGATGAAGGACTAATGTAACTAGGGACCATAAAGTGGTATTGTACGATGAGGGACTAATGTAACTAGGGACCATAAATGGTATTGTACGATGAAGGACTAATGTAACTAGGGAACATAAAGTGGTATTGTACGATGAAGGACTAATGTAACTAGAGACCATAACGTGGTATTGTACGATGAAGGGCTAATGTAACTAGGGACCATAAAGTGGTATTGTGCGATGAAGGACTAATGTAACTAGGGACCATAAAGTGGTATTGTGCGATGAAGGACTAATGTAACTAGGGACCATAAATTGGTATTGTACGATGAAGGACTAATGTAACTAGAGACCATAAAGTAGTACTGTACGATGAAGGACTAATGTAACTAGGGACCATAAAGTGGTATTGTACGATGAAGGACTAATGTAACTAGAGACCATAAAGTGGTATTGTACGATGAAGGACTAATGTAACTAGGGACCATAAAGTGGTATTGTACGATGAAGGACTAATGTAACTAGGGACCATAAAGTGGTATTGTACGATGAGGGACTAATGTAACTAGAGACCATAAAGTAGTACTGTACGATGAAGGACGAATGTAACTAGGGACCATAAAGTGGTATTTAACGACGAAGGACTAATGTAACTAGGGACCATTAAGTGGTATTGTACGATGAGGGACTAATGTAACTAGGGACCATAAAGTGGTATTGTACGATGAAGGACTAATGTAACTAGGGACCATAAAGTGGTATTGTACGATGGAGGACTAATGTAACTAGAGACCATAGAGTGGTATTGTATGATGAAGGACTAATGTAACTAGGGACCATGAAGTGGTATTGTATGATGGACTAATGTAACTAGGGACCATAAAGTAGTATTGTACGATGAAGGACTAATGTAACTAGGGACCATAAAGTGGTATTGTACGATGAGGACTAATGTAACTAGGGACCATAAAGTGGTATTGTACGATGAAGGACTAATGTAACTAGGGACCATAAAGTGATATTGTACGATGAAGGACTAATGTAACTAGGGACCA
Source organism: Meconema thalassinum (assembly GCA_946902985.2). NCBI lineage: Eukaryota > Metazoa > Arthropoda > Insecta > Orthoptera > Tettigoniidae > Meconema > Meconema thalassinum. The sequence goes on from OX336397.1 coordinate 20,276,040, forward strand.
TAAAGTGGTATTGTACGATGAGGACTAACGTAACTAGGGAACATAAAGTGGTATTGTGCGATGACGGACTAATGTAACTAGGGACCATAAAGTGGTATTGTACGATGAAGGACTAATGTAACTAGAGACCATAAAGTGGTATTTTACGATGAAGGACTAATGTAACTAGGGACCATAAAGTGTTATTGTACGATGAAGGACTAATGTAACTAGGGACAATAAAAAGGTATTGTACGATAAGGACTATTGTAACTAGGGACCATAAAGTGTTATTGTACGATGGAGGACTAATGTAACTAGGGACCATAAAGTGGTATTGTACGATAAGGACTAATGTAACTAGGGACCATAAAGTGGTATTGTACGATAAGGACTAATGTAACTAGGCACCATAAAGTGGTATTGTACCATAAGGACTAATGTAACTAAGGACCATAAAGAGGTATTGTACGATACGGACTAATGTAACTAGGGACCATAAAGTGTTATTGTACGATGAAGGACTAATATAACTAGGGACCATAAAGTGGTATTATACGATAAGGACTAATGTAACTAGAGACCATAAAGTTGTATTGTACGATGAAGGACTAATGTAACTAGAGACCATAAAGTGGTATTGTATGATGAGGGACTAATGTAACTAGAGACCATAAAGTGGTATTGTATGATGAGGGACTAATGTAACTAGGGACCATAAAGTTGTATTGTACGATGAAGGACTAATGTAACTAGGGACCATAAAGTGGTATTGTACGATGAAGGACTAATGTAACTAGGGACCATAAAGTGGTATTATACGATAAGGACTAATGTAACTAGGGACCATAAAGTGTTATTGTACGATGAAGGACTAATGTAACTAGAGACCATAAAGTGTTATTGTACGATGAAGGACTAATGTAACTAGGGACCATAAAGTGGTATTATACGATAAGGCCTAATGTAACTAGGGACCATAAAGTTGTATTGTACGATAAGGACTAATGTACCTAGGGACCAAAAAGTGTTATTTAATGATGAGGGACTAATGTAACTAGGGACCATAAAGTGGTATTATACGATAAGGACTAATGTAACTAGGGACCATAAAGTTGTATTGTACGATAAGGACTAATGAACCTAGGGACCATAAAGTGTTATTGTATGATGAGGGACTAATGTAACTAGGGACCATAAAGTGTTATTGTATGATGAGGGACTAATGTAACTAGAGACCATAAAGTGTTATTGTATGATGAGGGACTAATGTAACTAGAGACCATAAAGTTGTATTGTACGATGAAGGACTAATGTAACTAGGGACCATAAAGTGGTATTGTACGATAAGGACTAATGTAACTAGGGACCATAAAGTGGTATTGTACGATAAGGACTAATGTTACTAGAGACCATAAAGTGGTATTGTATGATGAAGGACTAATGTAACTAGGGACCATAAAGTGGTATTGTACGATGAAGGACTAATGTAACTAGGGACTATAAAGTGGTATTATACGATAAGGACTAACGTAACTAGGGACCATAAAGTGTTATTGTACGTAGAAGGACTAATGTAACTAGGGACCGTAAAGTGGTATTATACGATAAGGACTAATGTAACTAGGGACCATAAAGTGGTATTGTATGATGAAGGACTAATGTAACTAGGGACCATAAAGTGGTATTGTACGATGTAGGACTAATGTAACTAGGGACCATAAAGTGGTATTATACGATAAGGACTAATGTAACTAGGGACCATTAAGTTGTATTGTACGATAAGGACTAATGTAACTAGGGACCATAAAGTGGTATTGTATGATGAGGGACTAATGTAACTAGAGACCATAAAGTGGTATTGTACGATGAAGGACTAATGTAACTAGGGACCATAAAGTGGTATTGTACGATAAGGACTAATGTTACTAGAGACCATAAAGTGGTATTGTATGATGAAGGACTAATGTAACTAGGGACCATAAAGTGGTATTGTACGATGAAGGACTAATGTAACTAGGGACCATAAAGTGGTATTATACGATAAGGACTAATGTAACTAGGGACCATAAAGTGTTATTGTACGTTGAAGGACTAATGTAACTAGGACCATAAAGTGGTATTGTATGAAGAAGGACTAATTTAACTAGGGACCATAAAGTGGTATTGTATGATGAAGGACTAATGTAACTATGGACCATAAAGTGGTATTGTACGATGAAGGACTAATTTAGCTAGGGACCATAAAGTGGTATTGTATGATGAAGGACTAATGTAACTAGGGACCATAAAGTGGTATTGAACGATGAAGGACTAATGTAACTAGGGACCATAAAGTGGTATTGTACGATGAAGGACTAATGTAACTAGAGACCATAAAGTGGTATTGTACGATAAGGACTAATGTAACTAGGGACCATTAAGTGGTATTGTACGATGAGGACTAATGTAACTAGGGACCATAATGTGGTGTTGTACGATCAAGGACTAATGTAACTAGGGACCATAAAGTGGTATTGTAAAATGAAGGACTAATGTAACTAGGTACCATAAAGTGGTATTGTACGATGAATGACTAATTTAACTAGGGACCATAAAGTGTTATTGTACGATGAAGGACTAATGTAACTAGAGACCATAAATAGGTATTGTACGATGAAGGACTAATGTAACTAGGGACCATAAAGTGGTATTGTACGATGAAGGACTAATGTAACTAGGGACCATAAAGTGGTACTGTACGATGAGGGACTAATGTAACTAGAGACCATAAAGTGGTATTGTACGATGAAGGACTAATGTAACTAGGGACCATAAAGTGTTATTGTACGGTAAGGACTAATGTAACTAGGGACCATAAAGTGGTATTGTACAATGAAGGACTAATGTAACTAGGGACCATAAAGTGGTATTGTACGATGAAGGACTAATGTAACTAGGGATCATAAAGTGGTATTGTACGATCAAGGACTAATGTAACTAGGGACCATAAAGTGGTATTGTACGATCAAGGACTAATGTAACTAGGGACCACAAAGTGGTATTGTACAATGAAGGACTAATGTAACTAGGGACCATAAAGTGGTATTGTACGATCAAGGACTAATGTAACTAGGGACCATAAAGTGGTATTGTACGAAGAAGGACTAATGTAACTAGAGACCATAACGTGGTATTGTACGATGGAGGACTAATGTAACTAGGGACCATAAAGTGGTATTGTACGAAGAAGGACTAATGTAACTAGAGACCATAAAGTGGTACTGTACGAAGAAGGACTAATGTAACTAGAGACCATAACGTGGTATTGTACGATGGAGGACTAATGTAACTAGGGACCATAAAGTGGTATTGTACGAAGAAGGACTAATGTAACTAGAGACCATAAAGTGGTATTGTACGATGGAGGACTAATGTAACTAGGGATCATAAAGTGGTATTGTACGATCAAGGACTAATGTAACTAGGGACCATAAAGTGGTATTGTACGATCACGGACTAATGTAACTAGGGACCATAAAGTGGTGTTGTACAATGAAGGACTAATGTAACTAGGGACCATAAAGTGGTATTGTACGATGAAGGACTAATGTAACTAGGGACCATATAGTGGTATTGTACGATGAAGGACTAATTTAACTATAGACCATAAAGTGTTATTGTACGATGAAGGACTAATGTTACTAGGGACCATAAAGTGGTATTGTATGATGAAGGACTAATGTAACTAGGGACCATAAAGTGGTATTGTACGATGAAGGACTAATGTAACTAGGGACCATAAAGTAGTACTGTACGAAGAAGGACTAATGTAACTAGGGACCACAAAGTAGTACTGTACGATGAAGGACTAATGTAACTAGGGACCACAAAGTGGTATTCTACGATGAAGGACTAATGTAACTAGGGACTATAAAGTAGTACTGTACGAAGAAGGACTAATGTAACTAGAGACCATAACGTGGTATTGTACGATGGAGGACTAATGTAACTAGGGACCATAAACTGGTATTGTACGAAGAAGGACTAATGTAACTAGAGACCATAAAGTGGTATTGTACGATGGAGGACTAATGTAACTAGGGATCATAAAGTGGTATTGTACGATGAAGGACTAATGTAACTAGGGACCATAAAGTAGTACTGTACGATGAAGGACTAATGTAACTAGGGACCATAAAGTGGTATTGTACGATGAAGGACTAATGTAACTAGGGACCATCAAGTGTTATTGTACGATGAAGGACTAATGTAACTAGGGACCATAAAGTGTTATTGTACGATGAAGGACTAATGTAACTAGAGACCATAAAGTTTCTATTGTACGATGAAGGACTAATGTAACTAGGGACCATAAAGTAGTACTGTACGATGAAGGACTAATGTAACTAGGGACCATAAAGTGGTATTATACGATAAGGACTAATGTAACTAGGGACCATAAAGTGTTATTGTACGATGAAGGACTAATGTAACTAGAGACCATAAAGTGTTATTGTACGATGAAGGACTAATGTAACTAGGGACCATAAAGTGGTATTATACGATAAGGACTAATGTAACTAGGGACCATAAAGTTGTATTGTACGATAAGGACTAATGTAACTAGGGACCATAAAGTGGTATTGTATGATGAGGGACTAATGTAACTAGAGACCATAAAGTTGTATTGTACGATGAAGGACTAATGTAACTAGGGACCATAAAGTGGTATTGTACGATAAGGACTAATGTTACTAGAGACCATAAAGTGGTATTGTATGATGAAGGACTAATGTAACTAGGGACCATAAAGTGGTATTGTACGATGAAGGACTAATGTAACTAGGGACCATAAAGTGGTATTATACGATAAGGATTAATGTAACTAGGGACCATAAAGTGTTATTGTACGTTGAAGGACTAATGTAACTAGGGACCATAAAGTGGTATTATACGATAAGGACTAATGTAACTAGGGACCATAAAGTGTTATTGTACGATGAAGGACTAATGTAACTAGAGACCATAAAGTGTTATTGTACGATGAAGGACTAATGTAACTAGGGACCATAAGTTGGTATTATACGATAAGGACTAATGTAACTAGGGACCATAAAGTTGTATTGTACGATAAGGACTAATGTAACTAGGGACCATAAAGTGGTATTGTATGATGAGGGACTAATGTAACTAGAGACCATAAAGTTGTATTGTACGATGAAGGACTAATGTAACTAGGGACCATAAAGTGGTATTGTACGATAAGGACTAATGTTACTAGAGACCATAAAGTGGTATTGTATGATGAAGGACTAATGTAACTAGGGACCATAAAGTGGTATTGTACGATGAAGGACTAATGTAACTAGGGACCATAAAGTGGTATTATACGATAAGGACTAATGTAACTAGGGACCATAAAGTGTTATTGTACGTTGAAGGACTAATGTAACTAGGGACCATAAAGTGGTATTATACGATAAGGACTAATGTAACTAGGGACCATAAAGTGTTATTGTACGATGAAGGACTAATTTAACTAGGGACCATAAAGTGGTATTGTACGATAAGGACTAATGTAACTAGGGACCATAAAGTGTTATTGTACGATGAAGGACTAATGTAACTAGGACCATAAAGTGGTATTGTATGATGAAGGACTAATTAAACTAGGGACCATAAAGTGGTATTTTATGATGAAGGACTAATGTAACTATGGACCATAAAGTGGTATTGTACGATGAAGGACTAATTTAACTAGAGACCATAAAGTGGTATTGTATGATGAAGGACTAATGTAACTAGGGACCATAAAGTGGTATTGTACGATAAGGATTAATGTAACTAGGGACCATAAAGTGGTATTGTATGATGAAGGACTAATGTAACTAGGGACCATAAAGTGTTATTGTACGATGAAGGACTAATTTAACTAGGGACCATAAAGTGGTATTGTACGATAAGGACTAATGTAACTAGGGACCATAAAGTGTTATTGTACGATGAAGGACTAATGTAACTAGGACCATAAAGTGGTATTGTATGATGAAGGACTAATTTAACTAGGGACCATAAAGTGGTATTGTATGATGAAGGACTAATGTAACTATGGACCATAAAGTGGTATTGTACGATGAAGGACTAATTTAGCTAGGGACCATAAAGTGGTATTGTATGATGAAGGACTAATGTAACTAGGGACCATAAAGTGGTATTGAACGATGAAGGACTAATGTAACTAGGGACCATAAAGTGGTATTGTACGATGAAGGACTAATGTAAATAGAGACCATAAAGTGGTATTGTACGATAAGGACTAATGTAACTAGGGACCATTAAGTGGTATTGTACGATGAGGACTAATGTAACTAGGGACCATAATGTGGTGTTGTACGATCAAGGACTAATGTAACTAGGGACCATAAAGTGGTATTGTAAAATGAAGGACTAATGTAACTAGGGACCATAAAGTGGTATTGTACGATGAAGGACTAATTTAACTAGGGACCATAAAGTGTTATTGTACGATGAAGGACTAATGTAACTAGAGACCATAAAGAGGTATTGTACGATGAAGGACTAATGTAACTAGGGACCATAAAGTGGTATTGTACGATGAAGGACTAATGTAACTAGGGACCATAAAGTGGTACTGTACGATGAGGGACTAATGTAACTAGAGACCATAAAGTGGTATTGTACGATGAAGGACTAATGTAACTAGGGACCATAAAGTGTTATTGTACGGTAAGGACTAATGTAACTAGGGACCATAAAGTGGTATTGTACAATGAAGGACTAATGTAACTAGGGACCATAAAGTGGTATTGTACGATGAAGGACTAATGTAACTAGGGATCATAAAGTGGTATTGTACGATCAAGGACTAATGTAACTAGGGACCATAAAGTGCTATTGTACGATCAAGAACTAATGTAACTAGGGACCACAAAGTGGTATTGTACAATGAAGGACTAATGTAACTAGGGACCATAAAGTGGTATTGTACGATCAAGGACTAATTTAACTAGGGACCATAAAGTGGTATTGTACGAAGAAGGACTAATGTAACTAGAGACCATAACGTGGTATTGTACGATGGAGGACTAATGTAACTAGGGACCATAAAGTGGTATTGTACGAAGAAGGACTAATGTAACTAGAGACCATAAAGTGGTACTGTACGAAGAAGGACTAATGTAACTAGAGACCATAACGTGGTATTGTACGATGGAGGACTAATGTAACTAGGGACCATAAAGTGGTATTGTATGATGAAGGACTAATGTAACTAGGGACCATAAAGTGGTATTGTACGATGAAGGACTAATTTAGCTAGGGACCATAAAGTGGTATTGTATGATGAAGGACTAATGTAACTAGGGACCATAAAGTGGTATTGAACGATGAAGGACTAATGTAACTAGGGACCATAAAGTGGTATTGTACGATGAAGGACTAATGTAACTAGGGACCATAAAGTGGTATTGTACGATCAAGGACTAATGTAACTAGGGACCACAAAATGGTATTGTACAATGAAGGACTAATGTAACTAGGGACCATAAAGTGGTATTGTACGATCAAGGACTAATGTAACTAGGGACCATAAAGTGGTGTTGTACAATGAAGGACTAATGTAACTAGGGACGATAAAGTGGTATTGTACGATGAAGGACTAATGTAACTAGGGACCATATAGTGGTATTGTACGATGAAGGACTAATTTAACTAGAGACCATAAAGTGTTATTGTGCGATGAAGGACTAATGTAACTAGGGACCATAAAGTGGTATTGTATGATGAAGGAATAATGTAACTAGGGACCATAAAGTGGTATTGTACGATGAAGGACTAATGTAACTAGGGACCATAAAGTAGTACTGTACGAAGACGGACTAATGTAACTAGGGACCACAAAGTAGTACTGTACGATGAAGGACTAATGTAACTAGGGACCACAAAGTGGTATTCTACGATGAAGGACTAATGTAACTAGGGACAATAAAGTAGTACTGTACGAAGAAGGACTAATGTAACTAGAGACCATAACGTGGTATTGTACGATGGAGGACTAATGTAACTAGGGACCATAAACTGGTATTGTACGAAGAAGGACTAATGTAACTAGAGACCATAAAGTGGTATTGTACGATGGAGGACTAATGTAACTAGGGATCATAAAGTGGTATTGTACGATGAAGGACTAATGTAACTAGGGACCATAAAGTAGTACTGTACGATGAAGGACTAATGTAACTAGGGACCATAAAGTGGTATTGTACGATGAAGGACTAATGTAACTAGGGACCATCAAGTGTTATTGTACGATGAAGGACTAATGTAACTAGGGACCATAAAGTGTTATTGTACGATGAAGGACTAATGTAACTAGAGACCATAAAGTGGTATTGTACGATGAAGGACTAATGTAACTAGGGACCATAAAGTAGTACTGTACGATGAAGGACTAATGTAACTAGGGACCATAAAGTGGTATTGTACGATGAAGGACTAATGTAACTAGAGACCATAAAGTAGTACTGTACGATGAAGGACTAATGTAACTAGGGACCATAAAGTGGTATTGTACGATGAGGGACTAATGTAACTAGGGACCATAAATGGTATTGTACGATGAAGGACTAATGTAACTAGGGAACATAAAGTGGTATTGTACGATGAAGGACTAATGTAACTAGAGACCATAACGTGGTATTGTACGATGAAGGGCTAATGTAACTAGGGACCATAAAGTGGTATTGTGCGATGAAGGACTAATGTAACTAGGGACCATAAAGTGGTATTGTGCGATGAAGGACTAATGTAACTAGGGACCATAAATTGGTATTGTACGATGAAGGACTAATGTAACTAGAGACCATAAAGTAGTACTGTACGATGAAGGACTAATGTAACTAGGGACCATAAAGTGGTATTGTACGATGAAGGACTAATGTAACTAGAGACCATAAAGTGGTATTGTACGATGAAGGACTAATGTAACTAGGGACCATAAAGTGGTATTGTACGATGAAGGACTAATGTAACTAGGGACCATAAAGTGGTATTGTACGATGAGGGACTAATGTAACTAGAGACCATAAAGTAGTACTGTACGATGAAGGACGAATGTAACTAGGGACCATAAAGTGGTATTTAACGACGAAGGACTAATGTAACTAGGGACCATTAAGTGGTATTGTACGATGAGGGACTAATGTAACTAGGGACCATAAAGTGGTATTGTACGATGAAGGACTAATGTAACTAGGGACCATAAAGTGGTATTGTACGATGGAGGACTAATGTAACTAGAGACCATAGAGTGGTATTGTATGATGAAGGACTAATGTAACTAGGGACCATGAAGTGGTATTGTATGATGGACTAATGTAACTAGGGACCATAAAGTAGTATTGTACGATGAAGGACTAATGTAACTAGGGACCATAAAGTGGTATTGTACGATGAGGACTAATGTAACTAGGGACCATAAAGTGGTATTGTACGATGAAGGACTAATGTAACTAGGGACCATAAAGTGATATTGTACGATGAAGGACTAATGTAACTAGGGACCATAAAGTGGTATTGTACGATGAGGACTAACGTAACTAGGGAACATAAAGTGGTATTGTGCGATGACGGACTAATGTAACTAGGGACCATAAAGTGGTATTGTACGATGAAGGACTAATGTAACTAGAGACCATAAAGTGGTATTTTACGATGAAGGACTAATGTAACTAGGGACCATAAAGTGTTATTGTACGATGAAGGACTAATGTAACTAATGACAATAAAAAGGTATTGTACGATAAGGACTATTGTAACTAGGGACCATAAAGTGTTATTGTACGATGGAGGACTAATGTAACTAGGGACCATAAAGTGGTATTGTACGATAAGGACTAATGTAACTAGGGACCATAAAGTGGTATTGTACGATAAGGACTAATGTAACTAGGCACCATAAAGTGGTATTGTACCATAAGGACTAATGTAACTAAGGACCATAAAGAGGTATTGTACGATACGGACTAATGTAACTAGGGACCATAAAGTGTTATTGTACGATGAAGGACTAATATAACTAGGGACCATAAAGTGGTATTATACGATAAGGACTAATGTAACTAGAGACCATAAAGTTGTATTGTACGATGAAGGACTAATGTAACTAGAGACCATAAAGTGGTATTGTATGATGAGGGACTAATGTAACTAGAGACCATAAAGTGGTATTGTATGATGAGGGACTAATGTAACTAGGGACCATAAAGTTGTATTGTACGATGAAGGACTAATGTAACTAGGGACCATAAAGTGGTATTGTACGATGAAGGACTAATGTAACTAGGGACCATAAAGTGGTATTATACGATAAGGACTAATGTAACTAGGGACCATAAAGTGTTATTGTACGATGAAGGACTAATGTAACTAGAGACCATAAAGTGTTATTGTACGATGAAGGACTAATGTAACTAGGGACCATAAAGTGGTATTATACGATAAGGCCTAATGTAACTAGGGACCATAAAGTTGTATTGTACGATAAGGACTAATGTACCTAGGGACCAAAAAGTGTTATTGTATGATGAGGGACTAATGTAACTAGGGACCATAAAGTGGTATTATACGATAAGGACTAATGTAACTAGGGACCATAAAGTTGTATTGTACGATAAGGACTAATGAACCTAGGGACCATAAAGTGTTATTGTATGATGAGGGACTAATGTAACTAGGGACCATAAAGTGTTATTGTATGATGAGGGACTAATGTAACTAGAGACCATAAAGTGTTATTGTATGATGAGGGACTAATGTAACTAGAGACCATAAAGTTGTATTGTACGATGAAGGACTAATGTAACTAGGGACCATAAAGTGGTATTGTACGATAAGGACTAATGTAACTAGGGACCATAAAGTGGTATTGTACGATAAGGACTAATGTTACTAGAGACCATAAAGTGGTATTGTATGATGAAGGACTAATGTAACTAGGGACCATAAAGTGGTATTGTACGATGAAGGACTAATGTAACTAGGGACTATAAAGTGGTATTATACGATAAGGACTAACGTAACTAGGGACCATAAAGTGTTATTGTACGTAGAAGGACTAATGTAACTAGGGACCGTAAAGTGGTATTATACGATAAGGACTAATGTAACTAGGGACCATAAAGTGGTATTGTATGATGAAGGACTAATGTAACTAGGGACCATAAAGTGGTATTGTACGATGTAGGACTAATGTAACTAGGGACCATAAAGTGGTATTATACGATAAGGACTAATGTAACTAGGGACCATTAAGTTGTATTGTACGATAAGGACTAATGTAACTAGGGACCATAAAGTGGTATTGTATGATGAGGGACTAATGTAACTAGAGACCATAAAGTGGTATTGTACGATGAAGGACTAATGTAACTAGGGACCATAAAGTGGTATTGTACGATAAGGACTAATGTTACTAGAGACCATAAAGTGGTATTGTATGATGAAGGACTAATGTAACTAGGGACCATAAAGTGGTATTGTACGATGAAGGACTAATGTAACTAGGGACCATAAAGTGGTATTATACGATAAGGACTAATGTAACTAGGGACCATAAAGTGTTATTGTACGTTGAAAGACTAATGTAACTAGGGACCATAAAGTGGTATTATACGATAAGGACTAATGTAACTAGGGACCATAAAGTGTTATTGTACGATGAAGGACTAATGTAACTAGAGACCATAAAGTGTTATTGTACGATGAAGGACTAATGAAACTAGGGACCATAAAGTGGTATTATACGATAAGGACTAATGTAACTAGGGACCATAAAGTTGTATTGTACGATAAGGACTAATGTAACTAGGGACCATAAAGTGGTATTGTATGATGAGGGACTAATGTAACTAGAGACCATAAAGTTGTATTGTACGATGAAGGACTAATGTAACTAGGGACCATAAAGTGGTATTGTACGATAAGGACTAATGTTACTAGAGACCATAAAGTGGTATTGTATGATGAAGAACTAATGTAACTAGGGACCATAAAGTGGTATTGTACGATGAAGGACTAATGTAACTAGGGACCATAAAGTGGTATTATACGATAAGGACTTATGTAACTAGGGACCATAAAGTGTTATTGTACGTTGAAGGACTAATGTAACTAGGGACCATAAAGTGGTATTATACGATAAGGACTAATGTAACTAGGGACCATAAAGTGTTATTGTACGATGAAGGACTAATGTAACTAGAGACCATAAAGTGTTATTGTACGATGAAGGACTAATGTAACTAGGGACCATAAAGTGGTATTATACGATAAGGACTAATGTAACTAGGGACCATAAAGTTGTATTGTACGATAAGGACTAATGTAACTAGGGACCATAAAGTGGTATTGTATGATGAGGGACTAATGTAGCTAGAGACCATAAAGTTGTATTGTGCGATGAAGGACTAATGTAACTAGGGACCATAAAGTGGTATTGTACGATAAGGACTAATGTTACTAGAGACCATAAAGTGGTATTGTATGATGAAGGACTAATGTAACTAGGGACCATAAAGTGGTATTGTACGATGAAGGACTAATGTAACTAGGGACCATAAAGTGGTATTATACGATAAGGACTAATGTAACTAGGGACCATAAAGTGTTATTGTACGTTGAAGGACTAATGTAACTAGGGACCATTAAGTGGTATTATACGATAAGGACTAATGTAACTAGAGACCATAAAGTTGTATTGTACGATGAAGGACTAATGTAACTAGAGACCATAAAGTGGTATTGTATGATGGGGGACTAATGTAACTAGAGACCATAAAGTGGTATTGTATGATGAGGGACTAATGTAACTAGGGACCATAAAGTTGTATTGTACGATGAAGGACTAATGTAACTAGGGACCATAAAGTGGTATTGTACGATGAAGGACTAATGTAACTAGGGACCATAAAGTGGTATTATACGATAAGGACTAATGTAACTAGGGACCATAAAGTGTTATTGTACGATGAAGGACTAATGTAACTAGAGACCATAATGTGTTATTGTACGATGAAGGACTAATGTAACTAGGGACCATAAAGTGGTATTATACGATAAGGACTAATGTAACTAGGGACCATAAAGTTGTATTGTACGATAAGGACTAATGTACCTAGGGACCATAAAGTGTTATTGTATGATGAGGGACTAATGTAACTAGGGACCATAAAGTGGTATTATACGATAAGGACTAATGTAACTAGGGACCATAAAGTTGTATTGTACGATAAGGACTAATGTACCGAGGGACCATAAAGTGTTATTGTATGATGAGGGACTAATGTAACTAGGGACCATAAAGTGTTATTGTATGATGAGGGACTAATGTAACTAGAGACCATAAAGTGTTATTGTATGATGAGGGACTAATGTAACTAGAGACCATAAAGTTGTATTGTACGATGAAGGACTAATGTAACTAGGGACCATAAAGTGGTATTGTACGATAAGGACTAATGTAACTAGGGACCATAAAGTGGTATTGTACGATAAGGACTAATGTTACTAGAGACCATAAAGTGGTATTGTATGATGAAGGACTAATGTAACTAGGGACCATAAAGTGGTATTGTACGATGAAGGACTAATGTAACTAGGGACCATAAAGTGGTATTATACGATAAGGACTAATGTAACTAGGGACCATAAAGTGTTATTGTACGTTGAAGGACTAATGTAACTAGGGACCATAAAGTGGTATTATACGATAAGGACTAATGTAACTAGGGACCATAAAGTGGTATTGTATGATGAAGGACTAATGTAACTAGGGACCATAAAGTGGTATTGTACGATGTAGAACTAATGTAACTAGGGACCATAAAGTGGTATTATACGATAAGGACTAATGTAACTAGGGACCATAAAGTTGTATTGTACGATAAGGACTAATGTAACTAGGGACCATAAAGTGGTATTGTATGATGAGGGACTAATGTAACTAGAGACCATAAAGTGGTATTGTACGATGAAGGACTAATGTAACTAGGGACCATAAAGTGGTATTGTACGATAAGGACTAATGTTACTAGAGACCATAAAGTGGTATTGTATGATGAAGGACTAATGTAACTAGGGACCATAAAGTGGTATTATACGATGAAGGACTAATGTAACTAGGGACCATAAAGTGGTATTATACGATAAGGACTAATGTAACTAGGGACCATAAAGTTTTATTGTACGTTGAAGGACTAATGTAACTAGGGACCATAAAGTGGTATTATACGATAAGGACTAATGTAACTAGGGACTATAAAGTGTTATTGTACGATGAAGGACTAATGTAACTAGAGACCATAAAGTGTTATTGTACGATGAAGGACTAATGTAACTAGGGACCATAAAGTGCTATTATACGATAAGGACTAATGTAACTAGGGACCATAAAGTTGTATTGTACGATAAGGACTAATGTAACTAGGGACCATAAAGTGGTATTGTATGATGAGGGACTAATGTAACTAGACACCATAAAGTTGTATTGTACGATGAAGGACTAATGTAACTAGGGACCATAAAGTGGTATTGTACGATAAGGACTAATGTTACTAGAGACCATAAAGTGGTATTGTATGATGGAGGACTAATGTAACTAGGGACCATAAAGTGGTATTGTACGATGAAGGACTAATGTAACTAGGGACCATAAAGTGGTATTATACGATAAGGACTAATGTAACTAGGGACCATAAAGTGTTATTGTACGTTGAAGGACTAATGTAACTAGGGACCATAAAGTGGTATTATACGATAAGGACTAATGTAACTAGGGACCATAAAGTGTTATTGTACGATGAAGGACTAATTTAACTAGGGACAATAAAGTGGTATTGTACGATAAGGACTAATGTAACTAGGGACCATAAAGTGTTATTGTACGATGAAGGACTAATGTAACTAGGACCATAAAGTGGTATTGTATGATGAAGGACTAATTTAACTAGGTAACATCAAGTGGTATTTTATGATGAAGGACTAATGTAACTATGGACCATAAAGTGGTATTGTACGATGAAGGACTAATTTAACTAGGGACCATAAAGTGGTATTGTATGATGAAGGACTAATGTAACTAGAGACCATAGAGTGGTATTGTATGATGAAGGGCTAATGTAACTAGGGACCATGAAGTGGTATTGTATGATGAAGGACTAATGTAACTAGGGACCATAAAGTAGTATTGTACGATGAAGGACTAATGTAACTAGGGACCATAATGTGGTATTGTACGATGAAGAACTAATGTAACTAGGGACCATAAAGTGGTATTGTACGATGAAGGACTAATGTAACTAGGGACCATAAAGTGATATTGTACGATGAAGGACTAATGTAACTAGGGACCATAAAGTGGTATTATACGATAAGGACTAATGTAACTAGAGACCATAAAGTTGTATTGTACGATGAAGGACTAATGTAACTAGAGACCATAAAGTGGTATTGTATGATGAGGGACTAATGTAACTAGAGACCATAAAGTGGTATTGTACGATGAAGGACTAATGTAACTAGGGACCATAAAGTGATATTGTACGATGAAGGACTAATGTAACTAGGGACCATAAAGTGGTATTGTACGATGAGGACTAACGTAACTAGGGAACATAAAGTGGTATTGTACGATGAGGACTAACGTAACTAGGGAACATAAAGTGGTATTGTGCGATGAAGGACTAATGTAACTAGGGACCATAAAGTGGTATTGTACGATGAAGGACTAATGTAACTAGGGACCATAAAGTGGTATTGTACGATGAAGAACTAATGTAACTAGGGACCATAAAGTGGTATTGTACGATGAAGGACTAATGTAACTAGGGACCATAAAGTGATATTGTACGATGAAGGACTAATGTAACTAGGGACCATAAAGTGGTATTGTACGATGAGGACTAACGTAACTAGGGAACATAAAGTGGTATTGTGCGATGAAGGACTAATGTAACTAGGGACCATAAAGTGGTATTGTACGATGAAGGACTAATGTAACTAGAGACCATAAAGTGGTATTTTACGATGAAGGACTAATGTAACTAGGGACCATAAAGTGTTATTGTACGATGAAGGACTAATGTAACTAGGGACAATAAAAAGGTATTGCACGATAAGGACTATTGTAACTAGGGACCATAAAGTGTTATTGTACGATGGAGGACTAATGTAACTAGGGACCATAAAGTGGTATTGTACGATAAGGACTAATGTAACTAGGGACCATAAAGTGGTATTGTACGATAAGGACTAATGTAACTAGGCACCATAAAGTGGTATTGTACCATAAGGACTAATGTAACTAGGGACCATAAAGTGGTATTGTACGATAAGGACTAATGTAACTAGGGACCATAAAGTGTTATTGTACGATGAAGGACTAATGTAACTAGGGACCATAAAGTGGTATTATACGATAAGGACTAATGTAACTAGAGACCATAAAGTTGTATTGTACGATGAAGGACTAATGTAACTAGAGACCATAAAGTGGTATTGTATGATGAGGGACTAATGTAACTAGAGACCATAAAGTGGTATTGTATGATGAGGGACTAATGTAACTAGGGACCATAAAGTTGTATTGTACGATGAAGGACTAATGTAACTAGGGACCATAAAGTGGTATTGTACGATGAAGGACTAATGTAACTAGGGACCATAAAGTGGTATTATACGATAAGGACTAATGTAACTAGGGACCATAAAGTGTTATTGTACGATGAAGGACTAATGTAACTAGAGACCATAAAGTGTTATTGTACGATGAAGGACTAATGTAACTAGGGACCATAAAGTGGTATTATACGATAAGGACTAATGTAACTAGGGACCATAAAGTTGTATTGTACGATAAGGACTAATGTACCTAGGGACCATAAAGTGTTATTGTATGATGAGGGACTAATGTAACTAGGGACCATAAAGTGGTATTATACGATAAGGACTAATGTAACTAGGGACCATAAAGTTGTATTGTACGATAAGGACTAATGAACCTAGGGACCATAAAGTGTTATTGTATGATGAGGGACTAATGTAACTAGGGACCATAAAGTGTTATTGTATGATGAGGGACTAATGTAACTAGAGACCATAAAGTGTTATTGTATGATGAGGGACTAATGTAACTAGAGACCATAAAGTTGTATTGTACGATGAAGGACTAATGTAACTAGGGACCATAAAGTGGTATTGTACGATAAGGACTAATGTAACTAGGGACCATAAAGTGGTATTGTACGATAAGGACTAATGTTACTAGAGACCATAAAGTGGTATTGTATGATGAAGGACTAATGTAACTAGGGATCATAAAGTGGTATTGTACGATGAAGGACTAATGTAACTAGGGACCATAAAGTGGTATTATACGATAAGGACTAACGTAACTAGGGACCATAAAGTGTTATTGTACGTTGAAGGACTAATGTAACTAGGGACCGTAAAGTGGTATTATACGATAAGGACTAATGTAACTAGGGACCATAAAGTGGTATTGTATGATGAAGGACTAATGTAACTAGGGACCATAAAGTGGTATTGTACGATGTAGGACTAATGTAACTAGGGACCATAAAGTGGTATTATACGATAAGGACTAATATAACTAGGGACCATAAAGTTGTATTGTACGATAAGGACTAATGTAACTAGGGACCATAAAGTGGTATTGTATGATGAGGGACTAATGTAACTAGAGACCATAAAGTGGTATTGTACGATGAAGGACTAATGTAACTAGGGACCATAAAGTGGTATTGTACGATAAGGACTAATGTTACTAGAGACCATAAAGTGGTATTGTATGATGAAGGACTAATGTAACTAGGGACCATAAAGTGGTATTGTACGATGAAGGACTAATGTAACTAGGGACCATAAAGTGGTATTATACGATAAGGACTAATGTAACTAGGGACCATAAAGTGTTATTGTACGTTGAAGGACTAATGTAACTAGGGACCATAAAGTGGTATTATACGATAAGGACTAATGTAACTAGGGACCATAAAGTGTTATTGTACGATGAAGGACTAATGTAACTAGAGACCATAAAGTGTTATTGTACGATGAAGGACTAATGTAACTAGGGACCATAAAGTGGTATTATACGATAAGGACTAATGTAACTAGGGACCATAAAGTTGTATTGTACTATAAGGACTAATGTAACTAGGGACCATAAAGTGGTATTGTATGATGAGGGACTAATGTAACTAGAGACCATAAAGTTGTATTGTACGATGAAGGACTAATGTAACTAGGGACCATAAAGTGGTATTGTACGATAAGGACTAATGTTACTAGAGACCATAAAGTGGTATTGTATGATGAAGGACTAATGTAACTAGGGACCATAAAGTGGTATTTTACGATGAAGGACTAATGTAACTAGGGACCATAAAGTGGTATTATACGATAAGGACTAATGTAACTAGGGACCATAAAGTGTTATTGTACGTTGAAGGACTAATGTAACTAGGGACCATAAAGTGGTATTATACGATAAGGACTAATGTAACTAGAGACCATAAAGTTGTATTGTACGATGAAGGACTAATGTAACTAGAGACCATAAAGTGGTATTGTATGATGAGGGACTAATGTAACTAGAGACCATAAAGTGGTATTGTATGATGAGGGACTAATGTAACTAGGGACCATAAAGTTGTATTGTACGATGAAGGACTAATGTAACTAGGGACCATAAAGTGGTATTGTACGATGAAGGACTAATGTAACTAGGGACCATAAAGTGGTATTATACGATAAGGACTAATGTAACTAGGGACCATAAAGTGTTATTGTACGATGAAGGACTAATGTAACTAGAGACCATAAAGTGTTATTGTACGATGAAGGACTAATGTAACTAGGGACCATAAAGTGGTATTATACGATAAGGACTGATGTAACTAGGGACCATAAAGTTGTATTGTGCGATAAGGACTAATGTACCTAGGGACCATAAAGTGTTATTGTATGATGAGGGACTAATGTAACTAGGGACCATAAAGTGGTATTATACGATAAGGACTAATGTAACTAGGGACCATAAAGTTGTATTGTACGATAAGGACTAATGTACCGAGGGACCATAAAGTGTTATTGTATGATGAGGGACTAATGTAACTAGGGACCATAAAGTGGTATTATACGATAAGGACTAATGTAACTAGGGACCATAAAGTTGTATTGTACGATAAGGACTAATGTAACTAGGGACCATAAAGTGGTATTGTATGATGAGGGACTAATGTAACTAGAGACCATAAAGTGGTATTGTACGATGAAGGACTAATGTAACTAGGGACCATAAAGTGGTATTGTACGATAAGGACTAATGTTACTAGAGACCATAAAATGGTATTGTATGATGAAGGACTAATGTAACTAGGGACCATAAAGTGGTATTGTACGATGAAGGACTAATGTAACTAGGGACCATAAAGTGGTATTATACGATAAGGACTAATGTAACTAGGGACCATAAAGTGTTATTGTACGTTGAAGGACTAATGTAACTAGGGACCATAAAGTGGTATTATACGATAAGGACTAATGTAACTAGGGACCATAAAGTGGTATTGTATGATGAAGGACTAATGTAACTAGGGACCATAAAGTGGTATTGTACGATGTAGGACTAATGTAACTAGGGACCATAAAGTGGTATTATACGATAAGGACTAATGTAACTAGGGACCATAAAGTTGTATTGTACGATAAGGACTAATGTAACTAGGGACCATAAAGTGGTATTGTATGATGAGGGACTAATGTAACTAGAGACCATAAAGTGGTATTGTACGATGAAGGACTAATGTAACTAGGGACCATAAAGTGGTATTGTACGATAAGGACTAATGTTACTAGAGACCATAAAGTGGTATTGTATGATGAAGGACTAATGTAACTAGGGACCATAAAGTGGTATTGTACGATGAAGGACTAATGTAACTAGGGACCATAAAGTGGTATTATACGATAAGGACTAATGTAACTAGGGACCATAAAGTGTTATTGTACGTTGAAGGACTAATGTAACTAGGGACCATAAAGTGGTATTATACGATAAGGACTAATGTAACTAGGGACTATAAAGTGTTATTGTACGATGAAGGACTAATGTAACTAGAGACCATAAAGTGTTATTGTACGATGAAGGACTAATGTAACTAGGGACCATAAAGTGGTATTATACGATAAGGACTAATGTAACTAGGGACCATAAAGTGTTATTGTACGATAAGGACTAATGTTACTAGAGACCATAAAGTGGTATTGTATGATGAAGGACTAATGTAACTAGGGACCATAAAGTGGTATTGTACGATGAAGGACTAATGTAACTAGGGACCATAAAGTGTTATTGTACGATGAAGGACTAATGTAACTAGGGACCATAAAGTGTTATTGTACGATGAAGGACTAATGTAACTAGAGACCATAAAGTGGTATTGTACGATGAAGGACTAATGTAACTAGGGACCATAAAGTAGTACTGTACGATGAAGGACTAATATAACTAGGGACCATAAAGTGGTATTGTACGATGAAGGACTAATGTAACTAGAGACCATAAAGTAGTACTGTACGATGAAGGACTAATGTAACTAGGGACCATAAAGTGGTATTGTACGATGAGGGACTAATGTAACTAGGGACCATAAAGTGGTATTGTACGATGAAGGACTAATGTAACTAGGGACCATAAAGTGGTATTGTACGATGAAGGACTAATGTAACTAGAGACCATAACGTGGTATTGTACGATGAAGGACTAATGTAACTAGGGACCATAAAATGGTATTGTACGATGAAGGACTAATGTAACTAGGGACCATAAATTGGTATTGTACGATGAAGGACTAATGTAACTAGAGACCATAAAGTAGTACTGTACGATGAAGGACTAATGTAACTAGGGACCATAAAGTGGTATTGTACGATGAAGGACTAATGTAACTAGAGACCATAAAGTGGTATTGTACGATGAAGGACTAATGTAACTAGGGACCATAAAGTGGTATTGTATGATGAAGGACTAATGTAACTAGGGACCATAAAGTGGTATAGTACGATGAAGGACTAATGTAACTAGGGACCATAAAGTGGTATTGTACGATGAAGGACTAATGTAACTAGAGACCATAAAGTAGTACTGTACGATGAAGGACTAATGTAACTAGGAACCATAAAGTGGTATTGTACGATGAAGGACTAATGTAACTAGGGACCATTAAGTGGTATTGTACGATGAGGGACTAATGTAACTAGGGACCATAAAGTGGTATTGTACGATGAAGGACTAATGTAACTAGGGACCATAAAGTGGTATTGTACTGCCCCCGTAATTGAATTATATAGAGACCACGGTGGCTATTTTGGAAATTATAGCGAAAGTTATGGCTGTCATAGTTATGACGTGGGTAGTCATGACGTAAGCACGGATGACGCAGACTATATGCCAGCAGGCTACTTGAGCTGAGATTCTCAGTGACGTCAGCATTTATTCGAGAAGGATCCAAGATGTACGACGCAGTCGCGAGAAACGTGGAATTCTGATGAGGAAGAAATTATGCTATTGGAGGGGAGACTCAAACCAATGAACGATAGTCTAAAGGAAGACGGAGATTGCTGAAACTATGGTATTTTTATTACTTTTTGGAATGCAGAATTGTGGAAATCCATTTGCAGTAGAGGCATTGATCTGGAATTTTGGTGAAATTAATTTTCAGTTTTTGAATTATGAAAATCCGTCATGTATTGACGAAGTTGGAACTTCTAGCGATGACGCAGTAACACGCGATGGAAGGGATAGATACGCCCCTCATGAAGTTCATAAAAGGCCTTGCGCAGAAGAGAGGAGCCTCATTCGCTCATTCTCAATTGTGAGATTTCAAATAGTCATTTCAGTGAAACGTCGAGTGAGACTATTAGTGAAAAAGTCGTCTTTGTAACGCGTGGCGAAGCCACTAGTCGAACATACAAGCAGTGCAGGTTTACTGTGAAGTAAATCTAGGTGAAGTTGAAACGACACTTAAAACGCTTCTACGAGATTAGCTGTGAACAGTTAGCGGTCGCCTATAAGCTAATTCTCTTGTGCATTGCTACAGTAAGGACTGTAGAAAAGCTGAACAGTTTCGAGGAAGTATTTTGGAAGTTATTGACAATATTAGACGACTGACAAAAGTGATTTTCTCGCCACAGGAGAAACACTTTGTATAGCCAGACTCTACGCTACGGCTGACAGGGCTAGTGAAATAGGGAGACTTCAGATTGCTTTTGTGACACAACACTGCAGTATAATGGAGCAATTTAATAAGGCAGTTTGTTCTTCTAATAATATTACCGAAGAGCAAATGGAAGGCTAAAGGACTTAATGCAATTGGGACATATTTCAACGGAGTAAAATAGCAACATGGAACTTCGCTAATTGCTATTCCATACAAGCGAACATGTGGTAAATAACCATCTACACCCATGTTTCGTGATTAAAGGCTGAATACTATCAAACAGCAATAGAAATGACTTCATACTTTCTGAATATGAATATTTCTTCGGAAATTTATACAAAAACTTCATGGCGATTTTCAACTGGAACTTCAGGGATTTTTCAAGAGAGGTCAGGGTTGTCCCGACTCACAAAGAAGATTATTGCCGGAAGGATGTCGTTCGTCTTCGTGAAGCAGTTCGATTCTCCGATGGTGCTGTTTCTGGTTTCGAGGATGGAGCTCAGCTTTAACTTGGTGAAATGGATCCATCAACAGTCTTCTTTGGGGAATTTTCCTCTGGAACGTCAATCGGCAGATAAGGTAGTCGTGAACGTTTATTGTATTTGAGTTTCTTAGCAATGTTTGAGCAACTATTTTTCCCATATTTTTGTCCTCATGTATTTTTGCCCGATATTCTTGTTTGAGATTCCTATTCTCAGTACACCTTGATGAGTTATGCCTTTTTCGACGTTTTATTAAGACATTGTTATGTCATGGGCATAGTTAATGATTTTGAATCAGTTGAGACTGATATTTAGATTTTTCAGTAATTTGCTTATTTTTGTAGTCTCGATTTGACTGTAAGTTAATGATTTTTATGGCAGATTTAATTTCAGACAGCGTGTCACTTTATTAAAGTAATTCTACCCCAGTTTAATTACTTTGACCAATTTTCTGTCATCATCAAGAAGGAAGAACATTTAAATGATTTTAGAGCGTTAAAATCCAGTACGTTGTCGACGATCTTGGAAATACTAGTCGTTATTTGAATTGATTGCAACACAGACATTTATCGTCAGTCATGAACGACCATTGCATCTTAGGCAATTTTGTGAAAGATGAACATTAATTATGAATTATTGAATGCATTAAATTCGTGAAACTTGTGTTAGGTTTTTTCTCATATAGAGATTTATATAATGATGTTTGCATTCCCCAGTCTAATTGGATTCTATTCGACTATTATGCAGTTAGTCGCACTTTGTTTGATGATAGTATTTTTATACTACAATTCTTTGAAGATGTTAATCTTAAATTTTGATAGACCAGACAGGCGTATATAAGCGTATTCACTATTAAATTTGTTTGTGATTGGCAAATTTTTATTTCATTTCGATTCATGAATGAAATCCACGAAGTTTAAATGACAACAGTTTTGAAACAATTATTGATATAAGAATTTTTAAGTGGAACTATGAATGTATAATCGATAGTGCAGCGGACATGTTGAAAGTCGCTGTTGTATAATGCCCTTAAATAAATGAAGGAGATCCCACAGTAGTTAATAATGATAAAGAATTATTTGTGGAAGTTTTGTAAGTTCGGTGGAAGTTTTAATGCCATATAGTTTAATATATGATGAATTTTGGGCTAATTTGAATGCAGTTTGTGCATTATTTTGTAAGCGAAGGATTTTCCGCTAGAGTGTATTGTCATAGTTCGTTGAAAATTAATCAAGTGAATTTACTGTTATAATTAACAAGAGTTGTGAAAGAATTTGAGATAAGATTTTGAATGAAGATTGCCGTCACGAATAATTAAAATTATTACAACCTTTATTAAACCAGATTGTGACATTTACATGTATAACTAACCTTCATTGGTCGATTATATTAAACACGATTATGAATTTACCAATCGGACAAAACATGTGGTTCAATGTATTTCTTAAATTATTAATTTAAATAATTTAAATGTTGATATTGTAAATAATAAATGTAAATATCTTTGACAATAATGTGGAACGAAAGTAATGTTAAAGGCGCGTTTAAAAATTTTTGTAATTATTTTCGACAATATTATAAACAATTTCTAATTGTTATAAATAATTTATGTGATTTTGTTATAAACAATTAAGAGTGTGTTATGATACTCTAAACTATGCTGTTTAAACATTTGGATGATAACTTAACAAGTTTAAGTAATGTTAAAATAATCCAGTGGGATGGATGTTAAACATTTGAAAGATTTGCGTCAATATGTATGAGTTGTCTTGTAGACATTTAAAGCTTTAAAAGGAGCTGAATTCTTACGCAAGTGTGGTGTGAGGAGTGCGCCCCA
Organism: Meconema thalassinum; assembly: GCA_946902985.2. Taxonomy (NCBI): domain Eukaryota; kingdom Metazoa; phylum Arthropoda; class Insecta; order Orthoptera; family Tettigoniidae; genus Meconema; species Meconema thalassinum. The sequence goes on from OX336397.1 coordinate 20,300,639, forward strand.
TTTGACGGGCATGCGTCAGGTTGAGGAGTAGACCAGCTGGCTCGACATCTGGTTACAAGCGGGTGAGGTCGATACTCCGGCCTTGTGCCTATTAATAAAGGTGTTATGTTTATTAAAAGGAAACCAAATGCTCTATATATGTCGTACCCTGACTTCCTCATCCAATCCAATTGTGTTATAAAATGTTACGTTATTTTGAGCTCATGGGAGCTAACAGATTGTTTGATAAATTTGCAAGTCCTTTAGGAGGACGTAGTCAGATTGACATAGGCTACTGATAGCCACGTTTATTTTGTTGAGTTGTGAAAATCATACTCTTTATTTGAAAATAAAGCTTTTGTACAGTTCAAAGTTCTCGTCTTCGGTCTGGTTCATTTTTAAATGTCATGGTGAAGGTTATTGTGAGAGCATACTTTAATGATCCTGTTGTCAACCCAATCCCCGAGATATTTATAAGAGGTAAGTAAATGTAAGTATGAAACCCCGTCTATTTTGGTGTGTTCCACAATAATTTTTCTTGGTAACTTCTGTGTTCAAACCTCGGTAGTATCTGTCAGTGCCATTTTCATTGATGTAGCTGAGCTGGTGCGATTGATTGTTGGCAATCCGATTGAGGGGGCGGATATCTGACAGCCTACTATCCGGGTAAACGGGGACAGAAGGATTGGCGCACCTAAAACGTTGGGGCTCGATTCAACATAACTGGATCACCAGGTTGAACGCCAGTAGAATTGGCAAACCTAAAACGTGTGGTTCGATTAGACTCAAATAAAGAGGTTGATTCTTTGTTAGATGTCTAGGCCAATTGTAGAATTTAAGAGTGTGATTATATAGGAATTAAATGTTGCATTGTAGTAGGAAAATTACACTCAGAAAAGATCAGATCTTATACGACTTGAGAAAGGTTAAATAGGCTGGAAACTTAGAAAAATCGCCTATGATCTGGAATCTTATTTTATTTGACCGGCTTATGACATTTTAGTCATATTAAAGATAAAATTAAATTATTTGGATTGTAAATGTAAATTATTTGTGTTAGGATATTTTAAAATGAGCCAGGGAAATTTGAACATGTGCGTGAGTTTGTTTCAACATGAAGTGTCTTCGAAAGTTAATTATAAGGTAGTTATAAGTTAGATTTAAGACAGAAAATTGATCAAATTTATATATGGTGAAAAGTGTTGCTCAAATGTTGTTATTTTGCTCTTTTGATGTATGTCCCTACAGCAGTCTAATTTTTGAATAATATTGTAATGGCAGATGAAAGTTTGAAGATGATGTTAGCGGAGATGTCTGCTAATATGAAGCAGATGATGGAGGAGAATGCTAGTAATTTGTCTGCTAATTTGAAAGCAAGGATGGAGGAAAATGCTAGTAATTTGTCTGCTAACTTGAAAGCTAGCATGGATGAAAGTTTGAAGGGTCTTCAGACTAGTTCTGCTAACTTAGAGGATCATATGTCGCGTTTACAGATTAATACCCAAGGAATTGAGAATACTGTAACTGACATGCGCTCAGACATGTCCAATGTTAAAATAGATGTGTCTAATATGCATAAAAATGTTGCTGATGTTAAAATAGATGTTGCTAATGTGCATAAAGATCTGACAATGTTGAATTTAGATGTTGCTAATGTCCGTAGTGATATTTCTTGTGCTAGGGCTGAGGTAGTTGTTGTCAAAAATGATGTTGCGACTGTCCAAGACAAGGTTGAGGAAGTCCAAAGAGGAATCCAAAATGTTAGAACTGATGTGTCCAATGTTCAGGTTGATATTAATAACATTCATTCGGATGTAAACGAAATGCAAAGCGACATAAATAAAATTCAAGTAGAGGTCAACACAGTTTTCGTAGACGTTGCTAAAGTCCAAACTGATGTAAATAAAGTCAGGGAAGAGATAGAAAATTCGAAAACTCTTTGTACACGTAATATAAGTGCATTAACGACTAGGCTAGTTGATGAGTCAGTTAGAACGACAGCATCTTTAGAAGGTTTAAAGTTTGATGTAGAGGTCATGAGAACCCAAGTATTGAAAGAGGATATTGAATTAGACATAGCAGAAATGTTAACGGAAAATATAGCAATATGGAAAGAAGAGTGGATTAGGTCAAGTGGGGAACATGTAACCCAAATTCAGGATCGTATTGAAAGGAAACTTGCCAGTACTCAAATTGATATTAACAATGAAGTAGTACAGATTAGGAAAGATTTAAGCGTCAGGATGGATTCGCTATCCGAAAGACAAGTTGAAGATAGGACAAAATTAGATCAGGATGTGCAAACATTAAAATCTGCATTAGAGGAACAGATTCATAAAGTTGTCTCTGATGTGAATGAAACGACGAGTAAACTACAGAATTTGAAGTTAGGAGAGGCTAATTTAATGGAGACCTACAAAGAAGAGTTAATCAAGAAAGTATTAACGGAAATCACTGACAAGGATACAGTAGGCTTGACTTGCGAAACTAGTAGGAATTATGCCAGAAGATATAACCTAGACCCAGAAGAGAGAGACGTGACTCCTGAAGAACGTATATCCAGATTCAGGGAGGAAGATGACGAGAGGAATATGGAACCTGAGTGGAACTATAGAGATAGTGGGAAAAACTACCCGGATTCATATCCGAGGAACGTAACGGTCATCAGGAATTTTGAAGATAAACCGCAAAAATTCAGTAACACGGATAGTTTGACACCTATCGAATATGTAAGGAACCTCAAAGATTATTTCATCGAAGCTCACATTCCCAGAGAGAGAGAGATGAAGATAGTGGAGAGATATTTGATTGGAGGACCCCTCGAATGGTTTCGCGCATTTAGATACACATTCAGTAACTTTGACGAGTTTGCAGAGGCATTAATCAAACGATTTTGGTCCATAGAAGCGCAGAATTCGTTAAGAGCGGAGGTGTATTCAAGAAAATACTCCGGTACTCTTCCAACGCGGTACGCTGATTTCTTTACGAGTCAATTATCCCGCTTGAGATTCTTACAACCCCCATTGTCCACGGAGCAACTTATTGATGCGATTTCTCGTATGCTGCCAGTTGAGGTGAGAAGACTAATAATTTCGTCCAACATCAGGGATTTAACCAGCATGGATGAATTACTGAGGAGGTTAGACTACACGAGTCCAATGCCTAACGTGGTGCAGAAAGGTCAAAGGCAGGAGTATAAAGAAATAAACACTGTATATATGGACCAAGTCCAACAAACTGACAAGCCAGATGAGGAGAAAACTGACAATGTAGGTCCTCACAGGAATAATCAGTTTCGAAATAACAGATCGCAAGGTTACCGACCGTATCAACAGAGAAGAGGCTGGAACTATAACCGAGGAAATTACAACGGAAGAGGCAGATATTATAACAATAATGGTTATAACCGAAATTATAACAGGAATAACCAGAGCCAAAACAGAAATCAGAATACTCAAGGTCAGGTTATGACACCCGATCAGTATCAGGAGAGAGAGAAGGAAAGCCAGCAATACCTGAAAGAATTACGGGAAAAAGAAGCAGACAACCAAAAGAAAAGGCAGGATGTTGTAATCGATCCTGGGCCTTCTACGAGCCAGCAGAACTTAGAAAATAGAAATACTGGACAGAAGAGAAATTAGAGAGGAGAGAATACATTAACCACACACAACCCAGATTTATGATTAAGGAACATAGAGGAAATATCATGCTAGAGTAAGCCAGTAATAATTCAATTTCGTGTTCAAGAGAGTTGAGGTTCTTGTAACACTGAGTTTAAAAACAATTTGCAACTGTTTTTAAAACGTGGTGAGAGGAGAATGCCCCCGTAATTGAATTATATAGAGACCACGGTGGCTATTTTGGAAATTATATCGAAAGTTATGGCTGTCATAGTTATGACGTGGGTAGTCATGACGTAAGCACGGATGACGCAGACGATATGCCAGCAGGCTACTTGAGCTGAGATTCTCAGTGACGTCAGCATTTATTCGAGAAGGATCCAAGATGTACGACGCAGTCGCGAGAAACGTGGAATTCTGCTGAGGAAGAAATTATGCTATTGGAGGGGAGACTCAAACCAATGAACGATAGTCTAAAGGAAGACGGAGATTGCTGAAACTATGGTATTTTTATTACTTTTTGGAATGCAGAATTGTGGAAATCCATTTGCAGTAGAGGCATTGATCTGGAATTTTGGTGAAATTAATTTTCAGTTTTTGAATTATGAAAATCCGTCATGTATTGACGAAGTTGGAACTTCTAGCGATGACGCAGTAACACGCGATGGAAGGGATAGATACGCCCCTCATGAAGTTCATAAAAGGCCTTGCACAGAAGAGAGGAGCCTCATTCGCTCATTCTCAATTGTGAGATTTCAAATAGTCATTTCAGTGAAACGTCGAGTGAGACTATTAGTGAAAAAGTCGTCTTTGTAACGCGTGGCGAAGCCACTAGTCGAACATACAAGCAGTGCAGGTTTACTGTGAAGTAAATCTAGGTGAAGTTGAAACGACACTTAAAACGCTTCTACGAGATTAGCTGTGAACAGTTAGCGGTCGCCTATAAGCTAATTCTCTTGTGCATTGCTACAGTAAGGACTGTAGAAAAGCTGAACAGTTTCGAGGAAGTATTTTGGAAGTTATTGACAATATTAGACGACTGACAAAAGTGATTTTCTCGCCACAGGAGAAACACTTTGTATAGCCAGACTCTACGCTACGGCTGACAGGGCTAGTGAAATAGGGAGACTTCAGATTGCTTTTGTGACACAACACTGCAGTATAATGGAGCAATTTAATAAGGCAGTTTGTTCTTCTAATAATATTACCGAAGAGCAAATGGAAGGCTAAAGGACTTAATGCAATTGGGACATATTTCAACGGAGTAAAATAGCAACATGGAACTTCGCTAATTGCTATTCCATACAAGCGAACATGTGGTAAATAACCATCTACACCCATGTTTCGTGATTAAAGGCTGAATACTATCAAACAGCAATAGAAATGACTTCATACTTTCTGAATATGAATATTTCTTCGGAAATTTATACAAAAACTTCATGGCGATTTTCAACTGGAACTTCAGGGATTTTTCAAGAGAGGTCAGGGTTGTCCCGACTCACAAAGAAGATTATTGCCGGAAGGATGTCGTTCGTCTTCGTGAAGCAGTTCGATTCTCCGATGGTGCTGTTTCTGGTTTCGAGGATGGAGCTCAGCTTTAACTTGGTGAAATGGATCCATCAACAGTCTTCTTTGGGGAATTTTCCTCTGGAACGTCAATCGGCAGATAAGGTAGTCGTGAACGTTTATTGTATTTGAGTTTCTTAGCAATGTTTGAGCAACTATTTTTCCCATATTTTTGTCCTCATGTATTTTTGCCCGATATTCTTGTTTGAGATTCCTATTCTCAGTACACCTTGATGAGTTATGCCTTTTTCGACGTTTTATTAAGACATTGTTATGTCATGGGCATAGTTAATGATTTTGAATCAGTTGAGACTGATATTTAGATTTTTCAGTAATTTGCTTATTTTTGTAGTCTCGATTTGACTGTAAGTTAATGATTTTTATGGCAGATTTAATTTCAGACAGCGTGTCACTTTATTAAAGTAATTCTACCCCAGTTTAATTACTTTGACCAATTTTCTGTCATCATCAAGAAGGAAGAACATTTAAATGATTTTAGAGCGTTAAAATCCAGTACGTTGTCGACGATCTTGGAAATACTAGTCGTTATTTGAATTGATTGCAACACAGACATTTATCGTCAGTCATGAACGACCATTGCATCTTAGGCAATTTTGTGAAAGATGAACATTAATTATGAATTATTGAATGCATTAAATTCGTGAAACTTGTGTTAGGTTTTTTCTCATATAGAGATTTATATAATGATGTTTGCATTCCCCAGTCTAATTGGATTCTATTCGACTATTATGCAGTTAGTCGCACTTTGTTTGATGATAGTATTTTTATACTACAATTCTTTGAAGATGTTAATCTTAGATTTTGATAGACCAGACAGGCGTATATAAGCGTATTCACTATTAAATTTGTTTGTGATTGGCAAATTTTTATTTCATTTCGATTCATGAATGAAATCCACGAAGTTTAAATGACAACAGTTTTGAAACAATTATTGATATAAGAATTTTTAAGTGGAACTATGAATGTATAATCGATAGTGCAGCGGACATGTTGAAAGTCGCTGTTGTATAATGCCCTTAAATAAATGAAGGAGATTCCCACAGTAGTTAATAATGATAAAGAATTATTTGTGGAAGTTTTGTAAGTTCGGTGGAAGTTTTAATGCCATATAGTTTAATATATGATGAATTTTGGGCTAATTTGAATGCAGTTTGTGCATTATTTTGTAAGCGAAGGATTTTCCGCTAGAGTGTATAGTCATAGTTCGTTGAAAATTAATCAAGTGAATTTACTGTTATAATTAACAAGAGTTGTGAAAGAATTTGAGATAAGATTTTGAATGAAGATTGCCGTCACAAATAATTAAAATTATTACAACCTTTATTAAACCAGATTGTGACATTTACATGTATAACTAACCTTCATTGGTCGATTATATTAAACACGATTATGAATTTACCAATCGGATAAAACATGTGGTTCAATGTATTTCTTAAATTATTAATTTAAATAATTTAAATGTTGATATTGTAAATAATAAATGTAAATATCTTTGACAATAATGTGGAACGAAAGTAATGTTAAAGGCGTGTTTAAAAATTTTTGTAATTATTTTCGACAATATTATAAACAATTTCTAATTGTTATAAATAATTTATGTGATTTTGTTATAAACAATTAAGAGTGTGTTATGATACTCTAAACTATGCTGTTTAAACATTTGGATGATAACTTAACAAGTTTAAGTAATGTTAAAATAATCCAGTGGGATGGAAGTTAAACATTTGAAAGATTTGCGTCAATATGTATGAGTTGTCTTGTAGACATTTAAAGCTTTAAAAGGAGCTGAATTCTTACGCAAGTGTGGTGTGAGGAGTGCGCCCCATTTGACGGGCATGCGTCAGGTTGAGGAGTAGACCAGCTGGCTCGACATCTGGTTACAAGCGGGTGAGGTCGATACTCCGGCCTTGTGCCTATTAATAAAGGTGTTATGTTTATTAAAAGGAAACCAAATGCTCTATATATGTCGTACCCTGACTTCCTCATCCAATCCAATTGTGTTATAAAATGTTACGTTATTTTGAGCTCATGGGAGCTAACAGATTGTTTGATAAATTTGCAAGTCCTTTAGGAGGACGTAGTCAGATTGACATAGGCTACTGATAGCCACGTTTATTTTGTTGAGTTGTGAAAATCATACTCTTTATTTGAAAATAAAGCTTTTGTACAGTTCAAAGTTCTCGTCTTCGGTCTGGTTCATTTTTAAATGTCATGGTGAAGGTTATTGTGAGAGCATACTTTAATGATCCTGTTGTCAACCCAATCCCCGAGATATTTATAAGAGGTAAGTAAATGTAAGTATGAAACCCCGTCTATTTTGGTGTGTTCCACAATAATTTTTCTTGGTAACTTCTGTGTTCAAACCTCGGTAGTATCTGTCAGTGCCATTTTCATTGATGTAGCTGAGCTGGTGCGATTGATTGTTGGCAATCAGATTGAGGGGGCGGATATCTGACAGCCTACTATCCGGGTAAACGGGGACAGTACGATGGAGGACTAATGTAACTAGAGACCATAAAGTGGTATTGTATGATGAAGGACTAATGTAACTAGGGACCATAAAGTGGTATTGTATGATGAAGGACTAATGTAACTAGGGACCATAAAGTAGTATTGTACGATGAAGGACTAATGTAACAAGGGACCATAAAGTGGTATTGTACGATGAAGGACTAATGTAACTAGGGACAATAAAGTGGTATTGTACGATGAAGGACTAATGTAACTAGGGACCATAAAGTTGTATTTTACGATGAAGGACTAATGTAACTAGGGACCATAAAGTGGTATTGTATGATGAAGGACTAATGTAACTAGGGACCATAAAGAGGTATTGTACGATGAAGGACTAATGTAACTAGGGACCATAAAGTTGTATTGTACGATGAGGACTAATGTAACTAGGGACCATAAAGTGGTATTGTATGATGAGGGACTAATGTAACTAGAGACCATAAAGTTGTATTGTACGATGAAGGACTAATGTAACTAGAGACCATAAAGTGGTATTGTATGATGAAGGACTAATGTAACTAGGGACCATAAAGAGGTATTGTACGATAAGGACTAATGTTACTAGAGACCATAAAGTGGTATTGTATGATGAAGGACTAATGTAACTAGGGACCATAAAGTGGTATTGTACGATAAGGACTAATGTTACTAGAGACCATAAACTGGTATTGTATGATGAAGGACTAATGTAACTAGAGACCATAAAGTTGTATTGTACGATGAAGGACTAATGTAACTAGGGACCATAAAGTGGTATTGTACGATGAAGGACTAATGTAACTAGAGACCATAAAGTTGTATTGTATGATGAAGGACTAATGTAACTAGAGACCATAAAGTTGTATTGTACGATGAAGGACTAATGTAACTAGAGACCATAAAGTTGTATTGTACGATGAAGGACTAATGTAACTAGGGACCATAAAGTGGTATTGTACGATGGATGACTAATGTAACTAGGGACCATAAAGTGGTATTGTACGATGGAGGACTAATGTAACTAGAGACCATAAAGTTGTATTATACGATGAAGGACTAATGAAACTAGAGACCATAAAGTTGTATTGTACGATGAAGGACTAATGTAACTAGAGACCATAAAGTTGTATTGTACGATGAAGGACTAATGTAACTAGGGACCATAAAGTGGTATTGTACGATGGAGGACTAATGTAACTAGAGACCATAAAGTTGTATTGTACGATGAAGGACTAATGTAACTAGAGACCATAAAGTTGTATTGTACGATGAAGGACTAATGTAACTAGGGACCATAAAGTGGTATTGTACGATGGAGGACTAATGTAACTAGAGACCATAAAGTTGTATTGTACGATGAAGGACTAATGTAACTAGGGACCATAAAGTGGTATTGTACGATGAAGGACTAATGTAACTAGAGACCATAAAGTGGTATTGTATGATGAAGGACTAATGTAACTAGGGACCATAAAGTGGTATTGTACGATAAGGACTAATGTTACTAGAGACCATAAAGTGGTATTGTATGATGAAGGACTAATGTAACTAGGGACCATAAAGTGGTATTGTACGATGAAGGACTATTGTAACTAGGGACCATAAAGTGGTATTATACGATAAGGACTAATGTAACTATGGACCATAAAGTGTTATTGTACGTTGAAGGACTAATGTAACTAGGGACCATAAAGTGGTATTATACGATAAGGACTAATGTAACTAGGGACCATAAAGTGGTATTGTATGACGAAGGACTAATGTAACTAGGGACCATAAAGTGGTATTGTACGATTAAGGACTAATGTAACTAGGGACCATAAAGTGGTATTATACGATAAGGACTAATGTAACTAGGGACCATAAAGTTGTATTGTACGATAAGGACTAATGTAACTAGGGACCATAAAGTGGTATTGTATGATGAGGGACTAATGTAACTAGAGACCATAAAGTTGTATTGTACGATGAAGGACTAATGTAACTAGGGACCATAAAGTGGTATTGTACGATAAGGACTAATGTTACTAGAGACCATAAAGTGGTATTGTATGATGAAGGACTAATGTAACTAGGGACCATAAAGTGGTATTGTACGATGAAGGACTAATGTAACTAGAGACCATAAAGTGTTATTGTACGATGAAGGACTAATGTAACTAGGGACCATAAAGTGGTATTATACGATAAGGACTAATGTAACTAGGGACCATAAAGTTGTATTGTACGATAAGGACTAATGTAACTAGGGACCATAAAGTGGAATTGTATGATGAGGGACTAATGTAACTAGAGACCATAAAGTTGTATTGTACGATGAAGGACTAATGTAACTAGGGACCATAAAGTGGTATTGTACGATAAGGACTAATGTAACTAGGGACCATGAAGTGTTATTGTACGTTGAAGGACTAATGTAACTAGGGACCATAAAGTGGTATTGTACGATGAAGGACTAATGTTACTAGAGACCATAAAGTGGTATTGTATGATGAAGGACTAATGTAACTAGGGACCATAAAATGGTATTATACGATAAGGACTAATGTAACTAGGGACCATAAAGTGTTATTGTACGATGAAGGACTAATGTAACTAGAGACCATAAAGTGGTATTGTATGATGAAGGACTAATGTAACTAGAGACCATAAAGTTGTATTGTACGATGAAGGACTAATGTCACTAGAGAACATAAAGTAGTATTGTACGATGAAGGACTAATGTAACTAGGGACCATAAAGTGGTATTGTATGATGAAGGACTAATGTAACTACGGACCATAAAGTGGTATTGTACGATGAAGGACTAATGTAACTAGGGACCATAAAGTGGTATTGTATGATGAAGGACTAATGTAACTAGGGACCATAAAGTGGTATTGTACGATGAAGGACAAATTTAACTAGGGACCATAAAGTGGTATTGTACGATGAAGGACTAATGTAACTAGGGACCATAAAGTGGTATTATACGATAAGGACTAATGTAACTAGGGACCATAAAGAGTTATTGTACGTTGAAGGACTAATGTAACTAGGGACCATAAAGTGTTATTTTACGATGAAGGACTAATGTAACTAGGGACCATAAAGTGGTATTTTACGATGGAGGACTAATGTAACTAGGGGCCATAAAGTGGTATTTTAGGATGGAGGACTAATGTAACTAGAGACCATAAAGTAGTACTGTACGATGAAGGACTAATGTAACTAGGGAGCATAAAGTGTTATTGTACGATGAAGGACTAATGTAACTAGGGACCATAAAGTGGTTTTGTACGATGAAGGACTAATGTAACTAGAGACCATAAAGTTGTATTGTATGATGAAGGACTAATGTAACTAGAGACCATAAAGTTGTATTGTACGATGAAGGACTAATGTAACTAGAGACCATAAAGTTGTATTGTACGATGAAGGACTAATGTAACTAGGGACCATAAAGTGGTATTGTACGATGGAGGACTAATGTAACTAGGGACCATAAAGTGGTATTGTACGATGGAGGACTAATGTAACTAGAGACCATAAAGTTGTATTGTACGATGAAGGACTAATGTAACTAGAGACCATAAAGTTGTATTGTACGATGAAGGACTAATTAAACTAGGGACCATAAAGTGGTATTGTACGATGGAGGACTAATGTAACTAGAGACCATAAAGTTGTATTGTACGATGAAGGACTAATGTAACTAGAGACCATAAAATTGTATTGTACGATGAAGGACTAATGTAACTAGGGACCATAAAGTGGTATTGTACGATGGAGGACTAATGTAACTAGAGACCATAAAGTTGTATTGTACGATGAAGGACTAATGTAACTAGGGACCATAAAGTGGTATTGTACGATGAAGGACTAATGTAACTAGAGACCATAAAGTGGTATTGTATGATGAAGGACTAATGTAACTAGGGACCATAAAGTGGTATTGTACGATAAGGACTAATGTTACTAGAGACCATAAAGTGGTATTGTATGATGAAGGACTAATGTAACTAGGGACCATAAAGTGGTATTGTACGATGAAGGACTATTGTAACTAGGGACCATAAAGTGGTATTATACGATAAGGACTAATGTAACTAGGGACCATAAAGTGTTATTGTACGTTGAAGGACTAATGTAACTAGGGACCATAAAGTGGTATTATACGATAAGGACTAATGTAACTAGGGACCATAAAGTGGTATTGTATGACGAAGGACTAATGTAACTAGGGACCATAAAGTGGTATTGTACGATGAAGGACTAATGTAACTAGGGACCATAAAGTGGTATTATACGATAAGGACTAATGTAACTAGGGACCATAAAGTTGTATTGTACGATAAGGACTAATGTAACTAGGGACCATAAAGTGGTATTGTATGATGAGGGACTAATGTAACTAGAGACCATAAAGTTGTATTGTACGATGAAGGACTAATGTAACTAGGGACCATAAAGTGGTATTGTACGATAAGGACTAATGTTACTAGAGACCATAAAGTGGTATTGTATGATGAAGGACTAATGTAACTAGGGACCATAAAGTGGTATTGTACGATGAAGGACTAATGTAACTAGGGACCATAAAGTGGTATTGTATGATGAGGGACTAATGTAACTAGAGACCATAAAGTTGTATTGTACGATGAAGGACAAATGTAACTAGGGACCATAAAGTGGTATTGTACGATAAGGACTAATGTTACTAGAGACCATAAAGTGGTATTGTATGATGAAGGACTAATGTAACTAGGGACCATAAAGTGGTATTGTATGATGAAGGACTAATGTAACTACGGACCATAAAGTGGTATTGTACGATGAAGGACTAATGTAACTAGGGACCATAAAGTGGTATTGTATGATGAAGGACTAATGTAACTAGGGACCATAAAGTGGTATTGTACGATGAAGGACAAATTTAACTAGGGACCATAAAGTGGTATTGTACGATGAAGGACTAATGTAACTAGGGATCATAAAGTGGTATTATACGATAAGGACTAATGTAACTAGGGACCATAAAGTGTTATTGTACGATGAAGGACTAATGTAACTAGAGACCATAAAGTGGTATTGTATGATGAAGGACTAATGTAACTAGAGACCATAAAGTTGTATTGTACGATGAAGGACTAATGTAACTAGGGACCATAAAGTGGTATTGTATGATGAGGGACTAATGTAACTACGGACCATAAAGTGGTATTGTACGATAAGGACTAATGTAACTAGAGAACATAAAGTAGTATTGTACGATGAGGGACTAATGTAACTAGGGACCATAAAGTGGTATTGTATGATGAAGGACTAATGTAACTACGGACCATAAAGTGGTATTGTACGATGAAGGACTAATGTAACTAGGGACCATAAAGTGGTATTGTATGATGAAGGACTAATGTAACTAGGGACCATAAAGTGGTATTGTACGATGAAGGACAAATTTAACTAGAGACCATAAAGTGTTATTGTACGATGAAGGACTATTGTAACTAGGGACCATAAAGTGGTATTGTACGATGAAGGACTAATGTAACTAGGGACCATAAAGTGTTATTTTACGATGAAGGACTAATGTAACTAGGGACCATAAAGTGGTATTTTACGATGGAGGACTAATGTAACTAGGGGCCATAAAGTGGTATTTTAGGATGGAGGACTAATGTAACTAGAGACCATAAAGTAGTACTGTACGATGAAGGACTAATGTAACTAGGGACCATAAAGTGTTATTGTACGATGAAGGACTAATGTAACTAGGGACCATAAAGTGGTATTGTACGATGAAGGACTAATGTAACTAGAGACCATGAAGTTGTATTGTATGATGAAGGACTAATGTAACTAGAGACCATAAAGTTGTATTGTACGATGAAGGACTAATGTAACTAGAGACCATAAAGTTGTATTGTACGATGAAGGACTAATGTAACTAGGGACCATAAAGTGGTATTGTACGATGGAGGACTAATGTAACTAGGGACCATAAAGTGGTATTGTACGATGGAGGACTAATGTAACTAGAGACCATAAAGTTGTATTGTACGATGAAGGACTAATGTAACTAGAGACCATAAAGTTGTATTGTACGATGAAGGACTAATGTAACTAGGGACCATAAAGTGGTATTGTACGATGGAGGACTAATGTAACTAGAGACCATAAAGTTGTATTGTACGATGAAGGACTAATGTAACTAGAGACCATAAAGTTGTATTGTACGATGAAGGACTAATGTAACTAGGGACCATAAAGTGGTATTGTACGATGAAGGACTAATGTAACTAGGGACCATAAAGTGGTATTGTACGATGGAGGACTAATGTAACTAGAGACCATAAAGTTGTATTGTACGATGAAGGACTAATGTAACTAGGGACCATAAAGTGGTATTGTACGATGAAGGACTAATGTAACTAGAGACCATAAAGTGGTATTGTATGATGAAGGACTAATGTAACTAGGGACCATAAAGTGGTATTGTACGATAAGGACTAATGTTACTAGAGACCATAAAGTGGTATTGTATGATGAAGGACTAATGTAACTAGGGACCATAAAGTGGTATTGTACGATGAAGGACTATTGTAACTAGGGACCATAAAGTGGTATTATACGATAAGGACTAATGTAACTATGGACCATAATGTGTTATTGTACGTTGAAGGACTAATGTAACTAGGGACCATAAAGTGGTATTATACGATAAGGACTAATGTAACTAGGGACCATAAAGTGGTATTGTATGACGAAGGACTAATGTAACTAGGGACCATAAAGTGGTATTGTACGATGAAGGACTAATGTAACTAGGGACCATAAAGTGGTATTATACGATAAGGACTAATGTAACTAGGGACCATAAAGTTGTATTGTACGATAAGGACTAATGTAACTAGGGACCATAAAGTGGTATTGTATGATGAGGGACTAATGTAACTAGAGACCATAAAGTTGTATTGTACGATGAAGGACTAATGTAAATAGGGACCATAAAGTGGTATTGTACGATAAGGACTAATGTTACTAGAGACCATAAAGTGGTATTGTATGATGAAGGACTAATGTAACTAGGGACCATAAAGTGGTATTGTACGATGAAGGACTAATGTAACTAGAGACCATAAAGTGTTATTGTACGATGAAGGACTAATGTAACTAGGGACCATAAAGTGGTATTATACGATAAGGACTAATGTAACTAGGGACCATAAAGTGGTATTGTATGACGAAGGACTAATGTAACTAGGGACCATAAAGTCGTATTGTACAATGAAGGACTAATGTAACTAGGGACCATAAAGTGGTATTATACGATAAGGACTAATGTAACTAGGGACCATAAAGTTGTATTGTACGATAAGGACTAATGTAACTAGGGACCATAAAGTGGTATTGTATGATGAGGGACTAATGTAACTAGAGACCATAAAGTTGTATTGTACGATGAAGGACTAATGTAACTAGGGACCATAAAGTGGTATTGTACGATAAGGACTAATGTTACTAGAGACCATAAAGTGGTATTGTATGATGAAGGACTAATGTAACTAGGGACCATAAAGTGGTATTGTACGATGAAGGACTAATGTAACTAGAGACCATAAAGTGTTATTGTACGATGAAGGACTAATGTAACTAGGGACCATAAAGTGGTATTATACGATAAGGACTAATGTAACTAGGGACCATAAAGTTGTATTGTACGATAAGGACTAATGTAACTAGGGACCATAAAGTGGAATTGTATGATGAGGGACTAATGTAACTAGAGACCATAAAGTTGTATTGTACGATGAAGGACTAATGTAACTAGGGACCATAAAGTGGTATTGTACGATAAGGACTAATGTAACTAGGGACCATGAAGTGTTATTGTACGTTGAAGGACTAATGTAACTAGGGACCATAAAGTGGTATTGTACGATGAAGGACTAATGTTACTAGAGACCATAAAGTGGTATTGTATGATTAAGGACTAATGTAACTAGGGACCATAAAATGGTATTATACGATAAGGACTAATGTAACTAGGGACCATAAAGTGTTATTGTACGATGAAGGACTAATGTAACTAGAGACCATAAAGTGGTATTGTATGATGAAGGACTAATGTAACTAGAGACCATAAAGTTGTATTGTACGATGAAGGACTAATGTCACTAGAGAACATAAAGTAGTATTGTACGATGAAGGACTAATGTAACTAGGGACCATAAAGTGGTATTGTATGATGAAGGACTAATGTAACTACGGACCATAAAGTGGTATTGTACGATGAAGGACTAATGTAACTAGGGACCATAAAGTGGTATTGTATGATGAAGGACTAATGTAACTAGGGACCATAAAGTGGTATTGTACGATGAAGGACAAATTTAACTAGGGACCATAAAGTGGTATTGTACGATGAAGGACTAATGTAACTAGGGACCATAAAGTGGTATTATACGATAAGGACTAATGTAACTAGGGACCATAAAGAGTTATTGTACGTTGAAGGACTAATGTAACTAGGGACCATAAAGTGTTATTTTACGATGAAGGACTAATGTAACTAGGGACCATAAAGTGGTATTTTACGATGGAGGACTAATGTAACTAGGGGCCATAAAGTGGTATTTTAGGATGGAGGACTAATGTAACTAGAGACCATAAAGTAGTACTGTACGATGAAGGACTAATGTAACTAGGGAGCATAAAGTGTTATTGTACGATGAAGGACTAATGTAACTAGGGACCATAAAGTGGTATTGTACGATGAAGGACTAATGTAACTAGAGACCATAAAGTTGTATTGTACGATGGAGGACTAATGTAACTAGAGACCATAAAGTTGTATTGTACGATGAAGGACTAATGTAACTAGAGACCATAAAGTTGTATTGTACGATGAAGGACTAATGTAACTAGGGACCATAAAGTGGTATTGTACGATGGAGGACTAATGTAACTAGAGACCATAAAGTTGTATTGTACGATGAAGGACTAATGTAACTAGGGACCATAAAGTGGTATTGTACGATGAAGGACTAATGTAACTAGAGACCATAAAGTGGTATTGTATGATGAAGGACTAATGTAACTAGGGACCATAAAGTGGTATTGTACGATAAGGACTAATGTTACTAGAGACCATAAAGTGGTATTGTATGATGAAGGACTAATGTAACTAGGGACCATAAAGTGGTATTGTACGATGAAGGACTATTGTAACAAGGGACCATAAAGTGGTATTATACGATAAGGACTAATGTAACTAGGGACCATAAAGTGTTATTGTACGTTGAAGGACTAATGTAACTAGGGACCATAAAGTGGTATTATACGATAAGGACTAATGTAACTAGGGACCATAAAGTGGTATTGTATGACGAAGGACTAATGTAACTAGGGACCATAAAGTGGTATTGTACGATGAAGGACTAATGTAACTAGGGACCATAAAGTGGTATTATACGATAAGGACTAATGTAACTAGGGACCATAAAGTTGTATTGTACGATAAGGACTAATGTAACTAGGGACCATAAAGTGGTATTGTATGATGAGGGACTAATGTAACTAGAGACCATAAAGTTGTATTGTACGATGAAGGACTAATGTAACTAGGGACCATAAAGTGGTATTGTACGATAAGGACTAATGTTACTAGAGACCATAAAGTGGTATTGTATGATGAAGGACAAATGTAACTAGGGACCATAAAGTGGTATTGTACGATGAAGGACTAATGTAACTAGGGACCATAAAGTGGTATTGTATGATGAGGGACTAATGTAACTAGAGACCATAAAGTTGTATTGTACGATGAAGGACTAATGTAACTAGGGACCATAAAGTGGTATTGTACGATAAGGACTAATGTTACTAGAGACCATAAAGTGGTATTGTATGATGAAGGACTAATGTAACTAGGGACCATAAAGTGGAATTGTATGATGAAGGACTAATGTAACTTCGGACCATAAAGTGGTATTGTACGATGAAGGACTAATGTAACTAGGGACCATAAAGCGGTAGTGTATGATGAAGGACTAATGTAACTAGGGACCATAAAGTGGTATTGTACGATGAAGGACAAATTTAACTAGGGACCATAAAGTGGTATTGTACGATGAAGGACTAATGTAACTAGGGATCATAAAGTGGTATTATACGATAAGGACTAATGTAACTAGGGACCATAAAGTGTTATTGTACGATGAAGGAATAATGTAACTAGAGACCATAAAGTGGTATTGTATGATGAAGGACTAATGTAACTAGAGACCATAAAGTTGTATTGTACGATGAAGGACTAATGTAACTAGGGACCATAAAGTGGTATTGTATGATGAGGGACTAATGTAACTACGGACCATAAAGTGGTATTGTACGATAAGGACTAATGTAACTAGAGAACATAAAGTAGTATTGTACGATGAGGGACTAATGTAACTAGGGACCATAAAGTGGTATTGTATGATGAAGGACTAATGTAACTACGGAGCATAAAGTGGTATTGTACGATGAAGGACTAATGTAACTAGGGACCATAAAGTGGTATTGTATGATGAAGGACTAATGTAACTAGGGACCATAAAGTGGTATTGTACGATGAAGGACAAATTTAACTAGAGACCATAAAGTGTTATTGTACGATGAAGGACTATTGTAACTAGGGACCATAAAGTGGTATTGTACGATGAAGGACTAATGTAACTAGGGACCATAAAGTGTTATTTTACGATGAAGGACTAATGTAACTAGGGACCATAAAGTGGTATTTTACGATGGAGGACTAATGTAACTAGGGGCCATAAAGTGGTATTTTAGGATGGAGGACTAATGTAACTAGAGACCATAAAGTAGTACTGTACGATGAAGGACTAATGTAACTAGGGACCATAAAGTGTTATTGTACGATGAAGGACTAATGTAACTAGGGACCATAAAGTGGTATTGTACGATGAAGGACTAATGTAACTAGAGACCATGAAGTTGTATTGTATGATGAAGGACTAATGTAACTAGAGACCATAAAGTTGTATTGTACGATGAAGGACTAATATAACTAGAGACCATAAAGTTGTATTGTACGATGAAGGACTAATGTAACTAGGGACCATAAAGTGGTATTGTACGATGGAGGACTAATGTAACTAGGGACCATAAAGTGGTATTGTACGATGGAGGACTAATGTAACTAGAGACCATAAAGTTGTATTGTACGATGAAGGACTAATGTAACTAGAGACCATAAAGTTGTATTGTACGATGAAGGACTAATGTAACTAGGGACCATAAAGTGGTATTGTACGATGGAGGACTAATGTAACTAGAGACCATAAAGTTGTATTGTACGATGAAGTACTAATGTAACTAGAGACCATAAAGCTGTATTGTACGATGAAGGACTAATGTAACTAGGGACCATAAAGTGGTATTGTACGATGGAGGACTAATGTAACTAGAGACCATAAAGTTGTATTGTACGATGAAGGACTAATGTAACTAGGGACCATAAAGTGGTATTGTACGATGAAGGACTAATGTAACTAGAGACCATAAAGTGGTATTGTATGATGAAGGACTAATGTAACTAGGGACCATAAAGTGGTATTGTACGATAAGGACTAATGTTACTAGAGACCATAAAGTGGTATTGTATGATGAAGGACTAATGTAACTAGGGACCATAAAGTGGTATTGTACGATGAAGGACTATTGTAACTAGGGACCATAAAGTGGTATTATACGATAAGGACTAATGTAACTAGGGACCATAAAGTGTTATTGTACGTTGAAGGACTAATGTAACTAGGGACCATAAAGTGATATTATACGATAAGGACTAATGTAACTAGGGACCATAAAGTGGTATTGTATGACGAAGGACTAATGTAACTAGGGACCATAAAGTGGTATTGTACGATGAAGGACTAATGTAACTAGGGACCATAAAGTGGTATTATACGATAAGGACTAATGTAACTAGGGACCATAAAGTTGTATTGTACGATAAGGACTAATGTAACTAGGGACCATAAAGTGGTATTGTATGATGAGGGACTAATGTAACTAGAGACCATAAAGTTGTATTGTACGATGAAGGACTAATGTAACTAGGGACCATAAAGTGGTATTGTACGATAAGGACTAATGTTACTAGAGACCATAAGGTGGTATTGTATGATGAAGGACTAATGTAACTAGGGACCATAAAGTGGTATTGTACGATGAAGGACAAATTTAACTAGAGACCATAAAGTGTTATTGTACGATGAAGGACTATTGTAACTAGGGACCATAAAGTGGTATTGTACGATGAAGGACTAATGTAACTAGGGACCATAAAGTGTTATTTTACGATGAAGGACTAATGTAACTAGGGACCATAAAGTGGTATTTTACGATGGAGGACTAATGTAACTAGGGGCCATAAAGTGGTATTTTAGGATGGAGGACTAATGTAACTAGAGACCATAAAGTAGTACTGTACGATGAAGGACTAATGTAACTAGGGACCATAAAGTGTTATTGTACGATGAAGGACTAATGTACCTAGGGACCATAAAGTGGTATTGTACGATGAAGGACTAATGTAACTAGAGACCATAAAGTTGTATTGTATGATGAAGGACTAATGTAACTAGAGACCATAAAGTTGTATTGTACGATGAAGGACTAATGTAACTAGAGACCATAAAGTTGTATTGTACGATGAAGGACTAATGTAACTAGGGACCATAAAGTGGTATTGTACGATGGAGGACTAATGTAACTAGGGACCATAAAGTGGTATTGTACGATGGAGGACTAATGTAACTAGAGACCATAAAGTTGTATTGTACGATGAAGGACTAATGTAACTAGAGACCATAAAGTTGTATTGTACGATGAAGGACTAATGTAACTAGGGACCATAAAGTGGTATTGTACGATGGAGGACTAATGTAACTAGAGACCATAAAGTTGTATTGTACGATGAAGGACTAATGTAACTAGAGACTATAAAGTTGTATTGTACGATGAAGGACTAATGTAACTAGGGACCATAAAGTGGTATTGTACGATGGAGGACTAATGTAACTAGAGACCATAAAGTTGTATTGTACGATGAAGGACTAATGTAACTAGGGACCATAAAGTGGTATTGTACGATGAAGGACTAATGTAACTAGAGACCATAAAGTGGTATTGTATGATGAAGGACTAATGTAACTAGGGACCATAAAGTGGTATTGTACGATAAGGACTAATGTTACTAGAGACCATAAAGTGGTATTGTATGATGAAGGACTAATGTAACTAGGGACCATAAAGTGGTATTGTACGATGAAGGACTATTGTAACTAGGGACCATAAAGTGGTATTATACGATAAGGACTAATGTAACTAGGGACCATAAAGTGTTATTGTACGTTGAAGGACTAATGTAACTAGGGACCATAAAGTGGTATTATACGATAAGGACTAATGTAACTAGGGACCATAAAGTGGTATTGTATGACGAAGGACTAATGTAACTAGGGACCATAAAGTGGTATTGTACGATGAAGGACTAATGTAACTAGGGACCATAAAGTGGTATTATACGATAAGGACTAATGTAACTAGGGACCATAAAGTTGTATTGTACGATAAGGACTAATGTAACTAGGGACCATAAAGTGGTATTGTATGATGAGGGACTAATGTAACTAGAGACCATAAAGTTGTATTGTACGATGAAGGACTAATGTAACTAGGGACCATAAAGTGGTATTGTACGATAAGGACTAATGTTACTAGAGACCATAAAGTGGTATTGTATGATGAAGGACTAATGTAACTAGGGACCATAAAGTGGTATTGTACGATGAAGGACTAATGTAACTAGGGACCATAAAGTGGTATTATACGATAAGGACTAATGTAACTAGGGACCATAAAGTGTTATTGTACGTTGAAGGACTAATGTAACTAGGGACCATAAAGTGGTATTATACGATAAGGACTAATGTAACTAGGGACCATAAAGTGTTATTGTACGATGAAGGACTAATGTAACTAGAGACCATAAAGTGTTATTGTACGATGAAGGACTAATGTAACTAGGGACCATAAAGTGGTATTATACGATAAGGACTAATGTAACTAGGGACCATAAAGTGGTATTGTACGATAAGGACTAATGTAACTAGGGACCATAAAGTGTTATTGTACGTTGAAGGACTAATGTAACTAGGGACCATAAAGTGGTATTGTACGATGAAGGACTGATGTTACTAGAGACCATAAAGTGGTATTGTATGATGAAGGACTAATGTAACTAGGGACCATAAAGTGGTATTATACGATAAGGACTAATGTAACTAGGGACCATAAAGTGTTATTGTACGATGAAGGACTAATGTAACTAGAGACCATAAAGTGGTATTGTATGATGAAGGACTAATGTAACTAGAGACCATAAAGTTGTATTGTACGATGAAGGACTAATGTCACTAGAGAACATAAAGTAGTATTGTACGATGAAGGACTAATGTAACTAGGGACCATAAAGTGGTATTTTATGATGAAGGACTAATGTAACTACGGACCATAAAGTGGTATTGTACGATGAAGGACTAATGTAACTAGGGACCATAAAGTGGTATTGTATGATGAAGGACTAATGTAACTAGGGACCATAAAGTGGTATTGTACGATGAAGGACAAATTTAACTAGGGACCATAAAGTGGTATTGTACGATGAAGGACTAATGTAACTAGGGACCATAAAGTGGTATTATACGATAAGGACTAATGTAACTAGGGACCATAAAGAGTTATTGTACGTTGAAGGACTAATGTAACTAGGGACCATAAAGTGGTATTATACGATAAGGACTAATGTAACTAGGGACCATAAAGTGTTATTGTACGATGAAGGACTAATGTAACTAGAGACCATAAAGTGGTATTGTATGATGAAGGACTAATGTAACTAGAGACCATAAAGTTGTATTGTACGATGAAGGACTAATGTAACTAGGGACCATAAAGTGGTATTGTATGATGAGGGACTAATGTAACTACGGACCATAAAGTGGTATTGTACGATAAGGACTAATGTAACTAGAGAACATAGAGTAGTATTGTACGATGAGGGACTAATGTAACTAGGGACCATAAAGTGGTATTGTATGATGAAGGACTAATGTAACTACGGACCATAAAGTGGTATTGTACGATGAAGGACTAATGTAACTAGGGACCATAAAGTGGTATTGTATGATGAAGGACTAATGTAACTAGCGACCATAAAGTGGTATTGTACGATGAAGGACAAATTTAACTAGAGACCATAATGTGTTATTGTACGATGAAGGACTAATGTAACTAGGGACCATAAAGTGGTATTGTACGATGAAGGACTAATGTAACTTGGGACCATAAAGTGTTATTTTACGATGAAGGACTAATGTAACTAGGGACCATAAAGTGGTATTTTACGATGGAGGACTAATGTAACTAGGGGCCATAAAGTGGTATTTTACGATGGAGGACTAATGTAACTAGATACCATTAAGTAGTACTGTACGATGAAGGACTAATGTAACTAGGGACCATAAAGTGTTATTGTACGATGAAGGACTAATGTAACTAGGGAACATAAAGTGTTATTGTACGATGAAGGACTAATGTAACTAGGGACCATAAAGTGGTATTGTACGATGAAGGACTAATGTATCTAGGGACCATGAAGTGTTATTGTACGATGAAGGACTAATGTAATTAGAGACCATAAAGTTGTATTGTATGATGAAGGACTAATGTAACTAGAGACCATAAAGTTGTATTGTACGATGAAGGACTAATGTAACTAGAGACCATAAAGTTGTATTGTACGATGAAGGACTAATGTAACTAGGGACCATAAAGTGGTATTGTACGATGGAGGACTAATGTAACTAGGGACCATAAAGTGGTATTGTACGATGGAGGACTAATGTAACTAGAGACCATAAAGTTGTATTGTACGATGAAGGACTAATGTAACTAGAGACCATAAAGTTGTATTGTACGATGAAGGACTAATTAAACTAGGGACCATAAAGTGGTATTGTACGATGGAGGACTAATGTAACTAGAGACCATAAAGTTGTATTTTACGATGAAGGACTAATGTAACTAGAGACCATAAAGTTGTATTGTACGATGAAGGACTAATGTAACTAGGGACCATAAAGTGGTATTGTACGAAGGAGGACTAATGTAACTAGAGACCATAAAGTTGTATTGTACGATGAAGGACTAATGTAACTAGGGACCATAAAGTGGTATTGTACGATGAAGGACTAATGTAACTAGAGACCATAAAGTGGTATTGTATGATGAAGGACTAATGTAACTAGGGACCATAAAGTGGTATTGTACGATAAGGACTAATGTTACTAGAGACCATAAAGTGGTATTGTATGATGAAGGACTAATGTAACTAGGGACCATAAAGTGGTATTGTACGATGAAGGACTATTGTAACTAGGGACCATAAAGTGGTATTATACGATAAGGACTAATGTAACTAGGGACCATAAAGTGTTATTGTACGTTGAAGGACTAATGTAACTAGGGACCATAAAGTGGTATTATACGATAAGGACTAATGTAACTAGGGACCATAAAGTGGTATTGTATGACGAAGGACTAATGTAACTAGGGACCATAAAGTGGTATTGTACGATGAAGGACTAATGTAACTAGGGACCATAAAGTGGTATTATACGATAAGGACTAATGTAACTAGGGACCATAAAGTTGTATTGTACGATAAGGACTAATGTAACTAGGGACCATAAAGTGGTATTGTATGATGAGGGACTAATGTAACTAGAGACCATAAAGTTGTATTGTACGATGAAGGACTAATGTAACTAGGGACCATAAAGTGGTATTGTACGATAAGGACTAATGTTACTAGAGACCATAAAGTGGTATTGTATGATGAAGGACTAATGTAACTAGGGACCATAAAGTGGTATTGTACGATGAAGGACTAATGTAACTAGGGACCATAAAGTGGTATTGTATGATGAGGGACTAATGTAACTAGAGACCATAAAGTTGTATTGTACGATGAAGGACAAATGTAACTAGGGACCATAAAGTGGTATTGTACGATAAGGACTAATGTTACTAGAGACCATAAAGTGGTATTGTATGATGAAGGACTAATGTAACTAGGGACCATAAAGTGGTATTGTATGATGAAGGACTAATGTAACTACGGACCATAAAGTGGTATTGTACGATGTAGGACTAATGTAACTAGGGACCATAAAGTGGTATTGTATGATGAAGGACTAATGTAACTAGGGACCATAAAGTGGTATTGTACGATGAAGGACAAATTTAACTAGGGACCATAAAGTGGTATTGTACGATGAAGGACTAATGTAACTAGGGATCATAAAGTGGTATTATACGATAAGGACTAATGTAACTAGGGACCATAAAGTGTTATTGTACGATGAAGGACTAATGTAACTAGAGACCATAAAGTGGTATTGTATGATGAAGGACTAATGTAACTAGAGACCATAAAGTTGTATTGTACGATGAAGGACTAATGTAACTAGGGACCATAAAGTGGTATTGTATGATGAGGGACTAATGTAACTACGGACCATAAAGTGGTATTGTACGATAAGGACTAATGTAACTAGAGAACATAAAGTAGTATTGTACGATGAGGGACTAATGTAACTAGGGACCATAAAGTGGTATTGTATGATGAAGGACTAATGTAACTACGGACCATAAAGTGGTATTGTACGATGAAGGACTAATGTAACTAGGGACCATAAAGTGGTATTGTATGATGAAGGACTAATGTAGCTAGGGACCATAAAGTGGTATTGTACGATGAAGGACAAATTTAACTAGAGACCATAAAGTGTTATTGTACGATGAAGGACTATTGTAACTAGGGACCATAAAGTGGTATTGTACGATGAAGGACTAATGTAACTAGGGACCATAAAGTGTTATTTTACGATGAAGGACTAATGTAACTAGGGACCATAAAGTGGTATTTTACGATGGAGGACTAATGTAACTAGGGGCCATAAAGTGGTATTTTAGGATGGAGGACTAATGTAACTAGAGACCATAAAGTAGTACTGTACGATGAAGGACTAATGTAACTAGGGACCATAAAGTGTTATTGTACGATGAAGGACTAATGTAACTAGGGACCATAAAGTGGTATTGTACGATGAAGGACTAATGTAACTAGAGACCATGAAGTTGTATTGTATGATGAAGGACTAATGTAACTAGAGACCATAAAGTTGTATTGTACGATGAAGGACTAATGTAACTAGTGACCATAAAGTTGTATTGTACGATGAAGGACTAATGTAACTAGGGACCATAAAGTGGTATTGTACGATGGA
Organism: Meconema thalassinum; assembly: GCA_946902985.2. Classification (NCBI taxonomy): domain Eukaryota; kingdom Metazoa; phylum Arthropoda; class Insecta; order Orthoptera; family Tettigoniidae; genus Meconema; species Meconema thalassinum. The sequence continues at coordinate 20,326,722 of OX336397.1, forward strand.
GGACTAATGTAACTAGGGACCATAAAGTGGTATTGTACGATGGAGGACTAATGTAACTAGAGACCATAAAGTTGTATTGTACGATGAAGGACTAATGTAACTAGAGACCATAAAGTTGTATTGTACGATGAAGGACTAATGTAACTAGGGACCATAAAGTGGTATTGTACGATGGAGGACTAATGTAACTAGAGACCATAAAGTTGTATTGTACGATGAAGGACTAATGTAACTAGAGACCATAAAGTTGTATTGTACGATGAAGGACTAATGTAACTAGGGACCATAAAGTGGTATTGTACGATGAAGGACTAATGTAACTAGGGACCATAAAGTGGTATTGTACGATGGAGGACTAATGTAACTAGAGACCATAAAGTTGTATTGTACGATGAAGGACTAATGTAACTAGGGACCATAAAGTGGTATTGTACGATGAAGGACTAATGTAACTAGAGACCATAAAGTGGTATTGTATGATGAAGGACTAATGTAACAAGGGACCATAAAGTGGTATTGTACGATAAGGACTAATGTTACTAGAGACCATAAAGTGGTATTGTATGATGAAGGACTAATGTAACTAGGGACCATAAAGTGGTATTGTACGATGAAGGACTATTGTAACTAGGGACCATAAAGTGGTATTATACGATAAGGACTAATGTAACTATGGACCATAAAGTGTTATTGTACGTTGAAGGACTAATGTAACTAGGGACCATAAAGTGGTATTATACGATAAGGACTAATGTAACTAGGGACCATAAAGTGGTATTGTATGACGAAGGACTAATGTAACTAGGGACCATAAAGTGGTATTGTACGATGAAGGACTAATGTAACTAGGGACCATAAAGTGGTATTATACGATAAGGACTAATGTAACTAGGGACCATAAAGTTGTATTGTACGATAAGGACTAATGTAACTAGGGACCATAAAGTGGTATTGTATGATGAGGGACTAATGTAACTAGAGACCATAAAGTTGTATTGTACGATGAAGGACTAATGTAAATAGGGACCATAAAGTGGTATTGTACGATAAGGACTAATGTTACTAGAGACCATAAAGTGGTATTGTATGATGAAGGACTAATGTAACTAGGGACCATAAAGTGGTATTGTACGATGAAGGACTAATGTAACTAGAGACCATAAAGTGTTATTGTACGATGAAGGACTAATGTAACTAGGGACCATAAAGTGGTATTATACGATAAGGACTAATGTAACTAGGGACCATAAAGTGGTATTGTATGACGAAGGACTAATGTAACTAGGGACCATAAAGTCGTATTGTACGATGAAGGACTAATGTAACTAGGGACCATAAAGTGGTATTATACGATAAGGACTAATGTAACTAGGGACCATAAAGTTGTATTGTACGATAAGGACTAATGTAACTAGGGACCATAAAGTGGTATTGTATGATGAGGGACTAATGTAACTAGAGACCATAAAGTTGTATTGTACGATGAAGGACTAATGTAACTAGGGACCATAAAGTGGTATTGTACGATAAGGACTAATGTTACTAGAGACCATAAAGTGGTATTGTATGATGAAGGACTAATGTAACTAGGGACCATAAAGTGGTATTGTACGATGAAGGACTAATGTAACTAGAGACCATAAAGTGTTATTGTACGATGAAGGACTAATGTAACTAGGGACCATAAAGTGGTATTATACGATAAGGACTAATGTAACTAGGGACCATAAAGTTGTATTGTACGATAAGGACTAATGTAACTAGGGACCATAAAGTGGAATTGTATGATGAGGGACTAATGTAACTAGAGACCATAAAGTTGTATTGTACGATGAAGGACTAATGTAACTAGGGACCATAAAGTGGTATTGTACGATAAGGACTAATGTAACTAGGGACCATGAAGTGTTATTGTACGTTGAAGGACTAATGTAACTAGGGACCATAAAGTGGTATTGTACGATGAAGGACTAATGTTACTAGAGACCATAAAGTGGTATTGTATGATGAAGGACTAATGTAACTAGGGACCATAAAATGGTATTATACGATAAGGACTAATGTAACTAGGGACCATAAAGTGTTATTGTACGATGAAGGACTAATGTAACTAGAGACCATAAAGTGGTATTGTATGATGAAGGACTAATGTAACTAGAGACCATAAAGTTGTATTGTACGATGAAGGACTAATGTCACTAGAGAACATAAAGTAGTATTGTACGATGAAGGACTAATGTAACTAGGGACCATAAAGTGGTATTGTATGATGAAGGACTAATGTAACTACGGACCATAAAGTGGTATTGTACGATGAAGGACTAATGTAACTAGGGACCATAAAGTGGTATTGTATGATGAAGGACTAATGTAACTAGGGACCATAAAGTGGTATTGTACGATGAAGGACAAATTTAACTAGGGACCATAAAGTGGTATTGTACGATGAAGGACTAATGTAACTAGGGACCATAAAGTGGTATTATACGATAAGGACTAATGTAACTAGGGACCATAAAGAGTTATTGTACGTTGAAGGACTAATGTAACTAGGGACCATAAAGTGTTATTTTACGATGAAGGACTAATGTAACTAGGGACCATAAAGTGGTATTTTACGATGGAGGACTAATGTAACTAGGGGCCATAAAGTGGTATTTTAGGATGGAGGACTAATGTAACTAGAGACCATAAAGTAGTACTGTACGATGAAGGACTAATGTAACTAGGGAGCATAAAGTGTTATTGTACGATGAAGGACTAATGTAACTAGGGACCATAAAGTGGTATTGTACGATGAAGGACTAATGTAACTAGAGACCATAAAGTTGTATTGTACGATGGAGGACTAATGTAACTAGAGACCATAAAGTTGTATTGTACGATGAAGGACTAATGTAACTAGAGACCATAAAGTTGTATTGTACGATGAAGGACTAATGTAACTAGGGACCATAAAGTGGTATTGTACGATGGAGGACTAATGTAACTAGAGACCATAAAGTTGTATTGTACGAGGAAGGACTAATGTAACTAGGGACCATAAAGTGGTATTGTACGATGAAGGACTAATGTAACTAGAGACCATAAAGTGGTATTGTATGATGAAGGACTAATGTAACTAGGGACCATAAAGTGGTATTGTACGATAAGGACTAATGTTACTAGAGACCATAAAGTGGTATTGTATGATGAAGGACTAATGTAACTAGGGACCATAAAGTGGTATTGTACGATGAAGGACTATTGTAACAAGGGACCATAAAGTGGTATTATACGATAAGGACTAATGTAACTAGGGACCATAAAGTGTCATTGTACGTTGAAGGACTAATGTAACTAGGGACCATAAAGTGGTATTATACGATAAGGACTAATGTAACTAGGGACCATAAAGTGGTATTGTATGACGAAGGACTAATGTAACTAGGGACCATAAAGTGGTATTGTACGATGAAGGACTAATGTAACTAGGGACCATAAAGTGGTATTATACGATAAGGACTAATGTAACTAGGGACCATAAAGTTGTATTGTACGATAAGGACTAATGTAACTAGGGACCATAAAGTGGTATTGTATGATGAGGGACTAATGTAACTAGAGACCATAAAGTTGTATTGTACGATGAAGGACTAATGTAACTAGGGACCATAAAGTGGTATTGTACGATAAGGACTAATGTTACTAGAGACCATAAAGTGGTATTGTATGATGAAGGACAAATGTAACTAGGGACCATAAAGTGGTATTGTACGATGAAGGACTAATGTAACTAGGGACCATAAAGTGGTATTGTATGATGAGGGACTAATGTAACTAGAGACCATAAAGTTGTATTGTACGATGAAGGACTAATGTAACTAGGGACCATAAAGTGGTATTGTACGATAAGGACTAATGTTACTAGAGACCATAAAGTGGTATTGTATGATGAAGGACTAATGTAACTAGGGACCATAAAGTGGAATTGTATGATGAAGGACTAATGTAACTACGGACCATAAAGTGGTATTGTACGATGAAGGACTAATGTAACTAGGGACCATAAAGTGGTAGTGTATGATGAAGGACTAATGTAACTAGGGACCATAAAGTGGTATTGTACGATGAAGGACAAATTTAACTAGGGACCATAAAGTGGTATTGTACGATGAAGGACTAATGTAACTAGGGATCATAAAGTGGTATTATACGATAAGGACTAATGTAACTAGGGACCATAAAGTGTTATTGTACGATGAAGGACTAATGTAACTAGAGACCATAAAGTGGTATTGTATGATGAAGGACTAATGTAACTAGAGACCATAAAGTTGTATTGTACGATGAAGGACTAATGTAACTAGGGACCATAAAGTGGTATTGTATGATGAGGGACTAATGTAACTACGGACCATAAAGTGGTATTGTACGATAAGGACTAATGTAACTAGAGAACATAAAGTAGTATTGTACGATGAGGGACTAATGTAACTAGGGACCATAAAGTGGTATTGTATGATGAAGGACTAATGTAACTACGGACCATAAAGTGGTATTGTACGATGAAGGACTAATGTAACTAGGGACCATAAAGTGGTATTGTATGATGAAGGACTAATGTAACTAGGGACCATAAAGTGGTATTGTACGATGAAGGACAAATTTAACTAGAGACCATAAAGTGTTATTGTACGATGAAGGACTATTGTAACTAGGGACCATAAAGTGGTATTGTACGATGAAGGACTAATGTAACTAGGGACCATAAAGTGTTATTTTACGATGAAGGACTAATGTAACTAGGGACCATAAAGTGGTATTTTACGATGGAGGACTAATGTAACTAGGGGCCATAAAGTGGTATTTTAGGATGGAGGACTAATGTAACTAGAGACCATAAAGTAGTACTGTACGATGAAGGACTAATGTAACTAGGGACCATAAAGTGTTATTGTACGATGAAGGACTAATGTAACTAGGGACCTTAAAGTGGTATTGTACGATGAAGGACTAATGTAACTAGAGACCATGAAGTTGTATTGTATGATGAAGGACTAATGTAACTAGAGACCATAAAGTTGTATTGTACGATGAAGGACTAATGTAACTAGAGACCATAAAGTTGTATTGTACGATGAAGGACTAATGTAACTAGGGACCATAAAGTGGTATTGTACGATGGAGGACTAATGTAACTAGGGACCATAAAGTGGTATTGTACGATGGAGGACTAATGTAACTAGAGACCATAAAGTTGTATTGTACGATGAAGGACTAATGTAACTAGAGACCATAAAGTTGTATTGTACGATGAAGGACTAATGTAACTAGGGACCATAAAGTGGTATTGTACGATGGAGGACTAATGTAACTAGAGACCATAAAGTTGTATTGTACGATGAAGTACTAATGTAACTAGAGACCATAAAGCTGTATTGTACGATGAAGGACTAATGTAACTAGGGACCATAAAGTGGTATTGTACGATGGAGGACTAATGTAACTAGAGACCATAAAGTTGTATTGTACGATGAAGGACTAATGTAACTAGGGACCATAAAGTGGTATTGTACGATGAAGGACTAATGTAACTAGAGACCATAAAGTGGTATTGTATGATGAAGGACTAATGTAACTAGGGACCATAAAGTGGTATTGTACGATAAGGACTAATGTTACTAGAGACCATAAAGTGGTATTGTATGATGAAGGACTAATGTAACTAGGGACCATAAAGTGGTATTGTACGATGAAGGACTATTGTAACTAGGGACCATAAAGTGGTATTATACGATAAGGACTAATGTAACTAGGGACCATAAAGTGTTATTGTACGTTGAAGGACTAATGTAACTAGGGACCATAAAGTGGTATTATACGATAAGGACTAATGTAACTAGGGACCATAAAGTGGTATTGTATGACGAAGGACTAATGTAACTAGGGACCATAAAGTGGTATTGTACGATGAAGGACTAATGTAACTAGGGACCATAAAGTGGTATTATACGATAAGGAGTAATGTAACTAGGGACCATAAAGTTGTATTGTACGATAAGGACTAATGTAACTAGGGACCATAAAGTGGTATTGTATGATGAGGGACTAATGTAACTAGAGACCATAAAGTTGTATTGTACGATGAAGGACTAATGTAACTAGGGACCATAAAGTGGTATTGTACGATAAGGACTAATGTTACTAGAGACCATAAAGTGGTATTGTATGATGAAGGACTAATGTAACTAGGGACCATAAAGTGGTATTGTACGATGAAGGACTAATGTAACTAGGGACCATATAGTGGTATTATACGATGAAGGACTAATGTAACTAGGGACCATAAAGTGGTATTTTACGATGGAGGACTAATGTAACTAGGGGCCATAAAGTGGTATTTTAGGATGGAGGACTAATGTAACTAGAGATCATAAAGTAGTACTGTACGATGAAGGACTAATGTAACTAGGGACCATAAAGTGTTATTGTACGATGAAGGACTAATGTAACTAGGGACCATAAAGTGGTATTGTACGATGAAGGACTAATGTAACTAGAGACCATAAAGTTGTATTGTATGATGAAGGACTAATGTAACTAGAGACCATAAAGTGGTATTGTATGATGAAGGACTAATGTAACTAGGGACCATAAAGTGGTATTGTACGATGAAGGACAAATTTAACTAGAGACCATAAAGTGTTATTGTACGATGAAGGACTATTGTAACTAGGGACCATAAAGTGGTATTGTACGATGAAGGACTAATGTAACTAGGGACCATAAAGTGTTATTTTACGATGAAGGACTAATGTAACTAGGGACCATAAAGTGGTATTTTACGATGGAGGACTAATGTAACTAGGGGCCATAAAGTGGTATTTTAGGATGGAGGACTAATGTAACTAGAGACCATAAAGTAGTACTGTACGATGAAGGACTAATGTAACTAGGGACCATAAAGTGTTATTGTACGATGAAGGACTAATGTACCTAGGGACCATAAAGTGGTATTGTACGATGAAGGACTAATGTAACTAGAGACCATAAAGTTGTATTGTATGATGAAGGACTAATGTAACTAGAGACCATAAAGTTGTATTGTACGATGAAGGACTAATGTAACTAGAGACCATAAAGTTGTATTGTACGATGAAGGACTAATGTAACTAGGGACCATAAAGTGGTATTGTACGATGGAGGACTAATGTAACTAGGGACCATAAAGTGGTATTGTACGATGGAGGACTAATGTAACTAGAGAACATAAAGTTGTATTGTACGATGAAGGACTAATGTAACTAGAGACCATAAAGTTGTATTGTACGATGAAGGACTAATGTAACTAGGGACCATAAAGTGGTATTGTACGATGGAGGACTAATGTAACTAGAGACCATAAAGTTGTATTGTACGATGAAGGACTAATGTAACTAGAGACCATAAAGTTGTATTGTACGATGAAGGACTAATGTAACTAGGGACCATAAAGTGGTATTGTACGATGGAGGACTAATGTAACTAGAGACCAAAAAGTTGTATTGTACGATGAAGGACTAATGTAACTAGGGACCATAAAGTGGTATTGTACGATGAAGGACTAATGTAACTAGAGACCATAAAGTGGTATTGTATGATGAAGGACTAATGTAACTAGGGACCATAAAGTGGTATTGTACGATAAGGACTAATGTTACTAGAGACCATAAAGTGGTATTGTATGATGAAGGACTAATGTAACTAGGGACCATAAAGTGGTATTGTACGATTAAGGACTATTGTAACTAGGGACCATAAAGTGGTATTATACGATAAGGACTAATGTAACTAGGGACCATAAAGTGTTATTGTACGTTGAAGGACTAATGTAACTAGGGACCATAAAGTGGTATTATACGATAAGGACTAATGTAACTAGGGACCATAAAGTGGTATTGTATGACGAAGGACTAATGTAACTAGGGACCATAAAGTGGTATTGTACGATGAAGGACTAATGTAACTAGGGACCATAAAGTGGTATTATACGATAAGGACTAATGTAACTAGGGACCATAAAGTTGTATTGTACGATAAGGACTAATGTAACTAGGGACCATAAAGTGGTATTGTATGATGAGGGACTAATGTAACTAGAGACCATAAAGTTGTATTGTACGATGAAGGACTAATGTAACTAGGGACCATAAAGTGGTATTGTACGATAAGGACTAATGTTACTAGAGACCATAAAGTGGTATTGTATGATGAAGGACTAATGTAACTAGGGACCATAAAGTGGTATTGTACGATGAAGGACTAATGTAACTAGGGACCATAAAGTGGTATTATACGATAAGGACTAATGTAACTAGGGACCATAAAGTGTTATTGTACGTTGAAGGACTAATGTAACTAGGGACCATAAAGTGGTATTATACGACAAGGACTAATGTAACTAGGGACCATAAAGTGTTATTGTACGATGAAGGACTAATGTAACTAGAGACCATAAAGTGTTATTGTACGATGAAGGACTAATGTAACTAGGGACCATAAAGTGGTATTATTCGATAAGGACTAATGTAACTAGGGACCATAAAGTGGTATTGTACGATAAGGACTAATGTAACTAGGGACCATAAAGTGTTATTGTACGTTGAAGGACTAATGTAACTAGGGACCATAAAGTGGTATTGTACGATGAAGGACTGATGTTACTAGAGACCATAAAGTGGTATTGTATGATGAAGGACTAATGTAACTAGGGACCATAAAGTGGTATTATACGATAAGGACTAATGTAACTAGGGACCATAAAGTGTTATTGTACGATGAAGGACTAATGTAACTAGAGACCATAAAGTGGTATTGTATGATGAAGGACTAATGTAACTAGAGACCATAAAGTTGTATTGTACGATGAAGGACTAATGTCACTAGAGAACATAAAGTAGTATTGTACGATGAAGGACTAATGTAACTAGGGACCATAAAGTGGTATTTTATGATGAAGGACTAATGTAACTACGGACCATAAAGTGGTATTGTACGATGAAGGACTAATGTAACTAGGGACCATAAAGTGGTATTGTATGATGAAGGACTAATGTAACTAGGGACCATAAAGTGGTATTGTACGATGAAGGACAAATTTAACTAGGGACCATAAAGTGGTATTGTACGATGAAGGACTAATGTAACTAGGGACCATAAAGTGGTATTATACGATAAGGACTAATGTAACTAGGGACCATAAAGAGTTATTGTACGTTGAAGGACTAATGTAACTAGGGACCATAAAGTGGTATTATACGATAAGGACTAATGTAACTAGGGACCATAAAGTGTTATTGTACGATGAAGGACTAATGTAACTAGAGACCATAAAGTGGTATTGTATGATGAAGGACTAATGTAACTAGAGACCATAAAGTTGTATTGTACGATGAAGGACTAATGTAACTAGGGACCATAAAGTGGTATTGTATGATGAGGGACTAATGTAACTACGGACCATAAAGTGGTATTGTACGATAAGGACTAATGTAACTAGAGAACATAGAGTAGTATTGTACGATGAGGGACTAATGTAACTAGGGACCATAAAGTGGTATTGTATGATGAAGGACTAATGTAACTACGGACCATAAAGTGGTATTGTACGATGAAGGACTAATGTAACTAGGGACCATAAAGTGGTATTGTATGATGAAGGACTAATGTAACTAGCGACCATAAAGTGGTATTGTACGATGAAGGACAAATTTAACTAGAGACCATAATGTGTTATTGTACGATGAAGGACTAATGTAACTAGGGACCATAAAGTGGTATTGTACGATGAAGGACTAATGTAACTAGGGACCATAAAGTGTTATTTTACGATGAAGGACTAATGTAACTAGGGACCATAAAGTGGTATTTTACGATGGAGGACTAATGTAACTAGGGGCCATAAAGTGGTATTTTACGATGGAGGACTAATGTAACTAGATACCATTAAGTAGTACTGTACGATGAAGGACTAATGTAACTAGGGACCATAAAGTGTTATTGTACGATGAAGGACTAATGTAACTAGGGAACATAAAGTGTTATTGTACGATGAAGGACTAATGTAACTAGGGACCTTAAAGTGGTATTGTACGATGAAGGACTAATGTATCTAGGGACCATGAAGTGTTATTGTACGATGAAGGACTAATGTAATTAGAGACCATAGAGTGGTATTGTACGATAAGGACTAATGTAACTAGAGACCATAAAGTGGTATTTTACGATGAGGGACTAATGTAACTAGGGACCATAAAGTGGTATTGTACGATGAAGGACTAATGTAACTAGGGACCACAAAGTGTTATTGTACGATGAAAAACTAATGTAACTAGAGACCATAGTGTGGTATTGTACGATGAGGACTAATGTAACTAGGGACCATAAAGTGGTATTGTACGATGGAGGACTAATGTAACTAGAGACCATAAAGTGGTATTGTATGATGAGGGACTAATGTAACTAGGGATCATAAAATGGTATTGTACGATGAGGGACTAATGTAACTAGAGACCATAAAGTGGTATTGTAGGATGAGCGACTAATATAACTAGAGACCATAAAGTGGTATTGTACGATGAGGACTAATGTAACTAGGGACCATAAAGTGGTATTGTACGATGAAGGACTAATGTAACTAGGGACCATAAAGTGTTATTGTACGATGAGGGACTAATGTAACTAGGGACCATAAAGTGGTATTGTACGATGAAGGACTAATGTAACTAGGGACCATAAAGTGGTATTTTACGATGGAGGACTAATGTAACTAGGGACCATAAAGTGGTATTGTACGATGAAGGACTAATGTAACTAGGGACCATAAAGTGGTATTGTACGATGAAGGACTAATGTAACTAGGGACCATAAAGTGGTATTTTACGATGGAGGACTAATGTAACTAGGGACCATAAAGTGGTACTGTACGATGAAGGACTAATGTAACTAGAGACCATAAAGTGGTATTTTACGATGGAGGACTAATGTAACTAGAGACCATAAAGTGTTATTGTACGATGAAGGACTAATGTAACTAGGGACCATAAAGTGTTATTGTATGATGAAGGACTAATGTAACTAGGGACCATAAAGTGGTATTGTACGATGAAGGACTAATGTAACTAGGGACCATAAAGTGGTATTGTACGATGAAGGACTAATGTAACTAGAGACCATAAAGTGGTATTGTATGATGAAGGACTAATGTAACTAGGGACCATAAAGTGGTATTGTACGATAAGGACTAATGTTACTAGAGACCATAAAGTGGTATTGTATGATGAAGGACTAATGTAACTAGGGACCATAAAGTGGTATTGTACGATGAAGGACTATTGTAACTAGGGACCATAAAGTGGTATTATACGATAAGGACTAATGTAACTAGGGACCATAAAGTGTTATTGTACGTTGAAGGACTAATGTAACTAGGGACCATAAAGTGGTATTATACGATAAGGACTAATGTAACTAGGGACCATAAAGTGGTATTGTATGACGAAGGACTAATGTAACTAGGGACCATAAAGTGGTATTGTACGATGAAGGACTAATGTAACTAGGGACCATAAAGTGGTATTATACGATAAGGACTAATGTAACTAGGGACCATAAAATTGTATTGTACGATAAGGACTAATGTAACTAGGGACCATAAAGTGGTATTGTATGATGAGGGACTAATGTAACTAGAGACCATAAAGTTGTATTGTACGATGAAGGACTAATGTAACTAGGGACCATAAAGTGGTATTGTACGATAAGGACTAATGTTACTAGAGACCATAAAGTGGTATTGTATGATGAAGGACTAATGTCACTAGGGACCATAAAGTGGTATTGTACGATGAAGGACTAATGTAACTAGGGACCATAAAGTGGTATTTTACGATGGAGGACTAATGTAACTAGGGGCCATAAAGTGGTATTTTAGGATGGAGGACTAATGTAACTAGAGATCATAAAGTAGTACTGTACGATGAAGGACTAATGTAACTAGGGACCATAAAGTGTTATTGTACGATGATGGACTAATGTAACTAGGGACCATAAAGTGGTATTGTACGATGAAGGACTAATGTAACTAGAGACCATCAAGTTGTATTGTATGATGAAGGACTAATGTAACTAGAGACCATAAAGTGGTATTGTATGATGAAGGACTAATGTAACTAGGGACCATAAAGTGGTATTGTACGATGAAGGACAAATTTAACTAGAGACCATAAAGTGTTATTGTACGATGAAGGACTATTGTAACTAGGGACCATAAAGTGGTATTGTACGATGAAGGACTAATGTAACTAGGGACCATAAAGTGTTATTTTACGATGAAGGACTAATGTAACTAGGGACCATAAAGTGGTATTTTACGATGGAGGACTAATGTAACTAGGGGCCATAAAGTGGTATTTTAGGATGGAGGACTAATGTAACTAGAGACCATAAAGTAGTACTGTACGATGAAGGACTAATGTAACTAGGGACCATAAAGTGTTATTGTACGATGAAGGACTAATGTAACTAGGGACCATAAAGTGGTATTGTACGATGAAGGACTAATGTAACTAGAGACCATAAAGTTGTATTGTATGATGAAGGACTAATGTAACTAGAGACCATAAAGTTGTATTGTACGATGAAGGACTAATGTAACTAGAGACCATAAAGTTGTATTGTACGATGAAGGACTAATGTAACTAGGGACCATAAAGTGGTATTGTACGATGGAGGACTAATGTAACTAGGGACCATAAAGTGGTATTGTACGATGGAGGACTAATGTAACTAGAGACCATAAAGTTGTATTGTACGATGAAGGACTAATGTAACTAGAGACCATAAAGTTGTATTGTACGATGAAGGACTAATGTAACTAGGGACCATAAAGTGGTATTGTACGATGGAGGACTAATGTAACTAGAGACCATAAAGTTGTATTGTACGATGAAGGACTAATGTAACTAGAGACCATAAAGTTGTATTGTACGATGAAGGACTAATGTAACTAGGGACCATAAAGTGGTATTGTACGATGGAGGACTAATGTAACTAGAGACCATAAAGTTGTATTGTACGATGAAGGACTAATGTAACTAGGGACCATAAAGTGGTATTGTACGATGAAGGACTAATGTAACTAGAGACCATAAAGTGGTATTGTATGATGAAGGACTAATGTAACTAGGGACCATAGAGTGGTATTGTACGATAAGGACTAATGTTACTAGAGACCATAAAGTGGTATTGTATGATGAAGGAGTAATGTAACTAGGGACCATAAAGTGGTATTGTACGATGAAGGACTATTGTAACTAGGGACCATAAAGTGGTATTATACGATAAGGACTAATGTAACTAGGGACCATAAAGTGTTATTGTACGTTGAAGGACTAATGTAACTAGGGACCATAAAGTGGTATTATACGATAAGGACTAATGTAACTAGGGACCATAAAGTGGTATTGTATGACGAAGGACTAATGTAACTAGGGACCATAAAGTGGTATTGTACGATGAAGGACTAATGTAACTAGGGACCATAAAGTGGTATTATACGATAAGGACTAATGTAACTAGGGACCATAAAGTTGTATTGTACGATAAGGACTAATGTAACTAGGGACCATAAAGTGGTATTGTATGATGAGGGACTAATGTAACTAGAGACCATAAAGTTGTATTGTACGATGAAGGACTAATGTAACTAGGGACCATAAAGTGGTATTGTACGATAAGGACTAATGTTACTAGAGACCATAAAGTGGTATTGTATGATGAAGGACTAATGTAACTAGGGACCATAAAGTGGTATTGTACGATGAAGGACTAATGTAACTAGGGACCATAAAGTGGTATTATACGATAAGGACTAATGTAACTAGGGACCATAAAGTGTTATTGTACGTTGAAGGACTAATGTAACTAGGGACCATAAAGTGGTATTATACGATAAGGACTAATGTAACTAGGGACCATAAAGTGTTATTGTACGATGAAGGACTAATGTAACTAGAGACCATAAAGTGTTATTGTACGATGAAGGACTAATGTAACTAGGGACCATAAAGTGGTATTATACGATAAGGACTAATGTAACTAGGGACCATAAAGTGGTATTGTACGATAAGGACTAATGTAACTAGGGACCATAAAGTGTTATTGTACGTTGAAGGACTAATGTAACTAGGGACCATAAAGTGGTATTGTACGATGAAGGACTAATGTTACTAGAGACCATAAAGTGGTATTGTATGATGAAGGACTAATGTAACTAGGGACCATAAAGTGGTATTATACGATAAGGACTAATGTAACTAGGGACCATAAAGTGTTATTGTACGATGAAGGACTAATGTAACTAGAGACCATAAAGTGGTATTGTATGATGAAGGACTAATGTAACTAGAGACCATAAAGTTGTATTGTACGATGAAGGACTAATGTCACTAGAGAACATAAAGTAGTATTGTACGATGAAGGACTAATGTAACTAGGGACCATAAAGTGGTATTGTATGATGAAGGACTAATGTAACTACGGACCATAAAGTGGTATTGTATGATGAAGGACTAATGTAACTAGGAACCATAAAGTGGTATTGTATGATGAAGGACTAATGTAACTAGGGACCATAAAGTGGTATTGTACGATGAAGGACAAATTTAACTAGGGACCATAAAGTGGTATTGTACGATGAAGGACTAATGTAACTAGGGACCATAAAGTGGTATTATACGATAAGGACTAATGTAACTAGGGACCATAAAGAGTTATTGTACGTTGAAGGACTAATGTAACTAGGGACCATAAAGTGGTATTATACGATAAGGACTAATGTAACTAGGGACCATAAAGTGTTATTGTACGATGAAGGACTAATGTAACTAGAGACCATAAAGTGGTATTGTATGATGAAGGACTAATGTAACTAGAGACCATAAAGTTGTATTGTACGATGAAGGACTAATGTAACTAGGGACCATAAAGTGGTATTGTATGATGAGGGACTAATGTAACTACGGACCATAAAGTGGTATTGTACGATAAGGACTAATGTAACTAGAGAACATAGAGTAGTATTGTACGATGAGGGACTAATGTAACTAGGGACCATAAAGTGGTATTGTATGATGAAGGACTAATGTAACTACGGACCATAAAGTGGTATTGTACGATGAAGGACTAATGTAACTAGGGACCATAAAGTGGTATTGTATGATGAAGGACTAATGTAACTAGCGACCATAAAGTGGTATTGTACGATGAAGGACAAATTTAACTAGAGACCATAATGTGTTATTGTACGATGAAGGACTAATGTAACTAGGGACCATAAAGTGGTATTGTACGATGAAGGACTAATGTAACTAGGGACCATAAAGTGTTATTTTACGATGAAGGACTAATGTAACTAGGGACCATAAAGTGGTATTTTACGATGGAGGACTAATGTAACTAGGGGCCATAAAGTGGTATTTTACGATGGAGGACTAATGTAACTAGATACCATAAAGTAGTACTGTACGATGAAGGACTAATGTAACTAGGGACCATAAAGTGTTATTGTACGATGAAGGACTAATGTAACTAGGGAACATAAAGTGTTATTGTACGATGAAGGACTAATGTAACTAGGGACCATAAAGTGGTATTGTACGATGAAGGACTAATGTATCTAGGGACCATGAAGTGTTATTGTACGATGAAGGACTAATGTAATTAGAGACCATAGAGTGGTATTGTACGATGAGGACTAATGTAACTAGAGACCATAAAGTGGTATTTTACGATGAGGGACTAATGTAACTAGGGACCATAAAGTGGTATTGTACGATGAAGGACTAATGTAACTAGGGACCACAAAGTGTTATTGTACGATGAAAAACTAATGTAACTAGACACCATAGTGTGGTATTGTACGATGAGGACTAATGTAACTAGGGACCATAAAGTGGTATTGTACGATGGAGGACTAATGTAACTAGAGACCATAAAGTGGTATTGTATGATGAGGGACTAATGTAACTAGGGATCATAAAATGGTATTGTACGATGAGGGACTAATGTAACTAGAGACCATAAAGTGGTATTGTAGGATGAGCGACTAATGTAACTAGAGACCATAAAGTGGTATTGTACGATGAGGACTAATGTAACTAGGGACCATAAAGTGGTATTGTACGATGAAGGACTAATGTAACTAGGGACCATAAAGTGTTATTGTACGATGAGGGACTAATGTAACTAGGGACCATAAAGTGGTATTGTACGATGAAGGACTAATGTAACTAGGGACCATAAAGTGGTATTTTACGATGGAGGACTAATGTAACTAGGGACCATAAAGTGGTATTTTACGATGAAGGACTAATGTAACTAGGGACCATAAAGTGGTATTGTACGATGAAGGACTAATGTAACTAGGGACCATAAAGTGGTATTTTACGATGGAGGACTAATGTAACTAGGGACCATAAAGTGGTACTGTACGATGAAGGACAAATGTAACTAGAGACCATAAAGTGGTATTTTACGATGGAGGACTAATGTAACTAGAGACCATAAAGTGTTATTGTACGATGAAGGACTAATGTAACTAGGGACCATAAAGTGGTATTGTACGATGAGGACTAATGTAACTAGGGACCATAAAGTGGTATTGTACGATGAAGGACTAATGTAACTAGGGACCATAAAGTGGTATTGTATGATGAAGGACTAATGTAACTAGGGACCATAAAGTGGTATTGTGCGATAAGGACTAATGTGACTAGGGACATTAAAGTGGTACTGTACGATAAGGACTAATGTAACTAGGGACCATAAAGTGGTATTGTATGATGAAGGACTAATGTAACTAGGGACCATAAAGTGGTACTGTACGATGAAGGACTAATGTAACTAGGGACCATAAAGTGGTATTGTACGATAAGGACTTATGTAACTAGGGACCATAAAGTGGTACTGTACGATAAGGACTAATGTAACTAGAGACCATAAAGTGTTATTGTACGATGAAGGACTAATGTAACTAGGGACCATAAAGTGGTACTGTACGATGAAGGACTAATGTAACTAGGGACCATAATGTGGTATTGTATGATGAAGGACTAATGTAACTAGGGACCATAAAGTGGTATTGTACGATGAAGGACTAATTTAACTAGGGACCATAAAGTGGTACTGTACGATAAGGACTTATTTAACTAGGGACCATAAAGTGGTATTGTACGATGAGGACTAATGTAACTAGGGACCATAAAGTGGTATTGTACGATGAAGGACTAATGTAACTAGGGACCATAAAGTGGTATTGTACGATGAGGACTAATGTAACTAGGGACCATAAAGTGGTATTGTACGATGAAGGACTAATGTAACTAGGGACCATAAAGTGGTATTGTATGATGAAGGACTAATGTAACTAGGGACCATAAAGTGGTATTGTGCGATAAGGACTAATGTGACTAGGGACATTAAAGTGGTACTGTACGATAAGGACTAATGTAACTAGGGACCATAAAGTGGTATTGTATGATGAAGGACTAATGTAACTAGGGACCATAAAGTGGTACTGTACGATGAAGGACTAATGTAACTAGGGACCATAAAGTGGTATTGTACGATAAGGACTTATGTAACTAGGGACCATAAAGTGGTACTGTACGATAAGGACTAATGTAACTAGAGACCATAAAGTGTTATTGTACGATGAAGGACTAATGTAACTACGGACCATAAAGTGGTACTGTACGATGAAGGACTAATGTAACTAGGGACCATAATGTGGTATTGTATGATGAAGGACTAATGTAACTAGGGACCATAAAGTGGTATTGTACGATGAAGGACTAATTTAACTAGGGACCATAAAGTGGTACTGTACGATAAGGACTTATTTAACTAGGGACCATAAAGTGGTATTGTACGATGAGGACTAATGTAACTAGGGACCATAAAGTGGTATTGTACGATGAAGGACTAATGTAACTAGGGACCATAAAGTGGTATTGTACGATGAGGACTAATGTAACTAGGGACCATAAAGTGGTATTGTACGATGAAGGACTAATGTAACTAGGGACCATAAAGTGGTATTGTACGATGAAGGACTAATGTAACTAGGGACCATAAAGTGTTATTGTACGATGAAGGACTAATGTAACTAAGGGATCATAAAGTGGTATTGTACGATCAAGGACTAATGTAACTAGGGACCATATAGTGGTATTGTACAATGAAGGACTAATGTAACTAGGGACCATATAGTGGTATTGTACGATGAAGGACTAATGTAACTAGGGATCATAAAGTGGTATTGTACGATCAAGGACTAATGTAACTAGGGACCATAAAGTGGTATTGTACGATCAAGGACTAATGTAACTAGGGACCATAAAGTGGTATTGTACAATGAAGGACTAATGTAACTAGGGACCATAAAGTGGTATTGTACGATGAGGACTAATGTAACTAGGGACCATAAAGTGGTATTGTACGATGAAGGACTAATGTAACTAGGGATCATAAAGTGGTATTGTACGATCAAGGACTAATGTAACTCAAAAAACAACAAAAAACAACCCCTGGCACCATCCAGCCCATGACGGGCTAAGGCCGACCAAGCGACCGCTGCCCAGCCATTTGGCCTGCAGATATTGGGGTGACGCGTGATCAGCGCGTCGGGTCCCCTCGGCCGTTAATCTTGGTATTCGTGATCGGGGCGCTGTCTCACTGTCAGACAGCTACTCAATTGTCCTCACGAGGCTGAGTGCACCCCGTTCCAACCCTCACGTCAGTTTTAAAATCCCTGACGGAGCCGGGGATCGAACCCGGGGCCTCCGGGTGAGAGGCAGGCGCGCTACCCCAACACCCCGGGGCCGGCACTAATGTAACTAGGGACCATAAAGTGGTATTGTACGATCAAGGACTAATGTAACTAGGGACCATAAAGTGGTATTGTACAATGAAGGACTAATGTAACTAGGGACCATAAAGTGGTATTGTACGATGAAGGACTAATGTAACTAGGGACCATAAAGTGGTATTGTACGATGAAGGACTAATGTAACTAGAGACCATAAAGTGGTATTGTACGATGAAGGACTAATGTAACTAGAGACCATAAAGTGGTATTGTACGATGGAGGACTAATGTAACTAGGGACCATAAAGTGGTATTGTACGATCAAGGACTAATGTAACTAGAGACCATAAAGAGGTATTGTACGATGAAGGACTAATGTAACTAGGGACCATAAAGTGGTATTGTACGATGAAGGACTAATGTAACTAGGGACCATAAAGTGGTATTGTACGATCAAGGACTAATGTAACTAGAGACCATAAAGAGGTATTGTACGATGAAGGACTAATGTAACTAGGGGTCATAAAGTGGTATTGTACGATCAAGGACTAATGTAACTAGAGACCATAAAGTGGTATTGTACGATAAGGACTAATGTAACTAGGGACCATAAAGTGGTATTGTACGATCAAGGACTAATGTAACTAGAGACCATAAAGAGGTATTGTACGATGAAGGACTAATGTAACTAGGGACCATAAAGTGGTATTGTACGATGAAGGACTAAAGTAACTAGAGACCATAAAGTGGTATTGTACGATGGAGGACTAATGTAACTAGGGACCATAAAGTGGTATTGTACGATAAGGACTAATGTAACTAGAGACCATAAAGAGGTATTGTACGATGGAGGACTAATGTAACTAGGGACCATAAAGTGGTATTGTACGATCAAGGACTAATGTGACTAGGGACCATAAAGTGGTACTGTACGATGAATGACTAATGTAACTAGGGACCATAAAGTGGTATTGTACGATGAAGGACTAATGTAACTAGGGACCATAAAGTGGTATTGTACGATAAGGACTAATGTAACTAGAGACCATAAAGAGGTATTGTACGATGAAGGACTAATGTAACTAGGGACCATAAAGTGGTATTGTACGATCAAGGACTAATGTAACTAGGGACCATAAAGTGGTATTGTACAATGAAGGACTAATGTAACTAGGGACCATAAAGTGGTATTGTACGATGAGGACTAATGTAACTAGGGACCATAAAGTGGTATTGTACGATGAAGGACTAATGTAACTAGGGACCATAAAGTGTTATTGTACGATGAGGGACTAATGTAACTAGGGAACATAAAGTGGTATTGTACGATGAAGGACTAATGTAACTAGGGACCATAAAGTGGTATTTTACGATGGAGGACTAATGTAACTAGGGACCATAAAGTGGTATTGTACGATGAAGGACTAATGTAACTAGGGACCATAAAGTGGTATTGTACGATGAAGGACTAATGTAACTAGAGACCATAAAGTCTTATTGTACGATGAAGGACTAATGTAACTAGGGACCATAAAGTGGTACTGTACGATGAAGGACTAATGTAACTAGGGACCATAAAGTGGTATTGTATGATGAAGGACTAATGTAACTACGGACCATAAAGTGGTATTGTACGATGAAGGACTAATTTAACTAGGGACCATAAAGTGGTACTGTACGATAAGGACTAATTTAACTAGGGACCATAAAGTGGTATTGTACGATGAGGACTAATGTAACTAGGGACCATAAAGTGGTATTGTACGATGAAGGACTAATGTAACTAGGGACCATAAAGTGGTATTGTACGATGAGGACTAATGTAACTAGGGACCATAAAGTGGTATTGTACGATGAAGGACTAATGTAACTAGGGACCATAAAGTGGTATTGTACGATGAAGGACTAATGTAACTAGGGACCATAAAGTGTTATTGTACGATGAAGGACTAATGTAACTAAGGGACCATAAAGTGGTATTGTACGATCAAGGACTAATGTAACTAGGGACCATATAGTGGTATTGTACAATGAAGGACTAATGTAACTAGGGACCATAAAGTGGTATTGTACGATGAAGGACTAATGTAACTAGGGATCATAAAGTGGTATTGTACGATCAAGGACTAATGTAACTAGGGACCATAAAGTGGTATTGTACGATCAAGGACTAATGTAACTAGGGACCATAAAGTGGTATTGTACAATGAAGGACTAATGTAACTAGGGACCATAAAGTGGTATTGTACGATGAGGACTAATGTAACTAGGGACCATAAAGTGGTATTGTACGATGAAGGACTAATGTAACTAGGGATCATAAAGTGGTATTGTACGATCAAGGACTAATGTAACTCAAAAAACAACAAAAAACAACCCCTGGCACCATCCAGCCCATGACGGGCTAAGGCCGACCAAGCGACCACTGCCCAGCCATTTGGCCTGCAGATATTGGGGTGACGCGTGATCAGCGCGTCGGGTCCCCTCGGCCGTTTATCTTGGTATTCGTGATCGGGGCGCTGTCTCACTGTCAGACAGCTACTCAATTGTCCTCACGAGGCTGAGTGCACCCCGTTCCAACCCTCACGTCAGTTTTAAAATCCCTGACGGAGCCGGGGATCGAACCCGGGGCCTCCGGGTGAGAGGCAGGCGCGCTACCCCAACACCACGGGGCCGGCACTAATGTAACTAGGGACCATAAAGTGGTATTGTACGATCAAGGACTAATGTAACTAGGGACCATAAAGTGGTATTGTACAATGAAGGACTAATGTAACTAGGGACCATAAAGTGGTATTGTACGATGAAGGACTAATGTAACTAGGGACCATAAAGTGGTATTGTACGATGAAGGACTAATGTAACTAGAGACCATAAAGTGGTATTGTACGATGAAGGACTAATGTAACTAGAGACCATAAAGTGGTATTGTACGATGGAGGACTAATGTAACTAGGGACCATAAAGTGGTATTGTACGATCAAGGACTAATGTAACTAGAGACCATAAAGAGGTATTGTACGATGAAGGACTAATGTAACTAGGGACCATAAAGTGGTATTGTACGATGAAGGACTAATGTAACTAGGGACCATAAAGTGGTATTGTACGATCAAGGACTAATGTAACTAGAGACCATAAAGAGGTATTGTACGATGAAGGACTAATGTAACTAGGGGTCATAAAGTGGTATTGTACGATCAAGGACTAATGTAACTAGAGACCATAAAGTGGTATTGTACGATAAGGACTAATGTAACTAGGGACCATAAAGTGGTATTGTACGATCAAGGACTAATGTAACTAGAGACCATAAAGAGGTATTGTACGATGAAGGACTAATGTAACTAGGGACCATAATGTGGTATTGTACGATGAAGGACTAAAGTAACTAGAGACCATAAAGTGGTATTGTACGATGGAGGACTAATGTAACTAGGGACCATAAAGTGGTATTGTACGATAAGGACTAATGTAACTAGAGACCATAAAGAGGTATTGTACGATGGAGGACTAATGTAACTAGGGACCATAAAGTGGTATTGTACGATCAAGGACTAATGTAATTAGGGACCATAAAGTGGTACTGTACGATGAAGGACTAATGTAACTAGGGACCATAAAGTGGTATTGTACGATGAAGGACTAATGTAACTAGGGACCATAAAGTGGTATTGTACGATAAGGACTAATGTAACTAGAGACCATAAAGAGGTATTGTACGATGAAGGACTAATGTAACTAGGGACCATAAAGTGGTATTGTACGATCAAGGACTAATGTAACTAGGGACCATAAAGTGGTATTGTACAATGAAGGACTAATGTAACTAGGGACCATAAAGTGGTATTGTACGATGAGGACTAATGTAACTAGGGACCATAAAGTGGTATTGTACGATGAAGGACTAATGTAACTAGGGACCATAAAGTGTTATTGTACGATGAGGGACTAATGTAACTAGGGAACATAAAGTGGTATTGTACGATGAAGGACTAATGTAACTAGGGACCATAAAGTGGTATTTTACGATGGAGGACTAATGTAACTAGGGACCATAAAGTGGTATTGTACGATGAAGGACTAATGTAACTAGGGACAATAAAGTGGTATTGTACGATGAAGGACTAATGTAACTAGGGACCATAAAGTGGTATTTTACGATGGAGGACTAATGTAACTAGGGACCATAAAGTGGTACTGTACGATGAAGGACTAATGTAACTAGAGACCATAAAGTGGTATTTTACGATGGAGGACTAATGTAACTAGAGACCATCAAGTGTTATTGTACGATGAAGGACTAATGTAACTAGGGACCATAAAGTGTTATTGTACGATGAAGGACTAATGTAACTAGAGACCATAAATTGGTATTGTATGATGAAGGACTAATGTAACTAGGGACCATAAAGAGGTATATTACGATGGAGGATTTATGTAACTAGGGACCATAAAGTGGTATTGTATGATGAAGGACTAATGTAACTAGGGACCTTAAAGTGGTATTGTACGATGAAGGACTAATGTAACTAGGGACCATAAAGTGGTATTGTATGATGAAGGACTAATGTAACTAGGGACCATAAAGTGGTATTGTACGATAAGTACTAATGTAACTAGGGACAATAAAGTGGTACTGTACGATAAGGACTAATGTAACTAGGGACCATAAAGTGGTATTGTATGATGAAGGACTAATGTAACTAGGGACCATAAAGTGGTACTGTACGATGAAGGACTAATGTAACTAGGGACCATAAAGTGGTATTGTACGATAAGGACTAATGTAACTAGGGACCATAAAGTGGTACTGTACGATAAGGACTAATGTAACTAGAGACCATAAAGTCTTATTGTACGATGAAGGACTAATGTAACTAGGGACCATAAAGTGGTACTGTACGATGAAGGACTAATGTAACTAGGGACCATAAAGTGGTATTGTATGATGAAGGACTAATGTAACTACGGACCATAAAGTGGTATTGTACGATGAAGGACTAATTTAACTAGGGACCATAAAGTGGTACTGTACGATAAGGACTAATTTAACTAGGGACCATAAAGTGGTATTGTACGATGAGGACTAATGTAACTAGGGACCATAAAGTGGTATTGTACGATGAAGGACTAATGTAACTAGGGACCATAAAGTGGTATTGTACGATGAGGACTAATGTAACTAGGGACCATAAAGTGGTATTGTACGATGAAGGACTAATGTAACTAGGGACCATAAAGTGGTATTGTACGATGAAGGACTAATGTAACTAGGGACCATAAAGTGTTATTGTACGATGAAGGACTAATGTAACTAAGGGACCATAAAGTGGTATTGTACGATCAAGGACTAATGTAACTAGGGACCATATAGTGGTATTGTACAATGAAGGACTAATGTAACTAGGGACCATAAAGTGGTATTGTACGATGAAGGACTAATGTAACTAGGGATCATAAAGTGGTATTGTACGATCAAGGACTAATGTAACTAGGGACCATAAAGTGGTATTGTACGATCAAGGACTAATGTAACTAGGGACCATAAAGTGGTATTGTACAATGAAGGACTAATGTAACTAGGGACCATAAAGTGGTATTGTACGATGAGGACTAATGTAACTAGGGACCATAAAGTGGTATTGTACGATGAAGGACTAATGTAACTAGGGATCATAAAGTGGTATTGTACGATCAAGGACTAATGTAACTCAAAAAACAACAAAAAACAACCCCTGGCACCATCCAGCCCATGACGGGCTAAGGCCGACCAAGCGACCACTGCCCAGCCATTTGGCCTGCAGATATTGGGGTGACGCGTGATCAGCGCGTCGGGTCCCCTCGGCCGTTTATCTTGGTATTCGTGATCGGGGCGCTGTCTCACTGTCAGACAGCTACTCAATTGTCCTCACGAGGCTGAGTGCACCCCGTTCCAACCCTCACGTCAGTTTTAAAATCCCTGACGGAGCCGGGGATCGAACCCGGGGCCTCCGGGTGAGAGGCAGGCGCGCTACACCAACACCACGGGGCCGGCACTAATGTAACTAGGGACCATAAAGTGGTATTGTACGATCAAGGACTAATGTAACTAGGGACCATAAAGTGGTATTGTACAATGAAGGACTAATGTAACTAGGGACCATAAAGTGGTATTGTACGATGAAGGACTAATGTAACTAGAGACCATAAAGAGGTATTGTACGATGAAGGACTAATGTAACTAGGGACCATAAAGTGGTATTGTACGATCAAGGACTAATGTAACTAGGGACCATAAAGTGGTATTGTACAATGAAGGACTAATGTAACTAGGGACCATAAAGTGGTATTGTACGATGAAGGACTAATGTAACTAGAGACCATAAAGTGGTATTGTACGATGGAGGACTAATGTAAATAGGGACCATAAAGTGGTATTGTACGATCAAGGACTAATGTAACTAGAGACCATAAAGAGGTATTGTACGATGAAGGACTAATGTAACTAGGGACCATAAAGTGGTATTGTACGATGAAGGACTAATGTAACTAGGGACCATAAAGTGGTATTGTACGATCAAGGACTAATGTAACTAGAGACCATAAAGAGGTATTGTACGATGAAGGACTAATGTAACTAGGGACCATAAAGTGGTATTGTACGATCAAGGACTAATGTAACTAGGGACCATAAAGTGGTATTGTACAATGAAGGACTAATGTAACTAGGGACCATAAAGAGGTATTGTACGATGAAGGACTAATGTAACTAGGGGTCATAAAGTGGTATTGTACGATCAAGGACTAATGTAATTAGAGACCATAAAGTGGTATTGTACGATAAGGACTAATGTAACTAGGGACCATAAAGTGGTATTGTACGATCAAGGACTAATGTAACTAGAGACCATAAAGAGGTATTGTACGATGAAGGACTAATGTAACTAGGGACCATAAAGTGGTATTGTACGATGAAGGACTAAAGTAACTAGAGACCATAAAGTGGTATTGTACGATGGAGGACTAATGTAACTAGGGACCATAAAGTGGTATTGTACGATAAGGACTAATGTAACTAGAGACCATAAAGAGGTATTGTACGATGGAGGACTAATGTAACTAGGGACCATAAAGTGGTATTGTACGATCAAGGACTAATGTAACTAGGGACCATAAAGTGGTACTGTACGATGAAGGACTAATGTAACTAGGGACCATAAAGTGGTATTGTACGATGAAGGACTAATGTAACTAGGGACCATAAAGTGGTATTGTACGATAAGGACTAATGTAACTAGAGACCATAAAGAGGTATTGTACGATGAAGGACTAATGTAACTAGGGACCATAAAGTGGTATTGTACGATCAAGGACTAATGTAACTAGGGACCATAAAGTGGTATTGTACAATGAAGGACTAATGTAACTAGGGACCATAAAGTGGTATTGTACGATGAGGACTAATGTAACTAGGGACCATAAAGTGGTATTGTACGATGAAGGACTAATGTAACTAGGGACCATAAAGTGTTATTGTACGATGAGGGACTAATGTAACTAGGGAACATAAAGTGGTATTGTACGATGAAGGACTAATGTAACTAGGGACCATAAAGTGGTATTTTACGATGGAGGACTAATGTAACTAGGGACCATAAAGTGGTATTGTACGATGAAAGACTAATGTAACTAGGGACCATAAAGTGGTATTGTACGATGAAGGACTAATGTAACTAGGGACCATAAAGTGGTATTTTACGAAGGAGGACTAATGTAACTAGGGACCATAAAGTGGTACTGTAGTATGAAGGACTAATGTAACTAGAGACCATAAAGTGGTATTTTACGATGGAGGACTAATGTAACTAGAGACCATAAAGTGTTATTGTACGATGAAGGACTAATGTAACTAGTGACCATAAAGTGTTATTGTACGATGAAGGACTAATGTAACTAGAGACCATAAATTTGTATTGTATGATGAAGGACTAATGTAACTAGGGACCATAAAGTGGTATATTACGATGGAGGATTAATGTAACTAGGGATCATAAAGTGGTATTGTATGATGAAGGACTAATGTAACTAGGGACCATAAAGTGGTATTGTACGATGAAGGACTAATGTAACTAGGGACCATAAAGTGGTATTGTATGATGAAGGACTAATGTAACTAGGGACCATAAAGTGGTATTGTACGATAAGGACTAATGTAACTAGGGACAATAAAGTGGTACTGTACGATAAGGACTAATGTAACTAGGGACCATAAAGTGGTATTGTACGATGAGGACTAATGTAACTAGGGACCATAAAGTGGTATTGTACGATGAAGGACTAATGTAACTAGGGACCATAAAGTGGTATTGTACGATCAAGGACTAATGTAACTAGGGACCATAAAGTGGTATTGTACAATGAAGGACTAATGTAACTAGGGACCATAAAGTGGTATTGTACGATGAAGGACTAATGTAACTAGAGACCATAAAGTGTTATTGTACGATGAAGGACTAATGTAACTAAGGGACCATAAAGTGGTATTGTACGATCAAGGACTAATGTAACTAGGGACCATATAGTGGTATTGTACAATGAAGGACTAATGTAACTAGGGACCATAAAGTGGTATTGTACGATGAAGGACTAATGTAACTAGGGATCAAAAAGTGGTATTGTACGATCAAGGACTAATGTAACTAGGGACCATATAGTGGTATTGTACAATGAAGGACTAATGTAACTAGGGACCATAAAGTGGTATTGTATGATGAGGGACTAATGTAACTAGGGATCATAAAATGGTATTGTACGATGAGGGACTAATGTAACTAGAGACCATAAAGTGGTATTGTAGGATGAGCGACTAATGTAACTAGAGACCATAAAGTGGTATTGTACGATGAGGACTAATGTAACTAGTGACCATAAAGTGGTATTGTACGATGAAGGACTAATGTAACTAGGGACCATAAAGTGTTATTGTACGATGAGGGACTAATGTAACTAGGGACCATAAAGTGGTATTGTACGATGAAGGACTAATGTAACTAGGGACCATAAAGTGGTATTTTACGATGGAGGACTAATGTAACTAGGGACCATAAAGTGGTATTGTACGATGAAGGACTAATGTAACTAGGGACCATAAAGTGGTATTGTACGATGAAGGACTAATGTAACTAGGGACCATAAAGAGGTATTTTACGATGGAGGACTAATGTAACTAGGGACCATAAAGTGGTACTGTACGATGAAGGACTAATGTAACTAGAGACCATAAAGTGGTATTTTACGATGGAGGACTAATGTAACTAGAGACCATAAAGTGTTATTGTACGATGAAGGACTAATGTAACTAGGGACCATAAAGTGTTATTGTACGATGAAGGACTAATGTAACTAGAGACCATAAATTGGTATTGTATGATGAAGGACTAATGTAACTAGGGACCATAAAGTGGTATTTTACGATGGAGGACTAATGTAACTAGGGACCATAAAGTAGTATTGTATGATGAAGGACTAATGTAACTAGGGACCATAAAGTGGTATTGTACGATGAAGGACTAATGTAACTAGGGACCATAAAGTGGTATTGTATGATGAAGGACTAATGTAACTAGGGACCATAAAGTGGTATTGTACGATAAGGACTAATGTGACTAGGGACAATAAAGTGGTACTGTACGATAAGGACTAATGTAACTAGGGACCATAAAGTGGTATTGTATGATGAAGGACTAATGTAACTAGGGACCATAAAGTGGTACTGTACGATGAAGGACTAATGTAACTAGGGACCATAAAGTGGTATTGTACGATAAGGACTTATGTAACTAGGGACCATAAAGTGGTACTGTACGATAAGGACTAATGTAACTAGAGACCATAAAGTGTTATTGTACGATGAAGGACTAATGTAACTAGGGACCATAAAGTAGTACTGTACGATGAAGGACTAATGTAACTAGGGACCATAAAGTGGTATTGTATGATGAAGGACTAATGTAACTAGGGACCATAAAGTGGTATTGTACGATGAAGGACTAATTTAACTAGGGACCATAAAGTGGTACTGTACGATAAGGACTTATTTAACTAGGGACCATACAGTGGTATTGTACGATGAGGACTAATGTAACTAGGGACCATAAAGTGGTATTGTACGATGAAGGACTAATGTAACTAGGGACCATAAAGTGGTATTGTACGATGAGGACTAATGTAACTAGGGACCATAAAGTGGTATTGTACGATGAAGGACTAATGTAACTAGGGACCATAAAGTGGTATTGTACGATGAAGGACTAATGTAACTAGGGACCATAAAGTGTTATTGTACGATGAAGGACTAATGTAACTAAGGGATCATAAAGTGGTATTGTACGATCAAGGACTAATGTAACTAGGGACCATATAGTGGTATTGTACAATGAAGGACTAATGTAACTAGGGACCATATAGTGGTATTGTACGATGAAGGACTAATGTAACTAGGGATCATAAAGTGGTATTGTACGATCAAGGACTAATGTAACTAGGGACCATAAAGTGGTATTGTACGATCAAGGACTAATGTAACTAGGGACCATAAAGTGGTATTGTACAATGAAGGACTAATGTAACTAGGGACCATAAAGTGGTATTGTACGATGAGGACTAATGTAACTAGGGACCATAAAGTGGTATTGTACGATGAAGGACTAATGTAACTAGGGATCATAAAGTGGTATTGTACGATCAAGGACTAATGTAACTCAAAAAACAACAAAAAACAACCCCTGGCACCATCCAACCCATGACGGGCTAAGGCCGACCAAGCGACCGCTGCCCAGCCATTTGGCCTGCAGATATTGGGGTGATGCGTGATCAGCGCGTCGGGTCCCCTCGGCCGTTAATCTTGGTATTCGTGATCGGGGCGCTGTCTCACTGTCAGACAGCTACTCAATTGTCCTCACGAGGCTGAGTGCACCCCGTTCCAACCCTCACGTCAGTTTTAAAATCCCTGACGGAGCCGGGGATCGAACCCGGGGCCTCCGGGTGAGAGGCAGGCGCGCTACCCCAACACCACGGGGCCGGCACTAATGTAACTAGGGACCATAAAGTGGTATTGTACGATCAAGGACTAATGTAACTAGGGACCATAAAGTGGTATTGTACAATGAAGGACTAATGTAACTAGGGACCATAAAGTGGTATTGTACGATGAAGGACTAATGTAACTAGGGACCATAAAGTGGTATTGTACGATGAAGGACTAATGTAACTAGAGACCATAAAGTGGTATTGTACGATGAAGGACCAATGTAACTAGAGACCATAAAGTGGTATTGTACGATGGAGGACTAATGTAACTAGGGACCATAAAGTGGTATTGTACGATCAAGGACTAATGTAACTAGAGACCATAAAGAGGTATTGTACGATGAAGGACTAATGTAACTAGGGACCATAAAGTGGTATTGTACGATGAAGGACTAATGTAACTAGGGACCATAAAGTGGTATTGTACGATCAAGGACTAATGTAACTAGAGACCATAAAGAGGTATTGTACGATGAAGGACTAATGAAACTAGGGGTCATAAAGTGGTATTGTACGATCAAGGACTAATGTAACTAGAGACCATAAAGTGGTATTGTACGATAAGGACTAATGTAACTAGGGACCATAAAGTGGTATTGTACGATCAAGGACTAATGTAACTAGAGACCATAAAGAGGTATTGTACGATGAAAGACTAATGTAACTAGGGACCATAAAGTGGTATTGTACGATGAAGGACTAAAGTAACTAGAGACCATAAAGTGGTATTGTACGATGGAGGACTAATGTAACTAGGGACCATAAAGTGGTATTGTACGATAAGGACTAATGTAACTAGAGACCATAAAGAGGTATTGTACGATGGAGGACTAATGTAACTAGGGACCATAAAGTGGTATTGTACGATCAAGGACTAATGTAACTAGGGACCATAAAGTGGTACTGTACGATGAAGGACTAATGTAACTAGAGACCATAAAGTGGTATTGTACGATGAAGGACTAATGTAACTAGGGACCATAAAGTGGTATTGTACGATAAGGACTAATGTAACTAGAGACCATAAAGAGGTATTGTACGATGAAGGACTAATGTAACTAGGGACCATAAAGTGGTATTGTACGATCAAGGACTAATGTAACTAGGGACCATAAAGTGGTATTGTACAATGAAGGACTAATGTAACTAGGGACCATAAAGTGGTATTGTACGATGAGGACTAATGTAACTAGGGACCATAAAGTGGTATTGTACGATGAAGGACTAATGTAACTAGGGACCATAAAGTGTTATTGTACGATGAGGGACTAATGTAACTAGGGAACATAAAGTGGTATTGTACGATGAAGGACTAATGTAACTAGGGACCATAAAGTGGTATTTTACGATGGAGGACTAATGTAACTAGGGACCATATAGTGGTATTGTACGATGAAGGACTAATGTAACTAGGGACCATAAAGTGGTATTGTACGATGAAGGACTAATGTAACTAGGGACCATAAAGTGGTATTTTACGATGGAGGACTAATGTAACTAGGGACCATAAAGTGGTACTGTACGATGAAGGACTAATGTAACTAGAGACCATAAAGTGGTATTTTACGATGGAGGACTAATGTAACTAGAGACCATCAAGTGTTATTGTACGATGGAGGACTAATGTAACTAGGGACCATAAAGTGGTATTGTACGATCAAGGACTAATGTAACTAGGGACCATAAAGTGGTACTGTACGATGAAGGACTAATGTAACTAGGGACCATAAAGTGGTATTGTACGATGAAGGACTAATGTAACTAGGGACCATAAAGTGGTATTTTACGATAAGGACTAATGTAACTAGAGACCATAAAGAGGTATTGTACGATGAAGGACTAATGTAACTAGGGACCATAAAGTGGTATTGTACGATCAAGGACTAATGTAACTAGGGACCATAAAGTGGTATTGTACAATGAAGGACTAATGTAACTAGGGACCATAAAGTGGTATTGTACGATGAGGACTAATGTAACTAGGGACCATAAAGTGGTATTGTACGATGAAGGACTAATGTAACTAGGGACCATAAAGTGTTATTGTACGATGAGGGACTAATGTAACTAGGGAACATAAAGTGGTATTGTACGATGAAGGACTAATGTAACTAGGGACCATAAAGTGGTATTTTACGATGGAGGACTAATGTAACTAGGGACCATAAAGTGGTATTGTACGATGAAGGACTAATGTAACTAGGGACCATAAAGTGGTATTGTACGATGAAGGACTAATGTAACTAGGGACCATAAAGTGGTATTTTACGAAGGAGGACTAATGTAACTAGGGACCATAAAGTGGTACTGTAGTATGAAGGACTAATGTAACTAGAGACCATAAAGTGGTATTTTACGATGGAGGACTAATGTAACTAGAGACCATAAAGTGTTATTGTACGATGAAGGACTAATGTAACTAGGGACCATAAAGTGTTATTGTACGATGAAGGACTAATGTAACTAGAGACCATAAATTGGTATTGTATGATGAAGGACTAATGTAACTAGGGACCATAAAGTGGTATATTACGATGGAGGATTAATGTAACTAGGGATCATAAAGTGGTATTGTATGATGAAGGACTAATGTAACTAGGGACCATAAAGTGGTATTGTACGATGAAGGACTAATGTAACTAGGGACCATAAAGTGGTATTGTATGATGAAGGACTAATGTAACTAGGGACCATAAAGTGGTATTGTACGATAAGGACTAATGTAACTAGGGACAATAAAGTGGTACTGTACGATAAGGACTAATGTAACTAGGGACCATAAAGTGGTATTGTACGATGAGGACTAATGTAACTAGGGACCATAAAGTGGTATTGTACGATGAAGGACTAATGTAACTAGGGACCATAAAGTGGTATTGTACGATCAAGGACTAATGTAACTAGGGACCATAAAGTGGTATTGTACAATGAAGGACTAATGTAACTAGGGACCATAAAGTGGTATTGTACGATGAAGGACTAATGTAACTAGAGACCATAAAGTGTTATTGTACGATGAAGGACTAATGTAACTAAGGGACCATAAAGTGGTATTGTACGATCAAGGACTAATGTAACTAGGGACCATATAGTGGTATTGTACAATGAAGGACTAATGTAACTAGGGACCATAAAGTGGTATTGTACGATGAAGGACTAATGTAACTAGGGATCAAAAATTGGTATTGTACGATCAAGGACTAATGTAACTAGGGACCATATAGTGGTATTGTACAATGAAGGACTAATGTAACTAGGGACCATAAAGTGGTATTGTATGATGAGGGACTAATGTAACTAGGGATCATAAAATGGTATTGTACGATGAGGGACTAATGTAACTAGAGACCATAAAGTGGTATTGTAGGATGAGCGACTAATGTAACTAGAGACCATAAAGAGGTATTGTACGATGAGGACTAATGTAACTAGGGACCATAAAGTGGTATTGTACGATGAAGGACTAATGTAACTAGGGACCATAAAGTGTTATTGTACGATGAGGGACTAATGTAACTAGGGACCA
Organism: Meconema thalassinum; assembly: GCA_946902985.2. Classification (NCBI taxonomy): domain Eukaryota; kingdom Metazoa; phylum Arthropoda; class Insecta; order Orthoptera; family Tettigoniidae; genus Meconema; species Meconema thalassinum. The sequence continues at coordinate 20,360,206 of OX336397.1, forward strand.
TAAAGTGGTATTGTACGATGAAGGACTAATGTAACTAGGGACCATAAAGTGGTATTTTACTATGGAGGACTAATGTAACTAGGGACCATAAAGTGGTATTGTACGATGAAGGACTAATGTAACTAGGGACCATAAAGTGGTATTGTACGATGAAGGACTAATGTAACTAGGGACCATAAAGAGGTATTTTACGATGGAGGACTAATGTAACTAGGGACCATAAAGTGGTACTGTACGATGAAGGACTAATGTAACTAGAGACCATAAAGTGGTATTTTACGATGGAGGACTAATGTAACTAGAGACCATAAAGTGTTATTGTACGATGAAGGACTAATGTAACTAGGGACCATAAAGTGTTATTGTACGATGAAGGACTAATGTAACTAGAGACCATAAATTGGTATTGTATGATGAAGGACTAATGTAACTAGGGACCATAAAGTGGTATTTTACGATGGAGGACTAATGTAACTAGGGACCATAAAGTAGTATTGTATGATGAAGGACTAATGTAACTAGGGACCATAAAGTGGTATTGTACGATGAAGGACTAATGAAACTAGGGACCATAAAGTGGTATTGTATGATGAAGGACTAATGTAACTAGGGACCATAAAGTGGTATTGTACGATAAGGACTAATGTGACTAGGGACAATAAAGTGGTACTGTACGATAAGGACTAATGTAACTAGGGACCATAAAGTGGTATTGTATGATGAAGGACTAATGTAACTAGGGACCATAAAGTGGTATTGTACGATAAGGACTTATGTAACTAGGGACCATAAAGTGGTACTGTACGATAAGGACTAATGTAACTAGAGACCATAAAGTGTTATTGTACGATGAAGGACTAATGTAACTAGGGACCATAAAGTGGTACTGTACGATGAAGGACTAATGTAACTAGGGACCATAAAGTGGTATTGTATGATGAAGGACTAATGTAACTAGGGACCATAAAGTGGTATTGTACGATGAAGGACTAATTTAACTAGGGACCATAAAGTGGTACTGTACGATAAGGACTTATTTAACTAGGGACCATAAAGTGGTATTGTACGATGAGGACTAATGTAACTAGGGACCATAAAGTGGTATTGTACGATGAAGGACTAATGTAACTAGGGACCATAAAGTGGTATTGTACGATGAGGACTAATGTAACTAGGGACCATAAAGTGGTATTGTACGATGAACGACTAATGTAACTAGGGACCATAAAGTGGTATTGTACGATGAAGGACTAATGTAACTAGGGACCATAAAGTGTTATTGTACGATGAAGGACTAATGTAACTAAGGGATCATAAAGTGGTATTGTACGATCAAGGACTAATGTAACTAGGGACCATATAGTGGTATTGTACAATGAAGGACTAATGTAACTAGGGACCATATAGTGGTATTGTACGATGAAGGACTAATGTAACTAGGGATCATAAAGTGGTATTGTACGATCAAGGACTAATGTAACTAGGGACCATAAAGTGGTATTGTACGATCAAGGACTAATGTAACTAGGGACCATAAAGTGGTATTGTACAATGAAGGACTAATGTAACTAGGGACCATAAAGTGGTATTGTACGATGAGGACTAATGTAACTAGGGACCATAAAGTGGTATTGTACGATGAAGGACTAATGTAACTAGGGATCATAAAGTGGTATTGTACGATCAAGGACTAATGTAACTCAAAAAACAACAAAAAACAACCCCTGGCACCATCCAGCCCATGACGGGCTAAGGCCGACCAAGCGACCGCTGCCCAGCCATTTGGCCTGCAGATATTGGGGTGACGCGTGATCAGCGCGTCGGGTCCCCTCGGCCGTTAATCTTGGTATTCGTGATCGGGGCGCTGTCTCACTGTCAGACAGCTACTCAATTGTCCTCACGAGGCTGAGTGCACCCCGTTCCAACCCTCACGTCAGTTTTAAAATCCCTGACGGAGCCGGGGATCGAACCCGGGGCCTCCGGGTGAGAGGCAGGCGCGCTACCCCAACACCACGGGGCCGGCACTAATGTAACTAGGGACCATAAAGTGGTATTGTACGATCAAGGACTAATGTAACTAGGGACCATAAAGTGGTATTGTACAATGAAGGACTAATGTAACTAGGGACCATAAAGTGGTATTGTACGATGAAGGACTAATGTAACTAGAGACCATAAAGTGGTATTGTACGATGGAGGACTAATGTAACTAGGGACCATAAAGTGGTATTGTACGATCAAGGACTAATGTAACTAGAGACCATAAAGAGGTATTGTACGATGAAGGACTAATGTAACTAGGGACCATAAAGTGGTATTGTACGATGAAGGACTAATGTAACTAGGGACCATAAAGTGGTATTGTACGATCAAGGACTAATGTAACTAGAGACCATAAAGAGGTATTGTACGATGAAGGACTAATGTAACTAGGGGTCATAAAGTGGTATTGTACGATCAAGGACTAATGTAACTAGAGACCATAAAGTGGTATTGTACGATAAGGACTAATGTAACTAGGGACCATAAAGTGGTATTGTACGATCAAGGACTAATGTAACTAGAGACCATAAAGAGGTATTGTACGATGAAGGACTAATGTAACTAGGGACCATAAAGTGGTATTGTACGATGAAGGACTAAAGTAACTAGAGACCATAAAGTGGTATTGTACGATGGAGGACTAATGTAACTAGGGACCATAAAGTGGTATTGTACGATAAGGACTAATGTAACTAGAGACCATAAAGAGGTATTGTACGATGGAGGACTAATGTAACTAGGGACCATAAAGTGGTATTGTACGATCAAGGACTAATGTAACTAGGGACCATAAAGTGGTACTGTACGATGAAGGACTAATGTAACTAGGGACCATAAAGTGGTATTGTACGATGAAGGACTAATGTAACTAGGGACCATAAAGTGGTATTGTACGATAAGGACTAATGTAACTAGAGACCATAAAGAGGTATTGTACGATGAAGGACTAATGTAACTAGGGACCATAAAGTGGTATTGTACGATCAAGGACTAATGTAACTAGGGACCATAAAGTGGTATTGTACAATGAAGGACTAATGTAACTAGGGACCATAAAGTGGTATTGTACGATGAGGACTAATGTAACTAGGGACCATAAAGTGGTATTGTACGATGAAGGACTAATGTAACTAGGGACCATAAAGTGTTATTGTACGATGAGGGACTAATGTAACTAGGGAACATAAAGTGGTATTGTACGATGAAGGACTAATGTAACTAGGGACCATAAAATGGTATTTTACGATGGAGGACTAATGTAACTAGGGACCATATAGTGGTATTGTACGATGAGGACTAATGTAACTAGGGACCATAAAGTGGTATTGTACGATGAAGGACTAATGTAACTAGGGACCATAAAGTGGTATTGTACGATGAGGACTAATGTAACTAGGGACCATAAAGTGGTATTGTACGATGAAGGACTAATGTAACTAGGGACCATAAAGTGGTATTGTACGATGAAGGACTAATGTAACTAGGGACCATAAAGTGTTATTGTACGATGAAGGACTAATGTAACTAAGGGACCATAAAGTGGTAATGTACGATCAAGGACTAATGTAACTAGGGACCATATAGTGGTATTGTACAATGAAGGACTAATGTAACTAGGGACCATAAAGTGGTATTGTACGATGAAGGACTAATGTAACTAGGGATCATAAAGTGGTATTGTACGATCAAGGACTAATGTAACTAGGGACCATAAAGTGGTATTGTACGATCAAGAACTAATGTAACTAGGGACCATAAAGTGGTATTGTACAATGAAGGACTAATGTAACTAGGGACCATAAAGTGGTATTGTACGATGAGGACTAATGTAACTAGGGACCATAAAGTGGTATTGTACGATGAAGGACTAATGTAACTAGGGATCATAAAGTGGTATTGTACGATCAAGGACTAATGTAACTCAAAAAACAACAAAAAACAACCCCTGGCACCATCCAGCCCATGACGGGCTAAGGCCGACCAAGCGACCGCTGCCCAGCCATTTGGCCTGCAGATATTGGGGTGACGCGTGATCAGCGCGTCGGGTCCCCTCGGCCGTTTATCTTGGTATTCGTGATCGGGGCGCTGTCTCACTGTCAGACAGCTACTCAATTGTCCTCACGAGGCTGAGTGCACCCCGTTCCAACCCTCACGTCAGTTTTAAAATCCCTGACGGAGCCGGGGATCGAACCCGGGGCCTCCGGGTGAGAGGCAGGCGCGCTACACCAACACCACGGGGCCGGCACTAATGTAACTAGGGACCATAAAGTGGTATTGTACGATCAAGGACTAATGTAACTAGGGACCATAAAGTGGTATTGTACAATGAAGGACTAATGTAACTAGGGACCATAAAGTGGTATTGTACGATGAAGGACTAATGTAACTAGAGACCATAAAGAGGTATTGTACGATGAAGGACTAATGTAACTAGGGACCATAAAGTGGTATTGTACGATCAAGGACTAATGTAACTAGGGACCATAAAGTGGTATTGTACAATGAAGGACTAATGTAACTAGGGACCATAAAGTGGTATTGTACGATGAAGGACTAATGTAACTAGAGACCATAAAGTGGTATTGTACGATGGAGGACTAATGTAAATAGGGACCATAAAGTGGTATTGTACGATCAAGGACTAATGTAACTAGAGACCATAAAGAGGTATTGTACGATGAAGGACTAATGTAACTAGGGACCATAAAGTGGTATTGTACGATGAAGGACTAATGTAACTAGGGACCATAAAGTGGTATTGTACGATCAAGGACTAATGTAACTAGAGACCATAAAGAGGTATTGTACGATGAAGGACTAATGTAACTAGGGGTCATAAAGTGGTATTGTACGATCAAGGACTAATGTAATTAGAGACCATAAAGTGGTATTGTACGATAAGGACTAATGTAACTAGGGACCATAAAGTGGTATTGTACGATCAAGGACTAATGTAACTAGAGACCATAAAGAGGTATTGTACGATGAAGGACTAATGTAACTAGGGACCATAAAGTGGTATTGTACGATGAAGGACTAAAGTAACTAGAGACCATAAAGTGGTATTGTACGATGGAGGACTAATGTAACTAGGGACCATAAAGTGGTATTGTACGATAAGGACTAATGTAACTAGAGACCATAAAGAGGTATTGTACGATGGAGGACTAATGTAACTAGGGACCATAAAGTGGTATTGTACGATCAAGGACTAATGTAACTAGGGACCATAAAGTGGTACTGTACGATGAAGGACTAATGTAACTAGGGACCATAAAGTGGTATTGTACGATGAAGGACTAATGTAACTAGGGACCATAAAGTGGTATTGTACGATAAGGACTAATGTAACTAGAGACCATAAAGAGGTATTGTACGATGAAGGACTAATGTAACTAGGGACCATAAAGTGGTATTGTACGATCAAGGACTAATGTAACTAGGGACCATAAAGTGGTATTGTACAATGAAGAACTAATGTAACTAGGGACCATAAATTGGTATTGTACGATGAGGACTAATGTAACTAGGGACCATAAAGTGGTATTGTACGATGAAGGACTAATGTAACTAGGGACCATAAAGTGTTATTGTACGATGAGGGACTAATGTAACTAGGGAACATAAAGTGGTATTGTACGATGAAGGACTAATGTAACTAGGGACCATAAAGTGGTATTTTACGATGGAGGACTAATGTAACTAGGGACCATAAAGTGGTATTGTACGATGAAGGACTAATGTAACTAGGGACCATAAAGTGGTATTGTACGATGAAGGACTAATGTAACTAGGGACCATAAAGTGGTATTTTACGATGGAGGACTAATGTAACTAGGGACCATAAAGTGGTACTGTACGATGAAGGACTAATGTAACTAGAGACCATAAAGTGGTATTTTACGATGGAGGACTAATGTAACTAGAGACCATAAAGTGTTATTGTACGATGAAGGACTAATGTAACTAGGGACCATAAAGTGTTATTGTACGATGAAGGACTAATGTAACTAGAGACCATAAATTGGTATTGTATGATGAAGGACTAATGTAACTAGGGACCATAAAGTGGTATATTACGATGGAGGATTAATGTAACTAGGGATCATAAAGTGGTATTGTATGATGAAGGACTAATGTAACTAGGGACCATAAAGTGGTATTGTACGATGAAGGACTAATGTAACTAGGGACCATAAAGTGGTATTGTATGATGAAGGACTAATGTAACTAGGGACCATAAAGTGGTATTGTACGATAAGGACTAATGTAACTAGGGACAATAAAGTGGTACTGTTCGATAAGGACTAATGTAACTAGGGACCATAAAGTGGTATTGTACGATGAGGACTAATGTAACTAGGGACCATAAAGTGGTATTGTACGATGAAGGACTAATGTAACTAGGGACCATAAAGTGGTATTGTACGATCAAGGACTAATGTAACTAGGGACCATAAAGTGGTATTGTACAATGAAGGACTAATGTAACTAGGGACCATAAAGTGGTATTGTACGATGAAGGACTAATGTAACTAGAGACCATAAAGTGTTATTGTACGATGAAGGACTAATGTAACTAAGGGACCATAAAGTGGTATTGTACGATCAAGGACTAATGTAACTAGGGACCATATAGTGGTATTGTACAATGAAGGACTAATGTAACTAGGGACCATAAAGTGGTATTGTACGATGAAGGACTAATGTAACTAGGGATCAAAAAGTGGTATTGTACGATCAAGGACTAATGTAACTAGGGACCATAAAGTGGTATTGTACGATCAAGGACTAATGTAACTAGGGACCATAAAGTGGTATTGTACAATGAAGGACTAATGTAACTAGGGACCATAAAGTGGTATTGTACGATGAGGACTAATGTAACTATGGACCATAAAGTGGTATTGTACGATGAAGGACTAATGTAACTAGGGATCATAAAGTGGTATTGTACGATCAAGGACTAATGTAACTCAAAAAACAACAAAAAACAACCCCTGGCACCATCCAGCCCATGACGGGCTAAAGCCGACCAAGCGACCGCTGCCCAGCCATTTGGCCTGCAGATATTGGGGTGACGCGTGATCAGCGCGTCGGGTCCCCTCGGCCGTTTATCTTGGTATTCGTGATCGGCGCGCTGTCTCACTGTCAGACAGCTACTCAATTGTCCTCACGAGGCTGAGTGCACCCCGTTCCAACCCTCACGTCAGTTTTAAAATCCCTGACGGAGCCGGGGATCGAACCCGGGGCCTCCGGGTGAGAGGCAGGCGCGCTACCCCAACACCACGGGGCCGGCACTAATGTAACTAGGGACCATAAAGTGGTATTGTACGATCAAGGACTAATGTAACTAGGGACCATAAAGTGGTATTGTACAATGAAGGACTAATGTAACTAGGGACCATAAAGTGGTATTGTACGATGAAGGACTAATGTAACTAGAGACCATAAAGAGGTATTGTACGATGAAGGACTAATGTAACTAGGGACCATAAAGTGGTATTGTACGATCAAGGACTAATGTAACTAGGGACCATAAAGTGGTATTGTACAATGAAGGACTAATGTAACTAGGGACCATAAAGTGGTATTGTACGATGAAGGACTAATGTAACTAGAGACCATAAAGTGGTATTGTACGATGGAGGACTAATGTAACTAGGGACCATAAAGTGGTATTGTACGATCAAGGACTAATGTAACTAGAGACCATAAAGAGGTATTGTACGATGAAGGACTAATGTAACTAGGGACCATAAAGTGGTATTGTACGATGAAGGACTAATGTAACTAGGGACCATAAAGTGGTATTGTACGATCAAGGACTAATGTAACTAGAGACCATAAAGAGGTATTGTACGATGAAGGACTAATGTAACTAGGGGTCATAAAGTGGTATTGTACGATCAAGGACTAATGTAACTAGAGACCATAAAGTGGTATTGTACGATAAGGACTAATGTAACTAGGGACCATAAAGTGGTATTGTACGATCAAGGACTAATGTAACTAGAGACCATAAAGAGGTATTGTACGATGAAGGACTAATGTAACTAGGGGTCATAAAGTGGTATTGTACGATCAAGGACTAATGTAACTAGAGACCATAAAGTGGTATTGTACGATAAGGACTAATGTAACTAGGGACCATAAAGTGGTATTGTACGATAAGGACTAATGTAACTAAAGACCATAAAGAGGTATTGTACGATGGAGGACTAATGTAACTAGGGACCATAAAGTGGTATTGTACGATCAAGGACTAATGTAACTAGGGACCATAAAGTGGTACTGTACGATGAAGGACTAATGTAACTAGGGACCATAAAGTGGTATTGTACGATGAAGGACTAATGTAACTAGGGACCATAAAGTGGTATTGTACGATAAGGACTAATGTAACTAGAGACCATAAAGAGGTATTGTACGATGAAGGACTAATGTAACTAGGGACCATAAAGTGGTATTTTACGATGGAGGACTAATGTAACTAGGGACCATAAAGTGGTATTGTACGATGAAGGACTAATGTAACTAGGGACCATAAAGTGGTATTGTACGATGAAGGACTAATGTAACTAGGGACCATAAAGTGGTATTTTACGATGGAGGACTAATGTAACTAGGGACCATAAAGTGGTACTGTACGATGAAGGACTAATGTAACTAGAGACCATTAAGTGGTATTTTATGATGGAGGACTAATGTAACTAGAGACCATAAAGTGTTATTGTACGATGAAGGACTAATGTAACTAGGGACCATAAAGTGTTATTGTACGATGAAGGACTAATGTAACTAGAGACCATAAATTGGTATTGTATGATGAAGGACTAATGTAACTAGGGACCATAAAGTGGTATATTACGATGGAGGATTAATGTAACTAGGGATCATAAAGTGGTATTGTATGATGAAGGACTAATGTAACTAGGGACCATAAAGTGGTATTGTACGATGAAGGACTAATGTAACTAGGGACCATAAAGTGGTATTGTATGATGAAGGACTAATGTAACTAGGGACCATAAAGTGGTATTGTACGATAAGGACTAATGTAACTAGGGACAATAAAGTGGTACTGTACGATAAGGACTAATGTAACTAGGGACCATAAAGTGGTATTGTATGATGAAGGACTAATGTAACTAGGGACCATAAAGTGGTACTGTACGATGAAGGACTAATGTAACTAGGGACCATAAAGTGGTATTGTACGATAAGGACTAATGTAACTAGGGACCATAAAGTGGTACTGTACGATAAGGACTAATGTAACTAGAGACCATAAAGTGTTATTGTACGATGAAGGACTAATGTAACTAGGGACCATAAAGTGGTACTGTACGATGAAGGACTAATGTAACTAGGGACCATAAAGTGGTATTGTATGATGAAGGACTAATGTAACTAGGGACCATAAAGTGGTATTGTACGATGAAGGACTAATTTAACTAGGGACCATAAAGTGGTACTGTACGATAAGGACTAATTTAACTAGGGACCATAAAGTGGTATTGTACGATGAGGACTAATGTAACTAGGGACCATAAAGTGGTATTGTACGATGAAGGACTAATGTAACTAGGGACCATAAAGTGGTATTGTACGATGAGGACTAATGTAACTAGGGACCATAAAGTGTTATTGTACGATGAAGGACTAATGTAACTAGGGACCATAAAGTGGTATTGTACGATCAAGGACTAATGTAACTAGGGACCATCAAGTGTTATTGTACGATGAGGGACTAATGTAACTAAGGGACCATAAAGTGGTATTGTACGATCAAGGACTAATGTAACTAGGGACCATAAAGTGGTATTGTACGATCAAGGACTAATGTAACTAGGGACCATAAAGTGTTATTGTACGATGAAGGACTAATGTAACTAAGGGACCATAAAGTGGTATTGTACGATCAAGGACTAATGTAACTAGGGACCATACAGTGGTATTGTACAATGAAGGACTAATGTAACTAGGGACCATAAAGTGGTATTGTACGATGAAGGACTAATGTAACTAGGGATCATAAAGTGGTATTGTACGATCAAGGACTAATGTAACTAGGGACCATAAAGTGGTATTGTACGATGAAGGACTAAAGTAACTAGAGACCATAAAGTGGTATTGTACGATGGAGGACTAATGTAACTAGGGACCATAAAGTGGTATTGTACGATAAGGACAAATGTAACTCAAAAAACAACAAAAAACAACCCCTGGCACCATCCAGGCATGACGGGCTAAAGCCGACCAAGCGACCGCTGCCCAGCCATTTGGCCTGCAGATATTGGGGTGACGCGTGATCAGCGCGTCGGGTCCCCTCGGCCGTTAATCTTGGTATTCGTGATCGGGGCGCTGTCTCACTGTCAGACAGCTACTCAATTGTCCTCACGAGGCTGAGTGCACCCCGTTCCAACCCTCACGTCAGTTTTAAAAACCCTGACGGAGCCGGGGATCGAACCCGGGGCCTCCGGGTGAGAGGCAGGCGCGCTACCCCAACACCACGGGGCCGGCACTAATGTAACTAGGGACCATAAAGTGGTATTGTACGATCAAGGACTAATGTAACTAGGGACCATAAAGTGGTATTGTACAATGAAGGACTAATGTAACTAGGGACCATAAAGTTGTATTGTACGATGAAGGACTAATGTAACTGAGGACCGTAAAGAGGTATTGTACGATGAAGGACTAATGTAACTAGGGACCATAAAGTGGTATTGTACGATCAAGGACTAATGTAACTAGGGACCATAAAGTGGTATTGTACAATGAAGGACTAATGTAACTAGGGACCATAAAGTGGTATTGTACGATGAAGGACTAATGTAACTAGAGACCATATAGTGGTATTGTACGATGGAGGACTAATGTAACTAGGGACCATAAAGTGGTATTGTACGATCAAGGACTAATGTAACTAGAGACCATAAAGAGGTATTGTACGATGAAGGACTAATGTAACTAGGGATCATAAAGTGGTATTGTACGATGAAGGACTAATGTAACTAGGGACCATAAAGTGGTATTGTACGATCAAGGACTAATGTAACTAGAGACCATAAAGAGGTATTGTACGATGAAGGACTAATGTAACTAGGGATCATAAAGTGGTATTGTACGATCAAGGACTAATGTAACTAGAGACCATAAAGTGGTATTGTACGATAAGGACTAATGTAACTAGGGACCATAAAGTGGTATTGTACGATCAAGGACTAATGTAACTAGAGACCATAAAGAGGTATTGTACGATGAAGGACTAATGTAACTAGGGACCATAAAGTGGTATTGTACGATGAAGGACTAAAGTAACTAGAGACCATAAAGTGGTATTGTACGATGGAGGACTAATGTAACTAGGGACCATAAAGTGGTATTGTACGATAAGGACAAATGTAACTAGAGACCATAAAGAAGTATTGTACGATGGAGGACTAATGTAACTAGGGACCATAAAGTGGTAATGTACGATCAAGGACTAATGTAACTAGGGACCATAAAGTGGTACTGTACGATGAAGGACTAATGTAACCAGGGACCTTAAAGTGGTATTGTATGATGAAGGACTAATGTAACTAGGGACCATAAAGTGGTATTGTACGATGAAGGACTAATGTAACTAGGGACCATAAAGTGGTATTGTACGATGAAGGACTAATGTAACTAGGGACCATAAAGTGGTATTGTACGATGGAGGACTAATGTAACTAGGGACCATAAAGTGGTATTGTACGATAAGGACTAATGTAACTAGAGACCATAAAGAGGTATTGTACATTGAAGGACTAATGTAACTAGGGACCATCAAGTGGTATTGTACGATCAAGGACTAATGTAACTAGGGACCATAAAGTGGTATTGTACAATGAAGGACTAATGTAACTAGGGACCATAAAGTGGTATTGTACGATGAAGGACTAATGTAACTAGGGACCATAAAGTGGTATTGTACGATGAAGGACTAATGTAACTAGGGACCATAAAGTGGTATTGTACGATCAAGGACTAATGTAACTAGAGACCATAAAGAGGTATTGTACGATGAAGGACTAATGTAACTAGGGGTCATAAAGTGGTATTGTACGATCAAGGACTAATGTATCTAGAGACCATAAAGTGGTATTGTACGATAAGGACTAATGTAACTAGGGACCATAAAGTGGTATTGTACGATCAAGGACTCATGTAACTAGAGACCATAAAGAGGTATTGTACGATGAAGGACTAATGTAACTAGGGACCATAAAGTGGTATTGTACGATGAAGGACTAAAGTAACTAGAGACCATAAAGTGGTATTGTACGATGGAGGACTAATGTAACTAGGGACCATAAAGTGGTATTGTACGATAAGGACTAATGTAACTAGAGACCATAAAGAGGTATTGTACGATGGAGGACTAATGTAACTAGGGACCATAAAGTGGTATTGTACGATCAAGGACTAATGTAACTAGGGACCATAAAGTGGTACTGTACGATGAAGGACTAATGTAACTAGGGACCATAAAGTGGTATTGTACGATGAAGGACTAATGTAACTAGGGACCATAAAGTGGTATTGTACGATAAGGACTAATGTAACTAGAGACCATAAAGAGGTATTGTACGATGAAGGACTAATGTAACTAGGGACCATAAAGTGGTATTGTACGATCAAGGACTAATGTAACTAGGGACCATAAAGTGGTATTGTACAATGAAGGACTAATATAACTAGGGACCATAAAGTGGTATTGTACGATGAGGACTAATGTAACTAGGGACCATAAAGTGGTATTGTACGATGAAGGACTAATGAAACTAGGGACCATAAAGTGTTATTGTACGATGAGGGACTAATGTAACTAGGGAACATAAAGTGGTATTGTACGATGAAGGACTAATGTAACTAGGGACCATAAAGTGGTATTTTACGATGGAGGACTAATGTAACTAGGGACCATAAAGTGGTATTGTACGATGAAGGACTAATGTAACTAGGGACCATAAAGTGGTATTGTACGATGAAGGACTAATGTAACTAGGGACCATAAAGTGGTATTTTACGATGGAGGACTAATGTAACTAGGGACCATAAAGTGGTACTGTACGATGAAGGACTAATGTAACTAGAGACCATAAAGTGGTATTTTACGATGGAGGACTAATGTAACTAGAGACCATAAAGTGTTATTGTACGATGAAGGACTAATGTAACTAGGGACCATAAAGTGTTATTGTACGATGAAGGACTAATGTAACTAGAGACCATAAATTGGTATTGTATGATGAAGGACTAATGTAACTAGGGACCATAAAGTGGTATATTACGATGGAGGATTAATGTAACTAGGGATCAAAAAATGGTATTGTATGATGAAGGACTAATGTAACTAGGGACCATAAAGTGGTATTGTACGATGAAGGACTAATGTAACTAGGGACCATAAAGTGGTATTGTATGATGAAGGACTAATGTAACTAGGGACCATAATGTGGTATTGTACGATAAGGACTAATGTAACTAGGGACAATAAAGTGGTACTGTACGATAAGGACTAATGTAACTAGGGACCATAAAGTGGTATTGTATGATGAAGGACTAATGTAACTAGGGACCATAAAGTGGTACTGTACGATGAAGGACTAATGTAACTAGGGACCATAAAGTGGTATTGTACGATAAGGACTAATGTAACTAGGGACCATAAAGTGGTACTGTACGATAAGGACTAATGTAACTAGAGACCATAAAGTGTTATTGTACGATGAAGGACGAATGTAACTAGGGACCATAAAGTGGTACTGTACGATGAAGGACTAATGTAACTAGGGACCATAAAGTGGTATTGTATGATGAAGGACTAATGTAACTAGGGACCATAAAGTGGTATTGTACGATGAAGGACTAATTTAACTAGGGACCATAAAGTGGTACTGTACGATAAGGACTAATTTAACTAGGGACCATAAAGTGGTATTGTACGATGAGGACTAATGTAACTAGGGACCATAAAGTGGTATTGTACGATGAAGGACTAATGTAACTAGGGACCATAAAGTGGTATTGTACGATGAGGACTAATGTATTTAGGGACCATAAAGTGTTATTGTACGATGAAGGACTAATGTAACTAGGGACCATAAAGTGGTATTGTACGATCAAGGACTAATGTAACTAGGGACCATAAAGTGTTATTGTACGATGAAGGACTAATGTAACTAAGGGACCATAAAGCGGTATTGTACGATCAAGGACTAATGTAACTAGGGACCATAAAGTGGTATTGTACGATCAAGGACTAATGTAACTAGGGACCATAAAGTGTTATTGTACGATGAAGGACTAATGTAACTAAGGGACCATAAAGTGGTATTGTACGATCAAGGACTAATGTAACTAGGGACCATATAGTGGTATTGTACAATGAAGGACTAATGTAACTAGGGACCATAAAGTGGTATTGTACGATGAAGGACTAATGTAACTAGGGATCATAAAGTGGTATTGTACGATCAAGGACTAATGTAACTAGGGACCATAAAGTGGTATTGTACGATCAAGGACTAATGTAACTAGGGACCATAAAGTGGTATTGTACAATGAAGGACTAATGTAACTAGGGACCATAAAGTGGTATTGACCGATGAGGACTAATGTAACTAGGGACCATAAAGTGGTATTGTACGATGAAGGACTAATGTAACTAGGGATCATAAAGTGGTATTGTACGATCAAGGACTAATGTAACTCAAAAAACAACAAAAAACAACCCCTGGCACCATCCAGCCCATGACGGGCTAAAGCCGACCAAGCGACCGCTGCCCAGCCATTTGGCCTGCAGATATTGGGGTGACGCGTGATCAGCGCGTCGGGTCCCCTCGGCCGTTAATCTTGGTATTCGTGATCGGGGCGCTGTCTCACTGTCAGACAGCTACTCAATTGTCCTCACGAGGCTGAGTGCACCCCGTTCCAACCCTCACGTCAGTTTTAAAATCCCTGACGGAGCCGGGGATCGAACCCGGGGCCTCCGGGTGAGAGGCAGGCGCGCTACCCCAACACCACGGGGCCGGCACTAATGTAACTAGGGACCATAAAGTGGTATTGTACGATCAAGGACTAATGTAACTAGGGACCATAAAGTGGTATTGTACAATGAAGGACTAATGTAACTAGGGACCATAAAGTTGTATTGTACGATGAAGGACTAATGTAACTAGAGACCATAAAGAGGTATTGTACGATGAAGGACTAATGTAACTAGGGACCATAAAGTGGTATTGTACGATCAAGGACTAATGTAACTAGGGACCATAAAGTGGTATTGTACAATGAAGGACTAATGTAACTAGGGACCATAAAGTGGTATTGTACGATGAAGGACTAATGTAACTAGAGACCATAAAGTGGTATTGTACGATGGAGGACTAATGTAACTAGGGACCATAAAGTGGTATTGTACGATCAAGGACTAATGTAACTAGAGACCATAAAGAGGTATTGTACGATGAAGGACTAATGTAACTAGGGATCATAAAGTGGTATTGTACGATGAAGGACTAATGTAACTAGGGACCATAAAGTGGTATTGTACGATCAAGGACTAATGTAACTAGAGACCATAAAGAGGTATTGTACGATGAAGGACTAATGTAACTAGGGATCATAAAGTGGTATTGTACGATCAAGGACTAATGTAACTAGAGACCATAAAGTGGTATTGTACGATAAGGACTAATGTAACTAGGGACCATAAAGTGGTATTGTACGATCAAGGACTAATGTAACTAGAGACCATAAAAAGGTATTGTACGATGAAGGACTAATGTAACTAGGGACCATAAAGTGGTATTGTACGATGAAGGACTAAAGTAACTAGAGACCATAAAGTGGTATTGTACGATGGAGGACTAATGTAACTAGGGACCATAAAGTGGTATTGTACGATAAGGACTAATGTAACTAGAGACCATAAAGAGGTATTGTACGATGGAGGACTAATGTAACTAGGGACCATAAAGTGGTAATGTACGATCAAGGACTAATGTAACTAGGGACCATAAAGTGGTACTGTACGATGAAGGACTAATGTAACTAGGGACCTTAAAGTGGTATTGTATGATGAAGGACTAATGTAACTAGGGACCATAAAGTGGTATTGTACGATGAAGGACTAATGTAACTAGGGACCATAAAGTGGTATTGTACGATGAAGGACTAATGTAACTAGGGACCATAAAGTGGTATTGTACGATGGAGGACTAATGTAACTAGGGACCATAAAGTGGTATTGTACGATAAGGACTAATGTAACTAGAGACCATAAAGAGGTATTGTACATGGAAGGACTAATGTAACTAGGGACCATCAAGTGGTATTGTACGATCAAGGACTAATGTAACTAGGGACCATAAAGTGGTATTGTACAATGAAGGACTAATGTAACTAGGGACCATAAAGTGGTATTGTACGATGAAGGACTAATTTAACTAGGGACCATAAAGTGTTATTGTACGATGAAGGACTAATGTAACTAGAGACCATAAAGAGGTATTGTACGATGAAGGACTAATGTAACTAGGGACCATAAAAAGGTATTGTACGATGAAGGACTAATGTAACTAGGGATCATAAAGTGGTATTGTACGATCAAGGACTAATGTAACTAGGGACCATAAAGTGGTATTGTACGATCAAGGACTAATGTAACTAGGGACCATAAAGTGGTACTGTACGATGAAGGACTAATGTAACTAGGGACCATAAAGTGGTATTGTATGATGAAGGACTAATGTAACTAGGGACCATAAAGTGGTATTGTACGATGAAGGACTAATTTAACTAGAGACCATAAAGTGTTATTGTACGATGAAGGACTAATGTAACTAGGGACCATAAAGTGGTATTGTATGATGAAGGACTAATGTAACTAGGGACAATAAAGTGGTATTGTACGATGAGGACTAATGTAACTAGGGACAATAAAGTGGTATTGTACGATAAGGACTAATGTAACTAGGGACCATAAAGTGGTATTGTATGATGAAGGACTAATGTAACTAGGGACCATAAAGTGGTATTGTACGATGAAGGACTAATTTAACTAGGGACCGTAAAGTGGTATTGTATGATGAAGGACTAATGTAACTAGGGACCATAAAGTGGTATTGTACGATGAAGAACTAATGTAACTAGGGACCATAAGGTGGTATTGTACGATGAGGACTAATGTAACTAGAGACCATAAAGAGGTATTGTATGATGAAAGACTAATGTAACTAGGGACCATAAAGTGGTATTGTACGATGAAGGACTAATGTAACTAGGGACCATAAAGTGGTATAGTACGATGAGGACTAATGTAACTAGGGACCATAAAGTGTTATTGTACGATGAAGGACGAATGTAACTAGGGACCATAAAGTGGTATTGTACGATCAAGGACTAATGTAACTAGGGACCATAAAGTGGTATTGTACGATAAGGACTAATGTAACTAGGGACCATAAAGTGGTATTGTATGATGAAGGACTAATGTAACTAGGGACCATAAAGTGTTATTGTGCGATGAAGGACTAATGTAACTAGGGACCATAAAGTGGTATTGTACGATCAAGGACTAATGCAACTAGGGATCATAAAGTGGTATTGTACGATGAAGGACTAATGTAACTAGAGACCATAAAGTGGTATTGTACGATAAGGACTAATGTAACTAGGGACCATAAAGTGGTATTGTATGATGAAGGACTAATGTAACTTGGGACAATAAAGTGGTATTGTACGATAAGGACTAATGTAACTAAGGACAATAAAGTGGTATTGTACGATGAAGGACTAATGTAACTAGGGACCATAAAGTGGTATTGTACGATAAGGACTAATGTAACTAGGGACCATAAAGTGGTATTGTACGATGAGGACTAATGTAACTAGGGACCATAAAGTGGTATTGTACGATAAGGACTAATGTAACTAGGGACCATAAAGTGGTATTGTACAATGGAGGACTAATGTAACTAGGGACCATAAAGTGGTATTGTACGATGAAGGACTAATGTAACTAGGGACCATAAAGTGGTATTGTACGATGAGGACTAATGTAACTAGGGACCATAAAGTGGTATTGTACGATAAGGACTAATGTAACTAGGGACCGAGCCGCATTCATAAGAAATTCCTCATTAGTTAATTATGTAGTAGTGCGCATAATGGACAGCTTAAGGCAGTTAAGAAAAATAAAACATCGCCCCTTCTGTCGGTAATAAATTGACAATGCATTTAATTATAAACAATTGTAAAAATAAATGTTATGTTATAAACCACTGACAATGCTAAAGAACAATTACCAAATCTACATCTAGATGATTATGTTAGAAAGAATTATAGTTCTAATAAATAATTTTGGTTCAACTTTTAAATGATACCGTTATAATAAATTACCAAGATTAATATTATATACATTTGATAAAATAAATGCTAATATTATAAACAATTGTCCATTTTTACCAACATTGCTAATCTAAATTACAAATTGTATAATGAATTAGAAAATTAAAAACAATTACAAATTTAATAACCATTGATAAATAACATTTTATAAACAAATGTATAGAGAATTATAAAAGTATTATTATAAACAATGAGAAATTTTACAGACAATTACCAAGTTTTTTAAAAAGTTAGAAATATTGTAAACCATAATATAATTTTAATTTTATAAACAATTACAACTTAAATAAACAATTTTGCTAATTCTGAGAATTGGTGTCAAGAAAAGTAAATATTGGCGGAACTGAGTAAATGATGACAGGTAAAAGCTAATCAATGGCAAAGTAAATAATGCATTTTAAATATTTAATATCTGCGTGTGAAGCGTCCAATTTAATCAGTTTGAGGATCAGAAATACCACAATTTCTATGATGGTCGTTTGTATTGCAGGATTGTAACTGATGCAGAGAAATAGTTTGTTATTGTCATTTATTCAGTTATTGAATAATGCTTTCTTGCTATTTTATTTCTATCTTTCTACAAACCCAATTGTATATCACGGGCCGAAGGTTGCAATATAAAAGTATCTCCAGAATCACAGACGCAATACGTCTGCAACGAATCAAATTGACGGCGCACTTAGAAAGAATGGACCCAAACAATTTACAGTAACTTATACAATTCCCACATACCAGAAGAACAAAACAACCGGATCATATTGCTTCAAACAGACTGAGAAGGACGATAAAGAATTAGGATTTTCAAATATAATAGACCAAACTAAAGACGAGAAAATCGCACTTACACAGAGTTTCGAAGACAATGAGATAAGGTCTAACCGCCACATGTTGAGTATAAAGGAAAACAGGGCTAAAAGAAAGACCAACCATTGTTGATTCCGTGCTCCTAAGTGACCCTTTCGGGACGAGGAAGAAATAATTTTTAGAAATGCTTAATAATAAGATTACATTATATATTTTAACAATAAAATAAGAAAGCCTTTCAAATTAATAAATTATATTCAACGATTTTTGAATATTCATACAAAGACGGATATCCTTTTAAAATTACTTTTGATAATATAGTTGAAACATATATGATGAACACTATGAAAAACGTATCATAAAATAGTGTGTCTAAATGACGGTTGTATATTAAAATAATTAAGGTGACTGCGACAACAGTTGTCGAAAAATGTTTCTAGTAGACAGCAAATATAACCGTGTTTGCTTATGTAATTAGTTATATTTATAATTAAGAAATACTTTTCTTTTGATATGTGCATAGTAGGCTATATATAAATTGTTGCAGGCCCTGAAACGTTACTGCATGTGAGTTCCCTAGATATAAAGTGTATTACTTCAGAACGTTGGGTTTTCGTGTGTAGAGATGTTCTAAACTGTTTTGCTTTGTTTCAGTTTTATTAAGTTTAATTTACGTGTGAGTGTGTGTATTTACATTTGGTTGGTCATAATATTGGTTGGAACGTTGAATGTTTTGTGCCAGAATAATTTTTGCATGTCTGTACATTTGCAGAGGTAGCACTCCTGGTACAAATCGTGTTTCCGATGGTAACTAGGATATAGAACAAACCTTTCACGGACGCTACCTGGAAGTGACGAAACACCAAAGATGACAGACAACAGAGCCGACCACTGCGACATCTGTCAGAAATTAGTTGAGAATAATGAAAACGCTGTTGAGAGTGAAAGATGTTGCAGATGGCAGCATTCAGAATGAATTGGTTTAACGAAATGGAATATGAAATGATAAAAAGAAAAAGTGTAAGCTAACATGGCCTTGCGTAGTTTGAGCGCCCAAGGTCATTTGTAAGCTAACATGGCCTTGCGTAGTATGAGCGCCCAAGGTCATTTGTAAGCTAACATGGCCTTGCGTAGTTTGAGCGCCCAAGGTCATTTGTAAGCTAACAAGGCCATGCGTAGTTTGAGCGCCCTTGGTCATTTGTAAACCTAAGGATGAGGAGAACAAGCTCGGGACACTTGCACAAGGTTTTTGTGTATTTCCTTGCTAAGAAGAACGATGTTTTGGATTCCTTTATTGATTTCAAGGTACAGGTCGAGAATCAGTGTAAAAGATCTATTATGGTCCAAATAATAATAAATAATAATAATAATATTCCCTGGCACTATAGCGTACCAAGCGACCGCTGCCCAGCCATTTGGTCTGCAGATATTGGGGTGACGCGTGGTCAGCTCGTCGGTTCCCCTCGGTCGTTAATCTTGGTTTTCGTGACCGGGACGCTGCCTCACTGTCAGGCAACTATTCAATTGTCCTCTCGAGGCTAAGTGAAACCCGTTCCAGCCCACACGTCAGTTTCCAAAATCTCTTAAGGAGCCGGAAATCGAACCCGGGGCCTCCGGGTGAGAGGCAGGCACGCTACCCAAACACCAAGGGGCCGGCCCCAGCACATATATACAGTAGATGTACACAAAAATATTCCACAAATTACACCAGTGTCCAAAAGTTGAGCACAATAAATAAACGAGGCCATACTGTGCCCGTTTAGACCGGAGTCCGCACAACCACATATGCATTTTACCAATAATCAGTCAGCACGAGAGTCAAAATATCCCGGAGCGCCAGATGGGTTAAAGCAAATCGCAAAAACGACATCAAATTAAAAAAAATGCTTTACTGATTTTTGGCTCAATGCAACAATAAGGATAGAAGGAGATTTAATTGGGAGTAACACATCCTGTAAAATTATCTCAGTTTATTTTGAAGTTAAAATTGACTGCAAAGATGCTCAAAGCAGCATCATCCACGTGTGGCGATCCACACTCTTATTTACACACAATATACAGAAATTTTCCAAACACATTTGACAATTATTTTTTTGGAAACACAAGTCTGATTAATAGTCCTGTAGACCGTGTTCCAAAATTATTAATGATTAATTCCAGTTGAAAGTTAATTGTCTCTACTGGAAATATCGTAGATCACTGTTTGAAATTTTACATGATATTAACACTCGTAGAATAAATGTTCATAGAATTTTAACTTTCACTTATTTTTCCAGTTTCAAAAATACATATTGTCGAAAAATATTATCATCATAGAAGCAACACAAATTATTTACACAAATTAATAACATCTGAAAAGTATTTGACCTTGAGCATAGCATCGAAGAACTGTGCGAAGCACAACAACAATTAATTGTTCTTCTAACATTAAACATTCGAGAAGTGACTCGATTATGAACTTCAAGTTCCAATCAAAATACATGATTTCTGAATCATCAACTTTATCACTAAATTGTTGAACCATTCAACTATTCAATTTCCCACTTGGAATCATTATTAAAAAAATATTTATATTTATGGCCATTTCTAGTAACTTTTACAACTTGCAATTCTTCGACAGAATGCGGAAATAAGAATTGTAGCTTTATAATAAATTCATTTAGTTCATGGCACTAGGATTGAAAATATCCTTCAAATTATTCGTGGTTAAGAATTATTTTTAAATTGGCAGTGGCCCTTTCTACTATTTGTGTAAGAACACAATATTACAACAACAACGGCAAAGGTCTTCCTCTGAAGAAGAATAAACTACTATCGTGACAAATCCGGGTTCTAGCAAAATCAAAGTCTAAATGGAATTCGTAAACAAGGTTGAAATAAGAACTGATGGTTTCTAGAAATAACCTTCGGGTCATTCATCCGACGAAATGTGTAGTTCCAATACTCCTACTATAAACATGAGCCATCGAACCTGCTATTTGATTGATGCTCGAAACAACCTTCATTCCTGCGACTTAACATGCGCACCTGGGAATGGCATTTCAACTACTCCACACACATAAATTTTCTTCCCAAAATGTATACAATAAATCAAGCCTCTGCTTGTTATCAACACTGGAAGATTAATAAACTTACAAGTTTATTTTATTTTACCATTCAGTTCAACCCGTGAATTTATCATACTTATGAAAATCTTTATTTCACTTTCGAGTGTATTTACGTCATGATTTTATATAAATACAAAAATATCCTATTTGATACAAATATCAATTGCTTCCCGTTTCATGCCTCTCCGTGTTATCTGAAGAATATACTTTGCTCATTGCAAATATCAACTGTTCAACCAGAACTGAAATGTTGGTTGAATGCGGGCTTGCGCTAACCACTCTCCTTCGGAAAATCTCCTGTTCCAAACTAGAAATGATTAAACTACTTCATAGGCTCTTTCTCAATACATATGATTATTAGAAAATATAATATCCAAGAATTATTTAGAAAAATTATAAAAATTATTATTATTTTTATTAGTGGATTATTATTATTATTATTTGTTATATCATTTTAATTACCACCTCATTATGTGAGAGTCCACATGTTCGAACCTTCGAATATGGAAAAAATATCCATTCCTCAACAAAAATAATTATTAACTCTTACAGTTACATCGGCTGATTACCGTGATTTCCCAAAAATATGAAATATTCAAATAAATGCTCGAAATGCTCGGTCATCGATCCTAAACTGTTCTGAGTGCTGAAAATACTCAGAATAACTCTAACAAGTCTTGCGTAAATCATTGCAAGATTTAAATACGAAGAAAAATAAAATGTGTTGGTCATCTGCAGAAAAATATTTTGTTCCAATTAGCTAGGCATAATATAATTCAAATGTGGCTTACATTTCTTGATGGTCTTGAAGCGTAGTAAACCTGGTCTGTACCAGATTTATCCATAGACATGCCCTATTGGACAAGCACGTATAATCCTTGTATCGGCCGCCATTATATACCCACAATCCGTCTAGTCAGATATAGTGGTAGTATCTTTTGACGTTTGAATTAACTGTTGTTCCATTTTAATATGGGCTTCTATCAAAGCCATAACAGTTTGTTTAAATAGGGTCAGATCTAAGTGATCTCTTCTTAAATATGTCAGTTGTAACATAACTCACGGTAATCTTATCAGTACAAGAAAAACACTGACAGTCTAAGCAATTAACGGCTGTTCTGAAGATCGTTCCCTGGGCATGGTTTATTATATCACCATCTACCATGCGCTAGGCAACTTGTAGTTTCCCTTGCGTAGACTAATGAACGCCACCGTTATAGACTAGTCTTCAGTGTACTGACAGATCGAAGTGGTTAACTAGTTACAAATATGAAAAACTGACTGAATGGATTTAAACATCCAAGTATTAAGTTATTACTGGACCGTGACAAAATACTAAATTCTAGACAAAGTCTAGCATATGTCCTTGTAGAAATATAAATATTTCCACCAATGTCTGTAGAAAAATCAATCACCTCAGTGATTCTCCTCGCCGTAAACTTACTAAGTTCCAACTCGTAGCGCAGCACTTTTCGTGACTATCACGACTTTAAAAAGAACTTCTGCGTAGATCCGGCAACCATGTGCCTTGGCTCAGCGTCGTAGCAACTTGCTAGGCAACTGCTTGTGTTAGAATGAGCTGAAGTTGCTTCGGCCAGCTGGCTTTTATTCAAAACTGTCAGGGTCACGCGTCATCACCTGATATCTAGAAATCCTCATATCTCTTGAATCCCTGGTCCGATTTACTTGATACTAATTGCATTCTCTTTCATTTGGCCGTGCCAGTAATCTGATCCCAGTCTCAAGTCTCTACTCCATAGTTAACTATTTAATCAATAAATAGCCTCGACCTCTGCTATTACTCGCTACGTCACTTGACATCCAAGTATCGGTAAATTATTTCCAAATGCTTCGAGAAGCAATGTAGCGCGATATTCAAATATCTGAACTTTCAAAAGCGGCTACAGCCTTTCCCTTGATATCTAGGTGTCTGAATCTTGGAATACCCATTCCTAGAGTTGGGCACAATACCACTTGATAAGAATGTCAGACGGATTGCTAAACAAACGGAAGCTGAATCACACACCATATGTCACACAACTTGTCTACAAAAACAATGTCAGGAAGGTTCTGATAGCTAAGGTACATTTCTGACAACAAATAACAAGACTTGGCAATGACTTCCACAACAATATATGCTGTTAATAGGGTGTATGTTTACCCCTAACGGCCACACATGCTTCGCAGCCGCGTCAATCAGTCGATCCCATTCCTCCGCAAGGGAAATGCAAAGGTCTTGGAGGGTCCTTGGTGGAGGCTTACGGGATACAATTCGCCTCCCCAATGCATCCCAGGCATGTTCTATAGGATTCAGATCCGCAAACCTCGATGGCCAGTCCTTGCGATGAATGTCTTCCCCAGCCAGAAATTCATCCACCAGAGCACGCGGTGCGGTCGGGCATTATCGTCCATTAAGATGAAGTCTGGACCAACCCCACTTCGAGTCGAACATGTGGTCTCAATACCTCATCCCTGTATCTCCGAGCATTCACAGTCTACCTCGGACCACCCATGAAGATGTTTAGGTCCGTACGGTCATTCAACATGATGCCGCCCCACACCATGACGCCACCACCACCATACTGGTCGTGTTCCACGATGTTCCGGTGGTTCTATCGGCTACCCGGTTCTCTCCTGATTAATGTGGGTCGGGAATCATTCTGCAAATAAGAGAACACGCCTCCATTCATTCATGGTCTAGCTTCGACGTTGATGGCTCCACAGTAAACGGGCCCGTCTCTGTGCTGGAGTGAGCGGGACGCACATCACTGGACGTTTGGCTGTTCTGAGCCTCCGGTACCCTACACTGTTTGACAGGAAGCGGCAACCCCTGAGATTGCGGCAAGCACCGCCGACAATTGTCTTGCAGGTGCACTCCGATTTCCTCGGGCGGTTAAGACCAGATATCGGTCCTGCTGTGGAGTGTTTACTCTTGGTCGACCTGGTACTGACCTTCGACTTATATCTCCTGTGCCTCGAAATCGTCTCCAAAGCTTGGAAATTACACTTTAAGGCACATTCAAGGATACGGCGATTTCGGTCTGTGTCTGGCCTGCTTCCAGGTGGCCGAGAATTCTACCCTCCAAAACTGGGTCCAAATGGCTTAGGTGTGCCATTATGTTGTCACGTTCATCACGATGCTACAGCAAAGTAAATTTCGATATAATAATTTGTGGGGATGTAAATGTGGATTTCTTAAAATGTGATAGAAATTGTGAATTATTAACACAGTTACTAATTTCCTATGGACCGAAACCTACAGTAAATACCCCAAGAAGAATAACAAAATTTAATAAAACCACTCCTGATCAAATGTTTATAAACACAGATAAATATCACCATTCAATAGAAGTCTATTGTCCGGGTTTTAGTGACCACCATGGACAAATACTGAGTTTTGAACTACCCGAAATAATCAATAACAATGATAATGGAGTTAAATCAAAGTGCAGGTCATTCACTGAACCAAATGTTACATATTTCAATGACTTATTAAATAAGGAAACATGGTCAGAATTTTATAAACTAGAAAATGTAAATGATAAATTTAATGCATTTAACAGTACCCTAAAACACTATTTTGAAATAGCATTCCCCTTCAAACGAAGAACTGTTCAAAATAACAAAACTAGCAATTGGATTACATCAGGGATTATAAATTCATGTCAAAGAAAGGAATTTTTACACAAATTACATAAACAATGCCACACAACATTTGAATTCAATTTAGACTACAAAAAATACACTAGCATATTAAATAAGGTAATAAGACTAGCAAGGAAAATGCATAATGATAATTTTATTTCCCAATCATTAAATAAAAACAGGGCTATGTGGTCCGTGATAAAGAAAGAAACTGGAAAATCTGCTAAAATACAAAGGAACATTACACTGACCAGAAATAATAAAGTGATTAATAATCCAGAGGAAATAGCAAACACTTTTAATGACTATTTTCTGGAAATTCCACAAAAGTTATTAAATAAATCACAGGTAAATACACTAAATTCTAATAATAAAATAAATATATGTAGTGATTCTTTATTTATAAATCATGCCACAAGTGAAGAGGTAAGAATAGTTATAAAAGAGCTAAAAACAAACTCTGTGCTGGCATTGATGGCATCCCTGATGCAATTTTAAAGAAATGTGCAGAAAATATAATAAATCCACTTACGCACTTAATAAACAGTTCAATTCTCTCAGGAAGTTACCCGGATATTTTGAAGTTATCAAAAGTAATTCCAGTGCACAAAAACGGTTCAAAAGATGAATTAGATAACTATCGTCCTATCACCTTACCAACTGGTATTGCAAAAATTGTTGAAAAAATAATGTATAAGAGACTGATAAGTTTCATTGAAAAAAAAAATATTATCAAACTCACAACATGGATTCAGAACGGAAAAATCTACACAGACAGCAATTTACGAATGTAGTAATAGTATACTGAAATTAATTGACAATAAGGAACATGTAACTGGCCTATTCTTGGATTTATCGAAAGCATTTGATGTAGTTGACCATAAAATCCTCCTTACCAAACTAAATCAATATGGTGTTAGAGGTCTAGCTAATAAATGGATAGAGTCTTACTTAACAAGGTGTAAACAAATAGTAAGCTTGAGACACAAGGATGATGGAACCAAATTACTTAATGGAACATTGTCCAATGAGGGAATTATTAAATTTGGAGTACCCCAGGGATCGGTTTTGGGCCCACTACTCTTTCTTCTATACATCAATGATATAACACAGAACGTTCATTCACATAAGGAAATTTTGTTTGCGGACGATACAACACTCGTAATAAAAGGTGAAAATAACAGGTCATACAGCAGTCTGCTGACTCTGGTACAGGAGAGTTAACCAAATGGTCACAAGATAATCGCCTCATAATAAACGATAAAAAAACAGTATGTCTAAATTTCCACACTATAGAGAATAGGAATCCTGCGAAACCCAATATAACATTAAATGGTCATCAAATAGAAAATAAATCAGAAACAAAGTTTTTAGGACTATGGATACAACAAGACTTGAAATGGAATAAACATATACAATATCTGAATACTAAACTGAACTCGATGTGCTTTGCGTTACGTATTTTGAAAACCTGCACTAGCATGCACACATTAAGAAATACTTATTTTGCTTATTTCCATTCATACTTAAGATATGGGGTCATATTTTGGGGTATGTCGCCAGATGTACTAAGCACGTTTAGGATACAAAAGAGGGCGATTAGAATTATGGCAAATGCAAACTCTAGAGAATCATGTAGACCTCTGTTTAAAGATTTAAACATTCTCCCACAGCCCTGCATATATATCTTTGAAAGTATTACGTTTTTTAAAAAGAATTTAATGAATAAAGAGGTTTTTGTTAAAACAAACAATGATGTTCATAGGCATAACACAAGACAAAATCAAAATATTCATATTTCACACACACACACACACACAAGCATATATCAAAAAGGAACGTTTCACACTGGAGTTAAATTATACAATAAACTACCCCAGTATATAAAACTGGCCCCGAAAATAAAAACCTTTGATAGAATGTTGAAAGCTTATCTGCAGTGCCATTGTTTTTACTCAGTAGTTGAATATCTTAGCGTATAGGAGCGATGGAATCTATAATTATATTTTATGTTTTTATTTTAATTGTAATACCTAACTGTATGTTGTTGTATTTATAGAATTAAGTTTTCATATTATGATAATAGAGTGAGGTGTAAATAGTTGTGCAATAAGATTGTATCTATTAAGATTTGTTATTATAATAAATTATAAATAGTTATAATATTGGTAATATATACCTGTTAGTTCTTTAATTTTATAGACGTAAATTCTGACGTGTCCTATATCAAAAATGTATTGAATGCATGTATTTGATCAAATGGAATTAATAAAAATCTATCTATATATTCCACCCACTATAACAAGGCAAACACGATTGAGGGAATATGGGGCGCAGGCACTGGCTGTGTTTATCTTGCGGTTACGCCACTAGTGAAAGCAGGGAATACTCCTTTCCTATACAGAGCGAACACGTAAGATTTGTAGGTGCATATGTCGTGAGATTTGCGGTCTATTTCCTGTTGCCCTGCTTATTAATAAATTATCCTTAACGTTTGGACACTAGAGCACATTCCCAGAACATATAATTTGGATGTGTATTAAAGCCCTCTTCTGTAACAACTATGGAGCATATCAGTTTGATGTGTACAAACCCCTCTCCCTAAAATATTCACAGTACATATCATATGGATGTGAAGAAAACTCCTATCTCTAACATTCGCAGAACATCTATTGATTGATGTACAAATACCAATAAGTATAACATTCGCGGAATATAACATGTGGAATCGTGTCTTACCTACTCTCCCTGTAAAATTTCCAGAATAGTTCATTATGATGTGTGAAAAATCCTCTCCCTATGTCTCTTCACTTGAAACCTTTCATACCATGCTTCAAATATTATATCAGAGAGCCTTCCGGCGACTAAGGATATACAGGTTGTCTCTTAAACCTTCCCTACCAAATGAAAGCTCGGCACTATTTGCGAACATTTATTTTAGGGCAATGCATTAATTCTCTCCCTTCATTACGTCGGAAATATCAGTGTATTTACATTTTTTCCCAAGTACAGTACCCTTGATTATCCGGCACAATGAGCGGGGTGAATGGCATGGATAGTCCAAAAGCATGTGTTTATTATTTATTTTAAGTAAAATGTCCCTTATAAAGTAGGATATAATACATTCATTATGATAAGTCACCCACATTATAGTGCTATCTGTAATAGTTCTCTGCTTGCTTAACACGAGACGTATTTTGCGTGCGGAAATAATGTCATCATATTCAAACCCTCTTTGTCCCATATAATCTATACACTGAAGAGCCATGTTACTGAATGACAACTTGTTAACAGCTGTTGACCAGTCAAGAGGATCCGTCAATGGCATGCAGACAGCACTTACCTTCACGAAACCTTGAAACAAGCCTGTCTCCACCTCCTTATGAAACTTACACTTCGCTATTACATAACAAGTCTGGACAAAGCAAGAAGACGAGTACATGTCACAAAAAAACGCACTAAATATAACTTACTTCCATCGGGACTACACTGCAAAAAATATGTACAAAAATACAGGGACTACACTTGAAAAAAATGTACAAATAAAAATTCAAACGTATTCAATTTACAGTACATTTTTGAAAAACAGACATTGTTGTAATATATACTGTATTCTCAATAAGTATTAATTAGGCGAAAACGCACAAGGTTAATCCGCAAACCAGATAATCCAGAGTATACTGTACATCACAAAGTAAATTTGTTTACGCTCAATTACATGAATGTGTCTGATGGCCACTATAGGTTATGAATCTTAAAACTGACTCGTATACTGAATGTCAAATCAAATATATTACATGAATTTAGCTACCGGTCGAACTCTATTAGAATATGAGTTTTCAATTTACCCAAACCCTTTTAGTGAATTCTGCTTCACATGAAAGCGCACAAGTTGTTCTGGCTAACCTGCGATAATTCTGTTTCAAATGCCCCGCACACTGATTGAGTGATTCACAAGAAATATGGTATTTGCCTATTGTCAATATAATTGGCGATATCTTATGATACTCTTTTAAAAACCCTGTTTTGAATGTAGTAGTCAAGCATTCAGAATACACAAGTGCCTCATTAGCCCATCTTTCGAGCGAACACTATTCCTACATATATCACATAAATGTAGCCTTTTTCTAGTAAGAGTGAAGACATGTTTCAACAAAGATACATGCGAGCTATGGTTTAACATATAATAAATAATAACCCCTGGCACTACAGCCCGTGAGGGCCTAAGCCTACCAAGCGACCGCTGCCCAGCCATTTGGCCTGCAGATATTGGGGTGACGCGTGATCAGCGCATCGGTTCCCCTCGGTCGTTAATCTTGGTTTTCGTACCATACCTCCTATGAATTAAGATGCGCTTCATGAATATCTCGCTTTCTAAAAAACCTTTCTCAGCTTGTATTTCGTAAATTTCCTTCAGTCCGCAATAACAGATTATTTGTCATTGAAACTCATTTTACATAACATGAATATAGGTTAGAGGATTAGATTAGAATACCCTCTGCTCCAAATCTCGGATAACCAGAGTTTGAGACGAGTGTGTTATGTATTCCAACCATCTCCTGTAGCTGTTTACTTAATTCACATGCATCTTTATTCTGGATCTCATCTGTCGCTTTCCTATTCCACATTGCCCTGATGATATTTAAAAAAATTGTTTATTGACCTGCCTTCCTCCATTCCATTTTTAGTAATTTTATTAACGTGTGATACACATTTTTTATCTGTTTAAATATGACTTGTCTACAAACTTTGCTCTTATCGTTTTAATCTCATTGCATTCCTTGATCAGGTGTGCTCCACCCATAACCTTACCACAAAACAGGCCAAGGTGCTCTTTTCTTTCTTCTCTCAATGCTTTATTCTTATACACCCCCATTAACATCCAATTATCCCTCTCATTTCTCTTTTCATTAGACATACATACAGGCTGTATGCTTATAAAGCTCCTTATTTGGAAGAACTCCGTTAAGCTTGTTCTGTTGGCACACTCTTCTCTCAGTACCTTCACCTCTATGGCATAAACCCTTTTGCACACGTTTTACACGCCCTACCTTCCTCTCTTCGTAAGTCCCTATCCCATAGATTATCCATTCCTAATCTCTCCAGTACATTTCTTACCCCGTCCACCCAGTAGCCCTCTTGCGGATTCTTCATTTGGTGCAGGTAGGCTACCTTTAACATTCTGAATAACAGAAGAGAAAAAGAAGTCGGAACGAGAAGAAGAACACGAGTGGAGGGCCTGAACCTGGAATCGAACGAGGAGATGCAGTTCGGATTGGCGTAATATCTTGGTCCAGTAAGGTGAAACATCTTGGAGCTGTAAGGCGAATGCTAGGATGGAACTAAAATCCAGGAAAGTAGGGGGTGGTCGAAAAGAGGTTATGGAAAACAAGTTCTTGCTCTTCTACTAGACAACTATGCGCGATATAAAGCAAGAAAACAATTCTCTTCAGCAGACCATTTTTGTAGATGTGTGATCATTTTCGACGTTGATTACTATTTAATGTTTAATTAGTATTGTTGTTGAAGTTTTCGTAGTCACTTTTCGCTATTTTTGACTTAATAAGTCAGATTTGGTAGATAGTTGGTTAGTTGAGCGTCGAGATATTTTATGATGGTAGATTTTAGTCCGAGTTTTGACATTTTTCGTTATTTTGCTATTTTGAGTTTGGATTAGAGATTTGTGCGAAGAAGATTTTCGTTTGTTGTCATTTGTATTCTTTGATACGATATTTTCAGTTATATTTAAATTTAATGAAGTTTGGATGACGATCATGTTCTGATCAATGGTAGGACGCATATTTTGTCAACATAACGACAAGTCAGATGAAGAACATTTCCCGTAAAAATCATCAAATTGTATAAAAGTAAATGATGAAAATGAACATTATTGTCTTCATGATGGAAAATATTTTGAATAAATAGGATAATTTTCACAAATATTCGGATACCAAGAAACATGTTTTGAGAAACATAGAATGAAACTATGTCACATAAAAATATGTGTTATTGATGACAGTAGAGGAGGCAAGTAACGATATTAAGAAGCTATTGATGTTATGAAAAATTAAAATGGCGAATACAAGTTATGTTATCAGGTAATCAGCTGATATTATGGATTGTTGTATTGGAATGTTTTGTTGAAAAGGTTGACAGCTACGATGTGGTTTATTGAAAGTAATGGTAAAGAGAGTATTCCCAAGTATTGGAGGAAAATATATGCATATTGGAGTGTAGTAACAATGAGCTATAATGGCATTGGTAGTGACGGAAAAACATTTGTTGTTAAGAGAATTATTCTGTGATGATATACTGTTTGTGGTGAAAGGAATGTATATTATAACGGAACACTAGATGTTTTAATGAAGTAATTATGCTAAAAGGAGTCAGATTCACTGGTGTTAAGCGATATTTCACAGTAAAGGTTTGAAACAAAACAAAGTGTCAATAAACAACTGATCGAGAATTAGATGATGGTTATAGTCAGATCATATGGTTCAATGTCAAAAGAGAGTAATTGAT
Source organism: Meconema thalassinum (assembly GCA_946902985.2). Taxonomy (NCBI): domain Eukaryota; kingdom Metazoa; phylum Arthropoda; class Insecta; order Orthoptera; family Tettigoniidae; genus Meconema; species Meconema thalassinum. The sequence goes on from OX336397.1 coordinate 20,392,776, forward strand.
TCTGGTATTTATTGGAAGTGCGTATACGATTATTATTATTATTTCTATTTTTGAAATACTTTGAGGAAATACGACCATGATATAATAATCTAGGATTCGTTATTCATCCCTATATTGTCTATTATTCCTAATTATGACTCAAGTTAGTGTAAAGTTGTCTTATGAACGGAGGGGAAATTGAAAATGCAACGAAACTTGTAACATATGTAAATATTAACAATAGTTTAAATGATAGAGTAAATATAATCGTATTTAGACCAGGATAGCGTAGGAATCAGGAGTCCTGTATAGAGTAAGACTTAGTTATTGTAATAGCGACGGACCATCGCTAAATAGCATCTTTTACGACGGTATTAAATAACTTAATATTATTTTTGGATACTCCTGAAATCCTGGACACAGCAGTGAGGTGTCAAAAGTAGGTTTATTATTTACGCAGCATTAAATTCATAGCTAGCAGCATGTATTATGTGGTTTTGAATCCATATTGGTTTTGAACTTGACTTTGTTTTCGCTATTAATTGTTTTTATTATGAATAAAACTGCCAGGCTCATTTTCATGTATGCTTGTAATATTTTCTGTAACTTTTGCGTTATATTTCGTAATGGTATGGTTAAGGTAAGAATGGTATATAAGTAGAATAGTGGCACAACCTATATCCTATTCCCGAGAATCCAAAGTTTCTCACTCTCCAGTGTAGTTAGTTGACCGAACCCAGTAGAGTAGAACCACAGTATAGTCAGCATGTTCCTTATTCCGGTGTGTGTTTGCCAGTAGCTATTTGTCGTTATTTCTAGCCGGGTACTACAAGTTGCTGCGATCCTCTTCCATCTTCGGATTTTGGCTGACATCTCACATGGAAATAAGGGCACAGTACCAATGCAATAGGTAGCTTTCTAATGAAATCTGCCAAAACAAGCAATTTATATTCAATTTGCTGCTAATTATCAAAGTCAACAACACGTCGCCAATAGTTACCTAGGTTACCAGAAGACTTATTGCAACTTATTACTTTTCTCCTTCTCCGTTTATTTCCTCAGTCCAGTACAAAACTACCAACATCTTACCATCTCGCCTCATTTCTGGTCACTGTTTTGGATCAATAAATCTCTGACAAAGAAAACACAGCTATCATTCTTGTCTTTAATACAGACCTGGACAAGAAGGCCATGAGACCAAAACTATTCAAGTTCCAGAGGGCTCTCGCATGACTTAGAAGCCGGTCAAACTAACGAGAGCAATGCCCTGGCAGCGGATCTGACTGCGGCCGCCACACTTCACCCTCCTTAAGGCTGTTCTGTTCCAGAAAAGGTTGTCTTATCCCAGGAGTTTTGAAGTGTCCCGACGTCCGGTTCATCAGAAGTGAGGGTGTCCTCCCTCTTCTTTCTGGAGCCCCTGGGTTCATAGACGACGCAAACTAAGATGTAAACATCAGTTTCCTTGAACAGCATTTCAATTATGTTTTTTTAATGTTCTCCAATCAAGTCCGTCGAACCCACAACCCAGCTTCGGAATGACAAGCTCCCTTAATCCCAAGCGGGTCAGATGACGTCGCAAGTTGATCAAACTGTTCCAAATGGCACGATAAGTTGGCGTCCCACAGGACCACCTGTTTGTGACAAGGTAGAAAAGATTCCTATCGTTCTGAAACAGTTGCATGGATTCGGCGACAATGGGACTCTGGTGTTCCGGATGTTCATTAACGCGAAACTTGCTCCTAAAAACCCTTGCGATTACTCTTGTCATCTGGAGATCTGAAGCAACACAGTATGCCAGTGCATATTCCGATGGAACAGCGAAGAGGTCCTGGTGGATAACCTTTGTTACTCCATTGGAGATGCTAGAGTTGGTTGCTACACAACTCTTCGAAAGACACTGTTTGGGATCTAAGAAGTGATTATCCGGGCTGTTAGGCCGTGGTCCAGTAGGGCTGTTGTTTCCCGACGTTTCAGCGAAGACTGCGTTCGCCATTATCAAGGGTCTTTTCTTTCCGATGGTCAGAGGTAGACTGAAGTTGCGCTTGTCCGCCACCGCTATATATAGTGTGCGACCGGGTCGGTTCACTGCGCGGTCCGGAACTTTCCGCGCCAGGAGTGGAGCGCGCTGATTGGCTGCCAGTACCGAGAGGTGTGCAATGCTCAGCCAATGGTTTGATGTTAGTTGATCTGAGGACGGGATGCCAGATATTGTTCACCCGTTCGCTCTCTTCTTTCCGGTTGAAATTGTTAGGGTGTTTGAAAATTTCAATAGCCTCTCGCTGCAGCCTCGCGTGGTAGTGGACGGTGCTGGACAGCACCTCTGTGCACCCGTAGTGAACATCATGGCCTTTAAGAAGGGAATGCTCTGCCACCGAGGACTTCTCCATCTGGCCCAGCCGGCTGTGTCGCTCGTGTTCCTTCAGCCTGGTGGCAATACTGCGCTTCGTGGTACCAATATAAACCTGGCCGCAGCTGCAAGGTACCCTGTAGACGCCCGCACTGGAATGGGGATGGCGCTTGTCCTTGGCAGATCTGATTAAATCGCGTATCTGTCTCGTAGGCCTGTATACGGTCCTGATGTTATGATGGCGGAGTATTTTGCCTATCCGGTCAGTCACCTTGTGAACGTACGGGAGGTACGTCACTGCTGTCGGCCGATCCTGTTCCCTCTCCGTGGACGCCGGTCGTCTGGGATGACATGCCCGTTGGATCTCCTTACTGGTGTAACCATTGGCGCGGAGAGCTGTGTTGAGGTGACGTAGTTCCTCTTTCAGGTGGTGGGACTCACAGATACGCTTAGCACGGTTGACCAGAGTCTTGATGACGCCGGCCGTGAAAGCCTAAATTTGTATATACGTCGACTCTACGGGGAGGAAACTTCAGTTTCAATTCGACGCTTCGAGAAGCTTTGGAAGAAGAAAGCTACCCTGCTTTCGACGCTTACATTTCTTCTCAGATGCAGAGATTCTCGGACAGTTCCTAAGTTTCTTAGGATGAAAAGACACTTCGGTTCAGCGCAGTCGCACCGCATCTACGACCGGGCCGAGCTCTCGCTATTACGTGAACGGATTCACCACGCTCGCAAGGAACTTGCTGGCACTGACAAGACACTTCTGGAACTCCACTTCCGACTCAGCACAGAACTCTCACCGCAGGATTGGGATAAAGTAGACAGCATAACTTACTAATCTATGCAGTCCACCTTCGACCAGGCAAGCAAACGCCAGAAGAACAAATTCGAGCGTTGCCAGACGGCTCCATCTTCATCTGGTACGGCATTCGAGACCTCCAGCACGGTCGTCAATCTGACGGACCGTAACTTATCTGAAGCGGAAAAGACCCTCCTGGCTAAAGGTGGGAATTTTGCGGTCACTCCCCGTATGGTTCCTGTTGAAGACATCATCGCGAACGTTGAAGCAGCTATCCGCCATCTCCCTGCAGCGCCGAGGCGAAACTTCCCGAATTCTTCGGAAAGCACCTGCTACCAAGAGTAACCTCACGGCGATGGAGAGGAAGGCCATAAAAACGCTGAACCAAGATGAGACCATCGTTATTCTACCGGCCGACAAAGGAAACGCCACTGTCGTCATGAACACCGATTCTTATACCGCCAAGATCTCGGAACTGCTAGATCCTCAGACTTATCAACAGCTGCCTAAAGACCCCACAAACCGTGTAGTAAGGGAAACTAACATTCTGATCAAAGCCTCTTCACTACCAGATGATGCCAAGAAGATGACCATCAAGAGTGAAGCCCTGCCTCCTAGACTTTACGGCTTGCCTAAAATTCACAAGGAGAACGTACCATTACGGCCCATCGTAAGTGCCATTGGTTCACCGACCTACAGCCTGGCGAAGCATCTGGCATCCTTGCTCCAACCTCACATTGGCAACACACAGACTCACATCATTGATTCCGGCCATTTCATCCAGAAACTCGAGGAGATTGAACTGGAAACCACTGATCGTCTCGTGAGCTTCGACGTGGTGTCCCTCTTCACCAAGGTACCTTTGAGAGACACTCTGGACCACATCTCCCATATCTTCCCTTCTGACATCGCTGATCTGTTCCGTCACTGCCTCACTGCTAGCTACTTCTTGTGGAATGGTAACTTCTATCAGCAGACCGATGGCGTCGCCATGGGTAGTCCACTGAGCCCGGTTGTTGCTAACTTTTTCATGGAGAAGTTTGAAAGCATGGCCCTGGAGACTGCGCCGCTCCAGCCGAAAGACTGGTTACGGTATGTGGACGATACATTTGTGGTCTGGAGTCATGGAGAGGAAGAGCTACAACGGTTCCTGGATCACCTAAACAGCCTAAATGCCAGCATCCAGTTTACCATGGAGAAGGAGAAAAACCACTCTCTCGCCTTCCTTGATGTCATGGTTACGAGAACTCCGGACCTTTGCTTGGGGCACACTGTCTACAGGAAGCCTATCCACACTGACCGGTATCTACAGAAGGCATCAAACCACCACCCTAAACAAAAACACGCCGTCATCAAGACTCTGGTCAACCGTGCTAAGCGTATCTGTGAGTCCCACCACCTGAAAGAGGAACTACGTCACCTCAACACAGCTCTCCGCGCCAATGGTTACACCAGTAAGGAGATCCAACGGGCATGTCATCCCAGACGACCGGCGTCCACGGAGAGGGAACAGGATCGGCCGACAGCAGTGACGTACCTCCCGTACGTTCACAAGGTGACTGACCGGATAGGCAAAATACTCCGCCATCATAACATCAGGACCGTATACAGGCCTACGAGACAGATACGCGATTTAATCAGATCTGCCAAGGACAAGCGCCATCCCCATTCCAGTGCGGGCGTCTACAGGGTACCTTGCAGCTGCGGCCAGGTTTATATTGGTACCACGAAGCACAGTATTGCCACCAGGCTGAAGGAACACGAGCGACACAGCCGGCTGGGCCAGATGGAGAAGTCCTCGGTGGCAGAGCATTCCCTTCTTAAAGGCCATGATGTTCACTACGGGTGCACAGAGGTGCTGTCCAGCACCGTCCACTACCACGCGAGGCTGCAGCGAGAGGCTATTGAAATTTTCAAACACCCTAACAATTTCAACCGGAAAGAAGAGAGCGAACGGGTGAACAATATCTGACATCCCGTCCTCAGATCAACTAACATCAAACCATTGGCTGAGCATTGCACACCTCTCGGTACTGGCAGCCAATCAGCGCGCTCCACTCCTGGCGCGGAAAGTTCCGGACCGCGCAGTGAACCGACCCGGTCGCACACTATATATAGCGGTGGCGGACAAGCGCAACTTCAGTCTACCTCTGACCATCGGAAAGAGAAGACCCTTGATAATGGCGAACGCAGTCTTCGCTGAAACGTCGGGAAACAACAGCCCTACTGGACCACGGCCTAACAGCCCGGATACTCACTTCTTAGATTCTAACGCCGGCCGTGAAAGCCTAAATTTGTATACACTGTTTGGGGATTACAAGCTCGAAGAATATATTCCTTTTTCAGTCCGTTGTCTCCTTTATAAGGTGCCAGTCGATTGTGGAGGACAACCCGAGGTTTTCCATTGGATTGTTTCTTGTTGTTGTTGTTGGAGTCTTCAATCTTTTGACTGGTTTGATGCAGCTGCCCATGCCTCCCTTCCTGAGCTAATCGTTTCATCTCTACATAGCTACCACACCCTACATCCGAGGCAATCATATTCTAACCACTATTGTCTTGTCCTTCCTTACATAATGAAGCTTGCTATTCCTGGGTGTCCTAGTATATGTCCTTCCAACCTATCTCTTCCCTTAATTCGCAGTTGCCTGAAACATCTCCCCTCTCCCACTCGTCTTAATACCTCGTTTGTAACCATATTTACCCATCTGATCTTCATCATTCTTGTATAACACCTCATTTCAAATGCATCAATTCTCCTCTTTTCTGCCGCACCAATAGTCCAAGTTTCACTTCCATAGAGCGCCACGCTCAAGACAAAGGCTTTCAAAAATAACTTCATAATATCTAAATCTATATTCGATGTCAACAGATTCCTTTTTTGTAGAAATGCTTTCCTTGCCTGAGCTAACCTACTTTATATATCCTCTTTGCTTCGTCCATCACCATGGTTATTTTGCTTCCTAAGTAACAGAAGTCTCCTACTTCCTTTAGTTTTTCACCTGCCAATTTGATATCCATAGAGGATTCTGATTTATTTCGGCTGCATTCCAATATTTTTTGTTTTATATTTATTAATTTTCATCATGAATGCTTTCCTCAAGATGGAGTCCATACCATTCAAAAACTCATTCAAATCCTCAGGTGTGTCGGCCAAGATGACGATGTCATCGGCAAATCTCAGAGTTGAAATTATTTCTCCTTGAATCTTCACTCCAGCATTAAATTTTTCTACAATTTCCGTCATTGCTTGTTCAATGTAAAGATTGAAAAGTATGGGTGATAAGTTGCAGCCTTGCCTTACAACTTTCTGAATACCAGCTTCCCTCTCATGCCCTTCAGCTCAAATGACTGCTGTCTGGTTCCTGTGCTTCCGCCTTTCATCCATTAATTCAAGTATATCCTGAGTTATCCACAGTTTTCTACCTATTCTTTCTTTCTTACCAATGTTTTCTTCTTCCGATTTTGTTATTTCAATCTTGAAAGGTTCTCATTCTCTCCCCTCCCCATACTTTCAGACGAATCCAAGACTTTGTGATCCTTTTTATAATATGTTTTCGAATACTTACATCCTCACACACCATGTTTCCTCCACAATTCGCCGTGCAACTAGGTAGCTGCAAAATAATCTTAGCAAACTTACTTAAAATGCGGTCTAGGATTGCCGTTCCTTCTTCTAAACCCCATATTTCCTCTCCATATAATACTATGGATACGATGAGTGCGTTAAACACATTTTTATGAACTTTGTAGTCAAGATTCGGTAACTTACGTTCTAACACTTTAACACTCGCCAATGCCGCTAGCCCTTCCGATTTTTTTCCCTTTTAGTTTGTTCAGTCCATTTTCCATTACTCGCTAGTATCGTACCTACCTGTAGATACAGTACTCACAATTTTTCACTGTCTCTAGCTTTGATCCATACATGAACCTCTTTTATTCTCAGCCAGTTTAACTCCCTTTTTGCACATCATAACTTTGGCCTTACGCGGATTAATTTTTAAATTCCAGTCCTCACAGTATTTCACAATCCCATCAATGATATGTTGCATATTAGGTGGCGTTAGGGCGAGCAGAAGGATGTCATCAGCAAAAGCTAGGCCCGGGATATCGTGATTGTCCAAGCAAGGGTTGGACCGTCGCTCAAAGACCTTTGGTTCGAAAATATCGTTAATAAATAGCAAAAAAGGGCACCGGTGATAATTTTCATCAGTTTTAATCCTAAATTAGACTTTATCTCTTCTACAATTATATGCTATTTAATTTTAATTGCACATTTCACTTCGGAATACACATTCTCAATTGCTCTAATCATCTTATGTGACGCCCCGATCTTTCCCAGTTTAGCAATGACAGCTCCCCTGCCTACTGAATCGAACGCCTTCTCCAAATCAATAGCTGTGATATACAGCTTACCTCTTTTCCTCCTTATGTATTTGTCCATCAACGTTTTCATCACCATTATATTGTCACTGGTTCTCATCCCTTTTCTAAACCCTGTCTGGAGTCTCAAGAACTCCGAACAGCCCTCTTCCCACGCCATTAAACGCTTGGTTAAGACCCCGGCGTACATTCTGCTCAGATTTTCATAACATGAATATAACTTCTGGCTACTATCAATTAAAATGTGCTTCTTGAAATCTCCCTTCGCACTCTTCACCACAAGTACCACATGAATATGGCTTTCGCCCCAACGATGAACAAGTGATTCTTCTGAGCCTCCCAACCAGTAAATTATAATCCTTACATACATTACGAATACTGCTTTTGGGAAGTATGAATTAACAAATATGTCGATATACACCCAATAAAGTACAAACAGCTCCGCATGTACTCTTTGAATATGCCTTGTGGCAACTAAGTAACAAGCTTTTCTTAACAGATACTTGTGAGTAAATGTGGCTGCATATTTAGTACATAACCTTGGACTACATTTCTCTTCAGTAAAGTTTGCTCGACATAATATTTGTAGATGCGGCTATTAACCCAAATGAATAAGCATGTGCCTAAAATTTGGTTTTCGTATTAACGTTTGCTCCACATGATTTTTTACAAAGTTTCCTAGTTAAGATTCCGTAAATGCTGCATGAATTTGGCTTCAGGCCATATGAACTAGCATGTGACTTCAAAGACCCTACCCCAGCAAATATTGCTCCACATTATCAACATAAAGCATATTTGGCCACTAATAATCAGCATGTGTCTATCTAAAGAACTTCGCAGAGTAAAGTTTGGTCTGGAAGCACTAAATGGTTATTGTTTCAGCCCACTATGAAATAGTAGGTGTCCCTTCAAAGACTCTAACCCAGAAAAGTAACTCCATATGTACTGCATGAAAAGGGCTGTAAGCTGTTATTAATATGCACGTGTGTCTCAAAATATAGTTTCATAGCAACGTTTTCTTCACATGTCCTACTCAAATGCGCATTGTCTGACTTCCTATCAGAAAATTTACTAGCCAACCTCCACATGTTCCACATGTTGTTGTTTGAGTCTTCAGTCTTTTGACTGGTTTGATGCAGCCCTCCAGGCCTCCCTGTCCTGAGCTAATCGTTTCATCTCTACATAGTTACCACACCCTACATCCGAGGCAATCTGTTTAACATATTCTAACCTTGGTCTACCCCTACAGTTCTTGTCCTTGACCCTTCTTTCCATAACTAAGCTTGCTATTCCTGGATGTCTTAGTATGTGTCCTACCAACCTATCTCTTCTCTTCATTAGCAGTCGCCAGAAACACCTCTCCTCTCCCACTCGTCGTAATACCTCTTCGTTTGTCACCCTATCTACCCATCTGATCTTCATCATTCTCCTATAATATCACATTTCAAACGCCTCAATTTTCTTCTTTTCCTCTGCACCAATAGTCCAAGTTTCACTTCCATAGAGCGCTAAGCTCCAGAAAAAGGCTTTCATAAATTACTTCCTTATACCTAAATCTATATTCGATGTCAACAGATTCCTTTTCTGTAGAAATGCTTTCCTTGCCTGAGCCAACCTACTTTTTATATCCTCCTTGCTTCGTGAATCACTGGTTATTTTGCTTCCTAAGTAACAGAATTCTCCTACTTCCTTCAGCTTTTTACCTGCCAATTTGATGTCCATAGAGGTTTCTGATACCTTTCGGCTGCATTCCAATATTTTTTTTTTTACATGTATTAATTTTCATCATGAATTCTTTGGTCAAGACGGAGTCCATACCATTCAAATACTCATTCGAATCCTCAGGCGTGTCAGCCAAGATGACGATGTCATCAGCAAATTTCAGAGTTGACATTATTTCTCCTTGAATCCTCACTCCCACTTTAAATTTTTCCCCAATTTCCTTCATTGCTTGTTCAATGTAAAGATTGAAAAGTATGGGTGATAAGTTGCAGCCTTGTCTTACACCTTTCTGAATACCAGCTTCTCGTTCATGTCCTTCAGCTCGAATGACTGCTGTCTGGTTTCGGTATAGATTGTAGGTCACCCTCCTATCCCTGTACTTTATTCCAATTGTTTTCAAAATGTCAAACAATTTAGTCCAATCAACGTTATCAAAAGACTTTTCTAAGTCTACAAATGGCATGAACGTTCTCTTGTCTTTCCTTATTCTACCTTCCAAAATTAGCCTAAGACTTAGTACAGCTTCCCTCGTTCCTACATTTCTCCTGAAACCAAACTGGTCTTCACCCAACTCCGTTTCTATCTGGCTTTCCATCCTCTTGTAAATTATTCTATTCAGGATCTTTGAAGCATGAGCAATCAAACTGATTGTACGATAATCTTCACATCTGTCAGCTCCCACTTTCTTCGGTATAGAGATGATAACATTCTTCTTGAAATTGGAGGGTACCTCACCTGTCTCATAAATCCTACACACCAAGTGAAATAACCTGATCAGACCTTCATCTCCTATGCAGCGTAGTAACTCAATCGGTATATCATCTATGCCTGGTGCTTTCTTCCTGCTTAAGTCTTCCAATGCTCAGTCAAATTCTGATCTCAATATTAAATCCCCTTTTACATCCTCTTCAATTTCCTCCTCCCTTTCCATTACATGATTCTCAATATCATTTCCCTTATACAAACACTCTATATAAGCTTTCCATATCTCAACTTTTTCTGCCCTATCTATTAGAGGCTTTCCATTTGTGTCCTTAATATTACAGCACTTAGTCTTCTTTTCCCCAAAAGTATCCTTAATCCTTCGATAAGCTGTGTCTACTTTTCCTGAATTCAGACAATTTTCAATACCTGCACATTTCACTTTCTAACATTCGCTTCCTTGCACTTCTTGTTACCTCAATTCTCAGACGTCTGTATTCTGCTTTCCCCTTTTCATCTCTTACATTCTTGTGTTTCCGCCTTTCATCCATCAAATCTAGTATATCTACGTTTTTCTACCTATTCTTTCTTTCCCACCAATGTTTTCCTCTGCGGATTTTGTTATTTCATTCTTCAAAAGTGCCCATTCGTTCGCAATTGAAATTTGTTTAGGGATTTTCATTTGTCCTTCCTTTATACTCTTCTTGAATCTTTCGTTTACATCCTTCTCTTTCAGTCTGCCTATTGCCCAACCTTTTGGCTTTTGACTTTTCTTCAGTTCCTTCAACTTTAATCTGCATTTCATTACAACCAGATTGTGGTCAGAGTTTATGTCAGCACCGGGATATGTTTTACAATCCAAAATCACCTCTGCGTGACCATAATTATATCGATTTGGTAACGTCCTGTATCTCTTGGCTCATCCATGGGTATATTCTTCTATTGTGGTTATTGAATAAGGTATTAGCTATGACCAACTCATGCTCGGTACAGAATTTCATGAACCTGCTTACTCGATCATTCCTTTCACCTAATCCGAAATCTCGTACTATCTTCTCTTCTCTTCCTTTTCCTACCACAGCATTCCAATCTCCCATTACTATAACACTTTTATCACCCTTGATATAACTCGGAATTTCATCTATATCTTCGTAGACCTTTTCAACATCTTCATCATCAGCTTGACTGGTAGGCATATAGACTTGTACCACTATGGTGCACGCAGGTTTTGTATTGATTTTTGCTACAATAATCCATTCACTATAATACTCATATTATTCCACCCGCTGTCCAAGTTTCCTACTCAATATGAGGCCGACCCCTGTGTTGTATTCTTTGGAATGCACGGTAAGATAGAGGTAGCTTTTGCTGCTCTTTGCTATAATTCATTCCTTCCTTTTCCGCAAACACCAACAGTGATTTCTTACCTTTTCTTTTATTTGAGCACGTTGCTTACTTTCTTGGTAAGTCTGTTATAGATATATATCTTCCATGATCAATCTAGCGGCATCTAGCAGCTAACTATTGAAGTTTCTCAATATCTCAACTCTCAAGAGGACTTCCTTCCCAATCCAGCCACAAGATGTCGTCGCTATCTCCAGCTAACATCTCCATGGTCAAGAGGACTTCCTCATCATTCCAATCCTCCAGACGTCGTCATCATCGCCTGCTACCTTCTCGTTGAAGATCACTTCATCAAAAAATTAATATCTAAGAAACAATTTCTCATTGTAATGTTGGCAATTTTTATGTATGTTCATTTGTCCCTTTCCCCCACCCCCTTTTTTTCCTTGGTACCTCTGTGCTTCGTTGAGCAGCTCTCACTTCTTCGTCAGTCGTCAAACCGTACAGTTGAAGCCTACTCCAGGCTTGTCTCCTGTCTACTTGAGACATTTTTAAATCAGGACGCCATGACTGAATTTTGTCCTCAACCGTCATCCAGATCATCGTCGTTCTTCAAAATGAGCTAAGTACTACTTCAATGGTTTTCACCAAGTTTTAAATGTTTTAAATTGCTTATAGCATTTTATTTGATTTTATAGACAGTGTGAAATTGATAAATGTGATGCAATATCGGCCTTCAAAAGATCTTCCTGATCTAGTTGTGGCTGCTTCAGCTAACTTTTCAAAATGAAAAAGTACTTACTTTACGGATTATCTGAGATACTATCTCACACCGAGGGATAATTTAAAGTACCCACTGTCTATAGAATTCAGCTTTCCGCCAGGGGACTTGTTTTGCCCAATTCAACCGATATCAATGCTCTAGAACTTTCTACATCAAGTTATCTTTCTAGAAGTGAAATAGCCTGGCATTTCTTAACACATGGGATCACATTTTCCTCATTGAGAATTTCATGTTGTATAAACCTCTAATCAACATAATTTGTCTTCCTTCGTGGGATTTTCCGTTGCATTCAGCTACAATCTACGGACTTCTTAAGAAATAAACTTTCTCAAACTAAAATTCAACTAGTGATCTCCACAATTGCATTAACTTTTCGTCTTATAAACTTTCCGTGTTGCAATAGTGAACTTTTTAACGACTACAGTGCATAACAGTGCTCGTTCAACAACCATCCGTGTCGCGTTCGAACGAAAGCAATAAATACGGCCATAAACTTTCTCCTAAAGTTCCTATTTTTTTTCCTAAACACCTTACTAACTTTATCTACTTAAGCTTTAAATTTAAGTCTACTGATGTACCTAGCTGTTTAAACTACAATTTTGTCAATTTCTAAGAGGCCTCGCTTGTTATCAAGTGCCCTCCCAACTTTGCTTCACATTCAATGAATTAACTTCTGTATATCTGTGGCAAGTCCACATTATAATTCTTTCCCTCTTCAATTGGGGAATTCTATTTTCTACTCATAAGTGAGTTTTCTAACTCTCCTTTTTCTGGTTTCACGAAAGGGTAACTGACCCCATTTTTCTCGTGATCCCTGCTTCAATACAAGAAGTTATAAAAACTTCTTCTCAGTTCTCTCTTTTCTTGTTATAATTTCAAATTTAATATTTGTTCATACTTTGAGATTTTTAATAGGAATTCTTAAAGAGCCTAAATTGTACCTGATTCCTTTCAATGCTTTAATTATTTGTGATTCTGGTTATAAACTTTAAAGTTTTCAATTTTTTGCACAACCTTTAAAATATTATTCAGAATTTGTGCTCGAAGCAAGTTTCAAACTTGCGTCCTAATTGATATTGTCAGAAAAATTTTTTTTACGATTTGTTAGCATTAAGTCTCAGACTCCTGTATGTTAAATTGTTTATTGTTATTTTGAATTCAAATCAATTTTATGTTGTTGCTATTTCAACTTTTTCTTTCCTGTTAAAATAAACAAAATTTCAACTTTTCGCTTTATACATTACAACAGAATAACGACTAGGTAGGACCCTGGTTTCCCTGACTCTTCCCATCGGTTTATGCTATCTTCATGCAAAACTCATGCCGGTATTAAAATTATAAATGTTTTGCTTCTTGTTGCATTTGAACGAACATTTCTAGTATCATCTTTTTCAAAGCATCTTTTAGCTGCTATAGCTAATTCTAATGAGCCAGTTAGGCATGTAAAGCTAGCTCCACAAGCTTCCTGCTTGTTGAGACTTTCTCTAAAACTTGTGGTTCGTTTCAAAAATTTGAGTTTTTCTTCCAGTCTAAACTTTTAGTCGACACTTTGCTGGGTAAAAGCTTAGCTATTCTTAAATGCAACTATTGTTTTTCTCATCAAAAAAGAAATCAACACAATTGTTCCCAAAATCACTATAACTGTTTCGCCACTACCTTTACTGGGAGTACTCGGTCGGTCGTCGGAGATCCTACAGTTCCAAGGACTAAAATTATCACGGCAAATTCAAACTATTTGCGTCTTTCAAAGCATTCATTCAAATTTAACTCCTTTGAAAGGATATACAGTAAATCTGTCGTTCATTGTCTTGCCAGACTACCACCCTTCCCTATATTACCCAATTTTATGCTGGGAAGGGAAAGCTCAAACGCCGCTTGCTTGCAAATAGCCCAAGCTCCAGCCGCATTTCCAGTGAGCCGTTTCAAAGTCCATACCCACTTTAGGTATCTTGCAGGCTTGCGCAGTGAAATTAGTGATTAGATGTTTACTTTAGGGTAGTTTATGATTTATATTGGACTCTCGTCCTATCTATCCATACTTTTTCTCCATTCTGAAACCCATTTCTTCCCTTTCCCTTTTTTTTTGTCATCATCTTCCCTTAGGGAGGTATTTTCCTTAGCCAAAACCTACCCACCCTGCTTGGCCATTGTTTGATTTAGTGCTACTGACCCAACATTTTCCTGACCAAAAGTCCTGTTTTTCCTGCCAGCGCATTTCTCTAATCCCAACTAAATACAACCTCAACCTATCCATTTCCCTTTCTAAGTTTTCTAACCTTCCACTTCCTAGCTGACTTCTAACATTCCACGCTCCTATCCGTAGAATGTCAGATTTCCCCTTTGTCACTTCTGTGATGTTAACCCCCTTTCGAGTAGGCCCCACCCGGACATCCGAACGGGGGACTAGTTTACCTCCGGATTGGAATTTTACAAGGGAGGAGGCCATCATGAAATGTAATTATGCATAGAGAGGTGCATATCCTCGGGAATAGCATTACGGCTGTAGTTTCCCGTTGTTTTCAGCCGTGTAGCAGAACGCAGCGTAGCCATTAGATGGCTTATATTATCAATATCTCAAACGTCCATAAGACAAGTAAAGAATTGATTTATTCTGAAAGGCTGCTACTCCCTTTCAGAATAAGTAAAGGAGCAATTCTACTAACAAAAATACTAACCTTCTACTAACAATTAAATACCAAAATTCTACTAACGAAAAAATACTAGGGATCCACCAACAACAAAATACTACCACTAAAACAGTCTGTCACCAGGCACACTCACATATCACATTCCAAAGAAACAATGATCTATATCCAATAAACGATGCAACTGCCACCAGACACACTCACACACCATAGTCTAATGGAACAATTAACTATATCTAATATACAAACTAACTACATACTTACATTTTAGAAGAGGAAATGGAAAACAAAATACTCACAAAATACTGTTAACTATCCTGACATAAAAATTAGCTACTCTCGTTACCTGTTTGTAAAATTAGCTAATTTTTCGTTGCTTTTCGTTACCGGTAAACTGTCTTTATTTTTTTTTTTACAAAAATGTGTTTTTTTTGTGATAATTTTACTTTGAGTCAAGGCATATTGGCGCCCTTACCCAGGCAAGCCTCCCACACAGGCACAATTCGCTTCAAAACACAATGAATATCCTGAAATCAGAATCGTAGTCACCACTGTCGGAGTATGGCTCTTTGGGAAATGCAAATAAGTGACACAAGAATAGGAAAATGAAGTTTCATTTGTTGGCCAACAACCTCCCAAGTCACCAGCTGCTCGGTATAATGGGACCAAGTAACAGATTGTGGCGTATATTGCTTTTGATTTACTATAACATGTAGAATAAATAATTCTCGATACGTAACACACTTCGGGAGCCTTAAATGTACGAGTGGACAACACGAAAAGGGAAAGCGTAATGTTTTGCAAATACAGTACGTACATAATAGTATTTAAACAGTTGGTATAATTTATTTAATAGGGTTCCTCATGTACCTTAAGAATTCGCATATTTACTTTACGGATCAGCACATTTGTTTCCAATATATCCTTTAGTGTAAAGATTGTTGCGCGTGTGCTACATAATTACAGCTTTACAACTAAAAGCACGAAAATGTGTCTTTTCAAATGTTGTTTGAAGGTAAAGTTCTTTCCACACGTACTACCCGAATGTGGTTTGTCACCACCATGAAAAAGCGCGTGCGTCTTCAAATTTCCTTTCCGACCAATGTTTTACTATAGCTCAACACACCTATGGATGACCATGTGTGTCTTTAAATCCTTCTTCAGAGTAAGGATTACTCCGCATTTGAGTGAGCATATGTGTCTTCAAAACTCAAGTCTTAGTAAAGCTTGATCCACATATGCTACAAGTATATTACATTACACCACTATGAATAAGCATGTGACTTCAAATTTACCTTGCATGAAAAGTTTGCTTCGCATGTGCTACATGAATTTGGCTATATATCACTATGAATGAGCATGTGTCGCTTCAAATTTCCTTTGTCTGAAAAGTATGCTCCACATGTGCTACAAGAATATGGCTTTACAACCCTATGAATGAGCATGTGTCTCCTCAGACTTCCATTCACTGTAAAGTTTGCTCCACATGTGCAACATGAAAACGGCTTTACACCACTATGAGTAAGCATGTGTGTCTTCAAAGAGGCCTTCTGAGTAAAGTTTGATCCGCATGTGCTGCATGAATATGGCTTTACACCACTATGAATCAGCTTGTGTGTCTTCAACGATGCTTTCTGAGTAAACTTTGATCCGCATGTGCTGCATGAATATGGCTTTACACCTCTATGAATGAGAATGTGTGTCTTCAATACTCTCTTCTCAGTAAACTTTGATCCGCATGTGCTACAGGAGTATGGCTTGTCACCACTATGAACCAGCATGTGTCTCTTCAGACTTTGGTTCCGAGTAAAGTTCTTTCCGCATATGCTACATGAATATGTCAAATGACCAGTATGACTGAGCATGTGACTCTTCAAATGTACCTTCTGAGTAAAGTTTGATCCACATGTGCTACAGGAATATGGCTTTATACCTCTATGAATCAGCATGTGTCTCTTCAAATAGGTGTTCCGTGTAAAGTCCTTTTCGCATGTACTACATGAATACGGCATTGGACGGTTGTCACTTTGTTTCTTCATTTCACCGCATGCTGCCATGTTCCTGTTACCATTTTGAAAATGTCCAGGGTTATAATATGTAAGGGTGTTCTCCGACCTGTGGAACGTAGTACTGGCAATAGAAAATATCCACTGAAGCAAGCTAGTTAAGTAGCCACTAACATTATAATATAAAAAAATCACATACGACGTACAATTACTCATAATTACATTCTGTGACCAAAATAATTTATAACTTTTTTAGGCAATTGTGGACATAGATTATAAATCCAAATGCATAGCATCAGATAATCATCGCTTGAAGATCGTAATTAGTCATCCAAATACATGATTAATGTATTTAAATAATTGTGCACAATGTGCGTAAGATTTGACTTGCATAATCTTCCAATGATATTATCTCTTTTTTGTGCCAAATTGCAAGTGGTATTAGCCACACCGAACATCACACAGTTTACACACACATGAATCAAAAATTTCATGAAGTCTCTTATTTGCCCAGACCACATAATGTAAACCATGACGAGCAAACCAGGCGACAACTGGCCTCTACCCGTAAATAGTCTCAGTCCAGTGATATTTCGTCATCACGTCATTGCTGCAAAATTACCACTAAATGTCTGTTCATTTTGTTCTCATCTTTTTATAGTATCTTGAAAATCGGTCGTCGATGACAGAAATATTCTATTTCTGATCTCTTGTATCAGATAGTCTTCCATAGTTAGTACATATACGAATCTCGATCGAGTGAATTTCGATATATCAAGTGTTCTCTTGAGGAAAGAGGCATTTACGTTCTGTAGAGTTTCCATACTCACTTTTAATTGATCCCATATAATCCCAATTCCATAAGTCAAAACGGTATTACCTTCTTATCCATCCCGTGAGTGACTCCTGTCACATTGGCTGTTACGATATTGAAAAATACGGGACTCATGTGGTCACCCTGTAGTACATTGTTCGTTGGGTTATGACAATGGATGCTGTAATGTTATCATCTATGAACTCTCGTGTCAGATAATATGTTTCTGATCATTATGGCAAGATAGATTTCCCGTTCTATAAAGCGCTCTAATTTCGCGATACGAACTTCCCTATCTAGTAAGTCAAAAGCCATATTGAAGTCTATGAAAACTGCGAAAAAAATTCCCTATTCATTTATTATGACATCATCTATGTCAGTCAATAAATTCCTTACTGCATGGAGAGTTGATCTTCCCCTTCTAAAGCCAAATTCAAATTCCGGAATAGAGGTATCAACCAACTCGGTCAATCTATTACACAGGATTTTAGTGATCAATTTGGAACCGTTGTTCTCTATTGAGATACCTCGACAGGAGAAAATATTAACTTTGGCGTACCTCAAGCACTGTGGCATATTTCCTTTTTCTAAGTATTTGTTGACAATTAATTATTTAATCTCATATAATTTGACCCAGTGTTAGGGAATAACAACGATTACAATGTGGGTTCAATGCTGTAGACCGACTGAATAACATTTAATTTCTCTACGTAAGATGATGCAGAGATCTAACTAGTGTAAAAATTAATTAGTGTAACTTTAAGCGGTATCATTACCATGCAGCTTTTCCTCAAATATGAGGAACGGAGCGCGTTTCTTCTCTTCAATGATGAAGTATCATACAGTGTGAATACATATTATACAGACAATGCTGTTTTATATGTCGGAGATCTAGGAGTAAGAATTATTCTGGATAAAAGTGATATTCCTTCTCCTGCACGAAAAAGAATATTGTGCATGGGGCAAGGTTAGTAACATTCACATACGGCTGTTATTTCCTGAAGGTCATGATGTTCTTTCATCGTCTTGAATAAAAATTATATGGTAATTGAGTGCTGCTTTATATCTTAAGACCGAGCATTCAATTTTATTTTCTATCACTCATTACAGAGGAATGTTGTCATCGATATTTTTTTCTTGTAACGAGATACACAAGAAATTTACGTTGAAAAAAAAAAGGGCTGTACGAGGACGTCACGATTAATTCATTGAAACGGACAACTAAATACTATAGAATGACCATTCTGGCTAGTTGGAATATACAGGCCACATGACTTCATAAGGGTTATTATACTTCACTGTTGAATACATAACGGATGAATGGATAGCAGAACTTCGGGCTACACCGATTGTGTGCATATAATTGATTTACTTCAACTGAGCGTTCCACTTTCTGTCTGGCACATTTTATTTTAAACGTTCACTTTTCTCAACAAACGCCGTAATCCCTTTCTCCGAAGTAGTATTACAAATTTTCGACCAGAATTTCAATTCAGCAAGTTCATACTATGTATAAAGTATTTCTAAATTAATTCCCGGTGCCAAAAACATGGATATACTAGTATCGGGCCTCTATCAATGTTCGCTGGTTATAAATGTTTAAGTGTGCATCAAGATACGTCATTACTTATTTTCATAAAGAAATGACGTTGCCCTTGCAATAAAACATTGTCAGCCATGCTTTTCATCCTTGTGTCTAGGATTAAAGTATTGCCTAGTTCTAGTGATTTTCGTCCTATGTGGATGCGAATGGTTGATGGCTTGACCTGGTATACAAATTTTGTGGGGACGTGTTCGACTGGAGGTGTTCACATCCCGATGCTTGGGTTTCAGCGTAATCTTTTTTATATTTATAGAGTTATGTTTTCAAATTTATCCCCCGCGGTGGTAACAAGCGGTAATAACCAATTACTAAATGAGCCAAATCGTCACCACTGTTCAGTTAGCCACAGGAGAGTTAGTGAGACGGGCGCAGTACATTCCTGCCTCAACTCCTTTAATAACTACACTACTATTCAGTTGCCATTCAGCTGGTATTTGCAAGAGAGTGAAAGTAAATTATGTCAATTTGTAAAATGAATTTCAGTTGTAATACTAGGTAAAGTTATTTCTAGGAAGATGTAGTTCATTTAAGTTTATAGAATATAAGGTAAGATTGGTTTATTTATTACTATTATTTATTGGGTGTTAAACCTTGCAACTAACCCAGGCACCAGAAAACACACACGGTTTACATAATAAATCTAAAAGAACTCAGAGCTACGAGTATCCCTCCTTCTCCAGATCGGAGACATACATTTCAGCCGATCCCAACATCGATAACAGATGTCAAATAGATGAGACTACGCAAGAACAAGACACGCCGTGCAAATAATTAGTTGATTCTCTTACATGTACTTAGTCAGGCGCAAACCACACACATACAAACTCACACCTCAACATTAACACTGGGGCATTCCGATACCAGATGCCTTGTCAGCAGCGACATTAGGAACAGAACACCATCTCGTTAGTCACTAAACTGCAGAACAGTTCTTGATGATTTAATTTTCGTTCATATGCAAAGTACGGTACAATAAAAAAAACTCTCGGCACAGGCAGAGTTCACCGGTTAAATAAAAATATTTCGGATTCATTAAATTTGCCAATATTGTTGTAGACCTAGAAAGGTCCCCATGTTCAGCATACGAGAACGCATCTTATAATTCCAAAAGTATATTTTTCTCATCCCTTGGCGTAACAGTGGGACATATAAAAACTCTTTCAGACAAAAGTTTTAGGTAATTTTTAGAGGACTATTGACCATAATATACGGTATTCATTCTGTGCCTGTTAAGGGCGGTATGAATTGTTGTTCTAAAAAAAAACTTTTCTCAAACCTTTAATCAATGGTCCGTGCTATTTAAAAAATGTACGGATATAAGTTTTTGGACCTCCTGTGAAGAATTGTACGAACTTTGAACGGATTCGGTTTTTCACATATTAAGAAAAAGGCCCACTATTTTCACCAACTTGGTCCAATATTGCCCATTAACATACTCGACCAACATTTAGATGGTATTTTATTATATGTATAAGTTTGAAAGTGATTGGTGGCAATTGGCGGTAGTTATCGTGTCCAAAAGAAAGTAAGATACATGGTTGGTTCCTCAGTTGAGGGCTGCGACAACGTGGTCATGTAGCCCCGAGTACTTTGGGTGAGAGTAGAATTTGTCTGATAACCGGTGTTAATTGAGATGGCTGTATTCGTGTGAGTTATCTGTGATTCAGTTAAGGACTGCAGACGATCAATTTCAAGTAGTTCCTACTTTTGCTTCCAAATGCTACCGTCGAAACCTAGCTGTGAACTTGGCTACTGGATGCCACCGAAACCGGCAACTGGTAACGAACTTTGGAACCTAATATAGCGTTAATCAAATCTCACCTACAAATTTAGCTTCACACAATTTTGGTTAGTGGAAGGCTCTTTTACATGCCATGAATCTATGACGTGGGCCCGCCGGCTTTACGTCCCGTCCGAAGGAAGGCATAGTGAGGGACTTTTAACGCTCTTAAAAATCCCACGACTTCCGCTGTGTTTGTACCCGCGATCCTGGGCTTGCTAACAAGTAAGCTACCGAAACCACCAAAGTGAGATATAAATTACATATAAACTTTTGAACTGCCGGAGGGTTTGGCGTCTGGGAGATGTGAAGCGCAAAAATTGGTCAACATATTTCGGAAGTCCCAACATGGTACTGTATTGAATTTGTGGTTTAAGTAGAATTGTGAGGGAAAATTATCTCTGTAAAACGCCGAACCAATAAGAAAATTACTAGAGGAAAATAATATATAAGACGGCAGAAAACCGGTCTTGTTTATCTGTGACATGATAGGCAATTCGCATTGAAAGAAAAGGTGTATCGACGAAAGGAAGGGGCAAGATAGGCAATTCGCATTGCAAGGAATGGTGTGGATGACACGTATCTAGTGGTGCGCTGAGAATATCACGTGACAGTCCCGAAGCCTATGCGAATATTCGATGGAATTTAATTACCAATACCTCTAATGATGTAACTGCAAATTATTTTACGATATTTTATGAATTGAGAATTAACAGTTAAATAAATGAACATTTATCGGAGATGCCATTTTGGAGAAATATAAGGTGCGTTCAAAAAGTAATGAGCCGGAGGCTGTAATGCGCAAACCGGTGACGACATCGGCTAATCGAGGCGTGTGTAATGAGGTGTGTTTCCGACCAGAGCGTGGAAGGTCACAGCCCGTCGCAAGAGGGCACGCGTGCACGTCACAGGACGATACAAGGCGAGCAGCAGCATGCATCAATCGTCCAAAGCTGCCAGTCTCATTGCGATCAGTGACATGGAGGCGTCAAACGAAGAGCAATGAGGTGTTGTTCGGTTTCTAACAGCGGAAGGAGTAGGGGGAACGGACATTCATCGCCGAATGTCACACGTGTACGGGGAAAACTGCATATCCCTTGCAAGGGTCAAGGCGTGGCACAAGCGCTTCAGGGAAGGAAGGGTGTCGTTAGCCGATTATTCCCGGACTGGGGCACACCCCTGCATTACCGATGACAACGTCCAGCTGGTTGATGCACTCATTACCCAGGACCGCCGAGTGACAGTGAACGCCTTAGCCACCGTGGTCGGATTGAGCGTCGGAAGTGTGCACACCATCATGAAGTAATGACTGCACTTGCGGATAGTGTGTGCCCAATGGGTGCCCCACAGTCTTCAACCACACCAGGAAGCATGTTGAATGGCCTACTCTCTTGGTCTTGGTTGGCCGATTGATGCATGCTGCTGCTCGCTTTGTATCGTCACGTAACGTGCACGCGTGCCCTCTAGCGATGGGCTGTGACCTTCCACGCTCTGGTCGGAACCACACCTCGTTGCACACGCCACGATTAGCCGATGTCGTCACTGGTTTGCGCATTACAGCCTCCGGCTCGTTACTTTTTGAACGCACCTTATATGTTTCAATAAGGCAGAAAGAGGATTGGAAAGAATCCCGCCTAGGACACGCGCGGATTTTCTTGATGACGTCAAATTTGAGTGGAGAAGGGGAAACGAGCGAGAGAATCCCGGCTTTTTGTTCGGGAGTAGTGTAAGGCAGAGGTTCCCATTAGGTGGTCCACGGACCCCTGGGGGCCCACGACGGTTGGCAAGGATGTCAGCGAAGTGTCGTCAAGAAGTAACGCAAGAATGAAAATGAAAACAGAGAAAATACAAAGAGTTCCTTAAAAATGATAATAATTATGCGTTGCCATTCACAGCATAAGTGGCGCACTGATATGTGGCGCAGAGTAATTTGAGCTTTTCAAGCTTCCCGCTAGGGAGCGTTCTGCTCCTGTTTCTTTGAGTTCTGCTCCGCAGCCAATTTGTGTGTTTACATATTTACATGAGTTTTGAAAGTTGAAACTCTTAATTGTTTCAATTGTTAAAGGCCCGTTGAATATGGATCGTTGATTGAAGAGTGGGTCTTTAAAACGAAGTGACGAAGATGAATCTGTGGTAATAAATATAGAAGTGAATGGGCCGCCTGCTGCCTCTCTTGAGCCTAGCCATTTAAAGAGTAAGCCTACTGAGAAAAGTAGGAAATATCACATAAAATATTTGGAAAATGGCTTTACGTATTGTGGACCTGAAGATTGTCATAGGCCTCAATGCGAGATATGCTGTGAAAACCTTGCCAACGAGAGCATGAAACCTGCAAACCTCCGGAGGCATCTACAGTAGATACCAAACACTCGGAGCACAAAGGTAAATCCATTTAATTCTTCAAAGTAAAGTTAGCTGAACTGAAATCATGCCAGAAAGTAATTACCAAAAAGTTCTGGTGCCAATGTGAATGAAAATTCAACGCTTCCATCCTACGAAGTACCTCAGCTTGTCGCAAAACGTGCCAGAAACCAGACAATTGCTGAAGAGCTCGTTCTACATTCAGCAATTATTTTGTGCAAGAGAATGCTGGCCGACGTTGCCGGAAAGCTTGCAAGTACCGTCCAAATGTCTAACAATACTGTGCAATTGCGAATTACAGATATATCAAGCAATATTGAAGAGACGTTGTTGGCAAGCCTCCACATGTATGACGTTTGCTCTGTAGTTGGGTGAGAGTACCGACATATCAAGAAAAGCGATAATGTTGCTCTTTTAATGTTGGTTTTTGTACGTCTTTTATGTCATGACGAAATATATGAAGGTTTTCTTTTTTCCTGTGAACTAGTACACACAACAGCAGACGATATTTTTGCAGCTCTGAACGATTATTGCATTAAATATTATATCGCCTGGAAGAAATGTGTGGGTCTGTCTACAGATGGCGCGAAAGGTCTGTCCGGATGCCGGAAGGGTTTTCAAGCTGAAGTGATAAAGGTAGCTCCAGATATGAAGTGGACACATATCTGAAGTTAGCTTTTTTACTTCATTGCTGTACACATTGCTTTTATTCACCGGGAAGCATTAGTAGCCAAAGGACTGCCTCAACTGCTGCAGAGCACCCTTAATGCAGTGGTGAAAGTAATAAACAGCTCCTTAAAATAGACGTTACTTGCAATGCTCTGCAAAGACATGGGTAGCGAGCATGAACAGCTTCGCATTCATAATGAAATGCGATGGCTTTCAAGGGGCAGGATCTTAACGAGGTTTTTCGAGCTGAAAGATGAGGTACGGGTCTTTGTTCTTGGGGCGATACATGAGGATTTGCTCAATGACATTCCTTTGCTTTGCAGAACTTCTTACTTGGCTGACTTGTTTGATCACTTGAATGTTTTGAATTTGAGTTTGCAAGGTGACTACGTTGATATCTTCAGAGTTGAAGACAAGATCAGTGCGATTGTAAAAAGAAGTGTAATATTTGGGCAGAAAGAGTCCAAAATGGCTCATATGCCAATTTCCCACACTAAAAACGTTTCTGCAGTCATCTATCGGAGGTTTGCCTTGCGCGGTAAAGAAAATATGACCGAACATTCTCGTAGTCTTGCAACTAATTTTCGGGAATATTTTCCTCTGCCAATAACGATAAATGCTGGAATCGAGACCCGTTCAGCACCAATCTCAAAACTGAAAGTATTCAGCTACTATCAGAGAAGGAACAACACCAACTCGTTGAGTTGACCTCGAGTGGTGAAATGAAGAAACATTTAATGAAAAAAAAAGCAACCAGACTTCTGGGTGACAGCTCGAAAGGGAATCAGCGAAAAGGCAATATAAGTTATTCTTCCGTTCGCAACAACTTTCTTGTGTGAACAAACCTTTTCCACAAAGTGTGTAATGAAAATCAAATATAGAAATAGACTAGATACGGCGCCTGGTTTCAGTGTTAACATTTTGAAATTGCAACCCGACCTCGAGAAATAATTGCGGGAAGGAATAGGTTATTGAACGCCGGCCCCATTAGTGCTCCTAACAAAATGATAATAAATAGGACTTGATCTTTTTAGTATTAGGTCTGTAGCACTACGTAGCTTAACGACTTAAAACAATATATGATGTAATAGGATTAAATAAATTAATATTAACATACAAATAATTGAGCACAGTACTCCAAAGCAGAGGTTCCAATTAAGAATTTAAATATTTTTAAGTCTTGGAGCAGGGGGTTCATTCTTACATAACGATCGCTCTAAGGGGGCCAAGAAAAACTCCTAATGGGAACCTCTGGTGTAAGGGAACGGACATATCGAACCTCGGTCTCCGAGTACGCGCTTTGTGTGATGCATTACAACGATCAGTAAGAAAGTGTCGCGACACATCGCGAAGTGTATTTGCTTGAATGCGAACGTGTGAGTACAGTTTTACACAAGTGTAAGTGTCGAGATGTAGTCAAAAATTATTAAAAGAAGTGAGAATGAAAATACGTGAAATAATCAATTTTGTTGTAGGAGCGAACGCAAGGAAAAGTAGTCAGACTTGGTGAAGGAACAGTTCAGAAGCGGTGATATGAACATTTCGTAGAGTGAAATTACAGCAACAAACAGACTAGTTATATTTCTGTCGGGAGAAGAATGTATTCGATTTATAAATACAATAATCGTCACTATGCCGCAGAGTGCAGTTATTGAGCATAAGTTTCGAGCAGCATTGGAAACGTGAACAAGTTAACAGATATTATTTCTACTGCTATCATTTCTTCGATATGATTATGAAAAAGTTGTTACAATCGAGATTGAGAGGGACTTTTTCTATGACTACAAAAGTTGTGATGATGCAGTGCTAAATATGCAGCGAGTAACGTAACCTACAGGATGAAGTCGAGAATATCAGGAGTGACTTAGAATATCGGTGACGATATTTTCTCGATATTTCAATAAACATTATTCTATGAAAATAAAATGGACAAGGCTTGAATGAGATTGAAGGAATTTGACGCAGAAAACCTGAAGAACAGAAGAGCAAAAGAGGTCGTAACGAGAAGAAGAACACGAGTGGAGGGCCTGAACCTGGAATCGAACGAGGAAATGCAGTTCGGGTTGGCGTAATATCTTGGTCCAGTAAGGTGAAACATCTTGGAGCTGTAAGGCGAATCCTAGGATGGAACTAAAATCCATGAATGTAGGGGGTGGACGAAAAGAGGTTATGGAAACCAGTTCATGCTCTTCTACTAGACATCTATAAACGACATAAAGTAAGAAAGGAATTCTCTTCAATAGACCATTTTTTTAGATAGAGATCTATGATAAAATCTGTGTGATGATTTTCGACGTTGATTTCTATTTAATGTTGTATTAGTCTTGTTGTTGGAGTTTTCGTAGTCGCTTTCCGCTATTTTTGATTTAATAAGTCAGATTTGGTAGATATTTCGTTAGTTGAGCGTCGAGATATTTTATGATGGTAGATTTTAGTCCGAGTTTTGACATTTTTCGGTATTTTGCTATTTTGAGTTTGGATTAGAGATTTGTGCGATGAAGATTTTCGTTTGTTGCCATTTGTATTCTTTGATACGATATTGTCAGTTATATTTAAATTTAATGAAGTTAGGATGACGATCATGTTCTGATCAATGGTAGGACGTATATTTTGTCAACATAACGACAAGTCAGATGAAGAACATTTCTCGTAAAAATGATCATATTGTATAAATGTAAATGATGAAAATGAACATTATTGTCTTCATGATGGAAAATATTTTGAATAAATAGGATAGTTTTCACAAATATTCGTATACCAGGAAACATGTTTTGAGAAACATAGAATGAAACTATGTCATGTAAAAATATGTGTTATTGATGACAGTAGAGGAGGCAAGTAACGATATTATGAAACATACAAGTTATGTTGTCAGGTAATCAGCTGATATTATGGAGTATTGTATTGGAATGATTCGTTGAAAAGGTGGACAGGTACGACGTGGTTTATTGAAAGTAATGGTAAAGAGAGTATTCCCAAGTATTGGAGGAAAATATATGCATATTGGAGTGTTGTAACAATGAGCTATAATGGCATTGGTAGTGACGGAAGAACATTTGTTGTTAAGAGAATTATTCTGCGATGATATACTGTTTGTGGTGAAAGGAATGCATATTATAACGGAACACTAGATGTTTTAATGAAGTGGAAATGGAAATCCACAGCCTGCTTCCAGTCTCCAACCGGGTCAGGAATGGAATGAATGAAGCCCCCCATCTAGCGGCAAGGATATGAACTGTGCCAGCTGTCGAGGCCTGACGCACTCCTCTCGGGCAATGATTAAATGAATGACAGATGAAATGAAATGATAGTGGAGAGTGTTGCTGGAATGATATTTCGACAGGGAAAACCGGAGTACCCGGAGAAAAACCTGTCTGCCTCCGTTTTGTCCAGCACAGATCTCACATGGATTGACCGGGATTTGAACCACGGACCCAGCGGTGAAAGGCCGGCGTTCGCTGCCTAAGCCACGGAGGCTTGTTTTAATGAAGTAATTATGCTAAATGGAGTCAGATACGCTGGTGTTAAGCGATATTTCACAGTAAATGTTTGAAACAAAACAAAGTGTCAATAAACAACTGATCGAGAATTAGATGACGGATATAGTTAGATCATATGGTTCAATGTCAACAGAGTAATGGATTCTGGTATTTATTGGAAGTGCATATAAGATTATTATTATTATTATTTCTATTTTTGAAAGATTTTGAGGAAGTTCGATCATGATATAATAATCTAGGAGTCATTATTCATCCCTATATTGTCTATTATTCCTAATTATGACTCAAGTTAGTGTAAAGTTGTCTTATGAACGGAGGGGAAATTGAAAATGCAACGAAACTTGTAATATATGTAAATATTAACAATAGTTTAAATGATAGAGTAAATATAATCGTATTTAGACCAGGATAGCGTAGGAATCAGGAGTCCTGTATAGAGTAAGACTTAGTTATTGTAATAGCGACGGACCATCGCTAAATAGCATCTTTTACGACGGTATTAAATAACTTAATATTATTTTTGGATACTCCTGAAATCTTGGCCACAGCAGTGAGGTGTCAAAAGTAGGTTTATTATTTACGCAGCATTAAATTCATAGCCAGAAGCATGTATTATGAGGTTTTGAATCCATATTGGTTTTGAACTTGACTTTGTTTTCGCTATTAATTGTTTTATTATGAATAAACCTGCCAGGCTCATTTTCATGTATGCTTGCAATAGTTTCTATAACTATTGCGTTATATTTCGTAATAATATGGTTAAGGAAAGAATGGTATAGTATATAGTAGAGATTCCAAAGTTTCTCACTCTCTAGTGTAGTTAGTTAACCGAACCCAGTAAAGTAGAACTATAGTCAGTATGTTCCTAATTCCGGTGTGTGTTTGCCAGTAGTTATTTGTGGTTATCTCTAGCCGGGTACTACAAGTTGCTGAGATCCTCTTCCATCTTCGGATTTTGGCTGACATCTCATATGGAAATAAGGGCACAGTACCATTGCAATAGGTAGCTTTCTAATGAAATCTACCAAAAACAAGCAATTTATATTCAATTTGCCACTAATTACCAAAGTCAACAACACGTCGCCAATAGTTACCATGGTTTCCAGAAGACTTATTGTCCCGAGCGCGCAGTTCAAACTACAATGCAACATAGTACACTCCATTTATTTCCTCAGTCCAGTACAAAACTACCAACACCTCACCATCTCGCCTCATTTCTGGGCACTGATTTGGATCAATGAATCTCTGACAAAGAAAACACAGCTGTCATTCTTGTTTATAATCCAGACCTGGTCTAGAAGGTCATGAGACCAAAAATATTCGAGTTCCAGAGGGCTCTCGCATGACTTAGAAGCCGGTCAAACTAACGGGAGGCATGCGCTGGCAGCGGATCTGACTGCGTCCGCCACACTTCACCCTCCTTAGGGCTATTCTGTCCCAAAGCAGGTTGTCTTATCCCAGGAGTTTTGAAGTGTCCCGACGTCCGATTCATCAGAAGTGACGGTGTCCTTCCTCTTCTTACTGGAGTCCTTGTGTTCGTAGACGCAAAATAAGATGTAAATATCAGTGTCCATGAACATCATTTCAATTATGTTTCTATGTTCTCCAATCAAGTCCATCGAACCCACAACCCAGCTTCGGAATGCCAAGCTCCTTTAATCCCAAGCGGGTCAGATGACGTCGCAAGTTGATGAAACTCTTCCAAATGGCACGATAAGTTGGCTTCCCACAGAACCACTTGCTTGTTATAAGGTTGAAGAGGTTCCTATCGTTCCCAAACAGGTGCATGGATTCTCCAATAATGGGACTCTGGTGTTCCCGATGTCCATTAATCCCGAACTTGCTCCTAAAGACCCTTGCGGTTACTCTTGTCATCTGGAGATCTGAAGCAACATAGAGTGCCAGTGCATATTCCGATGGAACAGTGAAGAGGTCCTGGGGAATAGCCTTTGTTACTCCATGGGAGAAGTTAGAGTTTGCTGCTACACAACTCTTCGAAAGACATTGTTTGGGGATTACAAGCTCGAAGAATGTGATCCTTTTTCGGTCCGTTGTCTCCTTTATAAGGTGCCAGTCGATTGATGTGGACAACCCGAGGTTTTTCATTTGATTGTTTCTAGTTCTTGTTGTTTTGAGTCTTCGACTGGTTTGATACTGCTTTCCATGCACCCCTGTCCTGAGCAAATCATTTCATCTCTACATAGCTACCACACACTACATCAGAGGCGATCACTTTAACATATTCTAAACTTTGTCTACCCTAGAGTTCTTGTTCTAGACCCTAAGTAGTGTGTTTTGGCCGGTTCAGATCCCTCCACCTCCACACAAGATGGCGGCAGCCCGATAACTTCCGAACCCGTGGTCGGATTTTGACAAATGAGGTGTCATTGAACTCAGGATGACACCCCTTTTCCAATGGACAACATATTTCCACCCCAAAATAAAACCTACCCCTACTAGGGGGTGAAAATTGTAATTTTTTAGAGAATCTCTGTTTCCAATTGCAACATGTGAGAGTTTGAATGCCGATATGGAATGAAATGTTGTTCCACATAAAGTGCATATGTTCGGTGGAAAGCCACTATGAATTAGCATGCCCACTCATGGCTTTTGAAGAGGGTGGGGGAGCGGATCCCTGTGGATGGGTTATTGTTGACGGGTCATTGTTGGCGGGGTCATTGTTGCCCGGTCATTGTGGACGAGTCCTTGTGGACAGGTCCTTGTGGACGAGTCCTTGTGGACAGGTCCTTGTGGACGAGTCCTTGTGGATGAGTCGCTTTGGACTAATCCCTTTAGACCGATCCCTTTGGACTGGCTCATGAATTTATTTAAATTATGTCAAAGGGCCTAACTACATTTCGCGTGTGTTGAATTGACGTTGTTCACCACTACTATAATGGGATAACGATATGTAAGGAAAGTGACGAAATACATGTGAATATACAAGGGATCTAACTTGGTGGATGGATGTGTTCTATCGAGTCATTTGTAGTTGAATGAGAATAATACATGTTCTTAAGATGTTAAAACTGAGGAGATGGCACGTGCAGTAAGACGTCTTGTTACTTCCTGTGTCATATTACAGACATGACAGTGAGCGCGCAGATCTGTTGCTATGACTAACACTGCAGTAATTTGAAACCGCAAGTGTTCATTAAGACAATGGATGATGATCATGCAAAATTAGCAGTTATTGGATGTTACACAGGTGTTCCTTCCGGTGTCATGTTGCTGACATACCAGAGAGCGCACACTGCTGTTACTATGACTGACGCTGCAGTAATTTGAAACCCCATATGTTGATTAAGACAATGGGTGATGATCATGCAAAGTCAGCAGTCATTGAATACCACACAGGTGTTCCTAGTGTACTTTGGACTCTCAACTGTATTGGGAAAGGAATTGCAATGATCTGCAAAAAACTGCTGACAAGAGCGATGAGAGTTTATATAAGAGGGGTGTCATATATCTCCCTACTGTCAGTTTTTATTACTCGCTTTGAGTGAACAGTGCTCTATTACTGCTCAAGAGTTGTAAAAAAAGCCGTTTTGGTAGAAAATCATTAAATTATTTTGCAAGGTAAGTACTTATTATTAATGGATTGTAGTCTTTTATTACTAATTGATGTTGAAGTTATTGATTGGAATGTATTTATTGATTGATTGATTGACTTGTTTACAGATAATTGGGTACCTGTAGGTTACCAGATTCCTACAATCTGTTCATTCAGTGGCAGCAGTTGATCAATTATAAAAAGGTAAGTGCCCCTCTAATAACTTTTAAACAGCTAGAGTATTATTTTCCAATGTTCACCACTACATGTCAGTGAAAATGGTATATTTGGCAGTCAAAAGTTGGATCTACTTGACCATGGTGTGTAAAGCTAATTTTGTAGGTTAGATTTTGATTACCGCTCTATTAAGTCTGAATGTTCATTGCTAGGTGTCAGTGACAGAGGGAATATTTAAAGACTTAACCTCAGTTCACCAAACATAACCTAACTTTACCTAACTTAACCTTGACACGTGACATGTTTTACAAGTTTAAACTTGTTTTAAGACTGGCTATGACGTCACACTTAGCTCACTTAACTGGCGATCGCTGGTTTCTATCACGTGACATGTTCTATAAGTTTAGACTTGTTTTAAGACTGGCTATGACGTCACACCTAGCTCACTTAACTGGTGATCGCTGGTTTCTATCAAGTGACATGTTCTACAAGTTTAGACTTGTTTTAAGACTGGCTATGACGTCACACTTAGCTCACTTAACTGGTGAACGCTGGTTTCTATCACGTGATATGTTCTAAAAGTTTAGACTTGTTTTAAGACTGGCTATGACATCATACTTAGCTCACTTAAATGGCGACTGCTGGTTTCTACCACTCTATCAAGTTCCAATGTTCATCGCTAGGTGTCAGTGACAGTGGTATATCGTAACCCCAGTTAGAACTACATGAAGTTAGACTTGCTAGGAGTTCAAAGATCGATTTAAATACCCTGCTATAACCATATAATTAAACTATCTATATTGTACTTTTGTTTTATTATTTATTAACATTTATGATTTCTTTCTTTTATAGGTAATTTCGAAAGTGATCATCATGTTCAAGTGTGGTGACTGTAAGAAACAGTTCTCAAGACCTGACAACCTTCAACGACACGCAAATGCTAAACATGACATTAAAATGTTTGTGTGCAGTCATTGTGCTACCACATTTAACAGACAAGATAGTCTTGGACGGCATGTAAATTTAATGCATGTCAGTTCAGCACCTTTTTCATGTTCAGTTTGTGAACTTGGTTTTTCTGCTGTAAAGCGATATCAATCCCACATGGTTGAAGTGCATGGGGAACAACAGGAATTAAAAACTGTAAAACCATCAACTAGCACGGAACCTTTAAATGAATGTAATGCTCAAAAGCGTAAACGTTCTCAAGATTGTGAAAATAGTTGTGCATCAAAAAGAAAGAAGAATGGTGAACCTTCAATAACCCATTGTGATGTTTGTAATATTGATATACCTTCTTCAATCATTCATGGACATTTACGCAGTATTCAACATAAAAATAACACTTGCCATGAAAGAAATTCTGGAAATGTTCAACAAATTGGTAGTGCATTTAAAAGTCGAATTGCTAGTTATAGACTTCATAGTGAAGAAAAAACTCAAAGTATTGAATCATTTTTAAAAAATGTTCAACCTACTGTGTTTGGCTTGGTAGGTAATGTTTTATTAGAGCATAAAACAATTAAAATGAATTTTGAACTTTTTGGACTCTATGTAAAAACTGGGAGTGAAGGTGAAATTACAGATATCAAATCTTTTAATACAAAAAACATAATTGTTAGCGAATCAACTAATATTAGTGATATATACCAAAATATTTCAAGTGCTATCATTGTGAAGAGTGAAGAGTTCCAGGAAAGGGAGTCAGGCTGGGCGTTAGTTGAAGTACTTTATTTAGAAACCAACATGAATAAATATAATCCCCTTCGAGCATCATCATCATACGTTGATTTGCCAGGATGGATGAAACGTAAGCATGCTTGTGTAAACGTTATGAATAATGATGACGCATGCTTTGCATGGGCTGTAACCTCAGCTCTCCATCCAGCAGTGGGACATGTGGAGAGAACATCATCTTATCCTCACTATTCTTCAGTGTTAGATTTAAAAGAAATAGAATTTCCTATGGCGATAAAAGACATTCAACGTTTTGAAGAGCTGAACAATGTAAGTATTAATGTTTATGAAATTGAAAATAAGAGAATAGTTGGTCCTCTATATTATACTCAGGAAAAAAAGGATGCTCATGTAAATTTACTATACATAACCGAAGGTGGAAATGCTCACTATTGTTGGATAAAACATTTAAGTAGACTTGTTGGTAGTCAGATAACAAAAAGAGAACATAAGAAGTGGTTGTGTGATGGCTGTTTGCTATATTTCAGAAAAGAGGACCAACTAACTCAACGTCAAAAATGGGGGTGTAATCATGTTCGTACGGTATTACCAACTCCTAAAAATAACATTCTAAAATTTAAGGATTATGAGAAACAGCTTCGAGTACCATTTGTTATATATGCTGACTTCGAGGCTTTGCTAAAACCATTTAATACATGTTCATCAAATCCAGCCCAACCTTTCAACAACACAACTCACATTCATGAACCTTGTAGCTTTGCATATTATATTAAATGTAGTTATGATGACTCTTTAAATAAGTTTGAGCTCTATAGAGGACCTCATGCACCTAAAGTTTTTATGGAAAGGCTTGAGAAAGATGCCATTCGTATATCCTCTATTTTAAATACGATCATTCCAATGGAACCACTAACTTTATTAGAGCAAATGAATTTTGAAACTGAAACTAATTGTTTTATATGTGGTGAATGTTTATATACAGACAGGGTTCGCGATCATGACCATTTAACAGGACAATATCGTGGTGCTGCTCACCAAGAATGTAATTTAAATTATAGAATAAGTAAATTCATTCCGGTCATTCTACATAACGGTAGCAAATACGATAACCACTTTATCGTTAAAGAATTTGGAGCTTCAGATGTGAAAATTGATGTGATTGCAAATAATAAGGAACAATACATATCGTTCACAAAATACATCAAAACTGACAATAAGAAAACCATTAAACTGCGATTTTTAGATTCATTCCGCTTTATGCCGAGTAGTCTTGATAAGCTTACTAGTAATTTAAAATCAGATCAGTTTCATGAAATTCAACGTGTCTTTCCTAAAGAAGATGATTTTAATTTGATTTGTCAAAAGGGTATATTCCCTTACGAATATATTAACTGTGTGGAACGTCTTGAGGAGTGTTCTTTACCACCGAAAGATGCATTTTACAGTTCCTTAAACACAAGTCATATCAGTGATCAGGAATATTTACATGCACAACGTGTATGGGCACAGTTTAACATTCAAACTTTAGGAGAATTTTCAGACATATATTTGAAGACAGATGTGTTGTTATTAGCAGATGTTTTTAAAAATTTTCGGAATGTTTGTAGGAAAACTTATGACCTTGATCCTTGTCAGTATTTCACAGCTCCT
Organism: Meconema thalassinum; assembly: GCA_946902985.2. NCBI lineage: Eukaryota > Metazoa > Arthropoda > Insecta > Orthoptera > Tettigoniidae > Meconema > Meconema thalassinum. The sequence continues at coordinate 20,427,292 of OX336397.1, forward strand.
GGGTTAAGTTTCAGTTCAATGTTGAAAAAAACGAATGTAAATTTAGAATTAATGACTGATATAGACATGATCAATTTTATGAAATCATCAATTCGAGGTGGATTAAGTCAATGTAGTGGACGGTACTCTAAAGCGAATAATAAATACATGCCTAGCTACAACCCTTGTGAAGAGTCAAAGTATATTGTCTACCTCGATGCAAATAACCAATATGGTTGGGCTATGAGTCAATATCTACCACTGAAAGATTTTCGCTGGCTGACACAACCTGAAATTGATGTCTTACATGTTGACACTCTTAATGATAACGATGATAAAGGATATATTTTAGAGGTAAATCTTGAGTACCCTAAAGAGTTACATGATGATCATAATGATTTACCATTTTGTCCTGAGAATATGAAATCTCCATACATCACATCACGAACAAAAATGTTAATTGCTAATGTAAATAATAAATGTAAATATGTAATACATTATCGAAACTTGAAACAGTGTCTACAGCATGGATTGAAATTAACTAAAATTCATCGCGTATTGCAATTTCATCAGTCAGCATGGCTCAAACCGTATATTGATCTAAACAATAATTTAAGAACACAGTCAACAAACGCGTTTGAAAAAGATTTTTATAAACTCATGAATAATAGTGTTTTTGGAAAGACTATGGAGAATGTTGATAAACGAGTTGATGTAAAGCTGATAACAAAGTGGGAGAATGATGGTAAAAGGTATGGTGCGAGCAACTTAATAAGCAAGCCTAACTTTCATAGCTGTTCAATTATTCATGAGGATTTAGTTGTAATACAAATGAATCGTCTTAAAGTAACTTACAACAAACCCATATATGTGGGTTACACCATTCTGGAATTATCAAAAACACGTATGTATGAATTTCACTATGATTATGTAAAGAAAAACTATCTTGATAATGCTAAATTACTCTACACAGACACAGATTCTTTTATTTATGAGTTTAAAACTGATGATTTTTATGAGGATATCAAAACTGAGCTAAATAGGTTTGATACAAGTGACTATCCCGAGGATAATATTTACCATTTACCTCTAGTAAACAAAAAGGTTCTTGGGAAATTTAAGGATGAATGTGCTGGTGTTATTATAGACACCTTTGTAGGCACAAAATCTAAATCATACAGCTATATAACAATTGATGATGTAGTAGTAAAAAAATTAAAAGGAGTGAAAAAGAATGTTGTTAGTAAAGAGTTAGATATAAGTGATTATAGAAACTGTATAGTTAGTAACCCACCTGTATTATATAAGAAAATGAGTGTATTTAGAAGTAAAAATCATCAGCTACATACCAATTTGCTGAACAAAGTAGCTTTAAGTAATGAAGACAACAAACGATTCATTATACCCAACACATTTGATACTTTTACTTGGGGAAACAGTCGCATTGACGACTATTACTTTACTTAAGTCTAATGATCACTATATTGTAATATTTGTAGTGTGTGTTATATTGTAATATTTTTTTGTAAAAAACTGTAAGTATAATGTATAATGTTAGGCTACTGTAGTTTAGTAAAAATAAGATAAGTAATACATTTTAGTGTAAAATGTTTGCTTTTGTATATTACGAAAAAGATTTTAAAAAAATGTACAGAATGTGTGAACTAAACAAGGGAAATGTAAAAATGTAAAGTGGAAAATTGTAAATATCCATGTGTGAAAAAGTGAAATAGTTATCACCATTTTAAAATTAAAAGACATTGTGATCTGGTAAACCTTGTTTTTATTTCACAACAACAAAAATGTACAGAATGTGTAAACTAAACAAGAAGAATGTAAAAAAATGAAAAGTGGAAATTGTAAATATTCATGTGTGAAAAAAATGAAAATAAAGAAATGGCTATCACCATTTTAAAATTAAAAGACATTGTGATCTTGTAAACCTTGTTTTTATTTCACAACATATATGCCTTTACAAAATAGAATACAAAGAAATACCATTTCCTCAATCCTTTTCAATGTTCATGTCCACTCATCATTAACTTCCCTTTTATAGCAGTAATCACAATGAGGGCTGCCAACCTCTCCCCCACTGAGCCATTATAGAATGTCAAACGTTGCTTAGCTTTTCAACGATACTTTATCCACCACACGTATTAAAGCATAATGACTATGACGATAAGAAAGGTCGTGTTCTTTACATGCTTAATCCAAAGAAATAGTAGGTATTTACTTAACTCAGGGTCTTGAGTCCATGAGTTTGGTACATGTTGCAAGATTTCTTTCACGGCATTGACTGTCACAAAATAAATGAAAACTTGGAGAGCACCAATAATTCATCTTTGGTAAGACTATCCAGGATCTTGAGTCCATGATTTTGGTATAAGTTGCCAGATTTCTTTCACGGCATTGACTGTCACATAATAAATGAACAACTTGGGGAGCACCAATAATTCTTCTTTGGTAAAACTATCTGCATATCGATGACAGATAACCTTTTAGTTCCACCCTTAAAACAACAACACTACCTCTTGCATAATCTGCGATGTTGATGGCTCTTGAGACGTGAAAGATGGATTAAACATAACTTTTACATCAACAGGAGTTAGACTTTGCTCAGTAAACAATGCACTGTCATGAGCCACAGTATTTTTTTCTTGGACTTGCTTTTTTCTTTTCTTTATAAGTGTTTGAAACGGTGTATTAAAAGAGAATGATAAACATCCAAAGGGTAAATAGAGTAACAAATAAAGAGAAATGAAAATGATACTTCCATATCAATTGTCAAGCATGAACTAATCTCTAGCAAAGTTCACTCAATACTATAAATAATAGTTTGAAGTGGGTGAAAAAGTGGGTGCACAAGTGGGTGCAAAAGTGGGTGCATAAGTGGGTGCAAATGTGGGTGCATAAGTGGGTGAAAAAGTGGGTGCATAAGTGGGTGCAAATGTGGGTGCATAAGTGGGTGCATAAGTGAATGCAATAGTGGGTGCAAAGGTAGGTACAAAAGTGGGTGAAAAAAGCCCCCCCCCCCTTTTTGAATCTCGCTAACGCCCCCTTTTTAATCTATTTTTTTTAAATTTTGACAAAGGGTCTAATTGGACGGGTCCTTTTTGAAGGGAGTCATTTTTTTACGGGTCCCGGAGGACGGGTCCCTGTGGGCGGGTCCTTTGGACTGACCCCTATGGACTGGCCCTTGCAGGCTAGTGGGCGCACCGTTGCGCCGTACACGCTAAGGGGGTTAATGGTTTTCTTATTGTCAGTTTTGATGTATTTTGTGAACGATATGTATTGTTCCTTATTATTTGCAATCACATCAATTTTCACATCTGAAGCTCCAAATTCTTTAACGATAAAGTGATTATCGTATTTGCTACCGTTATGTAGAATGACCGGAATGAATTTACTTACTCTATAATTTAAATTACATTCTTGGTGAGCAGCACCACGATATTGTCCTGTTAAATGGTCATGATTGCGAACCCTGTCTGTATATAAACATTCACCACATATAAAACAATTAGTTTCAGTTTCAAAATTCATTTGCTCTAATAAAGTTAGTGGTTCCATTGGAATGATCGTATTTAAAATAGAGGATATACGAATGGCATCTTTCTCAAGCCTTTCCATAAAAACTTTAGGTGCATCAGGTCCTCTATAGAGCTCAAACTTATCTAAAGAGTCATCATAACTACATTTAATATAATATGCAAAGCTACAAGGTTCATGAATGTGAGTTGTGTTGGTGAAAGGTTGGGCTGGATTTGATGAACATGTATTAAATGGTTTTAGCAAAGCCTCGAAGTCAGCATATATAACAAATGGTACTCGAAGCTGTTTCTCATAATCCTTAAATTTTAGAATGTTATTTTTAGGAGTTGGTAATACCGTACGAACATGATTACACCCCCATTTTTGATGTTGAGTTAGTTGGTCCTCTTTTCTGAAATATAGCAAACAGCCATCACACAACCACTTCTTATGTTCTCTTTTTGTTATCTGACTACCAACAAGTCTACTTAAATGTTTTATCCAACAATAGTGAGCATTTTCACCTTCGGTTATGTATAGTAAATTTACATGAGCATCCTTTTTTTTCCTGAGTATAATATAGAGGACCAACTATACTCTTATTTTCAATTTCATAAACATTAATACTTACATTGTTCAGCTCTTCAAAACGTTGAATGTCTTTTATCGCCATAGGAAATCCTATTTCTTTTAAATCTAACACTGAAGAATAGTGAGGATAAGATGATGTTCTCTCCACATGTCCCACTGCTGGATGGAGAGCTGAGGTTACAGCCCATGCAAAGCATGCGTCATCATTATTCATAACGTTTACACAAGCATGCTTACGTTTGATCCATCCTGGCAAATCAACGTATGATGATGATGCTCGAAGGGGATTATATTTATTCATGTTGGTTTCTAAATAAAGTACTTCAACTAACGCCCAGCCTGACTCCCTTTCCTGGAACTCTTCACTCTTCACAATGATAGCACTTGAAATATTTTGGTATATATCACTAATATTAGTTGATTCGCTAACAATTATGTTTTTTGTATTAAAAGATTTGATATCTGTAATTTCACCTTCGCTCCCAGATTTTACATAGAGTCCAAAAAGTTCAAAATTCATTTTAATTGTTTTATGCTCTAATAAAACATTACCTACCAAGCCAAACACAGTAGGTTGAACATTTTTTAAAAATGATTCAATACTTTGAGTTTTTTCTTCACTATGAAGTCTATAACTAGCAATTCGACTTTTAAATGCACTACCAATTTGTTGAACATTTCCAGAATTTCTTTCATGGCAAGTGTTATTTTTATGTTGAATACTGCGTAAATGTCCATGAATGATTGAAGAAGGTATATCAATATTACAAACATCACAATGGGTTATTGAAGGTTCACCATTCTTCTTTCTTTTTGATGCACAACTATTTTCACAATCTTGAGAACGTTTACGCTTTTGAGCATTACATTCATTTAAAGGTTCCGTGCTAGTTGATGGTTTTACAGTTTTTAATTCCTGTTGTTCCCCATGCACTTCAACCATGTGGGATTGATATCGCTTTACAGCAGAAAAACCAAGTTCACAAACTGAACATGAAAAAGGTGCTGAACTGACAAGCATTAAATTTACATGCCGTCCAAGACTATCTAGTCTGTTAAATGTGGTAGCACAATGACTGCACACAAACATTTTAATGTCATGTTTAGCATTTGCGTGTCGTTGAAGGTTGTCAGGTCTTGAGAACTGTTTCTTACAGTCACCACACTTGAACATGATGATCACTTTCGAAATTACCTATAAAAGAAAGAAATCATAAATGTTAATAAATAATAAAACAAAAGTACAATATAGATAGTTTAATTATATTCCAGTCAATGGTTATAGCAGGGTATTTAAATCGATCTTTGAACTCCTAGCAAGTCTAACTTCATGTAGTTCTAACTGGGGTTACTATATACCACTGTCACTGACACCTAGCGATGAACATTGGAACTTGATAGAGTGGTAGAAACCAGCAGTCGCCATTTAAGTGAGCTAAGTATGACGTCATAGCCAGTCTTAAAACAAGTCTAAACTTTTAGAACATATCACGTGATAGAAACCAGCGTTCACCAGTTAAGTGAGCTAAGTGTGACGTCATAGCCAGTCTTAAAACAAGTCTAAACTTGTACAACATGTCACGTGATAGAAACCAGCGATCACCAGTTAAGTGAGCTAAGTGTGACGTCATAGCCAGTCTTAAAACAAGTCTAAACTTGTAGAACATGTCACGTGATAGAAACCAGCGATCGCCAGTTAAGTGAGCTAAGTGTGACGTCATAGCCAGTCTTAAAACAAGTTTAAACTTGTAAAACATGTCACGTGTCAAGGTTAAGTTAGGTAAAGTTAGGTTATGTTAGGTGAACTGAGGTTAAGTCTTTAAATATTCCCTCTGTCACTGACACCTAGCAATGAACATTCAGACTTAATAGAGCGGTAATCAAAATCTAACCTACAAAATTAGCTTTACACACCATGGTCAAGTAGATCCAACTTTTGACTGCCAAATATACCATTTTCACTGACATGTAGTGGTGAACATTGGAAAATAATACTCTAGCTGTTTAAAAGTTATTAGAGGGGCACTTACCTTTTTATAATTGATCAACTGCTGCCACTGAATGAACAGATTGTAGGAATCTGGTAACCTACAGGTACCCAATTATCTGTAAACAAATCAATCAATCAATCAATCAATAAATACATTCCAATCAATAACTTCAACATCAATTAGTAATAAAAGACTACAATCCATTAATAATAAGTACTTACCTTGCAAAATAATTTAATGATTTTCTACCAAAACGGCTTTTTTTACAACTCTTGAGCAGTAATAGAGCACTGTTCACTCAAAGCGAGTAATAAAGACTGACAGTAGGGAGATATATGACACCCCTCTTATATAAACTCTCATCGCTCGTGTCAGCAGTTTTTTGCAGATCATTGCAATTCCTTTCCCAATACAGTTGAGAGTCCAAAGTACACTAGGAACACCTGTGTGGTATTCAATGACTGCTGACTTTGCATGATCATCACCCATTGTCTTAATCAACATATGGGGTTTCAAATTACTGCAGCGTCAGTCATAGTAACAGCAGTGTGCGCTCTCTGGTATGTCAGCAACATGACACTGGAAGGAACACCTGTGTAATATCCAATAACTGCTAATTTTGCATGATCATCATCCATTGTCTTAATGAACACTTGCGGTTTCAAATTACTGCAGTGTTAGTCATAGCAACAGATCTGCGCGCTCTCTGTCATGTCTGTAATATGACACAGGAAGTAACAAGACGTCTTACTGCACGTGCCATCTCCTCAGTTTTAACATCTTAAGAACATGTATTATTCTCATTCAACTACAAATGACTCGTTAGAACACATCCATCCACCAAGTTAGATCCCTTGTATGTTCACATGTATTTCGTCACTTTCCTTTCATATCGTTATCCCATTATAGTAGTGGTGAACAACGTCAATTCAACACACGCGAAATGTAGTTAGGCCCTATGACATAATTTAAATAAATTCATGAGCCAGTCCAAAGGGATCGGTCTAAAGGGATTAGTCCAAAGCGACTCATCCACAAGGACCTGTCCACAAGGACTCGTCCACAAGGACCTGTCCACAAGGACTCGTCCACAATGACCCGGCAACAATGACCCCGCCAACAATGACCCGTCAACAATAACCCATCCACAGGGATCCGCTCCCCCACCCTCTTCAAAAGCCATGAGTGGGCATTCTAATTCATAGTGGCTTTCCACCGAACATATGCACTTTATGTGGAACAACATTTCATTCCATATCGGAATTCAAACTCTCACATGTTGCAATTGGAAGCAGAGATTCTCTAAAAAATTACAATTTTCACCCTCTAGTAGGGGTAGGTTTTATTTTGGGGTGGAAATATGTTGTCCATTGGAAAGGGGCTGTCAGCCCGAGTTCAATGACACCTCATTTGTCAAAATCCGACCATGGGTTCGGGAGTTATCGGGCTGCCGCCATCTTGTGTGGAGGGTGTGGAGGTGGAGGGATCTGAATCGGCCAAAACACACTACTACCCTACCTTCCATAACTAAGCTTGCTATTCCTGTGTGTTTTAGTATGTGTCCTACCAACCTATCTCTTCTCTTCATTAGCAGTCACCAGAAACATCTCTCCTCTCCCACTCGTCTTAAGTCCTCTTCGTTTGTAACCCTATCTACCCATCTGATCTGCATCATTCTCCAGTAACACCACATTTCAAACGCTTCAATTCTCTTCTTCTCAGCTGCACAAATAGTCCAAGTTTCTCTTACATAGAATGCCACGCTCCAGACAAAGGCTTTCAAAAATAACTTCCTAGTACCTAAATCTCTATTCGTTATTAACAGGTTCTTTTTTGTAGAAATAATTCCCTTGCCTGAGCCAACCTACTTTTTATATACTCTTTGCTTCGTCCATCACTGGTTATTTTGCTTCCATAGTAAAGGAAGTACCTGCCAATTTGATGTCCATAGAGGTTTTTGATTTATTTCGGCTGCATTCCAATAGTTTTGTTTTACATTTATTAATTTTCATCATGAATTCTTTCCTCAAGACGGAGTGCATACCTTTCAAAAACTCTTTCAAATCCTCAGGGTGTCGGCCAAAATGACGATGTCATCACCAAATCTCAGAGTTGAAATTATTTCTCCTTGAATCTTCACTCCAATTTAAAATATTTCTCCAATTTCCTTCAACGCTTGTTCAATGTAAAGATTGAAAAGTATGGGTGATAAGTTGCAGCCTTGCCTTACACCTCTTTGAATTCCAGCTTCTCTCTCATGTACTTCAGCTCGAATTATTGCTGTCTGGTTTCTGTATAGATTGTAGATCACCCTCTTATCCCTGTACTTTATTCCAATCGTTTTCAAAATGTCAAACACTTTAGCCCAATCAACGTTATCAAAAGCCATTTCTGAGTCAACAAATGCCATGAACGTTCTCTTATCTTTCCTTATTCTACCTTCCACGATCAGCCAAAAACGTAGTACAGGTTCCCTTGTTTCTCCTGACACCGAACTGGTCTTCACCCAACTCCGTTTCTATATGACTTCCCATCTTCTTTTAAATTATTCGAGACAGGATCTATGGGGCAGGAGTTATCAAGCTGATTGTACGGTAATCTTCACATCTGTCAGCTCCTACTTTCTATTGTATAGAGATGATGACATTCTTCTTGAAATCAGAGGATACCTCACCAGTCTCATAAATCCTACACACCAAGTGAAATAACCTGATCAGATCATCACCTATGCAGCGTAGCAACTCAATCGGTATATCATCTATGCCTGGTGCTTTGTTCCTGCTTAAGTCTTCCATTGCTCTGTCAAATTCTGATCTCAATTTTAAATCTCCTTTCGTATCCTAATCAATTCCCTCTTCCTTTCCATTACATGATTCTCAATGTCCTATCCCTTGTACAAACACTCTATGTAAGCTTTGCATCTCTCAACCTTTTCTTCCCTATCTGTTAGAGGCTTTCCATTTGTGTCCTTAATATTACAGCACATAGTCTTCGTTTACCCAAAAGAATTCTCAATTCTTCGATAAGCTGTGTCTTCTTTTCCTAATTTCAGACAATTTTCTATACCTGCACATTTCTCTTTCAACCATTCTTCTTTCGCTTACTTGCATTTCTTGTTTACCTCATTTCTCAAACGTCTGTATTCTGCTTTCCCCTTTTCATCTCTAACATTCTTGTGTTCCCGCCTTTCAACCATTAACTCAAATATATCCTGAGTGATCCACGGTTTTCTACCTATTCTTTCTTTCCTACCAATGTTTTCTTCTGCGGATTTTGTTATTTCAATCTTCAATTGTGCTCATTCGTCTACAATTGAAGTTTGTTTAGGGTTTTTCATTAGTCGTTCTTTATGCTCTTCTTAAATCTTTCGTTTATATCCTTCTCTTTCAGTCTGTCTATTGCCCACCTTTTAGGCTTTTGACTTAACTTCAGTTTCTTCCACATTAATCTGCATTTCATAACAACCAGATTGTGGTCAGAGTTTATGTCAGCACCAGGATGTTTTACAATCCAAAATCTGGTTTCGAGATCTCTGCTTGACCATAACAAAGTCGATTTGGTAACGACCTGTGTCTCCTGATCTCATCCATGTGTATATCATTCTATTGTGGTTATTGAATAAGGTGTTTTATATGACCAACTCATGCTCGGTACAGAATTCCATCAGCCTGCTTCCTCGATCATTCCTTTCACCTAATCCGAAATCACCAACTATATTCCCTTCTCTTCCTTTTCCTACCACAGCATTCCAATCTCCCATTTTATAACATTTTCATCACCCTTGACATACCTCAGAATTTCATATATCTCTTCGTAGACCGTTTCAACATCTTCATCATCAGTTTGACTGGTAGGCATATAGACTTGTACAACTGTGGTGCATGTAAGTTTTGTATTGATCTTACCTACAATAATCAGTTCACTATATTGCTCATAATATTCCACCCAATGTCCAAGTTTCGTACTTAATATTAGGCCTAGCCCCACATAGCCATTGTTTTAGTGCAAATGATCCTATAGTCTCCTGGCCAAAGTTCCTGTTCTTCTTGCCAGCGCATTTCACTAATCCCAACCAAATCCAACCTCACCCTATCCATTTCCCTTTCTAAGCTTTCGAACCTTCCACTGCCTAGCAGACTTCTAACATTCCACGCTCCGATCCGTAGAATGTCATTCATTCATTCATTCGTTTATTTGCAATTGGGGGTGTGTCCCCCGGTGGCAAATTAGATATACATAACAAATAAATAATTGTACATAACAATTCACTATCAATTAAACTGGAGTATTTACACAAACAGTCAGTCTTTTCTTAAACACACCTATATGTTAGGGAAAAGGCTCTAAGACTGCGGCAGGTAGAGAGTTCCAATTATCAAAGGCACGATTTACGAAATAATATTTACCATAATTTGTTCGCTGTGGTCGGCCCTTAACTTTGAAAGGATGATCGCTCCTACCCATGTAAGTAGGCTTTTCCATACGTTTGCTAAGCTCACCCCATGCTGGTTGATTTGTATACGTGTTGTACATAGCGCAGAATCTAGATTTCATCCTCCTAGCCTCAAGTGATTCCCACCCAAGTTTCTTTAACATACGGCTCACACTGCTCCTGGGATTAAAGTCACGGAGCACAAATCTAGCGGCCTTTCTTTGTACCATTTCCAACTCATTTATGAGCCCAACTTGATATGGATCCCAAACCGCCGAGGCGTATTCCAGAATAGGTCTTACAAATGACAAATAACCTAATTCTTTAGCGGAGGTACTATTTCCTTTTAATACCCTCATTACAAAGTGCAGGGATTTGTAAGCTTTAGAAACTGCACATCCTATATGACTACTCCATTTCATATCATTTCTTACGTGAACGCCCAAATATTTGCAAGAATCTTCTTCTACAAGTATTTCCGAGGAAATGTTATATTGAAAATCTTGCCTTCGCACTTTCCCTATTTTTATTAGACTACATTTTCTTGTGTTTCTTTTCATTTTATTTTCAATCGTCCACTTATAGACCAGGCTCAGGTCATCTTGAAGTACTTCATTGTCTTGTGAGTCTTGTATCTTTCGATATATTACACAATCATCCCCAAACAATCGACAGACACTGCGAATCCCATTTGGTAAGTCATTTATTAACGCCAAAAATAACAAAGTTCCGATTACGCTGCCCTGAGGGATACCCGACGTTACGGTAATTTCATCTGAGAATCGGCCTTCAACTTTCACTTTCTGGGAACGACCCGTCTAAAATTCTTGGATCCACAAAATTACTCTTCTATCAATCTTCGTCGAAGCTAATTTATGGAGTAGCATGTCATGCGGGACGACATCAAATGCCTTCGCAAAATCTATAGCTACGGCGTCGACTGAAAACCCATCGTCTAACGATTCGCTAATATCTTGAAAAAGTGATAGCATCTGACTCTCGCATGAGTTACCTCTCCGAAATTTTGTTGCCTATCATTAAACCATGATAATGTTTCCCACTGTTCCCTCAAGTAGTCGTAAATGAGATGCTCCATCTGTTTACAAACGATGGACGAAAGCCTAACCGGCCTGTAGTTGCCCAAGTCAAGTCTGCTCCCTCCCTTAAATATTAGGATTACCGTAGCTCTTTTCAGTCATCCGGGATTTGCGCATTGTTTATGGACACATTAAACATCACCTCTAAGTATCGTGCCACGGCCCTATTTCCTAGTTTAAGTAATTCACTAACAATATTATCAGGACCCTTCGATATATTGTAACGTAATTTTTGTATTAGCTTTATAATTGCTGACTGGTTTATTTGGAGAAGGGGAGCCCCTGATTCACCGTTAAGGTCAACACACAGCTATTGGATTAATTGAACACACTACCATAAAAGACATTTAATTCATTAGCAATGGCCTGTTTCTCAGTAATTAATTTACCGTCACCGGACATTATCATCGACAAATTATTTGAATTTCCCTTCCTTCTCCTAACATAACTGTAATTTTTTTTCCACCCATCGCCTCCCGAACCAAGTAAACCTTGCATATAATTGTCATGAGCAGCCCTCTTTTTTAAGACGAGCTCTCTTGATAAGGACTTAAATTTAAACATATACTTGTCACTATCATGTCTTCTATTGTATATTTTCCTAATTTTCCGTTTAAGACTCCTGATTACCCGTGTGTAATACTCAGGATCTGGGTTTTGTTTGAGTAATTTAAATGGAACAAATTTATCAATAGCGCTATTTAAAATTTTCAAAAAGTTAGTCCACAGGATATTAATGTGATTTCCTTCCGAAGCCCATCCTACAAATAGCTCATTCAAATACCCTTGATATTTGCCCTGATCCGCCCTACGATACTGGAATATGATCTTATTCGCTACATCAGAATCTAATTTTGTAATGCCACCGTATCTAATATTTAATTCAACCCCAGAATAGTCACTAATTCCTGGTACTTTCAGAAAGTTAATATACAGCTCTGCAGGCCTTACGAGATAAACATCTAAGGTATTATTGCCTCTAGTTAGGAAGTCAACTACTTGGGAAAATCCCCCCTCCCTTAAGAATTTGTTTGCAGCGCTCTGAGCTTGACCACAGCTAAATAACTCACCAGACCAGTCTACATTGGGGAGGTTTAAATCTCCGGCATTTATTATGCTCTTTTTCATAGCATTACCCGTACAAGTTTTATCATACAGTGTGTCGAGAAGCGAAAAGTTATCTTTCGGTGCTCTATACGCCCCTATCACCTGAAGAGGGAATTTATTCCCTTTATCCGAAATTTGTACACATAACATTTCATGATCCGTATCAGCCCTCTTTAAGAAACTAGCTATATTTTTGCGCACACAAATAAATAGCCCACCACCTCGCTTCCCCCGATCCCTTCTGTACATTTCGTAGGTCCCTTGAATTATTTCATTACTATTTATATCCTCATATAACCAAGATTCAGTAGCAATGACAATGTCCGGAGAATACGTCTCTACAAGATTCCAAAATCCAATTCATTTATTTCCTAAACTCTGACAATTAACCTGCAGTAATCGTAGAGTCTTACCTCCGCAGCAAATATCCCGAAGTAGCTCCTTCTGTTCCCGTCGGCTGGCAACCTCTGGACCCGCTCCTCCTCACAATGGCCGGCACGAACCGATGACCCTGTCATGTAAGCTCCCTAGGTTGAAAGCGCCCCGTCAATTTAAATGCAGCCCGTCTCGGGCGAAGTCACGGCCACCAATCCAGCAGTCAGCATCTACGTACACTAATCCCAGTTGTGCACAAACCCAGTCCATGCGGTCATTTACAGTCTTAACTCGCTTTAACGGAACATCTCCCCGCCGAACAATGCCACTCATTATAATTTTTGCATTTCTAAACTTGCTTTTAGTTTTTCTGCCTAGTTCGTAGAGCTCCCCCATGATGTAATCAGCTGTAGCCCTCTTCTTCAAATCGTTCGTCCCAACATGGAGCAAAAACACTTTAACTTTGTCACAGTCCTCTACATTTGCTTCTTCCACTTGTTGGGCAAGCTGGTCAATTTTAATCCCCGGATAACACCGCACTTTCGCACCTGATTTCCTCGAGATATTCGCAATCATCGTATCATAGAATCACCCATTATGATAACGTCATCCTCAGTTTGCTGCTCCACGCCCTCTTCCTCACTGATCCCAGTAGAAAGCCGTTCAGTCACATCCTTCACCGTTTCCTCTGATTCACGAAGCTTTTTTCTAAGTTCCTGTATTATTTGATCCCTTGCTTTGATTTGCACCCTCAAACAGTCCGGCGTATCACATACTTTACAAAACCAATTCCCGACATCACAATCCTCCTTCTTGACCTTAATACAGCCGAAGTGAAACCATTTCTCACATAGTCCACACTGAACACCGTTCTTCAATGTTTTACTGCACGTCGAACACTTAAATGCTGCCACTGGATCATTTGCCTGATTCACATTTGGAGTAACAGGGCCTGGATTCACTTCCACTCCACCAATAACTAACAACGCAGCTATCACTAGGGCTATAAACCACAAGTTACTAAGTCCCGTACGCACACACAAACACCGGAAATCCCGACTACCCTCCGCATACCGCGCGATAACACTCCAGAGAACAACCCATTTCAGCACACCTGAGAGCTCGGGAAAAACACGACCTTTCACTATGACTACCAACTACTTTGTCAAATTTTCTCTTTGTCCATTCTGTGATGTTAACCCCACTTTGAGTAGTCACCACCTGCAAATCTGAACGGGGAACTAGTTTACCTCCGGATTGGAATTTTACAAGGGAGGAGGCCTTCATCACACGTAATTATACATAGAGGGGTGCATATTCTCGGAAGAGCAATACGGCTGTAGTTTCCCGTTGCTTTGCGCAGTGGAGAAGAACGCAGTGTAGCCATTAGTTGGCTAATGTTATTAACATCTTAACCGTCTATAAGAAAATTCAAGAATTGATTTATTCTGAAAGGCTGCAACGCCCTTTCAGAATTAAGTAATAGAGCAATTCTACTAACAAAAATACTAACCTTTTACTAACAACTAAATACAAAAATTCTACTAACGAGAATACCAAAGTTCTACCAACAAATATTACCACTAAAACAGTCACTTACCAGGCACACTCACATGGACCCTCGCACATCATAATCTAATGAACTGTATCTAATGAACAATGTTACTGTCACCAGACACACTAACATGGACCCTCACACGTTACAATCAAATGAAACAATGAACGACAGTATATCTAATAAACACATTTCCTGCACCAATGTTTGACGTCTTTCCTTAGATTAGTCCAATAGAATTTTTCACGTGTCTTCTCCAGAGTCTTATACACTCCTAGAGGTCCTTCTCAGACTACATCGTGAAGCTGCTTCAGTACTTCAGGTATCCTCTTCTTTGGAACCAGGAGCTACAGTCTCTCCCGCATTCCATCTCCGGATTCCAAGACACGCCTCAGAACCCCACTTTCTATGGTAATCGAGTCCCATTGGGCCCAGTAGGCCTTCAAGCTCGGAGAGAGGTGAGCTACTTCATTCCAAGACGGCCTTCCTCCTGTCCTCTTCCAGCTCATTACGATCTTCAGGTCAGGGGCTGCCTCTTGGTCATTCAGCACTTCCGCATTCTGCCAGGACTCATTAATGGCGATCATTCGTAGAACGGAAGCAGCTTTGCATTTCACTCTGTTACAGGGTTTTGCAGTCTGCTGGACACGGCCTCCTTGATAAAGCGTTAACATTATGGTGGCTATTGCCAGTCTGGTGTTCTGACGTAAAGTCGTATTCTTGGAGTCGCTCAATCCACCTGGCTTCCTGACCTTTTGAGGCCTTGAACCGCAAAAGCCACGTCAAGAACGCATGGTCTGTTCTAAGTAAGAACTTCCTTCCGTACAAATACTGATGAAAGTGTTCTACATCCTAGACAACGGCTACTAATTCCTTCCTGGTCACGCAGTAATTCCGTTCCGCCTTGGATAAGACCTTGCTGAAGTACCCAATCACCCGTTTACGTCCATCTTGAATTTGTGAAAGAACACCTCCAATGCCAAAGGTACTGGCGCCCGTATCAAGAATTAACTCCCCTTCAGGCCTAGGGTAACTTAAATTGTGTGCACTGCTCAACGTACTCTTAAGCACTTCTAACGCTCGTTGACAATCAAAGTACCACTCAAAAACCCTTCGCTCTTCGGTGAGTCTCGTCAATGGCTTAGTTATATTGGCAAACCCACGAACGTACCGACGGTAGTAAGTACACAACCCGAGAATGCTTCTCACTTTGTGCTTGTCCCTAGGCACTGGCCATTCCCGGATGGCCGTGATCTTCTCCGGGTCTACTGAAACTCCCTCTGCAGAGACCACATGGCCCAAAAACATGACCTCCCTCCGGAAGAGCACTTCTTGGGTTAAGTTTCAGGTTAGCCTCGCGTAGTCGCTGGAAAACCTGACCCAAGTTCTGCAGATGGTTACTTTGCAAAGGCCAAATGGCATCAGAGTGAACTGCCACAATCCAGTTTCTATGGGAAACGCTGTCTTCTCTCGGTCCTTGGAAGCGATTCCGACTTGCCAGTTGTGGATTACACCAATAAATAAACGATGACATAACCAGCCATGATATATATTTGTTGCCTATACAAAGCGAATCGAAAAAGATAAAAATCATTCAAGGAGCAAAGAGAGGCATATACAAAGAACTCACTACATCAGTTCTCCACACCCTCCCCACTCTGGTCGACTTCCAACGGAACGACCAGTTGAACAGGTCGGTTGACACTAGTCCCGTCTGTCTTCCGGAGGATGAGTGTTCGCACCTTCCCATCTCTGCCAGGTTTAGTCTCTATGAACAACGCCCTGTGCCATACGTGCCTCGGCCGTACGTCTTCTTGCAATAAAACTATGTCTCCCACTCGGCACTCTGTTGGTCGTTTCATAGGACGCTAGACCTCGTGGTAGCTTCGTAATTCTAGAAGATATTCTTTTTTCCATCTCCCTAGGAAATCGTCTTGAATCTTTTGCCTATGTCGGACTTCTTTTCTCATGTTTACCTCAATGCTAGGTTCTGGTCCGGTAGGCAAGGTTGTCAAGCGTTCACCATTTGAGAAATGACTTGGAGTCAGTACGTCTGAACCATCTTGGGTGATGGGTCTTGAATTAATCGTTGCCTCCACTTCTACCAATAGCGTTGTCAGAATCTCATGGTCAATCAGGGACTTGCCCAGAACCCTCCTGAGACATCTCTTCGTTGTTCCAACCATTCTCTCCCACCACCCTCCCCACCAAGCGGCGCGTGGTAGAATAAACTTCCAGGTGATGGAATGATGTAGAAGGTGGTGGTTTGTCAATGGGTGACACAAGATTTGGCTCAGCTCCGATAGCTCCTTATTTGCTGCCATAAAAGTCCTTGCGTTATCGGAATACACTGTGTGAGGAAATCCTCGTCTGCCGGAGAAGCACCTAAAAGCCATGAGAAATTTCTCTGTGCTCATGTCTGTCACAAGCTCAAGGAGTAGTGCTCTTGTGGTTGCGCAAGTGAATAACACTATGTTTGACTTCTGAACCTGACCGCGCACCTACACCTAAAGCGGGCCTGCGAAGTCCACACCGGTGCACGCAGTTCAGATAGAATAATTCTTACTCCTAGGTGATGTAACCGGATGTGCGTCTGTCGTAGAAGTAACTTCGTAAAAGGGTGATTACCTTGAAGAAGGAGTGGGTGCATCTGTTCCAAGGTCAGCTCAGAAAATTGGAGGCGTCCACCTATCCGTATTAGGACGTCTTTTAGGAAGGGATTGTAACGTGCTATCTTTGATTTCGTGTAAAAGTCAGTTTTCTTCTTGAGGGCGTCGTATTCAGTAGGAAAACTATTCGTCTGAGCCACGATGATCCAACGAAGACGTGCTGCTGCCAGTTCATGGTCTGTCAGATCCCCTTTGAATTTTTCATTGTATCTCAGATTAATTATGAAACGTAGAATCCATGCCATTATGTGCAGAATCTTCCAATATGAGCTGAATTTCGCTGCATCTATAGGAGGTTCCCACGTGAAGACAGTCAAGACTTGCTGGGGTGCCTTTCGAGCTTCTGGAAGTGAGACATTGTAGGCGGTGTTGTCAGGCCAAGTATCCGGATGATCACGTAGCCAAGTAGGTCCGTGCCACCACACTGCAGAAGACTGAAGTTCTGTAGTGAGCCGTCCACGTGATATGAGGTCTGCTGGATTTTCCGTACCAGGGCATTGTCTCCATTGGGACGGAGTAGAGTTCTCATGAATTTCTGTCACGCGTTTTGAAATGAAAGTTCTCCCGCGATTAGGATCACTGCGTATCCAACATAGAGCAACCATTGAGTGACTCCATAGGGTTGTTCTCGCAATGTCATGTCCCGTAGAGTGGCAGAAATACTTGAGAAGGCGCGTACCAGTTAGGGCAGCCAACAATTCAAGTCGTGGGAGAATTACCCTTTTGATAGGAGCAAGCCTACCTTTGCTGAAAACAAGTTGAACCGAGGCTTTGGATTCAACCACGGTTCTAACATACAGGTTAGCTCCATAAGCTCTTTCTCACGCGTCGCAGAACACGTGGACTTACGAAGTCTCTGGAGACCAGCTTACGAATCCTATCAATCTAGGAATTCTTATCGTGTATAATTGCTTGAGGTTTGAGATCCAATTTTGCCATTTTAAGGCGATATCTTGTGGTAAAATCTCATCCCACTGGATGCCCCTGCACCAGATGTCTTGGAAAATCATTTTTCCTGCGATTGACAAGGGTGACAGAATGCGAAGAGGGTCGCAGAATTTCGCAACTGTTCGTAGTATCCGTCGTTTGGTGGTGGGGTTCGTGATATCCACGATGTAGCGATGATCGAACTGAAATTCATCTACTTCTGTATTCCAGATGACACCGAGGATACTAGTGATCCGTTTGCTCTCACGACCTTCAGCTTTCCATATATTCTTCAGTGATTCACAGTCAGTTGTCCACTTTGCCAGTGGTAGACGTATCTGTTTCAGCAAGCTCGTCAGTTCGTAATATGTCGTTATGGCCTTACTTTCCACTTCCCAGCTGTAGGCGAAGTCGTCCATGATCACACTCTTCTTTAAGATTCTTGCAGCTGTTAAATAACTGTCACTGAATCTTCTAGTCAGTTCATGGAGGGTAGCTGATAGGAGAAAAGGGCTGCAGAAAAGGCCGAACGGCAAACGAGTGAATCTGTAGGTGATGATGTCCTTTGCGGTCTGTAAGCGTCCATCGTCATCCTCCTCTACTCGGAACCAGAAAAATCTTGTTAGATCCCTATTTTTCTCATTTAAATAGGGTTGCAGGAACGCTAGAGTCTCATCTGCGATTAACGCCTGCTGGTTCATCAGAAAGCGAAGTAACATGGATAATACTTCAGGGAATAGGTTAGGTCCTGGTTGTAAGGCGTTGTTAAGGGATGGTGGGTTCTTCTCATGGGATGAAGACGATTCTCCATTTTAGTACATTCTGTCTTTCTCGATATATATATTTTGCCTATACAAAGCGAATCGAAAGAGGTAAAAAACATTCAAGGAGCAAAGAGAGGCATATACAAAGAACTACTCGCTACATCAGTTCTCTACACCAGTATCCACTCTTAAGGTTCAAAGCGGCGAAAAGCACACAGCCGACCAACGTGTCCATAGTGTCATCAATTCGGGACAGAGGGTTTTATTTTGTGTATGATGCAAAACACATCACAATACATATTATAATATAAAGATAATAAAAACAGCATTAAAAACTAACTCTATAACATGCTGAACTCAGATAAGGGTCACAATGACAGATATACATCCATTATGAATTCGATGCATTTTTGTGTAGCCATCAGGAACTCAACTGAAGCCCCAGACAAGGCTGTTAGTGGACAATCTTGTGTGATATGCTGAATAGTTTGTCTTTCAATACCGCAGGGAGATGGAATTTTCCTCCACCTGTGATGACAGACCGCGCATCTGCCACAATTTGCTCTTGTTCTATTTAGGGTGGACCATATTTTTCTAAGAAGCTCAAAACTGGAGGCTTCGTTGTAATGCATGGCATAGTTTATTATTCTGGTAAGGCAGAGATCGACCAGAACTGCTTCCAACGGGCAGTCACGCTGAACTCACTTTCAACTAGCCTTTGTGCAGCAGTCAGAAGAGCGTGGCGAGAGCGAAGTATGTTCCTACTAATGTCAGGAAAATCATGGTGCAGGGGAAGATGAGGATGTTTTCAGATGGCGCTGTACACCTTCATAAGTCCATGTTCTCGTCTCATACTTGGAGGTGTAATGTTACTTAGCACTGACAGCCAATATGTCGGAGTACATTTTATTGTCCCCGAGATGCCGCGCATAGTTTGGTTGAGCTGAATATCAACAAGCTTGTTATGAGCACTATTCATCCCGGTGGACGCACAGTATTCAGCTACTGGGTGCACCAATCCAAGGGCAGAAGTCCTAAGTGTAGAAGCAGGAGAACCCCACGTTGTACCACACAGTTTCTGTAGAATATTGTTTCCAGATCTGAGCTTAGCAGCAGTTCTGGTAAGATGTTCTCTGAAGCTCAGAGTCCTATCTAAAGTAACTTCTAAATATTTGGGATATTTGTTGTATGAGAGTAATCTATTTTCAAAATAGACATTCTCTATTGGCTAGTCTGTTAATGAGAGGGAAAAATGACACTTATGTCTTCGTAGCACTAGGCTGCAGCCTCCAGTCACGGACATACTTACCCATAATTGATAGATCTCTGGTTAGTAGACCCTCGGTTATTTCAAAATCTCCATGGCTGATAGCAAGGGCCCAATGATCAGCATATCCAAATTACGGGTTCGTTACAAAAACCGTTTGAGGTGCATGTTTGACTTGGATGTAGAGATGGGAACGTTTCTCCTCAGAAATACAAGGAATAAATCCTGTCTTAAGGACAAAGGATTCTGGGTGCACCTTGAAATAATGCTAAAACTTCTATACTACATTTCTCGCTGCGTCTGCAATAATATTGCAGGTACAAATACAAAACATTTACCATTTTGAGTCCAAGCCCTGCTAATTCCAATGAATTACTAACTATTGGAAATAGTCTGGTAGTTTTCTCTAAGCACTTTTATCTGCTCTTCATCCAAGAAACAAATCCATGTCTTAATAGCACTGCCCTGTGGTCATACGAAATAATCCGATATCCAGTCTCAAATCAGGAAATGGACTCTATAACACAGTCCAATTTAGATCTTGGTAGGTTGCGAAAAATACAAATTACATATTAATTAGAATGCAAACACATTTTCCATTGAAAACATATCCGTATTGATGTTAGAATTAAACGTTTAAACGTTTATGTATTGATTTGGCGTATAATTTTAAACGTTTAACTTATTCATTATACGCTACTTCCCCTAATCCTTTTTCCCAACTATACCCACTAGTACAGAGAAGCATAACTTCTTGCCGTCATGTTTCTAATAAGAAGAATGAAGGTGATCCTTGCGAATACATGTGGTCTTTAAAATTTGACGGGTCATTATTCTACGCAAATGTATTTTGATCGAATCCTTGCTGTCTAAAGCCCTACCTCACTCGGAAAAATCTTATATATCTTCCTAAGTTGGTATATTCATAATTTTCCTGTGTTCGCCAACCGCTGAGTGTCTGCCGTGTTTTGATGCAAATCTTTGCTCCTTGTAACATGTGTCAAGTCTCCTTCCACTCTATCAATTGACTTAAGTTGTAACTACTACTACTACAACATAAAGAATGTAAAAATATCTGGGGCTGGAATTACCTTACAAAGTGGTGTATGTTTTCGATTCTCGAACTCTCTCATCACTACTATAATCCATTAAATTCACCCATCACATCGTAGACAAAATCCATTTTTGCTTGCAATCGGTCTTAAAGGTGAGATAGAACTGCCTGCCTGAGGCCTTGGTTTGTTGAGAATAGGCATAGGGTGCATCCTTCTTAAAATACACGCTTCCCAAATTATCCGTTCCCATATGCATTCATCACCTCATCTAATCATTATGATCGAGGGCTCACCTTATTTAACAGTACGAATAGTGGGGATCTATCTAAAGTCATGTGTTCGTTTAGATTCTCAGGATTATCTTTCTAGGCTAGATATACTGTATTTTCATGGACTCTTTAATGTGAAGAGCTCTGCCTTTTCAATCATGGTGTAAAATCTTTGGATCTGTTTCTATGTTAGTGTAACGGTGGGTATTTACATGCGTTTTTTCTCAAATAGCTGAGTGTTCATTGTCATTTACTGTATTTTGTGTTCCTTATATCGTGTTGCAAACTGTCTTGCACTTTGACCTACATAGATACCTTTACATGCTTCTGCTTTGTATGTGAACAAATACACACCTGACTTCGTATGTGGGTTTATCTTTGTTAGGTTGCTGATATGCATGTGCTTACCGAGTGTGTTGTTAATTCTGAATGATATATTGAGTCCTTGTTTCTAGAAAATATTCGTTATTCTCATGTGTCCTTTATTTACGAATTGAATAATGTCTCATATATTGTTTAGATGTCTCATTAGTATTCGGTTCATTGTTGGTTGTGAACTTGTTTTATCCTTTCATTTTCTTTTTGAAGTTCAGGATTGACATCGGAATACTGTCTCAACTTCGTTGACCTCTTTAAAAAAACTTGTCAACTAAATGACCTAGTTAATTGATAATAATACATTAAGAGTCTATACTGCAATCCATGCACTTACTCTCACATGCGTAAGGCTATACTGTAATACACTATTCAAAGCACATGTATCAAGTGGTACTTGTTTTGACCTATACTATAATACACTATTTAAAGCAAATGTATCAAGTGATAAGTTGTCTTGAGCTATACTATAATATAATATTTAAAGTACTTGCATAAAGTGATAATTGTTTTGGGTTTACAGTACTTAAAGCAAATGTTAGACTTTATGCATGTATTAGACTATATTGTACTACTCTACAGTACCTGTCTACCCAATGTTTCCCTCTCTACAAGTCTTGTCTACCCACACTGGGTAAGATGGTCTTGTGAGGAAGTAAGAACATATTGGATTTTACTTGCTGCAACTTTGGATCAGGGGGAAGCTATTTACGCTTTCAGTTTGGTTTACAGAAGTATAATTTGGGGGTAAGGAGACAGTGGAGGGGTTCTGAAGTAATGGGTTTTCCTTACAAGACTCATTCACATTCTTATCTCTGTGGCATGTGTACTTCCTCCAAGCATACTTCTACAAGAGAGAAATAGCTCCCATCAACAGACTGACAAATGCTTCATAAATACTTCAAGACAGGGAAAACTCTGAATGAGAAAGCATAATTTGTGGGCTGATAAGTAGAATGTTCATATCAATTTCTATTGACGAGACACCTACAATAAGAGACACGTCTGGCCTTACCAAAATAACTTTGAAACTTACAGCTATCCACGCTTAAAGCGCAAGATAATATTTTATGTATGTTGAACACTTACACATTTAATGGATTTCCACTTCCATCACCTTCGCATTCCTGGATTTCTTTTTTCCCATCCTAGGGATAAGACGGAATAATTTATTTCTATGCTATCACCTTATACAATTACACACGTAACAAACCATGTAATTGTACAGCACTGCTCAGCTGAAGTGAAAATATATACGCTTAACGACTTTCGTATGGTCCATCACATCTTACTGCTAGAGATGGACATTATACAGATAAGTCGTTATAATCCTCAGTTAAATTAAATGCTAGAGGGAGTCTATTGTAGAGTATGAAACATCAATATTGTTGCTATATTATGCTGGTAACTACAAGAATTATACATCTGCCAGTGTACGGGAGCACATAATGGGCAACTAGTAAAGCGTGATCGTGCCAACATATACTAGCTTCACATGATGTACCTTTCTAAATGACAGATACGATGCATCCCCCAGTAGCTCAGTGATCAGAGCAACATCGCACAAAGGTGGCGGTCGCGGGGAGAAGTATCGCATGGGACAGAAATATGAATTCACTGCCCTTCCATCAAAATGGATTGTGGTGGCAGTACAAACAGTTTTGTCATCAACACAATTGTAAATATACCACTGTTTATTTTGAAAAACTATTAGGTGATGAGGAGATGTCTTGTAAAGAGGCATAAAGATACTTACCTCTTTCAGATCTGTAGAGGTTGTTTCTGTTTTCTTGCAAGGAATGAGGTCAGGAATAGAAGCTTCCTCAATCTTAATGTCCGTGTGCAGTTCAGTATCATTCTGCAAAGAAGTGACTTGTATCACTAATATGTTCCTTTGTGTAGGTGGAATCATACATTAATTAGGAAAGATGGTTGGTTCCTCAGTTAAGGGGCTGCGACAACGAGGTCATGAAGCCCCGTGTACTTTGGGTGTGTGTAGAATCTGTCTGATAACCGGTGTTAATTGTGATGGCTGTATTGGTGTGTTTTCAATTCAAGTAAGGACTGCAGACATTGAATTTCCAAGTAGTTCCCACTTTTGCTACCAAACGCTACCGTCAACGACTAACTAGTTCTGAACTTCGTTACTAGATGCCACATCAGTCAGCTCCTGGTGACGAAAGATGGAACCTAAGAGCGTTAGTCCAATTAAACTTTTAATTTAGCTTTACACAAATGTAATTAGTGGAAGGTTTTTTATCAGGCCATAAATCTATGACATTGGAACGCCGACTTTACTTCCATTTCCAAAGGAAGGCAAACTGAGAGATTTATAACGCTCTTAAAAAATCCGACGACTTCAGCCGGGTTTGAACCCGCGATCTTGGGCATAGAAGCTCAGCATGCTACCCACTACGCCACCGAAGCCGCCTATTAGCAAAGAAATAAAGAATCTATGATCACCTCTATTTGATGTTCCACTTTGACCGCCGTGTTTTCGTATTCAAATATATCACAAGATTCATCCAGCAGGTTAGAAGTGGGTAATTGGTCCTTTGACTCCTAGAAAGAATTATACAAGTATGACCCAACATGAAACATACAGACAGAATAACAGTTATAAGTTACGTGTAACAATAAAAAGAAGAACATACTGGTTGGCCTACTATTTGGTAGCAAGCTCGTCATGCACATCATGTTACACGATATATGAATTAAATAAAACTCACAATATTAAGGAATTCATCCGGCTCACTCTTAATTGATGGTTGCTGTTCCATAATGTTTAGGAAGCTAGAACACACAAATCATTATCATATATAACACATGAAATGAGGTAATTTCAGAACAGCGTATTCAAGTTAGGCTACTGGTAATCCAAATATAACCCTCCAGGCGCACAGTGAGAAGAAGAAGTTAACAACAAACGTATTCGACAATGACGCTCGACTTTATAAGATATGAGTTAGGGTATAATATCGAGTGAAATATTAATAGAATGAGGAATTACTGGCGCCAGCTTGTGGAGCAGTGTAATGAAGCAACCTATAATTGGTTTCTCTATTCCTAAGTAGGCTACACACAAACCTGAGCACAATGTGATGGGGCACGTGGAATAAATATAACTTAATTGTCCGAAGCTAAATTACATTACAAACCTTTCAACGTAAAAGTAAACTCAAGTTACTGCACGAGTATTAAGATATTGGCAGAAAGAGGATACTGTGCGTTTCTGAAAACACAAGACAATAGTTCCGCCTCGTGTTACAAGGAACCCACTTCAAATTAAAATTATCCAAAGCCCTTCATAGAACCAACATTGAACAGAAGGGACTGGAAGATGTATTTGACTTATAATAATATCAGTGGGTAGCTTGTGTAATTACCGTCATAAACGAGTCCCTAGTTACACATTTAAGCCTGTGTATCCTCGACAATTAAATATTGTAAAATTATCCACACAGGCAAACTACGGTTGTAAAACATTAGCATTTAATGGTTATTGCTATTTATCTTAGTCCATTGAACTCGAGGTAATACCTACAGTTCAATGACTTAGTCACGTCTGTAGAGAGCATTTCAAATATCCCAACATGGCACGGAAAATTCTCAGATTTTAATATTTCGCCACGAGATTCATCAAAGACACGAACTCTATGTTTATATTGTTAGCAACGCACCCCTGGATAAACTACACTCCACTGTTGATAAATAGGCAAGGTATCAGAAAAGAATGTAAGATATTCTCGATCTCAATCGAATGTAGGTGGCAGGTCGGTCGCGAAAAAATGGTGGACGCAATGGTGATGGACTTGATTGATGTATTGAATGTTGTTGGGGATTCTAGGCGGCCTCTCGTTGAAGGACAGGCAATTTTAGATGCCAAACACATAATTATGTGCGGGAGAGTAGCCGAAACAGAAGATTTAGTGAGACTTGAAGCTTTATGCTTACAAACCAGTAATTTGAAGGGAGTTCCTCAACAGATTAAAATTGAGATTCGATCACCAGTTGCCGAGAAAAAGTTAATTTTTTCGTGTGCCTGTAAGGCTGGAAGTTCAGGAAAGTGTAAGCATGTAGTTGGTACGTTGCTTTACATATTTCGGTAAGTAGATGCATTTAAATTTAGAAGATATAATACTGTTGAAGCCGATACATCGAAGAGTGTACAAGTTGACTGTATTTGTTTCTTCTTCTTTTCGTAATAGGCACACAATTGAAAACTTTGAAGACCTGAGCTCCACAGATTTGAAGCAGCAATGGGGAAAGTTAAAGAAAGACAACTACATGTACGACAAAGCGATTCCTATAAATAAATTCTGCCACATGGGGAGATCAACTGTCAATTCGACCCCCCAATTCGCCTAGTCGGTAGTGCAGGCGAGAATAATATACTGGATATTCTACTTTTTGGGGCACAAGGATCCGAGCTGGATCTTACTTTGCGCTTAAGGGAGACTACTGCTACTACTACTACTATTCAAGTCTCGAGTGGTGATGATTTGCTACAATTATCCCTATTTCCATAAACTTTTCGGCAACAACAACTTGTTGCCACAATTTAGTGCTATGGTTGATTTTGATGCAGAACTTCAAGGTGACATTGCTCAATTTTTTAATGAGAAGGTAGCTCTCACATATGAAGACAGTGTAAAATTATGTTTGACAACTCTTACCCAATCTGGAGAAATTTAGAAGAATGCAAGAAAAGTAAGATTAACTGGTACTACTTGTTACAGTGTTTTTACTTACAGCAAAAATAAAAGCCCTGACTGGAATTTAAAAGTGACTAGGCTGTTCAAAACTGATTTCAAGGGACACATGGCAACTGTGCATGGGAAAAAATCTGAACTAGTAGCCTTAGAAGCTTATGAAATTGCTTTTAAAAATAAAGTGGAACCAGTGGGCATTATTGTTCCTCCAAGTGCCCCATGGTTAGGTGTAAGTCTGGATGGTGTGGTTAGTTCACTCTGTTGTGTAGAGGTTAAGTGCCCTCTAGCAGGTAAAACGCAGACTGCAATTGATGTAGTGCAGGGCCTAAAATATTTAAATGGGTCGATTGAGGAAAATACTTTGTCCTTAAAGACAAATCATCAATATTATGGTCAGGTGCAGCTGCAAGCATTGCTTTGTTTAAGATTTTTTTTAACCATGAGGAAAGGAGTGGGAGAGTAGAAGTACACACGTGGTGGCCAACTGCACTGCGGTCGGTCTGGATAAGTAGGGTAAAAATACTCAATAACACGCGTTTGATATGGAACACTTCTTATTTTTCGGTAAATTTGGACCCTAAAATAATGACAGTGTTATTTTTAATTGTATATATGTTTAAATGTGCGATACACGTGATCTAATTTGTGTGTTCCACTAGATTTTATGTGTCAATTGCATATTATCAAGCATCGGTTGTCTGCTGGTATTTGTTTTTGAGCAGTTCGAGTCCTGGCGCTGTTACGTTTAAAAGCTATATTTGAGTTTGCTCACTGTACCATAGACTCTAGAAATTATTTGCTGCTTGGTAGGGCAAAGGGATGAGTTTAACTTGTATTAAAACTCTGGGGAGACAGGAATTGCATGATTTGTTGGATGGTTAGCAGGTAGGTTTGGTGTTGAATATCGGACTGGTAGCAGGTTCTTGCAGAGTAGATATTTACCCTGCGAAGTCAAATTAGGCCTATATGACTCGTAGTGGAATGGCTCGGATATCGCAGAGCGAGGTGATGGTGGTTGGTAGGGAAATGAACTAGGGAGCGGGGAAGGATACCTGACTGATGAAGCTTGGCTGTCGTGGTATGGCTTGGTTCGGCGAGACTGTACTTGGCTGTCTAGGTGCGGCTTGGCTCGGCGTAACAGTGAACAACCAGTCCTGTCGTCAGTGTGTGTAGTGGTGAGTGGTCCAACCCGCTCCTGTTGACCGTATTTATTTGGTATCGTCCCCTTTCGGCTATTGCTATTTGCATCTTTTGGAAAGTGATGAAAACTTATATCCGCAGCCCTCTAATACATCGACTTACAGCTGTGAACTGAGCAATATAGGCCTACTTTGCTTTTACTCATTTTGCACTCTATCAACGTGTAAAACTTATTACTTATGTATAAAGACACGAAGAATTTACCACGATACAAGGAACCATAATACAAACAGTCACCACGTGACAAATGTACCCTACTTGGTAAGTTTCTCATTATTACCGCTAGATGTCATAATCAGATAGCTGGAGTTGCCAATAACAATTGATGTTTTTTTCTTGTAAATAGCATTTTACTAGCTTTTCTTATAGGATAGTTGATGTAAAAAGTAACTTAGAGTAATTATTGCTACATTGTATCCATAAATAGGCTAATTTATAAAATAATAAAAAATTGATATTGTTTCAAATGCTTTATTTATCATAGGAGTACAATGTGAATGTAATAATATCATCATGTAGGTCATACCACAGAGCATCCCCATCCCCCAACATTTTAGCTTAAGATGAGTCATCATGCAGCGTGGTTTCACTTCGCTGCAAGTTTGATATATTGAAAAATGGCTGCAGTCATAACAAGATAAATTCTTGTTTTCATCTGAATTTTCTTGAAGGCGTTGTTGCATACGAGTGTACGACTGAATATCAATTAGGAACTCGTGTAATATACGTGGCCCGGTGCCATTAAAATCCGAAAAATTTACTATAGAAATGGCCAATGTTACTAATATACAGGAGTTGAATATTTTATCGCTAGAGAGTGTTACTGTATTTTTTCAGAGTGCCAACATTGTTTCCAGACCATTGGTTTTCGTCTAGGCCAATAAAGGTTAGGTAGCGCGGCCCTGCGCATTAGGCTAATATAAACACCCCTGGTTTTTGTTACGCACTGTGGGGGTAGTCATGCATCAATACTCTTTATCCAGGCCAATGGTTTTGTCTAGCAGCACAATCAGTAAGTTGGCAGCAAACATGACGACTTGCTTTTTGATAACTTTATAACTTGAAAGTTAATGTTGACAATTTCCTTATTTTGGAAGTGTTTATGCGGTGTTTGTCAATGGCAAATGGCTTTAATAATGTGGCAGAGTAATTACAAACCATTTTCAGAGCGCTACTAAGTAAAATAACGCACTTTCGAAACGGGCAACGGATGCTACACGAGAGCCATCCAGGAAGATAAGTAGGATCAAGCCTAGAAAGGCGTAGCATTGCTTTGAAGTTCATAATCATACGAGTATTCAATTGATGATTAAATTTCTTTGGTTATGGACTATGGAGGAAAACCCATTCTCCATAAGAAGACTCAGATTTGTGAAAATAATTTACATATAGTACGTAGTTATGAACAAAATACCACATTTTTTTTCTTAGGTCTACAAACATTACTATAATTTTGTTGGTGTACATACCCCAGTATGGTAACATATCTGTACTTGGCAGAGTGACAGAAAATTCTATTAGGTTTCTCATGAAAAATAATAGGCTACGGGTACCAGGCTATTTTCTTTCACTCGGGTGCATTCTAACTAGGTACGCAAATTGTATACTGTATATGAACTAGTAGGCTAATGTATGTTAGAGAGAACTTGTTGATTATAATCTACTGTATACTTGGGGGCGTGGTGGCGCAGGGATCAAGCTGTTGGCCTCTCACCAAGGTGGACCAGGTTCGATTCCTGGTCAATGCATGCAAGATATTTTTAAGTGCAATGCTGTGTCCTGTGGTTCGGATTCAACGTAAAAAGAAGGTCCCGTGGCTCATGATTGAGAGATTAATGGTCACGTAAAACTAAAAGCTTCCTTCCTTTACAATACATTGTTTTACTAGTGATTTGGTTCTTCTGGTCTAATTTCTGCAATTGGCACAGTCTAGGCCCAGGGAGGGACAAGGGGGGCAAATGCATAGGGGTCCGTAAGCAATGAGGGCCCATTTGTGGTGCACGTTAGTTTCAGTTTATTGTAGCTACTTTTGTATTATGTAAGATGTTAAAAGTTTAAATTAAACTTTAATTCATCTATCAATACGGATATCTACAATCATTTGTACTATCAATGGCAAATGTATTTAAAGTCTAATAACAATGACCGCTGCGCCACCACGCCCCAGTCTAATAACACTTTGCATCATTAGGACGGGGGTGGTGGTGGTGGGGACCAACGTTTTAAGGAGTGTAATATTAAGGTCACCTACATCTGTTGACATACAGTTATGCTATACTGTAGAAGGAAGCGTTTAGACTCCTCAAAAAATTAGGGTAGAGGGCAGGGCTGTGCAATGGATGAGGCTAAGTAGTGCTAGCGAGAAATTCACTTGTGCCTATTGGAACCATGCATGTGGCAGTAACAGGGCCCAGAATGGAATCAGGAGAGTTAAAATACATTAAATTTGTTGAAGTAATGTCACAAACCAGCAAACTCATGTTAACGTGTGCTTGCAAAGTCTACTCCGCTATCATTAGCGACATGCTCTGGCTACTAGTGTAGCCTATGAGACTACATGATTATAGGCCTACATTTCCACCAGCAGCATATCAGTAGGTTAATTAAGAATTATTTGTAAGTCGAGAGCTTGTTCATCCTATTTTATATCCAATTTAACCTGTCACATAAACGTTATGGTGAATATTATAGATATGGTAACCTTAAGTTCAGGAATTTTTATCCATATGCTGCTACATTCATGAAACGATCCTGCAACTTTAGTGGCTAAAGCAAGGGCATTAATTCGTATAAGGTAACTCGAATGGCCTAGGCCTAACCTAAAAATTAGTTAGTTATTGAGGTTTTAAGGTGCGGAAAACCTAAAAATTACAAGCAACGTGAAATTAACAAAGTTGTTCATTGAGCGACACCACTATGCATTCATCATCAGTTTAGTCTCCCAGTGGATCCATTGTTATATTAAGTTGTATTAAATTTATTTTGAAATAATGAACGAAACACGTTTAAACGACTGTCATTTCGTGCCATCTATCCGTTTCTATTTACAGCTAGTTTATATGTAGCGCTTTACTTCGCTGCTGATACAGAGCTCAAATTCTTCTTTAGAAAAAAACACACCCACAAACTGGGTACTAGGTACCAGCAGCAATAGTCTCCTTAGTCATACTTATCAACACAAAGAATAGGAGCTGAAAGGTTCACTACTCCTGCAATAATAGTCATTACAGAATCCATGTATGGAACCATATATAAATTGACTCTCCCTTTTAATACTTTAAATATTTTCATCCTCTGAATTGTTCTTTCTACATGCACTCTAGCTGCAGCTATGTCAGCAGTCCTGAGTGCATCCTCTGTTGACAATTCCTGATTCTTACCAAGAAAGGGTGGCCTGATCAATTGTATATTCCTTTCAATGCACTCACTCTCTATCAAAAATCCTTTATCTACCATTACAGCATCCTGATAAGGTAATAACATGCCTAATAAATTGGATTGCAAAAATATTTCTTTGTCTGTAACCCTTCCACCATACACTTGACTTAAAAAAGTTACTAAACCTGATGGTGCAACACCAACAAGTACTTTCAATGTGTAATCGCCTTTGTAATGAGAGTAGGACATCACACGACACTTTAAACACTTATTTTTCTCCACGGGAATTTCCGTACAATCCAAAATTCTGAAAATGTTGAAAACATATAGGCATCCTCTTCTTAATCAGATCTTTCTCCAGCCATGGAACAGCTGTTTTTAGTGCCTCATGTAATAACTCTACTGTTACATGGAAATAGTTCTTACATGTATTAGCTGTGACCCCAAATAGAACAGCTAAACACCTAAAAGAAATAAGAATCTCATTTTAGCGGGCTTATAGGTCGTGTTCCAAGGACATTTTGTCGTCCTGACGTTTCGCTGAATACTGCGTTCAGCATGTTCACAGGTTACATTAAGCGAGGTAAAACAAAATATTTCTTTGTCTGTAACCCTTCCACCATACACTTGACTTACAAAATTTACTAAACCTGATGGTGCAACACCAACAAGTACTTTCAATGTGTAATCGCCTTTGTAATGAGAGTAGGACATCACACGACACTTTAAACACTTGTTTTACCTCGCTTAATGTAACCTGTGAACATGCTGAACGCAGTATTCAGCGAAACATCAGGACGACAAAATGTCCTTGGAACACGACCTATAAGCCCGCGAAACAGAGATTACTATTTCAACGCCGGTCGTGAAAGTCTAAATTTTTACCTAAAAGAAAGATTAATTTTCAATTTCACGAACACTAAAATGATACGCTGTCTTAATGACAAGGTTAGTGGTTTGGCACTCTGTCTTTCTAATTTTCCTGTAGCAACACATATATTATCTAATAATGTAACCGACGGGATACCAGTAAATGCATTAATTTCTCTATTTGTTTTCATCATGTACCAAGCCATGATTGACAGACGTGCGTGAGCTCGGCTCCTCAGTTTAGGTGAATTAGAAGGTGTTATTGTGTAGTAGGTACATCCAAAATAAGTGGTTCACGTGTGTATAGTAAGTGAGCATAACCTGTGTTACGTTATTTCGAGTGATAACCCTTACATACATAACAAAATCATAATTAAACCAGGATGACGAGAAGCAAGAATAAGCGTGCCTCAAGAGACGCCAGCGATAGTGCCACCTTAATTGAAGAGACCGTAGCTAAGGTACTCGACGAGACGGGTAAGTTTCTTGAAACTATTATATCCGCTATCTCTGTGAGAGTGACTGAAATTGTTATCAAAGAACTGGAGAAGTCTCTTCAGTTCAATATGGACCTGGTATCTGATCTCACTAAAAATCTTGAGAGTCGTGACTTTGAAATCCAAGCACTGAGAAATGAGCTTGAAGAAAAGTACGACTCCATAGAACAATATAGCAGGAGAGCCAATATCAGGATTTTCGGTGTGCATGAAAGTACTCAAGAAAATACAGATGAACTTGCTCTAAACGTATTTAAAGATATTGGTGCTAGTGTTAACCTCCTTGATATTGACCGTAGCCATCGTGTTGGACCCAAATCCCCAGGAAAAACTAGGCCCATCATTGTGAAATTCACTTCATTCCGTACGAGGCAGGAGGTGTTCCTTAAAAAAAGATTGCTCAAGGGAAGCAATGTGACCATCCGTGAGGATCTCACCTCCACCTGACTGGCGATTCTGAAGGCTGCAATTTCTCGATTCTCAGTTAGAAATTGCTGGAGTTCTCAGGGCGATATCCTTATCAAGAAACCGGATGGTACCAAAATCAGGATTAACCGTATGAGTGACTTACCTAACTAATCAGTATCTACAGTTTAAAAACAATACACCTAGCTGACTGCGGCCAATATATGCCATCTTAGTTCTAATTATTATTATCTGTTCACTATTATATTATATTAGTCTTAGTTTACATTTCGGTTAGTTCAGTTATATTAGCCTTAATTAACCATAGTACATTTCGGTTAGTTCAGTTATATTAGCCTTAATTAACCATAGTACATTTCGGTTAGTTCAGTTATATTAGCCTTAAATAACCATAGTACATTTCGGTTAGTTCAGTTATATTAGCCTTAATTAACCATAGTACATTTCGGTTAGTTCAGTTATATTAGCCTTAATTAACCATATTACATTTCGGTTAGTTCAGTTATATTAGCCTTAATTAACCATAGTACATTTCGGTTAGTTCAGTTATATTAGCCTTAATTAACCATAGTACATTTCGGTTAGTTCAGTTATATTAGCCTTAATTAACCATAGTACATTTCGGTTAGTTCAGTTATATTAGCCTTAATTAACCACAGTACATTTCGGTTAGTTCAGTTATATTAGCCTTAATTAACCATAGTACATTTCGGTTAGTTCAGTTATATTAGCCTTAATTGACCGTAGTACATTTCGGTTAGTTCAGTTTTCATTTTCTCAAGTTGGCAAACCTGATCGACAAGAATGTTACCTCTGACAGCAGCGCTCTCGCAGCCACCCCCTGCAGTGAAAGGAATTTCTCCCGCACTCCCTCACCCCTCCCATCCCCTTCCGAACCGTTTCCATTCACTTCAAATAACAGGCTACAATTAGCTCTCGGAAACAATGACCTTATCTCGACTCGAGATCGACTGTTTGAAAATGTGTCACTTCACCCAACCGGAATCCATATAGCCCACGTGAATGTACAATCCTTATCGGCACATTTTCATGAACTTGATCTCATTATACCTGATTTGTTCCATATTTGTTTGATGAGCGAGACGTGGCTATCACCGCTAAATCAATCTAAATCATTCCACTTTCCCGGCTACACTCTAATACGTAATGACCGTGTTGGGAAGAGAGGAGGTGGGGTAGGAGCTTTCGTTAAGTCGAACCTTAATCCTAAAGTCTTAGCATGTTCTGATAGCCAGTAGGGGGGCGTGGTGGCTCAGCGGTCTAGCTGTATGCCTCTCACCAAGGCGGTCCGGGTTCGATTCCCGGTCAATGCATGTGAGATTTTCGAAGTGAAATGCCATGTCCTGTGGTTCGGATTCCACGTTAAAAGGAGGTCCCGTGGCTCATAATCACAAGATTCACGGTCACGTAAAACTACAATCTTCCTTTTTGATAGCCAGTATAATAGGAGGCCTGAATTTATGCTATTTGAAATTGATGCCGCCCATCAAAAGTGCGCTGTCTGTGTTGTTTACAAAGCACCTTCACTGGGTAACTTGGAGGACGTGGAGAATGCGTTACTAAAAATCCCACCACTTTACCAACGTGTAATAGTCATGGGCGATTTCAATACTAACATAGGCGACAACACCAAGTCTGAAACTCGGCAACTGCTGAATATGCTTTCGTCACGAGACATGAAAATATTAGAAGTATTACCAACACATCACACGCGTACTTCACACACGACAATTGACTTGATATCAGTAAAGAACACTGACAGGGTGCTTCAGTTTGGTCAGACATCTGTACCCGGAATTTCAGCCAACGATTTAATCTATATCTCCTACTCATTAAAATGTCCCAAGACCAAACCAAGGACCATCATGTACAGAGACCTCTCTAAAATTGATATGAACTCCTTGACAGAAGGTGCTCTATGTATCCCATGGCACGATATACTGACTATTCACAACATAGATGATAAGGTACACACAATGACCGAATACTTGACAGAACTTTATGACAGACATGCTCCAGTAAAATCTGTTCGAGCAACGCAACCTCCCGCACCTTGGCTCAGCCCGGAACTTAAAGTACTGATGGCTAAGCGCGATGTGGCACACAGAAAGTTTAAGAGATTACCCACTCAACAGAATTATGATGATTACAAAAAGCTTCGAAACAAAACTTCCCAAACGGTACGTAATGCTCAAATCAGACATGCTCATAACCTGCTAGGAGGTAATATTAAACCCTCTGCGGCGTGGAAGGAACTAAGAAATATGGGAATAGGTAGAGAGAAAATTGACAACCCCATTAATATACCTCTTGACACACTCAACGATCATTTTACAACTATCGGACACTCAGTTGACCCTGACATGAAACACAGAACTTTGATCAATAACTACAACATCCCCACCCCTAACAGAGAAACATTCCATTTCTCGCATGTTACCCTCTCACAAGCCAGACGTGCTATTCTTCGAATAAAATCGAAATCTAAAGGGATTGACAATATAGAAATCGAATTATTCAAACGTATCATTGATATTATTCTTCCCACAATAACACACATATTCAATCACTCGTTAATGACAGGTATGTACCCATCGCTTTGGAAAGCGGCCTTCGTCATCCCAATCCCAAAAAATACACAGGTTAAACATGTAAGCGATTATCGCCCAGTCAGTATACTATCATCCCTCTCCAAATCACTGGAATTTATCGTCCACGAACAACTCTCCTCCTATTTGCTAGAGCACAATATCCTTGATGAACACCAATCCGGCTTCCGCAAAAATCATAGTACTACTACTGCACTACTCAAGGTCACAGATGACATAAGAAAGGCTATGGAAAGTGGGCTAGTAACAATCCTAACACTGCTAGATTTCAGTAAAGCCTTCGATTCTTTTGACCATGACATATTACTCTCTTGTCTATTTAAAATTCATCTCTCCAAGAACAGTATCCAATGGATGGACTCTTATCTACGTGGACGTCAACAATGTGTTAAAATTAACTTAAATCGAATGTCTTCATGGCGTCCAGTTGAGAGAGGAATCCCTCAGGGGTCAGTCCTTGGACCGCTCCTGTTTTCAATATATATAAACGACATTCCGTCATCAATCACCAAATGCAAACACCACCTATATGCTGATGTTGTACAAATCTACCTGCATTCAGCACCAGAAAAACTATCGGAAGCAATCGGCACCTTTAATGAAGGCTTAACTGAAATCTGTAACTGGACTCGCTTACGTGGACTACGACTCAATGAGGCTAAAACCCAAGCAATCATAATCTCCCACCCGAAAATCCTCCTAAAACTAAAAAATGAACCCACATTACCAAAATTACGCTTGTGCGATTCCCCAATCGAATTCCGTGAGTCAGTTAAAGATCTAGGCGTTATTATAGATAAAAATCTTTCCTGGACGCAGCACGTCTGCAATGTTTCCAGAAAAGTATTTTCCGCATTGAATTCACTTAGAAGATTCTGGAATATTTTCTCTCGTGTATTAAAGGGACGACTTGTTCCCTCCCTAATATTGCCTCATTTTGATTACTGCGATGTGGTATACAAAGATCTCACTGTTACTCTTAAAAACAAAATCCAAATGCACAAAATGCCTGTGTACGCTACATATTTAATTTACGGTACTATGACCATGTCACCCCCGCTTATGAGCAACTTAACTGGTTACGTCTAAATCAACGCTGCGACCTCCATTCTTTATGTATTCTTCAACAAATACTCTCAACTTCAACTCCAGCTTACCTGCACTCTCAGTTTCACCGCCTCTCGTACGAGCATACTCTTGGAACACGGTCAAAAAACGACACTTGCTGATACCCATACACCGCACAGTACGCTATACCAACTCCATCGTTGTTGCTACTGCACGACTGTGGAACAATCTGCCTCGCTCTGTCAGAGGAGCAACCCCGTCCAGCTTCAAGCAGCGTTGCCAGCAGTACATACTCACTAAGTAAATGAAAGTTGAACTCAACATTTATGCTTATATTCTTACGTCGTATTACATATATTCAAACTTTCCAATTCTCACTTTCTCATTTACTCTCTATTTAGATATCTAAATAACCTCCTTCAGTAACGACTAATTATCTTCATCATCATCTTCATCACCATCATTTGTCTACTTTTTTTCAGTAGCCTATTTCCTTTACCTTACTGTAATTTTAAACTTACTCCTAAGTATCTTAGTTATTCACCCTAAAAATGCAACAATTTACAGCCTACACCACCTAGCTAATCCAGTTTATATGTATTTTATATTGTATAAATATTGTAAAATTGTTAGATTTAAGTTGTATTTGTATTGTATATTATCAAGCTAATCCATTTCATGTGTATTTTATATTATTTCAACATTGTAATATCGTTAGATTTAAGTTGTATTTGTAATGTTCATTACTTATTATTTGTATAATCTGGTTAGATGGAAGAGAGGGTCCAATGGCCCTAATCTTGCCAGTCAAAATAAATCTATCTATCTATCTATCTATCTATCTATCTAAAGTTATTTTTCTACAATCATCAATTACACTTGGCGTTACTTGTATCCCTTTATCTTCTACACATTTCCTTCGAGTGGGATCTTCCACCAGAGCTGCAAACATCTCCTCTGCCACAGTCTCTGTGTCTTCAGTTACCACTTCACTGTTTTCAGTTGGAGATGGTGGTGCCACAGATTCATGTCTATGTTGCACACGTGCATCCCTGGCCTCTGCCTGTAGTTTCAGGGGAGAAGATATCTTCTTATCCAATGATCTCAGTGGCAATTTCTGAGAGGGGATGGCGCCCTTCTTCAGGTATCTTTTACATGCCCTCATATCTGAAAGAAAAATATATTTATAATTCTACTGCAATATTATAACAATTTTATGCTTATTGATAATCCCACCCCACTGGAAGTAGCTTGTGTAGTCCACTTTAAGAAGAATAGGTATAAATAATGTAGCCTAATCCAGTGTATGAAGGTTATCTTTCCTCAAATGGGACGTAATTAATATGTATGAAAGAAATAAACAGGTCATCTACAGTACACGTACAAAGGAATGTTTACTAACCTGGATAAATAATCCACCTTTGTGAAATGCAAACCGCATACAATCATATATTTAGAAATCGGCTTTGCGATGCGAAGTACTCGACTCCATTCCTTCTTTAAATCTTTCTCTTTAGGAAAGTAATGCATTGATATGCCTCTTGTTGCCTTTGAAGAGCACTGTGGAACTGAACAATATCTATTACTCATTTTTCAGCCTCAGTTATTATGCAAAAGCAGAAAAATTGAGAGAAGATTACACATGCCAACAAAAATCGCAGGTTAAACAGCTGTTTGTTAATATTTCTATCACCATTCCTCTAGTTCCAGCTAAGCGGCAGCACCGTCGCTTGAGTTCGCGAATACACCTCACATAAAACCGTCCCTCGCCGTTGTGTTAAGTCCCCATCCACAGGCAGACCCCTTTGATAAATTATTAAGGTTTCTGGTGCATAAATATTCACGTTTTTTTAGCCTCCAATGGCCCAAATTCCTAATAGACGCAGAATTACTATTTCAATTCAGGAATTTCTGAAAATAATTTTGCTGTTTGGAGATATAATTATGTATGACATATCACACGTGTAAATCACTTGAAAAAATTCTAGGGTACCCCATGACCTCCTTAAGCGCATTGATGCATTTTACAGTCTAAGTTGGTTCCGTGATAACCTTATAGCCCTTTGCAAACTTTCACAGTAATGTAATAAGTGGAGTGGCATTGCTTCTTACAGAAATACATAGAAGGAAAGTAGGATGTCTTCTCTTCAGACCATGTTGTCATGGTTACCGGCTTGCATTCCTTCATTAGCTTATTCAATTAAATTAGTTTTCTGGGAATATCTCAAAAACTGTTGGTTTTCGAGCCTTAAAATATAGTTTTCGCGAACCCTGGA
Source organism: Meconema thalassinum (assembly GCA_946902985.2). NCBI lineage: Eukaryota > Metazoa > Arthropoda > Insecta > Orthoptera > Tettigoniidae > Meconema > Meconema thalassinum. The sequence continues at coordinate 20,466,333 of OX336397.1, forward strand.
GTTTAGTTTTTGACACCGAGGGGCTCAAAATGAGCTTTGTCTCGTCGTTGTATGCCATAATATGATAATAATAATAATAATAATAATAACGCCGAGGTTTTCGTAAGAAATTTACAGGAAGAAAATCCTAGGGAGTGGACAGACCTTCGCAAAACATTACAGTCATCAGCCATGAAATAAGGACAACCACCTAGGAAAAGAAAGCACAGATGTTGGAACACAACCTGCGATGAAGCCGTCAATGACCGAATCAAAGCATGGCATCAGTGGAATGGACATCAAACAGTGGAAAGATGGGAGAACTTCCTAAAAACTCAAAAATTGACCTCTAAAACAATCCGGTGCGAAAAACGTGCCTACAATAAAATCAGACTCGAAGGGTTAGAACAGGATCTCCAGAAGAACAACACTGGAAAATTTTACAAGACATTCTGTGAGGACTTGTCAGGGTACAAACCACCAACATTAATTTTCCGTCGACTTAATGGACGACTAGAAACAAACAGTAAGGAGAACTGCAAGATACTGGCTGATTATTTCCAAACTCTACTGAACTGTGATCCTCCAGTGGAAAGGCTGCAGTTTGAAAAACCTGTACCAAACCCAGACTCACTTCCCCCAACAACTCAAGAAATAAAAGAGATAATCCAATCGCTCAAAAATGACAAAGCCCCTGGGAACGATGGCATAACTGCTGAGATAATGAAAATAGGAGGAGATGACCTCATAAGGAGAATTCATACACTCCTAACAGAAATATGGGAGAACGAAATAATTCCGAAGGACTGGAAGAATGCCATTATCTATCCGTTGCATAGAAAAGGCGACCGAGCGGACCCTAACAACTACAGATTTATATAACTTTTACTAATTATATACAAGGTATTATATAAAGCACTCTTAAAAAGAGTAGAACAACAAACTGATCATTTGAATGATGAATACCAGGCAGGCTTTAGGAATGGTAGATCGTGCTCGGAGCAGATTTGGAGCTTAAAGACGATATTAAGGATACGCTGCAGTACCAACTCATTTGTCACCTTCGTGAATTTTATGGAGTATGATTCTATTGACAGGCAAACTGTTCTGAACACCCTGGAAGGGCTCAGAGTTGACAGGAAAACCAGGGATTTAATCCGCCAGACTCTCACTGACACAACTTCTCAAGTGAAGTTTCTAGGTGAACTATAAGAGCCTTTCAAAGTACATACAGTAGTTCGACAAGGTGATGGCCTCTCCCCACTGCTTTTTAACTTAGTGTTAGACAAAGTCATCAGGGAGTGGGAAAACAACATCAAAGGCACATAAGCATTGGTACTCGGGATAATAAAATAAAAGTAAAATGCCTAGCTTTTGCTGATGATCTAGTTATCTTTACCAAGACTTGAGTAGAAACCAAGTATGCCATAGAGATGTTACATGAATTAGCATCAAAGACAGGATTCCAAATATCGTATGAGAAGACGCATTTCATAGTAAATGGACACCAGAATATCCCGAGATCCCCACTACAGACCAATTATGGAAAAATTAGATACGTACCTTCCTTCAAATATTTAGGAGAAATTATTGTACTATCTGGATTGGACAGGAAAGCTAATTTAGAAAGAGCTACCAAACTTCAGAAAGCATACCCAATAACATGGAATAACTATAATAAAAGAGTGATGTCTCGAAATGCAAAACTACGGCACTACCAGACAGTTGTCCTTCCGGAAGCATTGCACGCCTCCGAAACAATATCTCTACGAGGCCACTCTCAAATTGGTGAAATCGAAATCGAAGAACGTAAAATTCTCAGGAAAATGTATGGCCCCGTTTATGTTAATGGTATATGGATTAAAAGGAAAACCACAGACTTGTACACAGTAATCAATAAGTTCACTGATACCGTGCGTAAGAGACGATTGAAATTGTATGGTCACATCTGCAGAATGGACAACACCAGATATCCAAAAACACTGCTTGATATAATTAATTCAAAGAAGGTCAAAATCAGTTGGTGAGAATAAATCAAAGAGGACTTAAAGGAAATAAACATTACAGAAGATATCATCATGCATTACAAGACTTTTGGATCTCTAGTTAAAAATCACTCTTTCACCTAAAAAGCTAAAAAGACCGCTGGAAGAAATGGACGTAGGAACGTAAGAAGGGGCATAGTGAGTTCATGAGGAGATTTTGGGAGGAGGAGAAGAGGAAAACACCATCAACCCGAGTCAACAAGTTCAAGCTCGTTCCCTAAGTGGGCAAAACGAAGAATGAATAATAATAATAAAATTAATATAATACAATATAGGGATTGGAATATAAAACGCCTTCCGTACCACACCCGCACGTGAAAATCACGTGAATAATTCTAGTGTACTCCTTGACCCCCTTAAGCGCATTATACGTATTGATGAATTGTATAGCTTACTTGGGTTTCGTGATAACCTTACAGCCGTTTGCCAACTTTAGAGTAATGTAATAAATGGAATTGCAGTGCGTGTTACAGAAATAGATGGACTCCTGAGATTGTGATGCCATGGTTACCGGCTTGCATTCATTCATTAGTTTATTGACTGAAATTAGTTTTCTGGGTATATCTCAAAAACTGTTGCTTTTAGGGCCTTAAATTGTGGTTTTTGGGGGCCCCAAAGCTGCAAATAAGTTTGTCTTGTCCTTCTACGCCAATTTCAGCATATATTTTATATGGGAAACCCCTCTCCTATGGGAGGTATGGAGAAGAGTTACATTAATGAGTAGTGTCGGGGCTCTGATGGATATCTGCATCAATATTTACGTTGATCCACCCTGCCCAAACAAACAGACACACAGACAAAGAAAATATTTTAGCGTGCATCCGTCATAAAGCATTCTGAAATGCGCAAATAACGCAAATTTCCGTGGAAGATCAGACAAACTTTCATTTATATATATATAGAGGGAGATGTTAGTGGCTACTTACCTAGCTTGCTTCAGTTGATATTTTCTATTGCTAGTACTATCTTCCACAGTTCGGAGAACACCTTTATACATTATACCGTCGGAGCCTCAATTCTTCAAATTGGTAACAGCAACATGGCAGTCAGGAGCGACATGAGCGAACAAATCTCAACTGATAATGGTCTAAAGCCCTATTCATGCAGTACATGCCGAATTAAACTTTACACGGAGTGGGAATTTGAAGAAACACATACCTATCCATAGTGGTATAAGGGCATATTCTTGTAGTATATGCGGAACCAACTTTACTGAGAAAGGAACTTTGGAGAAACACATGCTGATTCATACTTGTATAAGGCCGTATTCTTGTTGCATATGCGGAAAGAGCTGCACTCTAAATGAAGCTTTAAAGAGACACATGCTCACCCGTAGTGGTAAAAAGCCGTACTTCTGTAGCACACGCGGAGAATACTTTTCGAGAAATGGACATTTGGAGACGCACATCCTCATTCATAGTGGTCTTATGCCATAATCATGTAGCACATGTGGATCAAACTTTACTGATAAACGAAATTTTGTCACTCACATGCTGATTCGTAGTGGTGTAAGGCCATATTCCTGTAGCATATGCGGAAAAGACTCTTCTCATATTAGTAAATTGATGACTCACATGCGCACTCATAGTGATGAAAAGCCTTATTCCTGTAGCACATGCGGAAGAAACGTTGCTCAGAAGAGTGATTTGAAGAGACACATGCTCAATCATAGTAATGTAAAGCCATGTACCTGGACACATGCGCAAAAATTTACTCTGATTAGTATATTGAAGATACAAATGGTGATTCATAATAGTATAAATATATATTCATGTAGCACATGCGGAACAAACTTTGCTGAAAAGGGTAATTTAAAGAGAATTATGCCGATTCATAGTGGTGTATGGTCATATTCTTGTAGCACATGAAAAATGAGCTTTAACCTGAATGTTGCTTTATAGAGACACATGCTCACTCACAGTGGTAAAAACCCATCTTGATGTAGCACATGTGGATCAAACTTTACTGAGATGGGAAGTTTTAAGAAACACATGCTCACTCATAGTGGTGTAAAATAATATTCTTGTAGCATATGCAGATCAAACTTTACTAAGAATAAAGATTTGAAGACACACATGCTTATTCATAGTGGTGTATAGCCTTAATCATATAGCACATACTGAAAGAAGTTTACTCAGAAGGGAGATATGAAGAGACATACTTATCTTCATTGTGGATATTCATCTAGTAGATATGGATCAAACTTTACTAAGAAGGGAAGTTTGACGACACACATGCTCATTCATATGTAGAGTATACTTTACTTTGAAAGAGGATTTTAAGACACACATGCTCACTCATAGTCGTGTAATGCTATATTCATGTAGCAGATGCGGAGCTCACATGATCATTCATTTTTTCAGCAAGTATCCCGAGCTTGTTCTCCTTATCCTTAGGTTTAAAAATGACCTTGGGCCCTCATACTACACAAGGCTATGTTAGCTAACATGTTTTTCGTTTTAATGCTCCATATTCTCCTTTCGTTAAACCTATGCATTCGAAATGCTGCCATCTGTAACATCCTTCATTCTCAACAGCGTTTTCATTATTCTCACCTAATTTCTGACAGATTTCGCAGTGGTCGGCTCTGTTGTTTGTCATGTTTGGTGTTTCGTCACTTCCAGATTGCGACCTTGATAGGATTATTCCATATCTTGGTTAACTTCAGACCACGATGCACCTGAACACAGGAAACTCACGATTTTCACCGCGAGGCTACCTCTGCTAATGTACAGACTGCTAAATGGCTGCTTACCACAAAACTATTCTTTCACAAAATAGTCAACTTTACAAACGCTATTATGACCAACCAAATGTAAATACACACACTCACACGTAAAATAAACTTAATAAAACTAAAAAAAAAAACAGTTAAGGATATCTCTACTCTCGAAAACCCAACGATCTGTAGTCATATACTGTATATCTACGAAACTCACATGCAGTAACATTTCATGGCCTCCAACAATTTATATATAGCCTATTTTGTATTTCTAAATTTTAAATATAACTAATTACATAAGCATACACGGTTATATTTGCTGTCTACTAGAAACCTTTTTCGACAACTCTTGTCGCAGTCACCTGAATTATATTTGGAATACAACCGTCATTTCTATTTTAGAAACCTCTCACCAAGGCGGTCCGGGTTCGATTCCCGGTCAATGCATGTGAGATTTTCGAAGTGAAATGCCATGTCCTGTGGTTCGGATTCCACGTAAAAAGGAGGTCCCGTGGCTCATGATATCAAGATTAACGGTCACGTTAAACTACAAGCTTCCTTTTTTATTTTAGAAACACTATTTTGTAGTGCGTTTTTCATAATGTTCATCATATAAGTTTCAACTATATTATCTAAAGTAATTTCTATATGGTTATCCGTTTTTTAATGAATATTCAAAAATCGTTGATATAATTTAATACACTGAAAGACTTTCTTATTTTATTTTTGAAGGATATAATGCAAACTCATGATTTAACATTACTAAAAATTATTTCTTCCTCGTCCCGAAAGGGTCACTTAGGAGCACGCGGAATCAACAACGGTTGGTCTTTCTTTAAGCCCTGTTTTCCTTTATACTCAACATATGAATTTTTCATTGCATTGACAATATATGGTGGTTAGACCTTATCTCTTTGTCCTCAAAACTCCGTGTAAGTGTAATTATCTTGTCTTTAATTTGGTCTATTACATTTTGCCATCCTAATTCTTTTATGAGTGAATTTTATAAGTAACTCTTAACTGTTTGAGTCCATTCTTCCTACGTGCACCATCAATTTGATTCGTTGCAGACGTATTGCGTCTGTGAGTCTGGAGATACTTTTGTATTGTAACCTTCGGTCCGTGATATAGAATTGAATTTGTAGAAAGATAGAAATATAATAGCAAGAAACAAGTAGTTCTGTGACGAACTAAAGAGCTTACTTTTCTTAAAATTTATGATTCAAGCCAATCTACAAAGACCTGTCCAGAAAAATGGCGATATCAAGTCGGTAGTACTAACATTTCTAAGTACTGCAGTTTGAAATACACCTGAAATAGTGTAGCCTAATAGACTAACTTAATACAGTTGGCAGCTCTGGTGACTCTGCATATATTCTTAGTTCCCTCTATTAAGGTATAGAATGGACATACAACATTTGGTTGAAATCTAATGGATAGTATGGACGTTACATGCTGTTTGTTATTGGATTTATCAGTCCGCGTAAAACCATGTTGAGAACAATGTCATGTATGTGATGCTCAGAATTAATTTGAAATATTGCGATCTATTATAGTGCCGATTTTGGATAAAATCCGTTTCTTAGTTTAGAAGATACGGGTAATTAGAAATTGAAGCTATCAGAAAGTTTAAAATCATGTTGGAAGCACTGAGGTATGTTAGTTACTTCAAATTAATTTAGAATGGCAGGCACCATACGTGCGCAAAGTTGAGAGCTGATTGCTTGCATGCTTTCTGATATATTGTTATTAGGATTAAACAAATAGAGAGAGCATTTATTAACAGTCGGCAGCCCTGCTGGTTCTTACGAACACGCATAGTCATAACTGTTACGGTACGCAAAGCACATACGCAATTTGGTTGAATTCCTTTTGTTGGTATAAATGTATAAGCATTTAAAAACTTGACCTATCAGCAGGCTTAGAATCATGTTTGCAACACTGATGTATATAAGATCTACCAAGCTAATGTAGAATATCAGGTACTATACGTGTGCAAAGTTGGATACTTTCTAATATATTGATATTAGGGTTAAAATAGAGAGAGAATTTATTAACATTTGGCAACCCTGGTGGCTCTGTAGAATACGCCCAGTCATATATGTTGTAGTACAAATAGTACAAACGAAATTTGGTTGTAATACAATCGAAAGTATAAAAGTTACATGCATTTAGAAATCGGACCTATTAGCAGGCTTAGAATCATATTGGCAACCCTCGCATGTATGGGTTTCTAAAATTTAATCCGGAATGTTACTATCTATATGTGTACGAAATTTGGAATAGTCTGCATGCATAACTTCTGAGATATCCAACATAGAGCTCAAATTTCAATTGCAATTTTTCAGTAGGTGGTAGCACTGACGTCAATTTCAAATATGGCCGTGAGATCTTACCAAATTTGGTTTCGATAGTTGCAGCCGTTTATTAGTTGATAGGGGGACACACACAGACAGAAGGACAGACACACATTTTCCCGGATCGATCTCATTAGTCTACTTTTTTTTTCATTTTTGCAAATTGAGAAAAGTAGGCTAAAAATGATTTAATAACTGAATAAATGACAATAACAAACTATTTCTCAGCAACAGTTATGACCCTGCAATACATACGACCATCATCAAAAATTCTAGTATTTCTTATCCTCAAACTGCTTGAATAGCACGTTTCACACACAGATCTTAATTGTAACTAGAGGACTCGTGCGAGAACTCTCGCATAATAGGTTGTGTACGCCCTAAGCGTACAGACTACCCTCCCGGCCCTAGTGCTATGCGGGCTGCACGCGATACAGTTCTAGCAGGGGATTCCGCCTTGTTTATTTGTTTAAAAACACGTTATAAACAAATAAATATATTTCTGTTGACTTTTCAAGAAATGCAAAATTGTTGCTGTAATATTTATACGATTTGTAAGATTTTTGTAAAAACCACACCTTCTGGTTTAGGAGCTTGAGTTTCGTGAAACATACACCTTAGCGTAAGATTTTTTCATTATTCAATTTGCCATTGATTAGCTTTTACCCGCCATCATTTACTTTGTTCAGCCAATGTTTACATTTCTTAACACCAATACTCAGAATTAGCAAAATTGTTTATTTAAGTTGTACCGGTAATTGTTTATAAAATTAAAATAATTTTTGATAATATTTCTAACTGTTTATAAAAATTCATTATTGTTCGTAAAATTTCTCATTGTTTATAATAATAATTTTGTAATTCTATATACATTTGTAATCGTTTAAAACCTTTGTTTATAAAATATTGTAATTTTTCATTGTTTATTAAATTTGTAATTGTTTATACATTTTTGTAATTGGTCATAAAATTTCTAATTGATTATACAATGGTCCATCTTCTGGTCTTCCGCTCCGCAGTCGCAATCAGCAGATGAACAGAAACCCCACTTCTTCAAGGTGTGACCACACCTCCCTTGACACGTCCTAATGTGGTTCAGCTTCGATCAGGTTTGTCGTGGTACGGTAGATGGAATCCCTCAACCTTCCTTGTCGGATCTTGAAGCAGATAGCCTAAGCATTGTTGGGTGGATTCTCTTCCCAGCGCTGTCGCCATTTGGAGGTCACGTTGAAAGAACTGACACTCAGACGAGTTGTTGGAGGATCTCATATGGCATCGTACAAGGGAGAGTTCTTCTTATATGTGACCTTGAGCAACTTATCTTAGCTCCTGTCCTCCTTAGATCTTGCGGAGCAATATTAGTTAGGACAGGTAACCACTGAATGGGAGTAGACTAACTGTCCCAGTTATAGGTAACTCTTATGGCTTCATTAACCCTCCAAGTGATATGAGTCGTTAATAACGACTCATTTATGCCTTTGTGAAATGATAAAGTCGTTATTAACGACTCATTTCTTTAGTGCCGTGTTGCTAGGCAACCATTTCATGAATATCATCGAACTTTGCACTAATCGATAGTTCAGTTCATTGGCTATTTCGATCTACCTTGCTGAATTATCGAATTATTTTTTGCTGTCTAAACAAATCTTGGCATCACTCGTTCGAACGCGCCACACCCACACCACGCGACAGCTTCACGCAACCTGGCAGTGTTCTATTGTTCTATTTGATTAGTACGTGCTTCAATCAACTAAAATGTGCGATCCATGTTGTTCTGACGATATTCGCGATATGTTAGAAGAAGATGATGAAGATTATGTCTTCACTGATGACAGTGATTTGCCAGGTGACGAAATACCAGAAGCAGTTTCTTTGAGTGGACAATAATTGGAGAAGCATTTTGTAGCGTGCTCATAGTTCTGTTCCCAATAACATTATTAGCCTACTTTCGAATTTTGCAAAATACGAAAGTAGACTTATGAGATCTACAGGCCCATAGTAAAGGGGAGGAAAAGAAAAACTCCTGCAAGTGACTTGGACTAAAGAATTATGCCCGAAGAGGAGATGAACATTGTTTTAGTTTTTTGTACATAACTTTTAGTTCTTTAGTTGTATAGTAAATATGCACTCTTAGTCTTTTGTTGCTAACAAAATGGAAAACAGTTTAGACATTTACCTTTTGTTTCGTTCTTTTGTAGTTTTGAAGCTACTGCAGTATAAAGTTGAAAAATTGTTTTTTCAAAAGTGAAAATTTGTAATTCATCACCCCCAATAAAATGGAATCAAGATATGTATCCAATATTATTACATAATCACATACTCTAGTTTATACTGAACAAAAATATATGTAATATGATATATTTTACTGTCATTTATGTATTTTTATGAATTTTTTAAAAACACTTGTACAAAGACGTTAAAGTCGCTCATCACTTAACAGGCTTTTAGTTATCACTTGGAGGGTTAAGCTGCACATCAATCTTTATTGTGTGGAGGCTGTCCACCCACACAGGAGCACAGTACGGTATTCAGAAACAGGCATAAGAACAGAATATAAAAGAGTAACTGATATTCTCTGTATTGTGTTAGGAATGCATCGTATATCATACATTTTTTTCTTACACCGTGCCTATTTATCAACAGTGGAGTGGAGTTTATCCAGGGGTGCTTTGCTAACAATATCAACATCGATTTGGTGTCTTTGATGAATCTCGTGGCGAAATATTAAGATCTGATAATATTCAGTTCCATGTTGGGATATTTGAAATGCTCTCTACAGACGTGACTAAGTCATTGAACTGTAGGTATTACCTCGAGTTCAATGGACTAAGATAAATAGCAATAACCATTAAATGCTAATGTTTTACAACCGTAGTTTTGCCTTTGTGGATAATTTTACAATATTTAATTGTCGAGGATACACAGGCTTAAATGTGTAACTAGGGACTCGTTTATGACGGCAATTATACAAGTTACCCACTGATAGTATTTATAAGTTAAATACATCTTTCAGTCCCTTCTGTTCAATGTTGGTTCTATGAAGGCCGTTTGATGGTTTTCATTTGAAGTGGGTTCCTTGTAACACGAGGCGGAACTATTGTCTTGTGTTATCTGAAACTCACAGCATCCTCTCTCTACCAATATCTTAATACTCGTGCAGTAACTTGAGTTTACTTTACGTTGATAGGTTTGTGATGTAATTTAGCGTCGGACAATTATATTTATTCCGCGTGCCCCATAGCATTGTGCTCAGGGTTGTGTGTAGCCTACTTAGGAATAGAGGAACCTATTATAGGTGTAAATCTATGTTATGCACATTCGTGCGCTTTTCTGTTAATAATATTTATAGGTTGCTTCATTTCACTGCTCCACAAGCTGGCACCAGTAATTCCTCATTCTATTAATATTTTACTGGATATTATACCCTAACTCATATCATATAACATCGAGCGTCAATGTCAAATACTTTTTTTGATAACTTCTTCTTCTCACTGTGCGCTTGGAGGGTTATATTTGGATTACCAGTAGACTAACTTGAATACGCTGTTCTGAAATTACCTCATTTCATGTGTTATATATGATGATGATTTGTGTGTTCTAGCTTCCTAAACATTATGGACCAACAACCATTAATAAAGAGTGAGCCGGAAGAATTCTTTAATATTGTGAGTATTATTTAATTCATATATCGTGTAACATAATGTGCATGACGAGCTTGCTGCCAAATAGTAGGCTAACCAGTATGTTCTTCTTTTTATTGTTACACGTAACTGTTATTCTGTCGGTATGTTTCATGTTGGGTCATACTTGTATAATTCTTTCTAGGAGTCAAAGGACCAATTACCCATTTCTAACCTGCTGGATGAATCTTGTGATATATTTGAGTACGAAAACACGGCGGTCAAAGTGGAGCATCAAATAGAGGTGATCATAGATTCTTTATTTATTTTCTAATAGGCGGCTTCGGTGGCGTAGTTGGTAGCGTGCCGAGCTTCTATACCCAAGATCGAGGGTTCAAACCTGGCCCAAGTAGTCATATTTTTTAAGAGCGTTAAACATCCCTCAGTATGCCTTCCTTCGGAGGGGAAGTAAAGCCGGCGGTCCAATGTCATAGATTTATGGCTAATTACACCTGTAATTACACTTGTGAAGCTAAATTAAAAGTTTAATTTGACTAACGCTCTTAGGTTCCATCTTTCGTCACCAGGAGTCGACTACGGTGGCATATAGTAACGAAGTTTAGAACTAGATGGTCGTTGACGGTAGCCTTTGGTAGCAAAAGAGGGAACTACTTGAAAATTCAATGTCTGCAGTCCTTACTTGAATTGAAAACAGATAACACACACAAATACAGCCATCACAATTAACACCGGTTATCAGACAGATTCTACACACACCCAAAGTACACGGGGCTACATGACCGCGTTGTTGCAGCCCCTTAACTGAGGAACCAACCATCTTTTCTAATTAATTTATTTATTTATCGTTTAACTTTTAGTGCCGGGAGTGTCCGAGGACATGTTCGGCTTGCCAGAAGCTGTAGCTGCTTCAAGCGGACACCCATAGGGTGAGCTACAAGTTGCGTTCAATTTCAAGTAGTTCCAACTTTCCCTACCAGGTGTCACTGATACCTAGTGGTGAACGTTGGAACTTTGATAGAGCGTTCCAACGAAATGTAACCTAGAAATTTAGCTTAACACAAGTTTAGTCCGTTGAAGGATTTTCTACATGCCATAAATCTATGACATGGGACCGCCATCTTTACTTCCCCTCCGAAGGAAGGCACACTGAGCGATTTTTAACGCTCCTAAAAAATATGACTACTTACTTCGGCCAGGTTTGAACCCGCAATCTTGGGAATAGAAGCTCAGCATGCTACCAACTACGCCAACGAAGCCGCTAAAGCTCTGCGCAGTGTGTTGTTCCGTAAGTTGGCTACATTTAGGTGTTCTGTGAATACTTATCACTTTCTGCAAATTGTGTCTTGTTATGTTTTCTGAACGACAAATATCTAGCTGCCTCCCTTGCCGGCATTAGCAAGCACTGGGCCAGTAGCTGAATTGAAGGTGAAAAATCACTTCTGGAATGGGTACAGTTGTCCATTATTGTCTTCATGGTATCTAAAACACTATTGCTAATACCTTTAAAAATGTCCCAAAGTTTAGGACGAAACACATGTGAATGTTGAGGCAGGGTGACCATTTGTATGTTCCTGCCAAAATCTAGACTAGCCCGGGAGACGTAAAACATGTGTGTGCTGGAGCGCATCGGGCTTCAACTGGAAATCTACATTATGAGACCAGTATCCGAACACACTTGAAAATGAATGTGAGGCTTGGGTTGACCTCCACTGCTTCACATGGCCAACAACTTGGTATTTACACCCACTTGATGACAGCCTTCACTGCTAGCTCTTACTGTAAGTAAGGTGATGGCCCACCCTCCACCTTCATGACAGCCTCCAATGTTGCACACATACTGTTCATTTGATGGCGAGGGTTTCTCGGTTCTTCTCGTAGCGTTGTTGGGAGGAGAAAGAGGAATGTGGGTTGTTTTTGACTGACACGAATTCATCTTGAAAGACACCCCAGATATGGTCTATGGCGCTGTGTTTCATCCTTCATTGGACCATTCTATGGTAACCCTAAGTAACTGTATCTACGCAACGAAGTCGCAACACACACACAATGCTAATGACAATATGCCAGCCCTACGTTTGGCGAGTGTATACGAACTGAAATGCTTTCTGAAGTAAACTCCGCAAAATCTGTCAGGTTGATGTAACAAAGCTATGAATGTGGTTCTCAATTACCTTCGGTTTGTTATTTTATTCCTTGATTTCTTCAGTGCAAATCATCTGAAAAATATTATTAAACATTTAATACAGCCAAGTGGCCATAGGTTTACAAAGATAATATTTATATAAACTTAATTCCTATTGATTCGCACAATCACTGATGTCCTTGTTCTTTTTGTACAGATTTCCAAGTGGTCATAGTGATCGCATGTATGTCCACACAGTTGACACTTGCATGTAATTGATGGCTCATGATACGTCTTGTTGTGACAAATGATGTGATAGAAGACGTGTACTTCCATTCTTGTATAGACGTGACGCATTTCAAAGTTTGCTGTCGTCCATGATCGATCAATCATGGCGCCAGATGCTGAAAACACCGGACATACGTCTTCTCTTTGGATGAGTGTAGCCAATAGGTTCTCGGATGCAATTGTGCCCTAAGATCTTCTATGATTAAGGATTCTCTTGCCAGGAGATAAACTAATCTGGATCTTGTTGTCTTTGAAACTCCAATTGCTTTCTTAATGTATACTGCTTTTACCCTTTCTAATGAGGAGAGGTTCTTCATTGAGAGATACGGCCAGATAATTTCTAAGTCATACGTGAATATAGGCAGTATTTTTGCTTTAAATAGAGACATTGCTGTCTTTAATCTGACGGATCTTATATAACTTATTCCATGCATAGCCATTATTGCATGTGTAGCTTTTTCTAATACATGTTTTGTGAATCACTTAGCGGTTGTTTGAAATGTGACTCCTAGATACTTGAAATATGGAGTGATCTTTAGTTGCTGTCCTTGCATGTAGATTTTTGCTGTTGCAGGAACTTTTCCTCCATTCCGGAATACCATCGTTTCTGTTTTTGGAACATTTATTTAAAACTCGTGTACGTAGCACCATTCTTCTACATCACTTATTGTTTTATGTAATATGTTCACGTCTTTTGATGCTATTACTATGACATCGGAATAGGCGCAAGAAATTATGCCTTCTCTATGGATTATTGTTAATACTTCCTCCGCAGCAAGAATGAAAAGCAAAGGACTTAGCAGGTCGCCCTGTAGAACTCCGTTTGCTTGAAGTATTGGCTCTGATATTGAGAGACTGTCTGAGACTCGAATTGTATTCCATTGCAGTATTGATCCTATGGCATGTGTCCATATGCTATTTTCGTTTAAGACTTCTTTCAATTTCTTCATTATTATGCTTCTATTTATGAGGTCAAATGCTTTGGTAAAGTCAATATACACAGTATACAGCTGTTCTTTCCCTTCAACAGCTTCCCAAGCATTTTGTAATAGGAATTCAATAGCAGCCAAAGTCGATTTTCCCTTCCTGAATCGTAGTTGAGTTTCCGGAAGATGGTCTTCTACGGTATCTTGAATTCTTTCTGTTATTGCTCTCGTGGATATTTTGAAGGGGATATTTCCCAAAGCAATACCTCTGTATTTATTTGGATCACTGGGGTCTCCTTTGCCCTTATATAATACCTTTATGATGGACTGTCTCCACTGCGCAGGTATGGAGGCCATTTCAAAGCATTTATTGTAGAGCTTTGTCCACACTGATGAAAGTATGTGAGCTGTGTCTTTAAATACTCACTAGATAATCTATCAAGTCCTGTAGGTTTTTAATTTTTCGTGCTGTTCATGACATTGTAAACTTCGGTTGTGGTTAATGGTGTCCACTCCGCCTGGGTTTGCTGGGCCGGTTGCTGAGTGTTTTCTGGTATATCCCTCTGGTGTTTTTTGTTTAGTATGCTGACACATTGTGTCTCCCGCTCTCTCATTTTATTATAATGGGTTTGTGTTTGTTTCTAGTTGCATATTGCAATATATGGTTCTCTTGTAACTTCGTCCACCAGTCTCTTTCCCTCTCTTTCCCAAAAGGCTTTCATCTTTTCTTTAGATGTTTTCTTGAAATTCCTCCTTGTTTCAGAATATCTTCGCAGGATTATCGGATTAGCAGGGTTCTGTCTCAAGTGACGTAGAGTTTCAAGTACTTCCCATCGTAGGATGTAGCACTCCCTGTCAAACATTGTTTTCCTATCCATTTATACCTAGACGTTGTGGCTTGTCGTAGAAGGTCCTCCAAGCTTTGCATTGCTTCCGTTAGTCTGGAATGTATTATTAGATCTTCAATATTTTCTATCTCAGCTGATTTGTCTTCTACGTTCCCAATGTCTATTTTTCATGAGAATAATTCTTCTGCCGGTCTGTGCGTTATTCGCCAATCGCCTTGTAATTTTATCTGCATGGGAATACGTTTTCGCAACGGTGTGTGAGTTACTTTCCATAGAGGTTTTATAACACCCACAATTGGACCCTTAATTAGGGCGATGTCTATTGTGCTTTTGCCATTATGGGATATGTATGTTGGAATATTGGGTTTTAATTTATAGAAGGAAGCATTACTACTCTAGCTTATCCATTACTAGCTATGTTTTGTAACTCTGAATATCCAGTCTACAGTTTGAATCTCCAGCTATGATTATTGGCTTGTTCTGATCACTCTGGACGCACAACTGGCCTATTTCATCTAGTGTGTCAATAGCTGTTTTGTTCGGCTGTAATTAGACTGCAATTATTGTAATGATATTAGTTACAATCATAACTGTACGTTCCCTTTGGGCAGTAGAGATTATTGGTGTTAGACTAGGTTTTATAAGGATTGTTATGTCTCCAGTTGGTCTTCCTCTTTCCCCTTTTTTTGCGTGAAGATGTGTGCAATAATAATCTGGGTGTTGCCATTCGTCTGTTAGAAATGCTTCCGTTAGAATTACTACATCATATCCCATTAAGAAATCTCCTGGGGCTATATTTAATGCACTTTTAATCCTTACATATTCCTGACCAGTATCGTTATATATTCTTTTGCTTAATTTTCTTTATACATTTCTGGACATTTCTTTTGTGCCTTATCCAAGAAACCCCCCTTCGTACTTTCGAAAGAAACAAGAACGTCTGACAGTGATCCCCATTGGCCAGATCTCAGCGTCGGTTACCCTTTGAAGACAGTCAAAAGGAATTCCTAATTTGAATAATTTTGTACTTCCATTTGTTGTCACCTCTTCGCATATCACATTCCCCTTGATACCCTTCTTAGCAAGGATATTTTTAATAGATTCCGAAGTTTTCGCAGGTGTTACTCGACCCTCAAGGAGCCATGCTCTCGTATCTGCTGCTTGCAAGTCTTCGTCTCCTGATCCAGCACCTGTTATGAATGGTTGCTGTCTTAATGGACGTTCCCTTCTACGGTTTACTATTGTCCACTGATTATTAGTTATATCTGCATCTATATCATTTTCTTCATGGGACTGTGTCGCATCGTTAGTTGACGGTATCATATCATCTCCTACAGGAAGGCACCTCCCGTCCCAGGGATATTAGAGCCAGAAAATATATTAAGGCTAGTTTAAGTTTTCCTCATCGTTAAAATGGTTGAGCTAGAATTCTGCATCTGTTCCCAAGTAATTTTTATTTCTTATTTTATCATGCTTTTTATATTGTTTGAGAATGATTGCATCATCGAGTGAAGCTGTTGGGAGATTTTATTACTAATGCTGTCCTCTATTGCAGTACCAGTGACGGATGCTTCGTTGTTGGAATTCATAAAACCCCCATCAGATTGCGTTGTGTGCTGATTGCCCGTTATGCTATTGCTTTGTTGATGTTCAATTACCTGACCACTTGGTGTCGTTAGTTGCAGGCTATTTACTTGCACCGGATCAACACCAGACGGCGTCACATGTCTTCCATGCTCAAAGCTTCTATGTGATCTTTGATAACCTGTCTTTCATACTTGTCCTTTTCATTGATATCATGAGCCACATTTGAATTCCGTGCTAAGATATAATTCCTGATAACACTTACTGCTTCTGCTATGTCTTCCTTCGTTTCTTTATTCCTCCGGCTTACGTGATGTCTTCAAGCTTTTAAAAAGCACATTCAATACGTATTTCTAACTTATCGGTCATCTTGCTTCTATTCTATTCCACCTACGCAAAGCATCATATTTGTAAAACAAGTCATTTCTTTTCAGAATGATACAGACCTTCACACGGACATTAAGATTGAGGAGTCTTCTATTCCAGAGCTCATTCCTTGCGTCAAAACAGAAACACCATCTGCTGATCTGAATGAGGTAAGTATCATTATGCCTCTCATCACCTAATAGTGTTTCAATATAAAGAGTGGTATTTTTACAACTGTGTTGATGACAAATCTGCTTGGTTGTAAATTGTACTGCCTTTGTGCGATGTTGCTCTGATCACTGAGCTATTATGGGATGCATCTTATATGTCATTTCGAAAGGTACATTATGTGAGGCTAGCATACGTTTGCCACAATCACGTTTTACTAGTTGCCCAGTATGTGCTCTCGTACACCAGCTGACACATAATTCTTGTAGCTTCCAGCATAATAGATCAACAATATTGATGTTACATACTCCACAATAGACTCCCTCTAGCATTTAATTGAACTGAGGATTATAACCACTTATCTGTATAATGTCCATCTCTAGCAGTAAGATGTGACGAACCGCACGAAAGTCGTTAAGCTTATATATCATCACTTCAGCTGAGCAGTGATGTACAATTACATGGTGTGTTATGTGTGTAAACGTTTAAGGTGATCGAACAGAAATAAAATATTCCATCTTAACCCTAGGATGAGCAAGAAGAAATCCAGGAACGCGAAGGTGATGGAAGTGGAAATCCATTAAATGAGTAAGTGTTCAACATATATAAAATATTATCTTCCGCTTAAAGATTTTTAAAAGTTGTGTTGGTAAGGTCAGATATGTCTCTAATTGTATGTGACTCGTCATTGAGATAGATATTATATTAACTTTCTACTTAGCAGCCCTCAAATTATCCTTTCTCGTTTAAAGTTCTCTGTGTCTTGAAGTATTTAAGAACGTTTGTCAGTCTGTTGATGGGAGCTATTTCTGTCTTGTAGAAGTATGCTTGGAGGAAGTACACTTGTCGCAGTGATAAGAATGTGAATGAGACTTGTAAGGAACATCCATTACTTCAAACACCCCTTCCACTGTGTCCTTAACCCCGAATGATTCTTCTGTAACCCATGCTAAAAGCGTAAATAGCTTCCTCTTGATCCAAAGTTGCTCGAAGAAAAATCCGGTAAGTTCTTACTGTTTCACAAGACCAGCTTACCCATTGTGAGTAAACACGACTTGTAGAGAGGAAAATATTGGGCAGACAGGTCCTGTAGAGTAGTACAATATAGCCTAATACATGCATAAAGTCTAACATGTGCTTTAAGTACTGTAAACCAAATCAATTATCACTTTATGCAAGTTCTTTAAATATTGTATTATAGTATATGTCAAGACAACTATCACTTGATACATGTGCTTTAAATAGTGTATTACAGTGTAACCTTATGCATGTGAGAGCAAGTGGCAGGAGAAAGCCGACGAGGCATGGATTGCAGTATAGACTTTTAATGTATTATAATGAATTTACTAGGTTATTTAGTTGAGAAGAGTTTTTAAATAACGCAAGGAAGATGAGGCAGCATTTCGATGTCAGTCCAGAACTCCAAAAATAAAATGATATGATAAAACATGTTCATACCCAACAAGTTAACCGAATACTAATAAAACATTAAAAGAAAATAGGGGATATTATTATCGAGCCCCCCAAAAGAGGGAATTACGTGTGGTTCAATTCGTAAATAAAACACATAAGAATAGCGAATATTTTCAAGAAGCAAGGACTCAATATAGCATTCATAACGAACAACACACTCGGTAAATACATACATAACAACAACCTGACGAGGAAAAACCCACATTCGAACTCAGGTGTGTATTATTTGTTAACATACAAAGAAAAAGGATGTAACGGTACCTATGTAGGTCAAAGTGCATTTTGCAACACGATATAAAGAACACAAAATACAATAAAAGACATCGAACACCCAGCAATTAGTGAAAAAACGCATAACAATACCCATCTTATCACCAACATAGAAACAGATCCAAAGATTTTGCACCTCGATTTGAAGGGCAGATTTATTCACATGAATGAGTCCATTGAAATATATCGCGCCAAGAAAGATAATCTCGAGAATGTACCCGAACACCTGATTCTAGAAAGATCCCCAATATTCGTACTGCTAAATAGAGTGAGTCCACAATCATAATGATTAGATGAGACAATGACTGCATATGGGATGGAATACTTAGGGAAGCATCTTTGTTAAGGAGGGTGCAGTCTTATGTCTATTTTCGACAAACCAAGGACTCAGGCAGGCAGTTCTGTAGGGTCCTCTCTCACCTTTAAGACTGATTGCGTGCAAATATGGATTATATCTACGTTGTGACGGTTGAATTGAATGGCTTGGAGTAGTGATGAGAAAGTTCCAGAGTCGATAACATACACCACTTTGGAAAGTAATTCCAGCCTGAGGTATTTTCCACATTCTTTAAGTTATAGTAGTAGTTACAACTTGAGTGAATTGATAGAGTGGAACGAGACTTGACAAATGTTACAAGGAACAAGGATATGCATCAAAACGCGGCAGACACTCAGCGGTTGGCGAACACAGGAAAAATAATGAGTAGGTAAACTTAGGAAGATATATAAGATTTTCCCGAGTGAGGTAGGGTTTAGGACAGCAAGGAATCGATCAAAATACATTTGCGTAGAATAATGTCCCGTGAAATTTTACTGACCGCATGTACTCTGAAGAATAATCCTTATTCTTCTTATTAGAAACATGACTGCTTCTCTGTAATAGTGGGTGTAGTAGGGAAGAAGGAATAGGGGAAGTAGCATAGAAAGAAAATGTCATTTGTATTTTTCGCAACCTACCAAGATTTAAATTGGACTGTGCTATGGAGTCCATTTCCTGATTTGAGACTGCATATTGGATTATTTGATATAACCACAGGACAGTATTATTAAGACATGGATTTGTTTCTTGGATGAGGGCGGATAAAGATGCCTAGAGAAAACTACAAGACTATTTTCAATAAATAGTAATTCATTGGAATCAGCAGGGCTTGGACTCAAAATGGTAAATGTTTTGTATTTGTACCTGCAATATTATTGCAGACGCAGCGAGAAATGTGGTATGGAAGATTTAGCTTTATTTCATGGTGCGCCCAGAATCCTTTGACTTTACGACAGGATTTTATCCCTGGTATTTCTGAAGAGAAACGTTCACATCTCTACTTCCAAGTCAATGTACTGTATAGCAAACATGCACCTCATACGGTTTTAGTAACGAACCTAGCCGGAAGTAACAAAGTAACCACATTTTCTCGAAGGGAAAAATTTTCTCCGCCAATCCGATTGTGGCATCATCTTTTACTTAAACACGCCGAGCGTCCCTGATTTCGTTGTCGGTATAATTAAGATACACCCTTTATATAATGTCTACCTTCATTATGCACTATTCACGTTTAAGTCTATACATAAAATATATCCATTGAAAATCTCGGTCGAGTTCGTTAAAGGGCAAAACCGCATTCTGAGGTTGGAAATGGGGAGCATTTTTCGAAAAAGTGAAATATCGCTGTAACATTCTTAATATGAGAAAAATCGATCCTTTCAAAGGTCTTACTGTTCTTTGGATAGACTAGGGGCTAAATGCTTACATCCTTATCGTTTATAGATAGCACCAACCATTGACAAAAGAGGTGGGACAAATGGAGTTTTTAGAGAGAAAACATCATACCTCACTTAAGAGGCACAATATCTAAACAGTTTAGAAAGGTCAATAGTCCTTAGTCTTCCGGCGTGTCGAGAGGGAATTCTCATGTTATTGT
Organism: Meconema thalassinum; assembly: GCA_946902985.2. Lineage (NCBI taxonomy): Eukaryota > Metazoa > Arthropoda > Insecta > Orthoptera > Tettigoniidae > Meconema > Meconema thalassinum. The sequence continues at coordinate 20,487,038 of OX336397.1, forward strand.
GAACTCCATATCCTTGGGCAAATTGTTTTTTTAGTCTTCTCATAACCTAGGTAGCTATTGGCGACGTGTTGCTGACTTTGGTAATACGTGGTAAATTGAATATAATTTGCTTGTTTTTGGCAGATCTTATTAGAAAGCTACCTATTGCAATGGTTCCATGTTGGGACTCCCGGAACTAATTGCTAACCTTATTGTTTTATTTCATCTGAATAAACGAAACATGCGCCACTTTTTTGTTGAACGCGTGTATCCGGATATGAGCTTTGCAGTCTTCACAGAGCTGTGCAAGGCATGTTGGTCCGAGCACCAGCATGGTTGCCTTGCGATAGATAAACATAGCGAAATCAATAAGAGATGCCATCGTTAGGGTTTCGACCACTTTATTCAGCTTACGTAGATATGGAGAAAACAAAGCTGAAACATATTATTTGCGTTGGTAAATGTTTCGGAACAAGTTCCAACATCTAAAATCTCTATCTCAGCCCAAAGTAGATTCTAAGCCTGCAAATACAGTGCTTGAAATTGATACTAAGGCTGAAGACTCCGAATCTGAATAAGAGGAAGAAGTATTTTCACCTCTGCACACCCTGTCATCCGCCAGTCCAACAGAACTCATAGGCACACCAGAATACCATGCTAAGTTTAGGGCTATGCTAAAAGTACATATGGCAATAATATTTCTCGTTTTCTCGAACAGCATTTTAAAAATAAATCCCACTCAATCTATGGCGTTCGTAATGATAACATGAGTTTTCGCATTGGTAACTCAAAAATAATGCTAATCGATGAGACGATTACAGTAAAATGAGTTAATTACAAGTCCACGCTTGGGCTTGTAAAGCTCATGTTCTCTAGAGGGCCAGACTCAGATGATTAGGCTACACTAAAGATGACTTGATTAAATACAAAATATCTTGATATCTACTAGGGCACAGCGCCAGAATTATAATTCATCTGAGCCACTGAATGCAAATAACAGCATTAAGTATATAACCGTTATAGCAAAATTATTTCCAAGCAGTACACCCTCGGCTTCGTCTTCGTCGTCAGGCATGCATTAAAAGAATTAAAGACACACGTCGACGTCTCTTATTGGAATAACCCCAATAAACTAGTCGATCGCTTGGAGCTCTTAAAGGCATCTCAAGCGGGCGGGCCCACGGGGCATGATGCTGAGATCCTAGAGATAGAAGAGGAGCTTCGTGATGCCAAAATCATTGTTAAAGCCCTCACCGACCAAGGTGGGAATTGCTCGCGAGTTGCACAGCCCTGCCAGACGTAACTATGAGCGACTCAAAGTTATTTCACGTTGCGTGGACGAACTCTGGCAAGCCGATCTCGTTGAAATGATCCCAAATGCTAAAACCAACAACGGTATGAAGTACATGCTGACTGTCATCGATGTTTACTCAAAAATGGCATTCGTAGAACCTGTGCTTAATAAAACCGGGCAAAGAGTGACCGAGGCGTTTAAACGCGTCGTTCAGAGTTCAGGGCGCCAACCCAAGCTCCTGAAAACAGACCAGGGTAAAGAGTTTTTAACTAGGACTACTCTACCTATTTACAGTTTTTAGGCGTTAAGCATTAGGCTACACCACGTCGTCGTCAGCCGAAACTCGTATCCGAGTTTGCGTTTCTCGCCTGCAGTTCCATAATCCTTAGTCCACACGATTAAGATGCTGCAGATGGCTTATCAGACCAATTCTTGCATAACACGTGCGGCACATATTTTGCATCGGATGGAGGGTGGAGGACGTGGTACTGTTTGACGTATCTTCTACCTCTGGCGAATTTCCTCTTCCTGTCTTCGACGTTCCTGCTCAAACTGTGCAACTGCAGCTGAGATGGTAGCACGCCTGCGAGGGCGATCCAGTGCTAGAGCAAGCCAAGTATTTGCATTTATCTCTACTTTTCTCATGGTCTTCTTAAGTTGGTCTTTATATCGTTTTAAAGAAACACCACATGGCCTCTTGCCAGTGTTGAGTTCACTATACCGCATTTTCCGAGGGAGTCTGCTGTCACTCATACGATGGATATGGCATGGCCATCCAAGCCAATGACCAACAATGGTGGCTTCAATACTGTTTAGCATTGCTTTCTCAAGGACTGCTATATTAGTTATATAGTCATCCCAGTTGATGTTCCTGACAGATCTAATTTTTTGTTGATGAAAGCTTTCCAGTTCCTTGATGTCCTGGTGACATGGGGTCCAGATTTCTCATCCGTAGAGTAATGTGTAAATTACTACAGCTTGGTACACCAATACTTTCGTGCAGATACTTAGGAACACACGATGTGACAGACGTCCAAAAGCCACATGGGCAGCCTGTATTCCGTTTTCCCCGTCCTTCTCAGAGGTATAGTTCGCTGATAGAATATTAACAAGGTACAAGAAGTGTTCCACCCTTTCCAGAGCTGAGCCAGATATGTTGATATCAAACTCTGGGAGGATGGTTCCTAGAGCAGGCTGAGTTAGATTTTTGGTCTTCTGAATGATGACAGTTGGCAGACTGCTGAGGCTCTTCTGGTGTATGGGCTGGAGAAGCATTGCCATCTGCTTATTGCAATTCTGTGACTCGAGTGGAGTAGGTTAATCTATTGAAGCGGAGTCTGGTCTGGTTGAAGAGCCCCCCGTCATACCGATAATTAATTTCCACACCTGAGTTGTTTGCAGGCGATATCTCATAAAGCATAGCAGCCAGGTACAGGGCAAAAAGTGTAGGTGCAAGTACACATCCTTGCTTGAGTCCATTTGTATTTAGAAATTCCTCTGAGATATCATTCTGATATATTACCGGACCAACCATGTCATCATGGAGAGTTTGGATCAAACTACAAAAGATTCTGTGCATCCAAAGCGCCTCAAAACCATCCACATAGCGCTCCGAGGAACGGTTTCAAAGGCCTTTTCAAGGTCATAGAACACTAAGAACAGAGGTGTCATTTGTTCTCTGCACTTCTCCTGGAGTTGTCTTGCGCAGAAGATCATCTCGATTTTACCACGAGAGGCCCGAAACCCACACTGAGATTCAGGTAGTAACCTCTCCGAAACAACCTGAAGTCGATTCAGTAAGATTCGTGCAAATATTTTCCAACTATGCCAAATACCACGGTAGATGCCACAGATACCGTGATCAACTTTCTTGTGGATTTTAACTATTCTGGAGTTTTTCGAGGTAGCAGGAACACGTTTGGTTTCCCAAATTTCCCTGGTCTTTAGAGGTAATCCTCCACATTGAATGAGTTCAAGAGGAATGTTGTCGAATGAGTCGATGATCATTCACTATTTGGTCTTTACTGCAAAACCCACACCATGGATGCGACGTTCATTTTCCTCCTTTCCTTTCCTGAAGATGGTGTTCCCTGATGAATTCTCAAATATTTTTCCTTCTCTCGCGAATCTGATTTCACTGACAGCAATGACATCAAAGTTAAGTCCGTTAGCTCATGGCTGATGAGAGCTGTTCTCCTTCCTGGTCTCTTATCGTTGTCTAATAATGTTCTGACGTTTCATGCACCAATAGTGATGAACGTAGATATCTTTCTTTGAAGATTTCGACGGCAAGTTGGGGTAACCCTCTGAGTGCGGCTTCCCAGACAGATTTTGTAAGTGATTACCAAGTTTAGGCCACATTCTCTAGGGCCTTCCCCCTTCAGGGTTGGCAGTGGTGATCCTAAATAGGCCTGCCCAGTCACAGATGCAGGACCGGATCCCTGAGTTGTCACAGGTCTCAGGAAGACGACCATCACACATCTGCCGCCAACGTGCAGGTCCATACTAGAAGCCTCCAGTTTACCCAAACCTGCTTCCGTCATCCATATCCCATCGCCAGTGGGCTTGTTGAGAAACAGCAGGAGAGATTGCCATAAGCATGAGTTTGTTTAAAGTGGATCGCAACTTTCCAGGAAGTGACCCAGACATTATGGTCCTAGAGCCATTCACTGCGGGACATAGAGCATGAGACATGCAGTTTCCAGCACCAGAACTGCAATGGAACGCTGCAGACTCAAAATATAATTGAGTTGCGGCTTGACGGCCAATCCGTCTGGCATGATCTCTTCCACCTCCACTGCCGTTCCTCCTCCGCCTGCTTTGCTGTTGGGTCGAAACTCATTGGATTTCAGTGGCATTTCCTCCACTGGGGGCAACACCCAATCCTAAAGAGGCTCCTCCGCCCAAAGCCATTGGCCTACTTTAGGAGTTGAGTTATTTGCCGCCGCTCAACACTCTGCGTTAGCTGTCCGTACAGGCTGGTCGCCAACCCAGGTATATCTCCTCCTTTCTCACTCCGGGCTTGGGACCGGACAACGGTGCGGTGTACACCACGTACAGCAACGTAAAAGCAAGTGTGATTGAGCTTTTCAATCGAACGTTCAAATCACGCATGTGGTGAGACTTTACAGTGCAGGGGTCCTATCGCTGGCTTGACTTAATAGCAGAGCTGGTGACACGTTACAACGATACCAAACACAGGGGTCCTATCGCTGGGTCGACTTAATAGCAGTGTTGGTGACACGTTACAAAGATACCAAACACAGGACTATTAGCACAAATCCTCGTCTCGTAACAAGAAATATTCCACGACTCGACAGGCTCTCAAATCCCATCAAAACAGTCGATCCTTGACGCTACCACCTTCAAATAGGCGACCACGTTCACATCTGTAAACATCGAGCTTTTACATATTAATTAAGTGAATGTAGGCAAGCCTTTCTTTATTTGCTGAAAGAACTTGGCGATCAGCCCTTTAAAGACAGGCTTTATTTCGAAGAACTGAAATAAACAAACTATCCCAAGCATTATCTAGTAGAGAGGGTTTTACGTAAGAAAGGCTAAAAGGTCTATGTACGTTGGTTGGGTTTTAGCTCAGCATTCAATTCCTGGATTGATGAAAAGGATCTAGTTTGAGTCTGTAGGGTTTGTGAACACAGATATAAATACCTATCTTAGCTTAGCTTATATAGATATATTGTAAACGAGACGAAGAAATGGACGGCAAATTATTTGAATTCACTAAGGCTAAATATTACGAGGATGATTTTTAAAGCATTGAAAAAATCATCGATGACCTGTAAAGGAATAAAATTGCAAAGGAATTTACAGAATATACATTCAAAGAGTTACTCATCACTTGTGTCATGCTCAGCAATACGGGACTATTAATATTGACATTTTGGATTTCTCATCCACAATTATACAGAGTTTAGAGCATACAAACAATCTTCTTCACAAAAATATTCCCATTATATAGACACTAAACTATTTGCACGTGATGGATGATTTGAATGAGCTGAATAAACTAGGGCAGGCTTCTGGTCTGGAATTTTGACGACGTTGTAACTTCCCTTTAAACCGTCCATTTCCAATTTCAGAGCTGCGTAAAATTGAAACGAAGTATGGTCCCCGCAACATTTGTCGGTGTGATGAGTTTTCCGTTTTCCTTCCTGTACGTTTTGCCTCGCTATCTCCAGCAACAATAGAATCATTAAATAGACGAGGCTTTGTTTTTAAACATCTAGCCACTCGGAACGGAATATCCTTGGTACAATTCGAAGAAGAACGCATATATAACAAAGAAACATGTAACTCCAAATAGCAGTATTAACAACATTTATGTGTCTTCAGTCTAAAAAAACTCACTTTTCTTGTGAAGAGGGATATTTAGATATATGCATTGCTGTTAAATGCATAGTATGTGTTTGACCAGCCTTTCAGTCTCATATGAGCACACACCACAGAGATCATGTTATGACCCTAGCTCTGACAAATGAGTAGTTGCATAATGTCCGAGAGCAAACGTGCTTACATTGTCAGACTTGATTACTCTCTTGTCATCATCTCGACTCAGAGCAATCTTGTGCAAGTGGTCCGTAGTTACACGGTGCAACCTGAACCTGAAAACGTTCATCGACACTCGTAACATTGAGACTTCGAAGATACATCGTTTAAAGCCCTGGAGACCAATGCTCTTTTCAACAACGCTTCGTGTACTCCCTTAATTTTTAACCGTTTTTGTTTTGTTTGTTATATCCAAAGCGTACATCTTCGGGCGAAGTCCTATAAATTTCCGAACGAGCCGTCCACAAGCCTCGACTTTAAATTTACACAGCACCTTCTTGTTCATGTTTGAATACAGAGGGTGATAAGGTGAGTAGTGGCTTGTGTCGAAATACTCATTCAAGTTAGCGCACGTCATGTCCTGGTAAACATCATCAGTTGTTACTGAATGTATAAATGAGTCAGTGTCCATGTACAATATTCTCAACTTTTCACTGCCATAGAACGGAAGCGAAACGTCATAGTGATACTCATACATCAGCGTTTTGGATACATCTAGAGCAGTCATACTTATGTACACTGGTTTGTCTAAATATTGTGAACGTTTTGCTAAATGAACAGCCTCAATATTAGGTCCGAAGTTCTTTCTGTCGACAAAGTTAGGTTTTGACACAAGATTTCAAGCTGTTTCTCTGTTGTTAGGAGGCGAATGTGTATGAGATTTCGAACGTATTCCTTGATTTTTCCGAACATAGCATTACTAAAAAGCTTGTACAAGTCCTTTCCAATGTCGTTCTTAGCTTGTTTTCTGAGTTCAGTGTTGAAGTCCACGTAACTCTTTTGCCAACGACATTGAACATTTATTTATTTAGCGTATGGCAATAACAAAACTGAATTACAACATAATAAAAATACAAAATTAATTTAAATAAGTCATTAAATTTTTAATTTCATATCGAAATTCTCTATTCATTGAAGGGCTGCCTCTGTCACTTCATAGAAATCGTTAAGATTTCCAGGGTACGCTCGACGGCTGCAACCTGATATTATGTGTTGGATGGTCTGATGTTCACTGCCACAATCACATTGGGGAGATGGGACCTTTCCCCAGCGGTGAAGACTCTCTGCGCAGATGCCATGGCCTGTTCGAATACTGTTAATTGTCTTCCATGTATGTTGCGGGAGTTCCATGCCTGGTGGCTTTGCGGTGGTTCTTATTATAGTCTGATGTTCGACGTTATTAGTTCTACTCCACACTTCCGACCACTTCCTGTTCATGTTAAAGCCCGTTTCTTGTAACGATTCTACCAAAATTATGGATGGCCGCCTAGATTTTAATCTACTCCTTTTAAGTATAGGAACGTCAGAGTGAATTGGGAGCTGTGGAGATTTAATGCATCCTGTTATTGTCCTCATTGCTGTAAGTAGTTGAACATCAATTTTCCTCACATGAGGGCTATTGAGCCATACTCGAGCGCAATATTCAGCAGCAGAGTAGACAAGACCTAAGGAAGAGCATCTTAAAGTTGTAGCTGTTGCACCCCATGAACTTCCACTGAACTTCTGTATGATGATACTACGTGAGCTCAACTTTGCAGCGGTGTTTTCTATGTGTTTCTTGTAGGACGAAGTTGTATCAAGAGTAACACGTAAATATTTTGGGTAGACTTTATGGTGAAGGACTTTACCGTTGAAGGTTACGTTGAGCTTTGCATTAGCCAGTCTACTGCTAACATGAAAACTGCTAACTTCAGTCTTTGTTGGATTTGGTGTTAATCTCCATTTCTTGAAGTAATCATGCATAATATTTAGATCTGCTGTAAGTATCTCTTCACCAGCTTCAAGGCTTCTATGTTGTGTTAATAAAGCCAGATCGTCTTCATATATGAATTTCCTTGACTCTGTTGCAGGTAGGTCAGATGTATATAAGTTGAATAGATCTGGGGCCAAAACTGAACCCTGAGGAAGACCATTGTTAACTCTTTTCTGTCTGCATAATTGATTGCCAAGAACAACTTGAAAATATCTCTCAGATAACATACTGTTTAGAAGCCTTAAAATGGTTTGACAAGGAATAATACTTGCGAATTTGTACAGTAGCCCTTCTTTCCATACCGTATCGTAGGCATCTGTAAGGTCAACGAAAGCCTCAGACGTTTTAAGTCGTTGGAACCCAGCTTCTATGTATGTAGCTAAGCTAAGTACTTGATCTGTACAGCTTCAGTTAGGCCTGAAACCTGCTTGCTCAATTGGTGTAACTTCATGGATCATTGGACCAATTCTATTAAGGTTTAACCTTTCTAAAAGTTTAAAACAGCAGCTCATAAGGGCAATTGGGTGATAGCTATCAGCTTTATTTGCAGGTTTACCAGGCTTCAATATTGCAATGATTTTTATCTTTTTAAAAGATTTTGGTAAATCACCCGATGACATAATGTTAGTGAAGAAACCTGCAAGCCATTTACGTGTTCTGTTTCCACAATTGATGAGGAACTCGGGGTGTATTCCATCAAATCCTGGGGCCTTCCCTGCTTTCATTTCTCTTAGCCTTGTATTGATCTCAGCTAAGGGGAAGTCAACAGAAAACTCTGATCTGCAGGGTACCGTCTGCTTAAGGTTGCTAAGTGATTTCCTAATCATTCTTGTATGTGGCTTATATGAGGGAACTCTAGAAAGGAAATATATTCTATTTGCAATCTGATTCGGTGTTACTTCAGGATCTTTGCGGATAGGTGGTCGACGCCCTCCAAGTTTCCTTAAGAGACTCCAAGCCTCTCTGCTTGACCTATTGAAATCCAAACCCTCTGGGTTTTTCCAGCATACTTTACGGGCTTCATCAAGATGTTTTAACAAATCATTTGCAGTTTCACTGTCATTGGTGGTTAAATAGGACTAGTATAGCTGTTCACAATCGTTATTCCAGCCTGGAATATACTCTTTCCTAAATCCCCTGGGCGTGTACCTTTTTACTGTTGATAAAACTGCTCCAACAAATCTGTCGTAGTTTTCACTGAGTGGGGGAATCCATCTAATTACCTTATCAAGTTCTTTTGAGAAATTAGACCAATCAGCTTTCCTAAAGTTCCATCTTGGTCTAGGAACGGACCGAAATATAGGAATTTGAATGCCTATATCAAGAATAACTGGCCGATATTGGCTATTTGGGAATCCTCCAAGGACCGTTCTCACTGCATTTATAGGATGGCCCAAGGAATCCTGGGTTACGAAACATAGATCAGGGTTGTATTCCTTATTCCAAGCTGCTGACTTTAATGTCTTCTTATCTTTTGAATCAAAAATGAGACTAAAGTTGTTATGTTCAGCCCAGTTTACAAGGTTCTCACTATTTTCATCATTATTGCAATATTTCCAAAGAGTGTGGTGGCTGTTGAAATCACCGATGTATATACATGGATGTGAAGAAACAGAAAGAACCTGAGTTGGCCAGTTTGCTACTGGAGGTTTATAGACATTTGTTATAATAATATCCTCAACTTTGACCGAGATGGTCTCGATATTTTGAACATTGTCTGCAGATATCAGATGAGCATTTTCGATGTTATTTCGTATGTAAGTAGCACATTCATAGGACCGATGAAATGTAGCACCCAGGATTTCGTAACCAGCTATATATCCTCTTGATTTCAAGCTCTCCTCAGAATTTACATGTGTCTCCTGTATCTCTGCCACATCTACATTGTTTTCAAGAAGCATACGAGAGAGGTGTTGAGATTTAGATCTGCAAAGCTCTTCAATATTCAGCTGTAAAATCCTTAAGTTATGACCCAGACGTCTGGTTGAATGACCCTGAAAAGGGCCGTCGTAATTAAGTTGTACATTCATGTTTAAGCAAGGATATCTGTAATAGATAGGTCTGGCTGCCAAATTTGATACTTGTTTAGCACCACCCAGGGGACACGTACAGCTTAAGGAATGCTGCGGACGCAAGTATCACCATACCCCGAGATTGAACAAATCTTAACTCACGATGAACAATCTTTACCACCAGACCATCTGCTATTGCCTGTTTCAAAGCCATGCAATGGACAACATAGCGTTCGCGGCTTCCGAGATGTAATACCAGTTTCTCCACAACAGACAACTTGCGTGGTTTTCTTGTTTCCGCAAGAAACGGCATATCGTTATGTACATTGTTGTGTTCTTTCGGTTAGTCGATATCCACCTCGAAAAAGTAGCCTTGTGGATCCTTTTGACTGAGTTGTTCAATATTGACAGTATCTGGAGAGACCCAGCAAAATCCACCGTAAGGAAGTGGTAAGGACAATGCCCAACCATACAGATTGTTAGCATCTACATACATAATAAACTGTAATGGTTTTTCGCGATCATATTCAGGCATGTACTTATTATTTGCCACTCCAAAGCGATGCGAAACGTGAATCATACCACCTCGTATGTCACGCTCTTCCGAAAGCAGTTGGTCGTAGTCTGTTAGGTAATCGAACTGAATGCCTGTGTAAAGCAGCATAGCATCCCAGGTAAGAGAAGGAAGAGAAACAAACTGAGCTGGATCGAGTTTGTGGGTTCGCATAGTCGCCGTGCGAAATGTTTCGACAACGTCGGCAAGGAGAAGCACGTCTTGTTTCAAGTACAGATCGCTGTATTCCCCCAAGGCTTTAACAACAAAATGTTTCCATACTTTCTTTGCATGTTCATAGTCCTCATCAGTAATATTTCCCCTTTTAATTTGTTAAAGAACATTTCCTTTGAAGCTAGACTCGTTTCTTCATATTTACCCCATGAGTCGATGTATTCATAGAGAAAAACGCACTTTCTCCTCATTAAAAGAAGCATCGTTTTCCCCAAAATGTTTGATATTTTCAGGAAAGTTTTCTATCTTTTCGGCTAGCTTTTCCAGACTGCTATTCTAGAAACAAAATGATTCTATACATTTAATTCGCGCAGATTCATCTTGAATATATTTGTGACGGAAATGTACTTTTCGCTAGTGTTCTGAATAGCATTCACTCTCCCTGGTGTTGAACATAGTTCTCTTACAATTAAATGCATATCATTATTCTGGAGATTATGAATGGTATAAACACGGAAAAGAATGTGACTTTTTTACATTTCGAATTGCAACTGTTATGTGCACAACCACGGTAAGCCTCCGTGGCTTAGGGTGCAGCACGCCGGCCTCTCACCGCTGGGTCCGAGGTTCAAATCCCGGTCACTCCAAGTGAGATCTGTGCTGGACAAAACGGAGGCAGACAGGTTTTTCCCCGGGTAATCCGGTTTTCCCTGTCAAAATTTCATTCCAGCAACACTCTCCACTATCATTTCATTTCATCTGTCATTCATTTAATCATTGCCCCAGAGGAGTGCGTCAGGCCTCGGCAGCCGGCACTGTTCATATCCTCGCCGCTAGATGGGGGCTCCATTCATTCCATTCCTGACCCGGTTGGAGACTGGAAGCAGGCTGTGGATTTTCATTTTTTCATGTGCACAACCACGGTGTTTCCCGGTGATATGACAGTGGTCTCTCACTTGGTAATTATTTTCATGATAAAATTCTTTTCCAGATATTCAACAAGCCTTAACCGCGTTCTTGTTCCTCTGTCACGTTAATACACAGTTTTTCTTAACGCACAAAACTTAATGTGCGAGCCAAGCCTGTTAAATAATTAATTAATTCCTTGACTGCATTAGGTCCACGGTATAGTTTCAGCTCTCTAGGTAAACCGAATTGTATGGCTTCGATTGGGCAATCTGCTTTTAAAATATACTCTAAAGCTCGTGTATTCATGTTCCTGATAAGAGATATTCCAACTCGCTTCGTCCCAAGGCGGACCAGATTGAACAGGTTTCAACAGGCATTCAAAGGAGGCATAAGCCACGAAAGGAACTTCAACCTTATGGTGTACTTCTGTAAAACACAATTTGAAACTGCCATCGTGTAATTTTGAAGGAGCAATTTGTTGGTCAAGACAGTATATTTTATGTTCTTGTAGTTACTCGGCAGCACTTCGTCCGTGCTGGTCATCGAAATGAGAAAAGCAGCGCATGCATATAGCCGAGACATTATGGCGTTTCGTTAGTTCACTTCGGATTAGGCCGATAAAGTGTCCTAAGCCTTTATTGTTGGTAATGTACAACAGATTGTTATGGTTTGCTAACACGTCATCAACGACCTTTTACGGCATAATGTTGTGTTTATAATCTAAACAGGAAACGTTTACAGATTTTTTATTTAAATTCTTTATAGAATGAATAGCCATTGGGAATGTGATATCCGAAAAGTCACATTTATCTTGCAAACCTTTGTAAATGCAAACACAATCAGCATCCCTTTCTGTAAATTTTGACAGTATGCACAGAAGAAACACCAGTCTTCATTTTTGTTGTTATTTGTACATGCTTTCTTTGCTCTAGTTTCTTCAGAGAGTTGTAGGTATGTACATCATTTCCGAGGGTTATACTTGTTTCTAACCCGCAAACCATCTACACCCAACAGAGACCACCCTCTACTTTTCATTTGAGATTTACGTAATTCTGGGCTATTTTTTTAAACTGTTTATTAACAAATTCATTTAGATCCATTTCTTTTAGATCCACTGCCTCACTGTTCGTTTTAAAAGCTCGATCACGTACCTCCTCGTGAACGTTGATAAGGAAACATTTGAGCATAACATTAATCTTTATTGAATTATGAAAAATGAGTTCTCATTTTATAAGCTTAATTACGCGCTCTTTCACTTAATGAGATATGCTTCCGCGTCATCATACGTTTCACATCGAATAAAGTAAGATCGCATTCGGTCTGTAAATTCCGATTCATAGACCACAACTCCCTCGCCATCAGGAACTCTCGACAGAAGAGCATTCTTCGTAGGCTCGCTCCTTCTACGCTTGTTAGGCTTTCGTGACCACAAGACTCCTCGTGGAGTTGTGCATTGTATGAAAGTTTTTCCTTGCATTTTTTACACTGATAAAAGGTTCCGCATGAATGCATGTGGCTTTTCCTACTTGATTCTCGAGTGAAAGCTCTACCACATTTTTCACAGAGTGAGGTTGACACGTTAGCCATAATACATAAAACTCTCTATACAAGAAGCAATTACCTCTCTCTGTAGCTTGCTGAACACTAGCAATCCCAACATTAGGGCCTCCATTTTATACCTGTCACAGACTGCAACACCTAGCCCAATCTAGCAATGAGTGCAATAAAGTGTGTTGTGTATACATACTAACCTTCAACTTTTATTTACTTGAACAGTCATAACATAGACAAAATGACCAAACAGCAGTGAGTGCAAGACAGCTTGTTCTGTATAATTTTGGATACTTTGGCATATATGCGTCTGTAAAAAATGTACAAGCCCCTATAATAGAACACAGAGTAGTTACATTGCTCGCTTGTAACAAAACCACAAGTCCCTATAACATAACTCAGATAAATAGCGTTGCTCACTTGAAACAATAAACACAAGTCCCTATAATACATCGCAGAAAGCATCAGCACTCACACTAACCGAATCAGGAATCGAACCTGGGCTTTCTGTATCAATTGAACAGCTGCAATCCGCAAAATAAAATACAATAAGTTCTAGGCACCCTGATATAGAGCATACAAATAGCCCACAAAACAAAATGACGGCGCGAGGATTGAGTTTTTTTTTTTTGCCGACCGACCAAAACAAAATGTTAGTATTTATCATAGTATTTCCTCATTTCTACCACATTTAATTCACTATTGATAGCCCAGTTACCCATTCTCCCCCCAACATCCACACACACTATCTTCAAAGCTGTCATATAACTTAGTGCTTCTTCATTTTTGCCTCCACCGTTGTCGCTCATATTATGGGTTTTTATTGAATAATTGTTTCTATATTTACACCTCTGTACGTCAATTACATGTTCGACCAAACTCAAAGCCATTGAAAGTGAAAAAGAAACTTACAATTGAAAAAAAAACGGGAGGACGGTAGATTACCGTCGCGCGACCGCGTGTATTACATAAAGGGGCCCGACCGCATGAAGAGGAGCTATTCCTGGGATAAAAATCTGAAACTACTATGCGATCTGCATTGCAACAGCCTTCAGTGACAGTTTCAAGCAGAACTTTTCTAAGCCGGATATGACCATTAACTTGCTTCTGTCAAGGTCATCACTTCCACCCCTCCCGCTCTCTAACCTGTACTTCACAACAACTGAGGTGATTCAGAGCCTGCGGAAGATTAGACCACATGCGGCGACCAGCCCAGATGATGTTCCCGGGCGGATCCTGCTGCTGTGTGTGGAAGCATTAGCGCCCTCCCTGTGTGCGTTATTCAACCTGTCTATCAACCAAGATTCTGTGCCGCATGGGTGGAAATGTGCTAACGTGGTGCCAATCTATAAGCAAGGTGACAGAGAAGATGTTGCAAATTACAGACCGGTGTGTCTAACATCTATAATTTGTAAATGTATGGAGCGACTAGTAGCAAACAGTGTGCTGGAATTCCTGCGGGAGAACAATCTGCTCGACCCAAATCAGCACGGTTTCTTCCGGGTCGTTCTTTCACTACACTATTGACAAAAGTCATTGATGAATTTCAGTTCTACTTGAATCAACCAGAAGTGAAACAAGTAGACTGTATTGCACTGGACTGGGCTAACGTCTTCGATCAAGTGTCTCATGAAAGACTTTTGCTAAAGCTACAGCAGCTTAACATACGGGGTAGCCTACTGGCATGGGTGAGGTCATTCCTAGAGGTTTGAACGTAGAGTGTGGTGTACGGAGGAGCTCGATCACAGGCTGTTCAAGATACTTCTGGAGTGATTCAGGATTCTGTGATCGGACCTCTTCTCTTCACTGTATATGTGCTCGATCTTCCTGGCTGTGCCACCTCATCTATGTCACTATATGTAGATGACACCGTGCTATACTGGTGCATTGAAAGTGAAGAAGATACCCTCTGTCTTAAATCAGATCTGGACAACTTATCTCTGTGGTGTTCTGTGAATAATTAAAACATAAATGTAAAAAAATGTAAATACATAAGAATAACTAGGTCAAAAAACCCATTGAGGATGAATACAAAATTATGAACAGTGTCATCCCATAGTGCACAAACTTAAAGTTATTAGGGGTAACAATCTCCGACACCCTGAATTGCAACATTCAAAGTGAAGAGGCAAGATGTAAGGCCTCGAAAGTTCTGGGTTTCTTGTACAGAAACATGAGAGGTTGTAAACCTAGAGCTTTAAGGATGGCCTACCTATGCATGGTCCGTCCGATATCAACTTACGGCTTATCTGCTTGGCATCCCACACAGCGGAAAACATGAACAAGCTCCAGCGTGTACAGCGCCGCGCAGAAAGGCTAATAGCTCGTTATTCCCCCTCCCCTTCCCCTTTGTCAAAATTTCCATCTATAGAGGCAACAGCCAAACAAATTGATCTAATTTTTCTCAAAAGATCCCTTACATGTTCCATTAATATTGACCCCTTTTGCCGACTGTCATTGGCATATCGCTCAGTTCGGAGAGGACGAGGTGTAACTCCCGTTCCGCCCTTCGCACGTTGGGGAGGTTAATGCTAGGAATTAAACTTGCCCACAAAGGAAGATGAAGAGAGAAGTAAAGGGAAGTGGGTTTCGGACTAAGGAATAAGTGTGGATAATAGGACGAGAGTCCAACACCTACCAAGAACAATGTTTAGAGACGAGTATCACCGCAAAGCCCGTGAAACATCTAAAGTGTGTATGGACCTGGCCGTAGCTAACGGGAAACGCAGCTGGAACTTGAGCTATACGCAAGCAGCTATAGCGTATTCCCTCTCAAGCATAAATTTGCCTACTATGGGGAAGGGTGGTGGTCTGGCAAGACAAAGAGTGACAGATTTACTGTTTGTACTTTCAAAGGAGTTAGGTCTAACAAAATGCTTTGAAAGGAAAACAAAGGTTGGGCTCGTAGTGATATTTCTTATCTCCGGGTGGGTAATTCCTCTCAGCAAATGACCGAGTACCACCAGGAAGGGTAGCGATGAAACAGTTATGCTTTTGAAAATAATTCTGGTAAGAGCACCAATAGTTGCATTTAAGAATGGCTAAGCTTTTACCCAGCAATGCGCCGACTAAAAGTTTAGACAATGAGAAAAACATAAATTTGGAAAACTAACTATAAGTTGTAGAGAAAAGCCCAACAAGCAAGAAACTGGCGGAGCTAGCTATGCTTGCCTTACTGGCCAGTTAGAATTAGCTATCCAGGCTAAGAGAGGCTTTGATAAGTTTATGACTAAGAGTTCTTACTCAAATGCAACAAATAGTGGAACCGTTATTAATTTGATTTGTGAGTTTTTTAAAGAGGGCATAAGCCAGGAAGAGTCAGGGAAGTCAGGGTCCTACCTCAGCGTGAATCTAGCGAAAAGAATAACGAGAAAAAAAGGTTTATTAACAATGAATTAAACTTTGAAGAATTAACAAAGAATTAATAACAGTTAGATCATGATTGTGATTTCTAAAAGGTTACATGTGAAGGTCTGAGACCTAAAGATAACAAGTTGAAAAGTTCTCTAGTTGAGTTTTAGCTTGAGAGAATTATGAGTTGTAGTTTCTATAGGTGGTAGTTAAATGCGGCAGGAAATTTCCCACGTAGGAAGACAATTTATGTGGATTAGAAGTTTATACCACATAAGTTTCTCAGTGAAGAAAAAGTACTCCCATATTAAAGTGAAAAATACTTGACAGTTTAATTGGTAGATAGATTTTTTTATGGAAAATTCCAGAGCAATGATGACTGTTGAAATGGGTAGAAAGTCCCTCGGCGGAAAACTAGATATTATAGACAGTGGGTATTTTAGGAATATCCCTTGATTTGAGATAGCATCTCTGAAAATCTGTACAAGGAGTACTATTTCAATTTGAATGTTAGACTTGATAGCTAGAGTTTGATCAAGAAGATCTCTTGAAGGTAGTTATTGTATCACATATAGCAATTTCACTGTCTATAAAATCAAAATAAAAGCATTTAGCTTTTTAAAAGCGATGAGAATGTGTTTAAAACGTGAAGTCGGTACTATCTTTGCTTCATGAAGAAAGCGATGTTGCTGTTGACGGTTGATTTTCAAACTCGAACATGGCGTCGAATTTAAAAGTTTGCCTCTCGAGTTGAGGAGGCGGGCCTTAGTTGGGCTCCAACTGACTGGTTTGACTTCAGACGCACAAGTGAGGCCAGCTCAACGAAGCGCGGAGGGACCAGGGAAGGAAAAAGATTGGGGGTAGGAGACAAAGGAATATACATAAGAATGAAAAACTTTACAAAAATTAAGTATCTTGATGAAATGGTCTTCAAAGAGTTGATAGCAGGCGCCACTAGTGGAGCCTGGTGGATGGGAATGTAGACGAAGTCCTCTAGATCACAGAGATGATAGCTGGCGATAGTGACGAGATCTGGTGGCCAGATTGGTAAGGAAGTTCTCTTGTACGTAGAAAAATTGAGGAAGTTCAGTGATTCGCTGCTAGATGACGATAGGTGGGTCATGGAAGATATAAATCTAGAACAGACTCACAGGTAATATAAGCAAAGTGCATAAAAAAAGAAAAACCAGGAGGTCATTGTTGGTGTTTGCGTAAAAGGAGGTAATGAAATAAAGCAAAGAGCAGCAAAAGCTTACTCTGTCTTACCGTGTATTCCAAGGAATACACCACACGTAGCAATGCATACCTGACAGGTTTCTACGGCCGCTCTGCGCTGTTATGGAACGCGCTGCCAGGGGATGCCAAGATCGTGCCTCTTCGGAAATTCATGCCGTACATAAAAATGTACATTGTATAATTTACATTCACTCACTTGCTAATACCAGCAGACTTGCAACTCACTAGTGGTGCATTTTATAAAGGAGTTGAGGGAGGAATGTGCTGCGCCCGTCTCACTAACTCTCCTGTGGCTAACTGAACTGTTGACGATTTGGCTCATTCAGTAAATGGTTATTACCGCTAATTACCACCGCGGGGGATACATTTGAAAACAGAACCCTATAAACAAACAAAAATAGATTACGCTGAAATCCAAGCATCGGGCTGTGAACACCTCCAGTCGAACACGTCCCCACAAAACCTGTATACCAGGTCAAGATATCAATCATTCGAATCCACATCGAAACAAAATCACTAGAACTAGGCAATCCTTTAATCCACGACAGAAGGATAAAAAGCATGTCTGACAATGTTTTATTGTAAAGGCAACGTCATTTCATTATGAAAATAATTAATGATGCACTCTTCTCTCATTAATAACGAACAAACGTTAATAGTGGACCGAAACTGATATATCCATGTCTTTGGCACCGGAAATTAATTCAGAAATACTTTTTACATTGTATGTGGTGTGATGAACTATCTCTAACCATTGGATCGACCAATTAAAGGTGTCCATTATCAGACGTATTCTGAGTGAATTCAGAATAGAACAAAGTTTGAGCGTTAAGGAACATGGGAACATGGACACAAGAACAGAAGAAAGAGAGAGCGGGTAGCCTAGACATATGTATATTTTCTTTCAATAAACAGAAAATACGTTAGCATAACAAATAACAATATTCAGTTTTGTACAACTTTGTTTTTCTGACAAAGAAAAAGTAATTCATTGAATTGTGAGCTAGGTTAGGCACTAAAAGTGTTTTAATGCAAAAAGTAGCTTGTATAAAAAGAGAAAAGAATAGTGGCATAGCCTATGAAGGGGGCTAATGGCTGACAGGGGCTTAATCCTGCAGTACCCTATGAAAAAAGAAAGGAAACTGAAAAGGCAGTTACATAGAAAAAGACATAGCCTATAGAAGGGGCTAGTGACTGACAGGGCAGCACCTTATGAAAGAGAAATAATTACGGTGTTGCCAAGATGCAACAAAAATATTTCCAACGGATATATAATGGCAGACACAGGTATGTGTGAGCTGCATGTAAGTTAGTCATTGAATACTTCCGAAGAAATTTAAATGTCAGAAGCAGGTAGGCAAGTAGGCCTATTACTTGAAAGTGAACCATGAAATGTTCCAAGAAAAAGTGCGATGGCAGACGCAGGTATGTACGAAAAATAATGAGACTAATCCCAAATGGAAAATGGCCATGACATAATTTTCATAGCAGAAAGCTAGTAGGTATGTAATACTTTAGAAAATGACAAATGCTAGTAGGTAGGTAATACCTCAAGAAAATGACAAAGCAAGCCGATATATTAAAATTGAGTAAACTTCTGAAGTAGGCTTGTATGAATATTTCCTCAGAAAGAAGTAACATATAAAGTAGAACAGTAAATTACACTTTTCACAACACAGCTTATGTATAATTAACAGAGTACATAACTGTATAACGAAGTGAGGTTAGCAACCCAAATGTTCGAAGAAACGAACGGTGTCACGTAGAACACTTGCTTGAGCAGTAATGATGACATTAGTTATGTCACTTTGAATAGCTTTCACAAAAGGTAGAGACTATCCATATGAAGACGATGCCTTAGGTAGATAAATTGCGTAGGAGTAGTTTTCCGTAGCCCTTGAAGATGTACAGTTCACATCTAGAAAGGTTTGTTAGCACTAACATGTCTTAGAAACACGTGGCTGGTGATCGAGGTTTGATCACAAAGAAAAATGTCGAAAGACATGACGATGTTTAAATAATACTTCTTGATGCGGAAATTACGGTGATACGTAGACAATATTTGAAGTTTAAGTCTGGTTTGCAAGACTGGTGGACAGCATGGTGACCGTCGAAGAAAGCACAAAGCAGTCAGCCTGAGAGACCGCTTAAATAGCTAGGCAGACGATGTTCCAGAAGCGTCCATGACAAGCGGTTGGAGAAGACGGGCCTCGTCTGGTGAAGACGAGCGGTGATTGGCTGACGCGTAGCAGCTGCGTGGTGGCTGGCCAATGAGCGAGCAGCAAATGGTGATCAGTTGACCACGAGGGTTCAAGCGCACAAGACGAACGTAGAACGTGTCTAAAACACTAGGAGAATTTTCTGAGAAGTGAACTGGGTTTATGAACTAACAAGTAAGTAAATAAATTTACAACATATTTGTTTAAACATGAAAGAGTTTTACAAAACGAAATGTTACGTACACGTGGTGACCAGAGGTTATGAAAAATAAGTTTGTATCTGACTATGACGTTTTCACACAGCTTGAAAAATTAACAAATTAATTATTCCCAAATGCGAACAGTATGAACTTGCTGGATTGAAATTCAGGTCGAAAATTAGTAATACTACTTCGGAGGAAGGGGATTAAGTCGTTGTGTTGAGAAAAGTGAACATTTAAAAGAAAAGCTGCCAGCCAGAAAGTGGAACGCTCAGTTCAAGTAATCAATCATATGCACACAATCACTGTAGCCCTAAAAACTGCTATCCATTCATCCGTTATGTTTTCAACAGTGATATATAATAACCCTTAGGAAGTCATGTGGCCTGTATATTCCAACTAGCCAGAATGTTCATTCTATAGTGAAGTCATTGTGAAGTAATTTGTGTCACTTGAATGTGCGGACGCATTGCTAGTTACTTGGTATTCAGTTGCCCGTTTCAATGAATTAATCGTGATGTCCTCGTACAGCCTTTTTTTTTTCAACGTAAATTTCTTGCGTACTCGTTACAGGAAAAGAATATCAATGAAAACATTCCACTGTAATGAGTGATAGAAAATAATATTGAATGCTCGTTCTTGAGATATAAAGCAGCAGCCAATTACCATATATTTTTTCGAGACGATGAAAAACATATTTACCCTCAGGAAATAACAGCCGTATGTGAATGATATTATCCTTGCCCCATGCGCAATAATATTTTTCGTGCAGGAGAAGGATTATCACGTTATCCATAAGAACTGATTCTCCTAGATCTCCGACTTGTAAAACAGTATTATCTGTATACTATGTATTCAGACTGCATGATACTTCATCATTGAAGAGTGGAAATGCGCTAGGTTCCTCATATTTGAGGAAAACGTGCACGGTAATGGTGCTGCTGAAAGCTACACTAATTAACTTTACACTAGTTAGATCTCTGCGTCATCTTACGTAACGAAATTAACTGCTATTCAGTCGGTCAACACGATTGAACCCAAATTGTAATCGGTGTTATTCCCTAACACCGAGACAAATTGTATGAGGTTAAATAATTCATTGTCAACAAATGCACAGAAAAAGGAAATATGCTGCAGTGCTTGAGGTACTCCAAAGTTAATATTCTCTAAGAAAGGAAAGGTAACACAGAAGATCCCAACTCCTATCGAGGTATTGCACTAGAGAACAACGGTACCAAAGTGTTCACTAAAATCCTATGTACTAGATTGACCGAGTTGATTGATACCTCTATTCCGGACGTTCAGTTTGGCTTTAGAAGGGGAAGATCAATTCTCCATGCAGTAAGGAATTTATTGACTGACATAGATGATGACTTAATAAATGATTAGGGAAACTTCATCGCAGTTCTCGTAAACTTTAATAAGGCTTTCGACTTACTGGAAGGGGAAGTACTAATCATGAAATAAGAGCACTTTATAGGACGGGAAATCTATCTTGCCATGATCATCTGGAACATACTATCTGGCACGAGAGAACATAGATGATGGCATTACAACATCCAATGCAATGACCCAAACGAGCAGTGTACTACAGGGTGACCATATGAGTGTTGTATTTTTCAGTATCGTAACAGCCAATGTGACAAGAGTCACTCATGGGATGGATTGGAAGATCGTTGTATACTTGTATGTTGATGACATTGTCGTAGGAGGATTAATCCTGAAAGACGTCGAAGATGCGATCGATAGACTCTCGGAATTGGCAATGGAAAATAAGTTTTCAATCATAACTAAAATCACATACCAAATGACGTTCCGGAAGGGAGGAAGAAATGCATTACAAGACCAATTGTTCTAGGAGCAAAACAAATTAGCCATAAAGAATCAGTTCAAATATCTGGGCATTTGCCTTCAAACTGCAAGAGCCACCTACTCTTTTCTTGTTAGAGACGAAATTATAGCAGGGATTAGAGCTATGAATGACATTCCAAAACCCGGAAAACTATCCCTGACTACATCAATGGAACTCAATCGAATGGAAATAATACCGGTTTTGACTTGAGGAATGGAACTTATATGGGATCAATTACAAGTGAATATAGAAACTCTTGAGAATGTAAAGGCTTCATTCAGTCCATCGAGACACATATATTGTGCCCTTGCAAGCAATAAAGACGTGATCATAATCCGCTAGCTCATTGGTTTTTCGGGGCACGGTACATTCTCCCACTCTGTGATTCACGCATCTTGGGTCAAAACATAAGGATAACTCTTAGAATGAACATCAAAATAAAAATATAAAAGCTATTTAATATAATTCAAATTAGGCGCTACAAAACATAAAAATTTACAACGTTATATTTCACACTTACCCCTAATTGAGCAAGGACTTATTAGAAATTACCCTTAAATTTCAATAGTTAATGTTCCATTGAACCTGACAAAATTCAAATGACATTCACTTCCATATAGCACTTCCCTTAAACTGCACTTACGAGCTCCTCATGGCTCGGTGGTCACATTTACCAATTGTACATTGTCAAAACACTCTTCACTCCCTTTTTAGAGTATTACTTTACTGTGCTAATTATTTATAATGATAATGACAATTACCATTTCATTTGGTCCACATGAGTATAAGTTATCATCTCTCTCTCTCTCTCTCTCTACAATTCTACTACTTTTGCATTGCCTGGGAAGAATTCGTACACCCCTGGAGTTTTGGAAATTACTGACTATATCTAATTAAGACAAACTCCCCAGGTTGTCTTAAGGTTTCCGTAACTCGGGAACAATATTTATGTTTTTTATCAAACAAAAGGGATTTTTACTATAATTTCCATAACGATTATATCATTATTGGTACGGTCCTGAACGATACTTGGCAAGAATAGTTAATATAAATGGACCTCGGCACTAATTACCGGATCATCTCAAATGTTTATACACCTGTGCAGACCGCATGAACTCATGGGGTTATTCCTGACCTACCACAATCATTAGAAGCGACCCTTCTCCCTTGTCAAGGCACTCAAGTTTATTTATGAGGGGAGCCGTGCGGTCTCCTCAACTCTGACGGGATTCTCTTACAATGCCGACTGGCTACAAGTATATTCCTTCCCTAGACTCGAAAAGCAACACAATAGTTTCTTTCAACTTAAATTTTGCGGTTATATCATCCGCTCATATTGGCTCAGGTGAGAACAATAATTGCGAAGTATCCACGTTGGCGGGTATGAGATTAATACAATCAATAATAAAAGGGGCTTTAGAAGTAACTGAACCTGATTTCATATCTGGCCGGCCTCCTAGGCAATTCCATTTTTGGAGGACTTAGGACCCAATGAAGGAGCGATGGCATTTAATACCAAGCGACTTCCGGGCGGCATACAGCACGGTCCCCTGCGCGTAACACAATGTAAATTCAGCACCCTTTCCAAATTTGCATCAAGCAAATATACACATTTCTTCATTACCGCGCGCAACTACACCCCTCAATTAATTTCGTCCTGGCATAAGATCACAGCAATAATAGCGTGAATATTTTATATATGCTATACCAGCGTTAGTTACAATGATTATTTACATGATGCCTTTCGAGTAAGATATCTCTCCACTGTCTTTTTCGTCTCCGTCTCAACATATTTGCCTTCATAATGTGCCTTGCACTGACAATTAATGAATCCTTGGTATATCTTTAACTAGAACAAGATAGTTCAACAATCATTTATTATTTATTCAAGGAACCTAACGGCTTCCATATTTCATTCTTACTGAATATTACTTTAACAATTAATTCATTCATGAAGTTTTTACCTTCTATTCTTGCTTTTATAGTATTTGACATTTAAATTTAATGTTATTCATAACAAATACAACTCCACTGAGTATTATCTGGTTAATTTCATAACTAAGCTATCGTTCAGAATCCCGTATATTTCATCAAACTCACTGTCTTTCACATATCCCTGTTTTAGTTGAGAATACTTTCTCCTTATTTTTGTTGCATGAATTTTCCCAAGAAACAACACATAATCAAAATATGTTACTTGCATGACTTCCAGAGTTGCTTGCCCCGGGATCCCAATGAATCGACTTTTCCACCCACATATTTGGGCTTAAGCCTTCATTGCACGCTTCATAAAACACGTTATACACACTGATCCTTCCTTAATTTTATAAATTTTACATACACTGGTAACCTCTGCTTGAGGAAATAAACTCATGATTTCATTTAGCACTCTATCACTAAACAAAATTATAAAACACTAAAAAATATTTGTAACACTTGAAAACTATTTACATACAAAAAATTTCACTTTTGGCATGGCATAATGCCTTTTCACACACAATGTGATTATATTCCCTAATCCACTCGTGTTACACGTTCTCCAATCCTCCTATCCTAGAAATGCAGGTATCGGTATACTATTTCAGCTGATCCTTACATCTGCTTGAATGATTGAAAGTCTCTGACGGTACCCGTGGTTCCCTGTTCACCTCTGCAAGTCATATCTGCACTGTCTATACCTGGTTATCTTATCTGCACTGACTTCCTGTCCGGGCGCGATATTTCTTGGTGCGGCAACACTAATGTACTCGGCCGTGTTTCTTGATTAATTAACGTTTGTTTAGAGTCGCAGTCTAGATTCTAACTGGCACTCCGCTTTATGTGGTTCTCCACTCTACTTCCACATTTACAATGTTCTTCGCTAGAACTCCTTACTAGATTCTATCACTTTAAATGTTCTGAAACTTAACTAGTTTCAAGCAGTTGCTGCTACTGCTAATTTGAACTGTTAAGAACTAATGTTCCGTGGACTGTCACATGTATCCTAAACTTCCCATGCACGGGCAAGTTAAGATGATCGAAATTTACGTTATGACTTACTTGTTCTTTGAACGCAGTGATTAAAACAGTATAACACCCTTGGTGTTCACGAATACTTGGTACTATCGAACAGTATAACGACCTCTTGGCGTATACATAGACTGAGTTTTGAATACTTGGCAACACGGCCTCTTCCAGAGGTCCGCTGTCTACTGAATGGTGTGGTGAAACAGTACGATCCGCACCCCGCAGTCACTCAAGACTGAATATCGTTTGCGATTCAGCGTTTCCTCCTCAGAGGAACACTCAGACTGAATGATTTGAAACAGCACGACGCTCTCCGGTGTCGATGGTAGACTGAATAATATTGGTTGATCCAGCGTGACGTGCATCAGCGCTCACCAAAGACTGAATGATTACCCTCGGTTTAGCTGCATATTTATTTGATTCCGATAAAGATAGTCTAGTTTCGCTCCTTCTCAAAAAATATCTTTTAAACAAAACGTCGTACTTTTGTGAAAAATTATCTACTTGTTGCTCACGATCTAAACGTTTGAATGACACATAAATTTTCAAAAATCGATCGTGGCAAATTACTTATAAAAATTAAAAGGTGCTCCTGTAGTGTGTAGGCGTAAATACTTTTTGTCCCACTCCTTGAGCCGCTCACTAACTCCACCTTCCATTACGTAATGCACAATCAGCGTTTCTATTCTGTTCACATATTACAGATTTTTATACTTCTTAAAATTCTTAATTCCAGGATCATTAATATTTCCGATGAGATTACTCAAGATTTTTGCGTCGTTCTTGCCAATTCCGGTATTACACCACAATTTCTAGCCTCTCCTCTCTCCGGTGTTGCCAATTTATCGTTGAGTCAGGACTTCCGAGTGGTTTCCCTCTCTATGTGTAGTGAGAGCGATTGAACTTTCCTCTGTAATATTGCACCATCAAACGTATGCAACTCTGATCACGTAGGCTGGATGATCTCATGCACGGGTTGAGTGCAGTAACTCAGATTTACGAGTCTTATCGCCCAAGCGTCACGCATAGATGAGCTCATCTGACCATCTAGCTGGCTCGTAACAGTACTGGAGTCCTCTAAATATTCTTTCTTTCACTACATAAGATACCATGTGTTCGATTCTTGTCCCCTACAGATGGGTACAAATGGTCCTTCCTTTGTTTAAATAAATTTCCGAATTTATGAGGAAATTCATTTACTTTTCATTCTGGTTTTCATTCTGTGCTTTCCGGTATCGAACACATGTCCTTTACTCTCACTATTTCCTTTCCTTCTTGGGTTAAGTTCCGTCTGGCTCTACAACCACTTCCCATTCATTGGCTTGCCTCGTCTCGTTCGGGTTTCATTCATTTATTCCCTATTGGACGTCTTCACTTAGTGGGTCATAAATTTCTATGGTCACATTCATGATTTCCTTAGTCTCCTACCCCTGGCGCGCTTTCCAGTTGTTTGGCAGACAAGGTTTTGTTTTTTTCAATATCTCTGGACTGGCCTCCCGCCTGTATGTCTCCTTTCTTCTCTTACAATACACATAAAGGGTTATTTACATTTTCCTAGGACGCAACGGGTTCGAGCTAAGCCTACCCCTTTGGTCATTTCTTGTTCTCTTCCTTTTATCCCTACTCTAATATTTACATTTATTCTCCGTTTCTTCCGAACTTCCATCTTCACGATGGTTGCGGGCAGGTCTGACCCGTTTCTTTCTCATCCATTTATTCGTATTGCGTTGGGCTTTTATTTTCTCCGGGATTACTTTTTCTATCCCTGATGTCTGTATTTGACATCTCTGACAGTATTTATTTCCTCCTGTTCTCCTTCCTCATCTTCCTCTTCTTCTAAGTCTTCCTCTTCATTTTCATCCAAAATGTTTTCATTTTCCCCTATTTCCATCTCGTGTGCTTCTCCTGCTTGTAAATCTTCAATCATCATGTATTCCCATTTGATTAATAATTCTTGGGCTCGGATCTCGACGTCTCCTCCTTGCTCGTGAATACTTTCTACTGTCTCTACGACCTTTGTCTCTATCAGTTGTTGGACTGTAATGGGCAAGTGTCTTAATTTGTTCAAACACTATAATGGGACATTTTCGTTCCCCATGCACCTCTCAATGGCTTTCTGTTTATTATGGTGTTCATTAGTTCCATACTCTCGTATCCTACCAGTTACGTTTCTAGGTGATGAGTTTATTTCTCTTCGTCGTCTTCTTTTTCCTCTGTCTCTATTTTCATATAATTTTCTTCTTCTTCCTCCTTCCTTCATTCTTCTTCGCCGGAGTTCCCTATTACCATCTCTTTCCATTTATGGACTAATGATCTCGCTGCTTCACCAATAATTCCTTCCTGCTTCCTCATCTCATTTACTGTTTTGCCAATTCCTGTTTGTTCGAGATGTTGGATAGTAATTGGCAGATAGAACAGTCTTCTAAAACAATGTATTGTTTTGTCCTCATTTCCTTGGCATCTTCCTAATGCTCCCTGGTAGAGTTCTATTCGTCTTATAATGTTAGCATTCTCCTGGTTTTCTTCTGCCAGTGATTCCTCCTCTTCATCTGTCTTCTCCTCATATCTGGGATTCTCTGGTATATGTGTCTCTCTCACAGTATAGGTTTTATTTCTCTTCTTCCAAACTCTGTATCTTCTTCGTTTTATGTAGAGGGTCCTTCTCCTTTTAATCGCCTTCCATAAGCGAGTCCTTCTCTTATTTCCTTCCTTTATTTTCTTTTCCCTTAATTTCCAGCTGTAGAACGATTTCGAAATACTCATTTCCATTTGGTTCGTCGCTGTACTTTCCTTCGTACTTTGAGCTTCTATTTCCGTTAAGCTTTCCTCAGACTCATGGCTTTCGTCTAGAGTTTCTCTGGCTTCCTGAATAACTAGATTTTGGGATGCTACAGAGCTATCTGCTATTTCATTTCCCCGATCCATTTCTTCTTCTAAGAGCATTTGGCCTGGTTTCTCTTCATGCTCACCTTTCGCATAACAATGGTCTTCTATTTAACGTTCATTTCCATAGTGGTCTTCTACATTACTTGGGAGTACCCTTTCCGTTTGTGCATCTGTGACACTCTCTACCTGGGATTCGACAACCCTGTCTACTTCCATTGGTGTCACCATGACTTCCACTTCTTTAACTTCTTTCTCTACGTTAGGATATATTTCGGGTTCCCTCACCTCCATAATTTCCTTTTCCTCTCATCACACTACGTTACCTTCGACTTGAGTAACCGTTTCTTAGGACTTAAGATCCTGTGTCGGCGTATATTTCCTATACGTATTTTCCGCGGCCTGTAACGATTTTTTGAATTCCTTGAATTGAACCTTTCGCAATTCATCTAATTCCTGTACCGTTATCATATCAACTTCATGGTATATTTTCAATCTGAACTCATGCATGTTATCGTGCTCTTTCCTTATGTGAGCCTTCTGTACCTGAATATAGTTTATTCTATCCTGCTCCTCGTAATTGGTTTCCCACTGAATACTACACCATCTATTTCTGATTTCCCAAATTTCCTTCATTCTCTCCCCAATCTCATTACTGAACTCTCTCACCTGTTTCCATGTAACTACCTCTACCTTTCCCTCTTGAACCATGCGTTTCAAGAATTTCAGTTTCGTTTCTTTCATAGCTCTTTTAATACTAGGAACTTGAGCATATAACTCTTCTAGCTCTTGGCTAGATACCTTATACCACTTATCCCTTATACTTTCAATTTCTTTTTATATCCTCTACATGTTCATCAATTTCCCTTTTCTTGAGTCTTTAAACTCAAATTCCCAGAGTTCCTTTATCATTCTCCAATGCACCTCGCGTAGTTCTCTGATCACTGTCAGGAATCATTTTACTTCATTCCAGGTAGCCATTTCTACCTTCTCCTTATCTGTATTCATTACAATATATTCTGAGATTTAGTGGGCTACTCCAGCCTCATCATTGGGTCATGCATACAAGAGATAAGACCTTAAACTCATTTTTGTGTCCCCTTTACTGTATATTCAGTACGGGTTGGGCTAGACCGCACCCGTCTGGTATATTAACTCTTTAAAAGCAGAATGTCTCTTATGGAAGTGATTTTTCATAAAAATCAAAATTTTGGAAAACCATGATATTTCAGAAATGAAAACTGTTTTTTAAGAAGACTCGGGTTTTCCACGGAAAACTCAGCCCCTAAGTTTGCGGGTGCCATTTCACAGTGAGGTGGGGATTGCTACAGGTCTTGCTCGGTTGAGTTTCCGGGTTCCCGAATGTGGTCAGTTAGGTTTATGTTTTAGCTTTGCCTCTCCTTCTAAACAAAACGTCGTACTTTTGTGAAAAAATTATCCACTTGTTGCTCACGATCTAAACGTTTGAATGATACATAAATTTTCAAAAATCGATCGTGGCAAATTAATTATAAAAAATAAAAGGTGCTCCTGTAGTGCGTAGGGGTAAATACTTTTTGTCCCTCTCCCTGAGCCGCTCACTAACTCCACCTTCCATTACGTAATGCACAATCATCGTTTCTATTCCGTTCACATATTACAGATTTTTATACTTCTTAAAATTCATAATTCCAGGATCATTAATATTTACGATAAGATTACTCAAGATTTTTGCGTGGTTCTTGCCAATTCCGGTATTACACCACAATTTCAAGCCCCTCCTCTCTCCGATCTGGCCAATTTATCGTTGAGTCAGGACTTCCGAGTGATTCCCTTCCCTATGTGTAGTGAGAGCGATGGAACTTTCCTTTGTAATATTGCACCATCAAACGTAAGCAACTCTGATCACGTAGGCTGGATGATCTCATGCACGGGTTGCGTGCAGTAACTCAGATTTATGAGTCTTATCGTCCAAGCGTCACGCATAGATGAGCTCATCTGACCATCTAGCTGGCTCGTAACTGTACTGGAGTCCTCTAAATATTCTTTTTTTTTGCTACATAGGATACCATGTGTTCGATTCTTGGCCCCTACAGATGGTTACAGTATGTACTAACTGTTGAAGACTATCTGATACAAGAGATCAGAAACAGAATGTTTCAATCATCGGTGACCGCTTTCCAAGATACTATAAGAAGACGAGATCAAAATGAACGGACATTTGTTGGTAATTTGGCAGCACTGACGCGATGACGAATTGGCACTGGACTCGGACTATTTACGAGTAGAGTCACGTTGTCGCCAGGTTTGCACGTCATGGTTTGCATCATGTGGTCTGGATTAATAAGAGACTTCATGAACTTCTTGATTCATGTATGTGTGTGTGTACTGTATGATGTTCGGTGTGGTGAATACCATTTCCAATTTGGCAGAAAGAGATAAAAATCATTGTAAGATTATGGAATCAAATCTAATGCACATTGTGCGCAATTTTAATAAATTAATAATTTCATTGGTTGACTAATTACGATCTTCAAGCGATGAATATTTGATGCTTTACATTTGGGATTTATAATCTACATATGTCCACAATTGCGTAATAAAATTATAAAATATTATGGTCACAGAATATAATTGTATACTTACGACAGGGCGCGTAAAGTAACAAGTGAAGGAACTCCGGTAGTTGACCGTTTCCACCGCCAGGGTGTACTAGCGTAACTTGGCCTCTGCGTGCCTGTCTGTCTCGTCTCTTCTTAGTATAAAACTAAGTCCCCGATTCTTGGATGTCACGTGTAATCTCGAGAACCACTGGATGGATTTTGATGCGGCTTTCACCATTCTGTAAAGGCAATCTCAAGGAAGATTTCTGT
Source organism: Meconema thalassinum (assembly GCA_946902985.2). Classification (NCBI taxonomy): domain Eukaryota; kingdom Metazoa; phylum Arthropoda; class Insecta; order Orthoptera; family Tettigoniidae; genus Meconema; species Meconema thalassinum. The sequence continues at coordinate 20,517,428 of OX336397.1, forward strand.
AGAAAATAATGTATTTATTATCAAAGGGAGCCAAGCACCAAGCAGTAACGATTTCAGATTTCATTGAAAAGGTCGGAAAAGGAACCTTGCGTCCGTGCGCTTTTTAAGCTTATGCTGGGCAAACCGTTAAAAATATCAATATACTATGAGTGTAAGTATTGTTCAGCATGAAAAATTCTCCAAAAAAATCCGGGAGTGCATATCTCTATCTTCGATACTTTGCCCAATATAAGCGTTTTTAGTTTGTACGGAACGGGGATTTATATCTCATGCACCTCGCCATTCTTAAATTACGTCTGAAAAGAATTCCTTGCCCATTCATAACTGTTCCCGGGCGAAGCCGGGGTGGGTTGCTAGTTGTTTATTAAAAGTAGTATTGCACTAAATACTAAGCAAGTTGTGAATAACCAACAAATCTTCAAGGGAATATGAACATTTTAAAATACTATCCAGAACACACTAAGATACATTATTAAGAAGAAAAGAGCTTACCTCAAAACAGAAGAGATCTTTATTATTTTTTTCGCTGATTTTGAAGACGATCTGGATCTCAGTTCCCTGGACATTTCTTTCGCCCGTTAAATGAACCGGCAGTCAATGTAATGAATCACTATCCTAGTAAAATATAGTAACAGATGATCCTCTCAGCGCCGGCCCTGTGGTGTTGGAGTAGTGCGCCTGCTTCTCACCCGGAGGCCCCGGGTTCGATTTCCGGCTCCGTCTTGGATTTTAGAAATCTGACGTGAGGGTTGGAACGGGGTGCACTCAGCCTCGTGAGGACAATTGAATAGCTGTCTGACAGTGAGACAGCGCCCCGGTCACGAAAACCAAGATTAACGGCCGAGGGGACCCGATGCGCTGACCACGCGTCACCCCAATATCTGCAGGCCAAATGGCTGGGCAGCGGTCGCTTGATAGGCCTAGGCCCTTCAAGGGCTGTAGTGCCAGGGGTTATTATTTTGATCCTCAGAGCAGCACACATTTCGGGACTCAGGAAGTTCACAGATCATATGCACACAATCTGAAAAGATATTGCCCCACAACGCGCCTTTTTGCTCCAACTTCGCCTCCACTACTGCATCTACACGTTTCATTACACGTTTCATCACGTGAAATGTCCGGCTCTGTGGCTAAATGGTTACCGCGCTAGGCTTTGGTCCACCGTGTCCCGGGTTCGATTACTGGCCGGGCCATTAGTGATTTTAAACTCTTGGGGTAGATTCCCGTGGCTCGGGGACTGGGTGTATGTGCCGTCTTCATCATAACCTCATCGTCATTACGACGCGCGGGTCGCCCACGGGCGTCAATTATAAAGACCCGCACTCGGCCTCTCAGGAAGTCACACGATCATTTTTTTTTTCATTACGTGAAATAAAGATAAAGACGGGTATTTGAGAAATATAGATTCATTTCCGCCAAAGTCTCTCAGCATGGTGAGGATACATACATCACTAACAGCATTAAATGTTTCGGAATCACTTTCCAATGACCAAATGCAGGCAGTACATATCTCAATCTTTGTTGCTGCTGTGCGAATCAGGTAACCACTCAAATAATAAACAATGTTATCGCCTGCTCTCCCAGAACTCTTATCATTAACTGACAGGATTATAGGGTACAATTTCTATCAGTGTAATTAGTTTCTTTAATTTGCTGACAATTGTAATCCTTCACCTCTCTCCTCGTATGTATTTCATTTCTCGCCATTGACCGTATTCATTACGAGAAGAAAGCTAATTGTCAATAACGTCCTCAGAATTAGCTTGTGAAGAAAGGACCTCTTTCACTGGTAGGCCTATGTACAGTATATAGACTGAAGCAAATGGAGGCGAAAGAAGTCAGTAGAAGTAGGATGATCGTCACAGCTTAAACCTCATTTAAGCCCAAGGTAAGTCTCAGAAGGGTCTTGATTTAATATGGAGTTAAAACGTAGGCCTACTTGTATTGTAAGTATAATTTGCGAACGGTAATGCATCACTGCTTGGCAGCCGGCATCCGCTACGACCATACGCTCAGCGTGGCGCGTGGTGTTGAAATTTTGAACTACTTCATCTTAACCATTGACTCATACGGAAGTTCCACCATTTATTACCTTACACGCCCTGCTTATGAATAATTGTACGTCGAATGTGACTTTTTATATTATAAGGTTAGTGTCTACTTACCTACTTGCTTTAGTCGATATATTTTATTGCCAGCACTATGTTCCACAGATCGGAGAACACCCTTACAAATGATATCCTTGGAGTCCCACATTCTCAAAATGGTAACAGGAACGTGCCAGCCTGCACCTTCATAAGGAAACAAAACTCAACTGATAACGGTCCAAAGCCGTATTCATGTAGTAAATACGGAGCTAATTTTTTACCTCCAAAGGAAATTTCAAGACACACAAGCTTATTCATACTGGTGAAAGGCCACATTCCTGTTGCACATGCGGAGGAAACTTTACTGAGAAGGGAAGTTTGAAGACACACATGCTCATTCATACTGGTATACAGCCCCTTTCATGCAGCATATGCGGAGCTAACTTCATTAAGAAAGAAAATTTGAAAACCCACAAGTTGATTCATACTGATGTAAAGCGACATTCCTGTAGCACATGTGGAGCAAACTTTACTGAAAAAGGAAGTTTGAAGAGACACATGCCTAATCATAGTGGTGAAAAGCCATATACTTGTTTCGAATGCGGATCAAACTTCATACAGAAGGGAAATTTTTAAGACACACATGCTCATTCATAGAGGTATAAGGCCTTATTCCTGTATAACATGCGGATCAAACTTTACCGAGAAGGGAAGTTTAAAGAGACACATGCTCATCCATAGGGTTATAAAGCCATATTCATGTACCGAATGCGGTCAAAACTTCTCACAAAATGGAAATATGAAGAGACACATGCTTATTCATTGTAATGTAAGGCCTTATCCTTGTAGCAATGCAGAATGAACTTTACGCTGAATAAAGCTGTAAAGACACACATGCTCACTCATAGTGGTTTTAAGCTTCATTCATGTAGCACATGCGGAGCAAACTTTACTGAGATGTTTAATTTGAAGAGAGACATGCACATTCAAAGTCGTGTAAACCATATTCTTTAGCCATATGTCTAGCAAATTTTACTGAGAGATGTTTGAACGGACACATGCTTAATCATAGTGGTGTAATACCGTACTCATGTAACACATGCGGAGTAAACTTTACTGTTCAAGGTATTCTGTAGTCACACACTCAGATTCGTACTGGTGTAAGGCCAGATTCCTGTATAACATGTTGAAAAATTTCACAACGAATGAAGTTTCGAAGAGACACCAGATCATTCATAGTGGTGCTAGGCCGTATTCTTGTACCATATGCGGACCAAACTTCACTCAGAGGGGAAGTTTGAAGTCGCTCATGCTCAAACACGGAAGTGTAAAGCCATAATCAACTAAGAGTGTAATGCCGTATTCATGTAGCACATGCGGAAAGTATGGTGATTTGAAGTGACATATTCTCCTTCATAGGGTGTGGGGAACTAGTATTCCCTGACGGTACTATATGTATGTTCCGTGGTGGTGTAAGTGTAATGTCTTGTACCTTGGTGTTCCTTGCATTCTAATAAAGGTTCGAAGGTGGCGTGCCGTTATAGTGAATGTTTAGTATTATTAGTCCACTAAAAGTAATCGCTGTTCACATTCCCCCAAATATAACCACTGTTACCCCCGCCTTTGGTGCCGAAAACACGGGAGGGAACATTTCTGCCCCATAAATAATTAGAAGAAGATTCAAGAGACGCTGTTCAGTACAGATAATTTGCAATAAGCTATATGGTTACTCACTATATTAGCGTACGGTACAATTTGTTACGCACGATATAAACACTGAATACTAGTTTTATGCCACACATACAATACAGCATCAATATAATAACGCACGCACGTGTAAGTTACTCTACCGCCATCTGTTAACAAAATACCGTACTTAACAGGAATACTGAACACGCATTAGACTACACGGATACGGAAGGCATTTAGGAATACTTGATCATGACGAGTTCAGAAGAAATAGCTCTGAAACTCAACAATATTAAGAGGATACGCACACGAGAGAGGGCAAACGTCACACGATTCATAAATTCTGTAAACGTATTTAATGAAAAAACTGATATTATACAATACGAGCTCCATCGCCGGCGTTTGGAGGAGAGTTTAACATTACTCATTGATTTAGATAACGAACTACACGAACTCCTCACTGACACGGAATAGTGCGAGGATGTTAAATCTTGTGACGATTACATTGACAAAGCAAAGTTAGCCATCCTACATGCCTTAAGCACATTGAAAAGAAGATTTCTTCAGGCATGGCAGATCTCACCATAAATGCACCTCCATCTTCACATCAGGCTCTACACACTACATTCAGTCACTCGGTAAAATTGCCTACAGTAAATTTGGATTTTTTTTTCAGGAGACATTGAAAGTTGGAGCAGCTTCTGGGAGCAGTTCAAATCTTGTGTTGACGATAACCCATCGTTGTCCACTATCAAGAAACACGTAATTTTAGACGGAGAACCAAAGCTAACAGTCGAAGATATCGCCGTCACAGCGGCCACTTACGAAGATAAAAAGAGAATGCCCCACCAACGCTATGGGGATCGAAATAGAATTATTCAAGCGCACTTAGATTACTTGGAAACAATACACCAATTCAGTTTGCCACACCCGAAACACTGAACAGCACGTTCATTGAATGTGATAGGCGTATTGAAGCACTTCGATCATTAGGGGAAGATACCAATGCTTACGGGAGAATTTTAGCTTCCATAATTCTTCGAGCTTTTCCGCCAGGTATCTGCCGGAGATGGATCGTTCACGTTAGACGGCAAAATATTGCAGAAGGAGACATATTGAAGCTGATAAATTTTATAAACAAGGAGGTAGACGGCGCGATGATGACTCAAAAAATTAGGGGAGATTTCACTCAACCACATAATTTCCCTGCTACGGCTGCAACGTTACACGTAAACATGAAGTCAAAACGGACTGCAAGGATAACCAATAATATACCTTCACAATTCTGCCAATTCTGCGAGAAAAGGGGGCACTGGGCTCAAGAATGCAAGCAGTTCACTGACTTGCAGGCCATGATTGAGAAACTGAAGCGGTCATCAAGAAGTTTCCTTTTTCTCAACCGCGGCCATTCAGTTAGGAACTGCACAAAACGTGGAAAGGTCACATGCTCAAAGTGCAAAGGATCATATCATCACTCGATGTGTGCATGTTCTGTTCATGACTCAACAATGACAACAGTCCACCAGATTGACACTCAATTGCAGGATTCCACGCACCTACAAACAGCTAGGGTGCAGGTTATCGGACCGACAGGACTGAGCAAGGTGACACGTTGCATCTTAGACGCAGGCAGTCAATCGAGCTTTATCTGCACATCGCTAGTCAATTCGCTCAAGCTGGAAATCGAAGCTGATGAAGCGTTACCATCACTGCTTTTGAATCGGGTGAAGCAACTCCTGGGAAACGTCGATTGGCACGTTTCAAGATGTAGGGACTTTACAACAAGTCAACCACAGTAATCAATGCACTCGAGAGCAACAATACGTACTCCGCCCATCCAACAACACCACAGGACATTTCTTCATTAGCGTGTACACGTAAGGTGCCGTTGGCAGATACGAGAGATGATTCAGCGAACCTGCCGATAGAAATACTACTAGGTGCTGACCACTACTGGAAGTTGATGAAGGATACTCCACCCATGCGCATTTCCCCTTCATTTGTTCTACTCCTCTCGATCTTAGAATTGATACTCAGCGGAAGCCGATCAGTAATTACTATCAACAATGTCTACGTAAACAAAGTATAGCTTACAGAAGAATATCCCATACACGATAACCAAGTCCGCCGGTTTTGGGATCTCAAAAGCATGGGTATACTGAATCAAAGGTGCAGTCCCTCAGAACTAAAAACTCCAAAATCTTCCAACAGTTTAACGACGCATTTAATATTGAACACGGCAGAAGAGTAGTTTCACTGCCAAAGAAAGATCATTCACCTATGAATAACAATCGCGCAAGTGTTGAAAGGCGCTTGCATACTCTAACTCGTGCATTTGAGAAAAATTATGAGTATAAAGTTTTGTACCATCAACAGATGTTAAACTATATCATCCAAGGACAGGTAGAAATTATCGACACAAATACTCAACAATTGTCATCCTTTTATCAGCCTCACCACGCCGTCAAGAAGGAGAAACAAGGACTTGAAAAATGGCGAATTGTGTTTGACGCATCATATCATGCATTTGGATGCCCATCACTGAATGATATCTTAGAAACTGGACCTAATATCGCACCAGAAATTATGGCTATACTACATAGATTCAGATTATTCAAACATGCCATCCTCGGTGATGTCAGGCAGGCATTTCTACAACTGTCTTTGGACCCGGTTGACAGAGATTTAACCATGTTCTTATGGTTCCGTGTGGTATCAACCGATGATGGCCAGCATCAAACTTCGTTCGACGTTCTCACTTACCGGTATACCAGATTGCAATTTGGTCTTTCATGCAGCCCATTCCTGTTATCTTTAACCCTCAGAGAATTATCCACAACACACATTCACTCATTTCCTTCCGCAGCCGTGCTTGTAGATAAATGCACGTGCATGGATGACTTTGTTACTTCACTCACGGGAGAATCAGAGTTCTTCACAATTTACACAGAGCTTACAGCACTCATGGTAATCATCAAGCTTCCCAAGTCGGAGTGGGTCACCAACTCGGCATTACTTCAAGAAAATTGGAAAACACAAGGTTTAACACCACAGATAAATGCACAGGTCTTGATAATTGATTGACATACCAAGTGGGATTTATTTTCTACTTCGTCCAATGATATCCTGAAAACTCTTTCGGAGCAACATGCTACTAAGCGAAACCTACTTCAAATAACCTCCAGATTGTACGATCCACTCGATCTCTACTCACCAATAACAATACTCGGGAAGCTACTTCTTCAGAAGACCTGGTGCCGAGGTATCGGTTGGAAAGAGACACTCCCCCCTGATATCGGTGAAAAGTGGTCATTATGGTGCTCAAATCAAACATACCTGTCAAACATACGCATTTCACGCTGGGTAGAAGCCTTAAACCCCCAATTTGAAGTCTCCACACTTCATGTCTTCCGCGACGCTCCTGAAAGGGCGTATGGTGCAGTCATATATTTACGCACCCAGTCAGAAGTAAAAACAACAGTAGAACTGGTTTGCAGCAAAGCCAGACTAGCACAAATGAAAAGGGTCACAGTTCCTAGTCTAGAATTGCTTGCAACTGTAGTAGGGGCAAGACTTTTGCATTACTTCTGCCAGGCCACGAGTAGCGACATTACAAAGGCAACATTATGTTCGGATTCCACCATCAACCTTGGCTGGATACGCAATGAACCTTATCGCTGGAAGACCTTCGTATGTAACCGCGTTACCGAAATCGTCGCCTCAACTTCACCCTCCCAGTGGAGGCAATGTCCGGGAAATGACAACCCAGCAGACAACCTGTCCCGAGGTCTTCAAGTCTTGGAACTGGCATCGACAGACACATGGTGGCCCGGCCCCACTCATCCCTTTAGGAGGTCAGCTTCGGTATGGACGCCCACAAAACTGCCCACTACTTCCCCACATACTGCATCCACTGGAAGTTCATCGCGCTACGGGCGGCTTGGTTGGGAGGGGATGGTGGGCACGGTAAAGCGCTGCTTAACGAGGACCCAACGGACACCAAATCACACGCCCCGTACAGCTGGTCATCCCCCTGGAGGTTGACCAGGGTGGGGAGAATGTGGAGAACTATAGTATTCTATGACACTATGTATGTTCCTTGATGGCCGTGACGTCATGAAAGTGTAATATCTTGTACATTGGTGCTCCTTGCATTGTAATAAAGGATCTAAGATGGCGTGCCGTTATAGTGAAGGTGTAGTATTATTAATCTACTAAAAGTAATCGCTATTAATATTCCTCTAAATATAACCACTGTAACCCCCACATAGGGGATTTAATGTCATATTCATGTAGCACATGCTAATGAAACTTATTGAGAAGGGAAGTTTGAAGACGCACATGCTCCTTCGTATGCGGAGTAAGTCTTACTCTGAAAAAGGATTTAAAGAGACACTTGCTCATTCATAGTGGTGTTATGCTTTATTCGTGTAGTACCTGCGGAGCAAACATTACTGAGAAGGGAAATTTGAAGACCTGCATGCTCATTATTGCTGGAATGCCATATTCATGAAGCATATGCTGATCAAACTTTGATGAGAATGTAAGTTGAAAGACATACATGGTCATTCATAGTGGTATCAAACCATATTCATGTACTACATCCGGAAAGAAATCAACTTGGAACAGAAATTTGAGGATAAACATGCTCATTCATAGTAGAGTAATGCTATATGCATGTCGTACGTGCGGAGGAAACTTGAGACGCAATGGTAATTTGAAGAAGCAAGCGCTTGGTCATAGCGGTGACAAACCACAATCTAGTAGTACATGCGGAAAGAACTATACTTTCAAACCACATGTAGTACATGCGCAGCAATCTTTACACAAAAGGATGTATTGGAAACAAATGTGCTGATACATAAAGGTAAATTGCGGATTCTTAAGGAACATGTGGAGATAGGCTAGTAAAATTTCTGATAGGGAGTTAGAAAATGCGCATTTGAGTACCACATGTGAAGAAAACTATGCAATGAAACTATATTTTGAGTCACGCATGGTTATTCATAGCAGCATACAGCCCTTTTCATGCAGTACATATGGAGCTACGTTTATGGGTAAGAGCCTTTGAACAGACACCTCCTATTTCATAGTGAGCTGAAACAATAACCATTTAGTACATCCGGACCAAACTTTACTCTGCGAAGTTCTAAGGATAGAAACATGCTGATTATTAGTGGCCAAATGTGCCTTATGTTGTTAATGTGAAGCAATATTTGTTGGGATAGAATCTTTGAAGTCACATGCTAGTTCATATGGCCTGAAGCCAAATTCATTCTGCATTTGCGGAATCCTAACTAGGAATGGATCTTTGGAAAAACTCATGTGGAGGAAACGATAATACCAAAACAAAATATTAGACACATGTTTATTCATTTGGGCTAATGACCGCATATACACATATTATGCCGAGGAAACTTACTGAAGAAAAATGTATGCCAATCCTATGTATTATGTACGCAGCAACATATACTCCCAAGTATCTGTTAAGAATTGCTTGTTACTTAGTTACCACAAGGCGTATTCAAAGAGTACATGTGGAGCTGTTATTGCTTTATTGGTGTAAAACGACACATGTGTTAATTCATATTTGCCAAAAGCAGTAGTCATATAGTATGTACGGATTATAATTCATTGATTGGGAGGCTCAGAAGAATCACTTGTTCATCGTTGGGGCAAAGCCACATTCAAGTGGTACACGAGGTGAAAAGTACGAGGGGAGATATCGAGAAGCACACTTTAATTGATAGTGGCCAGAAGTTATATTCATGTTATGTAAGATGTGCTTTAATTACAAACATTGTGTTATTGCGGACAGAAGAAAATTCACGAAATACAAGCTGAGAAATGTTTGTTAGAAAGCGGGATATTCATGAAGCGCATCTTAATTCATAGTAGGTATGTAATACCATAGCTCGCATGTATCCTTGTTGAAACATATCTTCATTCTTACCAGATAAAGGCTACGTTTAAGTGATATATGTTGGAAAAGAATTTGCTCGAAAAATTGGTTTAATGAGACACGTGTGTATCCTGAATGCATGACTACTACATTCAAAACAGGGTTCCGAAACAGAGTATCTTAATACAGGGTGTTTATAAATTAAATTAATATCGGGGTTTTAACTCTTTATAATATTTATTACATTAAACTTACCGTTATAAATGATATGTCAAATGAAAAAGCAACTCAAACAGTTTTGTTAGTTGGCACCAGTGGGCATGTGCGTGCAATGTTTCTGCCGCAATCCGCTAGACAGCGGCAGTAGCAAAGATGGCGACTAGTGAACAGAAAGCCTTCTGTGTTTTGCAGTTTGCAAAGACCGAATCTGTAGTTATTGTGCAACGTGCGTTCCGTATTATGTTCGGTTGTGATCCTCCGAGTGATAATAACATTCGTAGATGTTATCATCAGTTTGAAGATACTGGCTGCCTTTGTAAAGGGAAGAGCACGGGACGACCAAGAGTTAGTGAAGAGACTGTTGAGCGAGTGAAAGAGTCGTTCACTCGTAGTCCAAAGAAATCAGTCCGGAAGGCTAGTCGTGCATTACAAGTTCCTGTGTCGACTGTTTGGAAAGTTCTAAGAAAACGCTTACGGCTACGTTCTTACCGTTTACAGTTATTACAGGCTCTAAAGCCGACAGACCACGGATTACGTGCCAACTTCGCAAACGACATGTTGTCCCATGACGATGATGATTTTATGGATCGTGTTGTCTTCATAGATGAATCAACCTTTCACCTTAGTGGACATATTAACACTAATAATGTGTGCATCTGGGGCTCAGAAAATCCTCACGAGATGGTACACATGCAACGAGATTCCAAATTTATTGGCAACAGGCAAATGGCATATTTCTTGTCAATCACTATCAGTGTGCAGGGCATTTGCAACAGAATTCTCGCCTGTTAGTCAGAACAACTTGTGCGCTTTCATGTGAAGTAGAATTCACTAAACGTGTTTGGGTAAATTGAAAACTCATATTGTAATACAGTTCGACCGGTAGCCAAATTCATGTAATATATTTGATTTGGTATTCAGCGTACGAGTCAGTTTTAAGGTTCATAATCTATAGTGGCCATCAGTCACATTCATGTAATTAGGCGTTAGCAAATTTACTTTGTGATGAACAATATACTCTCGATTATCTGGTTTTTGGATTACCCTTGCGCGTTATTGCCTAATTAAAACTTATTGAGAATACAGCATACATTACAACAATATCAGTTATTATGGCTGTACTGTAAATTGAATACTTTTTATTTTTATTTGTACACTAGCTGAAGTACTCGTGCTTCGCTACGCGTCATAAATAAATTAAAATGTGAAGGTGACAGTTAAAACAGGGGATAGGCGAGGTGCTGCGCAGAGGAAGATTAAGGATGGAACATTTTGTCCAACTACACCGCTCGGCGTTGACCGTGTTCTATAGCACACATTTTGGTTTTACTCGCTAACCGTTGGAGATACCTTTCGGATAGAAAATGTAATTTTGAACCTCGTATATGCCTTCAAAAGTTTGCTATTTCTTAGCGATCTCTTTTTATTTGAAATGGAAATTTGAAAGTTTGAAACCAAAGGGTGTAGTGACATCACTAAAATGGTCGCCATCTTTAAATAGTGCAAAGTATTGGACTCAAAAGTAGCCTATATGTTAACCAGGTAAATCAGCTACTTTCATGTAAAATTCATGTAAATCGGACCAGTGGTACTTGCATGATTGAGTAATACACAGACACACACCATCTCATTTTTAGCCTCGCTTCGCTCGCGTCATAGTTGTGTCATATTGTTATTCAATGAAATGCAGGTTTAACCCCGTTAACACCCCTTTAGAACCTGAATATCCAAAAATCCCTCCTTAGTAGACTTTTTCGACACACAGCAAACATATCCCCTTCTTCTAACTTTAATAGTTTTGGTTGGTCGATGAGAGTGAACATCCAAAAATCCTTCCTTAGTGGACGTTATTCTTCCAGAATTTCACCCCTCCCCATAGGCCCCTTAAATTGGATTTATGAAAAAAAACGGTCGAACACCTACTTATTTTAATTTTTTATTCATTTATTTATTTATTTATTTATTTTTAAGCTGATTGAAACTCGGAGAAAATCAAACTCCTCGCCTATGTCGTTTAAGAGATACACGCTCCGTTAGGAATCTTTCAACCTCCACTTTTCATCCATTTCACCTCATAATATAAACCACATAGAAAAAAACATTAGACATGTGTCAGTGTATTTTTAATGATTAGTATATATGCCAAGTAGAAGCCTCCGTGGCTTAGGCGGCAGCACGCCGGCCTCTCACCGCTGGGTCCGTGGTTCAAATCCCGGTCACTCCATGTGAGATCTGTGCTGGACAAAACGGAGGCAGACAGGTTTTTCTCCGGGTACTCCGGTTTTCCCTGTCAAAATTTCATTCCAGCAACACTCTCCACTATCATTTCATTTCATCTGTCATTCATTTAATCATTGCCCCAGAGGAGTGCGTCAGGCCTCGGCAGCCGGCACAGTTCATATCCTCGCCGCTAGATGGGGGCTTCATTCATTCCATTCCTGACCCGGTTGGACACTGGAAGCAGGCTGTGGATTTTCATTTCAGTATACATGTCAAGTATCACATCCCCAAATGAAACCTCTCGTGAGATATTGTTATTCAATGAAATGCACGTTTACCCCCTTAACACCTCTTTAGAACCTGAATATCCCAATCTCTTTCCTTAGTGGACGTTTTCGACATACAACGAACATATCCCCAAAATTTCATGTTTCTAACTTCAATAATTTTCGCTGGGCGATGATGAGAGAGTGAGTCAGTCAGGACATTTTCTTTCATTTATTTTTGAGAATTTCACCCCTCCCCATGAACACCTTAAATTGGATTTATGAAAAAAACGGTCGAACACTTATTTACTTATTTAAAGCTCCTTTTCCCCCTGAGATTGATGAGTGAGTAAGTGAGTCAATCAGTTAGGACACTTTCTTTCCTGTTTTTCCCCCCGAATTTCACCCCTCCCCATGGGCCCCTTGAATTGGATTCATGAAGGAATGGTCGAACACCTATTTACTTTCTAAGCTGCTTTTTCCTCTGAATTTAAAACTTATCGCCTATGTTGAATAAGAGATACAGTACCTGCTCCGTTAAGAATCCTTCAACCCCCAATTCTCTCCCATTTTACCTCATAATATACACCATATCGATAAACCCTTAGACATATGTCTGCTTATTTTGAATGATAAGTTTATATGCCGAATATCACATCCCCAAATGAAACAACTCGTGAGATATTGTTATTCAATGAAATTCAAGTTTAACCCCTTTAACACCCTTTCAGAACATGAATATCCAAAAAATCCATCCTTAGTGGACTGTTTCGACATACAACGAACATATCCCCAGAATTTCAAGTTTCTAACTGCAATAGGTTTGCTGGGGGATGATGAGTGAATATCCAAAAATCCTTCCTTAGTGGACTTCTTTCCCCAGAATTTCACCCCTCCCCATGAACCCCTTTAATTGGATTTATGAAAAAAACGATCGAACACCTATTTACTACTTTTTCAAGTTGATTTTTCTCCCTGTGATTCATATTTTTGCCTCTGTCTTTTAAGAGATACTTGCTCCGTAAATAATCCTTCAACACTCACTTTTCACACATACACCTCATAATATACACCACATCGAAAAACCCTCAGACATGTGTCTTCTTATTCTTAATGATGAATTTATATGCCGAGTATCCCATCCCATAGGAAACCAATCGGGAGATATTGTTATTCAATTAAATGCAAGTCTACCCCTTTAACACCCCTTTAGAACCTGAATTTCCAAAATTCCTTCCTTAGTGGACGTTTTCGACATACAACGAACTTAGCCCCAAAATGTCATGTTTCTAACTTCAATAAGTTCGGCTGGTCGATGATGAGTGAGTGAGTAAGTCAGGACATTTTCTTTCAATTATTTTCAGAATTTCACCCCTCTCATGAACCCCTTAAATTGGATTTATGAAAAAAACGGTCGAACACCTACTTACTTATTTTTGAGCTGTTCTTCCCCCCTGAGTTTGATGAGTTATTAAGTTAGGACACTTTCTTTCCTTTTTCCCCCCAGAATTTCACCCCTCTCCAAGGGCTTCTTAAATTGGATTTATGAAAAACGGTCGAACACCTATTTACTTATATTTTAAGCTATTTTTCCCCGCCGAATTTCAAACTTCTCGCCTATGTCGTTTAAGAGATACACGCTCCGTTAAGAATCCCTCAACCCCCAATTTTCACCCCTTTCACCTCATAATATACACCACATCAATAAACCCTTAGACATATGTCTGATTATTGTAATGATTAGTTTATATACCGAATATCACATCCCCTAAGAAACAACTCATGAGATATCGTTATTCAATAAAATGCACGTTTACCTCCTTAACACCTCTTTAAAACCCGAATAAACAAAAACCATTCCTTAGTTGACGTTTTCGACATACAGCGAACATATTCCCAAAGTTTCATGTTTCTAACTTAAATATTTTTCGCTGGGCGTGATGAGTGAGTGAGTCATACAGGACATTTTCTTTCAATTATTTTTACCAGAATTTCACCCCTCCCCAAGGGCCCCTTAAATTGGATTGATGAAAAAACGCTTGAACATATATTAACTTATTTTTTAAGCTGAATTTTTCCCCTGAGTGTGATGAGTGAGTGAGTTAGTCAGTTAGAACACTTTATGTCATTTCCCCCCCCCCCCCAGAATTTCACCCCACCCCATTGGGTCCTTAAATTAATTTATGAAAAATCGGTGGAACACCGATTTACTTATTTTTTAAGCTCATTTCTTTTTCGCTGAGTTTCAAATTTCTCACCTAGGCCTACACGCTCCGTTAAGAATCCTTCAACCCCCACTTTTCACCCCTTTCACCTCATAATAATACACCACACCGAAAAACCCTTAGACACATGTCTGCTTATTTTTAATGATTAGTTTATATGCCGAGTATCACATCCACAAATGAAACCACTCGTGAGATATTGTTATTCAATGAAATGCAGGTTTAACCCCCTTAAGACCCCTTTAGAACCTGAATATTCAAAAATCCACCCTTAGTGTATGGTTTTGACATACAACGAACATATCCCGAAAATGCCATGTTTCCAACTTCAATATTTTTGGCTGGGCGATGATGAGTGGGTGAGTGAGACAGGACATTTTCTATCATTTTTTTTTCTTCAGAATTTCACCCCTCCCGATGAACCCCTTAAATTTGATTAATCAAAAAAACTGTCGAACACAAATTTATTTATTTTTAAGCAGTTTTTCTCCCTGAGTTTGAAGAGCGAGTGAGTCAATCGGTTAGGACACTTTCTTTCCTGTCCCCCCCCCAGAATTTCACCCCTCCCCATGGGCCCCTTAAATTGGGTTTATGAAAAAACGGTCAAACACCTATTTACTTATTTTTTACGCTGATTTTTTCCGCTGAGTTTCAAACTCCTCGCCTATGTCGTTTAAGAGATACAGGCTCCGTTAGGAATCTTTCAACCCCCACTTTTCACCCCTTTCACCTCATAATATACACCACATCGAAAAACCCTCAGACACGTGTCTTCTTATTTTTAATGATGAGTTTGTATGCAGATTATCACATCCCCCAATGAAACCAATCGGGCGATATTGCTATTCAATGAAATGCAGGTCTACCCCCTTAACACCCCTTTAGAACGTGCATATCCAAAAATCCTGTCTTTGTGGGCGTTTGCGGCCCTTGAGGAAGCTGCATACCGAATCTCATTCCAATCCATTGGGTGGTTTCTGAGATTTCGTGATGAATGTGTGAGTGAGTGAGTGAGTGAGTGAGTGGTATTTGACAAATATATAGTAGATAGTGTCAAGTCTTTGTTATACTATACTCGGTTGACAGTGCTGTGTGAGTAGGTGAGTAACTAATGGGATTTCAAGTAAAACTCCTCATTTTCTATACCGGTGGTGCAGAGCGCAACCGGCATCCAGACGGCCGTGTCTCGACTTGAGCTATGTTGCCATGGAAACTATCTGCCTTGCCATTCTTTCATGAGTATATTTTATGAATTTATTAGCCTTTGCTCGAGTGCAAAATGGCCGAAATCAGAAGAATGAGAAAAGACTATCGAAAATTCATATAGACAGCGGTTCCTTCTGGGTCCTAAACTATGTGTACGCAAAATTTGGTTGAGATTGGTGGAACGGTGTAGATTTGTATACGGAACCAACCCACCCACATACATACATACAGACTTTCACTTTTATATATAAGATATTTTGAAGTGTAGTCCCAGTATTTTTCGCACTTATTTTTTGCTGTGTAGTCCCAGTGGAGGAAAGTTATATTTAGTGCGTTTTTGTGACATGTACACGACTTCCTTCTTTGTTGTGCAGACTTGTTTTGCAATAGCGATGTGTTAGTTTCATATGGATGTGGCCACAGGCTTGTTTCAAGGTGGCTGGAATTTAATTGCTGTCTGCAGGCCATTAACGGATTCGCTTGACTGGTCAACAGCTGTTAACAAGTTGTCATTCAGTAATATGGCTCTTCAGTGTGTAGATTATTATGGGTCAATGAGGGTTTGAATATGGTGACATTATTGCCGCACGCCAAGTACATCTCGAGGTTAGCTACCAGAGAACTATTACAGACAGCACTAGGTATAATGTGGGTAAGTATTCATAATAAATGCATTATAGCCTACTTTATAAGGAACTAGCAGGGTTCCAAAGGGTAAGTATGCAAATTTTGGTTCAGATCGATGAAACGGTGCAGATTTGTGCCAAAGGGCCTATATGCAGGGAATGGAGTGGTCTGTCCGCAATTTCAAGCAGACAGTTTTTCTCGCAGGGTACCAAAGGGTAAGAATACGAATTTTGGTTCTGATCGGTGAAACGGTGTAGTTTTGGAACAAAGGGCCTGAATGCAGGAAATGGGGTGGTCTGTCCGAAATTTTAAGTGGACAGTGTTACTCGCACGGTTCCAAAGGGTAAGTATACAAATTTTGGTTCAGATCGATGAAACGGTGTAGATTTGTGCCAAAGGGCCTAAATGCAGGGGATGGAGTAGCCTCTCCGAAATTTAAAGCAGACAGTGTTAGAATGCAGGGAATGGAGTAGTCTGTCCGCAATTTGAAGCAGACAGTGTTACTCGCAGGGTTCCAAAGGGGAAGTATACACATTTTGGTTCTGATCGGTGAAACGGTGTAGATTTGTTCCAAAGGGCCTAAATGCAGGGAATGGAGTGGTCTGTCCGCAATTTCAAGCAGACAGTGTTTCTCGCAGGGTACCAAAGGGTAACAATACGAATTTTGGTTCTGATCGGTGAAACGGTGTAGATTTGGACCAAAGGGCCTGAATGCAGGAAATGGGGTGGTCTGTCCGAAATTTTAAGTGGACAGTGTTACTCGCAGGGTTCCAAAGGGTAAGTATACAAATTTGGGTTCAGATCGATGAAACGGTGTAGATTTGTGCCAAAGGGCCTAAATGAAGGGGATGGAGTAGCCTCTCCGCAATTTAAAGCAGACAGTGTTAGAATGCTGGGAATGGAGTGGTCTGTCCGCAATTTCAAGCAGACAGTGTTACTCGCAGGGTTTCAAGGGGGAAGTATACACATTTTGGTTTGATCGGTGAAACGGTGTAGATTTGTTCCAAAGGGCCTAAATGCAGGGAATGGAGTGGTCTGTCCGCAATTTCAAGCAGACAGTGTTTCTCGCAGGGTACCAATGGGTAAGAATACAAATTTTGGTTCTGATCGGTGAAACGGTGTAGATTTGGACCAAAGGGCCTGAATGCAGGAAATGGGGTGGTCTGTCTGAAATTTTAAGTGGACAGTGTTACTCGCAGGGTTCCAAAGGGTAAGTATACACATTTTGGTTCAGATCGATGAAACGGTGTAGATTTGTGCCAAAGGGCCTAAATGCAGGGGATGGAGTAGCCTCTCCGCAATTTAAAGCAGACAGTGTTAGTCGCAGTGTTCCGAAGGGTAAATATACAATTTTTTGTTGAGATCGGTGAAACGGTTTAGAATTGGGACAAAGGGCCTAAATGCAGGGAATGGAATGGTCTGTCCGCAATTTCAAGCAGACAGTGTTACTCGCAGGGTTCCAAAGGGTAAGTATACAAATTTTGGTTCAAATCGGTGAAACGGTGTAGATTTGGACCAAAGGGCCTAAATGCAGGGAATGGGGTGGTCTGTCCGAAATTTTAAGTAGACAGTGTTACTCGCAGTGTTCCAAAGGGTAGGTATACAAATTTTGGTGCAGATCGGTGAAACGGTGTAGATTTGTGCAAAAGGGCCTAAATGCAGGGAATGGGGTGGTCTGTCCGAAATTTAAAGTTGACAGGGTTACCCGCAGGGTTCCAAAGGGTATGTATACAAATTTTGGTTCAGATCGGTGAAACGGTGTAGATTTGTATACATAACAGACAGACAGACAGACAGACAGACAGACAAACATTGTGCTTTATATATATAGACTGTTTACTTAAAAGAAATAATAGAAGGCAATCTCCTTACAATCAAGACTTGCCTTTGGACTATCCATGCCATTCACCCCGGTCATTGTGCCGGATAATCGAGGGTACTGTACCGGCGAAAAAAATGTAAATCCTCTGATATGTCCGTTTTAATAAATGGAGAGAATTAATGTATTGCCCTAAAATAAATGTTCACAAATAGTGCCCTGCTTTCATTTGAATGAGAAGGTTTAGGAGACAACTAGTCGCCGGAAGGCACTTTGGCATACTATTTGAAGCATGGTATGAAAGATTCCAAGTGAAGAGACATAGTGTACCCTTATGAAGCGGGTACAAGGATTAAACCCATGTCCATTTAAGTAAAGAAAGAAAGAATATTCATAAGACTAACACACGTACAGGCCAGAGATGTAGCCAGATGAAGAAAGCTACGCGTGACTCATGAGCGATAAGTCTCGCTATGTAATTAACGACAGGCAAGCCGTGTGTGTGTCATATGGCGTACGTGTACAGAGCGGATTAAGCCTTATGGTGCAACGAACGAAGGCAGTTTTCACTCGCGTAGGAAGAAAGGGGGATCTACAGGAGAGTGATTATTCAGCACTTAATTGGCAACGCTGTTGAAGAGCGGAGCTTGGAATCGTTGTGAAATAACCCTCTTTTCAGAAACCTCGCAAAATTTTTGAAATTTGGGAACGCCAATAATTATAACTTTGGAAATTAAAATGTGTGGAAATGTAAAATTCTCTAATAACTGTACGGAATAAAAGTGATAATTTAGCATGACGTAGTTATCGGAGGGACTAGCGAGTCTCCCAGAGAGAGGGAAAAAAGAAACACACCCACACAGTACAGGAGAACTTATTAATTTTTATAAAATAGTTGCTACGATCGGTTTTCGAAAATTAAAGTAAATTTGAGACGTTTAGATGATGAGGAATACGTATATAAATTTTCTACAAGCGTACGAGGCTTGGTTTAAAAGTAAGTTGCGAGAAGAAACGAAAATGGACAATTTTTAGCAAAATTGAATAAATAGCCAGCAAGTCCAACGGAAATTATTCAGTCTACCAACGGCGCGGGAGCGCGTTGTACTGTTTCGCCAACAACCATTCAGTCTTTAGTCATTCCGGGAAGGACGTGACGCTGTTTCAAAAAGTATATTCGGTCTTACAAACCCTAGTGGAGGGTATCGTACTGTTTCACATTATACAGTCTTCAGATAACCTCTGTGGAGAGGTCGTGCTGAATCGTAAGCAGTCTTCGAATGACCGCGAAGGGGTCTTGCTATATCGTATCGCCGTCAACTGAGAACCTCTGTGTGGAGAGGATCGTAACGTCAGAATACCGTCGTGCTACGACAATAAGTAACTAGTCATTGGAACTTAGCAAAGTACTATACTTTGACCGTAAACGTATTCAGCCGACAAGGACTTAGTGAAAGCCCTATAGGATGATCAGAACTATACTCAGTGCACGCAGGAAAGTATTTAAATATCTCGCCAGTATATGAGACAACCGTAGATCATCAAGTGTGCTAAGTAATTATCCAAGTACTTTAAAGGACCGGATAGGGTCGGAACGCCGTATAATAAGCCTGATTTACCTGTGCTTAGGAATTTATTGCACAAAAGTGACGATAAGTCGGAAAGAACGAACTAAACGCAGTGATTGCGAATCGAAGTAGTGAAAAGACTTCAGAAGTCGTCCAGCGATAGAATACGCACATAGTATTCCAGTAGTACAGTTAAAACGCGGAAGGACGTGAAACACATTGAAAATAGAGCGTTGGTTAATATTAAACTGCGAATCTAGGACTTATGTCTATCAGAGACATTTGGCAAAGCAGTAGACTTTTAGCCAAATAGCTTAGGCAACGAAGTAAAAATAAAAATAATAAATCCGATAGTTTTGAAATTTGTCGAAAATGTTTATCAGGGCTTACTCTTGAACCTGCCAAAAGTCCTGACCAATTAAAGGTCCGCAATCGCCGCCATCTTGGAAAAAGGGTGCACTTTTATGGTTTTTGGACTGTAACTCTTTATTTATTAACATTATCGAGAAAATTGTAGTGATCAAAATTTGGTAACATTCAATTCTCGACAAAAAAGGTTCAATTCAGTTTTTTCATCAAACTAATATTGTCCGTGTGAATGGACGACAAAGTTGACGCAGATCGGGGAATCGCTCTCACTGTAGGCCTCAGCAGAAAAATATGAATTAAATGGCGCATAACGGTCCATATAAATCTCTGTGGGAATTCTGCAAACAGAAATTTATATTCGTTACGTAAAATTCAATCATTGTTATTACTTTTTCATTTTCCACATTTTTTTATTTAGTCCCTTTATTATTACGTTTGAGTGCGTCCTTGTTTGCAGTCTGACTGGTACTGGGGCTATTACCATCGACTACATCAGCATAATCCGATAAATCAATGTTGCCCGCATAGGAAGATCGTCTCGAGCTTTTGGTTGACACTGCCCTTTCTTCATTCGCGTTATCGACCTCGTCTCCGTCTTCATTTTCTTCATCGACTATTTTCGATCCATTGAAGCAGTCTCCATGACAATTATTGCAAACCGTTGTACAATCAATCCCTGCTTTTCTACACCCACACAACCCTGCACAGCCAGTTGTACATTTGCAAAAACAATCATATTTAATAAAGCCTCGGGTGCAATGGAGTCCATTGTTGTAATCGGACTGAAGTATCCTTGGACTCGTTTCCAACCCCATAATTCAGGGGGTAATTCATTTAGCAGCCATTTTTGCACTTGATTGTACACTCGAAAAGAATGTTGCCTGGATGCTCCTTCTGTTGGTGGTAGTGAGGCAATGTCGGGCTTTATTTTCGTCACAGATTTCGTGAAACAATGATAACGATGTTTATTCAAAGAATTGTCTGTAGAACGTGCACCGTAGATTGCAAGGAAAAAACGTTCTCCAGCTTCAGCGATAACGTCGTGTGAAGAATCATGGTTGTTAAAACTTTCAGCGATATCATGTAACTCTTAACTCTTGTTAAATAACCTTACGCACCTAACTTTTCCTTCATTGGAAATCGCAGAAGTAGTGTCGCAGTTGTTCGCAAGTCTTGATGATTGTGACTGCTGTGATGACTACATTCTTCTCGCGATTTTTTCCTTTCCAGATTTGACAAAAGAGATATTTTTTTTCGATGGAGCCAATGCAACCAGCAAAACTAAAATAATAACCGCCAATAATAGCCACGTTACTTTTTGATGAAGATAATTGGATTGCAGTGTTCACGATCAAAAAATCTGCATCATCTGTGCTCTGTCGATATCCTATTCCCTGATCGTTTAGCTTGTCAATTAACCTGCTTTTGTTTTTTGTAGTTTGAAAGAAATGTATCCTATATTTCAGTGTTGGTATGCCAGAGCTATCCGTTATGTACTTTACAAACACATACGGCTATACTCTCGCCTGGCTGTAACAGTAGTATACCTGACCCAAAACTATCGATATTTACACAGGACACACTGTTATGATTCTTAAGCTGTGCGTAGATTGGTTGTTTGGAGCAATTCTCCGATCTGCTTCAAGTTTGTCGTCCATTTAATCGGTAAATGTCGGTTTTATGAAATAACTGAATTGAACCTTTTTTGTAGAGAATGAAATGTTCTCAAAATTTGATCACTACAACTTTTTCGATAAAGTTAATAAATAAAGAGTTATAGACTAAAAACCATACAAGTGCACCCTTTTTCCAAGATGGCGGCGATTGCGGACCTTTAATTGGTCAGGACTTTTGACAGGTTCAATAGTAAGCTCTAATAAACATTTTCACCAAATTTCAAAGCTTTCGTATTTATTATTTTTATTTGGTGAAATTCGGCCTTCGTTGCCTGGGCTAAAACCAGAACAGCATCGTGCCAATACTTAAACGTAATGCCGATTACAAGGAAAGCAAGGACACGGATATAACTATCCGCAGTAACCAGCTAAGGAACGGGTAGCAGTGATCAAGACTTTGAATTAATCCTACTAGGCGTTGGGACTAGGAGCATACGTCGCTCGTACCTACACAATAGGAGAAGGTGAAAGCAGTGAAATCAGAGCTAGAAAAGTGTTAAACATGCAGTTTATTAGGCTTGAAAATCTTGTGTGTAGAATTTGAATTATTTTTTTGTGTTACAGTGTATTGTATCATGGTATAGATTCCTCAAAAAGAGGTGACAAGTGCAAATAATAAGTGTAAATCTCGTGGAAAAATAGTGTATGTAACGAGTGCCACGATGAGTAAAATGGAAGGTTAATCCCAGATGTGGGTGAACCGGTCAAATCATTGGGATCCAGGAGGAATCTCCAGAGATCATGTGAGTACCAAATTTTATTAGCTTACTTTCGATTTTTGCAAAAAATAAAAGTAGACCAATGAGAACAACACAGGGCCAAAAAGTGTGTGTCTGTGTGTTTGTGTGTGAGAGTCTGTGTGTGTGTTTGTGAGTGGGTGTACTCTGAATGTCTGTCCCCCCTATCAATTCGATCACGGTGAAACAGAATGGAACGAAATTTGGTACAGAGGCAGCACTGGCAAAGGGCACCACAGTGTCATGTTTTATATTGCCGCCATCGTTACCAAAACTTAATGGCGGCCACTCAAATTGTCAAAACTGAATAATGCATTACGACCAAACTAATCATCGGATCTTTACCCAATTTGGTAACAACATACCTTCATAAGGGACGCGTCATGTGCCCAAACTACGAGGTCATTAACCGTACCATTTCAGGATGGCGGTCGTGTGAATTAAGCAAACTTTATAATCCATAAGATGGGACCCACCAGTTCCGATTATCGAACCAAGAATCGTTTAATCTGTTCTAAACGACGTGGCCCGTTTGAAATTCAACGTATATATTGTAATATTATAGTCTAGAAGTGATTTTAAAAAGCTGAGTCGTCTCGGTTATTTGACAGGATGGCAGCTGATCTCTCGTTCTGACCTATATTTCATTATTAATTTCAGTATGTTGCATGCAATATAGCCTAGTGATAAAAATTATGTGAACTTTGTATGAAATGAACACGGTTTGATATATACTCCAGTGAAGAAATCGTTTAGTCCAAGTCATTATTTGCTATAACGTTGTATATAAATTGGTTCCTAACGCTCAATTAGTGTGTGCACGATTGGCTGAGTGGTTAGAGCGTTGGTCTTTCATCACGCTGAACGTGGTTCAAATCCTATCAGCGTTGAACTTTTTTGCTTCAATGTTTTTATATTTATTATTTCTTGAGTACTGAGACGTTATAAAATAAAGCATTATATGGTGCATTTTGAAATGGAAAATATATATTTAATTAAAACAACATTATCCACCGGAGTGACATCTAAGAGTGATTAGCTGAACTAAGTTATAGCTAACCACAGCCTTCTAGATGCGAGCTGCGCTCTAGGCGGCCAGTTAGTGAACCCATGTCTACATTATAATTGAAAAGTTTTTTATTTTTGCTGATAGAGGGCACACATCCCCAAGATAAGGCGTGATTATCACGGCCAAAGAGAATCACCTTGTATACATCATTGAACCTGTATAAACGTTGGTATTCATTTATCACTTGTCTTCATAGAAGGTATTGATACAAGTCGTTAGTCGGTGGCGAGTGTATTCCGCAGATCTCTTCTATAAACGTATTAATTTATGTTTCGTCCCTTGAAACAACAATAAGTTAATGATATATATACTGTGCTGCAAGATTCTTTGATCTAATTATACTCATATGCACATAATTTAACTCACAACGAAGGTCACAGACTCTACTACTCAACTTACTGTAGCCTACTCGTTGCAGCTATTATAGACACAACGAACCCTTGAATCCTAGTTCGCGTGGATTTTTGAAACGAGTAACAGGCGTAGTTTTGCAAACCTATACAGTATAATTTATCGTGTTTGAAAACACACGGAACATCTAAACTGCGTACCTACATTTTATAAAGATTGATATGAAATATTGCATTTCTGATGCTTAGGAATTGCTCTCGATTTAAACGTACAAGCACCATCAAGCAGTGCATTGCCTACGTCACAGAAGGGTTTAGTTTACGCGCCATGGCCTGTCTTTCTCGTTAGCCGTGCGCGATTACAAATTAGCTGTGTAATAGGTATATTCAATATGTTTCTCCCAGTGATACGTTTAGAGCAACGAAGTTTAAATTATTGTAAGTAGTAGGTGCTAATATACTGAATACCTACGTTGTTTGGAGTGTTTGCTGATGAAATTGCAAAATGCTGGGGTAAATTATAAACTATGGTTTAAACGCCACTCCTCAAATCCAATGTGCCAAATTGCACTTCGAATTGGAAGAAATTAGGAGATGATAAAGACAAAGAGTAATAATTATACCCATACATTTAGGAGAAGTTAGGCTATATGTTCTTTCCTGAACATCTTGTTTTAATTATGTGTTGTTTTGGAGGAATTCATGCAAATATAAATAATGAAGAGATCATACTTATCTAAAAATAAGGATTCATGAAATGAAGTGTATGTAATAAAACATACAGCTTAAACGATAAATTAATTGTGTAATTAACAAGTTAATAAATGGTAAATAAAACTCAGTGGAGTTATATTATTTTGAGATAACATTGTAGATAAGGTAACGGTATGCTTAAATACTGCAGAAGCAAGGAATATAAGTTATAACTTCCGTTAATCGAATAATTGTTGAATTCTGATATTCAAAATGAATGAAAAAGTGGAAGCCGTTAGGTTCCAGAAATAATAAATAAATGTTGTTGGACGGTTATGTTCAGGTTAAGAAGTGTTAAAGATTCAATTAATAACCATTGAAGGGCAATTTGTTAATGGCAGAATAATGTTAAAGAACGAAGATTTAAATGACGGCTAGGAAGTAAAAATCCTACTCGAAAAGCGTCACCTAAATAATTTATGTAAATACGCTGTTAAAGCAAAATTGAGGTTCAAGCTAGGATTGCTTTGAAATAATGCCAGGAAGAGCTAATCCGAGTGTAGTTGAGTGCGGTGAAGTAGATTGAATGTATGCCTAAGTCAAATTTTGAAAGGGTGCAATATTTGTATTAGTCTGTTGCGCACAGGGGTCAGTGTTGTGTGCCGCCCTGCAAGTTGCCAAAATGAGGAGGTCATGAGGTTAAATGTTCCCGCTCCGTCATATGAGTGTTCGATTCCTCCGAAAATGGATTGTGCCTAGGAGATGAATGAAATGTGAACCCGTAGTCACATTCTTTGAAAGCCCCTTTAGTTATTGAAGTATCATCTCCCACAACCACCAACGTGGATACTCCGCAATTAGTTATCTCACCTAAGCCAATATGGGCGGATAATAGGGCCGCGTCAATTAATGTGAAAAAAACAATTGTGTAGGCTTTTCGAGGTTAAAGGAAATATTGTATAACATTCAATCGCCCGGTCCAGTAAGGGAGTCCCGTCTCGCCATGAGTAGACTACGCGGCTAGCCTTATAAATCACTTCGAGTGTTTTGACACATTTACGAGGGTCGACGGCCAGTTGGTTGAGGAAGGCCAGAAAAAAGCCCGTGTACGCACGTGGCGTAAGAGAGTTTGTAAACATTGGAAATGGTACGGTAATTCACACCGTGACCTAATTATTAGAAGTAACCTAGCTAAATATCGTTCAGATCCGGATAAACAAAGAGTAACTGTTATAATATTATGGTCAAATCCCTGTGTATAACAACAACCAGAAATGATTATTCCCAAGTATACGGAAATTTCAAACAGCATGGGGGGTCTAATTTGAATAAGTCAGTATTTTCTAAAACTCAAGGGAGGCACGAATTCTTTCCAACAACGATACAGGGCAGTGCAAGTTGTCTGAGAGAGAGATAAAAACTTGAATTTTATTTGGACCCAATGAAATGATAATCATTATTTTCATCATTATAATGAATAATTTGTACAGTGAATTAATACTCAATATAAGTGAGTAAAAAGTTGTTTTAACAATGTTTAATGTTGTAAAAGTAAACATGGAGCCGTAGAGAGCTCATAATTACTAATTGAAGAAGGAACCTTATTGGAGTGAAAGTTATGTGAAACTTTGTGTCAGGTTCAGTGGAACCTCAACTATTGATTTTAAAGGACATTTTATGATGATTCCTCGTTCAGTAGAGAACAAGTGTGAAGGATGTGTTGTAGTTTTTCTTTTTCTATGTATTTTACGTTTTGTAGCGCCTTTATTTTTGAATAATATTAAATAGTTCTGTAATGTGATTATTGATGTTTATTTCAAGTGTTGACCTAATGTTTTTGATCCAAAATACGTCTGTCATAGTGTGGGATTGAATGTACTACACCCCGAAACAACTGAGCTAACGGAACTATGATCACGTATTAATTGTTCGCAAGGGTATAATAGGGAGAGGATTTTTCTCACATCAGAATGAAGTATTCTGGGAATTTCATAGAGATATTCCTCTTGTTATATTCCGCGAACTTTATAGTTAGTGGGATTTGTACATCAATTAATAGATGTTCTGCGAATGTTTTAGAGAGGAGTTTTCTTCACATTCATATGATATGTACTTTGAATATTTTAGGGGGAGTTGTTTGTACACATTAAACTGATATGCTCCAGAGTTGTTATAGAAGAGGGCTTTATTGCACATCCAAATGATATGTTCTGGGATTGTACACCAGTGTCCAAAAGTTAAGCATAAATTATGAATATGCAGGTCAACAGGACATAGACCGCAAATCGCACGACATACCCACCTACCAACCTTACGTGTTCGCTCTGTATAGGGAAGGAGTATTCCCTGCTTTTACTAGCAGCGTATCTGCAAGGTGAACACAGCCAGTGCCTGCGCCCCATATACCCTCAGTCGTGTTTGGCCTGTTATAGTGGGCAGAGTGTAGCCTCGTGGTGAACGTGACAACGTAATGGCACAACGATGCCATTTGGAACCCGTTTTGCAGGGTCGAATACTCGGCCACCTTGAAGCAGGCCAGACACAGACCGAAATCACCGTATCCTGTGAATGTGCCCTAAAGTGTAATTTCCAGGCTTTCGAGACGATATCGAGACAAGGGGGATGTTAGTCGCAGGCCAGTACCAGGTCAACCAAGAGTAAACATCCCACACAGGACCGATATCTGGTCTTAACCGCTCGTCGAAATCGGAGTGCACCTGGAAGACAATTGTCGGTGGAGCTTGCAGCCATATCACGGGTTGCCGTTTGCCGGCAAACAGTGTACCAGAGGCTCAGAACAGGAGGGCTGTATGCCAGACGTCCAGCGGTGTGCATCCCGCTCATTCCAGCACAGACACGGGCCTGCTTACTGTGGAGCTGTCAAGGTCGAAATTGGACCATGAATGAATGGAGGCGTGTACTCTTATTTGCAGAACGATTTCCGTCGCACATTAATCTGGAGAGAATCAAGTAGCCGATACGACCACAGTAACATCGTGAAACGCGACCAGTATGGTGGTGGTGGCGTCATGATGTGGGACGGCATCATGTTGAATGGCCGTACTGTACCCGATATCTAATCGAGGCTATCGGCTACGCTAGCTGTAGTTGGATTTAGTTACTAAGAAGAAAAGCTTGCGCTGAGATCGCATCAGTGACGTCGAGGGAAATGACGTAGGCGACTAGGGAAGAAGAAGTTCCTACCCCTCAAACGCACGGAATTACGGGAGGAGTACTGGATTTTTATGAAAATGTATCGGAATTTAACCTCAGAAGAGAAAGGAATTATATGGAATATTAATAATAACAAAATTAGAAAAGGTGGATGACTCCTTAATTGAGTATTACGGCTTGAATACAGAAGATAGGCCGAGGTTAAATGTCTGACGTCAGAGAGAGAACGAAAGTATGGGCTACCCTCACTTCAGCGGAGGGGTAGCGAGTCACGTGTTTGGCAAGGTGAGCGATCGTAGCACGCAGTGACAAGAAATCCGTCTTCTATTACATTCTGCCCAAGTAGCAAGTCAAGAGTGTGGCAGTATCCAATACAGTGCAGTGCATGGCAGGATCGCTTCGTAAGTTAGCATTGTAACTTCAAAAGCACGGCGCTGTTGAGTAGGCTGACCGGAGATTGTGTCGCGATGGTTGTCAACGGGACGAAGGAGGCCGGTGATAGAAAGCAAACTAGTTGGAACAGTGGAGTTGCGTTAAAATATGTTTCAAATAGCAACGCTTTTACCAGCTCATAACTTACAGCAGAAATAAGCAGTAGTTCACTGGGAATAACGAACATTATTACGGCAGTATTCACAACGAATAGTTGCATAGAACAGCAATACAATGAAGCTAGTGGTTAAACTTGTGTTTCATTCATATATTGGAGCAGAACTTGTCAAGCATTGGGCTACATTTTGTGACACTTTAGTGGTCAACTAATGGAACATTGCATTCTGACATTTTCACGTTTACGATATTTGGACTTAGACTTTCAGCAGTCCAGATACGCATTGCTTTTTCAATTTATACACATTCATTGGATAATCAGACGAACTTTAAGTTATTTTACCGATATTACGGCATGCAAAATGATGTGTTTCAACGGAGCATATTTACAGCGACCATGGGGCAACTTACACATTGCTGCATTATGCAAATGAGATTTTGGATTTCATGCACTTCATGTAACAGCGATATGTGCACCAAATGACTTTAGTTTATGAACACTTATGAAGTAATTAACACGTCGAACACAGATACAAGGTGTCTAGTGAACTTGTACACATTCTGAAATTATATTTTTTTCATCGATGCAATTCATTGGCAGTGAACAAGAACGTTATCAGCGGATGTTAATTAATGATTTTACATTGGACAGTGGCGTAACACATCCGGGAATAGAATGGGGTACCCATTCGAATTTAACTTTTGCGGGGATTATTGGACAATATCCGTGATGGATTTCCTTCGTTCTACCATGTGGGGCTAGGCGTATGAAGAAACGTGATGGCATCGCAGAGTGACGGATTCGATTCCTATTAAGGAGAACGACTACATCATGATGTGCATTTGGATGGGGCCAAATGCATTTCCAGTGGCAAATACGACGATTTCGCCGAACTTTCAAGAAATCTCTTGCGTACACTTGAATTATCGCCGATCATGGAATAAATTATTTAACATCTGGAATATGAAGGTATTGTAAGAGCTATGACATTACTGATATGATTTTCTAGCATGACACTGGGCACACTAGTATATCTTTAGGAATGTTATTTACGACATGACTTGAATATTTTCTTACTTCTTTTTGAGGAGTTTGCTAAAATATGGTGTTACCATATGAGATGGCAGACATATTTATCCGACTTTTTCGCTGTTTATTGACTTTATTAAGCAGGAGTTTGATCTTTATTAGCCTACTTTTCACATTTTGCAAAAATGAGGAAAAAGTAGTCTTATGAGATCGGGCAAATGTGTGTCTGTCTGTCTGTCTGTCTGTCTGTCTGTCTGGCTGTGTGTGTGTGTCCCCCTATCAACTCCTAAACGGCTGCAGCAATCAAAACCAAATTTAGTATGAGTAAAGATGTGCACCGGAATAGCTCACGTCCATATTTGAAAATGATGTCAGTGCTACCAACTGCTGAAAAAACGCACTAGAAATTTGAGCTCCATGTTGGATATCTTGCAAGGTATGCATGGGAGCTATTCCAAAATTGGCACACATGTAGATAATACTATTTCAGTTTAATTTCCAGGAGGCCAACCATGACGGTGTTGCCAAAATAATTTTAAGCCTTCTGATAGGTCCAATGTTTAAATGCATATAACTTCTACACTATCAACTGGATTTCAACCAAATTTGTTTTGTGATTTATTATTTTATTAATGTTATTATTATATTTAAATAGCTTATTTTTGTATGTATTATCTGTACATAAACAGATATGACTGAGCGTATTCTTAAGAGCCACCAGGGCTGCCAACTGTTAATAATTGCTCTCTCTATTTTTTTTTATCCAAATACCAATATATCAGAATGTGTGCAATCCGACAGATTTAAACTATGCACACGTATAGTACCTGACATGTTTCATTAATTTTGGAGTAACTTATATACTTCAGTTCTACCAACATGATTCTAAGCTGATAGGGCCAATTTTTAAATACATGTAACTTCTATACTATCAGTAGGATATCATCCAAATTTCACATGTGCTATGTGTAACATATCAGATATGACTATAAGTATTCTTCAGTGCAATCAGGGCTGCCAACTGTTAATAAATGCTGTCTATATTTTTTTACCCTAATATCAATATATCAAGCCAACAGCTCAATACTTTGCACACGTATAGCACCTGACATTCTAGATTAATTTGGAGTAATTAATACAAGGCAGTGCTGCCAACATGATTCTATGCCTGCTGATATGTCCAATTTTAAAATACATGTAACTTCTATACTAACAAATGGATTTCATCCAAAATTGGCACAACAAGATATCATAATATTTCAGATTATTTCTGACCAGCACACGCATGGTATTGTTGGCAACATGCTTTTACGCGTGCTGATAGAACCAGTGTCTAACTGCATGTAACGTCCATTGGACTTCAACCAAATTTTGTATTCTGTACCTAAAGAGATGGAACTAAGAATATATTCAGTCACCAGGGCTGCCAACTGTAGTGCTCTATTAGGCTACATTATACCAGGTATATATTGAACTAATTAGATATTTCGATATTACCAACTTAATTTCGTCATTATTCTAGATAGGTTCATATTCTGTAGAATAATCATTGGCATGAAAAGTAGGCTGTATAGTTCTTAACGGAACTTCTTGTTTTCCTCATGTGATAGCATTTTTGATCATGTTGATTTTTATCGAGTACTTGCGAAACTCGAAATCTGCAGTCGGGTAGTTTAGATTTTTATCACCTTATTGCATACTTGCGAGTATGTGGAATTTATCAGTCGGGATTTTTCCTTTATTGGATTGTTTTTGAGATGTGGAATTAAATTTGCTCTAGCGAATCAGTATCGCTTTTATGAGACGAGTAGAATATTGTTGATTCCAATCATGTGCACTCACTCATTAGTCTACGTAGACTGGGCCTGTTACCTAGAGTAGCTGTGTGGTGTTTGATCGCCTTACCCGTCGCTATAGGAGTTTATCATCTTAGTCTACGTAGACGGGGCCTGTTACCTTGAGTAGCTGTGTGGTGTTTGATCGCCTTAACCATCGCTATAGGAATACCATTTTATCATCCGAGTGCAATTGTGATCGTAAGAGAATTAAACAATATATTACCAGTCAAATATTAGTTGAACTTTGTTCAGTAATTCAGAAATAAATGTCAGCAGGGTTACATTTCGTAATTCTTGTATTGCATTACTCTTTTGAGAGTACAGTCATTTAATATTTAATGTTAGATACTCTTTTGTGAGTTTATACCTTTGATAAGGATTTCAAGTAATTGAGTCTTTTACGACGAGTTATTTCTTATTAGAAATTTATTACAGGCAGATGATGAACATATATTATGAATATGAGTTAATATAACACGAGGGTGTTCTTTTTGAAGTAAATTTTGAGGATCTTAACCGAGATTTTGTACTCTGAATTAAACCAAATCTTGGATTGGATTACGATTACTTTGGTAATTTTTCTTATTGTTTGAGAAGTTGACTGGACATGATAATACTGACTACAGTTCTTGTAGGTCAAATTCATCAACCGTCTCAAGCAGGTTATAATTTTGTGGATCATTCTATGTGATGAGTTAAGGTACTTTTGGCCAAAGTTTGGGAGGTTGCCAGAAGAGGTTTATAATATTGCCAATGCGAGTTTTTGATGCAGACATGAGGTCGTCGAACCCAGTCTAGTATATTTCTGAAGTTCATGCTGTGCGCTGAATAATTGTGGTGTTATGTGAAATAATAAGGATGTTCAAATGAGAAATTTGATGAAGTGAATTTAAATGGTAAAGTTTTGGATGGTGAGGTCCAACGTGATTTAGTGGAGGATTTAGGGATTCAGTTGATGGAGCCCACCTTTAACTTGAAACTATGATTACATTTAAGCCCGTAACGACCCAGGGATATTTTATCCCGTGTTACCCTCTGCTTTTGTGATATTTCAACTGAATTTCCGACACGTTCCTTGTTTTATTTTGTGTACTTTTAAATTTACTCCTGGCCTGGGATGCCAGGTACGCGATGTAATAGCAGATGGGACATCGCGTACCTTGGACGAACGGGTACAGTACGGACCTGCGCATCTTCATGTGTGGTCCGAGGGACACTGTGAATGATCGGAGACACAGGGATAAGGTACGTATACCACATGTTCTACTCTTCCGAGGTGGGGTTGGTCCAGACTTCCTCTTAATGGACGATAATACCCGACCGCACCCCTCTACTCTGGTGGATGAATTCCAGGCTGGGGAAGACATTCATTGCATGGACTGGCCAGCGAGTTTTTCGGATCTGATTCCTATAGAACATGACTGGGGTGCACTGGGGAGGCGAATTGCATCCCGTCAGTCCCCACCAAAGACCCTCCACGACCTTTGCATTTCCCTTTCCGAGGAATTGGATCGACTGCCAAATGTTTTAAACTCTGACACTAGTATGGAGAGCAGATTTGAAATGTGGGAAAGCTCCAACCTGCCGATAGCTTAATGACATTCGAAATGTGCCATTACTGCTGAAGGTTCATAGGAGCTCTAAACTAAATGATAATATTCGTTTAAAGACATTCCAGGTTTGCGGATACCTTACAAATAGTGTCAGGACAACCATGCTCTTAGAGTATGGTGGCAACAGAGCATCTTTAAATTAAATGATATTAACTTAATACACGCCAAGTCTTCCAATTCTCCTAAGAGGAACCATAAGCTCTCAGTTTGAGAGGGTATCTATCAGATCTAAACTTTATAATACAGTACTAGCTTAAAGACACTCCAGGTGTGTCAATATCCTTAAGAGGACCCATCTGCGCACAGTATGGGTAGGTAATGTACCCTCATTCTCATGACCATAATGCTTTTATTAGAAGGCAATACGTATATTACTTCGGAACATGGAGAGTGGTTCAGGATTATATGTTTCGCGGCCCACTAGCTGACTATGGAGACAGTCAAGCCGAGCTAAGCATGGCGCATGCGTTGGCAGAACTAACGTCACAGCTGGTTGGTCAGTGATATTGATTATTATATTGACCACCACCAAGAGATAAATTATGCCCATAAAACGGGAATAAAAGCTTTTTACACGTTCTGGTGTATCATCACATGTCTGCAATTATAGCGGGTGACGGATTATCAACTACTTTCAAGTAATTGAAATCCCAGGAATATGGAAAATAAGATATTTGTATATTGTGATTACCAATTTTGAGCACAGGTAGCGCGGCGGTCAGTGCTGCCGGAGACGCGAGTTTGCCTGCTCGTCAGAGAGCTCAGAACGGATTGTATCACTCTTGAATATACATACAGAGTTGGACCGGTGACCGTAGTGTCAGATCACGTGAACCGAAGGTGAAGGATCGCGCTGCGTAAATTGTACAAGCACTGTACAGCGTGGAGATTCCTGGTGTCGAACAGGAATCCAATTTCATATACGCATATGTTATTACGGACGAAGTAGCAATGCAGTTTGTCAGGTCCGACAACTGTTCATTATAGACAAGCCATGTACCGTTCTTGTAAACTTTGTACTTGCTTTTACAAGCTTAAAGACATATTGCACATGCAGGCACAGTTCACCGTATTGGGACTGGCTATTATAAGCCACACATTTAGTGTATATTGAGAACAGTCAGTGCTATTATTCGAGAAGCATTTCTGTATACAAGTGCATGGATATTGCAACTACTTCTTCATTTATAAAGTCTGAACAATGCGTGTCTGACATCACAACCATGTTGAGTAATTGGATGTCAGGAGGAAATACTATTACGTGTTTTATTAATCTAACTATGGGCGGTTAGACGCAGCAAGCATGAGTGTCACTATTCTGGCAAGTCCACGAACATTTTTTATGCAACCGGCATAGCGGTTCACGTTTTTGAGTGTCGGCGGACACAGCTGTTGCTATTGAGTACAGTGTGTTACGCAATGACCCGGTTTCGCAAGGCTATTGATCTTACAACTCAAGCCGTGATGGACATCGTTGTGCCGCGATTGTTAGGACGTTATCCTGTGATGGAAGGAACTTTCGGTGGAGTGGGGACTGACAATTCTGCCAGGATGGGAGATATCCTGAGAACCGAAAGGAACCAGGGGAGAGATGTCTGGAGACCCGGGACTCGGTTCTTGTTTTCCTGGAGAATCGAGACCACTACTTCATATATGGAAGGACTAGTCATGAAGGACATGCCATTGTTCGTTCATGAGCTCCGAGAATCATCAAAGGTACTGAAAAAGGTCTCATCAATCGTAGTAAAGCATGTTTATTCTAACGTTGTCATATTGCCACATTTTATAGGATTTTTTGTAGAATGTCTACGGGTAGAATTTAGGCTTGATCTTAGTGTCAAGACTGTTTCAATTCTAGACAGGGTTTTGATCCTACTAAAGATTGCACCCATTGTGATTAAATGTATTGTTGTTTAAAACTTTTGGTAACTGTAAATTCAAGTTTATTCAATTGGGAATTTATTTAATGTAGAGAAGAGGAACATTAGGCCAAGATTCGTCATTCCACGTGTTTGTTTTTTATATATTGTGAATGAACACTTGCTACATGTCTAGTTACGACATTATTCAATTTTGGGTAGACTCAGTTTTGAGTTTCTACTATATTTTGACTACAAAATACTGTTTTACACTTGAAAGTTGAATTTCAGTATTCAGGTTGATTATTAAATATTGCAGTAAGCTTTTTGGAGTTATTTCAGTGAACAAAGTGGATTATTTTGCTTTGCTAGGAATTTATATTCTGCTCTTGTGGAAGATACACGCTTTTAGTGTTTCTAACCGATCATTTGGGTAGCTGAGTGTTGTGATCACACAGACCGGTGTTGTAGGACACTATTTGTCGTTCTTGAAACCATTCGAGTAGATTTATTCCGACTTTTGAGTTGATCCAATTTATTTGTTCAGTAACCTTTTGAGATTTTGTATTACGATCGTTTCGTTAGATACGTTTAAGATCCATTGTAGATGGACAATACAGGAGTTTTATACACAGTTTGAAGTTTGAAGACTTTTGCAAACATTCATCCTATTTATCAACGTGAATCCCAAATTAGATGTATGTGGAGGCAGATCTATCGCCAGATTTGTGATCGTAATTAACACTTATTGAAAGCAATGCACATTGATCGTTATGAAAAATAATATAAGAGTAAATGACACAATAATTAAACATTGATTAATTGAAATGTAACGAAACTTGTATAATTTTAGCAACACTATTTTAATGTGAATTTGATCTGTTAATTAAGCCTAGTATGGAATTCTTCTTTCACGAAGGGAGGTGATTGTTTGAGGCACTAAGTTATAGTAGTGCAATATAAATAGTGATATTAATGCTCAGTGCAGCATAATATTTGATGGTAAAGGCATGTAGGGGCTAGTGTCGTTTATTGTTGAAAGGGTATTCAATAGAATATCCCGAGTTGTAATATGAAATACATTCCACTCAGATGGATTATGAAAGTACGAGTAATTATGGCCTAAGGCATTGCATTTCAGCATCTTTTCAGATTAATAGTCTATTGTCGGAATCATGCATTTCATGCATGTAGAATTAAATCTACTTGGTAGATTTTTAGCCTACTTTTCACATTTTGCAAAAATGAGGAAAAAGTAGACTTATGAGATCGGGGAAATGTGTGTCTGTCTGTCCTTCTGTCTGTCTGTCTGTGTGTGTATCCCTCCCCTGTCAACTCCTAAACCTGAATATCTCAAGGCCGTATTTGAAAATGATGTCAGTGCTACCAACTGCTGAAAAATCGCAATTGAAATTTGAGCTCCATGTTGGATATCATGGAAGGTATGAATGGGAGCTAATTCAAAATTGGCACACGTATAGATAATAATATTGCAGTTCAATTTCCAGGAGGCCATACATGGCAGTGTTGCCAAAATGATTATAAGCCTGCTGATAGATCCACATTTTAAATGCATATAACTTCTACACTATCAAGTGGATTTCAACCAAATCTCGTATGTGCTATGTGTACATAGACAGATATGACTTAGCGTATTCTTCAGAGCCATCAGGGCTGCCAACTGTTAATAAATGCTCTCAATTTATTTTATCCAAATACCCATACATCAGAAAGTATGCAAGCCGACAGCTTTAAACTATGCACACGTATAGTACCTGCCATTCTATATTAATTTGTAGTATCTTATATACGTCAGTGCTACCAACATGATTCTAAGCCTGCTGAGAGGTCCAATTTTAAATGCATGTAACTTCTATACTATCATTTGGATTTCAACCAAATTTCGTGTGTGCCATATGTACCATAACAGATATGACTATGCCGATTCTTAAGAGTAATCAGGGCGGCGAACTGTTAATAAATACTGTCTCTATTTTTTAATGTGGTATTACAGGAGAATGATGAAGATCAGATGGGTAGATAGGGTGACAAACGAAGAGGTACTAAGACGAGTGGGAGAGGAGAGATGTTTCTGGCGACTGCTAATGAAGAGAAGAGATAAGTTAGTAGAACACAAACTAAGACATCCAGGAATAGCAATCTTAGTTATGGAAGGAAGGGTTGAGGACAAGAACTGTAGGGGTAGACCAAGTTTAGAATATGTTAAACAGATTGCTTCGGATGTAGGGTGTGGTAGCTATGTAGAGATGAAGCGATTAGCTCAAGACAGGGAGGCATGGAGCGCTGCATCAAACCAGTCAAAAGACTGAAAACTCAAACAACAACAACAACTATTTTTGTTATCCTAATTTCAATATATCAGAAGGTATGCAAGCCAATATCTCTAAACTTTGCACACGTATTGTTACCTGGCATTCTAGATTAATTTGGAGTAACTAATATAGGCCTACGCCAGTGCTGCCAACATGATTCTAAGCCTGCTGATAGGTCCACTTTTGAAATACATGTTACTTCTATACTAACAAATGGATTTCATCCAAAATTGGCACAACACGAGATCATAATATTTCAGATTATTTCTGACCAACATATGCATGACATTGTTGCCAACATGATTTTACACGCGATGATAAATCCAAGGTCTAACTGCATGTAACGTGCATGCTATCCATTGGACTTCAACCAAATTTTGTATTCTGTACCTTAAGAGATGCAACTATCAATAGCTTATATTCAGTCACCAGGGCTGCCAACTGTACTGCTCTATTAGGCTACATTATATAAGGTATATTTCGATCTAATTAGGAATTTCGATATTACTAACTTAATTTCGTCATTATTCTAGATAGGTCTATATAGATTGGCAAGAATCTTAAATTTCAAGAAAAGTAGGCTCATTAGTTCGTCACGGAACTTCTTGTTGAATCTTAGTATCACTGCAACGCTTATCAGGTGTTATAATCATCCTAACTCCGATATGGTGATGAGAGTTCATTTTAGGTGGATGTAAAATAAATTAAATTCGACTTAGCTTAATTGCTTGGTCAGATGAAATGAATAAATCAAAATAACACAGCAACCACGAATCTAGTTAGACACTTATGGAAGGTGTCATTTCTGAATCTTGCGAAGAATACTAAGAAAGTGTTCTAATATGATTGTACATATGTATTATAACATTAAGGTTTTTTTCATGGCATAAATTTATGTGTATTATAAATATGAAATTTTCAGGTACTCAACATAAATGATTGCATCGTTTTCCAACATCTCTCTTGGACTGTATAAATTGTTCTTATATATATTTGGATAAAATGCTGTTATTTCCAGTGGTGACTGAGGCTAGCATTAGTTCCCAATGATCATGAAGCTTCAGTTGGAAGTTGCCACTTTGCCTCAGTTACAATATAGTGGTTCTCACTATATCCTTGATTTCTGAATAAATGTTTAGTTCATTTTAAATCTTCGAAGTGTGATACTTTATAGAAACGATAAGAGAACGCGTTAAGAAGGCCAGTGGTGGGTATTTCATTGGTTTTCTACACACCAGAGGTTACGTATTTTCGTAATTCTCGTGCTTTTGAGCTTTCTTTTAGTGGTTTTCCATGGGTTTTCTTAACGTTGTCTCAGTTAGGAATTCCTGTACCCCATTATCCTCGTCACGTATTGGGTAGAATCTGGGGGTTATCTAGCCGGGGTTTTCAGTTTCTATGATCCAGGTACCATCGAGGGATCCCAACATGCTGATGGTTGGTGTTTCGGGTACAGTACCTAGGAGCCCTAAACTAAATAATACAAGCTTATAGACACTGCATTGTGTCAATAATACTATGAAGAACAATCTGCTAACAGGGTGGGTACTGTTCCCGAAATTCGTATAACCAACACCCATTATCCTAGAGATGGAAAGGATCTCAAGGGACGTTGATACCCAGCTAGATAAATCATAAATTCCCTGCTAGGCGGATAGCTAGGAACCTCTCGGGACAACGGTACTTATAAAAATACGATAGTACTACTACCTACTGTGGTTACATACAAAACTCCTACAATAAAGTATTGATCGGACGAGATTCTCGGAATCTCAGGGGTGAACGGTTTAAAAGCGGGTGCCAGTATCTAACTACTAGTACCACCGCATCAGATTATTAAATAAGGAGATCGTAAATTTCTATAAACAGAACAGGTAAACTAAACAGTGCCTGCAAGTTTATTCAAAAAACAGGACAACATTACAAATTTCCAACAAACATTAATTAAATAACCCTTCACACTTTGAGAACTAAAGTTTGAATCTCAAAATTAAAATCGTAACTTCTCTTAGAAATAAACTTCACCGTGAATTTCGAGGTCAGGACATCTCTGAGTTCTCATTTACGGAGTAAATGAGACTTCAACATCATAGATTTCTTGTCTATCTATATTCTTAAATAATCAACCAAACATGTTGATCCAACTGTAATTTGAAAAATAATTCCATTATAAAACGCCGTTACTATAGAAATTTTGCCCCTATATGATACAATGTTTCCTTAAATTCACTTAAATACATGTGTGGCCGTTAGGGGCAACCCTGCACCCTATTAACAGCATATATTGTTGTGAAAGACATTGCCAAGTTCTGTTAGTTGTACCTTAGCTATCAGAACCTTTTTGACAATCTTAAACTATTATCGATAATAAAATATTTCCTTTATTTACTCTATTATCGTTCCCTCCACGATATGTTATCCTTCAATGATCTTCCTACATCTTACTTCCATTCTTCATCTCTTTATATTTCCATTATAGATCACAATTTATTCAATACTATCGTTATATTTGTCATCTTCAGTTGAACATATGTCACGAGCATTTAAGCTAATAACTGTTCTACAAAAGACAACATCTTGATAAAAACGATAATCATATATCTCATCTTATATATATATAAAAGGAATGTCTCTCTGTACGTCTTTTATGCGTTCATAAACCATTCATCCGATTGCGATCAAATGTTGGTGCGTTGTTGTAAACACTTCCGGGATGATCATAGGCATAGTTAATCCATTTCACCATAGATAACGCGGGAGAAGTTTAAACAAATGCGTAATGGCGATGCGTTCATATACAATTCGTCCGATTGCGATCAAATTTTGGAGAGTTGTTGTGCACAGTCCCAGAAAAGTAATAGGCGTAGTAAATCCAATTTACAATGGATGGCGCGTGAGTAGCTTCAACAAAATGGCGTGCGTTTGTTTCAAGAAAGTCCCACATGCGTTCATATACCATTCACCCCATTGCAATGAAACTTGAGTGAGATGTTTTGTACACTTCAGGTAAGATTTATGGCTTAGTAAATCCACTTAACAATAGGTAGCGCACGAGTAGATTCAACAAATGAGCGACGATGGGCGAAGCGTTTCAACAAAGTCCTGTATACGGTCAAATACCATTCGTCCGATAGCGATGAAACTTGGGTGAGAGGTTGTGTACACTACAGGCAAGGTTTCTGGTTTAGTAAATCCATGTTATAATTGGTAGCGCACGAGTAGATTCAACAAATGAGCGACGACGCGCTAAGCGTTTCAACAAAGTCCCGTATTCGTTCATATACCATTTATCCGATAGCGATGAAACGAGGGTGAGATGTTGTGTACACTCCAGGGAAGGTTTCTAGCTTAGTAAATCCATGTTACAATACGTAGCGCTAGAATGGATTCAACAAATGTGCGACGAATCGCGAAGTGTTTCGACAAAGACCCTTATGCGTTCATATACAATCGTCCGATAGAGATGAAACTTTGGTGAGTTGTTGCGTACACTCCAGGGAAGGTTTCTGATATATTAAATCCATTTTACAATTGGTAGCAAACGGGTAGATTTAACTAATAAGCGACAGCGCGTGAATCGTTTAAATAAAGTCCCGTATGCGATCATATACCATTCATCCGAGTGTGATAAAACTTAGGAAAGCTGAGTACAGTCCTGCGAAGGTTCATGAATTAGTAAGTCTGTTTTTCAATGGGTGGCGCACAAGAAGATTCAACAAATGAGTGACGGCGCGAATCGTTTAAACAAAATCCCGTATGCGTTCATATGCCATTCATCCGATTGCGATGAAACTTTGATGAGTTGTTGTGTACACGTCAGGAAAGGTTTCGAGTTAGTAAATCCATTTTACAATAGGTAGCGTACGAGTATATTCAACAAATGTGTGACGGCGCTATAATAGTTTCAGCAGTCCCGTATGCGTTCATATACCATTCATTTCATTGCGATGTAACTTTCGTGAGTTGTTGATCATGCTCCCGTGAATGTTTCAGAGATAGTAAATATTCTTTAGCCTACTTTCGATTTTTGCAAAAAATGAAAGTAGACTTATGAGGTCAACATAGGGCGAAAAAAGTGTGTCTGTCTGTGTGTGTGTATGTGTGTGTGTGAGTCTGTGTGTGTGTCTGTGTGTCTGTGTGTGTGTGTGTGTGTGTGTGTGTGAGTGTGTGTACTCTGAATGTCTGTCCCCCCCTATCAATTCGAACACGGTGAATGCGAATTGAACGAAATTTGGTACAAAGGTAGCACTAGCAAAGGACACCTCAGTGTCATGTTTTATATCGCCGCCATCTTGACGGAAACGTAATGGCGGCCTCACAAATGTTCAAAACTTAAATCAAATTACGACTAATCTAATCATCCGATCTCTACCAAATTTTGCAACAACATACCTATATGGGGGAAGCATCCTTTGACCAAACCAATAGGTCATCAGCGTAATAGTTTGCGGATGGCGGCCATATTTGTGTGAAAATCGATTCCCCCTATTAATTCGAACACGGTGCAACCAAATGGAACGAAATTTGGTACAGAGGTAGTACTAACAAAAGGCACCTCAGTGTCATGTTTTATATCGCCGCCATCTTGACGGAAACGTAATAGCGGCCACACAAATGTTCAAAGCTTAAATCAAATTACGACTAACTTAATCATCCGATCTCTACCAAATTTTGCAACAACTTACCTTTATGGAGGGAGCATCCTTTGACCAAAGTAATAGGTCATCAGCGTAATAGTTTGCGGATGGCGGCCATATTTGTGTGAAAATCGATTCCCCCTATTAATTCGAACACGGTGCAACCGAATGGAACGAAATTTGGTACAGAGGTAGTATTAACAAAAGGCACCTCAGTGTCATGTTTTATATCGCCGCCATCTTGACGGAAACGTAATGGCGGCCTCACAAATGTTCAAAGCTTAAATCAAATTACGATTAACCTAATCATCCCATCTCTACCAAATTTTGCAACAACATACCCTTATAGAGGAACCATCCTTTGACCAAATGAATAGATCGTTAGCCTAATAGTTTGCGGATGCCGGCCATCTTTGTGTGAAAACCTATTCCCCTATTAATTCAAACACGGTGAAACCGAATGGAACGAAATTTAGTACAGAGGTAGCACTAGCAAAGGGCATCTCAGTGTCATGTTTTATATCGCCGCCATATTGACAGAAACGTAATGGCGGCCACACAAATGGTCAAAGCTTAAGTTAAATTACGACTAACATAACCATCCGATCTCTACCAAACTTTGCAACAACATAACTTTATGGAGGGAGCATCCTTTGACCAATCTAATAGGTTATTAGCCTAATAGTTTGCGGATGGCGGCCATCTTTATGTCAAAATTGATTCTCCCTATTAATTCGAACACGGTGGAACCGAATGGAACGAAATTTGGTACAGAGGTAGCACTAGCAAAGGGCACCTCAGTGTCTTGTTTTATATCGCCGCCATCTTGACTGAAACGTAATGGCGGCCACACGAATGTTCAAAGCTTAAATCAAATTACGATTAACCTAATCATCCGATCTCTACCAAATTTTGCAACTACATACCTTTATGGAGGGAGCATCCTTTGACCAATCTAATAGGTCATTCGCCTAATAGTTTGCGGATAGCGGCCATCTTTATGTCAAAATTGATTCCCCATATTAATTCGAACACGGTGGAACCGAATGGAACGAAATTTGGTACAGAGGTAGCACTAGCAAAGGGCACCTCAGTGTCATGTTTTATATCACCGCCATCTTGATGGAAACGTAATGGCGGCCAAACAAATGTTTAAAGCTTAAATCAAATTACGACTAACATAACCATCCGATCTCTACCAAACTTTGCAACAACATACCTTTATGGAGGGAGCATCCTTTGACCAATCGAATAGGTCATTAGCCTAATAGTTTGCGGATGGCGGCCATCTTTATGTCAAAATTTATTCCCCCTATTAATTCGAACACGGTGGAACCGAATGAACGAAATTTGGTACAGAGGTAGCACTAGCAAAGGGCACCTCAGTGTCATGTTTTATATCACCGCTATCTTGACGGAAACGTAATCGCGGCCACCCAAATGTTAAGAGCTAAAATGTAATTACGACTAACCTAATAATCTAGTCTCTACCAAATTTTGCAACACCTTATCTTTATGTGGGAAACATATTCTGACCAAACTGCAAGAACATCAGCCCAATAGTTTGCAGATGGTGGCCAAGTATGTGTGCAAATCGATTCCCCCTATCAATTCAAACACGGTGAAACCGAATTGAACGAAATTTGGTACAGAGGTAGCACTAGCAAAGGGCACCTCATATTCATGTTTAATATCCCTATAGCACGTTGTATTTCAACAAGCGACTACAACCAACATTCAATCATACTCCTTGTAAAGGACAAAGAGTTATAACAAAACCCATGCATTTAGGAGAAAGTAGGCTATATGTTCTTTACTGAACATCTTGTTTTATAATAGTTTAGAGATGGTTGACGGAAAAAGAAGAAAATATTGGTAATCCAAAAGCACTGCAACTAACAAAGTCAAAACCCCAACACTTTCTCCGATTGGCATTGCAACGCATGCCGGGTACAGCTAGTATATATATATATATATATATATATATATATATATATAAAGGAATGTCTGACTGTTCGCCTTTTATGCGTTCATAAACCATGCAACCGATTGCGATCAAATTTTGGTGAGTAGTTGTACACACTATCAGAAGTTTCATAGGCATAGATAATCCATTTCACAACAGATAGCGCGTGACTAGTTTAAACAAATGCGTAATGGCGATGCGTTCATATACATTTCATCTGATTGCGATCAAATATTGATGAGTTATTGTGCACTTTCCCGGAAAAGTTATAGGCGTACCGTAGTAAATCCAATTTACAATAGACGGCGCGCGAGTAGCTTCAAAAAAATGGCGTGCGTTTGTTTCAAGAAAGTCCCACATGCGTTCATATACCATTCATCCCATTGTGATGAAACTTGGGTGAGATGTTCTGTACACTTCAGGTAAGGTTTCTGGCTTAGTAAATCCAGTTAACAATAGGTAGCGCACGAGTAGATACAACAAATGGGTGACGACGGGCGAAGCGTTTCAACAAAGTACTTTATGCGTTCATATACCATTCATTTCATAGCGATGAAACTTTGGTGAGTTGTTGAGCACGCTCCCATTATATTTTTTTAGATAGTAATTGAATTTTAAAATAGTCTAGAGGTGGTTAACGTAAAAAAAAATATTGGGAATCCAAAGGCTCTTCAACAAACAAAGTTACAACGCCAACACTTTCTTTGATTGGCATTGCAACGCATGCTGGGTACAACTAGTGTATATATAAAGGAATGTCTGTCTTTTCGTCTTTTATGCGTTCATAAACCATTCATCCTATTGCGATCAAATTTTGGAGAGTTCTTGTAGACACTATTGGGATGTTCATAGGCATAGTTAATCCATTTCACAATAGATGGAGCGCGAGTATTTTAAGCAAATAAGTAATGGCGATGCGTTCATATACAATTCATCCGATTGCGATCAAATTTTGGTGAG
Source organism: Meconema thalassinum (assembly GCA_946902985.2). NCBI lineage: Eukaryota > Metazoa > Arthropoda > Insecta > Orthoptera > Tettigoniidae > Meconema > Meconema thalassinum. The sequence goes on from OX336397.1 coordinate 20,562,109, forward strand.
TTGTTGTGCACAGTCCCGGAAAAGTCCCACATGCATTCATATACCATTCATCCCATTGCGATGAAACTTGGGTGAGATGTTCTGTACACTTCAGGCAAGGTTTATGGCTTAGTAAATCCATATTATAATTGGTAGCGCACGAGTAGATTCAACAAATGGGCGACGACGCACGAAGCGTTTCAACAAAGTCCCGTATGCGTTCATATACTATTCGTCTGATAGCGATGAAACTTGGGTGAGATGTTGTGTACACTTCAGGGAAGGTTTCTGGGTTAGTAAATGCACTTTGCAATAGGTATCGCACAAGTAGATTAAACAAATGTGCGACGACGCACGAAGTGTTTCAACATAGTCCCGTATGCGTTCATATACCATTCGTCCGATAGCGAGTATACTTGGGTGAGTTGTTGTGTACACTCCAGGGAAAGTTTCAGGCTTACTAAGTCCATTTTACAATAGGTAGCGCACACGTAGATTCAACAAATGAGCGAAGACGCGCGAAGCGTTTCAACAAAGTCCCATATGGGTTCTTATACCATTCGTCCGATAGCGACAAAACTTAGGTGAGATGTTGTGTACACTTCAGGGAACGTTTCTGGCTTACTACATCCACTTTACAATAGGATTCGCACAAGTAGATTCAACAAATGATCGACGGCATGCGAATCGCTTGAACAAAGTCGCGTAGCGTTCAAATACAATTCATCTGATTGCTATGAATCTTTGGTGGAATTGTTTTGCACACTCCAGGAAAGGGTCCTGGCTTAGTAAATCCTTTTTGCAATACGTAGCGCACGAGTAGATTAAACAAATGAGTAACGGCGTGCGTATCGTTTAAAAAAAATCGTATGCGTTCATATACCATTCATGCGATTGCAATGAAATATACAGAAATGTTGTTTCCACTCCCGCAAAGATTTCTGAATTATCAAATCCATTTTACAATTGGTAGCGCACGAGTACATTCAACTAATGAGCGACAGCGCGTGAATCGTTTCAACCAAGTCCCGTAGGCGTTCATATACCATTCATCCGATTGTTATAAAACGTCGGTGAGTTGAGTACAGTCCTGCGAAGGTGTATGAATTAGTAAATCCGTATTTCAATGGGTGGCGCACAAGAAGATTCAACAAATGGGTGAAGGCGCGTGAATCGTTTAAACAAAGCCCCGTATGCGTTCATATACCATTCATTTCATTGCGATGAAACTTGGATGAATTGTTGAGCACGCTCCCATTATATTTGTTTTAGATAGTAAATGAATTTTACAATAATTAAGAGGTGGTTAACGGAAAATAAATATATATTGGGAATCCAAAAGCACTTCAACAAACAAAGTTACAACGCCAACACTTTCTTTGATTGGCATTCCAACGCATGCCGGGCACAGCTAGTATATATAAAGGAATGTCTGTCAGTTCGTCTTTTATGCGTTAATAAACCATTCATCCGATTGCGATCAAATTTTGGGGAGTTCTTGTAGACACTTTTGGGATGTTCATGGGCATAGTTATTCCATTTCACAATAGATGGAGCGCGAGTAGTTTAAACAAATGCGTAATGGCGATGCGTTCATATACAATTCATCCGATTGCGATCAAATTTTGGTGAGTTTTTGTGCACTGTCCCGGAAAAGTTATAGGCATAGTAAATCCAATTTACAATAGATGGTGCGCAAGTAGCTTCAACAAGATGGCGTGCGTTTGTTTCAATGAAGTCCCATATGCGTTCATATACCATTCATCCCATTGCGATGAAACTTGGGTGAGATGTTCTGTACACTTCATGTAAGGTTTCTGGATTAGTAAATCCACATAACAATAGGTAGTGCATGACTAGATTCAACAAATGTGTGACGATGGGCGAAGCGTTTCAACAAAGTTCTGTATGCGTTCACATACCATTCGTACGATAGCGATGAAACTAGGGTGTGAGGTTGTGTACACTACAGGCAAGGTTTCTGGCTTAGTAAATCCATGTTGTAATAGGTAGCGCACGAGTAGATTCAACAAATGGGCGACGACGCGCGAAGCGTTTCAACAAAGTCCTGTATGCGTTCATATACTATTCGTCTGATAGCGATGAAACTTGGGTGAGATGATGTGTACACTTAAGGGAAGGTTTCTGGCTTAGTAAATCCGCTTAACAATAGGTAGCGCACGAGTTGATTCAACAAATGAGCGACGACGGGCAAAGCATTTTAACAAAGTCTGTACTACGACTGAACTCGATCGATGCTAGAAGTAGAACGTTTGCCCTGACGCTCTGGCCTTTCTCTTCTGGTCAATAAAATGGCGTCTATCGTGTCAGACCTTGAAAGTGTACTTCATAGCCAAATATTGCCTTAATGAGCATTCATCGTAAAATAATATTCATATGATGTGATTTAATTTCAATTTCAAACAGAACTCTGACATTTAATTTCATCGAAAAGTAATTCAAAGTAATTGTTAAAATATTGCTCTCCGCCAAAATATAATATTCTGATTGGTTAATATTCAGTCATGTGATCTCTATTGTTTTAATTTCCTCGCGTTGGTCTCGTGGTGCAAAGTGAGTCGTGGAAAATCGGCGCGTGTCAAGGTGACTTTACTCTCCCCTCTGGCACGTGATCTATAAAACTTTTTTCCTCTCGAAAGTATCACCGACAATCTTGCTAACTTTTCATATTCCTGATCGAACCAAATCTCATTCTTCCCATGTTAATTATTTCATACTACAAAACTATCTTCTTCTCTGCGTGTAAAATGGACAGATAAAAACATTCAACTCAGACAGCGGGCTTGCATCTGCTCTGACATTCCATAAAATGAAGCGGGTAGCCTACTAAGTTCCTTTATTTCAAAACATAGATTCTTACGTACAAAGAGTTCAATGCCAGACTTGTGACATATCCAAAGTCTTTTAAATATGGGTTCAGTACCTAGGAGCATTAACCTGAATGATATTAGCTTAAATATTCTACAGGTTCGTCAATGCCTTATTAGTAGTGTGAAGATAACCAACCGCATACAGTATGGTGGGTACCTATGAGATAAGAACTGAATGATATTACCTTAATGACGTTCCAGACGAGTTGACACCTTTAGAGGAACATAGGCTACATAGGGTGGGTACATAAGGGCTCTAAACTGCATGTTTTGTGCTTAAAAAGAATTCAGTATGTAAATTCCTCTAAGAAGAACCATCTGTTTACCATATACATGGATGCATAGGAGCAGTAAGATGAATGAGACATCCCAATTGTAGCAATACGTCTAACATAAACCATCTTTTCACAGTATAGGTCCTATGAGCACTAATGTGAATGATATTAGCTCAAAGACACTCTTGGTTTGCCTATACCTTAAATGTAGTGTGTTAGAACCAGCCGTCTAGAGTATGATTGGAAACTAGGAGACGAAACTCAAAGATATTACCTCCAAGAGTGTTATACCTCTGAGAGTAACCATCTGCAAAGAGACTGGGTGGGTACCTAGGAGCTCTAAACCAAATGATATTAGCTTAAAGGCACTGTAGGGTGTCAATCCCTCTAAGAGGAACCATCTGCTCACAGTCGTGGTGGGAACCAAGTGCTCTAAACCAAATGATATTAGCTTAAAAGCACTCCAGGGTGTCAATCTCTCTAAAAGGAACCATATGCTCACAATCGTGGTGGGTACCTAAGTGCTCTAAACTGAATTACTCTACCGTATATTAACGGAGATACGGAATCGCCTATCTTACCAATGTTAAATTTGTTTAATTTAATTCATGTTCCTTTTCGGCAGAATCTAATAAAGATATGATATAAATATATGCCACATTTCATTCAAACGTTACTTAACATATTAATGGAGTGAATTTTATATTGGATTTCAGGGGAGTCAGAAATTATTCTTTAAAAATTGTCAAAAAATATAATTAGTCTTTCTTTCTTTCTTTCTTTCTTAAAAAAAACAGCCAAAACCCAAACGGTTTTACTTTAAACAAGTTAACATCTGCATTAAATTATTAACTACTATGAGATAAAATTTATGGTGAAAATTTCACAGCTCTCTGTCAAACAGTCACCTAGAAAAAGGAACATACATACTAAAACAATGGAACTGAGAAAACTGCATTTAAAATTTTCCACACATGATGATTATCTTATTAATAGCTCTGTCGTGAATTAAAACTATGACAATTTAAAATGGTTAAACTATAATGTATTAAACCCCACTTCAGAGATTCATAACATACCAAAAAATGTTGATTTTGACAATTGTAACCGTTTCGTATCCCGCTAGACACTAGAGGTGTGTCAATAGGAGGATCCCTCTCCCCACAGTCTGTGTTGGTAATTTGGAACCCTTAACTAACTTAATAAGGCTGCTGGTTGTGTCAATTCCGTTAAGGTGATCAGTCTGGATGGGTAACTATATCAATCAATCAATCAATCTTTATTCTGTCACTAAGCACAGAGTATACATTAGACATTGTCACATACATGTTGTAAGCAAATAATTACATACCGGTATACATATATAAGTTATATATTACATTTTGGAACGTAATATTCCCAGAAATCTTAATTAAATACCGATTACTTCCATTTCAAAGAACTCCTTAGTTGAATAGAAAGGATGTTGTACGAGCCGTTGCTTCAGTTTTGACTTAATTTATTATTAGGAGCAACCTGTACACTAGAGGCTCGGACTTTTGTTACAACTGCTGGTTCATCCTTGAGAACAAAACAACTACTTTCTTTAATTATAAAATATTGTGTATATGCTGTAGTTGAGGATAAAATAAAACAACCAATTATCCTAATCCCATCAGACGAAATAGTATTTTATTTTATATTTCCGAGATATTCGAAGTCTTGATGCTGTGTTACAGAGGACGTTACTCAGGACGCTCAAGCGCGCTGGGGCTCTCCGAGTTCATTAGAAGAAGTCCGTGTACCGACAAGACATTTCCTTATGTTAAATGTTAAATGTATGTTAATACTTAAACATGTAACATATTGTAACATCACTGGGGACATCGTCAGCTTAAATGCACTTTTATTATAAAGCTTATAAATAAATGCTTAGAATTTGATAATCATCAGTTTACATAATAGCCAATAAGAAAAGAATACAAGAATTCCTTACAAATTAATAAAACTTAGGCCTACTAAACGTATTGAATATTGATGCAAACTAAGGTAAACGGATCTACTTGCCAAAACTACTAGGATAATTATTTTAAAACATATATTATAACAAAGTGGAAAATGTGCACATTCCTGCAAAATGAAAGAAAATGCTTTGCCCTAGAGGCATTTTCTTCACTATAATTATGCTAGTAATGATGGAATTCTTTCAGGACACGACAGAATATGGTATCTCTCACACGCTCTCTTGCGCAACACACACACACAATTCCCATCTGGTGACTCTAAGTGTGTATTTCTGCAAACCTTGACCATTGCACAGTAATTCTCGTTACTAGTTGTCTCAGCTCGTAGTTTCCTTGCGTCTAGAGGTCGGATGCCATCGCTTCGGCACTGTGAAACTCAGTCCAAATGCCTATTTCCTTCTGCTTGCACTTCTTAAAAAACACTGTACTCACGCTGGTAGTTGGCAATAGATACTGGGTTCTTAGATCTTCCACCAGAGAGGGCTGCCTAGTGAGTTCATAGACCAGTTTCGATGGGGTTGATGGTGACAGACATAGTACGCGTTTAAAGTAAGTTACTTTGTCTTTCTCCATTTCAGCTATGTTCCCTTCCGTGAGGCGTGTCCATGTGAGTTCTATTCCATAACTCAGTATGGGTGGAATTTCATTCTAAAAAGGGCGAAAGCTGTGGTCAATGACAATTCACTCAAACTCTTTATATCGCTTATGGCTACTATGGCACCCCTAGATTTCTCCTTCACATGCTTTGAGAAAGAAATTCGTTATGGCTGTAAAGTAACACCGAGGTAGCAAAAGTGATTAACCAGTGTTAAGGGGGTTCCATTGAGACAGATTATATCTGCTGGGCTTAATCGATCTCCTTGTAATACGCCAGATTGTCATTAACTTGTATGTAGTTAGAGAATAGAATATATTCTATTTAAGGAAGAAGGAAGATTGTAGTTTTACCTGGCCGTGAATCTTGTGATTATGAGCCACGGGACCTCCCTTTTACGTGGAATCCAAACCACAGGACATGGCATTTCACTTCGAAAATCTCACATGTATTGACCGGGAATCGAACCCAGTCCACCTTGGTGAGAGGCCAGGAGCTTGACCACTGCGCCACAACGCCCCTAAACTTCTATTTTAGTTGTCATATAATACGTCGGCCCTAAGTTAATTGCTAGATTATGAACCATATTTTGACGGACTACAAGGTTTTCTTTTGTTTGAATGCCTCGTGGACATCGTTTAGTAAACATTGGAGAGCCTGGAGGATTGACCGTCCCTGTCTGAAACCAAATTGTTCATCAGGTATCATGTTGTAAGTATTTTGTGGAGTAGTTTGCTTAGAGCCTAAAACGCGCATTCATATCACCCTTGTCGCCTTTTCCTTTATATAGGCTAATACTTTCATAAAGAAATAACTGGAATCAGGGGGGTATATACAATTTATTTGGGGGGGGGGGGGGGTTGGCTATCCTGGAAAATTGTGAGTATTCTCTGGGAATTGTCACCGCAAAATACCCCAAAATATCAACCAATATCTTAGAGCATAATAACTTTGTGTAATTATTTTAGATAAGATTCAAAGTTTGTATAGCCTACAATCACTGGCAATACAAACAAGTTGTAAACTACAACACAATACACAAACAAAATGTTAAGCCTAATGAATGTTCTATTATGAATGGCAAATATCTAAATATTTGTCAATTTACTAAGCAGAAAGGTTAACAGTTGATGGACTAATTTATATCTCAAAAGTACCATACTGTGGAATTCACAGTTTTGCCTCACAAGGATGAGCCCTCAGACTAGAATTAAAATCTCTCGGCATAGCCAGGAATCGAATTCGGACCTCCGGGGTGGCAGCCTTGAATGCTAGCCACTATACCACGAGTTAGCCTAATTTCAATCTTAATATTGTTTATAACTTAGCCAATAAGTTAAGAGTAGGATACAACCAAATGTACAATTATGTTATGCTCTTACCAAAGCAAGACTATCTTAATTCTTATAGACTATTTTCGGGGGGAGGGGGGGGGGGGACGGAGCCCCCTCAGCACCCCCGTTATATACGCCCCTAACAGGAATACTGCCTGCTGAATTGCATTTGAAAAGCCTTGTCCACGCTTCTGCAGGTATGTGTAGAGAAGCCTTGAGATGTTCATTGCAGATATTACTGGGTGCCATTGCCTGTTTACTTATTGTCGAGCGTATGGCTTCCGTCACTTCCGCTACTGTTGATACCCGAGTGTGGCACGCTGATTCTAACCGCCGCGTATCTGTACTTTTGTCCATCTGTGAGAGGAGACCCTGGGAGTGGTCTTCCCACTTTTGATTTGGGTATATCTAATGGAAGATGTGCAATTCTTCATTTTAGCGCCTTGAAGGGGGCGTTCTCTGCGTCCCGTAAAAGCCTGGCTCCTTCCAGGGCCATATATTGGTTTCTGGTTTCTTTGAATATCCTTTTATATATTTTGCGACTGCCTGAGTATTCCTACAAGTGATCTACGAGGCCTGAGTCCCTTGCTCTGTGAAGGGCGTGTAGTTGTGTCTTTCGTCATTCATAGTATGTTGCGTTGGGCCAGGGTTCAGCTGTTTTATTGTCTGATTTTCCCGGAACGATGGCGTATTCGATGATATTTCCATATTTTTAATCCGGTATCCATATTAAACCCATTGATGAACTATATCGCTGTTTGTATTCTTGGGCCTTTAATCTTCATTTGTTCTGATAAAAGTTTCCTTGGTGATCTTGTGCTGCGATTTTGGGCTGTGCTCCAAGCGGTATCCATGATGAAGGATGCGATGATTGGCAGGTGTTTGCTTAATACTACAGCATTAGCTATTTTCCCGTCTGTTAGTTGTAGTCTCTTCAAATTCGTGAAAATTAGATCAATTTTATTGTGCTTCTGCCATTCTGGCAGATGTAGGTTTTATCGCATGTATTAACTAAAGAGAGACCTTCCTCTTCCAAATGTGAAATAACAGCTTATACATTTTCTTGTATTATATCAATGCGACAATTCAAATCGCCAGCTATTATTAGAGTCTCCTCTTTATTTATCTTGTTTATTACATGGCTCACTTCGGTAATAATATATTTTAATTCTAGCTCTGGTTGGAAATATGCGGCCACCATGATACTATTGGATTTGGTCTTTGCAGCTAGATTGTTGTCTGTATCGTGAATGATACGAAAGGAACATAGCCAAGGTTTTAGAGGTATGGTTATTCCTCCTTTGGGTCTTTCTAATTTTCCCTGTGAGGCGAAGGAATGTATTGTGTAATGGTTGGGAGAATACCAATCTTTGGAGAGGAAAGTCTCTGTTAGAACAATCGGCTAAAATATTGGGATTTAGCTGTTGGAAAGTCGTGACTAAGCCTTCGACGTTCCAATTCATTATCGCTAGGCGTCTCTTATGCGTCAAGTGAAACTCCCTCATCGCTTGATCTTTGAAAGCGAAATCTACAGAATTAGTTTTCTCCAAATGCGGAAAGCGGAAACCAACTCTGAAGGCTTTAGTTCCTCCTCTAGTAACAATCTCTTCGACATCTATGTCAACATGTATTCTTTTCTCAAGTTATTCCTTGAATGGTGTGACAGTAGTGACGTCCTTAAATCTTCCTACGAAAAGTCACGCCATTTTCTCTATGACTTGAAGTTCCGCATCTTCCTTTGTACCAACTACTGATGCCCCCTTGGGCTGTTGGAAATTTGTGTTCCTAGTTGTTCTGGATGCAACGTCTGAGAGAAGGCGAGTATCCTCAGTAGAGTTGATGACTTCCTATGAGACAGCATCCCCTATATCTATACAAAGTCTTGCCTCAGTTGTGGTAAATCCCTGCTAGAACCTAGGGAGAGCCTTTCTGTACCAAATCGTGCTGTACTCTCGTCATTATTGACAGCAGTGCGATTTCTTTCTAGTTCTTCTAGATACAACTTCTGAGAAAAGGTTATCATAGATCGATTAAAAGCTTCTTTCATTGGCATTAACATAGCAATATAAGTGTGCGGTAAGTGAAGTTCCCTTAGTAGTCAACTACGTTGTCAAACACGATTTTGTAAACAAAGGTCGTCAAAGCCAGAAGCAGAAGGAGTACAGAATTCAGTGAGGTATGAACTTACCATAAATGAGCCTGTCTCCCTTAGATTTAGATGTAACGCCGTTAAGTACCGAAGGCCAAGGGCACGATGCATCAGGAAGCGTTCAGTGTACAACCGGCGAGCTTCATGACAGTTCCCCTCAGCCAACCCATACATGAGATGCATGCCGGCGCATTCATCATTAGAAGAACCGTCCGCCAAGGCTAATGTGACACTTCCACACTGTAAAGTGGAGCTGGAAAGTCTCCTGCGTATCGGGTTTGAAGTAAACCCCATAGAATGTGCCGTGCAACTTGCAGCGGCAGCCGTTTGTTTACATCCAAGGCACGGTGGAAGCGCCACCATGTCCCAGCTGACCAATGAGGCGTCACTTTCCCTATCCCCTCCCCGCAGCCTCATCGCTCCCACCTGAGTGTGGCAGCCGTTTGTTTACATCCAAGGCACAGTGGAAGCGCCACCATGTCCCAGCTGACCAATGAGGCGTCACTTTCCGTATCCCCTCCCCGTAGCCTCATCGCTCCCACCTGTGTGTGGCAGCCGTTTGTTTACATCCAAGGCACGGTGGAAGCGCCACCATGTCCCAGCTGACCTATGAGGCGTCACTTTCCCTATCCCCTCCCCACAGCCTCATCGCTCCCGTCTGTGTGTGGCAGCCGTTTGTTTACATCCAAGGCACGGTGGAAGCGCCACCATGTCCCAGCTGACCAATGAGGCGTCACTTTCCCTATCCCCTCCCCGCAGCCTCATCGCTCCCGTCTGTGTGTGGCAGCCGTTTGTTTACATCCAAGGCACGGTGGAAGCGCCAGCATGTCCCAGCTGACCAATGAGGCGTCACTTTCCCTATCCCCTCCCCGCAGCCTCATCGCTCCCGTCTGAGTGTGGCAGCCGTTTGTTTACATCCAAGGCACGTTGGAAGCGCCAACATGTCCCAGCTGACCAATGAGGCGTCACTTTCCCTATCCCCTCCCCACAGCCTCATCGCTCCTGTCTGTGTGTGGCAGCCGTTTGTTTACATCCAAGGCACGGTGGAAGCGCCACCATGTCCCAGCTGACCAATGAGGCGTCACTTTCCCTATCCCCTCCCCGCAGCCACAACGCTCCCGTCTGTGTGTGGCAGCCGTTTGTTTACATCCAAGGCACGGTGGAAGCGCCACCATGTCCCAGCTGACCAATGAGGCGTCACTTTCCCTATCCCCTCCCCGCAGCCTCATCGCTCCCGTCTGTGTGTGGCAGCCGTTTGTTTACATCCTAGGCACGGTGGAAGCGCCACCATGTCCCAGCTGACCAAAGAGGCGTCACTTTCCCTATCCCCTCCCCGCAGGCTCATCGCTCCCGTCTGTGTGTGGCAGCCGTTTGTTTGCATCCAAGGCACGGTGGAAGCGCCACCATGTCCCAGCTGACCATTGAGGCGTCACTATCCCTATCCCCTCCCCACAGCCTCATCGCTCCCACCTGTGTGTGGCAGCCGTTTGTTTACATCCAAGGCACGGTGGAAGCGCCACCATGTCCCAGCTGACCAATGAGGCGTCACTTTCCCTATCCCCTCCCCGCAGCCTCATCGCCCCTGTCTGTGTGTGGCTGCCGTTTGTTTACATCCAAGGCACGGTGGAAGCGCCACCATGTCCCAGCTGACCAATGAGGCGTCACTTTCCCTATCCCCTCCCCGCAGCCTCATCGCTCCCGTCTGTGTGTGTCAGCCGTTTGTTTACATCCAAGGCCCGGTGGAAGCGCCACCATGTCCCAGCTGACCAATGAGGCGTCACTTTCCCTATCCCCTCCCCGCAGCCTCATCGCTCCCGTCTGAGTGTGGCAGCCGTTTGTTTACATCCAAGGCACGGTGGAAGCGCCACCATGTCCCAGCTGACCAATGAGGCGTCACTTTCCCTATCCCCTCCCCGCAGCCTCATCGCTCCCGTCTGTGTGTGGCAGCCGCTTGTTTACATCCAAGGCACGGTGGAAGCGCCACCATGTCCCAGCTGACCAATGAGGCACCACTTTCCCTATCCCCTCCCCGCAGCCTCATCGGTCCCGTCTGTGTGTGGCAGCCGTTTGTTTACATCCAAGGCACGGTGGAAGCGCCACCATGTCCCAGCTGACCAATGAGGCACCACTTTCCCTATCCCCTCCCCGCAGCCTCATCGCTCCCTTCTGAGTGTGGCAGCCGTTTGTTTACATCCAAGGCTCGGTGGAAGCGCCACCATGTCCCAGCTGACCAATGAGGCGTCACTTTCCCTATCCCCTCCCCGCAGCCTCATCGCTCCCGTCTGTGTGTGGCAGCCGTTTGTTTACATCCAAGGCACGGTGGAAGCGCCACCATGTCCCAGCTGACCAATGAGGCGTCACATTCCCTATCCCCTCCCCGCAGCCTCGTCGCTCCCGTCTGTGTGTGGCAGCCGTTTGTTTACATCCGAGGCACAGTGAAAGCGCCACCATGTCCCAGCTGACCAATGAGGCGTCACTTTCCCTATCCCCTCCCCGCAGCCTCATCGCTCCCGTCTGAGTGTGGCAGTCGTTTGTTTACATCCAAGGCACGGTGGAAGCGCCACCATGTCCCAGCTGACCAATGAGGCGTCACTTTCCCTATCCCCTCCCCGCAGCCTCATCGCTCCCGTCTGAGTGTGGCAGCCGTTTGTTTACATCCAAGGCACGGTGGAAGCGCCACCATGTCCCAGCTGACCAATGAGGCGTCACTTTCCCTATCCCCTCCCCGCAGCCTCATCGCTCCCGTCTGTTTGTGGCAGCCGTTTGTTTACATCCAAGGCACGGTGGAAGCGCCACCATGTCCCAGCTGACCAATGAGGCGTCACTTTCCCTATCCCCTCCCCGCAGCCTCATCGCTCCCGTCTGTGTGTGGCAGCCGTTTGTTTACATCCAAGGCACAGTGGAAGCGCCACCATGTCCCAGCTGACCAATGAGGCGTCACTTTCCCTATCCCCTCCCCGCAGCCTCATCGCTCCCCTCTGAGTGTGGCAGCCGTTTGTTTACATCCAAGGCACAGTGGAAGCGCCACCATGTCCCAGCTGACCAATGAGGCGTCACTTTCCCTATCCCCTCCCCGCAGCCTCATCGCTCCCGTCTGTGTGTGGCAGCCGTTTGTTTACATCCAAGGCACGGTGGAAGCGCCACCAAGTCCCAGCTGACCAATGAGGCGTCACTTTCCCTATCCCCTCCCCGCAGCCACATCGCTCCCACCTGTGTGTGGTAGCCGTTTGTTTACATCCAAGGCACGGTGGAAGCACCACCATGTCCCAGCTGACCAATGAGGCGTCACTTTCCCGATCCCCTCCCCGCAGCCTCATCGCTCCCGTCTGTGTGTGGCAGCCGTTTGTTTACATCCAAGGCACGGTGGAAGCGCCACCATGTCCCAGCTGACCAATGAGGCGTCACTTTCCCTATCCCCTCCCCGCAGCCTCATCGCTCCCGTCTGTGTGTGGCAGCCGTTTGTTTACATCCAAGGCACGGTGGAAGCGCCACCATGTCCCAGCTGACCAATGAGGCGTCACTTTCCCTATCCCCTCCCCACAGACTCATCGCTCCCGTCTGAGTGTGGTAGCCGTTTGTTTACATTCAAGGCACGGTGGAAGCGCCACTATGTCCCAGCTGACCAATGAGGCGTCACTTTCCCTATCCCCTCCCCGCAGCCACATCGCTCCCGTCTGTGTGTGGCAGCCGTTTGTTTACATCCAAGGCACGGTGGAAGCGCCACCATGTCCCAGCTGACCAATGAGGCGCCACTTTCCCTATCCCCTCCCCGCAGCTACATCGCTCCCACCTGAGTGTGGCAGCCGTTTGTTTACATCCAAGGCACGGTAGAAGCGCCACCATGTCCCAGCTGACCAATGAGGCGTCACTTTCCCTATCCCCTCCCCGCAGGCTCATCGCTCCCGTCTGTGTGTGGCAGCCGTTTGTTTACATCCAAGGCACGGTGGAAGCGCCACCATGTCCCAGCTGACCATTGAGGCGTCACTATCCCTATCCCCTCCCCACAGCCTCATCGCTCCCACCTGTGTGTGGCAGCCGTTTGTTTACTTCCAAGGCACGGTGGAAGCGCCACCATGTCCCAGCTGACCAATGAGGCGTCACTTTCCCTATCCCCTCCCCGCAGCCTCATCGCCCCTGTCTGTGTGTGGCAGCCGTTTGTTTACATCCAAGGCACGGTGGAAGCGCCACCATGTCCCAGCTGACCAATGAGGCGTCACTTTCCCTATCCCCTCCCCGCAGCCTCATCGCTCCCGTCTGTGTGTGTCAGCCGTTTGTTTACATCCAAGGCCCGGTGGAAGCGCCACCATGTCCCAGCTGACCAATGAGGCGTCACTTTCCCTATCCCCTCCCCGCAGCCTCATCGCTCCCCTCTGAGTGTGGCAGCCGTTTGTTTACATCCAAGGCACGGTGGAAGCGCCACCATGTCCCAGCTGACCAATGAGGCGTCACTTTCCCTATCCCCTCCCCGCAGCCTCATCGCTCCCACCTGTGTGTGGCAGCCGTTTGTTTACATCCAAGGCACTGTGAAAGTGCCACCATGTCCCAGCTGACCAATGAGGCGTCACTTTCCCTATCCCCTCCCCGCAGCCTCATCGCTCCCGTCTGTGTGTGGCAGCCGTTTGTTTACATCCAAGGCTCGGTGGAAGCGCCACCATGTCCCAGCTGACCAATGAGGCGTCACTTTCCCTATCCCCTCCCCGCAGCCTCATCGCTCCCACCTGTGTGTGGCAGCCGTTTGTTTACATCCAAGGCACGGTGGAAGCGCCGGCATGTCCCAGCTGACCAATGAGGCGTCACTTTACCTATCCCCTCCCCGCAGCCTCATCGCTCCCACCTGTGTGTGGCAGCCGTTTGTTTACATCCAAGGCACGGTGGAAGCGCCACCATGTCCCAGCTGACCAATGAGGCGTCACTTTCCCTATCCCCTCCCCGCAGCCACATTGCTCCCACCTGTGTGTGGCAGCCGTTTGTTTACATCCAAGGCACGGTGGAAGCGCCACCATGTCCCAGCTGACCAATGAGGCGTCACTTTCCCTATCCCCTCCCCGCAGCCTCATCGCTCCCGTCTGAGTGTGGCAGCCGTTTGTTTACATCCAAGGCACGGTGGAAGCGCCACCATGTCCCAGCTGACCAATGAGGCGTCACTTTCCCTATCCCCTCCCCGCAGCCTCATCGCTCCCGTCTGAGTGTGGCAGCCGTTTGTTTACATCCAAGGCACGGTGGAAGCGCCACCATGTCCCAGCTGACCAATGAGGCGTCACTTTCCCTATCCCCTCCCCGCAGCCTCATCGCTCCCGTCTGTTTGTGGCAGCCGTTTGTTTACATCCAAGGCACGGTGGAAGCGCCACCATGTCCCAGCTGACCAATGAGGCGTCACTTTCCCTATCCCCTCCCCGCAGCTTCATCGCTCCCGTCTGTGTGTAGCAGCCGTTTGTTTACATCCAAGGCACAGTGGAAGCGCCACCATGTCCCAGCTGACCAATGAGGCGTCACTTTCCCTATCCCCTCCCCGCAGCCTCATCGCTCCCCTCTGAGTGTGGCAGCCGTTTGTTTACATCCAAGGCACAGTGGAAGCTCCACCATGTCCCAGCTGACCAATGAGGCGTCACTTTCCCTATCCCCTCCCCGCAGCCTCATCGCTCCCGTCTGTGTGTGGCAGCCGTTTGTTTACATCCAAGGCACGGTGGAAGCGCCACCAGGTCCCAGCTGACCAATGAGGCGTCACTTTCCCTATCCCCTCCCCGCAGCCACATCGCTCCCACCTGTGTGTGGTAGCCGTTTGTTTACATCCAAGGCACGGTGGAAGCACCACCATGTCCCAGCTGACCAATGAGGCGTCACTTTCCCTATCCCCTCCCCGCAGCCTCATCGCTCCCGTCTGTGTGTGGCAGCCGTTTGTTTACATCCAAGGCACGGTGGAAGCGCCACCATGTCCCAGCTGACTAATGAGGCGTCACTTTCCCTATCCCCTCCCCGCAGCCTCATCGCTCCCGTCTGTGTGTGGCAGCCGTTTGTTTACATCCAAGGCACGGTGGAAGCGCCACCATGTCCCAGCTGACCAATGAGGCGTCACTTTCCCTATCCCCTCCCCACAGACTCATCGCTCCCGTCTGAGTGTGGTAGCCGTTTGTTTACATTCAAGGCACGGTGGAAGCGCCACTATGTCCCAGCTGACCAATGAGGCGTCACTTTCCCTATCCCCTCCCCGCAGCCACATCGCTCCCGTCTGTGTGTGGCAGCCGTTTGTTTACATCCAAGGCACGGTGGAAGCGCCACCATGTCCCAGCTGACCAATGAGGCGCCACTTTCCCTATCCCCTCCCCGCAGCCACATCGCTCCCACCTGAGTGTGGCAGCCGTTTGTTTACATCCAAGGCACGGTAGAAGCGCCACCATGTCCCAGCTGACCAATGAGGCGTCACTTTCCCTATCCCCTCCCCACAGCCTCATCGCTCCCGTCTGAGTGTGGCAGCCGTTTGTTTACATCCAAGGCACGGTGGAAGTGCCACCAAGTCCCAGCTGACCAATGAGGCGTCACTTTCCCTATCCCCTCCCCGCAGCCTCATCGCTCCCACCTGTGTGTGGCAGCCGTTTGTTTACTTCCAAGGCTCGGTGGAAGCGCCACCATGTCCCAGCTGACCAATGAGGCGTCACTATCCCTATCCCCTCCCCGCAGCCACATCGCTCCCGTCTGTGTGTGGCAGCCGTTTGTTTACATCCAATGCACGGTGAAAGCGCCACCATGTCCCAGCTGACCAATGAGGCGTCACTTTCCCTATCCCCTCCCCGCAGCCTCATCGCTCCCGTCTGTGTGTGGCAGCCGTTTGTTTACATCCAAGGCAAGGTGGAAGCGCCACCATGTCCCAGCTGACCAATGAGGCCTCACTTTCCCTATCCCCTCCCCGCAGCCTCATCGCTCCCGTCTGTGTGTGGCAGCCGTTTGTTTACATCCAAGGCACGGTGGAAGGGCCACCATGTCCCAGCTGACCAATGAGGCGTCACTTTCCCTATCCCCTCCCCGCAGCCTCATCGCTCCCGTCTGTGTGTGGCAGCCGTTTGTTTACATCCAAGGCACGGTGGAAGCGCCACCATGTCCCAGCTGACCAATGAGGCGTCACATTCCCTATCCCCTCCCCGCAGCCTCATCGCTCCCACCTGTGTGTGGCAGCCGTTTGTTTACATCCAAGGCAAGGTAGAAGCGCCACCATGTCCCAGCTGACCAATGAGGCGTCACTTTCCCTATCCCCTCCCCGCAGCCTCATCGCTCCCACCTGTGTGTGGCAGCCGTTTGTTTACATCCAAAGCACGGTGGAAGCGCCACCATGTCCCAGCTGACCATTGAGGCGTCACTATCCCTATCCCCTCCCCACAGCCTCATCGCTCCCACCTGTGTGTGGCAGCCGTTTGTTTACATCCAAGGCACGGTGGAAGCGCCACCATGTCCCAGCTGACCAATGAGGCGTCACTTTCCCTATCCCCTCCCCGCAGCCTCATCGCCCCTGTCTGTGTGTGGCTGCCGTTTGTTTACATCCAAGGCACGGTGGAAGCGCCACCATGTCCCAGCTGACCAATGAGGCGTCACTTTCCCTATCCCCTCCCCGCAGCCTCATCGCTCCCGTCTGTGTGTGTCAGCCGTTTGTTTACATCCAAGGCCCGGTGGAAGCGCCACCATGTCCCAGCTGACCAATGAGGCGTCACTTTCCCTATCCCCTCCCCGCAGCCTCATCGCTCCCGTCTGAGTGTGGCAGCCGTTTGTTTACATCCAAGGCACGGTGGAAGCGCCACCATGTCCCAGCTGACCAATGAGGCGTCACTTTCCCTATCCCCTCCCCGCAGCCTCATCGCTCCCGTCTGTGTGTGGCAGCCGCTTGTTTACATCCAAGGCACGGTGGAAGCGCCACCATGTCCCAGCTGACCAATGAGGCACCACTTTCCCTATCCCCTCCCCGCAGCCTCATCGGTCCCGTCTGTGTGTGGCAGCCGTTTGTTTACATCCAAGGCACGGTGGAAGCGCCACCATGTCCCAGCTGACCAATGAGGCACCACTTTCCCTATCCCCTCCCCGCAGCCTCATCGCTCCCTTCTGAGTGTGGCAGCCGTTTGTTTACATCCAAGGCTCGGTGGAAGCGCCACCATGTCCCAGCTGACCAATGAGGCGTCACTTTCCCTATCCCCTCCCCGCAGCCTCATCGCTCCCGTCTGTGTGTGGCAGCCGTTTGTTTACATCCAAGGCACGGTGGAAGCGCCACCATGTCCCAGCTGACCAATGAGGCGTCACATTCCCTATCCCCTCCCCGCAGCCTCGTCGCTCCCGTCTGTGTGTGGCAGCCGTTTGTTTACATCCGAGGCACAGTGAAAGCGCCACCATGTCCCAGCTGACCAATGAGGCGTCACTTTCCCTATCCCCTCCCCGCAGCCTCATCGCTCCCGTCTGAGTGTGGCAGTCGTTTGTTTACATCCAAGGCACGGTGGAAGCGCCACCATGTCCCAGCTGACCAATGAGGCGTCACTTTCCCTATCCCCTCCCCGCAGCCTCATCGCTCCCGTCTGAGTGTGGCAGCCGTTTGTTTACATCCAAGGCACGGTGGAAGCGCCACCATGTCCCAGCTGACCAATGAGGCGTCACTTTCCCTATCCCCTCCCCGCAGCCTCATCGCTCCCGTCTGTTTGTGGCAGCCGTTTGTTTACATCCAAGGCACGGTGGAAGCGCCACCATGTCCCAGCTGACCAATGAGGCGTCACTTTCCCTATCCCCTCCCCGCAGCCTCATCGCTCCCGTCTGTGTGTGGCAGCCGTTTGTTTACATCCAAGGCACAGTGGAAGCGCCACCATGTCCCAGCTGACCAATGAGGCGTCACTTTCCCTATCCCCTCCCCGCAGCCTCATCGCTCCCCTCTGAGTGTGGCAGCCGTTTGTTTACATCCAAGGCACAGTGGAAGTGCCACCATGTCCCAGCTGACCAATGAGGCGTCACTTTCCCTATCCCCTCCCCGCAGCCTCATCGCTCCCGTCTGTGTGTGGCAGCCGTTTGTTTACATCCAAGGCACGGTGGAAGCGCCACCAAGTCCCAGCTGACCAATGAGGCGTCACTTTCCCTATCCCCTCCCCGCAGCCACATCGCTCCCACCTGTGTGTGGTAGCCGTTTGTTTACATCCAAGGCACGGTGGAAGCACCACCATGTCCCAGCTGACCAATGAGGCGTCACTTTCCCGATCCCCTCCCCGCAGCCTCATCGCTCCCGTCTGTGTGTGGCAGCCGTTTGTTTACATCCAAGGCACGGTGGAAGCGCCACCATGTCCCAGCTGACCAATGAGGCGTCACTTTCCCTATCCCCTCCCCGCAGCCTCATCGCTCCCGTCTGTGTGTGGCAGCCGTTTGTTTACATCCAAGGCACGGTGGAAGCGCCACCATGTCCCAGCTGACCAATGAGGCGTCACTTTCCCTATCCCCTCCCCACAGACTCATCGCTCCCGTCTGAGTGTGGTAGCCGTTTGTTTACATTCAAGGCACGGTGGAAGCGCCACTATGTCCCAGCTGACCAATGAGGCGTCACTTTCCCTATCCCCTCCCCTCAGCCACATCGCTCCCGTCTGTGTGTGGCAGCCGTTTGTTTACATCCAAGGCACGGTGGAAGCGCCACCATGTCCCAGCTGACCAATGAGGCGCCACTTTCCCTATCCCCTCCCCGCAGCTACATCGCTCCCACCTGAGTGTGGCAGCCGTTTGTTTACATCCAAGGCACGGTAGAAGCGCCACCATGTCCCAGCTGACCAATGAGGCGTCACTTTCCCTATCCCCTCCCCGCAGGCTCATCGCTCCCGTCTGTGTGTGGCAGCCGTTTGTTTACATCCAAGGCACGGTGGAAGCGCCACCATGTCCCAGCTGACCATTGAGGCGTCACTATCCCTATCCCCTCCCCACAGCCTCATCGCTCCCACCTGTGTGTGGCAGCCGTTTGTTTACTTCCAAGGCACGGTGGAAGCGCCACCATGTCCCAGCTGACCAATGAGGCGTCACTTTCCCTATCCCCTCCCCGCAGCCTCATCGCCCCTGTCTGTGTGTGGCAGCCGTTTGTTTACATCCAAGGCACGGTGGAAGCGCCACCATGTCCCAGCTGACCAATGAGGCGTCACTTTCCCTATCCCCTCCCCGCAGCCTCATCGCTCCCGTCTGTGTGTGTCAGCCGTTTGTTTACATCCAAGGCCCGGTGGAAGCGCCACCATGTCCCAGCTGACCAATGAGGCGTCACTTTCCCTATCCCCTCCCCGCAGCCTCATCGCTCCCGTCTGAGTGTGGCAGCCGTTTGTTTACATCCAAGGCACGGTGGAAGCGCCACCATGTCCCAGCTGACCAATGAGGCGTCACTTTCCCTATCCCCTCCCCGCAGCCTCATCGCTCCCACCTGTGTGTGGCAGCCGTTTGTTTACATCCAAGGCACTGTGAAAGTGCCACCATGTCCCAGCTGACCAATGAGGCGTCACTTTCCCTATCCCCTCCCCGCAGCCTCATCGCTCCCGTCTG
Organism: Meconema thalassinum; assembly: GCA_946902985.2. Classification (NCBI taxonomy): domain Eukaryota; kingdom Metazoa; phylum Arthropoda; class Insecta; order Orthoptera; family Tettigoniidae; genus Meconema; species Meconema thalassinum. The sequence continues at coordinate 20,581,856 of OX336397.1, forward strand.
TGTGTGGCAGCCGTTTGTTTACATCCAAGGCTCGGTGGAAGCGCCACCATGTCCCAGCTGACCAATGAGGCGTCACTTTCCCTATCCCCTCCCCGCAGCCTCATCGCTCCCACCTGTGTGTGGCAGCCGTTTGTTTACATCCAAGGCACGGTGGAAGCGCCGGCATGTCCCAGCTGACCAATGAGGCGTCACTTTACCTATCCCCTCCCCGCAGCCTCATCGCTCCCACCTGTGTGTGGCAGCCGTTTGTTTACATCCAAGGCACGGTGGAAGCGCCACCATGTCCCAGCTGACCAATGAGGCGTCACTTTCCCTATCCCCTCCCCGCAGCCACATTGCTCCCACCTGTGTGTGGCAGCCGTTTGTTTACATCCAAGGCACGGTGGAAGCGCCACCATGTCCCAGCTGACCAATGAGGCGTCACTTTCCCTATCCCCTCCCCGCAGCCTCATCGCTCCCGTCTGTGTGTGGCAGCCGTTTGTTTACATCCAAGGCACGGTGGAAGCGCCACCATGTCCCAGCTGACCAATGAGGCGTCACTTTCCCTATCCCCTCCCCGCAGCCTCATCGCTCCCGTCTGAGTGTGGCAGCCGTTTGTTTACATCCAAGGCACGGTGGAAGCGCCACCATGTCCCAGCTGACCAATGAGGCGTCACTTTCCCTATCCCCTCCCCGCAGCCTCATCGCTCCCGTCTGTTTGTGGCAGCCGTTTGTTTACATCCAAGGCACGGTGGAAGCGCCACCATGTCCCAGCTGACCAATGAGGCGTCACTTTCCCTATCCCCTCCCCGCAGCCTCATCGCTCCCGTCTGTGTGTGGCAGCCGTTTGTTTACATCCAAGGCACAGTGGAAGCGCCACCATGTCCCAGCTGACCAATGAGGCGTCACTTTCCCTATCCCCTCCCCGCAGACTCATCGCTCCCCTCTGAGTGTGGCAGCCGTTTGTTTACATCCAAGGCACAGTGGAAGCTCCACCATGTCCCAGCTGACCAATGAGGCGTCACTTTCCCTATCCCCTCCCCGCAGCCTCATCGCTCCCGTCTGTGTGTGGCAGCCGTTTGTTTACATCCAAGGCACGGTGGAAGCGCCACCAGGTCCCAGCTGACCAATGAGGCGTCACTTTCCCTATCCCCTCCCCGCAGCCACATCGCTCCCACCTGTGTGTGGTAGCCGTTTGTTTACATCCAAGGCACGGTGGAAGCACCACCATGTCCCAGCTGACCAATGAGGCGTCACTTTCCCTATCCCCTCCCCGCAGCCTCATCGCTCCCGTCTGTGTGTGGCAGCCGTTTGTTTACATCCAAGGCACGGTGGAAGCGCCACCATGTCCCAGCTGACTAATGAGGCGTCACTTTCCCTATCCCCTCCCCGCAGCCTCATCGCTCCCGTCTGTGTGTGGCAGCCGTTTGTTTACATCCAAGGCACGGTGGAAGCGCCACCATGTCCCAGCTGACCAATGAGGCGTCACTTTCCCTATCCCCTCCCCACAGACTCATCGCTCCCGTCTGAGTGTGGTAGCCGTTTGTTTACATTCAAGGCACGGTGGAAGCGCCACTATGTCCCAGCTGACCAATGAGGCGTCACTTTCCCTATCCCCTCCCCGCAGCCACATCGCTCCCGTCTGTGTGTGGCAGCCGTTTGTTTACATCCAAGGCACGGTGGAAGCGCCACCATGTCCCAGCTGACCAATGAGGCGCCACTTTCCCTATCCCCTCCCCGCAGCCACATCGCTCCCACCTGAGTGTGGCAGCCGTTTGTTTACATCCAAGGCACGGTAGAAGCGCCACCATGTCCCAGCTGACCAATGAGGCGTCACTTTCCCTATCCCCTCCCCACAGCCTCATCGCTCCCGTCTGAGTGTGGCAGCCGTTTGTTTACATCCAAGGCACGGTGGAAGTGCCACCAAGTCCCAGCTGACCAATGAGGCGTCACTTTCCCTATCCCCTCCCCGCAGCCTCATCGCTCCCACCTGTGTGTGGCAGCCGTTTGTTTACTTCCAAGGCTCGGTGGAAGCGCCACCATGTCCCAGCTGACCAAGGAGGCGTCACTATCCCTATCCCCTCCCCGCAGCCACATCGCTCCCGTCTGTGTGTGGCAGCCGTTTGTTTACATCCAATGCACGGTGAAAGCGCCACCATGTCCCAGCTGACCAATGAGGCGTCACTTTCCCTATCCCCTCCCCGCAGCCTCATCGCTCCCGTCTGTGTGTGGCAGCCGTTTGTTTACATCCAAGGCAAGGTGGAAGCGCCACCATGTCCCAGCTGACCAATGAGGCCTCACTTTCCCTATCCCCTCCCCGCAGCCTCATCGCTCCCGTCTGTGTGTGGCAGCCGTTTGTTTACATCCAAGGCACGGTGGAAGGGCCACCATGTCCCAGCTGACCAATGAGGCGTCACTTTCCCTATCCCCTCCCCGCAGCCTCATCGCTCCCGCCTGTGTGTGGTAGCCGTTTGTTTACATCCAAGGCACGGTGGAAGGGCCACCATGTCCCAGCTGACCAATGAGGCGTCACTTTCCCTATCCCCTCCCCGCAGCCTCATCGCTCCCGTCTGTGTGTGGCAGCCGTTTGTTTACATCCAAGGCACGGTGGAAGCGCCACCATGTCCCAGCTGACCAATGAGGCGTCACATTCCCTATCCCCTCCCCGCAGCCTCATCGCTCCCACCTGTGTGTGGCAGCCGTTTGTTTACATCCAAGGCAAGGTAGAAGCGCCACCATGTCCCAGCTGACCAATGAGGCGTCACTTTCCCTATCCCCTCCCCGCAGCCTCATCGCTCCCACCTGTGTGTGGCAGCCGTTTGTTTACATCCAAAGCACGGTGGAAGCGCCACCCTGTCCCAGCTGACCAATGAGGCGTCACTTTCCCTATCCCCTCCCCGCAGCCTCATCGCTCCCACCTGTGTGTGGCAGGCGTTTGTTTACATCCAAGGTTCGGTGGAAGCGCCACCATGTCCCAGCTGACCAATGAGGCGTTACTTTCCCTATCCCCTCCCCACAGCCTCATCGCTCCCACCTGTGTGTGGCAGCCGTTTGTTTACATCCAAGGCACAGTGGAAGCGCCACCATGTCCCAGCTGACCAATGAGGCGTCACGTTCCCTATCGCCTCCCCGCAGCCACATCGCTCCCACCTGTGTGTGGCAGCCGTTTGTTTACATCCAAGGCACGGTAGAAGCGCCACCATGTCCCAGCTGACCATTGAGGCGTCACTTTCCCTATCCCCTCCCCACAGCCTCATCGCTCCCGTCTGTGTGTGGCAGCCATTTGTTTACATCCAAGGCACAGTGTAAGCGCGATCATGTCCCAGCTGACCAATGAGGCGTCACTTTCCCTATCCCCTCCCCGCAGCCTCATCGCTCCTGTCTGTGTGTGGCAGCCGTTTGTTTACATCCAAGGCACAGTGGAAGCGCCACCATGTCCCAGCTAACCAATGAGGCGCCACATTCCCTATCCCCTCCCCGCAGCCTCATCGCTCCCGTCTGTGTGTGGCAGCCGTTTGTTTACATCCAAGGCACGGTGGAAGCGCCACCATGTCCCAGCTGACCAATGAGGCGTCACTTTCCCTATCCCCTCCCCACAGCCTCATCGCTCCCACCTGTGTGTGGCAGCCGTTTGTTTACAACCAAGGCACGGTAGAAGCGCCACCATGTCCCAGCTGACCAATGAGGCGTCACTTTCCCTATCCCCTCCCCGCAGCCTCATCGCTCCCACCTGTGTGTGGCAGCCGTTTGTTTACATCCAAGGCACGGTAGAAGCACCACCATGTTCCAGCTGACCAATGAGGCGTCACTTTCCCTATCCCCTCCCTGCAGCCTCATCGCTCCCGTCTGTGTGTGGCAGCCGTTTGTTTACATCCAAGGCACGGTGGAAGCGCCACCATGTCCCAGCTGACCAATGAGGCGTCACTTTCCCTATCCCCTCCCCGCAGCCTCATCGCTCCCGTCTGTGTGTGGCAGCCGTTTGTTTACATCCAAGGCACGGTGGAAGCGCCACCATGTCCCAGCTGACCAATGAGGCGTCACTTTCCCTATCCCCTCCCCGCAGCCTCATCGCTCCCGTCTGTGTGTGGCAGCCGTTTGTTTACATCCAAGGCACGGTGGAAGCGCCACCATGACCCAGCTGACCAATGAGGCGTCACTTTCCCTATCCCCTCCCCACAGCCTCATCGCTCCCGTCTGAGTATGGCAGCCGTTTGTTTACATCCAAGGGTCGGTGGAAGCGCCACCATGTCCCAGCTGACCAATGAGGCGTCACTTTCCCTATCCCCTCCCCGCAGACTCATCGCTCCCGTCTGTGTGTGGCAGCCGTTTGTTTACATCCAAGGCATGGTGGAAGCGCCACCATGTCCCAGCTGACCAATGAGGCGTCACTTTCCCTATCCCCTCCCCACAGCCTCATCGCTCCCACCTGTGTGTGGCAGCCGTTTGCTTACATCCAAGGCACGGTGGAAGCGCCACCTTGTCCCAGCTGACCAATGAGGCGTCACTTTCCCTATCCCCTCCCCACAGCCTCATCGCTCCCGTCTGAGTGTGGCAGCCGTTTGTTTACATCCAAGGCACGGTGGAAGCGCCACCTTGTCCCAGCTGACCAATGAGGCGTCACTTTCCCTATCCCCTCCCCGCAGCCTCATCGCTCCCGTCTGTGTGTGGCAGCCGTTTGTTTACATCCAAGGCACGGTGGAAGCGCCACCATGTCCCAGCTGACCCATGAGGCGTCACTTTCCCTATCCTCTCCCCACAGCCTCATCGCGCCCACCTGTGTGTGGCAGCCGTTTGTTTACATCCAAGGCACAGTGGAAGCGCCACCATGTCCCAGCTGACCAATGAGGCGTCACTTTCCCTATACCCTCCCCGCAGCCTCATCGCTCCCGTGTGTGTGTGGCTGCCGTTTGTTTACATCCAAGGCACGGTGGAAGCGCCACCTTGTCCCAGATGACCAATGAGGCGTCACTTTCCCTATCCCCTCCCCGCAGCCTCATCGCTCCCGTCTGTGTGTGGCAGCCGTTTGTTTACATCCAAGGCACGGTGGAAGCGCCACCATGTCCCAGCTGACCAATGAGGCGTCACTTTCCCTATCCCCTCCCCACAGCCTCATCCTTCCCACCTGTGTGTGGCAGCCGTTTGTTTACATCCAAGGCACAGTGGAAGCGCCACCATGTCCCAGCTGACCAATGAGGCGTCACTTTCCCTATACCCTCCCCGCAGCCTCATCGCTCCCGTGTGTGTGTGGCAGCCGTTTGTTTACATCCAAGGCACAGTGGAAGTGCCACCATGTCCCAGCTGACCATTGAGGCGTCACTTTCCCTATCCCCTCCCCGTAGCCTCATCGCTCCCGTCTGTGTGTGGCAGCCGTTTGTTTACATCCAAGGCACGGTGGAAGCGCCACTTTGTCCCAGCTGACCAATGAGGCGTCACTTTCCCTATCCCCTCCCCGAAGCCTCATCGCTCCCACCTGTGTGTGGCAGCCGTTTGTTTACATCCAAGGCTCGGTGGAAGCGCCACCATGTCCCAGCTGACCAATGAGGCGTCACTTTCCCTATCCCCTCCCCACAGCCTCATCGCTCCCGTCTGAGTGTGGCAGCCGTTTGTTTACATCCAAGGCACGGTGGAAGCGCCACCATGTCCCAGCTGACCAATGAGGCGTCACTTTCCCTATCCCCTCCCCACAGCCTCATCGCTCCCGTCTGAGTGTGGCAGCCGTTTGTTTACATCCAAGGCTCGGTGGAAGCGCCACCATGTCCCAGCTGACCAATGAGGCGTCACTTTCCCTATCCCCTCCCCGCAGCCTCATCGCTCCCGTCTGTGTGTGGCAGCCGCTTGTTTACATCCAAGGCACGGTGGAAGCGCCACCATGTCCCAGCTGACCAATGAGGCACCACTTTCCCTATCCCCTCCCCGCAGCCTCATCGGTCCCGTCTGTGTGTGGCAGCCGTTTGTTTACATCCAAGGCACGGTGGAAGCGCCACCATGTCCCAGCTGACCAATGAGGCACCACTTTCCCTATCCCCTCCCCGCAGCCTCATCGCTCCCTTCTGAGTGTGGCAGCCGTTTGTTTACATCCAAGGCTCGGTGGAAGCGCCACCATGTCCCAGCTGACCAATGAGGCGTCACTTTCCCTATCCCCTCCCCGCAGCCTCATCGCTCCCGTCTGTGTGTGGCAGCCGTTTGTTTACATCCAAGGCACGGTGGAAGCGCCACCATGTCCCAGCTGACCAATGAGGCGTCACATTCCCTATCCCCTCCCCGCAGCCTCGTCGCTCCCGTCTGTGTGTGGCAGCCGTTTGTTTACATCCGAGGCACAGTGAAAGCGCCACCATGTCCCAGCTGACCAATGAGGCGTCACTTTCCCTATCCCCTCCCCACAGCCTCATCGCTCCCGTCTGAGTGTGGCAGCCGTTTGTTTACATCCAAGGCACGGTGGAAGCTCCACCATGTCCCAGCTGACCAATGAGGCGTCACTTTCCCTATCCCCTCCCCGCAGCCTCATCGCTCCCACCTGTGTGTGGCAGCCGTTTGTTTACATCCAATGCACGGTGGAAGAGCCACCATGTCCCAGCTGACCAATGAGGCGTCACTTTCCCTATCCCCTCCCCGCAGCCACATCGCTCCCGTCTGTGTGTGGCAGTCGTTTGTTTACATCCAAGGCACGGTGGAAGCGCCACCAAGTCCCTGCTGACCAATGAGGCGTCACTTTCCCTATCCCCTCCCCGCAGCCACATCGCTCCCGTCTGTGTGTGGCAGCCGTTTGTTTACATCCAAGGCACGGTGGAAGCGCCACCATGTCCCAGCTGACCAATGAGGCGTCACTTTCCCTATCCCCTCCCCGCAGCCTCATCGCTCCCGTCTGTGTGTGGCAGCCGTTTGTTTACATCCAAGGTACGGCGGAAGCGCCACCATGTCCCAGCTGACCAATGAGGCGTCACTTTCCCTATCCCCTCCCCGCAGCCTCGTCGCTCCCGTCTGTGTGTGGCAGCCGTTTGTTTACATCCAAGGCACGGTGGAAGCGCCACCATGTCCCAGCTGACCAATGAGGCGTCACTTTCCCTATCCCCTCCCCGCAGCCTCATCGCTCCCGTCTGTGTGTGGCAGCCGTTTGTTTACATCCAAGGCACGGTGGAAGCGCCACCATGACCCAGCCGACCAATGAGGCGTCACTTTCCCTATCCCCTCCCCACAGCCTCATCGCTCCCGTCTGAGTGTGGCAGCCGTTTGTTTACATCCAAGGCACAGTGGAAGCGTCACCATGTCCCAGCTGACCAATGAGGCGTCACTTTCCCTATCCCCTCCCCGCAGCCTCATCGCTCCCACCTGTGTGTGGCAGCCGTTTGTTTACATCCAAGGCACGGTGGAAGCGCCACCATGACCCAGCTGACCAATGAGGCGTCACTTTCCCTATCCCCTCCCCGCAGCCTCATCGCTCCCGTCTGTGTATGGCAGCCGTTTGTTTACATCCAAGGCACGGTGGAAGGGCCACCATGTCCCAGCTGACCAAAGAGGCGTCACTTTCCCTATCCCCTCCCCGCAGCCTCATCGCTCCCGTCTGTGTGTGGCAGCCGTTTGTTTACATCCAAGGCACGGTGGAAGCGCCACCATGTCCCAGCTGACCAATGAGGCGTCACTTTCCCTATCCCCTCCCCGCAGCCTCATCGCTCCCGTCTGTGTGTGGCAGCCGTTTGTTTACATCCAAGGCTCGGTGGAAGCGCCACCATGTCCCAGCTGACCAATGAGGCGTCACTTTCCCTATCCCCTCCCCGCAGCCTCATCGCTCCCACCTGTGTGTGGCAGCCGTTTGTTTACATCCAAGGCACGGTGGAAGCGCCACCATGTCCCAGCTGACCAATGAGGCGTCACTTTACCTATCCCCTCCCCGCAGCCTCATCGCTCCCACCTGTGTGTGGCAGCCGTTTGTTTACATCCAAGGCACGGTGGAAGCGCCACCATGTCCCAGCTGACCAATGAGGCGTCACTTTCCCTATCCCCTCCCCGCAGCCACATTGCTCCCACCTGTGTGTGGCAGCCGTTTGTTTACATCCAAGGCACGGTGGAAGCGCCACCATGTCCCAGCTGACCAATGAGGCGTCACTTTCCCTATCCCCTCCCCGCAGCCTCATCGCTCCCGTCTGAGTGTGGCAGTCGTTTGTTTACATCCAAGGCACGGTGGAAGCGCCACCATGTCCCAGCTGACCAATGAGGCGTCACTTTCCCTATCCCCTCCCCGCAGCCTCATCGCTCCCGTCTGAGTGTGGCAGCCGTTTGTTTACATCCAAGGCACGGTGGAAGCGCCACCATGTCCCAGCTGACCAATGAGGCGTCACTTTCCCTATCCCCTCCCCGCAGCCTCATCGCTCCCGTCTGTTTGTGGCAGCCGTTTGTTTACATCCAAGGCACGGTGGAAGCGCCACCATGTCCCAGCTGACCAATGAGGCGTCACTTTCCCTATCCCCTCCCCGCAGCCTCATCGCTCCCGTCTGTGTGTGGCAGCCGTTTGTTTACATCCAAGGCACAGTGGAAGCGCCACCATGTCCCAGCTGACCAATGAGGCGTCACTTTCCCTATCCCCTCCCCGCAGCCTCATCGCTCCCCTCTGAGTGTGGCAGCCGTTTGTTTACATCCAAGGCACAGTGGAAGCGCCACCATGTCCCAGCTGACCAATGAGGCGTCACTTTCCCTATCCCCTCCCCGCAGCCTCATCGCTCCCGTCTGTGTGTGGCAGCCGTTTGTTTACATCCAAGGCACGGTGGAAGCGCCACCAAGTCCCAGCTGACCAATGAGGCGTCACTTTCCCTATCCCCTCCCCGCAGCCACATCGCTCCCACCTGTGTGTGGTAGCCGTTTGTTTACATCCAAGGCACGGTGGAAGCACCACCATGTCCCAGCTGACCAATGAGGCGTCACTTTCCCTATCCCCTCCCCGCAGCCTCATCGCTCCCGTCTGTGTGTGGCAGCCGTTTGTTTACATCCAAGGCCCGGTGGAAGCGCCACCATGTCCCAGCTGACCAATGAGGCGTCACTTTCCCTATCCCCTCCCCGCAGCCTCATCGCTCCCGTCTGTGTGTGGCAGCCGTTTGTTTACATCCAAGGCACGGTGGAAGCGCCACCATGTCCCAGCTGACCAATGAGGCGTCACTTTCCCTATCCCCTCCCCGCAGCCACATCGCTCCCGTCTGTGTGTGGCAGCCGTTTGTTTACATCCAAGGCACGGTGGAAGCGCCACCATGTCCCAGCTGACCAATGAGGCGCCACTTTCCCTATCCCCTCCCCGCAGCCACATCGCTCCCACCTGAGTGTGGCAGCCGTTTGTTTACATCCAAGGCACGGTAGAAGCGCCACCATGTCCCAGCTGACCAATGAGGCGTCACTTTCCCTATCCCCTCCCCGCAGGCTCATCGCTCCCGTCTGTGTGTGGCAGCCGTTTGTTTACATCCAAGGCACGGTGGAAGCGCCACCATGTCCCAGCTGACCATTGAGGCGTCACTATCCCTATCCCCTCCCCACAGCCTCATCGCTCCCACCTGTGTGTGGCAGCCGTTTGTTTACTTCCAAGGCACGGTGGAAGCGCCACCATGTCCCAGCTGACCAATGAGGCGTCACTTTCCCTATCCCCTCCCCGCAGCCTCATCGCCCCTGTCTGTGTGTGGCAGCCGTTTGTTTACATCCAAGGCACGGTGGAAGCGCCACCATGTCCCAGCTGACCAATGAGGCGTCACTTTCCCTATCCCCTCCCCGCAGCCTCATCGCTCCCGTCTGTGTGTGTCAGCCGTTTGTTTACATCCAAGGCCCGGTGGAAGCGCCACCATGTCCCAGCTGACCAATGAGGCGTCACTTTCCCTATCCCCTCCCCGCAGCCTCATCGCTCCCGTCTGAGTGTGGCAGCCGTTTGTTTACATCCAAGGCACGGTGGAAGCGCCACCATGTCCCAGCTGACCAATGAGGCGTCACTTTCCCTATCCCCTCCCCGCAGCCTCATCGCTCCCACCTGTGTGTGGCAGCCGTTTGTTTACATCCAAGGGACTGTGGAAGTGCCACCATGTCCCAGCTGACCAATGAGGCGTCACTTTCCCTATCCCCTCCCCGCAGCCTCATCGCTCCCGTCTGTGTGTGGCAGCCGTTTGTTTACATCCAAGGCTCGGTGGAAGCGCCACCATGTCCCAGCTGACCAATGAGGCGTCACTTTCCCTATCCCCTCCCCGCAGCCTCATCGCTCCCACCTGTGTGTGGCAGCCGTTTGTTTACATCCAAGGCACGGTGGAAGCGCCACCATGTCCCAGCTGACCAATGAGGCGTCACTTTACCTATCCCCTCCCCGCAGCCTCATCGCTCCCACCTGTGTGTGGCAGCCGTTTGTTTACATCCAAGGCACGGTGGAAGCGCCACCATGTCCCAGCTGACCAATGAGGCGTCACTTTCCCTATCCCCTCCCCGCAGCCACATTGCTCCCACCTGTGTGTGGCAGCCGTTTGTTTACATCCAAGGCACGGTGGAAGCGCCACCATGTCCCAGCTGACCAATGAGGCGTCACTTTCCCTATCCCCTCCCCGCAGCCTCATCGCTCCCGTCTGAGTGTGGCAGCCGTTTGTTTACATCCAAGGCACGGTGGAAGCGCCACCATGTCCCAGCTGACCAATGAGGCGTCACTTTCCCTATCCCCTCCCCGCAGCCTCATCGCTCCCGTCTGAGTGTGGCAGCCGTTTGTTTACATCCAAGGCACGGTGGAAGCGCCACCATGTCCCAGCTGACCAATGAGGCGTCACTTTCCCTATCCCCTCCCCGCAGCCTCATCGCTCCCGTCTGTTTGTGGCAGCCGTTTGTTTACATCCAAGGCACGGTGGAAGCGCCACCATGTCCCAGCTGACCAATGAGGCGTCACTTTCCCTATCCCCTCCCCGCAGCCTCATCGCTCCCGTCTGTGTGTGGCAGCCGTTTGTTTACATCCAAGGCACAGTGGAAGCGCCACCATGTCCCAGCTGACCAATGAGGCGTCACTTTCCCTATCCCCTCCCCGCAGCCTCATCGCTCCCCTCTGAGTGTGGCAGCCGTTTGTTTACATCCAAGGCACAGTGGAAGCGCCACCATGTCCCAGCTGACCAATGAGGCGTCACTTTCCCTATCCCCTCCCCGCAGCCTCATCGCTCCCGTCTGTGTGTGGCAGCCGTTTGTTTACATCCAAGGCACGGTGGAAGCGCCACCAAGTCCCAGCTGACCAATGAGGCGTCACTTTCCCTATCCCCTCCCCGCAGCCACATCGCTCCCACCTGTGTGTGGTAGCCGTTTGTTTACATCCAAGGCACGGTGGAAGCACCACCATGTCCCAGCTGACCAATGAGGCGTCACTTTCCCTATCCCCTCCCCGCAGCCTCATCGCTCCCGTCTGTGTGTGGCAGCCGTTTGTTTACATCCAAGGCACGGTGGAAGCGCCACCATGTCCCAGCTGACCAATGAGGCGTCACTTTTCCTATCCCCTCCCCGCAGCCTCATCGCTCCCGTCTGTGTGTGGCAGCCGTTTGTTTACATCCAAGGCACGGTGGAAGCGCCACCATGTCCCAGCTGACCAATGAGGCGTCACTTTCCCTATCCCCTCCCCGCAGCCTCATCGCTCCCGTCTGAGTGTGGTAGCCGTTTGTTTACATTCAAGGCACGGTGGAAGCGCCACTATGTCCCAGCTGACCAATGAGGCGTCACTTTCCCTATCCCCTCCCCGCAGCCACATCGCTCCCGTCTGTGTGTGGCAGCCGTTTGTTTACATCCAAGGCACGGTGGAAGCGCCACTATGTCCCAGCTGACCAATGAGGCGCCACTTTCCCTATCCCCTCCCCGCAGCCACATCGCTCCCACCTGAGTGTGGCAGCCGTTTGTTTACATCCAAGGCACGGTAGAAGCGCCACCATGTCCCAGCTGACCAATGAGGCGTCACTTTCCCTATCCCCTCCCCACAGCCTCATCGCTCCCGTCTGAGTGTGGCAGCCGTTTGTTTACATCCAAGGCACGGTGGAAGTGCCACCAAGTCCCAGCTGACCAATGAGGCGTCACTTTCCCTATCCCCTCCCCGCAGCCTCATCGCTCCCACCTGTGTGTGGCAGCCGTTTGTTTACTTCCAAGGCTCGGTGGAAGCGCCACCATGTCCCAGCTGACCAATGAGGCGTCACTATCCCTATCCCCTCCCCGCAGCCACATCGCTCCCGTCTGTGTGTGGCAGCCGTTTGTTTACATCCAATGCACGGTGAAAGCGCCACCATGTCCCAGCTGACCAATGAGGCGTCACTTTCCCTATCCCCTCCCCGCAGCCTCATCGCTCCCGTCTGTGTGTGGCAGCCGTTTGTTTACATCCAAGGCAAGGTGGAAGCGCCACCATGTCCCAGCTGACCAATGAGGCCTCACTTTCCCTATCCCCTCCCCGCAGCCTCATCGCTCCCGTCTGTGTGTGGCAGCCGTTTGTTTACATCCAAGGCACGGTGGAAGGGCCACCATGTCCCAGCTGACCAATGAGGCGTCACTTTCCCTATCCCCTCCCCGCAGCCTCATCGCTCCCGCCTGTGTGTGGTAGCCGTTTGTTTACATCCAAGGCACGGTGGAAGGGCCACCATGTCCCAGCTGACCAATGAGGCGTCACTTTCCCTATCCCCTCCCCGCAGCCTCATCGCTCCCGTCTGTGTGTGGCAGCCGTTTGTTTACATCCAAGGCACGGTGGAAGCGCCACCATGTCCCAGCTGACCAATGAGGCGTCACATTCCCTATCCCCTCCCCGCAGCCTCATCGCTCCCACCTGTGTGTGGCAGCCGTTTGTTTACATCCAAGGCACGGTAGAAGCGCCACCATGTCCCAGCTGACCAATGAGGCGTCACTTTCCCTATCCCCTCCCCGCAGCCTCATCGCTCCCACCTGTGTGTGGCAGCCGTTTGTTTACATCCAAAGCACGGTGGAAGCGCCACCATGTCCCAGCTGACCAATGAGGCGTCACTTTCCCTATCCCCTCCCCGCAGCCTCATCGCTCCCACCTGTGTGTGGCAGCCGTTTGTTTACATCCAAGGTTCGGTGGAAGCGCCACCATGTCCCAGCTGACCAATGAGGCGTTACTTTCCCTATCCCCTCCCCACAGCCTCATCGCTCCCACCTGTGTGTGGCAGCCGTTTGTTTACATCCAAGGCACAGTGGAAGCGCCACCATGTCCCAGCTGACCAATGAGGCGTCACTTTCCCTATCCCCTCCCCGCAGCCACATCGCTCCCACCTGTGTGTGGCAGCCGTTTGTTTACATCCAAGGCACGGTAGAAGCGCCACCATGTCCCAGCTGACCATTGAGGCGTCACTTTCCCTATCCCCTCCCCACAGCCTCATCGCTCCCGTCTGTGTGTGGCAGCCATTTGTTTACATCCAAGGCACAGTGTAAGCGCGATCATGTCCCAGCTGACCAATGAGGCGTCACTTTCCCTATCCCCTCCCCGCAGCCTCATCGCTCCTGTCTGTGTGTGGCAGCCGTTTGTTTACATCCAAGGCACAGTGGAAGCGCCACCATGTCCCAGCTAACCAATGAGGCGCCACATTCCCTATCCCCTCCCCGCAGCCTCATCGCTCCCGTCTGTGTGTGGCAGCCGTTTGTTTACATCCAAGGCACGGTGGAAGCGCCACCATGTCCCAGCTGACCAATGAGGCGTCACTTTCCCTATCCCCTCCCCACAGCCTCATCGCTCCCACCTGTGTGTGGCAGCCGTTTGTTTACAACCAAGGCACGGTAGAAGCGCCACCATGTCCCAGCTGACCAATGAGGCGTCACTTTCCCTATCCCCTCCCTGCAGCCTCATCGCTCCCGTCTGTGTGTGGCAGCCGTTTGTTTACATCCAAGGCACGGTGGAAGCGCCACCATGTCCCAGCTGACCAATGAGGCGTCACTTTCCCTATCCCCTCCCCGCAGCCTCATCGCTCCCGTCTGTGTGTGGCAGCCGTTTGTTTACATCCAAGGCACGGTGGAAGCGCCACCATGTCCCAGCTGACCAATGAGGCGTCACTTTCCCTATCCCCTCCCCGCAGCCTCATCGCTCCCGTCTGTGTGTGGCAGCCGTTTGTTTACATCCAAGGCACGGTGGAAGCGCCACCATGACCCAGCTGACCAATGAGGCGTCACTTTCCCTATCCCCTCCCCACAGCCTCATCGCTCCCGTCTGAGTATGGCAGCCGTTTGTTTACATCCAAGGGTCGGTGGAAGCGCCACCATGTCCCAGCTGACCAATGAGGCGTCACTTTCCCTATCCCCTCCCCGCAGCCTCATCGCTCCCGTCTGTGTGTGGCAGCCGTTTGTTTACATCCAAGGCATGGTGGAAGCGCCACCATGTCCCAGCTGACCAATGAGGCGTCACTTTCCCTATCCCCTCCCCACAGCCTCATCGCTCCCACCTGTGTGTGGCAGCCGTTTGCTTACTTCCAAGGCACGGTGGAAGCGCCACCTTGTCCCAGCTGACCAATGAGGCGTCACTTTCCCTATCCCCTCCCCACAGCCTCATCGCTCCCGTCTGAGTGTGGCGGCCGTTTGTTTACATCCAAGGCACGGTGGAAGCGCCACCTTGTCCCAGCTGACCAATGAGGCGTCACTTTCCCTATCCCCTCCCCGCAGCCTCATCGCTCCCGTCTGTGTGTGGCAGCCGTTTGTTTACATCCAAGGCACGGTGGAAGCGCCACCATGTCCCAGCTGACCCATGAGGCGTCACTTTCCCTATCCTCTCCCCACAGCCTCATCGCGCCCACCTGTGTGTGGCAGCCGTTTGTTTACATCCAAGGCACAGTGGAAGCGCCACCATGTCCCAGCTGACCAATGAGGCGTCACTTTCCCTATACCCTCCCCGCAGCCTCATCGCTCCCGTGTGTGTGTGGCAGCCGTTTGTTTACATGCAAGGCACGGTGGAAGCGCCACCTTGTCCCAGATGACCAATGAGGCGTCACTTTCCCTATCCCCTCCCCGCAGCCTCATCGCTCCCGTCTGTGTGTGGCAGCCGTTTGTTTACATCCAAGGCACGGTGGAAGCGCCACCATGTCCCAGCTGACCAATGAGGCGTCACTTTCCCTATCCCCTCCCCACAGCCTCATCGCTCCCACCTGTGTGTGGCAGCCGTTTGTTTACATCCAAGGCACAGTGGAAGCGCCACCATGTCCCAGCTGACCAATGAGGCGTCACTTTCCCTATACCCTCCCCGCAGCCTCATCGCTCCCGTGTGTGTGTGGCAGCCGTTTGTTTACATCCAAGGCACAGTGGAAGTGCCACCATGTCCCAGCTGACCATTGAGGCGTCACTTTCCCTATCCCCTCCCCGTAGCCTCATCGCTCCCGTCTGTGTGTGGCAGCCGTTTGTTTACATCCAAGGCACGGTGGAAGCGCCACTTTGTCCCAGCTGACCAATGAGGCGTCACTTTCCCTATCCCCTCCCCGCAGCCTCATCGCTCCCACCTGTGTGTGGCAGCCGTTTGTTTACATCCAAGGCTCGGTGGAAGCGCCACCATGTCCCAGCTGACCAATGAGGCGTCACTTTCCCTATCCCCTCCCCACAGCCTCATCGCTCCCGTCTGAGTGTGGCAGCCGTTTGTTTACATCCAAGGCACGGTGGAAGCGCCACCATGTCCCAGCTGACCAATGAGGCGTCACTTTCCCTATCCCCTCCCCACAGCCTCATCGCTCCCGTCTGAGTGTGGCAGCCGTTTGTTTACATCCAAGGCTCGGTGGAAGCGCCACCATGTCCCAGCTGACCAATGAGGCGTCACTTTCCCTATCCCCTCCCCGCAGCCTCATCGCTCCCGTCTGTGTGTGGCAGCCGCTTGTTTACATCCAAGGCACGGTGGAAGCGCCACCATGTCCCAGCTGACCAATGAGGCACCACTTTCCCTATCCCCTCCCCGCAGCCTCATCGGTCCCGTCTGTGTGTGGCAGCCGTTTGTTTACATCCAAGGCACGGTGGAAGCGCCACCATGTCCCAGCTGACCAATGAGGCACCACTTTCCCTATCCCCTCCCCGCAGCCTCATCGCTCCCTTCTGAGTGTGGCAGCCGTTTGTTTACATCCAAGGCTCGGTGGAAGCGCCACCATGTCCCAGCTGACCAATGAGGCGTCACTTTCCCTATCCCCTCCCCGCAGCCTCATCGCTCCCGTCTGTGTGTGGCAGCCGTTTGTTTACATCCAAGGCACGGTGGAAGCGCCACCATGTCCCAGCTGACCAATGAGGCGTCACATTCCCTATCCCCTCCCTGCAGCCTCATCGCTCCCGTCTGTGTGTGGCAGCCGTTTGTTTACATCCGAGGCACAGTGAAAGCGCCACCATGTCCCAGCTGACCAATGAGGCGTCACTTTCCCTATCCCCTCCCCACAGCCTCATCGCTCCCGTCTGAGTGTGGCAGCCGTTTGTTTACATCCAAGGCACGGTGGAAGCTCCACCATGTCCCAGCTGACCAATGAGGCGTCACTTTCCCTATCCCCTCCCCGCAGCCTCATCGCTCCCACCTGTGTGTGGCAGCCGTTTGTTTACATCCAATGCACGGTGGAAGAGCCACCATGTCCCAGCTGACCAATGAGGCGTCACTTTCCCTATCCCCTCCCCGCAGCCACATCGCTCCCGTCTGTGTGTGGCAGTCGTTTGTTTACATCCAAGGCACGGTGGAAGCGCCACCAAGTCCCTGCTGACCAATGAGGCGTCACTTTCCCTATCCCCTCCCCGCAGCCTCATCGCTCCCGTCTGTGTGTGGCAGCCGTTTGTTTACATCCAAGGCACGGTGGAAGCGCCACCATGTCCCAGCTGACCAATGAGGCGTCACTTTCCCTATCCCCTCCCCGCAGCCTCATCGCTCCCGTCTGTGTGTGGCAGCCGTTTGTTTACATCCAAGGCACGGCGGAAGCGCCACCATGTCCCAGCTGACCAATGAGGCGTCACTTTCCCTATCCCCTCCCCGCAGCCTCGTCGCTCCCGTCTGTGTGTGGCAGCCGTTTGTTTACATCCAAGGCACGGTGGAAGCGCCACCATGTCCCAGCTGACCAATGAGGCGTCACTTTCCCTATCCCCTCCCCGCAGCCTCATCGCTCCCGTCTGTGTGTGGCAGCCGTTTGTTTACATCCAAGGCACGGTGGAAGCGCCACCATGACCCAGCCGACCAATGAGGCGTCACTTTCCCTATCCCCTCCCCACAGCCTCATCGCTCCCGTCTGAGTGTGGCAGCCGTTTGTTTACATCCAAGGCACAGTGGAAGCGTCACCATGTCCCAGCTGACCAATGAGGCGTCACTTTCCCTATCCCCTCCCCGCAGCCTCATCGCTCCCACCTGTGTGTGGAAGCCGTTTGTTTACATCCAAGGCACGGTGGAAGCGCCACCATGACCCAGCTGACCAATGAGGCGTCACTTTCCCTATCCCCTCCCCGCAGCCTCATCGCTCCCGTCTGTGTGTGGCAGCCGTTTGTTTACATCCAAGGCACGGTGGAAGGGCCACCATGTCCCAGCTGACCAAAGAGGCGTCACTTTCCCTATCCCCTCCCCGCAGCCTCATCGCTCCCGTCTGTGTGTGGCAGCCGTTTGTTTACATCCAAGGCACGGTGGAAGCGCCACCATGTCCCAGCTGACCAATGAGGCGTCACTTTCCCTATCCCCTCCCCGCAGCCTCATCGCTCCCAACTGTGTGTGGCAGCCGTTTGTTTACATCCAAGGCTCTGTGGAAGTGCCACCATGTCCCAGCTGACCAATGAGGCGTCACTTTCCCTATCCCCTCCCCGCAGCCTCATCGCTCCCGTCTGTGTGTGGCAGCCGTTTGTTTACATCCAAGGCTCGGTGGAAGCGCCACCATGTCCCAGCTGACCAATGAGGCGTCACTTTCCCTATCCCCTCCCCGCAGCCTCATCGCTCCCGTCTGTGTGTGTCAGCCGTTTGTTTACATCCAAGGCCCGGTGGAAGCGCCACCATGTCCCAGCTGACCAATGAGGCGTCACTTTCCCTATCCCCTCCCCGCAGCCTCATCGCTCCCGTCTGAGTGTGGCAGCCGTTTGTTTACATCCAAGGCACGGTGGAAGCGCCACCATGTCCCAGCTGACCAATGAGGCGTCACTTTCCCTATCCCCTCCCCGCAGCCTCATCGCTCCCACCTGTGTGTGGCAGCCGTTTGTTTACATCCAAGGCACTGTGGAAGTGCCACCATGTCCCAGCTGACCAATGAGGCGTCACTTTCCCTATCCCCTCCCCGCAGCCTCATCGCTCCCGTCTGTGTGTGGCAGCCGTTTGTTTACATCCAAGGCTCGGTGGAAGCGCCACCATGTCCCAGCTGACCAATGAGGCGTCACTTTCCCTATCCCCTCCCCGCAGCCTCATCGCTCCCACCTGTGTGTGGCAGCCGTTTGTTTACATCCAAGGCACGGTGGAAGCGCCACCATGTCCCAGCTGACCAATGAGGCGTCACTTTACCTATCCCCTCCCCGCAGCCTCATCGCTCCCACCTGTGTGTGGCAGCCGTTTGTTTACATCCAAGGCACGGTGGAAGCGCCACCATGTCCCAGCTGACCAATGAGGCGTCACTTTCCCTATCCCCTCCCCGCAGCCACATTGCTCCCACCTGTGTGTGGCAGCCGTTTGTTTACATCCAAGGCACGGTGGAAGCGCCACCATGTCCCAGCTGACCAATGAGGCGTCACTTTCCCTATCCCCTCCCCGCAGCCTCATCGCTCCCGTCTGAGTGTGGCAGCCGTTTGTTTACATCCAAGGCACGGTGGAAGCGCCACCATGTCCCAGCTGACCAATGAGGCGTCACTTTCCCTATCCCCTCCCCGCAGCCTCATCGCTCCCGTCTGAGTGTGGCAGCCGTTTGTTTACATCCAAGGCACGGTGGAAGCGCCACCATGTCCCAGCTGACCAATGAGGCGTCACTTTCCCTATCCCCTCCCCGCAGCCTCATCGCTCCCGTCTGTTTGTGGCAGCCGTTTGTTTACATCCAAGGCACGGTGGAAGCGCCACAATGTCCCAGCTGACCAATGAGGCGTCACTTTCCCTATCCCCTCCCCGCAGCCTCATCGCTCCCGTCTGTGTGTGGCAGCCGTTTGTTTACATCCAAGGCACAGTGGAAGCGCCACCATGTCCCAGCTGACCAATGAGGCGTCACTTTCCCTATCCCCTCCCCGCAGCCTCATCGCTCCCCTCTGAGTGTGGCAGCCGTTTGTTTACATCCAAGGCACAGTGGAAGCGCCACCATGTCCCAGCTGACCAATGAGGCGTCACTTTCCCTATCCCCTCCCCGCAGCCTCATCGCTCCCGTCTGTGTGTGGCAGCCGTTTGTTTACATCCAAGGCACGGTGGAAGCGCCACCAAGTCCCAGCTGACCAATGAGGCGTCACTTTCCCTATCCCCTCCCCGCAGCCACATCGCTCCCACCTGTGTGTGGTAGCCGTTTGTTTACATCCAAGGCACGGTGGAAGCACCACCATGTCCCAGCTGACCAATGAGGCGTCACTTTCCCTATCCCCTCCCCGCAGCCTCATCGCTCCCGTCTGTGTGTGGCAGCCGTTTGTTTACATCCAAGGCACGGTGGAAGCGCCACCATGTCCCAGCTGACCAATGAGGCGTCACTTTCCCTATCCCCTCCCCGCAGCCTCATCGCTCCCGTCTGTGTGTGGCAGCCGTTTGTTTACATCCAAGGCACGGTGGAAGCGCCACCATGTCCCAGCTGACCAATGAGGCGTCACTTTCCCTATCCCCTCCCCACAGGCTCATCGCTCCCGTCTGAGTGTGGTAGCCGTTTGTTTACATTCAAGGCACGGTGGAAGCGCCACTATGTCCCAGCTGACCAATGAGGCGTCACTTTCCCTATCCCCTCCCCGCAGCCACATCGCTCCCGTCTGTGTGTGGCAGCCGTTTGTTTACATCCAAGGCACGGTGGAAGCGCCACCATGTCCCAGCTGACCAATGAGGCGCCACTTTCCCTATCCCCTCCCCGCAGCCACATCGCTCCCACCTGAGTGTGGCAGCCGTTTGTTTACATCCAAGGCACGGTAGAAGCTCCACCATGTCCCAGCTGACCAATGAGGCGTCACTTTCCCTATCCCCTCCCCACAGCCTCATCGCTCCCGTCTGAGTGTGGCAGCCGTTTGTTTACATCCAAGGCACGGTGGAAGTGCCACCAAGTCCCAGCTGACCAATGAGGCGTCACTTTCCCTATCCCCTCCCCGCAGCCTCATCGCTCCCACCTGTGTGTGGCAGCCGTTTGTTTACTTCCAAGGCTCGGTGGAAGCGCCACCATGTCCCAGCTGACCAATGAGGCGTCACTATCCCTATCCCCTCCCCGCAGCCACATCGCTCCCGTCTGTGTGTGGCAGCCGTTTGTTTACATCCAATGCACGGTGAAAGCGCCACCATGTCCCAGCTGACCAATGAGGCGTCACTTTCCCTATCCCCTCCCCGCAGCCTCATCGCTCCCGTCTGTGTGTGGCAGCCGTTTGTTTACATCCAAGGCAAGGTGGAAGCGCCACCATGTCCCAGCTGACCAATGAGGCCTCACTTTCCCTATCCCCTCCCCGCAGCCTCATCGCTCCCGTCTGTGTGTGGCAGCCGTTTGTTTACATCCAAGGCACGGTGGAAGGGCCACCATGTCCCAGCTGACCAATGAGGCGTCACTTTCCCTATCCCCTCCCCGCAGCCTCATCGCTCCCGCCTGTGTGTGGTAGCCGTTTGTTTACATCCAAGGCACGGTGGAAGGGCCACCATGTCCCAGCTGACCAATGAGGCGTCACTTTCCCTATCCCCTCCCCGCAGCCTCATCGCTCCCGTCTGTGTGTGGCAGCCGTTTGTTTACATCCAAGGCACGGTGGAAGCGCCACCATGTCCCAGCTGACCAATGAGGCGTCACATTCCCTATCCCCTCCCCGCAGCCTCATCGCTCCCACCTGTGTGTGGCAGCCGTTTGTTTACATCCAAGGCACGGTAGAAGCGCCACCATGTCCCAGCTGACCAATGAGGCGTCACTTTCCCTATCCCCTCCCCGCAGCCTCATCGCTCCCACCTGTGTGTGGCAGCCGTTTGTTTACATCCAAAGCACGGTGGAAGCGCCACCATGTCCCAGCTGACCAATGAGGCGTCACTTTCCCTATCCCCTCCCCGCAGCCTCATCGCTCCCACCTGTGTGTGGCAGCCGTTTGCTTACATCCAAGGTTCAGTGGAAGCGCCACCATGTCCCAGCTGACCAATGAGGCGTTACTTTCCCTATCCCCTCCCCACAGCCTCATCGCTCCCACCTGTGTGTGGCAGCCGTTTGTTTACATCCAAGGCACAGTGGAAGCGCCACCATGTCCCAGCTGACCAATGAGGCGTCACTTTCCCTATCCCCTCCCCGCAGCCACATCGCTCCCACCTGTGTGTGGCAGCCGTTTGTTTACATCCAAGGCACGGTAGAAGCGCCACCATGTCCCAGCTGACCATTGAGGCGTCACTTTCCCTATCCCCTCCCCACAGCCTCATCGCTCCTGTCTGTGTGTGGCAGCCATTTGTTTACATCCAAGGCACAGTGTAAGCGCGATCATGTCCCAGCTGACCAATGAGGTGTCACTTTCCCTATCCCCTCCCCGCAGCCTCATCGCTCCTGTTTGTGTGTGGCAGCCGTTTGTTTACATCCAAGGCACAGTGGAAGCGCCACCATGTCCCAGCTAACCAATGAGGCGCCACATTCCCTATCCCCTCCCCGCAGCCTCATCGCTCCCGTCTGTGTGTGGCAGCCGTTTGTTTACATCCAAGGCACGGTGGAAGCGCCACCATGTCCCAGCTGACCAATGAGGCGTCACTTTCCCTATCCCCTCCCCACAGCCTCATCGCTCCCACCTGTGTGTGGCAGCCGTTTGTTTACAACCAAGGCACGGTAGAAGCGCCACCATGTCCCAGCTGACCAATGAGGCGTCACTTTCCCTATCCCCTCCCCGCAGCCTCATCGCTCCCACCTGTGTGTGGCAGCCGTTTGTTTACATCCAAGGCACGGTAGAAGCACCACCATGTTCCAGCTGACCAATGAGGCGTCACTTTCCCTATCCCCTCCCTGCAGCCTCATCGCTCCCGTCTGTGTGTGGCAGCCGTTTGTTTACATCCAAGGCACGGTGGAAGCGCCACCATGTCCCAGCTGACCAATGAGGCGTCACTTTCCCTATCCCCTCCCCGCAGCCTCATCGCTCCCGTCTGTGTGTGGCAGCCGTTTGTTTACATCCAAGGCACGGTGGAAGCGCCACCATGTCCCAGCTGACCAATGAGGCGTCACTTTCCCTATCCCCTCCCCGCAGCCTCATCGCTCCCGTCTGTGTGTGGCAGCCGTTTGTTTACATCCAAGGCACGGTGGAAGCGCCACCATGACCCAGCTGACCAATGAGGCGTCACTTTCCCTATCCCCTCCCCACAGCCTCATCGCTCCCGTCTGAGTATGGCAGCCGTTTGTTTACATCCAAGGGTCGGTGGAAGCGCCACCATGTCCCAGCTGACCAATGAGGCGTCACTTTCCCTATCCCCTCCCCGCAGCCTCATCGCTCCCGTCTGTGTGTGGCAGCCGTTTGTTTACATCCAAGGCATGGTGGAAGCGCCACCATGTCCCAGCTGACCAATGAGGCGTCACTTTCCCTATCCCCTCCCCACAGCCTCATCGCTCCCACCTGTGTGTGGCAGCCGTTTGCTTACATCCAAGGCACGGTGGAAGCGCCACCTTGTCCCAGCTGACCAATGAGGCGTCACTTTCCCTATCCCCTCCCCACAGCCTCATCGCTCCCGTCTGAGTGTGGCGGCCGTTTGTTTACATCCAAGGCACGGTGGAAGCGCCACCTTGTCCCAGCTGACCAATGAGGCGTCACTTTCCCTATCCCCTCCCCGCAGCCTCATCGCTCCCGTCTGTGTGTGGCAGCCGTTTGTTTACATCCAAGGCACGGTGGAAGCGCCACCATGTCCCAGCTGACCCATGAGGCGTCACTTTCCCTATCCTCTCCCCACAGCCTCATCGCGCCCACCTGTGTGTGGCAGCCGTTTGTTTACATCCAAGGCACAGTGGAAGCGCCACCATGTCCCAGCTGACCAATGAGGCGTCACTTTCCCTATACCCTCCCCGCAGCCTCATCGCTCCCGTGTGTGTGTGGCAGCCGTTTGTTTACATCCAAGGCACGGTGGAAGCGCCACCTTGTCCCAGATGACCAATGAGGCGTCACTTTCCCTATCCCCTCCCCGCAGCCTCATCGCTCCCGTCTGTGTGTGGCAGCCGTTTGTTTACATCCAAGGCACGGTGGAAGCGCCACCATGTCCCAGCTGACCAATGAGGCGTCACTTTCCCTATCCCCTCCCCACAGCCTCATCGCTCCCACCTGTGTGTGGCAGCCGTTTGTTTACATCCAAGGCACAGTGGAAGCGCCACCATGTCCCAGCTGACCAATGAGGCGTCACTTTCCCTATACCCTCCCCGCAGCCTCATCGCTCCCGTGTGTGTGTGGCAGCCGTTTGTTTACATCCAAGGCACAGTGGAAGTGCCACCATGTCCCAGCTGACCATTGAGGCGTCACTTTCCCTATCCCCTCCCCGTAGCCTCATCGCTCCCGTCTGTGTGTGGCAGCCGTTTGTTTACATCCAAGGCACGGTGGAAGCGCCACTTTGTCCCAGCTGACCAATGAGGCGTCACTTTCCCTATCCCCTCCCCGCAGCCTCATCGCTCCCACCTGTGTGTGGCAGCCGTTTGTTTACATCCAAGGCTCGGTGGAAGCGCCACCATGTCCCAGCTGACCAATGAGGCGTCACTTTCCCTATCCCCTCCCCACAGCCTCATCGCTCCCGTCTGAGTGTGGCAGCCGTTTGTTTACATCCAAGGCACGGTGGAAGCGCCACCATGTCCCAGCTGACCAATGAGGCGTCACTTTCCCTATCCCCTCCCCACAGCCTCATCGCTCCCGTCTGAGTGTGGCAGCCGTTTGTTTACATCCAAGGCTCGGTGGAAGCGCCACCATGTCCCAGCTGACCAATGAGGCGTCACTTTCCCTATCCCCTCCCCGCAGCCTCATCGCTCCCGTCTGTGTGTGGCAGCCGCTTGTTTACATCCAAGGCACGGTGGAAGCGCCACCATGTCCCAGCTGACCAATGAGGCACCACTTTCCCTATCCCCTCCCCGCAGCCTCATCGGTCCCGTCTGTGTGTGGCAGCCGTTTGTTTACATCCAAGGCTCGGTGGAAGCGCCACCATGTCCCAGCTGACCAATGAGGCGTCACTTTCCCTATCCCCTCCCCGCAGCCTCATCGCTCCCGTCTGTGTGTGGCAGCCGTTTGTTTACATCCAAGGCACGGTGGAAGCGCCACCATGTCCCAGCTGACCAATGAGGCGTCACATTCCCTATCCCCTCCCCGCAGCCTCGTCGCTCCCGTCTGTGTGTGGCAGCCGTTTGTTTACATCCGAGGCACAGTGAAAGCGCCACCATGTCCCAGCTGACCAATGAGGCGTCACTTTCCCTATCCCCTCCCCACAGCCTCATCGCTCCCGTCTGAGTGTGGCAGCCGTTTGTTTACATCCAAGGCACGGTGGAAGCTCCACCATGTCCCAGCTGACCAATGAGGCGTCACTTTCCCTATCCCCTCCCCGCAGCCTCATCGCTCCCACCTGTGTGTGGCAGCCGTTTGTTTACATCCAATGCACGGTGGAAGAGCCACCATGTCCCAGCTGACCAATGAGGCGTCACTTTCCCTATCCCCTCCCCGCAGCCACATCGCTCCCGTCTGTGTGTGGCAGTCGTTTGTTTACATCCAAGGCACGGTGGAAGCGCCACCAAGTCCCTGCTGACCAATGAGGCGTCACTTTCCCTATCCCCTCCCCGCAGCCACATCGCTCCCGTCTGTGTGTGGCAGCCGTTTGTTTACATCCAAGGCACGGTGGAAGCGCCACCATGTCCCAGCTGACCAATGAGGCGTCACTTTCCCTATCCCCTCCCCGCAGCCTCATCGCTCCCGTCTGTGTGTGGCAGCCGTTTGTTTACATCCAAGGCACGGCGGAAGCGCCACCATGTCCCAGCTGACCAATGAGGCGTCACTTTCCCTATCCCCTCCCCGCAGCCTCGTCGCTCCCGTCTGTGTGTGGCAGCCGTTTGTTTACATCCAAGGCACGGTGGAAGCGCCACCATGTCCCGGCTGACCAATGAGGCGTCACTTTCCCTATCCCCTCCCCGCAGCCTCATCGCTCCCGTCTGTGTGTGGCAGCCGTTTGTTTACATCCAAGGCACGGTGGAAGCGCCACCATGACCCAGCCGACCAATGAGGCGTCACTTTCCCTATCCCCTCCCCACAGCCTCATCGCTCCCGTCTGAGTGTGGCAGCCGTTTGTTTACATCCAAGGCACAGTGGAAGCGTCACCATGTCCCAGCTGACCAATGAGGCGTCACTTTCCCTATCCCCTCCCCGCAGCCTCATCGCTCCCACCTGTGTGTGGCAGCCGTTTGTTTACATCCAAGGCACGGTGGAAGCGCCACCATGACCCAGCTGACCAATGAGGCGTCACTTTCCCTATCCCCTCCCCGCAGCCTCATCGCTCCCGTCTGTGTGTGGCAGCCGTTTGTTTACATCCAAGGCACGGTGGAAGGGCCACCATGTCCCAGCTGACCAAAGAGGCGTCACTTTCCCTATCCCCTCCCCGCAGCCTCATCGCTCCCGTCTGTGTGTGGCAGCCGTTTGTTTACATCCAAGGCTCGGTGGAAGCGCCACCATGTCCCAGCTGACCAATGAGGCGTCACTTTCCCTATACCCTCCCCGCAGCCTCATCGCTCCCGTGTGTGTGTGGCAGCCGTTTGTTTACATCCAAGGCACAGTGGAAGTGCCACCATGTCCCAGCTGACCATTGAGGCGTCACTTTCCCTATCCCCTCCCCGTAGCCTCATCGCTCCCGTCTGTGTGTGGCAGCCGTTTGTTTACATCCAAGGCACGGTGGAAGCGCCACTTTGTCCCAGCTGACCAATGAGGCGTCACTTTCCCTATCCCCTCCCCGCAGCCTCATCGCTCCCACCTGTGTGTGGCAGCCGTTTGTTTACATCCAAGGCTCGGTGGAAGCGCCACCATGTCCCAGCTGACCAATGAGGCGTCACTTTCCCTATCCCCTCCCCACAGCCTCATCGCTCCCGTCTGAGTGTGGCAGCCGTTTGTTTACATCCAAGGCACGGTGGAAGCGCCACCATGTCCCAGCTGACCAATGAGGCGTCACTTTCCCTATCCCCTCCCCACAGCCTCATCGCTCCCGTCTGAGTGTGGCAGCCGTTTGTTTACATCCAAGGCTCGGTGGAAGCGCCACCATGTCCCAGCTGACCAATGAGGCGTCACTTTCCCTATCCCCTCCCCGCAGCCTCATCGCTCCCGTCTGTGTGTGGCAGCCGCTTGTTTACATCCAAGGCACGGAGGAAGCGCCACCATGTCCCAGCTGACCAATGAGGCACCACTTTCCCTATCCCCTCCCCGCAGCCTCATCGGTCCCGTCTGTGTGTGGCAGCCGTTTGTTTACATCCAAGGCACGGTGGAAGCGCCACCATGTCCCAGCTGACCAATGAGGCACCACTTTCCCTATCCCCTCCCCGCAGCCTCATCGCTCCCTTCTGAGTGTGGCAGCCGTTTGTTTACATCCAAGGCTCGGTGGAAGCGCCACCATGTCCCAGCTGACCAATGAGGCGTCACTTTCCCTATCCCTCCCCGCAGCCTCATCGCTCCCGTCTGTGTGTGGCAGCCGTTTGTTTACATCCAAGGCACGGTGGAAGCGCCACCATGTCCCAGCTGACCAATGAGGCGTCACATTCCCTATCCCCTCCCCGCAGCCTCGTCGCTCCCGTCTGTGTGTGGCAGCCGTTTGTTTACATCCGAGGCACAGTGAAAGCGCCACCATGTCCCAGCTGACCAATGAGGCGTCACTTTCCCTATCCCCTCCCCACAGCCTCATCGCTCCCGTCTGAGTGTGGCAGCCGTTTGTTTACATCCAAGGCACGGTGGAAGCTCCACCATGTCCCAGCTGACCAATGAGGCGTCACTTTCCCTATCCCCTCCCCGCAGCCTCATCGCTCCCACCTGTGTGTGGCAGCCGTTTGTTTACATCCAATGCACGGTGGAAGAGCCACCATGTCCCAGCTGACCAATGAGGCGTCACTTTCCCTATCCCCTCCCCGCAGCCACATCGCTCCCGTCTGTGTGTGGCAGTCGTTTGTTTACATCCAAGGCACGGTGGAAGCGCCACCAAGTCCCTGCTGACCAATGAGGCGTCACTTTCCCTATCCCCTCCCCGCAGCCACATCGCTCCCGTCTGTGTGTGGCAGCCGTTTGTTTACATCCAAGGCACGGTGGAAGCGCCACCATGTCCCAGCTGACCAATGAGGCGTCACTTTCCCTATCCCCTCCCCGCAGCCTCATCGCTCCCGTCTGTGTGTGGCAGCCGTTTGTTTACATCCAAGGCACGGCGGAAGCGCCACCATGTCCCAGCTGACCAATGAGGCGTCACTTTCCCTATCCCCTCCCCGCAGCCTCGTCGCTCCCGTCTGTGTGTGGCAGCCGTTTGTTTACATCCAAGGCACGGTGGAAGCGCCACCATGTCCCAGCTGACCAATGAGGCGTCACTTTCCCTATCCCCTCCCCGCAGCCTCATCGCTCCCGTCTGTGTGTGGCAGCCGTTTGTTTACATCCAAGGCACGGTGGAAGCGCCACCATGACCCAGCCGACCAATGAGGCGTCACTTTCCCTATCCCCTCCCCACAGCCTCATCGCTCCCGTCTGAGTGTGGCAGCCGTTTGTTTACATCCAAGGCACAGTGGAAGCGTCACCATGTCCCAGCTGACCAATGAGGCGTCACTTTCCCTATCCCCTCCCCGCAGCCTCATCGCTCCCACCTGTGTGTGGCAGCCGTTTGTTTACATCCAAGGCGCGGTGGAAGCGCCACCATGACCCAGCTGACCAATGAGGCGTCACTTTCCCTATCCCCTCCCCGCAGCCTCATCGCTCCCGTCTGTGTGTGGCAGCCGTTTGTTTACATCCAAGGCACGGTGGAAGGGCCACCATGTCCCAGCTGACCAAAGAGGCGTCACTTTCCCTATCCCCTCCCCGCAGCCTCATCGCTCCCGTCTGTGTGTGGCAGCCGTTTGTTTACATCCAAGGCACGGTGGAAGCGCCACCATGTCCCAGCTGACCAATGAGGCGTCACTTTCCCTATCCCCTCCCCGCAGCCTCATCGCTCCCAACTGTGTGTGGCAGCCGTTTGTTTACATCCAAGGCACGGTAGAAGCGCCACCATGTCCCAGCTGACCAATGAGGCGTCACTTTCCCTATCCCCTCCCCGCAGCCTCATCGCTCCCACCTGTGTGTGGCAGCCGTTTGTTTACATCCAAGGCACGGTGGAAGCGCCACCATGTCCCAGCTGACCTATGAGGCGTCACTTTCCCTATCCCCTCCCCGCAGCCTCATCGCTCCCACCTGTGTGTGGCAGCCGTTTGTTTACATCCAAGGTTCGGTGGAAGCGCCACCATGTCCCAGCTGACCAATGAGGCGTTACTTTCCCTATCCCCTCCCCACAGCCTCATCGCTCCCACCTGTGTGTGGCAGCCGTTTGTTTACATCCAAGGCACAGTGGAAGCGCCACCATGTCCCAGCTGACCAATGAGGCGTCACTTTCCCTATCCCCTCCCCGCAGCCACATCGCTCCCACCTGTGTGTGGCAGCCGTTTGTTTACATCCAAGGCACGATAGAAGCGCCACCATGTCCCAGCTGACCATTGAGGCGTCACTTTCCCTATCCCCTTCCCACAGCCTCATCGCTCCCGTCTGTGTGTGGCAGCCATTTGTTTACATCCAAGGCACAGTGTAAGCGCGATCATGTCCCAGCTGACCAATGAGGCGTCACTTTCCCTATCCCCTCCCAGCAGCCTCATCGCTCCTGTCTGTGTGTGGCAGCCGTTTGTTTACATCCAAGGCACAGTGGAAGCGCCACCATGTCCCAGCTGACCAATGAGGCGCCACATTCCCTATCCCCTCCCCGCAGCCTCATCGCTCCCGTCTGTGTGCGGCAGCCGTTTGTTTACATCCAAGGCACGGTGGAAGCGCCACCATGTCCCAGCTGACCAATGAGGCGTCACTTTCCCTATCCCCTCCCCACAGCCTCATCGCTCCCACCTGTGTGTGGCAGCCGTTTGTTTACAACCAAGGCACGGTAGAAGCGCCACCATTTCCCAGCTGACCAATGAGGCGTCACTTTCCCTATCCCCTCCCCGCAGCCTCATCGCTCCCGTCTGTGTGTGGCAGACGTTTGTTTACATCCAAGGCACGGTGGAAGCGCCACCATGTCCCAGCTGACCAATGAGGCGTCACTTTCCCTATCCCCTCCCCGCAGCCTCATCGCTCCCACCTGTGTGTGGCAGCCGTTTGTTTACATACAAGGCACGGTAGAAGCGCCACCATGTTCCAGCTGACCAATGAGGCGTCACTTTCCCTATCCCCTCCCTGCAGCCTCATCGCTCCCGTCTGTGTGTGGCAGCCGTTTGTTTACATCCAAGGCACGGTGGAAGCGCCACCATGTCCCAGCTGACCAATGAGGCGTCACTTTCCCTATCCCCTCCCCGCAGCCTCATCGCTCCCGTCTGTGTGTGGCAGCCGTTTGTTTACATCCAAGGCACGGTGGAAGCGCCACCATGTCCCAGCTGACCAATGAGGCGTCACTTTCCCTATCCCCTCCCCGCAGCCTCATCGCTCCCGTCTGTGTGTGGCAGCCGTTTGTTTACATCCAAGGCATGGTGGAAGCGCCACCATGTCCCAGCTGACCAATGAGGCGTCACTTTCCCTATCCCCTCCCCACAGCCTCATCGCTCCCACCTGTGTGTGGCAGCCGTTTGTTTACGTCCAAGGCACGGTGGAAGCGCCACCTTGTCCCAGCTGACCAATGAGGCGTCACTTTCCCTATCCCCTCCCCACAGCCTCATCGCTCCCGTCTGAGTGTGGCAGCCGTTTGTTTACATCCAAGGCACGGTGGAAGCGCCACCTTGTCCCAGCTGACCAATGAGGCGTCACTTTCCCTATCCCCTCCCCGCAGCCTCATCGCTCCCGTCTGTGTGTGGCAGCCGTTTGTTTACATCCAAGGCACGGTGGAAGCGCCACCATGTCCCAGCTGACCCATGAGGCGTCACTTTCCCTATCCCCTCCCCACAGCCTCATCGCGCCCACCTGTGTGTGGCAGCCGTTTGTTTACATCCAAGGCACAGTGGAAGCGCCACCATGTCCCAGCTGACCAATGAGGCGTCACTTTCCCTATACCCTCCCCGCAGCCTCATCGCTCCCGTTTGTGTGTGGCAGCCGTTTGTTTACATCCAAGGCACGGTGGAAGCGCCACCTTGTCCCAGCTGACCAATGAGGCGTCACTTTCCCTATCCCCTCCCCGCAGCCTCATCGCTCCCGTCTGTGTGTGGCAGCCGTTTGTTTACATCCAAGGCACGGTGGAAGCGCCACCATGTCCCAGCTGACCAATGAGGCGTCACTTTCCCTATCCCCACCCCGCAGCCTCGTCGATCCCGTCTGTGTGTGGCAGCCGTTTGTTTACATCCAAGGCACGGTGGAAGCGCCACCATGTCCCAGCTGACCAATGAGGCGTCACTTTCCCTATCCCCTCCCCGCAGCCTCATCGCTCCCGTCTGTGTGTGGCAGCCGTTTGTTTACATCCAAGGCACGGTGGAAGCGCCACCATGTCCCAGCTGACCAATTAGGCGTCACTTTCCCTATCCCCCCCACGCAGCCTCATCGCTCCCACCTGAGTGTGGCAGCCGTTTGTTTACAGCCAAGGCACGGTGGAAGCGCCACCATGTCCCAGCTGACCAATGAGGCGTCACTTTCCCTATCCCCTCCCCGCAGCCTCATCGCTCTCACCTGAGTGTGGCAGCTGTTTGTTTACATCCAAGGCACAGTGGAAGCGCCACCATGTCCCAGCTGAAAAATAAGGCGTCACTTTCCCTATCCCCTCCCCGTAGCCTCATCGCTCCCACCTGTGTGTGGCAGCCGTTTGTTTACATCCAAGGCACGGTGGAAGCGCCACCATGTCCCAGCTGACCTATGAGGCGTCACTTTCCCTATCCCCTCCCCACAGCCTCATCGCTCCCGTCTGAGTGTGGCAGCCGTTTGTTTACATCCAAGGTACAGTGGAAGCGCCACCATGTCCCAGCTGACCAATGAGGCGTCACTTTCCCTATCCCCTCCCCACAGCCTCATCGCTCCCGTCTGAGTGTGGCAGCCGTTTGTTTACATCCAAGGCACAGTGGAATCGCCACCATGTCCCAGCTGACCATTGAGGCGTCACATTCCCTATTCCCTCCCCGTAGCCTCATCGCTCCCACCTGTGTGTGGCAGCCGTTTGTTTACATCCAAGGCACGGTGGAAGCGCCACCATGTCCCAGCTGGCCAATGAGGCACCACTTTCCCTATCCCCTCCCCGCAGCCTCATCGCTCCCTTCTGAGTGTGGCAGCCGTTTGTTTACATCCAAGGCTCGGTGGAAGCGCCACCATGTCCCAGCTGACCAATGAGGCGTCACTTTCCCTATCCCCTCCCCGCAGCCTCATCGATCCCGTCTGTGTGTGGCAGCCGTTTGTTTACATCCAAGGCACGGTGGAAGCGCCACCATGTCCCAGCTGACCAATGAGGCGTCACATTCCCTATCCCCTCCCCGCAGCCTCGTCGCTCCCGTCTGTGTGTGGCAGCCGTTTGTTTACATCCAAGGCACAGTGAAAGCGCCACCATGTCCCAGCTGACCAATGAGGCGTCACTTTCCCTATCCCCTCCCCACAGCCTCATCGCTCCCACCTGTGTGTGGCAGCCGTTTGTTTACATCCAAGGCACGGTGGAAGCGCCACCATGTCCCAGCTGACCAATGAGGCGTCACTTTCCCTATCCCCTCCCCGCAGCCTCATCGCTCCCACCTGTGTGTGGCAGCCGTTTGTTTACATCCAAGGCACGGTGGAAGCGCCACCATGTCCCAGCTGACCAATGAGGCGTCACTTTCCCTATCCCCTCCCCGCAGCCACATCGCTCCCGTCTGTGTGTGGCAGTCGTTTGTTTACATCCAAGGCACGGTGGAAGCGCCACCAAGTCCCTGCTGACCAATGAGGCGTCACTTTCCCTATCCCCTCCCCGCAGCCACATCGCTCCCGTCTGTGTGTGGCAGCCGTTTGTTTACATCCAAGGCACGGTGGAAGCGCCACCATGTCCCAGCTGACCAATGAGGCGTCACTTTCCCTATCCCCTCCCCGCAGCCTCATCGCTCCCGTCTGTGTGTGGCAGCCGTTTGTTTACATCCAAGGCACGGCGGAAGCGCCACCATGTCCCAGCTGACCAATGAGGCGTCACTTTCCCTATCCCCTCCCCGCAGCCTCGTCGCTCCCGTCTGTGTGTGGCAGCCGTTTGTTTACATCCAAGGCACGGTGGAAGCGCCACCATGTCCCAGCTGACCAATGAGGCGTCACTTTCCCTATCCCCTCCCCGCAGCCTCATCGCTCCCGTCTGTGTGTGGCAGCCGTTTGTTTACATCCAAGGCACGGTGGAAGCGCCACGATGACCCAGCCGACCAATGAGGCGTCACTTTCCCTATCCCCTCCACACAGCCTCATCGCTCCCGTCTGAGTGTGGCAGCCGTTTGTTTACATCCAAGGCACAGTGGAAGCGTCACCATGTCCCAGCTGACCAATGAGGCGTCACTTTCCCTATCCCCTCCCCGCAGCCTCATCGCTCCCACCTGTGTGTGGCAGCCGTTTGTTTACATCCAAGGCACGGTGGAAGCGCCACCATGACCCAGCTGACCAATGAGGCGTCACTTTCCCTATCCCCTCCCCGCAGCCTCATCGCTCCCGTCTGTGTGTGGCAGCCGTTTGTTTACATCCAAGGCTCGGTGGAAGGGCCACCATGTCCCAGCTGACCAATGAGGCGTCACTTTCCCTATCCCCTCCCCACAGCCTCATCGCTCCCGTCTGAGTGTGGCAGCCGTTTGTTTACATCCATGGCACGGTTGAAGCGCCACCATGTCCCAGCTGACCATTGAGGCGTCACTTTCCCTATCCCCTCCCCACAGCCTCATCGCTCCCGTCTGAGTGTGGCAGCCGTTTGTTTACATCCATGGCTCGGTGGAAGCGCCACCATGTCCCAGCTGACCAATGAGGCGTCACTTTCCCTATCCCCTCCCCGCAGCCTCATCGCTCCCGTCTGTGTGTGGCAGCCGTTTGTTTACATCCAAGGCACGGTGGAAGCGCCACCATGTCTCAGCTGACCAATGAGGCACCACTTTCCCTATCCCCTCCCCGCAGCCTCATCGGTCCCGTCTGTGTGTGGCAGCCGTTTGTTTACATCCAAGGCACGGTGGAAGCGCCACCATGTCCCAGCTGACCAATGAGGCACCACTTTCCCTATCCCCTCCCCGCAGCCTCATCGCTCCCTTCTGAGTGTGGCAGTCGTTTGTTTACATCCAAGGCTCGGTGGAAGCGCCACCATGTCCTAGCTGACCAATGAGGCGTCACTTTCCCTATCCCCTCCCCGCAGCCTCATCGCTCCCGTCTGTGTGTGGCAGCCGTTTGTTTACATCCAAGGCACGGTGGAAGCGCCACCATGTCCCAGCTGACCAATGAGGCGTCAATTTCCCTATCCCCTCCCCGCAGCCTCGTCGCTCCCGTCTGTGTGTGGCAGCCGTTTGTTTACATCCAAGGCACGGTGGAAGCGCCACCATGTCCCAGCTGACCAATGAGGCACCACTTTCCCTATCCCCTCCCCGCAGCCTCATCGCTCCCTTCTGAGTGTGGCAGCCGTTTGTTTACATCCAAGGCTCGGTGGAAGCGCCACCATGTCCCAGCTGACCAATGAGGCGTCACTTTCCCTATCCCCTCCCCGCAGCCTCATCGCTCCCGTCTGTGTGTGGCAGCCGTTTGTTTACATCCAAGGCACGGTGGAAGCGCCACCATGTCCCAGCTGACCAATGAGGCGTCACTTTCCCTATCCCCTCCCCGCAGCCTCATCGCTCCCGTCTGTGTGTGGCAGCCGTTTGCTTACATGCAAGGCACGGTGGTCGCGCAACCATGTCCCAGCTGACCAATGAGGCGTCATTTTCCCTATCCCCTCCCCGCAGCCCATCGCTACCACCTGTGTGTGGCAGCCGTTTGTTTACATCCAAGGCACAGTGGAAGCGCCACCATGTCCCAGCTGACCAATGAGGCGTCACTTTCCCTATCCCCTCCCCGCAGCCTCGTCGCTCCCACCTGTGTGGGGCAGCCGTTTGTTTACATCCAAGGCACAGTGGAAGCGCCACCATGTCCCAGCTGACCAATGAGGCGTCACTTTCCCTATCCCCTCCCCGCACCCTCATCGCTCCCACCTGTGTGTGGCAGCCGTTTGTTTACATCCAAGGCACGGTGGAAGCGCCACCATGTCCCAGCTGACCAATGAGGCGTCACTTTCCCTATCCCCTCCTCACAGCCTCATCGCTCCCGTCTGAGTGTGGCAGCCGTTTGTTTACATCCATGGCTCGGTGGAAGCGCCACCATATCCCAGCTGACCAATGAGGCGTCACTTTCCCTATCCCCTCCCCGCAGCCTCATCGCTCCCGTCTGTGTGTGGCAGCCGTTTGTTTACATCCACGGCACGGTGGAAGCGCCACCATGTCCCAGCTGACCAATGAGGCACCACTTTCCCTATCCCCTCCCCGCAGCCTCATCGCTCCCTTCTGAGTGTGGCAGCCGTTTGTTTACATCCAAGGCTCGGTGGAAGCGCCACCATGTCCCAGCTGACCAATGAGGCGTCACTTTCCCTATCCCCTCCCCGCAGCCTCATCGCTCCCGTCTGTGTGTGGCAGCCGTTTGTTTACATCCAAGGCACGGTGGAAGCGCCACCATGTCCCAGCTGACCAATGAGGCGTCACTTTCCCTATCCCCTCCCCGCAGCCTCGTCGCTCCCGTCTGTGTGTGGCAGCCGTTTGTTTACATCCAAGGCACAGTGAAAGCGCCACCATGTCCCAGCTGACCAATGAGGCGTCACTTTCCCTATCCCCTCCCCACAGCCTCATCGCTCCCACCTGTGTGTGGCAGCCGTTTGTTTCCATCCAAGGCACGGTGGAAGCGCCACCATGTCCCAGCTGACCAATGAGGCGTCACTTTCCCTATCCCCTCCCCGCAGCCTCATCCCTCCCACTTGTGTGTCAGCCGTTTGTTTACATCCAAGGCACGGTGGAAGCGCCACCATGTCCCAGCTGACCAATGAGGCGTCACTTTCCCTATCCCCTCCCCGCAGCCACATCGCTCCCGTCTGTGTGTGGCAGTCGTTTGTTTACATCCAAGGCACGGTGGAAGCGCCACCAAGTCCCTGCTGACCAATGAGGCGTCACTTTCCCTATCCACTCCCCGCAGCCACATCGCTCCCGTCTGTGTGTGGCAGCCGTTTGCTAACATCCAAGGCACGGTGGAAGCGCCACCATGTCCCAGCTGACCAATGAGGCGTCACTTTCCCTATCCCCTCCCCGCAGCCTCATCGCTCCCGTCTGTGTGTGGCAGCCGTTTGTTTACATCCAAGTCACGGCGGAAGCGCCACCATGTCCCAGCTGACCAATGAGGCGTCACTTTCCCTATCCCCTCCCCGCAGCCTCGTCGCTCCCGTCTGTGTGTGGCAGCCGTTTGTTTACATCCAAGACACGGTGGAAGCGCCACCATGTCCCAGCTGACCAATGAGGCGTCACTTTCCCTATCCACTCCCCGCAGCCTCGTCGCTCCCGTCTGTGTGTGGCAGCCGTTTGTTTACATCCAAGGCACGGTGGAAGCGCCACCATGTCCCAGCTGACCAATGAGGCGTCACTTTCCCTATCCCCTCCCCGCAGCCACATCGCTCCCGTCTGTGTGTGGCAGTCGTTTGTTTACATCCAAGGCACGGTGGAAGCGCCACCAAGTCCCTGCTGACCAATGAGGCGTCACTTTCCCTATCCACTCCCCGCAGCCACATCGCTCCCGTCTGTGTGTGGCAGCCGTTTGCTAACATCCAAGGCACGGTGGAAGCGCCACCATGTCCCAGCTGACCAATGAGGCGTCACTTTCCCTATCCCCTCCCCGCAGCCTCGTCGCTCCCGTCTGTGTGTGGCAGCCGTTTGTTTACATCCAAGGCACGGTGGAAGCGCCACCATGTCCCAGCTGACCAATGAGGCGTCACTTTCCCTATCCCCTCCCCACAGCCTCATCGCTCCCGTCTGAGTGTGGCAGCCGTTTGTTTACATCCAAGGCACGGTGGAAGCGCCACCATGTCCCAGCTGACCAATGAGGCGTCACTTTCCCTATCCCCTCCCCACAGCCTCATCGCTCCCGTCTGAGTGTGGCAGCCGTTTGTTTACATCCAAGGCACGGTGGAAGCGCCACCATGTCCCAGCTGACCAATGAGGCGTCACTTACCCTATCCCCTCCCCGCAGCCTCATCGCTCCCGTCTGTGTGTGGCAGCCGTTTGTTTACATCCAAGGCACGGTGGTAGCGCCACCATGTCCCAGCTGACCAATGAGGCGTCACTTTCCCTGTCCCCTCCCCGCAGCCCATCGCTCCCACCTGTGTGTGGCAGCCGTTTGTTTACATCCAAGGCACAGTGGAAGCGCCACCATGTCCCAGCTGACCAATGAGGCGTCACTTTCTCTATCCCCTCCCCGCAGCCTCGTCGCTCCCACCTGTGTGTGGCAGCCGTTTGTTTACATCCAAGGCACGGTGGAAGCGCCACCATGACCCAGCCGACCAATGAGGCGTCACTTTCCCTATCCCCTCCCCACAGCCTCATCGCTCCCGTCTGTGTGAGGCAGCCGTTTGTTTACATCCAAGGCACGGTGGAAGCGCCACCATGTCCCAGCTGACCAATGAGGCGTCACTTTCCCTATCCCCTCCCCGCAGCCTCATCGCTCCCGTCTGTGTGTGGCAGCCGTTTGTTTACATGCAAGGCACGGTGGTCGCGCCACCATGTCCCAGCTGACCAATGAGGCGTCATTTTCCCTATCCCCTCCCCGCAGCCCATCGCTCCCACCTGTGTGTGGCAGCCGTTTGTTTACATCCAAGGCACAGTGGAAGCGCCACCATGTCCCAGCTGACCAATGAGGCGTCACTTTCCCTATCCCCTCCCCGCAGCCTCGTCGCTCCCATCTGTGTGTGGCAGCCGTTTGTTTACATCCAAGGCACAGTGGAAGCGCCACCATGTCCCAGCTGAGCAATGAGGCATCACTTTCCCTATCCCCTCCCCGCACCCTAATCGCTCCCACCTGTGTGTGGCAGCCGTTTGTTTACATCCAAGGCACGGTAGAAGCACCACCATGTCCCAGCTGACCAATGAGGCGTCACTTTCCCTATCCCCTCCCCGCATCCTCATCGCTCCCACCTGTGTGTGGCAGCCGTTTGTTTACATCCAAGGCACAGTGGAAGCGCCACCATGTCCCAGCTGACCAATGAGGCGTCACTTTCCCTATCCCCTCCCCGCAGCCTCGTCGCTTCCACCTGTGTGTGGCAGCCGTTTGTTTACATCCAAGGCACAGTGGAAGCGCCACCATGTCCCAGCTGACCAATGAGGCGTCACTTTCCCTATCCCCTCCCCGCACCCTCATCGCTCCCACCTGTGTGTGGCAGCCGTTTGTTTACATCCAAGGCACGGTAGAAGCGCCACAATGTCCCAGCTGACCAATGAGGCGTCACTTTCCCTATCCCCTCCCCGCAGCCTCGTCGCTCCCACCTGTGTGTGGCAGCCGTTTGTTTACATCCAAGGCACAGTGGAAGCGCCACCATGTCCCAGCTGACCAATGAGGCGTCACTTTGCCTATCCCCTCCCCGCACCCTCATCGCTCCCACCTGTGTGTGGCAGCCGTTTGTTTACATCCAAGGCACGGTGGAAGCGCCACCATGTCCCAGCTGACCAATGAGGCACCATTTTCCCTATCCCCTCCCCAAAGCCTCATCGCTCCCACCTGTGTGTGGCAGCCGTTTGTTTACATCCAAGGTACAGTGGAAGCGCCACCATGTCCCAGCTGACCAATGAGGCGTCACTTTCCCTATCCCCTCCCCGCAGCCTCATCGCTCCCGTCTGTGTGTGGCATCCGTTTGTTTACATCCAAGGTGCAGTGGAAGCGCCACCATGTCCCAGCTGACCAATGAGGCGTCACTTTCCCTATCCCCTCCCCACAGCCTCATCGCTCCCACCTGTGTGTGGCAGCCGTTTGTTTACATCCAAGGCACGGTGGAAGCGCCATCATGTCCCAGCTGACCAATGAGGCGTCACTTTCCCTATCCCCTCCCCGCATCCTCATCGCTCCCGTCTGTGTGTGGCATCCGTTTGTTTACATCCAAGGCACGGTGGAAGCGCCACCATGTCCCAGCTGACCAATGAGGCGTCACTTTCCCTATCCCCTCCCCGCAGCCACATCGCTCCCACCTGTGTGTGGCAGCCGTTTGTTTACATCCAAGGTACAGTGGAAGCGCAACCATGTCCCAGCTGACCAATGAGGCGTCACTTTCCCTATCCCCTCCCCGCAGCCTCATCGCTCCCACCTGTGTGTGGCAGCCGTTTGTTTACATCCAAGGCACGGTGGAAGCGCCACCATGTCCCAGCTGACCAATGAGGCGTCACTTTCCCTATCCCCTCCCCGCAGCCTCATCGCTCCCGTCTGTGTGTGGCATCCGTTTGTTTACATCCAAGGTACAGTGGAAGCGCCACCATGTCCCAGCTGACCAATGAGGCGTCACTTTCCCTATCCCCTCCCCACAGCCTCATCGCTCCCACCTGTGTGTGGCAGCCGTTTGTTTACATCCAAGGCACGGTGGAAGCGCCATCATGTCCCAGCTGACCAATGAGGCGTCACTTTCCCTATCCCCTCCCCGCATCCTCATCGCTCCCGTCTTTGTGTGGCATCCGTTTGTTTACATCCAAGGCACGGTGGAAGCGCCACCATGTCCCAGCTGACCAATGAGGCGTCACTTTCCCTATCCCCTCCCCGCAGCCACATCGCTCCCACCTGTGCGTGGCAGCCGTTTGTTTACATCCAAGGTACAGTGGAAGCGCCACCATGTCGCAGCTGACCAATGAGGCGACACTTTCCCTATCCCCTCCCCGCAGCCTCATCGCTCCCACCTGTGTGTGGCAGCCGTTTGTTTACATCCAAGGCACGGTGGAAGCGCCACCATGTCCCAGCTGACCAATGAGGCGTCACTTTCCCTATCCCCTCCCCACAGCCTCATCGCTCCCGTCTGAGTGTGGCAGCCGTTTGTTTACATCCAAGGCTCGGTGGAAGCGCCACCATGTCCCAGCTGACCAATGAGGCGTCACTTTCCCTATCCCCTCCCCGCAGCCTCATCGCTCAGGTCTGTGTGTGGCAGCCGTTTGTTTACATCCAAGGCACGGTGGAAGCGCCACCATGTCCCAGCTGACCAATGAGGCACCACTTTCCCTATCCCCTCCCCGCAGCCTCATCGGTCCCGTCTGTGTGTGGCAGCCGTTTGTTTACATCCAAGGCACGGTGGAAGCGCCACCATGTCCCAGCTGACCAATGAGGCACCACTTTCCCTATCCCCTCCCCGCAGCCTCATCGCTCCCTTCTGAGAGTGGCAGCCGTTTGTTTACATCCAAGGCTCGGTGGAAGCGCCACCATGTCCCAGCTGACCAATGAGGCGTCACTTTCCCTATCCCCTCCCCGCAGCCTCATCGCTCCCGTCTGTGTGTGGCAGCCGTTTGTTTACATCCAAGGCACGGTGGAAGCGCCAGC
This sequence comes from Meconema thalassinum, assembly GCA_946902985.2. Taxonomy (NCBI): domain Eukaryota; kingdom Metazoa; phylum Arthropoda; class Insecta; order Orthoptera; family Tettigoniidae; genus Meconema; species Meconema thalassinum. The sequence goes on from OX336397.1 coordinate 20,621,570, forward strand.
ATGTCCCAGCTGACCAATGAGGCGTCACTTTCCCTATCCCCTCCCCGCAGCCTCGTTGCTCCCGTCTGTGTGTGGCAGCCGTTTGTTTACATCCAAGGCACAGTGAAAGCGCCACCATGTCCCAGCTGACAAATGAGGCGTCACTTTCCCTATCCCCTCCCCACAGCCTCATCGCTCCCACCTGTGTGTGGCAGCCGTTTGTTTACATCCAAGGCACGGTGGAAGCGCCACCATGTCCCAGCTGACCAATGAGGCGTCACTTTCCCTATCCCCTCCCCGCAGCCTCATCGCTCCCACCTGTGTGTGGCAGCCGTTTGTTTACATCCAAGGCACGGTGGAAGCGCCACCATGTCCCAGCTGACCAATGAGGCGTCACTTTCCCTATCCCCTCCCCGCAGCCACATCGCTCCCGTCTGTGTGTGGCAGTCGTTTGTTTACATCCAAGGCACGGTGGAAGCGCCACCAAGTCCCTGCTGACCAATGAGGCGTCACTTTCCCTATCCCCTCCCCGCAGCCACATCGCTCCCGTCTGTGTGTGGCAGCCGTTTGTTTACATCCAAGGCACGGTGGAAGCGCCACCATGTCCCAGCTGACCAATGAGGCGTCACTTTCCCTATCCCCTCCCCGCAGCCTCATCGCTCCCGTCTGTGTGTGGCAGCCGTTTGTTTACATACAAGGCACGGCCGAAGCGCCACCATGTCCCATCTGACCAATGAGGCGTCACTTTCCCTATCCCCTCCCCGCAGCCTCGTCGCTCCCGTCTGTGTGTGGCAGCCGTTTGTTTACATCCAAGGCACGGTGGAAGCGCCACCATGTCCCAGCTGACCAATGAGGCGTCACTTTCCCTATCCCCTCCCCGCAGCCTCATCGCTCCCGTCTGTGTGTGGCAGCCGCTTGTTTACATCCAAGGCACGGTGGAAGCGCCACCATGACCCAGCCGACCAATGAGGCGTCACTTTCCCTATCCCCTCCCCACAGCCTCATCGCTCCCGTCTGAGTGTGGCAGCCGTTTGTTTACATCCAAGGCACAGTGGAAGCGTCACCATGTCCCAGCTAACCAATGAGGCGTCACTTTCCCTATCCCCTCCCCGCAGCCTCATCGCTCCCACCTGTGTGTGGCAGCCGTTGGTTTACATCCAAGGCACGGTGGAAGCGCCACCATGACCCAGCTGACCAATGAGGCGTCACTTTCCCTATCCCCTCCCCGCAGCCTCATCCCTCCCGTCTGTGTGTGGCAGCCGTTTGTTTACATCCAAGGCACGGTGGAAGCGCCACCATGTCCCAGCTGACCAATGAGGCGTCACTTTCCCTATCCCCTCCCCGCAGTCTCATCGCTCCCGTCTGTGTGTGGCAGCCGTTTGTTTACATCCAAGGCACGGTGGTAGCGCCACCATGTCCCAGCTGACCAATGAGGCGTCACTTTCCCTATCCCCTCCCCGCAGCCCATCGCTCCCACCTGTGTGTGGCAGCCGTTTGTTTACATCCAAGGCACAGTGGAAGCGCCACCATGTCCCAGCTGACCAATGAGGCGTCACTTTCCCTATCCCCTCCCCGCAGCCTCGTCGCTCCCACCTGTTTGTGGCAGCCGTTTGTTTACATCCAAGGCACGGTGGAAGCGCCACCATGACCCAGCCGACCAATGAGGCGTCACTTTCCCTATCCTCTCCCCACAGCCTCATCGCTCCCGTCTGTGTGTGGCAGCCGTTTGTTTACATCCAAGGCACGGTGGAAGCGCCACCATGTCCCAGCTGACCAATGAGGCGTCACTTTCCCTATCCCCTCCCCGCAGCCTAATCGCTCCCACCTGTGTGTGGCAGCCGTTTGTTTACATCCAAGGCACAGTGGAAGCGCCACCATGTCCCAGCTGACCAATGAGGCGTCACTTTCCCTATCCCCTCCCCGCACCCTCATCGCTCCCACCTTTGTGTGGCAGCCGTTTGTTTACATCCAAGGCACGGTAGAAGCGCCACCATGTCCCAGCTGACCAATGAGGCGTCACTTTCCCTATCCCCTCCCCGCATCCTCATCGCTCCCACCTGTGTGTGGCAGCCGTTTGTTTACATCCAAGGCACAGTGGAAGCGCCACCATGTCCCAGCTGACCAATGAGGCGTCACTTTCCCTATCCCCTCCCCGCAGCCTCGTCGCTCCCACCTGTGTGTGGCAGCCGTTTGTTTACATCCAAGGCACAGTGGAAGCGCCACCATGTCCCAGCTGACCAATGAGGCGTCACTTTCCCTATCCCCTCCCCGCACCCTCATCGCTCCCACCTGTGTGTGGCAGCCGTTTGTTTACATCCAAGGCACGGTAGAAGCGCCACCATGTCCCAGCTGACCAATGAGGCGTCACTTTCCCTATCCCCTCCCCGCAGCCTCGTCGCTCCCACCTGTGTGTGGCAGCCGTTTGTTTACATCCAAGGCACAGTGGAAGCGCCACCATGTCCCAGCTGACCAATGAGGCGTTACTTTCCCTATCCCCTCCCCGCACCCTCATCGCTCCCACCTGTGTGTGGCAGCCGTTTGTTTACATCCAAGGCACGGTGGAAGCGCCACCATGTCCCAGCTGACCAATGAGGCACCACTTTCCCTATCCCCTCCTTACAGCCTCATCGCTCCTACCTGTGTGTGGCAGCCGTTTGTTTACATCCAAGGTAAAGTGGAAGCGCCACCATGTCCCAGCTGACCAATGAGGCGTCACTTTCCCTATCCCCTCCCCGCAGCCTCATCGCTCCCGTCTGTGTGTGGCATCCGTTTGTTTACATCCAAGGTACAGTGGAAGCGCCACCATGTCCCAGCTGACCAATGAGGCGTCACTTTCCCTATCCCCTCCCCACAGCCTCATCGCTCCCACCTGTGTGTGGCAGCCGTTTGTTTACATCCAAGGCACGGTGGAAGCGCCATCATGTCCCAGCTGACCAATGAGGCGTCACTTTCCCTATCCCCTCCACGCATCCTCATCGCTCCCGTCTGTGTGTGGCATCCGTTTGTTTACATCCAAGGCACGGTGGAAGCGCCACCATGTCCCAGCTGACCAATGAGGCGTCACTTTCCCTATCCCCTCCCCGCAGCCACATCGCTCCCACCTGTGTGTGGCAGCCGTTTGTTTACATCCAAGGTACAGTGGAAGCGCGACCATGTCCCAGCTGACCAATGAGGCGTCACTTTCCCTATCTCCTCCCCGCAGCCTCATCGCTCCCACCTGTGTGTGGCAGCCGTTTGTTTACATCCAAGGCACGGTGGAAGCGCCACCATGTCCCAGCTGACCAATGAGGCGTCACTTTCCCTATCCCCTCCCCGCAACCTCATCGCTCCCGTCTGTGTGTGGCATCCGTTTGTTTACATCCAAGGTACAGTGGAAGCGCCACCATGTCCCAGCTGACCAATGAGGCGTCACTTTCCCTATCCCCTCCCCGCAGCCACATCGCTCCCGTCTGTGTGTGGCAGTCGTTTGTTTACATCCAAGGCACGGTGGAAGCGCCACCAAGTCCCTGCTGACCAATGAGGCGTCACTTTCCCTATCCCCTCCCCGCAGCCACATCGCTCCCGTCTGTGTGTGGCAGTCGTTTGTTTACATCCAAGGCACGGTGGAAGCGCCACCAAGTCCCTGCTGACCAATGAGGCGTCACTTTCCCTATCCCCTCCCCGCAGCCACATCGCTCCCGTCTGTGTGTGGCAGCCGTTTGTTTACATCCAAGGCACGTTGGAAGCGCCACCATGTCCCAGCTGACCAATGAGGCGTCACTTTCCCTATCCCCTCCCCGCAGCCTCATCGCTCCCGTCTGTGTGTGGCAGCCGTTTGTTTACATACAAGGCACGGCCGAAGCGCCACCATGTCCCATCTGACCAATGAAGCGTCACTTTCCCTATCCCCTCCCCGCAGCCTCGTCGCTCCCGTCTGTGTGTGGCAGCCGTTTGTTTACATCCAAGGCACGGTGGAAGCGCCACCATGTCCCAGCTGACCAATGAGGCGTCACTTTCCCTATCCCCTCCCCGCAGCCTCATCGCTCCCGTCTGTGTGTGGCAGCCGCTTGTTTACATCCAAGGCACGGTGGAAGCGCCACCATGACCCAGCCGACCAATGAGGCGTCACTTTCCCTATCCCCTCCCCACAGCCTCATCGCTCCCGTCTGAGTGTGGCAGCCGTTTGTTTACATCCAAGGCACAGTGGAAGCGTCACCATGTCCCAGCTAACCAATGAGGCGTCACTTTCCCTATCCCCTCCCCGCAGCCTCATCGCTCCCACCTGTGTGTGGCAGCCGTTGGTTTACATCCAAGGCACGGTGGAAGCGCCACCATGACCCAGCTGACCAATGAGGCGTCACTTTCCCTATCCCCTCCCCGCAGCCTCATCCCTCCCGTCTGTGTGTGGCAGCCGTTTGTTTACATCCAAGGCACGGTGGAAGCGCCACCATGTCCCAGCTGACCAATGAGGCGTCACTTTCCCTATCCCCTCCCCGCAGTCTCATCGCTCCCGTCTGTGTGTGGCAGCCGTTTGTTTACATCCAAGGCACGGTGGTAGCGCCACCATGTCCCAGCTGACCAATGAGGCGTCACTTTCCCTATCCCCTCCCCGCAGCCCATCGCTCCCACCTGTGTGTGGCAGCCGTTTGTTTACATCCAAGGCACAGGGGAAGCGCCACCATGTCCCAGCTGACCAATGAGGCGTCACTTTCCCTATCCCCTCCCCGCAGCCTCGTCGCTCCCACCTGTTTGTGGCAGCCGTTTGTTTACATCCAAGGCACGGTGGAAGCGCCACCATGACCCAGCCGACCAATGAGGCGTCACTTTCCCTATCCTCTCCCCACAGCCTCATCGCTCCCGTCTGTGTGTGGCAGCCGTTTGTTTACATCCAAGGCACGGTGGAAGCGCCACCATGTCCCAGCTGACCAATGAGGCGTCACTTTCCCTATCCCCTCCCCGCAGCCTAATCGCTCCCACCTGTGTGTGGCAGCCGTTTGTTTACATCCAAGGCACAGTGGAAGCGCCACCATGTCCCAGCTGACCAATGAGGCGTCACTTTCCCTATCCCCTCCCCGCACCCTCATCGCTCCCACCTTTGTGTGGCAGCCGTTTGTTTACATCCAAGGCACGGTAGAAGCGCCACCATGTCCCAGCTGACCAATGAGGCGTCACTTTCCCTATCCCCTCCCCGCATCCTCATCGCTCCCACCTGTGTGTGGCAGCCGTTTGTTTACATCCAAGGCACAGTGGAAGCGCCACCATGTCCCAGCTGACCAATGAGGCGTCACTTTCCCTATCCCCTCCCCGCAGCCTCGTCGCTCCCACCTGTGTGTGGCAGCCGTTTGTTTACATCCAAGGCACAGTGGAAGCGCCACCATGTCCCAGCTGACCAATGAGGCGTCACTTTCCCTATCCCCTCCCCGCACCCTCATCGCTCCCACCTGTGTGTGGCAGCCGTTTGTTTACATCCAAGGCACGGTAGAAGCGCCACCATGTCCCAGCTGACCAATGAGGCGTCACTTTCCCTATCCCCTCCCCGCAGCCTCGTCGCTCCCACCTGTGTGTGGCAGCCGTTTGTTTACATCCAAGGCACAGTGGAAGCGCCACCATGTCCCAGCTGACCAATGAGGCGTTACTTTCCCTATCCCCTCCCCGCACCCTCATCGCTCCCACCTGTGTGTGGCAGCCGTTTGTTTACATCCAAGGCACGGTGGAAGCGCCACCATGTCCCAGCTGACCAATGAGGCACCACTTTCCCTATCCCCTCCTTACAGCCTCATCGCTCCTACCTGTGTGTGGCAGCCGTTTGTTTACATCCAAGGTAAAGTGGAAGCGCCACCATGTCCCAGCTGACTAATGAGGCGTCACTTTCCCTATCCCCTCCCCGCAGCCTCATCGCTCCCGTCTGTGTGTGGCATCCGTTTGTTTACATCCAAGGTACAGTGGAAGCGCCACCATGTCCCAGCTGACCAATGAGGCGTCACTTTCCCTATCCCCTCCCCACAGCCTCATCGCTCCCACCTGTGTGTGGCAGCCGTTTGTTTACATCCAAGGCACGGTGGAAGCGCCATCATGTCCCAGCTGACCAATGAGGCGTCACTTTCCCTATCCCCTCCACGCATCCTCATCGCTCCCGTCTGTGTGTGGCATCCGTTTGTTTACATCCAAGGCACGGTGGAAGCGCCACCATGTCCCAGCTGACCAATGAGGCGTCACTTTCCCTATCCCCTCCCCGCAGCCACATCGCTCCCACCTGTGTGTGGCAGCCGTTTGTTTACATCCAAGGTACAGTGGAAGCGCGACCATGTCCCAGCTGACCAATGAGGCGTCACTTTCCCTATCCCCTCCCCGCAGCCTCATCGCTCCCACCTGTGTGTGGCAGCCGTTTGTTTACATCCAAGGCACGGTGGAAGCGCCACCATGTCCCAGCTGACCAATGAGGCGTCACTTTCCCTATCCCCTCCCCGCAACCTCATCGCTCCCGTCTGTGTGTGGCATCCGTTTGTTTACATCCAAGGTACAGTGGAAGCGCCACCATGTCCCAGCTGACCAATGAGGCGTCACTTTCCATATCCCCTCCCCACAGCCTCATCGCTCCCACCTGTGTGTGGCAGCCGTTTGTTTACATCCAAAGCACGGTGGAAGCGCCATCATGTCCCAGCTGACCAATGAGGCGTCACTTTCCCTATCCCCTCCCCGCATCCTCATCGCTCCCGTCTGTGTGTGGCATCCGTTTGTTTACAACCAAGGCACGGTGGAAGCGCCACCATGTCCCAGCTGACCAATGAGGCGTCACTTTCCCTATCCCCTCCCCGCAGCCACATCGCTCCCACCTGTGTGTGGCAGCCGTTTGTTTACATCCAAGGTACAGTGGAAGCGCCACCATGTCCCAGCTGACCAATGAGGCGTCACTTTCCCTATCCCCTCCCCGCAGCCTCATCGCTCCCACCTGTGTGTGGCAGCCGTTTGCTTACATCCAAGGCACGGTGGAAGCGCCACCATGTCCCAGCTGACCAATGAGGCGTCACTTTCCCTATCCCCTCCCCGCAGCCTCATCGCTCCCACATGTGTGTGGCAGCCGTTTGTTTACATCCAAGGCACGGTGGAAGCGCCACCATGTCCCAGCTGACCAATGAGGCGTCACTTTCCCTATCCCCTCCCCGCAGCCTCGTCGCTCCCGTCTGTGTGTGGCAGCCGTTTGTTTACATCCAAGGCACAGTGAAAGCGCCACCATGTCCCAGCTGACCAATGAGGCGTCACTTTCCCTATCCCCTCCCCACAGCCTCATCGCTCCCACCTGTGTGTGGCAGCCGTTTGTTTACATCCAAGGCACGGTGGAAGCGCCACCATGTCCCAGCTGACCAATGAGGCGTCACTTTCCCTATCCCCTCCCCGCAGCCTCATCGCTCCCACCTGTGTGTGGCAGCCGTTTGTTTACATCCAAGGCACGGTGGAAGCGCCACCATGTCCCAGCTGACCAATGAGGCGTCACTTTCCCTATCCCCTCCCCGCAGCCACATCGCTCCCGTCTGTGTGTGGCAGTCGTTTGTTTACATCCAAGGCACGGTGGAAGCGCCACCAAGTCCCTGCTGACCAATGAGGCGTCACTTTCCCTATCCACTCCCTGCAGCCACATCGCTCCCGTCTGTGTGTGGCAGCCGTTTGTTAACATCCAAGGCACGGTGGAAGCGCCACCATGTCCCAGCTGACCAATGAGGCGTCACTTTCCCTATCCCCTCCCCGCAGCCTCATCGCTCCCGTCTGTGTGTGGCAGCCGTTTGTTTACATCCAAGTCACGGCGGAAGCGCCACCATGTCCCAGCTGACCAATGAGGCGTCACTTTCCCTATCCCCTCCCCGCAGCCTCATCGCTCCCACCTGTGTGTGGCAGCCGTTTGTTTACATCCAAGGCACGGTGGAAGCGCCACCATGACCCAGCTGACCAATGAGGCGTCACTTTCCCTATCCCCTCCCCGCAGCCTCATCGCTTCCGCCTGTGTGTGGCAGCCGTTTGTTTACATCCAAGGCACGGTGGAAGCGCCACCATGTCCCAGCTGACCAATGAGGCGTCACTTTCCCTATCCCCTCCCCGCAGCCTCATCGCTCCCGTCTGTGTGTGGCAGCCGTTTGTTTACATCCAAGGCACGGTGATAGCGCCACCATGTCCCAGCTGACCAATGAGGCGTCACTTTCCCTATCCCCTCCCCGCAGCCCATCGCTCCCATCTGTGTGTGGCAGCCGTTTGTTTACATCCAAGGCACAGTGGAAGCGCCACCATGTCCCAGCTGACCAATGAGGCGTCACTTTCCCTATCCCCTCCCCGCAGCCTCGTCGCTCCCACCTGTGTGTGGCAGCCGTTTGTTTACATCCAAGGCACGGTGGAAGCGCCACCATGACCCAGCCGACCAATGAGGCGTCACTTTCCCTATCCCCTCCCCACAGCCTCATCGCTCCCGTCTGTGTGAGGCAGCCGTTTGTTTACATCCAAGGCACGGTGGAAGCGCTACCATGTCCCAGCTGACCAATGAGGCGTCACTTTCCCTATCCCCTCCCCGCAGCCTCATCGCTCCCGTCTGTGTGTGGCAGCCGTTTGTTTACATGCAAGGCACGTTGGTCGCGCCACCATGTCCCAGCTGACCAATGAGGCGTCATTTTCCCTATCCCCTCCCCGCAGATCATCGCTCCCACCTGTGTGTGGCAGCCGTTTGTTTACATCCAAGGCACAGTGGAAGCGCCACCATGTCCCTGCTGACCAATGAGGCGTCACTTTCCCTATCCCCTCCCCGCAGCCTCGTCGCTCCCACCTGTGTGTGGCAGCCGTTTGTTTACATCCAAGGCACAGTGGAAGCGCCACCATGTCCCAGCTGACCAATGAGGCGTCACTTTCCCTATCCCCTCCCCGCACCCTAATCGCTCCCACCTGTGTGTGGCAGCCGTTTGTTTACATCCAAGGCACGGTAGAAGCGCCACCATGTCCCAGCTGACCAATGAGGCGTCACTTTCCCTATCCCCTCCCCGCAGCCTCGTCGCTCCCACCTGTGTGTGGCAGCCGTTTGTTTACATCCAAGGCACAGTGGAAGCGCCACCATGTCCCAGCTGACCAATGAGGCGTCACTTTCCCTATCCCCTCCCCGCACCCTAATCGCTCCCACCTGTGTGTGGCAGCCGTTTGTTTACATCCAAGGCACGGTAGAAGTGCCACCATGTCCCAGCTGACCAATGAGGCGTCACTTTCGCTATCCCCTCCCCGCACCCTAATCGCTCCCACCTGTGTGTGGCAGCCGTTTGTTTACATCCAAGGCACGGTGGAAGCGCCACCATGTCCCAGCTGACCAATGAGGCACCACTTTCCCTATCCCCTCCTTACAGCCTCATCGCTCCCACCTGTGTGTGGCAGACGTTTGTCTACATCCAAGGTACAGTGGAAGCGCCACCATGTCCCAGCTGACCAATGAGGCGTCACTTTCCCTATCCCCTCCCCGCAGCCTCATCGCTCCCGTCTGTGTGTGGCATCCGTTTGTTTACATCCATGGTACAGTGGAAGCGCCACCATGTCCCAGCTGACCAATGAGGCGTCACTTTCCCTATCCCCTCCCCACAGCCTCATCGCTCCCACCTGTGTGTGGCAGCCGTTTGTTTACATCCAAGGCACGGTGGAAGCGCCATCATGTCCCAGCAGACCAATGAGGCGTCACTTTCCCTATCCCCTCCCCGTAGCCTCATCGCTCCCGTCTGTGTGTGGCATCCGTTTGTTTACATTCAAGGCACGGTGAAAGCGCCACCATGTCCCAGCTGACCAATGAGGCGTCACTTTCCCTATCCCCTCCCCGCAGCCACATCGCTCCCACCTGTGTGTGGCAGCCGTTTGTTTACATCCAAGGTACAGTGGAAGCGCGACCATGTCCCAGCTGACCAATGAGGCGTCACTTTCCCTATCCCCTCCCCGCAGCCTCATCGCTCCCACCTGTGTGTGGCAGCCGTTTGTTTACATCCAAGGCACGGTGGAAGCGCCACCATGTCCCAGCTGACCAATGAGGCGTCACTTTCCCTATCCCCTCCCCGCAACCTCATCGCTCCCGTCTGTGTGTGGCATCCGTTTGTTTACATCCAAGGTACAGTGGAAGCGCCACCATGTCCCAGCTGACCAATGAGGCGTCACTTTCCCTATCCCCTCCCCACAGCCTCATCGCTCCCACCTGTGTGTGGCAGCCGTTTGTTTACATCCAAGGCACGGTGGAAGCGCCACCATGTCCCAGCTGACCAATGAGGCGTCACTTTCCCTATCCCCTCCCCGCACCCTAATCGCTCCCACCTGTGTGTGGCAGCCGTTTGTTTACATCCAAGGCACGGTAGAAGCGCCACCATGTCCCAGCTGACCAATGAGGCGTCACTTTCCCTATCCCCTCCCCGCACCCTCATCGCTCCCACCTGTGTGTGGCAGCCGTTTGTTTACATCCAAGGCACGGTGGAAGCGCCACCATGTCCCAGCTGACCAATGAGGCACCACTTTCCCTATCCCCTCCTTACAGCCTCATCGCTCCCACCTGTGTGTGGCAGCCGTTTGTTTACATCCAAGGTACAGTGGAAGCGCCACCATGTCCCAGCTGACCAATGAGGCGTCACTTTCCCTATCCCCTCCCCGCAGCCTCATCGCTCCCGTCTGTGTGTGGCATCCGTTTGTTTACATCCAAGGTACAGTGGAAGCGCCACCATGTCCCAGCTGACCAATGAGGCGTCACTTTCCCTATCCCCTCCCCACAGCCTCATCGCTCCCACCTGTGTGTGGCAGCCGTTTGTTTACATCCAAGGCACGGTGGAAGCGCCATCATGTCCCAGCTGACCAATGAGGCGTCACTTTCCCTATCCCCTCCCCGCATCCTCATCGCTCCCGTCTGTGTGTGGCATCCGTTTGTTTACATCCAAGGCACGGTGGAAGCGCCACCATGTCCCAGCTGACCAATGAGGCGTCACTTTCCCTATCCCCTCCCCGCAGCCACATCGCTCCCACCTGTGTGTGGCAGCCGTTTGTTTACATCCAAGGTACAGTGGAAGCGCGACCATGTCCCAGCTGACCAATGAGGCGTCACTTTCCCTATCCCCTCCCCGCAGCCTCATCGCTCCCACCTGTGTGTGGCAGCCGTTTGTTTACATCCAAGGCACGGTGGAAGCGCCACCATGTCCCAGCTGACCAATGAGGCGTCACTTTCCCTATCCCCTCCCCGCAGCCTCATCGCTCCCGTCTGTGTGTGGCATCCGTTTGTTTACATCCAAGGTACAGTGTAAGCGCCACCATGTCCCAGCTGACCAATGAGGCGTCACTTTCCCTATCCCCTCCCCACAGCCTCATCGCTCCCACCTGTGTGTGGCAGCCGTTTGTTTACATCCAAAGCACGGTGGAAGCGCCATCATGTCCCAGCTGACCCATGAGGCGTCACTTTCCCTATCCCCTCCCCGCATCCTCATCGCTCCCGTCTGTGTGTGGCATCCGTTTGTTTACAACCAAGGCACGGTGGAAGCGCCACCATGTCCCAGCTGACCAATGAGGCGTCACTTTCCCTATCCCCTCCCCGCAGCCACATCGCTCCCACCTGTGTGTGGCAGCCGTTTGTTTACATCCAAGGCACGGTAGAAGCGCCACCATGTCCCAGCTGACCAATGAGGCGTCACTTTCCCTATCCCCTCCCCGCAGCCTCGTCGCTCCCACCTGTGTGTGGCAGCCGTTTGTTTACATCCAAGGCACAGTGGAAGCGCCACCATGTCCCAGCTGACCAATGAGGCGTTACTTTCCCTATCCCCTCCCCGCACCCTCATCGCTCCCACCTGTGTGTGGCAGCCGTTTGTTTACATCCAAGGCACGGTGGAAGCGCCACCATGTCCCAGCTGACCAATGAGGCACCACTTTCCCTATCCCCTCCTTACAGCCTCATCGCTCCTACCTGTGTGTGGCAGCCGTTTGTTTACATCCAAGGTACAGTGGAAGCGCCACCATGTCCCAGCTGACCAATGAGGCTTCACTTTCCCTATCCCCTCCCCGCAGCCTCATCGCTCCCGTCTGTGTGTGGCATCCGTTTGTTTACATCCAAGGTACAGTGGAAGCGCCACCATGTCCCAGCTGACCAATGAGGCGTCACTTTCCCTATCCCCTCCCCACAGCCTCATCGCTCCCACCTGTGTGTGGCAGCCGTTTGTTTACATCCAAGGCACGGTGGAAGCGCCATCATGTCCCAGCTGACCAATGAGGCGTCACTTTCCCTATCCCCTCCCCGCATCCTCATCGCTCCCGTCTGTGTGTGGCTTCCGTTTGTTTACATCCAAGGCACGGTGGAAGCGCCACCATGTCCCAGCTGACCAATGAGGCGTCACTTTCCCTATCCCCTCCCCGCAACCTCATCGCTCCCGTCTGTGTGTGGCATCCGTTTGTTTACATCCAAGGTACAGTGGAAGCGCCACCATGTCCCAGCTGACCAATGAGGCGTCACTTTCCCTATCCCCTCCCCACAGCCTCATCGCTCCCACCTGTGTGTGGCAGCCGTTTGTTTACATCCAAAGCACGGTGGAAGCGCCATCATGTCCCAGCTGACCAATGAGGCGTCACTTTCCCTATCCCCTCCCCGCATCCTCATCGCTCCCGTCTGTGTGTGGCATCCGTTTGTTTACAACCAAGGCACGGTGGAAGCGCCACCATGTCCCAGCTGACCAATGAGGCGTCACTTTCCCTATCCCCTCCCCGCAGCCACATCGCTCCCACCTGTGTGTGGCAGCCGTTTGTTTACATCCAAGGTACAGTGGAAGCGCCACCATGTCCCAGCTGACCAATGAGGCGTCACTTTCCCTATCCCCTCCCCGCAGCCTCATCGCTCCCACCTGTGTGTGGCAGCCGTTTGCTTACATCCAAGGCACGGTGGAAGCGCCACCATGTCCCAGCTGACCAATGAGGCGTCACTTTCCCTATCCCCTCCCCGCAGCCTCATCGCTCCCACATGTGTGTGGCAGCCGTTTGTTTACATCCAAGGCACGGTGGAAGCGCCACCATGTCCCAGCTGACCAATGAGGCGTCACTTTCCCTATCCCCTCCCCGCAGCCTCGTCGCTCCCGTCTGTGTGTGGCAGCCGTTTGTTTACATCCAAGGCACAGTGAAAGCGCCACCATGTCCCAGCTGACCAATGAGGCGTCACTTTCCCTATCCCCTCCCCACAGCCTCATCGCTCCCACCTGTGTGTGGCAGCCGTTTGTTTACATCCAAGGCACGGTGGAAGCGCCACCATGTCCCAGCTGCCCAATGAGGCGTCACTTTCCCTATCCCCTCCCCGCAGCCTCATCGCTCCCACCTGTGTGTGGCAGCCGTTTGTTTACATCCAAGGCACGGTGGAAGCGCCACCATGTCCCAGCTGACCAATGAGGCGTCACTTTCCCTATCCCCTCCCCGCAGCCACATCGCTCCCGTCTGTGTGTGGCAGTCGTTTGTTTACATCCAAGGCACGGTGGAAGCGCCACCAAGTCCCTGCTGACCAATGAGGCGTCACTTTCCCTATCCACTCCCCGCAGCCACATCGCTCCCGTCTGTGTGTGGCAGCCGTTTGTTAACATCCAAGGCACGGTGGAAGCGCCACCATGTCCCAGCTGACCAATGAGGCGTCACTTTCCCTATCCCCTCCTCGCAGCCTCATCGCTCCCGTCTGTGTGTGGCAGCCGTTTGTTTACATCCAAGTCACGGCGGAAGCGCCACCATGTCCCAGCTGACCAATGAGGCGTCACTTTCCCTATCCCCTCCCCGCAGCCTCGTCGCTCCCGTCTGTGTGTGGCAGCCGTTTGTTTACATCCAAGGCACGGTGGAAGCGCCACCATGTCCCAGCTGACCAATGAGGAGTCACTTTCCCTATCCCCTCCCCGCAGCCTCATCGCTCCCGTCTGTGTGTGGCAGCCGTTTGTTTACATCCAAGGCACGGTGGAAGCGCCACCATGACCCAGCCGACCAATGAGGCATCACTTTCCCTATCCCCTCCCCACAGCCTCATCGCTCCCGTCTGAGTGTGGCAGCCGTTTGTTTACATCCAAGGCACAGTGGAAGCGTCACCATGTCCCAGCTTACCAATGAGGCGTCACTTTCCCTATCCCCTCCCAGCAGCCTCATCGCTCCCACCTGTGTGTGGCAGCCGTTTGTTTACATCCAAGGCACGGTGGAAGCGCCACCATGACCCAGCTGACCAATGAGGCGTCACTTTCCCTATCCCCTCCCCGCAGCCTCATCGCTTCCGCCTGTGTGTGGCAGCCGTTTGTTTACATCCAAGGCACGGTGGAAGCGCCACCATGTCCCAGCTGACCAATGAGGCGTCACTTTCCCTATCCCCTCCCCACAGCCTCATCGCTCCCGTCTGTGTGTGGCAGCCGTTTGTTTACATCCAAGGCACGGTGATAGCGCCACCATGTCCCAGCTGACCAATGAGGCGTCACTTTCCCTATCCCCTCCCCGCAGCCCATCGCTCCCACCTGTGTGTGGCAGCCGTTTGTTTACATCCAAGGCACAGTGGAAGCGCCACCATGTCCCAGCTGACCAATGAGGCGTCACTTTCCCTATCCCCTCCCCGCAGCCTCGTCGCTCCCACCTGTGTGTGGCAGCCGTTTGTTTACATCCAAGGCACGGTGGAAGCGCCACCATGACCCAGCCGACCAATGAGGCGTCACTTTCCCTATCCCCTCCCCACAGCCTCATCGCTCCCGTCTGTGTGAGGCAGCCGTTTGTTTACATCCAAGGCACGGTGGAAGCGCTACCATGTCCCAGCTGACCAATGAGGCGTCACTTTCCCTATCCCCTCCCCGCAGCCTCATCGCTCCCGTCTGTGTGTGGCAGCCGTTTGTTTACATGCAAGGCACGTTGGTCGCGCCACCATGTCCCAGCTGACCAATGAGGCGTCATTTTCCCTATCCCCTCCCCGCAGATCATCGCTCCCACCTGTGTGTGGCAGCCGTTTGTTTACATCCAAGGCACAGTGGAAGCGCCACCATGTCCCTGCTGACCAATGAGGCGTCACTTTCCCTATCCCCTCCCCGCAGCCTCGTCGCTCCCACCTGTGTGTGGCAGCCGTTTGTTTACATCCAAGGCACAGTGGAAGCGCCACCATGTCCCAGCTGACCAATGAGGCGTCACTTTCCCTATCCCCTCCCCGCACCCTAATCGCTCCCACCTGTGTGTGGCAGCCGTTTGTTTACATCCAAGGCACGGTAGAAGCGCCACCATGTCCCAGCTGACCAATGAGGCGTCACTTTCCCTATCCCCTCCCCGCAGCCTCGTCGCTCCCACCTGTGTGTGGCAGCCGTTTGTTTACATCCAAGGCACAGTGGAAGCGCCACCATGTCCCAGCTGACCAATGAGGCGTCACTTTCCCTATCCCCTCCCCGCACCCTAATCGCTCCCACCTGTGTGTGGCAGCCGTTTGTTTACATCCAAGGCACGGTAGAAGTGCCACCATGTCCCAGCTGACCAATGAGGCGTCACTTTCGCTATCCCCTCCCCGCACCCTAATCGCTCCCACCTGTGTGTGGCAGCCGTTTGTTTACATCCAAGGCACGGTGGAAGCGCCACCATGTCCCAGCTGACCAATGAGGCACCACTTTCCCTATCCCCTCCTTACAGCCTCATCGCTCCCACCTGTGTGTGGCAGACGTTTGTCTACATCCAAGGTACAGTGGAAGCGCCACCATGTCCCAGCTGACCAATGAGGCGTCACTTTCCCTATCCCCTCCCCGCAGCCTCATCGCTCCCGTCTGTGTGTGGCATCCGTTTGTTTACATCCATGGTACAGTGGAAGCGCCACCATGTCCCAGCTGACCAATGAGGCGTCACTTTCCCTATCCCCTCCCCACAGCCTCATCGCTCCCACCTGTGTGTGGCAGCCGTTTGTTTACATCCAAGGCACGGTGGAAGCGCCATCATGTCCCAGCAGACCAATGAGGCGTCACTTTCCCTATCCCCTCCCCGTAGCCTCATCGCTCCCGTCTGTGTGTGGCATCCGTTTGTTTACATTCAAGGCACGGTGAAAGCGCCACCATGTCCCAGCTGACCAATGAGGCGTCACTTTCCCTATCCCCTCCCCGCAGCCACATCGCTCCCACCTGTGTGTGGCAGCCGTTTGTTTACATCCAAGGTACAGTGGAAGCGCGACCATGTCCCAGCTGACCAATGAGGCGTCACTTTCCCTATCCCCTCCCCGCAGCCTCATCGCTCCCACCTGTGTGTGGCAGCCGTTTGTTTACATCCAAGGCACGGTGGAAGCGCCACCATGTCCCAGCTGACCAATGAGGCGTCACTTTCCCTATCCCCTCCCCGCAACCTCATCGCTCCCGTCTGTGTGTGGCATCCGTTTGTTTACATCCAAGGTACAGTGGAAGCGCCACCATGTCCCAGCTGACCAATGAGGCGTCACTTTCCCTATCCCCTCCCCACAGCCTCATCGCTCCCACCTGTGTGTGGCAGCCGTTTGTTTACATCCAAGGCACGGTGGAAGCGCCACCATGTCCCAGCTGACCAATGAGGCGTCACTTTCCCTATCCCCTCCCCGCACCCTAATCGCTCCCACCTGTGTGTGGCAGCCGTTTGTTTACATCCAAGGCACGGTAGAAGCGCCACCATGTCCCAGCTGACCAATGAGGCGTCACTTTCCCTATCCCCTCCCCGCACCCTCATCGCTCCCACCTGTGTGTGGCAGCCGTTTGTTTACATCCAAGGCACGGTGGAAGCGCCACCATGTCCCAGCTGACCAATGAGGCACCACTTTCCCTATCCCCTCCTTACAGCCTCATCGCTCCCACCTGTGTGTGGCAGCCGTTTGTTTACATCCAAGGTACAGTGGAAGCGCCACCATGTCCCAGCTGACCAATGAGGCGTCACTTTCCCTATCCCCTCCCCGCAGCCTCATCGCTCCCGTCTGTGTGTGGCATCCGTTTGTTTACATCCAAGGTACAGTGGAAGCGCCACCATGTCCCAGCTGACCAATGAGGCGTCACTTTCCCTATCCCCTCCCCACAGCCTCATCGCTCCCACCTGTGTGTGGCAGCCGTTTGTTTACATCCAAGGCACGGTGGAAGCGCCATCATGTCCCAGCTGACCAATGAGGCGTCACTTTCCCTATCCCCTCCCCGCATCCTCATCGCTCCCGTCTGTGTGTGGCATCCGTTTGTTTACATCCAAGGCACGGTGGAAGCGCCACCATGTCCCAGCTGACCAATGAGGCGTCACTTTCCCTATCCCCTCCCCGCAGCCACATCGCTCCCACCTGTGTGTGGCAGCCGTTTGTTTACATCCAAGGTACAGTGGAAGCGCGACCATGTCCCAGCTGACCAATGAGGCGTCACTTTCCCTATCCCCTCCCCGCAGCCTCATCGCTCCCACCTGTGTGTGGCAGCCGTTTGTTTACATCCAAGGCACGGTGGAAGCGCCACCATGTCCCAGCTGACCAATGAGGCGTCACTTTCCCTATCCCCTCCCCGCAGCCTCATCGCTCCCGTCTGTGTGTGGCATCCGTTTGTTTACATCCAAGGTACAGTGTAAGCGCCACCATGTCCCAGCTGACCAATGAGGCGTCACTTTCCCTATCCCCTCCCCACAGCCTCATCGCTCCCACCTGTGTGTGGCAGCCGTTTGTTTACATCCAAAGCACGGTGGAAGCGCCATCATGTCCCAGCTGACCCATGAGGCGTCACTTTCCCTATCCCCTCCCCGCATCCTCATCGCTCCCGTCTGTGTGTGGCATCCGTTTGTTTACAACCAAGGCACGGTGGAAGCGCCACCATGTCCCAGCTGACCAATGAGGCGTCACTTTCCCTATCCCCTCCCCGCAGCCACATCGCTCCCACCTGTGTGTGGCAGCCGTTTGTTTACATCCAAGGCACGGTAGAAGCGCCACCATGTCCCAGCTGACCAATGAGGCGTCACTTTCCCTATCCCCTCCCCGCAGCCTCGTCGCTCCCACCTGTGTGTGGCAGCCGTTTGTTTACATCCAAGGCACAGTGGAAGCGCCACCATGTCCCAGCTGACCAATGAGGCGTTACTTTCCCTATCCCCTCCCCGCACCCTCATCGCTCCCACCTGTGTGTGGCAGCCGTTTGTTTACATCCAAGGCACGGTGGAAGCGCCACCATGTCCCAGCTGACCAATGAGGCACCACTTTCCCTATCCCCTCCTTACAGCCTCATCGCTCCTACCTGTGTGTGGCAGCCGTTTGTTTACATCCAAGGTACAGTGGAAGCGCCACCATGTCCCAGCTGACCAATGAGGCTTCACTTTCCCTATCCCCTCCCCGCAGCCTCATCGCTCCCGTCTGTGTGTGGCATCCGTTTGTTTACATCCAAGGTACAGTGGAAGCGCCACCATGTCCCAGCTGACCAATGAGGCGTCACTTTCCCTATCCCCTCCCCACAGCCTCATCGCTCCCACCTGTGTGTGGCAGCCGTTTGTTTACATCCAAGGCACGGTGGAAGCGCCATCATGTCCCAGCTGACCAATGAGGCGTCACTTTCCCTATCCCCTCCCCGCATCCTCATCGCTCCCGTCTGTGTGTGGCTTCCGTTTGTTTACATCCAAGGCACGGTGGAAGCGCCACCATGTCCCAGCTGACCAATGAGGCGTCACTTTCCCTATCCCCTCCCCGCAGCCACATCGCTCCCACCTGTGTGTGGCAGCCGTTTGTTTACATCCAAGGTACAGTGGAAGCGCGACCATGTCCCAGCTGACCAATGAGGCGTCACTTTCCCTATCCCCTCCCCGCAGCCTCATCGCTCCCACCTGTGTGTGGCAGCCGTTTGCTTACATCCAAGGCACGGTGGAAGCGCCACCATGTCCCAGCTGACCAATGAGGCGTCACTTTCCCTATCCCCTCCCCGCAACCTCATCGCTCCCGTCTGTGTGTGGCATCCGTTTGTTTACATCCAAGGTACAGTGGAAGCGCCACCATGTCCCAGCTGACCAATGAGGCGTCACTTTCCCTATCCCCTCCCCACAGCCTCATCGCTCCCACCTGTGTGTGGCAGCCGTTTGTTTACATCCAAAGCACGGTGGAAGCGCCATCATGTCCCAGCTGACCAATGAGGCGTCACTTTCCCTATCCCCTCCCCGCATCCTCATCGCTCCCGTCTGTGTGTGGCATCCGTTTGTTTACAACCAAGGCACGGTGGAAGCGCCACCATGTCCCAGCTGACCAATGAGGCGTCACTTTCCCTATCCCCTCCCCGCAGCCACATCGCTCCCACCTGTGTGTGGCAGCCGTTTGTTTACATCCAAGGTACAGTGGAAGCGCCACCATGTCCCAGCTGACCAATGAGGCGTCACTTTCCCTATCCCCTCCCCGCAGCCTCATCGCTCCCACCTGTGTGTGGCAGCCGTTTGCTTACATCCAAGGCACGGTGGAAGCGCCACCATGTCCCAGCTGACCAATGAGGCGTCACTTTCCCTATCCCCTCCCCGCAGCCTCATCGCTCCCACATGTGTGTGGCAGCCGTTTGTTTACATCCAAGGCACGGTGGAAGCGCCACCATGTCCCAGCTGACCAATGAGGCGTCACTTTCCCTATCCCCTCCCCGCAGCCTCGTCGCTCCCGTCTGTGTGTGGCAGCCGTTTGTTTACATCCAAGGCACAGTGAAAGCGCCACCATGTCCCAGCTGACCAATGAGGCGTCACTTTCCCTATCCCCTCCCCACAGCCTCATCGCTCCCACCTGTGTGTGGCAGCCGTTTGTTTACATCCAAGGCACGGTGGAAGCGCCACCATGTCCCAGCTGCCCAATGAGGCGTCACTTTCCCTATCCCCTCCCCGCAGCCTCATCGCTCCCACCTGTGTGTGGCAGCCGTTTGTTTACATCCAAGGCACGGTGGAAGCGCCACCATGTCCCAGCTGACCAATGAGGCGTCACTTTCCCTATCCCCTCCCCGCAGCCACATCGCTCCCGTCTGTGTGTGGCAGTCGTTTGTTTACATCCAAGGCACGGTGGAAGCGCCACCAAGTCCCTGCTGACCAATGAGGCGTCACTTTCCCTATCCACTCCCCGCAGCCACATCGCTCCCGTCTGTGTGTGGCAGCCGTTTGTTAACATCCAAGGCACGGTGGAAGCGCCACCATGTCCCAGCTGACCAATGAGGCGTCACTTTCCCTATCCCCTCCTCGCAGCCTCATCGCTCCCGTCTGTGTGTGGCAGCCGTTTGTTTACATCCAAGTCACGGCGGAAGCGCCACCATGTCCCAGCTGACCAATGAGGCGTCACTTTCCCTATCCCCTCCCCGCAGCCTCGTCGCTCCCGTCTGTGTGTGGCAGCCGTTTGTTTACATCCAAGGCACGGTGGAAGCGCCACCATGTCCCAGCTGACCAATGAGGAGTCACTTTCCCTATCCCCTCCCCGCAGCCTCATCGCTCCCGTCTGTGTGTGGCAGCCGTTTGTTTACATCCAAGGCACGGTGGAAGCGCCACCATGACCCAGCCGACCAATGAGGCATCACTTTCCCTATCCCCTCCCCACAGCCTCATCGCTCCCGTCTGAGTGTGGCAGCCGTTTGTTTACATCCAAGGCACAGTGGAAGCGTCACCATGTCCCAGCTTACCAATGAGGCGTCACTTTCCCTATCCCCTCCCAGCAGCCTCATCGCTCCCACCTGTGTGTGGCAGCCGTTTGTTTACATCCAAGGCACGGTGGAAGCGCCACCATGACCCAGCTGACCAATGAGGCGTCACTTTCCCTATCCCCTCCCCGCAGCCTCATCGCTTCCGCCTGTGTGTGGCAGCCGTTTGTTTACATCCAAGGCACGGTGGAAGCGCCACCATGTCCCAGCTGACCAATGAGGCGTCACTTTCCCTATCCCCTCCCCACAGCCTCATCGCTCCCGTCTGTGTGTGGCAGCCGTTTGTTTACATCCAAGGCACGGTGATAGCGCCACCATGTCCCAGCTGACCAATGAGGCGTCACTTTCCCTATCCCCTCCCCGCAGCCCATCGCTCCCACCTGTGTGTGGCAGCCGTTTGTTTACATCCAAGGCACAGTGGAAGCGCCACCATGTCCCAGCTGACCAATGAGGCGTCACTTTCCCTATCCCCTCCCCGCAGCCTCGTCGCTCCCACCTGTGTGTGGCAGCCGTTTGTTTACATCCAAGGCACGGTGGAAGCGCCACCATGACCCAGCCGACCAATGAGGCGTCACTTTCCCTATCCCCTCCCCACAGCCTCATCGCTCCCGTCTGTGTGAGGCAGCCGTTTGTTTACATCCAAGGCACGGTGGAAGCGCCACCATGTCCCAGCTGACCAATGAGGCGTCACTTTCCCTATCCCCTCCCCGCAGCCTCATCGCTCCCGTCTGTGTGTGGCAGCCGTTTGTTTACATGCAAGGCACGGTGGTCGCGCCACCATGTCCCAGCTGACCAATGAGGCGTCATTTTCCCTATCCCCTCCCCGCAGCCCATCGCTCCCACCTGTGTGTGGCAGCCGTTTGTTTACATCCAAGGCACAGTGGAAGCGCCACCATGTCCCAGCTGACCAATGAGGCGTCACTTTCCCTATCCCCTCCCCGCAGCCTCGTCGCTCCCACCTGTGTGTGGCAGCCGTTTGTTTACATCCAAGGCACAGTGGATGCGCCACCATGTCCCAGCTGACCAATGAGGCGTCACTTTCCCTATCCCCTCCCCGCACCCTAATCGCTCCCACCTGTGTGTGGCAGCCGTTTGTTTACATCCAAGGCACGGTAGAAGCGCCACCATGTCCCAGCTGACCAATGAGGCGTCACTTTCCCTATCCCCTCCCCGCAGCCTCGTCGCTCCCACCTGTGTGTGGCAGCCGTTTGTTTACATCCAAGGCACAGTGGAAGCGCCACCATGTCCCAGCTGACCAATGAGGCGTCACTTTCCCTATCCCCTCCCCGCACCCTAATCGCTCCACCTGTGTGTGGCAGCCGTTTGTTTACATCCAAGGCACAGTGGAAGCGCCACCATGTCCCAGCTGACCAATGAGGCGTCACTTTCCCTATCCCCTCCCCGCACCCTAATCGCTCCACCTGTGTGTGGCAGCCGTTTGTTTACATCCAAGGCACGGTAGAAGCGCCACCATGTCCCAGCTGACCAATGAAGCACCACTTTCCCTATCCCCTCCTTACAGCCTCATCGCTCCCACCTGTGTGTGGCAGCCGTTTGTTTACATCCAAGGTACAGTGGAAGCGCCACCATGTCCCAGCTGACCAATGAGGCGTCACTTTCCCTATCCCCTCCCCGCAGCCTCATCGCTCCCGTCTGTGTGTGGCATCCGTTTGTTTACATCCAAGGTACAGTGGAAGCGCCACCATGTCCCAGCTGACCAATGAGGCGTCACTTTCCCTATCCCCTCCCCACAGCCTCATCGCTCCCACCTGTGTGTGGCAGCCGTTTGTTTACATCCAAGGCACGGTGGAAGCGCCATCATGTCCCAGCAGACCAATGAGGCGTCACTTTCCCTATCCCCTCCCCGCATCCTCATCGCTCCCGTCTGTGTGTGGCATCCGTTTGTTTACATCCAAGGCACGGTGAAAGCGCCACCATGTCCCAGCTGACCAATGAGGCGTCACTTTCCCTATCCCCTCCCCGCAGCCACATCGTTCCCACCTGTGTGTGGCAGCCGTTTGTTTACATCCAAGGTACAGTGGAAGCGCCACCATGTCCCAGCTGACCAATGAGGCGTCACTTTCCCTATCCCCTCCCCGCAGCCTCATCGCTCCCACCTGTGTGTGGCAGCCGTTTGTTTACATCCAAGGCACGGTGGAAGCGCCACCATGTCCCAGCTGACCAATGAGGCGTCACTTTCCCTATCCCCTCCCCGCAGCCTCGTCGCTCCCACCTGTGTGTGGCAGCCGTTTGTTTACATCCAAGGCACAGTGGAAGCGCCACCATGTCCCAGCTGACCAATGAGGCGTCACTTTCCCTATCCCCTCCCCACAGCCTCATCGCTCCCACCTGTGTGTGGCAGCCGTTTGTTTACATCCAAGGCACGATGGAAGCGCCATCATGTCCCAGCTGACCAATGAGGCGTCACTTTCCCTATCCCCTCCCCTATCCCCTCCCCGCATCCTCATCGCTCCCGTCTGTGTGTGGCATCCGTTTGTTTACATCCAAGGCACGGTGGAAGCGCCACCATGTCCCAGCTGACCAATGAGGCGTCACTTTCCCTATCCCCTCCCCGCAGCCACATCGCTCCCACCTGTGTGTGGCAGCCGTTTGTTTACATCCAAGGTACAGTGGAAGCGCGACCATGTCCCAGCTGACCAATGAGGCGTCACTTTCCCTATCTCCTCCCCGCAGCCTCATCGCTCCCACCTGTGTGTGGCAGCCGTTTGTTTACATCCAAGGCACGGTGGAAGCGCCACCATGTCCCAGCTGACCAATGAGGCGTCACTTTCCCTATCCCCTCCCCGCAACCTCATCGCTCCCGTCTGTGTGTGGCATCCGTTTGTTTACATCCAAGGTACAGTGGAAGCGCCACCATGTCCCAGCTGACCAATGAGGCGTCACTTTCCCTATCCCCTCCCCACAGCCTCATCGCTCCCACCTGTGTGTGGCAGCCGTTTGTTTACATCCAAAGCACGGTGGAAGCGCCATCATGTCCCAGCTGAGCCATGAGGCGTCACTTTCCCTATCCCCTCCCCGCATCCTCATCGCTCCCGTCTGTGTGTGGCATCCGTTTGTTTACAACCAAGGCACGGTGGAAGCGCCACCATGTCCCAGCTGACCAATGAGGCGTCACTTTCCCTATCCCCTCCCCGCAGCCACATCGCTCCCACCTGTGTGTGGCAGCCGTTTGTTTACATCCAAGGTACAGTGGAAGCGCCACCATGTCCCAGCTGACCAATGAGGCGTCACTTTCCCTATCCCCTCCCCGCAGCCTCATCGCTCCCACCTGTGTGTGGCAGCCGTTTGCTTACATCCAAGGCACGGTGGAAGCGCCACCATGTCCCAGCTGACCAATGAGGCGTCACTTTCCCTATCCCCTCCCCGCAGCCTCATCGCTCCCACATGTGTGTGGCAGCCGTTTGTTTACATCCAAGGCACGGTGGAAGCGCCACCATGTCCCAGCTGACCAATGAGGCGTCACTTTCCCTATCCCCTCCCCGCAGCCTCGTCGCTCCCGTCTGTGTGTGGCAGCCGTTTGTTTACATCCAAGGCACAGTGAATGCGCCACCATGTCCCAGCTGACCAATGAGGCGTCACTTTCCCTATCCCCTCCCCACAGCCTCATCGCTCCCACCTGTGTGTGGCAGCCGTTTGTTTACATCCAAGGCACTGTGGAAGCGCCACCATGTCCCAGCTGACCAATGAGGCGTCACTTTCCCTATCCCCTCCCCGCAGCCTCATCGCTCCCACCTGTGTGTGGCAGCCGTTTGTTTACATCCAAGGCACGGTGGAAGGGCCACCATGTCCCAGCTGACCAATGAGGCGTCACTTTCCCTATCCCCTCCCCGCAGCCACATCGCTCCCGTCTGTGTGTGGCAGTCGTTTGTTTACATCCAAGGCACGGTGGAAGCGCCACCAAGTCCCTGCTGACCAATGAGGCGTCACTTTCCCTATCCACTCCCCGCAGCCACATCGCTCCCGTCTGTGTGTGGCAGCCGTTTGTTAACATCCAAGGCACGGTGGAAGCGCCACCATGTCCCAGCTGACCAATGAGGCGTCACTTTCCCTATCCCCTCCCCGCAGCCTCGTCGCTCCCGTCTGTGTGTGGCAGCCGTTTGTTTACATCCAAGGCACAGTGGAAGCGCCACCATGTCCCAGCTGACCAATGAGGCGTCACTTTCCCTATCCCCTCCCCGCAGCCTCGTCGCTCCCACCTGTGTGTGGCAGCCGTTTGTTTACATCCAAGGCACAGTGGATGCGCCACCATGTCCCAGCTGACCAATGAGGCGTCACTTTCCCTATCCCCTCCCCGCACCCTAATCGCTCCCACCTGTGTGTGGCAGCCGTTTGTTTACATCCAAGGCACGGTAGAAGCGCCACCATGTCCCAGCTGACCAATGAGGCGTCACTTTCCCTATCCCCTCCCCGCAGCCTCGTCGCTCCCACCTGTGTGTGGCAGCCGTTTGTTTACATCCAAGGCACAGTGGAAGCGCCACCATGTCCCAGCTGACCAATGAGGCGTCACTTTCCCTATCCCCTCCCCGCACCCTAATCGCTCCACCTGTGTGTGGCAGCCGTTTGTTTACATCCAAGGCACGGTAGAAGCGCCACCATGTCCCAGCTGACCAATGAGGCGTCACTTTCGCTATCCCCTCCCCGCACCCTCATCGCTCCCACCTGTGTGTGGCAGCCGTTTGTTTACATCCAAGGCACGGTGGAAGCGCCACCATGTCCCAGCTGACCAATGAAGCACCACTTTCCCTATCCCCTCCTTACAGCCTCATCGCTCCCACCTGTGTGTGGCAGCCGTTTGTTTACATCCAAGGTACAGTGGAAGCGCCACCATGTCCCAGCTGACCAATGAGGCGTCACTTTCCCTATCCCCTCCCCGCAGCCTCATCGCTCCCGTCTGTGTGTGGCATCCGTTTGTTTACATCCAAGGTACAGTGGAAGCGCCACCATGTCCCAGCTGACCAATGAGGCGTCACTTTCCCTATCCCCTCCCCACAGCCTCATCGCTCCCACCTGTGTGTGGCAGCCGTTTGTTTACATCCAAGGCACGGTGGAAGCGCCATCATGTCCCAGCAGACCAATGAGGCGTCACTTTCCCTATCCCCTCCCCGCATCCTCATCGCTCCCGTCTGTGTGTGGCATCCGTTTGTTTACATGCAAGGCACGGTGAAAGCGCCACCATGTCCCAGCTGACCAATGAGGCGTCACTTTCCCTATCCCCTCCCCGCAGCCACATCGTTCCCACCTGTGTGTGGCAGCCGTTTGTTTACATCCAAGGTACAGTGGAAGCGCCACCATGTCCCAGCTGACCAATGAGGCGTCACTTTCCCTATCCCCTCCCCGCAGCCTCATCGCTCCCACCTGTGTGTGGCAGCCGTTTGTTTACATCCAAGGCACGGTGGAAGCGCCACCATGTCCCAGCTGACCAATGAGGCGTCACTTTCCCTATCCCCTCCCCGCAGCCTCGTCGCTCCCACCTGTGTGTGGCAGCCGTTTGTTTACATCCAAGGCACAGTGGAAGCGCCACCATGTCCCAGCTGACCAATGAGGCGTCACTTTCCCTATCCCCTCCCCACAGCCTCATCGCTCCCACCTGTGTGTGGCAGCCGTTTGTTTACATCCAAGGCACGGTGGAAGCGCCATCATGTCCCAGCTGACCAATGAGGCGTCACTTTCCCTATCCCCTCCCCTATCCCCTCCCCGCATCCTCATCGCTCCCGTCTGTGTGTGGCATCCGTTTGTTTACATCCAAGGCACGGTGGAAGCGCCACCATGTCCCAGCTGACCAATGAGGCGTCACTTTCCCTATCCCCTCCCCGCAGCCACATCGCTCCCACCTGTGTGTGGCAGCCGTTTGTTTACATCCAAGGTACAGTGGAAGCGCGACCATGTCCCAGCTGACCAATGAGGCGTCACTTTCCCTATCTCCTCCCCGCAGCCTCATCGCTCCCACCTGTGTGTGGCAGCCGTTTGTTTACATCCAAGGCACGGTGGAAGCGCCACCATGTCCCAGCTGACCAATGAGGCGTCACTTTCCCTATCCCCTCCCCGCAACCTCATCGCTCCCGTCTGTGTGTGGCATCCGTTTGTTTACATCCAAGGTACAGTGGAAGCGCCACCATGTCCCAGCTGACCAATGAGGCGTCACTTTCCCTATCCCCTCCCCACAGCCTCATCGCTCCCACCTGTGTGTGGCAGCCGTTTGTTTACATCCAAAGCACGGTGAAAGCGCCATCATGTCCCAGCTGAGCCATGAGGCGTCACTTTCCCTATCCCCTCCCCGCATCCTCATCGCTCCCGTCTGTGTGTGGCATCCGTTTGTTTACAACCAAGGCACGGTGGAAGCGCCACCATGTCCCAGCTGACCAATGAGGCGTCACTTTCCCTATCCCCTCCCCGCAGCCACATCGCTCCCACCTGTGTGTGGCAGCCGTTTGTTTACATCCAAGGTACAGTGGAAGCGCCACCATGTCCCAGCTGACCAATGAGGCGTCACTTTCCCTATCCCCTCCCCGCAGCCTCATCGCTCCCACCTGTGTGTGGCAGCCGTTTGCTTACATCCAAGGCACGGTGGAAGCGCCACCATGTCCCAGCTGACCAATGAGGCGTCACTTTCCCTATCCCCTCCCCGCAGCCTCATCGCTCCCACATGTGTGTGGCAGCCGTTTGTTTACATCCAAGGCACGGTGGAAGCGCCACCATGTCCCAGCTGACCAATGAGGCGTCACTTTCCCTATCCCCTCCCCGCAGCCTCGTCGCTCCCGTCTGTGTGTGGCAGCCGTTTGTTTACATCCAAGGCACAGTGAATGCGCCACCATGTCCCAGCTGACCAATGAGGCGTCACTTTCCCTATCCCCTCCCCACAGCCTCATCGCTCCCACCTGTGTGTGGCAGCCGTTTGTTTACATCCAAGGCACTGTGGAAGCGCCACCATGTCCCAGCTGACCAATGAGGCGTCACTTTCCCTATCCCCTCCCCGCAGCCTCATCGCTCCCACCTGTGTGTGGCAGCCGTTTGTTTACATCCAAGGCACGGTGGAAGGGCCACCATGTCCCAGCTGACCAATGAGGCGTCACTTTCCCTATCCCCTCCCCGCAGCCACATCGCTCCCGTCTGTGTGTGGCAGTCGTTTGTTTACATCCAAGGCACGGTGGAAGCGCCACCAAGTCCCTGCTGACCAATGAGGCGTCACTTTCCCTATCCACTCCCCGCAGCCACATCGCTCCCGTCTGTGTGTGGCAGCCGTTTGTTAACATCCAAGGCACGGTGGAAGCGCCACCATGTCCCAGCTGACCA
Organism: Meconema thalassinum; assembly: GCA_946902985.2. Classification (NCBI taxonomy): domain Eukaryota; kingdom Metazoa; phylum Arthropoda; class Insecta; order Orthoptera; family Tettigoniidae; genus Meconema; species Meconema thalassinum. The sequence continues at coordinate 20,649,439 of OX336397.1, forward strand.
ATGAGGCGTCACTGTCCCTATCCCCTCCCCGCAGCCTCATCGCTCCCGTCTGTGTGTGGCAGCCGTTTGTTTACATCCAAGTCACGGCGGAAGCGCCACCATGTCCCAGCTGACCAATGAGGCGTCACTTTCCCTATCCCCTCCCCGCAGCCTCGTCGCTCCCGTCTGTGTGTGGCAGCCGTTTGTTTACATCCAAGGCACGGTGAAAGCGCCACCATGTCCCAGCTGACCAATGAGGCGTCACTTTCCCTATCCCCTCCCCGCAGCCTCATCGCTCCCGTCTGTGTGTGGCAGCCGTTTGTTTACATCCAAGGCACGGTGGAAGCGCCACCATGACCCAGCCGACCAATGAGGCATCACTTTCCCTATCCCCTCCCCACAGCCTCATCGCTCCCGTCTGAGTGTGGCAGCCGTTTGTTTACATCCAAGGCACAGTGGAAGCGTCACCATGTCCCAGCTGACCAATGAGGCGTCACTTTCCCTATCCCCTCCCCGCAGCCTCATCGCTCCCACCTGTGTGTGGCAGCCGTTTGTTTACATCCAAGGCACGGTGGAAGCGCCACCATGACCCAGCTGACCAATGAGGCGTCACTTTCCCTATCCCCTCCCCGCAGCCTCATCGCTCCCGCCTGTGTGTGGCAGCCGTTTGTTTACATCCAAGGCACGGTGGAAGCGCCACCATGTCCCAGCTGACCAATGAGGCGTCACTTTCCCTATCCCCTCCCCGCAGCCTCATCGCTCCCGTCTGTGTGTGGCAGCCGTTTGTTTACATCCAAGGCACGGTGGTAGCGCCACCATGTCCCAGCTGACCAATGAGGCGTCACTTTCCCTATCCCCTCCCCGCAGCCCATCGCTCCCACCTGTGTGTGGCAGCCGTTTGTTTACATCCAAGGCACAGTGGAAGCGCCACCATGTCCCAGCTGACCAATGAGGCGTCACTTTCCCTATCCCCTCCCCGCATCCTCGTCGCTCCCACCTGTGTGTGGCAGCCGTTTGTTTACATCCAAGGCACGGTGGAAGCGCCACCATGACCCAGCCGACCAATGAGGCGTCACTTTCCCTATCCCCTCCCCACAGCCTCATCGCTCCCGTCTGTGTGAGGCAGCCGTTTGTTTACATCCAAGGCACGGTGGAAGCGCCACCATGTCCCAGCTGACCAATGAGGCGTCACTTTCCCTATCCCCTCCCCGCAGCCTCATCGCTCCCGTCTGTGTGTGGCAGCCGTTTGTTTACATGCAAGGCACGGTGGTCGCGCCACCATGTCCCAGCTGACCAATGAGGCGTCATTTTCCCTATCCCCTCCCCGCAGACCATCGCTCCCACCTGTGTGTGGCAGCCGTTTGTTTACATCCAAGGCACAGTGGAAGCGCCACCATGCCCCAGCTGACCAATGAGGCGTCACTTTCCCTATCCCCTCCCCGCAGCCTCGTCGCTCCCACCTGTGTGTGGCAGCCGTTTGTTTACATCCAAGGCACAGTGGAAGCGCCAGCATGTCCCAGCTGACCAATGAGGCGTCACTTTCCCTATCCCCTCCCCGCACCCTAATCGCTCCCACCTGTGTGTGGCAGCCGTTTGTTTACATCCAAGGCACGGTAGAAGCGCCACCATGTCCCAGCTGACCAATGAGGCGTCACTTTCCCTATCCCCTCCCCGCATCCTCATCGCTCCCACCTGTGTGTGGCAGCCGTTTGTTTACATCCAAGGCACAGTGGAAGCGCCACCATGTCCCAGCTGACCAATGAGGCGTCACTTTCCCTATCCCCTCCCCGCAGCCTCGTCGCTCCCACCTGTGTGTGGCAGCCGTTTGTTTACATCCAAGGCACAGTGGAAGCGCCACCATGTCCCAGCTGACCAATGAGGCGTCACTTTCCCTATCCCCTCCCCGCACCCTCATCGCTCCCACCTGTGTGTGGCAGCCGTTTGTCTACATCCAAGGCACGGTAGAAGCGCCACAATGTCCCAGCTGACCAATGAGGCGTCACTTTCCCTATCCCCTCCCCGCAGCCTCGTCGCTCCCACCTGTGTGTGGCAGCCGTTTGTTTACATCCAAGGCACAGTGGAAGCGCCACCATGTCCCAGCTGACCAATGAGGCGTCACTTTCCCTATCCCCTCCCCGCACCCTCATTGCTCCCACCTGTGTGTGGCAGCCGTTTGTTTACATCCAAGGCACGGTGGAAGCGCCACCATGTCCCAGCTGACCAATGAGGCACCACTTTCCCTATCCACTCCCCACAGCCTCATCGCTCCCACCTGTGTGTGGCAGCCGTTTGTTTACATCCAAGGTACGGTGGAAGCGCCACCATGTCCCAGCTGACCAATGAGGCGTCACTTTCCCTATTCCCTCCCCGCAGCCTCATCGCTCCCGTCTGTGTGTCATCCGTTTGTTTACATCCAAGGTACAGTGAAAGCGCCACCATGTCCCAGCTGACCAATGAGGCGTCACTTTCCCTATCCCCTCCCCACAGCCTCATCGCTCCCACCTGTGTGTGGCAGCCGTTTGTTTACAACCAAGGCACGGTGGAAGCGCCATCATGTCCCAGCTGACCAATGAGTCGTCACTTTCCCTATCCCCTCCACGCATCCTCATCGCTCCCGTCTGTGTGTGGCATCCGTTTGTTTACATCCAAGACACGGTGGAAGCGCCACCATGTCCCAGCTGACCAATGAGGCGTCACTTTCCCTATCCCCTCCCCGCAGCCACATCGCTCCCACCTGTGTGTGGCAGCCGTTTGTTTACATCCAAGGTACAGTGGAAGCGCAACCATGTCCCAGCTGACCAATGAGGCGTCACTTTCCCTATCCCCTCCCCGCAGCCTCATCGCTCCCACCTGTGTGTGGCAGCCGTTTGTTTACATCCAAGGCACGGTGGAAGCGCCACCATGTCCCAGCTGACCAATGAGGCGTCACTTTCCCTATCCCCTCCCCGCAGCCTCATCGCTCCCGTCTGTGTGTGGCATCCGTTTGTTTACATCCAAGGTACAGTGGAAGCGCCACCATGTCCCAGCTGACCAATGAGGCGTCACTTTCCCTATCCCCTCCCCACAGCCTCATCGCTCCCACCTGTGTGTGGCAGCCGTTTGTTTACGTCCAAGGCACGGTGAAAGCGCCATCATGTCCCAGCTGACCAATGAGGCGTCACTTTCCCTATCCCCTCCCCGCATCCTCATCGCTCCCGTCTTTGTGTGGCATCCGTTTGTTTACATCCAAGGCACGGTGGAAGCGCCACCATGTCCCAGCTGACCAATGAGGCGTCACTTTCCCTGTCCCCTCCCCGCAGCCACATCGCTCCCACCTGTGTGTGGCAGCCGTTTGTTTACATCCAAGGTACAGTGGAAGCGCCACCATGTCGCAGCTGACCAATGAGGCGTCACTTTCCCTATCTTCTCCCCGCAGCCTCATCGCTCCCACCTGTGTGTGGCAGCCGTTTGTTTACATCCAAGGCACGGTGGAAGCGCCACCATGTCCCAGCTGACCAATGAGGCGTCACTTTCCCTATCCGCTCCCCACAGCCTCATCGCTCCCGTCTGAGTGTGGCAGCCGTTTGTTTACATCCAAGGCTCGGTGGAAGCGCCACCATGTCCGAGCTGACCAATGAGGCGTCACTTTCCCTATCCCCTCCCCGCAGCCTCATCGCTCAGGTCTGTGTGTGGCAGCCGTTTGTTTACATCCAAGGCACGGTGGAAGCGCCACCATGTCCCAGCTGACCAATGAGGCACCACTTTCCCTATCCCCTCCCCGCAGCCTCATCGGTCCCGTCTGTGTGTGGCAGCCGTTTGTTTACATCCAAGGCACGGTGGAAGCGCCACCATGTCCCAGCTGACCAATGAGGCACCACTTTCCCTATCCCCTCCCCGCAGCCTCATCGCTCCCTTCTGAGAGTGGCAGCCGTTTGTTTACATCCAAGGCTCGGTGGAAGCGCCACCATGTCCCAGCTGACCAATGAGGCGTCACTTTCCCTATCCCCTCCCCGCAGCCTCATCGCTCCCGTCTGTGTGTGGCAGCCGTTTGTTTACATCCAAGGCACGGTGGAAGCGCCACCATGTCCCAGCTGACCAATGAGGCGTCACTTTCCCTATCCCCTCCCCGCAGCCTCGTCGCTCCCGTCTGTGTGTGGCAGCCGTTTGTTTACATCCAAGGCACAGTGAAAGCGCCACCATGTCCCAGCTGACAAATGAGGCGTCACTTTCCCTATCCCCTCCCCACAGCCTCATCGCTCCCACCTGTGTGTGGCAGCCGTTTGTTTACATCCAAGGCACGGTGGAAGCGCCACCATGTCCCAGCTGACCAATGAGGCGTCACTTTCCCTATCCCCTCCCCGCAGCCTCATCGCTCCCACCTGTGTGTGGCAGCCGTTTGTTTACATCCAAGGCACGGTGGAAGCGCCACCATGTCCCAGCTGACCAATGAGGCGTCACTTTCCCTATCCCCTCCCCGCAGCCACATCGCTCCCGTCTGTGTGTGGCAGTCGTTTGTTTACATCCAAGGCACGGTGGAAGCGCCACCAAGTCCCTGCTGACCAATGAGGCGTCACTTTCCCTATCCCCTCCCCGCAGCCACATCGCTCCCGTCTGTGTGTGGCAGCCGTTTGTTTACATCCAAGGCACGGTGGAAGCGCCACCATGTCCCAGCTGACCAATGAGGCGTCACTTTCCCTATCCCCTCCCCGCAGCCTCATCGCTCCCGTCTGTGTGTGGCAGCCGTTTGTTTACATACAAGGCACGGCGGAAGCGCCACCATGTCCCAGCTGACCAATGAGGCGTCACTTTCCCTATCCCCTCCCCGTAGCCTCGTCGCTCCCGTCTGTGTGTGGCAGCCGTTTGTTTACATCCAAGGCACGGTGGAAGCGCCACCATGTCCCAGCTGACCAATGAGGCGTCACTTTCCCTATCCCCTCCCCGCAGCCTCATCGCTCCCGTCTGTGTGTGGCAGCCGCTTGTTTACATCCAAGGCACGGTGGAAGCGCCACCATGACCCAGCCGACCAATGAGGCGTCACTTTCCCTATCCCCTCCCCACAGCCTCATCGCTCCCGTCTGAGTGTGGCAGCCGTTTGTTTACATCCAAGGCACAGTGGAAGCGTCACCATGTCCCAGCTGACCAATGAGGCGTCACTTTCCCTATCCCCTCCCCGCAGCCTCATCGCTCCCACCTGTGTGTGGCAGCCGTTGGTTTACATCCAAGGCACGGTGGAAGCGCCACCATGACCCAGCTGACCAATGAGGCGTCACTTTCCCTATCCCCTCCCCGCAGCCTCATCCCTCCCGTCTGTGTGTGGCAGCCGTTTGTTTACATCCAAGGCACGGTGGAAGCGCCACCATGTCCCAGCTGACCAATGAGGCGTCACTTTCCCTATCCCCTCCCCGCAGCCTCATCGCTCCCGTCTGTGTGTGGCAGCCGTTTGTTTACATCCAAGGCACGGTGGTAGCGCCACCATGTCCCAGCTGACCAATGAGGCGTCACTTTCCCTATCCCCTCCCCGCAGCCCATCGCTCCCACCTGTGTGTGGCAGCCGTTTGTTTACATCCAAGGCACAGTGGAAGCGCCACCATGTCCCAGCTGACCAATGAGGCGTCACTTTCCCTATCCCCTCCCCGCAGCCTCGTCGCTCCCACCTGTGTGTGGCAGCCGTTTGTTTACATCCAAGGCACGGTGGAAGCGCCACCATGACCCAGCCGACCAATGAGGCGTCACATTCCCTATCCCCTCCCCACAGCCTCATCGCTCCCGTCTGTGTGGTGCAGCCGTTTGTTTACATCCAAGGCACGGTGGAAGCGCCACCATGTCCCAGCTGACCAATGAGGCGTCACTTTCCCTATCCCCTCCCCGCAGCCTCATCGCTCCCACCTGTGTGTGGCAGCCGTTTGTTTACATCCAAGGCACAGTGGAAGCGCCACCATGTCCCAGCTGACCAATGAGGCGTCACTTTCCCTATCCCCTCCCCGCACCCTCATCGCTCCCACCTGTGTGTGGCAGCCGTTTGTTTACATCCAAGGCACGGTAGAAGCGCCACCATGTCCCAGCTGACCAATGAGGCGTCACTTTCCCTATCCCCTCCCCGCATCCTCATCGCTCCCACCTGTGTGTGGCAGCCGTTTGTTTACATCCAAGGCACAGTGGAAGCGCCACCATGTCCCAGCTGACCAATGAGGCGTCACTTTCCCTATCCCCTCCCCGCAGCCTCGTCGCTCCCACCTGTGTGTGGCAGCCGTTTGTTTACATCCAAGGCACAGTGGAAGCGCCACCATGTCCCAGCTGACCAATGAGGCGTCACTTTCCCTATCCCCTCCCCGCACCCTCATCGCTCCCGCCTGTGTGTGGCAGCCGTTTGTTTACATCCAAGGCACGGTAGAAGCGCCACCATGTCCCAGCTGACCAATGAGGCGTCACTTTCCCTATCCCCTCCCCGCAGCCTCGTCGCTCCCACCTGTGTGTGGCAGCCGTTTGTTTACATCCAAGGCACAGTGGAAGCGCCACCATGTCCCAGCTGACCAATGAGGCGTCACTTTCCCTATCCCCTCCCCGCACCCTCATCGCTCCCACCTGTGTGTGGCAGCCGTTTGTTTACATCCAAGGCACGGTGGAAGCGCCACCATGTCCCAGCTGACCAATGAGGCACCACTTTCCCTATCCCCTCCTTACAGCCTCATCGCTCCCACCTGTGTGTGGCAGCCGTTTGTTTACATCCAAGGTACAGTGGAAGCGCCACCATGTCCCAGCTGACCAATGAGGCGTCACTTTCCCTATCCCCTCCCCGCAGCCTCATCGCTCCCGTCTGTGTGTGGCATCCGTTTGTTTACATCCAAGGTACAGTGGAAGCGCCGCCATGTCCCAGCTGACCAATGAGGCGTCACTTTCCCTATCCCCTCCCCACAGCCTCATCGCTCCCACCTGTGTGTGGCAGCCGTTTGTTTACATCCAAGGCACGGTGGAAGCGCCATCATGTCCCAGCTGACCAATGAGGCGTCACTTTCCCTATCCCCTCCCCGCAGCCACATCGCTCCCACCTGTGTGTGGCAGCCGTTTGTTTACATCCAAGGTACAGTGGAAGCGCGACCATGTCCCAGCTGACCAATGAGGCGTCACTTTCCCTATCCCCTCCCCGCAGCCTCATCGCTCCCATCTGTGTGTGGCAGCCGTTTGTTTACATCGAAGGCACGATGGAAGCGCCACCATGTCCCAGCTGACCAATGAGGCGTCACTTTCCCTATCCCCTCCCCGCAACCTCATCGCTCCCGTCTGTGTGTGGCATCCGTTTGTTTACATCCAAGGTACAGTGGAAGCGCCACCATGTCCCAGCTGACCAATGAGGCGTCACTTTCCCTATCCCCTCCCCACAGCCTCATCGCTCCCACCTGTGTGTGGCAGCCGTTTGTTTACATCCAAAGCACGGTGGAAGCGCCATCATGTCCCAGCTGACCAATGAGGCGTCACTTTCCCTATCCCCTCCCCGCATCCTCATCGCTCCCGTCTGTGTGTGGCATCCGTTTGTTTACAACCAAGGCACGGTGGAGGCGCCACCATGTCCCAGCTGACCAATGAGGCGTCACTTTCCCTATCCCCTCCCCGCAGCCACATCGCTCCCACCTGTGTGTGGCAGCCGTTTGTTAACATCCAAGGTACAGTGGAAGCGCGACCATGTCCCAGCTGACCAATGAGGCGTCACTTTCCCTATCCCCTCCCCGCAGCCTCATCGCTCCCACCTGTGAGTGGCAGCCGTTTGTTTACATCCAAGGCACGGTGGAAGCGCCACCATGTCCCAGCTGACCAATGAGGTGTCACTTTCCCTATCCCCTCCCCGCAGCCTCATCGCTCCCACCTGGGTGTGGCAGCCGTTTGTTTACATCCAAGGCACGGTGGAAGCGCCACCATGTCCCAGCTGACCAATGAGGCGTCACTTTCCCTATCCCCTCCCCGCAGCCTCATCGCTCCCACCTGTGTGTGGCAGCCGTTTGCTTACATCCAAGGCACGGTGGAAGCGCCACCATGTCCCAGCTGACCAATGAGGCGTCACTTTCCCTATCCCCTCCCCGCAGCCTCATCGCTCCCACATGTGTGTGGCAGCCGTTTGTTTACATCCAAGGCACAGTGGAAGCGCCACCATGTCCCAGCTGACCAATGAGGCCTCACTATCCCTATCCCCTCCCCGCAGCCTCATCGCTCCCGTCTGTGTGTGGCAGCCATTTGTTTACATCCAAGGCACGGTGGAAGCGCCACCATGTCCCAGCTGACCAATGAGGCGTCACTTTCCCTATCCCCTCCCCGCAGCCTCATCGCTCCCGTCTGTGTGTGGCAGCCGATTGTTTACATCCAAGGCACAGTGGAAGCGCCACCATGTCCCAGCTGACCAATGAGGCGTCACTTTCCCTATCCCCTCCCCGCAGCCTCATCGCTCCCGTCTGTGTGTGGCAGCCATTTGTTTACATCCAAGGCACAATGGAAGCGCCACCATGTCCCAGCTGACCAATGAGGCGCCACTTTCCCTATCCCCTCCCCGCAGCCTCATCGCTCCCGTCTGTGTGTGGCAGCCATTTGTTTACATCCAAGGCACGGTGGAAGCGCCACCATGTCCCAGCTGACCAATGAGGCGTCACTTTCCCTATCCCCTCCCCGCAGCCACATCGCTCCCACCTGTGTGTGGCAGCCGTTTGTTTACATCCAAGGCACAGTGGAAGCGCCACCATGTCCCAGCTGACCAATGAGGCGCCACTTTCCCTATCCCCTCCCCGCAGCCACATCGCTCCCGTCTGTGTGTGGCAGCCGTTTGTTTACATCCAAGGCTCGGTGGAAGCGCCACCATGTCCCAGCTGACCAGTGAGGCGTCACTTTCCCTATCCCCTCCCCACAGCCTCATCGCTCCCGTCTGTGTGTGGCAGCCGTTTGTTTACATCCAAGGCACAGTGGAAGTGCCTCCATGTCCCAGCTGACCAATGAGGCGTCACTTTCCCTATCCCCTCCCCGCAGCCTCATCGCTCCCGTCTGGGTGTGGCAGCCGTTTGTTTACATCCAAGGCTCGGTGGAAGCGCCACCATGTCCCAGCTGACCAATGAGGCGTCACTTTCCCTATCCCCTCCCCGCAGCCCCATCGCTCCCACCTGTGTGTGGCAGCCGTTTGTTTACATCCAAGGCACAGTGGAAGCGCCACCATGTCCCAGCTGACCAATGAGGCGTCACTTTCCCTATCCCCTCCCCGCAGACTCATCGCTCCCGTCTGTGTGTGGCAGCCGTTTGTTTACATCCAAGGCACGGTGGAAGCGCCACCAAGTCCCAGCTGACCAATGAGGCGTCACTTTCCCTATCCCCTCCCCGCAGCCTCATCGCTCCCACCTGTGTGTGGCAGCCGTTTGTTTACATCCAAGGCACAGTGGAAGCGCCAACATGTCCCAGCTGACCAATGAGGCGTCACTTTCCCTATCCCCTCCCCGCAGCCACATCGCTCCCGTCTGTGTGTGGCAGCCGTTTGTTTACATCCAAGGCACGGTGGAAGCGCCACCATGTCCCAGCTGACCAATGAGGCGTCACTTTCCCTATCCCCTCCCCGCAGCCTCATCGCTCCCACATGTGTGTGGCAGCCGTTTGTTTATATCCAAGGCACGGTGGAAGCGCCACCATGTCCCAGCTGACCAATGAGGCGTCACTTTCCCTATCCCCTCCCCGCAGCCTCATCGCTCCCGTCTGTGTGTGGCAGCCGCTTGTTTACATCCAAGGCACGGTGGAAGCGCCACCATGTCCCAGCTGACCAATGAGGCGCCACTTTCCCTATCCCCTCCCCGCAGCCTCATCGCTCCCGTCTTTGTGTGGCAGCCGTTTGTTTACATCCAAGGCACGGTGGAAGCGCCACCATGTCCCAGCTGACCAATGAGGCGTCCCTTTCCCTATCCCCTCCCCGCAGCCTCATCGCTCCCGTCTGTGTGTGGCAGCCATTTGTTTACATCCAAGGCACGGTGGAAGCGCCACCATGTCCCAGCTGACCAATGAGGCGTCACTTTCCCTATCCTCTCCCCGCAGCCTCATCGCTCCCGTCTGAGTGTGGCAGCCGTTTGTTTACATCCAAGGCACGGTGGAAGCGCCACCATGTCCCAGCTGACCAATGAGGCGTCACTTTCCCTATCCCCTCCCCGCAGCCTCATCGCTCCCACCTGAGTGTGGCAGCGGTTTGTTTACATCCAAGGCACGGTGGAAGCGCCAACATGTCCCAGCTGACCAATGAGGCGTCACTTTCCCTATCCCCTCCCCACAGCCTCATCGCTCCCACCTGTGTGTGGCAGCCGTTTGTTTACATCCAATGCACGGTGGAAGCGCCACCATGTCCCAGCTGACCAATGAGGCGTCACTTTCCCTATCCCCTCCCCGCAGCCTCATCGCTCCCGTCTGTGTGTGGCAGCCGATTGTTTACATCCAAGGCACAGTGGAAGCGCCACCATGTCCCAGCTGACCAATGAGGCGTCACTTTCCCTATCCCCTCCCCGCAGCCTCATCGCTCCCGTCTGTGTGTGGCAGCCATTTGTTTACATCCAAGGCACAGTGGAAGCGCCACCATGTCCCAGCTGACCAATGAGGCGTCACTTTCATTATCCCCTCCCCGCAGCCTCATCGCTCCCGTCTGTGTGTGGCAGCCATTTGTTTACATCCAAGGCACGGTGGAAGCGCCACCATGTACCAGCTGACCAATGAGGCGTCACTTTCCCTATCCCCTCCCCGCAGCCACATCGCTCCCACCTGTGTGTGGCAGCCGTTTGTTTACATCCAAGGCACAGTGGAAGCGCCACCATGTCCCAGCTGACCAATGAGGCGCCACTTTCCCTATCCCCTCCCCGCAGCCACATCGCTCCCGTCTGTGTGTGGCAGCCGTTTGTTTACATCCAAGGCTCGGTGGAAGCGCCACCATGTCCCAGCTGACCAATGAGGCGTCACATTCCCTATCCCCTCCCCACAGCCTCATCGCTCCCGTCTGTGTGTGGCAGCCGTTTGTTTACATCCAAGGCACAGTGGAAGCGCCACCATGTCCCAGCTGACCTATGAGGCGTCACTTTCCCTATCCCCTCCCCGCAGCCACATCGCTCCCACCTGTGTGTGGCAGCCGTTTGTTTACATCCAAGGTACAGTGGAAGCGCAACCATGTCCCAGCTGACCAATGAGGCGTCACTTTCCCTATCCCCTCCCCGCAGCCTCATCGCTCCCACCTGTGTGTGGCAGCCGTTTGTTTACATCCAAGGCACGGTGGAAGCGCCACCATGTCCCAGCTGACCAATGAGGCGTCACTTTCCCTATCCCCTCCCCGCAGCCTCATCGCTCCCGTCTGTGTGTGGCATCCGTTTGTTTACATCCAAGGTACAGTGGAAGCGCCACCATGTCCCAGCTGACCAATGAGGCGTCACTTTCCCTATCCCCTCCCCACAGCCTCATCGCTCCCACCTGTGTGTGGCAGCCGTTTGTTTACGTCCAAGGCACGGTGGAAGCGCCATCATGTCCCAGCTGACCAATGAGGCGTCACTTTCCCTATCCCCTCCCCGCATCCTCATCGCTCCCGTCTTTGTGTGGCATCCGTTTGTTTACATCCAAGGCACGGTGGAAGCGCCACCATGTCCCAGCTGACCAATGAGGCGTCACTTTCCCTATCCCCTCCCCGCAGCCACATCGCTCCCACCTGTGTGTGGCAGCCGTTTGTTTACATCCAAGGTACAGTGGAAGCGCCACCATGTCGCAGCTGACCAATGAGGCGTCACTTTCCCTATCCCCTCCCCGCAGCCTCATCGCTCCCACCTGTGTGTGGCAGCCGTTTGTTTACATCCAAGGCACGGTGGAAGCGCCACCATGTCCCAGCTGACCAATGAGGCGTCACTTTCCCTATCCCCTCCCCACAGCCTCATCGCTCCCGTCTGAGTGTGGCAGCCGTTTGTTTACATCCAAGGCTCGGTGGAAGCGCCACCATGTCCCAGCTGACCAATGAGGCGTCACTTTCCCTATCCCCTCCCCGCAGCCTCATCGCTCAGGTCTGTGTGTGGCAGCCGTTTGTTTACATCCAAGGCACGGTGGAAGCGCCACCATGTCCCAGCTGACCAATGAGGCACCACTTTCCCTATCCCCTCCCCGCAGCCTCATCGGTCCCGTCTGTGTGTGGCAGCCGTTTGTTTACATCCAAGGCACGGTGGAAGCGCCACCATGTCCCAGCTGACCAATGAGGCACAACTTTCCCTATCCCCTCCCCGCAGCCTCATCGCTCACTTCTGAGAGTGGCAGCCGTTTGTTTACATCCAAGGCTCGGTGGAAGCGCCACCATGTCCCAGCTGACCTATGAGGCGTCACTTTCCCTATCCCCTCCCCGCAGCCTCATCGCTCCCGTCTGTGTGTGGCAGCCGTTTGTTTACATCCAAGGCACGGTGGAAGCGCCACCATGTCCCAGCTGACCAATGAGGCGTCACTTTCCCTATCCCCTCCCCGCAGCCTCGTCGCTCCCGTCTGTGTGTGGCAGCCGTTTGTTTACATCCAAGGCACAGTGAAAGCGCCACCATGTCCCAGCTGACAAATGAGGCGTCACTTTCCCTATCCCCTCCCCACAGCCTCATCGCTCCCACCTGTGTGTGGCAGCCGTTTGTTTACATCCAAGGCACGGTGGAAGCGCCACCATGTCCCAGCTGACCAATGAGGCGTCACTTTCCCTATCCCCTCCCCGCAGCCTCATCGCTCCCACCTGTGTGTGGCAGCCGTTTGTTTACATCCAAGGCATGGTGGAAGCGCCACCATGTCCCAGCTGACCAATGAAGCGTCACTTTCCCTATCCCCTCCCCGCAGCCACATCGCTCCCGTCTGTGTGTGGCAGTCGTTTGTTTACATCCAAGGCACGGTGGAAGCGCCACCAAGTCCCTGCTGACCAATGAGGCGTCACTTTCCCTATCCCCTCCCCGCAGCCACATCGCTCCCGTCTGTGTGTGGCAGCCGTTTGTTTACATCCAAGGCACGGTGAAAGCGCCACCATGTCCCAGCTGACCAATGAGGCGTCACTTTCCCTATCCCCTCCCCGCAGCCTCATCGCTCCCGTCTGTGTGTGGCAGCCGTTTGTTTACATACAAGGCACGGCGGAAGCGCCACCATGTCCCAGCTGACCAATGAGGCGTCACTTTCCCTATCCCCTCCCCGCAGCCTCGTCGCTCCCGTCTGTGTGTGGCAGCCGTTTGTTTACATCCAAGGCACGGTGGAAGCGCCACCATGTCCCAGCTGACCAATGAGGCGTCACTTTCCCTATCCCCTCCCCGCAGCCTCATCGCTCCCGTCTGTGTGTGGCAGCCGCTTGTTTACATCCAAGGCACGGTGGAAGCGCCACCATGACCCAGCCGACCAATGAGGCGTCACTTTCCCTATCCCCTCCCCACAGCCTCATCGCTCCCGTCTGAGTGTGGCAGCCGTTTGTTTACATCCAAGGCACAGTGGAAGCGTCACCATGTCCCAGCTGACCAATGAGGCGTCACTTTCCCTATCCCCTCCCCGCAGCCTCATCGCTCCCACCTGTGTGTGGCAGCCGTTGGTTTACATCCAAGGCACGGTGGAAGCGCCACCATGACCCAGCTGACCAATGAGGCGTCACTTTCCCTATCCCCTCCCCGCAGCCTCATCCCTCCCGTCTGTGTGTGGCAGCCGTTTGTTTACATCCAAGGCACGGTGGAAGCGCCACCATGTCCCAGCTGACCAATGAGGCGTCACTTTCCCTATCCCCTCCCCGCAGCCTCATCGCTCCCGTCTGTGTGTGGCAGCCGTTTGTTTACATCCAAGGCACGGTGGTAGCGCCACCATGTCCCAGCTGACCAATGAGGCGTCACTTTCCCTATCCCCTCCCCGCAGCCCATCGCTCCCACCTGTGTGTGGCAGCCGTTTGTTTACATCCAAGGCACAGTGGAAGCGCCACCATGTCCCAGCTGACCAATGAGGCGTCACTTTCCCTATCCCCTCCCCGCAGCCTCGTCGCTCCCACCTGTGTGTGGCAGCCGTTTGTTTACATCCAAGGCACGGTGGAAGCGCCACCATGACCCAGCCGACCAATGAGGCGTCACTTTCCCTATCCCCTCCCCACAGCCTCATCGCTCCCGTCTGTGTGTGGCAGCCGTTTGTTTACATCCAAGGCACGGTGGAAGCGCCACCATGTCCCAGCTGACCAATGAGGCGTCACTTTCCCTATCCCCTCCCCGCAGCCTCATCGCTCCCACCTGTGTGTGGCAGCCGTTTGTTTACATCCAAGGCACAGTGGAAGCGCCACCATGTCCCAGCTGACCAATGAGGCGTCACTTTCCCTATCCCCTCCCCGCAGACTCGTCGCTCCCACCTGTGTGTGGCAGCCGTTTGTTTACATCCAAGGCACAGTGGAAGCGCCACCATGTCCCAGCTGACCAATGAGGCGTCACTTTCCCTATCCCCTCCCCGCACCCTCATCGCTCCCACCTGTGTGTGGCAGCCGTTTGTTTACATCCAAGGCACGGTAGAAGCGCCACCATGTCCCAGCTGACCAATGAGGCGTCACTTTCCCTATCCCCTCCCCGCAGCCTCGTCGCTCCCACCTGTGTGTGGCAGCCGTTTGTTTACATCCAAGGCACAGTGGAAGCGCCACCATGTCCCAGCTGACCAATGAGGCGTCACTTTCCCTATCCCCTCCCCGCACCCTCATCGCTCCCACCTGTGTGTGGCAGCCATTTGTTTACATCCAAGGCACGGTAGAAGCGCCACCATGTCCCAGCTGACCAATGAGGCGTCACTTTCCCTATCCCCTCCCCGCAGCCTCGTCGCTCCCACCTGTGTGTGGCAGCCGTTTGTTTACATCCAAGGCACGGTAGAAGCGCCACCATGTCCCAGCTGACCAATGAGGCACCACTTTCCCTATCCCCTCCTTACAGCCTCATCGCTCCCACCTGTGTGTGGCAGCCGTTTGTTTACATCCAAGGCACGGTGGAGGCGCCACCATGTCCCAGCTGACCAATGAGGCGTCACTTTCCCTATCCCCTCCCCGCAGCCTCATCGCTCCCGTCTGTGTGTGGCATCCGTTTGTTTACATCCAAGGTACAGTGGAAGCGCCACCATGTCCCAGCTGACCAATGAGGCGTCACTTTCCCTATCCCCTCCCCACAGCCTCATCGCTCCCACCTGTGTGTGGCAGCCGTTTGTTTACATCCAAGGCACGGTGGAAGTGCCATCATGTCCCAGCTGACCAATGAGGCGTCACTTTCCCTATCCCCTCCCCGCAACCTCATCGCTCCCGTCTGTGTGTGGCATCCGTTTGTTTACATCCAAGGCACGGTGGAAGCGCCACCATGTCCCAGCTGACCAATGAGGCGTCACTTTCCCTATCCCCTCCCCACAGCCTCATCGCTCCCGTCTGAGTGTGGCAGCCGTTTGTTTACATCCAAGGCTCAGTGGAAGCGTCACCATGTCCCAGCTGACCAATGAGGCGTCACTTTCCCTATCCCCTCCCCGCAGCCTCATCGCTCCCACCTGTTTGTGGCAGCCGTTTGTTTACATCCAAGGCACGGTGGAAGCGCCACCATGTCCCAGCTGACCAATGAGGCGTCACTTTCCCTATCCCCTCCCCGCAACCTCATCGCTCCCGTCTGTGTGTGGCATCCGTTTGTTTACATCCAAGGTACAGTGGAAGCGCCACCATGTCCCAGCTGACCAATGAGGCGTCACTTTCCCTATCCCCTCCCCACAGCCTCATCGCTCCCACCTGTGTGTGGCAGCCGTTTGTTTACATCCAAAGCACGGTGGAAGCGCCATCATGTCCCAGCTGACCAATGAGGCGTCACTTTCCCTATCCCCTCCCCGCATCCTCATCGCTCCCGTCTGTGTGTGGCATCCGTTTGTTTACAACCAAGGCACGGTGGAAGCGCCACCATGTCCCAGCTGACCAATGAGGCGTCACTTTCCCTATCCCCTCCCCGCAGCCACATCGCTCCCACCTGTGTGTGGCAGCCGTTTGTTAACATCCAAGGTACAGTGGAAGCGCGACCATGTCCCAGCTGACCAATGAGGCGTCACTTTCCCTATCCCCTCCCCGCAGCCTCATCGCTCCCACCTGTGTGTGGCAGCCGTTTGTTTACATCCAAGGCACGGTGGAAGCGCCACCATGTCCCAGCTGACCAATGAGGCGTCACTTTCCCTATCCCCTCCCCGCAGCCTCATCGCTCCCACCTGGGTGTGGCAGCCGTTTGTTTACATCCAAGGCACGGTGGAAGCGCCACCATGTCCCAGCTGACCAATGAGGCGTCACTTTCCCTATCCCCTCCCCGCAGCCTCATCGCTCCCACCTGTGTGTGGCAGCCGTTTGCTTACATCCAAGGCACGGTGGAAGCGCCACCATGTCCCAGCTGACCAATGAGGCGTCACTTTCCCTATCCCCTCCCCGCAGCCTCATCGCTCCCACATGTGTGTGGCAGCCGTTTGTTTACATCCAAGGCACAGTGGAAGCGCCACCATGTCCCAGCTGACCAATGAGGCCTCACTATCCCTATCCCCTCCCCGCAGCCTCATCGCTCCCGTCTGTGTGTGGCAGCCATTTGTTTACATCCAAGGCACGGTGGAAGCGCCACCATGTCCCAGCTGACCAATGAGGCGTCACTTTCCCTATCCCCTCCCCGCAGCCTCATCGCTCCCGTCTGTGTGTGGCAGCCGATTGTTTACATCCAAGGCACAGTGGAAGCGCCACCATGTCCAAGCTGACCAATGAGGCGTCACTTTCCCTATCCCCTCCCCGCAGCCTCATCGCTCCCGTCTGTGTGTGGCAGCCATTTGTTTACATCCAAGGCACAATGGAAGCGCCACCATGTTCCAGCTGACCAATGAGGCGCCACTTTCCCTATCCCCTCCCCGCAGCCTCATCGCTCCCGTCTGTGTGTGGCAGCCATTTGTTTACATCCAAGGCACGGTGGAAGCGCCACCATGTCCCAGCTGACCAATGAGGCGTCACTTTCCCTATCCCCTCCCCGCAGCCACATCGCTCCCACCTGTGTGTGGCAGCCGTTTGTTTACATCCAAGGCACAGTGGAAGCGCCACCATGTCCCAGCTGACCAATGAGGCGCCACTTTCCCTATCCCCTCCCCGCAGCCACATCGCTCCCGTCTGTGTGTGGCAGCCGTTTGTTTATATCCAAGGCTCGGTGGAAGCGCCACCATGTCCCAGCTGACCAGTGAGGCGTCACTTTCCCTATCCCCTCCCCACAGCCTCATCGCTCCCGTCTGTGTGTGGCAGCCGTTTGTTTACATCCAAGGCACAGTGGAAGTGCCACCATGTCCCAGCTGACCAATGAGGCGTCACTTTCCCTATCCCCTCCCCGCAGCCTCATCGCTCCCGTCTGGGTGTGGCAGCCGTTTGTTTACATCCAAGGCTCGGTGGAAGCGCCACCATGTCCCAGCTGACCAATGAGGCGTCACTTTCCCTATCCCTT
Source organism: Meconema thalassinum (assembly GCA_946902985.2). NCBI lineage: Eukaryota > Metazoa > Arthropoda > Insecta > Orthoptera > Tettigoniidae > Meconema > Meconema thalassinum. The sequence goes on from OX336397.1 coordinate 20,666,859, forward strand.
CCCCGCAGCCCCATCGCTCCCACCTGTGTGTGGGAGCCGTTTGTTTACATCCAAGGCACAGTGGAAGCGCCACCATGTCCCAGCTGACCAATGAGGCGTCACTTTCCCTATCCCCTCCCCGCAGACTCATCGCTCCCGTCTGTGTGTGGCAGCCGTTTGTTTACATCCAAGGCACGGTGGAAGCGCCACCAAGTCCCAGCTGACCAATGAGGCGTCACTTTCCCTATCCCCTCCCCGCAGCCTCATCGCTCCCACCTGTGTGTGGCAGCCGTTTGTTTACATCCAAGGCACAGTGGAAGCGCCAACATGTCCCAGCTGACCAATGAGGCGTCACTTTCCCTATCCCCTCCCCGCAGCCACATCGCTCCCGTCTGTGTGTGGCAGCCGTTTGTTTACATCCAAGGCACGGTGGAAGCGCCACCATGTCCCAGCTGACCAATGAGGCGTCACTTTCCCTATCCCCTCCCCGCAGCCTCATCGCTCCCACATGTGTGTGGCAGCCGTTTGTTTATATCCAAGGCACGGTGGAAGCGCCACCATGTCCCAGCTGACCAATGAGGCGTCACTTTCCCTATCCCCTCCCCGCAGCCTCATCGCTCCCGTCTGTGTGTGGCAGCCGTTTGTTTACATCCAAGGCACGGTGGAAGCGCCACCATGTCCCAGCTGACCAATGTGGCGCCACTTTCCCTATCCCCTCCCCGCAGCCTCATCGCTCCCGTCTTTGTGTGGCAGCCGTTTGTTTACATCCAAGGCACGGTGGAAGCGCCACCATGTCCCAGCTGACCAATGAGGCGTCCCTTTCCCTATCCCCTCCCCGCAGCCTCATCGCTCCCGTCTGTGTGTGGCAGCCATTTGTTTACATCCAAGGCACGGTGGAAGCGCCACCATGTCCCAGCTGACCAATGAGGCGTCACTTTCCCTATCCTCTCCCCGCAGCCTCATCGCTCCCGTCTGAGTGTGGCAGCCGTTTGTTTACATCCAAGGCACGGTGGAAGCGCCACCATGTCCCAGCTGACCAATGAGGCGTCACTTTCCCTATCCCCTCCCCGCAGCCTCATCGCTCCCACCTGAGTGTGGCAGCCGTTTGTTTACATCCAAGGCACGGTGGAAGCGCCAACATGTCCCAGCTGACCAATGAGGCGTCACTTTCCCTATCCCCTCCCCGCAGCCTCATCGCTCCCACCTGTGTGTGGCAGCCGTTTGTTTACATCCAAGGCACGGTGGAAGCGCCACCATGTCCCAGCTGACCAATGAGGCGTCACTTTCCCTATCCCCTCCCCGCAGCCTCATCGCTCCCGTCTGTGTGTGGCAGCCGATTGTTTACATCCAAGGCACAGTGGAAGCGCCACCATGTCCCAGCTGACCAATGAGGCGTCACTTTCCCTATCCCCTCCCCGCAGCCTCATCGCTCCCGTCTGTGTGTGGCAGCCATTTGTTTACATCCAAGGCACAGTGGAAGCGCCACCATGTCCCAGCTTACCAATGAGGCGTCACTTTCATTATCCCCTCCCCGCAGCCTCATCGCTCCCGTCTGTGTGTGGCAGCCATTTGTTTACATCCAAGGCACGGTGGATGCGCCACCATGTACCAGCTGACCAATGAGGCGTCACTTTCCCTATCCCCTCCCCGCAGCCACATCGCTCCCACCTGTGTGTGGCAGCCGTTTGTTTACATCCAAGGCACAGTGGAAGCGCCACCATGTCTCAGCTGACCAATGAGGCGCCACTTTCCCTATCCCCTCCCCGCAGCCACATCGCTCCCGTCTGTGTGTGGCAGCCGTTTGTTTACATCCAAGGCTCGGTGGAAGCGCCACAATGTCCCAGCTGACCAATGAGGCGTCACTTTCCCTATCCCCTCCCCACAGCCTCATCGCTCCCGTCTGTGTGTGGCAGCCGTTTGTTTACATCCAAGGCAAAGTGGAAGTGCCACCATGTCCCAGCTGACCAATGAGGCGTCACTTTCCCTATCCCCTCCCCGCAGCCTCATCGCTCCCGTCTGGGTGTGGCAGCCGTTTGATTACATCCAAGGCTCGGTGGAAGCGCCACCATGTCCCAGCTGACCAATGAGGCGTCACTTTCCCTATCCCCTCCCCGCAGCCCCATCGCTCCCACCTGTGTGTGGCAGCCGTTTGTTTACATCCAAGGCACAGTGGAAGCGCCACCATGTCCCAGCTGACCAATGAGGCGTCAATTTCCCTATCCCCTCCCCGCAGACTCATCGCTCCCGTCTGTGTGTGATGGCCGTTTGTTTACATCCAAGGCACGGTGGAAGCGCCACCAAGTCCCAGCTGACCAATGAGGCGTCACTTTCCTTATCCCCTCCCCGCAGCCTCATCGCTCCCACCTGTGTGTGGCAGCCGTTTGTTTACATCCAAGGCACAGTGGAAGCGCCAACATGTCCCAGCTGACCAATGAGGCGTCACTTTCCCTATCCCCTCCCCGCAGCCACATCGCTCCCGTCTGTGTGTGGCAGCAGTTTGTTTACATCCAAGGCACGGTGGAAGCGCCACCATGTCCCAGCTGACCAATGAGGCGCCACTTTCCCTATCCCCTCCCCGCAGCCTCATCGCTCCCGTCTGTGTGTGGCAGCCGTTTGTTTACATCCAAGGCACGGTGGAAGCGCCACCATGTCCCAGCTGACCAATGAGGCGTCACTTTCCCTATCCCCTCCCCGCAGACTTATCGCTCCCGTCTGTGTGTGGCAGCCATTTGTTTACATCCAAGGCACGGTGGAAGCGCCACCATGTCCCAGCTGACCAATGAGGCGTCACTTTCCCTATCACCTCCCCGCAGCCTCATCGCTCCCGTCTGAGTGTGGCAGCCGTTTGTTTACATCCAAGGCACGGTGGAAGCGCCACCATGTCCCAGCTGACCAATGAGGCGTCACTTTCCCTATCCCCTCCCCGCAGCCTCATCGCTCCCACCTGAGTGTGGCAGCCGTTTGTTTACATCCAAGGCACGGTGGAAGCGCCAACATGTCCCAGCTGACCAATGAGGCGTCACTTTCCCTATCCCCTCCCCGCAGCCTCATCGCTCACACCTGTGTGTGGCAGCCGTTTGTTTACATCCAAGGCACGGTGGAAGCGCCACCAAGTCCCAGCTGACCAATGAGGCGTCACTTTCCCTATCCCCTCCCCGCAGCCTCATCGCTCCCACCTGTGTGTGGCAGCCGTTTGTTTACATCCAAGGCACAGTGGAAGCGCCAACATGTCCCAGCTGACCAATGAGGCGTCACTTTCCCTATCCCCTCCCCGCAGCCACATCGCTCCCGTCTGTGTGTGGCAGCCGTTTGTTTACATCCAAGGCACGGTGGAAGCGCCACCATGTCCCAGCTGACCAATGAGGCGTCACTTTCCCTATCCCCTCCCCGCAGCCTCATCGCTCCCACCTGTGTGTGGCAGCCGTTTGTTTACATCAAAGGCACGGTGGAAGCGCCACCATGTCCCAGCTGACCAATGAGGCGTCACTTTCCCTATCCCCTCCCCTCAGCCTCATCGCTCCCGTCTGTGTGTGGCAGCCGTTTGTTTACATCCAAGGCACGGTGGAAGCGCCACCATGTCCCAGCTGACCAATGAGGCGCCACTTTTCCTATCCCCTCCCCGCAGCCTCATCGCTCCCGTCTGTGTGTGGCAGCCGTTTGTTTACATCCAAGGCACGGTGGAAGCGCCACCATGTCCAAGCTGACCAATGAGGCGTCACTTTCCCTATCCCCTCCCCGCAGCCTCATCGCTCCCGTCTGTGTGTGGCAGCCATTTGTTTACATCCAAGGCACGGTGGAAGCGCCACCATGTCCCAGCTGACCAATGAGGCGTCACTTTCCCTATCCCCTCCCCGCAGCCTCATCGCTCCCGTCTGAGGTTGGCAGCCGTTTGTTTACATCCAAGGCACGGTGGAAGCGCCACCATGTCCCAGCTGACCAATGAGGCGTCACTTTCCCTATCCCCTCCCCGCAGCCTCATCGCTCCCACCTGAGTGTGGCAGCCGTTTGTTTACATCCAAGGCACGGTGGAAGCGCCAACATGTCCCAGCTGACCAATGAGGCGTCACTTTCCCTATCCCCTCCCCGCAGCCTCATCGCTCCCACCTGTGTGTGGCAGCCATTTGTTTACATCCAAGGCACGGTGGAAGCGCCACCGTGTCCCAGCTGACCAATGAGGCGTCACTTTCCCTATCCCCTCCCCGCAGCCTAATCGCTCCCACCTGTGTGTGTCAGCCGTTTGTTTACATCCAAGGCACGGTTGAAGCGCCAACATGTCCCAGCTGACCAATGAGGCGTCACTTTCCCTATCCCCTCCCCGCAGCCTCATCGCTCCCACCTGTGTGTGGCAGCCGTTTGTTTACATCCAAGGCTCGGTGGAAGCGCCACCATGTCCCAGCTGACCAATGAGGCGTCACTTTCACTATCCCCTCCCCGCAGCCACATCGCTCCCACCTGTGTGTGGTAGCCGTTTGTTTACATCCAAGGCACGGTGGAAGCGCCACCATGTCCTAGCTGACCAATGAGGCGTCACTTTCCCTATCCCCTCCCCGCAGCCACATCGCTCCCGTCTGTGTGTGGCAGCCGTTTGTTTACATCCAAGGCACAGTGGAAGCGCCACCATTTCCCAGCTGACCAATGAGGCGTCACTTTCCCTATCCCCTCCCCGCAGCCTCATCGCTCCCGTCTGTGTGTGGCAGCAATTTGTTTACATCCAAGGCACGGTGGAAGCGCCACCATGTCCCAGCTGACCAATGAGGCGTCACTTTCCCTATCCCCTCCCCGCAGCCTCATCGCTCCCGTCTGTGTGTGGCAGCCGTTTGTTTACATCCAAGGCACAGTGGAAGCGCCACCATGTCCCAGCTGACCAATGAGGCGCCACTTTCCCTATCCCCTCCCCGCAGCCACATCGCTCCCACCTGTGTGTGGTAGCCGTTTGTTTACATCCAAGGCACGGTAGAAGCGCCACCATGTCCCAGCTGACCAATGAGGCGTCACTTTCCCTATCCCCTCCCCGGAGCCTCATCGCTCCCGTCTGTGTGTGGCAGTCATTTGTTTACATCCAAGGCACGGTGGAAGCGCCACCATGTCCCAGCTGACCAATGAGGCGTCACTTTCCCTATCCCCTCCCCGCAGCCTCATCGCTCCCGTCTGTGCGTGGCAGCCGTTTGTTTACATCCAAGGCACGGTGGAAGCGCCACCTTGTCCCAGCTGACCAATGAGGCGTCACTTTCCCTATCCCCTCCCCGCCGCCTCATCGCTCCCACCTGAGTGTGGCAGCCGTTTGTTTACATCCAAGGCACGGTGGAAACGCCACCATGACCCAGCTGACCAATGAGGCGTCACTTTCCCTATCCCCTCCCCGCAGCCTCATCGCTCCCACCTTTGAGTGGCAGCCGTTTGTTTACATCCAAGGCACGTTGGAAGCGCCACCATGTCCCAGCTGACCAATGAGGCGTCACTTTCCCTATCCCCTCCCCGCAGCCTCATCGCTCCCACCTGTGTGTGGCAGCCGTTTGTTTACATCCAAGGCACGGTGGAAGCGCCAACATGTCCCAGCTGACCAATGAGGCGTCACTTTCCCTATCCCCTCCCCGCAGCCTCATCGCTCCCACCTGTGAGTGGCAGCCGTTTGTTTACATCCAAGGCACGGTGGAAGCGCCACCATGTCCCAGCTGAACAATGAGGCGTCACTGTCCCTATCCCCTCCCCGCAGCCTCATCGCTCCCACCTGTGTGTGGCAGCCGTTTGTTTACATCCAAGGCACAGTGGAAGCGCCACAATGTCCCAGCTGACCAATGAGGCGTCACTTTCCCTATCCCCTCCCCGCAGCCACATCGCTCCCACCTGTGTGTGGTAGCCGTTTGTTTACATCCAAGGCACGGTGGAAGCGCCACCTTGTCCCAGCTGACCAATGAGGCGTCACTTTCCCTATCCCCTCCCCGCGGCCTCATCGCTCCCACCTGAGTGTGGCAGCCGTTTGTTTACATCCAAGGCACGATGGAAGCGCCACCATGTCCCAGCTGACCAATGAGGCGTCACTTTCCCTATCCCCTCCCCGCAGCCTCATCACTCCCGTCTGTGTGTGGCAGCCGTTTGTTTACATCCAAGGCACGGTGGAAGCGCCACTATGTCCCAGCTGACCAATGAGGCACCACTTTCCCTATCCCCTCCCCGCAGCCTCATCGCTCCCCTCTCTGTGTGGCAGCCGTTTGTTTACATCCAAGGCATGGTGGAAGCGCCACCATGTACCAGCTGACCAATGAGGCGCCACATTCCCTATCCCCTCCCCGCAGCCTCATCGCTCCCACCTGTGTGTGGCAGCCGTTTGTTTACATCCAAGGCACGGTGGAAGCGCCACCATGTCCCAGCTGACCATTGAGGCGACACTTTCCCTATCCCCTCCCCGCAGCCTCATCGCTACCACCTGTGTGTGGCAGCCGTTTGTTTACATCCAAGGCACGGTGGAAGCGCCACCATGTCCCAGCTGACCAATGAGGCGCCACTTTCCCTATCCCCTCCCCGCAGCCTCATCGCTCCCACCTGTGTGTGGTAGCCGATTGTTTACATCCAAGGCACGGGGGAAGCGCCACCATGTCCCAGCTGACCAATGAGGCGTCACTTTCCCCATCCCCTCCCCGCAGCCTCATCGCTCCCACCTGTGTGTGGTAGCCGTTTGTATACATCCAAGGCACGGTGGAAGCGCCACCATGTCCCAGCTGACCAATGAGGCGTCTCTTTCCCTATCCCCTCCCCGCAGCCTCATCGCTCCCACCTGTGTGTGGTAGCCGTTTGTTTACATCCAAGGCACGGTGGAAGCGCCACCATGTCCCAGCTGACCAATGAGGCGCCACTTTCCCTATCCCCTCCCCACAGCCTCATCGCTCCCGTCTGTGTGCGGCAGCCATTTGTTTACATCCAAGGCACGGTGGAAGCGCCACCATATCCCAGCTGACCAATGAGGCGTCACTTTCCGTATCCCCTCCCTGCAGCCTCGTCGCTCCCGTCTGTGTGTGGCAGCCGTTTGTTTACATCCAAGGCACGGTGGAAGCGCCACCATGTCCCAGCTGACCAATGAGGCGTCACTTTCCCTATCCCCTCCCCGCAGCCACATCGCTCCCGTCTGTGTGTGGCAGCCGTTTGTTTACATCCAAGGCACGGTGGAAGGGTCACCATGTCCCAGCTGACCAATGAGGCGTCACTTTCCCCATCCCCTCCCCGCAGCCTCATCGCTCCCACCTGTGTGTGGCAGCCGTTTGTTTACATCCAAGGCACGGTGGAAGCGCCACCATGTCCCAGCTGACCAATGAGGCGTCACTTTCCCTAACCCCTCCCCGCAGCCACATCGCTCCTGTCTGTGTGTGGCAGCCGTTTGTTTACATCCAAGGCACGGTGGAAGTGCCACCATGTCCAAGCTGACCAATGAGGCGTCACTTTCCCTATCCCCTCCCCGCAGCCACATCGTTCCTGTCTGTGTGTGGCAGCCGTTTGTTTACATCCAAGGCTCGGTGGAAGCGCCATCATGTCCCAGCTGACCAATGAGGCGTCACTTTCCCTATCCCCTCCCCGCAGCCTCATCGCTCCCGTCTGTGTGTGGCAGCCGTTTGTTTACATCCAAGGCACGGTGGAAGCGCCACCATGTCCCAGCTGACCAATGAGGCGTCACTTTCCCTATCCCCTCCCCGCAGCCACATCGCTCCTCTCTGTGTGTGGCTGCCGTTTGTTTACATCCAAGGCACGGTGGAAGCGCCACCATGTCCCAGCTGACCAATGAGGCGTCACTTTCCCTATCCCCTCCCCGCAGCCACATCGCTCCCGTCTGTGTGTGGCAGCCGTTTGTTTACATCCAAGGCACGGTGGAAGGGCCACCATGTCCCAGCTGACCAATGAGGCGTCACTTTCCCTATCCCCTCCCCGCAGCCTCATCGCTCCCGTCTGTGTGTGGCAGCCGTTTGTTTACATCCAACGCACGGTGGAAGCGCCACCATGTCCCAGCTGACCAATGAGGCGTCACTTTCCCTATCCCCTCCCCGGAGCCTCATCGCTCCCGTCTGTGTGTGGCAGTCATTTGTTTACATCCAAGGCACGGTGGAAGCGCCACCATGTCCCAGCTGACCAATGAGGCGTCACTTTCCCTATCCCCTCCCCGCAGCCTCATCGCTCCCGTCTGTGCGTGGCAGCCGTTTGTTTACATCCAAGGCACGGTGGAAGCGCCACCTTGTCCCAGCTGACCAATGAGGCGTCACTTTCCCTATCCCCTCCCCGCCGCCTCATCGCTCCCACCTGAGTGTGGCAGCCGTTTGTTTACATCCAAGGCACGGTGGAAACGCCACCATGACCCAGCTGACCAATGAGGCGTCACTTTCCCTATCCCCTCCCCGCAGCCTCATCGCTCCCACCTTTGAGTGGCAGCCGTTTGTTTACATCCAAGGCACGTTGGAAGCGCCACCATGTCCCAGCTGACCAATGAGGCGTCACTTTCCCTATCCCCTCCCCGCAGCCTCATCGCTCCCACCTGTGTGTGGCAGCCGTTTGTTTACATCCAAGGCACGGTGGAAGCGCCAACATGTCCCAGCTGACCAATGAGGCGTCACTTTCCCTATCCCCTCCCCGCAGCCTCATCGCTCCCACCTGTGAGTGGCAGCCGTTTGTTTACATCCAAGGCACGGTGGAAGCGCCACCATGTCCCAGCTGAACAATGAGGCGTCACTGTCCCTATCCCCTCCCCGCAGCCTCATCGCTCCCACCTGTGTGTGGCAGCCGTTTGTTTACATCCAAGGCACAGTGGAAGCGCCACCATGTCCCAGCTGACCAATGAGGCGTCACTTTCCCTATCCCCTCCCCGCAGCCACATCGCTCCCACCTGTGTGTGGTAGCCGTTTGTTTACATCCAAGGCACGGTGGAAGCGCCACCATGTCCCAGCTGACCAATGAGGCGTCACTTTCCCTATCCCCTCCCCGCAGCCTCATCGCTCCCACCTGAGTGTGGCAGCCGTTTGTTTACATCCAAGGCACGATGGAAGCGCCACCATGTCCCAGCTGACCAATGAGGCGTCACTTTCCCTATCCCCTCCCCGCAGCCTCATCACTCCCGTCTGTGTGTGGCAGCCGTTTGTTTACATCCAAGGCACGGTGGAAGCGCCACTATGTCCCAGCTGACCAATGAGGCACCACTTTCCCTATCCCCTCCCCGCAGCCTCATCGCTCCCCTCTCTGTGTGGCAGCCGTTTGTTTACATCCAAGGCATGGTGGAAGCGCCACCATGTACCAGCTGACCAATGAGGCGCCACATTCCCTATCCCCTCCCCGCAGCCTCATCGCTCCCACCTGTGTGTGGCAGCCGTTTGTTTACATCCAAGGCACGGTGGAAGCGCCACCATGTCCCAGCTGACCATTGAGGCGACACTTTCCCTATCCCCTCCCCGCAGCCTCATCGCTACCACCTGTGTGTGGCAGCCGTTTGTTTACATCCAAGGCACGGTGGAAGCGCCACCATGTCCCAGCTGACCAATGAGGCGCCACTTTCCCTATCCCCTCCCCGCAGCCTCATCGCTCCCACCTGTGTGTGGTAGCCGATTGTTTACATCCAAGGCACGGGGGAAGCGCCACCATGTCCCAGCTGACCAATGAGGCGTCACTTTCCCCATCCCCTCCCCGCAGCCTCATCGCTCCCACCTGTGTGTGGTAGCCGTTTGTTTACATCCAAGGCACGGTGGAAGCGCCACCATGTCCCAGCTGACCAATGAGGCGTCACTTTCCCTATCCCCTCCCCGCAGCCTCATCGCTCCCACCTGTGTGTGGTAGCCGTTTGTTTACATCCAAGGCACGGTGGAAGCGCCACCATGTCCCAGCTGACCAATGAGGCGCCACTTTCCCTATCCCCTCCCCACAGCCTCATCGCTCCCGTCTGTGTGCGGCAGCCATTTGTTTACATCCAAGGCACGGTGGAAGCGCCACCATATCCCAGCTGACCAATGAGGCGTCACTTTCCGTATCCCCTCCCTGCAGCCTCGTCGCTCCCGTCTGTGTGTGGCAGCCGTTTGTTTACATCCAAGGCACGGTGGAAGCGCCACCATGTCCCAGCTGACCAATGAGGCGTCACTTTCCCTATCCCCTCCCCGCAGCCACATCGCTCCCGTCTGTGTGTGGCAGCCGTTTGTTTACATCCAAGGCACGGTGGAAGGGTCACCATGTCCCAGCTGACCAATGAGGCGTCACTTTCCCCATCCCCTCCCCGCAGCCTCATCGCTCCCACCTGTGTGTGGCAGCCGTTTGTTTACATCCAAGGCACGGTGGAAGCGCCACCATGTCCCAGCTGACCAATGAGGCGTCACTTTCCCTATCCCCTCCCCGCAGCCACATCGCTCCTGTCTGTGTGTGGCAGCCGTTTGTTTACATCCAAGGCACGGTGGAAGTGCCACCATGTCCAAGCTGACCAATGAGGCGTCACTTTCCCTATCCCCTCCCCGCAGCCACATCGTTCCTGTCTGTGTGTGGCAGCCGTTTGTTTACATCCAAGGCTCGGTGGAAGCGCCATCATGTCCCAGCTGACCAATGAGGCGTCACTTTCCCTATCCCCTCCCCGCAGCCTCATCGCTCCCGTCTGTGTGTGGCAGCCATTTGTTTACATCCAAGGCACGGTGGAAGCGCCACCATGTCCCAGCTGACCAATGAGGCGTCACTTTCCCTATCCCCTCCCCGCAGCCACATCGCTCCTCTCTGTGTGTGGCTGCCGTTTGTTTACATCCAAGGCACGGTGGAAGCGCCACCATGTCCCAGCTGACCAATGAGGCGTCACTTTCCCTATCCCCTCCCCGCAGCCACATCGCTCCCGTCTGTGTGTGGCAGCCGTTTGTTTACATCCAAGGCACGGTGGAAGGGCCACCATGTCCCAGCTGACCAATGAGGCGTCACTTTCCCTATCCCCACCCCGCAGCCTCATCGCTCCCGTCTGTGTGTGGCAGCCGTTTGTTTACATCCAACGCACGGTGGAAGCGCCACCATGTCCCAGCTGACCAATGAGGCGTCACTTTCCCTATACCCTCCCCGCAGCCTCATCGCTCCCGTCTGTGTGTGGCAGCCGTTTGTTTACATCCAAGGCACGGTGGTAGCGCCACCATGTCCCAGCTGACCAATGAGGCGTCACTTTCCCTGTCCCCTCCCCGCAGCCCATCGCTCCCAACTGTGTGTGGCAGCCGTTTGTTTACATCCAAGGCACAGTGGAAGCGCCACCATGTCCCAGCTGACCAATGAGGCGTCACTTTCCCTATCCCCTCCCCGCAGCCTCATCGCTCCCGTCTGTGTGTGGCAGCCGTTTGTTTACATCCAAGGCACGGTGGAAGCGCCACCATGTCCCAGCTGACCCATGAGGCGTCACTTTCCCTATCCCCTCCCCGCAGCCTCATCGCTCCCGTCTGTGTTTTGCAGCCGCTTGTTTACATCCAAGGCACGGTGGAAGCGCCACCATGACCCAGCCGACCAATGAGGCGTCACTTTCCCTATCCCCTCCCCACAGCCTCATCGCTCCCGTCTGAGTGTGGCAGCCGTTTGTTTACATCCAAGGCACAGTGGAAGCGTCACCATGTCCCAGCTGACCAATGAGGCGTCACTTTCCCTATCCCCTCCCCGCAGCCTCATCGCTCCCGTCTGTGTGTGGCAGCCGTTTGTTTACATCCAAGGCACGGTGGAAGCGCCACCTTGTCCCAGCTGACCAATGAGGCGTCACTTTCCCTATCCCCTCCCCGCAGCCTCATCGCTCCCGTCTGTGTGTGGCAGCCGCTTGTTTACATCCAAGGCACGGTGGAAGCGCCACCATGACCCAGCCGACCCATGAGGCGTCACTTTCCCTATCCCCTCCCCGCAGCCTCATCGCTCCCGTCTGTGTGTGGCAGCCGTTTGTTTACATCCAAGGCATGGTGGAAGCGCCACCATGTCCCAGCTGACCAATGAGGCGTCACTTTCCCTATCCCCTCCCCACAGCCTCATCGCTCCCACCTGTGTGTGGCAGCCGTTTGTTTACATCCAAGGCACGGTGGAAGCGCAACCTTGTCCCTGCTGACCAATGAGGCGTCACTTTCCCTATCCCCTCCCCGGAGCCTCATCGCTCCCGTCTGTGTGTGGCAGTCATTTGTTTACATCCAAGGCACGGTGGAAGCGCCACCATGTCCCAGCTGACCAATGAGGCGTCACTTTCCCTATCCCCTCCCCGCAGCCTCATCGCTCCCGTCTGTGCGTGGCAGCCGTTTGTTTACATCCAAGGCACGGTGGAAGCGCCACCTTGTCCCAGCTGACCAATGAGGCGTCACTTTCCCTATCCCCTCCCCGCCGCCTCATCGCTCCCACCTGAGTGTGGCAGCCGTTTGTTTACATCCAAGGCACGGTGGAAACGCCACCATGACCCAGCTGACCAATGAGGCGTCACTTTCCCTATCCCCTCCCCGCAGCCTCATCGCTCCCACCTTTGAGTGGCAGCCGTTTGTTTACATCCAAGGCACGTTGGAAGCGCCACCATGTCCCAGCTGACCAATGAGGCGTCACTTTCCCTATCCCCTCCCCGCAGCCTCATCGCTCCCACCTGTGTGTGGCAGCCGTTTGTTTACATCCAAGGCACGGTGGAAGCGCCAACATGTCCCAGCTGACCAATGAGGCGTCACTTTCCCTATCCCCTCCCCGCAGCCTCATCGCTCCCACCTGTGAGTGGCAGCCGTTTGTTTACATCCAAGGCACGGTGGAAGCGCCACCATGTCCCAGCTGAACAATGAGGCGTCACTGTCCCTATCCCCTCCCCGCAGCCTCATCGCTCCCACCTGTGTGTGGCAGCCGTTTGTTTACATCCAAGGCACAGTGGAAGCGCCACCATGTCCCAGCTGACCAATGAGGCGTCACTTTCCCTATCCCCTCCCCGCAGCCACATCGCTCCCACCTGTGTGTGGTAGCCGTTTGTTTACATCCAAGGCACGGTGGAAGCGCCACCATGTCCCAGCTGACCAATGAGGCGTCACTTTCCCTATCCCCTCCCCGCAGCCTCATCGCTCCCACCTGAGTGTGGCAGCCGTTTGTTTACATCCAAGGCACGATGGAAGCGCCACCATGTCCCAGCTGACCAATGAGGCGTCACTTTCCCTATCCCCTCCCCGCAGCCTCATCACTCCCGTCTGTGTGTGGCAGCCGTTTGTTTACATCCAAGGCACGGTGGAAGCGCCACTATGTCCCAGCTGACCAATGAGGCACCACTTTCCCTATCCCCTCCCCGCAGCCTCATCGCTCCCCTCTCTGTGTGGCAGCCGTTTGTTTACATCCAAGGCATGGTGGAAGCGCCACCATGTACCAGCTGACCAATGAGGCGCCACATTCCCTATCCCCTCCCCGCAGCCTCATCGCTCCCACCTGTGTGTGGCAGCCGTTTGTTTACATCCAAGGCACGGTGGAAGCGCCACCATGTCCCAGCTGACCATTGAGGCGACACTTTCCCTATCCCCTCCCCGCAGCCTCATCGCTACCACCTGTGTGTGGCAGCCGTTTGTTTACATCCAAGGCACGGTGGAAGCGCCACCATGTCCCAGCTGACCAATGAGGCGCCACTTTCCCTATCCCCTCCCCGCAGCCTCATCGCTCCCACCTGTGTGTGGTAGCCGATTGTTTACATCCAAGGCACGGGGGAAGCGCCACCATGTCCCAGCTGACCAATGAGGCGTCACTTTCCCCATCCCCTCCCCGCAGCCTCATCGCTCCCACCTGTGTGTGGTAGCCGTTTGTTTACATCCAAGGCACGGTGGAAGCGCCACCATGTCCCAGCTGACCAATGAGGCGTCACTTTCCCTATCCCCTCCCCGCAGCCTCATCGCTCCCACCTGTGTGTGGTAGCCGTTTGTTTACATCCAAGGCACGGTGGAAGCGCCACCATGTCCCAGCTGACCAATGAGGCGCCACTTTCCCTATCCCCTCCCCACAGCCTCATCGCTCCCGTCTGTGTGCGGCAGCCATTTGTTTACATCCAAGGCACGGTGGAAGCGCCACCATATCCCAGCTGACCAATGAGGCGTCACTTTCCGTATCCCCTCCCTGCAGCCTCGTCGCTCCCGTCTGTGTGTGGCAGCCGTTTGTTTACATCCAAGGCACGGTGGAAGCGCCACCATGTCCCAGCTGACCAATGAGGCGTCACTTTCCCTATCCCCTCCCCGCAGCCACATCGCTCCCGTCTGTGTGTGGCAGCCGTTTGTTTACATCCAAGGCACGGTGGAAGGGTCACCATGTCCCAGCTGACCAATGAGGCGTCACTTTCCCCATCCCCTCCCCGCAGCCTCATCGCTCCCACCTGTGTGTGGCAGCCGTTTGTTTACATCCAAGGCACGGTGGAAGCGCCACCATGTCCCAGCTGACCAATGAGGCGTCACTTTCCCTATCCCCTCCCCGCAGCCACATCGCTCCTGTCTGTGTGTGGCAGCCGTTTGTTTACATCCAAGGCACGGTGGAAGTGCCACCATGTCCAAGCTGACCAATGAGGCGTCACTTTCCCTATCCCCTCCCCGCAGCCACATCGTTCCTGTCTGTGTGTGGCAGCCGTTTGTTTACATCCAAGGCTCGGTGGAAGCGCCATCATGTCCCAGCTGACCAATGAGGCGTCACTTTCCCTATCCCCTCCCCGCAGCCTCATCGCTCCCGTCTGTGTGTGGCAGCCATTTGTTTACATCCAAGGCACGGTGGAAGCGCCACCATGTCCCAGCTGACCAATGAGGCGTCACTTTCCCTATCCCCTCCCCGCAGCCACATCGCTCCTCTCTGTGTGTGGCTGCCGTTTGTTTACATCCAAGGCACGGTGGAAGCGCCACCATGTCCCAGCTGACCAATGAGGCGTCACTTTCCCTATCCCCTCCCCGCAGCCACATCGCTCCCGTCTGTGTGTGGCAGCCGTTTGTTTACATCCAAGGCACGGTGGAAGGGCCACCATGTCCCAGCTGACCAATGAGGCGTCACTTTCCCTATCCCCACCCCGCAGCCTCATCGCTCCCGTCTGTGTGTGGCAGCCGTTTGTTTACATCCAACGCACGGTGGAAGCGCCACCATGTCCCAGCTGACCAATGAGGCGTCACTTTCCCTATACCCTCCCCGCAGCCTCATCGCTCCCGTCTGTGTGTGGCAGCCGTTTGTTTACATCCAAGGCACGGTGGTAGCGCCACCATGTCCCAGCTGACCAATGAGGCGTCACTTTCCCTGTCCCCTCCCCGCAGCCCATCGCTCCCACCTGTGTGTGGCAGCCGTTTGTTTACATCCAAGGCACAGTGGAAGCGCCACCATGTCCCAGCTGACCAATGAGGCGTCACTTTCCCTATCCCCTCCCCGCAGCCTCATCGCTCCCGTCTGTGTGTGGCAGCCGTTTGTTTACATCCAAGGCACGGTGGAAGCGCCACCATGTCCCAGCTGACCCATGAGGCGTCACTTTCCCTATCCCCTCCCCGCAGCCTCATCGCTCCCGTCTGTGTTTTGCAGCCGCTTGTTTACATCCAAGGCACGGTGGAAGCGCCACCATGACCCAGCCGACCAATGAGGCGTCACTTTCCCTATCCCCTCCCCACAGCCTCATCGCTCCCGTCTGAGTGTGGCAGCCGTTTGTTTACATCCAAGGCACAGTGGAAGCGTCACCATGTCCCAGCTGACCAATGAGGCGTCACTTTCCCTATCCCCTCCCCGCAGCCTCATCGCTCCCGTCTGTGTGTGGCAGCCGTTTGTTTACATCCAAGGCACGGTGGAAGCGCCACCTTGTCCCAGCTGACCAATGAGGCGTCACTTTCCCTATCCCCTCCCCGCAGCCTCATCGCTCCCGTCTGTGTGTGGCAGCCGCTTGTTTACATCCAAGGCACGGTGGAAGCGCCACCATGACCCAGCCGACCCATGAGGCGTCACTTTCCCTATCCCCTCCCCGCAGCCTCATCGCTCCCGTCTGTGTGTGGCAGCCGTTTGTTTACATCCAAGGCATGGTGGAAGCGCCACCATGTCCCAGCTGACCAATGAGGCGTCACTTTCCCTATCCCCTCCCCACAGCCTCATCGCTCCCACCTGTGTGTGGCAGCCGTTTGTTTACATCCAAGGCACGGTGGAAGCGCAACCTTGTCCCTGCTGACCAATGAGGCGTCACTTTCCCTATCCCCTCCCCACAGCCTCATCGCTCCCGTCTGAGTGTGGCAGCCGTTTGTTTACATCCAAGGCACGGTGGAAGCGCCACCTTGTCCCAGCTGACCAATGAGGCGTCACTTTCCCTATCCCCTCCCCGCAGCCTCATCGCTCCCGTCTGTGTGTGGCAGCCGTTTGTTTACATCCAAGGCACGGTGGAAGCGCCACCATGTCCCAGCTGACCCATGAGGCGTCACTTTCCCTATCCCCTCCCCACAGCCTCATCGCGCCCACCTGTGTGTGGCAGCCGTTTGTTTACATCCAAGGCACAGTGGAAGCGCCACCATGTCCCAGCTGACCAATGAGGCGTCACTTTCCCTATACCCTCCCCGCAGCCTCATCGCTCCCGTGTGTGTGTGGCAGCCGTTTGTTTACATCCAAGGCACGGTGGAAGCGCCACCTTGTCACAGCTGACCAATGAGGCGTCACTTTCCCTATCCCCTCCCCGCAGCCTCATCGCTCCCGTCTGTGTGTGGCAGCCGTTTGTTTACATCCAAGGCACGGTGGAAGCGCCACCATGTCCCAGCTGACCAATGAGGCGTCACTTTCCCTATCCCCTCCCCGCAGCCTCGTCGATCCCGTCTGTGTGTGGCAGCCGTTTGTTTACATCCAAGGCACGGTGGAAGCGCCACCATGTCCCAGCTGACCAATGAGGCGTCACTTTCCCTATCCCCTCCCCGCAGCCTCATCGCTCCCGTCTGTGTGTGGCAGCCGTTTGTTTACATCCAAGGCACGGTGGAAGCGCCACCATGTCCCAGCTGACCAATTAGGCGTCACTTTCCCTATCCCCCCCCCCCGCAGCCTCATCGCTCCCACCTGAGTGTGGCAGCCGTTTGTTTACAACCAAGGCACGGTGGAAGCGCCACCATGTCCCAGCTGACCAATGAGGCGTCACTTTCCCTATCCCCTCCCCGCAGCCTCATCGCTCTCACCTGAGTGTGGCAGCCGTTTGTTTACATCCAAGGCACAGTGGAAGCGCCACCATGTCCCAGCTGACCAATGAGGCGTCACTTTCCCTATCCCCTCCCCGTAGCCTCATCGCTCCCACCTGTGTGTGGCAGCCGTTTGTTTACATCCAAGGCACGGTGGAAGCGCCACCATGTCCCAGCTGACCTATGAGGCGTCACTTTCCCTATCCCCTCCCCACAGCCTCATCGCTCCCGTCTGAGTGTGGCAGCCGTTTGTTTACATCCAAGGTACAGTGGAAGCGCCACCATGTCCCAGCTGACCAATGAGGCGTCACTTTCCCTATCCCCTCCCCACAGCCTCATCGCTCCCGTCTGAGTGTGGCAGCCGTTTGTTTACATCCAAGGCACAGTGGAATCGCCACGATGTCCAGCTGACCATTGAGGCGTCACATTCCCTATTCCCTCCCCGTAGCCTCATCGCTCCCACCTGTGTGTGGCAGCCGTTTGTTTACATCCAAGGCACGGTGGAAGCGCCACCATGTCCCAGCTGACCAATGAGGCACCACTTTCCCTATCCCCTCCCCGCAGCCTCATCGCTCCCTTCTGAGTGTGGCAGCCGTTTGTTTACATCCAAGGCTCGGTGGAAGCGCCACCATGTCCCAGCTGACCAATGAGGCGTCACTTTCCCTATCCCCTCCCCGCAGCCTCATCGATCCCGTCTGTGTGTGGCAGCCGTTTGTTTACATCCAAGGCACGGTGGAAGCGCCACCATGTCCCAGCTGACCAATGAGGCGTCACATTCCCTATCCCCTCCCCGCAGCCTCGTCGCTCCCGTCTGTGTGTGGCAGCCGTTTGTTTACATCCAAGGCACAGTGAAAGCGCCACCATGTCCCAGCTGACCAATGAGGCGTCACTTTCCCTATCCCCTCCCCACAGCCTCATCGCTCCCACCTGTGTGTGGCAGCCGTTTGTTTACATCCAAGGCACGGTGGAAGCGCCACCATGTCCCAGCTGACCAATGAGGCGTCACTTTCCCTATCCCCTCCCCGCAGCCTCATCGCTCCCACCTGTGTGTGGCAGCCGTTTGTTTACATCCAAGGCACGGTGGAAGCGCCACCATGTCCCAGCTGACCAATGAGGCGTCACTTTCCCTATCCCCTCCCCGCAGCCACATCGCTCCCGTCTGTGTGTGGCAGTCGTTTGTTTACATCCAAGGCACGGTGGAAGCGCCACCAAGTCCCTGCTGACCAATGAGGCGTCACTTTCCCTATCCCCTCCCCGCAGCCACATCGCTCCCGTCTGTGTGTGGCAACCGTTTGTTTACATCCAAGGCACGGTGGAAGCGCCACCATGTCCCAGCTGACCAATGAGGCGTCACTTTCCCTATCCCCTCCCCGCAGCCTCATCGCTCCCGTCTGTGTGTGGCAGCCGTTTGTTTACATCCAAGGCACGGCGGAAGCGCCACCATGTCCCAGCTGACCAATGAGGCGTCACTTTCCCTATCCCCTCCCCGCAGCCTCGTCTCTCCCGTCTGTGTGTGGCAGCCGTTTGTTTACATCCAAGGCACGGTGGAAGCGCCACCATGTCCCAGCTGACCAATGAGGCGTCACTTTCCCTATCCCCTCCCCGCAGCCTCATCGCTCCCGTCTGTGTGTGGCAGCCGTTTGTTTACATCCAAGGCACGGTGGAAGCGCCACGATGACCCAGCCGACCAATGAGGCGTCACTTTCCCTATCCCCTCCCCACAGCCTCATCGCTCCCGTCTGAGTGTGGCAGCCGTTTGTTTACATCCAAGGCACAGTGGAAGCGTCACCATGTCCCAGCTGACCAATGAGGCGTCACTTTCCCTATCCCCTCCCCGCAGCCTCATCGCTCCCACCTGTGTGTGGCAGCCATTTGTTTACATCCAAAGCACGGTGGAAGCGCCACCATGACCCAGCTGACCAATGAGGCGTCACTTTCCCTATCCCCTCCCCGCAGCCTCATCGCTCCCGTCTGTGTGTGGCAGCCGTTTGTTTACATCCAAGGCTCGGTGGAAGGGCCACCATGTCCCAGCTGACCAATGAGGCGTCACTTTCCCTATCCCCTCCCCACAGCCTCATCGCTCCCGTCTGAGGGTGGCAGCCGTTTGTTTACATCCAAGGCACGGTTGAAGCGCCACCATGTCCCAGCTGACCAATGAGGCGTCACTTTCCCTATCCCCTCCCCACAGCCTCATCGCTCCCGTCTGAGTGTGGCAGCCGTTTGTTTACATCCATGGCTCGGTGGAAGCGCCACCATGTCCCAGCTGACCAATGAGGCGTCACTTTCCCTATCCCCTCCCCGCAGCCTCATCGCTCCCGTCTGTGTGTGGCAGCCGTTTGTTTACATCCAAGGCACGGTGGAAGCGCCACCATGTCTCAGCTGACCAATGAGGCACCACTTTCCCTATCCCCTCCCCGCAGCCTCATCGGTCCCGTCCGTGTGTGGCAGCCGTTTGTTTACATCCAAGGCACGGTGGAAGCGCCACCATGTCCCAGCTGACCAATGAGGCACCACTTTCCCTATCCCCTCCCCGCAGCCTCATCGCTCCCTTCTGAGTGTGGCAGCCGTTTGTTTACATCCAAGGCTCGGTGGAAGCGCCACCATGTCCTAGCTGACCAATGAGGCGTCACTTTCCCTATCCCCTCCCCGCAGCCTCATCGCTCCCGTCTGTGTGTGGCAGCCGTTTGTTTACATCCAAGGCACGGTGGAAGCGCCACCATGTCCCAGCTGACCAATGAGGCGTCAATTTCCCTATCCCCTCCCCGCAGCCTCGTCGCTCCCGTCTGTGTGTGGCAGCCGTTTGTTTACATCCAAGGCACGGTGGAAGCGCCACCATGTCCCAGCTGACCAATGAGGCACCACTTTCCCTATCCCCTCCCCGCAGCCTCATCGCTCCCTTCTGAGTGTGGCAGCCGTTTGTTTACATCCAAGGCTCGGTGGAAGCGCCACCATGTCCCAGCTGACCAATGAGGCGTCACTTTCCCTATCCCCTCCCCGCAGCCTCATCGCTCCCGTCTGTGTGTGGCAGCCGTTTGTTTACATCCAAGGCACGGTGGAAGCGCCACCATGTCCCAGCTGACCAATGAGGCGTCACTTTCCCTATCCCCTCCCCGCAGCCTCATCGCTCCCGTCTGTGTGTGGCAGCCGTTTGTTTACATGCAAGGCACGGTGGTCGCGCAACCATGTCCCAGCTGACCAATGAGGCGTCATTTTCCCTATCCCCTCCCCGCAGCCCATCGCTACCACCTGTGTGTGGCAGCCGTTTGTTTACATCCTAGGCACAGTGGAAGCGCCACCATGTCCCAGCTGACCAATGAGGCGTCACTTTCCCTATCCCCTCCCCGCAGCCTCGTCGCTCCCACCTGTGTGGGGCAGCCGTTTGTTTACATCCAAGGCACAGTGGAAGCGCCACCATGTCCCAGCTGACCAATGAGGCGTCACTTTCCCTATCCCCTCCCCGCACCCTCATCGCTCCCACCTGTGTGTGGCAGCCGTTTGTTTACATCCAAGGCACGGTGGAAGCGCCACCATGTCCCAGCTGACCAATGAGGCGTCACTTTCCCTATCCCCTCCCCACAGCCTCATCGCTCCCGTCTGAGTGTGGCAGCCGTTTGTTTACATCCATGGCTCGGTGGAAGCGCCACCATATCCCAGCTGACCAATGAGGCGTCACTTTCCCTATCCCCTCCCCGCAGCCTCATCGCTCCCGTCTGTGTGTGGCAGCCGTTTGTTTACATCCACGGCACGGTGGAAGCGCCACCATGTCCCAGCTGACCAATGAGGCACCACTTTCCCTATCCCCTCCCCGCAGCCTCATCGCTCCCTTCTGAGTGTGGCAGCCGTTTGTTTACATCCAAGGCTCGGTGGAAGCGCCACCATGTCCCAGCTGACCAATGAGGCGTCACTTTCCCTATCCCCTCCCCGCAGCCTCATCGCTCCCGTCTGTGTGTGGCAGCCGTTTGTTTACATCCAAGGCACGGTGGAAGCGCCACCATGTCCCAGCTGACCAATGAGGCGTCACTTTCCCTATCCCCTCCCCGCAGCCTCGTCGCTCCCGTCTGTGTGTGGCAGCCGTTTGTTTACATCCAAGGCACAGTGAAAGCGCCACCATGTCCCAGCTGACCAATGAGGCGTCACTTTCCCTATCCCCTCCCCACAGCCTCATCGCTCCCACCTGTGTGTGGCAGCCGTTTGTTTCCATCCAAGGCACGGTGGAAGCGCCACCATGTCCCAGCTGACCAATGAGGCGTCACTTTCCCTATCCCCTCCCCGCAGCCTCATCCCTCCCACTTGTGTGTCAGCCGTTTGTTTACATCCAAGGCACGGTGGAAGCGCCACCATGTCCCAGCTGACCAATGAGGCGTCACTTTCCCTATCCCCTCCCCGCAGCCACATCGCTCCCGTCTGTGTGTGGCAGTCGTTTGTTTACATCCAAGGCACGGTGGAAGCGCCGCCAAGTCCCTGCTGACCAATGAGGCGTCACTTTCCCTATCCACTCCCCGCAGCCACATCGCTCCCGTCTGTGTGTGGCAGCCGTTTGTTTACATCCAAGGCACAGTGAAAGCGCCACCATGTCCCAGCTGACCAATGAGGCGTCACTTTCCCTATCCCCTCCCCACAGCCTCATCGCTCCCACCTGTGTGTGGCAGCCGTTTGTTTCCATCCAAGGCACGGTGGAAGCGCCACCATGTCCCAGCTGACCAATGAGGCGTCACTTTCCCTATCCCCTCCCCGCAGCCTCATCCCTCCCACTTGTGTGTCAGCCGTTTGTTTACATCCAAGGCACGGTGGAAGCGCCACCATGTCCCAGCTGACCAATGAGGCGTCACTTTCCCTATCCCCTCCCCGCAGCCTCATCGCTCCCGTCTGTGTGTGGCAGCCGTTTGTTTACATCCAAGTCACGGCGGAAGCGCCACCATGTCCCAGCTGACCAATGAGGCGTCACTTTCCCTGTCCCCTCCCCGCAGCCTCGTCGCTCCCGTCTGTGTGTGGCAGCCGTTTGTTTACATCCAAGGCACGGTGGAAGCGCCACCATGTCCCAGCTGACCAATGAGGCGTCACTTTCCCTATCCCCTCCCCGCAGCCTCATCGCTCCCGTCTGTGTGTGGCAGCCGTTTGTTTACATCCAAGGCACGGTGGAAGCGCCACCATGACCCAGCCGACCAATGAGGCGTCACTTTCCCTATCCCCTCCCCACAGCCTCATCGCTCCCGTCTGTGTGTGGCAGCCGTTTGTTTACATCCAAGGCACAGTGGAAGCGTCACCATGTCCCAGCTGACCAATGAGGCGTCACTTTCCCTATCCCCTCCCCGCAGCCTCATCGCTCCCACCTGTGTGTGGCAGCCGTTTGTTTACATCCAAGGCACGGTGGAAGCGCCACCATGACCCCGCTGACCAATGAGGCGTCACTTTCCCTATCCCCTCCCCGCAGCCTCATCGCTCCCGCCTGTGTGTGGCAGCCGTTTGTTTACATCCAAGGCACGGTGGAAGCGCCACCATGTCCCAGCTGACCAATGAGGCGTCACTTTCCCTATCCCCTCCCCGCAGCCTCATCGCTCCCGTCTGTGTGTGGCAGCCGTTTGTTTACATCCAAGGCACGGTGGTAGCGGCACCATGTCCCAGCTGACCAATGAGGCGTCACTTTCCCTGTCCCCTCCCCGCAGCCCATCGCTCCCACCTGTGTGTGGCAGCCGTTTGTTTACATCCAAGGCACAGTGGAAGCGCCACCATGTCCCAGCTGACCAATGAGGCGTCACTTTCCCTATCCCCTCCCCGCAGCCTCGTCGCTCCCACCTGTGTGTGGCAGCCGTTTGTTTACATCCAAGGCACGGTGGAAGCGCCACCATGACCCAGCCGACCAATGATGCGTCACTTTCCCTATCCCCTCCCCACAGCCTCATCGCTCCCGTCTGTGTGAGGCAGCCGTTTGTTTACATCCAAGGCACGGTGGAAGCGCCACCATGTCCCAGCTGACCAATGAGGCGTCACATTCCCTATCCCCTCCCCGCAGCCTCATCGCTCCCGTCTGTGTGTGGCAGCCGTTTGTTTACATGCAAGGCACGGTGGTCGCGCCACCTTGTCCCAGCTGACCAATGAGGCGTCATTTTCCCTATCCCCTCCCCGCAGCCCATCGCTCCCACCTGTGTGTGGCAGCCGTTTGTTTACATCCAAGGCACAGTGGAAGCGCCACCATGTCCCAGCTGACCAATGAGGCGTCACTTTCCCTATCCCCTCCCCGCAGCCTCGTCGCTCCCATCTGTGTGTGGCAGCCGTTTGTTTACATCCAAGGCACAGTGGAAGCGCCACCATGTCCCAGCTGACCAATGAGGCATCACTTTCCCTATCCCCTCCCCGCACCCTAATCGCTCCCACCTGTGTGTGGCAGCCGTTTGTTTACATCCAAGGCACGGTAGAAGCACCACCATGTCCCAGCTGACCAATGAGGCGTCACTTTCCCTATCCCCTCCCCGCATCCTCATCGCTCCCACCTGTGTGTGGCAGCCGTTTGTTTACATCCAAGGCACAGTGGAAGCGCCACCATGTCCCAGCTGACCAATGAGGCGTCACTTTCCCTATCCCCTCCCCGCAGCCTCGTCGCTTCCACCTGTGTGTGGCAGCCGTTTGTTTACATCCAAGGCACAGTGGAAGCGCCACCATGTCCCAGCTGACCAATGAGGCGTCACTTTCCCTATCCCCTCCCCGCACCCTCATCGCTCCCACCTGTGTGTGGCAGCCGTTTGTTTACATCCAAGGCACGGTAGAAGCGCCACAATGTCCCAGCTGACCAATGAGGCGTCAATTTCCCTATCCCCTCCCCGCAGCCTCGTCGCTCCCACCTGTGTGTGGCAGCCGTTTGTTTACATCCAAGGCACAGTGGAAGCGCCACCATGTCCCAGCTGACCAATGAGGCGTCACTTTCCCTATCCCCTCCCGCACCCTCATCGCTCCCACCTGTGTGTGGCAGCCGTTTGTTTACATCCAAGGCACGGTGGAAGCGCCACCATGTCCCAGCTGACCAATGAGGCACCACTTTCCCTATCCCCTCCCCAAAGCCTCATCGCTCCCACCTGTGTGTGGCAGCCGTTTGTTTACATCCAAGGTACAGTGGAAGCGCCACCATGTCCCAGCTGACCAATGAGGCGTCACTTTCCCTATCCCCTCCCCGCAGCCTCATCGCTCCCGTCTGTGTGTGGCATCCGTTTGTTTACATCCAAGGTACAGTGGAAGCGCCACCATGTCCCAGCTGACCAATGAGGCGTCACTTTCCCTATCCCCTCCCCACAGCCTCATCGCTCCCACCTGTGTGTGGCAGCCGTTTGTTTACATCCAAGGCACGGTGGAAGCGCCACCATGTCCCAGCTGACCAATGAGGCGTCACTTTCCCTATCCCCTCCCCGCAGCCTCATCCCTCCCACTTGTGTGTCAGCCGTTTGTTTACATCCAAGGCACGGTGGAAGCGCCACCATGTCCCAGCTGACCAATGAGGCGTCACTTTCCCTATCCCCTCCCCGCAGCCACATCGCTCCCGTCTGTGTGTGGCAGTCGTTTGTTTACATCCAAGGCACGGTGGAAGCGCCACCAAGTCCCTGCTGACCAATGAGGCGTCACTTTCCCTATCCACTCCCCGCAGCCACATCGCTCCCGTCTGTGTGTGGCAGCCGTTTGCTAACATCCAAGGCACGGTGGAAGCGCCACCATGTCCCAGCTGACCAATGAGGCGTCACTTTCCCTATCCCCTCCCCGCAGCCTCATCGCTCCCGTCTGTGTGTGGCAGCCGTTTGTTTACATCCAAGTCACGGCGGAAGCGCCACCATGTCCCAGCTGACCAATGAGGCGTCACTTTCCCTGTCCCCTCCCCGCAGCCTCGTCGCTCCCGTCTGTGTGTGGCAGCCGTTTGTTTACATCCAAGGCACGGTGGAAGCGCCTCCATGTCCCAGCTGACCAATGAGGCGTCACTTTCCCTATCCCCTCCCCGCAGCCTCATCGCTCCCGTCTGTGTGTGGCAGCCGTTTGTTTACATCCAAGGCACGGTGGAAGCGCCACCATGACCCAGCCGACCAATGAGGCGTCACTTTCCCTATCCCCTCCCCACAGCCTCATCGCTCCCGTCTGTGTGTGGCAGCCGTTTGTTTACATCCAAGGCACAGTGGAAGCGTCACCATGTCCCAGCTGACCAATGAGGCGTCACTTTCCCTATCCCCTCCCCGCAGCCTCATCGCTCCCACCTGTGTGTGGCAGCCGTTTGTTTACATCCAAGGCACGGTGGAAGCGCCACCATGACCCCGCTGACCAATGAGGCGTCACTTTCCCTATCCCCTCCCCGCAGCCTCATCGCTCCCGCCTGTGTGTGGCAGCCGTTTGTTTACATCCAAGGCACGGTGGAAGCGCCACCATGTCCCAGCTGACCAATGAGGCGTCACTTTCCCTATCCCCTCCCCGCAGCCTCATCGCTCCCGTCTGTGTGTGGCAGCCGTTTGTTTACATCCAAGGCACGGTGGTAGCGGCACCATGTCCCAGCTGACCAATGAGGCGTCACTTTCCCTGTCCCCTCCCCGCAGCCCATCGCTCCCACCTGTGTGTGGCAGCCGTTTGTTTACATCCAAGGCACAGTGGAAGCGCCACCATGTCCCAGCTGACCAATGAGGCGTCACTTTCCCTATCCCCTCCCCGCAGCCTCGTCGCTCCCACCTGTGTGTGGCAGCCGTTTGTTTACATCCAAGGCACGGTGGAAGCGCCACCATGACCCAGCCGACCAATGAGGCGTCACTTTCCCTATCCCCTCCCCACAGCCTCATCGCTCCCGTCTGTGTGAGGCAGCCGTTTGTTTACATCCAAGGCACGGTGGAAGCGCCACCATGTCCCAGCTGACCAATGAGGCGTCACATTCCCTATCCCCTCCCCGCAGCCTCATCGCTCCCGTCTGTGTGTGGCAGCCGTTTGTTTACATGCAAGGCACGGTGGTCGCGCCACCTTGTCCCAGCTGACCAATGAGGCGTCATTTTCCCTATCCCCTCCCCGCAGCCCATCGCTCCCACCTGTGTGTGGCAGCCGTTTGTTTACATCCAAGGCACAGTGGAAGCGCCACCATGTCCCAGCTGACCAATGAGGCGTCACTTTCCCTATCCCCTCCCCGCAGCCTCGTCGCTCCCATCTGTGTGTGGCAGCCGTTTGTTTACATCCAAGGCACAGTGGAAGCGCCACCATGTCCCAGCTGACCAATGAGGCATCACTTTCCCTATCCCCTCCCCGCACCCTAATCGCTCCCACCTGTGTGTGGCAGCCGTTTGTTTACATCCAAGGCACGGTAGAAGCACCACCATGTCCCAGCTGACCAATGAGGCGTCACTTTCCCTATCCCCTCCCCGCATCCTCATCGCTCCCACCTGTGTGTGGCAGCCGTTTGTTTACATCCAAGGCACAGTGGAAGCGCCACCATGTCCCAGCTGACCAATGAGGCGTCACTTTCCCTATCCCCTCCCCGCAGCCTCGTCGCTTCCACCTGTGTGTGGCAGCCGTTTGTTTACATCCAAGGCACAGTGGAAGCGCCACCATGTCCCAGCTGACCAATGAGGCGTCACTTTCCCTATCCCCTCCCCGCACCCTCATCGCTCCCACCTGTGTGTGGCAGCCGTTTGTTTACATCCAAGGCACGGTAGAAGCGCCACAATGTCCCAGCTGACCAATGAGGCGTCAATTTCCCTATCCCCTCCCCGCAGCCTCGTCGCTCCCACCTGTGTGTGGCAGCCGTTTGTTTACATCCAAGGCACAGTGGAAGCGCCACCATGTCCCAGCTGACCAATGAGGCGTCACTTTCCCTATCCCCTCCCGCACCCTCATCGCTCCCACCTGTGTGTGGCAGCCGTTTGTTTACATCCAAGGCACGGTGGAAGCGCCACCATGTCCCAGCTGACCAATGAGGCACCACTTTCCCTATCCCCTCCCCAAAGCCTCATCGCTCCCACCTGTGTGTGGCAGCCGTTTGTTTACATCCAAGGTACAGTGGAAGCGCCACCATGTCCCAGCTGACCAATGAGGCGTCACTTTCCCTATCCCCTCCCCGCAGCCTCATCGCTCCCGTCTGTGTGTGGCATCCGTTTGTTTACCTCCAAGGTACAGTGGAAGCGCCACCATGTCCCAGCTGACCAATGAGGCGTCACTTTCCCTATCCCCTCCCCACAGCCTCATCGCTCCCACCTGTGTGTGGCAGCCGTTTGTTTACATCCAAGGCACGGTGGAAGCGCCACCATGTCCCAGCTGACCAATGAGGCGTCACTTTCCCTATCCCCTCCCCGCAGCCTCATCCCTCCCACTTGTGTGTCAGCCGTTTGTTTACATCCAAGGCACGGTGGAAGCGCCACCATGTCCCAGCTGACCAATGAGGCGTCACTTTCCCTATCCCCTCCCCGCAGCCACATCGCTCCCGTCTGTGTGTGGCAGTCGTTTGTTTACATCCAAGGCACGGTGGAAGCGCCACCAAGTCCCTGCTGACCAATGAGGCGTCACTTTCCCTATCCACTCCCCGCAGCCACATCGCTCCCGTCTGTGTGTGGCAGCCGTTTGCTAACATCCAAGGCACGGTGGAAGCGCCACCATGTCCCAGCTGACCAATGAGGCGTCACTTTCCCTATCCCCTCCCCGCAGCCTCATCGCTCCCGTCTGTGTGTGGCAGCCGTTTGTTTACATCCAAGTCACGGCGGAAGCGCCACCATGTCCCAGCTGACCAATGAGGCGTCACTTTCCCTATCCCCTCCCCGCAGCCTCGTCGCTCCCGTCTGTGTGTGGCAGCCGTTTGTTTACATCCAAGGCACGGTGGAAGCGCCACCATGTCCCAGCTGACCAATGAGGCGTCACTTTCCCTATCCCCTCCCCGCAGCCTCATCGCTCCCGTCTGTGTGTGGCAGCCGTTTGTTTACATCCAAGGCACGGTGGAAGCGCCACCATGACCCAGCCGATCAATGAGGCGTCACTTTCCCTATCCCCTCCCCACAGCCTCATCGCTCCCGTCTGTGTGTGGCAGCCGTTTGTTTACATCCAAGGCACAGTGGAAGCGTCACCATGTCCCAGCTGACCAATGAGGCGTCACTTTCCCTATCCCCTCCCCGCAGCCTCATCGCTCCCACCTGTGTGTGGCAGCCGTTTGTTTACATCCAAGGCACGGTGGAAGCGCCAACATGACCCCGCTGACCAATGAGGCGTCACTTTCCCTATCCCCTCCCCGCAGCCTCATCGCTCCCGCCTGTGTGTGGCAGCCGTTTGTTTACATCCAAGGCACGGTGGAAGCGCCACCATGTCCCAGCTGACCAATGAGGCGTCACTTTCCCTATCCCCTCCCCGCAGCCTCATCGCTCCCGTCTGTGTGTGGCAGCCGTTTGTTTACATCCAAGGCACGGTGGTAGCGCCACCATGTCCCAGCTGACCAAAGAAGCGTCACTTTCCCTGTTCCCTCCCCGCAGCCCATCGCTCCCACCTGTGTGTGGCAGCCGTTTGTTTACATCCAAGGCACAGTGGAAGCGCCACCATGTCCCAGCTGACCAATGAGGCGTCACTTTTCCTATCCCCTCCCCGCAGCCTCGTCGCTCCCACCTGTGTGTGGCAGCCGTTTGTTTACATCCAAGGCACGGTGGAAGCGCCACCATGACCCAGCCGACCAATGAGGCGTCACTTTCCCTATCCCCTCCCCACAGCCTCATCGCTCCCGTCTGTGTGAGGCAGCCGTTTGTTTACATCCAAGGCACGGTGGAAGCGCCACCATGTCCCAGCTGACCAATGAGGCGTCACTTTCCCTATCCCCTCCCCGCAGCCTCATCGCTCCCGTCTGTGTGTGGCAGCCGTTTGTTTACATGCAAGGCACGGTGGTCGCGCCACCATGTCCGAGCTGACCAATGAGGCGTCATTTTCCCTATCCCCTCCCCGCAGCCCATCGCTCCCACCTGTGTGTGGCAGCCGTTTGTTTACATCCAAGGCACGGTAGAAGCGCCACAATGTCCCAGCTGACCAATGAGGCGTCACTTTCCCTATCCCCTCCCCGCAGCCTCGTCGCTCCCACCTGTGTGTGGCAGCCGTTTGTTTACATCCAAGGCACAGTGGAAGCGCCACCATGTCCCAGCTGACCAATGAGGCGTCACTTTCCCTATCCCCTCCCGCACCCTCATCGCTCCCACCTGTGTGTGGCAGCCGTTTGTTTACATCCAAGGCACGGTGGAAGCGCCACCATGTCCCAGCTGACCAATGAGGCACCACTTTCCCTATCCCCTCCCCAAAGCCTCATCGCTCCCACCTGTGTGTGGCAGCCGTTTGTTTACATCCAAGGTACAGTGGAAGCGCCACCATGTCCCAGCTGACCAATGAGGCGTCACTTTCCCTATCCCCTCCCCGCAGCCTCATCGCTCCCGTCTGTGTGTGGCATCCGTTTGTTTACATCCAAGGTACAGTGGAAGCGCCACCATGTCCCAGCTGACCAATGAGGCGTCACTTTCCCTATCCCCTCCCCACAGCCTCATCGCTCCCACCTGTGTGTGGCAGCCGTTTGTTTACATCCAAGGCACGGTGGAAGCGCCATCATGTCCCAGCTGACCAATGAGGCGTCACTTTCCCTATCCCCTCCCCGCATCCTCATCGCTCCCGTCTGTGTGTGGCATCCGTTTGTTTACATCCAAGGCACGGTGGAAGCGCCACCATGTCCCAGCTGACCAATGAGGCGTCACTTTCCCTATCCCCTCCCGCAGCCACATCGCTCCCACCTGTGTGTGGCAGCCGTTTGTTTACATCCAAGGTACAGTGGAAGCGCAACCATGTCCCAGCTGACCAATGAGGCGTCACTTTCCCTATCCCCTCCCCGCAGCCTCATCGCTCCCACCTGTGTGTGGCAGCCGTTTGTTTACATCCAAGGCACGGTGGAAGCGCCACCATGTCCCAGCTGACCAATGAGGCGTCACTTTCCCTATCCCCTCCCCGCAGCCTCATCGCTCCCGTCTGTGTGTGGCATCCGTTTGTTTACATCCAAGGTACAGTGGAAGCGCCACCATGTCCCAGCTGACCAATGAGGCGTCACTTTCCCTATCCCCTCCCCACAGCCTCATCGCTCCCACCTGTGTGTGGCAGCCGTTTGTTTACATCCAAGGCACGGTGGAAGCGCCATCATGTCCCAGCTGACCAATGAGGCGTCACTTTCCCTATCCCCTCCCCGCATCCTCATCGCTCCCGTCTTTGTGTGGCATCCGTTTGTTTACATCCAAGGCACGGTGGAAGCGCCACCATGTCCCAGCTGACCAATGAGGCGTCACTTTCCCTATCCCCTCCCCGCAGCCACATCGCTCCCACCTGTGTGTGGCAGCCGTTTGTTTACATCCAAGGTACAGTGGAAGCGCCACCATGTCGCAGCTGACCAATGAGGCGACACTTTCCCTATCCCCTCCCCGCAGCCTCATCGCTCCCACCTGTGTGTGGCAGCCGTTTGTTTACATCCAAGGCACGGTGGAAGCGCCACCATGTCCCAGCTGACCAATGAGGCGTCACTTTCCCTATCCCCTCCCCACAGCCTCATCGCTCCCGTCTGAGTGTGGCAGCCGTTTGTTTACATCCAAGGCTCGGTGGAAGCGCCACCATGTCCCAGCTGACCAATGAGGCGTCACTTTCCCTATCCCCTCCCCGCAGCCTCATCGCTCAGGTCTGTGTGTGGCAGCCGTTTGTTTACATCCAAGGCACGGTGGAAGCGCCACCATGTCCCAGCTGACCAATGAGGCACCACTTTCCCTATCCCCTCCCCGCAGCCTCATCGGTCCCGTCTGTGTGTGGCAGCCGTTTGTTTACATCCAAGGCACGGTGGAAGCGCCACCATGTCCCAGCTGACCAATGAGGCACCACTTTCCCTATCCCCTCCCCGCAGCCTCATCGCTCCCTTCTGAGAGTGGCAGCCGTTTGTTTACATCCAAGGCACGGTGGAAGCGCCACCATGTCCCAGCTGACCAATGAGGCGTCACTTTCCCTATCCCCTCCCCGCAGCCTCATCGCTCCCGTCTGTGTGTGGCAGCCGTTTGTTTACATCCAAGGCACGGTGGAAGCGCCACCATGACCCAGCCGACCAATGAGGCGTCACTTTCCCTATCCCCTCCCCACAGCCTCATCGCTCCCGTCTGTGTGTGGCAGCCGTTTGTTTACATCCAAGGCACAGTGGAAGCGTCACCATGTCCCAGCTGACCAATGAGGCGTCACTTTCCCTATCCCCTCCCCGCAGCCTCATCGCTCCCACCTGTGTGTGGCAGCCGTTTGTTTACATCCAAGGCACGGTGGAAGCGCCACCATGACCCCGCTGACCAATGAGGCGTCACTTTCCCTATCCCCTCCCCGCAGCCTCATCGCTCCCGCCTGTGTGTGGCAGCCGTTTGTTTACATCCAAGGCACGGTGGAAGCGCCACCATGTCCCAGCTGACCAATGAGGCGTCACTTTCCCTATCCCCTCCCCGCAGCCTCATCGCTCCCGTCTGTGTGTGGCAGCCGTTTGTTTACATGCAAGGCACGGTGGTCGCGCCACCATGTCCGAGCTGACCAATGAGGCGTCATTTTCCCTATCCCCTCCCCGCAGCCCATCGCTCCCACCTGTGTGTGGCAGCCGTTTGTTTACATCCAAGGCACAGTGGAAGCGCCACCATGTCCCAGCTGACCAATGAGGCGTAACTTTCCCTATCCCCTCCCCGCAGCCTCGTCGCTCCCATCTGTGTGTGGCAGCCGTTTGTTTACATCCAAGTCACAGTGGAAGCGCCACCATGTCCCAGCTGACCAATGAGGCATCACTTTCCCTATCCCCTCCCCGCACCCTAATCGCTCCCACCTGTGTGTGGCAGCCGTTTGTTTACATCCAAGGCACGGTAGAAGCACCACCATGTCCCAGCTGACCAATGAGGCGTCACTTTCCCTATCCCCTCCCCGCATCCTCATCGCTCCCACCTGTGTGTGGCAGCCGTTTGTTTACATCCAAGGCACAGTGGAAGCGCCACCATGTCCCAGCTGACCAATGAGGCGTCACTTTCCCTATCCCCTCCCCGCAGCCTCGTCGCTTCCACCTGTGTGTGGCAGCCGTTTGTTTACATCCAAGGCACAGTGGAAGCGCCACCATGTCCCAGCTGACCAATGAGGCGTCACTTTCCCTATCGGGCGTGGTGGCTCAGCGGTCAAGCTGTATGCCTCTCACCAAGGCGGACTGGGTTCGATTCCCGGTCAATGCATGTGAGATTTTCGAAGTGAAATGCCATGTCCTGTGGTTCGGATTCCACGTAAAAAGGAGGTCCCGTGGCTCATGATCGCGAGATTAACGGTCACGTTAAACTACAAGCTTCCTTTTTCCTTTCCCTATCCCCTCCCCGCACCCTCATCGCTCCCACCTGTGTGTGGCAGCCGTTTGTTTACATCCAAGGCACGGTAGAAGCGCCACAATGTCCCAGCTGACCAATGAGGCGTCACTTTCCCTATCCCCTCCCCGCAGCCTCGTCGCTCCCACCTGTGTGTGGCAGCCGTTTGTTTACATCCAAGGCACAGTGGAAGCGCCACCATGTCCCAGCTGACCAATGAGGCGTCACTTTCCCTATCCCCTCCCGCACCCTCATCGCTCCCACCTGTGTGTGGCAGCCGTTTGTTTACATCCAAGGCACGGTGGAAGCGCCACCATGTCCCAGCTGACCAATGAGGCACCACTTTCCCTATCCCCTCCCCAAAGCCTCATCGCTCCCACCTGTGTGTGGCAGCCGTTTGTTTACATCCAAGGTACAGTGGAAGCGC
The DNA here is from genome assembly GCA_946902985.2 of Meconema thalassinum. Taxonomy (NCBI): domain Eukaryota; kingdom Metazoa; phylum Arthropoda; class Insecta; order Orthoptera; family Tettigoniidae; genus Meconema; species Meconema thalassinum. The sequence goes on from OX336397.1 coordinate 20,699,705, forward strand.
CACCATGTCCCAGCTGACCAATGAGGCGTCACTTTCCCTATCCCCTCCCCGCAGCCTCATCGCTCCCGTCTGTGTGTGGCATCCGTTTGTTTACATCCAAGGTACAGTGGAAGCGCCACCATGTCCCAGCTGACCAATGAGGCGTCACTTTCCCTATCCCCTCCCCACAGCCTCATCGCTCCCACCTGTGTGTGGCAGCCGTTTGTTTACATCCAAGGCACGGTGGAAGCGCCATCATGTCCCAGCTGACCAATGAGGCGTCACTTTCCCTATCCCCTCCCCGCATCCTCATCGCTCCCGTCTGTGTGTGGCAGCCGTTTGTTTACATCCAAGGCACAGTGGAAGCGTCACCATGTCCCAGCTGACCAATGAGGCGTCACTTTCCCTATCCCCTCCCCGCAGCCTCATCGCTCCCACCTGTGTGTGGCAGCCGTTTGTTTACATCCAAGGCACGGTGGAAGCGCCAACATGACCCCGCTGACCAATGAGGCGTCACTTTCCCTATCCCCTCCCCGCAGCCTCATCGCTCCCGCCTGTGTGTGGCAGCCGTTTGTTTACATCCAAGGCACGGTGGAAGCGCCACCATGTCCCAGCTGACCAATGAGGCGTCACTTTCCCTATCCCCTCCCCGCAGCCTCATCGCTCCCGTCTGTGTGTGGCAGCCGTTTGTTTACATCCAAGGCACGGTGGTAGCGCCACCATGTCCCAGCTGACCAAAGAAGCGTCACTTTCCCTGTTCCCTCCCCGCAGCCCATCGCTCCCACCTGTGTGTGGCAGCCGTTTGTTTACATCCAAGGCACAGTGGAAGCGCCACCATGTCCCAGCTGACCAATGAGGCGTCACTTTTCCTATCCCCTCCCCGCAGCCTCGTCGCTCCCACCTGTGTGTGGCAGCCGTTTGTTTACATCCAAGGCACGGTGGAAGCGCCACCATGACCCAGCCGACCAATGAGGCGTCACTTTCCCTATCCCCTCCCCACAGCCTCATCGCTCCCGTCTGTGTGAGGCAGCCGTTTGTTTACATCCAAGGCACGGTGGAAGCGCCACCATGTCCCAGCTGACCAATGAGGCGTCACTTTCCCTATCCCCTCCCCGCAGCCTCATCGCTCCCGTCTGTGTGTGGCAGCCGTTTGTTTACATGCAAGGCACGGTGGTCGCGCCACCATGTCCGAGCTGACCAATGAGGCGTCATTTTCCCTATCCCCTCCCCGCAGCCCATCGCTCCCACCTGTGTGTGGCAGCCGTTTGTTTACATCCAAGGCACGGTAGAAGCGCCACAATGTCCCAGCTGACCAATGAGGCGTCACTTTCCCTATCCCCTCCCCGCAGCCTCGTCGCTCCCACCTGTGTGTGGCAGCCGTTTGTTTACATCCAAGGCACAGTGGAAGCGCCACCATGTCCCAGCTGACCAATGAGGCGTCACTTTCCCTATCCCCTCCCGCACCCTCATCGCTCCCACCTGTGTGTGGCAGCCGTTTGTTTACATCCAAGGCACGGTGGAAGCGCCACCATGTCCCAGCTGACCAATGAGGCACCACTTTCCCTATCCCCTCCCCAAAGCCTCATCGCTCCCACCTGTGTGTGGCAGCCGTTTGTTTACATCCAAGGTACAGTGGAAGCGCCACCATGTCCCAGCTGACCAATGAGGCGTCACTTTCCCTATCCCCTCCCCGCAGCCTCATCGCTCCCGTCTGTGTGTGGCATCCGTTTGTTTACATCCAAGGTACAGTGGAAGCGCCACCATGTCCCAGCTGACCAATGAGGCGTCACTTTCCCTATCCCCTCCCCACAGCCTCATCGCTCCCACCTGTGTGTGGCAGCCGTTTGTTTACATCCAAGGCACGGTGGAAGCGCCATCATGTCCCAGCTGACCAATGAGGCGTCACTTTCCCTATCCCCTCCCCGCATCCTCATCGCTCCCGTCTGTGTGTGGCATCCGTTTGTTTACATCCAAGGCACGGTGGAAGCGCCACCATGTCCCAGCTGACCAATGAGGCGTCACTTTCCCTATCCCCTCCCGCAGCCACATCGCTCCCACCTGTGTGTGGCAGCCGTTTGTTTACATCCAAGGTACAGTGGAAGCGCAACCATGTCCCAGCTGACCAATGAGGCGTCACTTTCCCTATCCCCTCCCCGCAGCCTCATCGCTCCCACCTGTGTGTGGCAGCCGTTTGTTTACATCCAAGGCACGGTGGAAGCGCCACCATGTCCCAGCTGACCAATGAGGCGTCACTTTCCCTATCCCCTCCCCGCAGCCTCATCGCTCCCGTCTGTGTGTGGCATCCGTTTGTTTACATCCAAGGTACAGTGGAAGCGCCACCATGTCCCAGCTGACCAATGAGGCGTCACTTTCCCTATCCCCTCCCCACAGCCTCATCGCTCCCACCTGTGTGTGGCAGCCGTTTGTTTACATCCAAGGCACGGTGGAAGCGCCATCATGTCCCAGCTGACCAATGAGGCGTCACTTTCCCTATCCCCTCCCCGCATCCTCATCGCTCCCGTCTTTGTGTGGCATCCGTTTGTTTACATCCAAGGCACGGTGGAAGCGCCACCATGTCCCAGCTGACCAATGAGGCGTCACTTTCCCTATCCCCTCCCCGCAGCCACATCGCTCCCACCTGTGTGTGGCAGCCGTTTGTTTACATCCAAGGTACAGTGGAAGCGCCACCATGTCGCAGCTGACCAATGAGGCGACACTTTCCCTATCCCCTCCCCGCAGCCTCATCGCTCCCACCTGTGTGTGGCAGCCGTTTGTTTACATCCAAGGCACGGTGGAAGCGCCACCATGTCCCAGCTGACCAATGAGGCGTCACTTTCCCTATCCCCTCCCCACAGCCTCATCGCTCCCGTCTGAGTGTGGCAGCCGTTTGTTTACATCCAAGGCTCGGTGGAAGCGCCACCATGTCCCAGCTGACCAATGAGGCGTCACTTTCCCTATCCCCTCCCCGCAGCCTCATCGCTCAGGTCTGTGTGTGGCAGCCGTTTGTTTACATCCAAGGCACGGTGGAAGCGCCACCATGTCCCAGCTGACCAATGAGGCACCACTTTCCCTATCCCCTCCCCGCAGCCTCATCGGTCCCGTCTGTGTGTGGCAGCCGTTTGTTTACATCCAAGGCACGGTGGAAGCGCCACCATGTCCCAGCTGACCAATGAGGCACCACTTTCCCTATCCCCTCCCCGCAGCCTCATCGCTCCCTTCTGAGAGTGGCAGCCGTTTGTTTACATCCAAGGCACGGTGGAAGCGCCACCATGTCCCAGCTGACCAATGAGGCGTCACTTTCCCTATCCCCTCCCCGCAGCCTCATCGCTCCCGTCTGTGTGTGGCAGCCGTTTGTTTACATCCAAGGCACGGTGGAAGCGCCACCATGACCCAGCCGACCAATGAGGCGTCACTTTCCCTATCCCCTCCCCACAGCCTCATCGCTCCCGTCTGTGTGTGGCAGCCGTTTGTTTACATCCAAGGCACAGTGGAAGCGTCACCATGTCCCAGCTGACCAATGAGGCGTCACTTTCCCTATCCCCTCCCCGCAGCCTCATCGCTCCCACCTGTGTGTGGCAGCCGTTTGTTTACATCCAAGGCACGGTGGAAGCGCCACCATGACCCCGCTGACCAATGAGGCGTCACTTTCCCTATCCCCTCCCCGCAGCCTCATCGCTCCCGCCTGTGTGTGGCAGCCGTTTGTTTACATCCAAGGCACGGTGGAAGCGCCACCATGTCCCAGCTGACCAATGAGGCGTCACTTTCCCTATCCCCTCCCCGCAGCCTCATCGCTCCCGTCTGTGTGTGGCAGCCGTTTGTTTACATGCAAGGCACGGTGGTCGCGCCACCATGTCCGAGCTGACCAATGAGGCGTCATTTTCCCTATCCCCTCCCCGCAGCCCATCGCTCCCACCTGTGTGTGGCAGCCGTTTGTTTACATCCAAGGCACAGTGGAAGCGCCACCATGTCCCAGCTGACCAATGAGGCGTAACTTTCCCTATCCCCTCCCCGCAGCCTCGTCGCTCCCATCTGTGTGTGGCAGCCGTTTGTTTACATCCAAGTCACAGTGGAAGCGCCACCATGTCCCAGCTGACCAATGAGGCATCACTTTCCCTATCCCCTCCCCGCACCCTAATCGCTCCCACCTGTGTGTGGCAGCCGTTTGTTTACATCCAAGGCACGGTAGAAGCACCACCATGTCCCAGCTGACCAATGAGGCGTCACTTTCCCTATCCCCTCCCCGCATCCTCATCGCTCCCACCTGTGTGTGGCAGCCGTTTGTTTACATCCAAGGCACAGTGGAAGCGCCACCATGTCCCAGCTGACCAATGAGGCGTCACTTTCCCTATCCCCTCCCCGCAGCCTCGTCGCTTCCACCTGTGTGTGGCAGCCGTTTGTTTACATCCAAGGCACAGTGGAAGCGCCACCATGTCCCAGCTGACCAATGAGGCGTCACTTTCCCTATCGGGCGTGGTGGCTCAGCGGTCAAGCTGTATGCCTCTCACCAAGGCGGACTGGGTTCGATTCCCGGTCAATGCATGTGAGATTTTCGAAGTGAAATGCCATGTCCTGTGGTTCGGATTCCACGTAAAAAGGAGGTCCCGTGGCTCATGATCGCGAGATTAACGGTCACGTTAAACTACAAGCTTCCTTTTTCCTTTCCCTATCCCCTCCCCGCACCCTCATCGCTCCCACCTGTGTGTGGCAGCCGTTTGTTTACATCCAAGGCACGGTAGAAGCGCCACAATGTCCCAGCTGACCAATGAGGCGTCACTTTCCCTATCCCCTCCCCGCAGCCTCGTCGCTCCCACCTGTGTGTGGCAGCCGTTTGTTTACATCCAAGGCACAGTGGAAGCGCCACCATGTCCCAGCTGACCAATGAGGCGTCACTTTCCCTATCCCCTCCCGCACCCTCATCGCTCCCACCTGTGTGTGGCAGCCGTTTGTTTACATCCAAGGCACGGTGGAAGCGCCACCATGTCCCAGCTGACCAATGAGGCACCACTTTCCCTATCCCCTCCCCAAAGCCTCATCGCTCCCACCTGTGTGTGGCAGCCGTTTGTTTACATCCAAGGTACAGTGGAAGCGCCACCATGTCCCAGCTGACCAATGAGGCGTCACTTTCCCTATCCCCTCCCCGCAGCCTCATCGCTCCCGTCTGTGTGTGGCATCCGTTTGTTTACATCCAAGGTACAGTGGAAGCGCCACCATGTCCCAGCTGACCAATGAGGCGTCACTTTCCCTATCCCCTCCCCACAGCCTCATCGCTCCCACCTGTGTGTGGCAGCCGTTTGTTTACATCCAAGGCACGGTGGAAGCGCCATCATGTCCCAGCTGACCAATGAGGCGTCACTTTCCCTATCCCCTCCCCGCATCCTCATCGCTCCCGTCTGTGTGTGGCATCCGTTTGTTTACATCCAAGGCACGGTGTAAGCGCCACCATGTCCCAGCTGACCAATGAGGCGTCACTTTCCCTATCCCCTCCCGCAGCCACATCGCTCCCACCTGTGTGTGGCAGCCGTTTGTTTACATCCAAGGTACAGTGGAAGCGCAACCATGTCCCAGCTGAACAATGAGGCGTCACTTTCCCTATCCCCTCCCCGCAGCCTCATCGCTCCCACCTGTGTGTGGCAGCCGTTTGTTTACATCCAAGGCACGGTGGAAGCGCCACCATGTCCCAGCTGACCAATGAGGCGTCACTTTCCCTATCCCCTCCCCGCAGCCTCATCGCTCCCGTCTGTGTGTGGCATCCGTTTGTTTACATCCAAGGTACAGTGGAAGCGCCACCATGTCCCAGCTGACCAATGAGGCGTCACTTTCCCTATCCCCTCCCCACAGCCTCATCGCTCCCACCTGTGTGTGGCAGCCGTTTGTTTACATCCAAGGCACGGTGGAAGCGCCATCATGTCCCAGCTGACCAATGAGGCGTCACTTTCCCTATCCCCTCCCCGCATCCTCATCGCTCCCGTCTTTGTGTGGCATCCGTTTGTTTACATCCAAGGCACGGTGGAAGCGCCACCATGTCCCAGCTGACCAATGAGGCGTCACTTTCCCTATCCCCTCCCCGCAGCCACATCGCTCCCACCTGTGTGTGGCAGCCGTTTGTTTACATCCAAGGTACAGTGGAAGCGCCACCATGTCGCAGCTGACCAATGAGGCGACACTTTCCCTATCCCCTCCCCGCAGCCTCATCGCTCCCACCTGTGTGTGGCAGCCGTTTGTTTACATCCAAGGCACGGTGGAAGCGCCACCATGTCCCAGCTGACCAATGAGGCGTCACTTTCCCTATCCCCTCCCCACAGCCTCATCGCTCCCGTCTGAGTGTGGCAGCCGTTTGTTTACATCCAAGGCTCGGTGGAAGCGCCACCATGTCCCAGCTGACCAATGAGGCGTCACTTTCCCTATCCCCTCCCCGCAGCCTCATCGCTCAGGTCTGTGTGTGGCAGCCGTTTGTTTACATCCAAGGCACGGTGGAAGCGCCACCATGTCCCAGCTGACCAATGAGGCACCACTTTCCCTATCCCCTCCCCGCAGCCTCATCGGTCCCGTCTGTGTGTGGCAGCCGTTTGTTTACATCCAAGGCACGGTGGAAGCGCCACCATGTCCCAGCTGACCAATGAGGCACCACTTTCCCTATCCCCTCCCCGCAGCCTCATCGCTCCCTTCTGAGAGTGGCAGCCGTTTGTTTACATCCAAGGCACGGTGGAAGCGCCACCATGTCCCAGCTGACCAATGAGGCGTCACTTTCCCTATCCCCTCCCCGCAGCCTCATCGCTCCCGTCTGTGTGTGGCAGCCGTTTGTTTACATCCAAGGCACGGTGGAAGCGCCACCATGACCCAGCCGACCAATGAGGCGTCACTTTCCCTATCCCCTCCCCACAGCCTCATCGCTCCCGTCTGTGTGTGGCAGCCGTTTGTTTACATCCAAGGCACAGTGGAAGCGTCACCATGTCCCAGCTGACCAATGAGGCGTCACTTTCCCTATCCCCTCCCCGCAGCCTCATCGCTCCCACCTGTGTGTGGCAGCCGTTTGTTTACATCCAAGGCACGGTGGAAGCGCCACCATGACCCCGCTGACCAATGAGGCGTCACTTTCCCTATCCCCTCCCCGCAGCCTCATCGCTCCCGCCTGTGTGTGGCAGCCGTTTGTTTACATCCAAGGCACGGTGGAAGCGCCACCATGTCCCAGCTGACCAATGAGGCGTCACTTTCCCTATCCCCTCCCCGCAGCCTCATCGCTCCCGTCTGTGTGTGGCAGCCGTTTGTTTACATCCAAGGCACGGTGGTAGCGCCACCATGTCCCAGCTGACCAATGAGGCGTCACTTTCCCTGTCCCCTCCCCGCAGCCCATCGCTCCCACCTGTGTGTGGCAGCCGTTTGTTTACATCCAAGGCACAGTGGAAGGGCCACCATGTCCCAGCTGACCAATGAGGCGTCACTTTTCCTATCCCCTCCCCGCAGCCTCGTCGCTCCCACCTGTGTGTGGTAGCCGTTTGTTTACATCCAAGGCACGGTGGAAGCGCCACCATGACCCAGCCGACCAATGAGGCGTCACTTTCCCTATCCCCTCCCCACAGCCTCATTGCTCCCGTCTGTGTGAGGCAGCCGTTTGTTTACATCCAAGGCACGGTGGAAGCGCCACCATGTCCCAGCTGACCAATGAGGCGTCACTTTCCCTATCCCCTCCCCGCAGCCTCATCGCTCCCGTCTGTGTGTGGCAGCCGTTTGTTTACATGCAAGGCACGGTGGTCGCGCCACCATGTCCCAGCTGACCAATGAGGCGTCATTTTCCCTATCCCCTCCCCGCAGCCCATCGCTCCCACCTGTGTGTGGCAGCCGTTTGTTTACATCCAAGGCACAGTGGAAGCGCCACCATGTCCCAGCTGACCAATGAGGCGTCACTTTCCCTATCCCCTCCCCGCAGCCTCGTCGCTCCCATCTGTGTGTGGCAGCCGTTTGTTTACATCCAAGTCACAGTGGAAGCGCCACCATGTCCCAGCTGACCAATGAGGCATCACTTTCCCTATCCCCTCCCCGCACCCTAACCGCTCCCACCTGTGTGTGGCAGCCGTTTGTTTACATCCAAGGCACGGTAGAAGCACCACCATGTCCCAGCTGACCAATGAGGCGTCACTTTCCCTATCCCCTCCCCGCATCCTCATCGCTCCCACCTGTGTGTGGCAGCCGTTTGTTTACATCCAAGGCACAGTGGAAGCGCCACCATGTCCCAGCTGACCAATGAGGCGTCACTTTCCCTATCCCCTCCCCGCAGCCTCGTCGCTTCCACCTGTGTGTGGCAGCCGTTTGTTTACATCCAAGGCACAGTGGAAGCGCCACCATGTCCCAGCTGACCAATGAGGCGTCACTTTCCCTATCCCCTCCCCGCACCCTCATCGCTCCCACCTGTGTGTGGCAGCCGTTTGTTTACATCCAAGGCACGGTAGAAGCGCCACAATGTCCCAGCTGACCAATGAGGCGTCACTTTCCCTATCCCCTCCCCGCAGCCTCGTCGCTCCCACCTGTGTGTGGCAGCCGTTTTTTACATCCAAGGCACAGTGGAAGCGCCACCATGTCCCAGCTGACCAATGAGGCGTCACTTTCCCTATCCCCTCCCGCACCCTCATCGCTCCCACCTGTGTGTGGCAGCCGTTTGTTTACATCCAAGGCACGGTGGAAGCGCCACCATGTCCCAGCTGACCAATGAGGCACCACTTTCCCTATCCCCTCCCCAAAGCCTCATCGCTCCCACCTGTGTGTGGCAGCCGTTTGTTTACATCCAAGGTACAGTGGAAGCGCCACCATGTCCCAGCTGACCAATGAGGCGTCACTTTCCCTATCCCCTCCCCGCAGCCTCATCGCTCCCGTCTGTGTGTGGCATCCGTTTGTTTACATCCAAGGTACAGTGGAAGCGCCACCATGTCCCAGCTGACCAATGAGGCGTCACTTTCCCTATCCCCTCCCCACACCCTCATCGCTCCCACCTGTGTGTGGCAGCCGTTTGTTTACATCCAAGGCACGGTGGAAGCGCCATCATGTCCCAGCTGACCAATGAGGCGTCACTTTCCCTATCCCCTCCCCGCATCCTCATCGCTCCCGTCTGTGTGTGGCATCCGTTTGTTTACATCCAAGGCACGGTGGAAGCGCCACCATGTCCCAGCTGCCCAATGAGGCGTCACTTTCCCTATCCCCTCCCCGCAGCCACATCGCTCCCACCTGTGTGTGGCAGCCGTTTGTTTACATCCAAGGTACAGTGGAAGCGCAACCATGTCCCAGCTGACCAATGAGGCGTCACTTTCCCTATCCCCTCCCCGCAGCCTCATCGCTCCCACCTGTGTGTGGCAGCCGTTTGTTTACATCCAAGGCACGGTGGAAGCGCCACCATGTCCCAGCTGACCAATGAGGCGTCACTTTCCCTATCCCCTCCCCGCAGCCTCATCGCTCCCGTCTGTGTGTGGCATCCGTTTGTTTACATCCAAGGTACAGTGGAAGCGCCACCATGTCCCAGCTGACCAATGAGGCGTCACTTTCCCTATCCCCTCCCCACAGCCTCATCGCTCCCACCTGTGTGTGGCAGCCGTTTGTTTACATCCAAGGCACGGTGGAAGCGCCATCATGTCCCAGCTGACCAATGAGGCGTCACTTTCCCTATCCCCTCCCCGCATCCTCATCGCTCCCGTCTTTGTGTGGCATCCGTTTGTTTACATCCAAGGCACGGTGGAAGCGCCACCATGTCCCAGCTGACCAATGAGGCGTCACTTTCCCTATCCCCTCCCCGCAGCCACATCGCTCCCACCTGTGTGTGGCAGCCGTTTGTTTACATCCAAGGTACAGTGGAAGCGCCACCATGTCGCAGCTGACCAATGAGGCGACACTTTCCCTATCCCCTCCCCGCAGCCTCATCGCTCCCACCTGTGTGTGGCTGCCGTTTGTTTACATCCAAGGCACGGTGGAAGCGCCACCATGTCCCAGCTGACCAATGAGGCGTCACTTTCCCTATCCCCTCCCCACAGCCTCATCGCTCCCGTCTGAGTGTGGCAGCCGTTTGTTTACATCCAAGGCTCGGTGGAAGCGCCACCATGTCCCAGCTGACCAATGAGGCGTCACTTTCCCTATCCCCTCCCCGCAGCCTCATCGCTCAGGTCTGTGTGTGGCAGCCGTTTGTTTACATCCAAGGCACGGTGGAAGCGCCAGCATGTCCCAGCTGACCAATGAGGCACCACTATCCCTATCCCCTCCCCGCAGCCTCATCGGTCCCGTCTGTGTGTGGCAGCCGTTTGTTTACATCCAAGGCACGGTGGAAGCGCCACCATGTCCCAGCTGACCAATGAGGCACCACTTTCCCTATCCCCTCCCCGCAGCCTCATCGCTCCCTTCTGAGAGTGGCAGCCGTTTGTTTACATCCAAGGCTCGGTGGAAGCGCCACCATGTCCCAGCTGACCAATGAGTCGTCACTTTCCCTATCCCCTCCCCGCAGCCTCATCGCTCCCGTCTGTGTATGGCAGCCGTTTGTTTACATCCAAGGCACGGTGGAAGCGCCAGCATGTCCCAGCTGACCAATGAGGCGTCACTTTCCCTATCCCCTCCCCGCAGCCTCGTCGCTCCCGTCTGTGTGTGGCAGCCGTTTGTTTACATCCAAGGCACAGTGAAAGCGCCACCATGTCCCAGCTGACAAATGAGGCGTCACTTTCCCTATCCCCTCCCCACAGCCTCATCGCTCCCACCTGTGTGTGGCAGCCGTTTGTTTACATCCAAGGCACGGTGGAAGCGCCACCATGTCCCAGCTGACCAATGAGGCGTCACTTTCCCTATCCCCTCCCCGCAGCCTCATCGCTCCCACCTGTGTGTGGCAGCCGTTTGTTTACATCCAAGGCACGGTGGAAGCGCCACCATGTCCCAGCTGACCAATGAGGCGTCACTTTCCCTATCCCCTCCCCGCAGCCACATCGCTCCCGTCTGTGTGTGGCAGTCGTTTGTTTACATCCAAGGCACGGTGGAAGCGCCACCAAGTCCCTGCTGACCAATGAGGCGTCACTTTCCCTATCCCCTCCCCGCAGCCACATCGCTCCCGTCTGTGTGTGGCAGCCGTTTGTTTACATCCAAGGCACGGTGGAAGCGCCACCATGTCCCAGCTGACCAATGAGGCGTCACTTTCCCTATCCCCTCCCCGCAGCCTCATCGCTCCCGTCTGTGTGTGGCAGCCGTTTGTTTACATACAAGGCACGGCCGAAGCGCCACCATGTCCCATCTGACTAATGAGGCGTCACTTTCCCTATCCCCTCCCCGCAGCCTCGTCACTCCCGTCTGTGTGTGGCAGCCGTTTGTTTACATCCAAGGCACGGTGGAAGCGCCACCATGTCCCAGCTGACCAATGAGGCGTCACTTTCCCTATCCCCTCCCCGCAGCCTCATCGCTCCCGTCTGTGTGTGGCAGCCGCTTGTTTACATCCAAGGCACGGTGGAAGCGCCACCATGACCCAGCCGACCAATGAGGCGTCACTTTCCCTATCCCCTCCCCACAGCCTCATCGCTCCCGTCTGAGTGTGGCAGCCGTTTGTTTACATCCAAGGCACAGTGGAAGCGTCACCATGTCCCAGCTGACCAATGAGGCGTCACTTTCCCTATCCCCTCCCCGCAGCCTCATCGCTCCCACCTGTGTGTGGCAGCCGTTGGTTTACATCCAAGGCACGGTGGAAGCGCCACCATGACCCAGCTGACCAATGAGGCGTCACTTTCCCTATCCCCTCCCCGCAGCCTCATCCCTCCCGTCTGTGTGTGGCAGCCGTTTGTTTACATCCAAGGCACGGTGGAAGCGCCACCATGTCCCAGCTGACCAATGAGGCGTCACTTTCCCTATCCCCTCCCCGCAGCCTCATCGCTCCCGTCTGTGTGTGGCAGCCGTTTGTTTACATCCAAGGCACGGTGGTAGCGCCACCATGTCCCAGCTGACCAATGAGGCGTCACTTTCCCTATCCCCTCCCCGCAGCCCATCGCTCCCACCTGTGTGTGGCAGCCGTTTGTTTACATCCAAGGCACAGTGGAAGCGCCACCATGTCCCAGCTGACCAATGAGGCGTCACTTTCCCTATCCCCTCCCCGCAGCCTCGTCGCTCCCACCTGTTTGTGGCAGCCGTTTGTTTACATCCAAGGCACGGTGGAAGCGCCACCATGACCCAGCCGAACAATGAGGCGTCACTTTCCCTATCCTCTCCCCACAGCCTCATCGCTCCCGTCTGTGTGTGGCAGCCGTTTGTTTACATCCAAGGCACGGTGGAAGCGCCACCATGTCCCAGCTGACCAATGAGGCGTCACTTTCCCTATCCCCTCCCCGCAGCCTAATCGCTCCCACCTGTGTGTGGCAGCCGTTTGTTTACATCCAAGGCACAGTGGAAGCGCCACCATGTCCCAGCTGACCAATGAGGCGTCACTTTCCCTATCCCCTCCCCGCACCCTCATCGCTCCCACCTTTGTGTGGCAGCCGTTTGTTTACATCCAAGGCACGGTAGAAGCGCCACCATGTCCCAGCTGACCAATGAGGCGTCACTTTCCCTATCCCCTCCCCGCATCCTCATCGCTCCCACCTGTGTGTGGCAGCCGTTTGTTTACATCCAAGGCACAGTGGAAGCGCCACCATGTCCCAGCTGACCAATGAGGCGTCACTTTCCCTATCCCCTCCCCGCAGCCTCATCGCTCCCGTCTGTGTGTGGCAGCCGTTTGTTTACATGCAAGGCACGGGGGTCGCGCCACCATGTCCCAGCTGACCAATGAGGCGTCATTTTCCCTATCCCCTCCCCGCAGCCCATCGCTCCCACCTGTGTGTGGCAGCCGTTTGTTTACATCCAAGGCACAGTGGAAGCGCCACCATGTCCCAGCTGACCAATGAGGCGTCACTTTCCCTATCCCCTCCCCGCAGCCTCGTCGCTCCCATCTGTGTGTGGCAGCCGTTTGTTTACATCCAAGTCACAGTGGAAGCGCCACCATGTCCCAGCTGACCAATGAGGCATCACTTTCCCTATCCCCTCCCCGCACCCTAACCGCTCCCAAATGTGTGTGGCAGCCGTTTGTTTACATCCAAGGCACGGTAGAAGCACCACCATGTCCCAGCTGACCAATGAGGCGTCACTTTCCCTATCCCCTCCCCGCATCCTCATCGCTCCCACCTGTGTGTGGCAGCCGTTTGTTTACATCCAAGGCACAGTGGAAGCGCCACCATGTCCCAGCTGACCAATGAGGCGTCACTTTCCCTATCCCCTCCCCGCAGCCTCGTCGCTTCCACCTGTGTGTGGCAGCCGTTTGTTTACATCCAAGGCACAGTGGAAGCGCCACCATGTCCCAGCTGACCAATGAGGCGTCACTTTCCCTATCCCCTCCCCGCACCCTCATCGCTCCCACCTGTGTGTGGCAGCCGTTTGTTTACATCCAAGGCACGGTAGAAGCGCCACAATGTCCCAGCTGACCAATGAGGCGTCACTTTCCCTATCCCCTCCCCGCAGCCTCGTCGCTCCCACCTGTGTGTGGCAGCCGTTTGTTTACATCCAAGGCACAGTGGAAGCGCCACCATGTCCCAGCTGACCAATGAGGCGTCACTTTCCCTATCCCCTCCCGCACCCTCATCGCTCCCACCTGTGTGTGGCAGCCGTTTGTTTACATCCAAGGCACGGTGGAAGCGCCACCATGTCCCAGCTGACCAATGAGGCACCACTTTCCCTATCCCCTCCCCAAAGCCTCATCGCTCCCACCTGTGTGTGGCAGCCGTTTGTTTACATCCAAGGTACAGTGGAAGCGCCACCATGTCCCAGCTGACCAATGAGGCGTCACTTTCCCTATCCCCTCCCCGCAGCCTCATCGCTCCCGTCTGTGTGTGGCATCCGTTTGTTTACATCCAAGGTACAGTGGAAGCGCCACCATGTCCCAGCTGACCAATGAGGCGTCACTTTCCCTATCCCCTCCCCACAGCCTCATCGCTCCCACCTGTGTGTGGCAGCCGTTTGTTTACATCCAAGGCACGGTGGAAGCGCCATCATGTCCCAGCTGACCAATGAGGCGTCACTTTCCCTATCCCCTCCCCGCATCCTCATCGCTCCCGTCTGTGTGTGGCATCCGTTTGTTTACATCCAAGGCACGGTGGAAGCGCCACCATGTCCCAGCTGACCAATGAGGCGTCACTTTCCCTATCCCCTCCCCGCAGCCACATCGCTCCCACCTGTGTGTGGCAGCCGTTTGTTTACATCCAAGGTACAGTGGAAGCGCAACCATGTCCCAGCTGACCAATGAGGCGTCACTTTCCCTATCCCCTCCCCGCAGCCTCATCGCTCCCACCTGTGTGTGGCAGCCGTTTGTTTACATCCAAGGCACGGTGGAAGCGCCACCATGTCCCAGCTGACCAATGAGGCGTCACTTTCCCTATCCCCTCCCCGCAGCCTCATCGCTCCCGTCTGTGTGTGGCATCCGTTTGTTTACATCCAAGGTACAGTGGAAGCGCCACCATGTCCCAGCTGACCAATGAGGCGTCACTTTCCCTATCCCCTCCCCACAGCCTCATCGCTCCCACCTGTGTGTGGCAGCCGTTTGTTTACATCCAAGGCACGGTGGAAGCGCCATCATGTCCCAGCTGACCAATGAGGCGTCACTTTCCCTATCCCCTCCCCGCATCCTCATCGCTCCCGTCTTTGTGTGGCATCCGTTTGTTTACATCCAAGGCACGGTGGAAGCGCCACCATGTCCCAGCTGACCAATGAGGCGTCACTTTCCCTATCCCCTCCCCGCAGCCACATCGCTCCCACCTGTGTGTGGCAGCCGTTTGTTTACATCCAAGGTACAGTGGAAGCGCCACCATGTCGCAGCTGACCAATGAGGCGACACTTTCCCTATCCCCTCCCCGCAGCCTCATCGCTCCCACCTGTGTGTGGCTGCCGTTTGTTTACATCCAAGGCACGGTGGAAGCGCCACCATGTCCCAGCTGACCAATGAGGCGTCACTTTCCCTATCCCCTCCCCACAGCCTCATCGCTCCCGTCTGAGTTTGGCAGCCGTTTGTTTACATCCAAGGCTCGGTGGAAGCGCCACCATGTCCCAGCTGACCAATGAGGCGTCACTTTCCCTATCCCCTCCCCGCAGCCTCATCGCTCAGGTCTGTGTGTGGCAGCCGTTTGTTTACATCCAAGGCACGGTGGAAGCGCCACCATGTCCCAGCTGACCAATGAGGCACCACTTTCCCTATCCCCTCCCCGCAGCCTCATCGGTCCCGTCTGTGTGTGGCAGCCGTTTGTTTACATCCAAGGCACGGTGGAAGCGCCACCATGTCCCAGCTGACCAATGAGGCACCACTTTCCCTATCCCCTCCCCGCAGCCTCATCGCTCCCTTCTGAGAGTGGCAGCCGTTTGTTTACATCCAAGGCTCGGTGGAAGCGCCACCATGTCCCAGCTGACCAATGAGGCGTCACTTTCCCTATCCCCTCCCCGCAGCCTCATCGCTCCCGTCTGTGTATGGCAGCCGTTTGTTTACATCCAAGGCACGGTGGAAGCGCCAGCATGTCCCAGCTGACCAATGAGGCGTCACTTTCCCTATCCCCTCCCCGCAGCCTCGTCGCTCCCGTCTGTGTGTGGCAGCCGTTTGTTTACATCCAAGGCACAGTGAAAGCGCCACCATGTCCCAGCTGACAAATGAGGCGTCACTTTCCCTATCCCCTCCCCACAGCCTCATCGCTCCCACCTGTGTGTGGCAGCCGTTTGTTTACATCCAAGGCACGGTGGAAGCGCCACCATGTCCCAGCTGACCAATGAGGCGTCACTTTCCCTATCCCCTCCCCGCAGCCTCATCGCTCCCACCTGTGTGTGGCAGCCGTTTGTTTACATCCAAGGCACGGTGGAAGCGCCACCATGTCCCAGCTGACCAATGAGGCGTCACTTTCCCTATCCCCTCCCCGCAGCCACATCGCTCCCGTCTGTGTGTGGCAGTCGTTTGTTTACATCCAAGGCACGGTGGAAGCGCCACCAAGTCCCTGCTGACCAATGAGGCGTCACTTTCCCTATCCCCTCCCCGCAGCCACATCGCTCCCGTCTGTGTGTGGCAGCCGTTTGTTTACATCCAAGGCACGGTGGAAGCGCCACCATGTCCCAGCTGACCAATGAGGCGTCACTTTCCCTATCCCCTCCCCGCAGCCTCATCGCTCCCGTCTGTGTGTGGCAGCCGTTTGTTTACATACAAGGCACGGCCGAAGCGCCACCATGTCCCATCTGACTAATGAGGCGTCACTTTCCCTATCCCCTCCCCGCAGCCTCGTCACTCCCGTCTGTGTGTGGCAGCCGTTTGTTTACATCCAAGGCACGGTGGAAGCGCCACCATGTCCCAGCTGACCAATGAGGCGTCACTTTCCCTATCCCCTCCCCGCAGCCTCATCGCTCCCGTCTGTGTGTGGCAGCCGCTTGTTTACATCCAAGGCACGGTGGAAGCGCCACCATGACCCAGCCGACCAATGAGGCGTCACTTTCCCTATCCCCTCCCCACAGCCTCATCGCTCCCGTCTGAGTGTGGCAGCCGTTTGTTTACATCCAAGGCACAGTGGAAGCGTCACCATGTCCCAGCTGACCAATGAGGCGTCACTTTCCCTATCCCCTCCCCGCAGCCTCATCGCTCCCACCTGTGTGTGGCAGCCGTTGGTTTACATCCAAGGCACGGTGGAAGCGCCACCATGACCCAGCTGACCAATGAGGCGTCACTTTCCCTATCCCCTCCCCGCAGCCTCATCCCTCCCGTCTGTGTGTGGCAGCCGTTTGTTTACATCCAAGGCACGGTGGAAGCGCCACCATGTCCCAGCTGACCAATGAGGCGTCACTTTCCCTATCCCCTCCCCGCAGCCTCATCGCTCCCGTCTGTGTGTGGCAGCCGTTTGTTTACATCCAAGGCACGGTGGTAGCGCCACCATGTCCCAGCTGACCAATGAGGCGTCACTTTCCCTATCCCCTCCCCGCAGCCCATCGCTCCCACCTGTGTGTGGCAGCCGTTTGTTTACATCCAAGGCACAGTGGAAGCGCCACCATGTCCCAGCTGACCAATGAGGCGTCACTTTCCCTATCCCCTCCCCGCAGCCTCGTCGCTCCCACCTGTTTGTGGCAGCCGTTTGTTTACATCCAAGGCACGGTGGAAGCGCCACCATGACCCAGCCGACCAATGAGGCGTCACTTTCCCTATCCTCTCCCCACAGCCTCATCGCTCCCGTCTGTGTGTGGCAGCCGTTTGTTTACATCCAAGGCACGGTGGAAGCGCCACCATGTCCCAGCTGACCAATGAGGCGTCACTTTCCCTATCCCCTCCCCGCAGCCTAATCGCTCCCACCTGTGTGTGGCAGCCGTTTGTTTACATCCAAGGCACAGTGGAAGCGCCACCATGTCCCAGCTGACCAATGAGGCGTCACTTTCCCTATCCCCTCCCCGCACCCTCATCGCTCCCACCTTTGTGTGGCAGCCGTTTGTTTACATCCAAGGCACGGTAGAAGCGCCACCATGTCCCAGCTGACCAATGAGGCGTCACTTTCCCTATCCCCTCCCCGCATCCTCATCGCTCCCACCTGTGTGTGGCAGCCGTTTGTTTACATCCAAGGCACAGTGGAAGCGCCACCATGTCCCAGCTGACCAATGAGGCGTCACTTTCCCTATCCCCTCCCCGCAGCCTCGTCGCTCCCACCTGTGTGTGGCAGCCGTTTGTTTACATCCAAGGCACAGTGGAAGCGCCACCATGTCCCAGCTGACCAATGAGGCGTCACTTTCCCTATCCCCTCCCCGCACCCTCATCGCTCCCACCTGTGTGTGGCAGCCGTTTGTTTACATCCAAGGCACGGTAGAAGCGCCACCATGTCCCAGCTTACCAATGAGGCGTCACTTTCCCTATCCCCTCCCCGCAGCCTCGTCGCTCCCACCTGTGTGTGGCAGCCGTTTGTTTACATCCAAGGCACAGTGGAAGCGCCACCATGTCCCAGCTGACCAATGAGGCGTTACTTTCCCTATCCCCTCCCCGCACCCTCATCGCTCCCACCTGTGTGTGGCAGCCGTTTGTTTACATCCAAGGCACGGTGGAAGCGCCACCATGTCCCAGCTGACCAATGAGGCACCACTTTCCCTATCCCCTCCTTACAGCCTCATCGCTCCTACCTGTGTGTGGCAGCCGTTTGTTTACATCCAAGGTACAGTGGAAGCGCCACCATGTCCCAGCTGACCAATGAGGCGTCACTTTCCCTATCCCCTCCCCGCAGCCTCATCGCTCCCGTCTTTGTGTGGCATCCGTTTGTTTACATCCAAGGTACAGTGGAAGCGCCACCATGTCCCAGCTGACCAATGAGGCGTCACTTTCCCTATCCCCTCCCCACAGCCTCATCGCTCCCACCTGTGTGTGGCAGCCGTTTGTTTACATCCAAGGCACGGTGGAAGCGCCATCATGTCCCAGCTGACCAATGAGGCGTCACTTTCCCTATCCCCTCCCCGCATCCTCATCGCTCCCGTCTGTGTGTGGCATCCGTTTGTTTACATCCAAGGCACGGTGGAAGCGCCACCATGTCCCAGCTGACCAATGAGGCGTCACTTTCCCTATCCCCTCCCCGCAGCCACATCGCTCCCACCTGTGTGTGGCAGCCGTTTGTTTACATCCAAGGTACAGTGGAAGCGCGACCATGTCCCAGCTGACCAATGAGGCGTCACTTTCCCTATCCCCTCCCCGCAGCCTCATCGCTCCCACCTGTGTGTGGCAGCCGTTTGTTTACATCCAAGGCACGGTGGAAGCGCCACTATGTCCCAGCTGACCAATGAGGCGTCACTTTCCCTATCCCCTCCCCGCAACCTCATCGCTCCCGTCTGTGTGTGGCATCCGTTTGTTTACATCCAAGGTACAGTGGAAGCGCCACCATGTCCCAGCTGACCAATGAGGCGTCACTTTCCCTATCCCCTCCCCACAGCCTCATCGCTCCCACCTGTGTGTGGCAGCCGTTTGTTTACATCCAAAGCACGGTGGAAGCGCCATCATGTCCCAGCTGACCAATGAGGCGTCACTTTCCCTATCCCCTCCCCGCATCCTCATCGCTCCCGTCTGTGTGTGGCATCCGTTTGTTTACAACCAAGGCACGGTGGAAGCGCCACCATGTCCCAGCTGACCAATGAGGCGTCACTTTCCCTATCCCCTCCCCGCAGCCACATCGCTCCCACCTGTGTGTGGCAGCCGTTTGTTTACATCCAAGGTACAGTGGAAGCGCCACCATGTCCCAGCTGACCAATGAGGCGTCACTTTCCCTATCCCCTCCCCGCAGCCTCATCGCTCCCACCTGTGTGTGGCAGCCGTTTGCTTACATCCAAGGCACGGTGGAAGCGCCACCATGTCCCAGCTGACCAATGAGGCGTCACTTTCCCTATCCCCTCCCCGCAGCCTCATCGCTCCCACATGTGTGTGGCAGCCGTTTGTTTACATCCAAGGCACGGTGGAAGCGCCACCATGTCCCAGCTGACCAATGAGGCGTCACTTTCCCTATCCCCTCCCCGCAGCCTCGTCGCTCCCGTCTGTGTGTGGCAGCCGTTTGTTTACATCCAAGGCACAGTGAAAGCGCCACCATGTCCCAGCTGACCAATGAGGCGTCACTTTCCCTATCCCCTCCCCACAGCCTCATCGCTCCCACCTGTGTGTGGCAGCCGTTTGTTTACATCCAAGGCACGGTGGAAGCGCCACCATGTCCCAGCTGACCAATGAGGCGTCACTTTCCCTATCCCCTCCCCGCAGCCTCATCGCTCCCACCTGTGTGTGGCAGCCGTTTGTTTACATCCAAGGCACGGTGGAAGCGCCACCATGTCCCAGCTGACCAATGAGGCGTCACTTTCCCTATCCCCTCCCCGCAGCCACATCGCTCCCGTCTGTTTGTGGCAGTCGTTTGTTTACATCCAAGGCACGGTGGAAGCGCCACCAAGTCCCTGCTGACCAATGAGGCGTCACTTTCCCTATCCACTCCCCGCAGCCACATCGCTCCCGTCTGTGTGTGGCAGCCGTTTGTTAACATCCAAGGCACGGTGGAAGCGCCACCATGTCCCAGCTGACCAATGAGGCGTCACTTTCCCTATCCCCTCCCCGCAGCCTCATCGCTCCCGTCTGTGTGTGGCAGCCGTTTGTTTACATCCAAGTCACGGCGGAAGCGCCACCATGTCCCAGCTGACCAATGAGGCGTCACTTTCCCTATCCCCTCCCCGCAGCCTCATCGCTCCCACCTGTGTGTGGCAGCCGTTTGTTTACATCCAAGGCACGGTGGAAGCGCCACCATGACCCAGCTGACCAATGAGGCGTCACTTTCCCTATCCCCTCCCCGCAGCCTCATCGCTTCCGCCTGTGTGTGGCAGCCGTTTGTTTACATCCAAGGCACGGTGGAAGCGCCACCATGTCCCAGCTGACCAATGAGGCGTCACTTTCCCTATCCCCTCCCCGCAGCCTCATCGCTCCCGTCTGTGTGTGGCAGCCGTTTGTTTACATCCAAGGCACGGTGATAGCGCCACCATGTCCCAGCTGACCAATGAGGCGTCACTTTCCCTATCCCCTCCCCGCAGCCCATCGCTCCCACCTGTGTGTGGCAGCCGTTTGTTTACATGCAAGGCACAGTGGAAGCGCCACCATGTCCCAGCTGACCAATGAGGCGTCACTTTCCCTATCCCCTCCCCGCAGCCTCGTCGCTCCCACCTGTGTGTGGCAGCCGTTTGTTTACATCCAAGGCACGGTGGAAGCGCCACCATGACCCAGCCGACCAATGAGGCGTCACTTTCCCTATCCCCTCCCCACAGCCTCATCGCTCCCGTCTGTGTGAGGCAGCCGTTTGTTTACATCCAAGGCACGGTGGAAGCGCCACCATGTCCCAGCTGACCAATGAGGCGTCACTCTCCCTATCCCCTCCCCGCAGCCTCATCGCTCCCGTCTGTGTGTGGCAGCCGTTTGTTTACATGCAAGGCACGGTGGTCGCGCCACCATGTCCCAGCTGACCAATGAGGCGTCATTTTCCCTATCCCCTCCCCGCAGCCCATCGCTCCCACCTGTGTGTGGCAGCCGTTTGTTTACATCCAAGGCACAGTGGAAGCGCCACCATGTCCCAGCTGACCAATGAGGCGTCACTTTCCCTATCCCCTCCCCGCAGCCTCGTCGCTCCCACCTGTGTGTGGCAGCCGTTTGTTTACATCCAAGGCACAGTGGAAGCGCCACCATGTCCCAGCTGACCAATGAGGCGTCACTTTCCCTATCCCCTCCCCGCACCCTAATCGCTCCCACCTGTGTGTGGCAGCCGTTTGTTTACATCCAAGGCACGGTAGAAGCGCCACCATGTCCCAGCTGACCAATGAGGCGTCACTTTCCCTATCCCCTCCCCGCAGCCTCGTCGCTCCCACATGTGTGTGGCAGCCGTTTGTTTACATCCAAGGCACAGTGGAAGCGCCACCATGTCCCAGCTGACCAATGAGGCGTCACTTTCCCTATCCCCTCCCCGCACCCTAATCGCTCCCACCTGTGTGTGGCAGCCGTTTGTTTACATCCAAGGCACGGTAGAAGCGCCACCATGTCCCAGCTGACCAATGAGGCGTCACTTTCGCTATCCCCTCCCCGCACCCTCATCGCTCCCACCTGTGTGTGGCAGCCGTTTGTTTACATCCAAGGCACGGTGGAAGCGCCACCATGTCCCAGCTGACCAATGAGGCACCACTTTCCCTATCCCCTCCTTACAGCCTCATCGCTCCCACCTGTGTGTGGCAGCCGTTTGTCTACATCCAAGGTACAGTGGAAGCGCCACCATGTCCCAGCTGACCAATGAGGCGTCACTTTCCCTATCCCCTCCCCGCAGCCTCATCGCTCCCGTCCGTGTGTGGCATCCGTTTGTTTACATCCATGGTACAGTGGAAGCGCCACCATGTCCCAGCTGACCAATGAGGCGTCACTTTCCCTATCCCCTCCCCACAGCCTCATCGCTCCCACCTGTGTGTGGCAGCCGTTTGTTTACATCCAAGGCACGGTGGAAGCGCCATCATGTCCCAGCAGACCAATGAGGCGTCACTTTCCCTATCCCCTCCCCGCATCCTCATCGCTCCCGTCTGTGTGTGGAATCCGTTTGTTTACATCCAAGGCACGGTGAAAGCGCCACCATGTCCCAGCTGACCAATGAGGCGTCACTTTCCCTATCCCCTCCCCGCAGCCACATCGCTCCCACCTGTGTGTGGCAGCCGTTTGTTTACATCCAAGGTACAGTGGAAGCGCGACCATGTCCCAGCTGACCAATGAGGCGTCACTTTCCCTATCCCCTCCCCGCAGCCTCATCGCTCCCACCTGTGTGTGGCAGCCGTTTGTTTACATCCAAGGCACGGTGGAAGCGCCACCATGTCCCAGCTGACCAATGAGGCGTCACTTTCCCTATCCCCTCCCCGCAACCTCATCGCTCCCGTCTGTGTGTGGCATCCGTTTGTTTACATCCAAGGTACAGTGGAAGCGCCACCATGTCCCAGCTGACCAATGAGGCGTCACTTTCCCTATCCCCTCCCCACAGCCTCATCGCTCCCACCTGTGTGTGGCAGCCGTTTGTTTACATCCAAGGCACGGTGGAAGCGCCACCATGTCCCAGCTGACCAATGAGGCGTCATTTTCCCTATCCCCTCCCCGCACCCTAATCGCTCCCACCTGTGTGTGGCAGCCGTTTGTTTACATCCAAGGCACGGTAGAAGCGCCACCATGTCCCAGCTGACCAATGAGGCGTCACTTTCCCTATCCCCTCCCCGCACCCTCATCGCTCCCACCTGTGTGTGGCAGCCGTTTGTTTACATCCAAGGCACGGTGGAAGCGCCACCATGTCCCAGCTGACCAATGAGGCACCACTTTCCCTATCCCCTCCTTACAGCCTCATCGCTCCCACCTGTGTGTGGCAGCCGTTTGTTTACATCCAAGGTACAGTGGAAGCGCCACCATGTCCCAGCTGACCAATGAGGCGTCACTTTCCCTATCCCCTCCCCGCAGCCTCATCGCTCCCGTCTGTGTGTGGCATCCGTTTGTTTACATCCAAGGTACAGTGGAAGCGCCACCATGTCCCAGCTGACCAATGAGGCGTCACTTTCCCTATCCCCTCCCCACAGCCTCATCGCTCCCACCTGTGTGTGGCAGCCGTTTGTTTACATCCAAGGCACGGTGGAAGCGCCATCATGTCCCAGCTGACCAATGAGGCGTCACTTTCCCTATCCCCTCCCCGCATCCTCATCGCTCCCGTCTGTGTGTGGCATCCGTTTGTTTACATCCAAGGCACGGTGGAAGCGCCACCATGTCCCAGCTGACCAATGAGGCGTCACTTTCCCTATCCCCTCCCCGCAGCCACATCGCTCCCACCTGTGTGTGGCAGCCGTTTGTTTACATCCAAGGTACAGTGGAAGCGCGACCATGTCCCAGCTGACCAATGAGGCGTCACTTTCCCTATCCCCTCCCCGCAGCCTCATCGCTCCCACCTGTGTGTGGCAGCCGTTTGTTTACATCCAAGGCACGGTGGAAGCGCCACCATGTCCCAGCTGACCAATGAGACGTCACTTTCCCTATCCCCTCCCCGCAACCTCATCGCTCCCGTCTGTGTGTGGCATCCGTTTGTTTACATCCAAGGTACAGTGGAAGCGCCACCATGTCCCAGCTGACCAATGAGGCGTCACTTTCCCTATCCCCTCCCCACAGCCTCATCGCTCCCACCTGTGTGTGGCAGCCGTTTGTTTACATCCAAAGCACGGTGGAAGCGCCATCATGTCCCAGCTGACCCATGAGGCGTCACTTTCCCTATCCCCTCCCCGCATCCTCATCGCTACCGTCTGTGTGTGGCATCCGTTTGTTTACAACCAAGGCACGGTGGAAGCGCCACCATGTCCCAGCTGACCAATGAGGCGTCACTTTCCCTATCCCCTCCCCGCAGCCACATCGCTCCCACCTGTGTGTGGCAGCCGTTTGTTTACATCCAAGGCACGGTAGAATTGCCACCATGTCCCAGCTGACCAATGAGGCGTCACTTTCCCTATCCCCTCCCCGCAGCCTCGTCGCTCCCACCTGTGTGTGGCAGCCGTTTGTTTACATCCAAGGCACAGTGGAAGCGCCACCATGTCCCAGCTGACCAATGAGGCGTTACTTTCCCTATCCCCTCCCCGCACCCTCATCGCTCCCACCTGTGTATGGCAGCCGTTTGTTTACATCCAAGGCACGGTGGAAGCGCCACCATGTCCCAGCTGACCAATGAGGCACCACTTTCCCTATCCCCTCCTTACAGCCTCATCGCTCCTACCTGTGTGTGGCAGCCGTTTGTTTACATCCAAGGTACAGTGGAAGCGCCACCATGTCCCAGCTGACCAATGAGGCGTCACATTCCCTATCCCCTCCCCGCAGCCTCATCGCTCCCGTCTGTGTGTGGCATCCGTTTGTTTACATCCAAGGTACAGTGGAAGCGCCACCATGTCCCAGCTGACCAATGAGGCGTCACTTTCCCTATCCCCTCCCCACAGCCTCATCGCTCCCACCTGTGTGTGGCAGCCGTTTGTTTACATCCAAGGCACGGTGGAAGCGCCATCATGTCCCAGCTGACCAATGAGGCGTCACTTTCCCTATCCCCTCCCCGCATCCTCATCGCTCCCGTCTGTGTGTGGCATCCGTTTGTTTACATCCAAGGCACGGTGGAAGCGCCACCATGTCCCAGCTGACCAATGAGGCGTCACTTTCCCTATCCCCTCCCCGCAGCCACATCGCTCCCACCTGTGTGTGGCAGCCGTTTGTTTACATCCAAGGTACAGTGGAAGCGCGACCATGTCCCAGCTGACCAATGAGGCGTCACTTTCCCTATCCCCTCCCCGCAGCCTCATCGCTCCCACCTGTGTGTGGCAGCCGTTTGCTCACATCCAAGGCACGGTGGAAGCGCCACCATGTCCCAGCTGACCAATGAGGCGTCACTTTCCCTATCCCCTCCCCGCAACCTCATCGCTCCCGTCTGTGTGTGGCATTCGTTTGTTTACATCCAAGGTACAGTGGAAGCGCCACCATGTCCCAGCTGACCAATGAGGCGTCACTTTCCCTATCCCCTCCCCACAGCCTCATCGCTCCCACCTGTGAGTGGCAGCCGTTTGTTTACATCCAAAGCACGGTGGAAGCGCCATCATGTCCCAGCTGACCAATGAGGCGTCACTTTCCCTATCCCCTCCCCGCATCCTCATCGCTCCCGTCTGAGTGTGGCATCCGTTTGTTTACAACCAAGGCACGGTGGAAGCGCCACCATGTCCCAGCTGACCAATGAGGCGTCACTTTCCCTATCCCCTCCCCGCAGCCACATCGCTCCCACCTGTGTGTGGCAGCCGTTTGTTTACATCCAAGGTACAGTGGATGCGCCACCATGTCCCAGCTGACCAATGAGGCGTCACTTTCCCTATCCCCTCCCCGCAGCCTCATCGCTCCCACCTGTGTGTGGCAGCCGTTTGCTTACATCCAAGGCACGGTGGAAGCGCCACCATGTCCCAGCTGACCAATGAGGCGTCACTTTCCCTATCCCCTCCCCGCAGCCTCATCGCTCCCACATGTGTGTGGCAGCCGTTTGTTTACATCCAAGGCACGGTGGAAGCGCCACCATGTCCCAGCTGACCAATGAGGCGTCACTTTCCCTATCCCCTCCCCGCAGCCTCGTCGCTCCCGTCTGTGTGTGGCAGCCGTTTGTTTACATCCAAGGCACAGTGAAAGCGCCACCATGTCCCAGCTGACCAATGAGGCGTCACTTTCCCTATCCCCTCCCCACAGCCTCATCGCTCCCACCTGTGTGTGGCAGCCGTTTGTTTACATCCAAGGCACGGTGGAAGCGCCACCATGTCCCAGCTGACCAATGAGGCGTCACTTTCCCTATCCCCTCCCCGCAGCCTCATCGCTCCCACCTGTGTGTGGCAGCCGTTTGTTTACATCCAAGGCACGGTGGATGCGCCACCATGTCCCAGCTGACCAATGAGGCGTCACTTTCCCTATCCCCTCCCCGCAGCCACATCGCTCCCGTCTGTGTGTGGCAGTCGTTTGTTTACATCCAAGGCACGGTGGAAGCGCCACCAAGTCCCTGCTGACCAATGAGGCGTCACTTTCCCTATCCACTCCCCGCAGCCACATCGCTCCCGTCTGTGTGTGGCAGCCGTTTGTTAACATCCAAGGCACGGTGGAAGCGCCACCATGTCCCAGCTGACCAATGAGGCGTCACTTTCCCTATCCCCTCCTCGCAGCCTCATCGCTCCCGTCTGTGTGTGGCAGCCGTTTGTTTACATCCAAGTCACGGCGGAAGCGCCACCATGTCCCAGCTGACCAATGAGGCGTCACTTTCCCTATCCCCTCCCCGCAGCCTCGTCGCTCCCGTCTGTGTGTGGCAGCCGTTTGTTTACATCCAAGGCACGGTGGAAGCGCCACCATGTCCCAGCTGACCAATGAGGCGTCACTTTCCCTATCCCCTCCCCGCAGCCTCATCGCTCCCGTCTGTGTGTGGCAGCCGTTTGTTTACATCCAAGGCACGGTGGAAGCGCCACCATGACCCAGCCGACCAATGAGGCGTCACTTTCCCTATCCCCTCCCCACAGCCTCATCGCTCCCGTCTGAGTGTGGCAGCTGTTTGTTTACATCCAAGGCACAGTGGAAGCGTCACCATGTCCCAGCTGACCAATGAGGCGTCACTTTCCCTATCCCCTCCCCGCAGCCTCATCGCTCCCACCTGTGTGTGGCAGCCGTTTGTTTACATCCAAGGCACGGTGGAAGCGCCACCATGACCCAGCTGACCAATGAGGCGTCACTTTCCCTATCCCCTCCCCGCAGCCTCATCGCTTCCGCCTGTGTGTGGCAGCCGTTTGTTTACATCCAAGGCACGGTGGAAGCGCCACCATGTCCCAGCTGACCAATGAGGCGTCACTTTCCCTATCCCCTCCCCACAGCCTCATCGCTCCCGTCTGTGTGTGGCAGCCGTTTGTTTACATCCAAGGCACGGTGATAGCGCCACCATGTCCCAGCTGACCAATGAGGCGTCACTTTCCCTATCCCCTCCCCGCAGCCCATCGCTCCCACCTGTGTGTGGCAGCCGTTTGTTTACATCCAAGGCACAGTGGAAGCGCCACCATGTCCCAGCTGACCAATGAGGCGTCACTTTCCCTATCCCCTCCCCGCAGCCTCGTCGCTCCCACCTGTGTGTGGCAGCCGTTTGTTTACATCCAAGGCACGGTGGAAGCGCCACCATGACCCAGCCGACCAATGAGGCGTCACTTTCCCTATCCCTCCCCACAGCCTCATCGCTCCCGTCTGTGTGAGGCAGCCGTTTGTTTACATCCAAGGCACGGTGGAAGCGCCACCATGTCCCAGCTGACCAATGAGGCGTCACTTTCCCTATCCCCTCCCCGCAGCCTCATCGCTCCCGTCTGTGTGTGGCAGCCGTTTGTTTACAAGCAAGGCACGGTGGTCGCGCCACCATGTCCCAGCTGACCAATGAGGCGTCATTTTCCCTATCCCCTCCCCGCAGCCCATCGCTCCCACCTGTGTGTGGCAGCCGTTTGTTTACATCCAAGGCACAGTGGAAGCGCCACCATGTCCCAGCTGACCAATGAGGCGTCACTTTCCCTATCCCCTCCCCGCAGCCTCGTCGCTCCCACCTGTGTGTGGCAGCCGTTTGTTTACATCCAAGGCACAGTGGAAGCGCCACCATGTCCCAGCTGACCAATGAGGCGTCACTTTCCCTATCCCCTCCCCGCACCCTAATCGCTCCCACCTGTGTGTGGCAGCCGTTTGTTTACATCCAAGGCACGGTAGAAGCGCCACCATGTCCCAGCTGACCAATGAGGCGTCACTTTCCCTATCCCCTCCCCGCAGCCTCGTCGCTCCCACCTGTGTGTGGCAGCCGTTTGTTTACATCCAAGGCACAGTGGAAGCGCCACCATGTCCCAGCTGACCAATGAGGCGTCACTTTCCCTATCCCCTCCCCGCACCCTAATCGCTCCACCTGTGTGTGGCAGCCGTTTGTTTACATCCAAGGCACGGTAGAAGCGCCACCATGTCCCAGCTGACCAATGAGGCGTCACTTTCGCTATCCCCTCCCCGCACCCTCATCGCTCCCACCTGTGTGTGGCAGCCGTTTGTTTACATCCAAGGCACGGTGGAAGCGCCACCATGTCCCAGCTGACCAATGAAGCACCACTTTCCCTATCCCCTCCTTACAGCCTCATCGCTCCCACCTGTGTGTGGCAGCCGTTTGTTTACATCCAAGGTACAGTGGAAGCGCCACCATGTCCCAGCTGACCAATGAGGCGTCACTTTCCCTATCCCCTCCCCGCAGCCTCATCGCTCCCGTCTGTGTGTGGCATCCGTTTGTTTACATCCAAGGTACAGTGGAAGCGCCACCATGTCCCAGCTGACCAATGAGGCGTCACTTTCCCTATGCCCTCCCCACAGCCTCATCGCTCCCACCTGTGTGTGTCAGCCGTTTGTTTACATCCAAGGCACGGTGGAAGCGCCATCATGTCCCAGCAGACCAATGAGGCGTCACTTTCCCTATCCCCTCCCCGCATCCTCATCGCTCCCGTCTGTGTGTGGCATCCGTTTGTTTACATCCAAGGCACGGTGAAAGCGCCACCATGTCCCAGCTGACCAATGAGGCGTCACTTTCCCTATCCCCTCCCCGCAGCCACATCGTTCCCACCTGTGTGTGGCAGCCGTTTGTTTACATCCAAGGTACAGTGGAAGCGCCACCATGTCCCAGCTGACCAATGAGGCGTCACTTTCCCTATCCCCTCCCCGCTGCCTCATCGCTCCCACCTGTGTGTGGCAGCCGTTTGTTTACATCCAAGGCACGGTGGAAGCGCCACCATGTCCCAGCTGACCAATGAGGCGTCACTTTCCCTATCCCCTCCCCGCAACCTCATCGCTCCCGTCTGTGTGTGGCATCCGTTTGTTTACATCCAAGGTACAGTGGAAGCGCCACCATGTCCCAGCTGACCAATGAGGCGTCACTTTCCCTATCCCCTCCCCACAGCCTCATCGCTCCCACCTGTGTGTGGCAGCCGTTTGTTTACATCCAAGGCACGGTGGAAGCGCCACCATGTCCCAGCTGACCAATGAGGCGTCACTTTCCCTATCCCCTCCCCGCACCCTAATCGCTCCCACCTGTGTGTGGCAGCCGTTTGTTTACATCCAAGGCACGGTAGAAGCGCCACCATGTCCCAGCTGACCAATGAGGCGTCACTTTCCCTATCCCCTCCCCGCACCCTCATCGCTCCCACCTGTGTGTGGCAGCCGTTTGTTTACATCCAAGGCACGGTGGAAGCGCCACCATGTCCCAGCTGACCAATGAGGCACCACTTTCCCTATCCCCTCCTTACAGCCTCATCGCTGCCACCTGTGTGTGGCAGCCGTTTGTTTACATCCAAGGTACAGTGGAAGCGCCACCATGTCCCAGCTGACCAATGAGGCGTCACTTTCCCTATCCCCTCCCCGCAGCCTCATCGCTCCCGTCTGTGTGTGGCATCCGTTTGTTTACATCCAAGGTACAGTGGAAGCGCCACCATGTCCCAGCTGACCAATGAGGCGTCACTTTCCCTATCCCCTCCCCACAGCCTCATCGCTCCCACCTGTGTGTGGCAGCCGTTTGTTTACATCCAAGGCACGGTGGAAGCGCCATCATGTCCCAGCTGACCAATGAGGCGTCACTTTCCCTATCCCCTCCCCGCATCCTCATCGCTCCCGTCTGTGTGTGGCATCCGTTTGTTTACATCCAAGGCACGGTGGAAGCGCCACCATGTCCCAGCTGACCAATGAGGCGTCACATTCCCTATCCCCTCCCCGCAGCCACATCGCTCCCACCTGTGTGTGGCAGCCGTTTGTTTACATCCAAGGTACAGTGGAAGAGCGACCATGTCCCAGCTGACCAATGAGGCGTCACTTTCCCTATCCCCTCCCCGCAGCCTCATCGCTCCCACCTGTGTGTGGCAGCCGTTTGTTTACATCCAAGGCACGGTGGAAGCGCCACCATGTCCCAGCTGACCAATGAGGCGTCACTTTCCCTATCCCCTCCCCGCAACCTCATCGCTCCCGTCTGTGTGTGGCATCCGTTTGTTTACATCCAAGGTACAGTGGAAGCGCCACCATGTCCCAGCTGACCAATGAGGCGTCACTTTCCCTATCCCCTCCCCACAGCCTCATCGCTCCCACCTGTGTGTGGCAGCCGTTTGTTTACATCCAAAGCACGGTGGAAGCGCCATCATGTCCCAGCTGAGCCATGAGGCGTCACTTTCCCTATCCCCTCCCCGCATCCTCATCGCTCCCGTCTGTGTGTGGCATCCGTTTGTTTACAACCAAGGCACGGTGGAAGCGCCACCGTGTCCCAGCTGACCAATGAGGCGTCACTTTCCCTATCCCCTCCCCGCAGCCACATCGCTCCCACCTGTGTGTGGCAGCCGTTTGTTTACATCCAAGGTACAGTGGAAGCGCCACCATGTCCCAGCTGACCAATGAGGCGTCACTTTCCCTATCCCCTCCCCGCAGCCTCATCGCTCCCACCTGTGTGTGGCAGCCGTTTGCTTACATCCAAGGCACGGTGGAAGCGCCACCATGTCCCAGCTGACCAATGAGGCGTCACTTTCCCTATCCCCTCCCCGCAGCCTCATCGCTCCCACATGTGTGTGGCAGCCGTTTGTTTACATCCAAGGCACGGTGGAAGCGCCACCATGTCCCAGCTGACCAATGAGGCGTCACTTTCCCTATCCCCTCCCCGCAGCCTCGTCGCTCCCGTCTGTGTGTGACAGCCGTTTGTTTACATCCAAGGCACAGTGAATGCGCCACCATGTCCCAGCTGACCAATGAGGCGTCACTTTCCCTATCCCCTCCCCACAGCCTCATCGCTCCCACCTGTGTGTGGCAGCCGTTTGTTTACATCCAAGGCACTGTGGAAGCGCCACCATGTCACAGCTGACCAATGAGGCGTCACTTTCCCTATCCCCTCCCCGCAGCCTCATCGCTCCCACCTGTGTGTGGCAGCCGTTTGTTTACATCCAAGGCACGGTGGAAGCGCCACCATGTCCCAGCTGACCAATGAGGCGTCACTTTCCCTATCCCCTCCCCGCAGCCACATCGCTCCCGTCTGTGTGTGGCAGTCGTTTGTTTACATCCAAGGCACGGTGGAAGCGCCACCAAGTCCCTGCTGACCAATGAGGCGTCACTTTCCCTATCCACTCCCCGCAGCCACATCGCTCCCGTCTGTGTGTGGCAGCCGTTTGTTTACATCCAAGTCACGGCGGAAGCGCCACCATGTCCCAGCTGACCAATGAGGCGTCACTTTCCCTATCCCCTCCCCGCAGCCTCGTCGCTCCCGTCTGTGTGTGGCAGCCGTTTGTTTACATCCAAGGCACGGTGGAAGCGCCACCATGTCCCAGCTGACCAATGAGGCGTCACTTTCCCTATCCCCTCCCCGCAGCCTCATCGCTCCCGTCTGTGTGTGGCAGCCGTTTGTTTACATCCAAGGCACGGTGGAAGCGCCACCATGACCCAGCCGACCAATGAGGCGTCACTTTCCCTATCCCCTCCCCACAGCCTCATCGCTCCCACCTGTGTGTGGCAGCCGTTTGTTTACATCCAAGGCACGGTGGAAGCGCCACCATGTCCCAGCTGACCAATGAGGCACCACTTTCCCTATCCCCTCCTTACAGCCTCATCGCTGCCACCTGTGTGTGGCAGCCGTTTGTTTACATCCAAGGTACAGTGGAAGCGCCACCATGTCCCAGCTGACCAATGAGGCGTCACTTTCCCTATCCCCTCCCCGCAGCCTCATCGCTCCCGTCTGTGTGTGGCATCCGTTTGTTTACATCCAAGGTACAGTGGAAGCGCCACCATGTCCCAGCTGACCAATGAGGCGTCACTTTCCCTATCCCCTCCCCACAGCCTCATCGCTCCCACCTGTGTGTGGCAGCCGTTTGTTTACATCCAAGGCACGGTGGAAGCGCCATCATGTCCCAGCTGACCAATGAGGCGTCACTTTCCCTATCCCCTCCCCGCATCCTCATCGCTCCCGTCTGTGTGTGGCATCCGTTTGTTTACATCCAAGGCACGGTGGAAGCGCCACCATGTCCCAGCTGACCAATGAGGCGTCACATTCCCTATCCCCTCCCCGCAGCCACATCGCTCCCACCTGTGTGTGGCAGCCGTTTGTTTACATCCAAGGTACAGTGGAAGAGCGACCATGTCCCAGCTGACCAATGAGGCGTCACTTTCCCTATCCCCTCCCCGCAGCCTCATCGCTCCCACCTGTGTGTGGCAGCCGTTTGTTTACATCCAAGGCACGGTGGAAGCGCCACCATGTCCCAGCTGACCAATGAGGCGTCACTTTCCCTATCCCCTCCCCGCAACCTCATCGCTCCCGTCTGTGTGTGGCATCCGTTTGTTTACATCCAAGGTACAGTGGAAGCGCCACCATGTCCCAGCTGACCAATGAGGCGTCACTTTCCCTATCCCCTCCCCACAGCCTCATCGCTCCCACCTGTGTGTGGCAGCCGTTTGTTTACATCCAAAGCACGGTGGAAGCGCCATCATGTCCCAGCTGAGCCATGAGGCGTCACTTTCCCTATCCCCTCCCCGCATCCTCATCGCTCCCGTCTGTGTGTGGCATCCGTTTGTTTACAACCAAGGCACGGTGGAAGCGCCACCGTGTCCCAGCTGACCAATGAGGCGTCACTTTCCCTATCCCCTCCCCGCAGCCACATCGCTCCCACCTGTGTGTGGCAGCCGTTTGTTTACATCCAAGGTACAGTGGAAGCGCCACCATGTCCCAGCTGACCAATGAGGCGTCACTTTCCCTATCCCCTCCCCGCAGCCTCATCGCTCCCACCTGTGTGTGGCAGCCGTTTGCTTACATCCAAGGCACGGTGGAAGCGCCACCATGTCCCAGCTGACCAATGAGGCGTCACTTTCCCTATCCCCTCCCCGCAGCCTCATCGCTCCCACATGTGTGTGGCAGCCGTTTGTTTACATCCAAGGCACGGTGGAAGCGCCACCATGTCCCAGCTGACCAATGAGGCGTCACTTTCCCTATCCCCTCCCCGCAGCCTCGTCGCTCCCGTCTGTGTGTGACAGCCGTTTGTTTACATCCAAGGCACAGTGAATGCGCCACCATGTCCCAGCTGACCAATGAGGCGTCACTTTCCCTATCCCCTCCCCACAGCCTCATCGCTCCCACCTGTGTGTGGCAGCCGTTTGTTTACATCCAAGGCACTGTGGAAGCGCCACCATGTCACAGCTGACCAATGAGGCGTCACTTTCCCTATCCCCTCCCCGCAGCCTCATCGCTCCCACCTGTGTGTGGCAGCCGTTTGTTTACATCCAAGGCACGGTGGAAGCGCCACCATGTCCCAGCTGACCAATGAGGCGTCACTTTCCCTATCCCCTCCCCGCAGCCACATCGCTCCCGTCTGTGTGTGGCAGTCGTTTGTTTACATCCAAGGCACGGTGGAAGCGCCACCAAGTCCCTGCTGACCAATGAGGCGTCACTTTCCCTATCCACTCCCCGCAGCCACATCGCTCCCGTCTGTGTGTGGCAGCCGTTTGTTAACATCCAAGGCACCGTGGAAGCGCCACCATGTCCCAGCTGACCAATGAGGCGTCACTTTCCCTATCCCCTCCCCGCAGCCTCATCGCTCCCGTCTGTGTGTGGCAGCCGTTTGTTTACATCCAAGTCACGGCGGAAGCGCCACCATGTCCCAGCTGACCAATGAGGCGTCACTTTCCCTATCCCCTCCCCGCAGCCTCGTCGCTCCCGTCTGTGTGTGGCAGCCGTTTGTTTACATCCAAGGCACGGTGGAAGCGCCACCATGTCCCAGCTGACCAATGAGGCGTCACTTTCCCTATCCCCTCCCCGCAGCCTCATCGCTCCCGTCTGTGTGTGGCAGCCGTTTGTTTACATCCAAGGCACGGTGGAAGCGCCACCATGACCCAGCCGACCAATGAGGCGTCACTTTCCCTATCCCCTCCCCACAGCCTCATCGCTCCCGTCTGAGTGTGGCAGCCGTTTGTTTACATCCAAGGCACAGTGGAAGCGTCACCATGTCCCAGCTGACCAATGAGGCGTCACTTTCCCTATCCCCTCCCCGCAGCCTCATCGCTCCCACCTGTGTGTGGCAGCCGTTTGTTTACATCCAAGGCACGGTGGAAGCGCCACCATGACCCAGCTGACCAATGAGGCGTCACTTTCCCTATCCCCTCCCCGCAGCCTCATCGCTCCCGCCTGTGTGTGGCAGCCGTTTGTTTACATCCAAGGCACGGTGGAAGCGCCACCATGTCCCAGCTGACCAATGAGGCGTCACTTTCCCTATCCCCTCCCCGCAGCCTCATCGCTCCCGTCTGTGTGTGGCAGCCGTTTGTTTACATCCAAGGCACGGTGGTAGCGCCACCATGTCCCAGCTGACCAATGAGGCGTCACTTTCCCTATCCCCTCCCCGCAGCCCATCGCTCCCACCTGTGTGTGGCAGCCGTTTGTTTACATCCAAGGCACAGTGGAAGCGCCTCCATGTCCCAGCTGACCAATGAGGCGTCACTTTCCCTATCCCCTCCAAGCAGCCTCGTCGCTCCCACCTGTGTGTGGCAGCCGTTTGTTTACATCCAAGGCACGGTGGAAGCGCCACCATGACCCAGCCGACCAATGAGGCGTCACTTTCTCTATCCCCTCCCCACAGCCTCATCGCTCCCGTCTGTGTGAGGCAGCCGTTTGTTTACATCCAAGGCACGGTGGAAGCGCCACCATGTCCCAGCTGACCAATGAGGCGTCACTTTCCCTATCCCCTCCCCGCAGCCTCATCGCTCCCGTCTGTGTGTGGCAGCCGTTTGTTTACATGCAAGGCAGGGTGGTCGCGCCACCATGTCCCAGCTGACCAATGAGGCGTCATTTTCCCTATCCCCTCCCCGCAGACCATCGCTCCCACCTGTGTGTGGCAGCCGTTTGTTTACATCCAAGGCACAGTGGAAGCGCCACCATGTCCCAGCTGACCAATGAGGCGTCACTTTCCCTATCCCCTCCCCGCAGCCTCGTCGCTCCCACCTGTGTGTGGCAGCCGTTTGTTTACATCCAAGGCACAGTGGAAGCGCCACCATGTCCCAGCTGACCAATGAGGCGTCACTTTCCCTATCCCCTCCCCGCACCCTAATCGCTCCCACCTGTGTGTGGCAGCCGTTTGTTTACATCCAAGGCACGGTAGAAGCGCCACCATGTCCCAGCTGACCAATGAGGCGTCACTTTCCCTATCCCCTCCCCGCATCCTCATCGCTCCCACCTGTGTGTGGCAGCCGTTTGTTTACATCCAAGGCACAGTGGAAGCGCCACCATGTCCCAGCTGACCAATGAGGCGTCACTTTCCCTATCCCCTCCCCGCAGCCTCGTCGCTCCCACCTGTGTGTGGCAGCCGTTTGTTTACATCCAAGGCACAGTGGAAGCGCCACCATGTCCCAGCTGACCAATGAGGCGTCACTTTCC
This sequence comes from Meconema thalassinum, assembly GCA_946902985.2. Lineage (NCBI taxonomy): Eukaryota > Metazoa > Arthropoda > Insecta > Orthoptera > Tettigoniidae > Meconema > Meconema thalassinum. The sequence continues at coordinate 20,735,185 of OX336397.1, forward strand.
CTATCCCCTCCCCGCACCCTCATCGCTCCCACCTGTGTGTGGCAGCCGTTTGTCTACATCCAAGGCACGGTAGAAGCGCCACAATGTCCCAGCTGACCAATGAGGCGTCACTTTCCCTATCCCCTCCCCGCAGCCTCGTCGCTCCCACCTGTGTGTGGCAGCCGTTTGTTTACATCCAAGGCACAGTGGAAGCGCCACCATGTCCCAGCTGACCAATGAGGCGTCACTTTCCCTATCCCCTCCCCGCACCCTCATCGCTCCCACCTGTGTGTGGCAGCCGTTTGTTTACATCCAAGGCACGGTGGAAGCGCCACCATGTCCCAGCTGACCAATGAGGCACCACTTTCCCTATCCACTCCCCACAGCCTCATCGCTCCCACCTGTGTGTGGCAGCCGTTTGTTTACATCCAAGGTACAGTGGAAGCGCCACCATGTCCCAGCTGACCAATGAGGCGTCACTTTCCCTATCCCCTCCCCGCAGCCTCATCGCTCCCGTCTGTGTGTGTCATCCGTTTGTTTACATCCAAGGTACAGTGGAAGCGCCACCATGACCCAGCCGACCAATGAGGCGTCACTTTCCCTATCCCCTCCCCACAGCCTCATCGCTCCCGTCTGAGTGTGGCAGCCGTTTGTTTACATCCAAGGCACAGTGGAAGCGTCACCATGTCCCAGCTGACCAATGAGGCGTCACTTTCCCTATCCCCTCCCCGCAGCCTCATCGCTCCCACCTGTGTGTGGCAGCCGTTTGTTTACATCCAAGGCACGGTGGAAGCGCCACCATGACCCAGCTGACCAATGAGGCGTCACTTTCCCTATCCCCTCCCCGCAGCCTCATCGCTCCCGCCTGTGTGTGGCAGCCGTTTGTTTACATCCAAGGCACGGTGGAAGCGCCACCATGTCCCAGCTGACCAATGAGGCGTCACTTTCCCTATCCCCTCCCCGCAGCCTCATCGCTCCCGTCTGTGTGTGGCAGCCGTTTGTTTACATCCAAGGCACGGTGGTAGCGCCACCATGTCCCAGCTGACCAATGAGGCGTCACTTTCCCTATCCCCTCCCCGCAGCCCATCGCTCCCACCTGTGTGTGGCAGCCGTTTGTTTACATCCAAGGCACAGTGGAAGCGCCTCCATGTCCCAGCTGACCAATGAGGCGTCACTTTCCCTATCCCCTCCAAGCAGCCTCGTCGCTCCCACCTGTGTGTGGCAGCCGTTTGTTTACATCCAAGGCACGGTGGAAGCGCCACCATGACCCAGCCGACCAATGAGGCGTCACTTTCTCTATCCCCTCCCCACAGCCTCATCGCTCCCGTCTGTGTGAGGCAGCCGTTTGTTTACATCCAAGGCACGGTGGAAGCGCCACCATGTCCCAGCTGACCAATGAGGCGTCACTTTCCCTATCCCCTCCCCGCAGCCTCATCGCTCCCGTCTGTGTGTGGCAGCCGTTTGTTTACATGCAAGGCAGGGTGGTCGCGCCACCATGTCCCAGCTGACCAATGAGGCGTCATTTTCCCTATCCCCTTCCCGCAGACCATCGCTCCCACCTGTGTGTGGCAGCCGTTTGTTTACATCCAAGGCACAGTGGAAGCGCCACCATGTCCCAGCTGACCAATGAGGCGTCACTTTCCCTATCCCCTCCCCGCAGCCTCGTCGCTCCCACCTGTGTGTGGCAGCCGTTTGTTTACATCCAAGGCACAGTGGAAGCGCCACCATGTCCCAGCTGACCAATGAGGCGTCACTTTCCCTATCCCCTCCCCGCACCCTAATCGCTCCCACCTGTGTGTGGCAGCCGTTTGTTTACATCCAAGGCACGGTAGAAGCGCCACCATGTCCCAGCTGACCAATGAGGCGTCACTTTCCCTATCCCCTCCCCGCATCCTCATCGCTCCCACCTGTGTGTGGCAGCCGTTTGTTTACATCCAAGGCACAGTGGAAGCGCCACCATGTCCCAGCTGACCAATGAGGCGTCACTTTCCCTATCCCCTCCCCGCAGCCTCGTCGCTCCCACCTGTGTGTGGCAGCCGTTTGTTTACATCCAAGGCACAGTGGAAGCGCCACCATGTCCCAGCTGACCAATGAGGCGTCACTTTCCCTATCCCCTCCCCGCACCCTCATCGCTCCCACCTGTGTGTGGCAGCCGTTTGTCTACATCCAAGGCACGGTAGAAGCGCCACAATGTCCCAGCTGACCAATGAGGCGTCACTTTCCCTATCCCCTCCCCGCAGCCTCGTCGCTCCCACCTGTGTGTGGCAGCCGTTTGTTTACATCCAAGGCACAGTGGAAGCGCCACCATGTCCCAGCTGACCAATGAGGCGTCACTTTCCCTATCCCCTCCCCGCACCCTCATCGCTCCCACCTGTGTGTGGCAGCCGTTTGTTTACATCCAAGGCACGGTGGAAGCGCCACCATGTCCCAGCTGACCAATGAGGCACCACTTTCCCTATCCACTCCCCACAGCCTCATCGCTCCCACCTGTGTGTGGCAGCCGTTTGTTTACATCCAAGGTACAGTGGAAGCGCCACCATGTCCCAGCTGACCAATGAGGCGTCACTTTCCCTATCCCCTCCCCGCAGCCTCATCGCTCCCGTCTGTGTGTGTCATCCGTTTGTTTACATCCAAGGTACAGTGGAAGCGCCACCATGTCCCAGCTGACCAATGAGGCGTCACTTTCCCTATCCCCTCCCCACAGCCTCATCGCTCCCACCTGTGTGTGGCAGCCGTTTGTTTACAACCAAGGCACGGTGGAAGCGCCATCATGTCCCAGCTGACCAATGAGTCGTCACTTTCCCTATCCCCTCCACGCATCCTCATCGCTCCCGTCTGTGTGTGGCATCCGTTTGTTTACATCCAAGGCACGGTGGAAGCGCCACCATGTCCCAGCTGACCAATGAGGCGTCACTTTCCCTATCCCCTCCCCGCAGCCACATCGCTCCCACCTGTTTGTGGCAGCCGTTTGTTTACATCCAAGGTACAGTGGAAGCGCAACCATGTCCCAGCTGACCAATGAGGCGTCACTTTCCCTATCCCCTCCCCGCAGCCTCATCGCTCCCACCTGTGTGTGGCAGCCGTTTGTTTACATCCAAGGCACGGTGGAAGCGCCACCATGTCCCAGCTGACCAATGAGGCGTCACTTTCCCTATCCCCTCCCCGCAGTCTCATCGCTCCCGTCTGTGTGTGGCATCCGTTTGTTTACATCCAAGGTACAGTGGAAGCGCCACCATGTCCCAGCTGACCAATGAGGCGTCACTTTCCCTATCCCCTCCCCACAGCCTCATCGCTCCCACCTGTGTGTGGCAGCCGTTTGTTTACGTCCAAGGCACGGTGGAAGCGCCATCATGTCCCAGCTGACCAATGAGGCGTCACTTTCCCTATCCCCTCCCCGCATCCTCATCGCTCCCGTCTTTGTGTGGCATCCGTTTGTTTACATCCAAGGCACGGTGGAAGCGCCACAATGTCCCAGCTGACCAATGAGGCGTCACTTTCCCTGTCCCCTCCCCGCAGCCACATCGCTCCCACCTGTGTGTGGCAGCCGTTTGTTTACATCCAAGGTACAGTGGAAGCGCCACCATGTCGCAGCTGACCAATGAGGCGTCACTTTCCCTATCTTCTCCCCGCAGCCTCATCGCTCCCACCTGTGTGTGGCAGCCGTTTGTATACATCCAAGGCACGGTGGAAGCGCCACCATGTCCCAGCTGACCAATGAGGCGTCACTTTCCCTATCCCCTCCCCACAGCCTCATCGCTCCCGTCTGAGTGTGGCAGCCGTTTGTTTACATCCAAGGCTCGGTGGAAGCGCCACCATGTCCCAGCTGACCAATGAGGCGTCACTTTCCCTATCCCCTCCCCGCAGCCTCATCGCTCAGGTCTGTGTGTGGCAGCCGTTTGTTTACATCCAAGGCACGGTGGAAGCGCCACCATGTCCCAGCTGACCAATGAGGCACCACTTTCCCTATCCCCTCCCCGCAGCCTCATCGGTCCCGTCTGTGTGTGGCAGCCGTTTGTTTACATCCAAGGCACGGTGGAAGCGCCACCATGTCCCAGCTGACCAATGAGGCACCACTTTCCCTATCCCCTCCCCGCAGCCTCATCGCTCCCTTCTGAGAGTGGCAGCCGTTTGTTTACATCCAAGGCTCGGTGGAAGCGCCACCATGTCCCAGCTGACCAATGAGGCGTCACTTTCCCTATCCCCTCCCCGCAGCCTCATCGCTCCCGTCTGTGTGTGGCAGCCGTTTGTTTACATCCAAGGCACGGTGGAAGCGCCACCATGTCCCAGCTGACCAATGAGGCGTCACTTTCCCTATCCCCTCCCCGCCGCCTCGTCGCTCCCGTCTGTGTGTGGCAGCCGTTTGTTTACATCCAAGGCACAGTGAAAGCGCCACCATGTCCCAGCTGACAAATGAGGCGTCACTTTCCCTATCCCCTCCCCACAGCCTCATCGCTCCCACCTGTGTGTGGCAGCCGTTTGTTTACATCCAAGGCACGGTGGAAGCGCCACCATGTCCCAGCTGACCAATGAGGCGTCACTTTCCCTATCCCCTCCCCGCAGCCTCATCGCTCCCACCTGTGTGTGGCAGCCGTTTGTTTACATCCAAGGCACGGTGGAAGCGCCACCATGTCCCAGCTGACCAATGAGGCGTCACTTTCCCTATCCCCTCCCCGCAGCCACATCGCTCCCGTCTGTGTGTGGCAGTCGTTTGTTTACATCCAAGGCACGGTGGAAGCGCCACCAAGTCCCTGCTGACCAATGAGGCGTCACTTTCCCTATCCCCTCCCCGCAGCCACATCGCTCCCGTCTGTGTGTGGCAGCCGTTTGTTTACATCCAAGGCACGGTGGAAGCGCCACCATGACCCAGCTGACCAATGAGGCGTCACTTTCCCTATCCCCTCCCCGCAGCCTCATCGCTCCCGTCTGTGTGTGGCAGCCGTTTGTTTACATACAAGGCACGGCGGAAGCGCCACCATGTCCCAGCTGACCAATGAGGCGTCACTTTCCCTATCCCCTCCCCGCAGCCTCGTCGTTCCCGTCTGTGTGTGGCAGCCGTTTGTTTACATCCAAGGCACGGTGGAAGCGCCACCATGTCCCAGCTGACCAATGAGGCGTCACTTTCCCTATCCCCTCCCCGCAGCCTCATCGCTCCCGTCTGTGTGTGGCAGCCGCTTGTTTACATCCAAGGCACGGTGGAAGCGCCACCATGACCCAGCCGACCAATGAGGCGTCACTTTCCCTATCCCCTCCCCACAGCCTCATCGCTCCCGTCTGAGTGTGGCAGCCGTTTGTTTACATCCAAGGCTCGGTGGAAGCGCCACCATGTCCCAGCTGACCAATGAGGCGTCACTTTCCCTATCCCCTCCCCGCAGCCTCATCGCTCAGGTCTGTGTGTGGCAGCCGTTTGTTTACATCCAAGGCACGGTGGAAGCGCCACCATGTCCCAGCTGACCAATGAGGCGTCACTTTCCCTATCCCCTCCCCGCACCCTCATCGCTCCCACCTGTGTGTGGCAGCCGTTTGTCTACATCCAAGGCACGGTAGAAGCGCCACAATGTCCCAGCTGACCAATGAGGCGTCACTTTCCCTATCCCCTCCCCGCAGCCTCGTCGCTCCCACCTGTGTGTGGCAGCCGTTTGTTTACATCCAAGGCACAGTGGAAGCGCCACCATGTCCCAGCTGACCAATGAGGCGTCACTTTCCCTATCCCCTCCCCGCACCCTCATCGCTCCCACCTGTGTGTGGCAGCCGTTTGTTTACATCCAAGGCACGGTGGAAGCGCCACCATGTCCCAGCTGACCAATGAGGCACCACTTTCCCTATCCACTCCCCACAGCCTCATCGCTCCCACCTGTGTGTGGCAGCCGTTTGTTTACATCCAAGGTACAGTGGAAGCGCCACCATGTCCCAGCTGACCAATGAGGCGTCACTTTCCCTATCCCCTCCCCGCAGCCTCATCGCTCCCGTCTGTGTGTGTCATCCGTTTGTTTACATCCAAGGTACAGTGGAAGCGCCACCATGTCCCAGCTGACCAATGAGGCGTCACTTTCCCTATCCCCTCCCCACAGCCTCATCGCTCCCACCTGTGTGTGGCAGCCGTTTGTTTACAACCAAGGCACGGTGGAAGCGCCATCATGTCCCAGCTGACCAATGAGTCGTCACTTTCCCTATCCCCTCCACGCATCCTCATCGCTCCCGTCTGTGTGTGGCATCCGTTTGTTTACATCCAAGGCACGGTGGAAGCGCCACCATGTCCCAGCTGACCAATGAGGCGTCACTTTCCCTATCCCCTCCCCGCAGCCACATCGCTCCCACCTGTGTGTGGCAGCCGTTTGTTTACATCCAAGGTACAGTGGAAGCGCAACCATGTCCCAGCTGACCAATGAGGCGTCACTTTCCCTATCCCCTCCCCGCAGCCTCATCGCTCCCACCTGTGTGTGGCAGCCGTTTGTTTACATCCAAGGCACGGTGGAAGCGCCACCATGTCCCAGCTGACCAATGAGGCGTCACTTTCCCTATCCCCTCCCCGCAGTCTCATCGCTCCCGTCTGTGTGTGGCATCCGTTTGTTTACATCCAAGGTACAGTGGAAGCGCCACCATGTCCCAGCTGACCAATGAGGCGTCACTTTCCCTATCCCCTCCCCACAGCCTCATCGCTCCCACCTGTGTGTGGCAGCCGTTTGTTTACGTCCAAGGCACGGTGGAAGCGCCATCATGTCCCAGCTGACCAATGAGGCGTCACTTTCCCTATCCCCTCCCCGCATCCTCATCGCTCCCGTCTTTGTGTGGCATCCGTTTGTTTACATCCAAGGCACGGTGGAAGCGCCACAATGTCCCAGCTGACCAATGAGGCGTCACTTTCCCTGTCCCCTCCCCGCAGCCACATCGCTCCCACCTGTGTGTGGCAGCTGTTTGTTTACATCCAAGGTACAGTGGAAGCGCCACCATGTCGCAGCTGACCAATGAGGCGTCACTTTCCCTATCTTCTCCCCGCAGCCTCATCGCTCCCACCTGTGTGTGGCAGCCGTTTGTTTACATCCAAGGCACGGTGGAAGCGCCACCATGTCCCAGCTGACCAATGAGGCGTCACTTTCCCTATCCCCTCCCCACAGCCTCATCGCTCCCGTCTGAGTGTGGCAGCCGTTTGTTTACATCCAAGGCTCGGTGGAAGCGCCACCATGTCCCAGCTGACCAATGAGGCGTCACTTTCCCTATCCCCTCCCCGCAGCCTCATCGCTCAGGTCTGTGTGTGGCAGCCGTTTGTTTACATCCAAGGCACGGTGGAAGCGGCACCATGTCCCAGCTGACCAATGAGGCACCACTTTCCCTATCCCCTCCCCGCAGCCTCATCGGTCCCGTCTGTGTGTGGCAGCCGTTTGTTTACATCCAAGGCACGGTGGAAGCGCCACCATGTCCCAGCTGACCAATGAGGCACCACTTTCCCTATCCCCTCCCCGCAGCCTCATCGCTCCCTTCTGAGAGTGGCAGCCGTTTGTTTACATCCAAGGCTCGGTGGAAGCGCCACCATGTCCCAGCTGACCAATGAGGCGTCACTTTCCCTATCCCCTCCCCGCAGCCTCATCGCTCCCGTCTGTGTGTGGCAGCCGTTTGTTTACATCCAAGGCACGGTGGAAGCGCCACCATGTCCCAGCTGACCAATGAGGCGTCACTTTCCCTATCCCCTCCCCGCAGCCTCGTCGCTCCCGTCTGTGTGTGGCAGCCGTTTGTTTACATCCAAGGCACAGTGAAAGCGCGACCATGTCCCAGCTGACAAATGAGGCGTCACTTTCCCTATCCCCTCCCCACAGCCTCATCGCTCCCACCTGTGTGTGGCAGCTGTTTGTTTACATCCAAGGCACGGTGGAAGCGCCACCATGTCCCAGCTGACCAATGAGGCGTCACTTTCCCTATCCCCTCCCCGCAGCCTCATCGCTCCCACCTGTGTGTGGCAGCCGTTTGTTTACATCCAAGGCACGGTGGAAGCGCCACCATGTCCCAGCTGACCAATGAGGCGTCACTTTCCCTATCCCCTCCCCGCAGCCACATCGCTCCCGTCTGTGTGTGGCAGTCGTTTGTTTACATCCAAGGCACGGTGGAAGCGCCACCAAGTCCCTGCTGACCAATGAGGCGTCACTTTCCCTATCCCCTCCCCACAGCCTCATCGCTCCCGTCTGAGTGTGGCAGCCGTTTGTTTACATCCAAGGCTCAGTGGAAGCGTCACCATGTCCCAGCTGACCAATGAGGCGTCACTTTCCCTATCCCCTCCCCGCAGCCTCATCGCTCCCACCTGTGTGTGGCAGCCGTTGGTTTACATCCAAGGCACGGTGGAAGCGCCACCATGACCCAGCTGACCAATGAGGCGTCACTTTCCCTATCCCCTCCCCGCAGCCTCATCCCTCCCGTCTGTGTGTGGCAGCCGTTTGTTTACATCCAAGGCACGGTGGAAGCGCCACCAAGTCCCAGCTGACCAATGAGGCGTCACTTTCCCTATCCCCTCCCCGCAGCCTCATCGCTCCCGTCTGTGTGTGGCAGCCGTTTGTTTACATCCAAGGCACGGTGGTAGCGCCACCATGTCCCAGCTGACCAATGAGGCGTCACTTTCCCTATCCCCTCCCCGCAGCCCATCGCTCCCACCTGTGTGTGGCAGCCGTTTGTTTACATCCAAGGCACAGTGGAAGCGCCACCATGTCCCAGCTGACCAATGAGGCGTCACTTTCCCTATCCCCTCCCCGCAGCCTCGTCGCTCCCACCTGTGTGTGGCAGCCGTTTGTTTACATCCAAGGCACGGTGGAAGCGCCACCATGACCCAGCCGACCAATGAGGCGTCACATTCCCTATCCCCTCCCCACAGCCTCATCGCTCCCGTCTGTGTGTGGCAGCCGTTTGTTTACATCCAAGGCACGGTGGAAGCGCCACCATGTCCCAGCTGACCAATGAGGCGTCACTTTCCCTATCCCCTCCCCGCAGCCTCATCGCTCCCACCTGTGTGTGGCAGCCGTTTGTTTACATCCAAGGCACAGTGGAAGCGCCACCATGTCCCAGCTGACCAATGAGGCGTCACTTTCCCTATCCCCTCCCCGCACCCTCATCGCTCCCACCTGTGTGTGGCAGCCGTTTGTTTACATCCAAGGCACGGTAGAAGCGCCACCATGTCCCAGCTGACCAATGAGGCGTCACTTTCCCTATCCCCTCCCCGCATCCTCATCGCTCCCACCTGTGTGTGGCAGCCGTTTGTTTACATCCAAGGCACAGTGGAAGCGCCACCATGTCCCAGCTGACCAATGAGGCGTCACTTTCCCTATCCCCTCCCCGCAGCCTCGTCGCTCCCACCTGTGTGTGGCAGCCGTTTGTTTACATCCAAGGCACAGTGGAAGCGCCACCATGTCCCAGCTGACCAATGAGGCGTCACTTTCCCTATCCCCTCCCCGCACCCTCATCGCTCCCACCTGTGTGTGGCAGCCGTTTGTTTACATCCAAGGCACGGTAGAAGCGCCACCATGTCCCAGCTGACCAATAAGGCGTCACTTTCCCTATCCCCTCCCCGCAGCCTCGTCGCTCCCACCTGTGTGTGGCAGCCGTTTGTTTACATCCAAGGCACAGTGGAAGCGCCACCATGTCCCAGCTGACCAATGAGGCGTCACTTTCCCTATCCCCTCCCCGCACCCTCATCGCTCCCACCTGTGTGTGGCAGCCGTTTGTTTACATCCAAGGCACGGTGGAACAGCCACCATGTCCCAGCTGACCAATGAGGCACCACTTTCCCTATCCCCTCCTTACAGCCTCATCGCTCCCACCTGTGTGTGGCAGCCGTTTGTTTACATCCAAGGTACAGTGGAAGCGCCACCATGTCCCAGCTGACCAATGAGGCGTCACTTTCCCTATCCCCTCCCCGCAGCCTCATCGCTCCCGTCTGTGTGTGGCATCCGTTTGTTTACTATCCAAGGTACAGTGGAAGCGCCGCCATGTCCCAGCTGACCAATGAGGCGTCACTTTCCCTATCCCCTCCCCACAGCCTCATCGCTCCCACCTGTGTGTGGCAGCCGTTTGTTTACATCCAAGGCACGGTGGAAGCGCCATCATGTCCCAGCTGACCAATGAGGCGTCACTTTCCCTATCCCCTCCCCGCATCCTCATCGCTCCCGTCTGTGTGTGGCATCCGTTTGTTTACATCCAAGGCACGGTGGAAGCGCCACCATGTCCCAGCTGACCAATGAGGCGTCACTTTCCCTATCCCCTCCCCGCAGCCACATCGCTCCCACCTGTGTGTGGCAGCCGTTTGTTTACATCCAAGGTACAGTGGAAGCGCGACCATGTCCCAGCTGACCAATGAGGCGTCACTTTCCCTATCCCCTCCCCGCAGCCTCATCGCTCCCACCTGTGTGTGGCAGCCGTTTGTTAACATCCAAGGCACGGTGGAAGCGCCACCATGTCCCAGCTGACCAATGAGGCGTCACTTTCCCTATCCCCTCCCCGCAACCTCAACGCTCCCGTCTGTGTGTGGCATCCGTTTGTTTACATCCAAGGTACAGTGGAAGCGCCACCATGTCCCAGCTGACCAATGAGGCGTCACTTTCCCTATCCCCTCCCCACAGCCTCATCGCTCCCACCTGTGTGTGGCAGCCGTTTGTTTACATCCAAAGCACGGTGGAAGCGCCATCATGTCCCAGCTGACCAATGAGGCGTCACTTTCCCTATCCCCTCCCCGCATCCTCATCGCTCCCGTCTGTGTGTGGCATCCGTTTGTTTACAACCAAGGCACGGTGGAAGCGCCACCATGTCCCAGCTGACCAATGAGGCGTCACTTTCCCTATCCCCTCCCCGCAGCCACATCGCTCCCACCTGTGTGTGGCAGCCGTTTGTTAACATCCAAGGTACAGTGGAAGTGCGACCATGTCCCAGCTGACAAATGAGGCGTCACTTTCCCTATCCCCTCCCCGCAGCCTCATCGCTCCCACCTGTGTTTGGCAGCCGTTTGTTTACATCCAAGGCACGGTGGAAGCGCCACCATGTCCCAGCTGACCAATGAGGTGTCACTTTCCCTATCCCCTCCCCGCAGCCTCATCGCTCCCACCTGGGTGTGGCAGCCGTTTGTTTACATCCAAGGCACGGTGGAAGCGCCACCATGTCCCAGCTGACCAATGAGGCGTCACTTTCCCTATCCCCTCCCCGCAGCCTCATCGCTCCCACCTGTGTGTGGCAGCCGTTTGCTTACATCCAAGGCACGGTGGAAGCGCCACCATGTCCCAGCTGACCAATGAGGCGTCACTTTCCCTATCCCCTCCCCGCAGCCTCATCGCTCCCACATGTGTGTGGCAGCCGTTTGTTTACATCCAAGGCACAGTGGAAGCGCCACCATGTCCCAGCTGACCAATGAGGCCTCACTATCCCTATCCCCTCCCCGCAGCCTCATCGCTCCCGTCTGTGTGTGGCAGCCATTTGTTTACATCCAAGGCACGGTGGAAGCGCCACCATGTCCCAGCTGACCAATGAGGCGTCACTTTCCCTATCCCCTCCCCGCAGCCTCATCGCTCCCGTCTGTGTGTGGCAGCCGATTGTTTACATCCAAGGCACAGTGGAAGCGCCACCATGTCCCAGCTGACCAATGAGGCGTCACTTTCCCTATCCCCTCCCCGCAGCCTCATCGCTCCCGTCTGTGTGTGGCAGCCATTTGTTTACATCCAAGGCACAATGGAAGCGCCACCATGTCCCAGCTGACCAATGAGGCGCCACTTTCCCTATCCCCTCCCCGCAGCCTCATCGCTCCCGTCTGTGTGTGGCAGCCATTTGTTTACATCCAAGGCACGGTGGAAGCGCCACCATGTCCCAGCTGACCAATGAGGCGTCACTTTCCCTATCCCCTCCCCGCAGCCACATCATTCCCACCTGTGTGTGGCAGCCGTTTGTTTACATCCAAGGCACAGTGGAAGCGCCACCATGTCCCAGCTGACCAATGAGGCGCCACTTTCCCTATCCCCTCCCCGCAGCCACATCGCTCCCGTCTGTGTGTGGCAGCCGTTTGTTTACATCCAAGGCTCGGTGGAAGCGCCACCATGTCCCAGCTGACCAGTGAGGCGTCACTTTCCCTATCCCCTCCCCACAGCCTCATCGCTCCCGTCTGTGTGTGGCAGCCGTTTGTTTACATCCAAGGCACAGTGGAAGTGCCACCATGTCCCAGCTGACCAATGAGGCGTCACTTTCCCTATCCCCTCCCCGCAGCCTCATCGCTCCCGTCTGGGTGTGGCAGCCGTTTGTTTACATCCAAGGCTCGGTGGAAGCGCCACCATGTCCCAGCTGACCAATGAGGCGTCACTTTCCCTATCCCCTCCCCGCAGACTCATCGCTCCCGTCTGTGTGTGGCAGCCGTTTGTTTACATCCAAGGCACGGTGGAAGCGCCACCAAGTCCCAGCTGACCAATGAGGCGTCACTTTCCCTATCCCCTCCCCGCAGCCTCATCGCTCCCACCTGTGTGTGGCAGCCGTTTGTTTACATCCAAGGCACAGTGGAAGCGCCAACATGTCCCAGCTGACCAATGAGGCGACACTTTCCCTATCCCCTCCCCGCAGCCACATCGCTCCCGTCTGTGTGTGGCAGCCGTTTGTTTACATCCAAGGCACGGTGGAAGCGCCACCATGTCCCAGCTGACCAATGAGGCGTCACTTTCCCTATCCCCTCCCCGCAGCCTCATCGCTCCCACATGTGTGTGGCAGCCGTTTGTTTATATCCAAGGCACGGTGGAAGCGCCACCATGTCCCAGCTGACCAACGAGGCGTCACTTTCCCTATCCCCTCCCCGCAGCCTCATCGCTCCCGTCTGTGTGTGGCAGCCGCTTGTTTACATCCAAGGCACGGTGGAAGCGCCACCATGTCCCAGCTGACCAATGAGGCGCCACTTTCCCTATCCCCTCCCCGCAGCCTCATCGCTCCCGTCTTTGTGTGGCAGCCGTTTGTTTACATCCAAGGCACGGTGGAAGCGCCACCATGTCCCAGTTGACCAATGAGGCGTCCCTTTCCCTATCCCCTCCCCGCAGCCTCATCGCTCCCGTCTGTGTGTGGCAGCCATTTGTTTACATCCAAGGCACGGTGGAAGCGCCACCATGTCCCAGCTGACCAATGAGGCGTCACTTTCCCTATCCTCTCCCCGCAGCCTCATCGCTCCCGTCTGAGTGTGGCAGCCGTTTGT